>OY992538.1:93283510-96108510 GCA_963921195.1 Pegoplata infirma | reverse complement strand
TAATAAAATGTGGCTAATTATGAAAAATATTTTTTTTTTAACACATACTTAAATATCTAATCTTCAATATCCAAAAGTTTTTTTTTTATTTTTTTAAAAATACATGTAAAAAAAATAAAAAATTCGAAAAAAATTTTCTTAATTTTTAACAGTTTTACGTGAAAATGAAAGAAATTTTTTGTGTAGACTACTACGCAATTCTCATTTCGTCACCTAAAATGCAAAAGGCCCTAACTAACATTTTATTAATTTTACAGGAGAAGTAAAAAACAGTATTGAATGATATTTTAAATTTGTTAATAGCTTAGTTGTTTTTTAATGAATTTGGCTGAAATTTTGTGAGGACGTTCTTTTAATAAATATAAATCAATCATATCAAAAAATATTAAATTTTTTTTTGTTTAGTTACGTTCATTGGTGATTGCCCAAATCACATGTTTTTTTAATTTTGGCTATAAAACCACTAATTTTTATTATGTAGCCCTAATTTTTTGTGGAGACGTGTGTGTTGATAAAATAATCCGAAAACAATAAAAACACTGGTTTTGAATTTTTTGTTAGTTAGGACCTTTTGCATTTTAGGTGACGATTTGTTCTACTTAAGCTAAGAAAAATGGCGCAAAAAAAATAAAAAAAGTGAAGTGTGGTTCTTTAAAATTTTTGTTTAAAGTGTTTAAGTGAAAAAAAAAATCATTTGGGATTTTGATGTTGTTGGAAGTCCAGTTACTGCAACTACACTCAAAAAAAAAGTTTGTTAAATGACATAAAATCCCCGTGATTTTACGGGGCAGGTTTTGTAAAATATGTACTAGCAAGAATCCCAATAATGTAACGGGAATAATTTGTAAATTGATTTAACAAAAGAAAATGTAAATTTACATTTTTTTGTAAAATATTAACTTCGAAAACAAATGTTCGTTTTTGGAAATTCACAAAAAATTTGGTAAATTTACAAAACAAACTTGTAAACTTACAGAAAAAGGTTTTTATTTTACAAAGCAAAAATATAAAATAAAAAAAACAAGTAGAAAAGTTAAATTCGACTTGGCCGAATCTATGAATACCCTCCACAATGCCCTTTTTAAGTGATAGTAAATATTCTGACGTGAAAAAAATAAAATTTTTGGTTAGAAATATTTTATTTTCTGTAAAAAAACTTTTTTTTATTAATTTTTGAAAAAAAAAAAAAAAAAAATTTACTAATTTTTTTTTTTGAGTGTAAAATTTTTTTTGAGTGTAAAATTTTTTGAGTGTTTTTTTTTTTTGTTTTAGTGTAAAAATATTTTTGTGTGATAAAAATACCTTGTAAAATATTTTTCTGACTTACAAATGTTTTGTAAATGTGTTTAACGGTTTTCAACACGTGAATTTAAGGTGAAACTAATCTGAAATTTACGATTTTGCTAATAACTTTTGAACCACTTAACCGATTTGGCTGAAATTTAAAACGAACCGGACCAGAGGAACGGCAAATATATATGCCACACTTCAGCACCCTCAGAATTGCCGTTCGAAAGTTACCGTGTGTTTTATCTCGAAAATTCCAGAAAAACCCAACAAATTATTTGGTTAAACTACTGTTTTTACCGCAAAAAATATTGAAAAATACGTATATTTAAAATAAAAATTGTAAATTTGCAAAAAAAAAAATTAAATTTACAAACCAAATTGTAAACTTGCACAAAAAAGTTGTAAATTTATAAAATAAAGTAGAACATCAAAATTGTCAATTTACGAATTGTTTGGTTAAACTACTGTTTTTTATGGCAAAAAACTTGTATATTTACAATAAAAAGTGGTAAATTTTAATTTTTATTGTAAATATACCATTTTATTGTAAATATACCTTTTTTTGCCGTAAAAACAGTAGTTAAACCAAATAATTTGTAAATTTAAAATGTTGATTTTGTATTTTCTACTTCATTTTTGTAAAATTACAACTTTTTTCTGTAAGTATACAATTTTGTTTTTTAAATTTTCATAATTGTTTTGTAAATTTACAAAAAAAAAATTGGTTTATTTCAAGGTTGGCAATCGAAACGAATAACGGTATCGGTATTGGTATCGTTTTTTTATTTATTTAGGTATCGGTACCGGTTACGGTATTTGAGTAGAATCGGTTACGGTATTACCGATACCGAAACGTCGATACCGGTACGTACCGGTATTATCGAAAAAAATGTTAAAAATTTTAATTTTAATACTAAAACACGTATTTACGTATTTATTTTTAGCATTTTTGATAAAATGCGCTTTAAAATGTAAAAAAAATTAAAATTGCGTTTTCTTAGGGGTCGGCGAGGACGGGGCGGGGCGGGGAGAAAACTCTAATTTTCTTATCCCCTTGATCAAAGTGCAGGACTTTGAAGTTATTCTGACATAAAAAGGGTTCATTTGTTACTGAAAGTAAAAAAATATGTAAAAAAAGTAGAAGAGATAAATTCGACTTCATGGAAGGTCTCCCTGGTGTCATCCGTCGATCTTTATGGAATTGGTTTTATTTTGTAGAGTATAAAAAAATAAAGGGACACGTATTTTTTTTAGTGGCCCAAATTCATGTTTAGGGGGTGAAAATGAGGGGGAAGAAACGGTAATTTTTCAGTTTTTTTGCGTTTATCTCATATATTATACAAATAAACCTACACTCAAAAAAAAAAGTTTGTAAAATTACAAGTAAAAGGTCTTGTAATTCTATTTTACTAATATTTTTGTCTTTTTACAAAAATTGTTGTTTATTTAATAAAACTAAAACTACAGTTTGCTTTGTAATTTCACTATTATATGTTGGTAAATTTATTTTACAATTTTTTTAGGTAAATTTACAAAAAAGTGAATTATTTTACAAATTAAAAAAATATTACAAGGTGTTTAGTTTTTTTACACAAGAAAACTGTAATTGTACAACAAAATTTTACTTGATGTTATTTAGTCTTTCTACCAAAAAAATGTTTTATTACTAGGGATGAGATTTCCATGCAAATGCATGTTTTTTGTCGATAGTCTAAAAACGATATCGACCAATTATCTTTCCGAATCAAGAAATTTGCGTTAAAATGGCATCGATTTGTTTTTGCATATTTTTGCATATTTTGGTGAAAATGCATATTTTTGCATATTTTGGTTTAAAATGCATATTTTGTGCATATTTTCAACTTTTAAGTGCATATTTTTGCATATTTTGGCATAAATTATCAAAAACACAAATTGAAATTTTTTTGTTACAAAAACTGTTATAAATTTAAAAAAATTATTTTCAAAGTAAGAAAAATTATTTTTTCTTTTTAATTTTTTTTTATAGATTGTCTAAATTTCTAACAAAGATCTTTCTTATTTAAAGTGTCAAATGTTACTATTTAAACCCGCATTATTTTTTAATTTTTTAAGAAGTTTTTCCTATGAAAACAAGATTTTTATTGCACACTTTTTACTTTTTAGTGCATATTTTTAGGTTTTTTAGTGCATATTTTGAATTTTTTAGCGCATATTTTAAGCGCATATTTTCGATTTTTTAGTGCATGAAAATCTCATCCCTATTTATTACAAACATTTTTTTAAGATCGTTTACAAGGTTTTCAGTTTGTAATGTATGTATTGAAAAGTACAAAATTCCAATGTAATTTTACAAAACTTATTTTATTACTAGAATTAATGTTGTTTTACAAAAAAAAAAAATTAATTATTCAACAATAGGGCACGCAAAAATTTTCTAAGTTCAGATTTTTTTTGCGCTTTGGAGTAAAAAATTTATTTAAAAATATTTTTTATAAATAAAAAATTTCATGAACAAATTTTTTGGAAATTTTTTAAGTTCCGGACACAAACATTTTTCAACTAATTGTAAGCTTTAGCAAACAAATTGAATTTTTACACCATTTTTTGGTAATTTGCGTTAAGTAAAATACCACAATTTTTATGTGCTTCTACTTAATAATTGTTCTAGTTTTTTTTCGTATTTTTACAATTTTTTTGGTAATTTTACCATATTTTTTTTTTAATTTGGCACCTAAAATGTCAATAAAAAGCTGCCAATTATGAAAAATTAAGTTTTTCTTATTTAAACAGGTACTTAAACATCCAATCTACAATATCAAAAAAAAAAAATCAGATTTTTTAAAAATACTTGTAAAATTAATTTAAAATTAAAAAAAAAAATTGTTATTTTTTGACTAATTTTTCCTGAAAATATAAGAAATTTCTTGTGTAGCCTCCTTCGCAATTCTCATATGTTCTACTTAAGAAAAACGAAATGCCGAAAAAATTAAAAAAGTGCAGTGTTATACTTTAAAAAGTTTGTTAAAAGTGTTCAAGTGAAAAAAAAATCATTTCAGGTTGTTGAAGTGCTACTCCAGCTGCCGAAGAAGGAAAAATTAGATGCACCAATGGAAAAAAAAAACCTTTAAATTTACAATACAAAATATGTAAATAAACCAAATTTTTTGTAAATTTACAAAACAAATATGAAAATTTAAAAAACAAAAATGTATACTTACAGAAAAAAGTTGTAGTTTTACAAAAATGAAGTGGAAAATACAAAAACTATTGTAAATTTACAAACTATTTGGTTAAACTACTGTTTTTACGGCAAAAAAATAAGAAAAAATGGTATATTTACAATAAAAATTGTAAATTTACCACTTTTTACTGTAAATATTCAAGTTTTTTGCCATAAAAAACAGTAGTTAAACCAAACAATTTGTAAATTTACAATTTAATTTTTTGATTTTCTACTTTATTTCGTAAATTTACAACTTGTTTTGTAAGTCTACAATAATATTTTACAAAAAAAAAAATTGTAAATTTACACTTTCTCCCAGTAATTTTTTTGTTAAATCAATTTACAAATTATCCCCGTAACATTACGGGGATTCTTGCTAGTACATATTTTACAAAACCTGCCCCGTAAAATCACGGGGATTTTATGTCATTTTACAAACTTTTTTTTTTTGAGTGTAGTCATGTTACATACCAAATGAAAGGTCTTTGGAAAACCTATCTTCATGTGCAAAGAACGTGTCCAAACTTGCACAACTTTTCGTCATATTGAGTAAAATGACAAAATTTTTGGACATTTTTGTTAATAAGTCGAAAAATATTGATTACACTCAAAAAAAAAAAGTTTGTAAAATTACAAGTAAAAGGTCTTATAATTCTATTTTACTAATATTTTTGTCTTTTTACAAAAATTGTTGTATATTTAATAAAACGAAAACTACAGTTTGCTTTGTATTTTTACTATTATATGTTGGTAAATTTATTTAACAAATTTTTTAGGTAAATTTACAAAAAAGTGAATTATTTTACAAATTAAAAAAATATTACAAGGTGTTTAGTTTTTTTACACAAGAAAACTGTTATTGTACAACAAAATTTTACTTGATGTTATTTAGTCTTTCTACCAAAAAATGTGATATTACAAACATTTTTTTTTTCAGATCGTTTACAAGGTTTTCAGTTTGAAATGTATGTATTGAAAAGTACAAAATTCCAATGTAATTTTACAAAACTTAGTTTATTACTAGAAATAATGTTGTTTTACAAAAAAAAAAAAAAATTATTCAACAATAGGACACGCAAAAATTTTCTAAGTTCGGATTTTTTTTTTGCGATTTGAAGTAAAATATTTAGTTAAAAATAATTTTTTATAAATAAAAAATTTCATGAAAAAAAATTTTGGAAATCTTTTAAGTTCCGGACACAAAAATTTTTCAACTAATTGTAAGGTTTAGCAAAAAAAAAAAATGAATTTTTACACCATTTTTTGATAATTTGCGTTAAGTAAAACACCACAATTTTTATGTGTTTCTACTATATAATTTTTCAATTTTTTTTGTATTTTTACAATTTTTTTTGGTAATTTTACCATATATTTTTGGTATATTTTTTTTAATTTGGCACCTAAAATGTAAATAAAAAGCTGCCAATTATGAAAAATTAAGTTTTTCTTTTTTAACAGGTACTTAAACATCCAATCTACAATATCCAAAAACAATTTTTTAGATTTTTTAAAAATACTTGTAAAAATAATTAAAAATTCAAAAAAAAAATTGCTATTTTTGACTAATTTTTCCTGAAAATATAAGAAATTTTTTGTGTAGCCTCCTTCGCAATTCTCATATGTTCTACTTAAGAAAAACGAAATGTAGAAAAAAATAAAAAAGTGTGGTGTTTTACATTAGAAAGTTTGTTAAAAGTGTTCAAGTGAAAAAAAAAAATCATTTCAGGTTGTTGAAGTGCTACTCCAGCTGCCGAAGAAGGAAAAATAAGATGCACCAATGGAAAAACCCCTTTAAATTTACAAAACAAATATGTAAATAAACCAATTTTTTTTTTGTAAATTTACAAAACAAATATGAAAATTTAAAAAACAAAATTGTATACTTACGAAAAAAGTTGTAATTTTACAAAAATGAAGTAGAAAATACAAAAACAATATTTTAAATTTACAAATTTTATGGTTAAACTACTGTTTTTACGGCAAAAAAAATTATTGTATATACATATACAATAAAAATTGTAAATTTACCACTTTTTATTGTAAATATACAAGTTTTTTGCCATAAAAAACAGTAGTTTAACCAAACAATTTGTAAATTTACAATTTTGATTTTCTACTTTATTTTATAAATTTACAACTTTTTTTGCAAATTTACAATTTTTATTGTAAATATACGTGTTTTTCAATATTTTTTTGAGGTAAAAACAGTAGTTTAACCAAATAATTTGTTAATCTACAATTTATTTCTTTCATTTTCTATTTTTTCTTTGTAAAATAACAACCATTTTTTGTAAGTTTACAATTTTGTTTTGTAAATTTACCAAATTTTTTGTAAATTTACAAAAAAATGTTCACCTCGAAGTTAATATTTTGCAAAAAAAATTATAAATTTACATTTTCTTTTGTTAAATCAATTTACAAATTATCCCCGTAACATTACGGGGATTCTTGCTAGTACATATTTTACAAAACCTGCCCCGTAAAATCACGGGGATTTTATGTCATTTTACAAACTTTTTTTTTTGAGTGTAGAAATATTTTATTTTGAGTAAAAAACTTTTTTTAGTCATTTTTGAAAAAAAAAAATACAAAAATTTGAGTGTAGAATTTTTTTTCGAGTGTAAGTTTTTTTTTGCTCAATTGTAAAAATATTTGTGAGTGACAAAAATACTTTTTTAAATATTTTTCTATGACTCTTCCATGTTTTTAAAGCTGGTTTAACGGGTTTTTCAACACGTGGACTAAAGGTGAAACCAATTTGAAATTCACGATTTTGTAATAATTTTTGAACCACGAAGTCCTATAAATATCAAAAAAACCTTGGATACCCACATCGCGGATGAAATAAAAATCCCAAAAAAAAACTTAACTACACTAAGGGTTGCGGAAAGTTTCTTTTGAGAGTCTAAATGATTTCAAAAAAAATTCGTGAAAATCAATAATTTTCTTCTGCTCCCGCATAGCGGTTGAAGTATGATTTTTTTTGGAAATTTTTACTTAATCCACGATGTGGGTGCCCAAAGATTTTTTTGATTTTTATGGGACTTCGGGGAGGCATTTGGAGTACGATTTTTCATTTACAAAAACCAAAAAAAAATTACAAATTTTCTATTATGTTTTTTTTTTTTTGTAAAAAAACATGTATTTTAGGAAAAACCGTTTCAATACCGTTTCAATACCGGTACGTACCGGTACCGAAGGAAAAGGTTTTTGGATACCGGTATCCGATACCAAAACTAAGTTTCGGTATTGGTATTGGTACCGGTATTCAATTTAAAGGGGTTTGAAACGGATAACGGTATTTAAAAGGTATCGATTGCCAACATTGGTTTATTTACATATTTGTTTTATAAATTTAAAGGATTTTTTCCATTGGTGCATCTTTTTTTCCTTCTTCGGCAGCTGCTAAAGCTTACAATTGAATAGTTCATGCGAATAAGGACGAATAGACCACTTTTTCGCAAACACGTTTTTTTGAATAAATGCATTTTATTAGCAGAGCCCTACAATACTATGCAGAAATTTTGGGGAAATTTTGACTTTTAAGGCTAAAAAAATTACTTTGAAAGTGCAATAATTCGTATATTTTTATATTTTTGTTTAAATTGGGAGTGAACTAACGCACAATTTTGATTAAATACAACACAAAAACATACAAAAATTTTACTTTCGGTAACAATGTGTTAAAAGAACATTACGAGGAACAAACCACACTTATTATATTGGCAAAACATTTTACCGTTCTTGAGTTATAAGACTTTAAAGTGTGGAAAGCAAAAAGGGCGAATATCCATCATTAACAAAATATTATAAAAAAATTTTTTAGCTGCGAGTTTAAAATTGATATTAGCTAAAATTTGAAATTGTACACAAAAAAAAACGATCTTAGCACATACAAACTTTTAGTGTTAATACTGCATCCAATGTCAGGAATAAAAAACAAAATTTTTTTCATGTCCTTTTATGTTACGTCGTAATATGCAGTCAAGGGTTAATATTATAATTCCTAAAAATGTATTTAGCGTCATAAAGAATTACTACTGCATCAAATGGCAGGAATATTAAAAAAAAATTAACAAAAAAATTTTTTTTTGCATGTCCTGGCAATCCTTAAAAAGTGTATCCTTGAAGTCCTTAAAGTGTTACAAACAAATACCAACCATAGTTCGTCAAGTATTGCAAGTCTCATGAAAATGTAGTCAAAATCTGCTGCAAAATAACACATTTTTGTTCAAATTTCAATACATTTTTTTGGATATTCGCCCTTTTTCCATTTAAGCAAAAAATTTAAGTCCAATTTTTGGCAAGTTCTCTTTCGAATACCTTACTAAAATTTTGTATATAGGTAGATGTGACCTAAATCTTTAAGCTGAAACCAAAAAGTTGACAAAAATATTATTTTTTAACCGTTTCCTGCGTTTTTATTGTCCCCTGTAAAATTCTACAAATGGTCTATTCGTCTTTATTCGCATGAACTATTCAATTAGTTGAAAGATGTTTGTGTCCGGAACTTAAAAAATTTCCAAAATTTTTTTTCATGAAAGTTTTTATTTATAAAAAATTATTTTTAAATAAATTTTTTACTCCAAAACGCAAAAAAAATCAAAACTTAGAATATTTTTGCTATTGTTGAATAATATTTTTTTTTTTTTTTTGTAAAACAACATTCATTCTAGTAATAAAATAAGTTTTGTAAAATTACATTGGAATTTTGTACTTTTCAATACACACTTTGAAATTGATAACCTTGTAAAAACGATCTTAAAAAAAAATGTTTGTAATAAAATATTTATTTGGTAGAAAGACTAAATAACATCAAGTAAAATTTTTGTTATAAAATTACAGTTTTCTTGTGTAAAAAAACTAAACACCTGTAATATTTTTTTAATTTGTATAATAATTCACTTTTTTGTAAATTTACCTAAAAAATTTGTAAAATAAATTTACCAATATATAATAGTAAAATTACAAAGCAAACTGTAGTTTTCATTTTATTAAATATACAACAATTTTTGTAAAAAGACAAAAATATTTGTAAAATAGAATTACAAGACCTTTTACTTGTAATTTTACAAACTTTTTTTTTGAGTGTATGAACTAAAACCAAGAAAAAAATCTTTGGAGCCAAACCATTCCCTATTTTTCTCCAAATTTAGTTAATTTTTCCAGTTTTTAGTTCACTTTTTTTTATGCAGTATTTACCGAGATATGTGCAATAGAGCGGCAATTTTTCTTAAACTTTTGATTTTCTCGATTCTCCGGGCAAATTTTTAGTCAACTAGACCAAAAATTTTGTTGCACAAATTTGACACAAATCAGATTTTTATGAACACAAATATCAAACAAATTTTCGAGATATCGCTATATAAAATTTGGCAAAAATGGCGGTTTTTTTTTTTCATACGTCCAAAAATTTAAAAAAAAATCTCCAATTTTTTTTCCTTTACCATTTTATAGAGCTAGAAACAAACTTTGGTTTAAAGTTAGTTTGAGTCAAATCCGATAATTTCAACACGTGGCTCCCTTCGATCAAAGTTTTAATTTTTTTTTGAAATTTTTGTTGCACACTTTCTTGTTTGAATTTTAGTTAGTCTTTCTATTAGCTGTTAAGCTTCATTTGGCCCCATATGTTAAACTATAAAAGCTATTAAAAAATATGTTTACTTTGGTTACCATTTGTTGACTACATATTTAGCATTTAATATAAAAGTAATAATTTCTGCCATTTTTTTAAACCACTTTACCATAACAACAAGAAAAAAGGAAAGGCTAAAAAAAAAATTGCCAAACTTACCTGAATTATACGAAGAGAATAAATTGTGGTTGGTGGTCGTTGGTAGCTCGGTCACTGCTGGTGTTTTAAGCTAAAATAACAAGCACCACAACCTAAAACGAGAAAAAAAACGGAAACAGGATATGAAAAGAAGCCTAGAAAAAAATTCACAAAAAAAAAACTGAGTAATAAATTTATGTTTTAAAACACTGAAAGAAACTAAAAAAAATTACACACTATTAAGGGGCTGAAAATTTAAACTAATGTTAAACATTTATATTAAAAAAAAACAATTTAAAGAAATTATATTTAAGATGTCAAAGAATACTTATAAATAGGGATGAGATTTTCATGAACTAAAAAATCGAAAATATGCGCTAAAAACTCGAAATACACTGTGTGACAGAAAAAAAAACCTGGGATGCGATACTTTTTTTCTAGTAGGTGTTGTAGAGTACAACAGACCCTGTAATTGAAATTTGCGAAACACCTCCAAAATCTTGAGTTACGGGTAAAAAACCGGTTTTTCGAACTTTTTACACTTATAAGCAAGTAACTTTATTGAAAACCAACCGATTTTTAATTTTTCGACGGTTTTAGAAAGAAGAAACTGAGACCTTCCGATGATTTGAACATAATATTTAAGTAATATTGATACAACTGTGCGTATTTCTCCAGCAAACTCAATTTTTTAAAAAAAATTCTACATTTTTCAACTTTGGAGATGTTTTTACACATTTTTTTGTTAAGGAACCGTATTATTTATGAATTTATTAAAAAAGTATATTTATTCGTGAGAAAAACTCAACTTTGGTTTTTAAAATCGGTAAAAAATTGACCGAGTTATTAAACTTTTAATAAAAACTAAATTTTGGAATAAATGCCTGCACAATGTTTTTATACCCTCTAACCGTAGTACGTGTATTCACTTTGTCATTCCGTGCGAATTGCATCAAAATATCGGTCTAGAGTCTCACAGCGAATATAATTTTTTGATCAGTGATCGATTTTAAGACATTATAGAGATAGCGAAATATCGGTGTAGAGTCCCATAAAGAATATGATTTTTTGGTCAATGATCGATTCTAAGACATTGAAGAGATGTCCGTCATGTGCGGACGTCCGCTTGTAGAAGATATGATAATTTAGTGGAATGTAAATCTTGTATAAATGACAATGGGACTCTAAAGCAAAAAAGTTTGGCGAATGCTCTTGTTCTAAACTGTTGCTGAGAAGGGGAACTCAGCGGCGCGGATGTATGGCCTGCCTGGGACACCTTTCCCTTGCAATAAATGAAAATAAAAAACTACAAGGACATTTCGCGGGTTTGAGGGGGAGGGGGGGTTGTGGCTGATGCTGTCTTGGGACACCTTCCCCTAGCGATTAATGTTTAGAAATTCATATATTATAATATTTACACTCAAATAATAAAATGTTATATTTTTTTTATTTTTCGTTTAACCTTAAAGGAAAGCGGAACAAAAAATGGCATTGTTTAATTCCCTTGGTTCAACAGCAGGTCAATGAACTTCATATGACGCACAAATGTTTTATTTGTTGAACAAATAAACAAAAAAACTTTAAAATAAAATAGTGTATTTCTGGGGTTGCATTAGTTCTCCAAGGGGAAACTTTTTTCTTCTGGTCCGGTTTAGCCCATTTACAAACTTCACTGTCCTATAAAAATAACACATATTCGTGTCAAAACTTCAGGAGTCTAGCTCTTTTATTTTAGACAGTTTCGTGTATTCCACAGATGGACAAACGGACGGTCAGACAGACGGACAAAGCTAGAATGTCGTAGAATCGGTCACTGATCAAAAATATATACTTTATGGGACCCTAGATCGATATTTCGATGTGTTTGACACAGAATGACAAAGTGAGTACACCCCGCATATTATGGTTGGATGGTAGAAAAACATTGCGCAGGCAGTTATTCCAAAATTTTGTCTCCCTGGTGTCACCCTCCGATCTTCATGAAATTTGGATATGTTGTTAGGAATGAAAATTAATTCGACACGTATTTTTTTTTAGTGTCCCAAACTCATTTTTAGGGGGGGGTCGATTTGTATGGGGGGAAATTGACCTTTTTCAGTTTTTTACGATTTACACCCATTTAAACAAAATTAATATAGGCATGTGTGATATCAGATTAAAGGTATTAAAAATACCTATCTCGCGGTGCTAACAACGGGCCAAAGAAGTTAATATTTTTCGACTTATTAACAAAAATGTCCTAAAATTTTGGTATTTTACTCAATATTACGAAAAGTTGTGCATGTTTGGACACGTTCTTAGCACAAGTAGATAGGTTTTCCAAAGACCTTTCATTTGGTATGTAACATGACTAGGTTTCTTTGCACAGTATAGGAGATAAACGAAAAAAACTGAAAAATGGCCTTGTCTTCCCCCCTCCTTTTTACCCCCTAAATATGAATTTGGGCCGCTAAAAAAAAATACGTGCCCCTTTATTTTTTCTGCTCTACAAAATAAAACCAATTCCATAAAGATCCGCGGGTGACACTAGGGAGACTTCCCTTGTCAGTCAATTTTTAACCGATTTTAAAAACCAACGTTGTAGTTTACTCTTAAATAAATATACTTTATTAATAAATGCATAAATGGTACGGTTCCTTAATAAAAAAATATGATAAAACATCTTCAAACTTGAAAAATAATGATTTTGTTTTTTGAAAAATTGAGTTTGCTGGCAAAATACGCACAAATGTTTTAATATTACTTAAATTTCATGTTTACAACTTCGAAAGATATTAGTTTATTCTTTCTAAAACCGTCGAGAAATTCAAAATCGGTTAATATTCAACAAAGTTACTGGCTTATAAGTGTAAAAAGTTCGAAAAACCGTTTTTTTACCCGTAACTCAAGATTTTGGAGGTGTTTCGCAAATTTCAAGGACAGAATCTTGTTGTACTCGACAACACCTACTAGAAAAAAAGTATCGCATCCCAGGTTTTTCTGTTTCATTCATTTTTGTAACACTGTGATATGCACTAAAAAACCTAAAAATATGCACTAAAAAATAAAATGCGCGCAATAAAATTCTCGTTTTCATGGGAAAACCTTCTTAAAAAGCAAGTAGTAGCGCCGGGTTTAAATAGTAACATTTAAAACTTTATATAAGCAAAATTTTTTAGAACTTAAGACAATCTATAAAAATAAATTTAAAGAAAAAAATAATTTTTCTTATTTCCAAAATAAATTTTTAAAACTTAAAATAGTTTTTGAAACAAATAAACTTCAATTTGTGTTTTTGCTAATTGATGCCAAAATATGAAAAAAGATGCACTTTAAAGTTGGAAATAAGCACAAAATATGCATTTAATATCAAAATATGCAAAAATATGCATTTTCACCAAAATATGAAAAAATATGCAAAAACAATTCGATGCCATTTTAACGCAAATTTCTTTATTCGGAAAGATAATTTGTCGACATCGTTTTTAGACTATCGATAAAAAACATGCATTTGCATGCAAATCTAATCCCTACTTATAAATATATATTTTTTTAATAATATTTTCATTTTCCATGTACCCGCATCAGTACATGCAGTTATTCTTTACGATATTATTTTTTCTTTTCTTCAATATCTGCATTTGACTTTTTTATAAAAAAATATAAATTCCAAGTGTTAACTTTACAACTTCTTAACTTGGCTATAAGTGCATTGAGTTCCAGAGAAAAAAAAACTATAGCAATTTTTTTTTTTGAATTTTTTTTTTTGCTATCCTAACGATTTATAGCAATAAAATAAATGTGCACTCATCTTGTCATTTTGCCAGTTCCGTTTCCGTTTTATTCATGCTCATCGTTTGTTTTTAGCCACGCTACATTTGCTCACATTTATTCATCGTCAAATAAATACAACTGCAACTGCACATTTTCAAATACACTCAAACACACGCACACGCACACACCCACATTACTGTAAACAGAGTAGAACGAAGATGATTTGGGCCTTGATGAAAAAAAAAAAAAAAAAACTCCCGTGTCAAAAAATAATTATATCAAAACATATCTCCTTTGATAAAAACATATATGGATCATATCTAAATAGATATAATCAGATCTACTCCATATATATTCATATCTGCTTCAGATATGTTGTGATAAAATTGACAGATAGACTCAATTTACGGATCAAAGCATATCTGAAGCAGATATGAATATTTATGGAGTAGATCTGATTACATCTATTTATATATAATCCATATTTGAGGCATTCCACACCAAATGTCCCGCTACAGAAAAACATGTGTCCCGTAAATTTCTGAATAGGTTATTTGGATAGCCCTATATGAAACTAAGAAAATTGCGTTTTTGGTTTTTCAAATTTTCAAAAACTGGGCTTAGGAGGCGTGGTCAAATATTGGAAAAATTATCAAATTTGTGGCGAGTTGCCTTGATTAATTTTTTTTTTGGAAAATTTTCAGAAAACGTTCTGAAATTTTCCATTTTTTAAAAAAGTTAATTTATCAAAAATCCGGCCACTTTTTTTCCTTTTTTAAATTTTTTTTTTAAATTTATATGTTTGTCCATCCACACAAAAAAAATCAGAAACACATTGTTCGTTTTTTTTTCGAGAAAATCGCATTTGAATTTTAAATTTCATAATAATTCAGTAATTTGCTTGTATTTTCTTGTTTCAACAGAGCGTATGAGTAATGTTTATGCAATTAATAATACTCATTCGCAACGTTAAAACAAGAAAATACAAACAAATCACAAAATTGTTATGAAATTTAAAATTCAAATGCGATTTTCTCGAAAAAAAAACGAAGAACGTGTTTCTGATTTTTTTTGTGTGGATGGACAAACATCGAAACTTTAAAAAAAAAAATTTAAAAAAGAAAAAAAAAAGTGGCCGGATTTTTTATAAATTGACTTTTTTAAAAAATGGAAAATTTCAGAACGGGTTCTGAAAATTTTCCAAAAAAAAAAAATTAATCGATAGCCCATACAAAACTATATATGATTGTAAATTTTTGACATTGTGGTACATTCCGTTTTAATGTGATAAATATTTAATCAAGGCAACTCGCCGCAAATTTGATAATTTTTCCAATATTTGACCACGGCTCCTAAGCCCAGTTTTTGAAAATTTGAAAAACCAAAAACGCAATTTTCTTAGTTTCAAATAGGGCTATCCAAATAACCTATTCAGAAATTTACGGGACACATGTTTTTCTGAAGCGGGACATTTGGTGTGGAATGCCTCATATGTTTTTATCAAAGAAGATATGTTTTGATATAAAAAGACATTTTTAATTAGAAATATTTTATTTTGTGTAAAAAAACTTTGTTTTGTATTAATTTTTGAAAAAAAAATTAATTTACAAATTTTTTTTTTTTGAGTGTAAAATTTTTTTCGAGTGAATTTTTTTTTTTGTAATGTGAAAATATTTTTGAGTGACAAGAATACGTTGTAAAATATTTTTGTGACTTACCAATGCTTTTAAAACATGTTTAACGGGTTTTCAACACGTGAATTTAAGGTGAATCTAATCTGAAATTCATGGTTTTGCTAATAACTTTTGAACCACTTAACCGATTTGGCTGAAATTCAACACGAACTATGCCAGGGGAAAGATAAATATATATGCCAAGCTTCAACATCCTCAGAATTGCGTTTTGAAAGTTAGCGTGTTTTTTATCTCATAAATTCATGAAAAATCCTTGCCGAAATTCAGTCTTTTGTTCATAACTTTTGAATAACTGGACCGATTTTTCTGGATTGCAATACCAACCTGACCAGGTAAATGCCCAACATATATACCAATATAGCGTGTTTTCAACAGACAGACAGACAGACGGACAAACGGACGGAGGGACATGGCTAGATCCTCTTAAAATCGATCGAGTATCATGAATATATATGGGGCATTCCATGTGAAATCGGACACTTTGAAAAACTTTTTTTTTTAGATTTTCCCAATTTTTTTACAGTTTTTAGTACCTTTCGAAAACTCCTTCGTGGTAAATTTTCAGATTTTTTTGATGACCCGTTCAAAAGATATCGAATTTTTAAAAATTGGTAGTTTGTTCCTTTACTCAAACTTATTTTAATCATAACTTCTTCAATAATGGTCCAAATTTCAAATTTTTTTTTTCAAAATTTTTGTTTTTTTACGTACTTTCTAAAAAAAAATCCCAAAAAATTCTTAAAAGCGCTCTAGTATGCTATTTTTAAGTTTTATAATTTAAATCTCATTTTTGAAAATGTTTGTACTCTTCGATTTTTTTGAATTTTTTTTGTGTAAAACTTCTATCAATTCTACAAATTTTTTGCCCAGGAAGATCGTGGGATAACGATTATTACAATTTTTTTAAATTTTTTGAAAAAATTTTGTTGTAATTTTCCAATCTTAAAATCATTTCTACTGCTCCAATGGTGCGTCATAGAGGGGTCCTTTATAAGACCGACCCCAATTAATTTTTACGTCTTAACATTTCTTTGGAACAAACTAATACCCTATCTCCAATTTCTAAGGGTGCTCCCACACAATACGACATTTTTTTTAATTTGTTCCAACCGCTATAACTGCCCAAATAATGCCCTTAGGGCAACAAAATGTATGACCGACCCACAATATTTTTTTAGTCCAAACATTTTCTCTGAACTCACCTACCCCCTATCTTTAACTGTTAAGGCGGTCCCCATACAATTTTTTTTATTTTTTGCAAAATTTGTTTTATTTAATCAGCTTCTACCGGTCCAATGGTGCGTCCGAGAGGGGTCATTATTGAGACCGACCCCAATTTATTTTTACCCTACAACATTTTTTCAAAACATACCGACGCCCTATCTCCACTCCATAAGTAGGCTCCCATACAAATAACAGTTGGAGCAAATTTTATAAAAATGTAATTTTGTATGGGAGCCTACTTAGGGAGTGGAGATAGGGCGTAGGTATGTTTTGAAAAAATGTTGTAGGGTAAAAGTCAATGGGGGTCGGTCTCACTAATGACCCCTCTCGGACGCACCATTGGACCGGTAGAAGCTGATTAAATAAAACAAATTTACAAAAAATAAAAAAAAATTGTATGGGGACCGCCTTAACAGTTAAAGATAGAGGGTAGGTGTGTTCAGAGAAAATGTTTGGACTAAAAAAATATTGTGGGTCGGTCATACATTTTGTTGCTATAAGGGCACTATTTGCGCAGTTAGAGCGGTTGGAACAAATTTAAAAAAATGTCGTTTTGTGTGGGAGCCCCCTTAGAAATTGAAGATAGGGTATTAGTTTGTTCCAAAGAAATGTTAAGACGTAAAAATTAATGGGGGTCGGTCTTATAAAGGACCCCTCTATGACGCACCATTGGAGCAGTAGAAATGATTTTAAGATTGGAAAATTACAATAAAATTTTTTAAAAAAATTTTAAAAAATAGTAATAATCGTTATCCCACGATCTTCCTGGGCAAAAAATTTGTAGAATTGATAGAAGTTTTACACAAAAAAATTTCAAAAAAATCGAAGAGTACAAACATTTTCAAAAATGAGATTTAAATTTTAAAACTTAAAAATCGCATACTAGAGCGCTTTTAAGAATTTTTTGGGATTTTTTTTTAGAAAGTACGTAAAAAAACAAAAATTTTGAAAAAAACAATTTGAAATTTGGACCATTATTGAAGAAGTTATGATTAAAAGATATTTGAGTAAAGGAACAAACTACCAATTTTTAAAAATTCGATATCTTTTGAACGGGTCATCCAAAAAATCTGAAAATTTACCACGAAGGAGTTTTCGAAGGGTACTAAAAACTGTAAACATATTGGGAAAATCTAAAAAAAAAGTTTTTCAAAGTGTCCGATTTCACATGGAATGCCCCATATACTTTATGGGGTCCTAGACCAATATTTCGAGGTGTTAGAAACGGAATGACAAACTTCTATATACCCTCTATCACTAGAGTGGAGGGTATAAAAATGAACCAATAATAAATGCGTTATTTGAGCACGAAGCCAATGTTAAAAAAAAATTTTCTTTATTATTTGTCGATATTTCGACACTTTTTGAGTGTCAAGCCCAGAGGATGACACTCAAAGAGTGTCGAAATATCAGCAAATAATAAAGAAAATTTATTTCAACACCTTTCGAAAGTTAGCTAGTTTTTTATCTCGTAAATTCAAGAAAAACCCTTGCCGAAATTAAGTCTTTTGCTCATAACTTTTGAACCACTGGACCGATTTCGCTGGCTTGCGATACCAACCTGACCAGGTAGAGGCCTAACATATACGCCAAACTTCAGGAGCCTCCGTAAAGTCTTTCAAAAGTTAGCGTGTTTTCAACAGACAGAAAGACAGACGGACAGATGGACATCGCTAGACCGTCTTAAAATCGATCGAGGATCATGAATATATATACTTTATGGAGTCCTAGACCAATATTTATAAAGACTAAAAGTTCGTGCGAAAAGTGGAAAATTTTAAAAAAGGTAAAATTGTAAATTATCACATACTACTTATTAAATTATTCTTCATCAAAGTCGTGTGAAATATGTCGAAAAAATGTTATATATCTGCTTCTGAGCTAAATTACGATAATAGGTGTCTTCAGTGAAATTTGATGGCGGTTTTTTTCTTAGAATATATTAACCCTCTATCTACCATTTTTAGGGGATATTTTGCACTTTTCGCACGAACTTTTGGTATTCGACAACCCCTAGTAAAATTTGATGCAAAAAATTTTTGTAGAACATTTTAACCCTTTAAACGCACGTTTTATTGGTGTTCTATAAGGACCAAAATGACCCCTAAAAATGGGAGATAGAGAATTAATATATTCGAAGAAAAGAACCACTATCAAATTTTACTGGATACATGTCTTAACATTATTATACCCTCCACTCTAGTGATAGAGGGTATATATAAGTTTGTCATTCCGTTTGTAACACCTCGAAATATTGGTCTAGGACCCCATAAAGTATATATATTCATGAACCTCGATCGATTTTAAGACGATCTAGCGATGTCCGTCCGTCCGTCCGTCCGTCTGTCCGTCTGTCCGTCTGTCTGTCTGTCTGTTAAAAACACGCTAACTTTTGAAAGACTTTACGAAGGCTCCTGAAGTTTGGCATATATGTTGGGCATTTACCTGGTCAGGTTGGTATTGCAATCCAGCGAAATCGGTCCAGTGGTTCAAAAGTTATGGACAAAAGACTGAATTTCGGCAAGGGTTTTTCGTGAATTTATAAGATAAAAAGCACTATAACTTTCGAAAATCTATTCTGAGGATGCTGAAGCTTGGCATATATATTTTTTGTTCCTCCAGCCTAGCTCGTATTGAATTTCACCCAAATCGGTCCAGTGGTTCAAAAGTTATTAGCAAAACCGAGAATATCAGATTAGCTTCATCTTAAATTCACGTGGTGAAAACCCGTTACACCTGTTTTACAACCATTGGTAAGTCACAAAAATATTTTAAAACGTATTTTTGTCACTCAAAAATATTTTTATACCACAACAAAAAAAAAAAAATACACTCCAAAAAAATGTTACACTCAAATAAAATTTTACACTCAACAAAAAAATTAGTAAATTTTTTTTTTATTGTAAAATTCAAAAAAAAATTTACACCAAAAAAAATTTAACACTCAAAAAAAAAATTAGTTTTTTTTTTTCAAAAATTACTAAAAAAAAATTTTACACTCAAAAAATAATTAGTAAATTTTTTTTGAATGTAAAATTCGAAAAAAATTTTACACTCAAAAAAAATTTTACACTCAAAAAAAAATGTTTTTTTTTTTTTTTTAAATTACTAAAAAAAAATTTTTATACAAAATAAAATATTTCTAATCAAAACTGTTATTTTTTCATGTTAGAAAATTTACTATCACTAAAAATGGGCATTGTGGTGGGTATTCATAGATTCGGCCAAGTCGAATTTAACTTTTCTACTTCTTTACCTTAGAATTAGATTTAATACTTTTTTGACTTATTCATAACGGCTTTGTAAAAAATTTAAAAACTTCAGTGGGCCAATAAAAAAATAACTCGAGCTAAGTTTTCTAAACCCTTCGGGGGTTCTATTATTCAATTGGTATGCTTTCATTTTTTTTCTGTCCCTTTCAAGATACACTCAAAGACCCCAAATTTGTTGCACAGTGTAATTTAAATTTTTTTTTGTTTACAAAAAATTGGTGCTCAAAAGAATGGAAAGTCAAAAAAGTGGATTTCTTTTACTGCACTTAAAAAATTTTATTGATCTACTGGACTATTTTTAAATTTTTTAATGTTTGAACTTTGAAAAAATAGACTTAAAAATATTTTTTTAAAAATTTTCCAAAAAAATGTCTATAAATAATTTCATTTTCCAGCACGACCCTCGTATCTCATTTTATATTAGTTCAATCTGGGTGCTATCAAGCTTAAATGAAAGCTTGAAAAATTTCCTTTATTGCATTTTTTTAAATAGTAGTCGATTAATCGCGGATTTTTTTTTTTCAACAACATTTATTTTTGCCGATTTTTTTTTTTAATTTTTTTTCTCAATTTTTTAAATAGTTTTTATATTTTGGAGAGTATCAGTACATTCGGCAAGGCCGAATTTAACTTTTTTACTTGTTTTACAGTTTTTTGTATTTATATCAAACAAATGCAACATTTTTATTTCAGAAGAAGTTCAAAGTCCTCAATTTGGACAAAGGGGACTTTAAATATTATTTTTCTGTAGGCGTGGATATATAAATTTTTTTAAATACATAATAATAAAATTGTATTAATTAAATGGAAGAACTGACAAAATATGTCGCCATTAGGCACGTCTCCGACACATAAAATGCAAATTCCTTCATTTGTGTCTGCAATTCCAGATCATGATGGTAACCCTTGCGAAATAATGTAAGAGACAAAAAAGTTGAAAGAAAGTATTAAGTGAGTTTGAAATTGCTAGAAATAGAATTGTAGTGTTGGAAACTGTCAAAATTTATTCTGTAGAAACTATAAATATTCACATATATAAAAAACAGTTTTCATTAACAAGACAAACGACATTTAAAATCCTACTGAAGATGACACTAACTGGGGTGTTTGAAACCGGTATAGGAAATACCAGAAATGTCTATAATTTTTAGAAATTCAATTTTTCTTCTGCATTTTTTCAACTTGAACTCATTTGACAACATCTATCGGGAAAGGTGTAATTCAAAGTCCCCCAAACGCAATCCACTGACCCCCAAAACGCCCCTGGAATTTTTATACCCTCCACTCTAGTGATAGGAGTATATATGGACATTTCCATTTAACTTTTCATTTCTTTGAAATTTTGGTTTTTTGGCCAAAACTTTTTTTATTTGCATTCAAATGGCTATCTACTGATAGAAATGCATAAACGACAACTAATGCAATTAGCTTACAAACACTAAAGGCCAAAAATCTTAATTTGCGGTAGTTAGCGACAATCAAACTTCCGAAATGTGGAAAAGTCGATTGAAATTTCATAAAAATAATGTACTCTTTGGCCTATTGTACTTGCGCCGTCCAACGTATTCTTCGAAGATTTAAAATATATGGTCCCTATACTTGTTCAAAATAGATGTATTTATGAATTTGATGTGCCATCAATAATAAAAAAGTTATTTGGTGGTAACGGTTTGAAATTAAAATTTCTTCATTTTCAATTTTTCGTCGTTTTTTGATCAGGAAATTTGCGCCGCTTCATACTTTTCAAAAACTAACAGGAAAAATGATAGCTGTCGTAATTCCCTAGAGTTTGAAACCGGTCTTATGAATGTGCCCTCAATAGGAGCGGAGTACTAGCTAGACAAAAGTTGAGAGACAAAACGTGAAAGTCATCAAAAATCCACTTTTTTGCGAGGCACATTCGCAATATTATTTAAAAGTGGCCAGCACATCGCGTGATCCAAATATTTTTTGATTTTTTATAATAAAATCGATATAGCGTGTTGAAATTTTGATTAGCTAAAATTTTGCAAAAATCTGATATTTCACGATTTTTAACTTTTGCTTGTATTTTCACGCGAAAAGAATTTAGATTTAAAATATACCCGTCAGACGATTGCTTGTAATGCGTATTATGGATCGTGTGCAAAAATTGGGACTTAATGTAACTGTACGCTGAAAACGCGCCAATTTTGTCCTTAGATAAACCGCCAGGGCACACCCAAACCGCTAATAGAAATTAATTTCTATAAATGGCAATTGCTGGCACTTATAAAGCTTTATTCCAAAACTGAGCGGCATTAATAAATTTTGAAGATTGTGGATTTTATGCATCTTTCAAAATTTGATTAATCAGAAATTGCATCACTTTTAAAAATTCACAATTTTGCATTATGCACAAGTTTCTTAACTAATTTGAGGGTGCTTAATCCGAATATGACCTTTAATTTGGTCCATCGTCATTAGATTTCGCGTAAATTGCATATCAAGTATTAAAAGAGCAACTTTTTAAAACAAACTTTTAACGTAAAAATCTGATTGTATATCCACGTTAATGGACGTAATGTATCCGGTTGTTATTGGGGATAGTATGAAACATTAATTAACGTTGATTTTGTCAATTTCTAATAATAATTGTAATTTTGAGATTTTTTGTTTTCAATTAAAATCTTTAAACCGCCATAACTTTCGCGCCGTCAGCTGAAAGTTCTTCACGCGAACGGATTTGAACTTACTAAATGCATGTTTATACGCGTACTTAACGATTTTGATGTGCCTTCAAAAAAAATTTGAATATTTTTTAAACCTTGAAATCAAAAGTTAAATGGAAATGTTCATATAAGTTTGTCATTCCGTTTGTAACACATCGAAATATTGGTCTAGGACCCCATAAAGTATATATATTCATGATGCCCGATCGATTTTAAGACATTCTAGCGATGTCCGTCTGTCCGTCTGTCTGTCTGTGGAAAATGCTATCACGGACAAACTAATGCACAGAGATGACTGAAACTTAACATATTTATTGGAAGTTCTTCCGAGAAGTTTGGTATTGCATTTGAGCGATATCGGTTCAGCGGTTAAAAAGTTATGAGCGAAAATGTAAGGACACCTCAAAAATTTCAGTTCATTCAACATAACCTAAAAATACAAAATGCATTAATTCGGCTTCTGGTTGACATATGTGAACATAATTGAAACATAACCAAATGGTATTTAAACAAGTACGAACATATTTTTTGACAAAAAAAGAAAAAAATCGCGGATTTTTTTTTTTACCAAAATTTTTTTTTTACCAAAATTTTTTTTTGCTGAAATTTTTTTTTCAAAAATTTTTTATTTTTTTTTCAAAAGTAATTTCTTTTTAAATAATCTTTTTGAAATTGTAGTGGGTATCACTTCATTCGGCAAGGCCGAATTTAACTTTTTTACTTGTTTTATTTTATTTTGCACAGCCGAATTTAACACTCTTGCTTGTTTTTAAATGTTTTTTGTATTTTTTTAACACATAAAACAATTTATACTAAAAGAAGTTCAAAGTCCTGCACTTGGACCCAGGGGATTAAAAAAAGTTTTTCCTTTTCCCCTTCTTCTTCCTTCTTTTAAAAAAGGACTGCTTTTTTGGACAAGTAAAAACTTCACTCTAGAAAATACAGTTTGTGGCCTGTACTTGACTAAGTAAATTAGACCTGTCTGCTATAATGTCATTAAGACACGGCTCGTACACTATACTCCACTGAACACACACACTCAGAACATCTAGTTATCCTAAAACTACTTGCGACTGACTACTACAGCTTTTTTTGTAGTCATTCGTATGTATTTGTAACACAAATAAATGCCACGAGTTTTTCCTTTCATGACATTTAACAAATGAAACGAAGCCACTTGACACCATTACGTTACACTTTGTATTCCTAAGCCTTCTTCCTTCTGATTCAACTAACGCCGTCAGTTTTCTCAGTATGCGCTTCTTTCGTTTCCAAATAAAAACAAGTGAGTAAATTTAAAATGGACAAGACCGACCATATAAAACACTGCAATTGCAAAAAAATCCCTAGTCGGAACATGGAACGGTTGAATCGATTAATTAACAAACACTACGAAATATATAAAAATATACTTAACATTTTCGAGCTGTCCTAACTTTTTCATTCATAACTTTTTAACTACTGAACCGATTTTGAAGAAATG
The DNA here is from genome assembly GCA_963921195.1 of Pegoplata infirma. Classification (NCBI taxonomy): domain Eukaryota; kingdom Metazoa; phylum Arthropoda; class Insecta; order Diptera; family Anthomyiidae; genus Pegoplata; species Pegoplata infirma. Next base: position 96,084,126 of record OY992538.1, on the reverse strand, counting down.
CAATACCGACCTGATTGGGACTACGCCAAATATATATGTCTAGTTTCAGGAACCTCTAATAAGTATTTCAAAAGTTATTGTGATTTCAACAGACACACAAACGAATTAAAATCGCTAAAGCTTACTTTAGGAATTCCTAAACCGATATTACAAACAGAATACCTAACTTATACCCTCTACCTTTAAGTAGGGGGGCATACAAAAAAAAAAAGTTCAGCAATTGAATAGTTCATGCGAATAAAGACGAATAGACCATTTGTAGAATTTTACAGGGGACAATAAAAACGCAGGAAACGGTTAAAAAATAATATTTTTGTCAACTTTTTGGCATTATCTTAAAGGTTTAAGTCACATCTACCTATATAAAAAATTTTAGTAAGGTATTCGAAAGAGAACTTGCCAAAAATTGGACTTAAATTTTTTGCTTAAATGGAAAAAGGGCGAATATCCAAAAAAATGTATTGAAATTTGAATAAAAATGTGTTATTTTGCAGCAGATTTTGACTACATTTTCACGAGACTTGCAAAACTTGACGAACTATGGTTGGTATTTGTTTGTAACACTTTAAGGACTTCGAGGATACACTATTTAAGGATTGCAAGGACATGGAAAAAAAATTTTTTTTTTAATTTTTTTTTTTAATATTCCTGCCTTTTGATGCAGTAGTAATTCTTTATGACACTAAATACATTTTTAGAAATTATAATATTAACCCTTGACTGCATATTACGATGTAACATAAAAGGACGTGAAAAATTTTTGGTTTTTATTCCTGATTTTTTTCACAAATCTGGTTAATTTGTTTGTATGTGCTAAGATTGTTTTTTTTGTGTACAATTTCAAATTTTAGCTAATATCAATTTTAAACTCGCAGCTAAATAATTTTTATATGATATTTTGTTAAGGATGGATATTCGCCCTTTTTGCTTTCCACACTTTAAAGTCTTATAACTTAAGAACGGTAAAATTTTTTGCCAATATAATAAGTGTGGTTTGTTCCTCGTAATGTTCTTTTAACACATTGTTACCGAAAGTAAAATTTTTGTATGTTTATACCCTACACCACACTGTGGTACAGGGTATAATGAGTTTGTGCTGATGTTTGTAACTACCCGAAATATTGGTCCTAGACCCACTTTTAAGTATACCGATCGACTTAGAATCACTTTTTGAGTCGATTTAGCGATGTCCGTCCGTCCGTCCGTCTGTCCGTCCGTCCGTCCGTCCGTCTGTCTGTCCATGTAAACGGTGTAAACACGATACAGGTCGCAATTCTCGATCAATTGACTTGAAATTTAAAACTTAAGCCTCTTTTGGCCCAAGGACGAAGCCTATTGAAATTGGAAAAAATCGGTCCATATTTAGACCTAGCCCCCATACAAAGGTCCTCTTTAGTTTTGGCTCAAATGACTCTAATAGTCGTATTTTAATAGGTATCTTTTCAAAATTTGGCAGGAATTAATGTTTTATACACACAAATCACCATTCCGAATTTTAAAGAAATCGAACCAGTTCTTCTAGTAGCCCCCATACAAACCACCTTCCCGATTTTCACATAAATCTCTCAATTTTCATTAAAATAGAAAATATTTAATTAAAATTCTGTTTGTGTATGTTAAACGCGTACTTTAATAACCTTATCAAATCTAATTATCATCGGACCATTTTGGACTTAGGTCCCATGTGGAAATTTCGCCCGATATTCAGTTGAAGCGATTTATTATCAACAAAAAGAAGCCTATTCCACTCAAATTTGATTAGTGATTGCTTTTTACACTTATTAAAGATTTGACAAAATATAGATCTAATGAGTCCATGTTTGAACTTGGGACCCATGGTCCGGGAAACTCTGGTGTAGGGTATTATATGGTCGGTCTTGACCGACTATAATTTTCTTACTTGTTTTGTGTTGTATTTAATCAAAATTGTGCGTTAGTTCACTCCCAATTTAAACAAAAATATAAAAATATACGAATTATTGCACTTTTTAAGTCATTTTTTTAGCCTTAAAAGTCAAAATTTCCCCAAAATTTCTGCATAGGATTGTAGGGCTCTACTAATAAAATGCATTTATGCAAAAAAACGTGTTTGCGAAAAAGTGGTCTATTCGTCCTTATTCGCATGAACTATTCAATTGTCTTTTTAAAATGTGAAGAAAAAAAATATATAAAACGAAGTGCAATATCTTTTTCTTTTATGAATTCTATATTTATATACGTACAATTTCTTTTCATATATACTTTGACAATAGTTCAAGTACTTGTTAGAACGCGACACATACAGAAAAAAAAGAACTGCTGAAATGAAAAGTATGAACGCGTAATGTCCTGTCAAGTCCATGTACTACTTGAATCTATGTTCACTAGGGTGCTCCAAAAAAATGAAGTTGTTAAATATTGGCCGTAACTCCACCTAGAAATATGCATTTGGGTGTAAAAATATGTTTTACAAAATTATAGGGTAATCGGATGTGGGTAAGGCGTGCCGCATTGGTCCTGAAGTTTGAAAAACCGATTACAAGGGGAAAATATGACTTTTTTCATTTTCTAAATTTTTTTGATATTTTAAGTAAAGTTTGAATTCAAATGGTCACTGATTTTGATTAAGAGTTAAATGTCTATCAAATAAGGTATTAAAAATTAAAATCGGTTGAAAATTAGCCGAGTTATTACAACTTCCCCCGGCAACTAACGTGTGGCAGACCACTTGATCAAGGAATTCGAGCCCCATTTTTGAAATTTATTGAAATTACACAGTGCAACAGCACAATTAGGGCTTCAACCAAACCAAGACAGTTTGAAAGTACTTATGTATATTATTAAAAATCCCAAAGGGTTTAGCTCTGTAACGTCTCAATTTTTTTTATAGCCCACTGAATTTTTCAGTTTGTTTTTCAAAGGCGTTGGAAAAAAGACGAATAAACTAATGTTAATGTTATTTTGAACTTAAAATAGTGTTTGGATGTCTTTAATAGAATTTTATGGGGAACATTTTTCTTGAGTACGCTAAACTTATATCTCCCGTTTTAATGCGTCCTTTACGTCATTTTTTTTAAGAAATGGCTCAGAAACCTAGTAAGACGTGCGTTTAAAGGGTTAAATTGTTCTACGATTATTTTTAGCATCAAATTTCACTGGGGGTTACTGAAGGCAGAAAGTTGACCGGTATACGAAAAATTCATAAAAAAGATTAATTGTAAAGTATCATTAACTTTTTATAATTTTTCCTAAATTTGTTAGTTACAATTGTATACAATTTTTGGCAAAAATATAAAAAAATTAATGACACTTTACAATTTATCTTTTTTCTGCATTTTCTTTATACCAGTCGAACTTTCTGCCTCCAGTAACCCCTAGTGAAATTTAATGCAGAACATATTCGTAGAACATTTTAATCCTTTAAACCAGCGGTTACCAACCTATGGTACGCGTACCACTAGGGGGTACGCGAAACCATCCGCGGGGGTACGCAAAATTTTAGCTATTTTGGACATTTGTTTTAGATTAACCTTTCAATGCTGGTTCCGCATCTGGGTTCCAAAGTTTTCCATACCGTCAGGTTTTTAAGAAAGTTGAGGTCAAATGTTGCAAAAAAACGTATTTTTGTGCAATTTAGAGAGCATTTTTTGAGATATTTTGAGATCGGACCACTTGTTTTCGATTAACCTTTCGATACTGATTCTGAATATGATACCCAAATTTTTCTAAGATGTCAGGTTTTTAAGAAAATGTGTGTCAAAGTTCTCAAAAAACGTGTGTTTGGGCATTTTTGAGACGGTTTCTGATAGAGTGGAAATTTTGGTACCATTTTGTTAAGCTCAAATGTCCTTTCATTGTTCATATATACGGGGGTGTTTCATTCGAAAAGTCACGGAATTGTTGATCTGCCCTTGTATAAAAAAAAAAACATTTAAAAAAACTCAAAAACATTATTTATCCGCCATCTGTGATGTGTTTTTGGGACTTTTCTCAAAAAACTTCCGTTGTTTTAAATTTTGGTGTAGAATCGACTGGTCAAATTAGATTTGCAATATTTTCATCTGTTTTTGCTCTGCAAAAAATCAGCTCAAAATCCGCGTTTTCAGATGCATTGAACCACCCCAAGGATGGAAAATTTTTCCCAAAAAATACCACTACTTTTTGATCTCCCCTTAAGCCTTCAAAAAAATGATAATACCCGCAGATCAAAAATTTTAAAATTAACTCTAATATTTATATGAGAATTTTTTTAACGAAAACAAAAAACTCGTTAAGGGGTACGCGGCTGACAAAATTTAAAATAAGGGGTACGCGAGCCAAAAAGGTTGGTAACCGCTGCTTTAAACGCAAGTCTTAGTAGACTTTTGAGCCATTTCTTAAGAAAAGTACTTAAATGACCAATAAATACGGCAGATAGAGGGTTAATATATTCTAGAAAAAAATTCCTCATCAAATTCTATTGAAGACATCCTAACACTATTTTAAGCTCAATGGAACAGTTACATTATTTTTTTCGACTTTTTTCTAACGCCTTTAAAAAAAAATAAAAAATTCAGTGGGCTATAAAAAAAATTTGAGACGTTACAGAGCAAAACCCATTGGGGGTTTTACTACTACACACAAGTACTTTCAAACTGTCTTGGTTTGGTTGAGGCCCTAAGAAATGACCCTTCAATTGTGTCAGTGTTATCTACTGTAATAAAAATTTTTTATTCTTCAAGCTTCAATGTCCTAAGAAGATGAGTATTTATCATATTGTTCTTTTCTAACTTGTTTTAATTTTATGCTAAAAAGGTCTGAATTTTTAAGCACGGTTTTCAAATCTCCAATTTTTAATTTTTATTTTTTTTTGTTAAAGAAATTTTAAAAAATCGACTATTGGAGTTTAAGGATTTGTTAAGCACATATAAAGGAATTGCTATTTTCATTTGGCTATTACAGTGATGTAATTTCGGCGGATTTCGGGAAAGTAGTGATTTTTGGCACTTTTTTAGCTTTTATTTATTTATTTTTTTTGGTTTTTTTACAAACCTCATATCTTTTGGACCGAATTATATCAACACGAGGTAGAATACTTCAATTCGCAAATTTAAGGCAAAAAAGGGAAATTAAAAATTGCCCCAACTAAAGGTCAAAAGTCAAATTTTAGAAGATTTAAAACTTTTAAACATTAACAGATTTTCTGAGTGGAAATATATGAAACTACTTGATGTCATTTTAAAAGGTCTTAACATATGTCTTTTTATTTGAATTCAGAATATTAACCCTTTAGTGATGGTGGGGGCCATTGGACCCTTTGAACAATACACTTATATTATCTCCATTAAATTAAAAAAATTATAGGCCCCAACAGCACTTAAGGGTTAAAATTTCTAAATTTTAATTATTTGACATTTAGTTTAGACCAATTAAAATAACATCAAGTAGATTCAGCAAAATCCCCCCAGCAAATCTGTTAATGTTTAAAAATTCAAAATTTTCTAAAATTTGACCTTTGACCCTTAACAGGGGCAATTTTTTATATCTCAATTTCGCCCTAATTTTGCAAATAGGAGTATTCTATCTCGTGTTGATATAATTCGGTCCAAAACATATCAAGTTTGTAAAAAAAACAAAAAAAATAAATAAAAGCTAAAAAAGGGCCAAAAATCACTACTTTCCCGAAATCCGCCGAAATTACATCACTGTAATAGCCAAAAGAAAACAGCAAAACCTACAATTTTTGGGGTTTTTATTCCTTTATATGTGATTAACAAATCCTTAAACTCCAATAGCCGATTTTTTAAAATTTCTTTAACAAAAAAAATAAAAATTTAAAATTGGAGATTTGAAAATAGTGTTGAAAAATTCAGACCACTTTAGCATTTATTTAAAACAAGTTAGCAAAACGCAATATGAAAGATATGTATCCTCTTAGTACATTGGGACTTCAAGAATAAAAAAATGTTTTTACAGTAGATAATTTCAATAAATTTCAAAAATGGGGCTCGAATTACTTGATTAAGTGGTCTTACACACGTTAGTTGCCTGGGGAAGTTGTAATAACTTGGCTGATTTTCAACCGATTTTAATTTTTAATGCTTTATTAGATAGCCAATTAGCTCTAAATCACAATTCAGTAACCATTTGAATTCAAACTTAACTCAAAATACCAAAAAAATTGAGAAAATCACAAAAAAGTCATATTTTCCCCTTGTAATCCGTTTTTCAAACTTCAGGGCCGATGCGGCACGCCTTACCCACATCCGATTACCCTATAATTTTGCAAAACATATTTTTACACCCAAATGCATATTTCTAGGGGGAGTTACGGTCAATATTTAACAACTTCATTTTTTTGGAGCACCCTAATGTTCACTCTTCATACATGTATGTATGAATAAGTTCACTTAACATTTCAAATGTAAATTGTGAATTTAACACAAGTATCATTACACACGATAAAGTTTAAAAAAAAAAAACTATCTTTGAAATACTCGGATATATATAGTATATGAAATAAAAAAAAAAACAGCATACACTTACGTACTGTTCATGAATTTTAAACAAAAGTTGCATAAAAACGTATGTTTCTTTTAAATATGCTCCTAAAACTATACTTTGTAAATTGTTTTATGAAAAACGCCTTAGAGAATGTTTTAATTTTATTACTTTATGTTATTGGCACATGTACCAAATATTTAAATTTATTGGATAAAAAAAGTTTTTAGTTTTTTTTTATCTCCTGTGCAACAGACTGTAGTGCACTGAAACAATTATTTTTTACTAGTGGACCCGACAGACAATGTCCTGTCTAAATTTCAATAAATTTGCTGGTGATAGTTAAGTGAATTTGTGATTGGGTTTATATATGCAATAACAATAATTTTTCTGAATTTTAAAATTTTCCTGACACAATACTTATTTTTCTTTCTCTAAAAACCATATTCAAATTATTACTAACATATAAATATTAGCCAAATTGGTTCAGTTGTTAGCAATCGACTTATACCGATTCCACATATGACAAAAGTGGGAGTAACAATTTGCGTGGTTAGACTTGTATGTACATAACTTCACAAACCAAGTAACACTTCAAAATAATGGAAATAAATAAGAATTCTAATTAAAGAAAAATCCTGGCCTCGAGCTGAAACATTTTATTTTTATAGTTAAATTGAAAAGGTGGAATAAAATTGGAATTGGTTAATTTTTTTGTCAATACACCGATTTAATATCGGTCAAAGTTTTTATATGGGGGACGAAGTCCAAAAATGGTCCAATTATATTCCGATTTTATTAGGTTGTTTAAGTACACGTTTACCACCTAAAAATAAAATTTTTATCAAATATTTCCATTTTTATGAATTTTGAGCAAATTATGTGAACATTGGAAGGGTGGTTTGTTTGGGGACTACCAGAAGGACTAACCCGATTCCTTTGAAATTTGGAATGATGATTCGTGCATACAAAATTTGATTACCTGCTAAATTTCAAAGCGATATCTATTATAATACGGTTATTAGAGTTATTTAAGCCCAATACAAAGGGGGCGTTTGTATTGGGCTAGGTCTTAACATGGACCGATTTTCTTCAATTTCAATCGGCTTCGTCCTTGGGCTAAAATGCTTAAGTTTAAAATTTCAAGTCAATTTATTGAAAATTGCGACCTGTATCGTGCTTAAACCGATAGATGGACAGACGGACGGAAGGACGGAAATCGCTAAATCGACTCAAAAAGTAATTCTGAGTTGATCGGTATACTTGAAGGTAGGTCAAGAACTAGACCAATATTTCGGGAAGTTACAAACATCAGCACAAACTCATTTTACCCTGTACCACAGAGTTGTGTAGGGAATATCTATTATAATTTACATAACACGCAAAAAAAAGTAAACTAAAAACTGGGAAAATTAATTTGGGGAAAAAGCGGGAATGATTTGGCTCCAAAGATTTTTTCTTGGTTTTAGTTCATACTTTTCCCAAAAATAAGGAAAACAAAGTTATTTAATTTTAAGCCAAAACTAGAAAGTGGAAAAACTATATTCGTTCACATTTTAGGACTAGATTGGGTCCAGACCCTAGACCTTGGGTTCAGACTCCATGGGTCCAGACTTTGTTAACACGAGACCCCGTTGGAGCCTTTAAGGGTCGCCATAGATTTTGACCTAAAACTTTTGTCCTTTTCTTTCTACCTTGCTTAGTTTTTGAGATACGGTAATAAGGGGCCTGATAGGGTCTTTCTGGTATTATGGGAAAGTGTTCTACAAGCCAAGAGCTACATAAATGCCGTTGGACTTTTTCTCGTGTTCGCAGTATTTACCGAGATATATGCATTAGACTGGCATTTTTTTGTCTACTTAAGATTTTCCCAAGTGTCCGGGCAAATTTTTATTGTCCTAGGTCTAAAACTTGTGTGGTACAAATTTGAGGTCAATCCGATTAAATTAACCCGTGGCGCCCGACGGTCAAAGTTTTGGATTTTTGAAAAATTAAAAAAAAAAAATGAAATTAATAAAAAAATATTTTTCGGCACACCATGTTTGTTAATTTTGATGCGCTGAGCACGAATATCAAAAAACTTTTAAAATCGCTCGATCGGTTTTCGAGATATCGCCATTTTAAATTTGTAAAAAATGGCCTTTGTTGAAAAAATTTTTTAAAAAAAGTATCAAAATTTTATTCCGCCCACCCTTTTTTAGAGTTTGAGACAATCTTTCATTTAAATCAAATTTAATCCAAATCCGATCATTTTAATCCGTGGCGCCCATCGATCAAAGTTGTGGACTAGAAAATTTCCACTAAAATTTTGGATTTTTGAAAATGAAAAATAAAATAAAAATATCTCGGGAAAAAAGTCGGCGGAATGAAATTTTGAAACTTTTTTTAAAAAAATTTTTGAACGTAGGAAAAACGCGCCATTATTTGCCAATTTTATATAGCGATATCTCGAAAACTGTTCGATCGATTTTAAAATTTTTTTGATTTTCGTGCTCAGATATATTTATTTTTTATTTTTTTTTTTTAATTTTTCAAAAATCCAAAACTTTGACCGCCGGGCGCCACGGGTTAATTTAATTCGATTGACCTCAAATTGGTACCACACAATATTTAGGCCTAGTAGAATAAAAAATACCCAGACTTTGAAAATCGGAGAAAAAAAAAATGTTGCCATACAGAAAAATGCTAGTCTAATGTGCATATATAAAATCTCGCGAATTTCAAATTTTAGATCAGAAATTAGGGTCTTGAGACCATGACAGATATGCAGAGCTAGGCTATTGCATATTTTTTTGTAGTCTTCTTTTCTTTTGAAAACTTCATCCGTTTCGCTCTATCTTGCTTAGTTTTCAAGATATCGCCATTTTGAATTTTTAACTAAATTCTAAGAACTACACTTCGTCTATTCTAAGAAGAGAAATACGATGCAGGTTTTTTTAGTAAATTTTAACTAAACTTGAACTAAATTGTTTTTTTAAGAAATATGTCTTAAAAATAAATTTACATTTCTTAAGTTTGTGGAAAATTTCTTTGGCAGTAAGATTTTTTTCCTTATATTAAAAAAAAATCCATTTTAAGAAAACTTTGAGCTATTTATAATTAAATGAACTAAACTTTTTTCCTCATAGTTAGGAAAATTTCTCATTTTTAATTAAATTTAACTAAATTTAAAAAAAAAAAATGTTTAAATAAATTTTATTTATTATTTGCCGATATTTCGACACTCCTTGAGTGGCAAGCCCAGAGGATGTCACCCAAAGAGTGTCGAAATATCGACAAACAATAAAGAAAATTTATTTCAACATTGGCCTCGAGCTCAAAAAGTTATAAAAACAACTTAATTAATAAAATAAAACTTTTAAATTCTGAATAATATTTTTTAAAAAATAAAAACTATTTTATTCGATCTTTCAAATATTATATTTTGAGTAGGTTAATTCTAGCTCGAGGTCATTATTTCCTTTACTAATTAAAACTATGATGTTCTCATGAAATGCGTTTCAAGAAAATTATTTTTCTGTTTTAAATTTATTTATGTTGGTAATTTTTGCAAGACTAAATCGACACGTGTTTTGGAATTTGTCAAGAATATTTATCAAAAAAAAATAATGATCATGATCTTACTGGGCCATTCCAGAAAATTTAGCTCAAATTTTAGTCATTTTTGGAAATGGTGTCTCAGATTAATTTGAACCTTGACACATAGATAGCCCTCATAAATATGATATATGTACCATATATCGTTTTTTTACATTTGGTGTATTTAACGAATTATGGCGGGTCAAAGATTGACTTTTTAAGCAAAAGTAAGAAAAATACATCACGTTTAAAGAGCTGTAACTTCTTAACCAATGACCCGATTTTCACAAATTTAGGCTCATGTGAAAGCTGGGGTTCTTCTTTTAGAAAATATTTTTAAAATAACACAGTTTTTTTACAGAAATGATGCAAAAATGCAAAAACATTTTTTCTTTTCGAATATTTAAAAAAACACATCTTCGATTTTTTTTTTTTTTAAATTCTGGTGAAAAATAACAATGTTTTGCATAACATATTCAAAATTCAGAGTGGGATCTCCATGGGATCAAAAACTATTCTGTTTTAAGTACGAGGTTCTCATATTTTTCCCTCAGAAAATTCAAATTTATAATGTTTTGAATGTTTTTCAAAATTTTAATAGTATAATTTTTTTTTAAAATATAAATTTTTATATTGAAGAAACATAAAATTTTAATTTTCTAAGGTAAAATTTAAGAACTTCGTACTAAAACCAGAATATTTTTTGATCCCATTGGGATCCCATTCTGAATTTTGGATATGTTGTACAAAACAGTATTAGTTATCACCAAACTTTTTTTTTAAAAAAATCGAAGATGTGTTTTTTTAAATATTCGCAAAAAAAAAATATTTTTGAATTTTTGCAACACTTCGGAAAAATACCGTATGCTTTTGATAATATTTCCTAAAAGAAGAAGAATTAAGCTTTCATATGAGCCATTACTTGTGATAATCGGATTACTAGTTAAAAAGTTAGAGCACGTTAAACGTCAAGTATTTTTCTGACTTTTGCTAAAAAAGTCGAACTTTGACCCGCGATAATTTAAAAACTACAGCAAATTTTGAAAATCCAAAAATGCAACATGTCTCATATAAACGTGGATATCTATGAGCCAAATTCTCAGTGGCGTCCAAAGGCATGTTTCCGAACAGTGGGGCGAAAATTTTTGGAATTACCCTACTACGATGGTACAATTTTGATCTTCTAATTCCTAATGGGAGTATAGTCGAATATGTATTAATATTTTAGTTTGAACATTAACGATTTGTCATTAAAAAACCCTTTGCTACTTGCAGTGTAGGGTTTTTATTTTTGCTAAATAATCTTGACAATGGGATCTGACAAATTCCGAAACACGTGTCAATTAAGTCTTGCAAAAAATTACCAACATAAATAAATTTGAAACAGAAAAATAATTTTCTTGAAAATAATTCAATAAGAATATCATAGTTTTTATTAGTAAAGGAAATAATGAACTCGAGCTAGAGTAAAACTACTCGAAATATATATAAATTAAAAATATAATTAAAAAAAATTAGAAACCAATAAAAGTTTTAATTGTATAAATTAAAAAAACATAATTAAAAATAATAATTATTTTAAAAAACAAATAATTTAAAAAAAAATTTCGTTAAAAAAAGGGTTACAACCCAGCAAAACTTTGGTAATGGGTAGTGATTATATAACACATTACCAGGTAATGTATATACCTTATTTGTAGCATTATTTTAGGATGTCTTACCAAACATTTGTTCCACAACGTATTATTTTAAAGTGAAAAATAATGCATTACTAATAATTTGCTACGTAATGCATGATTATTGGAAAAAATGTATTTCATATTTATTATTTCTAAACATTATATCATGGATGATTTATATTTGGTTACATTATGTATTATTTGAAAGTTTGAAATAATGCATTATTTATAATTAAATGCATAATGCATTACAATAACATAAAAAATAATTATTTTATAAAAAAATGCATAAGTTTAAAATAGGGATGGGCTCACGACAGGAAATTTCTAACGACACACACTCACGAGCATATTTTATCTACTTACACTCACTTACAATCACGTGAGTAAATTTGATACAAAATTACTTTTTCGCTACTCGTAACACCTTATATATTATCTTCTGGTATGCTATATTATTTCATTTCTCGTAACCTATAAAATATCATATATTTTACACCTTACTCGTATTCTTCATTATAAATTTATGACTTATTTTATACCTTACTGGTATTCTTTGTGATAATGTGGATGCATTACTTTGAGTCTCATCGCCTGTTAAAATCATCAATGCTGCAATGTATAAAATAAGAGATCCTATACCTTATTTTATACCTTATTTGGTAATCTAAGTTTTGCTGGGAAAAAGGGGTTTTTCAAACTTTACCAAATATATTTATGCCGTAAAGACATAGTTAGTGAGACAATTTTATAAACTTGATTATAAATATATGGGGCATTCCATGTCAAATCGGATACTTTGAAATTTTTTTTTTAGATTTTCCCAATTTGTTAACAGTTTTAAATACCATTCGAAAACTCCTTCGTGGTAAATTTTCAGATACAAATAACAGTTGGAGCAAATTTTATAAAAATGTAATTTTGTATGGAGTCTACTTAGGGAGTGGAGAAAGGGCGTAGGTTTGTTTTAAAAAAATGTAGTAGGGTAAAAATAAATGTGGGTCGGTCTCACTAATGACCCCTCTCGGACGCACCATTGGACCGGTAGAAGCTGATTAAATAAAACAAATTTACAAAAAATAAAAAAAATTGTATGGGGACCGCCTTAACAGTTAAAGATAGAGGGTAGGTGTGTTCAGAGAAAATGTTTGGACAAAAAAAATATTGTGGTTCGGTCATACATTTTTTTGCTCTAAGGGCACTATTAGGGCAAATTTTAAAACATGTCGTTTTGTGTGGGAGCCCCCTTAGAATTTGGAGATAGGGATTAGTTTGTTCCAAAGAAATGTTAAGACTTAAAAATTAATGGGGGTCGGTCTTATAAAGGACCCCTCCATGACGCACCATTGGAGCAGAAATGATTTTAAGATTGGAAAATTACAATAAAATGTTTTCAAAAAATTTTTAAAAATAGTAATAATCGTTATCCCACGATCCTCCTGGGCAAAAAATTTGTAGAACCGATAGAACTTTTACACAAAAAAATTTCAAAAAAATCGAAGAGTACAAACATTTTCAAAAATGAGATTTAAGTTTTAAAACTTAAAAATCGCATACTAGAGCGCTTTTAAGAATTTTTTGGGATTTTTTTTTTAAAGTACGTAAAAAAACAAAAATTTTGAAAAAAAAAAAATGAAATTTGGAACATTATTGAAGAAGTTATGAGTAAAAGAAGTTTGAGTAAAGGAACAAACTACCAATTTTTAAAAATTCGATATCTTTTGAACGGGTCATCAAAAAAATCTGAAAATTTACCACGAAGGAGTATTCGAAGGGTACTTAAAACTGTAAACAAATTGGGAAAATCTAAAAAAAAATTTTCAAAGTGTCCGATTTGACATGGAATGCCCCATATATATAACACTGCTTTGGTAAAAAATTTAACAAACATTCAGCGACGTATCCAGGATTTTGACAACTCCCAGAATTTTTTGTCATCGCCTATTTATTATTAACTATTTATTCGGCACAGCCGAATTTAACACTTTACTTGTTTTTATTTAAAAATTTCTTTCATCACAAACTTTTAATTTTCAAAAATTTTTGCTTCAACAAAAACTTTTTTAATCAAAACTTTTGTGCTTCAAATATTTTTATTCGTCAAAAAAAAGGTTTTTCAGCAATTTTTTTAATCAAATTTTGCTTTTATCGATTTTTTTTTTTCCTTCATCACAAATATTTTTTTTTTTATTAAATAAAAAAAAAATTTCACAAAATTTTTTTTAAAATTTTCTTTTTTTATCAAAAGTTTTTTCTTAATTTTTTTTCACCAAAATTAATTTTCACCAAGTCTGAACTTCTTTTGACACAAAAATGTTCCATTTGTTAAACAAATTTATCACCTTTTAAATCCACCGCATAACACGGGGCGGACAGAAAAATTTAAACAAACTCTGGCGTTCTTCAGAAGTTGGTTTAGTTCTTCAAAGAGAAGCTTCTTTCCATTGCTCCGATTTCACATATTTGTTCCAAATTTAGGGGGACTAACTCTTTTGGTTTAGACTGCAGTGTGCTCTCCACAGACGTACGAATACGATAGAACGTCTTACTCTCAAAAACAAAACAGTGGTATCACAATGAACCTCAGAGTAGTGTTACACGAAGTAACACATCAAAAATACTAGAAATGTCATTGACTTTCATAATCGCTTTTAAAAATGTCCATATCTTTATTGGTTGCGGTACAATAGCCAAATACCGTTATTCTGGGTGGGTATTGATTGCCAACCTAGCATTTTACCAATAATTTTGCAATTTTACAGGCTTTTTACCAACAAAAATTGTAAATTTACAATTTTGTTGACGCGATAAAACTTACAAGGAGGTTTCGTGACTTGACTAGATTTTTTGCTACCTCCTATTTTACGAGAATTCCTAATTTTACAAGATTTTTACCAATAAAATTGTTAATTTACAACTTTTTCGGCGAAATAAAACTTACAAGGAATTCTCGTAAATTAACTAGATTTTTTTGTAAAAAAAAACCTTGGAAATTTGTAAAATTACAAGAGAAACTGTAAAAAAAATAAAAATTCAATTTTAATCGAAAAAAATTGTAAATTTCAATCGAAAATTATTTGTTTAAAACAAGGAAAACTGAAAAATATTGGTAAGATGGGATTACGAGACTTTTTCTAGTTATTTTTTCAAGGTTTTTTTTAGTCTATTGATGGCTGATTATACACTCAAAAAAAAAAGTTTGTAAATTTACAAGTAAAAGGTCTTGTAATTCTATTTTACTAATATTTTTGTCTTTTTACAAAAATTGTTGTATATTTAATAAAACAAAAACTACAGTTTGCTTTGTAATTTTACTATTTTATGTTGGTAAATTTATTTTACAAATTTTTTAGGTAAATTTACAAAAAAGTGAATTATTTTACAAATTAAAAAAATATTACAAGGTGTTTAGTTTTTTTACACAAGAAAACTGTAATTGTACAACATAATTTTACTTGATGTTATTTAGTCTTTTTACCAAAAAAATGTTTTATTACAAACATTTTTTTTTAAGATAGTTTACAAGGTTTTTAGTTTGAAATGTATGTATTGAAAAGTACAAAATTCTAATATAATTTTACAAAACTTATTTTATTACTAGAATTAATGTTGTTTTACAAAAAAAAAATAATTATTCAACAATAGGACACGCAAAAATTTTCTAAGTTCAGATTTTTTTTTTGCGTTTTGGAGTAAAAAATTTAGTTAAAAATAATTTTTTAATAAATAATTTTTACACCATTTTTTTGGTAATTTGCGTTAAGTAAAATACCACAATTTTTGTGTGTTTCTACTATATAATTGTTCTAGTTTTTTTATACCCTCCACTCTAGTGATAGAGGGTATATATAAGTTTGTCATTCCGTTTGTAACACCTCGAAATATTGGTCTAGGACCCCATAAAGTATATATATTCATGATCCTCGATCGATTTTAAGACGATCTAGCGATGTCCGTCCGTCCGTCCGTCTGTCCGTCTGTCTGTCTGTCTGTTGAAAACACGCTAACTTTTGAAATACTTTACGGAGGCTCCTGAAGTTTGGCTTATATGTTGGGCATTTACCTGGTCAGGTTGGTATTGCAATCCAGCGAAATCGGTCCAGTGGTTCAAAAGTTATAAGCAAATGAGTGAATTTCGCCAAGGGTTTTTCTGGAATTTACGAGATAAAACACACGGTAACTTTCGAACGGCAATTCTGAGGGTGCTGAAGTGTAACATATATATTTGCCGTTCCCCTGGTCCGCTTCGGTTTAAATTTCAACCAAATCGGTCCAGTGGTTCAAAAGTTTTTAGCAAAACCGTAAATTTCAGATTTGCCTCACCTTAAATTCACGTGTTGAAAACTCGTTAAACAAGTTTTAAAAACATTGGTAAGTCACAAAAATATTTTACAACGCATTGTTGTCACTCAAAAATATTTTTACACTAAAAGAAAAAAAAAAAAAAATCTAAAAAAATTTTACACTCAAAAAAAGTTTTACACTCAAAAAAAAATTTAGTAAATTATTTATTTTTTTTTTTTCAAAAATTAGTTAAAAAAAAGTATTTTTACACAAAATAAAATATTTCTAATCAAAAATGTTATTTTTTCACTCTAGAAAATTTACTATAACTTAAAAAGGGCCTTGTGGAGGGTATTCACAGATTCGGCCAAGCCGAATTTAACTTTTCTACTTGTTTTTTGTATTTTTACCATTTTTTTTTGGTGATTTTACCATATTTTTTTTTTTTTATTTTTTTTTAAATTTGGTACCTAAAATGTCAATAGAAAGCTGCCAATTATGAAAAATCAAATTTTTCTTATTTTAACTGGTACTTAAACATCCAATCTACAATATCCAAAAATTTTTTTCCGATTTTTTAAAAATACTTGTATATACAATAAAAATTGTAAATTTACCACTTTTTATTGTAAATATACAAGTTTTTTGCATAAAAAACAGTAGTTTAACCAAATAATTTGTTAATCTACAATTTATTTTTTTCATTTTCTATTTTTCCTTGTAAAATAACAACCTTTTTCTGTAAGTTTACAATTTTGTTTTGTAAATTTACCAAATTTTTTGCAAATTTACAAAAAAAATGTTCACCTCGAAGATGATATTTTACAAAAAAAATTGTAAATTTACATTTTCTTTTGTTGAATCAATTTACAAATTATCCCCGTAACTTTACGGGGATTCTTGCTAGTACATATTTTACAAAACCTGCCCCGTAAAATCACGGGGATTTTATGTCATTTTACAAACTTTTTTTTTGAGTGTAGCTATAATGTCTTAAAAACCATCATGAATCAATAATATATAAACTTAATGGGGACCTTGAAAAACATTTTGATTTTTATGTCATTTTTTTTTTCTAAAAACAAACTTTACTTTGGCAAGTACACCCATATCTTCAGCAAAACATTATAATGATTTAATGTTTTACTACTTTTGTTTTGTTCAAAAAAAAATATTTTTTTCGGCCCACTCTAGTGTACTTACATTCTTATAGTTTCACGAATTTATAACAACATTGTTGCTTTCCTTTTAATAAAATCGCAACAAAATTTCTTAATATCACATTATTTCACGTAGAGTATTTACCGCTAATTACCAGCAACATCGAGTATGTTATTTGGTAAATATATCCCAGCAAAAAGATTGAAACATAAAGTCGTAGATGTTATGAAACTGAAAATTCAAAGAATCTAAAAAACTGGCACAAGTATCAATATTTGACAGTTTTACTGTATAGTAAAATCTGACAGAATATGTATGGGGCATTCCATGTCAAATCGGACACTTTGAAATTTTTTTTTTTTAGATTTTCCCAATTTGTTTACAGTTTTTTGTACCCTTCAAAAACTCCTTCGTGGTAGATTTTCAGTTTTTTTTTATGATGACCTGTTCAAAAGATATGGAATTTTTAAAAATTGGTAGTTTGTTCCTTTACTCAAACTTCTTTTACTCATAACTTCTTCAATATCGGTCCAAATTTCATTTTTTTTTTTTTTTTTAATTTTTGTTTTTTTGCGTACTTTTTTAAAAAAATCCCCAAAAATTCCTAAAGGCGCTCTAGTATGCGATTTTTACGTTTTTAAATTTAAATCTCATTTTTGAAAATGTTTGTACTCTTCGATTTTTTTGAAATTTTTTTGTGTAAAACTACAAATTTTTTACCCAGGAGGATCGTGGGATAACGATTATTACTATTTTTTAAAATTTTTTGAAAAAAATTTATTGTAATTTTCCAATCTTAAAATCATTTCTACACTCAAAAAAAAAAGTTTGTAAAATGACATAAAATCCCCGTGATTTTACGGGGCAGGTTTTGTAAAATATGTACTAGCAAGAATCCCCGTGATGTTACGGGGATAATTTGTAAATTGATTTAACAAAAGAAAATGTAAATTTACAATTTTTTTTTGCAAAATATTAACTTCGAGGTGAACATTTTTTTTTTTGTAAATTTACAAAAAAATTGGAAAATTTACAAAACAAAATTGTAAACTTACAGAAAAAGGTTGTTATTTTACAAAGAAAAAATAGAAAATGAGAAAAATAAATTGTAGATTAACAAATTATTTGGTTAAACTACTGTTTTTACCGTAAAAAAATATTGAAAAACATGTATATGGACTTTTGTCATTAACTTTTAACGCTTGCGATATTTTACTAATTTCGCAATAACATTTTTATTTGTAAACTAGGTGGTACCTGTGAATGTAGATATGTTAAGGGAACCATAATGAGTAATTCTGCAAAGGCACAGCGCAAATAGTCTCATTATCT
Organism: Pegoplata infirma; assembly: GCA_963921195.1. Lineage (NCBI taxonomy): Eukaryota > Metazoa > Arthropoda > Insecta > Diptera > Anthomyiidae > Pegoplata > Pegoplata infirma. The sequence continues at coordinate 96,065,632 of OY992538.1, read as the reverse complement.
CATGGTATGGAACGTGCAAAGTTGAAAAATGTAAAAAAATCGCTTGATACTCTCATGAAATTTTTCGTTCAAAGTTCCATATTGTTGGGTGCGTTAAAGCTATTGCTCCAAATTTAATACCGTTTAATCAGTAGACTTGGGCAATTATTTGGTGTAGGTTCAGTGGATGTGCCATCAATAAGAAAAAAGTTACATGGACCTAAATATTTGATACCAATTTTTTTCAATTTTCAATTTTTCGAGGTTTTTTGATTGTAGCTTTTGGTGCAAACTGTAATTTTAAAATTCAAATACACATGGTTAAAGCCCTTGTAAATATGCACAATCTGAGACTGATTCGAGTGATGTGCTCGCAATGGTTACGAAGCTGCAGCTCTCCAAAAATAGGAAGAAAAAACGTGAATTTTTTAAAAAGTCTGTTTTTTGCGAGGCACACTCCCAGTTTTATTCCGAATGGTTCCGAATGCTTTGTGAACTTTATAATTTACCATTTCCCACTTGATTTACAAACGCACCCAAAAAATATTCAATTGCAAAAATTTTATGAACTTTTAAAATTTTTTGCAAAATTTCGATATTTTAGTTTTGCATTATTTGACAGCCAAATGTGCATGACTGAAAGTTGAACATGTAGAAACAATGGTATGTGCAAATATAATAAATCATGGAAAGCAACATTGATCAAAAGTTAATATTGGCGAATTCCGCGGCGTTTTTCTGTTTTTCGTTTTTTGTAAGGCACATCCAGGCCGCTTATCGAAATTGGTCAGTGAAAAGCGCGTTTGGTAGTATTTTTAATGCTTTATCTTCAATCCATTCGCACCCAAAAACAATTGACGTTTTAGTGGTTTTTGGTGGTTTTAAATTTTTGATACTTTTAAATTTAATGGTTATATTAAATCTTACATTACTTAAAATAAAGTAGAACAGAAATGTATTTTGATAGATTTTGACATGTCTTATTCGAATAATATTTTAAAATTAGTCCATTGATTTTTGCAGTCGCGAAAATCGCGAAAAATCGCTAAAATTTTTTATAACCTTAATAAAATTAGTAATAACGTTTAAATATTTCGTAATAACCTTAATATTGTCATTATTAATCATACTTTGAATAGTTTCAATATTCAGTGAAGGACAACACTGTAAAATCAGACATTTAACATTAAAAAAAAAAAATAAATTCAAAATTATTAAATTTTTTTTTTCAAAAATGTTCCCTTTAAACCACTGCTGTTTCTTACCTATTTGAGATAGAATAATGGTGTTAACTAACAAGGGAAGTATCTCAACCCTTATGAACCGATTTGCTTGAAACTTAAAATATATATAAATGAGACGATTTTAAGGTTGGGGTGTCTCGGCTTATCGGCCATATCAGTGTTTCAAAATTTCGTTGTCCCCTTATGAAGCAATGTGGACCTCCGGGAAAATTTCGATAACTCCCGAACTAAAAGGAATATCCTCTAGAGCAAAAATACGTGGCGACTTAAATTTAATAAAGATTATTTTATATTCATATGGGCTTCGTAGGGGTATGTCTTCATATAAATACCCCCCAAAATTTACACATTTTCATTAAAAAAGAATTTAACAAAGCCCAACTTTTACAAGTTTGTGACACCGTTGGATAGGCATTAAAAAATCCTTTCTTCTCATATGGAAACACCATATAGTTTCTTAGAAAGAAATCGCTAAAAAATACAAAAAACGATTTTTCGCCAATTTTTGACCCATTTTTGGAGCCCCTAAATCCCCGATATGGCCGATAAGCCGAGACACCCCAACCTTAAAATGGTCCCATTTAAATATATTTTAAGTTTCAGGAAAATCGGTTCATAAGGGTTGAGATACTTCCCTTGTAAGATTTTGTTGAGATTTTGTTAATGCATTTGGTAATATTTTTCTAAAAAAAATAAAACCGCTGGAAACATTTTTATTTCCAAAATATTGGAAAATGTGCCGAAAAAAATTGGTTAAATGCAAATATCTCGATATTTAGCAAAGATTTTATGCATGTTTGAATATGTATTGTAGCTCTGGGTAAGCATAATACAAAATGGTACGTTTGGTTAACTTCGGATAAAAAATGTAATTTTGACAATTTTTTTAAAAATTTTAACTTTAAACCGCCATAGTTTTGGGTGCGATCGCTCAAATAAATGCACGCGAACGGATTTGAATTACTTATTTATAATGTTATTTACCTACAAAGTCTTATCAATGTGCCACGAAAAAAAAATCGCAATTTTTTTTTTCTTAAATACTTATTAAAAGTTAATGACAATTGCTCATATTTACAATAAAAATTGTAAATTTGCAAAAAAAAATTAACATTTACAAAAAAAATTGTAAACTTACAAAAAAAAGTTGAAAATTTACAAAATAATGTAGAAAATCAAAAACCAAAATTGTAAATTTACAAATTGTTTGGTTAAACTACTGTTTTTTATGGCAAAAAAACTTGTATATTTACAATAAAAAGTGGTAAATTTACAATTTTATTGTATATATACCATATTTTCTTATTTTTTTTGCCGTAAAAACAGTAGTTTAACCAAAAAATTTGTAAATTTACAATATTGTTTTTGTATTTTCTACTTCATTTTTGTAAAATTACAGCTTTTTTCGTAAGTATACAATTTTTTTTTTAAATTTTCATATCTGTTTTGTAAATTTACAGTTTAACGAAATAATTTGTTTAAAGGTTTTTTTTCATTGGTGCATCTTATTTTTCCCTCTTCGGCAGCTGGAGTAGCACTTTAACAACCTGAAATGGTTTTTTTTTTTCACTTGAACACTTTTAACAAACTTTTTAATGTATAACACTGCACTTTTTAATTTTTTTCGACATTTCGTTTTTCTTAAGTAGAACATATGAGAATTGCGAAGGAGGCTACACAAGAAATTTCTTATATTTTCAGAAAAAATTAGTCAAAAAATAACAATTTTTTTTGAATTTTTAATTATTTTCACAAGTATTTTTATAAAATCGGAAATTTTTTTTTGGATATTGTAGATTGGATGTTTAAGTACCTGTTAAAATAAAAAAAAAATAATTTTTCATAATTGGTAGCTTTTTATTGACATTTTAGGTGCCAAATTTAAAAAAAATAAATACCAAAAAAATATGGTAAAATTACCAAAAAAATGGTAAAAATACAAAAAAAAAACTAGAAAAATTATATAGCAGAAACACATAAAAATTGTGGTATTTTACTTAACGCAAATTACAAAAAAATGGTGTAAAAATTAAATTTTTTTGCTAAAGCTTACAAATAGTTGAGAAATTTTTGTGTCCGGAACTTAAAAAATTTCCAAACTTTTTTTTTTTATGAAATTTTTTTTTTTATAAAAAATTATTTTTAACTAAATTTTTTACTCCAAAACGCAAAAAAAATCTGAACGTAGAAAATTTTTGCGTGTCCTATTGTTGAATAATTATTTTTTTTTTTTGTAAAACAACACTAATTCTAAAATTTTTGCGTGTCCTATTGTTGAATAATTAAATTTTTTTTTGTAAAACAACACTAATTCTAGTAATAAAATAAGTTTTGTAAAATTACATCGGAATTTTGTACTTTTCAATACATACATACATTTCAAACTGAAAACCTTGTAAACGATTTAAAAAAAAATGTTTGTAATAAAACATTTTTTTGGTAGAAAGACAAAATAACATCAAGTAACATTTTGTTGTACAATTACAGTTTTTTTGTGTAAAAAAATTAAACACCTTGTAATATTTTTTTAATTTGTAAAATAATTCACTTTTTTGTAAATTTACCTAAAAAATTTGTAAAATAAATTTACCAACATATAATAGTAAAATTACAAAGTAAACTGTTGTTTTCGTTTTATTAAATATACAACAATCCCAGTCTGCACAGTTTCGAGGCGACAATTTTTTCGAAGTTTTTTCGAGGCTTTTCCGCAATAACGATTCGAAGTCGATTTTATATACAGTCGATATTTTAACGTTTCTCGAACTCATATTTTTTTTGAAAAACAAATCGATTTCGAAATGATTTCCAATCTACATTTTAGGAATTCTCGTATTTGTTACTCCATCGAAAAAAATATTTATTTTCGATATAATATCGCGTTTTAGTTTTATTAAATTTTACAAAAATTCCACAAATTTTACTTTTATTTAAAAAAAAAATAATATCTAACACTAGAACAATAAAAAAAAATTAAAAAAAAAAAAATCCGCGACCGGGGTTTGAACCAAGGCCAAAAATCTCCACATCATAAGCTGCCGAACCTGCTAGCCAACTAGGCCATACACAACTTGAAATTTGTTTGTACTAATATATATTTTGAAATAAAAATATTTTCAAATTATGAGAAGTATGTCAAAATAAAATAAATATAAAAACAGGGTAATTCAAATAATAATACAAATTATAAATTAAGGGCAATTCAAATAATAATAAAAAATTCAAATTTTAGTAAAAGTAATTTTAAAAAACTACTTTTATTATCAAACTTTGGCTGAAGGAGTAAGGCGTTCAACCAGTAAACTGGGAGTTCTGAGTTCAAATCTCAAGTGAGGCAGATAAAAATAGTAATTAGTAAAAATTAAATTTAAAGAATAAATAAATTAAATTAGTAAAAATTAGTTAATTGTAAGTAACTAGTAGTAAGTAATAAAATATTTTTTTTTGTAATTCTTACCGTTTTTAAAACAATTAACTAAATTATTAAAAGACAAATGTATCGAAATTCATGAAAATTTCGATTAAAAATCGAATCGAATCCTGTACCAAAACTCGATTCTATATCACCTTGCATGCCACATAGGAAAACACGCTTTATATCGACATTATATCGAACTCGATATCGATGAAATTCTTAGAGAAAACGATTCTTTTTCGAATCGATATCGACTCATTTTGCATACTGGGAATTTTTGTAAAAAGACAAAAATATTAGTAAAATAGAATTACAAGACCTTTTACTTGTAATTTTACAAACTATTTTTTTTGAGTGTACTGCTCCAATGGTGCGTCATAGAGGGGTCAATTATAAGACCGACCCCCATTAATTTTTACGTTTAAACATTTCTTTGGAACAAACTAATACCCTATCTCCAATTTCTAAGGGAGCTCCCACACAAAACGACATTTTTTAAAATTTGCTCCAACCGCTCTAACTGCCCTAATAGTGCCCTTAAGCACAAAAATGTATGACCGATCCACAATATTTTTTTAGTCCAAACATTTTCTCTGAACACAACTTCCCTCTATCCTGTTAAGGCGGTCCCCATACAATTCTTTTATTTTTTGTAAATTTGTTTTATTTAATCCGCTTCTACCGGTCTAATGGTGCGTCCGAGAGGGATCATTAGTGAGACCGACCCCCATTTATTTTTACCCTCCAACATTTGTTAAGCATACTTACGCCCTATCTCCACTCCCTTAGTAGGCTCCCATACAAATAACAGTTGGAGCAAATTCTATAAAAATGTAATATTGAATGGAAGCCTACTTAGCGAGTTGAGATGGGGCTGTGGTATGCTTTACAAAAATGTTCGTGGGTAAAAATGAATGGGGGTCGGTCTCACTAATCACCCCTCTCGGACGCACCATTGGGCCGGTAGAAGCTGATTAAATAAAACAAATTTACAAAAAATAAAAAAAAATTGTATGGGGACCGCCTTAACAATTAGAGATAGAGGGTAGGTGTGTTCAGAGAAAATGTTTAGACTAAAAAAATATTGTGGGTCGGTCATACATTTTGTTGCTCTAAGGGCACTATTAGGGCAGTTAGAGCGGTTGGAGCAAATCTTAAAAAATGTCGTTTTGTGAGGGAGTCCCCTTAGAAATTGGAGATAGGGTATTAGTTTGTTCCAAAGAAATGTTAAGACGTAAAAATTAATGGGGGTCGGTCTTATAAATGACCCCTCTATGACGCACCATTGGAGCAGTAGAAATGATTTTAAGATTGGAAAATTACAATAAATTTTTTTCAAAAAATTTAAAAAAATTGTAATAATTGTTATCCCACGATCCTCCTGGGCAAAAAATTTTTAGAATCGATAGAAGTTTTACACAAAAAAATTTCAAAAAAATCAAAGAGTACAAACATTTTCAAATGAGATTAAAATTTAAAAACTTAAAAATCGCATACTAGAGCGCTATTTAAGTTTTTTTAGGATTTTTTTTTTTTTAAAATACGCAAAAAAACAAAAATTTTGAAAATAAAAATTTGAAATTTGGACCATTATTGAAGAAGTTATGAGTAAAAGAATTTTGAGTAAAGGAACAAACTACCAATTTTTAAAAACTCGATATCTTTTGAACGGATCATCAAAAAAATCTGAAAATTTACTGTAAACAAATTGGGAAAATCTAAAAAAAAAAAATTCAAAGTGTCGGATTTCACATGGAATGCCCCGTATATTTTTCTATAAAAAAGAATTACAGATTCAATTTTCAGATATGATATATAAAATAAAAAATAAAAAAAATACAGAAATTTTTTTATTAAAAAAAATGCAGAACTTTTTTTTATTAAAAAAAAAGCATCGTTTAGTTCTGAAAATTTTACAATCAGAAAAATTTCACAGTTTAAGAAACTTTTGCTGGGTTACATATAATTTTAGTTTAACAAGGAAAATTGCTACAAGTATACTTCTGTTTTCTTGTATGAATAAGAATATAACAATCGGAAATTTCGGTTTTAATTTTACCAACAAAAAGAGGAAGAGAAATCATCAAGTATTATCATTAATTTCTTAAGAGCGATAAACATTTTATATGCAGCCATACACAGTGTTTTCTATACACCCACCATGGAAACAGCCAACAAATATAAAAATAATTTTCATAATCTGTATAAATGAATGTAAAAGTTTAAAAGGAATAAACCACAACTTCTCAGAGTATCGCCCAGGTTAAGTAAATAACTAAGGAATTCTTATTAACACCCTACGGGGATTAAAAGAAAAAATATTGGGAATTGTTGGGAAATATTAATGGACAGGTTGTTAAGAATTTTATAAAAGTAAAAGATTAAGCATTACATTTTCGGGGATTTTTGCCAGAAATATATTTAAAATTTTTTATCTGTCTCTATTTAACACCATGTCCAATTAAAATTCAGAAAATACCAAAAGTAATTTAAAACAAGTAAGAAAATTATAGTCGGTCAAGATCGACCATATAATACCCTATACCAGTGTTTCCCGGAAAATGGATCCAAAGAGCAAACATGGACCGATTGGATCTATCTTTTGTCAAATCTATATAAATAAAAATCAAGGTTGGCAATCGAAACGAATAACGGTATCGATATCGGTATTGGTATCGTTTTTTTAATTATTTCGGTATCGGTTACGGTATTGGAGTTGAATCGGTTACGGTACTACCGATACCGAAACGTCGATACCGGTACGTACCGGTACTATCGAAAAAAATGCTAAAAATATAAAAAACACATAAAAACTTAAATTTTTTTTTTTTTCAAATTTTAATACTAAACAGGTATATGAGCAATTGTCATTAACTTTTAATATTTAAGAAAAAAAAAATTGCGATTTTTTTTTCGTGGCACATTGATAAGTCTTTGTAGGTTAATAACATTATAATTAAGTAATTCAAATCCGTTCGCGTGCATTAATTTGAGCGATAGCACCCAAAACTATGGCGATTTAAAGTTTACATTTAAAAAAAAATTGTCAAAATTACATTTTTATCCGAAGTTTACCAAACATACCATTTTGTATTATGCTTACCTAGAGCTAAAATACACATTCAAACATGCAAAAAATCTTTGCTAAATATCGAGATATTTGCATTAAACGAATTTGTTTTCAGCACAATTTCCAATATTTTGGAAATAAAAATGTTCCCAACGGTTTAATTTTTTTTAGAAAAATATTACCAAATGTATTAAAAAAATCTCAACAAATTCTTAGTTAACACTATTACTCTATCTCTAATAGGTAAGAAACAGCAGTGGTTTAAAGGGAACATTTTTGAAAAAAAAGAATTTAATAATTTTTGATTTTTTTTTTTTTTTAATATTTAAAGTCTGGTTTTACAGTGTTCTCCTTCACTGAATGTTAAAACTATTCAAAGTATGATTAATAATGACAATATTAAGGTTATTACGAAATATTTAAACGTTATTACTAATTTTATTAAGGATATAAAAATTTTTAGCGATTTTTCGCGATTTTCGCGACTGCAAAAATCAATGGACTAATTTTGAAATATTATTCGAATAAGACATGTCAAAATCTATCAAAATACATTTCTTTTCTACTTTATTTTAAGTAATGTAAGATTTAATATAACCATTAAATTTAAAAGTATCAAAAATTTAAAACCACCAAAAACTACTAAAACGTCAATTGTTTTTGGGTGCGAATGGATTGAAGATAAACCATTAAAAATACTACCAAACGCGCTTTTCACTGACCAATTTCGATAAGCGGCCTGGATGTGCCTTACAAAAAACGAAAAACAGAAAAACGCTGCGGAATTCGCCAATATTAACTTTTGATCAATGTTGCTTTCCATGATTTATTATATTTGCATATACCATTGTTTCTACATGTTCAACTTTCAGCCATGCACATTTGGCTGTCAAATAATGCAAAACTAAAATATCGAAATTTTGCAAAAAATTTAAAAAGCTCATAAAATTTTTGCAATTGAATATTTTTTGGGTGCGTTTGTAAATCAAGTGGGAAATGGTAAATTACGAAATTCACAAAGCATTCGGAACCATTCGGAATAAAACTGGGAATGTGCCTCGCAAAAAACAGACTTTTTAAAAAATTCACGTTTTTTCTTCCCATCTTTGGAGAGCTGCAGCTTCGTAACCATTGCGAGCACATCACTCGAATCAGTCTCAGATTGTGCATATTTACAAGGGCTTTTACCATGTGTATTTGAATTTTAAAATTACAGTTTGCACCAAAAGGTACAATCAAAAAACCTCGAAAAATTGAAAATTGAAAAAAATTGGTATCAAAGATTTAGGTCCATGTAACTTTTTTCTTATTGATGGCACATCCACGGAACCTACACTAAATAATTGCCCAAGTCTACTGATTAAACGGTATTAAATTTGGAGCAATAGCTTTAACGCACCCAACAAAATGGAACTTTGAACGAAAAATTTCATGAGAGTATCAAGCGATTTTTTTACAATTTTCAACTTTGCACGTTAATTACCATGAGATAATGAGACTATTTGCGCTGTGCCTTTGCAGAATTACTCATTATGGTTCCCTTAACATATCTACATTCACAGGTACCACCTAGTTTACAAATAAAAATGTTATTGCGAAATTAGTAAAATATCACAAGCGTTAAAAGTTAATGACAAAAGTCCATATATTTAAGTATTTATTTTTAGCATTTTTGCTAAAATGACCTTTAAAATGTCAAAAAAATTAAAATAGCGTTTTTTAGAGGGTCGGCGGGGCCGTTGCCGGACCACACCTACAAAAGGGGCGGGCCGAGAAAACTGTAATTTTCTTATCCCCTTGATCTAAGTGCAGGACATGGAAGTTATTCTGACATAAAAATGTTTCATTTGTTTAACAGTTGAGAACACCTTTTTCAAAAAAATATTTATGTGTGAAAAGGTTAAATTTCGGGTAAATATGGTTACGAATGTTAAGTCTCATCTTTCTGCAATTAAACAAAAATATTCCCACTTGACCACCGCAACTTATATGTCCAAGAAATGCAATGCAAATCAGCACAGATAAAACAAAAATTTGCCATTTTCGGCTTTTAATTTTTTTTTTATTATTTTTAATTTTTTTTAGATTTAATTTATTATCAAATTCCACTAATTTGAATCATTTTGAAACTATTTTGAAAATAATGAAATAAATTAATAAAAAAGCAAATAAATCTAAACATTAAAATTGCATAAAAATTGCATGAAATGCTGGCTTTTCTGGTATAACGGCACATTGACACATTTTTTCGACAAGATTTTTGAGATCAGCGGGTGCTAATTACCCGTAAAAAGTACCTTTTTCAAAAAAAGAAAAATAAAATTGAATCTTAGTCCAAAATGGGTTAAGAAAAGTAAAACCAAATATGTAAAAAAAAAGAAAGTTAAATTCGACTTATTGTTAGCCGAATCCACACTCAAAAAAAAAAAGTTTGTAAAATTACAAGTAAAAGGTCTTGTAATTCTATTTTACTAATATTTTTGTTTTTTACAAAAATTGTTGTATATTTAATAAAACGAAAACTACGGGTCGCTTTGTAATTTTACTATTATATGTTGGTTATTTTTTTTACAATTTTTTTAGGTAAATTTACAAAAAAGTGAATTATTTTACAAATTAAAAAAATATTACAAGGTGTTTAGCTTTTTTACACAAGAAAACTGTAATTGTACCACAAAATTTTACTTGATGTTATTTAGCCTTTCTACCAAAAAAATGTTTTATTACAAGCTTTTTTTAAGATCGTTTACAAGGTTTTCAGTTTGAAATGTATGTATTAAAAAGTACAAAATTCCAATGTAATTTTACAAAACTTATTTTATTACTAGAATTAATGTTGTTTTACAAAAAAAAATTAATTATTCAACAATAGGACAGGAAAAATTTAATAAGTTCAGATTTTTTTTGCGGTTTGGAGTAAAAAATTTAGTTAAAAATCATTTTTTATAAATAAAAATTTTCATGAAAAAAAAATTTTGAAATATTTTAAGTTCCGGACACAAAAATTTTTCAACTAATTGTAAACTTTAGAAATAAATTTAATTTTTACACCATTTTTTTTTTGTAATTTGCGTTAAGTAAAATACCATAATATTTATGTGTTTCTACTATATAATTGTTCTAGTTTTTTTTTTTGTATTTTTACCATTTTTTTTTGTAATTTCACCATATTTTTTGGTATTTTTTTTTAAATTTGGCACCTAAAATGTCAATAAAAAGCTGCCAGTTATGAAAAATTAAGTTTTTCTTTTTTTAACAGGAACTTAAACATCCAGTCTACAATATCCAAAAAAAAATTTTCCGATTTTTTAAAAATACTTGTGAAAATAATTAAAAATTAAAAAAAAAAATGTTGTTTTTTGACTAATTTTTCCTGAAAATATAAAAAATTTCTTGTGTAGCCTTCTTCGCAATTCTCATATGTTCTACTTAAGAAAATTGAAATGTCGAAAAGAAATAAAAAAGTGCAGTGTTATACTTTAAAAAGTTTGTTAAAAGTGTTCAAGTGAAAAAAAAAATCATTTCAGGTTATTGAAGTGCTACTCCAGCTGCCGAAGAAGAAAAAATAAGATACACCAATGAAAAAAACCGTTTAAATTTACAAAACAAATATGTAAATAAACCAATTTTTTTGTAAATTTACAAAACAAATATGAAAATTTAAAAAACAAAATTGTAGACTTACAGAAAAAATTTGTAATTTTACAAAAATTAAGTAGAAAATACGAAAACAATATTGTAAATTTACAAATTATTTGGTTAAACTACTGTTTTTACGGCAAAAAAATAAGAAAAAATGGTATATTTACAATAAAAATTGTAAATTTACTACTTTTTATTGTAAATATACAAGTTTTTTGCCATAAAAAAACAGTAGTTTAACCAACAAATTTAAAAATTTACAATTTTGTTGTTTAATTTTCCACTTTATTTTGTAAATTTACAACTTTTTTTGTAAGTTTACAATTTGTTTTGCAACTTTTAATTTTGTTTTTTGCAAATTTAAAAATTTCTATTGTAAATATACGTGTTTTTCAATATTTTTTTTGCGGTAAAAACAGTAGTTTAACCAAATAATTTGTTAATCTACAATTTATTTTTTTCATTTTCTATTTTTCTTTGTAAAATAACAACCATTTTCTGTAAGTTTACAATTTTTTTTTTTTTGTAAATTTACCAAATTTTTTGTAAATTTCCAAAAAAAAATGCTCACCTCAAAGTTTATATTTTACAAAAAAAAAATTGTAAATTTACATTTTCTTTTGTTAAATCAATTTACAAATTATCCCCGTAACATTACGGGGATTCTTGCTAGTACATATTTTACAAAACCTGCCCCGTAAAATCACGGGGATTTTATGTCATTTTACAAACTTTTTTTTTTGAGTATAGAAAAAAGTCTCGGATTCTGAGACATTTTTCTTGTAGAAAAAGTCTCAGATTCAGAGTCATTTTTCCTATAGTAAATGTCTAAGATTCTGAGACTTATTTTCTACAGAAAAAGTTTTTTTTTTTTTAATTTTAAAAATGCATATAAGACTTTTTGCACTCCATATCTAAATAATTTCATGGATCATGAAATTGACATTAATTGTTTTATCAGTCTCTTACATGCAACTTTTCATATTTCATGCAATTTAATTTGATTCCAATTTGTTTTTGTTTATACAGCATGACAGTATTAGCTTCTAATCGATTTACATTTTAAAATCCATCATTTTTCAAAATCAAAAAATTTATTGTCATCGCTTGGGGTTTTAATCACTGTTGAAATTAATAACGAAAATAAATGAATTTCATGTACATAATACAAATTTAGGTGAAAGTGTTTTGGGAGTATACAAATAAACTAGTGATGAGCACATGAATAGACTTGTAAGAAATTTTCTGCGTGAGTGTATGTGCATTTTTCTTGTTTTTTTAATCATTCTCCTTTTTAAGAATTAAATTGTCAAAATTTCGTAAGTTAAGTTTATGTGAGTCACGCGTGATTATGATTAAATTTAAACTACTAACGTGATTATGAGTGAGTGTGTGTAGAAATTAAAAAACCAGTCAGCAAGTGCGTGTTGTTAGAAAATTTCTTCCGTGAGTGTGATTTTAATTAAAACAAAAACACTCACCCGCCCATCTCTAATACATACCACACTCAATAACATACATAAACACTCACACTTATTTGATGGTCTACATATATTGTTAACAATGTATGTTTTGTACATGTATATTTTGTGTTTTACTTTTCTTTTACATACAACCAGAAATGAAAGCATGTTTTCAAAAACATTAAATGTTAAAATTTTAAAAGAATTTTCCATTGTTGTTTAACCAAACATCAGATACACAAAACTAAATAAACAAAATGAGAGTGTTAAATTTTTCATTTTAGTTAGCACCTCCTCAGCAAAAATTTGCTCACATGTTAACCCACATTCCTTCAAAAAGTTTGAAGTTCAGCGTAGCGTATACGTATTATACAATAACAAATGTTTCATATTACTTATACGTCTAGTAGACCACACAAATAATATGAAAACTATTTAAATTTTAAATTAAAAATTTACTGAAAATGTTGACTATTAATTCGATATGTGTAAAAATAAAAGTATATTTTTACACAATAAAGAAACAACATCTTTTCAATCTTTTAAAATCAAAAAAGTAAAATTGATATTCATTAACGACAAATTGAAATTTAGGAAAGCATAATTGAAAGAAAAGTTCAATTGAAATATCGAAAAAGCTTAATTAAACTTAAGAATGGCTCGCTTAAAGATTAAAGTAGAGAACTCTGGCAAAACCGAAAAATATCAATTGAAATTCAGAAAAGATCTATTTAAATTCAGAAAGGCTTACAATTAGTTGAGAAAATCTTCATTGAAATTCAGAAATGTATAACATTTAATAAAATAAAAATTAATTTCAAAAATGTTTAAATCAGAGACCAAATATACACTCAAATTGTAAGTGTACAATTTGAGTGTACACTCAAAAAAAAGTTTGTAAAATAACATAAAATCCCCGTGATTTTACGGGGCAGGTTTTGTAAAACATGTACTAGCAAGAATCCCCGTAATATTACGGAGATAATTTGTAAATTGATTTAACAAAAGAAAATGTAAATTTACAATTTTTTTTTGTAAAATATTAACTTCGAGGTAAAAGCTTTTTTTGTAAATTTACAAAAAATTTGGTAAATTTACAGAAAAAGGTTGTTATTTTACAAAGAGAAAATGAAAAAAAAATAAATTGTAGATTAACAAATTATTTAATTAAACTACAGTTTTTACCGCAAAAAAAATATTGAAAAACACGTATATTTACAATAAAAATTGTAAATTTGCAAAAAAAAAAATAAAATTTACAAAACAAATTGTAAACTTACAAAAAAAGTTGTAAATTTACAAAATAAAAGTAGAAAATTAAAAAACAAAATTGTAAATTTACAAATTGTTTGGTTAAACTAATGTTTTTTATGGCAAAAAACTTGTATATTTACAATTAAAAGTTGTAAATTTACAATTTTTATTGTTAATATACCAATTTTTCTTATTGTTTTGCCGTAAAAACAGTAGTTTAACCAAATAATTTGTAAATCTATACTTAATATTATAAAGAGGTAATGTTTGTATGTTTGTTTTTTTGTTTGTTTGTTTGTTTGTTTGTTTGTTTGTTTGTTTGTTTGTTTGTTTGTAGAGGGTAATCTCCGGAACTACTTATCCGATTTTAAAAATGTTTTCAGCAATATTTAAAGTGTTCCTCCAGGATGGACATAGGCCAGGTTTCATGGACCACGCCCACTTCTACGCCCACTTTTGTACAAAAAACGGAAAATTGAAAAATCTCCGAAACTACTAAACCGATTTCAAAAATTGTTTCACCAATACATACTTGGAATGGTCCTTCATGGTGGACATATGCTGGGTTTCATCGACCACGCCCACATCTACGCCCACTTTTGGTAAAAAACTTAAAATTTAAATATCTATGAAACTACTCATCCGATTTCAAAAAAGTTTTCAGCAATATTTAGAGTGTTCCTCCAGGGTCGACATAGGCTAGGATTGGTCGACCACGCCCACTTTTACGCCCACTTTTAGCCAAAAAAACGTCAAATTTAAAAATCTCCACAACTACTAAACTGATTTAAAAATTGTTTTCACCAATACATTCTTGGAATGGTCCCTCATAGTGGACATATGCTGGGTTTCATAGACCACGCACATTTCTACGCCCTCTTTTGGCACAAAAAATTAAATATCTATTTAACAACTCATCCGATTTCAAAAATGTTTTCACCAATATTTAGAGTGTTCCTCCAGGGTGGACATAGGCTAGGATTTATCGACCACGCCCACTTATACGCCCACTTTTTGGCAAAAAAAAACTAAAATTTAAAAATCTCCAAAAATGTTCATCCGATTTCCAAAATTTTTTCACAAATACTAGGTCCTTCAGAGTGGAAATATTCTAGGTTTTATTGACCACGCCAATTTCTACGCCCACATTTGGCATGAAAAACGTAAAATTTAAATATGATCAAACTACTCATCAATATAAATATATTAAGAATGGTGGACATAGGTTAGCTCTCATCGACCACACCTACTTCTACGCCCACTTTTGGCCAAAAAACGTAAAATTTCAAAACATCCGAAACTACTCATTTAAAAAATGTTTTCTTCAATATAAAGAATGGTTCATCAGGTTAGACATAGGCTACGGTTCATCTACGTAAAATTTGTAAAATACGAGACTTATTATGAGATTTCAAAAATGTTTTCACCAACATTTAGAATGTTCTTTGAGGGTGAGTTAGGGAAGGTTTTATTGACCACACCCTTTAGAATGGGTGTGATCACTTTAGGTCAAAAGACGTAAAATTTTAAAATCTACCAAACTACTCAGTTAATTTCAAAACATTCTGAAAAATGTCCTTTTTGGAAATTCCTTTCTTACTGGTGCAAATACGTGCAAAGTAGTGAACCTTGCAACTTTTTCTTTCTCCTGGAAAGTTGGTCATAGTAACTTGAAATGTGGGATCCTCTAGCCCAAAAAATAATTCTGAAAAAGTACCTTCTGGAAATTTAGATTTTAATAAGGTAAATTAGTGTACTTTGGTACTTTTTTTTTTTTTAAGAATGAAGCCTACATGGAACGAAATGAATTGGAATTCAGAACAAAATGGAATAAAATGGGGAACAAATGAATAGAAAACGAAATGGAATAGAACGGGGAACGAAATGAAGTGAAAAGGGGAATGAAATGGTTTTAATTATTACGATATAAAGGCTAGAAAATTTTCAAGAATATTATTTACCGAAACGAACATGATTCCAAGCTAAACGGTGATGTTTTAATTTTATTGTTTATTCTAAATAGTTTTTATGAAAGACTTCAATGATAAAAATTAAATAAAATAAAAATTCTGTAGGAGAGAATTTTAGAAATGGAGAATCTAATCCTGATCCTTCTTTAATCCGGTATTTAATATTACCGGTAGCGAAGTTCCGGGCGGGCCTGCTAGTTTACAATAGTGTTTTTTGCATTTTTTACTTCATTTTTGTAAAATTACAACTTTTTTCTGGAAGTATACAATTTTTTTTTTTAATTTGCATGTTTGTTTTGTAAATTTACAAAAAAATTTGGTTTATTTACATATTTGTTTGTAAATTTAAAGGTTTTTTTCCATTGGTGCATCTGTTTTTTCCTTCTTCGGCAGCAGGAGTAGCACTTCAACAACCTGAAATGATTTTTTTTTTCACTTGAACACTTTTAACAAACTTTTTAAAGTATAACACTGCACTTTTTTATTTTTTTTTTCGGCATTTCGTTTTTCTTAAGTAGAACATATGAGAATTGCGAAGGAGGCTTCACAAGAAATTTCTTATATTTTCAGGAAAAATTAGTCAAAAATAAAAATTTTTTTTTGAATTTTTAATTATTTTCACAAGTATTTTGAAAAATCGGAAATTTTTTTTTGGATATTGTAGATTTGATGTTTAAGTACCTGTTAAAATAAGAAAAACTTAATTTTTCATAATTGGCAGCTTTTTATTGACATTTTAGATGCCAAATTAAAAAAAATTACCAAAAAAATAGGGTAAAATTACAAAAAAAAAAATAGAACAATTATATAGTAGAAACACATAAAAATTGTGGTATTTTACTTAACGCAAATTACCAAAAAATGGTGTAAAAATTAAATTTTTTTGCTAAAGCTTACATTTAGTGAAAAATGTTTGTGTCCGGAACTTAAAAAATGTCCAAAAAATTTTTTTCATGAAATTTTTTATTTTTAAAAAATTATTTTTAACTAAATTTTTTACTCCAAAACGCAAAAAAAAACTGAACTTTTTTGTTTAATTATATTTTTTAGTGTAAAAAACTGAAAACCTTTTAAAAGATCTTAAAAAAAATAAATGTTTGTAATAAAACATTTTTTTGGTAGAAAGACTAAATAACATCAAGTAAAATTTTGTTGCACAATTACAGTTTTCTTGTGTAAAAAAACTAAACACCTTGTAATATTTTTTAATTTGTAAAATAATTCACTTTTTTGTAAATTTACCTAAAAAATTTGTAAAATAAATTTACCAACATATAATTGTAAAATTACAAAGCAAACTGTAGTTTTCGTTTTATTAAATATACAACAATTTTTGTAAAAAGACAAAAATATTAGTAAAATAGAATTACAAGACCTTTTACTTGTAATTTTACAAACTTTTTTTTTTGAGTGCAATTCTATTTTACTTGCCATTATTTCCTTATATATAAGAGATAGAGCAAAATAGATGAAATTTTGGGACCCTAAAAAAAATTTCAAAAAATCTGTTTTTGTATGAAATTTTTTATAAAATCTTTATTTGCCATTATTTCCGTAAATATAAGAGATAGAGCAAAATAGACGAAATTTCAGGATCACTAAAAAAATTTCAACAAACCTACCCAGGCAGAAAAATACAACCGGGAGAGCGCTGGCAAAGTACCTTTTATGGTCGCTTGTGTGCTGGGAAAGCATCACAGTTTAGTACTCTCCCAGCGTCCAAAATGATAACCACGGTAAACGGTATGCCGTTGCTATTTTAAAGCGCCTTTAAAGCGCTTTAAAAACTAAAAATATGGTACTATTATAGCACTTTTAGAAAAAAAAAAAAAAAATTGTATAAGTCCCGAAGACACAACTGTTTTTGGTGATTATTTAAATAAAAAAATTTATTAAATTAGGATAAAAAATTGATTGACTAATTTAATAGGATAAAAAAATGTTGGACATACTTTGAAATATTTTCTAGGTCCCGGAAAAATGTTTAAAAGTTTTTCAAGTCCCAGACACAATTTTTTTTTGGCTTTATTTTTATACCCTACACCACTCTGTGGTACAGGGTATAATGAGTTTATGCTTATGTTTAAAACTATCCGAAATAATAGTCCAAGAATATTTGAACGGCAAAGCGCTTGCAAAGCACTTTTTTTTCATACTACCTTATACACAAAAAATAAAGTGCTTTGCCGAGACTTTTTCTGTGGAACGGTTGGCAGTTTCTGCCTGGGTATTTTTGTATGAAATTTTTTATCAAATCTTCATTTGCTATTATTTCCATACAGGGGCGTATCCAGGATTTTATTTCGGTGGGGGCCCAACATTATTTTTAATTTTTTTTTTTACAAAAAATTTACATAGTAGCACATGTTTTAGAATTTTTCCCGATCTTTTTCTTGAACTGAATGTAACACTATGGGATTCTTCATTTTTGTGTAAGTTTACCACCGTTTGGGAAGAAATTAAGATTTTTTTATATTTTAGAATTTTTTGGGAGACTTAAGCATTTTTTTAAAATGCAAATTTTATTAGATGCTGAAACATTTTTACAAAGAAGATTATCTGAAATTTTTTCAAAGAAAAGTCTAAGATCCTATCACAATTTGCAGTTAAGATAGTTTTTGTAATAGAAAAAGTCAAAGACTCTAAATCATATTTCCAATGGAAAACGTTTCTCGGAAAAATTCAGTTTAGAAATTGATTCTATAAACATATTCACAAAATACTTTTCCAAAAGAAAAGACTCCGATTGTAAGACATTTTCCCATAATCTGAGATATTTCTAGTTTAGCACATTTTCTCAGTTTCAACAACATTCCACACAAAAAATTTTAGATTCTGAGAAAATAATATAAATAAAATGATTCTCCACTGATGACGTAGAGGTGGCTACAGAAACCATGGTCTGGAATAAATCCACATTAAAAATAATCTTTAGAAATACAATGTTTTCTTCTTCAATCACAAACCCTTAATAACAAAACAGAATATGGCATGCGCCGATAAAAACACTTAAAAAAAAAAAAAAAAAAAAAAAATGATTCAGATTCTGAGATCTTTTGAAAAAGAAAACAGTATAAAAAGTCTTAGATTCTAAAACATTTTTCCTATAGAAAATGTCTAAGATTCTTAGACATTTTTCCTATAGAAAAAGTCTCAGATTCTTATAGAAAAAGTCTCCGATTCTTCGACATGTTTCTTACAGAAAAAGTCTCAGATTATTCGACATTTTTCCTATAGAAAATGTCTCAGGTTCTCAGACATTTTTTCTATAGAAAAAGTTTCTAATTCTGAGACATTTTTTCTATAAAAAGTCTCAGATTCTTCGACATGTTTCTTACAGAAAAAGTCTCAGATTATTCGACATTTTTCCTATAGAAAATGTCTCAGGTTCTCAGACATTTTTTCTACAGAAAATTTCTTAGATTCTGACACATTTTTCCTATTGAAAAAGTCTAAGATGCTTAATCACTTTTCCTATAGAACAAGTCTCAGTTTCTGAGACATTTTGACTATAGGAAATTGACAGATTCTAACACATTTTTCATATAGAAAAAGCCACAGATTCTGAGAAAATTTTCCTAAAGAAAAAGTCTCAGATTTGAAATATATTTTCCATAACAAAAATTCTGAGACATAATTCTTATAGAAAAATATATTTTTACAATAGAAAAAGTTTCAGATTTTGAGCACTTATCTATACAAAATGTCTCACCTTGTGTCTCTGAGACATTTTTCCTTTATTTGATTTTGAAATAATTTTCCCTAAGAAAAATTCGTTGATTCTGAAACATTTTTCGTAAAAAAGTCTAAAATTCTGAGACATTTTCCTGATTGTAAAAAAAATTCTCAGATTCAGAGACATTATTCCTATAGAAAGTTCTCAGCTTTTAAAACATTTTTCATATAGAAAAGCCTCAGATTCAAAGACTTTTTTTATAGAAAAAAATCTCAGATTTTGCGACATTTTTCAGATTCAGAGACATTTTTCCTATAGAAAGTTCTCAATTTCTAAAACATTTCTCATATAGAAAAGCCTCAGATTCTGAAAATTTTTTCATTTAGAAAAGCCTCGGGCCCCCGGGCCCCCCCTGTATACGCCACTGTTTCCTTATATATAAGAGATAGAGCAAAATAGACGAAATTTTAGGATCACTAAAAAAATTTCAAAATTTTTCTATTTTTGTAAGAAATTATTTATAAAGTCTTTATTTGCCATTATATCCTTAAATATAAGAGATAGAGCAAAATAGACGAAATTTTGGGATCACTAAAAAAAATTTCAAGAAATCTATTTTTGTATGAAATTTTTTATGAAATCTTTATTTGCTATTATTTCCTTAAATATAAGATATATAGCAAAATACACGATATTTCAGGATCACTAAAAAAAAATAAAAAAAATCTATTTTTGTATGAAATTTTTTATAAAATCTTTATTTGCCATTATTTCCTTATATATAAGAGATAGAGCAAAATAGACGAAATTTTGGGGTCACTAAAAAAAATTCAAAAAATCTGTTTTTGTATGAAATTTTTTATAAAATGTTTGTTTGCTATTATTTCCTTATATATAAGAGATAGAGCAAAATAGACGAAATTTTGGGATCACTAAAAAAAATTTCAAAAAATCTGCCCAGGCAGAAAAATACGAACGGGAGAGCGCTGGCAAAGTACCTTTTATGGTCGCTTGTGTGCTGGGAAAGCATCACAGTTTAGTACTCTCCCAGCGTCCAAAATGATAACCACGGTAAACGGTATGCCGTTGCTATTTTAAAGCGCCTTAAAAGCGCTTTAAAAACAAAAAATATAGTACTATTATAGCACTTTATGAACAAAAAAATGGGACGTATCTAAATTGTATCAGTCCCGAAGACACAACTGTTTTTGGTGTTTATTTGAATAAAGAAATTTATAAAATTAGGATAAAAATTTGATTGACTTATTTATTAGGATAAACACTAAGGGTGGGATAGTGTTGTGTGAGATTTTAAGCAGCAATATTTGGAAGCGCTAGAACCGCTCATTTTGTGAGGTTGGTAAAAAAAGTGTATGAGCCAAAAAATGGGGGAGGTCGGATAGGATCTAGGGGTCGCTCATCGGGGTCAAAGTTGGGCGTAGAGGGGAAAAAATCCACAAAAAGCCCCAAAACTCCCCTGGTTTTGCTCCTAGAGGGGTTAAATGTGAGACCGGCCCCCATGAACACTTTTGCCAAACATACCTAAGCCCTATCTCCAATTCCTAAAGGGGGTCCCATACAAAGGTTCAATTTTTAAAAAATCTTCCTTCTACCGCTCTAGCTGTCCTAAAAGTCACCCTAGAGGAATCAAATGTATGACCGACCCCCAATATTTTTTCAACCCCAACAATTTCTTAGAACATACCTACCCCCTATCTTCAATCCTTAAGGTGGTCCCCATACATTTTTTTTTTATTTTTTCTTAAATTGTCATATTAAATCAGCTCCTACCGGTCCAATGGTGCCTCCTAGAGGGGTCATTATCAAGACCAACCCCCATTAATTTTTAGCCCCCAACACTTCTTTTGAACATACCAATTCCATATCTCCAATTCCTAAGGGGTCTCCCACACAAAACGACATTTTTGTAAATCTTGCTTCCACCGCTCTAACTATCGCAGGGGTGACCCTAGAGAAGTTAAATGTGTGACCGACCCCCAATATTTTTTCAGCCCCAACATTTTCCCCAAACAAACCTACCCTCTATTTTTAAATTAGCGCCTACCGCTCCCACTCTGCCTTTTAGGGGCGGGAAATG
The DNA here is from genome assembly GCA_963921195.1 of Pegoplata infirma. NCBI lineage: Eukaryota > Metazoa > Arthropoda > Insecta > Diptera > Anthomyiidae > Pegoplata > Pegoplata infirma. Next base: position 96,043,821 of record OY992538.1, on the reverse strand, counting down.
CAGACTGACCCCCATTAATTTTTGCCCCCTACATTTTTTCTGAACATACCTACGCCGTATTTTGTAGGGGTGCTCCCCTGGGGAAAACTAAGTGTTTGAAACCAAATTCGGCAAAACGTCTGGACCAGGAGTGCTAATGTTTGCGCGTTTTAAAGAGCAGTGGAAAATATAAAATTGTTTTATTATACCTTGGGGAAAATATTCCTAATAAGCATTTTAGCCCACCTGGACCCATCAGACATGCTCGATGGATGGCAAAAGGCATATATTGCCTAAAAATGTTTTTGTTCCGAAAATATATCGGTTTGGCCAAAAAAGATTTAAATGCACTTCTTCTCTCAGAAAATTATGTAAGTTACTACATGTTAGTTGTTTGTATATTTTACAGTAGTTAGTTGTTTTCAACTACAAAGTCAATTATTTTTGTTTGAAAAATATAAAACTACTATTTCTGTTAGTTATTTTAAGTCGTTTTTTTTAATAACTTACAAAAAAGTACTGTAATGTAGTAACAGTTATTTAAAGTAGTTAATTTCATTTTTTTTATCTCTGAAAAATTTTCAAAGTTTTTCCAAAAAAAATCGTTTTTTTATTTGTCACAACTTTTTAAAAATGCCGCAGAGTTTTGTACTCTTGCGCAAAATATTAAATCATGATAATGTTTTATTTAATAAAAACTTTTTACGAATAACCCTCACATATTTGCAAAAAAATATGTAAGGGTTAAAAAAATATTCAGAAAAAAACTCCAAGAAATTTCTCAAATTTATTCAATATTCAATTCAATTCAATTCAATATTTTTCCAATATTTGGAAAACTAAGAACAAATCAAGAAAATGGAAAAAATAAGTCAGAAAAATGCAGATATATTCAGAAAAAATTACAAAATTCAGAAAGAAAAACAACTAAAAAAAATTTAGAAAAAACTGAAAAACTTTATAATTAAATAAAGAAGTATAAAGAATTAATGCAAACAAATTTTGCCCTAACAAAAAGAAATGTACAAGCTAAAAAAAACTCAAAAAAAAAAAAAAAAGTTGAAAGATCAGGGATTCGATCACCGGACCTTCTGTTTACCAGTCTGGCTCACTTCAGCTAGGCCACCGTAGCTTATTTAAATAATGATTTACATTTTGTTATGTTTCTCTTTTCGATTTTCAAATATACTGGTTAATGTTGCCATGTGGTAATATTTTATTGAAAAAAATTTGCGATGATGGTAACTAATCTAATTGGAAATGCGATATTTGGTATGGCAATACTGCGTTAATCGAGTGACACCTAGCGCCGATAGTTTGTGTCTATGCTCTGTCACAATGCTCTGCCAAAAGCTGTGTGTGTGTTTGTAGAAAACAAATATTTTGTTTATTTACAAAAATGAAGCGTTATAAAACCAAGCGTTAGTTGGCGAGATTTTTCTTCTTTGGTGGCGCTGATAGCTAAGGCGTCGACAATTACCACTTCAGCCGGTAGGTCTTGGGTTCAAGCCCCGGTCAGGGCAGCAATGATATTTTTTTTTTTAATGTTTTTTTATTTTTTTTTTTTTATTTTTTTAATAAATTTATTCAACTATTTTAATTATTGCAACATTATTTTAATTATTAAAAAAATTAAAAAGCATATTGATGGCATTTTCTTCTATGAATGACATTCATTAATTCTATGAATTTTTCTATGAATTTAATAAAATCTATGAGTAAAATTCTATGAAATATTTCAGAATACTAATGAATATTTATTCAGCCAATGAATTGTTTCATAGATTCTATGAATTTGGTTTTATGAAATTTGTTCATAGATATAATGAACAATAATTCTTTCAGTGTGAACAGATGGACTAAACCACTAATAAAGTGATTCTGAGTTGATCGTCATACTTGAAGGTTGGTCTATGTAGAACCAATATTTCGGGTAGTTACAATCATCAGTTATGTAGGGTTTAATTTATAATAATTTTTAAATAATTAATTTAATTATTCACAAAATTAATTGTTTTTTATTTTTTAAATAAAGATTAAATTCAAAGAACCGATTTGGACACAAATTAATAAAATTAATAATAGTCCTAGACCTTTTAGCGAAAGTCCCGAAAAAAAAGTGAGGTATTGAACCGAAACGTGTTGTGTTCCAAAGGGATAGACCCAGTGACATTTCACATGTGATGTATCCGGAGTTTAAGACACTTCCTTACAAAAGAAACGTGTTTTTATATAAAAGATGTCAAGTTTGTGATAGGCATTGTGTGAACTATCAAGGACCAATAGCTTATCCTGCAGGGAAATGAAAAATATTCCAATTGTTAGAAAATTTATAAATTTGAATTACAAATTATACTTTGAACGAATTTAAAAAGAAAACATTGGCAAAGCGCTTGCAAAGCACTTTTTTTTCATACTACCTTATACACAAAAAATAAAGTGCATTGCCGAGACTTTTTCTGTGGAACGGCTGGCAGTTTCTGCCTGGGTGTTTTTGTATGAAATTTTTTATAAAATCTTTATTTGCTATTATTTCCTTAAATATAAGAGATAGAGCAAAATAGACAAAATTTGGGGATCACTATCAAAATTTCAAAAAACCTATTTTTTTATGAAATTTTTTATAAAATTTTTATTTGCCATTATTTCCTTATATATAAGAGATAGAGCAAAATAGATGAAATATCAGGATCACTAAAAAAAATTTCAAAAAATCTATTTTCGAATGAAATTTTTTATTAAATTTTTATTTACCATTATTTCCTTAAATATAAGAGATAGAGCAAAATAGACGAAATTTGGGGATCACTATCAAAAATTTCAAAAAACCTATTTTTGTATGAAATTTTTTATAAAATCTTTATTTGCTATTATTTCCTTAAATATAAGAGATAGAGCAAAATAGACGATATTTTGGGACCACTAAAAAATTTCAAAAAATCTATTTTTGTATGAAATTTATTATAAAATCTTTATTTGCCATTATTTCCTTAAATATAAGAGATAGAGCAAAATAGACGAAATTTTAGGATCACTAAAAAAAAATTTCAAAAAATATATTTTTGTATGAATTTTTTTTTATAAAATTTTTATTTGCTATTATTTCCTTAAATATAAGAGACAGAGCAAAATAGACGAAATTTTAGGATCACTATCAAAAATTTCAAAAAACCGATTTTTTTATGAAATTTTTTATAAAATCTTTATTTGCTATTATTTCCTTAAATATAAGAGATAGAGCAAAATAGACGAAATTTTGGGATAACTATCAAAAATTTTAAAAAATCTATTTTTTTATGAAATTTTTTATAAGTCTTTATTTTCTTAAACATAAGAGATAGAGCAAGATATACGAAATTTTGGGAATAAGTAATTTTTGTATGAAATTTTTTATAAAATACTTATTTGCCATTTTTTCCTTAAATATAAGAGATAGAGCAAAATAGACGAAATTTTGGGATCACTAAAAAAAATTTCAAAAAATCTATTTTTGTATGAAATTTTTTATAAAATCTTTATGTGCCATTATTTCCTTAAATATAAGAGATATTTTATTTGCCATTATTTCCTTAAATATATGAGATAGAGCAAAATAGACGAAATTTTGGGATCACTAAAAAAAATATAATCAAAATTTTCAAAAAGTATCTTTCCATATTGTTTTTTTAGCAAAGGATCCTACAAAAATTTCTACATAAAATTTTGAAAACAACATTTGAATTTCCTTTTTTCCTGGGAAGGACACCATGGATTTCCAAAAGCAAAATTTTGTTTTAAAGTTTACAATGCCTTTTTAACGCTGTTAAAATTTCAGAAAGGTGTTTTTATGTATTGTTGAGCAAAAAATTTTCATAGTTTGTTAGAGAGCCAAATATTTGATTTTTTTCAAAATTTTGGCAAAAAATCAAATAGTTGGCTCCAGACAATTTTTTTGTGCTTTTTTACTCAGAAACCGTAAGTTGTACGAAAAAACTTTCTGTCACAATATTGTTGATAAAATTATGGAGATTTTAAATTTAGAAACCAAAAAAAAAAAATTAAAAAAAAAATTTTTAAAACAATATTGGAATGTCCTTTTATCATATCAAGGACAAAGTTTAGAATGTCCTCTTAACGCTGTTAAAATTTTAGGGAAGTGTTTTTTCGCGCTGTCGAGCAATAAACTTTTAAAATTGGTGATAAAGCTAAATTTTTGATTTTTTGCCAAAATATTGAAAAAAAAAAAAAAAAAAATTTTTTAGTTAAATTTACAAAAAAGTGAATTATTTTACAAATTAAAAAAATATTACAAGGTGTTTAGTTTTTTTACACAAGAAAACTGTTTTTGTGCAACAAAATTTTACTTGATGTTATTTAGTCTTTCTACCAAAAAAATGTGTTATTACAAACATTTTTTTTAAGATCGTTTACAAGGTTTTCAGTTTGAAATGTATGTATTGAAAAGTACAAAATTCCAATGTAATTTCACAAAACTTATTTTATTACTAGAATTAATGTTGTTTTACAAAAAAAAAAAATTATTCAACAATATGACACGAAAAAAATTTCTAAGTTCAGGTTTTTTTTTCGTTTTGGAGTAAAAAAATTAGTTAAAAATAATTTTTTATAAATAAAAAATTTCATGAAAAAAAATTTTGGAAATTTTTTAAGCTCCAGACACAAAAATTGTTTAACTTATTGTAAGCATTAGCAAAAAAAATTAATTTTTACACCATTTTTTGGTAATTTGCGTTAAATAAAATACCACAATTTTTATGTGTTTTTACTATATACTTGTTCTAGTTTTTTTTTTGTATTTTTACCATTTTTTTTGGTAATTTTTAGAATCCGACCGAAACCAGTTTTCGAGGCCGAACCGAAACCGAACCGAATATTCGGCCGAAAAAGTAATATTCGGCCGAAACCGAACCGAAACCGAAACTTGAAAAAAATTACCGCCTGGCATGAATAAAATTATTAAAAAGTTGTTAAAGATTAATATACAGCATATAATGCTTTTAAACCATAGGAATTGTTGTATTTTAAAAAAAAAATGTTTTTTAAGAAACTTACAAAAAAATTGTATATTTCATTTGTAGATTAGGAGAAAATAAATTTTGAACTGCAACAGTTTTACATTTATTGCATAAACTTGTAACATTTTCTTGAATTGAACTGAAACAAGTGTAATGAAATACGAAATCAAAAAATTCAGCGACTTTTTTACATATTTTTTAAATTACCAAAAAGTTTCGGTTTCGGCTAATATTCAGCCAAATTTTTGCCGAATACCGAATAGAGGCCGAAACCCCATTATTCGGCTGAAACCGAGACCGAAACCGAATATTCGGTCGGACTCTAGTAATTTTACCATATACTTTTGGTAATTTATTTTTTTTTAATTTGGCACCTAAAATGTAAATAAAATGCTGCCAATAATGAAAAATTAAGTTTTTCTTATTTTCTTATACAATATCCTAAAATTTTTTTTCCGATTTTTTAAAAATACTTGTGAAAATAATTAAAAATTAAAAAAAAATTTTTATTTTTTGACTAATTTTTCCTGAAAATATAAGAAATTTCTTGTGTAGCCTCCTTCGCAATTCTCATATGTTCTACTTAAGAAAAACGAAATGTCGAAAAAAATAAAAAAGTGCAATGTTATAAATTAAAAAGTTTGTTAAAAGTGTTCAAGTGAAAAAATCATTTCAAGTTGTTGAAGTGCTACTCCAGGTGCCGAAGAAGGAAAAATAAGATGCACCAATGGAAAAAACCTTTAAATTTACAAAACAAATATGTAAATAAACCAAATTTTTTGTAAATTTACAAAACAAATATGAAAATTTAAAAAAAACAAAATTGTATACTTACGAAAAAATTTTGTAATTTTACAAAAATGAAGTAGAAAATACAAAAACAATATTGTAAATTTAAAAATTTTTGGTTAAACTACTGTTTTTACGGCAAAAAAATAAGAAAAAAATGGTATATTTACAAAAAAAATTGTAAATTTACCACTTTTTATTGTAAATATACAAGTTTTTTGCCATAAAAAACAGTAGCAATTTGGAAATTTTGGTATCTAATTTTCTACTTTAGTTTGTAAATTTACAACTTTTTTTTGTTAGTTTACAATTTGTTTTGTAAATTTTTTTTTTTGCAAATTTACAATTTTTATTGTAAATATACGTGTTTTTCAATATTTTTTTGCGGTAAAAACAGTAGTTTAACCAAATAATTTGTTAATCTACAATTTATTTTTTTCATTTTCTATTTTTTCTTTGAAAAAAAACATCCTTTTTCTGTAAGTCTACAATTTTGTTTTGTAAATTTACCAAATTTTTTGTAAATTTACAAAAAAACTAAGCCAGATAGAGCAAAATGGAGGCCATTTTTGATTCTCGGGCTCTCCATAGTATCGTCGGTCCTCTTCACATGTGTCGACCCTAATGGGTCCTAACTTTGGATCCAAAAAAGTTAGCATTCCCGAAAATTTTAAAATGCTCATATCTCGGTAAATTTTGCCGACACAACAAAGAGTCCAAAAGCATTTTTGTAGTTCTCAACACGTATCAAAAGATCTCCGAGTAAAATTTTTGAAGTTATCGAGTTTTGTAATTCTCAAAACCCCAGTGGTCCCCTAAAATCACGTGTCTCAAAAACTAAGCAAGGTAGAGCGAAACGGACATAAATTTTGGATCAAAAACTATGACGAGTTTTGAGGAACCCTGCTAGGTCTAGGCCCATCAGGGTCTGGACCTGTCGAGTCTGAACTCAATGGGGTTCTCAAATGTGTATGAACTAACAATAAGTTAAAATAAAAAAATCCTACTGATGATAACACTAACTGGGGTGTTTGAAACCGGTATGGAAAATACCAGAAATGTCTATAATTTTTAGAAATTCAATTTTTCTTCTGCATTTTTTTCAACTTAAACCCTTATAACAAATATAATTAGAGCCCGTGCTCGATCTGTACTTACAGAAAAAATCAAATAAAATTACTGACAAAATATGTCGCCATTAGGCACGTCTCCGAAACAGAAAATGCAAATTCCTTCATTTGTGTCTGCAATTCCAGATCATGTTGGAAATAGAATTGTAGTGTTTGAAACTGTCAAAATTTATTCTGTAGAAACTATAAATATTCACATATCGTCGAACTATATTCAATAAATGCCAACTCGAAAAAGCTTACTGTTCAGGAGAGCTAAAAAACTAGTTATTTCGCATATTATTGCAAAAATAAACAATGTACCTTCCATAAAATGGTTTAAATATTCTAAATAATTTATACCGATGCAAAAAATTTCATATTTTGCACTGGTTTGCGTATTTTTTTGAGATGGCATTTATTACTATATCAAAAAACAAATATTTTTTTAGAGTTGGCATATTTTGTCGGAAAATAAAAATACATTTTTTTTTGGAAAAATTTTAAAAATTTTTTTTTTTGGTTTTTGTTATCCTTAGTACGGTAATTGCAAAAACTGAACAAAAAATTAAAAATCTTTGCATATTTTTAAAAGTTACTAGCTCCGAAAGCCTTTTAATCTCAGGGTGGTCAACTTTGGCACTCTGTAACTCACGCTGTATTGCAATAGGGTCACTCCAAACTAGCTATTTTGAAAGCTTATATCATTGACTTTATTTGCCCCATTCATAATGTTTCAATCTGATAAATAGTTTGAAAGTTACATAAATATAAGCAATTTTTTTTTTTGCAAACACTATTTACCGATATTTTCAAAATGGCAATATCTCGAGAACCAGTCATTAGATATCAAAATCTTTACAAGATTCGTGTTTTGCATGGCAAATGCAATAAGATATGTGGTCTAATTTTTTTTTTTAAATTTTTTGAAAAATTTTTGGAAATTTACAATGGGAGTTGGCATTTATTTCCACCAAAAAAATATGTACTTTGAGTTAGCAGAATAACAAAAATGGATGTAAAACGACAACAAATTATTTTTTTGCTCTGAAATTTTTATGGCAGATAGGTATTACATAGGGGAGCTATTTGCCATCGGAAACTCATTTCCGTCAAATTTGAGTTGGCATATTTTGAATATAGGTTCACGATATATAAAAAACAGTTTTCATTAACAAGACAAACCGACATTTAAAATCCTACTGATGATAACACTAACTGGGGTGTTTGAAACCGGTATGGGAAATACCAGAAATGTCTATAATTTTTAGAAATTCAGAAAAAATCAAATAAAAAAATTTCAGTTAACTAATTTTTGGCAAAACATTTTTGCTAACTTTACCAAAAAAATTGTGGGTTTAAAATTAGCAAATTTTCTTGTAGGTTTACAAGCTTTTTTTGCTAACATTACAGTGTTTTTTTTTTGAGTGTAAGTTTTTTCGTAAGACTTACAGTTTCCGAGTACAAAAATGTTAAAAAACTGTCAAATGTATTGATCAAAAAAAAAAATGGTTTTTAATCATTAACGAAGCTTTATCAAATAACGAAAAATAAACAAAATCGGTGATCCGTCAGTTATATTTCTCATGGAGATTATAAGATTATAAGCAAAAGAGTGAATTTCGGCAAGGGTTTTTCGCGAATTTACGATATAAAAAACACGCTAACATTCGAAAGACCATCCTGAGACTGTTGAAACTTGGCATATAACTTTGTCGTTCCCCAGGTCTGGTTGGTATTAAATTTCAGCAAAATCGGGCCAGTGGCTCAAATTATAAGCAAAACTCTTTCAGATTGTTTTCACCTTAAATTCATGTGTTAAAAAACAGTTTTAATAGCATTCGTAAGTTACCAATGCTTTTAAAACTTGTTTACCAATGGTAAGTCACAAAAATATTTTACAACATTTTTTTGTCAATCAAAAATATTTTGACACTAAAAAAAATGTTACACAAAAAAAAAAAATATACACTTAAAAAAAATTGCATATTTTTTTTACAAAAATGACTTAAAAAAGTTTTTTACTGAAAATAAAATATTGCTAATCAAAATTGTTAATTTTTTTCACGTTGGAAAATTTTTCAATCACTTAAAAAGGTCATTGTGTAGGTTATGGATTTGGCCAAGTCGAATTTAACTTTTCTACTTGTTTTTTACTAAAATTTTGTTATTTTCATATTTTCACAGAATTTTTCTTAACTATCCTGCCTTTTTTTAAAATTTTTCTTAAATTCTGATTAATTTTTATTAAAAAATAAAAATTGTTTTATTCGACCTTTAAAATATTATATTTTGAGGATGTTTATTCTGGCTCGAGGTCATTATTTTCTTTACTAATTAAAACCATGATATTCTCATAGCATAATTTTCAAGAAAATTATTTTTTGTTTTAAATTTATTTATGTTGGTCATTTTTGCAAGACTTAATCGACACGTGTTTCGGAATTTGTCAAGATTCCATTGTCAAGATTATTTAGCAAAAATAGAAACGATATACTACAAAGTAGCAAACGAGTCTAATGACAAATCGTTTGGTGCACAAACTAGCAAATTAATACATATTCGCCTCTATTCGCAATGAGAATTAGGAAGACGAAGAAATTGTACCATGCTAATAAGGCAACGATTATCAATAACCAACAAAAATATTTAAAACAATTTTACATACGATAGTCCATTGGACTACAACAATATGTTTTTCTGTGTTTTTGTTGTAACAAATACTCCATATTAGGGTTATTCATCACATGGCGTGCCAACCATTATGTTCAAATTCTGATTAATTTTTATTAAAAAATAAAAATTGTTTTATTCGACCTTTAAAATATTATATTTTGAGGATGTTTATTCTGGCTCGAGGTCATTATTTTCTTTACTAATTAAAACCATGATATTCTCATAGCATAATTTTCAAGAAAATTATTTTTTGTTTTAAATTTATTTATGTTGGTCATTTTTGCAAGACTTAATCGACACGTGTCAGAATAAACATCCTCAAAATATAATATTTTAAAGGTCGAATAAAACAATTTTTATTTTTTAATAAAAATTAATCAGAATTTGAACATAATGGTTGGCACGCCATGTGATGAATAACCCTAATATGGAGTATTTGTTACAACAAAAACACAGAAAAACATATTGTTGTAGTCCAATGGACTATCGTATGTAAAATTGTTTTAAATATTTTTGTTGGTTATTGATAATCGTTGCCTTATTAGCATGGTACAATTTCTTCGTCTTCCTAATTCTCATTGCGAATAGAGGCGAATATGTATTAATTTGCTAGTTTGTGCACCAAACGATTTGTCATTAGACTCGTTTGCTACTTTGTAGTATATCGTTTCTATTTTTGCTAAATAATCTTGACAATGGAATCTTGACAAATTCCGAAACACGTGTCGATTAAGTCTTGCAAAAATGACCAACATAAATAAATTTAAAACAAAAAATAATTTTCTTGAAAATTATGCTATGAGAATATCATGGTTTTAATTAGTAAAGAAAATAATGACCTCGAGCCAGAATAAACATCCTCAAAATATAATTTTTCTTAAATTTAAGGCTTGGACACAATGTTGGAGTACTCTGTACTACAGAGTACCATCTCTAAAAATAGAGAATATATCATACAAAAAATGGGTAAGTGCGAAAGAGAAAGGAACTAAATCCAACACTCAAAAAAAAAGTTTCTAAAATGACATAAAATCCCCGTGATTTTACGGGGCAGGTTTTGTAAAATATGTACTAGCAAGATAATTTGTAAATTGATTTAACAAAGAAAATGTAAATTTACAACTTTTTTTGTAAAATATTAACTTCGAGGTGAAAATTTTTTTTGTAAATTTACAAAAAATTTGGTATATTTACAAAACAAAATTCTAAACTTACAGAAAAAGGTTGTTATTTTACAAAGAAAAAATAGAAAATGAAAAAAATAAATTGTAGAATATCAAATTATTTGGTTAAACTACTGTTTTTACCTCAAAAAATATTGAAAAACACGTATATTTACAATAAAAATTGTAAATTTGCAAAAAAAAAATTAAATTTACAAAACAAATTGTAAACTTGCAAAAAAAGTTGTAAATTTACAAAATAAAGTAGAAAATCAAAAATTACAAATTGTTTGGTTAAACTACTGTTTTTAATGGCAAAAAACTTGTATATTTACAATAAAAAATGGTAAATTTACAATTTTTATTGTAAATATACCATTTCAGTAGAAGATTGTGGGCATGCTACAATCTAAGAAAAACTGAATACTTGCTCTCACTCACTAGATGGAACTGCCGTGTACTTACTGGAGTGATCACCGGGCACTGCCTAATAGGTTATCATAGAAAGAAGATGGGACTTATTTCTGATGCAAGCTGTAGAAGGTGCGATGAACCTAACACTGAAGAAACGGTCGAACATATTCTTTGCCAATGTCCTGCTTTGGCCAAAACCCGACTGCACATTTTAGGCAGACATGACTTCGAGAGCTTGGAAACGGTTTCGAATGTCGATCTAAGGCAAATAGTACAATTCGCGATGAGGACAAATGCGTTCTATCAGCGTCGCTGAGGAATTATTGTGGTTTCGCTATGGACCATCCGGTCTATGTGAGGAGTCTTTGACTCCGCCACCTCTAACCTAACCTACCATTTTTTCTTATTTTTTTGCCGTAAAAACAGTACTTTAACCAAAAAAATTGTAAATTTACAATATTGTTTTTGTATTTTCTAGTTCATTTTTGTAAATTTACAACTTTTTTCTGAAAGTATACAATTTTGTCTTTTAAATTTTCATATTTGTTTTGTAAATTAACAAAAAATTTGGTTTATTTACATATTTGTTTTGTAAATTTAAAGGTTTTTTTCCATTGGTGCATCTTATTTTATCTTCTTCGGCAGCTGGAGTAGCACTTCAACAACCTGAAATGATTTTTTTTTTCCCTTGAACACTTTTAACAAACTTGAACACTAAACACTGCACTTTTTATTTTTTTCGGCATTTCGTTTTTCTTAAGTAGAACATATGAGAATTGCGAAGGAGGCTACACAAGAAATTTCTTATATTTTCAGGGAAAATTAGTCAAAAAATAAAAAAAAAAATTTGGGTATTGTAGATTTGATGTTAAAGTACCTGTTAAAATAAGAAAATCTTAATTTTTTATAATTGGCAGCTTTTTATTGACATTTTATGTGCCAAATTTAAAACAAAATTTTATTTTTTCTGTAAGTACAGATCGAGCACTGCCTCTAATTATATTTGTTATAAGGGTTCAAGTTGAAAAAATGCTGAAGAAAAATTGAATTTCTAAAAATTATAGACATTTCTGGTAGACATTTCTGGTATACCGGTTTCAAACACCCCAGTTAGTGTCATCATCAGTAGGATTTTAAATGTCGGTTTGTCTTGTTAATGAAAACTGTTTAGTAGTATTATATATGTGAATATTTATAGTTTCTACAGAATACATTTTGACAGTTTCCAACACTACAATTCTATTTCTAGCAATCTCAACCTCACTTCATACTTTCTTTCAACTTTTTTGTCTCTTACATTATTTCGCAAATAAAATTACCAAAAAATATGGTAAAATTACCAAAAAAATGGTAAAAATACAAAAAAAAACTAGAACATTATATAGTACACCCAAAAAAAAAAACGTGGGTATTCAATACTAAAAATTTAACAAAATTTTAGTCCAAAAGGACCTAGTGCAGGAATTGGTAACCAATACTAAAATTTTTTACTAATATTATTCAAAACCAGTAAAAATGACTAATTTTAGTACTTTGAAGATACTAAAATTAGTAACTAATTAGTAGATTTTTGTACAATATCACTTACTAAACCTTTTACTGTAGAATTATTTTGAGTGTAGAAACACATAAAAATTGTGGTATTTTACTTAACGCAAATTACCAAAAAATGGTGTAAAAATTCATTTTTTTTTTGCCAAAGCTTACAATTAGTTGAAAAATGTTTGTGTCCCGAATTTGGAAATTTTTTTTTTCATGAAATTTTATGTTTATTAAAAATTATTTTTAACTAAATTTTTTACTCCAAAACGCAAAAAAAAATCTGAACTTTTTTGTTTAATTACATTTTTTTGTGTTAAAAAACTGAAAACCCTTTAAACGATCTTAAAAAAAATGTTTGTAATAAAACATTTTTTTGATAGAAAGACTAATAACATCAAGTAAAATTTTGTTGTACAATTACAGTTTTCTTGTGTAAAAAAACTAAACACCTTGTAATATTTTTTTAATTTGTAAAATAATTCCCTTTTTTGTAAATTTACCTAAAAAATTTGTAAAATAAATTTACAAACATATAATAGTAAAATTACAAAGCAAACTGTAGTTTTCGTTTTATTAAATATACAAAAATTTTTGTAAAAAGACAAAAATATTTGTAAAATAGAATTACAAGACCTTTTACTTGTAATTTTACAAACTTTTTTTTTTGAGTGAATCTCTGGCGCAGAGTACTTTGTCATTGTGAATTCAGATTTACATATTTATTTTAATTTTTTCCACTTTTTAAAAGTTTTAAGATTCTTTCTTTTTTGAATGTTCTAGTATTTTTTTTTTTAAGTTTTTCTTCCTTTTCTGAATTTTTGAAAAAAGAAATGAAAATTTTTATATTTTTTTTTTTCAAATTTTCTGATTTTGAATTTTTTTGCTTTTAATTTTCCAGAAGTTTTTTGAAGGCATTTACTTGTTTTCTTAATTTTTTTTAAATTTTACCCAGTTTTTCAAAAGTTTTAAAAATTTGTTGTGGGGTTGGTTGACTGTTTAAAACCAAAGGTTCGAAAGAATTAATTCTTTAATTCAATTTTCTAATTCGAATTAAAAAAATAGAATTTGGCATTCCCTAAAACCATTCAACTTTCAAAATCACTGAATTAATTCTTTCAAGAATTCATTCCTTAAGAATGATCATTCTTAAGGAATGAACTATTTTTTTATCAAAATCAATCTACTACAAATTGAATGGTGAAATTTGCTTATCATTCAATTTTAACTCTTTCAGGTTTGGTGGTTAGTTATCTAACCACCTCTTGTTGCTTGTTTAAAACTTGTTTTCGTACCACCTATTGACAAATTATTATGTTTTATATATCGAGGGCCTATATTCAAAACCCTCTATCTTCCATTTTCACGAAAATGACTTTTTGATGGCAAAATATTCAGCAAAACGGCCCTCATCTATGGTGTAAAATTCAGAACAAAAATATTTTTTTTTGCTACTTTATTTGCATTTTTGGTTTTCTCTATCTCTTACACAATTAATTTTTCTGAATGCAAAACCCTCTATCTTTTCAAATAATTAATTTATAAATATTTGTTTTGAATAATTTCATCATGCATTACATATTTTCATACTAATTTTTGCATGCTGCACATGAATTTATCAACAAAATTCCAGAATCACGATTTTGGTCCACTGATGCTAATTTTTTCTGAAAATTCTTGTTTGACTTTTTTTAAAAATATGTCTCAAACTTTGGATGTCTTGTGTACATTATGAAACAAAAATTTGTATCTTAAAAATCCCGATGCTGATCAGCATCTGTGGACCAAAATCGCGTTTTTATTTTTTTTTTACTATTTCTTACATAACATACTCAACAGTTTGTCAACTTTTGAGACGAATTCGGTAAAAAAAATAATTTTTGTCTTAAAAATCCGCACCTGTGGACCAAAACCGCGATTTCGAAATTATTTATAAGCCGTTATCATTAATAAATTACGTTAAAAAATAACCGATGTCATAAATGAAATCATAATAATTCATTTTTATTAAAATGCAAAACCCTCTATCTGATCATTTTCATTCCTGTACTTAATATTTTTGAGAAACAAAACCCTCTATCTATCCTCTAAAATCCCCAATAGTGCAAAATTTTAAAAACGAATTATATGTGAGATTCAGTAGTTGATTTAGAAAAATATTGTAGAATATCGAATTTTAATTACTCTAACAATCCGCGAAATAAACAGTTTTTTGGCTCTCCTGAAAAGTTGTGTTTTTTTAGATAGAGGGTTTTGAATATAGGCCCTCGATATGTAAAAGGAGCATAATATACAAAAAATAACGTAATAATATAAAAAAAATAATATACAAAAAATAACGTAATAATATACAAATAATATACAAAAAAGCAAATTTAATTTTTTCTTTTTTTTTTATGATAAATAAACCTTAATCAAACTAAAAATGCAGTTGTTTTATTAATAAAATAAAATATGTAAAACTGTGGCTGAAAGAGTTAAACAGTGAAGCGCAACACACATACACACACATTTATGCTTGTGTGGGAAGCAGCAGACGAGACGTGGACAAAACAACAGCCAATCGTTTATACACGAAGATGCTTAAAATGCACACAAGTAACATATTTTTGAAAATACAAAGGGAATGAAATAAAAAAATCATCATTCAATTTGTAATAGATTTGAATGATGAAAAATTTTGATCATTCAATCGAATGATTGCTTGCAAGGAATTAATTCTCTTGGGAATTAATTCAATTTGATTTAAGCTTTGAGAATTAAGCCTTTGAATTAATTCGTGTTGAATGCTAGTAAGGAATGATAATTCAAAACTTTTTAAAACGGAATTGAACTTTTTGGGAATTAATTCTCAATAGAATTAATTCGTTCGAAGCTCTGTTTAAAACATCTTAAATTTAAGCACATTCATTTTAATATTCTAAATATCTTTTAAGCATCTTAAACTAACGACTTGTATACGCATAATACAACATAAAACTGGGGAAAAATGAAAAAAATGTGCAAATTCATTTTGTAATAAAATTGAAATTCATAAAATCCTTAGAAAATCTTTAGCTTAACTCAAGAATAGATTTAGGTCACACGTTTTACGGTTTGGGTTTATATGATTTAATATGGCCTGGTCACTCACTCACTATGCACCACTAACAGAGTACGAGTTCTAGTTATTCTGGCTACCACAACTAAATACTTACCACTCCGCCACTATTATTATTAAGTATCCTTAAGAATAGAGTTTTAGTTATACAGACTTATAGTCTACTTAAATATTGAGTTCACAATACAAATTTTTATTTTAAAATCAGAATTTTTCATAGAAAAAATATTTATTTTTTTAATAATTTAAAATCTTAAAAATACGAGAATCTTTTTTGTGTTTTCAGAAATATTTTACTACTATTTGTTAAGAACTTTTCTGCATTTTCCAAAATATTTCAAAAAAAAAAATTGTTGTTTTTTGTTGATTTCTCAAAAACTTTTTTTTAATTTTCCAAAACTTTTTTGGAGTTTTATGAGTTCTTTTTTAAGTTTTTGCGCACTTGTTACAAATTTTAAATTCAAAATAATAAATAAATTTTAAGAATTTTTCACATTTTTTGAGAATTTTTCTTGATTTTTATAAAAAAAAATCGCAGTATTTTTGTCCGAATTTTCTACAACTTTTTCGATTTATTTCAAATTTTCAAGAAGTTTTCTGATATTTACTGAATTTCACGAAATTTTTCTAAATTAAAATTTTTTTTTTTTAATTTTCCTAAATTTTTCATATTGAATTGCTATTGAATTTTCTTAATTTTTTTATTCCATTTACAAGAAAAAAACTGGCCTCGAGCTCGAAGATATTTTTATTCGTTTAAAATTGGAAAGGTCGAATAATAACAACTTAAACTTAACTTTTTCAATTTATTTTACATTTTTAAGAAATTTTCTGATATTTACTAAATTTTAAGTTATTTTACGGAATTTTTCTAAATTATACCTAAATTTCACATTTTTATTTTAGTTTTCCTGAATTTTTCATAACGTTTCTATATTTTCCTTTGCTTTCAGAATTTTTTATAAACTTTTTAAAAACATCCTAAATTTACCAGTTATTTAAAATGTTTCAGAATTTTTCTTAATTTTCTAGAATTTTTCGATTTTTTTTTTTAATTTTTAAGGAATTTTCTGTTATTTTGAGTAGAATTATTCTAGCTCGAGGTCATTATTTGCTTTACTAATTAAAACTACGATATTCTCATAAAGAAGTGGCCACTTAAAATCGGTACTTACCGAGTAATCGTAATAACGCCCCCTGTTATCAAAATGGAAAAACGTTTCCATATGTTTTTAACAACAAATCTACCGTTTTATTATTTATTATTATTTATTATTCAAGGGGTGATCTAGCCCTAACGGCCGGCATCGCGACCCTTATGGGTCTTTTGTGCCAAGATCCATTAATCTAATCCAAACTCTGTTCAATGTTCCTAATGAACATTATAACAGAGAATGGAGAAGCTAGCCTTATATCCTCAGAATTAATTCCTTGTCTAAGAACCGTCTTCTGATCCTACATATTGCGACGCATTCACATAATATGTGTTGCGTTGTTTCCACTTCCTCAAGACAAAGTCGACACAAAGACGATGCACAAAGGTTTAAATTATGCAACCCGGCTAAAAATGAATTGTATATTAGCATATATGAACACATCTGACCATACATTAATATTAATTCGAAAACATATATGATCAGATATGAACATATATTAAAATTGGCGCTTATTCAATATATGACCATATATGGTAAAACATATGATAATATGCGATCATATATTGGCCCACCCTTAACATAAATTATCATATATGATCGTACATGAGCTTGTATACATTATTTTTAGCCGGGAAGTGATAATTTACCTTATAATGCCCGGTGAGAATACCTGTCAGTAACCTAATGTCACTTTTGGTGTGATTAAGTATACTTCCATATGATAATGGAGCGATTAGTGATTTGGATTGTCGTAGACCTCCTGAATTTTCCCACAAGTTTAAGAAGTCGGTTCTTTCCAAACCCCTAATCATGTTCGAGAAGGTGGACCAGTTTACCCCACAATAGGGTTCGGGTCAAGTCATAGGAGTAGCGGAGGCATTTCTAGCAAGCTCATCCGCTATCTCATTACCCTCAAAACCTCTATGACCAGGGATCCAAAATAGAATAATTTTGTTTCTCCCGGCCAGCTGCTGAAGGGTATCAAAACATTCCAGTGTCATTTTGGATTTAAATTCCCAAGAAGACAGCGCTTGAAGTGCTGCCTGGCTATCAGAGAAGATTGAAATATGAGTACCCTTCATACCCTTTGCAATATTAACTCTAGCGCATATTGTAATAGCCTGAATTTCAGCCTGAAAAACTGTAGGCCACCTACCCATTGGTTCGGAGATCCGCGTGTTTGGACCGTAGACACCAGCGCCAACTCCAGAGGACATTTTGGATCCGTCAGTATACCAGTTTAGGCTTCTAGTATCTACATATGGACCACCTTCATCCCACTCTGGTCTACTCGGTATCACGATCTCAAATTTCCTTCCAAAGCGAAGCACAGTGTTTATTCTATCCGTCGGTATATCTAGGTTTTCCCTAATTCCTATTGAGAGAGAATATTGGAGTGACCGCTCAAGTTGCGAGGGTCAGAGTAATCGATATTCATTCTACGCGCAGCCATAGTTGCCGTAGATCTAATAAATATGTCGAGAGGTGTGAGACCCAGAATGGCTTCTTGGGCCAAAGTTGGGCAGGATCTCATAGCACCCGT
Source organism: Pegoplata infirma (assembly GCA_963921195.1). Taxonomy (NCBI): domain Eukaryota; kingdom Metazoa; phylum Arthropoda; class Insecta; order Diptera; family Anthomyiidae; genus Pegoplata; species Pegoplata infirma. The sequence goes on along the minus strand of OY992538.1, from coordinate 96,025,337 downwards.
GATTAGAGTGCAGGCCAGACGCTGTACCTTGCCTAGTCTTACGGTGGCATCCCCCTGCAAAGTCTTCGGCCACCAGACTATGGCAGCGTACGTCATGATCGGTCTCACAATCATCTTGTAGATCCACATCACCATTTTGGGGCTCAATCCCCAGGTCCTACCAACAATCCTATTCGCTGCCCATAATGCCGCAATAGCCTTCCTGATAGTGCCGTCTAAATGTGAATTCCAAGTAAGTTTCGTATCCAAGATAACTCCCAGATATTTAACCTCCTTAGAGAGTTGGATAATAGTATTCCCTACGGAAATTGTACCTAAATTTTTATTTCTTCTCCTAGTAAACGGGACTATAATAGTCTTGTTAGGGTTAATGGAAAGACCCTGTTCAGTGCACCAGCCCATTACCAAACGTAGAGCGTTGCACATAATATCCGAGATGATATTATCGAATTTACCAGTTACTATGACTACTAAATCGTCCGCGTAACCTCCCAGCAGAAATTTTGCTGAACGTTCAGCAGCTTTTGGAAGGGGAACTTGAGTAAAGGAGTGCATCCAATTGCGCTGAATTCATGCATGATTCCCTAAGGCGATGTCCCACTTTAGAGCGCTAGTTGGATACACAGAAACAGCGCTCTTTAGATGCACTGAAATCACGTGTCTTTAGAGCGCTGATTTAAGCAGAATAAAGATGCTGTAAATTCATGTATCTTTTTAGCGCTGATTTAAGCAGATTAAAGATGCAGTGAATTCATGTATCTTTGTAGAGCTGATTTAAGCAGAATAAAGATGCTGTAAATTCAAAGTTGAAATCAAATAACTAAAATTTAAAAAAATATAACAAAAAAATTCATTCGTTTTGCTTTACAAAACTTTATTTATGTGAAACAAAATGAAAAAAAAAATCGGAAGTGAACATCAAAAAAATATCGGAAATTTTCATTTTCACATTTTTTATGGGATTTTTATTGGGAACAGCGGTCAAAGATGCTATGATTGAAGCGCTCTTTGCAGCGCTGATTAATGCGCAATAATGATGCAGTCAAATCATGTGTCTTTGTCTAAAACTCATGTTTTTTTATTCAAAAAGTTTTAAAAATATTAAAAAGGAAAGCAAGTGTGAAATTTTATCAAAAAATAATTACACATTATAAGTTTTATATAAAAAATCTTAAAAAAAAATAAAAAATTTTTCCCCTTCCTTTTACTGCATCCCTAAGAGCGCTCTTTGGATGCGCTACGGTATGCTATAAACAGATGCTGTGTCGCCAAAATCTCGATTTATTTCTGCTGGGCTATTGCCTGATAACCCATATTATCTAGCCTCTGAAGCAAGTCGTCTATCACCAAGGACCAAAGTAGTGGAGATAGGACGCCGCCCTGAGGACAGCCTTTAACGGCATTCACTGTGACTCGAGTGCAACCCATAGATGCGGTTATTTCCCTGCTCTTTATCATGTTCTTAATCCATCTACATGTACCCTGATCTATACCTCTACACCGAAGTGCAGATTCAATGGAGTCATAACCAGTATTATCAAAAGCTCCCTCAATATCCAGAAAGGCACAAAGAGCTATTTCCTTGTCCTTATGGGCTTTTTCTATAACTAGATTTGCCTTTTGCATATGCATACTGATTCCTGTGTAAAGGATATTGGTCCAAGTACGTGGATCTTAAGTGAAGACCCAGTAATCTTTCCATAGTCTTCAGTAGGAAGGATGTAAGACTTATGGGTCTATACGATTTTGGCAATTCAGCCGGTCTATTTCCAGCTTTAGGTATGAATACAACATTTACCTTCCTCCAAAGAGAAGGGATGTGTCCAAATATAAAGCTGGATCTAAAAACAGATACTAATGTATCTAAAAGAAAGTCTAACCCATTCTGCAAAAGAGCGGGGAAGATTTCGTCCCCCCCAGGGGATTTAAACGGATCAAAGGACTTAATGGCCCATCTAACCTTATCCGGGTCGAAGATGACTACCGTTATTCTACAATGAATTGCAAGTCATTAAGTTTAATTTTAAAAAGTGTAGACACAATGGAAAAAAAAGCTAGAGAAAAAACTGTGCACAAATATCTTGAAAATCCAACTTTGTCGGGTTCAAAGATAGCCAAATCACTAAAAATGGCTAAATCTACCGTGTGCAAAGTTTTAAAAAAGTATAAGGATACGTTATCCACTGAAAGAAAGACAAAAATTGTGAAAAAAACAGGAACACGAGACAAAAAATTGAAACAGAAAGTGCTTAGGTCTTTTAAAAACAACCCCGGCTTATCAGACAATGATCGTGCCAAAAAATGTCAAACTAGTAGAAGTACTATACGTCGGATACGTAAAAATGCTGGATTTAACTCTTACTGTGCTATTAAATATCCGAATAGAACAGAAAAACAGGAATCAGTAGCAAAAAAACGTACCAGATTGTTGTACGATCAGGTTTTGACAAAATTTAAGGGCTGCATTGTAATGGATGATGAAACATATGTAAAATCTGATTTTCGGCAGATACCAGGTCAAAAATTTTACGTCTCGGCAGTCGTGGTTGTGTGGCCCCCAAATATAAATACGTAAAACTGGACAAATTTGGAAAAAAATATTAATTTGGCAGGCAATCTGCAGCTGCGGTTTGAAGAGTCAAGCTTTTCTGACAAGTTCAACAATGACATCAGAGTTATACATAAAAGAGTGTTTGGAAAAGCGATTGCTTCCATTTATTAGATATCACACATCTAATACAAAGTTTTGGCCAGATCTGGCAAGTTGTCATTACTCAAATGCCACTATGAAGTGGTACAATGAGAATAATATTGATGTTATACCAAAACACATCAATCCACCAAATTGCCCAAACCTTCGTCCAATCGAGAAATATTGGGCAATTGTTAAACGTAAATTGAAAAAGAGTGCAGGTAGAGTAAATAACCACATTATGATGAGAACAAAGTGGAATAAATTTGCTGGAGAAGTGGGAAGAAAAGTTGTGCAGCGGTTGATGGGAGGCATTAAGAGTGAAGCCAGAAACTTTATTAGAAATAAAGACACATAAACTTAATAAATAACCTTTAATTTCATGTATAAAATGTTAGAATATGTTGTTTCATTCAAAAGTTATGGTCCCTTTAATCCGTCCCGATTTTAAGTGGCCACTTCTTTAGAATAATATTCAAGAAAAATATTTTTCTGTTTTAAATTTATGTTGGTCATTTTTGCAAGACTTACGCCCTGATTCAATATATCGTACAAAGTGAGTGACTAAAAATGCTGTACGTAAAATAAAAACAATTTTTTTTTGTTTTGCGTACACATTTTGTAGTCACTCATTTCGACCGATATAGCGAATCGCATAGTTAATCGGCACGTGTTTGTCATTTAAATTTCCTTTACTACTAGTAGTATAGGGTTTTTATGTTTTCTAAATAATCTTGACAATGGAATCTGACAAATTCCGAAACACGTGTCTCGCAAAAATGATCAACATAAATAAATTTAAAACAGAAAATTAATTTTCCTGAAAATTATTTTATGAGAATATAATAGTTTTAATTAGGTAAGGAAATAATGACCTCGAACAAGAATAAACCTACTCAAAATATAACATTTTAAAGGTCGAATAAAACAATTTTTATTTTTTAACAAAAACTAATCAAAATTTTCTGATATTTAGTGAATTTTTCCTAATTTTACGGAGTTTTTCTAAATTTCTGATTTTTTTTTTTTTAATTTCTCCTAATGAGAGTGTTTAATATTTTAAGCCATACAAAATGAAAAAAAAACAGTACCCGAGTAAAAATAAACATATATTACAATATATAACTTGATACAAACATAATAAATTATATATGATTATACATCCGTGAGATATTTTCTAAATTTTTTTAATGCAGTCATATGTAGTAATATATAATTGAATCATGATTCGGATTAAAAGGTGTACGGTTGATATAATTATATAAAATTACATGAGGGTCAATACAAAATTTGTTTTTCTGTATAATTTAATATAAAATTATATATATCCTATTCTGTTCCATATATAACAATATATGTTTCCATTTAACCAACAATTTTCTAAGTTTTTAAGGCAAAGTATAAGATACTTTTTAAAATGTTCCTAAACATTTCCTTGTTAGGGTTATGTATATCACCTATCTGGTTCGAAGCGTACCCGAACATTTTTTTGTTTAAGAAAATTATATGTTTGGTGAATGTATCGTTGACCTGTGGTGTAACTCAACCCAAACCAAAAAAACACCAGGATTTTACATGTTTTTATGCAATTAGATCTAATTAGATCCACTAATATATGGCAATGTCTGGTCAAAACTCGGATGAAATCAAATCATATTTTATACAAATTGATCTTTTTTAATGCAAAAACATCCACCATTTTTCGGATCAAATTGCGTTTAATTATATATTGTATTACATATCAATATATATTGCATCATATAAAAATTTTTACTCGGGTATTGCAAAAAACTTTACTTGAAAAAAAAAAAAGTAAAAGAAATTTTTGTTTTTGAGAAAACAAATTTTGAGAAAAAAAATTTCGCGAAAAAAATGTTCGTTTAAAAAAATATGTTTGTACTTCTTTAAATACTTGTTGGTATCTTATTCTGTTCACATATGTTAACCAGCAGCCGAATTTAAGCGTTTTGTATTTTTAGGTTATGTGGAATGTACCAAAATTTGCGAGGTGCGCTTACAACAAAGTTTTTAACTTCTGAACCGATATCGTTAAAATGTAATAACAAACTACTTGGGGCAACAACAAATAAGTATGTTAAGTTTCAGTCATATCTGGTAATATTTTGGCCGTGACGCTAGGGACACTTTGTTAGTGAAAAGCATAAAAAATATTTTTCAAAAAAAAAACGGTAGTGGTCACTTACTTTTTGATTTGACTGTACAATACGGGATGCATACAAACAAATGTTATTTAATTTGTTTAAGTGGTTGAAGCTTTCCATGATTTTGTATTGTATTGTGTTACTCATGCTGTTAGTACACTAGAAAAATTAACAAACAAATCATTATTTGGACTTTTTATAAAAATAGCACTATTTCTGTCACAGGCAAGGTAGTTGTTATAAGACATCGCCCAAATTGTAGTAAAAAAACAAAGTTGCAATATTTTATTTAAATTTATTAATTTTACTAACTTATTTCTTGAAGTGTAGTGTGCAGTTGTTATTATGTGTAGTATATTTTATTTTATTGATAAACGTGATGTGCGTGATTTGGTTTAAAACTTCATGCTGAAGGGTCCATTAGAAAAACTAGATGGAAATGAGCAAAAACCATTTTTAAAAGTCAAATGTTTTAAATTGTTTTCTGTCCTTTTTGAAGTTTAAACATTAAAGAAATTGTTTTGTTTTTTAGTGGGAGTTGTATTAAGTTCCAACATATGCTATACGCCATTAAAAATTATGCTTGGAAATATCTTCCTTTTGTACTATCTACTTTTGTTAGAGATAGAGGAAGATAAATCTGTTAATTGAAATACATATGGTGGCTCGCAGCTTATTTCGTGTGAAAGATATTAGTTAGCAATCCATTCAAGACAAAGTTAACAAAAATAGACCAAATTATTATCAAATAAGTATTTTTGTAAAAAGTCCTGTGTATGTAATTAATCAAGCTTTAATTAAAGCTTAATGGCGTTCAGATTGTCTAAATATTAAATGTGCTACGAGGGTCGAAATGAAAATTGAAATTATTGAAAGACCTTTTTTAGAAAATTTCTTAAAAATATTTCTAGATCGATTTAATCCAAGCTCAAACGTAAAAAAATTAAAAAATAGTCCAATAGTTAATATTCATTTATTAAATAATTTTTCCAAGGACCCAAACAAAAACCAAAATTTTTAAAACACTGTAGACGAAATCCGAATTTTTTGACCTCCAATTCTTTTGACCACCAATTTTTGGTAAACAAAGAAAAGATTTAATTGTTTAATAATTTTAGTACATACACCTAAGTGTATAGTAATGAGATATAAAAATAATTGAACATTTCCTTTGTTTACAAAAAATTAGTGGTCAAAAGAATTGGAGGTAAAAAAATTCGGATTTCTTCGACTGCATTTTAAAAACTTTGATTTTTGTTTGGGTCATTGGAAAAATTATTTGATAAATGACTGTATACTATTGGACTATTTTTTAAATTTTAAATGTTTGAGCTTGGCAAAAATCGACCTAAAAGTAATTTTAAGAAATTTTCTAAAAAACGTCTTTCAATAATTTCAATTTCCATTTCGACCCTCGTAGCACGTTTAATATTTACTCAATCTGGACGCCATTAAGCTTAAATTAAAGCTCGATAAATTACCTACACAGCACTTTTAACAAAAATACTCGTTTGATAATAATTAGATGTATTATTGGAAACTTTGTCTCAAATGGATTGCTAACTGATATCTAACACACGAAATAAGCTGTGAAGAAAATGCGACTAGTCATTGATAGGTCACGTGATATGTGACCTATCACGAATTTGACACCTTTTATACACTCTAAAAAATTCCTGTAAACTTACTATTATAAATTGGGTAAATTTTTGTTCAATAGCACGCATTTTGTGTTAATGTAAGCACAAATTGCGTAAAATAATTTTAAACACAGCAAATTATAAATGTTATCAGTTAATTCAAATATTTTACACACAATGTGTAAATAAAATTGTCGAACAATATAAATACACACGTGCTTAACAACTAAAACGCCAGATAAAAGTACAAGCTTCCGTAGCTCAGTGGTTAAGTTGTGTTGTTTCAAATCGGAAGGTGGCGAGTTTCATATGCTGGCTGGCGCCGTATGAAGTATATGAATACCGGGAGGGTGGTTTTTATGGGGACTACCAGAAGGACTGACCTGATTCCTTTCGTACACACAAAATTTGATTACCTGTTAAATTTCAAAGTGATATCTATTAAAATACAGTTATTAGAGTTATTTAAGCCTAATCCAAAGGGGGCGTTTGTATGGGGGCTAGGTCTTAACATGGACCGATTTTTTCCAATATCAATAGGCTTCGTTCTTGGGCCGAAAAATGCTTAAGTTTCAAATTTCAAGTCAATTGATTGAAAATTGCGACCTGTATCGTGCTTAAACCAATAGATAGAGAGACGGAGGAACGAACATCGCTAAATCGACTCAAAAAGTAATTCTGAATCGATCGGTATACTTGAAGGTCAGGGCTGTCAGATATGGCGATTTCTCGTTAAACGTGGCGATTTTGAATTGTGTTTGGCGACGAGTTTTTTGATTTGGCGACGTGGCGAATTTTTGGCGATTTCATTGGCGATTTTGTAAAATTATTTTCTGAATATTTTCAAAAGATGAGTTGAACCATCTATATGTCAAATTATCAAATTTTATTTACTTTTGCTGCGCTTAGACAGTAAACACTTTTTTTTAACATTTTCGACAGACTTTCTACAAATCTGCTCGTCTAAGCGGAACTTTATGAATTAAAACAACAAATAATAACATTTGGGAAATTTGTCCAGTGTCTAGGAGAGCCAAAAACTATAATACGCGAATCACAAAAAAAATTAATTACTTTTTTCTCCAATTTTACACTTTTGTAAACTGTTGTTGAGTAAAAATAGCGATAAGAATATTAGGAAATATTCAAAATATTCCGATTATCATGGGTCGATGGCGGTTTTTGCATTAGTGTAGAAAACAAGACAGATTTTAGAAATAATTAGCAAAATTTGTATATGGAGTAATTTACAAATTACCGACTGAAGTAAAAAATTAAAAAAACTAAAAAAATTGACTTTTGGCGATTTTTATGTATTTTTCTAGGTTTTTGGCGATTTTTAAGTATTATTATTTTCTAGCCATTGTTAAAAAGACAAAATATATTTTTTTTAAATAAAAATAATTATTTTTTTAACAAAAACTGAAACAATTTGAATTTTGGCGATTTCTGGCGATATTTGACATCCGCTTTGGCGATGAGCTTAAAAAAAATCTGACAACCCTGTTGAAGGTAGGTCTAGGACCAATATTTCGGGTAGTTACAAACATCAGCACAAACTCATTATACTCTGTACCACAGAGTGGTGTTGGGTATAAAAATAAACAAATGAGAGTGTTAAATTCGGCTGTTTCGAATCTTTTATACCTTTCAAAATGTAAAAAAAAAATCCAGGGGCGTTTTTTTTGGGGGGGGGGGGGGGGGTGGGGTTTGTGGGAGACGTTGGAGGACACTTCTCCTTGCGATAGATATTATCACATGGATTTATTATGATTCTTGCATTTATTTTATCCAATTAATCTATATTTAAATACATTTTTTATATCCACGTCTACAAAAGGGGCAGGTATTTTTTTTATCCGCTGGATCCACATGCAGGATTTTAAACTTCTTCTAACATAAAAACAAATAATTCAGCGCTAAAATTGTTATGTGCAAAAACGAGACAAAGAGAGATTAAGGAATGTTGTTGTTTCTAAGGATCGTAATTGTTGGTGTAAAATAAAAAATCTTCTGTTGACGTCACACACTTAACATCTGTAATGAAATACGAACAAACCAACTTCTGCTGTTAGTTTGTCAAGCAGGGCGATAGCTCAGATGGTAGAGTACTTGCTTTGCAAACTGATGGAAAATTTGAAGAACGTGGGTTCTATTCCACTCAGAGTTAAGTCTGTTGATGAAAAAACATATAGAAAAAACAGTCTTACAAATAATCAAACAATTTATCTAATGTAATTTTCTCCACTGATGACGTAGAGGTGGCTACAGAAACCATGGTCTGGAATAAATCCACATTAAAAATAATCTTTAGAAATACAATGTTTTCTTCTTCAATCACAAACCCTTAATAACAAAACAGAATATGGCATGCGCCGATAAAAACACATAAAAATGTTACATTTTCTTAACAAAAATACAAAAATCCCTGCAAAAAAATTCGGTTTTTCTGAAATTGGTTTAGTCCTCTAAGGGGGAAATTTTTTGCCCTTATACCGATTTTGCCCATTTCCGAACTAAACCAGCCTATGACCATAACACATAATTATTATACCATTCTTGAAGAAGTTTTAAGTGAAAAAAGTTTGAGTAAACGAACAAGCTCCGTATTTTTGAAAATTCGATATCTTTTGAACAGTCATCAAAAAAAATATGAAAACAGCAGCTGTTCAAAAGTTATGTACAAAAATGTAAGGGCACCTTGAAAAAAACATTTTTACGCGGAAATTTTTTTATTTTTTTTTTCTCAATATCAATTTCTTTTACCAATTGAACAAAACTTTTGTACAAGTTTAAAAAAAAAAATTCTTTTTACGTTGTGTAGGGTAGAGTTTACAAAACGATTAAAATAGTAATCGCAATTAATCGCAATTAATCGCACCAATTAATCGTAATCGACAAAAAAAACATGCGATTACGATTAATCATACAAAATGTTCTAAATAGAATTGTCTCTAACAATTTTTCAAATGTTAAACATATAAATATAATAAAATATTTCTATTTATGATATTGTCATAATAGAGTATTTTTAATTTATTGCTTTAAAAAAAGTTACTATCTCATAGTATGTCTGTACTGATCAGTTTCATCCCCACTAAAGGAATCTTCAGCAGACTTTAGAGAGTCATCGTTGGTCAATCAAACATCAAACCAGACATAATATTTGATATATTTCCCAAGTTATATGAGAAGTACTATTATGAAGGTCCGAAATCTGTTTTCCAACAAAAATAACTCTTTTAAAGCAAAAATTGTATATATTAAATCACCGTCGGTAACTATTAATATATGTGTTGCTGTTATTTTACAATAACAACAGTGCCTAACCAAACAATAGTGTTGGTAGGATAAGTCGTACTAAACTTTGTGTTTAATGTTGTTTTTTTATTTTTAGTACCAAAAGGTACATAAAAATAAAATGTATTTATTCGGCCTTTATATATGTATATACAGCTGCGGTCAAAAAAATAGCACCAGGATAAAACAGAATTTTCTTCGTTGGTTTCTTTTTAACAATTTCAACTTATGTCACTGATAACGTGTCATAAGATACTTACAAGAGTGTGAAACAATATTATATAGGCAAAGGCTAATTTGGTTTTTTATTTTATTAAAAATTTTCAGAGTTTTTAAAAAAACTTAAAAAAGACTCAGTCAAAAAAATAGCACCACAGTACTTTTTGTATTAAAATTAAATTCTTAAATTTGAAAAACGAATTGATTATGAATTCATCATTGTTGTCATATCTTTAAATATTTAAAAAAAAAAATTCGAGTGCTCATTGTTGACCATTACCTCTGTACAACGTTTTTGTACCGAATTTGCGAGATTTTTGGATCTTTAATTCGAAATTCAGTTCCAGAGTTGCTGAACAGCCACCCAAAGACCTTCATTACAAGTTGGTTGTATTCGAGACACTCCCTTCTCTATATCTGTCCATCAGCTATCGATTTGGTCTAGATCTGGGGACTGACCAGGCCATTTCATCACGTTTACTTTATTGTCCAGACCCAATTTTTGCCAATTTACCGTCGTGCTTTGGGTAATTGACGTGCTAAAAGACCTAAATTAGTGGCATTTGCTTAGAAACTTATTGCAACATTACTTTCTGGAGGATATAAACGTTAAGTGTATATCCACGGTTGTCCTAGTCCAATATATGAGCCATGGTCCAATATATGAACCCCACTCCACAGTAGGAAAATATCCCCCACACCATAAGCACCATTTAAAGTTATTTTTATTTCGAATTTTGGATTGAATTCCGCGTTTTAGGGTCTTCTGACATAGTTATGTGATCCCATGTCTCCAAATAAAACAACATTGGATTCATTTGCCCATTGATCATTGATCCACTTTTAAGCTGGTCATTCTGAGTTACTGTTGGCAAACTTCAAAGGACTTGCAGCATGCTTAAGTGAGAGTAGGCGCACTTTTCTGAATCTACAAGCGTTAATGTTGTTGTTTTGTAATCTTTGACGAACATTTTCGCCATTTGCCGTCCATTTTTAGCTCTGGAGCTGCCGTAAATGGGTCTTTCTTCCATTGTCTTTACAAACACCTAACCACTAATGGTGACAAACGTCGCTTATGACTAAGTTTTTCAAGCTCTAAAGTTAATTTTGTTGAATTTCCAATCATTTTATAAGCGCATCCAACCAATTTTCCTTTTTCAGAATATGATTTATGTTCAGAAATCATATTTTTTACAAAAGAACGTCTTTGAGGAGTGTAATTCTTTCCACGTCATATTTTTATGAAAATAAATATGAAATTTTGTAATAAAATAAATTTTTTTATAAATAAAAACTATCTTCCTTTAGTATTTTACACTTTAATTTTAATAATTAAAATATTATTAATTTTTTTAAAGAAATTTTTTAATTCGGTGCTATTTTATTGACTGCACTGATTCGGAGTTTTTTTAAAATATCGATCATTAAAAAAGAACCGACCACAATTTTTGGAAAAAGTAAAAACATTTAAGGGGTTTAGACTTAGTATAAGAGTATTGCATATTTACTTTAAACGAATACGCACATAATATTTTGTTTTAATTGAATGAATAGAGATTTTGTGATTGGTGCTATTTTTTTGACCGGCACTGTATATTCGATTAGAGTTTTATTCTAGTTCGAGGCCCAAAAATATTTCTATTTATGATATTGTCATAATAGAGTATTTTTAATTTATTGCTTTAAAAAAGTTACTATCTCATAGTATGTCTGTACTGATCAGTTTCATCCCCACTAAAGGAATCTTCAGCAGACTTTAGAGAATCATCGTTGGTCAATCAAACATCAAACCAGACATAATATTTGATATATTTCCCAAGTTATATGAGAAGTACTATTATGAAGGTCCGAAATCTGTTTTCCAACAAAAATAACTCTTTTAAAGCAAAAATTGTATATATTAAATCACCGTCGGTAACTATTAATATATGTGTTGCTGTTATTTTACAATAACAACAATAATAGCCGAATAAATACATTTTATTTTTATGTACCTTTTGGTACTAAAAATAAAAAAACAACATTTAACACAAAGTTTAGTACGACTTATCCTACCAACACTATTGTTTGGTTAGGCACTGTTGTTATTGTAAAATAACAGCAACACATATATTAATAGTTACCGACGGTGATTTAATGTATACAATTTTTGCTTTAAAAGAGTTATTTTTGTTGGAAAACAGATTTCGGACCTTCATAATAGTACTTCTCATATAACTTGGGAAATATATCAAATATTATGTCTGGTTTGATGTTTGATTGACCAACGATGATTCTCTAAAGTCTGCTGAAGATTCCTTTAGTGGGGATGAAACTGATCAGTACAGACATACTATGAGATAGTAACTTTTTTAAAGCAATAAATTAAAAATACTCTATTATGACAATATCATAAATAGAAATATTTTTGGGCCTCGAACTAGAATAAAACTCTAATCGAATATATATACATATATAAAGGCCGAATAAATACATTTTATTTTTATGTACCTTTTGGTACTAAAAATAAAAAAACAACATATAATAAAATAGAATCACTGATGAAGCTAAAATGCAGAAACTATGCATAGTCTGATTCAGAAATTGTTACTATATTTACAATTTTTAGAATTTAAAAGTTTTTCAATTATCAACTTCACATTTTCAGCAATTTCTATTTAATTTATTGTTTTGATATCGTATTTAATTAATAAAATGGAAAATGTTCACCAAAAAAATTTGGATTTTTGAAAAACGTTTAAAAATATAAATAATTTGCGATATATTTCATTTTATTGATATTGGCATGCTGAATACGAGTATTAAAGTTTCTGAAATCGATCGCACGTTTTTCGAGATATATAACTTTATAAAGATTGTCAAAAAAAATTCCAAAAGTACCCAGGCAGAAATTACGACTCTTCTAAAAATACAATACCATTATAACATTGGATATACAAAAATACGACTTTAAAAATTCAATACCTTGAAAACAAAAAATTCAATACCATTACAACATTGGATTTTAAAAGAACCAACGTTACATAAGAGTTTAAAATTATAATACGAAAAGGTTTACTATGGTAAACTTTTACAAAATTTTTGACTTTATTTTATTTAATTGTTTCTTTATACCTTTTTTAACAAAAGAAATATTTTTTTTGTGTAAAAATGTCACTACATTTTTTTTTTCATTATGAAATGTGCAAGGTGAATAAGGGTTCTATAGTCGAAAAGTCGATTAATTGACTTGTATAAAAAAATCGAAATGGACTTTTACTTTCGACTTTTTAGTTTTTTCACTTGGTGGCAGATAAAAAAAAATCTTCGCAAAAAATATACCAAAAGAAAATACCAAAAAAATCGAAAAAATCGATTTTTTTTTGACAAAAAATGTAACATAAAAATTTTTTAAAAGCTTACGTTTAATTCTCTTCAAACTGAAAAAAACAGATCCCAAATCGGTCCACCCGTTTGATCTGTATTTTGATTTTGATTTTAAACAAACCCCCTTATTCTTTGGCGGTTAGTTGTTACCATGAAGCAGAAAGTGTTTAGTGGATTTGTTTATACCCTCCAACTACAGTATGGAGGGTAAAGCATCAAAGTATCGGTCTAGGACCCCATACAGTATATATATTTATGATCAGTGATCGATTCTAAGACATTCTAGCGATGTCCGTCCGTCTGTCCGTCTGTAGTAAACACGATGCAGTCCAAAATAAAAGAGCTAGACTCCCAAAATTTGGCACGAATATGTCTTATGTATGTTTCTATGCAGGTTAAGTTCGTATATCAACAAAATCAGACCAGGGGAAAAAGTTCCCCCTTGAATAACTTAACCTCTGAAAAATACCATGTTTTACATGATTTTTTGTGTTTTTGTTTAACAAATGCACCATTTTTATGCTACAAGAGTGCTACAAGAACTTCAAAGTTGTTTAAATAATGTGCTTGATTCTCAAATACGACTTCACCATTCACCCAATTTTTAAAAATTTGATATTTTTTCGAATTTTAAGATTTTAAAATTGTTTTCTTGTAACAATTAAGGATCTAGTTAATATCTTTAATAATTACAAGAACAAATTTAAAAATCTTAAAACTCGAAAGAAAATAAAATTTTTAAAAATTAGGTGAATGGTGAAATCGTATTCCAGAATCGAACACAATAACCCGGAGATTAAAAAAAAATTATTTTGAAAAATTTCAATTTATTTAAAATTTCTAATATAAAACACCCCAAAATAGCGCCAAAAATATGTTGAAATAACGTTATTCAGTGTTGTCTTTGAATACCATCCTAAGGTCATAAACTTATTATTACAATGTAATTTTAATCCAGTAAATTTGTTTTTTTGGTGTTGTGCCGACGTCGGAAACAAAAGTCAGGCGATTGTTTTTTGGCGTTATCATTTCAATGTTATAGTAACACCATAAATTTTGTTAATAGGACCTCACTTTGGTGTTGGAATACCCTCCGCCAACTCCATTCTGACGTTATTCCGATTGCATTTTTCTGCCTGGGTAACGTTCAAGAAATTTAAAAAGAAAAAATTTCATTGATATATATATATATATTTCATTGATATATATATATAAAGCTTGAAACAAACTTTTATTTAAACTTGATTTGAGACAAATCAGATTATTATCCGAAAGTTTTCCAAAAAAATATAAAATTTTGGTCGAAAGGCGCCACAGGTTCAAATGATCGGATTTGACTCAAATTAAAATCAAATGAAAATTCGTCTTAAGCTCTTTAAAAGGGTCAAGGGAAAAAAATGTTGAGATTTTTTTGTAAATACAAATTTTTGAACGTTGGAAAACCCGATATTTTGCAAATTTCGAATGGCAATATCTCGAAAACCGCTCGATCAAATTCAATTTTTTTTATATTCACATTTTGTTTTACAAGCATCGCACATTGGGTTGAATGAGAGGCAAAGTGGCGCTTTATTCAGGGAAGCAGTAATTTTAACATATAATATTTTTTGATTGATGAATGATGAATGATGAATAATACATTAAAGAGCACCCTTTTAAGGAGAAAACATGTGTTTTTTATTTTTTTTTTAACCTGTCACAATTTTTTTAGTGTTTCTTGAAAATTGAACTTGATTCACAATTTAAGATGTAACGTTTAAACCAAAAGCGATAATTTAATGAATACAGTTGCAAATTAAAGTATTTTTAATGCGATAATAAAAATTTAAAACAATAAAAAATAAATATATGTTAATACTTGCATAAAATTTGTTTAAAGTCGGATTTTTGTGTTTCACCAAATTTTAAATTTTTTAAATTTTCCATAAAAAAGTCAGGAAAGTTGTAATTTGGAAGTATTAATTTTTTTTTATTGGCGTCTAATCATTAATAAGTAAAATACCACCATTTTTGAAAAAAAATAACATATTAGGCGCGTGGTTATGCTTTATTTCGGGAAAAAACTAAATTCACAATTTTTACCGTATCTGTGAAATTAAAAAACACAATATTTTGAAACAAATAGCAAATTAAAGTTTATGTAAAGTGCTATTATAAACGTTTAACAAAAATTATATGCTCTCATATAAGTACTAAATTTATTAAGAAACCTAATTTTTTCATAAAAATTCTTGAATGTTTAAATTTATGCATGTTTTTTGTCAGATATTATATTACTCCACCCAGACACATCTGCTTACCCCGGCCCCCCCCCCCCCCTTCCCACTCCCCACAAAAACCGTCCCTGTCATTTTTATTTTTTTGCTTGTTGGAGGGTATCAAAGATTTGGCACAGCCGAATTTTAAACTCTTACTTGTTTATATATAGATTACAAAGACCCACAAAAAAAGGTCTAGACCCACTAATACTTATGTATTTTAACCTTCTAAATTCAATTCCGCGATCAGAATTAAATTCTACCGTTGGGTTTTTCTGCAATTTACAAGGAAAGTCCGCAAAAGTGAACCGACCGGATTTCCTTGTAAATTTGACCAACAATAAGTTAACATTTTTTAAAATTTTATTTCGGTATGTAATGTTCAAGTCTGATTTATTACGAAAAAAATAAGAGGTTTTTTCATAAAATCCATCAAAAATTGCAGAAGTTACTTGCATTTGAACAAAAACGCATTAATTCACAACATAAATACAACTGTTTTTGTATAAAACTGAAATAACGTGTTTTTGTTCAAATGCATGTAACTTCTGCAATTTTTTACGGATTTTATTTAAAATACTCTTATTTTCTACGTAATAAATCAGACTTGAACCTTACATACAGAAATAAAATTAAAAAATTTTGTAACTTTGTCAAATTCACAAGGAAATTAGGTGGGTTCACTTAGCGGACTTTCCTTGTAAATCACAGGAAACCCCAACTATAGAATTCAATTCTGATTGCAGAATCGATTTCAGAAGGTCAAAATACATAAGGATAAGTGGGTCTAGTTTCTGGGTCAGAAACTTTTTTGTTTTTTTGTGATGAAGGGTTATTGAAGTTATCATATTTTTTTCATAAAATCTTAAATAAAAAAATAACGGCATTAAACGCGGACGTTTTTTTTCTTTTAAATTAAAGCTTATACTATATGCTTTATTATCACAATGTATAAGCAATAACAACCTTTTACATTTTTTTTTATATTCTATCAAGTATTAAAAATACTCCAATTTTGGAACATTTTACAAAAAAATTTCAAAAATATTTTTACAACAATTTTCAAAAAACAGAAATGTATTTGAAAATGCCTGATGTTGATGGTTCCATAATAAAAAAATTACCTTTGAATGAATAAATACCAAAAAAAAATTCTAGAAATAAGTTGATTTTCAATTTTTAGCACCATATTCAAGAACACAAAAATTTACTTATTTGATTTTGACGGCGGATTGCAAGAAAAGTAAACAACTCAGAATAATAGTTGTGACAGATTATTTAGTGTAATTTTATATACTTTAACCCTAAATTAATAATTTTTGTAAAAATTTTTTTTTCAGTTTTGAATAAAGCGCCACTTTTGATCCATTTCAACCCAATGTGCATCGCAAGACGTATTTTTATTTGTTTAATTTTTAAAAGTCTTAAACTTTGATCGCCAGTACAGGTTAATTTAATTCGATTGGTCTCAAATTTTTACCACATAAATATATTATATGTCGAGGGCCTATATTCAAAACCCTCTATCTAAAAAAAACACAACTTTTCAGGAGAGCCAAAAAACTGTTTATTTCGCGTATTGTTAGAGTAATTAAAATTCGATATTCTACACTATTTTTTTAAATCAACTACACTTTAAAAAATAAACTGTTAAAACGCCTGGTAAAATGCCTTGTAATCCAATATTCTACCGATATTTAACAACTTTCCTTGTTTTTTAACAAAAAATCTCGTACTTTGCTTAAACGAGAACTACAGTTTTATTGGTAATTTTACAAGTTTATTTTCGTAATTGTATTCTACCATTTTGAAGGGTTATTTTACAAAAAAAAAACTGTAATTTTACAACAAAGTTTTTATTACGAAGATTCTAGTTGAATTACAAAAAAAAACTGTTATATTACAAAAATTATGTTATATGAGGATTTATGTTGTTTAACAAAAAAAAATTTTTTTTTTTTTTAATGAAAAATATTTTAAAAAAAATTGACAAAATTTTGAAAAATTTATTACGAGGATTCTAGTTAATTAACAAAAAAATCAGTTATTTTACAAAAATAATTTTATTACGAGGATTTATGTTGTTTAACAAAATTTTTTTTTTGTAAATTTACCATTTTGGTTTGTAAATTTACCATTTTGGTTTGTAAATTTACCATTTTTTTAAACATATTTACCATATTTTCTTGTAAGTTTACCATTTTTTTTTTTTTATTTTTTCCGGTTTTAAAACAATATTTTTACCAATAAAATTGGTTATTTTACCAATTTTTGGCGCATTTAAAATTACGAGGAAATCCTCATAATTTTACTAGAATTTTACCTACCTCCTATTTTACGAGAATGGCCTCGTAAAATCACGAGATTTTTTGGTAACTTCACAAGGTTTTTTTTTTTAGTGTACTGAATCTCACATAAAATTCGTTTTTAAAATTTTGCACTATTGGGGATTTTATTACGCAGAGAAGAGATATGATTGTGGCAATCATAATTTAAGAGCGTCATATTATGATTGAAAATTGTATCATAACTTGTTTGTAGCAACCACAACATTTATGCAACAATCATGTTATGATCTAAAATATTTGAAAAATTATAATTTATGGTTGCAACAAACATTTTATGTTTGCTATAAACATAATATGATAGAATTTTTAATCATAATATGACGCTCTTAAATTATGGTTGCCACAATCATAAATCTTCTCTGAGTGATGATAGATAGAGGGTTTTGTTTCTCAAAAAAAAATTAAGTAGATGAATGGAAATGATCAGATAGAGGGTTTTGCATTTTAATAATAATAAATTATTATTATTTCATTTACGACATCGGTAAATTTTTAACGTGATTTATTGATGATAACGGCTTATAAAAAATTTCTAAATCGCGGTTTTGGTCCACAGGTGCCGATTTTTAAGACAAAAATTATTTTTTACCGAATTCATCTCAAAAATTGACAAACTGTTGAGTATGTTATGTAAAAAATAGTAAAAAAAATTAAAAACGCGATTTTTGTCTACAGATGCTGATTACACCGCTCAACAGTCATTTTCCGGTTTGAATTCTGGTCATCAATTTTATTAGACTTTGATCTCCTGATTCCAAATCTGTACTCCAAATTTTTCCATCACGTCCAGATTTTTAGTTATTCACGGTTAAAAATGCGAAAAATTACGATTTTTGCATTATTTGAAAGCCTGCACAGCAGCCATTGAGTGGAATACAAATCTGGTATAAAGCGCAAAAGTATAATTTGTCTTTGGTCTCCAACATAGAAAACAATTTTTTTCTAATTATTGCGTTTGGTTGGGTTACAATTGCGTTTTAAAATGACTCTGTTAAAATTAACATTTTTGTAAAAAAGATAAGGTAGGTACCTTAGTTTTTTTTTGATATTTTTCAAAGAAAAACTAAAAAAAATAAATATTTTACAAATTTAAGTTTTCTGTGTTATTTTTCGTATAAACCGGAAGATATCTTTAATGGGTTTAAAAGTCTATAAGAAATAATGAGATTTTGTCTAATTTTTAAGCTCATCACACTGAAGATTGATCATCTGGTTTTTGTTTTAGAGCCTTTTAAAAATGGTGCTTTTTCTAAATTTTTTCACAGTGTTTTTTTAAAATACGTGTTTGGCCAATAATAGTGCAACAACTTCAAATTTTTTTGATCATATATTTGAGATCATAGTTCAATTCTACTCTAACGCTTTATACCAGATTTTTATTCCACCCAGAGGCTGCTGTGCAGGCTTTCAAAAAAGGCAAAAATCGCGTTTTTTCGCATTTTCAACCGCGAATAATTAAAATTCTAGACGTGATGGAAAAATTTGGAGTACAGATTTGGAATCAGCGAGTCAAAATCTTTAAAAATTTTGTATCAAACTTCAAACCGGAGTCAAAAACCTTCTATTTGTTGAGCGGTGTTAGCATCGCGATTTTTAAGAATAAAATTTTTGTTTCATAATGTACACAAGACATCCATATTGAGCCATATTTTTTAAAAAAGTCAAACACGAATATTCAGAAAAAATTAGCATCAGTGGACCAAAATCGTGATTCTGGAATTCAGCATGCAAAAATTAGTATGAAAACATGTAATGCATGATGAAATTATTCAAAAAAAAATATTTATAAATTAATTACACCGCTCAACAAATCAAAAGTTTTTGACTCCGGTTTGAAGTTTGATACAAAATTTTTAAAGATTTTGACTCGCTGATTCCGAATCTGTGCTCCAAATTTTTCCATCACGTCTAGAATTTTAATTATTCGCGGTTGAAAATGCGAAAAACCCGATTTTTGCATATTTTGAAAGCCTGCACAGCAGCTACTGGGAGGAATAAAAATCTGGTATAAAGCGTTAGAGTAGAATTGAACTATGATCTCAAATATTTGATCAAAAAAATTTGAAGTTGTTGCACTATTATTGGCCAAACATGTATTTTAAAAAAACACTGTGAAAAAAATTAGAAAATGTGAAAAAAATTAGAAATTTTTAAAAGGCTCTAAAACAAAAACCAGATGATCAATATTTGCTGCGATGAGCTCAAAATTTAGGCAAAAGTTCATTCTTTCTTTTAGACTTTTAAGCCCATTTAAGATATCTTTCGGTCTGTACGAAAAATAACACAGAAAACTTCAATTTGTAAAATATTTATTTTTTTTAGTTTTTCTTTGAAAAATATAAAAAAAAACTAAGGTATCTACCTTACCTTTTTTACAAAAATGATAATTTTAACAGAGTCATTTTAAAACGCAATTGTAACCCAACCAAACGCAATAATTAGAAAACAATTTATTTCTATGTTGGAGACCAAAGACAAATTATACTTTTGCGCTTTATACCAGATTTGTATTCCACTGAATGGCTGCTGTGCAGGCTTTCAAATAATGCAAAAATCGTAATTTTTCGCATTTTCAACCATTAATAACTAAAAATCTGGACGTGATGGAAAAATTTGGAGAACAGATTTGGAATCAGGAGATCAAAGTCTACTAAAATTGATCATCAGAATTCAAACCGGAAAATGAGTGTTGAGCGGTGTTATTTGAAAAGATAGAGGATTTTGCATTCAGATAAATTAATTGTGTAAGAGATAGAGAAAACCAAAAATGCAAATAAAATAGCAAAAAAATATTTTTGTTCTGAATTTTACATCATAGATGAGGGCCGTTTTACTGAATATTTTGCCATCAAAAAGTAATTTTCGTGAAAATGGAAGATAGAGGGTTTTGAATATAGGATCTCGATATTTAGAATATTATTTTTTTGTATTTTTATACGTTTGGACATTTAAATTTTAAAAAATGTTTTTAATAAATCTATTGCAATTCAATTTATTTCAAAATTCGATGAATCGGTAATCGCGATTAACGGCGATTTTTTTAATCGTAATCGCGATTATGAGATATCTCGATTATTTGCAAACTCTAGTGTAGGGTATCAATACTTTCGCCAAGGCAAAATTTAACTTTTTTTACTTGTTTTAAATAAAAACATTTCAATCTCAGCTATTTTAGCAAAATAATGCCTGTGTCTAATGTCTGTTATACAAAATAAATTGCACGAGTATAAAATTTAATATTTATGTTATGTTTAATTCGTAAGTCAGGTGATTTATTTTGAGGCGTTTTAAAGTTTTTATTGGTACATGCATATTAGGGTGGCACGTTTTTAAACTTTTAAAAGATGAAAAACTTGTCATTGTAATAAGAGGCCCCCGTAGGTTAGTTGGTAGCTTGCTATCCTATGACCCAAGGGTCGTAGGTTCGATTCCTAACAAAACCCTTAGTTAATTTCACTGCAACGAGACGACTTAATCAAAGGATCAAAATAGTTATTATTAGGGATGAGATTTTCATGCATTAAAAAATCGAAAATATGCGCTTAAAATATGCGCTAAAAAATTCAAAATATGCACTAAAAAACCTAAAAATATGCACTAACAAAATAAAATGTGTGCAATAAAAATCTTGTTTTCATAAGAAAATAGTCATAAAAAGCAAAAACTAACGCCGGTCTTAAATAGTAACATTTAAAACTTTGTATTAGCAAAATTGTTTTAGAAATTTAGACAATCTTTAAAAAAAAATTAAAAGAAAAAAAAATAATTTTTCTTATTTTTAAAATAAATTTTTAAATTTAAAATATGCCAAAATATGCAAAAATATGCACTTAAAGTTGGAAATATGCACAAAATATGCATTTTAAACCAAAATATGCAAACATATGCATTTTCACCAAAATATGCAAAAACTATCCAGCAGAAATTTTACTGAACTAGCAGCAGCTTTTGGAAAGGAAACTCAAGTCAAGGAGCGCATCCAAACCTGCTGAATTCATGCATGATTCTCTAAGGCGATGTCACACTTTAGAGCGCTAGTTGGATAACACCGAAAAATCGCTCTTAAGATGCTAGGAATTCACATCTTTTTAGAGCGCTGAAAACTTCGCTATAAAGATGCAGTGAATTCATGTATCTTTTTATAGCTATTTAAGCAAATAAAGATGATGCATATTTGACTATTTCTGAAATACAAATTAAAAAATCTGAAATACAATTGACTTTTTCTGAATACAATTTGAAAATCTTAAATACAATTGACTAATTCTGAAAATCAGTTGACTCCCTGCAAGCATTTGGAAGAAATATCGCCTAAGAGATCCAATTACATTTAAAAAATTTCCAATTGTATTTCGAATTTTCAAATTATATTTTAGAAATTTCCATTTATATTTCAGATATTACCATTTATAACCAAAAAATGTTTAATTACATTTCAAAAATTTTCAATTATATTGGAAATTTTTGAAATATAATTGGACATTTTTAAATATAATTGGAGAGTCTAAAATATGATTGGACATTTTTTGTAATATAATTTGTATTCTGAAACTAAAGTGGAAATGGTGTACTAAATATTTTTTTTTTTCATTCAAAATGTGTTAAAGGTGTTATGATTGAAGCCCTCTTTGCAGCGCTGATTAATGCGCAATAATGATGCAGTGAAATCATGTGTTTTTGTCTAAAACTTATGGTTTTTTATTCAAAAAGTGTTAAATATATTTAAAAGGAAAGCATGTTTGAAATTTTATCAATATATAATTTTATTTTTTAAGTTTTATATAAAAAATCTTGACAAAAAATTTTAACATTTTCCCCTTACTTTTACTGCATCCTCAAGAGCGCTCTTTGGATGCGCTTCGGTATGCTATAAAAAGATGCTGTTTCGCCAAAATCTCGATTTATTTTTGCTGGGTATCGACAAAAAACATGCATTTGCATGGAAATCTCATTCCTAGTTATTATCAGAGAAACCAAAAATATGCTCTTAAAAAAATGGAAACGGAAAATATGCTCTTAAAATGTGCAAAATATGCTCGTAAAAGTTCGGTTCTTACTTAAAATTCTACATTAAAAATTTGTTAAAGTTTTTTTTAAGAAATTTATAATACAAACTACTATTTTCGAACTTTTTCACAAACGAGCCCTTTCAAAACAATTTCTAAACTAAAATCTATTTAAAAACTAAAAAAAAAGTTTTTGATTTAAAAAAAAAATTCTGACAATAGAAATTTGTTCGGTTTTCGCCAATACATAAAATATTTTATGTTTTTTTTTATCAAAATATGTTTTTCGTAAAATATGCTCACATAACTCAAAAGTATTCCCTAAAAATATGCTTTTATTCTAAATATGCTCTTAAGACTAAAATATGCAATAATATGCTTTTATGACGAAAATATGCAAAAATATGCTCTAACAAATCGATGACAGATTTCTTAAATTGATCTGAAACGGATAAATGCCTTACCCATATATCAATTCAATGCATAGGAAAATATACATGAAATTGGATATTTTTGGTTTCCCTGGTTATTATTATCTTTTCATTGAAAAATCTTGAAAAAACATGGGCATTGGATATTTTTTTGAAGTTTTGAATTTTTTAAACTTAAAATAGACCTTAACATATTTTTTTATACCCTCCAACCACAGTATGGGGGTATACTCACTTTGTCATTCCGAAATATCGGTCGGGGACCCCATAAAGTATATGAAGGGCTTAATGCAAGAACTTGATAAGCAACATTTTATTTTTTCGTGTTTTTCGCCTTCTGCTGATGTTCCATTGACAGATTTTTGACAGAAGTCTTGCTTTAACGCTTCGTACAAGTATATTGAGAATAAAAGTTCTGCAAAAGTTATATTTTCTACATTATTTTAAAAGTTTTAAGGCAAAAACCACCATAAAATGAAATGTTGCTTATCGAGTTTTTACAATAAGCCCTTCATATATATTATTGATCCATGATCGATTCTAAGACATTCTGTGAATGTCCGTCTGTCCGTCTGTCTGTAGATAACACAATGCAGTCCAAAATGAAACAGCTAGACTCCTGAAGTTTGGCACAAATATTTCTCATGTTCATAGGCAGGTTAAGTTCGTGAATGGGCAAAATCGGACCAGGGGGAAAAAAGTTCCCCCTTGAAGAACTGAACCAACCTTTGAAAAAATACACTTTTTTTACATGTTTGATTGTATTTTTGTTAAATAAAATTAAACATTTGGTATATTTATCGCGATGGGAAAGTGCTCTCAAAGTCCGCCACTGACCCCCATAACCCCGCCACCCCCCCCCCCCCCCCCACAAAAAAAAACAACGCCCCTGACAATTTTTTTTTTTTTTATTTTTTTTTACATTTTGGAGGCTATAAAAGATTCGGCACAGCCGAATTTAATACTCTCACTTGTTTTTATTTAGAAAATGAGACCAGAGTTTTTTTTGTAAACGTTTTAAAATTATTTGAAATTTATCAGAGAGAATAGTGGAAAAATAAGCCACCCTAGTGCTTACTTTATTTTCACATACATGTCAGTAAGGATGAAGTATTAGGAAAGTTCACAAATTGCACTAGGTTGTATCGCGCATCATCTGCAAGTCCGTCATTAATAAAAAACGCAATTTTTTGAGTTAATTTGCTGAATTTTTCGTTACATGTACCAACCTTTTTCAATGGAAATTTCCTTGTAATAGAAAACTTAAGATGGGTTTTCTGGAAATTTTGTTTTTTCTGAGTTCTGAATGTCTTTTAATTAATGAGGAGCGACAAACCTTATTCGCAGAAAATAATATTGAGAAAAACAATTTGAGTAATTACTTTTTTAAATTTTTAAAATAAATTTGAGTAATTTTTTAATTGACGCAATTAAAAATTAACTCAAAAATTAAAAAAAAAAAAAAAAATTGAGTAAATAATTTAATACAAATTTAATAATTTGTTTTATTTTTTTTATTCTCTTAGTGTTTTGAATTCTCAGTTAGTTTATAGTTTTTTGTATATGTATATGAAAAATTTAAATCATCTTTATGAAATTTTCCTATGTCTTTAAGACATCAATATTTTGTTAAAGTTTGAAAAAACATATTTTTTGAAAAAAAAATATGAAACTTTTTTAAACTTTTTAAAAAAAAATAAATGTATAAATTTTGTGAAACTCTCTACTATTTAAAAATTATATATCACACGTTAAAAAAATAAGATTTCCTTTTACATAAGTTTATGTCTGCATATATTAAAAACATTATAGAACATTTTTTAATAAATTTTGGCAATTTATGCCATGATATACATTATGTTTCTAACTAAAAACAATAAATTATTTACTTAGCAACCAACATATCATACTCGTAAGCATATTACAACACATTAACACACTGTTAAGAGAAATAGAAATTGTAATAAAAATAAATTCCTAATTAATTCTAAGAAATTTAATGTAAAAATAATTAAATTTAAGTTAATGTTAATAATATGAGTTATTAAGACGATTGTATAATGTAAGATTTGATAAAAATTTTGGAAAATAATTCAGATAAATTATACGGGTAAAATGTCAAATGGTCATATCTGAGATGTAAACCAGCTTAAACTAGTAAAAGATCAATTGAAATTCGGAAAAGATCAAATGAAATTCGAAAAAGATACATTGAAATTCGAAAAGAATTGAAATTCGAAGATCTCAATTGAAATTTGAAGATTTTAATTAAAATTCGAAAAAGATCTATTGTAATTCGAAAAGCATCAACAATAATTCGAAAAAGATCAATTTTAGTTCGAAAAAGACCAATTTAAATTCGAGAAAGATCAATTAAAATTCAAAGAGATCACTTGTAGTTTTTAAACTATCAATTAAAATTCGAAGAGGTAAATTGCAATTCAAAAAAGATCAATTCAAATTTAAACAAGTAAGAGAGTTAAATTCGGCTGTGCCGAATCTTTTATACCCTCCAAAACGTCAAAAAAATTGTCAGGGGCGTTTTTTTTTGTGGGGGGGGGTGGGGGGCGGGGTGATGCGGTCAGTGGGAGAAGTTGGGAGCACCTTCCTATTGCGATAAATATACCAAATGTTTCATTTATTTAACAAATATACAAAAAAAAATTATTTTTTTAGAGGTTGGTTCACTTCATCGAGGGGGAACTTTTTTCCCCCTGGCCCGATTTTGCCCATTCACGAACTTAGCCTGCCTATGAACATGAGACATATTTGTGCCAAACTTCATGGGTCTAGCTGTTTTATTTTGGACTGCATTGTGTTATCTACAGACAGACGGACGGACAGACGGACATTCATTGAATGTCTTAGAATCGATCATGGATCAATAATATATATTAGTGCCTACGGTCAGTACCGTAGTACCGGGAATACCGGTATTCCCGGTTCTCGGTATTCCCGGGAAATGGTACCGGTTTCCCGGTTCTTGAATAATTCCCGGTATTCCCGGGAATAACGGTATTCCCGGTTCCGGTTCTGACGGTATTCCCGGGACTACCGGTATGTATATTTTGTAAAATTGTGTAGAACTAAAATGTTTTCTTCGCATTTTACCAAAAAAATACAAAACATGTTAAAAACACCATTTCCAATTTTTTTTTATGAATTTAAGAAAAATATAGTAACATGATTTTTTAATAATTTTACAAACACAACTAAATATTTCTGAAATACTGATTAAATGGTGTAATTTGAATATTTTATGGTATAGTATTTTTTTATTTTTTGAGAACCGGTACCAACATCAGAACCGGGAATACCGGTATTCCCGGGAATATATCTAGAACCGGGAAACCGGTACCAGAACCGGGAATACCGGTATTCCCGGGAATACCGAGAACCGGGAAATGGGGGGCACTAATATATATACTTTATGGGGTCCCGACCGATATTTCGATGCCTTACAAATGGAATGACAAAGTGAGTATACCCCCATACTGTGGTTGGAGTGTATAAAAAGATCAATTATAATTTGTTAAAGATCAATTTTAGTTCGAAGATAAATTTAACAGTTAATGCGAATAATGGCAAATAGACCATTTATAGAATTTGACAGGGGACAAAAGAAAAGCAAGAAACGGTTAAAAACTAATATTTTTGTCAACTTTTTTGCATTTGCTTTAAGATTTAACTTAATTCTACCCATTTACCAAATTTTGAGTAAGGTGTTCGAAAGCGAACTTTCCAAAAATTGGATCTGACCCAAATATGGGCATAAATTTTTGCTTAAAGTGAAAAAGGGCGAATATTCCAAAAAAATATATATATTTTGCAGCAGATTTTGTCCACATTTTTTATGAGACTTGCACAACTTGAAGAATTATTTATAAGCAGGGCAAGGGGGTTCATGTAAATCATGCGCGGGTACAAGGGGGGGGGGGAAAAAGGGGAAATTTCCCCCCCAGACCAAATTTCTAAAAGAAAAAAAAGAAAGGAAAAGAAAGAAAAAGAAGGAAAAAAGAAAGGAGAAAGAAGAAAATTTTCTAAAACAATTTCCGAAGGAAAAAAATCTCGAAATCCAAAAATTTTTTATAGAAAAAAAAATCTGAAAATTTTTATAGGAAAATTTTTAAAGAAAAAATGTGACATAATCTAACAATTTTCTGTGAAAAAGTATCTGTCAATCTTATTATGAATTTTGGTATAAAAAAAAATTGCTTATGTATGTTAGAATATGTTTTTTTTTTTGTATAGAAAAAATTTGATTTATATAAAAAATGTTTGTATACTACATACACAGAAAAAAATAAAAAAAATATTTGAGTAAACTTTTAATAAAAATTTATTAAATGTTTGGAAAAAAATTTGAGTAAATTTTTAATTGACACAATTAAAAATTTACTCAAAATTTATCTATTTATTTTTTTTTTAAGTTTAAAAAAGTTTTAAACTTTTTTACAAAAAAAAACAAAAAACTTGTTTTTTCAAACTTTACCAAACATATTTATGTCTCAAAAACATAGGAAAATTTTATAAAGACGATTACAAACTTTCATATACATACACAAAAAACTATAAACTAAACGAGAATTTAAAAAACTATGAGAGTTGAAAAAAAAATTAAAAAAAACTATTAAATTTTTATTAAATTATTTACTTAAATTGTTTTTAAAATTTTTAAGTAAATTTTTATTGCGCCAATTAAAAAATTACTAAATTTTTGTTTTTAAATTTAAACAAGTTATTACTCAAATTTGTTTCCTTCGTATTTTTTTCTGTGTAGGCATATGAAAAATATCTTAAAAATTTTGGTAGACTTACGTTCAGAATCTGAGACTTTTTCTGTGGAAAAAAGTTCTTAGAATCTAAAAATTTTTCTATGCGAAAAAGACCAAGATTCTGAGACATTTTTCGTAAAGAACATGTCTTAGATTCTGAGACATTTGAAAAATTCTCAGATCTAGAAAAATTAAAAAAAAAAAAACCTCCTTTTGCAAAAACAAATAAATTTGATGATTTTATAGCTTTCCCATCACTTTTTTTGCAAAAGAAACGTATCCCTGTTTTTGCTCGGCCGACAAATCATAATGGTTTTTTTTATTCGAAGTAAAAAAAAAATTTCCCCCCCCAAACCCAAAAGCTGTACCCGCCACTGATGTAAATACATGTTTGTTGTCGTTAGCCTGAGCACAACTTAAAGTATTTATCTTCGCGAATCATCGAATTTGCTTAAAAATGGCATTGATTTGTTAGTGCATATTTTTGCATATTTTGATGAAAATGCATGTTTTTTGCATATTTTACTTAAACTACATATTTTCTTGCATATTTTTTAATATTTATCAAAAAAAAAAAAAAAAATTGTTTAATATTTTTTTGAAATTGGCTATTTTTCATGAAAAATGTGCAAATCGGTTCATGCATTTTGATAAGAAAGAAGTAAAAAAAATATTTTTTTTGTCAAAAAATTAAGGCACAAATTGTGCAATATAGTGGGAAAAATATAAATACTTACAATTTTTATGGAGTAATTTCGGTCAATGGCTGCATCTAAAAGACGGAAAGGAGTGTTCCTATTTTTTTTATTAAACTGCACTAACAATGAGATAAAAAAAAAATAATTTATAACTGAATTTTTATTTAGTTCGGTTTGAGTCCATATTAATTATTTCTGAGAAATAATAATTGTTGTATAATGAGAAAATCTGAAAAAAAAAATCAAGTGACGACACAATTTATGTAATTTCAGGTACAGGGTATAATGAGTTTGTGCTGATGTTTGTAACTACTCGAAATATTGGTCCTAGACCCACTTTTAAGTATACCGATCGAAACATTTTTTTACTTTGAAAGAAACCTTCCGATTTTCATGTCTAAAAGGAACCCTACAGGTCCAATATTTTTTTGTATAAATCTCGACCCTAAAAGGCAACTATTCTGACCCCGACGATTTTGAAATTCGAACAAAGGAAAATTTGCTTCACCCTAATATACATTTTGCTGCCAATTTATGCATATGCCAACATTTTTAAGAAGCAGTTAAATTTTGCCGAGAGTTTAATTTATAAGGGACCATTAAGTAAGGCGACCAGATTTGGAAAATACAAATAGAGTACATAAAGAAAATAAGTAAAAAAATGATTCGAATTCAAAATTTTTTACATATTTTTCAGACAATTTTAAATTAACGATGTATTAGAAGTGAAAATCGGACAAAAAAATGGCAAAGTTTAATTTTCAGTAAAATTGAATTGAAAAGCATCAAAAAACTTTGATAAATATCTCGTTTTCTCGAGTCTGTGGTTAGATTTTTAAAAACTTTCAATGCAGAAAAAATTTATCGAATTTTTTATTCATGAAAAATATAAGTTTTGGACCCTTTTTGATCGATAGAACCCGAATATTTTAGGAATCATCATAAAAATTATGAAGTTAATTTTCAGGGGGGTACAACTTTAACCTTTTTTTTTGCCCATATAAGGTGAGTCAGTCTAATACACGTCCATCCAACAAGTTCTACAACGATACTGCAAGTATGTGGGAGTATGAACAGGCAGCGCGCGACGTTTTCCATTCGATTTGCCATTAACAACCGGTGACGCCGTGAACTAAAATTTGTT
Organism: Pegoplata infirma; assembly: GCA_963921195.1. NCBI lineage: Eukaryota > Metazoa > Arthropoda > Insecta > Diptera > Anthomyiidae > Pegoplata > Pegoplata infirma. The sequence continues at coordinate 95,995,298 of OY992538.1, read as the reverse complement.
TTAATTTATATAAATCAAAACAAATATTGATCATGCTTTAAAAAATAAAGAGGACAGAATTTGAAAAAGAGGACAGAAAGAGGACATAAATTTTATAGAGTACAGCCAGTTAAAATAGAGTATTGTCCTCTAAAAAAGAGTACGTATGGTCACCTTACATTAAGTAATCCATCTGTAAAGTTTCTGTTTAACAGTTTTATTTCGTAAATCAGTAAAAGCGGTTGAGGGGAAATTTCCCCCTTGAAGAAGCAGAAAAGCCTCGGAAAACCCAACATTTTTTACCAATTTGTACTTTTGTTTAGCAAATGACACATTTTTAAGTTGCACCTAGCCAGAAAATGGCATTTTTCTCGTCCCGCCAAATGTTGTACAGTTTTGGTTCAAATGACTCTAAGAACCGCATTATAATAGGTATATTTTTAAAATTTGGCAAGTGATCATGTTTTATCTACACAAACCACCATTCCGAATTTTAAAGAAATCGGACCGGTTCTTCTTGTAGCCCCCATATAAACCACCTTCCCGATATTCACATAAATCTCTCAAATTTCATGAAAATAGAAAATATTGAATTAAAATTCTGTTTGTGCATGATAAATCTGATTATCATCGGACCATTTTTGGATTTAGGCCCCTTGTGAAAATTTCGCCCGATATTCAGTTAAAGCGGTTTATTGTAAACAAAAAGAAGTCTATTTCACTCAAATTTTATTTGTGAGTGTTTTTTACACTTATCAAAGATTTGACAAAATATAGATCGAATCAGTCCATGTATGAACTTGGGACCCATTTTCCGGGAAACTCTGGTGTAGGGTATTACATGGTAGGGCTTGACCGACTATAATTTTCTTACTTGTTTTTTTTTTTTTTGTTTCTTGCTTTACAAAAAAATATTTTATTTAGTTTTTGCTGAAAATATAACGTAACATTCTCTCAGTGTGGAGAAGAGTATATTTTTAAATATCGTATTATTTAAGTTGGCATTTAATGCATTTTGAAATTAATTAGAAAAAAATATATACATATATTTAAAAAAAAAAAAAAAAAATTTACAAGCAAAAAAAAAAGTTACAAATTTTTGTTCACTTTATTCGAAACTTTCCGATTTTCTAGTCAAAAAGGAAACCAAAATCCATTGTCCTATAGGTCCAATATTTTTGTGTGTTAATATCGACCCTAAAAGACAACTTTCCCGACCCCGACGATTTCGAAATTCAAAAAAAAGCTAAATATGCTCCACTGATTTTTATGTTTTGCGATTTTTTATGAATAAATATTAAAATAAATCATTTTTTTTAGTTTTTACCGCATATTTTTAAATTTTTGATACATATTTTTAGCGCTAAAAACGCGATTTTTAGTGCATGAACTTCCTTGTCCTGTTTATAAGGGTTTAAGTTGAAAAAATGCAGAAGAAAAACTGATTTTCTAAAAATTATAGACATTTCTGATATTTCCCATACCGGTTTCAAACACCCCAGTTAGTGTTATCATCATTAGGATTTTAAATGTCGGTTTGTCTTGTAAATGAAAGCTGTTTTTTATATGTTTTTTGTTAATATTTGTTTGTAATACTTCAAGGATACACTATTTAAGGATTGCAAGGACGTGCAAACGAGTTTTTTTTTCTTAATTTATATTTTTTATTCTTCACATAAGATGCGGTAGTATTAGTACATACCACAAAATATTTTTTTTAGAAATTATAATATTAACCTTTAACTGCATAATACGAGGTTAACATTGCATGGACATTAGGGATTTAACTTTTGAACATTTTTTGAAAATATCAAATCGGCCCTATGCAGGCGGTATGGAGCACGAAAAACTATGAAGAATGGCGGTCTCCCCTTTTCGCTGGCTTAAAAAAAAGTTTCCGCATAAATCTCTTTAAAAAAAAAAACTAAACATTAATTTTTATATAAAAAATTTTCTTTGGTTTCAATATTTTTATACCCTCCAACCACAGTATGGGGGTATACTCACTATGTCATTCCGTTTGTAACGCATCGAAATATCGGTAGGGGACCCCATAAAGTATATATATTATTGATCCATGATCGATTCTAAGACATTCTGTGAATGTCCGTCCGTCTGTCTGTAGATGACACGATAGAGTCCAAAATAAAAGAGCTAGCCTCCTGCAATTTGGCATGAATATGTCTTATGGTCCTAGGCAGGTTAAGTTCGTAAATGGGCAAAATCGGCTCAGGGGGAAAAAAGTTCCCCTTTGAAGAACTGAATCAACCTCTGAAAAAATACACTTGTTTTACATGTTTTTTTTTGTATTTTTGTTAAATAAATGAAACATTTGTTATATTTATCGGGATGGGAAGGTGCTTTCAACGTCCCCCACTGACCCCCTTCACCCAACGACCGTAGAGGCCGCCGCGCTTATAAGGATACCAAAAAGTTGTGGAAGGTGGCCAAATTCTGGCTGCCAAACTTGGCTTCCAAATTTCGTGGAGAGCAAATCAACGTTTACTACGTAAAATGTTGGACCCTACCGTGTCAACATTTTGTACATTTTTTTTAACATTTAGTACATTTTTCAGTTTTTTTTTTTAATTTTTGTTTTGTTTTTTATATATAAAAATACCGTTATTATGAAAAAATAATAAAAACAATAAAATCAGAATTTTGTTGTATTTATTATATTTGAAATCAATTTTTTTTTTCAAAAATAAAATCATTTTTTTTTTTATTTTATTATTAATATTTTTTGTAATTTTTAAATTGTTTCTGATATTTTTCTGACGGTTTCTCAGTATTTCTAAAAAAATACCTTTTTTAAGTAGTAGCGGGTATTTTGTACCATTCTGCCCAACATTTTACGTGGTAAGCGTTGATTTGCTCTCCACGAAATTTGGAAGCCAAATTTGGCAGCCAGAATTTGGCCACCTTCCACAACTTTTTGGTATCCTTATAAGCGCGGCGGCCTCTACCGTCGTTGCTTCACCCCCCCAAAACAAAAGCCCCTGGCAATTTTTTTTTTACATTTTGGAGGGTATAAACCAAATATCCAAAAAAAAAATAAGAAAAACGGACGCACAGTGGGGCAACATGGACTTTTTTGTAAAATTTTCTTGTAGGCCGAAATTTTTAACTGATGTTAAATATTTTTTTTTACTGTTTTTAGCTTTTTAGCGTTTAACAGTGAAAAAAACTGAATACATTATACATTTTAATAATATGTATGAAAAAAAAAATATTTCAAAATTCTTTTTTCTGGATACGATTTAATTTTGAGATTCTAGGATTTTTAGTTCAGTAGTTATAAAAATATACTAATGTTCCCGATTTACAAATTTTTGTTTCCTTAAAATCAAAATTTCAAGTTTTTAAGACCACTATTTTATGAAATTTAAAATGGTACAAAGTACAATTGTTTACCCTATTTATTATCCCTCTTACAAGGGTGGATTGTCCTGAAACTTTAATATGACAATGAGGGGAGACAAATAAGAGTTACCTTTTTATACCCTCCACTCTAGTGATAGAGGGTATATATAAGTTTGTCATTCCGTTTGTAACACCTCGAAATATTGGTCTAGGACCCCATAAAGTATATATATTCATGATCCTCGATCGATTTTAAGACGATCTAGCGATGTCCGTCCGTCCGTCCGTCCGTCCGTCCGTCCGTCCGTCCGTCCGTCCGTCCGTCTGTCCGTCTGTCTGTCTGTCTGTTGAAAACACGCTAACTTTTGAAAGACTTTACGGAGGCTCCTGAAGTTTGGCATATATGTTGGGCATTTACCTGGTCAGGTTGGTATTGCAATCCAGCGAAATCGGTCTAGTGGTTCAAAAATTATAAGCAAATGAGTGAATTTCGGCAAGGGTTTTTCTGGAATTTACGAAATAAAACACACGGTAACTTTCGAACGGCTATTCTGAGGGTGCTGAAGTGTGGCATATATATTTGTCGTTCCTCTGGTCCAGTTCGTTTTAAATTTCAGCCAAATCGGTCCAGCGGTTCAAAAGTTATTAGCAAAACCGTAAATTTCAGATTAGTTTCACCTTAAATTCACGTGTTGAAAACCCGTTAAACATGTTTTAAAAACATTTGTAAGTCAAAAAAATATTTTACAAGGTATTTTTGTCACAAAAAAATATTTTTACACTAAAACAAAAAAAAAATACACTCAAAAAAAATTTTACACTCAAAAAAAATTTTACACTCAAAAAAAAATTAGTAAATTTTTTTTTTTTCAAAAATTAATAAAAAAACAAGTGAGAGTGTTAAATTCGGCTGTGCCGAATCTTTTATACCCTCCAAAATGTAAAAAAAAATTGACAGGGGCGTTTTTTTTTGGGGGGGGGGGCGAAGTTGATAGGGTCAGTGGGGCACGTTGAGAGCACCTTTCCATCGCGATAAATATACCAAATGTTTCATTTCTTTAACAAAAATACAAAAAAACCTGTAAAAACGTGTATTTTTTTTAGAGGTTGGTTTAGTTCTTCAAGGGGGAACTTTTTTCCCCCTGGTCCGATTTGGCCAATTTCCGAACTTAACCTGCCTAGGAACATAATACATATTTGTGCCAAACTTGAGCTTTCTATCTCTTTTATTTTGGACTGCATCGTGTTAACTACAGACGGACGGACAGACGGACGGACGGACGGACGGACATCGCTAAAATGTCTTAGAATCGATCACTGATCAATAATATATATACTTTATGGGGTCCCCGACCGATATTTCGACGCGTTACACACGGAATGACAAAGTGAGTATACCCCCATACTGTAGTTGGAGGGTATAAAAAGTTTTTTTACACAAAATAAAATATTTCTAACCAAAATTTTATTTTTTTCACGTTAGAAACTTTACTATCACTTAAAAAGGGCATTGTGGAGGGTATTCATAGATTCGGCCAAGTCGAATTTAACTTTTCTACTTGTTTTTAACTGGCCTTTTCGAAAGTTGTGGTTGGCGAATTATTTGATTGAAAATTAATCGGTTAATCGTTTAACAGAAAAACCGATTAAAAACACTACTTTGCAGTAACCCAATATAATTTTAAAGGAAAATAGCAAAAATAAAAATAAAAGAAAAAATACCCAGGGGATAATTGAAAATAAGTGATGGTAAAATGCAAAAAAATAAATATATTTTTCAAAAAGAATGAAATGAAATGAATTGAATTGAATTTATAGTACAGTTGTCATAACCACAATAATCTGCTTTGGCAAATCAACTCCTCCACAATAGTCAGCGAATAAATTAATTCTGGCTGTCATTTCATTATTTCATCAAATCTATTGTAAAGAAAAAGAAGTATTAAAAGAAAAAAGTGAAGAAGAATTTAGAAACTAGGGTAATGAAATTTAAGTATTAAATCATATTAGAAAGTATTAAAAAGAATAATACTGCTCTCTACATTGTAATAAGTATAAATGAAATATAGAATCTAAATTATGCTTACAATAGAGATTAACTAATGTTTTGAGCAATTAAAATTGAATTAAAATGATTTTATAGTTTAAAATGGTTTAAGAAAATTTTTGTACCACATTCCGGCCAAAAGTCTTTATCGTTGTTGGATCCGTCTGAAAATGTGCTTCTAGAGGAATTCGAGGTCGCTGATTTCAAAATTCAGCTAAAAACCAAAAAACTCAAAATGGCGGATCCAATATGGCTAACAATTTTTTTTGTAATTGTCCGATTGAACTCAAATTTTGTTTTATGCGGGTCTTGGAGTTACTGAATAAGAATTGTTACTCCGAATTTTGAAAAACAAAATGGCGGACTATAAAGTTTAAAGTATGATCCAACTCCGGATCATACTTTATTACTCCGAATTTTGAAAAACAAAATGGCGGACTATAATGTTTAAAGTATGATCCAACTCCGGCCAAAAGTCTTTATCGTTGTTGGATCCGGCTGAAAATGTGCTTCTAGAGTATTTCGGGGTCGCTGATTTCAAAATTTAACTAAAAAAAATCAAAATGGCGGACAAATTTTTTTAATAATTGTCCGATTTAACTCAAATTTTGTTTTAAAGGGGTCTTGGAGTTACTGAATCAGAATTACTGGCGTGAATTTTGAAAAACAAAATGGCAATATGCTTAGTAAAGTTTGTTACAAGTAATTAAAAACAGTTAAATTCCTTTTCTTTGTTGAAGCTAGCTGAAAGTGTGGCCTAGTAAATTTCCGGGTCTGTTATCTTAAAATCAAACTGAAAAAATTCAATATGGCGGAAACAATATGGCGGCAAGATTTTTAAACTTTGTCTGATCTAACTAAAAATTAGTTTTAAGAGTATTAAGAGTGTCTGAAGTTAAATCTACGCAAATAATTTTTATATATATTTTTTTATTTTTGATATAAATGTGGAAATGGTGTAAATGACTTACTTAGTTTCAGAAAAGCTTTTGGAAATGGTGGCGACAAATTATTCACTTTTTATACCCTACACCATTCTGTGGTACAGGGTATAATGAGTTTGTGCTGATGTTTGTAACTACTCGAAATATTGGTCCTAGACCCACCTTTAAGTATACCGATCGACTCAGAATAACTTTTTGAGTCGATTTAGCGATGTCTGTCTGTCCGTCCGTCCGTCCATGTAAACGTTATAAACACGATACAGGTCGCAATTATAAACCGATTTGGCTGAAATTCGAAACTTTAGCTTCTTTTGCCCCAAGGACGAAGCCTATTGAAATTGGGAAAAATCGGTCCATGTTTAGACCTAGCCCTCATACAAACGTCCCCTATAATTTGACTCAAGTGACTCTTATTAGCGTATTATAACAGACATTCCTTCGAAATTTCGTAGGTAATCGTTCTTTGTATTCACAAATTATCATTCCAAATTTTAAAGGAATCGGACCAGTTCCTCTTGTAGTCCCCATACAAACCACCTTCCCGATATTCACATAAATCTCTCAAAATTCATGAAAGTTGGAAATATTTGATCAAAATTTTGTTTTTGGTGCTAAAGGTGTACTTTCGTAACTTACTTTTATCTGAATATATTCAGATCATGTTTGGACTTGGTCCCCTTTATACAAATTTCGACCGATATTAAGTTAAATTGGTCTATTGGAATCAAAAATAAGCCAATTCCACTAAAATTTTGTCTGTGTGTGTTTTCTACAATAATTAAAGATCTAACAAAAAAAGATCCAATCGGTTCATGTTTGGACTTGGGACCCATTTTTCTGAAAACACTGGTGTAGGGTATTATATGGTCGGTCTTGACCGACTATAACTTTCTTACTTGTTCTTTTTAAAAAATATTCATATTTTGAGACATTTTCCCTTAAAATAAGTCTCAAATTCAGAGATTCTGAGACTTTTTCCTTAAGGAAAAGTCTCAGATTCTGTGACCTTTTTTCCTATAAATAAGTCTCAAATGTTGTTACCTTTCTCCAGTAGAAAAAGTCTCAGATTCTGAGACTTTTAGAATTTGGGAATTCTTTTACAAAAATCCGAAAAAGAGAATGTTTGAGGATGTGAAAAATTTGAGAGTTTTTTTGCACCTTTTTCTATGGAAAAAGTCTTAGATTCTGTGACCGATTCTAAGACATTCTGAAAAAGTTTTCCAAAATAGTTTTTCAAACGTTAGACTACATATATTTTAAAGATTTTAGATATTATTCCTATGCAGTAAACAAACATTTTTTATGTAAACCAAATTAAGATCTTGAACATTTTTCTATACAAAAAAAAAAACATATTCTAAGTCATTTTTTTATACCAAAATTCTAGAGTCCGACCGAAACCAGTTTTCGAGGCCGAACCGAAACCGAACCGAATATTCGGCCGAAAAAGTAATATTCGGCCGAAACCGAACCGAAACCGAAACTTAAAAAAAATTACCGCCTGGCATGAATAAAATTATTAAAAAGTTGGTAATGATAAATATACAGCACATAATGCTTTTAAACCATAGAAATTGTTGTATTTTTAAAAAAAATATATTTTTTTAAAAAACTTACAAAAAAAATTGTATATTTCGTTTGTAGATTAGAAGAAAACAATTTTTGAACTGAAACAGTTTTACATTTATTGCACAACCTTGTAACATTTTCTTCAATTGAACTGAAACAAGTGTAATGAAACACGAAATCAAAAAATTCAGCGACTTTTTTACACACTCAAAATAATTACTCTGTTAAATACTCTGTAAAATGACTGTAATCTCAATTCGACAGATATTTTACAAAGTTATCTGTCGAAATACAGATTTTAAGAAAATACTTTGTTTTCTTGTGACCGAAAAACAAAATTTTATCTGTAATTTTACTTTTTACTTTGTAATCTCAATTTTATAGATAATAAGCAGAGTTTTTTTTGTTAAAATACGGATTTTAGAAAAGTACTTTGTTTTATTCTCGTAACCAAAATACTAAATTTCATTTGTAATTTTACTTATTGCTCTGTAATACAGTTTTTAAATAAAAATCACTTCAAAAAACTTCTAAATATGACCGATAAACCGCTCTTTAAAAAGTGTCTTAAATTACAATAAAAACTGGTAAATTTTACGAAGATGACGTGTAAAATTGGAGTTACTCGTTATAAACTCGTAATATTCACAAAAATTAAAAAGTAAATTTACAATTTGGAAGCATTAAAATTTAAATTTTAAATATTTTTTCTTTTTAATTTTAATTAATGTTTTTGATGCAGAGAAGTTTTACTCATAAAATGTATTTAACTAAAACTTTGTAAATTTACAAAGTTTTTTTTTGTAAAATTTTGAACTCATAAAATGCATTTAACTAAAACTTTGTAAATTTACAGAGTTTTTTTGGTAAAATTCTTTTTTGTTTTATCAATATTTTACAGATAATTCTGTAAATTTACAGTTTTAATTATCGAAATCATTTTACAGAGTTTTCTTCGTAAAATAACAAAAAATCTTGCTGGTTGGAAATCTATGGTATTTTCTGCTGGCTCAGCAGAGTATCTCTGTAATTTAACAGAGTGATTATTTTGAGTGCATATTTTTTAAAATACCAAAAAGTTTCGGTTTCGGCTAATATTCGGCCAAAATTTTGCCGAATACCGAATAGAGGCCGAAACCCCATTATTCGGCCGAAACCGAGACCGAAACCGAATATTCGGTCGGACTCTACAAAATTCATAATAATATTGACAGATATTTTTGTACAGAAAATTTTCAGATTAAGTCACATTTTTCCTTTAAAAATTTATAAATTTTCCCTACAAACATTTTCAGTTCTTTTTTTTTAAATTTTTGGATTTCAAGATTTTTTACCTTCGGAAATTTTTTAGGAAATTTCCTTCTTTCTTTTCTTATTCTTTTTCTTTCTTTTCCTTTCTTTTTCTTTTTGAAATTTGGTCTGGGGGGGATTTCCCCTTTCCCCCCTTGTACCCGCGCATGACCATATCGGTATATAAAACTATGTTTTCTTTATATCTGCGGTGTAGGGTGTATTCACACAACTTTGTAGAAAATATTATGGCAAATATTACCGTTAAGTGTTGGAATAGGACAACACTTAACGGTAATTTTTGCCTATATTCTAACAAATCGTTCAAAATACCCCGAAAAAGGGGCCGGACGTGGATGAAATGTTCTACAAAACTGTTGGCCATAAAATTTTACAATATATGTCGCGCGGGGAAGTGACCCCTTATTGTCATCTGCCAACCCCCCCCCCCCCCTCCCTCTCCAACAAAAAACCGCCCCTGTATTTTTTAATTTTTTTTTTTTTCATGTTGTAGGGTATCAAAGATTCGGTACGGCCGAATTTATCACTCATACTGGTTTTATTTGTTGATTTTTAATTGTTTTTTTAAATATCTTCCAAATAATTTGCTTCTATTTGATATCTTTTATTGTTAATCTCCCTTATGAGTGTTCAAACATATTGTTGAACAATTGTTGTTTAACAATTGTAATTATTTTTGTTTCCACTTACTCGTAGAATCTTATCAATTTTCTGTTCTTTAGCACCACATTTTCGCCACCGCCACTACCACCCCCATTTATTGAATACAAAAACTAAAAACTATTAACAATAAATTTTAGTTTCCCATTTAGCATTTAACAATGAAATTAGCATATCTATTCATTGGAGTTTTTGCCACTTTGGCAATTGGTATCAGTGAAGGATACTTTTTAAATGGACCATTAAGATTATTGAATAGATTGCTATCCGAAGCTTTAAATAATGGACAACAACTACCAGATAATTCGCCAGTATTTATACGAATGGAAGAAGAACTGAAAGAACATTAATAATGAAAATCCTAGGAGATGGAAAATAAAATGACTTTAAATTTGTACTGTATGCAAGAAAAAGCAAATAATTTTTATTATACTTTGGCGTTTGAAAATAAATGAAGTATAAATCAAATTTGTTTTTTAATGTTTTATTAAAAAAAAAAAGGAAATTTAATGAAGATTTTTTCAAAAAATTTACAAATTTAACAAAATTAAATTATTTGGAATTTGTAAGAACATGAAAAAATTCGTGTGTGACGACTCATAAATACCCTCCAGACTGCTTCAGAACTTCAACGGGGTATCATAAGTTTATGCTGATGTTTGTAACTACCCGAAATATTGGTCCTTGACCCACCTATGTATGCCGAGCAGTATGCCGATCGACTTATTGTTAGAATTGCTATTTGAGTTGATTTAGGAATGTCTGTGTATTCATTAGGGTATTCAATTAATCGAGGTTCTTGTTTAATCGTTTAATCGAGCAAATAATTAATCGGGGTAGAAATTTAAACGGTTAATAATCGGTTAAATTTGAATTATTCGATTAACCGAATAATATTAATTTAAAATTTAAATGGAATTTAAAACCACGAATTGTATGTACTTTTAAAAATCGTATTATAAACAAGTAAGAAATCTATACCCGCTATGCCAGCTTCAAATCAGCCCAAGTAGAGTTTTTGTATGGCATCCTGAAAAATTACCCCAATCCAAAATGACACCAACGTGAAAAATATCACCTCATAATTAAATGTCAAATTTGGGCCCTAATTCAATGTGAAAAAATGCAAAAAAAAAAAAAGCTATTTTTATAAAAAAGAAAAATTGCACTAAACAAATATTTAAAAAATTGTTTGGTTTCCAAATTTGTTTTCTTTTATTTTTTAATTGTTAAAATTACAATGATTTCATCGGTCAATATCTCCGTCATTAAAAAGGATATCCGAAGGATCCCAAAAGTAGTTTTTTTTTAAACGTGCTTAACTATTTTCCCGAACATTGCGAAAATCTGAGTTTATTTACACTCTAATTAAAATGATTTCAGTTTTCTACTATTAATTGGCTAAATTTACACAAATTGCTTAATTCTACTTAAAATTATTGAAAATTTACACAATTTATAGTACCCTAGTAAAAAAGTTTTGATATAATGATATATAATTTGATACAATCATATTAAATTATATATGACTTTTTAAATATTCAGATCTAATTTTATTAAAGATTTATTGCGACTCCATTTTCTTATCTGAGGTTATACATAAATATATCTGACTTTATGTAATTATATAAATCTATATTAATTTATATAAAATAAGATCAAGTGGATTTAATTGGATGTGACCAAAATTCAGATCTAATTGTATCATTTTTTATATTTATGTATCTAAAATAATACAATAAGATCAATATCTAATCCAACTTGATACAGCCAATTTTGAGATCAAATTAGATCTTAAAAGTTTTTTTTATACCCTCCACTCTGGTGATAGAGGGTATATATAAGTTTGTCATTCCGTTTGTAACTCATCGAAATATCGGTCTGGAACCCCATAAAGTATATATACTCATGATCCCCGATCGATTTTAAGACATTCTAGCGATGTCCGTCTGTCCGTCTGTCTGTGGAAATGGTAATCACGGCCAAAATATTACACGGAGACAACTGAAACCTAACATATTTGTTGGAAGTTCTCCTGAGAAGTTTGGTATTGCATTTGAGCGATATCGGTTAAGCGGTTCAAAAGTTATGAACGAAAATGTAAGGACACCTCAAAAATTTTAGTACATTCAACATAACCTAAAAATACAAAATGATTTAATTCGGCTGCTGGTTGACTTATGTGAACATAATTGAACACCAATTGGTATTTAAACAAGTACCAACATATTTTGAGACAAAAAAAGAAAAAAATCGCGGATTTTTTTTTCACCAATTTTTTTTTTCGCGGAAATTTTTTTTCACAAAAATTTTTTTTTCAAAAGTGATTTTCTTTTAAATAAAGTTTTTGCAATAATCTTTTAGAAATTGTGAAGGGTATCACTACATTCGGCAAGGCCGAATTTAACTTTTTTACTTGTTTTTACTCGGGTAGTAAATAATTTGAATTTGTATAAATTTACCGATTTATAGTTGGAAACTAGACTAACTTTTTTAGAGTGCAGTATTGTATATCGAAATCTTAAATATCTCAAGATGAGATAGATCAGTTCTAAGGCCAGAATTAGATTACGCGCATGAAAAACTATTTAAAAAATCTATTGTGCTGGAAATGTATAACAAATTGGCTACACTCTAATCAAATTTTGTTGAAATTTACCCAATTTATAGTAGGAAACTAGACTCCTACTATAAATTGGGTAATTTTACTCTGAATATGTAAATTGAATAAATGGACCACTAGTGGTCAATTAAAATAAAAAAGAGGTGATAAATATAACAAAAATGCCTGCGAATTTTGCACTCTTGTCCAAAACATTAAATCATGATAATGTTTTGCGGAAGATTTGGGTATATTTGCCAAAGCAAAGTTTTTTTTAGAAAAAATAATGTTATACTACTTTGCTATTCCATGCAAAACGAATTGAAATATCAGTCGAGGACCCCATTAAAAAAGTAAAAGTAAGTGAGTGCAAAAATAAGTGAAAAAAAGTGTTTTTACATTTTGGAGAGTATAAAATATTCGTCACTGAAGAATATAACACTCTCACTTGTTTTATGTACATTTGATAAACAAATAGAAAATTTTTATTTTTCTAATTTTGGTAAAAATGGAAAAAAAAAAATTTCGCGAAAAACAAAATTATGATAAAAAAAAATTTATGAACACAAAATTTATGGCGAAAAAAAAAATTTTTGATGAAAAAAAGTTTTTGATGAATTGTTTTGATGAAAAGAAAAATTTTTTGATGTAAAAAAAATTTATAAAAAAAAAAATTTTTTGGTGAGAAAAAAATTGATAATAAAAAATTTTATAAAAAAATTTGATGAAAAAAAATTGATAAAAATAGTTATGAATAAAAATTTTGATGAAAAAAAAAATTTGATGAAAAAAAAATCAATGAAAAAAAAAAAATTGATGAAAAAAAAAATTTGATGAAAAAAAAAATTTGATGATAAAAAAATTTGATGAAAAAAAATTTATGAAAAAAATTAATGAAAAAAAAAAAAATTGATGATAAAAAAAATTGATGAAAAAAAAATTTGATAAAAAATTATGAAAAAAAAGTTTGATGAAAAAAAAATTTTATGAAAAAAAAAAATTTATGAAAAAAATTTATGGAAAAAAATTTGATGGAAAAAAAATTTGATGGAAAATAAAAAAAATTGATGAAAAAAAAAAAATTGATGAAAAAAAATTTATAAAAAAAAAATTTATGAAAAAAACTAATGAAAAAAAAAATTTGATGTAAAAAAATTTGATGAAAAAAAAATTTGATGAAAAAAAATTGATGAAAAAAAAAATTTGATAAAAAAAAAATGATGAAAAAAAAGTTTGATGAAATTTTTTGATGTAAAAAAAATTTATGAAAAAAAAAATTTTTTGGTGAGAAAAAAATTGATAATAAAAAATTTTATAAAAAAATTTGATGAAAAAAAATTGATAAAAATTTTGATGAAAAAAAAAATTTGATGAAAAAAAAATTAATAAAAAAAAAATTGATGAAAAAAAAATTTGATGAAAAAAAAAATTTGATGAAAAAAAATTTATGAAAAAAAAAAATTTTGATGGAAAAAAATTGATGAAAAAAAAAATTTTATGAAAAAAAAAAATTTATGAAAAAAAATTTATGAAAAAAATTTATGATAAAAAAATTGATGATAAAAAAAAAATTGATGATAAAAAAAAATTGATGAAAAAAAAATTGAAAGAAAAAAAAAATTTGATCAAAAAATTATGAAAAAAAGTTTGATGAAAAAAAAAATTTTATGAAAAAAAAAAAATTGATGAAAAAAAAAGTTTGATGAAAAAAATTTATGAAAAAAAAATTAATGGAAAAAAAATTTGATGGAAAATAAAAAAATTTGATAAAAAAAAAAAATTTATGAAAAAAAATTTATGAAAAAAAAAATTATGAAAAAAACTAATGAAAAAAAAAATTTGATGTAAAAAAATTTGATGAAAAAAAAATTTGATGAAAAAAAATTGATGAAAAAAAAAAATTGATAAAAAAAAAAGTTTGATGAAAAAACAAAGTTTGATGAAAAAAAAAATTTATGAAAAAAAAAAAAAATGATGAAAAAAATTGATGGAAAAAAAAATTGATAAAAAAAAAAAATTGATGAAAAAAAAAAAAAAATTGATGAAAAAAAAAAATTTATGAAAAAAAAAAATTTGATGAAAAAATAAAATTTGATGAAAAAATAAATTTTTTTTGTTCAAAAATAATTATGTTACTTTTTATTCACCAGCTGGTGAAAAACGGTTTTATTCACCATGAGGTGAATTTACAAACCCAAGTTATTAAAATTTTTTGTTTTAAGAAAATGAAAATTGTAATTCTTATTTTCTTTTTCTTTAATTGTTAGCTTATATAGTCAAACTGAGGTGGCGTCCTGCAACTTTTTTAAAATTAGACACCAGCCTAAAAACATTATCATGTTAAAAAAAAAACCATTCGGCGCCAGCGAGCATCAAACTCGCTACATTCCGATTTGAAAGTACACTTCTTTAGTTAGTTTACATGCGTTTTTTAAAGTGTAGGGTCACCAAGTTAATTTTTTTTTAAGCCGAAATAAATTTTTTAGGACTTCGATAAAATATTTTCTTGACGACAATTTTACACATTCATAAAAGAGCGTTTGATTTATTTTTTTATACCTTAACTTCTTTAAGCAGAACCGCAATTTGCAGAACCTTAAACATAAAAAAATAACCAAAAGTACTAAAAAAAAAGAAATTTCGGTTAATCGGTTAATCGACACAAATTAATCGGTTTATTTGTTATTTGAAAATTGGCAATTTTAAATTATTCGAACAGTTAATCGACCAAAATTAATCGGTTAACCGATTAACGATTAATCTATTGAATACCCTAGTATCCATGCACAGAAAAAAATATGGAGGAAACAAATTTGAGTAATCACTTGTTTACATGGACGTATTCAGGGGGGGGGGGGGGCCAGGGGGCCCCCCTTTTGGATTGAACATTTTTAAAAAATTGATTCATTTGAACACATATTTCAAAAAACAAACATATGTTTTTTAGTATTACAAATATTTTGGTTTTTGAAGAAAAGTTTTTAATATATTTTTATAAAAACTCTTCACTCAGAAAATTATGTAAGTTACTACATGTTAGTTATTTGTATATTTTACAGTAGTTAGTTGTTTTCAACTACAAAGTCAGTTGTTTTTTTATGAAAAATATCAAACAACTATTTCTGTTAGTTATTTTAAGTCGTTTTTTTGAACAACTAACAAAAAAGTACTGTGATGTAGTAACAGTTATTTAAAGTAGTTAATTTTATTTATTTTATCTCTGAAAAGTTTTAAAGTTTTTTTCCAAAAAAAAAAAAAATTTCATTATTTTTATTTTTCACAACTTTTTTTTAAAAAAAAACTTGGAAAAAATTTGGTCTTCAATTTTTTTTTCTGAAAAATATTTTGAAAAAAAAAATTATATATTGATTTTTTTATTTTTACTACATTTTAGTTGTTTTGACTACAAATGTAAGTAGTTTTTACTACATAAGTCAGTTGTTTTTTGTCAGTTAAAATAACTAACATTGTTAGTTGATTTAACTGAAAAAGTAGTTGACCCCAAAACAACTTACAAAGTAGTTATTTTAACTGACATTTTCAGTTGATTTTACTAACATAATTTTTTAAGTGTTGATTTTGATAAATTTTCGTTTTTAAAAAATTATTTATATCGAAATATCTGTAAAAAATGTATCGAAAACACATTATATTGGTTTAATTTAATGAAAATTTTGCATCAGGATCATAAAAACAATTTTCTAAAGAAAAATTTGCATATTTAATTTTTAATTTGCATTCAACCACTTTTTTAAAAAACCGGGTTTAATGTTTTAAATATTAAAAAACGACTTAGGAAAAAAATTTAAACTGGCAAAAAATATCGATTATTTTTTATCCAGCCCTAAAATGTTGCGCTAACACAATAATATGTAACATTAGAGCCGTAAAAAGCGCTATAAATTTTTCAAGTTCAAATATCTCGATAACGGAATGTCCTACAACCATTTGGATTGCTGATTTGCGCGTATTATGGTTCTTACGCGTGAATACGTAGCAGTGAGCACTAAATATGGCTATTTTTTAATTTTGAAACGTGAATATCTCGAAAATTGAACGAGCCAACTTACGAATACGTATCAGTAGAGCCATAAACACGACTAAATTAGCGGTTTCGAATTTTCAAAGGCAAATATCGGAAAAATGTTAAATTATTAAAATATTTGGTAAGATAATTTGGGATCAGGAGAGCAAAATCAATCTTGTTCATATACTTTGATTTTGTTTTGCAATTCCAAATTTATCAAAAATACAAAAGTAACATACAGTGGGTAAAAAAAGTAGTCGGACACTCATAACCTAAATTTATTTTATTAAATTTGGTGGTTAAAATTAATGAAATTCAAAAATGCGCTGGTACCATTTTAAAGATGGTTTTTCACACTTTAAGAATCTGTTGTTCTTAAATCAAAATGATAGCTAAGTTTTTTGCAAATCAGCGAAAACTAAAATAACTTGTAAAATCACCTCAAAAAAGAACTCGGACACTCATTAATTGCTTCCAGATTCCGCTTAATTCGAAATAAAATTAAAATGGTAAATGACTAAATTCTATCCTGGTGTTACTAATTGTTAACCTCCATGTCAGTTAGGCCAACATTTTTATATAATTTAAGCGAATTCAGCTGAAATCTCTTAAATAAGAGTTTTTCTAGTAAGATGGCCGATATTGTTTAACAAGACTTTATAAAAAATGTCAAGTGCAATTCGAGCTTTGATGTACTAAATACTACAACAAGCTAAGGCATTTATAACGTCATATACCAATTTAGATACGCGAAATCAGTCAAAAACGAAGCGAAAATAATAAAAAATAAAGTATGCAGAAATAAAGTATGCATTTGCGAAAAACTTAGCTATCATTTTGATTCAAGAACAACAGATTCTTAAAGTGTGAAAAACCATCTTTAAAATGGTACCAACACATTTTGAAATTTCATGAATTTTAACCTCCAAATTCAATGAAAGAAATTGAGGTTATGAGTGTCCGACTACTTTTTTTACCCACTGTATCTGGTGGTAGGACTTTAATGTAACATATTGTTTCCAGGAACCATTTTTATTGGAAAAATACCTCAGAGTCTGGGAATTTAATATACATTTTTTCATAAAAAATTCGCAGATTTTAAGACATTTTTAATAGAATATTCTCATAATTATTTTCAGAATATTTTGTATATCAAACTTCTCAGATTTTTTTTCTTTAAAAAAATACCATATTTTGAGGGAAGTTCTAAAATTCTAAGAAGTTCTCAAATTCTAAGACATGTTTTTATAAAAAAAAGTTCAAACGCATAAAAACTTATGAGCCAAGTTTTTGGTAAAGACCAAGACTTTTGCATAATTTAACTAAGTTTTTGGTAAAAATACAACTCACTAAGACTGCGTAATTTAAGTTTTTGTTCTAAAAAAATTGGCTAAATTAAGCAAAAGCAATTGGTGAGTTGTATTTTTTTACCAAAAATTTGACTAAATGGTTTGTGTTTTTTGCGATCAGATTTTGAGATGTTTTAAATTTTGATGAGGCTGAGATATACGGTGACTCGCAGCTTATTTCGTGTGAAAGATATTAGTTAGCAATCCATTCAAGACAAGGTTAACCAAAATAGACCTAATTATTATCAAATAAGTATTTTTGTAAAAAGTCCTGTGTATGTAATTAATAAAGCTTTAATTAAAGCTTAATGGCGTTCAGATTGTGTCAATATTAAATGTGCTACGAGGGTCAAAATGGAAATTGAAATTATTGAAAGACCTTTTTTTTAGAAAATTTCTGAAAAATATTTCTATGTCGATTTTATCCAAGCATTGAGAATTTAAAAAATAGCCCAATATTTAATATTCATTTATTAAATAATTTTCCCAAAGACCCAAACAAAACCCAAAATTTTTAAAACACAGTAAAAGAAATTCAAATTTTTTGACCTCTTTTGACCACCAATTTTTGGTAAACAAAGAAAAGATTTAATTGTTTAATAATTTTAGTACACCTAAGTGTATAGTATTGAGATTTGAAAATAATTGAACATTTCCTTTGTTTACAAAAAAATTGTGGTCAAAAGAATTGGAGGTTAAAAAATTCGGATTTCTTTGACTGCATTTTAAAAATTTTGATTTTTGTTTGGGTCATTCGAAAAATTACTTGATAAATGAATATATTTTATTGGACTATTCTTTAAATTTTAAATTTTTGATTTTGAGAAAAGTCGACCTAAAAGTAATTTTAAGAAATTTTCTAAAAAACGTCTTCCAATAATTTCAATTTCCATTTCGACGCTCGTAGCACGTTTAGTATTTACCCAATCTGGACGCCATTAAGCTTAAATTAAAGCTCGATAAATTACCTACACAGCACTTTTAACAAAATTACTCGTTTGATAATAATTAGGTGTATTATTGTTATATTTTTCTAAAAATGGATTGCTAACTGATATCTAACACATGACTAAGCTGTCACTGTACTTTCTCTAGAAAAATTCCCAAATTCTGAAGATTTTTTTTGTACAAGGGGGGTGTAAGAGAAAATACTTTTATTTGGTGAAGATTTTTTATTTGGTGAAGATTAAAAAAAATTTCGAGTTGGGCCCCCCCTTTTCAAATTCCTGGATACGTCGCTGCTTGTTTAAATTTAAAAACAAAAATTCCAGAGTAAAAATTTTCTGGTCTAATCATATATAATTTGATACAATCTTATATGAGTTAATATGCTTCCGTATAAATTTATATAAAATTTTATCTATCACTTTGATACGGTTGATCCACTTTATATGGTTAGATATTGCTCCATATATGATTAGATTCGTATTTTGGTTTTGCTCATCAAATTATATAAAAATAGATATTATAAGATCAATTTGATCTAATTAGATTTGACCAAATTCAGGATCAAATTGTATCAATTTTTATATTTTTTGATCTAAAGTAATACAATTTGATATTATTTGATACAACAATTTTACGGATCAAATTAGATCTATTTAGTAAAATTAGCATAATATTTTTACTAGGGTTAAGTCATTTTTTAATTGACGCAATTAAAAATTTACTTAAAAATTTTAAAAACAATTTAAGTAAATAATTTAATAAAAATTTAATAGTTTTTTTAAGTTTTTTTTAAAATCTCATAGTTTTTTGAATTCTCGTTTAGTTTATAGTTTTTTGTATATGTATATGAAAGTTTGTGTGTGGCCCTTTGTTCCAGCCTGGAACTATAGGAATTAATATATATATATATATGAAAGTTTGTAATCGTCTTTATAAAATTTTCCTATGTTCTTGAGATATAAATATGTTTTGTAAAGTTTGAAAAAACAGTTTTTTTTTTTTTTGTAAAAAAATTAAAACTTTTTTAAACTTTTAAAAAAATAAATAGATAAATTTTGAGTAAAATTTTAATTGTGTCATATAAAAATTTACTCAAATTTTTTGGCAAACATTTAATAAATTTGTATTGAAAGTTTACTCAACACTATTAAATCCTTTACTGGTGCAAAATTGAGTAATTTTTTACTCAATAGCAATGTTGGCAATCGATACCTTTTCAATACCGTTATCCGTTTCAAAACCCTTTAAATTGAATACCGGTACCAATACCAATACTGAAACTCAGTTTTGGTATCGGATACCGGTATCCAAAAAACCTTTTCCTTCGGTACCGGTACGTACCGGTATTGAAACGGTTTTTCTTAAAAACCATATTTTTTTACAAAAAAAAATTAATAGAAAGTTTGTAAATTTTTTGGTTTTTGTAAATGAAAAATCGTACTCCAAATGCCTCACCGAAGTCTCATAAAATCAAAAAAATCTTTTGACAACCACATCGTGAATTAAAAAAAAAAATTAAAAAAAGTCATTTCAATCGCGATGCGAGAGCAAAAGAAAATTATTGATTTTCACGAAATTTTTATGGATTTATTTTGACTTCTAATAGAAACTTCCTGGACCCCTTTTGTATAGTATAATTTTTTTGGGATTTTTATTTAATCCGTGATGTGGATGTCCAAGAATTTTTTTGATATATATACAGGACTTCGGGGAAAGCATTTGGAATACTAGCATGATGGTTTTCACCATAGTATAATTTTTTGAAGTGGCTTAACTCGTAGAAATCGTCCATAAAAGTCCCATAATTCGCGAAAAAATTGTTTGCAATATTTTCTGATGTGATCTTGTCTATACAGGGAATACCTATTTTTCCAAATAGATAACACCAACAAAAAAAAACTTGGTTGCCTAGAAATAAGATGAAATATGTAATTTGTTGGGGTTTTTACTTTAACCGCGATGCGGGTGGTAAATAAATTTTACGGAGTCATTTTGACACCCAATAGAAACTTATTGGACCCTTTTCAGCTCAAACAAAAAAGAAAGCTTAAAACCGATACGGCCTTATATTTATGTACTAAAGTCATAGGAAAATGTCCAGCAAAACCAGTCCAGTGCTTCAAAAGTTATGAGCAAAAGACTGAATTTCGGCAACGGTTTTTCATGAATTTTCGAGATAAAAAAACACGCTAACTTTCGAAAGGCAATCCTGAGGATGATGAAGCTTGGCATATATATTTGCCGTTTGAATTTTAGCCAAATCGGTCCAGTGGTTCAAAAGTTATTAAGAAAACCGTGAATTTCAGATTGGTTTCACCTTAAATTCACTTGTTGAAAAAACCGTAGCTTTAAAAAAATTGATTAGTCATGAAAATATTTTACAAAGTATTCTTGTCACTCACAAAAATGTTTATACTAAAACAAAAAAAACTTACACTCGAAAAAAAATTTACACTCAAAAAAAATGTTGTCAATTTATTTTTTTTTTTTCAAAAATGACTAAAAAAAGTTTTTTACTCAAAATAAAATATTTATAATCAAAATTGTTAATTTGATTCACGTTAGAAAATTTACTATCACTTTAGAAGGGCATTGTGGAGGGTATTGATGGATTCGTTTAAGTCGAATTTAACTTTTCTACTTGTTTTTACGCTCCGGATACACCAACATAACATTGTAGATAACATAAGAGATAGGTTAGGTTAGGGTGGCGGTGCCAGAGGGGCACTCCTCATAGACCAATTGGTCCATATCGATACCACAAAACTTTTTCCGCTTATCGATGTAAACTAAATACATTGACCTTCATTGCGAATTGTTTCAAGCTCTTCAGGTCTATCCTCGTAATTTCCTCCAAAGTCTCGAACTGTGAACTTCCTATAATTGATAGTCGAGTTCGTGCCAAAGCCGGGCAGTGACACAGGATGTGTTCAATAGTCTCTTCGACGTCTGGTGTCTCGCACCTTTTACAGTTTGCGTCCGTAATAAGATTCATGTTCTTGGCATATTTTCCGACAAGACAGTGTCCCGTTATTAAACCTGTCAACATACGACATTCTATTCTCGTAAGTGTAAGTAAGAATTTAGTTCTTCCTAAATCATAGCGTGGCCATAAAATTCTGCTTATACGACTTGTACCAAGTTCCTTCCATCTTCGATTTGCTTTGGCGACAGTAAGGGTATTTCGTTTTAGTTTGAAATGCTGGAGTGGCGGTGAAAGCATTATGGTGGTACCTATGCCATCTGCTCCAAGTTTCGCGAGTTCATCTGCTTTCTCGTTTCCTTCTATTCCTTCGTGCCCTGGTACCCATAATAAGGTAACTTCATTATTTAAGCAAAGTTGTTTTAAATTCTCGTAACACTTTAAAACCGTTTTCGATTTAATTTGGTAGCTCAAGAGTGCCTTTAGAGCAGCTTGACTATCCACGTAGAAATTAAGGGTGGCACCTTTTTCCTTTGCCATATATTCCACAGCTTTTGATATAGCAGCTATCTCAGCCTGAAAGATACTCGAGTCCACGGGTAATTTAAAAGATAAGTGTTGGTCTAGTTCCAGTATCGTGAAACCAGCTCCAACACCATGCGATTGCTTCGATCCATCAGTAAAGATATTTATTGAGTTCGCAGGAGGGCCCTGCCAGGTCGACCAGAATTCTCGATCCGGAAAACATAAGAGATAACGTCGGCAGAATTTTTTTGTATTTTCATTTTATGTTAAAGGGTGGTGTAATCGTAATTTATGTTAACTCATTTTTTTCAGGAATTTGTTGATGAAGGTCGTTTGGATTTTATTTTTTATTTATTTTTTTAATACATATAACACATTTTTTTAATTAAAAACCTTTAATTTAACGTTATTTAGTTACGTTCTTTCAAAAAACCACATTTATTAATTATAAAGCGAATGTTTTTTGTGAATTTGTATTTTTCCAAAATGTCGCCATCAACAAACTCATGAATTTGACGTTTCTTATGTTAACATAATTGTTAAGAAATATGTTTGGAGAACTATGTTAACATTTATTTCCAACATAAATATGTATAACATTTGACTATGGCACACGAGAAATAACACAATTTTGACGTATGTCGAAATAAATGTCCACATAATTATAGAAGGTGGAGCCAGTGGGTTAAAATTTTTTTTATATTTTTATAATTTTTTCGATAATACCGGTACGTACCGGTATTGACGTTTCGGTATCGGTAATACCGTAACCGATTCAACTCAAATACCGTAACCGATACCGATACCGAAATAAATAAAAAAAACGATACCAATACCGATATCGATACCGTTATTCGTTTCGATTGCCAACCTTGCTCAATAGTATTATAAAATTTACTCAAATATTTTTTTTATTTTTTTGTGTGTACGGTATAATATACTGTGGTTAGAGAACATAAAAATTGTTTTTAAAAACTTTGGCTGTGAAAAATAAAATGAAAAAAAAAATAATTTAAAAAAAAACTTTATTTAATTAATTTGATTGGAAATAAATGCGGAATTTTACAATTAGCACTTAAGTATCCGTCTACACTTTAGTTTGCGATTTTTCAAGCAATTTGTGCCAATAAAGAATTAAAAAGTTATTTTTCGTGCTTCAAAATGTAGTTTTAGCCAAAACCGTCGGGAAAAAAGTATTTTAATAATTCAAATTGTTAAAAAAACTCTTGTAATTAAGTGTACACAAAGACTAAGTTGTAAAATCCGTAATAAAACATGTTCTCCAAGATAAACTGTCATTACTTCATAACCTAAAAAATGTGTTTTGGATAATGAGGAGTGGGAATTGGTTGCCCATTGTAATATTCTACCTCAGGATTATGTTGGACAACTTCAATTATAACTTCATTATTATTATTGTTATTGGTATTTGGTCTTAAATGGAAAATATCAATAATATCTGGTTTGGGTTTTACAACCTGAACAACTTCAGGTTCTAATCTTTCGACTTCAACAACTGTTGGTGGATATTCCGGATGTTTGTTATCAATAACTGGTTGGGGTTTCACAACTTCAATTTCATTTTTGGAACCAATGGGTTGTGGTCTAATTACTTGAATTTCATTAGGAGCTAATTGTTGTGGTTGTTGATATGGTAGTTGTTGTTGTGGTGTTTGTTGGTTAGGTCTCATAACATGGACATTGTGATCAGCGTTTGAAGATTGTGTTGGTATTTGTTGCTGTTGTTGTGGTGTTGGTTTTTTAACAGGTGGTTGTGGACGTTCACTGTTGGAAGCAACTGGTGGAATAGGACGTTCACTGTTGGATGCAACTGGTGGAATAGGACGTTCACTGTTGGATGCAACTGGTGGAATAGGACGTTCACTGTTGGAAGCCACTGGTGGAACAGGACGTTCACTGTTGGAAGCAGCTGATGGAATAGGACGTTCACTTTGTCTGCCTGCAATCATAAGGGGTTGCGAATATCCCAATGTTGCTAGTGCAATTACACAAATACCAATTGCAAGTTTCATTATTAAAGTTTCTCGTTTGTAAGAAGGAAAAATTAGAACTGATATTTTTTTCAATTCGCACTAATGTTTAAATACTTTTATTATAGGATTTTTTTTTTTGCTTTTAATTATAATTCTTGAGAATATTCTAGTTTTCAGAAGTTGTTACTAATTAAAACTATTGTAATTAGTTTTTGTATGATGATTAGATAAAACTTTGAAAATTTTTGATAATTACACAGTGCAACAATCAAAACCGGAATGGGATAAAACCAAATGCAAATGAAATTTGACATATTTCATAACTACCCAGGCAGAAACTGCCAACCGTTCCAAAGAAAAAGGCTCGGCAAAGCACTTAATTTTTTGTGTAGAAGGTAGTATGAAATCGAAAAAGTGCTTTCCAAGCGCTTTGCCAATGTTTTTCTATTTAAATCCGTTCAAAATATAAATTTTTTATTAAAATTTATTAATTTTCATAACAATTGGAATACTTGTTATTTCCTTGCAGGATTAGTGGCCGGTCCTTGATAGTTCTCATGATATGTCACTTATACACAATGACCAACATATTACAAACTTGACACTTTTTATATAAAAACACCTGTTTCTTTCGTGAGGAAGTGTCTTAAACTTCGGATATGAAATGTCACTGGGCCTATCCCTTTGGAACAAAACCCGTTTCGGTTCAATACACCACTTTTTTCGGGACTTTTCCAAAATTTTTCCTAAAAGCATTTTTAATAACTTTTTTATTCCAAAACGCAAAGAAAACGGAAAACAAAATTTTCCAGGAAAATATTTCAAAGTTTGTCGAAATTTTTTTTTTTATCCTAATAAATTAGTCAATAAATTTTTTATCCTAATTTAATAAATTTCTTTATTCAAATAAACACCAAAAAAAGTTGTGTCTTATGGACTTATACAATTTAGATACGTCCCATTTTTTTGTTCTAAAAGTGCTATAATAGTACCATATTTTTTGTTTTTAAAGCGCTTTCAAAGCGCTTTTAAATAGCAACGGCATACCGTTTACCGTGGTTATCATTTCGGACGCTGGGAGAGTACTAAACTGTGATGCTTTCCCAGCACTCAAGCGACCATAAAAAGTACTTTGCCAGCGCTCTCCCGTTCGTATTTTTCTGCCTGCCCAGCCAGAAATTGCCAACCGTTCCAAAAAAAAAGTACTGGGAAAGCAACTTTTTTTTGTATACCAAGCTCTTTTTAGTAAAGTACTTGGTTTTACCGAACTAATTACTTTGCTAACACTTTTTTATCAAACTAAAGGCGGTTTATATTATTTATTTGAAATATTTTTTTTTTAATAATTTTACTAAATTTTAACATTTAAAAAAACTCTTAATTATGTAATAAAGCAATTTCAATGGTGTCATTATAAAATTTAGTAAGAATACATTTTGATTCTACTATTTTGATACTGATTTCAATGTTATTTTTATCTAATTTATTAACATTGTAGAGTCCTATTTCTCTTGATGGTAGTGGAAATTGAAAAAAATCGCTAGATTCAGTGAAAATATTGCCTTTCAAAAATATATCATCACTTTTGTATTTAGACTGCTTTCTACTAAAAATTTCAGTAACGATAATAACGTTTTCATTGTCGAGTAAACATACGTTATCTGGATGAATAGGTTTTATTTTAAAACCTTTAATGTTTACGAAAGAAAATACAACTTTTGATTCTGAGCTTTGTTTTATATTTCCTAGAGAGTATTTGGAATTTCTATTAAGCGGATATAGCAATGGAATATTATTAACTGAGTTATCGGAATGAAAAATATGTAGTTTTCTTTGGATTTGAGCAATAGGGTTAGTTGGGGATTTTATAATAGATTTTAAATAACCAAGACTGTTTTCAAAATCAAATGCCGAAAACTGTGATATAGGGGCGCCCATATTAGCTACATCGTCTGCAATGTGAATTAAGTTGTGGATGTTCATTGTTTGGGAATTAGAACCGTAAAAACTTGGCATAAGTTCGACAAATGTTCTTAAAATCTGCTTAGCAAACTTATTTTTTAATGTAGCCAATTTCTTTGATGATAAAATTCTGCATGCCGTGTAAAGAATTAAAAAATGCTTGTATTGATCAGATTTTAAAACGTTTTTCAATATGATACCTCCACCGTATAATAAAAAAAATCGGAATTGTGTTGCTTTCCAGTTTCCTATATCATATAAATCGAATGACTTCCTCTGAAACTCTGATGTAATATCTTGAGACAAATTTAAAAAGTTTTTTTGTAAAACAGCAACATTTTCTGTAGAAATAAATGAAAATGATTTCTTATAAATCATCTTTTGAAGCAAATATTTGCTTATGCCGAGATGCAACATATGCATTTCATCCAGAACAACATTCTTGACTAGGTCAATATTTAAAATTTCAAGTAGTGGGCTATTTTCCTTTGTTAAATGATATTCTGAATTTATTTTTTCTTTAAATGACTGCAAAGTCCTTTCATCGCAGTTAATTTCTTTAAAAACTCGAGTTTTGTTATCTGTTTCTCCTCGTACTGTGCATCTTTCACAGGAAAAAAATCCAGTATGGCTTTTAGTGCACCTAATAAAGGCACGGGCAGGCATATCGCAACAGAATGCTAGAACTTTAAAGTTAAAATGTTTTCCACTTATATTTACACCTTTAAAAATAAAACCAAGATTAATCTTGAATTAATTTTTTTTAGAGATATTATACCTTCATTTATTAACAAATTGGATTCCACAACGACTTCTTCCAAAAACTCTTGTGAGGAATATGGTTTTGAATTTCCGTAATATAAGCCTATTAAAAAAGGTTTACTCATATAATCTGGTGCAAACACTTTTCCCATAATAGACCAAAAACCTTTTTTGGATTTGTTAAAGACATCCATGCCATCCACATGAATTATCAACGATATACCTGCCTCAACATACAGTTTAGGGTTCACAATATCAACAAGATTTGATTTTATTCCAAAATACTGGAATTTCCCAAAAGTGTCATCTGAACTTTTCATAATTTTTGTTCAACCGCTTACAGCTGAAATTCCTAGCAATGTTTTAGAGGATTTTGGTAGTGACGTATATCCTTCTTCTCTCAAAACTATTAAAAGTTCATCGATTGACTTTTGAGTTAGGGTTTTTATATTTCCTAAAACCCAATTCTTTAACCTGAGCTCTAAATGGCCGTTAATAAGGTTGCTAAAATCAGTTTCCGTTGTTTCAGGTATAAAATCCTCTGTACTAGATTCCTCATCGCTGTCAACTTCACAAAAAATTTCCTCATCCGTTGTTTCAAGATTTTGAGCATCAATAAATTCATCGTGAACGTCGGTTTTGAAGCTAATCATTTAAGTTTATTAAAATAAATTTTTAAAGCTTTCCTCACGAAACAGTTTCCGAGTGAAACTGAAGCCACAGTTTTTTCAAAGATAAGTCGCTGGCTATCCGCAGCAAAGGATCGATGCGGAGGTCGAACTGAACGATAAAAATACGATAAAACTACATAACCATTTAAATCAAATTCGATTATATTAACATTAGCCCTGTTTTCGCATAACCGTATATACGCTTACCCATACAAATTTTTAATTATCCACGCTTATTTTTAACTTGTATAATTATTGGCGTTAAAATGAAGCGTCGATAAAAAGTGATGCCAAGTTCACATTTTTATTGAAATGTCAAAGACACAAACCTTTTTCTTTGTTAATAGCAAATACAAAAACCTTTTTCATAGAAGTGATGCCAAGTACATTTTGTTAAACGTGGATGCGTTTTCGGTTAATCGGTTAATGTTAACATGTATACGGTTATGCGAAAACAGGGCTATTTTAAATGTTATTTAAACGAAAATATTTTTTAACTTTAACATATAATTTATTTAAAAGGATAATTAATATATAATTTTTTTAAAATGAAAAAAAAAAAATATTTCGTAAGTACGAATTAAATAAAAAATTATTTAATTTAACACATTTTAAATTTTTCAATTAATTATTTAGGTTAAAATGCATGGGAAAGTAAATTTTAAAATATCTCGGATATTACTTTTGAAATTACTGGGAAACGCTCTGGAAAGTACTGGGAAAGCCCAATATTTGTTGTATTCAATGTACTCTTATATTACTTTATTTTGATTCAACAATTACTTTGCCACTACTAAATGGTGTTATCATTTAGCATCTTAGCAAGTACAAAAAACCCAAAAAAAAGGTACTTAGCCAGTATTAATACTACCTTATTAATAACTTTGCCAGATCTGGCCCGTATGTATTTTTCTGCCTGGGTGGGTAGGGATGAGATTTCCATGCAAATGTATGTTTTTTGTCGATAGTCTAAAAACGATTTTGACCAATTATCTTTCCGTATCAAGAAATTTGCTTTAAAATGGCATCGATTTGTTTTTGCATATTTTTGCATATTTTGGTTAAAATGCTTATTTTGCATATTTTGGCTTTAAGTGCATATATTGTGCATATTTCGAACATTTAAGTGCATATTTTTGCATATTTTGATATTAATTAACTAAAACACAAATTGAAATTTATTTGTTTCAAAAATAAATTTTTAATTAAATTTTTAAAATTTATTTAGAAAATAAGAAAAATTATTTTTTTCATTTTTTTATAGATTGCCCTAATTTTAAACAAAGTTTAAAATATTACTATTTAAGCCCGGTTTTATTTTTTGCTTTTTTAAGTAGTTTTTCGAATGAAAACAAGATTTTTATTGCACACATTTTATATTTTAGTGCATATTTTTAGGTTTTTTAGTGCATATTTTGAATTTTTAGTGCATATTTTAAGCGCATATTTTCGATTTCGCATGAAAATCTCATCCCTATCCATAACCTTTTTAGATCAGCGCTTGATTTTTTTTTTTACACGCATTTGAAATTGGTGAACTATTATTATAACACCGTCCGACAAAAATAAAAAAAAAATTTAAACACAAACTGAATAATATACGTTTGAAGCTAGAGACTAAATGTAGTAAAACTGCATTTAAAGTTTTCTTTTTGTGATCCTGTTTTCTTTTAAAAGGACTTTAAAGTTTTAGAGAATTAAATTTTATAAATTATATTTTTAATATTTATACTTGACCTAGAATGCCACTAATGATAGCAAATGAAAGAGGTGGATCTCCCCTAATTTTTCTATTTTACTATTTTTACATATCAGGAAAAAGAATGTAAGTTACGTTCATTCAAAAATGTGTCCTTCAATATCATTTAAAATTTTCAACAAAATATTTTGATATAGTTTTCAAATGACTGTATTCACATCCTTATATCCTGATATGGCAAAATATAAAATTGGAAAAAATTAGGGGAGATCCTCTTCTTTCATCTGCCGTCACCAGTGTCATCCTGGGACAATTACAAATATTACAAAAATATTTTACAAAATATATCCTTTAAAACTTTGAAGTCCTTTTAAAAGGAATCAGAATCACGAAATGAAAAAACTGTAAATGCAGTTTTACTCCATTTGATCTCTACTTTCAGACGTATATCATCTGGTTCATGTTTAATATTGCCTGTCGGACGGTGTTATACATGAATTTTATGATGAATTTACTTTTTTTGCCTGTGTAATACAAACATCGATTTCTTTCTTTTTTAGAAAAATTATCATAACTCTGACAATTTTTATCCGATTTTTTTCAAGATAAAGCGCATCATTTTCAAAATAAAATTTCCTTTAAGAATAGTTTTATAAATATTAAGGTTGTGGAATGAACTATAGCAGAAAAAAATCGATAAACCCGAAAAAGTTTTAAAAAATAGCAAAAAAAAATTATATATTACACTGTGTCACAAATTTTCAACAAAGTCATTACCAAATGCTTCTGTAAAATTGTCCGCTGAATCCGAATGTGAAGTCAGAATGGTCAACAGTAGAACAGTTTTCGAGATATTGCAAAATTACCGTTATTTGCGTTTTTAAAAAAGATGATGTGGCTTTAATAAAAGTAACTTCGAAAATATTGGACGGATTTTTTTATTTCTTTTTTTCCTTGAAAGATAATGAAATTACTAAAACAATCACGGGTCGTGTGAAAAAATTGGTCAAAGAAATGACTGAGATAGAGTGGACCAAAGTTCAAATTTCGCAAAAATTTTAATGATTTTTTGCAATTTTGCTCTTTTCAATTTATTTTTTTTTAAAACCAAACAATATTTTTTTTCAAGTTTTATCACGTAGAACGTTAGTTTATTTCAATACGAACATTTTGTGATCCAGGTGCAAAAATGACAAAATTAAAGAAGATTAATTGAATTATTACACTTTTCGATTTTTATCAAATTACAAAAAAACAAGTACACTCAAAAAAATAAAACTGTAAAGTTAGCAAAAAATTTAGTTAAATTTAACTAAAAAAACACCTGATTTTGAACCTACTAAATTTCTAGTTAATTTAACAAAAAATATTTAGTTAACTTTTCGTAGAATGAATGCAGCAAAAAAACCGTAATTTTAACTAAAAATTCAGCTAAACTTTTTGTAAAAAATTTTAAGTTTGGTAAATATTGGTTTTAAACACTAACACTTCACTTATTTTTTCTTTTTTTCACAGCATTAAGTTCAGCTTATGTAGGACTTATGAGATTTGCATAGGAGGCTACACAAGAAATGTTTAAAATTTTTCACTTGACAAAAATGTTACAAAAAATCAGCAAATTTATTAGTAAAAATTCGTAAACTCAGTTTTAAAGTCAACAAAAAAAATTAATTCAAAATTTGTACAAAACTAGTATTTTCGTAAATTGAACTTAACTAGAAAAAGTAGTTAAAACGCTGATTAACTAAAAATTTGCTAAAACGCCAGTTAACTCGAGTTAACAAAACAAATTTTGTTAACTTTACAGTTTTATTTTTTTGAGTGTAAAAAAGTTAAATTCGGCCTAGCCGAATGAAGTGATACCCTCCACAATTTAAAAAAGATTATTGCAAAAAACTTAATTTAAAATAAAATTACTTTTGAAAAAAAAAAATTCCGCCAAAAAAAAAAATCCGCGATTTTTTTATTTTTTTGTCACAAAAAGTATTTTAAATACCATTTGGTGTTCAATTGTGTTCACATATGTTAGGTTAGGTTAGGTTAGTGAGGATGACGCCAATCCCCAAAATATAAAAGTTTTCGGGAATGACATCCATAGAGGCCAATGCTTGGCCCATTATGATTCCTGCTATTGTTTCCTTCCTTCTCTCCATTCAAACACGCATTTTTACGTTTCCCACTTCGACGCTTTGATGAATGACATTAGTAGCCAAGGGTTTATACCTCGTAGGTCCTGAAGATCCTGAAAGACGTAAGAACCTAAACATTTAAATCTTCTAAATGATAATGCAGGGCATTCACATAAGAAATGGAAGCTGTCTTCGGCAGACTCATTGCACCATCCGCAAGTGTCGTTTGCCATAACCCCGATTCTTACCATGTGTTTCGCGAGTTTACTGTGCCCCGTGATAAGGTTTATCACTGATCTTATCTGTCTTCTGTCCATATCCAGAAGAATTTTGCTGTTACCTTGCGATTTTTCATCCCATAGCATTTTCGTCTGTATGCTGTCATTTGATGTCGTCCATCTATTAATCCACTTGTTTCTAGTGTCCAGCTTAATATTGCGGAAAGTAAGGGAGAGTGGTGGAAAAATTCCCTCAACGGCGAGCTCATGTGAAAGGCTTGCGCCTGCCTCCGCAAGCACATCCGCTTTCTCATTACCTTTAATATCCTTGTGACCAGGTACCCAGCACAGTCGTATATTATGCTGCTCCCTGAGAACTTGTAGTTCCCTGTGGCAGCGGCTGACTACCTTGGAGTTGATATTATCCATAGTTAACGCCTTTAAAGCCGCTTGGCTGTCGATGAAGAAAGCAATATCGCTGTAGAATATTGGCCTCATCGAGATTAGCTCAGCTGCCTTGGCGATCGCATAGACCTCGGCCTGAAAAATGCTACAATCATTCCCCAAGCGGTAAGATTCATCAATACCTAACTCAGAGCAGTGCACACCACTTCCTGTGCCTGTCACTGTTTTTGAACCATCCGTAAAAACGTTTATCTGAGAAAAATCAACATTATCCATCATCCAGACATCAAGCGATGGAAACAATACGTCTATTTTCCCTTTGACTATGTTCGCCGGAGTCTTATAGTCCGTGTTAAGATTTGTAACCAGACCACCCAGAATCTCAGTATGCCGAACCGTTCGATTTCGTAAACACCCAAGTTGATGTAATCTAGTGAGTGTTATGGCCGCCGTCTCCATAACATGAAGGTCCAAAGGCGTAATACCTAAAAGCATCTCTAGGGATGCTGTAGAGGTTGAACCCATTGCACCTGTTAAACTCAATAAAGCAGCTCTATTAACTTTGGTACATCTGTTCGCATGTACCCCTATTTGAACCACTGGCCACCAAACATGACAACCATAAGTGGCTACAGGTCGAACTACCGCAGTTTACAACCAATGAAAAAGTTTTGGTTTCACACCCCATTTCCCAACTATAAGTTTTCGGCATGAGTAAAGAACCATTCGGCATGAGTAAAGATTTTCATTCCAATTTAGCTTAGAGTCCAGTCTAACCCCCAGGAATTTTGCTGAAGGTGATAAAACCAGCGCTGTACCATCGATTTTCGGAGTATTAAAATTATCTATTTTTCGTTTTCTTGTAAAAAGAACTACCTCCGTTTTCGTTGCATTCACATTCAAACCACAACTCCTAGCCCAGGATGACAAAATTCTCAAAGAATCGTCTAAGATATCCGATATTGTGTCCAGGTATTTACCTGATGATAAAACGACTAGATCGTCTGCGTAAGCAACCACAGTTACACCCCTTGCATTCAGCGAATCGAGAATCTCATTCACAACCAGTAGCCACAGCAAAGGAGAAATGACACCCCCTGAGGTGTGCCCCTAGTTGCCACAGCATGTAACTTCGTGCTGCCCATTTCCGAGGAAATGTGTCTATTTGTCAGCATTTCCATTAACCAATCGACCATTGGATTATCAATGCCAGTTTTCTGCAAAGCGGTCCTAATTGCATTCGATTCTACATTGTTAAAAGCACCCTCAATGTCCAAGAAGGCGCCCAGGGTGTATTCACCAACAGAAAGCGTTTTTTCAATTTGATGAACCAGTGAATGTAGAGCCGAGTCCACAGATTTACCCTTAAGGTAAGCATGTTGACTAGACGAAATTCCAGCTGGAAGAATTTTCTTTCTTATGATTCGTCCAAGATCCGCTCTAAGGCCTTTAGCAAAGAAGAGGAAAGGCTTATAGGTCTGTAGTCCTTTGCACCGAAGTCAACCAGCATCCGAATTATAGCATTTTGTATTTTTAGGTTATGTTGAATGTACTTACATTTTTGAGGTGTCCTTACATTTTCGTTCATTACTTTTGAACCACTGAAACGATATCGCTCAAATGCAATACCAAAATTCTCGGGAGAACTTCCAATAAATTTGTTAAGTTTCAGACAGACGGACGGACATCGCTAGAACGTCTTAAAATCGATCGTGGATCATGAATATACATATATACTTTATGGTGTCCCAAACCGATATGAACTGTTGAATTGAACTGTCAATAAAACAAACCTGTCAGCACAAAAGCAGTGTTGTCAAAAATGTTTACCCTTTTTCATTCTTAAAAATATTTTCTCCCGCGTTATTTTCAATATTCAATTCAATATCTCTAATATTTACAGCGTTCGTTTTTTTTTTTTTAATTCTGCGTATTTACTTCCTTTGGGTTTTTGATTTGATAAAAAGCGAAAAGTGGGTTAATTCACTAAATCTTCTGTAGCTTTGTCATTTTTGCACCAATCTGGGTCTTGTTGGGCGCAAAATGTTCATCTATATATATAAAAGAGTGTGGTGACTGACTGACTTACTGACTGACTGACTGACTGATTGGCAATAATCATCGCCCAGCCCAAACCGCTGAAGCTAGAGACTTGAAATTTGGAATGTAGGTTCGGCTCCCGACAAAACCACCCACTAAGAAGGGATTTTTGGAAATTCCAATTCTAAGGGGGGCAAAAGGGGAAAAATAGGGCCCTTTGGGGGATTTTGTATCTTTTGAACTAATAGTCCTAGAAACTTCAAATTTGAACTATAGGATCCTCTCGCGGAAAAAAAATTTCGAAATTTTTTTTTTTGGAAAATTCCGCCTCCAAGGGGGGAAAAAGGGGAAAATAGGGCAAATTGGTACATTTTTTATATTCTAAACAAATGGTCCCAGAAACTTGAAATTTGAAGTCTAGGACCCTCTCGCGGAAATAACATTTTGGAAAAAGTAATATTTTGAAGATTCCGTTTCTAAGGTGGGGGGAGGGGGAAAATAGGGCAAATTGGTACATTTTGTATCTTCTGAACTAATGGTCCTACAATCTTGAAATTTTGAATATAGGATACTCTCGCGGAAATAACATTTTGAAAAAAGTACTTTTTTGAAAATTCCGGTTTTAAGGGGGACAAAAAGGGGGAAAATAGGGCAATTTGGTGAATTTTGAACTAATGGTCCTAGAAACTAGATATTTGAACTATAGTATCCTCTCGGGGAAAAAACATTTTTTTACTAAAATTTTTTCACTCAAAATTTTTTTTCACTCAAATTTTTTTTTCTCTCAAAATTTTTTTTACTAAAAATTTTTTTTTTTTACAATTTTTTTTTTTCTACCATTTTTTTCACTCAAAATTTTTTCTTACTCAAAATTTTTTTTCACTCAAAATTTTTTTTTTACTCAAAATTTTCTTTTTACAAATTTTTTTCACTCAATTTTTTTTTCACTCAAAATTTTTTTTTTTACAATTTTTTTTTTACTCAAAACTTTTTTTTAACTCAAAATTTTTTTTACTCAATTTTTTTTTAACAAATTTTTTTTTCACTCAATTGTATTTTATTCTTCAGTTTTTTTACTCATTTTTTTTACTTAAATTTTTTACTTAGAAGGTGTTTTCACCCAAATTTTTTTTACTCAATTTTTTTTTACAAAAAATATTTTTCGCTTAATTTTTTGACTCAAATTTTTTACTCAATTTTTTTCTCATTTATTTTTTAATTTTTGGGAATTTATTGATTTAATCACTTAAATTTAGGGGAAAATAGGACAATTTTAAACATTTCGATCTTCTGAACTAATGGCCCCAGTAACCTAAAATTTGGACTATAGGATCCTCTCGCGGAAATAATACTCTAAAGAAAGTATTTAAAAAAAAAAAATAAGAAGGGGAAATGGGGAAAAAAGGGCAATTTGGTACATGTTCTATCTTCTGACCTATTGGTCCTAGAAACTTAAAGTTTGGACTATAAGATCCTCTAACGGAAAAAACATTCTGAAACAAAGTTTTTTTTTAATTCTGATTCTAGGGGTTGAAAGGGGGAAAGTAGGATAATTTGGTACATTTTGTATCTTCTGAACTAATGGTCCTAGAAACTTAAAAATTTGGACTATATGATCCTCTCGCGGAAATTATGTTCTGAAGAAAGTATTTTTTGAACATTTTTCATTCAAATTTGGGGGGAAATAGGTCGATTTTGAACATTTTCTATATTGAGAACTAATGGTCCCAGAAACCTGAAATTTGGACTATAGGATCCTCTCGAGGAAATAATATTCTGAAGAAAGTACTTTTTTAAAATGGCACTTCTAAGAAATGGAAAAGGGGGAAAATTGGGTTATTTGGTACATTTTCTTTTCTCTGCCCTAATGGTCCTAGAAACTTAAAGTTTGGAGTATAAGATCCTCTCGCGGAAAAAACATTCCGAAACAAAGTTTTTTTTTCAATTCCGCTTCTAGGGTGGTAAAAAGGGGGATAATCAATTTGGTACACTTTGTATGTTCTAAACTAATTTTCCCAGAAACTTAGAAATTTTGACTATGGGATCCTTCGCGGAAATAACATTGTGAAGAAAGTTCTATTTTGAAAATTTCGCTTAAAAGGGGAAAGTAGGGTAATTTTGTGTCTGCTGAGCTAATGGTCGTAGATCCTTGAAATTTGGGCTGTACGATCCTCTCGCGGAAATAACTTTCTGAAAGAAGTACTTTTTGAAAATTCCGGTTTGTATCTGCTAAACAAATAGGACTGCACGATCCTCTCGCGTGGACTGCACGATCCTCTCGCAGATATAACATTCTGAAAAAAGTACTTTTTTTAAAATTCCGCTTTAAAAGGGGAAAAGGAGGAAGGTAGGGCAATTTGGTATCTGCTGAAAATATGGTCCTATATACTTGAAATTTGGAGTGAACGAACCTCTCGCGAAAATAACATTCTAAAGGAAGTACTTTTTCAAAATTCTGGGGGGAAATCGGGAAAGTAGGGCAATTTTGAATCTGCTGAACTAATGGTCCTTAATACTGGAAATTTAAACTGTACGATCCTTTCGCGAAAATAACATTCTTAAAGAAGAACTTTTCAAAAAATCCGCTTCTACGGGGAAAAAGGGGAAAGTAGGGCAATTTTGTATCTGCTGAACTAATGGTCCTAGATACTTGAAATTTGAACTGTGCAATCCTCTCGCGGAAATAATATTCTAAAGGAAGTACTTTTTGAAAATTCCGGGGGAAAAAGGGGGTGAGTGCGGTAATTTTGAATCTGCTGAACTCATGGTCCTAGATACTTGAAATTTCATCTGTACGATCCTCTCGCGGAAATAACATTGTTAAAGAAAAACTTTTTTAAAAATTATGCTTCTACGGGGAAAAAGGGGGAAAGTAGGGCAATTTTGTATCTGCTGAACTAATGGTCCTAGATACTTAAAATTTAAACTGTACAATCCTATCCCGAAAATAACATTCTAAAAGAAGTACATTTTTGAAAATTAGTTTTTAAAGGGGGAAAAATGGGGAAAGAAGGGCAATTTCGTATCTGCTAAACGAATGGTCCCAAAAACTTGAAATTTTAACTCTACTCTTGCGGAAAAAACATTTTGTAAAAGTAATATTTTGAAAAATCCTTTTATAAAGGCGGGGTGGTGGGTAGAAGTGGTTTAATAGGACAATTTTGTATCTTCTGAACAAACTTGAAATTTTGAATCTGGATGCTCTCGAAGAAATTATTTTTTGAAAAATATATTTTTTTTGAGAATTTTGGTTTTAAGGAGGCCCAAAAGGGGGAAAATAGGGCAATTTGCTAAACTTTAAATTAATGGTCTTAGAAACATGACATTTGGAATATGGGATCATATCGCGGCAATAATATTCTAAAAGAAGTACTTTTTTGAAAATTTCGCTTTTAAGGGGGAGAAAGGGGGAAAGTAGTGCAATTTTGTATATGCTAAAGTAATGGTCCTAGATACTTGAAAATTGGACTGTACGATCCTCCCGCGGAAATAACATTCGGAAAGAAATACTTTTTTAAAAATTCTTCTTTAAGGGGGAAAAAGGGGGAAAGTAGGCCAATTTTGTATCTGCTGAACAAATAGACCTAGATACTTGAAAATTGGACTGCACAATCCTCACGCGGAAATAAAATTCGAATGGAGGACTTTTTGGAAAATTCCGCCTCTAAGAGGGAAAAGGGGGAAGTAGGCAATTTTGTATCTGCTGAACTAATGGTCCGGAAGACTTAAAATTTGGACTGTACGATCTTTTCGCGAAAATAACATTCTGAAAGAAGTACTTTTTTAAATATTCCGATTTTGAGTGGGAAAAAGGGGAAAAGTAGGGCAATTTTGTATCTGCTGAAATAATGGTCCTATATACTTAAAATTTGGACTGTACGATCCTCTCGCGGAAATAACATTCTCAAGGAAGTACTTTTTTGAAAACTCTACTTTTAAGGGGGGGAAAAGGGGAAGGTAGGGCAATTTTAACTGCTGAACTAATGGTCCTCGATACTTAAAATTTAACTGTACGATCCTCTCGTGGATATAACATTCTAAAAGAAGTACTTTTTTTTTAAATTCTGCTTCTACGGGGGGAAAAGGGAGAAAGTAGGGCAATTTTGAATCTGCTAACTAATAGTCCTACATACTTGAAGTTTGGACTGTACGATCCTCTCGCGGAAACAACATTCTAGAAGAAGTACTTTTTCGAAAGTTCTCCTTCTAAAGGGGGAAAAGGTGGAAAGTAGGGCAATTCTGTATCTGCAGAACTAATTATCCTAGATACTTAAAATTTGAACTGTACGATTCTCTTGCGAAAAAAGTACTTATTGTGGAAAGTTCCACTTCTAAGGGGGAAAAGGCGGAAAGGAGGGCAATTTTGTATCTGCTGAACTAATGGTCCTAGATACTTGAAATTTAGACTGCATGATCCTCTCTCTTGGAATTTACCTTCTGAAAGAAGTACTTTTTTTGAAAATTCCGATTTCAAGGGGGAAAACGGGGAAGGTAGGGCAATTTTGTATCTGCTGAACTAATGGTTCTAGATACTTGAAATTTGGCTGAACGATCCTCTCGCGGAAATAATATTCTTAAGAAAGTACTTTTCAAAATTCTGGGGGAAAAAGGGGGAAAGAAGGGCAATTTTGAATCTGCTGAACTAATGGTCCTAGATTCTTGAAATTTGAACTGAACGATCCTTTGGCAAAAATAACATACTTAAAGAACTTTTTTAAAAATTCCACTTCTAAGGTGGAAAAAGGGGAAAGTAGGGCTCTTTGAGGGATTTTGTATCTTTTGAACTAATAGTTTTAGAAACTTGAAATTTGGACTCTATAATCCTCTCGCGAAAAAAAAACTAAAAAAATATTTTTTTGAAAATTCCGCCTCCAAACAAATTGGTACATTTTTTATCTTCTGGACAAATGGTCCCAGAAACTTGAAATTTGTACTCTAAGATTCTCTCGCAGAATTAACATGCGGAAAACAAAATTTTTTGATTATTCCGCCTCCAAGGGTGGGAAAATAGGGAAAATCGGTGAATTTTTTATCTTCTGAACAAATGGTCCCAGAAACATGAAGTTTGGTCTTTAGGATCCTCTCGCGGAAACAACATTCCGAAAAAAATATTGTTTGAAAAATTCCTCCTCCACGGTGGGAAAGGGGGAGAAATAGGGAAAATCGGTACATTATTTATCTTTTAAACAAATGGTTCCAGAAACTTGAAATTTGAACTCTAGGATCATCCCGCAAAAAAAACATCTTGGAAAAAGTAGAAGGGGGAAAATAGGGCAATTTTGTATCTTCTGAACTAAAACTTTAAGTTTTGATTCTCTCGCGGAAATAATTTTTTGAAATACACTTTTTGAAAATTTTGGTTTTAAGGAGGGCCAAGAGGAACAAAATAGGGCAATTTGGTCAATTTTAAACTTATGGTCTTAAAAACATAACATTTGCAATATAGGATCATCTCGCGGAATAACATATTGAAAGAAGTACTTTTTTGAAAATTATTTTTTAAAGGGGGAAAGAAGGGCAATTTTGTATCTGCTGAACTAATGGTCCTAGATATTGAAGTTTGGACTGTACGATCCTATCGCGGAAATAACATTCTGGAAGAAGTACTTTTTTGGAAAAATCTGCTTCTATAGGGGGAAAAAGAGGGAAAGTAGGGCAAATTTGAATCCTCTTTCGGAAACAACATTCTAATGGAAGTACTTTTTGGAAAATTTCGCTTCTACGGGGAAAAAGGGGGAAATTAGGGCAATTTTGTATCTGCTAAACTAACGGTCCTAGATACTTGAAATTTGGAGTGAACGATCATCTCGCGGAAAAAACATTCTCAAAGAAGTACTTTTTTGAAAATTTTGTTTTATAGGTGGAAAAGGGGGAAAAGTAGGGCAATTTTTTATCTGATGAACTAATGGTCCTAGATACTTGAATTTTGAACTGTTTTGTATCTGCTGAACTAATGGTTCTAGATACTTGAAGTTTGGATTGTACGATCCTCTAGCGGAAATAACATTCTGGAAGAAGCACTTTTTTAGTAAATTCTGCTTCTAAGGGGGAAAATTGTCCTAAGTACTTGAAATTTGGACTGTACGATCCTTTCGCGGAAATAACTTTCTAAAATAAGTACTTTTATGAAAATTCTGCTTCTAATGGGTAAAAAGAGAAAAAGTAGAGATACTTAAAATTGGTACTTTACGATCCACTCGCGGAAATTACATTCTGGGAAAATAAATTTTTGAATTTTCGCTTCAATTTGGTACATATTGTTCCTTATGCACTAATGTTCCTTGAAACTTAAAGTTTGAACTATGGGATCGTTTCGCCAAAATAAAATTTTTGGCAATTTTAAATCTAATCAAAATATAATATTTTAAAGGTCGAAACTAACAATTTTTATGTTTAATTAAAAATTAATAAGAATTTGAAGTAATAAAGTTGTTGTTTTTTTACAGCTAACCGGTAACGAAGTACCGGGCGAGTTAGCTAGTATTGAAATAAACTAATGTCCTATGTAATAAAACATTACACTCAAAATATTTTGTAGGCAAAAACAAAAGAAAAACACACTTAAAACCAGTGAATAAACAATTGAAAACCATCCCAGTAATTATTCATTTGTTTTAAAAAAATCAACATTTATTTTTTACTGTTGGCAAAATTTTCTAAAATAAATAACACTAAACATTAAAAAATTATGATTTTTTCATTCTTTTTTACCAACAAATTCGAAAAAAATAACCTACGAAAACATTAAAAATTAATGATAGTTCTGTTATTTTTACCAACAAATTCCAAAAAAATAACCTACCAAAACATTAAAAATTAATGATTTCGTAGGTTATTTTATACAATTTACTATTGAAATATTTTTTTAAAATTTTT
Source organism: Pegoplata infirma (assembly GCA_963921195.1). NCBI lineage: Eukaryota > Metazoa > Arthropoda > Insecta > Diptera > Anthomyiidae > Pegoplata > Pegoplata infirma. The sequence continues at coordinate 95,954,295 of OY992538.1, read as the reverse complement.
TAATAAAATTTTGGGGAATCGATCCCGTGCCAAAGCCACTTGATACAAATATGTTTTTATATTTCTATAAATAATTTTTTGAATTTTTTTTCTACAAACAAATAACTGACTTGTGTAGGTAAAAACTAATGAAATATCATTAAAAAATACCAACAATTTAAAAAAAAATTACTTACACAAATCATTAAAAATTTAAAGAATAATCAGTAGTTTTTACATACAGAACAAAAATAAATCTATATATATAAAAGAGTAATGTGACTGACTGACTGACTGATTGACTGACTGACTTATTGACTGATTCATCATCGCCCAGCCCAAACCGCTGAAGCTAGAGACTTGAAATTTGGACTGTAGGTTCACCTCCCGGAATATAGATCCACTAAGGCTGGATTTTTGCCAATGTTGATTCTAAGGGGGTAAAAAGGGTAAAAAACTGTACTTTTGGTACTTTTTATATCTCCTGAAATAATGGTCGTAGAGACTTGAAATTTGGACTGTATGTTCACCTCTCGGAATATAGATCCCCTAAGGCTGGATTTTTGCCAGTGTTGATTCTAAGGGGGTAAAAAGGGTAAAAAATTGTACTTTTGGTACTTTTTATATCTCCTGAAATAATGGTCATAGAGATTTGAAATTTGGACTGTATGTTTACATTATAGAATTTAGATCCCGTAAGGCTGGATTTTTGCCAATGTTGGTTCTAAGGGGGTAAAAAGTGTAAAAATCTGTACTTTTGGTACTTTTTATATCTCCTGAAATAATGGTCATAGAGACTTGAAATTTGGAATGTATGTTCACCTCCCGGAATATAGATCCAATAAGGCTGGATTTTTGCCAGTGTTGATTCTAAGGGGGTAAAAAACTGTACTTTTGGTACTTTTTATATCTCCTGAAATATTGGTACTAGAAACTTGAAATTTGCAATTTCGGTTCACTTCCCGGAAAAAAGATTCACTACGGCTGGGTTTTTGCCAATGTAGATTCTACGGGGGTGAAATGGGTAAAAAAGTGTACTTTTGGTACTTTTTTTATTTACTAAAATAATGGTCATTCAAACTTGAAATTTGGAATGTAGGATCCTTTTGTGAAATAAAAGAATTTGGAACAAGTACTTACTGAAAATTCGGTACCGTTTATAAAAAGTACCTTTTATAAAAAGTACCTTTTATTAAAAGCACCTTTTATTTAAAGTACATTCTATAAAAAGTACCTTTTATAAAAAAGTACTTTTTTAAAAAAGGTACATTTTATAAAAAGTACCTTTTATAAAAAGTACCTTTTATAAAAAGTACCTTTTATAAAAAGTACCTTTTATAAAAAGTACCTTTTATAAAAAGTACCTTTTATAAAAAGTACCTTTTATAAAAAGTACCTTTTATAAAAAGTACATTTTATAAAAAGTACCTTTTATAAAAAGTACCTTTTATAAAAAGTACCTTTTATAAAAAGTACCTTTTATAAAAAGTACCTTTTATAAAAAGTACCTTTTATAAAAAGTACCTTTTATAAAAAGTACCTTTTATAAAAAGTACCTTTTATAAAAAGTACCTTTTATAAAAAGTACCTTTTATAAAAAGTACCTTTTATAAAAAGTACCTTTTATAAAAAGTATCTTTTATAAAAAGTACCTTTTATAAAAAGTACCTTTTATAAAAAGTACCTTTTATAAAAAGTACCTTTTATAAAAAGTACCTTTTATAAAAAGTACCTTTTATAAAAACTACCTTTTATAAAAAGTACCTTTTATAAAAAGTACCTTTTATAAAAAGTACCTTTTATAAAAAGTGCCTTTTATAAAAAGTACCTTTTATAAAAAGTACCTTTTATAAGAAGTACCTTTTATAAAAAGTACCTTTTATAAAAAGTACCTTATATAAAAAGTACCTTTTATAAAAAGTACCTTTTATAAAAAGTACCTTTTATAAAAAGTACCTTTTATAAAAAGTACCTTTTATAAAAAGTACCTTTTATAAAAAGTACCTTTTATAAAAAGTACCTTTTATAAAAAGTACCTTTTATAAAAAGTACCTTTTATAAAAAGTACCTTTTATAAAAAGTACCTTTTATAAAAAGTACCTTTTATAAAAAGTACCTTTTATAAAAAGTACCTTTTATAAAAAGTACCTTTTATAAAAAGTAACTTTTATAAAATGTACCTTTTATAAAAAGTACCTTTTATTAAAAGTACCTTTTATAAAAAGTACCTTTTATAAAAAGTACCTTTTATAAAAAGTACCTTTTATAAAAAGTACCTTTTATAAAAAGTACCTTTTATAAAAAGTACCTTTTATAAAAAGTACCTTTTATAAAAAGTACGTTTTATAAAAAGTACCTTTTATAGAATGTACTTTTAATAAAAGTACCTTTTATAAAAAGTACCTTTTATAAAAAGTACCTTTTATAATAAGTTCTTTTGATAAAAAGTACCTTTAATATAAAGTACCTTTTATTAAAAGTACCGAAAGTGCTGAAACAATGATCCTAGAAAATTGAAAAATGGAATGTAGGATTTTTCGATGAAGAAAAAAACATTCTGGAAGAGATACTTTTTGGAAATTCCGTTTCTAACGGGGGTAAGAAAGTGTACTTTTGGAATTTTTTTTGTTCCTATAATAATGACCTTAGAAGCTTGAATTTTGGAATGTAGGGTACTTCGGTGAAAAAACATTCTGCTAAAGTATTTTTTAAAAAAATCCGTTTCTAGAGGTATAAAAAAGTGTTTTTTGATACTTTTTATATTTCATGAAGTAATGATCCTAGGCACTGAAATTTTGAATGCTGGATAACTTTCTTTTAGGGAATTCTGTTTCTAAGGGTCGCGACCGATCGTAAAGGGGATAAAGAAGTGTAAATTTGGTTATTCTTATATTTCTTGAAATAATGGTTCAGAAACGTGATATTTTAAATATGGGATCACCTAGCACAGAAAAAATTTTTAGAAAATTTAATTTTAAGTGAAGAGGTGGCAAATGGTTATTTTTACCTATCTAACTATTAAACTAAAAGCCCCAGAAATAACAGCCATATTTTAAAATTTAAAATTTTAGAGTAAAAAGGGGTACCTGGTAAAAGTGGTGTAAAATGGTACTTTTCATATCTATAAAATAAGGACAATATAAATTTTTATTTCTTTAACGCATATTATACGGAGAGGAATGAAACTTGCATGGAACAAAAGGAGATGGAATTGGAAATAAAATGGAGTAGAACGGGGATCGAAATGGAATAGAGCAGGGAACAATATGGAATGATACTTTTTACTCAAATTTATCGTATTGAACTTTTTTTTATTCCATATTTTTTCTCCCTATATGTTTTTTCACTCAAACTTATTTTTATTCCCATTTTTTTTTCACTGAAATATTTATTCATTTAATATCCAAAAACCCGATATAAGGGCTCGAAAATTGTCAATATCTTTTTTTCACCGGAACGCACATGATAACGTACCAGCGAAGTTTTTCAAATTGTATTGTTTAAATTATTCATTGAAATATTATTTTATGAAATACGTAAACGTCCACAAGTAAATAAAACAAAGACTACCTAGGGGAATTTTTTGAAATCGATAGAGTAATCCTGATCCTTCTATTATTCGGTATTCAATACAACCGGTAACGAAGTACCGGGATGGTAAGCTAGTGACTTTATAAATTAAATGTTAGTGAAACTCTTTATTTTTTAGTGTGTTATTTTTGAAACAAAGGACTGATGTAGTCATTAATAAAAACTGAACATCAAACAAATGTTTTTTCTTTTAAAAACGACTAAACGGAAAACTTTTTAAATAAACTACAAACAGTTAATGACATAATTTTTTGAGTGTATAATTTTTAATTGTTTGGTTAAAAAAAAGAAAAAAAACTTGAAAAGAGCAAAATTGCAAAAAAAATCATCAAATTTTTCATGAAGTTTGAACTTTTGTCCACTGTAACTCTGTCATTTCTTGACTAATCTTCACAAGCGACCCATGGTTATTTTAGTAATTTTATTATCTTTCATTAAAAAAAAGGAAATATATAAATCGACGAATATTTTTGGAGATAGTTGCATTTAAGTGACGTTATCTTTTGAAAAAAAACAAATAACGGTTATTTTCGAATATCTCGAAAACTGTTCTACTTTTGACCATTCTGACTTCATATTCGGATTCAGCGGACAATTTTACATAAAGATTAGGTGTCAGATACATTTGGTCAAAAAACTGTCACGTAGTGTTATTGAAAAAATCAATACATTTCTTTTTTATATGTATGGACAAATTTACACAAGTGAACCCCGTATTCTTTTTCTATCCAAAACAGTTAAAAATTTGAAAATCGGTTGAAAAGTTTTTGAATTACACGAGGTTTAGTGAGAAAAGAGCCAAAAAAACGTTTTTTTTCACAATAACTCTAAAATTTGAGGGTGCCTGACAAGTTTAATGGGCATTTTTGTGATCTACTCGACAAAACCAATAACCTATACCAGAGCTTCTCACTAACATTTGCATCGTGACCCCTTTTCAATATTTCAAATTTCTCGCGATCCCCTGCAAGTGAGAAAATTAAAGTCGGCAAAGACCGACCATATTATGCTCTACACCAGGTTTTCCCGAAAATTGGTCTCAAATCCAAATATGGACTGATTGGATTCCTATTTTTGAGATGTTTAATTAGTGTAGAAACATACAGAAGCGAAAATTGAGGGAAATAGGTTTTTTTTACTGCCAATATAACGATTTTACTGAATATCGAGCGAAATTTTCCTATGAGAACTATAATCAGATTTGATAAGGTTACCAAAGTACGTTTAACAAACACGACCAACATTTTTGTCAAATATTTTCTTTTCATGAATTTTGAGATATTTTTACGAACATCGGAAGGGTGGTTTGTATGAGGACTATAAGTAAAATTTGGAATAATTCTTATTAAATACTTTTACCTGCTTAATTTCAAAAGAATACTTATTATAATACGTTTTTAAGAGTAGTTTTTGCCAAAACTAAAGGGGACGTATGTATGGGGGCTAGATCTAAACATGGACCGATTTTTTTCAACACAATTTTTTTAACATTTTAGCTGTTTTAAAAGTCTCCAATTGAGCAAGGATGCTGATAGCATGTAGTCCTTTCAATCATATCCTGAAGTAGTCAGATTTAAAAACTGAGCTTTTTAAACATAGCCCTAGCGAGCTATGCAGCTGAATATGGCCAAGTTAATAGTATTTAGGATGTAGCATTAGACTGGCATTTTTCTGTATAGCAAAATTTTTTCTTCTCCGATTTTTAAAGTCCGGGCATTTTTGTATTCTACTAGGCCTAAACCTCATGTGGTACCAATTTGATGCGAATCGGATTAAATTAACCCGTGGCGCCCGGCGGTCAAAGTTTTGGATTTTTAAAAAATTAAAAAAAAAAATCAAAAATGAATATATCTTTCGACACATCATATTTGTTAATTTTGATGTGCTGAGCACGAATATAAAAAAAAATTAAAATCGGTCTAACAGTTTTCGAGATATCGCTATTTGAAATTTGCAAAAAATGGCGGTTTTTTCCTACGTTCAAGAAATTTTTTAAAAAAAGTCTACAAATTTCATTCCGCCGACGCTTTTGTAGAGCTTGAAACAATCTTTCATTTAAAACTAATTTGAGCCAAATCCGATCATTTTAAGCCGTGGCGCCCTTTGATCAAAGTTTTGGACTTTTAGAAAATTTCCACCAAAATTTTGGAATTTTGAATATGAAAAAATAAAAATAAATATCTTGCGATACATTATTTTTATTAATTTTATCATACTGAATACGAATATCTAAAAATTTATAAAATCGGTTGAACGGTTTTCGAGATATCGCCATTTAGAATTTGCCAAAAAATTGCAAAATGGGCGGTTTTTCCTACGTTTAAGAATTAAAAAAAAAACTCTAAAAATTTATTTATTTTTAACCCTTTCATAGAGGTTGATATAATCTTTCATTTAAGCTTAATTAGAGCCAAACCCGATCATTTTAACCCGTGGCACCCTTCGATCAAAGTTTAGGGTTTTTGATAAAAAGTTTCTAAAAAGCCAAAACTTTGATCGATGGGCTTAAAATGATCGGATTCGGCTCAAATTAGTTTTATTGTTTCAAGCTCTACAAAAGGGTCGGCGGAATGAAATTTTGAGACTTTTTTTAAAAAATTTCTTGAACGTAAGAAAAAAAACACCATTTTTTTACAAATTTGAAATGGCGATATCTCGAAAACCGATGGAGCAATTTTTATTTTTTTTTTATATTTGTGCTCAGCGCATCGAAATTAACAAACATGATGTGTCGAAAGATAAATATTTTTTTAATTTTATTTTTAAAAATTTTTCAAAAATCCAAAACTTTGACCGCCGAGCGCCACGGGTTAATTTAATCCGATTGACCTCAAATTTGTACCACATAATTTTTAGACCTAGGACAATAAAAATTTGCCCGGACACTTGGGAAAATCGAAAGTTGACAAAAAAAAAATGCCAGTCTAGTGAAACTAGAGTTGTCAAATATTCGTCAATTTGAAAACCCGATTTTCGAATACTTCGAAAAACTGCCTTTTAAAAAAATCGGTTTTTCGGTTTCGTAACTAAAAACCGGTTTCGAATAATCGGTTTTTCGGTTTTTGTTTTTTAATTATTTATTTGATAAAAAAGTAAAACAAAACAATAAAAAAGGAAAGCAAAACAAGCTATTTGTACATACTTCAGAATAGAGATTGGCACATGAAATTTAAGTAACTCACGTGATTGTAAGTGGGTGTTAGAGGAAAAAAATTGCGTGAGTGAGTGTGTGTGAGCAAGATTTTTGCGTGAGTGAGTATGCATGAGACGATTCTTTTGCGTGAGTTTGCGTGATTTATTTGTTCTTCATATTTCCTTTCGTCCCAAAAAAGCAAACAAATTTAAAAATCCCGAAAAAGACAAAAAAATTGTAGAATTTGCCTAAAATTTAAATTTTGCTAAAAATTTTCTTACATTTTTGAAATCTTAATTTTTTAAAGTTTTTTTTGTATAAAAAGTTTCGTGAGTGTGAGTGTGAATGAACGTGAGTGTGAATGAATGTGAGTGTCAGAGAACGAAGCCGATCGGCTAACAGCCACGACTTAGCCGCCGCCGATGTTTTTTTGGGTACTCCAGCCGCCGCCGGTTTGCTCGGCTTATTTCGGCTTAAAAATTTTTACAAAAAAAATAGTTTTAGTTAAATTTTTTTTTTAATTTTTGTAAAAAAAAAAATTGTGCGTACATTTTTTAATAGTGTTTTTTTTGTTTGTGAACAGTTGTTCAAAAAGTCAAATATAATACTTTTTTAGTTTACAAATGTTGTTCGAAGCGTATTTTACGTGTATTTCTTCGCGTGAATTTAAGGGAAACAAAATCTGAAATTCACGGTTTTTTTTATCTTAACTTGTGAAAAACTGGAACGATTTCGATGGCATTTAATAGCAATCTGTCAAGGATAGTTGCAAATATACTGAAAATCTTCAGCAGCATCCATCATGTCTTTCGAAAGAAAGCATGTATTCAACAGACATCGCTAGATCGACTTTAGATCGATGGGGGATCATCACATATACCTTTTATCGGCTACAGCCGGCTAAGAGCCGCCGCCGATCGATTTTTTGCTTAGCCGCCGCCGCCGACAACTTCATGTCGGCTTCGTTCTCTGGTGAGTGTGAATGAACGTGAGTGTGAGTTGTCATACCTTTACTCACGTGATTGTGAGTAAAAAAAAAATGATCGTAAGTAAGGCAAAAAAAAGGATACATTTCAAATGATTTGGGGACCTCCGATTTCTCAACTTAGAGATAAAAAATTTCATTGAATGCAAAATAACGAAAAAAAATAAATATATGAAAAAGTCGATTATTCGAGACCAAAAAATCGGTTTCTCGAATACTTCGAAAACCGGCCTTTTTAAAAAACCGGAAAAATAGAAAAAAATCGATTTTTCGAATACTTCGGAAATCGGTTTTGACAACTCTACACTCAAAAAAAAAAACTTGTAAAGTTACCAATAAATCTCGTGATTTTACGAGGCTATTCTCGTAAAATATGACGTAGGTAAAATTCTCGTAAAATTACGAGGATTTCCTCGTAATTTTGAATGCACCAAAAATTGGTAAAATAACCAATTTTATTGTTTTAAAACCGGAAAAACACAAAAAAAAATGGTTAACTTACAAGAAAAAATGGCAAATATGTTTAAAAAAATGGTAAATTTACAAACCAAAATGGTAAATTTACAAAAAAAAAAATTGTTAACAACATAAATCCTCGTAATAAAATCATTTTTTGTAAAATGACTGTTTTTTTTTGTAAATTAACTACTCCTTCTTAAATTAATCCTCGTAATAAATTTTTCAAAATTTTGTCAACTTTTTTTTAAAATATTTTTCAATAAAAAAAAAAAATTTTTGTTAAACAACATACATAAATCGTCGTATAACGTAATTTTTGTAAAATAAAGTTTTTTTTGTAATTCAACTAGAATCCTCGTAATAAAAACTTTGTTGTAAAATTACAGTGTTTTTTTTTGTAAAATAACCTTTCAAAATGGTAGAATACAATTACGAAAATAAACTTGTAAAATTACCAATAAAACTGTAGTTCTCGTTTGAGCAAAGTACAAGAATTTTTGTTAAAAAACAAGGAAAATTGTTAAATATTGGTAGAACGGGATTACAAGGCATTTTACCAGGCGTTTTACCAGTTTATTTTTTTGAGTGTAAGTGTAACACAAAGGTAACACACGAACATTTTTTAATTGTACTAAATAAGTCATTGGAGTACTGCCGTACTTTTAGTCTCCGAATTGTAGTGAAAAAAGTACAATTGCACTGACTTTATCGGCCCTGGGGGTTTACCGCGTATTTCGATTCGAAACGGAAACGTTTTCAAACAGAATTTTCTTTTGGCAAATAATAAAAAAGAAAATATTTTTTTAGTAACAAAACTCTTTAGAGCCTGTCAGGTCTTCTTCAAATAATGTAAAAATATAAAAAAAATATATAATTTTACGGTAACGAACTTATTGTTACGCCATGTTTAAAATTTCCGAATTCGAACGATTTCTTTCGAATAAAGTTATACGGTAACCCCCCCTGCTTTATCAATGTGCATTTTGTGCGTTTTTTAACAATGATTTTAATTAAGGCATTTAATTGGAAATAAATATTGAATTTTGTCACATTTACAATACACATTGTTAATTCAATTAAAAACGTGGTTGAACTAGAATTTGTTTAACAATTTGTTAAATTATTTTTAATTTCATAATATTAGGCAAACTATTTTATTTATTCTTTTTACATCGTTACAATTTCAGTTAATATCCTTTATTAACCTCTTAATAGATAGGATATTTAGGAGTAGGAAATACTTTACCAAGGTAATATTCCTCCAAAGGTTTAGCATTTTGTGGTTTAATAAAATATTCATGTACAATTGGTTTTGGCTGCATAATTTCAACAGTTTCTGGTTCAAGTTGGTATTCAACAATTTCAACAACTTGATTAGAATGAGAGGCTGGTCTGAAGACGACATTATGATGGGATTCTTGTGGATTTTCAACAACTGCTTCCTGTCCATTATATGGTTTTTTCTCGATAATTTTTTTAACTATATCATAGGCATCATTTGACAAGGATTCTGGCCTTAATACTTCATAGGCAAGAGATTTGGAATAAGCCAATGTTGCAATAGCAACTAAACAGACAGCAATAGCCAATTTCATAGTGGAATTATTTTTCTAATATTTTATTTTTGAATATTTCAAAACAAAACTGATGATCTTTGAAATTCAAACTGCTGTTTAAATAGCAGTTTTGGTGAAATAATTTATTTTTATCTTAAGATTTCAGTTAATTATAAACAAATTTTTATTAACATAGTCTTCGGTTTTTTTTATTAATGTTTAAAAAATTTATTGTTATTAATGCTTTGTTTATCGATAAGATAAAATAAATTGCAGTTTTCTATACCATCCACTCCATGATAGAAGATGTTTGAAAGTTTGTTATTCCGTTTTTAATAAAACAGAATTAGAGAATAAAATGTATAAAAAATTATGTTATTTTTTTAGTACCAAAAGGTACATAAAAATAAAATGTACTTATTCGACCTTTATATATGTGTATATATTCGATTAGAGTTTTATTCTAGCTCGAGGCCCAAAAATATTTCTATTTATGATATTGTATGTTTAGTACGACTAATCCTACCAACACTATTGTTTGGTTAGGTACTGTTGTTATTGTAAAATAACAGCAACAAGTATATTACAGTCGAACCCGGTTATAACGAACTCCGAGGGACCAGTAAAAATAGTTCGTTATAAGCGAAGTTCGCTATAAGCGGGGCATATTTTTTATCAATCTAGTTTTATTTTCAAAAAAATAGATCCAATTTTGTTTTATTTGATGTTTTTTTCATAAATAAACTACTTATTGAGAAGAATCATTAAAAATATAAATAAATTTTATCAAAATTAAAATATAAACCAAAAAATTCCAACCTTTTGTTAGTTTGATAAACATGATTGCCACACATTAAAAAATATTTATGGGAGTTCGTTATAAAAAGGTAAATATACATGAAATTGTGTTCGTGGGACCATAATAAGCAGTTCGTTTTAACCGAGGATTCGTTATAACCGAGTTCGTTATAAAAGAAGTATTTTGTGTGAAAATTGATGCTAAAACGTCGGGACTTTAGAATTAGTTCGTTATAACCGTGAATTCGTTATAACCGAGTTCGTCATAACCGAGTTTGACTGTATTATTCGCCGGTGGTGGATTAGTATATACAATTTTTGCTTTAAAAGAGTTATTTTTGTTGGAAAACAGATTTTGGACCTTCATAATAGTATTTCTCATTTAAATTGTGAAATATATGAAACATTATGTCTGGTTTGATGTTTGATTGAACAACGATGATTATCTAAAGTCTGCTGAAGATTCCTTAGTGGGGATGAAACTGATCAGTACAGATATACTATGAGATGAGTAACTTTTTTTAAAGCAATAAATTAAAAACACTCTATTATGACAATATCATCAATAGAAATATTTTTGGGCCTCGAGCTAGAATAAAACTCTAATCGAATGTATAATAAATGTTTTAAAAAAATAAAATTCCCGCCCGAGTAAAAAAGTTTTTATATAATTATATATAATTTGATAAAATTATATCAAATTATATATAATTTGATAAAACTATATCAAATTATGTATAAATTTTCCATAAAATTATATATAATTTGATAAAATTATATATAATTATATAAAAACTTTTTTACTCGGGCGGGAATTTTATTTTTTTAAAACATTTATTATACATTCGATTAGAGTTTTATTCTAGCTCGAGGCCCAAAAATATTTCTATTGATGATATTGTCATAATAGAGTGTTTTTAATTTATTGCTTTAAAAAAAGTATCCAGGATTTGGTGGATATAATTATATAAAATTATATCAAATTATATATAATTTGATAAAATTTGATAAAATTAGTCACGGATACAAAATATTTTTCGTACATTTTTTGCATTTTGGAGTAAAAATTTATTAACAAAGTTTAAAGAAAAAAAAAATTTTAAGTTTCGATTTTTTTTTTTTAATTTTCTAAGTCCCGGACACACAATTTTTTTGCGTTTTCCGATAAAAACTGGGTACATGGGATAAATTTGAAAATTATGACCCAGTGAAAAATGTTCATATCCCAGCAAAACTTAGATTACCAACTAAGGTATAAAACAAGGTATAGGATTGATGATTTTAACAGGCGATGAGACTCAAAGTAATACATCCACATTATCACAAAGAATACCAGTAAGGTATAAAATAAGTCATAAATTTATAACGAAGAATACGAGTAAGGTGTAAAATATATGATATTTTATAGGTTACGAGAAATGAAAGAATATAGCATACCAGAAATGAAAGAATATAGCATACATACACTCAGAAAATTATTGCAGTTACTACATGACGTTTGTTTGTGTAGTAAGTAGTAGCTGTTGTTTTTAACTACAATTTCGGTCGTTTTTGTATGAACAAATCTCAAACAACTTTTTTTTGTAGTAGTTTCAAAAAATAAATACAAAAAATATACTACACTGTAGCAATAGTTGATTTATGTAGTTGTTTTTAGTTTTTTTCTAAAAACTCGTTTTTTTCTAGAAATTTTTATTGCAAACGAATGTGTCGAACGAGTTGGTCGTGCGGGATGCGGAAGGAATTATTTTTATACCAAATAAATAATATCTAAATAAATTAAATTACAATTTATTCAATTTAATTATAAAAAAAAATATGTTTTTGCAAAAATATTCTTGAGCGAAAGAAAATAAGTGGATAAATGAGATAACCAGTGTGTATAATATAGCGCTCACATAAGCGTGCGTAAAAACCAATCGGAAAAAACCAAAATTGTTTTGTTTTCTTATGAGCGTGTCATCTTTCTTTTCTTTGTATACACAACAGAACAGGTACATACTTTTTTGAAACATTGCAAATTAATTCTTTTTTTTTATACATCATTTTTACCAAAGCATTTCGTTTTTTTTTTATTCCAGACAAATTTTGATCAGTAGCGGTGATAATTTGAAATAAACTATTAAAAAAACAAAGGTAAATACAATCAATTTATTTTGTTTAACATTTTATTAATATAATTTTTTTCTTCTATAATTCCAGATAAATGCACCAAAAAATTTTAATTTCATGTCGAAATTCTATACAACCAACTGAAATGTATTGCTTTTTAAATAAATAAATATCAATCACTTAAACGTTTAAGAAATTTTTTTAAATAAAATTTCAGGCAAGTGTAGTAAAAACAACTGTATACCGTCTTTTGTAGTAGTTTTTACTACATTTTGTAGTTGAAAATCAATAGTTAAAAACAACATGTTCAGTTGTTTTTACCGTAATATGTAGTGGACGCCTTTTCAACAACAAAATGTAGTCAAAACAACTGTCTTTTGTAGTAGATTTTACCGACATACTTTTTTGAGTGTATAAGGTGTTACGAGTAGTGAAAAAGTAATTTTGTATTAAATTTACTCACGATATTGTACGTGAGTGTAAGTAGATAAAATATGCTCGTGAGTGTGTGTCGTTAGAAATTTCCTGTCGTGAGCCCATCTCTAGTTTAAACTTATGCATTTTTTTATGAAATAATTATTTTTTATGTTATTGTAATGCATTATGCATCCAATTATAAATAATACATTATTTCAAACTTTGAAATAATACATAATGTAACCAAATATAAGTCATCCATGATTTAATGTTTAGAAATAATAAATATGAAATACATTTCTTCCAATAATCATGCATTACGTAGCAAATTATTAGAAATGCATTATTTTTCACTTGAAAATAATACGTTGTGGAACAAATGTTTGGTAAGACATCATAAAATAATGCTACAAATAAGTTATATACATTACCTGGTAATCTATCTATCTATCTATATATATAAAAATGGATGTGTGTATGTATGTGGGTATGTATGTATGTATGTATGTATGTTCCGTATGGACTTGAAAACGGCTGGACCGATCATGATGAAATTTTCAGGGAATATTCAGAATATCCTGGCGAGTAACACTGTCAAGTCAGATTTTTAATTTTAGGTGGGTGGGCGGAGGGGCGTGGCAAAATCATTTTTTTTACATTTAACCACTAATAACATATATATATAAAAAACGGATGTACCGATTTTGATGAAATTTAAACCAAAAATAGTACTAACCAAGTACTAACTATATGCCAAATTAGAGAGTGATCGGTCAAATGGGCGTAAAATGCCATGCTTTTTTGCCAGTGGGCGGAGGGGTGGGCAAAATCGAATTTTTACATTGCACCACTAATGACATCTATATATAAAAAACGGTTGAACCGATTTTGATGAAATTTAAACCAACGATAGTACTAACCAGGTACAAACTGTGTGCCAAATTAGAGCGTGATCGGACAAATGGGCGTAAAATGTTATGCCCCTTTGTATTGACTTGAATTTTATTTCTGTTGATTTTATTTTAATTAAATTTTCAGCACTGATAGTGTTAACCGAGTGCGGAACTATAGATCATGTTATACTACGATTGGAAAAAGGGGCATAAAATGTCACGCTCTTTGTACTATACTGGGCATTTTCTGTCTGTTTCGCAATCACACAAAAACAGCTGAACCGATTCTCTTGACATTTTCACTACATACAGTGCTAACCAAGTGCATATATAGGCCATATAAGATCGTTATTGGAAAAAGGGATGAAAATTGCAACGCCCTTAGTACTATACTGACTACGATTGAGCAAAGAGGCGTAAATTGACACGCCCCTTTGTTTTATACTGAACGTTATATCTGCCTGTTTTGAAATCACGCAAAAACGGATAAACTACTGATAGAACTAACCGAGCGGGAACTGTAGGTCATATGCAGAGCGCGATTCGGCAAAAGCGTATAAAATGTCACTCCCGTTTTTCATAAATAAAAAGTTATTTCCTCCTCTTGCGCAATCACACAAAAACGGCAAAACTAATGTCAATGAAATTTGCAGCACAGATAGTACTACTCGAGGGTGCAGCATGAAACTGCATTTACTGAATCACGATTCGATAAAAAAATGCGCATAATGACACAACCCTTTGTACTATACCTAACATTATGTCTGTCTGTTTCGAAATCACGCAAAAACGGCTGAACCGATATTGTTGAAATTTCTCTAAAGATAGGTTACTAGCTGGACCCGGACCCGTGCTTTAATTTTGTCCGACACTATATTTAAATTAAGATGCAATATAAAACGGTTTTTTTCTTAGGGCCAGCAACGCGGACCGGGTATAGCTAGTGTGTTATATAATCACTACCCATTACCAAAGTTTTGCTGGGATATTTTAAAATTTTCCAAATGTGTTTTCAAAATTCTCCAAATGTATTTTAAAATTGTCCAAATGTAGTTTAAAAAATTCCAAATGTATTTTAAAAATTTTCAATTGTATTTTAAAATTTTTCAATTGTATTTTAAGTCTGTGCAATTGTAGTTTAAAATATTCCAAATGTATTTCTAAAATTGTCCAAATGTATTTCAAAATTGTCCAAATATATTTTAAAATTGTCCAAATGAATTTTAAAATTGTCCAAATGTATTTTAAAATTGTCCAAATGTATTTTAAAATTGTCCAAATATATTTCAAAATTGTCCAAATAAATATTAAAATTATCAAAATGTTTTTTTTTAAATTGTCCAAATATATTTTAAAATTGACCAACTGTATTTAAAATTGTCCAAATGTATTTTAAAATTGTCCAAATGTATTTTAAAATTGTCCAAATGAAGTTTAAAATTTTCCAAAAGTATTTTAAAATTGTTCAAATGTATTTCAAAATTGTCCAAATGTATTTTAAAATTTCCAAATGTAGTCTAACATTTTCCAAATGTATTTTAAAAATTTCCAAATGTATTTTAAAATTCTCCAATTGAATTTTAAAAATTTACAAATGTATTTTCAAAATTGTCCAAATGTATTTTAAAATTGTCCAAATGTATTTTAAAATTGTCCAAATATATTTTAAAATTGTCCAAATGTATTTTAAAAATTTCCAAATGTATTTTCAAAATTGTCCAAATGTATTTTAAAATTGCCCAAATGTATTTGAAAATTGTCAAAACGCAGTTTTAGATTTTCCAAATGCATTTTAAAATTGTCAAAATGTATTTTAAAATAGTCCAATTGTATTTTAAAATTTTCTAAATGTATTTTAAAATTATCCAAATGTATTTTAAAATTGTCCAAATGTATTTTAGTCCAAATGTAGTCCAAATATTCATTTGGACAATTTTGAAATATATTTGGACAATTTTAAAATACATTTGGACAATTTTAAAATACATTTAGACAATTTTAAAATTCATATGGATAATTTTAAAATATCTATATATAAAAAACGGTTGAACCGATTTTGATGAAATTTAAACCAACGATAGTACTAACCAGGTACAAACTGTGTGCCAAATTAGAGCGTGATCGGACAAATGGGCGTAAAATGTTATGCCCCTTTGTATTGACTTGAATTTTATTTCTGTTGATTTTATTTTAATTAAATTTTCAGCACTGATAGTGTTAACCGAGTGCGGAACTATAGATCATGTTATACTACGATTGGAAAAAGGGGCATAAAATGTCACGCTCTTTGTACTATACTGGGCATTTTCTGTCTGTTTCGCAATCACACAAAAACAGCTGAACCGATTCTCTTGACATTTTCACTACATACAGTGCTAACCAAGTGCATATATAGGCCATATAAGATCGTTATTGGAAAAAGGGATGAAAATTGCAACGCCCTTAGTACTATACTGACTACGATTGAGCAAAGAGGCGTAAATTGACACGCCCCTTTGTTTTATACTGAACGTTATATCTGCCTGTTTTGAAATCACGCAAAAACGGATAAACTACTGATAGAACTAACCGAGCGGGAACTGTAGGTCATATGCAGAGCGCGATTCGGCAAAAGCGTATAAAATGTCACTCCCGTTTTTCATAAATAAAAAGTTATTTCCTCCTCTTGCGCAATCACACAAAAACGGCAAAACTAATGTCAATGAAATTTGCAGCACAGATAGTACTACTCGAGGGTGCAGCATGAAACTGCATTTACTGAATCACGATTCGATAAAAAAATGCGCATAATGACACAACCCTTTGAACTATACCTAACATTATGTCTGTCTGTTTCGAAATCACGCAAAAACGGCTGAACCGATATTGTTGAAATTTCTCTAAAGATAGGTTACTAGCTGGACCCGGACCCGTGCTTTAATTTTGTCCGACACTATATTTAAATTAAGATGCAATATAAAACGGTTTTTTTCTTAGGGCCAGCAACGCGGACCGGGTATAGCTAGTGTGTTACATAATCACTACCCATTACCAAAGTTTTGCTGGGATATTTTAAAATTTTCCAAATGTGTTTTCAAAATTCTCCAAATGTATTTTAAAATTGTCCAAATGTAGTTTAAAAAATTCCAAATGTATTTTAAAAATTTTCAATTGTATTTTAAAATTTTTCAATTGTATTTTAAGTCTGTGCAATTGTAGTTTAAAATATTCCAAATGTATTTCTAAAATTGTCCAAATGTATTTCAAAATTGTCCAAATATATTTTAAAATTGTCCAAATGAATTTTAAAATTGTCCAAATGTATTTTAAAATTGTCCAAATGTATTTTAAAATTGTCCAAATATATTTCAAAATTGTCCAAATAAATATTAAAATTATCAAAATGTTTTTTTTTAAATTGTCCAAATATATTTTAAAATTGACCAACTGTATTTAAAATTGTCCAAATGTATTTTAAAATTGTCCAAATGTATTTTAAAATTGTCCAAATGAAGTTTAAAATTTTCCAAAAGTATTTTAAAATTGTTCAAATGTATTTCAAAATTGTCCAAATGTATTTTAAAATTTCCAAATGTAGTCTAACATTTTCCAAATGTATTTTAAAAATTTCCAAATGTATTTTAAAATTCTCCAATTGAATTTTAAAAATTTACAAATGTATTTTCAAAATTGTCCAAATGTATTTTAAAATTGTCCAAATGTATTTTAAAATTGTCCAAATATATTTTAAAATTGTCCAAATGTATTTTAAAAATTTCCAAATGTATTTTCAAAATTGTCCAAATGTATTTTAAAATTGCCCAAATGTATTTGAAAATTGTCAAAACGCAGTTTTAGATTTTCCAAATGCATTTTAAAATTGTCAAAATGTATTTTAAAATAGTCCAATTGTATTTTAAAATTTTCTAAATGTATTTTAAAATTATCCAAATGTATTTTAAAATTGTCCAAATGTATTTTAGTCCAAATGTAGTCCAAATATTCATTTGGACAATTTTGAAATATATTTGGACAATTTTAAAATACATTTGGACAATTTTAAAATACATTTAGACAATTTTAAAATTCATTTGGATAATTTTAAAATATATTTGGACAATTTTAAAATACATTTGGACGATTTTAAAATACATTTGGAAATTTTTAAAATACAATTGGAAATGGTGTAGTTTGATATAAAATATACCCCGCTTATAACGAACTTCGCTTATAATGACCTATTTTTACTGGTCCCTCAGAGGTCGTTATAACAGGGCTGAGGTCGTTATAACCCAGTTGGTAAATGTGTCACTGAGGAAATTTCCACAGTGATTCCTTGGGGAAATGTCTTCGGGTTCTGACAAATCATAGGCAATCCTTGATGACATGTCCTTACATTGTCAGCACTGAATGTTTGCTTTAAGAGTGTGGACAATTCCTCTAAGACGTCTAAAAGGAAATGTCTTCAGAATAGCAGTATAGTAACTTAGAATTTTAAATCTGGGCAACTCTTAAATTTCCCAGAAAAAGATGGCAATATTATCGACTTAATTAAAATAAAATTAAAATCTAACAAGTAGAATAAAAGTAATAAATAGACAAACAATTTTAAATATAAAGTTTGGAACAAGTGGTTAGGTGTGGGACTAATAAACTGGAGGTTCCAGGTTCAAATCCAGTTGGGACTAAAAAAGTCGAAAAGTTTTTTCTAAATATGAGAAAGATAATTTATAAAGGAAAATGGATAAAAGTAAAAACTAAAGGAAATACGAAATTTTTTTTTATTTTCGCATGACCTATGTCAGACATTTCCCCAAAGACGTCTTAGGTGAAATGTCCCCAGAAGGTCAGCCCTGACCACTGCTGACTTTGAGTGAGGACATTTTGAAAATTTGTAAGAAACTGTCCTCAACCCAGTACATAGAGATGTCTAGTGGTTGTCAGGTGTGACTCTGACATGTCATCGCTCCGTCACTGAGGATGGCTCGAGGACGTTGCCAACTGGGAACCGACTGTAGAATATTTTAAAATACATTTGGAAAACTTTAAAATACAATTGGGCAATTTTAAAATACATTTGAAAAATTTTTAAATACAATTGGACAATTTTAGAATACATTTGCACAATTTTAAAATACATTTGGACAAGTTTTAACTTCATTTGGACAATTTTAAAATATATTTGGATAATTTTAAAATACATACGACAATTTTAAAATACCTTTGCACAATTTTGGATATGCATTTGAAAATATTTAAAATACAATTGCAAATGGTGTAGTTTTGATATAAAATATACCCCGCTTATAACGAACTTCGCTTATAACGAACTATTTTTACTGGTCTCTCAGAGGGCGTTATAACCGGGTTTGACTGTAGAATATTTAAAAATACATTTGGAAAATTTTAAAATACAATTGGACAATTTTAAAATACATTTGGACAAGTTTAAACTACATTTGGACAATTTTAAAATACATTTGGGCAAATTTTAAAATACAATTGGACAATTTTAAAATACATTTGATCAACTTTAAAATATTTTTTTTTTTTTTTATTTTATTAAGAATTACCACATAATTACAAATTATATACTAATTTTACCTAACCGAGAACTGGTAACAATGACCTTCGTCTCGTTGTAGCGAAACAGACCAAGGCCTCTGGTGGGAATCGAACCCACGACCCCCAGACTCATAGGCTAGCACGCTACCAACTAGCCTACTGGGGCGCCCGACTTTAAAATATATTTGTATAATTTTAAACTAAATTTGGACAATTTTAAAATACATTTGGACACTTTTATACATTTTGACAATTTTAAAATACGTTTGGACAATTTTAAAATACTTTTGGACAAGTTTAAATACATTTGGAAAATTTTAAAATACAATTGGGCAATTTTAAAATACATTTGCACAATTTTAAAATACATTTGGACAAGTTTAAACTACATTTGGAAAATTTTAAATTACATTTGGACAATTTTAAAATAATTTGGACAATTTTTAAATATATTTGGACAATTTTTAAATACATTTGGACAATTAAAAATACATTTGGACAAGTTTAAACTACATTTGGACATTTTTAAAATATATTTGGATAATTTTAAAATATATTTGGACAATTTTAGAAATACATTTGGAAAATTTTAAAACACAATTGCACAATTTTAAAATACACTTGGACAATTTTAAAATACATTTAGACAATTTTAAAATATATTTGTACAATTTTAAACTACATTTGGACAATTTTAAAATACATTTGAACACTTTTATACAGTTGGACAATTTTAAAACCCATTTGGACAATTTTAAAATACGTTTATACAAGTTTAAATACATTTGGAAATTTTTAAAATACAATTGGACAATTTTAAAATACATTTGGAAATTTTTAAAATACATTTGGAAAATTTTTAAATTACATTTGGACAATTTTTAAATAATTTGGACAATTTTTAAATATATTTGGAGAATTTTAAAATATATTTGGAAAATTTTAAAATACATTTGGACAATTTCAAAATACATTTGGACAATTTCAAAATACATTTGGACAAGTTTAAACTACATTTGGACAATTTTAAAATATATTTGGATAATTTTAAAATATATTTGGACAATTTTAGAAATACATTTGAAAAATTTTAAACCACAATTGCACAATTTTAAAATACACTTGGACAATTTTTAAAATACATTTAGACAATTTTAAAATATATTTGTACAATTTTAAACTACATTTGGACAATTTTAAAATATATTTGGACACTTTTATACAGTTGGACAATTTTAAAACACATTTGGACAATTTTAAAATACGTTTGGACAAGTTTAAATACATTTGGAAATTTTTAAAATACAATTGGACAATTTTAAAATACATTTGGAAATTTTTAAAATACATTTGGAAAATTTTAAAAAATATTTGGAAAATTTTAGACTAAATTTGAACAATTTTGAAATACATTTGGACAATTTTAAAATACATTTGGACAATTTTAAAATACATTTGGACAATTTTAAAATACATTTAGAAAATTTTAAAATACATTTAGAAAATTTTAAAATACATTTGGACAATTTTAAAATACATTTTGACAATTTTTAAATACATTTGGAAAATTTTAAACTACATTTGGAAAAATTTCAAATACATTTGGACAATTTTAAAATACATTTGGACAATTTTAAAATACATTTGGACAATTTTAAAATATATTTGGAAAATTTTAAAATATATTTGGACAATTTTAAAATATATTTGTACAATTTTAAACTACATTTGGACAATTTTAAAATATATTTGGACACTTTTATACAGTTGGACAATTTTAAAACACATTTGGACAATTTTAAAATACGTTTGGACAAGTTTAAATACATTTGGAAATTTTTAAAATACAATTGGACAATTTTAAAATACATTTGGAAATTTTTAAAATACAATTGGACAATTTTAAAATACATTTGGAAATTTTTAAAATACATTTGGAAAATTTTTAAATTACATTTGGACAATTTTAAAATAATTTGGACAATTTTTAAATATATTTGGACAATTTTAAAATATATTTGGACAATTTTAAAATACATTTGGACAATTTCAAAATACATTTGGACAAGTTTAAACTACATTTGGACAATTTTAAAATATATTTGGATAATTTTAAAATATATTTGGACAATTTTAGAAATACATTTGAAAAATTTTAAACCACAATTGCACAATTTTAAAATACACTTGGACAATTTTTAAAATACATTTAGACAATTTTAAAATATATTTGTACAATTTTAAACTACATTTGGACAATTTTAAAATATATTTGGACACTTTTATACAGTTGGACAATTTTAAAACACATTTGGACAATTTTAAAATACGTTTGGACAAGTTTAAATACATTTGGAAATTTTTAAAATACAATTGGACAATTTTAAAATACATTTGGAAATTTTTAAAATACATTTGGAAAATTTTAAAATATATTTGGAAAATTTTAGACTAAATTTGAACAATTTTGAAATACATTTGGACAATTTTAAAATACATTTGGACAATTTTAAAATACATTTGGACAATTTTAAAATACATTTAGAAAATTTTAAAATACATTTAGAAAATTTTAAAATACATTTGGACAATTTTAAAATACATTTTGACAATTTTTAAATACATTTGGAAAATTTTAAACTACATTTGGAAAAATTTCAAATACATTTGGACAATTTTAAAATACATTTGGACAATTTTAAAATACATTTGGACAATTTTAAAATATATTTGGAAAATTTTAAAATATATTTGGACAATTTTAAAATACATTTGGACAATTTTAAAATACATTTGGACAATTTTACATTTGGACAATTTTAAAACACATTTGAACAATTTTAAAATATATTTGGACAATGTTAAAAAACATTTGGATAATTTTAATATTCATTTGGACAATTTTGAAATATATTTGGACAATTTTAAAATACATTTGGACAATTTTAAAATACATTTGGACGATTTTAAAATACATTTGGAAATTTTTAAAATACAATTAAAAATGGTGTAGTTTGACATAAAACATACCCCGCTTATAACGAACTTAGCTTATAACGACCTATTTTTACTGGTCCTTAAAAACATTTGGAAAACTTTAAAATACAATTGGACAATTTTAAAATACATTTGGATAAGTTTAAACTACATTTGGACAATTTTAAAACACATTTGGACAATTTTAAAATACGTTTGGACAAGTTTAAATACATTTGGAAATTTTTAAAATACAATTGGACAATTTTAAAATACATTAAATTAAAATACAATACATATTTTAAAATATATTTGGAAATTGTAGACTAAATTTTAACGATTTTGAAATACATTTGGACAATTTTAAAATACATTTGGACAATTTTAAAATACATTTGGAAAATTCTAAAATATATTTAGAAAATTTTAAAATTCAATTGGACAATTTTAAAATACATTTTGACAATTTTTAAATATATTTGGAAAATTTTAAACTACATTTGGACAAATTTCAAATACATTTGGATAATTTTAAAATACATTTGGACAATTTTAAAATACATTTGGACAATTTTAAAATATATTTGAACAGTTGTAAAATATATTTGGACAGTTGTAAAATACATTTCGACAATTTTAAAATACATTTGGAAATGTGAAATAATTTGAACACTTCAATAACGGTCTCTTAGGTTTTTGTCTATACTAACTAAAAAGTCATTATAGTCATTCACAATAACATTGTGACTGATTTTATTAATAGCTGTTAACCAGAGTTGTATTTGAAAGTATTATTTCTGTTAATAGTAGCTACTACTAATGCTTAACAACTGTGTCTACTAATTAGACTAGAGGAGACATATGTTTAATAAATTACTATTTAAAATCAAACAATAGAAAGACGTAAAAAAAAATGTTAGCAACGCTACATGAAAAAAAAAACAATTAAATAAATATTAATACTAAAGTTTAAACAAATAAAATTTTTATACATAAAAAAATATAATTAAAAATAAGGTAAAAATAATATAAACAAATAAAAACAAATTGAAAAAAGTTAAAAATAAAAGCAAAAAACGTTAAGATAGTGATGAGTGTGTTTGGGCAATGATAAAAAAAAAATTAAAATGATTTTGCAAAAAAAAACAGAAATTGTAAATAAGCAAATACTAAAAAAAAAAAAGTTAAATGCGTGGCGTTTTTTTAATAATTTATGAAGTGTTTTGTTATAAAAAAAATTGCATTGATTTTTTAAGGAATTTCTTTGGGTTTGTTTTTTTTTTTGTAATTTAATATGAAACTGTGTGGTTTTATTTATAACAAAGTGAAGTAAAGAATTTAAATAGAAGAAGCCGTGTGATGTAAAGAAAATAACCAAATTTTTTTTTTTGTATTTCAATTGATTTTTCCTTTACTTAACTTTAAATATGATGGTGATGTTATTATGAATACTAAAGTACGTAGCTGTTGTTGTAGTCGGTTGATGTTATTTTATATGACGAACCAAACCAGGGAAAGCGTAAAATTTTATTTTATTATATAGTTTTTCATAATCATTTGCTTTATTCAGGGTCGCCAGTTTTTTTTTGGATGCCATCCCCAAATTAAAATTTCTCATCCCCAAAAATCCCCAAAAAAAATTTTCTCAAAATTTACTACACACAAAAAACACTTGCAACCCATCAAGTGCTTTTGAGTAATTTAGCCATTTTTTTAGAAAAAAACTTGGTTTACACAGAAACTTGGCTAAAAAGTGTAAGTGTATTTTGCGTGTTGAGCGATTAGCACATCGTTTGAAGCCGCCAATGTTTCGATAAGTATTATGATAAAATTTAAAACCAACGGAAACATTTCCGTTGGATAGCTCAGGAATTTTTAATTTACACACCAGCGATAGAGAACTTTATTGGTCCAAATTTGATTTAATCTTGTTTTATATCTTGAATTCCCTCAAAAGTTTTCTCAGCAAACATAAGTCATCGGCCCTAAGAAATTGTTTTTACCCTTTAAAAAAACAACGAAAATTCTTTTAAGGTTTGATATACATATTGCCGTAAAACCCCTTAAATTTTTATAAATACTAACTCCGGAATAGGTATCTAAAACTTTGTATTGCTTTTTAAGAATTTAAGAAGTTGTAAAAGACCAGAATTTTCAATTGATGTACTTTTAGACTTTTTTCTACAGAAAATGTCACATTATTCCTACGTTTGCGGTTTTTTTTTGTATTCTTTAATGCCCACGATTTATCAAAAATAAAGTAGAGTTAGTTTTACAGATTTTAGCATTATTTTATGATTAATGTATTTAAAAAACACTTGTTTTGTTTATCTAAAATATTTCATCCCCTAAAAATCCCCGAAAAAATCAGTGTCATCCCCATGAAATCCCCGGATCCCCAAATCAAATTTTTCATCCCCAATTTCCAAAAAAAATCCCCTATTTGGGGACAAAACCCCTAAACTGGCAACACTGCCTTTATTTTAAGTTGTTTCTTTACAATCGTTGACTTCTGTAAATACTTTGGGTGTTATCTCCTCATCTCCCCCTTTATTGACAATGTTTGTACGCGGAATTACTTTTAAATTAGAAATAAAACACGTACCTCGAATGATGTTTATTAAAATATATGAACCTTAAGTACTAAATATAAAACTCTTAAAACTAAACTAGACTACCTGATTATGGTTATCTCAGCATGGGACCCTTTTATCAATGTGCGACTTTTTATTAATCAGTGCTACACATGTTGGTTTTCTCCTTTCTAAAATGCTGTATTTATTGTAATAGGACTCTTTATCTTTATTGCTACACATGCGCTTGCCATGTGTAATGTCCTAAACAAACAACCATAATCTTTTAAACATATTTTGGGTTTTTCAAATTATTAAAAATAGATTATAAAATAATAAATATTGAAATATAAAAATAATCATGTTCAACTAATTTGAACATTCTGCCCGGGACAATTCCGGAGGGAAGGATGCTTGTTTCTTTTTCTTCCTAACCTTGTAGCACACGATAATAAGCAAGAAAACTATTTGATTCCAGGCTGCCGATCTTATCTGGATATCTTCAGTTACCTTCCTTCTATTGGTATTGGAGAGAACATAATCTTCTTTCTCGATCCATTTTAATGTTGCAACTCGTTGATTCACCTCATTTTTAATTGTTTTATCAACTTCAAGGTGGCGAATGCCTGTACGATCGTACTTCTGCACTTGTACATGCATTTGAATTGCATTCCCCGCTCGAACGGCATTTTTATTAGGCATACCATTGTAATCAAATTCGGATGATACTGAGCTTTGGTCATGTATGAAATTCAAGGCGGTAGCTTCTGATGGGGTTCTTTCAATTTGAAAATAAATTTTATTCGCATCATCAATAGCAAAATTTGCGATAGTTGATAGAAAAGGCTGCTTCTCTTCATTTATTATTTTAAGTATTTGTTGTGATTCACCTTGAAGTAATGCTCTATCAAAATTAGCCGAAGGGATTGTGAAATGTGCCTCTGCGCTATGGGTAAAATTGTTTGTTGTTAGAGATCCACTAACTTGAAGATCTTCACATTTTTCTTCTTGGGGTGGTTTTTCATAATTTTTACCATAAGACTGATTCTGCAAATTTTGATGTGTTTGATTTTGATTTTGTTGCAGTTGACTTTTACATTGCTTATCATCCTGAACAAATAATTTCTTCGGCAAAGATTGTTGAAACGGGGCCTGTAGCTCATCCAATAGATTTTGTGACAATTGTTCACGTTTTTTAATTCCTCCAAAGTGAGGAGCTTCCGGGGAGATTTGCACCGAGGGTGTATACCTTTTTCTTACAAGTAATTCGAGAGCCATGAAATACTCATCGTCTATTTCTTTCATTAGCATTCGTACCTCTTTAGAGCTCTTTATCCCGCAAAGTTTTTTATAAGCGTCTTCCAATGCTGCAAAACGCTTTTTTATTTGCTGGGTCTGTAAGTCCAGCTTGTTTTTGGATGCGTCAGATACTATTGTAGGTAGTTCTGATAATCTTTTGCGCATCCATTCTACCTCTTCCATGAACTCTTCATGTAGTTCCTTGGCTTCTTCTTGGACATTGCTAATGTCCTTGATTTTTATTTCATCGACAATCGATGGTTGTAATTGGTGAGTTGTTGATGGCATACTGGCTTGTTTCAACGGCTTCTCTTGATCAACTTCCTTCTTTTCTTTTTTAAAAGTGTGTGGAATTTGTTGATGTTGCCCATACCTCTTTTGAAGTATTTCCAATGCTGCTGCATAATTATCGTCTCTTATCATTAAGTGACGTATAAGTAAAGCCGGAGTACCTCGGACAGCGCACTTCAATCTGCAAAACTTTTCCCATGTTGGAATATTTTTGCTTCCATCGACATGCTCCATAAACATATCGAGGAATAATTGCCATTGATATTCATGGCCATCAAATATTGGGATTTGAATTTCTCCCATTATGAATTTGCTTTTTTTTTAATCCCTGTTATATCCTTTGTTATCGCCTTTGTCACTGTTATAGCCGTGACAACGCTTATTTTATTAAAAATTTAGTAGTCAGTATATTTTGCTGACCTGTACTAAATTTTTTAACACTGATCCAAACAGTGTTGGATCCTATTTCCTTCCAGAAATCTTCGGATTTCCAGGATTTTACTCGGTCAGGCAGTGATGGACTTCAATATCCATTTGTCACTGATCCGGTTCGAAGGACCATATGTACGCGGAATTACTTTTAAATTAGAAATAAAACACGTACCTCGAATGTTTGTAAGACACTGATGTTTATTAAAATATATGAACCTTAAGTACTAAATATAAAACTCTTAAAACTAAACTAGACTACCTGATTATGGTTATCTCAGCATGGGACCCTTTTATCAATGTGCGACTTTTTATTAATCAGTGCTACACATGTTGGTTTTCTCCTTTCTAAAATGCTGTATTTATTGTAATAGGAC
This sequence comes from Pegoplata infirma, assembly GCA_963921195.1. Classification (NCBI taxonomy): domain Eukaryota; kingdom Metazoa; phylum Arthropoda; class Insecta; order Diptera; family Anthomyiidae; genus Pegoplata; species Pegoplata infirma. The sequence goes on along the minus strand of OY992538.1, from coordinate 95,926,883 downwards.
TCTTTATCTTTATTGCTACACATGCGCTTGCCATGTGTAATGTCCTAAACAAACAACCATAATCTTTTAAACATATTTTGGGTTTTTCAAATTATTAAAAATAGATTATAAAATAATAAATATTGAAATATAAAAATAATCATGTTCAACTAATTTGAACAATGTTTCTCTGTAGTTTGTAATTATTTGCAGTTTTTTTTTTTGTTTGTGTGTTGTTTGATTTGAAGCCATTGGTTGTATTATATTTCAAATCTTATATTTTTAATGTTATTGTTTTAATCTTTTTACTCTTTTTCTTCAGTATTTGATTACCTTGGGTCAAAACCAACAAGGGATGCCAGACTTAAGGATTTATCCCCAGAAATGGGACTTAGAGTAAAGATGATAAGAGGCATTGGTAGATCCCCAAATCAATAGGCTTGTTATAATATATGGCCAAATAATTGCTTTAATTTTTTTTTTTTTTGAATCTACATTCTATTACCAATATTACTTAGCTCCATTCGATTACTTTTTTTGTAGTAAAAGTAGTAAAAGGGAAACATTTTTAAATTTTACTCATTGAGAGAAAAAACCAAAAAAGTAAAAAAAATGAAAAGTAGTAAAATAATAGTGAAAATATATTTGTCATTTTATTTTTTTTTTTATATTTTGTTATTTGAATATTAAATAATCCTCAAAACTTTTTCCAAATAAGTTTCTTCAATAAAAAAAAACATAAAAAAACTTCTGCTAACTTTGGGATCATGTTCTTTAGAGCAATCTTATATTGCAAGCCTTTTTTCTAGATTTGTAGAACTTTTTCCAATGGAAAAAAACGTCTGCAAAGTTCAAAGAATTGTTCTCTTACAAAAACCTTCAGAAAATCTTAATAATCTAAAGATTGTTTTGAATATAAAAGCCGCAAGAATCATATGACCAGGGGCATATCCAGGACTTTTTCGCAGGGGGCCCAAACATATTTTTTGTTTTAAATTATATATGTATCTGCACATATTTTGGAATCTTTTCCCGCCGTCTTTCCCTTAGACTAAAACGTCTCAGATTCTGAGGCATTTTTCATATACAAAAAAGTCTCAGATTTTGAGACATTTTTCCTATAGAAGACATTTTTCCTATAGAAAAAGTCTCAGACTCTAAGATATTTTTCCTATAGAAAAAGTCTCAGATTCTGAGACATTTTTCCTATAGAAAAAGTCTCAGATTCTGAGACATTTTTTCTATAGAAAGTCTCAGATTCGGAGACATTTTTCCTATAGAAAAAGTCTCAGATTCTGATACATTTTTCCTATAGAAAAAGTCTCAGATTCTGAGACATTTTTTCCATAGAAAGTCTCAGATTCTGAGACATTTTTTCTATAGAAAGTCTCAGATTCTGAGACATTTTTCCTATAGAAAAAGTCTCAGCTTCTGAGACATTTTTCCTATAGAAAAAGTCTCAGATTCTGAGACATTTTTCCTATAGAAAAAGTCTCAGATTCTGAGACATTTTTTCCATAGAAAGTCTCAGATTCTGAGACATTTTTCCTATAGAAAAAGTCTCAGATTCGGAGAAATTTTTCCAATAGAAAAAGTCTTAGATTCGGAGACATTTTTCCTATAGAAAAAGTCTCAGATTCGGAGACATTTTTCCTACAGAAAAAGTCTCAGATTCGGAGACATTTTTCCTATAGAAAAAGTCTCAGATTCTGAGACATTTTTCCTATAGAAAAAGTCTCAGATTCTGAGACATTTTTTCCATAGAAAAAGTCTCAGATTCTGAGACATTTTTCCTATAGAAAAAGTCTCAGATTCGGAGAAATTTTTCCTATAGAAAAAGTCTTAGATTCGGAGACATTTTTCCTATAGAAAAAGTCTCAGATTCTGAGACATTTTTCCTATAGAAAAAGTTTCAGATTCTGAGACATTTTTCCTATAGAAAAAGTTTCAGATTCTAATACATTTTTCCTATAGAAAGTCTCAGACTCTGAGACATTTTTCCTATTGAAAAAGTCTCAGATTCTGAGACATTTTTCCTATTGAAAAAGTCTCAGATTCTGAGACATTTTTCCTATTAAAAAAGTCTCAGATTCTGAGACATTTTTCCTATTGAAAAAGTCTCAGATTCTGAGATATTTTTCCTATAGAAAAAGTCTCAGATTTTGACACATTTTTTATATAGAAAAAGTATTTGCTACTGATCAGAACCTAAACAACATTTCCTTTTTGCAAATACTCTCAGAATCCTAAGATTTTTCTCATTTTTTTTTTTTCATCTTTGATAAGTAAAAACAAACTTAAAATACTGTTTTCTGAAGAAAAACTAAACGAAGTAGTTTCTCAAAAGAAAACCCTCAAAATGTATAACCTGGATATTTTTTATAGAAACATTCCACAGCATCTTTGAAATCTTGAGGATTTGTTCAAGACGGAAGCTCTTTAAGAAAAAAAGATCACAGCCGACGGACAGATCAAAAGTGTCTCTGGTTCGAAAAAAAATATCCATATTCCTACGAAAATCCCCGTTCAGTCGTTGTTTCTTTTATTTCTATCTGATTTTCCTAGAGATTTTAACTTATTCAAACTTTCTTTGATATTAGTTTTGGGAAACATGCATCCCATTGCAATTTAATTGTTTTTTATGGTGTCTTTCATCTTTAATAACAAATTTGCAGACAAAAATTTATTTTAAGTACAAACAATTTTTTTTTTATAAATAAATAAAAAATAAAATTTTGTCAATAATTTTTTTTTGACATAATTTTATTTTTACTCATTGAAATTTTGCCGGTAAATTGTAGCAAGCTCTTTGTCTCCCGCTCTTAAGCGTCAAACCTGAATCAAATTACGTCGCGTAAGGCGTAACGCCCAATAATTTTTCATTTCTAATATTTAAATGTGAGCTACCTAAATCAAACGGACGTAAAAATTTCAAATTTGATGTGTTTGTTTTTGTTTTTTTTTTACGTCTTGCGCAACGCATTTGATTCTGGTTCGACCCTAATATTTTGGAACTTTTTAACAGAAGGTACGAAAACTGTTAGACGAGTAAAATACGATAATGTTAAATTAACATTGTTGGTTTGACAAATAATGCTAACTTTTTATATCGAAAAAGCGCTTAATAAACTTTAAAAATATGTATCAATTTATAATTTTTATGTTAATATTATTTAAGAAATACCTTTAAAAGTGTTTAAAACAAATTGTCAGCATATAAAAAGTCATTGGATTTCCCGATAATCCACAAAAAAAAACTTTTTTTACAGCAGACTTCACATATCTTTAAGCAAAGACTATCAATACTTAAAGATATGTGAAGTCTCCCTTCTTCTGTTAAACACTCTCTTAAATTCCCTTTGCTAAGTCCGCCATCGAACTGGACGTTTGATCAAACCAAAAAAAATCCCTTAAGTTCGATATAAATAAAAGAAAAGTGTTGCAGTTTGGCGATTTTCAGACTAAAGCTAGCGTTTTTTTTCATCTAGCTGTAAAAAAAGTTTTTTTTTGTGGATTATCGGGAAATCCAATGACTTTTTATATGCTGACAATTTGTTTTAAACACTTTTAAAGGTATTTCTTAAATAATATTAACATAAAAATTATAAATTGATACATATTTTTAAAGTTTATTAAGCGCTTTTTCGATATAAAAAGTTAGCATTATTTGTCAAACCAACAATGTTAATTTAACATTATCGTATTTTACTCGTCTAACAGTTTTCGTACCTTCTGTTAAAAAGTTCCAAAATATTAAGAGCGGGAGACAAAGAGCTTGCTTTAAGTATTGATAGTCTTTGATTGTAGTAAAAGAGAAATAGGGTTTCTCTTAAATTGATTACTACTTTTATTATTTTTATGTGTACTCGAACGGTTTTTGAGCAAAAGTAGTAAAACGAGTACAAAATAGTAAATTGTAGTAGGTAACCGAATGGAGCTATTAAAAAATAAAATAAAAACTACACCATTTCCAATTGTATTTTTAAAATTTCCAAATGTATTTTAAAGCTGTCCAAATATATTTTAAAATTGTCCAAATGAATTTTAAAATTGTCCAAATGATTTTTAAAATTGTCCAAATTCATTTTAAAATTGTCTAAATGTATTTTAAGATTGTCCAAATATATTTTAAAAATGTCCAAATTAATTTTGAAATTGTCCAAATATATTTTAAAATTGTCCAAATGTATTTTAAAAATTTCTAAATGTACTTTAAAATTGTCCAAATGTAGTTTAAAATTTTCCAACTGTATTTTAAAATTGTCCAAATTTATTTTAAAATTGTCCGATTGTATTTTAAAATTTTCCAATTGCAGATTAAAATTGTTCAAATTTTTTTTTTTAAATTGTCCAAATATATTTTAAAATTGTCGAAATTAATTTTAAGATTGTGCAAATGCAGTTTAAAATTTTCCAAATGTATTTTCAAAATTGTCCAAATGTATTTTAAAATTGTCCAAATGTAGTTTAAAATTGTCCAAATGTTTTTTTAAAATTGTCCAAATGTAGTTTAAAATTTTCCAAATGTATTTTAAAATTGTCCAAATGTATTTTAAAATTTTCCAAATGTAGTTTAAAATTTTCCAAATGTATTTTAAAAATTTTCAAATGTATTTTAAAAATTTTCAAATGTATTTTAAAAGTGTCCATTTGTATTTTAAAAATTTCCAAATGTATTTTCAAATTTGTCCAAATGTATTTTAAAATTGTCCAAATGTAGTTTAAATTTTTCCAAATGTATTTCAAAATTGTCCAAATGTATTTTCAAATTGTCCAATTGTGTTTTATATATTTTAAAATACAATCGGACAGTTTTTAAATACATTTGGACAATTTTTAAAATACATTTGGTCAATTTTAAATTACATTTGGACAATTTTGAGAATAAATTTGGAAAATTTTCAAATACAATTGGTCAATTTTAAAATACTGTAGCATATAACGCATTAAAAGTTTGAATAAAGTTTATAGGACTGGCCGGGATCGAGCATGCTATACTCCGGCTCTGGCTCGTCGGCTATTGGGGTGAGATCTTGAACCCAACCTATCCATAGTACATATTCTACATAGAATCATCATATTTTAAAAATGCATGCTAAGTCAGTTATTACCAAAAGAAGACTATAAAACTAAATAGGTCAAACAAAATGTATACTATGGAAACGGATATTCAAAAAAAAAAGAAAAGGAAACAGGAAACATTAAAACTAAATAAGAACTATAATTCAACCAAAGGAAATTAACCCCAAGAAAATAATGTAGAAAGGAAAGAGTTTTTAACATTTAGCCATGTTTGTTGCGAGCAGATGTTACAGCTGCAATACAATGCCCCCCCATCCTTGATCATCAGAAGAGAGTCCATCTTTCATAAATCTAATGATCCCAATTCTAACCCCTACACCTTATGCAAAATTAACCACTTGAAATCAAAAACGTAAAAGATTTAGAGATGCATTATAAACATTTGTTTATTTAAAAAAAATCCAGAAATAAATTCTTAGTAGTAATGGTAATTAGCCTACAGAATAATAGTAACAATAGTAAATTTTTGTAGTACATGAATCCATAAGATCTAAAATAGTTAATAAAAAAAAATTTCTTAATTTTAAGACGAAATTATTTTAATTAATTTTATATGTTGTTTTTCGAGTTATTATCCGACAATTTTAAATTGTAGCAATTTGAAAAAAATATATGTTTTTGGTTTTAAGTTTTAGTTGAAAGATAATAATATTACTTTTACGAAAATTCTAATGTTTATAAACATAACAGCTGATTTGTAAATACATTGTGCATTACAAAAGGAAAAAAAATATAAAGTTCATTGAACTCTTACTTAACAAAAAAAAAACGTAGAGTTGCCATGAGTGGGCAAAACTAAAAGTAATGTGGGAATTCTTTTTCATTCGAATTTCCAAAAAAAATTATGGCAGAGTTTGTTTTGTGTATTTGTTACATAAAAAAAATATGATTAATAAATAGGAATTAATAATATTAAGAAATTCAAAATTTGGTTTGTCTTGTTGCCGAAATTGAATAACATAGGCTAGGAAATAAAACTTGCCAACGCAGGCGTCAAAGAATTGTATAAATTTGTTGGGTAGAAAAAAAAATGTAAGTTAATCCTGGTTCTAAAAATTTCATTAGATTTTTGTTCTTTTTTTTTTTTTTTGTCAAAATTTATAGAAGCATAGCGTCAACGAGTGGAATGAGGTAACAAAATATATAGTATTTTCTTTTTCTATTACGATTGAATTTTTTTTTGTAATTTTAACTTTCATACATTCCAATGAATATTAGTAAATATATTGTAAACAGTAAACACCAACAAAACTATACGATTTTTTTTTTGTTATTTAATTAAATTTATTCTTTTATGTTTTATTTCATTAAGCCATTCTCTTTGATTAAGAAAAAATAAAAAAAACAATTTTGGTGATGTTTACCGTTTGGTGTCAGTATTGAGTATGTTATTTTCAATTGAACACTTACATATATTTGGTATCAGCTCCAACGATGAATGTACATTCAGCTATTGGGTATAGATGAGTTAGAGAAGTTGAGATAGAGTTTAGTTTAGTTATTAGCAATTAGTAGTGTCTTTTGTGCTAGAACCCTACCACATGATGTCAATTATTTAGGCACTTTTTATTGTTTTTTTTTTTTGTAACCTAAGCTTAGCAACATTTTTTCCTCTCAACATGTATATTAATTATTAGCAACTTTTTATATGTTACATTCTTTGCAACATTTTATATGTTAAATTCTTAGCAACACTTTGTTTTACATTTTAGGCAACAATTCAAAACCGTTTTATCTACTTTTGTATGTGTTCAATTTTAGGTATTACAAATACTAATATAACAAGGACTTTTGATTTTGTATCCTCTTTTTTTTTTTAAATCCTGTTTTCTGAATTTTAAAAAAAAATTCACGTATTAATGCACAAGTAAAAAAAAATAGAATTTTAATACTGAAATTTAAATTGGAATAAATTGAAGAGTAATTGTTGAGAGATCTGGAATTTGATTCTCACAAAAATAATTCTCATTAAAGAAATTTAATAACTGGTGCCGTTATAATTATATTAGGAAATTCCATATAAAATTGTGTTTTAAATATTTAACAAAAACCTGATAGAAAATTATAAATTTTAATTTTTGATGAAACTGTCAATTATCCTTTTTACTCTTCAAGGACCTTTTTTTAAACTTTTGCGGATTTTGAAGATAAAGTGAACTTTTTTCTTTAAATTTTAATTCTTGCAAAAAAAAATTTAACACTTCGGTCGTTCTTTTATATATAAGTTGCGGTATTTTCCGATTTGCACTATTTTTCTACGATTCCGGTTTTTTTTTTCTATAGGAATTTATAAAGTTTAAAGATAAGGAGCACTTAAATGTCTTTGATTCACTACAACGCGGTATGGTATTTGCTCGGCTGATTATAAAAACGTGATTGCCGTTTAATCCAAAAATGTATGTACAGTAGCTGTTGAGAGATCACTTTTCTTTATACAATTTATATACAGAATATGGTGCCAAATCTATGAGAGGAAAAAAAACGTTTTTTTTTTTCTCATTACATTTACAGTATAAAAAAAATTAAAATGATCTTACCCTTGATGGATATGGCACCAGGAAAAAAAATGTAAAAATCAGGACCAGAATATCCAATTATTAATGGTATCAAAAATTGGGTTGTTGTAGTTGGATTGGAAAACTTTTAAAATTCTAATGAACTGGGTTTATATATAGAAATGTTTGGAGTTTGAGCATAGCATCAAAATCCTTGATTTCTATTATGAAAACCTGAAGAAATTCCAGACGTCGTTCAATATTACAAAGTATCAAAGTTCACAAACAATTTCAGGTATAATTAACTTGTTACTCCAAAGATCAAGACAGAAATAGAAAGAATATTAAATGTGCTTAAATGTTTAAGTCAAACTCAAATAATAAACCGAATTGCTGAATTATTAGTAACATGCTTTTACAAATACATGTACATTTTTGGATAACCAAAGATGCAAAATTGTAGCAAGTGGTAGATTTTTTTTAGACATTTTTGAACGGAAGGGGATTAATATGTCAAATTATTGTATTGAAGGGATATTTGACAAAAAGTACATTTAAAACTAATTGGTACCTTAGAATAAAAAATTTATAAACCACGAATTGCTGCTATCATCTTTACAATACATTTGTAAATTTTTAAAATACATTTGGAAAATTGTAAACGACATTTGGACAATTTTAAAATACATTTGGACAATTTTAAAATACATTTAGACAATTTTAAAATACATTTGAAAAATATTAAACTACATTTGGACAATTTCAAAATACATTTGGACAATTTTACAATACAATTGGACAATTTTAAAATATATTTGGACAATTTTAAAATACGATTGGACAATTTTAAAATTAATTTGCACAATTTTCAAAATATTTTTTGACAATAATCAATAATCAATATGTGTGTTGTTCGACCTTTTATTGTAATTTTAATTAAAATTATTAGTTAAGCTCAAGGTCTAATTTGTTTTTTATTATTGTTCCTTATTATGCCTGATGATGCTTACTAGAGGTTAGCGAAATATTGATAATTTAAATAAATAAAAATATTATAAAACAACTTAGACCTTGAGCTTAACTAATTATTTTAAATAAAATATATTTGGACAATTTTAAACTACATTTGGACAATTTACGCGTGATCAGTAAAACTATAGATGGGCACATGAGCAGATTAAAGCGTGAGTGTGATTGAATTCAATTTTACTCACGTGATTGTGAGTGTGAGTTAAGAAAAAATTGCGTGAGTGTGTATGTGTGAGTAAGATTTTTGCGTGAGTGAGTGTGCGTGAGTCAATTTTTTTTGCGTGATTTATTTTCTCTTCATATTTCCTTTCGTACCAAAAAAAAAAGCAACAAAAGAATTTTAAATTTGGCTTAATTTAAGATTTTGTACCGAAAAAAGCAAAACCAAAGTGTAAAATTTCTCTGAACTTCAAATTTTGCTGAAAATTTTCAAAGATTTTTGAAATTTTAGTTTTTGAAATATTAGTTTTTGAAATTTTAGTTTTTGATTTTTTTTGTTTTCTGAACTTCAAATTTTGCTGAAAATTTTCAAAGATTTTTGAAATTTTAGTTTTTGAAATATTAGTTTTTGAAATTTTAGTTTTTGAATATTTTTTGTACAAATATGAGTTACGTGAGTGTGAGTCAACGTGAGTGTGAGTCAACGTGAGTGTGAGTGAAGCTTACGTTAGTACACAGTCACGCGCCCATCTCTAATAAAAAAAATAACACGGCTAGTCCCAGCCGGCTGTAACTTAAAAGTGCGAATACCTTCAATTTAAACTACACTACTCTGTAGTACAGGGTATAATGAGTTTGTGCTGATGTTTGTAACTACCCGAAATATTGGTCTAAGACTAGGGTTGCCAGACGGCCTGGAATGGCCTGGATTTTCCAGTTATTAGAGGTCTGGTCCAGTTTCCAGTTAAAACATAACTTATCCAGTTGAAAAAGGATTTCTTTTATTTTAACAATTATTTTTTTTTTTATTAAATATTTTTTATAAATCATAGATATAACATAAATGCCTCTTTTGAATACGGAAAATGTGGTCTTTTTGCGGCATTTTCACAATTTTTTTTACAACTTTTTCGAGCATTTCGGGAAGTCTGATTTCGGCACGAATGTTTTCCTTGAGGTCGTCGATGATTTAAGGATTCTTGGCGTACATTTAAATTTTAAAATAACCCCACAAAAAAATGACTGGATGGGTCAAATCTGCAAATGGTGGTCAGTTGTTGTCGCTCTTTTGTGACTTCGCACGTCCCGGAAATTTTAACTGTCCTCCTAGATTTCCACATTTGACCACTTTGGACATAATTTTGTGGGGTTATTTATAAAGAAAAATATACTCTAACAATCCTCAGGACGATGACGAAAAATAAATAGAAATGCTTAAAAAAGGCACATTTTGCCGTGGCAAATAGAGACGGCCATTTAGTCCAAAATAAAAGTGTGTTTCACATATCAAAATCGATTGATTTTTTTCAAATTATTAAAAAAAAAAATATGTATGGGTCCAGTTACTTTTTCAAAATCCAGTTGAAAATTTTCCATTATCCAGTTATTCGACTTCTGGTATCTGGCAACCCTATCTAAGACCCAACTTTAAGTATGTATACTAATCGACTCAGAATCACTTTTTGAGTCGATTTAGCGATGTCCGTCCATGTAAACGTTGTCAGCACGAAACAGGTCGCAATTTTAAACCGATTTGTCTGAAATTTAAAACCTTAGCTTTTTTGACCCAAGGACAAGTGATACTGAAAATGGAAAAAAATCGGTCCATGTTTAGACCTAGCCCCCGTACAAACGTGCCCCTTTAAATATGGGTCAAATGACTCTAACAACCGTACTTTAATAGGTATCTTTTCGAAATTTGGCAAGTGAACGTGTTTTATATTCAAAACTTACCATTCAAAATTTTAAAGGAATCGAACTAGTTCTTCTGGTTCGATTCATACAATACAAACCACACTCTCGATATTCACATAAATCTAGCCCACGACCCCCAGAACCGGTAAACCGACAGAAAAAAAACTGTTTTCAGTTCACCGAAAATTTTTAATTCCGCTTAACCGGTTTGCAAAATAACCAAAATTTTGGGAAACCCGGTTTTTTGATTAACCGGTTATCCGGTTAACCTTAAAAGGCAACTTTTCCGATCCCGACATTTTGAAACTCGCAAAAAAAGGAAAATTTTCCCGGCCCTAATAAACAGCCTTACCAAAGAACAAGGGGAAGTGTTAAATTCGGCTGTGCCAAATCTTTAATACCCTCCAACATATAAAAAAAAAAATTTAAAAAATTTTTCAGGGGCGGTTTTTTTTGAGGGGGTCAGTAGGGGTCATTGGGGGACACCTAAACCCATGTGGTAAATGTTTAAAAATTCATTTAAATTGCTTTTGGAGCTTAAATAATACAATTTTTTCATTTTGGGGGCGGGCAAAAAATAAGCGATTTTTTTTATTTCCAAGTGCAGGACCTTGAACTTTTTCTGACATCAAATTATTTCATTTGCTTAACAGAAATACAAAAAAAACTGTGAAAATATGGCGTTTTTCAGAGGTTAGTTAAGTTCTTCAATGTGGAACTTTTTCCCCCCGGTCCGATTTTACCCATTTACGAATTTAAACTGCCTAGGACCAAAACACATATTCCTGCCAAACGTGATAAGTCTATCTCTTTTATTTTGGACTGCATCGTGTCTCATACAGACGGATGGACGGACATTCTAGAAAAGTCTTTGAATCGATCATAGATCAATAATATATGGACAATTGTCATTAACTTTTAACACTTATGATATTCTGTTAATTTTGGAATAACTTTTTTATTTGTAAATTAGGTGGTACCTGTGAATGATGATAAGTTAAGGGAACATTAAAGAGTAATTGTGCAAAGGCACAGCGCAAAAGGTCTCATTAGTTCATGGTAAGGAATGTTTAAAGTTGAAAAATGTAAAAAAACCGCTTGATACACTCACGAAATTTTTCGTCCAATGTTTCATATTGTTGGGTGCGTTAAAGCTATTGCTCCAAAATTAATATCACTTAATCAGTAGCTTGGGCAATTATTTGGTGTAGGTTTAGTGGATGTGCCATAAACTAGAAAAAAGTTACATGGACTCAAATCTTTGATACCAATTTTTTTCAATTTTCAATTTTTTGAGGTTTTTTGATTGTAGCTTTTGGTGCAAACTGTAATTTCAAAATTTAAATACACATAGTTAAAGCCCTTGTAAATAAGCACAATTTGAGCTTGATTCGAGTGATGTGCTCGCGATGGTTACGAAGCTGCAGCTCTCCAAAGATGGGAAGAAAAAACGTGAATTTTTTAAAAAGTCTGTTTTTTGCGAGGCACACTCCCAGTTTTATTTCGAATGGTTCCGAAAGCTTTGTGAACTTTATAATTCACCATTTCCCACTTGATTTACAAACGCACCCAAAAAATATTCAATTGCAAAAATTTTATGAGCTTTTTAATTTTTTTTGCAAAATTTCGATATTTTAGTTTTGCAACAATGGACAGCCAAATGTGCATGCCTGAAAGTTGAACATGCAGAAACAATGGTATGTGCAAATATAATAAATCATGGAAAGCAACATTGATCAAAAGTTAATATTGGCGAATTCCGCGGTGTTTTTCAGTTTTCGCTTTTTTGTAAGGCACATCCAGGCCGCTTATAGAAATTGGACGGTGAGAGGCGCGTTTGGTTCTTTTTAATGCTATATCTTCAATTAATTCGCACCCGAAAAAATTTAACGTTTAAGCGGGATTTCGGTGGTTTTAAATTTTTGATACTTTTAAATTTAATGCGTGTATAAAATCTTACATTACTCAAAAAAAGTAGAAAAGAAATGTATTTTGATAGATTTTGACATGTCTTACTCGAATAATATTTCAAAATTAGTCCATTGATTTTTGCAGTCGCGAAAATCGCGAAAAATCGCTAAAATTTGTTATAACTTTAATAAAGTTAGTAATAACGTTAAAATATTTCGTAAAAACGTTAATATTATCATTATTAATCATACTTTGAATAGTTTCAATATTCAGTGAAGGACAACACTGTAAAATCAGACTTTAAATATTAAAAAAAAAAAATCAAAAATTATTAAATTTTTTTCAAAAATGTTCCCTTTAAACCACTGCTATTTCTTACCTGTTAGAGATAGAATAATAGTGTCAACTAAGAATTTGTTGAGATTTTTTTAATGCATTTGGTTATATTTTTCTAAAAAAAATTAAACCGCTGGGAACATTTTTATTTTCAAAAAATTGGAAAATGTGCCGAAAAAAAATTGGTTTAATGCAAATATCTCGATATTTAGCAAAGATTTTATGCATGTTTGGTTGCGTATTTTAGCTCTAGGTAAGCATAATACAAAATGGTAAGTTTGGTTAAAAAATGTAATTTTGACAATTTTTTTAAAAATGTTAACTTTAAACCGCCATAGTTTTGGGTGCGATCGCTCAAATTAATGCACGCGAACGGATTTAAATTACTTAATTATAATTTTATTAACCCACAAAAACTTATCAATGTGCCACGAAAAAAAATCGATATTTTTTTTTTTTTGAAAATATTAAAAGTTAATGACAATTGCTCATATATACTTTTTGGGGTCCCCGACCGATATTTTGATGCGTTACAAACGGAATGACAAAGTGAGTATAAAAATAAATTTAAAGTCAACTTTAAATTCTATTTCCATACAAATTGTTATCGTTTTTAAAACCGACTTAAAAACATATATGTCTGTTAAAATAGACTTTTTGCTTTTAAAATTCTGATTAATTTCTATTAATAAAAAAAAAATGTTTTTTCGACCTTTAAAATATTATAGTTTGAGTAGGTTTATTCTAGCTCGAGGTCTAATTAAAACTATGATATTCTCGTAGAATGATTATCATAGAATAATAATATTAGAATATCATAGTTTTAATTAGTAAATAAAATGATGACCTCGAGCTAGAATAAACCTACCTTTTGTTTTTCTTTAAATCGGACCAAAAACTTTAAAAATGGAAGAAAAAAATTTCTGTCAGATCAGTTTTGGAATTTTTCGGGAAATTTTGTTATATTTTTGGGGGCAAAGGAAAAGGTAACTGGCAACGCTGAAAAACACCAACAAATAAACCTGTCTACTCTCTAATATCTAGTTGATGATTCATTTGTTTTATTTTTTATTTGTGCATAATTTATATTATATTACTTCATAAATACACCAATACCCCGGTTTGCGTCGTTAATTGGGACCGGAGAAACGCGACGCAAACCGAAACGACGCAAACCGAACCACGATTTTCCATACATTTGTATTGATTTTCATTTAATTGGTTCCGAGATTCATAATTTTTGCAGAAAAATTAGATTTTTCAATAAAAAATAAAATTTTTTTGTATTTTTTTTTTTGAAAACAGTTTTAATTAAAATAAAAATATAACAATTCATGAGAAAAACATAACAAAACTATAAAAATATTAAGATAAAAATAAAAATAAAAAATTCATAGTATAAAAGCAAGTATAAAAGCAAGCTTTGTATAAACATTTTCATATTAACGACGCAAATCGAAGCACTAACGACGCAACTTCGAAGTCATGCTACGCAAACTGAAATATAAACGGGAAATACCCTTTTTTTGTTTTAGATTTGTACACACATTTTTATATCAACGATGCAAATCGAAGCACTGGCGACGCAACTTCGAAGCCATGCGACGCAAACTGAAACCAAAACGACGCAACTTCGAAATCACAGAAATTTGAAAACGACGCAACTTCGAAATGACGCAAACCGAAGCGACGCAAACCGGGGTATTGGTGTACAATATTTTGGTTTTTTGTTTGTTAAAAATTTTTAAAAAAAAATTCTTTTGTTTTTTGTATAAATTTCTTTCCAAAATTATTTTATTTCTTTGCTTTTCCCTTCTTTCCTGGTTGGTTGGTAGTTATGGTCATGTGTTTCGTCTTTGTTAGTTAATTTAATACCATTTTTTCCACCAACAAAAACACAAATAAAATATGTTTGAAATATAATTTCTTTTATCTTTTAATTAATTTGTTAATTTGTCTGAGGGGGTATTAACATCAAACATACATGCATACATAAGTAACGATATCGTTTTTTTTTTTAAATATACGGCAGAGCTGCCAAGCTAATTTTTGTTTAGGTACTTAAGGGCTCGTTATTCAACTGGTAACGCAACAAAAGTAGAAGTAACAAATCAGCTGTTCGTTTTTGTTATATAGCAATACAACATGCACTCGAAAAAAAGAATTAACTAAAACTTTGGAAAAATTTTCTTTAAAATAGCTTATAAATTTTCCCACAATTTAGTTAAATTTAACTAAAAGTTGGGAAATTTTCTTAACTACATATTAGGAAAAAATTTTAGTTCATTATTTGGATTTCCTTAAATGGAATTCCATAATACATGGAAGAAATTCTTATCGTCAAAGAAACTTTCCCTGAATATATGAAAAAAATCTTTATTTTTAAGAGATATTCCTCATCTTTAATTTAAGGACGTAATTTTCTACCAATTAGTTCATCTTCTTGGATTTGAGGAAGTTTTTTTCACCTTTTTAGTAAAATTTTTATACCCTGGGAATTTTTTTTTCAAAAAACTTAAAATGGCGATATTTCGAAAACTAAGCCAGATAGAGTAAAATGGAAACAATTTTTGGAATCTCCATAGTATCGCCGGTCCGCTTAAATAGAAAAACACGTGACTCCGTTTTATTCGCAGCGAGTAATAGTTTTAAATTTATCGAGTTTTAAAAATTCTCAAGACCCTCCACTAAAAAAAACCTTGTAAAATTACAAGAAAAGTTTGTAACTTTTTTTTTGCAACCTCCTATTTGACAAGAATTCCTTGTTATTTTATAAGCTTTTTACCAATAATTTTGTAATTTTACAAGCTTTTTACCAAAAAAAAATTGTAAATTTACAATTTTTATCCAGATCCCAGTGAAGCAATTACCTGACCAGAGAGTGTCGGTCAATGGCAGATGAAGTGTTCGATAGTTTCCAACTGCTTCTCATCCGTGCAACTCAAACAAGTCATTTAACGGCACATTTAACCGCTCTGTATGCTTCCCTATAAAACAGTGTTCGATAATTACAGCAACCACCGTCGAAATCTTATCTCTTGGAAGCGATATCAGCTTACTTGTGCGCTTCTGATTAAGAGAATTCCAAATCTGTCCATCCATTTGCCTATCTCTGATCCATATGAGTCGTATGTGAAACTGCTTGACCATCTCATTTAAAGACGTGCGGCAGTTAAGGGTGATCTTGCTTTTAGAAACATTACCTCCAGGGACTTGACCACGGCTTGACTGTCAGAATAGATGTTGACTGCAGTTGTAGATAATACATTGGAACTCAACCAGTCAGCCACCTACTTTTTTGCCAGCATCTCTGCCTGGTAAACACTGCAATGGCCTAACAATCTTCGAGCCAGACTAAACCCAAGCTCCTCCGAAAATAGACTCCAAAGCCAACTTATTCGTGCAGCCTCGATCCATCCGTGCAAGAATTTATGGAGGCTCCCTGGATGGTATCATAGTAGTAAAGTGGCGCTCGAAAAGTCTCATAGAGGGAGCACAGTCCACATTTTGTGGTATTGATATCTTCTTCAAGAACGCGCTATGGCCACAATCGCTGCTACTCCATTGCAGTGTGCTATTAAGTCGAATTGCCGACATAGCCGTATACTGCCAACCCAATATGTCCAACACAACAAAAGACAGTTAAAACTACTACATTTGTTGTTGAGCATTTGTTGTTGAGCAGGAAGATCAAGGAAGTTACGGATTTCATGGACAAGAGACGCATCCTGATCGCGGCCCTCCAAGAAACTAAGCTGACGAGCAGGAACCCAATCTCCTGCTCGTCCAGCTATAGTATCATAAGGCAGGACCGCGAAAGGGATAAGGGCGGAGGCCTTGCTTTTCTTGTTCATGACTCTGTTAACTTCCGACCGCTGTCCATCACATCGAACGACGATCACCTGGAACTCCAGGGGATAGCCGTTCGATCAGGAGAGGATGAGATTGAAATTGTGAACGTCTACATCCCTCCAACAGCGGCCTGCCGTTCGGGATATCGTCCTTCCATTGAATTTTTAATGGAAGGCGATAGTAGGGTCATACTCGGTGACCTAAACGCTCACCATGATAGCTGGCATTCTGAGCTGGAAAATGATGCGAGGGGTAATCTCTTTGCTGATGAAATTGACAACACAAATTACTGTGTTGTCAACGAGAGACACCCTACTCGCATCACCGCAAACTGTCGCAGCTCACCAGATCTTTCGATAGTCAGCCCTGACCTTGTGGCCTTCACCACCTGGCATGCCGACATCGCTCTCAACTCTGACCACATCCCAATTACCGTCAAGATTGCAAAAAGCCCAGACTTCATACCTGCTGAAGAACGGACTTTTGTAAACTTTCGGAAATCGGATTGGGCCAGATTTGAGGAGATGACGGAAGCACAATTTGGTCATCTGACTCCTCCCTCAACGTCATCAGAGGGAGAAGGTAATATACGAAAGATCTTGGTCGATGCGAAAAACCGCTGCATCCCGGCTGGACGCATAGCGAAAATGCGCCCAAATTTTCCACCGGAGGCATGTCGCCTAGCAGATAGGCGAGATGCCATCCGGAGGGAAAATGCAGCGGACCCTCGTTTAAGGCAACTGAGCGCCGAGATTGAGGCTCTAGTCTCTGCTCACTGCAAAGACCTGTGGTTACGGCACCTTGAAGAGTCGGATAAAGGTTCTAAGCGTCTTTGGTCGACGATAAAGAACCTTTCGAATCCCCGTAGAAGCGGAAGAGCCACTCTCACTTTTGAGAGTGGCACGCCGCTTGACTCCCAAAAGTGCTGTGCTGCCTTAAACCGACAGTTTGTAGAGCATCCAGCCAGACCCAACATGGACCAGAGAGTCATCCGAAGGAGGATCAGATCTCTACCTCACACAGAAGATGTAAAGATCACTCCGGAGGATGTCTCTAAAGCTATCAAAGAAGCGAAAGCCTCCATGGCAATAGGTCCAGATGGTCTCGCTATGATCATGCTTAAACACGTGGGGGAGAAAGGGTTGACATACATGGCAGAAACGTTTAGCCTGTGTGTTAACTCCTTGGAGATTCCAGACATATGGAAGCTCGGGAAGATTATTCCCCTTCTCAAACCTGGGAAGCCCAATAATTTGGGGAGCTCCTACAGGCCGATAACACTACTGTCACCAGTGGTTAAGGTCCTGGAATCTGTCCTTCTCCCTACTCTTAGGGAGAATCTCCCCATGGCGGACCACCAACATGGCTTTCGTTCTGGTCACAGTACAACAACTGCGTTGTGCGAAATCACGACAGCCATAGCCGGAGGCCTTAACAGCAAACGCCCACACGAGAGGACCATTGTGGTCGCTCTCGATCTGTCTAAGGCCTTCGACACGGTCTGCCACACGCAGCTTCTGCAAGACCTGTATGACTCTACGCTCCCTAATGACCACAAACGATGGTTGGCGAATTACATGGCTGGGAGGCAGTCATATGTAGAGTTTAGAGGTTCCAGGTCGGGACTGCGGAGAAATAAGCAGGGTGTTCCACAAGGGGGTGTCCTTTCACCCATCTTGTTCAACACGTATATCTCCAAAATCCCGACCCCACCTCCAGGACTGAAATTGATATCCTACGCCGATGACTGCACAATTTTGTGCACAGGCAGGGATATCGAAGCCCTGGAGGAACAGCTTAACAGCTATCTGCCAACCCTGACAAAATTTTTGGCAGATAGGAACCTCCAGCTCTCGACACCCAAGTCGACGGCCACGCTCTTCACCACGTGGACTAAAGAGGTTAACAGGGAACTCAATGTCCACATTAGTGGGCAGAGAGTTCCCACGGTGAAAAACCCCAAAATTCTTAGGGTTCACTTCGATAGCCTCTTTATGTTCGCGAGGCATTCTGAAGAGGTGACCAGGCGAGTGAAAGGGAGGAACTCCATTTTGAAAGCGCTAACGGGCAGCACCTGGGGTAAAGATAAGGAGACGATCTTGACTACGTATAAAACCATAGGTCGTCCCCTTATCGATTATGCCTCCCCGGTATGGTCGCCGTCCGTTAGCGACACACAATGGAGAAAGCTCCAAACGGTGCAGAACACGGCCCTCAGGGTGGTAACAGGGTGTCATTCCATGGCATCTGAAGACCACCTACATGAGGAGACCAAAATTCTGCCCGTTCGGAGCCATTGCTCCCTTCTCACTCGTCAATTTGTACTTGGATGTCATATGACCGAGCACTCCAACCATGCAAGCGTCGTTGGTACGTCGGCACCGGAGGTGAGACAGGTGAGGTCTGACCTACGGTCCGAGAAATCGGCCGTGGGTCACCTCATCGGTCTTGTGCAGAGTGGCGACTTAAAAGAGGCGCAGGCTCGCCTACACACGGAGATCGTCTCGGAATCCATTGGGAGGATGCGAGACAATGTTGTGTTAGGTGTCAGGCCCCCTCCCCTTTCCGAATCCGAAAAGAGCCTGCCACGTAAGGTCCGCACGACATTGTCCCAACTCAGGTCAGGTTACTCTAGGGGGTTAAATAGTTACCTGGCCAGAGTAAACCCTGACATCTCTGATGCCTGCCCTCTTTGCAACGCTACACCTCACAACACCATACACCTCTTCGAGTGCCCGGTTCGGCCCACGACACTCACACCTAGGTCATTATGGACCAATCCAGTCGAGGCAGCTCGCTTCCTCGAACTGGAAGGGTAACCTGCTATATGTCTCCTATCCCAATCCCCTTCCCATCCCCATCCCAAAATATATTTTTAATAATAATATAATAATAATTTACTACTAACATTTCACTGTATCTGCATGTGAACCTCCAGTGGACGTTACA
Source organism: Pegoplata infirma (assembly GCA_963921195.1). NCBI lineage: Eukaryota > Metazoa > Arthropoda > Insecta > Diptera > Anthomyiidae > Pegoplata > Pegoplata infirma. Next base: position 95,907,396 of record OY992538.1, on the reverse strand, counting down.
ACAACAACAACATTTGTTGTTGTTTAGGCGTCCACTACATTTTATGGTAAAATCAAGCAAAACTTGTTGTTGTTTTTAACTATTGATAACCAACTACAAAAAACTGTAAAAACAACTTCAAATTACAGTTGTTTTTACTGTAACTTTTTTGTCTGAATTTTTTTATCAACAAAACAAAAATTCTAAACGTCAAAAACGTTTAAAATAATTTGGAAATAATTCCTGCACATCCGTTTTTCTAAAAATTTCTAGAAAATTATAAGTTTCTTATAGACTAAAAACAACTGCATGAAACAACTGTTACTACAATGTAGTAATTTTTGTATTTGTTTTTAAAAACACTACAAAAAACAGTTGTTTGAGATTTTTCATACAAAAACAACTGTAATTGTAGCTGAAAACAACAACTACTACTTACTACACAAATGACCGTCATGTAATAACTGCAATAATGTTCTGAGTGAACGGTATCAGGTGAAGGAGGATTTCTAATGTAGTACGAATTGCACCAGTGATGCACATCAACGCCGTTCTCTATACCATCGCGATGAAGACACAGTTCCCTTTTGTCTCTAAAGCAGGCCACCAGACAATGATTCCACACAGCAGAATTGGACGCACCACCGCTGTATAAATTCAATGACAACTTTAGGGCTATAGCCCTATGGGGCTTTAGACCTAAATGGCCCCGTTTTCCAATGGCCCCTTTATAGGAATACAAATCATTTGTTGCAGTTCTCACCCGTTCCGCAATATTACGCCTGAAATTCAACTTTCTATCTAGAAATACTCCAAGATACCTGACCCGAGATACTTGACTCCATCTGATAAGCCAATTTCAGTGCCATCCAAAGAAATAGGATCAAAACCAGGAATCTTATTTTCCTTGTAAACAAGAGATGCTTGAATCAACTCCCAGACTACATTCTCTTGCCCATTTAGACAGATCCTTTAAGGAATCCTGAAGAATGCCCCTTAATGTTGGCAGGTGCTTTACCGCTATCGCGACATCGTTAGCATATGCGACAACATGACAACCACGTGCTTCTAGAAAGAGCAGCATTCAATTCGGTGCCAGGTTCCTGTGGTGTGCCCTTATTGACAAATCGAGATGTGAAAGACGTTCCCAATTCAGACGTTATACGTCTATTGGCAAGTAGATTTTCCACCATTAAAACGATCCCCCGCTTTACTCCCAGACCAGACAATGCCACAATTATCTAGTCTGGGATGGCATTTTTAAAAGCCCCCTCTATATCAAGGAAGGCCACCATACTGTTCTCCTTTACCGAAAGCTATCTCTCGGTGGTACCAACGAGCTAATAAAGAACTGTTTCTATTGATCTACCTTTACAGTATGCATGTGGCCTTGTCGAAAACAACTTCGGGTCAATCACTTTACGCAAATATGCATCTATCATTCGTTCCATTGTCTTTAACAAAAAAGAATTCAAACTTATCGGTCTAAAATCCTTCGCAGCTGTGTGGGAATTTTTCCCAGCCTTCGGGATAAAGACGACTCTAGTATCCCACCATTTTAAAGGAATATACGAGCAGTTTATGCAGAGATTATACAGCCAAGAGATTATACAGCCAAGGGGCTATATAGTCTGACAGTATACAATCAGGCCCCGGGGATTTATAGGGCCTGAAGCTTTTAACCGCCCAGATTAATTTGGCATGTTTATTATTTTCGAAACAATTTCAAATGTTTGGGCGTCAGAGACTTCCAAATCCTGAAACGGCGTCAAGGAATTGCCCGAAAAATGCGTGTTGAGAAAGAGATCCAGCGACTCTCCACTGGAGGAAGACCACACCCCATTAGGATCTTTCAGGTATCCCAGGGTGCAAGGAGAAGAAGCCAGAACCTTGCGCTCACTGGATGACTCAGAAACGTCTTCTATGTTTCCACAGAAGTTTTTCCAAGAATCACATTTGGCAATTCTGATCATCTTCTTATAACTCTTAAGCTGCAGCTTATATGCAGACCAATCCTCGTCTGATCTTGAAGAATTAGTATTATTAAAAAGCTTTCTGCAGGAATCTCTGCTCGTCTGCAACTCATTTGACCACCATGGTGGCTTCTTTTCCCTCTAGGCTTTGCAGAAGGGCAAGACGCATCCTGGCACCTATTACAAACATTTGTTATATGGTCAACCAGACAGTCAATTTCCGCCAAACTATGCGGTTCAGATAAGGGTACTTCTTCCAAAAGCCCAGAAAAAGTCTCCTTATATTTCACCCTTTTTGTTCTCTTCAGAATTGTTTGCTATGGACCCTCCGGTCCATGTGAGCAGACTTTGACTCCGCCACCCTTAACCTTGTCTTCAAATTTCTAGAGACTGCCTTAACCGGACCAAGCTCCCTGAATAAAATCTCAATGTAGCGATGATCTAAGATAGAAATGTTCTTCCAAAACTCCGGTCAGATAAGTGTCGGTACTTTGGAGGATATAACGCGAATCTGAAGATATTAGAAACATTCGCAATAACTTTGAACGTGTTTAATTTGCACCGCTGGCGGAAACAGTTTTATGGTATCGCTATGGACTAAGAGGTCTATGCTAGAAGTCAATCGGACACCGCCACCCTAACCTAAAGTTCAGTGTTGCCAAACAGCCTATACACGATCAAAATCGCATTTTCATCTAAGAAATTACACAGCATGTAGTTTCGTGTTTGCCCCTCCCCCCCCTTTGGAGAAATTTGGAAAGAGGGATCGAACTAAAATGTGCACTATAGATTGCAACATTAAAATAAACTCGATTTGGTGTTTTATCGACTTAATATCATATTCCCACAGATAAGGTTTATCAAATACAATCAGGTGTTACACTCAAAATATTTTGTAGGCAAAAACAAATGAAAAACACACTTAAAACCAGTGAATAAACAATTGAAAACCATTCCAGTAATTATTTATTTGTTTTAACAAACATCAACATTTATTTTTTACTGTTGACAAAATTTTCTAAAATAAATAACATTAAACATTAAAAAATTAAGGTTTTTTCACTCTTTTTTAACAACAAATTCGAAAAAAATAACCAACGAAAACATTAAAAATTAATGATAGTTCTGTTATTTTTACCAACAAATTTCAAAAAATAACCTACGAAAACAATAAAAATTAATGATTTCGTAGGTAATTTTTTACAATTTTTTATTGAAATATTTTTTTTAAATTTTTAATAAAATTTTTGGGGAATCGATCCCGCAATCAACTACATTCTGGCCAGACACTCTACCCATCGTGCCAAAGTCACTTTATACAAACATGTTTTTATATTTCTATAAATAATTTTTTGATTTTTTTTTTACAAAAAAATAACTGACTTGTGTAGGTAAAAACTAATGATATTTCATTAAAAAATACCAACAATTTAAAAAAAAATTAGTGACACAAATCATTAAAAATCAAAAGAATAATCAGTAGTTTTTACTTACAGAACAAAAATAAATGACTTTAAAAATTAAATGTTAATGAAAGTCTTTATTTTTTAGTGTCTTATTTTTGAAACAAAGGACTGAAGTAGTCATTAATAAAAACTGAACATCAAACAAATGTTTTTTCTTTTAAAAACGACTAAACGGAAAACTTTTTAAATAACCTACAAACAGTTAATGACATAATTTTTTGAGTGTAGTTAAATATTGACTCGGGCATATTTTACAAGTGCCATCAATTGAAAATTTTTATATAAAATCAAACAGTTCAACCACGCATTTATTGTTGACTTCTTATTATTTACTCACCATTATCTACAACTATAAAAATTAAATAAAAATTCCATATTACTAACAAGGGAAATCTCCCTGGTGTCACCCTCCGATTTTCATGAAATTTGGATATGTTCAGAGCGAAAATTAATTCGACACTTATGTTTTTAGCGGCCCAAATCATTTTTAGGGAGGGTTGATTTGTATGGGGGTAAATTATTGCCAAAAAAGTTAATATATTTCGACTAAAATGTTGGTATTTACTCAATATGAAGAAAAGTTGTTCATGTTTGGACACGTTCTTTACACACGTAGATACGTCTTTCTTTATTTTTCCTGCTCTACAAATTAAAAGCAATACCATAAAGATCCGCGGTTGTCACCAGGGAGACTTCCCTTGTAAGTTCTTACTTGTAACAAACTTAATTATTTAAATAATTTTCTAATTGAAATGTTCATTCAGTTAGCAATTTGACCCAATTTGATAATAACAAAAACGTATACAAATATAAAATGAAATGGTATGAATACATTTGATTTATTTAATTTTTTTATGTATAAACATGCAAAGTTATTTAACTTTTTTCAATATAAAATCTCTACGTAATTGCATCAACTAATGATTTAAAATATTTTCACAAACCGAGATGGAGACTTAAGGAAACACTCACGATACACAGTGATGCCAACTTTTTCGGGTTTGCCGAATCTTTTATAACCTCTAAAATGTAAAAAAAAAAATCCGTGGTATTTATTTTGGAGGCTCGGCGGAAGAATTTAGAGGTCATCTTCCGCATCAAGAAAAAAGTTGTCGAGTTTACTAAAAAATTTTTGCACTTAATTTGATCATTATTTTGTTTAGATTCTCAAGGAGAATTTTTTCCCCGATTTTGCCCATTTGTGAACTTACTTAACTAGCCTATGACCGTAAGACATATTCATTTTTCGTATAATACTTACGTATAAAAGAATAAAAATAACGATTAACCCCCAGTTTCTGTAACACGAACGAATGTCAAAAACTTGCATGCATTTTGTTATTGTAACAAAATCAAAATACATGTAAATTGTTGACGTTCGTCATTCGTTCGTGATAAAGAAACGGGGGGTAAATTGCATATCGGTCAAAATTACGATACAAAACCACAAGTCTGGACGAGAGTCTTCAGATTTTTTTTTTACATTTTGAACACAGATGCTCTATGGAGCAATTTTTATATTCTTTTTTACAGTTTAATTGAATTCCAAAAACTCGCGATTTTATTTTTAAAAATCACAAAAAATTTAAAAACTAGTGAAGTTTGAAGAGCTATAACTTTTTAAGTAAATATCGGATTTTTATATTCAAAATTTAAATTAAAAGCCAAAGTCCTCTTCTGCATTCAGAATGCATTTTTTTAATGACACAATTTTTTTTAACTTTTACGTTTAAAGTAGAGGACTTTCGCTTTTAATTTCAATTTTGATTATAAAAAACCGATATTTACTTCAGAACTTACACACGGTGAGCCTCAGCGATGTTTGGGTTCAACTTTAGTGTCGACGAAAATTGTTAACGCAGTTCGATTTCTACTTGATTAAATGTCACAAAACTGTTAACAGCGAAATCGTAGCTGCTCGCATTCGCGAGACATCGCGAAATTAGTGTTTTTGTATTTTCTAAAATTTTGACAATGAAGTTTTTTAAAAATCTTCAAAAACTGAGTATGCAGTTTTAATTGTATTTATTTGCAGGTCACAAAACAGTTAAGATTGTAATCATATCTTCTTAATTTCGCAAAAAATCGCAAAATTAAAAAAAAAAAAATATTTAAAAAAAATATATTTTTCACCTAAATTAGCAGTCAAGATATTGATGTGAGCAGCTTTACCACCATCAACCACATAAAATTTAAACTGCATACACTATATTTGTCATATCTTGATTTTTGTTCCTTTATTTTAGATACTAAAGAAAAAATAAATTAATTAATATAAAAGCTTGAACAGAAATTTTGCAATTTCTCGCAGTTTCGATCTTCTATAATTTGTATGCTTGCAGTTTTGTCAACTTTAATAACCTCGAATTCAAATTACATACCACATTTTTGCATAGAGTAAAAATAGTAAGAGGATTAATGGGGGAAAAACCTTTCCTTTTCGAAATTTGATTTTTAGCCGTAAACTCTGATTATCTCGGGAGTGAAAACCAGAATACACACAAAAGGAAATCGAAGAAAAAATGAAAAAAAACGAATACATTCGAAAGGAATTGAAGGAAAATACGAATACATTCAAAAGGAACCGAAGAAAAAACAAAAAATAAACGAATACATTCAAAAGGAACCGAAGAAAAAAAGATAAATAAACGAATACATTCAAAAGGAACTGAAGAAAAAAAGTTTTCTTCCTTGAGATAATCGGAGTTCATAACAAGGTTTTCACAATACTTTCTCCCATTAAGACTCTTACTATTTTTACTCTATGATTTTTGTCGTTAATTGAAGTAAATGTTTTTACAGACCAAAAATAACACAAAGTAAATGAATAAATAGTAGTTTAGCGAGTTTTTTAGCGATATCTCGAAGAATTGAGCAGCTAGAATTTAAATGTTAACAGCCTTATCACCTTTAATCAATAGCAAATCAAACTGCATTTCGTGTTTTTCAACAATGTTAAAGAAACTTCTTTTATTAATCAAAACAAGAAATACCCACAAAAAGCTGTTTTTCGCTATTTCTCGCAAAAGTGAGCAGCTATAATTTTTTTGTGGGCAGTTTTAATTTCTTCCAACATGCTCAAATCAAACTGCATACCACTTTTTTTATTATTTCTAAAGAACCGGTATTAAGGCCGCTGTTCCAAAAAAAGTAATTCACATAAAAAATGTGAAAATGAAAATTTCCGAATTTTTTTGATGTTCTAGATTTCACATCCGAATTTCTCTTTCGTTTTGTTTCACATAAATAAAATTTGGTGAAAGTAAAACGAATGCAATTTTTTCCTTATATTTTTTAAAATTTTGATTATTCGATTTCAACTTTATATGAAAACGTGATCAACAAAACACTAAACTTGATTTCATGTGATTCGGAAATTTTCATGTGAATTGAAAAGTTGTGAAAGACAGAACAGAGGCCTAAAATATAAATAATAAAAAAAATTATATAATTACGCGATATCTCGCGAAATTTAACATCTACAATTTCGATGTTAACAGCTGTGTGACCTTTGATCAAGCACAAGTAAAACTGCATACCATGTTTTTACGAAATTTTAAAGAAACCTATCTAAAGATAAAAAAACGAAAACAAAAAAAGCAAAAAATAATTTCGCGATTTCTCGAGAACTAAAGAAGATAGGATTTTGATTTTTACTGTTTTGTGACCTTTAAATAAGTACAATTAAAACTGTATACTCAGTTTTTGAAAAAATGTAAAAAACTTCAATGTCAAAATTTTAAAAAATACAAAAACACAAATTTCGCGTTATCTCGCGAATGCGAGCAGCTACGATTTCGCTGTTAACAGTTTTGTGACATTTAATCTTGTAGAATTCGAACTGCGCTTTCACTTTTCGTCGACACTAAAGTTAAACCTAAGCATCGCTGAGGCTCACCGTGTATAGCTCTTCAAACTACATAACTTTTTTATTTTTTTGTGATTTTTAAAAAATGAAACCGCAAATAAAATCGGGAGTTTTTGGAATTTAATTAAACTTTAAAAGGGAATGTCTAAATGGCTCCAAAGGATATCTTTATACATAATATGAAAAAATCTGAAGACACCTGGTCAAAAATACCCTTTTTCTCGTGCTGTTTGATGAAAAAGGACCCAATAGTCGCAAATGTTAAATCAATTTTCTTTCAATTATAATGACGGATCCAATAAGAAGACATACATTTTTTTCCTCCAAATAATGATTGACGATAAACACAGATATTAAACGAGTATTTAATTTTTCTTCGTCATTCAATTTTATAAAATTTTTATCAGGTTATAAGTGCCTGCTGACGTTTTACTTCATCACACATTGATTCTGAGGTCCGCTGTGATACCACGGGACTGTAATAGGTTCTCCTACTAGTCCCTGCAGTTAAACCAATTTTAGTTCCTTATGAAACTTCTTAGATATTGAATTTTGACATCCGACAAATCAGAAATATCGAGCAGCTCCCTCGATCCCAGTCAAGCAATTCTCTGAAAGTTCCGGGCAATGGCAGACAAAGTGTTCGATAGTTTCCAACTCATCCTTATCCAACCACCGTCGAAATATTTCCCCTTGTAAGCGATATCAGTTCACTTATGCACTTCCGATTAAGAGAAGGTCAAATTTGTTGTGTAGTCTTACACGTCTACACCTTTTCCAATTAAAATTCAGAAAAGATCAATTGTAATTCAGAAATCTCAATTGAAATTCAGAAAAGCACAATTGAAATTCAGAAATCGTAATTGAAATTCAGAAAAGCCCAATTGAAATTCAGAAATCACAATTGAAATTCAGAAAACCCCAATTGAAATTCAGAAATCACAATTGAAATTCAGAAAAGCCCAATTGAAATTCAGAAATCACAATTGAAATTCAGAAAAGCACAATTGAAATTCAGAAAAGATCAATTGAAATTCAGAAAAGCCCAATTGAAATTCAGAAAAGCACAATTGAAATTCAGAAAAGCCCAATTGAAATTCAGAAAAGCACAATTGAAATTCAGAAAACCCCAATTGAAATTCAGAAAAGCACAATTGAAATTCAGAAAAGCACAATTGAAATTCAGAAATCGTAATTGAAATTCAGAAAAGCCCAATTGAAATTCAGAAAAGCACAATTGAAATTCAGAAATGCCCAATTGAAATTCAGAAAAGCATAATTGAAATTCAGAAATCGTAATTGAAATTCAGAAATCGTAATTGAAATTCAGAAAAGCCCAATTGAAATTCAGAAAATCACAATTGAAATTCAGAAAATCACAATTGAAATTCAGAAAAGCCCAATTGAAATTCAGAAAAGCACAATTGAAATTCAGAAAAGCACAATTGAAATTCAGAAAATCACAATTGAAATTCAGAAAATCACAATTGAAATTCAGAAAAGCACAATTGAAATTCAGAAAATCACAATTGAAATTCAGAATAGCCCAATTGAAATTCAGAAAATCACAATTGAAATTCAGAAAAGCCCAATTGAAATTCAGAAAATCACAATTGAAATTCAGAAAAGCCCAATTGAAATTCAGAAATCGTAATTGAAATTCAGAAAAGCCCAATTGAAATTCAGAAAAGCACAATTGAAATTCAGAAAAGCACAATTGAAATTCAGAAAAGCCCAATTGAAATTCAGAAAAGACCAATTGAAATTCAGAAATCGTAATTGAAATTCAGAAAAGCCCAATTGAAATTCAGAAAATCACAATTGAAATTCAGAAAATCACAATTGAAATTCAGAAAAGCCCAATTGAAATTCAGAAAAGCACAATTGAAATTCAGAAAAGCACAATTGAAATTCAGAAAATCACAATTGAAATTCAGAAAATCACAATTGAAATTCAGAAAAGCCCAATTGAAATTCAGAAAATCACAATTGAAATTCAGAAAATCACAATTGAAATTCAGAAAAGCCCAATTGAAATTCAGAAAAACACAATTGAAATTCAGAAAAGCCCAATTGAAATTCAGAAATCACAATTGAAATTCAGAAATCACAATTGAAATTCAGAAAATGTAAACAAACCAATTATTAGTCACCACTACAAACATAGACACATTATGCAAATGCAGTACAGAAATGTGTATATGAGAGTATCTAACTTTATTCTCTTGCTACGTATTGTAGAGAGCAGACAGACAATACACTCATAAAATGCTTAAGGTAACATTAAGTGAAACTGACTTTTTATTATTTTTCTTTAAAACTAATTTTTCATTAATGCATTTGTCAAGGTAGAGTAAATATTTTTGTTCACTATATTAATTAATTTACAAAAAATAATAAAAATTCAGTTAAACTAAATTTTACCTACAACATTCTATGAGTGTATTATTGTCTGTCTGCTCTCTACAATAAGTAGCAAGAGAATAAAGTTAAATACTCTCATAGTTGTACAGCATTTGTTTAATGTGTATATGTAGTGGTGACTCATAACTGGTTTGTTTACATTTTCTGAATTTCAATTGTGATTTCTGAATTTCAATTGTGATTTTCTGAATTTCAATTGTGATTTTCTGAATTTCAATTATGATTTCTGAATTTCAATTGGGCTTTTCTGAATTTCAATTGTGATTTTCTGAATTTCAATTGGGCTTTTCTGAATTTCAATTGTGATTTTCTGAATTTCAATTGTGATTTTCTGAATTTCAATTGTGCTTTTCTGAATTTCAATTGTGCTTTTCTGAATTTCAATTGGGCTTTTCTGAATTTCAATTGTGATTTTCTGAATTTCAATTGTGATTTTCTGAATTTCAATTGGGCTTTTCTGAATTTCAATTACGATTTCTGAATTTCAATTGGTCTTTTCTGAATTTCAATTGGGCTTTTCTGAATTTCAATTGTGCTTTTCTGAATTTCAATTGTGCTTTTCTGAATTTCAATTGGGCTTTTCTGAATTTCAATTACGATTTCTGAATTTCAATTGGGCTTTTCTGAATTTCAATTGTGATTTTCTGAATTTCAATTGGGCTTTTCTGAATTTCAATTATGATTTTCTGAATTTCAATTGGGATATTCTGAATTTCAATTGTGATTTTCTGAATTTCAATTGTGCTTTTCTGAATTTCAATTGTGATTTTCTGAATTTCAATTGTGATTTTCTGAATTTCAATTGTGCTTTTCTGAATTTCAATTGTACTTTTCTGAATTTCAATTGGGCTTTTCTGAATTTCAATTGTGCTTTTCTGAATTTCAATTGGGCTTTTCTGAATTTCAATTGTGATTTTCTGAATTTCAATTGTGATTTTCTGAATTTCAATTGGGCTTTTCTGAATTTCAATTACGATTTCTGAATTTCAATTAGGATTTCTGAATTTCAATTATGCTTTTCTGAATTTCAATTGGACATTTCTGAATTTCAATTGTGCTTTTCTGAATTTCAATTGGGCTTTTCTGAATTTCAATTACGATTTCTGAATTTCAATTGTGTTTTTCTGAATTTCAATTGTGCTTTTCTGAATTTCAATTGGGGTTTTCTGAATTTCAATTGTGCTTTTCTGAATTTCAATTGGGCTTTTCTGAATTTCAATTGTGCTTTTCTGAATTTCAATTGGGCTTTTCTGAATTTCAATTGATCTTTTCTGAATTTCAATTGTGCTTTTCTGAATTTCAATTGTGATTTCTGAATTTCAATTGGGCTTTTCTGAATTTCAATTGTGATTTCTGAATTTCAATTGGGCTTTTCTGAATTTCAATTATGATTTCTGAATTTCAATTGGGCTATTCTGAATTTCAATTGGGTTTTCTGAATTTCAATTGTGATTTCTGAATTACAATTGATCTTTTCTGAATTTCAATTGGAAAAGGTGTAGTTTCTGAAGGCATATACAGAAAAAAAAACAAGTAAGAAAGTTATAGTCGGTCAAGACCGACCATATGATACCCTACACCTGTGTTTTTCGGAAAATGGGTCCCTAGCCCAAACATGGACCGATTGGATCTATCTTTTGTTAGATCTTTATTTAGTGTAGAAAACACACCCAGATCAAATTTTAGAGGAATTTTTTTATTTTTTTGACAATAGACTGATTTAACTGAATATCGATCGAAATTTTTATATGGGGACTTATTGTTATTCCAAAAATGGTCCAGTTATATTCAGATTGGATAAGGTTACCAAAGTACAAGTTTAACTCCTACAAATAAAATTTTTATCAAATATTTCCATTTTTATGAATTTTTAGGGAATTATGTGAATATCGGGAGGGTGGTTTGTATGGGGACTACGAAAAGGACTGACCCGATACCTTTGAAATTTGGAATGATTTGTGCATACAAAACTTGATTACCTGTTAAATTTCTAAGCGATATCTATTATAATACGGTTATTAGACCCATTTAAGCCTAATCCAAAGGGGGCGTTTGTATGGGGGCTAGGTCTTAACATGGACCAATTTTTACAATTTCAATAGGTTTTGTCCTTGGGCCAAAAGATGCTTTAAGTTTTAAATTTCAAGTCTTTTGATTGAAAATTGCAACCTTTATCGTGCTGACAAGGGAAGTCTCCCTAGTGTCACACGCGGATCTTTATGGAATTGGTTTTATTTTGTAGAGCAGAAAAAATAAAGGGACACGTATTTCTTTTTTAGCGGCCCAAATTCATATTTAGGGGGTAAAAAGGAGGGGGGAAGACAAGGCCATTTTTCAGTTTTTTTCGTTTATCTCCTATATTATGCAAAGAAACCTAGTCATGTTACATACCAAATGAAAGGTCTTTGGAAAGCCTATCTACGTGTGCTAAGAACGTGTCCAAACATGCACAACTTTTCGTCATATTAAGTAAAATACCAAAATCTTGTGACCTTTTTGTTAATAAGTCAAAAAATATTTACTTCTTTGGCCCGTTGTTATCACCACGAGATAGGTATTTTTAATACCTTTAATCTGATACCACACATGCCTATATTAATTTTGTTTAAATAGGCGTAAATCGTAAAAAACTGAAAAAGGTCAATTTCCCCCCCTACAAATCGATAAAAATGAGTTTGGGCCGCTAAAAAAAAATACGTGTCGAATTAATTTTCGTTCTTAACAACATATCCAAATTTCATGAAGATCGGAGGGTGACACCAGGGAGACTTCCCTTGTGAGTCGATCGGTATACTTAAATCTGGATCTAGGACCAATATTTCGGGTAGTTACAAACATCAGCACAAACTCATTGCACCCTGTACCACAGAGTGGTGTAGGGTATGAATATTTGCCAATGAACGAAATTCATAGTATTCCTAAACAAATACATAAAAAATTATGAACTTTTTCATTAAATTATTGAACTTTTTCATAGTATTTATGAAAAAATGTTAACTATATCTTAAATTCCACATATTATGATTTATTTATAAATACAATGAAAAAATTTATAAGAATAATGAAAAAGTTATTACATTTTTATGAATTTGTTCATAAATACAGGTTCTTTTTCAAATGCAAAGTAAACACACTTTTCTAATGGAAATTTATTATCTGATAAGTAATATATATAGTAGACCCAACAAACAAAATGGTCCGTTTACGGTCCGTTTTCAGTCCGTCTAATAAGGAATCCAACTCCGTAAACGGACTGTTTTCTTGATCCGTATACGGACCAGAAAACTGACTATAAGGAACATCGAATCTGATTCGAAATCCGTTGAGAGTACGACACTTACGGACCGTAAAGGGACCGATATGCAGTGCTAAAAACGGAGTACACTCATTTATAGTACGGACCATTATCGTGCCGTAAAAATGGTATGTACTCCTGTTATAGCGGACCGTAAACGTTACGTATTCGTGCCGTAATTTGAAGCAATATACGGGGTATTATTAGCAAATTTTCATTTAATACTCAATTTTCATGTTTTTTAAATATATTTTAATGGAAATTTCAAAATAAAATAGTAAATATTTAAAAAAATAACGGATTAATTATAAATATATTACAAAAAAAAATCAAAAATAATAGAATGGGAAAGCGAACAATACAAAAAATATACATTTTAAATCTGCTTTTATCAATTTATCTCTAGCGTCATTCAGCGTATTCATATTTTTAGTTTTTACAGAATACCATTCTAATAGACATCTCATACGGCTAGTGTTTGGGAATTCCCGGACTTTTCAATTTCCCGGGAAACGGGAAAAAAATAATTTATTTCCCGGGATTCCCGGGAATCCCGAGAAATTTTCTTTATTAATATAAATCATAAAAAACAATAAAATTTGACCAACTTTTTATTAAAAACAGTTTTATTACAGATAAAGAATTAATTAAAACATAAAAAATCAAAAAATAAAAGTTAAAAATCCTGAAATACATTAAAAAAAAACAAAAAAAATTATTGCAGCTTTTTTCCCCCAAAAAATCGCAAAAAATAGCTAAAAATCGCAAAAAAAATTTAAAATTGCGTTATTCGTGCAAAAACTAATATAATTGGCAGCATTTTTAATATTTGTTTTGAAAATGTAAATTCTAGGTTCAAAATTTTTGTATTTTTTGACAGTCTTATATGGAGTTCACACTACCGACTTTAAACAAGTTGTTTAACAAAACACCAGTAACAGAATAAAAACGTAATGGATACAGAACAAAGACTTTTTTAAACATCTCACTCTTAAACACTTCAAAACAGCAAGTGTGAACGCCGTATTAGAAAAATTATCATTACCCGATGTATATTTTTTGACTTTTTAATTTTTTTCATGATATTGCCACAGACTAATACAGACTCGACATAAGTGACAGATGTCAAAAAAGTAGTCTTGAACCATATGGTTAATGTTTTCAAATTATTCTACGAATTAGGTTAGAAAGAGAAAGATAATATAACGCGCCATTAGAAAAATGGATGCCAGATCGGTTTTTGTTGTTTCACTGACTCCTAAGTCGTAGAAAGTGTTGCCATGTTAGCGTAAAACGGACTAAAAACCGCTGTGATTTCTCCTAAAATCGCTTAGTTTTTCCCCATTTTTTCTTATAAAACTCTACTGTCGAGTCTGTATTTAGTCTGTGATATTGCCATACTTTTTACACTTGGCCAGTTTTCCTATGAATATATATTTGCACTGTTCTTCCAAATAGAAAAAATATAAAAAAATAGCAAATGCAATTATACCTGTATGTAAAAAAAATATTAAAAATTTAATGAAAATAAATTTTTTTTATGTAAAATGGTTTATTATATAAAATTCCCGGATTTCCCGGGAAAAATCAAAAAAATTCCCGGGAATTCCCGTCAGTCTTTTCCCGGGAATTCCCGGGAAATCCGACCCGGGAATTCCCGGACCCCAAACACTACATACGGCTCAAAAGGGGTGTAATTTCAGTTGATTTTTCTGCTGATTTAGGCTGCGTTTTTGACATATCGCTTTAACTTAGTTTAACCGGGAGTTTTATTAAACTTTATAAAAATAAAACCAAGTTTAACCAAGCATTCTGTTTTTCAGTTCAAGTTTAGCAAATGTCGATTAACACGGTATTGCCACAGACTAATACAGACTCGACATAAGTGACAGGTGTCAAAAAAGTATTCTTTAACCATATGGTTAATATTTTTAAATTATTCTACGAATTAGGTTAGAAAGAGAAAACTGATATAACGCGCCATAAGAAAAATGGATGCCAGATCGGTTTTTGTTGTTTCACTCACTCCTAAGTCGTAGAAAGTGTTGCCATGTTAGCGTAAAACGGACTAAAAACCGCTGTGTTTTCTCCTAAAATCGCTTAGTTTTTCCCCACTTTTTCTTATAAAACTCTACTGTCGAGTCTGTATTTAGTCTGTGGTATTGCCATACCAAATGCCACATTTCCAATTAGAATAGTTGCCATCATCGCACATTTTTTCGAATAAAATACCACAGTATGGCAATACTAACCAGTATATTTGAAAATCAGAGGTGTTTTTTTGACATTTTTGTACCTTAGTTTAACTTTCCATTATTGGTGAGTTAAACCTAAAATAAACCACATCTCAAAAACAGAATTAGTGGTTTTAACTCAGTTTAAACCTAAAACCAATAAATTTTACAACTCAAAAACTCAGCCTTACAGATCCTATATTTAATTTATCGGGAATTTTTAATAAGACAAAAAGCGTACACACATATAATTTCTGGAAACCTAAAATTAAACATGTTTTTAGTTATTTTTAACAGATAAATGGGTATTCTATTTAAAATACTTACATTAATTTCTTGGAAGTTAATATTTAAATGTCAAAGAAATCAAATCCATTTTTCGCTCTGAGAAGCACATTTTGCAGGAAGTACCAATTATTTCCTATAACAGAATATCGCCCCTTAGTCACAATTTATTTATTTTTAATTACTGTAAAATCTACATATAACTCACGGACAGAACTCTTTCTATCTCAAACGTGATATTTTGCCGCGTTATTATATTATTTTTTATAAAATTTAATTATTCTGACAAAAGAAGAAACTCCGTAAGTAACGGAAGAAAAACGACACCGTTTGTAACGGATTGAATACGGATGAAAATCGGTGTAGTCCGTTTTTTACGGTACAGAAACGGATACTTTAATACGGAATATAAACGGACCTGTTCGAAAATAATAATTTACGGACCGTTAATGTTCCGTTTACGTACCAGCTTTGACGGATACGAACTTTACGTTCAGTAAACGGGCCATAAAAGCCGGTTTTATGATTCCGTACTTGTCGGTGAGTCCGTAAATGTGTTTCTTGGGTACTATGTAATTTTTTGGGTGAAGTGAAATTTTATGATAAAAATATTTGTAGAACAGTTTAACCCTTTAAATGAACGCTTTATTAGACTTTTGTGTTTAGTTTTTGAAAATGGACTAAAATGACCCCTTAAAATGACAGTTAGAGGGTTAATATGTCTTAAGAATAGAACAACCATACAATTTCGCTGAAGACATTAAACCATTTTTTTAAACTGTGATGTGTTTTTATTATAGTTTTTTTTACGTTTTCCAAACGCCTTTGAAAAAAATTAAAAACTTCAGTGGACCATAAAAAAGAAATCCAAACTGACTTTGTCTATTTGATGGTCTACTTTCGTATGGCGGTAAAGCCATTGAGGCTCAAATCGATAACCCATAATTTGTTGCACAATGCTATAAGTGCGTTTTACGTCAGCAGATATTAAATCTGAGGCCGTTGTGATACCACGGGACTGTAAGAAGTTCTCCTACTAGTCCCTGCCGTTAAACCAATTTGAGTTCCTTATGAAACTCCTTCGATATTGAATTTTGACATCCAACAAATCAGAAATATCGTGCTGATTCCAGTGAAGTCTCTGACCAGAAAGTGCCGGGCAATGGCAGATTAAACGTTAGATAGTTTTCAACTCCCCCTCATACATGCAACTACGCATGCTTTCCTATAAGACAGTGTTTGGTAATTACAGCAACCACCGTCAAAATATCTCCTCTTAAAAGCGATATCAGCTCACATGCGCGCTTCTGATTAAGAGAAGGCATAATTTGTCGTGTAGTCTCACACGTCTATCCATGTGCCCGTCTCTGTCGCAAAACAAAGCCGTAGATTTTGCTTGCAAGTTTCTGGAGGCATTCGATATTGAATTGTGACATTCAATAAATCAGAAAGATCGTGAAGCTCCCTAGATGCCAGTGAAGCAAATCTCTGACCAGAAAGTACCGGGCAATGGCAGATAAAGTGTTCGATAGTTTCCAACTTCTCCTCATACATGCAACTCTGCATGCTTTCCCATAAGACAGCGTTCGGTAATTACAGCAACCACCGAAATATCTCCTATAAAGCGTTATCAGCTCACTTGTGCGCTTCTGGTTAAGAGAAGGCAAAATTTGTCGTGTAGTGTCACACGTCTATCCATGTACCCATCTCTGATTAGTGTCTGTTGCGGAACAAAGCCGTAGATTTTGCTTGCAAGTTTCTGGAGGCATACCAACACATTCCAATTCGGTTAGAACCTGTAAGGTAGTTTTTAGTCTTGCAGTCTCATTATCTTAGAACTTCCCTGGAATGTCTCTGTATCCTGGGATCCATATGAGTCGTATGTCAAACTGCTTGACCATCTCATTTAAAGACGTGTGTCAGTTAAGGGCAGATCTTGTTTTCAGAAACATTGACTCCAGGGACTTGACCTCGGCTTGACTGTCAGAAAAGATGTTGACTGCAGATGTAGACAAGACATTGTCGGACACTTCCTTTATTGCTAGCATCTTTGCCTGGTAAACACTGCATTTATCTGGCAATCTTCAAGCCAGACTCAACCCAAGCTCTTCCGAATAGACCCCAAAGGCCACTTGTTTATGTAGTTTCAATCCATCTGTGTAAAAATTTATGGAGGCGCCACTCACTGGATATTTTCAAAGTAGTAAAGTGGTGCTCAAAAAGGCTAATTGAGGGAGCATAGTGCACATTTAATGGGTCAATCGCTGTTTCTTCACTGATGTGAGCTATTCAGTAAAATTGCCAACGTAGCCGCATACTGCCTGCTCCATATATCCAATGGTAACAGTTAAAGGAGGAATTCTAATACAGCTGTAGCTACGGCATACGCGTAGGTGTAGTAAGAAAAGCACCAGTTATGCACATTGACTCCATTCTCTGTACCTTCGTGATAAAGTTCCCTTTTGTCTCTAAAACAGTGTTTTCTTTTGGAAAACAGTTTTCAGAGAGTTATTTCTATAAAAAACAAGTGAGAGTGTTAAATTCGACAGTGCCGAATCTTGTATACCCTCCAACGTTTAAAAAAAATAACAAATAAATCCAGGGGCGTTTTTTTTGGAGGGGGGGGGGTTTGTCGGCGGTCCTTGGGGACATCTTCTCTCTGGTCAAAAATGTTTACAAATTTAATTACAATGCTTTTTGCACAAAAGATATGCAATTTTATCATTATATAAATTATTTGCTAATATCCACGCCCACAAAAGGGGGCGAACCAAAAAAAAAGTAATTTTCAAATCCCCTGGGTCCAAGTCCAAGACTTTGAACTTTTTCAAGCATACAAATGTTACATTTGTTTAACAAAAAAACCTTTAAAAAGTTACCTTTTTTTCATTGGTTGGTTTACTTCGTCAAGGGGGAACTTTTTGCCCCGATGTCCGATTTTGCCCATCTCCGAACTTAACCAGCCTATGAACATAAGACATATATGTGCCAAATTTCAGGAGTCTAGCACTTTTATTTTGGACTGTATCGCGTCTTCCACAGACGGACGGAGAGACGGACATCGCTAGAATGTCTTAGAATCGATCACTGATCAATAATATATATACTTTATGGGGTCCTAGACCGATATTTCGATGCGTTACACACGGAATGACAAAGTGAGTATACCCCCATACTATAGTTGGAGGGTATAAAAAGCATAATAACTTGGGCGTACTGATTGAGTTCAGAAAAAAATGTTACTCTCCATATACGGTCATACACTAGCAACTACGAAAGGTTTTTAAGTGTATTTATTATTTTGGACTTGACTTCAAATTTTATATCAGTTGTCTTAAAAGACTGCGATTATATTTGTTTAACTTTTAATTTTTTATTAAAACAAAAATCTTTCCATTTTCCATCTTTTCAGATTTTTTATAAAACAATTTTACAGTAAAAACCTTTGCGTTATAAGGCGCACCACCATCACACATACTCACATTATCGAAAATGGAATATTTTTTTAAATTAAATGATTGGGGTGATGGATCTGATGACATTACCTGTAATAATACATCTAATAAAGCATCATTTATCACCAATGCCTATAGCGGTATACCCGAAACACTCATTCTCAATGTATCGGCATGGACATTGCTACTAATCTTGTTCACAGTGCTCAGACATCAGGCCAGTGATTTCGGTCGCCTGGCATTAGTCAATAGTAATGGCAGTAGAAAACGATGGACTGAAGTATTTTATTCACGTGGCACCAGTCTGGTGGAACAACCACATTCATCAAATAATTCCCATTCGCAACAGCATCGGGGTAGTATATCATCCGATCCAATAACGCCTAATGGTCTCGAAGAACAAAGAGGTAGCATAACATCGAATACTACCGATTCGACTCCACTCTCGCCCATACAATACGATCAGGGTGTATTTTCATGGATCGTTATAACATTTAAGCTACGCAAAGAACAAATTCTCTTACATACGGGTCCGGATGCTGTTTATTATTTATCATTTCAAAAACATTTAATGTTGGTTATGGCCATTGTAACGGTAGTCTCGCTGGTGGTCATACTACCAGTGAATTTCTTAAATGGTCCCACGCAGGAGAAATATAATGTTAATGCTTTCGGTCGTACCACAATGTCTAATGTACCAAATGAATCGTCTTGGTTATGGGTTCATGTCATTGTTACCATAATCTATGTGCCTTTAATCGTATTAATTATGCGTCGTTCATCCGGACGTAATGCATTTAAGAAAGCTGCTACACGCACCATAATGATAACAAATATATCATCAAATGATCGTAACAAGACCGTTATACGAAATTATATTCAAGAACTTTTTCCCGATGTTAATATTGAAGATGTTCAGGTGGCGTATAATATTACAAAATTAGATATTCGTACGGCTGAGTATGAACGTGTATTAGATGCTAAGATATATTGTGAACATCATAGGGATAAGGATACATTAAAGGTAAGTTTGAAAAAGGAGGTTGAAACAAATTGATGGAAAAAGATAAATTCAAATTTTAACATGTAAAAAAAATTCCCCCCACAATGCCCAAAACATTTCCAATACAAATGAAAAAATTATTAAGAAACCACTGCCAAACAGTGGTACATGGACTTTGAGGTCCGTTGTTATACCAAGGTACGGTAATGGGGTTCTCCTACTAGTCCCTGCCGTTACAACAATTTGAGTTCCTTATGAAACTCCTGAGAGAGAAAGATCGTGCAGCTCCCTAGATCCTAATGAAGCAAGTCTCTGACCAGAAATTGCCGAGCAATGACAGATGAAGTGGTGAATAGCTTTCAACTCCTCTTGATCCATGATACTCTGGCAAAAGTCATTTGACGGCACATTTAACCGCTCTCCGTGCCTCCTATAAGGCAGTGTTCGGTAATTACAACAACCACCATCGAAATATATCCTCTTGGCAGCGATATCAGCCCCCTTGTGCGCCAAATCTGTTGTGTAGTCTCACTCGTCCATCCATGTGCCCATCTCCCTAAATCCCAGTGAATCAAGTCTCTGACCAGAAAGTGCCGGGTAATGGCAGATAAAGTGTTTTGTCGTTTACAACTCCTCTTTATCCATTTAACACATAGCACATTCAACCGCTCATCGTGTATCCTATAAGACAGTTTTCGGTAATTACAGCAACCATCGTCAAAATCTCTCCTCTTGGAAGCGATATCAGCTCCCTTGTGCGCTTCTGATTAAGAGAAGGCCAAATCTGTTGTGTAGTCTCACATGTTCATCCATGTGCCCATCTCCCTAAATTCCAGTGAATCAAGTCTCTGACCAGAAAGTGCCGGGCAATGGTAGATAGTGTTCTGTAGTTTACAACTCTTCCTCATCCATTAAACCTCGCAAAAGTTATTTGAGGTCACATTAAACCGGTAATCATAGCAACCACTGTCGAAATCTCGCCTCTTGGAAGTGATATCAGCTCACGTGTGCGCTTCAGATTAAGAGAAGTCCAGATCTGTCGTGTTGTCTCACACATCCAACCATTTCCCATCTCTGATTAGTCTCCGTCGGGGAACAAAGCCTTAGATTTTGCTTGCAAGTTTCTAGAGCAATACCGACACCTTCCAATTCTGTTAAAACCTGTAAGTTAGTTCCCAATCTTGCAAGCTCATCGGCTTTGCAAATCCCTGAAATGTCACTGTGCCCATATGAGTCGTATGTCAAACTGCTTGGCCATCTCGTGCGGCAGTTAAGGGCAGATCTTGTTTTTAGAAACATTGACCCCACACTCAGAAAATTATTGCAGTTACTATATGACGGTTGTTTGTGTAGTAAGTAGTAGCTGTTGTTTTTAACTACAATTTCGGTCGTTTTTGTGTGAAAAAATCTCAAACAACTTTTTTTGTAGTAGTTTCAAAAAATAAATACAAAAAATATACTACACTGTAGTAATAGTTGATTTATGTAGTTGTTTTTAGTTTTTTTCTAAAAACTCGTTTTTTTCTAGAAATTTTTATTGCAAACGAATGTGGCGAACGAGTTGGTCGTGCGGGATGCGGAAGGAATTATTTTTATACCAAATAAATAATATCTAAATAAATTAAATTACAATTTATTAAATTTAATTATAACAAAAAATATGTTTTTGGAAAAATATTCTTGAGCGAAAGAAAATAAGTGGATAAATGAGATAACAAGTGTGTATAATATAGCGCTCAAATAAGCGTGTGTAAAAACCAATCGGAAAAAAACAAAATTCAATGTATGCAGTGTCTTGTTTTCTTATGAGCGCGCCATCTTTCTTTTCTTTGTATACACAACAGAACAGGTACATACTTTTTTGAAACATTGCATTTAAATTAATTATTTTTTTTTATAAATCAATTTTGCTTTTTTTTTTATTTCAGAACTATTAAAAAAACAAAGGTAAATACAATCCATTTATTTCGTTTAACATTTTATTAATATAATTTTTTTCTTCTATAATTCCAGATAAATACACCAAAAAATTTTAATTCCATGTCGAAATTCTATACAACCAACTGAAATGTATTGCTTTTTAAATAAATAAAAATCAATCACTTAAACGTTTAAAAAAGTTTTTAAATAAAATTTCAGGCGTGTGTATAAAAACAACTGTATACCGTCTCTTGTAGTAGTTTTTACTACATTTTGTAGTTGAAAATCAATAGTTAAAAACAACAACATATTCAGTCGTTTTTACCGTAATGTGTAGTGGACGCCTTTTCAACAACAAAATGTAGTCAAAACAACTGTCTTTTGTAGTAGATTTTACCGACATACTTTTTTGAGTGCAGGACTTGACCGTGGCTTAACTGTCAGAAAAGATGTTGACTGCGGTTGTAGACGAGATATTGTCGTAAAGTGGCGCTCAAGAAGGCTCATAGTAGGAGCTCAGCCCACATTTTGTGGTATTGTTATCTTCTTCAAGATCGCGATATCTCGGAAGACAATTTCAGTGCCGTCCAGAGAAATAGGATCAAAAGTCGGAATCTTATTTTTCCTTGTAATCAAGACAAGTTCAATTTTACGCGGATTAACTCCCAGACCACAGTATTTAGCCCATTTTGACAGATCTTTCAGAGAACCCTAAATAATGTCCCTTAATGTTGGCAGGTTCTTTTCCTTTACCGCTATCGCGATATCTCAGCATATGCGGCAACATGACGACCGCGTGCTTCTAGAAAATGCAGAAATTCATAAGGGGGCACGAACATTTTAAACCGTGATATGGCCAATAAGACACCGAGACACCCCAACCTTAAAATCGTTTCTTTTATATATATTTTAAGTTTCATGCAAAACGGTTCATAAGGGTCGAGATACTTCCCTTGTAAGATTATGAGAATATTTTCTATAGGAAAAATGTCTTAGAATTTAGAAATTTATCTAAAGTAAAAATTTCTCAAAATCTAAGAATAAATTTCTCAAATTCTGAAAAGTTTTTAGTATGATCTGATAATTTTTCATTAGGAAAAATGCCTTTATTTGTTTAAATTAATTAATTTATTTAAAATTTACTTATTTTCTTCTTCTTCTTTTCTTTCCAGGTCCGTCCAGAACTTTGTACTTGTAAAACTGAAAATGCCTATGAGTATTATCAACGTGAAGAACGTAATCTTCATGGAGATGTAGCACGATTAAGAGCTGCTGCTCTTAATGAACCCTTGGGCATAGCCTTTCTAACAGTATCCACTGTACAGGAAGCACAAAATATAGTTGCCCACTTTACACCGGGTACCTATCGTAAATGGAGCTTAACGTTTGCCCCCTCACCGGATGATATCTTTTGGGAAAATCTTAGCGTTAGTCGCACACATTGGTTATTGAAATGGGCTACTGTTAATGTGTTACTCTTTGTAATATTGTTCTTCTTAACCACTCCAGCTATGATAGTAAATTTATTGGATAGTATACGTTCGGCTAAAGATAATTTATCGACTCTATCGCCCTTGATCTCAGAATTCTTACCGACTCTTATGCTGTGGACATTGTCCATTTTAATGCCTGTCATTGTAGCCTTTTCCGATAAATGGATGAGTCATTATACGAAATCGAAACAAAATTATTCGATAATGACTAAATGTTTTGGTTATCTATTGTTTATGATTCTCATTTTACCCTCTCTGGGTTTAACATCAGCCCAGGCTTTATTGGAATGGTCGGTTAGTAATGAAACCAATAGATGGGAATGTTTTTTCGTACCCGATCGTGGTTCATTTTATGTTAATTATGTTATAACTGCTGCTTTCATTGGTACCTCTTTGGAATTGTTACGCTTTCCCGAACTGATTGTCTATATATGGATGTTGATAACGGCCAAGTCTAAGGCTGAAACTCCCTATATACGTAGATCTATATTATTGGAATTTCCATTTGGTATCCATTATGCCTGGACAACATTGGTCTTTACAATATCCATAGTATACAGTGTTTTCTGTCCCCTAATTATGCCTTTCGCTATGGTCTATATATGTTTTAAACATTTTGTAGATCGTCACAATTTATATTTTGCCTATGGTCCCTCGAATATGATCTCGCGTAATGGTGGAAAAATTCATTCTACGGCAGTGACAATGACCAAATTTGCTGTAGTTATATTGTTGATCATTATGGCCATGATATCGGCGGTACGGCCCGGTGGTATGGCTAGAGCTATAATATTAATTATAACTTTAGTTATAACTCTGACACTCTTTACATTTATGTCGCCCATAAAACGTTGCACTCAGGCTAGGCGACCCAGTATTGTAGAAATAGCCGGACCAACACCGGTTTATATACCCGATGTATTAAAACCTAGATCGGCTCATAGTTCAACACCTTTAGGACCACATTCTTATAATGGAGCTGGCACAACGGGACCAGCAGGCAATAATAATGGAAATGGTGGTTACGGTTCAGATTCTGTTTCTGATTTTGATATTAGTTCTCAATGTAGTGTTAATAGTGTAGATGCTTAAATTAATTAAAATATTCTATTTAAAAAAAAATCAATAAAATGTTTTCTGAACGTGTAAGAAGGGATTATATCTAATCTGTTATAGTTAAATCTATTTGTATATGATCGTATCTGAATGTATATGATTTTATGTAAAATGGCGAAATTTAAATTTGGCCAGCTTTAGGTTAAATTCAAGATCTAATTAGATTGGATCAGATATATTCATATACAATCATATATAACGAGATTTTGACAGATAAGATCAATTTGTTTTTTTACACGGTTATAGGAAAATATTTTTCCAATAGAAAAATTCATTTTGAAATATTTACTTGTTTAAAAATTCTCACATTTGTACTTTAGGAAAATTATCAGACTTTTGAATAATTTTTTATACAAAAGAAATTCTTAGGAATTTTATATTTTTAGATATTTTCTATAAATTTTAAAATATTTTATCTAAAAAATCAAAAATTTTTCTTTAAAAAATTATAAAATTATTTTTTTTAGTACCCGGGTGAAAATGAACATGTATGTTCATACATGATCATACATGATACCCTGTATGATAGTACATGAACAATATATGGAAATGTATGTCATATATGGGAGCATATATGGACATACACACGTAATGTAATATTCCATATATATAAATGTATGCAACTATGTGTGGAAAGGTATATGTCATACACCTTCATATATGCTACGCATCTGCATAGCATACATGTCTTAAAAACATTTTTGTTTTAAGGTTGGGTTCGGCAAAACTTTGCAAAATTGGACGAAGTTCATGTATGGGTTCAGTCCAGGGATGTTAAATGGGGTTTTCAATTTTGTACCAAATTTCAAAAAAAATTTTACTTTTTGGACCCTTACGGTACCATTTTTTTTTATTTAAAAAAAATTTAACTAAAACAAATGAGAGTGGTAATTCGATTGTACTGAATCATGTATACCTTTAAAATGCAAAAAAATTATAACACATTTTTCAGGTGCGTTTTATCAATAGGAAAAATTCTCAGAATTGTAGAATTTTTCGACAGAAAAAATGTATCTGACAAGGGAAGTATCTAAACCCATATGAATCGATTTGCCTTAAATTTAAAATATATATAAAAGAGAGCATTCTAAGGTTGTGGTGTGTCGGCTTATCGGTCATATCGGGGATTTAGGGGTTCAAAAAGTGGATAAAAAAATGTCGTAAAAATATTTTTTTTTGGATTTTTCGGCCATTTCTTTTTAAGAAACTATAATAATAATAATAATAGTTTTGATCACATGATCAATTATTTTTATTTATTCTTTCTATTTATTTTCAACTTTTTAATAATTTCAACCTAACCGATAACTGGTAACAATGACCGTCGTCCATATCCTTGAAAACATTCGGCTTCGTCAACTTTTTTTTCATGAAAATGTGTAAAATTTTGTGGATATAATGTTAATACATAGACCAACGATATCCATACGAAACAATCTCTACTAAATTTAAGTCTACACGTATTTTTGCTCTAGAAAGTATTCCTGTTAGTTCGGGAGTTATCGAAATTTTCCGCGAAAGGTCCGCGTTGTTTCATAAGAGGACAACCAAATTTGGCCGATAAACCGAAACACCCCAACCTTAAAATCGTCCCATTTATATATATTTTTTTAAGTTTAAGGGTTGAGAAACTTCCCTTGTGAGTGTGTAAACACGAAAAATGTATCAAGATCGGAGAATTCTTCTAAAAATAAAAGAAGAAATTTTTGTAAAAATTTTTTTGAAAAATTTCATTTGAAAACTACTTTAAACTGTTTTAAAACAAGTGGTAAAAACTAAAAACGAGTCTCATTTATGGTGTAAATCAGTCTATCATTTTTTTAAGTAAAGAAAAAAACTGGAGTCTTTTACCGATATTTCGATGAGTTATAAAGAAATAAATTGGGAATTTTAAAATTGTACCAAATGGGTCGCGGTAGTACCACGGTACTTTTGAAGGTTAAAATGTACCAAAAAAGTACAATTGTACCAACTTTAACATCCCTGGTTCAGTCTGAAAAAGTCTTTCGGTCGGACAATAATGATCATACATCATCAAGATTGATTATAATTTTTGTATTCTATAGGCGAATATGAACGGCACTAACGTAAACAACCAAATTTAGAAGAAAATGCGAACACTTTGACGGTATTACTATCAGAGCTGCGAAGGATTTCATTCCTTAATTAGATTTGGTGTTCTGAATTAAACTTTAATGATTGCGTTCCCCAATCCCAATTTATCGAATGATTTTACACTTGATTTTAAAATATGCGCATTCGATTTCTTTTACATTTGACCATGAAATTGAATGCGTAATTTTTTATAAATTCGATTTTTAAAAGTCTCATGAATAATAAAAAAATGAAATAAAGAATGCATTCAATTTTTAAAATTCTCGTAAACAAGAATTCGATTTAATGGTAAAAATCGAATCCATTCCAAGAAATATTGATATTTAAAGATAATTGTATTCAGTGACTATTAAAATCGAATGTATTTTATTTGTGAATTCATTCGAAAAGTGGTTAATTCTTCGAAGCTTTGATTACCCTAAAGTATCATAAAGTATATTTTTAAAATATTCGTTGGTTTTTATTAAAAAAACAGTGTCATAAATTAATACAAATTACACTGTGCTACACCAAAAATATGCAGGGGTTCTCATATAAAAATTCGGGTTGGTTGGGGTCCATAGAGTACTGATATACTCATAGTTTTTCTGGATCACTTCGGTAAGTACGTTTTTTATTGGCAAATGTGTTGGAAAACGGAAATTCTTAAATTACAATTTTAAAAAATTATTACTTTGTTAGTTTGCAACCGATTTTCGATTTTATGGATTTTTTTTAAAGGTATAGGTCTTACCTTTCAAACAAAACAAAAATATTAAAAATCGATCAAGAATTGGCTGAGCTACGATCGCTTAAGTAAAAGAAAACCGAATTTTTTGAAAAATTTGTCATATTCTTTACACTCTAAGTTGAAAGTGAATCATTAAACAATTTTTTTGATTTTTTTGTAAAAAAGCATAGTAAAGTGGCTTTCCAAAACACCAAAAAACATAACAATTGGTTAAAAAATGACTGAGTTATGCTAAGTTTTGTGATAGGGCATTTTTAATTTTTTTCAGAAACGCTTGTAATTCAAGCATTATTCATAAATCTTGTTACTAGTAGTAATTTTATGCGCATATGCATATAAACTAGAGATGGGAACGTAATTAGATTTGTGCGTGATTCACACATGATCAGAAGTGAGCTTGATTGAAAATTAATTTTACTCACGTGGTTGTTAGTGAGTGTCAGTGTGAGTGGAATAAAAAAATGGGCGTGTCAGTTACTTCCAAATCCTATTTATAATTTTTTGGGTTTGTTTAAAAAATATCAGTGTTACTTCTTAAACAAAAAAATATTGAGAATAGGTTAAAAACAGGCTAAGGTGCGCTTGTTTAAGTAAAAAACCTTTTTTGAAGAGTTATACCTGAACATTTTTATGACAGACAAAAGCTGTGCGCTTGCAAACATGTTTTTTTAAAACGAAATTGCTAAAATTGTGGGATCATTTGATGGAAATTTTACCTGTTTATAAATATACATGTGAGGCATTCCACACCAAATGTTCAGTGAGAAAAAAATTGTGTACCAAAATTTTTCAATGGGTCCCGGGTAAAAAAGTTTTTTATATAACTAGGATGAGATTTCCATGCAAATGCATGTTTTTTGTCGAAAGCCTAAAAACGATATCGACCAATTATCTTTCCGAATCAAGAGATTTGCATTAAATGGCATCGATTTGTTTTCACATGTTTTGCATATTTTGGTGAAAATACATATTTTTGCATATTTTGATTTTAAATGCATATATTGTGCATATTTCGAACTTTTAAGTGCATATTAGAGATGGGCGCGTGAGTGGATTTTGACTCACACTCACTCACGCTCACGCAAAAAATAATCGAATCACTCACTAATCACTCACGCAATTATATTTTTTACTCACACTCACTCACATTCACGTGAGTAATACAAAACTTACTCACGCTCACGCGTGACTCACGCCAAATTCAATCACGCTCACGCGTGAGTCACGCAAAATCTACTCACGCAATAAAATTTTCTTACCAAAAAGAAAAAAAAATTAAAAAAAAATTTTTTTACAAAAAATTAAAAAAAAATTTGGCAAATCAAAAAATCTAATCACGCAAACTCACGCAAAAAATAAATGACTCACTCACTCATTGTCAGATTTTTTTTCAACTCACACTCACTCACAATCACGTGATTGAAATGAAAATCACTCACACTCACGCGTGATTCACGCGTGATTCACGTGAATCACGCAAATCACGTGACCAGCGCCCATCTCTAGTGCATATTATTGCATATTTTGGCATAAATTAGCAAAAACACAAATTGAAATTAATTTTTTTCAAAAACTATTTTAAATTTTTAAAATTTATTTTGAAAATCAGAAAAATTACTTTTTTTTCTTCTTAATTTTTTTTTTTATAGATTTTCGTAATTTTTAAAAAAATCTTGCTAGACAAACATCTAATATTTAAAAAAAAAATTACAAAAAAAAACAAAAGTGGCCGGATTTTTTATAAATTGACTTTTTTAAAAAATGGAAAATTTCAGAACGGGTTCTGAAAATTTTCCAAAAAAATTTTAATTGATATCCGATTCAAAACTATACAAGAATGTAAATTTTTGAGATTTTGGTGCATTTCGTTTTTATTTGATATATATTTAAACAAGGCAACTTGACACAAACTTGACCATTTTTCCAATATTTGACCACGCCTCTTAAGCCCAGTTTTTGAAAAATTGAACAACCAAAAACGTAATTATCTTAGCTCCATATATGAGGCATTCCACACCAAATGTTCAGCAAAAAAAAAGTTGTGTCGTGTCAATATGAAATCATTTTCAAAGTATTCGCTCTTAGGGTACTATTAAATAACAAAAATAAAATTTAAGTTTTTTCAAAAAGTGGGCCTTGTAGGCGTGGTCAAAAATTGAAAATATCTAACTTTTTTGCCTGAGCATCTTTACTTCAATATTTATGCAAATTAAATGAAACACAGTGAAGTCTTAAAGACAAAAGCTGTTTATAGATTTTTGAATGGGCTATCAATTAAATGGGCTATCAATAAAAGCTGAATGGGCTATCAATAAAAGCTAAGAAAATGAAAATTGGAACATTTTCAGAAGAAGTTCTGAATTTTTTAAATTTAAACTTAAACTTTATTTATCAAAAAACATGCCGCAATTTTATTTGTTTTTTATTTTTTTAAAAAATGTTAAAGGAATTTTCTATCTGATCTGAAATTTTTAGAGATGTGTTTTGCCTTGTTTTCGAAAAATCAAAATTCAAAAATTGCAACACGCTTATTTTATACAATAATGGTATTTAAAACGTGTGCGTATGAGTAATATCAATACTTAAAAAATATTTTAAGAGGCGATGGTAGCGTGAGTGAGTTTTTAATAACGATTACGCACGCTTATGAAAGAAAAAATTTAGTCACGCACGATATTTTATTTTGCTCACGCTCATTCACGCACACGTGAGTAGAAAAAAATAAGCTTCGGTCACGATGTTCACGTGAGCGTGAGTAAAATAAAATAACGTGCTTGAATATTTTTTTTCTTTCATTAGCGTGCGTGATCGTGAATAAATACTCAGGCAAAAAAGTTTGATATTTTTAATATTTGACCACGCCTACAAGGCCCACTTTTTGAAAAAAACTTAAATTTTATTTTTGTTATTTATTAGTACCCTAAGAGCGAATACTTTGCAAATGATATCCCATTGAAACCACTATGGTTTTTCTGTAGTGGAACAGTTGGTGTGGAATGCCTCACATGGCTATCCCTACAACCCATTTAAAAATTTACGGTTCACATGTTTTTTTTCGCTGAACATTGGGTGTGAAATGCCTCATACGTATATTTATAAATAGGTAAAATTTCCATCAATAGATCCCACAATTTTACCAATTTCGTTTCAAAAATGTCAAATGTTTTTTGTCATAAAAATGTTGCAGGTATAACTCTTCAAAAAAGGTTTTTTACTTAAACAAGCGCACCTTAGCCAGTTTTCAACCGATTCACAATATTTTTTTGTTTAAGAAGTAACACTGATATTTTTTAAACAAACCCAAAAAATTATAAATAGGATTTGGAAGTAACTGACACGGCCATTTTTTTATTCCACTCACACTGACACTCACTAACAACCACGTGAGTAAAATTAATTTTCAATCACGCTCACTTCTGATCATGTGTGAATCACGCACAAATCTAATTACGTTCCCATCTCTAGTTTATATGCATATGCGCATAAAATTACTACTAGTAACAAGATTTATGAATAATGCTTGAATTACAAGCGTTTCTGAAAAAAATTAAAAATGCCCTATCACAAAACTTAGCATAACTCATTCATTTTTAAACCGATTGTTATGTTTTTTGGTGTTTTGGAAAGCTACTTTACTATACTTTTTTACAAAAAAATCAATAAAATTGTTTAATGATGCACTTTCAACTTAGAGTGTAAAGAATATGACAAATTTTTCAAAAAATACGTTTTTTTTTACTTAAGCGATCGTAGCTCAGCCAATTCTTGATCGATTTTTAATATTTTTAATTTGTTTGAAAGGTAAGACCTATACCTTTAAAACAAATCCATAAAATCGAAAATCGGTTGCAAACTAACAAAGTAATAATTTTTTAAAATTGTAATTTAAGAATTTCCGTTTTTCAACACATTTGCCAATAAAAAACGTACTTAACGAAGTGATCCAGAAAAACTATGAGTATATCAGTACTCTATGGACTCCAACCAACCCGAATTATCATATGAGAACCCCTGCATAAATTATTTTTGGTCTTTTGTAGCACAGTGTTATTTATGCCCAGGTGAAAATGACCATGTATGTTCATACATGCTCATACATGATTCCATGTATGATAGTATATGAACAATATATGGAAATGTATGTCATATATGGGAGCATATATGAACATACCCAGTGAAAAATGTTCAAATGTGAATCATATATATTTCACATATGATTACATATATGAACATTAGAGGTGTCCTTAAAAACGAAAATCACCTTTTTATACCTGGTAGGGTCCTATATTGTTCTTAAGTATCTAAAAATGAGTGAGCCAAAATTTGGGGACAATCGGCTAAAAATAACTCGTGCCGAAAATGGATTGAAGTTTTGGGACATTCTTATAAGAACGAAAAACTCGTTTTTTCTAGTTTTTGGAAAAACATTGGTATTTGATATTTTTTGTTAAATTTTTTGTGAAATAATATGAAAATGATACTAAATTACCTTTTCAAAACGACTAATAAAATTAAAATCGGATGAAAAATAAGCATTTTACGCATACATGCCCCAGACCATTGTATGGTTTTTAGAGCCAGAATTTCAAAATTTTTAGGCAAAAAAATAGTAAAAAATTAATTTTACTTTATGATTAAATTGAAAACATGTTTAAGATTAAAAATAGCAGATATGGTAGTCAAGCTTTTTTTTTATTTGGCGCGGGTAGTGATAAAATTTCCGCGGATTCCAAATAAAATGCGTTTTTCTACAATAATTAAGCAAATTTTTGAAAATTTGTGCTCTATTGTGCGGATTGAAGTGTAAAACGTAAATTCTGTAACTTTTGAGAAATCGGATATATGCAGATATTTTGTATTATAGAAATGTATAACGTCTCAAATTTGTCATTTCACCTCGACGAAAAGGGGTTAAAGATGCCCGAATTCGCAAAAAGTTTACAGAATTTATGTATTTCACTTCGTATAATACAATACAGAAAATTGTTTCCCATATTTGCTAAATTATTTTAGAAAAACTCATTTTCTTTGGAATCCGCGGAAATTATATCACTACCCACGCCAAATGAAAAAAAAGTTAGACTACCGTATCTCTTAGTTTTTATCTATAACATGTATTTAATATAATTATAAAGTAAAATTTATTTTTTTTTATTTTTTTGCCTAAAAATTTTGAAAATTTTCAAATTTTGGCTTTAAAAACCATGCAATGGTCTGGGGCATGTATGCGTAAAATGCTTATTATTCATCCGATTTGAATTTCTTTAAGCTTTTTGGAACGGTAATTTATTACCATTTTCATATTACTTAACAAAAAAATTAACAAAAAATAGCATATACCAATATTTTTCAAAAAACTAGAAAAAACGTGTTTTTTCATCAGATAAGAGTGCCCCAAAACTTCAATCCATTTTCGGCACGAGTTATTTTTATCCGATTGTCTCCAAATTTTGGCTCACTCATTTTTAGATACAAAACTACAATTTAGGATCCTACCACGTATTAAAAAGTGATTTTGAAAAATTACCTTAGTCGTTAGGACACCTTTAATGAACATATATATTTAATATATGAGCATATACGAAAATTGGCGGCATGTGGACAGACATATATGAAACATATATGAACACATATGCACATATATGAACCCATGCCATATATGTACACATGCCGCCAATTTTCGCATGTGTAACATATATTTACATATATGAACATACATGCCCATATTTGGACCACATATGATTCATATATGAACATTTTTCACCGGGTACACAAGTAATGTAATATTCCATATATGTAAATGTATGTAACTATGTGTGGATAGGTATATGTCATACTCCTGCATATATGCTATACATCTGCGTAGCATACATGTCTTAAAAACAATTTTTTTTAAAGGTTGGGTTCGGCAGAACTTTGCAAAATTGAACGAAGTTCGTGTATGGGTTCAGTCTGAAAAAGTCGTTCGGTTGGACAATAATGATCATACATCATCAAGATTGGTTATAATTTTTGTATTCTATAGGCAAATATGAACGGTACTAACGTAAACAACCAAACTTAGAAGAAAATTCGAACACTCTGACGGTATTACTGTCAGAGTTGCGAAGGATTTCATCCCTTAATAAGATTTGGTGTTCTGAATTAAACTTTAATGATTGCATTCCCCAAACACAATTTATCGAATGAATTTACATTTGATTTAAAAATATAGAATGAATTCGGTTTCTTTTTCATTCGACTTTGAAATTGAATGCGTAAGTTTTTATAAATTCGATTTTTAAAAGTCTCATTCAGTTTTTAAAATTCTCATAAACAAGAATTCGATTTAATGGTAAAAATCGAATCCATTCCAAGAAATATTGATATTTAAAGATACATAATTGTATTCAGTGACTATAAAAATCGAATGTATTTTATTTGTAAATTTATTCGAAAAATTCATCGAAGCTTTGATTATCCTTAAGTATCATAAAGTCCAAAGTATATTTTTAAAATATTCGTTAGTTTAAAAAAAAAAAAATCAGTGTCATAAATTAGTACAAATTATTTATATTTGAAAAAATTTCAATTAATAGACGTTTTATGGAAAAAAAAATTTACATACAAATTCATGTATGACAATGTATGATCATTAATGTACATGTACCCTCAAATTACGGATATGCACTTGTATGGACTTCCATATATGCATCATATATGAACATACATGGTCATTTTCACCCGGGTAGTAAAATTCTCAGTTTCTGAGCAATGTTTCGTACAGAAAAATTCTCAACTTCTAGGAGATTTTTTTATACAGAAAACTTATCAAATTTTCTATAAAGAAATTCGGAAATATTTTCTAAGACTCTTTTCCTATGGAAAAATTCTCAGACTCTAAGATATTTTTATAAAAAAATTCTCAGATTCTGAGTTTTTTTCTAAAGAAAAATTCTCAGATTCTGAGAGTTTTCTTATATAAAAATATTTTCGGATTCTGAGAAATTTTTTCTATAGAAAAACTCTTAAACATTTTTCATATAGAAAAATTCTCACATTCTAAGACATTTTTTCCATAAAATACATTTTTCCTATAGAAAATTTCTCAGATTCTGAGAAATTTTTCCTACCCGGGTGAAAATGGCCATGTATGTTCATATATGATGCATATATGGATGTCCATACATGTGCATATCCGTAATTTGAGGGTACATGTACATTAATGATCATACATTGTCATACATGAATTTGTATGTAAAATTTTTTTTGTATTTTTTTCTATAAAACGTCTATTAATTGAAATTTTTTCAAATATAAATATCTTGTACTAATTTATGACACTGATTTTTTAATAAAAACTAACGAATATTTTAAAAATATACTTTGGACTTTATGATACTTTAGGCTAATCAAAGCTTCGAAGAATTAACCACTTTTCGAATGAATTCACAAATAAAATACATTCGATTTTTAGTCACTGAATACAATTATTTTTAAAATATCAATATTTCTTGGAATGGATTCGATTTTTACCATTAAATCGAATTCTTGTTTATAAGAATTTTAAAAACTGAATGCCTTCTTTATTATTCATGAGACTTTTAAAAATCGAATTTATAAAAACTTACGCATTCAATTTCAAAGTCAAATGAAAAAGAAACCGAATTCATTCTATATTTTAAAATCAAATGTAAATTCATTCGATAAATTGTGATTGGGGAATGCAATCATTAAAGTTTAATTCAGAACACCAAATCTTATTAAGGGATGAAATCCTTCGCAGCTCTGACAGTAATACCGTCAGAGTGTTCGAATTTTCTTCTAAATTTGGTTGTTTACGTTAGTGCCGTTCATTTTCGCCTATAAAATTATAATCAATCTTGATGATGTATGATCATTATTGTCCAACCGAACGACTTTTTCAGACTGAACCCATACATGAACTTCGTCCAATTTTGCAAAGTTCTGCCGAACCCAACCTTTAAAAAAATTGTTTTTAAGACATGTATGCTGTACAGATGCATAGCATATATGAAGGAGTATGACATATTTATCTACACGTAGTTGCATACATTTACATATATGGAATATTACATTACTTGTGTATGTTCATATATGCTCCCATATATGACATACATTTCCATATATTGTTCATATACTATCATACATTGAATCATGTATGAGCATGTATGAACATACATGGTCATTTTCACCCGGGTATAGAAAAATTCACAAATTCTAAGACATTTTTCCTATTAAAAAAATCTTAGATTCTGAGACATTTTTCCTATAGAAAATTCTCAGCTTCTGAGAAAGTTTTTCTATAGAAAAATTCTCAGATTCTGTGAAAAAAATTCTCAGATTCTATAGAAAAATTCTCAGATTCTGAGACATTTTTCCTATCGAAAATTTCTCAGATTCTGAGACATTTTTTCTATAGAAAAATTCTTAGATTCTGAGAAATTTTCCCTATAAAAAAATTCTTAGATTCTGAGACATATTTTTTATAGAAAAATTCTTAGATTCTGAGACATTTATTCTATAGAAAAATTCTTAGATTCTGAGACATTTTTTCTATAAAATTCTCAGGTTCTGAAACATTTTTGCAATTGAAAAATTCTCAGATTATGAGACATATTTTTCTATAGAAAATTTCTCAAATTCTGAGACATTTTTCTATAGAAATTTTGAGACTCTAAGATACTTTTATAAAAAATTCGCAGATTCTGAGACATTTTTCCTGTAGAAAAATTCTCAGGTTCTGAGATATTTTTCCTATTGAAAAATTCTCAGATTCTGAGACATTTTTTCTATAGAAAAATTCTTAGATTCTGAGAAATTTTCCCTATGAAAAAATTCTTAGATTCTGAGACATATTTTTTATAGAAAAATTCTTAGATTCTGAGACATTTTTTCTATAGAAAAATTCTTAGATTCAGAGGCATTTTTTCTATAAAAAAATTCTCAGGTTCTGAGACATTTTTCTATTGAAAAATTCTAAGATTATGAGACATATTTTTCTATAGAAAATTTTTCAGTTTCTGAGACATTTTTCTATAGAAATTTTGAGACTCTAAGATACTTTTATAAAAAATTCTCAGATTCTGAGACATTTTTTCTATAGAAAAATTCTCAGATTCTGAGAAATTTTTTCTATAGAAAAATTCTTAGATTC
This sequence comes from Pegoplata infirma, assembly GCA_963921195.1. Lineage (NCBI taxonomy): Eukaryota > Metazoa > Arthropoda > Insecta > Diptera > Anthomyiidae > Pegoplata > Pegoplata infirma. Next base: position 95,870,883 of record OY992538.1, on the reverse strand, counting down.
TGAGGCATTTTTTCTATAAAAAAATTCTCAGGTTCTGAGACATTTTTCCTATTGAAAAATTCTCAGATTCTGAGACATATTTTTCTATAGAAAATTTCTCAGATTCTAAAACATTTTCGTATAGAAAAATTCTCAGATTCTGAGACATTTTTCCCATAGAAAAATTCTCAGTTTCTGGGACATTATTCCTCAATTCTTAAATTCTGTTTGTCCCATTAAAGATAGACTCGGTGACCCCAAATTTGTTGCACAGTGTAGTGGATTATTTGAAAAACCCCGCTAAACCGTTTTCACAGATTGTATGAAAAGAAGTCAGCAAACATATGCTTACTAATGGTATTTTGAAAATTTCGTTATTATATCACCAAAAGTCCTTACAAAAATATTTTTTTTTTCCTTTTTTTATATTGTATTATTTTCATGTAGTATTTTTACTTATTTTTCAAAAAAAAAATTATTCGTACTTTAACCTCCCTTTTCCTCGAAAAAGTATTCCTCAATATATCATCCAAAATATTTTGCAAGTAATTTAAATTGTTTGGGGTAAACTTTATTTTTTACCAAGAAATAGTGGAAAAACTATACAAAAAAAAATGAAAATGAGTTTCAATCACTAAAATTATTATATCAATTACTATTTTAATTGATTTTGCACCTATCACGAAAGTGATTGTAATAATTACTAAAATTTGTATTTTCAATTGTATAATTCACGGAAATTTTCGAAATCAATTAAAAAATATAATCATATCAATTAAAAAAATGATTAAAAACAAAATTGAACTTTTTAAAAGTTTTAATTAAAATTTTTTTCTCTAACATTTTTTGTGTGTAGTACCACGGAAGTAAAAATGTAAGTTGATTTTACTGAAAGTGTAGTTGACCCTAAAATAACTAACACTAAAAGTTTATTTTTTACATACAAATTTTTTTCAGTGTACTGCACTCAAAATAATAACTTAGTCTTATTACGAAAAAAAAAAAATCTATTAAAAGCTCAAACTTTGGCATTAAGAGCCAACGTAATTTAATATTTTTTGTCAAAAGCAATGATCGAAATTTTAACACAAAAATCTGTAAATCTACATAAAAAACTGTTAAATAACCATACTTTAGTGCCAAAGGCCAAGGAAAGATTTTTTTTTTAGATTTTGTAGTGAAAATCAATATTTAAAATTTCTGTAAAAAAAAAATTACAGATTTTTTTTTACAGAAATTTGCAATATATCAGTAAAAAAATCTGTAAAACGAATATCGGGTTATAGAGTTTTTACAGATTTACTAATTTTATAAGGAGATAATTACGTAAAATAAAAATAAAAGAAAAATTAATGAACTTAAACCCGTTTTACAGCTTTTTGTTTCTAATTATATTTTTTTTTTTTCAGTGTATACCTCCTACACCACTCTGTGATACAGGGTATAATAAAGTTTTAAAACTGTTTTTTTATTTTTAAAATTGTTATCATTTTAAATTATAGTTTTTATATTTTATTAAATAATTTCCTATTACTTTGTCCACAATTCGTGTATATACTAATATTAAATTTAAACGCTAATCTTTCTAATTTTTTGTTTTTTAATTATTCTTATATACTTATATAAAATACATAATAAATATATAGGTATTTACTTTTTTTAAATGCATATGTTAAGTAAAATTGTATATAAACCGACATTCTTTTTCAAAGTTATTAAATAAAATATATTGCTTAAGAAACTATTTTTTAATTGTGAGTTGAAAAATTACTTATTTCAGAAATTTTATGATTTTTTTAGAATTTTTACAAATTTCCACACATAAAAAAAAGTAAGAGTGTTCAATTAGGCTGTGCCGAATCTTTGATACCCTCATACATGCAAAAAAAAATGCAGGGGCGTTTCATTCGTAGTAATTGGGGGACAAATCTCCTCTCGAAATATCTGTCTTAAAATTCATTCTTATGCCTTTTTGCATTAAAGAAATACAAGTTTATCATTATTTAAACATTTTTTTTTAATCCACGCCCACAAAAGGGGGGCGGACCGAAAAAACGAAATTTTCTAATCCTCTGGGTTCAAATGCAGGACTTTGAACTTCTTGTAATATAAAAATGTTGCATTTGTTAAACAAAAACACAAAAAAATCAGTAGAAAAATGGTATTTTTCAGAGGTTGGTTTAGTTCTTCAAGGGGAGCTTTTTCCCCTGGTCCAATTTTGCTCATTTACGAACTTAACCTGCTTAGGAGTTTTTGTGACAAATTTCGGGATCCTAGCTCTTTTATTTTGGACTGCATCGTGTTAACTACAGACGGACAGACGGACGGACATCGCTAGAATGTCTTAGAATCGATCACTGATCATAAATATATATACTTTATGGGGTTCTTGACCGAGATTTTGATGCGTTACACACGGAATGACAAAGTGAGTACTAAAATCATTTGGAATAGACTCTTGAACAAACAGTGAACAAGCCTTAAAAACATTTTAGTTACGAATGACAAAAACTTTATTTTGAATACGGCTGTTAGATTCTGAGACATTTTTCGTATAGAAAAATTTTCCGATTCTGAGACATTTTTCGTATAGAAAAAGTTTTAGATTCTGAAACATTTTTCGTATAAAAAAAGTTTGAGATTTTGAGACATTTTTCGTATAGAAAAAGTCTCAGATTCTGAGACATTTTTCGTATAGAAAAAGTCTCAGATTCTGAGACATTTTTCGTATAGAAAAAGTCTCAGATTCTGAGACATCTTTCGTATAGACAAAGTCTCAGATTCTGAGACATTTTTCGTAGAAAAAGGTTTAAACTCTGAGACATTTTTCGTATAGAAAAAGTCTCAGATTCCGAGACATAAGTCTGAGACGTTTTTCGTTTAAAAAAAGTCGTAGATTTTGAGACGTGTTTCGTATAGAAAATATTTTAGATTCTGACAAACATGTTTCGTATAGAAAAAGTCTCAGATTCTAATTGTTAGAGATGGTACTCTGTAGAGATGGAGATAACATCATACAAAAATTATGTTAGTGCGAAAGAGAAAGAACCATAATCCACTCTCTGGCACAGAGTCACAGACTATATACAGACTCGACAGTAGAGTTTTATAAGAAAAAATGGGAAAAAACTAAGCGATTTTATGAGAAAACACAGTGGTTTTTTAGTCCGTTTTACGCTAACATGGCAACACTTTCTACTACTTAGGACTGAGTGAAGCAACAAAAACCGATCTGGCATCCAATTTTCTAATGGCGCGTTATATCAGTTTTCTCTTTCTAACCTGATTCGTAGAATAATTTGAAAATATTAACCATATGGTTTTCACACGTTAACTACCCTTGACCACCCTTATCTACTATTTCCCAGAATTGAGGGATAACAATAGTCAAATTCAAATAAATTTTCATACAAAATTATTTAAATCCGACCAATCACTAATACTGGGGAATAGGAGATAAGGGTGGTCAAGAGTAGTTAACGTGTAAACTGCCCTTAAAGGTTGATTTGCATGTTAACTACCCTTATCTACTATTTCCCAGTATTGTGGGATAACAATTGTCAAATTCAAATGACACAGTGCAACACCCAAAATCGGAATGGGATGAAACCAAAAGCAAATTAAAGTTGACATATTCCATAACAAACCCCTCAAGGCTTTTTTTTTAGTTCAGAGCTAGATTTTTTTTACACGCATTTGAAGTTAGTTAAATTTTATTATAATTATAATAATAAATGCTTGAAAACTGTATTAGTGGCGTATGATTAATATTGTAATTGCCTTTAAATAACAATCATACGCAACGGTGTCCAGTGGTTTATTTTAATAATTGTCTTTAAATAACAATCATACGCAACGGTGTACAGTGGTTTATTTTAATAATTTGGCTATTCAGTAAATAAGTACTGGACCGATTGCAGCAAAATTCATACCAGTTATAGCTAAACTAATTTTGAGCTTAAGTTTGGAAGCTGGACCCTACATGTTCAATAAGGACACCATCAGGGGCCCTTAAAGTAGGACGTGATTAGTACACAAAAACTTTAAATGCTTTAAAATCACCAACTTTAAATGTGTGTAAAAAAAATCTAGCTCTGACCTAAAAAAAGCCCTTGAAGGTTTTGTTATGGAAAACGTCAGCTTTCATTTGCTTTTGGTTTCAAAAGTGTTTAATTATCCATACAACATTTTTTAAGCCCGGCAAATCGTATCACCAATACTGGGAAATAGTAGATATGGGTGGTCAAGTGTAGTTAATGCCTTATTCACATTCATATGTTTAAACTAGTTTAAGCACTTAAACATGTTTATGTACCTTAACAAGTTTTAATTTAAACATGTTTAAGTGGTTAAACATTTTTAAAAAAATAAATGCGAATTTGGTATAACATGTAAACTGCCCAGCGCACAGTGCCACATTTGGCCAATCTAGGACGACAAAAATCCAATTTTATTTATATTGACTAGAAATTCGGTATAAATGTTCGTTTTGACTTCAAAAACAACATTATGAAAAATATGGGAGGCCAGTTAACGGCCACGCCCACTTATTAAAAAAATTTTAATTTTGGTTTTAATTTCTTTAAACTTGGTATATATACTCTCAAGGACTGTAGAAATAATATAACAAAAAAAGGGGGCGGTCAGACAACTGCCACGCCCACTTTTTAAAAATATGTTTAAAAAATATGTAAAAACAAGGTTTACATATAGTCCCACTGTAGTCGGCGTCGCAGACGGTCGCAAAAGTTAGCCGTTGAAATAAGTACTATGGATATTGGTCAATATGTCTGAAAAAGTCCGGCGACCAATAGAGGCCAAACACAAAAGTTCTATTCCATCAAAAAAAATAAATATATAATTTTCTTTTCAAAAATTTTTATTATATTAAAAACTAGCTGGCCCCGGTCCGCGTTGCTGGCCCAAATATAAGATCAGTGTTATATTTCGTCTCACTTCAAATACATAGCCTTGCCAAAAATGTAATGAATTTCTTGGCTTAGAAAAATTTGTGGGCGTGGTTTTAAAGACACGATTAGGCAGAAAATCATCTTCAAGTTATATTTTAGGAATTAAGAAGAAAAAAATTACCATGTCTTCGAATTTGCGAACTGTACAAATTTAAAACTTCTTAAGTATCATTACGAACAACACAAAAATAAATTACGCATATACTTTGTTCTTATCGTGAGCTATTGTCTTGAGTTCAAACAAACCGTTATAGTTTTTTTTCGAATTTTCCATTTTTCCGGTACACTTTTCTCATTTGCATTTCCTTAAAAACCTAATTAGAACTAAAGTTAACATAAAAAAATCGGTCCAGACATTAGTAGTCGACATATTTAGACAGAAGTGTTCGTTAAAATTTGTGTCCCCGATTTTAGATGTATTAAAAAAAGTGGGAGTGGACAATTTTTTCCCATAAAACCCTTATTTGTACTATCACAAACGTCAACAAATACTACTAATAGCCAAATCGGCCCTTCCGTTCTTCTATTTTAGATATATCGAAATAAAAGTGGGCGTGAAAAAAATTTATTTTCATTTAAAGTTGGACTACGACAAACATTTAAAAAAATAAGTTTAGTCAAATCAATCCAGCCGTTCTCCTATTTTAGATATATCGAAAAAAGGACGCGTAAAGGTGATCGTGATTAATTTGTTTTACGAAAAAACCTAAGACGAACATTTAAAAAAAAAAAATATTATCCACATCGGTCAGTTCTCAAGTGATGCGATTACCAACGAACTACATTTGATTATTATTTATATTTAATTGTTCTATATTTTATTTTTTTATAGATCAAATTTTATATATATCGAAAAAAAGAGTCGGTGGACAACTTTTCTTACCGTAAAAACCTTATTTGAATTTTATCAAATCGGTCCATCCATTAAAAATTGGGCGTAGAAATGGAAAATTGTTCTTTCCGAAAAACCTCAGTTGGACTATGACGAACATTAAAAACAAAATAAGACAAATTGATCCAGCCATTCCATGATTTAAAATGCATATATCGGGAAAAGTGAGAAAGTTGGCGTATACAATTTTTTTCCTTAAAAATCGTTTACTATGTTCTTTCGATACATAGAAAAAAGTGGGCGTGGGAAGTTTTACTATCCGTAAAAATCTTAGTTGAATTATGGCGAACATTTTCAACAAAAATTAGCCAAAGGGGCGTGGTCAATTTCTTTTTTCGTAAAAACCACAGTTGGAACATGATGAAAATTCATTTAAAAAAATTTAGTCAAATCGGTGCAACCGTTCTCAGATTTTAAATATATTAAAAAAGTGGGCGTAAAAGTGGGCGTGGTCGATTTTTCTTACAGTTAAAACTTAAATTGGATTACTATGAACATTTAAATAAAAAAATTACCCAAATCGGTGCAGCCGTTTTCCTATTTTAGATAAATCGAAAAAAGTGGGCGTAAAAGTGGGCGTGGTCAATTTTTCTTTACGTAAAAACCTAAGTTGGACTATGACGAACATTTCAAAAAAAAAATTGTCCAAATCGGTCCAGCCGTTCTCAACTGATGCGGTTACCAACGAACGACAATTGATTTTTATTTATATAGATTTGATAAAAAATAGAAAAAAAATTTAAAAAAAAAGAAAATATATGACTTAAAGCCTTTAAATATTCTTTAAAATTACCAAAAAAGAGTGTATAAATATCTTTTTCTGTTAAAAAGTTACAACCGTTTAAAATTGACTTAATTAATGCGAAATAATGAACACTACTTTCAGGATTTTACAAGATGCAACTTTAAGCACCCACATCTTAATAACGAATAGAATTATAGTTCTTATGTGAATATTTCCGTGTTATTAGGAATGTTTTATAATACATACAAATAAATCATAAAAATCGGGGAACTTTTTTTTTTGATTTTTGTCGTGCTAGATTGGCCAAATGTGCGGGTTTATTTTGAAAACGGTATTGTTTAAAAATTTCACCCAATTTCCAGGGTTGATATAAAACAGAAAAGGGATTTTTCTAAAGGTGGGTAAGTTGCTCGGTTTTCACGTGAAAATCTGTCAAACTCCATATAAAAAAAACATGAATTTCACACTGGCTTTACAAAAGCGTAAAAATTTCGCTGAAGAGGTATTCTGTTCACTGGTGAAAAACCGGCAAAATAAACCGGTATATGTTGCATCAATACGCATCAACACTATAAGCAACATTTTTTTAAATTGTGCAGACCATTTTAAAAGCGGTGAAATTTATCATTCAGATGTAAAATGAAGTAATTATAAGTGTTTGGGACTGTAAACATTAATAATATCACATATTTTACCAAACAATATTATTTAAAGTTATTTTATGTATTCTGACGCGCAAAACATAACCAAACATATGACTGTCAAATTTTCGCTACAAATTAATTGATGTTTCGAAACATTTTTTTTCACCGGTGAACAACTTACTTAGCTTAAAAAGGGAAATTTTAAAAAACAACTCTGTTCTTTAAGTAAAAAGTTACTTTTTAAAAGTAGAAAGAGAAATTGTAAAAATAATAACAAACCAAGATAAAAACAACACACACACGAACAATTGAGTACCTTTTTTTTTAATAAAAGTTTATAAACATAATAAAAACACTGAAACTCTAGTAATAAATGAATAATTAATATTCTAACATTGAGTGGTTAAGTAAACACGAAAATAAAATTGGGGGATACGATTACAAAACAGGAAAAGAAATACATAAACTTAAAAGAAGAAAGAATTGAAAAAAACAAAACAATTCTATTTGAAAAGTCATTGTGAGCAAACAGAAAACTTAATTACTCTATTAACAACAAAAACTATTAAAAAAATATATCTGATGAACTTGTAAAAGAAAATTGTGAAATTGTTAGAAATTTTCAATCAATTGATCATCATTTTTTCTATATTTAAAGTTTTCTGTTAAAATTGTTTAGAATTTCCCTTAAGAAAATTTAAAAAACAACTACTAAACATTAGAAACAATTTAAAAATAATAAAGAAAAACATTAAATAAAAACATTAAATAAAATAGTAATAAATTAGAACGTAATAGAAAAACAGCCGTGATAATGACATTGGCAACAGAACAGGCAAATATTTGTCAAACTACTATGGACGTTGAGGTAAGTTAGCTACAAAAACTTATTTTAAGAAGTGGAAATTGTAAAATTAGTTTTTCTTAAAATATTACACAAAACAAAAGACGTAATTTTCGCAAAGATTTCATATACATTTTATTAATTTTAAAGTTTGTGAAATTTTAAATGATTAAAAAAATTGTTTGTGGTATTTTTCCTGTTTTTCTATTTTTACTATTTCTAGTTGAGTAATATTTTTTTTATTATTTTTACTTTATTTTTCATAAATTCTATTCTATTTTAATCTTCCTTTTTTTTGTTCATTAAGTGATTTGTGCGAATTTTTAAATATAATTAGATAAGATTGTTGCTATTTACCGGTTAAAACGGTTAAAAGCAAAGTTCGTCTTTGTTTCACTTGTATGTACGGAGATCTTGTTATTAATTATTAATCGAGTGTCTATTATTATATGTATTCACATATGTATGTACATATAATTAAGTTTTTTTTTTATTAGTACTTTTTTTTAAATCACTCTATTATCAGTGATTCCCAAACGTTTCTTATTAAATAAAAATTTTTTATTGAATAATGTTTTTAATAAGAAAACAAGTAAAATTATATTCGGATGTGCTGAAAGTTTTGATTTACAGTTCAAAATTATCAATTCCAAATGTAATATCTTCAAAATCAACACAAGTATGTAATTAAAAATAATAGAAAAATGCAGTATACGGGGTCACACGAAAAAAAAATTGTACCCCTCTGGAATTAAAATGTCAGGCACTGATTGTGAGACTTTTTCTATAATTGTCTCTGAATTTAAGACATTTTCTAAGAAAAAGGTTGTAAAAATCAGCTACTTTACTAAGGAAAAATTTCTTGGAATCCGATACTTTTTCTATTAGGAAAACAGTACAGAATCTAAGTCGTTTCTATAGAAAAAATGTCGCAGAATCTGGGACTTTTTCTACAGTAAAAATGTTTCAGAACCTGAAACTTTTTTATAGGAAAAATGTCTTAGTATCTGAGACTTTTTATATAGCAAAAATGTCTCAGAATCAGAGACTTTCTATAGCAAAAATGTCTCAGAATCTAAGATCTTTTCGATAGTAAAAAATTATCAGAATCTGAGATCTTTTCGATAGTAAAAATTTATCAGAATCTGTGACATTTCTATATCAAAAATGTATCAGAATCTTTTTCTATAAGAAAAATGTATCAGAATCTTCTTCTATAACAAAAATGTGTCAGAATCTTCTTCTATAAGAAAAATTTCTAATAATCTGAGACTTTCTATAAAAAAAAAATATCTCAGAATCTGAGACTTTTTTATAGGGAGAATGTCTTAGAATCTGATACTTTTTCTATAGGAAAAATGTCTCATAATCTGAGCCTTCTTCCTATAGAAAGAGTCTCAGATTCTGAGATATTTTTCTTATAGAAAAAGTCTCAGATTCTGCGACATTTTTCTTATAGAAAAATTTTCAGACTGAGACATTTTTCTTATAAAAAGTCTCAGATTCTGAGACATTTTTATTGTAGGAAAAGGCGTTTAAAAAACGGGGTTTTAACAAACAAAAACAAAAACCGGTCTAACTGGATTTCGAATAGTCAATATTTAAAAAAAACAGCTGTTGCAATAAACAGTCAGTCGGTTTTTTTTTGCCAGTTTCGAAAAATCTGTCCAATCGCCTTACTAAAAAAAAAAGTATAATAAAATAATACCAAATTTAAGACTTTTTCCACAGGAAAAATGTCTCAGAATCCTTCACTTTTTCGAATAGGAAAAAAGTCTTAGATTTCTTGGAATCTAAGACCTTTTCTATAAGGGCACTTTTTCTATACGCCTTGAAAATTTTTTCTATAGACTTTTTCTACAGGAAAAATGTCTCAGAATTTAAGAATTTTTCTATGAGAAAAATGTCTCAGAATCTGAGAATTTTTCTATAGGAAAAATTTCTCAGAATCTGAATCTTTTTCTATAGGAAAAATGTCTCAGAATCTGAACCTTTTTTCTATAGGAAAAATTTCTCAGAATCTGAGACTTTTTCTATAGGAAAAATGTCTCAAAATCTAAGACTTTCTATGTGAATAATGTCTCAGAATCTGACATTTTTTCTATTCAAAAAACAAAAATGTCTCAGAATCTAAAAATTTTGCTATGAGAAAAATGTCTCAGAATCTGAATCTTTTTCTATAGGAAAAATGTCTCAGAATCTGAATATTTTTTCTATAGGAAAAATCTGAATCTTTTTCTATCTCACATTTTTTGATAGGAAAAAATCTGAAATTTTCCTACAAAAAATTGAAATTTGTCTATCCTGGAAAATCTCGAAAAATTCCGATAGTGAAAACAAGAAATCCTGTGACCAGTTTTTTCCTGTTTGGCATACTCAATTAAAAAAGATCACACTAACGGTTGTACTTAATAATGCTTTTCTATTCCTTGTTTTCCTTGTTTACAAGGAATATTAAAAATCTTAATATACCTTGTAAACAAGACAAGTTCAATCTTACTAGGATTTACTTTCAGACAACAGTCTATTGCCCATTAAGACAGCTACCGAAAGCGATCTCCCGATTTAACCACGAGTTAAAAATATGTTGGATATGGTCTGATATGATTATATTTGGTCTGATCTGCTCATATATAATTATTTATAATTGTGTCTGATCAGATTTCAAGTTTGGTCCTCATTTTCTGGATCTGTTATTGATCGGATAAATATCTAAAAAAAAAATCTTTAAAATAGGTAGTTAATGAATCGCATATCACTGATGGTGAACCTCTGGTCATTATGATTTATATCATTTTCTTTCGAAGTTATCTCTATGTAAAAAAAGAAAGAAAAACAGTGATATCATCGTGAAATGGCATTTTTTCGTTATCATTTTTTTAAGAACTACTAATTAGAATTGGTAACAAATATTTTAGCAAACTCTTTTGAATTTTATCTATATTGGAGTGCCCTATAATAAAATTATTTTTTTGTAGGTCTTGGATATACATATTCCATTATGTGCAAAAAAAATTGATTTTTTTCTTGGATTTTTAAAAAATATTTAGAGGTCGCGCTCGCGGCTTTTATCCAAAAATTAAAATTTTTAATTTCTGATTTTGTGATTATAAAATGAGAGATCTCAGTTTTTGGTTCCGCGAAACTTTAAAGCCTCGCGAGTTTATTCTCGTTTTTTATATTTCAAAACTCAAAATTAAAAAAAGTGTCCATTTTAAAGAGCCATGAGTCTGGTGATACTTAATGAATTTGAATGGATAAAACCATACTTGAGACCTGGCATTACTTTTGTATAAAAAAACAATGCCAATGCCTGCTATTTCATTGGCATTTTACATGAAAAAAAATAATGCCTCAATGCTTAGGTCGCAAGTATGGATAAGACCTACAAAAAATAAAGATTTTTCTAAGCACTATAATCTACATATACGATAAATTTTGACCAACTCCGCAACATAAGCATTTATTTTGATTTTTAAGAAGTTCATTAAAAAAACGTCAAAAATGTTTATTAATAAAAATCGAAATAGGATGAAACCAAAAGCAAATGAAAGTTTACATTTTCCATAAAAAAATCCTCAAGATTTTTTTTAGTTTAGTGTTAGATTTTTTTAAACGCATTTAAAGTTGATGTACAATTTTTATAATTATAATTACATGACTACTGTATTAGAGGCGTATACTTAATTTTGTAATTGCCTTTAAATTACTTAGAAAGTCATATAATTATAATAAAAATAATTTTGATCCCATGATCAAGTGGTTTTTGTTTATTTTTATACCATCCAACCACAGCACAGTGTGAGATTTTTCATTTTAGGGGTACAAAATTCCAGAAATGGACAAAATGGACTTGGAAGTTGGTATATATAATTTGTATCAAATATTTTAGGATTTTGCATCAGATGGGCGTGATTGGACTAAAACCACGCCTACATTTAAAAGAAAAAAATATTATATTAGAGAGATTTTGAATTGAAAAGTCGTGTATATAATTGCAGTGGCATTACGAGATAATGTACTAAAGGTCGTAATTGAAAAATGTCACTCCCACTTTTTTTTTTACACCCACTTTAATTTTATTTGTATTAGATTAAAATAAATTGACTTTAACAGTTTTTTTTATCTAATGCATTATATAATGATACAGAACAGGTAAGAATCTTATATTCTTGACACCCTCCAACATGTAAAAATACTATAATAAAACTTACCTAATATTTTTTTGGTTTAAATATTAGGAAAATATCATACTCAAAACGTAAAATATATTTAAAAATGATCGTTAACCGGCACATATAGTGTAACTTGTCTATTTTAATTCAAAAAGTAGACATGTCAGTCGTTATTATGTATGTGGTCCCATGTCGGATCTGTTCGGATCTTCAATAGATATTGTCCAATGAAAATCGAAAAATAAAACAACACAAAAATTTTGTTATATCAAAAACTCGCTACAGCCATCATGTATTTTTATTTTCGTACCAAAAATGAATTCAGGCGTATAAAACCTCATTTATGCTTCATTTAAAAAAAAAAAAACAAGTAATTAGATCTATATTAGACCGATTAGATCTATATTTTGTCAAATCTTTAATAAGTGTAAAAAACACTCACAAATCAAATTTGACAAATTTGTTGACAATAAACCGCTTTAACTGAATATCGGGCGAAATTTTCACATGGAGCCTAAGTCCAAAAATGGTCCGATGATAATCAGATTGGATAAGGTTATTAAAGTACGCGTTTAACATACACAACCACAATTTTTATTGAATATTTTCTATTTTCATGAAATTTGAGAGATTTATGTGAAAATCGGGAAGGTGGTTTGTATGGGGGCTACAAGAAGATCTGGTCTGATTCCTGTAGAATTCGGAATGGTAATTTGTGAACATAAAAAACTTTTACCTGCCAAAATTCGAAAAGATATCTATTATAATACGGTTATTAGAGTCATTTGAGCCAAAATTTAAGAGGACCTTTGTGTGGGGGATAGGTCTAAATATGGACCGATTTTTTTCCAATTTCAATAGGCTTCGTCCTTGGCCTAAGTGAGGCTTAAGTTTCAAATGTTAAGTCAATTGCTTAAAAATTGCGACCTGTATCGTGTTTACACCGTTTACATGGACATACAGACAGACGGAAGGACGGACATCGCTAAATTGACTCAAAAAGTGATTCTGAGTCGATTGGTATACTTAAAGGTGAGTCTAGGACCAATATTTCGGGTAGTTACAAACATCAGCACAAACTCATTATACCCTGTACCACAGTATGGTGTAGGGTATAAAAATTATCAAAATATACCGTTTAGTTAAAAAGTTATTCAGCTTTAAAGTATAGATATCAAAATTAATTACTACTATTAATTTGTTAAAAACTAATCATGACTTTAGAGCGATGCTATGGATGCCCTATTCACATTTATTAAAATCGAAATACGTTTTTAGATTCGTGGAAGTGTTCTTTTTTATATTTTAGTCAAAACTTTTTCAAAATCGCGCCAAAAAAAATGAATTTTGTACGCCTAAAATTAAAAATCTTACACTGTGCACAGTATGGGGGTATACTTACTTTGTCATTTGGTCTGTAACGCATCGAAATATCAGTCGGTGACCACATAAAGTATATATGTATATTAGAGTGTCCCTTATTTTGGAAATGTTGGAAATGTTGAGACGGTACCCCTTATTTTTTTCCATTTGACCAAAAAATAACTCAGGAAAAATTTTACGCCCCTACGACCACGCCTTCCCTACGCGACGGGGCCTTAAAGAGCGGGGCCTTAAAATCATTTTTCCATACCATACATGGGACTATTTAAATAGATGGACTAATTAATTGACGATTTCATTGGCATTATATTAAAACTAATGCCAATGAAATTTTTAGCATTGGCATTGTTTCAATCAATGCCAATGCCCGTTAAGGAATTAGTAGCATTAGTAATGCCAATTATGAAAAATTTCATTGGCATTAATAAATGCCTTAATGAAAACAAAGCATTAGCAATAGTAAAAGTCGTATTTCCGTCAGCGAGTTGTGAATTTTTTTTTTTTTTTTGTAAAACTTAAAATGGCTATATCTCGAAAACTAAGCCAGATAGAGCAAAATGGAGGGGATTTTGGTTCTTCGAATCTCCATAGTTTCGCCGGTCCTCTTCACATGTGTGGACCCTAATAGGTCCAAATTTTGAATCTAAAAAATTGGCACTCCCGAAAATTTAAAAATTCACATACCTTTACCATTATTTTGCTTATTTTTCCAGGTACTGCATTTTAGGCGCCCAATAGGGTCTTGAGAATTTTAGAAACTGAATAACTAAAAAACTATTGCTCTGACGATTTTCTAGTATTGGCAGACGAGTTCTAGAAACCAAGAGCTACAAAAATGCTTTTGGACTTTTTGTTGTGTCACCAATATTTACCGAGATATAAGCATTTTTAAATTTTCCGGAATCCCAAATTTTTTGGATTCAAAGTTAGGACCCATTGGGGTCCACACATGTGAAGTCGACCCGCGAAAGTATGGAGATTCTAAGAACCAAAAATGCCCTCCATTTTGCTCTATCTGGCTTAGTTTTCGAGATATCGTCATTTTAAGTTTTAAAAAAAATATATATTTATTGTAAAAAAACGCTTTTTTTATCAATTGTAAATAGTTTTTTAGGCATTTGTGCCGTTTCATTGGCATTAGTACAAACTAGTGCCCCCCATTTCCCGGTTCTCGGTATTCCCGGGAATACCGGTATTCCCGGTTCTGGTACCGGTTTCCCGGTTCTAGATATATTCCCGGGAATACCGGTATTCCCGGTTCTGATCCTGGTACCGGTTCTCAAAAACCAAAAAAATACTATATCATAAAATATTTAATTTACACTATTTAATCTGTATTTCAGAAATATTTAGTTGTGTTTGTAAAATGATTTGAAAATCATGTAATTTTTTTTTCTTAAATTCAAAAAATAAAATGGAAATTGTATTTTCCACATGTTTTGTATTTTTTTTGGTAAAAGCAAAGAAAAAATTTTAATTGTACAAAATATACATACCGGTATTCCCGGGAATACCGTCAGAACCGGAACCGGGAATACCGGTATTCCCGGGAATACCGGGAATGAATTAGGAACCGGGAAACCGGTACCATTTCCCGGTAATACCGAGAACCGGGAATACCGGTATTCCCGGTTCTACGGTACTGACCGTAGGCACTAGTACAAACAATGCCAAAAAATTTCATTGGCAATAAATGCTAATGCTTTTTTTGGCATTGGCATTAGTTCCAACTGATGCCAATGAAAATTCAAAGCCAATTAAAAATTCCCATGTATGTTCCATACAAACCAAAAAAAAAATTTTTTTTTTTAATTATTTTTTTTGGTTTTAATTATAATACAACTTGGTTAGCTTATTCACGACAAAAATTTGATTTTGGTGGGATAAGGCCTTCAGCTCTAAAAAATTTTTCGAAAAAAAAAATTTTGAGCCGTTGGGGTCCTACAGTAAAATTTTTTTAAAAAATATTTTTTTTTTAGTTTTGACAAGCAACAGTTTTAGTTTTGTAATGTTGCTTTTAATAATATACATATATTCATAAAAAAATATTATTTCTATCTGTGACATCTTTATCGTGTTCTAAAAAAGGGTAAAAAAGGCATTTTTGATGTTTTTCGATACACGATAAAGATGTCACAGATATGAATAATATTTTTTTATGAATTTATATCATTAAAAGCAACATTACAACTAAAACCGTTGCTTGTCAAAAAAAAATATTTTTTAAAAAATTTTTACTGTAGGACCCCAACGGCTCTAAATTTTTTTTTTTTTTTTCGAAAAATTTGTTAGAGCTGAAGGCCTTATCCCACAAAAATCAAATTTTTTGTCGTGAATAACCTAACCAAGTTGTAGTATAATTAATAACAAAAAAATTAAAAATCAAAAAAAAATTTTTTTGGTTTGTATGGAAAAATGATTTTTAAGGCCCCGCTCTTTAAGGCCCTGTCGCGTAAAATTAGGGGCGTAAAATTTTTCCTAAGTTATTTTTTGGTCAAATGGAAAGAAATAAAGGGGTACCGTCTCAACATTTCCAACATTTCCAAAATAAGGGACACTCTAATGTATATTATTGATCTATGATCAATTCTAAGACATCCTATTAATGTCCGTCTGTCCGTTGGTCTGTCTGTAGATAACAGAATGCAGTCCAAAATAAAAGAGGTAAGATCCAAAAGTTTGACAGGAATATGCCTTATGGTCATAGGCAGGTTAAGTTCATAAACGGGCAATCGGATCAGTGGACAAAAAAGATTCCCCTTGAAGAACTAAACCAACCTATGAAAAACTTATTTTTTTCATGTTTTTTTGTATTTTTGTTAAGCAATGAAGCATTTCTATGGATGAAGAAGTTCAAAGTCCTGTAGTTGGATCCAGGGGGCTAGAAAATGTTGATCATTTTGGGCTGCCCCCTCCCCTTTTGTGGGCGTGGATGTAAAAAAAATCATTAAAATTAAAATGATAAAATTGTATTACTGTAGTGAAAAATGCATAATAAATAAGTAGTAAAAATTTATCGTGAGAGGGAAGTTATCATATTGTCTGATACTTGGCATTCACTTCAGTATTTTGTACCCTTGCAATAGTGCAAGATTGCAATTTTTTTATATAAATGTTTAATCAACTTTTACACTTTTCTATTACCTTTTACATCATGCGTGGTTGCAAAAAGTATAGAATAATAATAATATTTGTATATTCTCTTTGGTGGTTGTAAAAAAAGATTCGGAATTTATTTCAATATTAATATTATTGCTTCTGTTTACAAAATAACACGCAAATAAAGTTGCAAATTTGCTCTTTCACATTTTTGCAAGATTAAAATTGCTGACGTGAATTCTATTAATATAATTATTTAAGCTTTCTTTTTATATAAAATCGACTCCTTATTGGGGTGCATCCCCGCGTAGAGTTAAAAAAGGCTAGATTTACAATGATAAAGTTATTTAATTTTGTACAACTATTTGTTATTCATTTGCACTTTCATCCATTTTATTTCATATCATTTTTTTTTAAGTACACTCCACTCTGTAGAATGGAGTTAGCTTTTATCATTGTCAATCTAGTCTAACCATTTTTTTTTGTTTCTTCTCTTACCAACAACAAGGATAACAAACGCAAACGTTGTTGGACCGGTAGTTCACCCGCCATATTACGTGATGTTGAAACAAAAATACTGTCATTTCTAAAAACTCCCTATCGTGGATTTTTCGTAAATGTTGGAAACGCTGTTGGAGAATCAGATAAAATATGGACATTAAGTTTTAATACAGATTCTAAAGAAGTACCATTGGTAATGTTACATGGCTTTGGCTCGGGCGTAGCGTTGTGGGTAATGAATTTTGATGATTTAGCCAAAGATCGTCCATTGTATGCCATGGATATATTGGGTTTTGGCCGAAGTTCAAGACCCAAGTTTTCCAAAGATGCCTTGTCATGTGAAAAACAATTTGTAAAATCCATAGAAGATTGGAGATGCGAAATGAATATAGATAAAATGATATTGTTGGGTCATTCTATGGGAGGATTTATAGCATCCAGTTACGCTTTAAGTTATCCAGAGAGAATACACAACTTAATATTAGCTGATCCTTGGGGTTTTCCTGATCCACCACCAAAAGATGTTATTAGACAGAAATATCCAATGTGGATAAGAGCTATAGCTCATGTTATAGCCCCTTTAAATCCTCTCTGGGCCTTAAGAGCAGCTGGCCCCTACGGTCAATGGGTGGTGCAAAAGACAAGACCAGATATTATGAACAAGTTTTCTGCAACCGTAGATGATATGAATTTATTATCTCAATATATACACCAATGTAATGTACAAAATCCTACCGGGGAATCCGCATTTCATGCTATGGTTGAGGGTTTTGCTTTTGCTAAAAATCCTATGATTCATCGTATTAAAGATGTGCGCCAGGATATACCTATAACATTCATTTATGGCAGTGAATCTTGGATTGAGTCCTCATCGGGAGAAAAAACCAAATCGGAACGTTCTAATTCATTGGTTAATATAAGCACTGTTAAAGGTGCTGGACATCATGTTTATGCTGATATACCAGAAGTATTTAATCGTTATGTTAATGATGCATGTGAATTGTATAAACTAAGACCACAAGATCTTTTTATATGTAAATCGTCCGAGACTACAGAAGAAGGGCTAGAAATTTCAATGGCTCAAGTATTCGAAAAAGATCAACGATTAGAATAGTAATCAAAAATGATGTTCTTACTAATCGCCTAAATCATCGAAAGCAAAAAAATAAGGCTTTACACGATCTCGGTATTTTAAGTGTGATAATTGGTAAAATTGACAAACGCCAATAAAATTTACTAAACGTCAAATAATTTGCGTAGCTCAAACCTTGAGTAAAATTAATTTATCAAAGCGCAAATAATTTATTTAAGCGCGTCCCGAATCGACTTTGGAATTTGAAAATGCTTGCCCATTTAGGGCCCCAAAGATTGCCTTCTCAATCATTGCATTTTGATAGAAAAAATTGACACCAACAGTTGCGCAATATATTGTAAATTCTGTGAAAAATTTTAAAAAAAATGTCCATGGACTAATTTTGGTCCATACCCTAAATTTGTTAATACCCTTCGACCACAGTATGGGGGTATACTCATTTTTAATTCCGTGTTTAACACTTCGAAATATCGTTCTCGGTCCCCATAAAGTATATTATTAGAAAATTATTGCAGTTACTACATGACTGTCATTTGTGTAGTAAGTAGTAGTAGTTTTCATTTACAATTTCAGTTGTGTTTGTATGAAAAATCTCAAACAACTATTTTTTGTATTCGTTTTAAAAAGTAAATACAAAAAATTACTACACAGTAACAGTTGTTTTATGTAGTTGTTTTTAGTCCATAAAAAACAGTTATAATTTTCTAAAAAAAACGGATGTCTTAAACGACCCTGCAAAAAAACTGCACTCTCAGTGGAGTGCTT
Source organism: Pegoplata infirma (assembly GCA_963921195.1). Classification (NCBI taxonomy): domain Eukaryota; kingdom Metazoa; phylum Arthropoda; class Insecta; order Diptera; family Anthomyiidae; genus Pegoplata; species Pegoplata infirma. The sequence continues at coordinate 95,851,793 of OY992538.1, read as the reverse complement.
TAAAACTATAACAAATGTAATGAAATACAACAAAAATAACAAAAAACACAAGACAAAAATACACAAACATTTTTTTTTCTACCCCGTGTAAAAAAAATTGATATGGTATCAGATATGATATCAGATATTAATTTATCTCATTCCATATCTGATAGCCATATCTAATTAGATATGTTAGATCCGAAAAATGGGGACAAATCTCGGATCTAATTGTATCCAAACTGATATAAAAAGATCTGAAATTATCATATCTATTTTTAGATAAGAATTAAATTTATATCCAAAATTTAAAAATAAAATGAATTTTAATCGAACTAATCCTGAAAATTTATAAAATGTTAAATAATTACAAATATTTTGTTTAATAATTTTTGTTTTATTTGGTTTTTATTGATAAAAAAATTAACATACAATTTCTTTTTAAACTAAAAGAAGGGTGGCAGTCCTGGTTATTCCAAGAAACAAAAATCCCTGGTTTAAAAAATTCTTGACACAGTTAAACAATGGCTATTTTAAAAGCATATTTCAGCGTTCTGTAATGCATCCAAATACAAATTTGTACAGAGAATCAGGAAACAAAAAAAACTAGAACATTCATAAAACAGTAAAAACACGGATATCTTGAATATTTCCCTTCCAATTTTTGATTGCCCGTGATGTTTGGGATAGAAAATTGTTAATATCTTCGATCACGGGAGCCAAAGATTTTAATATCTGAAATATGCTTGGGAATAAAAAGGTTCCACGCCCTTAGTTGTTTCTTCTTAATTTCTCTTGGCAGCACTCGCAGGGTCTTTTAAATAAAATTAAAAATACATACATTGTATAAGCAAAAGTAAATTTTTTATAATATAAAATCAATACTTGCCTTTAATATTGCCAATCCATTTTCGCGATAGTAAGCAGGACTATTCCTTCAATTATTTTGATGTTTAATTGTTGCCGAAATTAAAAAAATAAACGTAATAAAATAAACAGAAATTTTGTTTGTCTATTTTTTTTGAGAGAAATTTCAAACAACTACAAAAAAAAACTAACAAAAATATTTGATTTTTTTATTCAAAACTTTTGATGAAAATAAAAACCAATAATAAAAAGAAAATTCACAAAAAAAATGTAATTGCAAAATTTGAAGTAATAAACGGCTTTAATTATATTAGGGATGTTCACTACACCTGTTTACAAACAAATTTTCCAAATGTTAACTGAATTTAGATCTTGAAACAGATCTGGATATATCTCGCTATATATATCAGATATAATAGAATGTAACCCATAACGCAGGGATATACAATACAAGATATGATTGTATATAGTTACAGATATACCATATCTTGTTATATATAATTACATCTAATATCATATCTAATGAGATATGGTCACATCTAATTAGATCCGATTATATCTAATCTTTTTTACACGGGACTCCAAAAAACATAGATATTCAGCTCTTAACTCATTACCTATCGCGACACCTCCATACAAATGTAAGTAGATATTCAGTAGATAAGAACTACTCCAGGGAAGTAGTTGGAAGTTGTTTGAAAGCTCGGAGTACTTCTTATCTACTGAATATTTACTTACTTTTGTATGGGAGTGTCGCGGAAGGTACACTGCACTTTTTTTGCTGGGGAGTTTGAAGTGTCAGATTCAGCAGGAATTATTACAATTTTTACCGTTTTTGACGTTTAGAAGTTTTTTTTTTGTTAATAAAAAAATTAGACAATTTAAGTAACAGTAAAAACAACTGTAATTTTAAGTTAGTTTTACCGCTTTTTGGAGTGGTTAATCAATAGTTAAAAACGACAATAATTTTTAGTTGATTTGCCGCAAAATGTAGTAGATGCCTAAACAACAACAAATGTAATTGTTTTAACTATCTTTTATAGTGGTATCTACCGTCATCATTTTTTGAGTGTATATGTATATTATTAATCAGTGATCGATTCTAAGGCATTATATGTCCTTCTGTCCGTCCGTCTGTTGAAGACGCGATACAGTCCAAAATAGTAGAGATAGACTTCTGCAAATTGACAAAAATATGTCTTATGGTCATCGGTTGGTTAAGTTCTTGAATGGGCAAAATCGGCCAAGGGGGAAAAGCTCCCCTTTTAAGAACTAAAACAACCCAAAATACCATATTTTTAAATGTTTTTTTGCATATTTGCAAAGTTCATCGACGCAAACTTTGAACAAGAGGATTTAAAAATGCGATTTTGTTGGTCCGACCCCTTTTGGAGGCGTGATTATCGAAAAATAATGATAAAAATTGCATTATTTAAGCGTTAATATCATAACAAATAGATTTTGTATGTATTAATGGCAAAGGGGAAGGTATCCCCGACACCAGGCTCTTAATCACACATACTTTGGCGGGACAAGCATACAAATTTTTAATTCGGAAGTCCCGAACCGGGACGCGCTCTTATTGTCGAAATTTCGAACGTGACAACAAATGCATTCATACAAAAATGAAAAATACGGGTGTTTATTTTGAAATTTCGAATGCGAAAAGATGTTTACAAAACAGAAAGAATTGCTTGTGGTTAAAATATTGTCCTGTACAAATTATAAAACAATCAATTGAAAATGGAAGACGATAATTATCCAAATTTAAATTATTTACAAAAAAAAACGAGCGCTCACGATATGCGACAAAAAAATGGTGGCAAATATTTGACGTTTTGGTTAAATTTGAAAATTTGCCAACTACCACATTTAAAAGTCCGAGTTCGTGAAAACCCCTATTAGTTAATGTATTATTTGCTGCACTTTTCCATTATTAATTTAATTATATGATATTTTGAAATTTATAAAAAAAAAAAAAAATTAATTAATAAGCGTATTAAGAAATTAAAAAAAAATTTAGAAACTCACGAAGTTGCGAAAGTTTTTCAATTATAATGAATTCAACTACTACACCGCTCTACAAATCTGAGGTTTGTCGCTGCGTTTTGGATGAAACCAAAAAAAGTTGACAGAGTTTGGTGCCCCGATTCCAAAACGGTCACTCAAATTTTTCCATCACGTCACAATTTTGAGAAAATCGCGGTTAAAGTGTCAAAAAATGCCCATTTTGACCATTTTTGAACGCCTATAAAATAAGATCCTGACATGCAAATGAGTTGGTATCTAGCTCATTCGAAAGTGTGTAATTTTCTCTTTTAGACAAGATCAAATCTTCCTGGAATTTAATTTTCTAAAATGGTAAAAAAATCATTAGCCACAAGTGCTATAAATCTAAAATTTACGTATGAATTTGTATGGAAACTTGTTAAAAAACACTGTGTAAATAAACTAAATATTGAAAAAATGGAAGGTTTTTTGCTAATAATTTTTTTACCATTTTAGAAAATTAAATTTTTAGAACATTTTATCTTATCTTTAAGAGAAAATTACAGGCTTTCGAATGAGCTTGATACCAAGTCATTTGCATGTCAGGATATTATTTTATAAGCTTTTAAAAAGGGTCAAAAATGCCCTTTTTCGGCCCTTTAACCGCGAATTACTCAAAATCCTGATGTGATGGACAAATTTGGGCTCCGGATTTAGAATCAGCGCAACAGACACCATCCAAATCACTAACCAGAATCCAATACGCATTTTCTTGTTGAGCTGTGCTATTTATTTTAATTAGAATCTGTTTTTTTTTTGTTTTGGAAAATGTGTAGTTTAATTTAAGTTTAATATTTAGTATTTTTGTGAGTTAATTGAGTTCTTTATTTTATTTTATTTAAAAACCTTGCTAAATTATTTTAATTTTAATTATGTAACTTTATTATATTTATTTATAACAAAAATGATAATTGATTTATCAAAACTCTATATATCTATATATATTTTTTCTTTATAAAATAAATATTTATTAATCAATTTTATAAAAACAGACCTTAGAAAATTTATTTCATCATTCAATTCTTTAAATTAAAGCTTGATTTACACGTTAACTACCCTTGACTACCCTTATCTACTATTTTCCAGTATTGGAGGATAGCAATTGTCAAATTCAAATAATTTTTCATACAAAATTATTTAAACCCGGCAAACCGTATCACCAATACTGGGAAATAGTAGATAAGGGTGGTCAAGGGTAGTTAACGTGTGAACTGCCCTTTAGAAATAAATTATTCATGCTTGATTTTATTGTTTCAATTAAATTTTAATTATTTAAAAAGTAATTCAATTATTTTGTGAATAATAATTGTTGAATTAATTCTATAAAAATTAGTTAATTTTAGTAACAATAAAAATAATTTTTAAAAAAATGTATTTCAAACATAAATTTAACGAAATGAACATTCAAAAAGATAATAAAATTTTTGGTTTAATTCAAAAAAATTAACAGGCCTATTCACAGTTATGACTGGTTATGACTAATTTAATTACACTGTACAACACAAAAAAAAATTACAAGGTCAGACCAAAAAATTTTGATAGAAGAGACAAAAAAAAAAATACACGTGTATCGGCGTTTTGAAAGTTTACATCTGGGTTTCATTTTAGGGGGAGGTGAAGTTTCCCCCAAATGCAGATGTTGTATTGTCAATCGTCATTGAATATCGAGTGAAGCTTACGTTTAAAGTATATGGTGTGTTCAGCAAATTTATATAAAATATTACGGAGAACATTTTTGTGGAATATATTAACCCTCTAGCTCCTCACGATAAGGGTCTTTTTTGTCCTTCTTTTCAAAAAGAGCAAAAAACACCATTAAAAAAGGGATTTAAGGGGTTTGAATGTTCCGCAAAAATATCCGCCGTGAAATTTTACTATAACCCTGCAAAAAAAGTCATTACCACTTCTCAGTGGAGTGCTTTAATACTATAACAAATGTAATGAAATACAACAAAAATAACAAAAAATACAAGACAAAAACACACAAACAGTTTTTTCTACTCCAGAATACATAGATATTCAGCTCTTAACTCATTACCTATCGCGACACCTCCATACAAATGTAAGTAGATATTCAGTAGATAATAACTACTCCAGGGAAGTAGTTGGAAGTTGTTTGAAAGCTCGGAGTACTTCTTATCTACTGAATATCTACTTACTTTTGTATGGGAGTGTCGCGGAAGGTAATGAGTTAAGTGCTGAATAACAACTTTTTATGGAGTAGAAAAAACTGTTTGTGTGTTTTTTTCTTGTGTTTTTTGTTATTTTTGTTGTATTTCATTACATTTGTTATAGTTTTAAAGCACTCCAAATAGAAGTACTCCGCACTTTTTTTGCTGGGAAGTCCCTGAATACACCAAAACGGAAAACTTAACAAGAAAGTCAGAAATAAGACACAACAAAAGAGAGCTTAGGGTTAATTTCGCATTTATTAAGAAACTCGAGTTAAGCTTACGTTTAAAGTATATGGCGTGTAAAACAATTTTATGTAAAATGTTACGGAGAACATTTTTGTAGAATATGTTAACCCTCTAGCTCCTCAACGTAAGGGTCTTTCTTGTCCTTCTTTTTAAAAAGAGCAAAAACACCATAAAAACAGCTATTTAAGGGGTTAAAATGGTCCGCAAAAATATTTGCCGTGAAAGGGACTTATAGTAAAATTCCACGGCGAATATTTTTGCGGAACATTTTAACCCCTAAAATCCCTGTTTTAGTGGCGTTCTTTGCTCTTTTTTAAAAGAAGGACAAAAAATACCCTTATCTTGAGGAGTTAGAGGGTTAACATATTCTACAAAAATGTTCTCCGTAATATTTTACATAAATTTGCTGAACACACCATATACTTTAAACGTAAGCTTTACCCGATTTTCTTAATAAATGCGAAATTAACCCTAAGCTCTCTTTTGTTGTGTCTTATATCTGACTTTCTTGTTAAGTTTTCTGTTTTGGTGTGTTCAGGGACTCATAGTAAAATTTTACGGCGGATATTTTTGCGGAACATTAAAACCCCTTAAATCCCTGTTTTAATGGTGTTTTTTGCTCTTTTTGAAAAGAAGGACAAAAAAGACCCTTATCTTTAGGAGTTAGAGGGTTAACATATTCTACAAAAATGTTCTCCGTAACATTTTACATAAATTTGCTGAACACACCATATACTTTAAACGTAAGCTTTACTCGATTTTCTTAATAAATGCGAAATTAACCCTAAGATCTCTTTTGTTGTGTCTTATTTCTGACCTTCTGGTTGAGTTTTCCGTTTTGATGTATTCAAGGACTTATAGTAAAATTTTACGGCAAATATTTTTTCGGAACATTCAAACCCCTTAAATCCCTTTTTAATGGTGTTTTTTGCTCTTTTTGAAAAGAAGGACAAAAAAGACCCTTATCGTGAGGAGCTAGAGGGTTAATATATTCCACAAAAATGTTCTCCGTAACATTTTACATAAATTTGCTGAACACACCATATACTTTAAACGTAAGCTTCACTCGATATTCAATGACGATTGACAATACAACATCTACATTTGGGGGAAACTTTACCTCCCCCTAAAATGAAACCCAGATGTAAACTTTCAAAACGCCGATACACGTGTATTTTTTTTTTGTCTCTTCTATCAAAATTTTTTGGTCTGACCTTGTAATTTTGGAAAAAATTTGATTTTGTTGTGCAGTGTTATTTTTAAACTTCATATTCCCTGTGTTGTAAACAAAATCATAAAGTCTCAAAATTTCAAATTATTTGTCAATTTTGAGACGATGTGGGTAGCAGGTCTTTATTTTTTTGAAATTTTCAAACAAAATTTGAATTTTTTTATGATTGTTTACAACATAGAGAAACATAGAGGCGAAGGTGAAAGAAAAAATAATATCACTATCCTTTTCTAATTTCTCACACGTACATTGTCGATGTGAATTCAAAACACAATACATGTTTACAAGTCGTACTTTGTCAACAAATACATGTATACAAGTTGTACTTTGACAACTCGATTTTTGATGCCTTCGCCTCTATGTATACTCTATGGTTTACAACAACTACATGGAAAAAATTGAGTTATGATTGAGTTATGACTTTTTTTGTGAATAGGCACCTAAATTTAAAATGAGTTATTGAGAAATGAATTTTATCAAATAAAACATTTTGTGTTTATTAAAAAAAAAAAAAATAATTGCGGTCATAAAAAAATTCTTCAAAGGTCTGTTTAAAAGTATTAGCTTGAAAATAGTAATGAAATTCACGTCAGGAATTTTAGTCTTTCAAAATTGCGCAATGTCAAAATTGCAACTTTTATTTTGAGTAGCAAAAATAACGGAATTAACTTCAGAAATTTTAGTCTTGCAAAATTGCAACTTTATTTGCCTGTTATTTTGTAAATAAAAGCAATTATAACTATTGAAATATATTGCGAATCTTTTCTTGCAACGACGCATCATCGAAAAGGTGATAGAAAAATAAAAATGTTAATCAAATTTTTTTTAGAAAAAAAAAAGTTGCAATATTGCACTGTTGCAAGGATAAAAAATGTCTGAAGTGAATGCCCTGAATATTACTATTCAAATAAAACGAATTATTTAAAATATAATAGAAAAGTGTATAATTTGATGTAAAATATTTTTAACAAAAAAAAAAAATTAAATATTGCACTGTTGCAAGGGTAAAAATTTCTGAAATGAATACCCTGTGTAATTTATATTATTCATTCAAATACATTAGCGGTATTCGCTCTTGATAGCATTTTTGCAAGGGTAGTAAAAATGCTATGATTTTATGCTACAAAGCGTGAGCATCTTTTTTTTCGTTTTTGTTGTGAGTTTTCAAACAGCTGTTGTTATTACATTCTGCTGTTGTCAAAGTAGCTATTTTCTATCGAAAATCGCTTTTCTAGCGATTTTTTTAGTAGGATTTAGCGACTTTCTCTTGAAAAATAGTTGACATCAATGCTGCGCTTAAGAAGAAGCACTGTTGCCAACTATTTTTAACCAAAAACCTCTAGATTTCACGAAAAAAGCGCTAGAAACCGCCAAAAATTTATTTAGCGGGGAAAATTTAAAATTTTCCCGCTAAATTACAAAAAAAAGCGCTGAAAACCGAAAAGCTTGGCATTTTTGATTAAAAAAAAGAAAAATTTAAAAAAAAACCTCCAAATTATTTTTACTACAAAAATTTACTATCCATTAAAAACGTGCAAGAAACGGTCGAAAAAATTTTAGCGGGAAAATACAAAATTCTCCCGCTAAATTACAAAAAAAGCGCTAATATTCGACAAACTTGGCGTTTTCGATTGAAAAAAAAAGAAAAATTGGAAAAAAAACTCTAAATTTGTCCCACTAAATCCAAATTAAAAGCGCTAGATTTTCCCGCTAAAGCACCGTTCCCGCTAAAACCAATTTTCCCCCGCTAAATCCAAACAAAAAGCGCTAGATTTAGCGGGAAAACCTCCAACTTGGCAACAGTGAGAAGAAGATGAAATAGTTTAATTTTTTCATTTGTATTGTTCTAATTTTTGGTTATTTTTTTGTTATAATTCGTTCTAAAAATCTATTGTTATTTTTTTACACAAAATCCCAGTCGGCAAAAAAAATCACACCTGACATACTGCTGACTCTCCCTTTATAAAATTGCTGACATCTTCATACAATTTTTCGAAATGTCATCAATGACATGTCAGCAGTTGGTCAGCAGATGTTTAAACGAATTGTTAGTGGCCACCGATACTGGTGGACACTGCTGACCAAATGCTGACATGTCATTGATGACATTTTGAAAAATTGTATGAAGATGTCAGCGATTTCATAAAGGGAGAGTCAGCTGTGGATTTATTTTGCCGACTGGGATATGAAAGTTTGTTATTTCTTATTGTTTTCCGGAAAAACTAAAAGATGTTAAGTATTGTAAGTTTGAAAAGCCAGAATATGCTATGGGTTTTAGTCTTGCATATAAATGAAAGTGTTGTAAATTTTTATTTCATGTATTTTGTTGTTGTGGTCTTGCATACTCTTGTATTTATACAAGATCTGCAAGCTTTGAAAGGTCTGCAAGGGTAGTTTGCTACCAAGAGCGAATACCGCTATTATTTTGCAAATATGTAACTACTTTGTCATAATTCACCACAATATTGTTTCGATATTGTTATTGTCAGGTACTAAAAATAATTGTATTAACTAGTTAAATACTTGTGTAACAAGTTTAAAAATGTATTTTAGCACAATAAAAAATTAATTAAAAAAATATTTAAAATCACTTCTTGTTATTTTACGCATACATGGGACTATTTAAATAAATGGACTAATTAATTGACGATTTCATTGGCATTATATTGAAACTAATGCCAATGATATTTTTAGCATTGGCATTGTTTCAATCAATGCCAATGCCCGTTAAGGAATTAGTAGCATTAGTAATGCTAATTATGAAAAATTTCATTGGCATTAATAAATGCCTTAATGAAAACAAAGCATTAGCAATATTAAAAGTCGTATTTCCGTCAGCGAGTTGTGAAATTTTTTTTTTTGGTTAAAACTTAAAATGGCTATATCTCGAAAACTAAGCCAGATAGAGAAAAATGGAGGGGATTTTGGTTCTTTGATTCTCTTTTGGTTCTCCATAGTTTCGCCAGTCCTCTTCACATGTGTGGACCCTAATAGGTCCAAATTTTTAATCTAAAAAATTGGCACTCCCGAAAATTTAAAAAATCACATACCTTTAGCATTATTTTGCTTATTTTTCCAGGTACTGCAATTTAGGGGCCCAATAGGGTCTTGAAAATTTTAAACTGAATAACTAAAAAACTTGCTCTGAGGGTTTTCTAGTATTGGCAGACAAGTTCTAGAAACCAAGAGCTACAAAAAATGCTTTTCGACTTTTTGTCGTGTCACCAATATTTACCGAGATAAAAGCATTTTTAAATTTTCCGGAATCCCAATTTTTTTTTTTTCAAAGTTAGGACCGACCCATTGGGGTCCACACATGTGAAGAGGACCCGCAAAAGTGTGGAGATTCTAAGAACCATAAATGCCCTCCATTTTGCTCTATCTGGCTTAGTTTTCGAGATATCGCCATTTTAGGTTTTTTAAAAAAATATATATTTATTGTAAAAAAATGCTTTTTTTATCAATTGTAGAGTTTTTTTAGGCATTTGTGCCGTTTCATTGGCATTAGTACAAACAATGCCAATGCCAAAAAATTTCATTGGCAATAAATGCTAATGCTTTTTTTTGGCATTGGCATTAGTTCCAACTAATGCCAATGAAAATTCAATGCCAATTAAAAATTCCCATGTATGATTTTACGGAAATGATAATGGTTTTTGGTATGAGAGAACCGATTGGGATACCTTTCTAGTTTTTATACCCTCCACTCTAGTGATAGAAGGTATATGAGGAGTTCCGTGATGGCACACCCATGAAAGTTGGCTTTAATATTAGGAGCTATTTAAGCATAAGAAATTCGTTCGCGTCAATTACATCGCGCAAGGGGTCAAAAGTTATGGCGGTTTTAAGATTTAGCGGTTTTAAAAATCTTAAAAATATTTTTAAGATTTTTTTTTTCTTAAATTTTGTTGCACGCGTTATTAAAACATGCCAGGGTAATATCATTTCTTCTAAAATGTATGATATAAATTTAACCCTTAAACGACCAAACGATTTTTAAAAATATTTATGTACCAAAAAAACCGCGGTAAAAAAAAGTTTTACAATTTTTAATAACATATTTAGGCAATGCGCGTTATATTTAATGAAAAAATCACGGAATATCGTATCATTGTACCAGTAGTTTAAAAAAATCGGTGATGCTCTTTTATAACAAGGAAATTTAATATCCACAAGTTCTATAATCATCAATATTTTTTAACCCGCCTCTGATTTTATGATTACACATCAAGTGGGCTTTAATTTAAAAAAAACTTCATCCGATTTCGTGCAAAGCCTTGGATGTGCCCAATCAAAATAGGTTTAGATAAAATCATCGCGATTTCCGCTCAGAATGACTTTAAGTCAAAAGCCAAATCAGTTCTTAATTGATAATTGGTCATTGACGTTTTTAGACTAATATGGAGTTCACACTAGCGACCTTAAACAAGTTGTTCAACAAAACACCAGTAGCAGAATAAAAACGTAATGGACACAGAACAAAGACTTTTTTAAACATCTCACTCTTGAACACTTCAAAACAGCAAGTGTGAACGCCGTATAAAGATAAAAAACATGCATTTGCATAGAAATCGCAGCCCTATTGAACAGTGATAGATTCTTAGACAATCTAGCAATGTCCGTCTGTCTGTCTGTCCTTCTGTTGTTCTTCTGGTCAAAAATCCAGTCTCCAAACTTTTCCACCACATCAGGTTTTTGAGAAAATTGAGGTCAAAGTTTAAAAACAGCCGATTGGGCATTTCTGGCAACTCGACCTAAAAAAAAATTCGATGACAAAGCTCAAACATTACTCTTGAACATGCATAACTCATTTGATCAGTCACTTTAACCGTTGAAACACCAATCCAATTGCTTTTTAATGAGGTCTTATTTTTCGATACTGATCATGTAAATTAAAATTGATGCGAATGGGACGCGACCTTATGCACTTGATGACAATTGTTTTCCTAGTTTTAAACTTTTTCACTACCTAAATTTTTTGAGAAAATTGAGGTCACGGTTTTGGACATTTTCGACTATTCATAGTGGATTAATTCTATGTGATTAATGCGACTTATCAAAAGAGTTATGCATCTTAAAGAATAATGTTAAGGCTTATTTTAAAATCGTCAGCACATCGGGGTCATTCGCTTTGAATTTTTAAATATGTTCAAAACCGCGATATTTTTAGCTTTCAACTTAAATTTATCAAAAACCTGATGTGATAATAAAGTTTTGAAACGAGATTTGTCACCAGAATCGCAATTATAGTCAAGTATATAAAGTGCCGTTCCAATCGCATTAAGTTTTTTTTACATTACCAGTAGCGGAAAAATCGTTTTTTGGTACAAAAGACCCCCAATAAAAAACAATTGGTAATCAAACGGCTAAATCGACTGATCAAATTAGTTTAGCATCCTAAAGAGAAATGTTTAAGCTTTATTCATGACTTATTTTTAAGTTGCCAACACATCTGGTTCATCCACCATGAGCTGTCAAATATGTTTTGAGCTCAAATTTCTTTAAAACCTAATGTGATGGAAAAGTTTAGAGACCAGATTTGTGATCCCTGCTTTTTTAGTGTTTAGTAGTATATTTAATTAAAAATATAAGTTGAAAATTTTAAAATAAATTAATCTAACCTAAGAACAAATTAATTATAATAAAAGTATTGATTTTTTTTATTCTCTTCCACAACAAGGACTACAAACCCAAAAGTTTTTGGATACTTAACTATCTATATAATTGGACAGCTAGTTCTTCCACCATGTTGCGTGCTGTGGAAAAGAAAATTCTATCCTTTCTAAAAACACCCTATCGCGGGTTTTTCGTAGACATTGGACCGGCCATAGGAGAATCCGATAAAATATGGACCGTTAGTTTTAATACAGATTCTAAAGAAGTGCCGTTAGTAATGTTACATGGCCTTGGAGCAGGCGTAGCATTATGGGTAATGAATTTTGATACTTTGGCAAAAGAGCGTCCCTTGTACGCAATTGATGTGTTGGGTTTTGGCAGAAGTTCAAGACCAAAATTTTCCAATGATGCCTTAATATGTGAAAAGCAATTTGTAAAATCAGTCGAAGAATGGAGACGTGAAATGAATATAAACAATATGATATTGTTGGGACATTCAATGGGTGGTTTTATAGCTTCCAGTTATGCCTTAACATATCCAGATAGAGTTAAACATTTGATATTAGCAGATCCTTGGGGATTTCCAGAAAAACCATCAGAGGCATTGACTAGCAAACAAATACCATTTTGGGTTAGAGCTATAGCATATGCTCTAACACCTTTAAATCCTTTATGGGCCTTAAGAGCAGCTGGACCATTTGGTCAATGGGTTGTGGAGAAAACTCGACCAGATATTATGCGTAAATTTGCGCCTACCATAGAAGATGATATCAATTTACTACCCCAATATATACACCAATGCAATGCACAAAATCCTACCGGAGAATCAGCATTTCATACTATGATGGAAAGTTTTGGTTGGGCTAAAAATCCCATGATTCACCGTATTAAAGATGTACGCCAGGATATACCTATAACATTTATTTATGGTAGTCGTTCATGGATTGATTCCTCCTCTGGAGAGAAAATCAAATCACAACGTGCAAATTCAATGGTTGATATTAAAACTGTTACTGGTGCTGGACATCATGTGTACGCCGATAAACCTGAAATCTTTAATCGTTATGTTAATGAAACCTGTAATCTTTATAAACTAAGACCTCAGGCTCCTTTAATACGTGAAGGTACCGAATCCGATGAAGAACATGAAGTTGCGTTACCACAATCAACATCGGTAAGAGATGAACGGATAGAAGAATCAGCCGAAGCTGAATCGGAATCTACGGCAGCAGCAACGGCAGCTTCAAATACAGATGCACGAAAATAGTAATTTACTATAATTGTTTGTTTAGTTTTTTTTTTTCTAAATGGAGGCATGGATTAAAATTTTTGTTGAATAAAAAATCATATCCAGCATGAAAAATGCTATAACTATAAAAAATGTAATCAAATACAACCAAAAATACGCACATTAATTCTTTTGTACCCTAAAAAATTTTGATGTTCAGTAAAGTGCTGAATTTTGCGACACCATGTGAAACATAGTTCATAGTAGTTTTTTAGCAGTTAAGCACTTCTTCATTTTTTTTAATCAATATCCAACTAATTACTTGCAAAGGATGAAAGTCGTGCTCAATCGCTGAAAATTCTGTTCGTTTTGTATGGGAATGTTGCAAAGCTCAGTGCACTTAACAACTCAAGCCTCTTTTGTGCTGGTTATACCAACTTTGTATTTGATTTGATTAAATTAATTATTTTTTTAATCAACGAAAAATTGTAATTTTGATTAGTTTTTTAATTAAATTAATGAAAAAAGTAATTGAACATTGTGGGATTTCTGCTGAATAATGTCCATCTTCTTACATACTATTCAAAATATTTTGTAACTGTTCAAAATTTTAAAATCATTTAAAAAAGTATTTGAGTTAAATATGGTTTGGCGAAAAAATTCCTAAAAACCCAACAACTTACTTACAAAAGTATTTACTGTAGCTACGTGTTATTATTTTTAAATTCAAAGACACAAATCTTTGAAATTTTTCTACCACGTACCGTTTTTAAGATAAACACGTTTGAATATTGGAAAAACCGTTAAAAGCGGAGCATGCTAGAAAATATTGGATTGCTGATTTAAAATCATATTGTATAAAATCTAGTTTGATTTTATTAAAGCAAACGGTACTTACTAGATACATTTGGTTGGCAGGTTTGGAATCAGTAGACCAACATATTTAAGGAACAGTTAAATGTTTTGGGAAGTTTTTTGTGTCAAACAGGGTTAATTTAAAAATTTTAATATAAAAATCCTCATGATTTTTTATTCAACAGAATTTTTTTCTTTTTCCAAATTTAAACATTTGTTAATCAAGCTACTGTATTATTTTCTAGAATAGTTTTGATTTTTTATTATTATTTTTCTTTAAGTTATGAGTAGTATTAATTTATGTATTTCACTGAAGCAATAAATTTATCTTTTTTTTAATTATTTTCTTATGATTTTGTTGAGTATATGCCATTATTTTGAATAAACATAATAATTTTCATAGAAATTCGTTATGTCATAAAAGAAAATTGCAGTGAAACAGTTAAAGTTTTGAATCTTTTGTATCTAATCAGATTTCTCAAATTTCAAACTTACAAGGAAGGTCACAGAGCACCCATCGATTCTCCTGAAACTTGTATATAGGAAAGAGGGGAGGAAAATAAGAGTTACCTGTTTTTTCTTAGCTGGCCAATCTCACATTTAGCGGGTCAAAGGGAAGGGTTTACCCCTTAGGCGACAAAATCATTTATAATAAGCTCTATTAAAATTAAGCTGACCCGTATTTTTGCGTTTGGCGAAATTCCTGTTAATTCGCATTTTAACCGGATTTTCCTGAAAGACCTAATTTTTCATAAGGTGAAACCTTTTTTAAATTTGATATTTTGTCAGCTAAAAAAAAACAGGTAACTCTTATTTTTTACCCCTCATTCCCATATGCAAGTTTCAGGACAATCGGGGGTGCCCTTTAAAAGACCTCCCTTGTTAGTCCCCATTTTTTTGGACATGATAAAATTTGAACAATAACAGATCCAGAAAATATTGGCCAAATTTGATTTTTGTCAAATCTTATCAGATACAATTGTATTAACATTTGATATATGTAAGCATATCCGACTAGATCTAATCTATTTTTGCACGGATAATTAAATTTATATAACAGTTTGGAAATATTTTAAATTCATTCTGTTATATTGTTACTTTTTTTACAAGCATGTTCATATTTTATAAAGAAATACAATTAATTTAGATAATAATAACTATTTTTGTAAACATTTAATAAAAGCTAAAGTTGCGTATTAAACGTAAATGAAATGTTTTTCCTTAATTTTTATTGCAGCTGTTAAAAGGTCAATAAAACATTACCCATCTTATATGTATGTGCCTCTTTTCTTTCGTCTGCCTGGAGTTTTGTTTTTTATTTTAAGCTTCTTGTTTTGACGATTATCATTGATTGAGTATTGTATTTCACTTTAATAAGCTTATCATATTTATATTAAACCAAATTAAACCAATGTCTCATGATTTTATTTATATTAAACTGGCATAAAATAAGCCTAAAAGTATGCATAGATATAACATTTTTGTAGAAAATTAACACATACCAACAAATTTTTAAAAACATAAGAATCGGTTATCTTTTGGGATCTTTATACCTTCCAAAATGTAAAAAAAAAAAAATTGGTTGGGGGAATGGGGTTTGGTGGTAGACGTTCGGGGAAACTTTTGTCCTCGCGATAAACATTGACAAATTCATTTATTCTGATTTTTGCACATCATTAATACAGTTTTTTATACCCTTCAACTACAGTATCGAAATATGGGTCTGAGACCCCATAAAGTAAATACATTATTGATCCTTGATCGAATCTAATACATTCTTGAAATGTATGTCCGTCCGTCTGTATAAGGCACGAGTCCAAAATAAAAGAGATAGACCCCTAAAGTTTGCCACGAATATGTGTTTAGGTCACAGCATAGGTTTTAGTTCGTAAACCGTCAACATCGGACCAGAGGAAAACAATTTTCCCCTTGTAGAACTAAACTAACCTCTATATAAAGGCAATTTTTTACAGATTTTTTTTTTGTATTTTTGATAACAAATGAAACTCTGTTATGCTTAAAGAAGATTAAAGACCTACATTGGACCCAAGGGATTGGAAAATGTTTTTTGGTCCGCCCCATTTTTAGTGCGTGGAAATTAAAAAAATAATGATTAAATTGTATTACTTAAGTGCAAAAATCATAATAAATAAATTTGGAAATATTTTTCACGAGAGAGAAGGTGCCATTAACGAAAACTGCCGAGCCCTCCCTCCCCAAAAATTTTTTTTCCGAATTTCAAAATCGTCGGGGTCGGAAAAGTTGTCTTTTAGGGTCAGTATTAACACACAATTAATATTGGATCTGTAGGGCAATGTCTTTGCATTCCTTTTTTTAACATGAAAATCGGAAAGTTGCTAACAAAATGAAAAAAGTTTTTGATTTTTTTAGGTTAAAATATTAGTTAACCCTTTAGCGACCACAGGCAAGTATACTTGCCAAAGCGTTTTTGGTAATTATTTTTGTGCAGGTAAAAGATAGGATAAATGTGCTAGAAGATGTCTTATAGAGTATTGTTAGGGCAACAAAAGTATAGTTTTCAATAAGTCTGTGATCTGATACACTTACTCACTGTAAGCCCCAAAGTTTGTAAAATTAAAATCTCTATTTTGGTACAAAAGGATCTGAAATCAGTGGAGAGTAGGGGGTTCAAAGGGCCAAATTTTGGTCAGTACTGCGTAATCGCCAAAGGGCTTTTTTTTCACCCAGAAAAATAAGGGAGAAGAAGAGGGGTTTCATAACTATTATTAGGTCACAGATCACGACAGTGAACAAAAAATTAAAATCGTTTCGGCAGAAAATGTATTGCCGTCAAAGGCTTAATATTCAGACATAACTGACTCCAAATAAAACGTTGTGGGTTGATAGGTCAAAGATACGCCGAGTGGTACCAATTTCATTAAGTTGTCACGCCCCTTTTCGGAGGGGCGGTACTTCAAGCTTAAAAATTCTTTTGTAAATATCTTGAAAACTACTTGTCCGATTTGGAAGAGTTTCAATCGAAAGCTTATGAAAATACCTTCCTGCAGTCCAAAACTTTAATTTAGATTTTTTTCTTTTTTGTTTTAAATGTGGTGGCATATAAGTTTGTCATTCCGTATATAAGTTTGTCATTCCGTTTGTAACTCATTAAAATATCGGTCTAGGACCCCATAAAGTATATTTATTTATGATCAGTGATCGATTTTAAGACATTCTATCGATGTCCGTCTGTCTGTCTGTGGAAATGGTGATCACGGCCGCAATATTACACGGAGATCACTGAAACTTAACATATTTAGTGGAAGTTCTCCCGAGCAGTTTGGTATTGCATTTGAGCGATATCGGTTCAGCGGTTCAAAAGTTATGAACGAAAATGTAAGGACACCTCGAAAACTTTGGTACATTCAACATAACCTTAAAATACAAAATGCTTTAATTCGGCTGCTGATTGACATATGTGAACATAATTGAACACCGAATGGTATTTAAACAAGTACGAAAATATTTCTGACAAAAAAAAAAGAAAATCGCGGATTTTATTTCGCGTAAATTTTTTTTCAAAATTTTTTTTTTTTTATAAAATAAATTTTTAACAAAAAAACAAAAGATCAACTTTGGCGTTTAATATCTCGGTTAATTTTAAAACTACAACGCCAGTTGTGTGGCTCAAATTAAAGTTTGAAACCTTGGCTACCCACCTAATTGTGTTAGATTTTTATTTAAAATCTCGATTTTTTTCAAATTCAGGAATAAATATGTTTTATTGTCTTTATAGAGCATATGTTTAGAAAAAAATAGATAACTTTGAAGACCCTCGGTCAGATTTTATGAAATCTTTGGTGGTATTGAATGATGTAAGTAAACAGAGGTGGCGTCCGGCGTCACTTTTAAAATTAGACACCAGCCTAAAAACAGTATCATGTTAAAAAATCTAAATTATAATTTAAAGTTGCTTGGACACACGTCCTTCTGGGCCTGTTATAAAGTAGCTAGCTGATTGATACTAAAGATTACCAAAATAACAAAACAAATATATCTAACGAGACGTTTAGGCCGTAGCATGGAGCTTGTAATCACTTCCTCTTCCTTGGTGTAGACAATGCCACACCGTGTCCATGAATGGACTGATAAAAAGGTGACCGAAGAAAAAAACACACAAAGGTGGCATAAAACCTTTGTGTGGTTTTGATTTTTGTGGCGTTTTAACACGTTGGAATCAGGCAGCACACAATCAAGCTAATCTGGGTCCCTGTAAAAAGTGGGGTCGCTGGGAACGAATTGGCTGATGAATGTGCGAGAAATGGCTCTGAATCGGTGGGGGAACGGTTCTTATAGTGGAATTGATCAACGAAATATCCTGCACTGACTACGTGCAGGATATCGAGAACCCTGTGGCCACTGCCAAATCCCAAGAGGACAAAGTCTTTTTACTTTTGGCAAACAAACGGTTAGCCTATTAGTAGGAGTAATTACAGAACACTGTATAATTGGCCAGATGACCGTGCGTATGGGAATTTCTGATAGGGACTATTGTAGAAGTTTTGGGAAAGTGAAGGAGGGGTCAGTGAAGCACTTGTTATGTTAATGTCTGAGTCTAATGAGAAGCTTCTTTTGGGGCAAAGATTTTTCGATTGCCTGGATTGCCTAAACGGCTCATTGACGGCTCTAGCAGAATACCTTAGGGAATCGGGGTAGTTTCAGAAGTAGAACTTTGTGTCAGAGTGGTGTAGGGAAATATAATTAAGGGATTCACAATTAGCTTTTTGGCCTCCGAGTAAATACGCTAAATGGCGAACGCCCATCCAACCTTACCTAACGCGTGGGAAACTTTGCACACAATACGCTCATTGCCCTTACAATAAAAGAGTAAACCGACGTTTCTTTAAGACGTGCGTGTGTCTGAGTATGGTAAGACACCGTTGTTTAACGGTACTCGCGGAGAAATACAAAAAAATGCATATTGGCAAAAAAAAAAACATTTAAATGGCGTAATTTTTGTTTATTTCTTATCAAACTTTCAGAGGTGGCATAATATTTTTTATTACCATTCGTGTTCCCTATAAACCGCTGTTTTGCTAATGCATTTTAAGAGATTAAACGACAACTACATCAACGATTCCTTACGGATTTAAAAAAAGTTGCCTTTAAATTATAGCTGTTAGAAGTTCCTGCCTTTTGCAATTAATTGCATTTACAACAATTTTAGAATTATGCTTTTATTTACAAAAATTAATAGAATATGATAAATGTAGGTACTTACCGTCATGTAAAAAACCAATGGAATTTAGTGCGCCAAAAAAATTAGGAATTAAGTGACCAAATAGGGAATTTTTAGAAAACTTCTTTTAGACACTTTGTGCATTTTATTTTTTCACATTGCACACTTCATTTATGAATACACTTGGCTATTTTTTTTTTTTTCTATTTTAACTTCATTTAACTAAATTTCACAACTTTACAAACATAACCTCAATTACTATGGCGAAATTTTAAGAAAAGCCTAACCTTGAAAGTGGGAGCCTCAACAGACACCACTTACATAAAACAAAACACTTTTTTTTTTGCTATTGACACAGACCACACATAATTTTTTACCATTTTAACTAACACTTTCACTTATTTTTTAATAAAACTTTTTTTTATTTTTCACTTATTTACAAATTTTTTACTTTTTTTTTTGTTTTATTTACGGCATTTTATATTATTTTTTCATACATTTTCACAAAAAACCGTTTTAAAAGTTAAACACGCACGACATTCGACAGACATTTACCGGCTAGAACTTGAACTTAACTAATTGTAAGAACTAGAACTAAGAACTAAGCAAAGACATATATAATAAAGATGCAGCAAATGCTTCTTCTTTTTTTTACTGTTCACTAGATGACGTTTTTTATAACTGTTGCCAGACCCCTAGAGCTTGTATGCGCATTGTAAATATAGAGGGCGTATGCTTATTTTTTCCAGTAAATTCCGGAAACGGAAGAGAAGAAAAAAATAATTAGTAATTGAAAAATAAACAAATAAAAACCAAAGAAGTGCAAAAACGATTTGTTTTTATTTGCTTTATTGATTTTTATGTGGTAATCAAGATTTCAGTCATTAACAAATGAAATTAAGAACTTTTAATAAACTACCGGAAACAGTTATAAAAAACGCCATCTAGTGAACAGTAAAAAGAAGAAGCATTTCCTGCATCTTTATTATATATGTCTTTGCTGTTGCCAGACCCCTAGAGCTTGTATGCGCATTGTAAATATAGAGGGCGTATGCTTATTTCTCCCACTAAATTCCGGAAACGGAAGAGAAGAAAAAATAATTATTATTAGAAAAATAAACAAATAAAAACCAAAGAAGTGCAAAAACGATTTGTTTTTATTTGGTTTATTGATTTTTATGTGTTAATCAAGATTTCAGTCATTGCCAAATGAAATTAAGAACTTTTAATAAACTGCCGGAAACAGTTATAAAAAGCGCCATCTAGTGAACAGTTAAAAGAAGAAGCATTGGTGCATCTTTATTATATATGTCTTTGCTAATAATTATTTTTTTCTTCTCTTCCGTTTCCGGAATTTACTGGAAAAATAAGCATACGCCCTCTATATTTACAATGCGCATACAAACCCTAGGGGTCTGGACACTGATGTCAACTTTTTTTGATAAAAACCCGCTAAATCAGGAAAAAAATCTCCAGAAAACACCAGATTCAAAAACAGAAAATAAATTTAGCTATTTAATAGCTAAATATTATGAAATTAGAAATGTAACGGGTTTTTTGAAAAAATATAACGGTTTTTTGAAAAAATTTAACGTTTTTTTAATAAAGTATGTATCAGCTATTAAAACAGTTTAAGGGCGGATTACTCAATGAAAATATAGCTGCTAACTGCCCAGTCTAATCCAGCCTTAGACTGGATTACTCAATGCTCCGTTATAAAATAACTTTCAGTTAAATTTAACTTTTTCATACAAATTTTGACATAAGGCTCCGTTAAATCGGCAGTTAGCAGCAAACTTTTCATTGAGTAATCCGCCCTAAATGTTATAAAACTACAGTTTTTTTTAACAAAGCCAGTTTAAATATTACAGAATCGAATACACCTGTTTTGGCCATAACCAAATATTCGGAAAAATTGTTACTATTCGGCAGAAACCGAATATTAAAAACAAATATTTATGTAGGAAAAACAAGAAACCAAGTTAAATTAGACTTACAAGGGAGGTCTTCCTGGTTCACCCCGATCTTCGTGAAATTTGGAGATATTGTTCAGAACGAAAATTAATTCTACACGTATTTTTTCAGCGGCCCAGGCTCAAAGGTATTTAAAAAAAATATCTCTTGGTGCTAACAACATGCCAAAACAAGTTAATATTTTCGACTGATTAACAAAAATGTCCTAAAGTTTTGTTACTTATCTCAATATGACGCGGATCTTTATGGAATTGGTTTTATTTTGTAGAGCAGAAAAAATAAAGGGAAAAGTATTTTTTTAAGCGGTCCAAATTCATGTTTCGGGGGAAAGCAACAGTAATTTTTTAGTTTTTTTTTCGCTTATCTCCCACCTTATGCAAAGAAACCTAGTCATGCTGCATATAAAATTGTTAGAATATTGTTTTATTCACTTGTTTTTAAATATACTTGTTGGTTTTTCTATTTGTTATAAACGAAATTGTACTTAGAGAAAATTGTATTTATGGTCTTTCAAATTTTTTCCAAATAAAATTCATTGTTCTCTGTTAAACTCTAAAAGGTTATGGGCCCAGCCCAGGAATAAAATTAATTATTTTTTAAACAAAATATTATAAAAGGAAGAATCCTTGGTTGGAATTGTTTATCCAGGAGAATAAAAGAATCATCAAAAGCTTTTAGAGAAAATTAAGAATTAACGAATTCTAAAGAATGGCGTTTGGTCAAAACGAAAAATTTGAAAAGCTTGTTGGCTCAGAAAATTGGCTAACATGGAGTTTTGCCGTGGAAACTCAATTGCGGCTGGAAAATCTGTGGAAATACGTTGAGGCTAATCCGGAAAATGCTAAGCCGGAGGAAGATGAGAAGGCAAGATGTCGATTAATTTTGGCAATAGATAAATCGCTGTATGTTTACGTACGAGATTGCCGAAATACATTCAGTGTGTGGAAGACCCTGAAGGATCTTTTCCAGGATTCAGGTTTGGATCGAAAAGTAGGTTTGTTACAAAAGCTGTGTTCAATTCAGCTGGAAGATTGTTGCTCAATAGAGGATTATGTGTCACAAATTGTAACCACATCACAGAAATTGGGATCAATTGGTTTCGTTGTCGATGACGAATGGTTGGGTTGTTTGCTATTAAAAGGTTTGCCAGAAACGTATAGACCCATGATAATGTCTTTGGGAAGCTGTGGTAACAAGATAACAGCGGATTCAATAAAGATGAAATTACTTCAGGATGTGCGAGTAGAAAGTTCAAGTCATGCAATGGTAAGCAAGAAAACATTTCAAAGAAAGCCAAAAGGAAATGAATCTGAACGTAGATGTTATGGATGCAATGGTACAGGACATTTTAAAGCAGATTGTCCTACATTGAAGAAAAAGAAAAATTTCAAGAACACATCTTTATATGCATTGAGTGGCAGGTATGTTGCGGATAAGAAATCAATATGGTATGTTGATAGTGGTGCATCAGCACATATGACAAAAGATAAGAACATTTTTAAGAAATTACAAACACATGATGGTGAAATCAAGACAGCAGGTGAGAATAGCCTTAAGGTCAAATCAAAAGGTGATGTTGAAATAAATTTTTCTGGTAAATTTGGTAATTATGTACTTCCGGTTAAAAACGTTTTGTATGTGCCTGACATTTCGGAAAATTTATTGTCAGTAAGTCAATTGTGTAGTACTGGTAATCGTGTTGTATTTGATAAAGAAGGTGGTAAGATTTTTGGTTCAAACGGAGATATGGTGGCAAGTGCAATATGTGAAAGTGGTATGTATAGATTGAATATACCGAAATCGTATGAAGCGTTTTATGTGAAAGATGAAAATTCGATGGAATTGTGGCATAAACGTTTTGGTCATCTGTATTATGATGGGTTAAAAATTCTTAAAAATGGTATGGTGAATGGTATTGATTTTAAAACAACGGGTGTAAAAGAAGTTTGTGAAAGTTGTGCTCAAGGTAAGCATATAAAATCAAAATTTCCAAAAGAAGGTAACCGAGCTTCAAAAGTGTTGGAGGTTATTCATACAGATGTTTGTGGCCCCATGGAGGTTAATTCGCTTGGAGGTAATCGTTACTTTGTAATTTTTGTAGATGACTTTACACGGAAAATTTTTGTATATTTTATAAAAAATAAATCTGACGTGTTTGAAAAATTTAAGGAATTCAAGTCATTGGTAGAAAATCAAACAGAAGAAAAAATCAAAATACTTAGAAGCGATAATGGAACAGAATACGTCAACAAAACATTCAGAGACGCATTGAAGAGATGGGGAATACAACATCAAACATCAGTTCCATATAATCCGGAACAAAATGGTTTTGCGGAACGTGTTAACAGAAGTTTAACAGAAAAAGCAAGATCCATGTTGTATGATGCTGAACTACCAAAACAATTTTGGGCCGAAGCTGTTCAAACTGCAGCATATGTTATAAATAGATCTCCTCACAAATTATTGAAATGCACTCCTCAAGAACTATGGTCTGGAAAAAAACCTAACGTAAGTCATTTGAAAATCTTTGGATGTTTAGCTATGTCTTATATACCTAAACAAAAACGTAAAAAATGGGATTCAAAATCTGTCAAATGTATTTTCGTTGGGTATGGTATAAATACTAAAGGTTACCGCGTTTATGATGTAAATAAAAAAGAAATCGTCACACAAAGAGATGTTAAATTTGATGAAAATATAAAAGGCTATTATTTATTAAACATCAAGGAAAAGGATTATTATTTTTTCAGATATGACAACTCAAATAAAGACAATCCCCCGGAAACAACTTTGTTGGATGACTCTGATGGAAGTTCATTGTCATTTAATTCCGTAAATGAAAATGAAGTGGGGGAAATTGAAAGCTTAAATGAAACTCAAGACAGCGAGGATACAAATGAAACAGTCATATATCAAGAATCAAGTCAATCTGAAAACTTTGAAGGATTTACAGAATCAAATCAAACCAGTGACGCTGAAACAAATAGCATAGATGAAGGTGCAGTGGGGGTATCCATTCCTAGAAGAAGTGAAAGACTTGCTAATAAAGAAAACGTAAGTTGGAAATTTCTTGGTTTTAGTGCAGAATTTTCAGAAGACGAACCATGCACAATAGAAGAAGCTCTGAAATCAAATGAAAAAGAAAAGTGGAAAGATGCTATAAATAGCGAACTATTATCAATTAAAGAAAACAAAACATGGATAGTGGTGCCAAAACCAGGTAAATGTAATTTAATAAAAACCAAATGGGTATTCAAGAAGAAAAAAGAACCAGATGAGTCAATCCGTTACAAGGCAAGACTTGTAGTCAAAGGTTACACGCAACGAATAGGAATTGATTATGAAGAAACCTTTTCACCAGTTGTTCGATATACATCCATACGTTATTTGATGGCTTTAGCTGCAAGATACAAATTACAAATAGAACAAATGGATGCAGTAACAGCTTTTCTTCAAGGTGATCTGGTAGAAGACGTTTATGTTGAACCACCATCAGTAGTAAATGTACCAGAGGGTCATGTTTTGAAACTTCAAAAAGCCTTGTATGGATTAAAACAGGCAAGTCATGTTTGGAACAATAAATTAAATGAAGCTCTCCTAAAATATGGTATGAAACGTTCTGAACTTGATCCATGTATATATTATCGCATTGAAGGTAACAAAATGACTTTTATGGCTCTTTATGTAGATGATATGCTACTGTTTACAAATGATAAACATTATAATGAAATATTTAAAACAAAATTAATGAAAAGTTTTAAAATGAAATTCCTAGGAGAAGCAAAACGTTGTTTAGGAATGCGGATCATTAAAACTGATGACTATATAACTTTAGATCAAGAAGAATACGCTGGTAATATGCTTAAAAGATATGAAATGGAAAATTGTAATCCAATATCAACACCAATGGACCTTAATCAGAAATTTTCAAAATCCGAATATGAAGATGAAACCATGAAAGACGTACCCTATCAACAAGCCATCGGAAGTTTACTCTTCGCTGCTCAATGCACTCGTCCTGATATATGTCAAGCTGTAAATTTGTTAAGTAAATTTAATAAAAATCCGTCTAGAATCCATTGGATAGCTGTAAAACGCATTTTTCGTTATTTGAAAGGAACCATTTCTTATAAATTACATTTTAATACAAATGGTAATAATTGTATTATTTCTTACTCAGATTCAGATTGGGCTAATGATCTGGAAGATCGAAGATCAGTAACTGGGTTCGTGAATATATTACAAAATGGAGCAATATCTTGGAATAGCAAACGACAACCAACCATCGCGTTATCGACAACCGAAGCCGAATATATGGCCTTGTCCGCTACAACACAAGAGGTCATGTGGTTACGAACATTAGAAAAAGAATTAAGCCTTGATTTTGATGAGCAAGTACCTACTAAAATTTATTGTGATAATCAAAGCGCAATACATTTAGCCTCAAATGAAGTATATCACCCAAGGACAAAACACATAGATATTCGACATCATTATATACGAGAAAAACGAAGATCAAATCAAATATCATTCGAAGGAATATCAACAAATGATCAGTTAGCTGACTTTTTAACCAAATCAGTTTGCAAAGATAAACATGTTAAATTTTGTAAATTATTGGGATTATACTAAGTACATTTCGAGTGGGGGTGTTAGAATATTGTTTTATTCACTTGTTTTTAAATATACTTGTTGGTTTTTCTATTTGTTATAAACGAAATTGTACTTAGAGAAAATTGTATTTATGGTCTTTCAAATTTTTTCCAAATAAAATTCATTGTTCTCTGTTAAACTCTAAAAAAAATGATAGGTCTTTGGAAAACCTATTTAAGTCTGTAAAAAACGTGTCCAAACATGGACAACTTTTTGTCATATTGAGTAAAATACCATTACATTTTTGTAAATAAGTCAAACAAATAATTTATTTTTTGGCATGTTGTTAGCACCACAAGATATAAACTGTTCATTTGTTAATTGTTAAGACTGTACAAACAAGATTTTTATTAAAAAAATTTTGACAGGTCGCTTTACAAGTCCGCTCATCTAAACAGTTCTTTAATAAAAACAAAAAAATCGAAAGTGTGGAAAATTTTAATTTTTTTTATTGTTAAGTTGTGGCTGGAAAAAATCGCTAGATTTCCCGCTGCCCGCTAAATCACTTTTTTTCCCGCTAGACGCAAAATAAAAACGCTAGTTTTAGCGGGAAAAACACCAAATTGGCAACAGTGGGTCTGGAATAAGAACTAAACTAAAAGTATGCTATTAATTTCTCGTTAGTGAACGAGAAAGAGCAAGTTTAATGAAAAGTGCTGCCAATATTAAATATTCTGTATTATGTAACGGAAACGGATGTTTTTAAACAGGGTCTTTAAAGAATTAATTTTTTGAGTTATAAAAAAAAAAACAATACATTTAATAACTTTTTAAATCAAACCGATTTTTTGGGCTAATTGCTCAATACTCTTTATTGAGACAAGACAGTAGAGTTTTTTGGAAATAATTCGGCCATTTAGTAGGTAGTGGACGGATTGCAGTGAAATTTATACCGGTTATAGCTAATGTAATTTGGAGAATTAAGTTTGGATGGTGGACCCCATATGTCCAATAGGGGCACCTCCAGGAGCCCTTAAAGCAGGACACTTTTTGCATACAAATGTTTTTTTTTTAATTTAATTAATTTTTAAGTACAATAAATTTAAATACATTTTGTTCACAGACTTGTAAAACAAAATTAAAAACCTCACAATGGTTTGTAAATAATTTTCAAGATGTAACAAATTGTTTACGAACATTTAAAATTATAGTCCATATAATAACCATATAATAACCTACACCAGTGTTTTTCCGGAATATGGGTCCCAAGTTTAAACATGGACCGATTGGATCTGTCTTTTGTCAAATCCTTGATAAGTGTGAAAAACACTCACAAACGAAATTTGAGTGAAATATATTTGTTGCCAATAAACAGCTTTAACTGAATATCGGGTGAAATTTTCATATAGGGCCTAAGTCCAAAAATGGTCCGATTATAATCAAATTTGATAAGGTTATTAGAGTATGCGTTAAAATACGCAAATAAAATTTTAATAAAATATTTTCTATTTTCATGAAATTTGGAAGATTTATGTGAATTTTCGGGACGGTGGTTTGTATGGGGGCTACAAGAAGACCTGGTCCGATTCCTTTAAAATTTGGAATGGTAATTATTGAATACAAAACAATTTCACCTGCTAAATTTCGAAACGATATCTATTATAATACGGTTATTAGAGCTATTTGTGCCAAAATAAAGCGTACCTTTGTATGGGGGCTAGGTCTAAGCATGGACCGATTTTTTCCAATTTCAATAGGCTTCGTCCTTAGGCCAAACGAAGCTTAAGTTTCAAATTTCAGCCAAATCGATTGATAATTGCGACGTGTATCGTGTTTACAATATTTAGATGGACGGACGGGCATCGCTAGAATGACTTAAAAAGTTATTCTGAGTCGATCGGTTTACTTGAAAGTGGGTCTAGGACCAATATTTCGGGTAGTTATAAACATCAGCACAAAGTCATTATACCATGTACCAGAGAGTGGTGTAGGGTATAAAAATTGTGAAAATTCAATTCATATTAAAATTGTGTAGATACGATAACCACAACGAAACTTTCAATTTAAATTTTTCCCCCAAAAACTGGGGGGTAATTGTGCATTACGATTCAAAAAAAAAGCTATTCGAACGACATTTTTGGTTCCAATTTAAAGTACCTAAAATAATTTATAGTTGTTTTTTATTCGATCTTTCCAATTTAATTATAAAAATAAAATATTTGAGCTCGAGGTCAAATATTTTATTTTTATACCTAAAATAATTTTTATTTGAGCGAACATCTTTTGGCATATTAATGCTTATCCTTTTATTCTAAAAATAAACAAAAAAAATATTTTTCTCATAGCGAGTTACATTTTACAAAGGATCAAAATTTTCCGAATTCGAACAGTTTCTTTCGAATCGAATTACACAATTACCCCCCTGCTTGCTCTAAAAAATCGAATTCTTTCGGAGCAATTTCAAATAAAAATCATCATCATAAAATCATAAGTAAAATCGATTACTGTGTAATATAATAAATTTTGGAACTGATTATTTGAAACGAAAAATGTTGCTGGGTTGTGTTAAGTTACCAGCCCTTAATATGAAATTCCAAATTGATTTTATAAACACAAAATGGTATCAGTTAAAGACAAACCAGCCGGTCGATGTAAAACAAATCACATATTTGTGCTAATTTTATATTTTCAATAAAAATTAAGTTCAATGTGTTATCAATGATTTTATTTTTAAAGCAAAAGTAATGGTTGATTTAAATATGACATCTGCAGTTAGTGTAAATAAAATTTGAGTCAACAACTTGTTCTTTATTAGTAAACAATAGTGACATATATTAATATAATAAATATAATCAAGATCATCCCAAGATCGACTTAAATTATTATGTTAGAAAAACAGAAAAAAAAATTGAAAACTTTTTTAGTTATCTGAACAGTGTTTGCCGATATTTTTGAGTCTTCACTTAGACTTAGTAACACCTTAAACATATTATTGAGGTGTCAGTAGCTGAACTTTTTTGTAATTTGTCTACATATATTTGCAGGGGGTCTTATTAATAAAAATTTCTGAAATATAAATGAAAATTTCTAAAACATAAATGAAAGTTTCTGAAATATAAATGGAAATTTCTGATATATAATCGAAATTTTTTTAATTATTAATAAAAATTTATAAAATATAATTGGAATTTTTTTTAATTATAATTAGAAATTTTTAATAAATAAAAATTCTTCGAGCTCGAGGCCAGTTTTTCCTTGTAAATAAATATTCTTTTATTCCATTCCAATATTTCGATTCTCTTTGAGAATCATCATCAGGGGATTTAGTGAATTTTTATGCACATGAAAACTTAAAAATATGTTGTGGATGTTTCAACATCTAAAATTGCACTCACAAGGGAAGTATCTCAACCCTTATGAGGTTGGGGTGTCTCGGCTTATCGGCCATATCGGGGATTTAGTGGTTCAAAACATGGGTCAAAAAATGGCGAAAAAATCGTTTTTTGGATTTTTCAGCCATTTCTTTCTGAGAAACTATATGATGGAGACAATTCTAAGGTTGGGGTGTCTCGGCTTATCGGCCATATCGGGGATTTAGTGGTTCAAAACATGGGTCAAAAAATGGCGAAAAAATCGTTTTTTGGATTTTTCAGCCATTTCTTTCTGAGAAACTATATGATGTTTACATATGAGAAGAAAGGTTTTTTTAATGCCTATCCAACTGTGGCATAACCTTGTAAAAGTTTGGCTTCGTTTAATACTTTTTTTCATGAAAATGTGTAAATTTTGGGGGGTATTTATATGAAGACATAGGTCCATATGAATACGAAGTAATCTTTATTAAATTTAATTCGACACGTATTTTTTCTCTAGAGGATATTCCGGTTATTTCGGGAGTTATCGAAATTTTCCCGGAGGTCCACTTTGTTTCATAAGGGGACAACGAAATTTTGAAACACTGATATGGCCGATAAGCCGAGACACCCCAACCTTAAAATCGTCTCCTTTATATATATTTTAAGTTTCAGGCAAATCGGTTCATAAGGGTTGAGATACTTCCCTTGTCAGATGTTGAAACATCCACAACATATTTTTAAGTTTTCATGTGCATAAAAATTCACTAAATCCCCCGATGATGATTCTCAAAGAGAATCGAAATATTGGAATGGAATAAAAGAATATTTATTTACAAGGAAAAACTGGCCTCGAGCTCGAAGAATTTTTATTTATTTAAATTGGAAAGGTCGAATAATAACAACTTTAATTAGAAATTTTTGATATATAATTGGAAATTTTTGAAATATAATTAGAAATCTTTAAAATATAATTGGAAATCTTTAGGCTCTTATTCATAATACTTATAACAGACTTATTGTAGGTTTATTTGACAATTATTCCTGCAATATCTGTCAAATAAACCTACTTTAAATATATTTCAGGTTTTATGAATAACCACCTTAAAATATAATTGAAAAATTCTAAAATTTAATTGGAAATTTTTGATATATAACACAGCTTAACATGAAAATGCGTATTGGATTCTGGTTAGTGATTTGGATAGTGTATGCTGCGCTGATTCCAAATCCGGAGCCCAAATTTGTCTTATCACGTCAGGATTTTGAGTAATTCGCGGTTAAAGTGCCGAAAAGGGCATTTTTTACCCTTTTTAAAAGCATATAAAATAAGATCCTGACGTGCAAATGACTTGGTATCAAGCTCAATCGAAAGCCTGTAATTTTCTCTTAAAGATTAGATAAAATGTTCTAAAAATTTAATTTTCGAAAATGGTAAAAAAAATCATTAGCAAAAAACCTTCCATTTTTTCAATATTTAGTTTATTTACACAGTGTTTTTTTAACAAATTTCAATACAAATTCATGCGTAAATTTTAGATTTAAAGAACTTGTGGCTAATGATTTTTTTACCACTTAAGAAAATTAAATTCCAAGAAGATTTGATCTTGTCTGAAAGAGAAAATTACACACTTTCGAATGAGCAAGTCATTTGCATGTCAGGATCTTATTTTATAGGCGTTCAAAAATGGTCAAAATGGGCATTTTTTGACACTTTAACCGCGATTTTCTCAAAATTGTGACGTGAAAGAAAAATTTGAGTGACAGTTTTGGAATCGGGCACCAAGCCCCTTTCAACTTTTTTTGATTTCATCCAAAACGCAGCGACAAACCTCAGATTTGTAGAGCGGTGTAATTTGTATTTTCTGAAATAAAATTGGAAATGGTGTGGTAAACAACAAATTTAATCTACATTTCTTATTATTTTACTTTATCAGTAATATTTTTGTTTGGTCTTTATTTAGCAAATAACAAAGAATGTTTTTCAAAAACATTTTTACTGCAATTTTTAAACCTCAGTGAACCCATTTACATTAAACAAAATAATACAATATGACTCATTTAGTGTATGGATGTTTTGAAAATTAAAATTTTAAAAAATTTGAGCATGTAAACAAATTAATTTACACCGTTTTATATTGTTTTTAAGAAATTATCAAGGGGGTTATTTCGATTCGAAAAGAAAACCTTTTGAATCAGATCACGAATACATACAAAATACACTGTGCTACACGATACCATTTCTTGGACTTATTCTAAACGCCTTTGAAAAAAATTTCTAAACTTCAGTGGGCCATAAAAAAAGAACTCGAGCTAAGTTTTCAAAACCCTTTAGGGGTTTTGGTCTTCTATTGGTATACTTTAATTTTTTTTTTTTGTTCCATTCAAGATACACTCGAAGACCCCAAATTTGTTGCACTGTGATATTGGTCTTAAAAGTGTTCGAATTCGAATGGTTTCTTTCGAATAGAAATAAGCGTTAAAGGCTTAACGTGATCTACAAATATTTTCCTCATAAAATTTCATTAGGTGTTGTCAAAGATTGAAAGTTCGAGTAATTTAAAAAATCATTTTTTTTAAGTGTTAAAAAATTCGAAAAAAATAGTGTAAATATACTTTTGAGCTAAAAATTATGTGCTGTATTGTATGATTTTCTTTGACAGAGTTAACCCTTTAGCTTCCATTTTAATGAGTCATTTTTGTCCTTTTTGGTATTTAAAAAAAATTATAAAAAAATTACTGATTACTAGAGTATAGCCATTTTTTTTAAATTAATACAACCATTCTTATAATTTAAAAATAATAAGCGCTGTATTTTTCCTTAATGCAATCATAATATTTTTTTTCACGCCAGGCAATATTTTTTTTAATTTTGGTTCGGTTTCGGCCGAATATTGCTTTTTTGGACGAATATTCGATTCGGTTTCGGTCCGACTCTAATATTTTGTACATTAAGTTTCAGAGTTTTAGACTACGGTAACAGAGTTTAACCTTAATCCTTAACCTCAAAAACTCAGCATGCGTTAAGGAAATAAAAATATAATCCTCATGATATCGATTCCTTTAAAATAAAAAATTTCTTTAAACAAAATTAATTATTGATATTTTAAAATCAAACTTTATTCGATTTATATAAGTTTTTGCAATTACATTTCTTTTTTAAATAATTTTTTACTCGTTCCTAAAGAGAAAATATAAATAAATCAATAATTAACAAATAAACCCCTTTTTTAATCAAAAAAACTACACAAGTTTTAATTAAATTATTTAGCATTAGCAAAACCAACACGATCATTACCCATATCAAACTCAGTATAATATTTACCAATAAAAACATCACCCAAAATCCATAGAGGACCATTTGGTGGTGGTATCTCAATACCCATAAAACCGGACAAACAAATTGTCTTACCCATTTGAGCAATACGTAAAACATAATCTTTACCTTCGAGTTCAAAGGTCTTGCCACCAAAAACAAACTTAATGACTGGTAAATTTGGTATGGCTTCACAAGCTACAATATATTGACCACCTACCATAGGAGTTCCTCCGATAGCTTTATTAATTGAAGTAGCTTCTGCCGGAGGTAAGGCAATGAGGGAGGTGCCAGTGTCAGCAATAACTTGGCAACCACCTTTGCAGAGTTGCAAGTCGCCCATTGAGGCAGAGTCCATTTTAATTTGCCAATAAGTTTTACGGGTTACGGGCAAATATGTAAAATCACCCGTATAATGATTGGGATCAGAACCACCAAATATGATTTCCCCTCCCTCGGGAGCCTTAGGATCACGATTTAAATAGAAAGAGAATACTGGTTGGGAAATTAAACCTTGTTCATACATATTATAGAATGGAGGCTTAACACCATCCACTGCAATGGAACTATAACCCAAACCAAGAATACCATCAAATTTGGCTGCCACAAACACTAAACCAGGTTCACTTAAGGCTTCTGCAAATGTTTGTGCCTTAATATCTAAACCGCCAATATTAACAATGTCGGTGGATAAGTAACCAGATAAGCTACCAGAGCCATAATGGATGGCAAATTCAGTGCCATTCTTTTGATATGATTTTGATTTGTTGGCATCGTACTTATTATGCATTAAACAGGCGATATTAGTAAGATGACATTGTTTTGAGGGTACCCAAAGATTTGAAGAGCCAGTATCAAAGACAACCTTAAAGTTTTGTGGTGGTGTACCAATGGAAATGGGACCATAATATTGAGCATCTAAATAATTCGATAATGGTTCGGGAGTGACGCCACCAACATCAACACCATATTTAAGACGTAATTGTTGTAATTCCGTGCCAACATCATGGAAATGATTACGAGCAGATTTGATTTTAGTTACGGGCACACGAATTAATTTATCCTCCGCCCAACATAGCTGTAGTAATAAGCCCAGGAGGCTTAATATTAAAAATAATTTCGTCATTTTCTGTAAAAAAAGTTAATAAATTTGCAAGAACAATATATGTATATTAATTACAATTTATTAATTTGCTTATTCATTTTAATTCTTTTCTTTGTTTAATGGAAAAGCTTGACAATTTTTTTTTTCGATTTTATCTTTTTTTTCATTTTATGCATATTTACCTCTATTCTTTTTCTACTTTTATATTAATTATTTTGTCACTTTCTCCACAAAATACGTTGTTTTCCAATAGACAGTACAGTCGAGAATTGAATAATTTAATTATTGCAAATTTACTCAAAATGAAAAAAACCGCAAATAACAGAAACAACGGAAAACGGAAAATAAAGTAAGACAATAATCACAATTGAAGAGGCAAGCGGTTTTCCGCAATTGTCATCATAAAAATAGAATTGAATCTAGTTTGTCCCAATTCACAACAGGCAATTTTAATTGCGGCAATTTTTGTGTTTCTCTTTTGAACTTGCCGTATATGTTCAGACACTGGCAATTCTTTTCGGCAATTTCAAAAAGGAATGTGAAAATACTCTATAGAGCGAGAGTTGCGAATGAAAAAACAAAACGAATTGCCAGTACGAGCAAGTTTTTTCCCCTTTCCATTCCTCTTACCTCTCTCTCCTATAAACTAAGAATTGCGGCAATTAAAATTGCCCTGTATAAATTGGGACTTTAGTGCAACGACCGTAGAGGCCGCCGCGCTTATAAGGATACCAAAAAGTTGTGGAAGGTGGCCAAATTCTGGCTGCCAAATTTGGCTTCCAAATTTCGTGGAGAGCAAATCAACGTTTACTACGTAAAATGTTGGGCAGAATGGTACGAAATACCCGCTACTACTTAAAAAAGGTATTTTTTTAGAAATATTGAGAAAACGTAAGAAAAATATCACACGCAAAAAAAAACTTGTGTCGGAGTGAGCAAAAATCTGGCATAATTTTACCAAAAATATGCTAAAACTACAACCGACGAAGTAGTTTTCGTAATTTAGCCAAAACACTTATGTAAAAAATTTTGAAGAAAATGCTAATGCTATTTAAGCAAAAACTTGGTAAAATATTCCAAAAGAAATATGGTGAAATATACCAAAATTATTTGAAAAGCTGACTAAAAATAATTCTAAAAATTACCACATTTATGCTAAAATAAATTTTCAATAAATTTTTGTAAAAATTTGTATATTTGTTGAATTTAAAATTTTCACAGAATAAATCCATATTAATATAATAAATGTTGTGTAGGATTTAATTTACCACCGACCAACTGACCCTTTTTGTACAATTTTCTCGAGTGACTGCTGCCTACGCTTCTTCTTGAAGTAAAGGATCCGCTATAGCTTCACGAATTTATTTAAAAGCATCCTGTAAAAATAGAAAATTATTACAAAACATAAATTTTTAATTTAAAAAATTGGTTAACCCCATTGGTCTCTTGGTAAGGAGGAACACTTACTTTGTCATTCCATTTGTAACTCATCAAAACAGGTATGGACTCCCTTGGCTTTGGGTTTTTAGGTTTTAATTTTATAACTAAAGGCAGGATTGGTGTCCACGCTCTTTATTGTAGTGAAGGTTTCTCCATAGCTTCAAAAATTTATTTAGCAGTACCCTGTAAAAATATAAAATTATTACCAAACACTAATTTTTAACTAAAAATCTATTAAACCTTATTGGTGTCTTCGGAATGCGGGTATACTCACTTTATCATTCCATTTGTTATTCATCGAAACATACGTCTGGGACTCCATTGGTTTTTCTTATTGAATGGTGTTTTAAGTGATGAAAGCAAAATTAACTTTAACATTCTTTTATCTTACATTTATTTATCTTTTAGAAAACTAATTATTTATTTTTATTTATGTATTAATTTATTTTTATTTTATATATCAATTTCCTCTTTACGTTTTTATAACACAAAAAATAAACGAACAACGCACGCACACAAAAATACAAAATGAAAGTGGCGGTCTGTATTTGTTTTGTTTTTTTGTTGTTTTCTTTCGATAAATTTTTGTGCAGGTAATTTGCGTTATTGAGCAAGCTACTTGGTTATTTTACATAAAAAATTAATTATGTTACTTTAACATCGACAAGCATAATATTAGCAAAAATTTGGTAAAAAAATTTTTTTGGTATGAAAAAAGTTTTACCAAGTAGGATTGCTCAATCTTACACAGATTTTTTTTTTGCGTGCAGAAACAATTAAAAATTAAAAAAAATAATAATAATAAAATAAAAAAAAAATTATTTTATTTTTGAAAAAAAATTGATTTCATATAAAATAAATACAACAAAATTCTGATTTTGTTGTTTTTATTATTTTTTCATAATAACGGAATTTTTTTATATAAAAAACAAAAAAAAATTGAAAAAAACTGAAAAATGTACTAAATATTAAAAAATTGTACTGAATGTTTACACGGTAGGGTCAAACATTTTACGTAGTAAACGTTGATTTGCTCTCCACCAAATTTGGCAGCCGGAATTTGGCCACCTTCCACAACTTTTTGGTATCCTTATAAGCGCGGCGGCCTCTACGGTCGTTGGTTTAGTGCTGGAACAGAACAAGCACGTCACAGGGGGCGGTTTCCAATTAGAATGAGTTTTACCACCTTTAAAAAATAAAACAAGTTTTATCAGGGGCTATTCGTGGCTCTCGTGAGAAATAACTTTAACTGTCTGGAATTAATAGAATGAAGGTTGAAAGAGGAATTAAAAAAAAGATTGTTGTTTTCTTTAAAAAAACGCATTTTTATATGGTTTTAAACAAAATAAATTTATGAAATTTCCATTCTTAAAATGTTAATGATTCAATATAATTAAAAAAAATTATAAAAATTGCAAATAAAGTACAATTTTCATGACTTTAAAAAAACCAAAATATTTTCTTGATCCCAGACAGATTTCGCGTGAGAGGAAAAAAAGAGAGTTGAATCAATTACAATCTCTTTACTTTGTTTTCTTTATGGTTTTATTTTACACCGGCGCCGGCCACCGGTTT
Source organism: Pegoplata infirma (assembly GCA_963921195.1). Taxonomy (NCBI): domain Eukaryota; kingdom Metazoa; phylum Arthropoda; class Insecta; order Diptera; family Anthomyiidae; genus Pegoplata; species Pegoplata infirma. The sequence continues at coordinate 95,814,992 of OY992538.1, read as the reverse complement.
TATCTGTCAAATCGTATGGAAAAAGTCGTGCCGGGCTTGGTGCAGGAACAGAACAAGCCCATCACGACTTTTTCCATACGATTTGACAGATAAGAGTAGAAACAGAACAAGCCCGCACGACTTTTTCCATACGATTTGACAGATAAGAATAGAAACGGAACAAGCTTGGCACGACTTTTTCCATACGATTTGACAGATAAATCCGGTGGCCGGCACCGGTGTGAAATAAAACTTGTTCTATTTTTTGACACATGTTCTACATGTACCAGAAATGCATAGATTTTTCTGTTAACAAATGTCACTTGATTTTTTGTTAATGTATTTACATCGATTTAATTTAAATAATACTGTAGACATTACTTTTTGATTGATCTCTAACATAATTGTTAAGGGAAAATGCTTAACAATTATGTCTACGATGCGTTAACATAAAACAACTGACATTTGTTAACAGAAAAATCTATGCTTTTCTGGTACGTGTAGAACTTGTGTGAAGGTGGTGAAACTCATTCTAATTGGAAACCGTCACCCGTGCCGTGTTTGTTCTGTTCCTGCATTTGTTCTGTTTCTACACCAGGGATGCCAACTTAGTGCTTTTCGCGCTAGATCTAGTGCTTTTTGATGTGTCAAAACGCGAAAAATTTTCACCTAGTGCCAAATTAGAAAAACGCACTAACTTGGTGCTTTTTAAATTTTCAGTTGGTGCTTTTAGTGCTTTTTAAAATTAATTTTTATAGCCTCCAAACAAAATATGGCGGAATACAAAGTTTGTTATTTCGAGTGTAACGCACCGAAATATTAGTCGGAGACCCCACAAAGTATATATTTTATTGATTTATGATCGATTCAAAAACATTTTTTGTCTGTCTGTGGGAAGCAATATGCAGTTCAAACTAATGGCGTTTTCTTTTCTGGAAAAAAATGTTGCACTTTCTGCACTTTTTTTTCTTTAATGACTCTTTGTGTATAGTAATGAGCAGTAAGTGTAGACATGTTTGGTACTAAAAGAAAGGTATCATCCTGTTCTATCTAACTGTTTATAATAAAATGTCGAAACAGGATTATTTTATTCAATTAAGTATCAAAAACCCATAAATTTTTACATTTATAGAATTGGCTCAAAAACTGAGTATTATTTTAAAATTCTTTATATAGCATTAGATAGGCCTTGAAAATACCTTTCTTTTGATACCAAACATGTCTATATTTACTGTTCATAACTGTGCACAAAGAGTCATTAAAGAAAAAAAAGTGCAGAAAGTGCGACATTTTTTTCCAGAAAAGAAAACGCCATAAGAGCTAGACGCCTGAAATATGGAACGAATATATTTTTATGGTCAAAGACTATTGGTCGTATTAAGTTCGGAAAAAGGGCAAAATCGGACTAAGGGGAAAATTTTTTCCTTTAAAGAACTAAACTTCTTTTAAAAAATGCCATTCTTTGTAGGTTTTTTTTTATACCCTCCACTTAGTGATAGAGGGTATATATAAGTTTGTCATTCTGTTTGTAACTCATCGAAATATCGATCTGGGACCCCATAAAGTATATATATTCATGATGCCCGATCGATTTTAAGACATTCTAGCGATGTCCGTCTGTCCGTCTGTCCGTCTGTCTGTCTATCTGTCTATCTGTCTGTCTGTCTGTGGAAAATGCTGTCGCGGACAAAATATTGCACAGTGATAACTGAAACTTAACATATTTATTGGAAGTCCTCCCGAGAAGTTTGGTATTGCTTTTGAGCGATATCGGTTCAGCGGTTTAAAAGTTATGAACGAAAATGTAAGCACACCTCAAAAATTTCAGTACATTCAAAATAACCTAAAAATACAAAATGCTTTAATTCGACTTCTGGTTGGCATATGTGAACATAATTGAACACTAAATGGTATATAAACAAGTACGAACATATTTTTTGACAAAAAAAGAAAAAAATCGCGGATTTTTTTTACCAAAATTTTTTTTCGCGGAAATTTTTTTTTCAAAATTTTTTTTTTTTTCAAAAGTAATTTCCTTTTAAATAAAGTTTTTTGCAATAATCTTTTTGAATTTGTGGAGGGTATCACTACATTCGGAAAGGCCGAATTTAACTTTTTTACTTGTTGTATTTTGTTTTAATATTTGAACTCTGTTCTGGATAAAGTTCAAAGACTAAATTTGGCTGTTTTGAAGCGGAAAATCCAGACCATATAAAATTGTACAAAGATTTATATCAGTTGCTCAAAATTTTAACCAACAAACTTATCAAAAATTTTATTTGAATATAAATATTATTTTTTTTTTACTTTTTTTATCTATTTAAAAAGAGTCCAGTGCTTTTTTACCCTTTTTTTAAAACAAATTTACGCGTTTTTACCCGTTTATAAAATTTTTGTGCGCGTTTTGCTCTCAAATAGTCGGCATCTCTGTTCCAGGCAACCAAGCCGACACGAAATTTTCGGCGGCGGCGGCGCGACTAATTTTGCTTGCCGGCGGCGGCTTTTGTACTTTTCGGTCGGCGGCGGCTCATTCATCGGCTCATTTTCCTTTTCATTTTTTTTTCGTTGTAGGGTTGTATTTTTGCGAGTTTGTGTTTGGTTTTTGTAATGATACAATCAAAATTTGCATTTTTTTTGCCAGTTTTATTGTGCATCAGAATTAAAATAAAGAAAATTATGTTTTCGCTTGTAATTTGATTACAATTCTCATTAAATTTGTACCGGCCATAAATCTGTTGCAATATTTTAAATTATACCTTGTGGAAAAAACATCTCTTATGAATATCTCGTTTTTATACCCTGTACTTACCCAGTGGGGCGAGAATCAAAGGTTGGGAACCATTGCCATAAAGTATATATCGTGAACCTACATATATTCAAAATATGCCAACTCAAATTTGAACAAAATGAGTTTCTGATGGCAATAAGCTCCCCTATGCAATACCCATCTGTGATAAAAATTTCAGAGCAAAAAAATAATTTGTTGTCGTTTTACATCAATTTTTGTTATTCTGCTATCTCAAAGTAGATATTTTTTTGGTGAAAATAAATGCCAACTCCCATAGTAAATTTCCAAAAATTTTTCAAAAATTTTTTTTAAAAAAATTATACCTCATATCCCATTGCATTTGCCATGCTGAACACGAATCCGGTAAAGATTTTGATATCTAATGGCTAGTTTTCGAGATATTGCCATTTTGAAAATATCGGCAAATAGTGGTTGCAAAAAAAAAAATTGCTTATATACATGTAACTTTCAAACTATTCATCAGATTTAAACATTATGAGTGGGGCAAATACAGTCAATGATATAAGCTTTCAAAATAGCTAGTTTGGAGTGAGCCTTCTACAATAAAGCGTGAGTTACAGAGTGCCAAAGTTGACCACCCCGAGATTAAAAGGCTTTCGGAGCTTGTAACTTTTAAAAATATACAAAGATTTTTATTTATTTTTTAGGTTTTGCAATTACCGTACTAAAGATAACAAAATCCAAAAAAAAAAAAATATTAAAAATTTGTTCAAAAAAAAATTATTTTTATTTTCCGACAAAATATGCCAACTCTAAAAAAATAGTAGTATTTGTTTTTTGATATAGTAATAAGTGCCATCTCTGAAAAATACGCAAACAAGTGCAAAATATGAAATTTTTTGCAAAGGTAAAAATTATTTAGAATATTTAAACCATCTTGTGGAAGATACATTGTTTATTTTTGCAATAATATGCGAAATAACTAGTTTTTTAGCTCTCCTGAAAAGTAAGCTTTTTAGAGTTGGCATTTATTGAATATAGTTCGACGATATATTCATGATCACCGATCGATTTTAAGACATTCTAGCGATGTCCGTCTGTCTCTCTGTGGAAATGGTGGTCACAGCCAAAATATTAGACGGAGATGACTGAAACTTAACGTATTTATTAGAAGTTCGGCATTTCAGTGATATCTGTTCAACGGTTCAAAAGTTATGAAAGAAAATGTAAATGTAAAAAAAAAAACTGTCGGCGGCCCATGGTTTCCGAGTTATGGGCCTCCAAAGTTCGGATATCGAATTTAATATATCTTCTCCAATAATGGTTCGATAAGACTAAAAAAATGGATTCATTAACCCATTTTGGCATAAACCTAAATTTTATATTTTTTAATCGAAGTTTTTGAAGAAAATGCTCAAAATTGTAAAATTATGCATTATTAAGGTATTTATTTTTATAACTACACACAAAAAAAAAATATAAAAAAATTGCGTCCGTTTTGGGGATAATACAACCTATAAAGTGGTTTTGTATAATTTACCTAAGTTTTTTAGAGCAAAAACTTTGGTAAGTTATCCAAAACCACTTTATAGGTTGTAATTAAACCAAAAACTGGCACAATTTTTTTAATTTTTTTTTGTGTGTAGGCTTATAGCCTAGATATTAAGCTTTAATTTTTTGCCTTCATTTGACCATTTAACCCTTATATGACCGGTGTTATTAACGTTTAAACATTGGAAAGCATAGACCGAATTTACATTGGGCAATTTTAATTGCGGCAATTCTGATTTTTTAGTGTATCAGAGAGATAAGATTCTTCCCTCTCTCTCCGATACACTATAAAATCAGAATTGCGGCAATTAAAATTGCCCTGTCTGAATTTGGACATATTTAAATATGTATACACTCAAAAAATTATGTTAGTAAAATCAACTGAAAATGTCAGTTAAAATAACTACTTTGTAAGTTGTTTTGGGGTCAACTACTTTTTCAGTTAAATCAACTAACAATATTAGTTATTTTAACTGACAAAAAACAACTGGCTTATTTAGTAAAAACTACTTACATTTGTAGTCAAAACAGCTAACACGTAGTAAATATAAAATAATCAATATAATATTTTTTTTTTTCAAAAATTTTTTTAAGAAAAAGTCCAAATTTTTTCCAAGCTTGTGAAAGTCGTGAAAAATAAAAAAACGAAAATTTATTTTAATTTTTTTGAAAAAAACTGAAAATTTTTCAGAGATAAAAAAAATAAAATTAACTGCTTTAAATAACTGTTACTACATTACAGTACTTTTTTTTTAGTAGTTCAAAAAAACGATTTAAAATAACTAACAGAAATAGTTGGTTAATATTTTTCATACAAAAACAACTGACTTTGAAGTTGAAAACAACTAACAACTGTAAAATATACAAATAACTAACATGTAGTAACTTACATAATTTTCTAAGTGTACCAGACCAAGTGTTGCCATAACTGAATTTTGAAAAAATGCTAAATGGCAGAAAAAATGATTTATTAAATTAATAAATAATGATTTTTTACAATTACTCTAGTTTACAACGATAATGCGCAATAACTATGTCTACATATTTTTTTTGACCGCTAAACTTAAAAATTTTATCGAAAAAAATATTTCTAATAATTTTTTTAGCGGTTTTTGGAGTTATTTTCACTGTTTTCCCTATATGTTGAGTAATGTACCTCCGATCTACTCGTGATAAAAACCAAATTAAAGTTAATCAAATTTGCAACAAACTTTACACACGTCACTTTCCCATCAGTTCAAAAGTTTACGCCCAATAGACAAATATATTGTAAAAATACATTTTTTGATAAAAAAAAATCATTTGCTGATCAAAAAACTCATTTTTTAATTTTTTAACGAATCGTTGTAAATTAACAAGTTTTTTTTTTTACCCTAAAAGCACAGACTAATACAGACTCGACATAAGTGACAGGTGTCAAAAAAGTATTATTTAACCATATGGTTGATATTTTCAAATTATTCTACGAATTAGGTTAGAAAGAGAAAACTGATATAACGCGCCATAAGAAAAATGGATGCCAGATCGGTTTTTGTTGTTTCACTCACTCCTAAGTCGTAGAAAGTGTTGCCATGTTAGCGTAAAATCGCTTAGTTTTTCCCCATTTTTTTCTTATAAAACTCTACTGTCGAGTCTGTATTTAGTCTGTGCTAAAAGCCTGAACCTATACAAATATTACAAAATGGGTTTCATAAAAATCTATGGGCAATCACCAAAGTTATAATGATTTTTTTGAAACTACACTCAAAATATTATGTTAGTAAAATAAACTGAAAATGTCAGTTAAAATAACTACTTTGTGAGTTGTTTTGGGGTCAACTACTTTTTCAGTTAAATCAACTAACAATGTTAGTTATTTTAACTGACAAAAAACAACTGACTTATGTAGTAAAAACTACACGCAAAAAAAAACTTGTGTCGGAGTGAGCAAAAATCTGGCATAATTTTACCAAAAATATGCTAAAACTACAACCGACGAAGTAGTTTTCGTAATTTAGCCAAAACACTTATGTAAAAAATTTTGAAGAAAATGCTAATGCTATTTAAGTAAAAACTTGGTAAAATATACCAAAAGAGATATGGTGAAATATTCCAAAATTATTAGAAAAGATGACTAAAAATAATGCTAAAAATTACCACATTTATGCTAAAATAAATTTTCAATTAAATTTTTGTAAAAATTTGTATATTTGTTGAATTTAAAATTTTCACAGAATAAATCCATATTAATGTAATAAATGTTGTGTAGGATTTAATTTACCACCGACCAACTGACCCTTTTTGTACAATTTTCTCGAGTGACTGCTGCCTACGCTTCTTCTTGAAGTAAAGGATCCGCTATAGCTTCACGAATTTATTTAAAAGCATCCTGTAAAAATAGAAAATTATTACAAAACATATATTTTTAATTTAAAAAATTGGTAAACCCCATTGGTCTCTTGGTAAGGAGGAACACTTACTTTGTCATTCCATTTGTAACTCAAAACAGGTATGGACTCCCTTGGCTTTGGGTTTTTAGGTTTTAATTTTGTACCTAAAGGCAGGATTGGTGTCCACGCTCTTTATTGTAGTGAAGGATTCGCCATAGCTTCAAAAATTTATTTAGCAGTACCCTGTAAAAATAGAAAATTATTACCAAACACTAATTTTTATAAGGGTTCAAGTTGAAAAAATGAAGAAGAAAAATTGAATTTCTTAAAATTATAGACATTTCTGGTATTTCCCATACCGGTTTCAAACACTAAAAATCTATTAAACCTTATTGGTGTCTTCGGAATGCGGGTATACTCACTTTATCATTCCATTTGTTATTCATCGAAACATACGTCTGGGACTCCATTGGTTTTTCTTAATGAATGGTGTTTTAAGTGATGAAAGCAAAATTAACTTTAACATTCTTTTATCTTGCATTTATTTATCTTTTAGAAAACTAATTATTTGTTTATTTTTATTTATTAATTTATTTTTATTTTATTTATCAATTTCCTTTTTACGTTTTTATAACACAAAAAATAAACAAACAACGCACACAAAAAAAATGAAAATGGCGGTCTGTATTTGTTTTTTTGTTGTTTTCTTTCGATAAATTTTTGTGCAGGTAATTTGCGTTATTGTGCAAGCTACTTGGTTATTTTACATAAAAAATGAATTATGTTACTTTAACATCGACAAGCATAATATTAGCAAAAATTTGGTAAAAATTTTTTTTTGGTATGAAAAAAGTTTTACCAAGTAGGATTGCTCAATCTTACACAGATTTTTTTTTTGCGTGTACTTACATTTGTAGTCAAAACAACTAAAATGTAGTAAAAATAAAATTATTAATAAACATATTTTTTTTTTTTAATTTTTCAGAAAAAAATTTGAAGACCAAATTTTTTCAAAGTTTTTTAAAAAAAAAAAAAAAGTTGTGAAAAATAAAAAAAACCAAAATTTATTTTTATTTTTTGCAAAATTTTTCAGAGATACAAAAAAATAAAATTAACTACTTTAAATAACAGTTACTACATCACAGTACTTTTTTGTTAGTTGTTCAAAAAAACTACCCGAGTAAAAAAGTTTTGATATAGTCATATATAATTTTATAAACATCATATATTATTATATAGAATTTGATGCGAAAAATGAGTCGATAAAACCATATAAAATTCTATCAATGTTGATTAAATATTAATAAAATTTGATACAATTTTATGCGAAAATTGGCCCCTTATTTTTTATATAAATTTAGAAAAATTTGCGAATAGATATTATTATATATAATTTTATAAAATAACATAAAATTATATCAAATTATTTAAAAATATATTAAATTACATAAAATTATATCAAGTTATATATAATTATATCAAAATATATATAATTATATATAATTTTATGTAATTCTATATAATTACATAAATTTTTATATAATTTGATATAATTTTATATAATTATATATGATAAAACAATTTTGTTGTTTTTATATCAAATATAGGGGGCCAATTTTCGCATAAAATTATATCAAATTTTATTAAAATTTAATCAACATTCCCGAGTAAAAAAGATCATATATAATTATATATAGTTTTATATATACATTAGAGTGTCCCTTATTTTGGAAATGTTGGAAATCTTGAGACGGTACCCGCTCATTTTTTTCCTTTTGACTTAAAAATAACTCAGGAAAAATTTTACGCCCCTAGGACCACGCCTTCCCTACGCGACGGGCCCTTAAAGAGCGGGGCCTAAAAAATCATTTTTCCATACAAACCAAAAAATTTTTTTTTTGATTTTTAATTTTTTTGTTATTATTTATTATATTACTTGGTTTGCTTATTCACAACAAAAAATTTGATTTTGGTGGGATAAGTCTTTCAGCGCTAAAAAATTTTTCGCAAAAAAAAATTTTGAGCCGCCGGGGTCCTACAGTAAAAAATTTTTAAAAAATATTTTTTTTTAGTTTTGACCAGCAACGGTTTTAGCTGCTATGTTGCTTTAAATGATATATATTCATAAAAAAATATTTTTTGTATCTGTGACATCTTAATCGTGTTCTAAAAAAGGGTAAAAAATGCATTGATGATTTTTTTCGATACACGATAAAAATGTCACAAATATGAATAATATTTTTTTTGGAATATATATCATTAAAAACAACATAAAAACTAAAACCATTGCTTTTCAAAACTAAAAAAAAATATTTTTTAAAAATTTTTTACCGTAGGATTCCTACGGCTCAAAATTTTTTTTTTCGAAAAAGATAAAGATGTCACAGATATGAATATTTTTTTTTTTTGGAATATATATCATTTAAAGCAACATAGCAGCTAAAACCGTTGCTGGTCAAAACTAAAAAAAAATATTTTTTAAAAATTTTTTACTGTAGGACCCCGGCCGCCCAAATTTTTTTTTTGCGAAAAATTTTTTAGCGCTGAAAGACTTATCCCTCCAAAATCAAATTTTTTGTCGTGAATAAGCAAACCAAGTAATATAATAATTAATAACAAAAAAATTAAAAATCAAAAAAAAATTTTTTTGGTTTGTACACACAAAAAAAAATTAAAAAAATTGTGCCAGTTTTTGGTTTAATTACAACCTATAAAGTGGTTTTGGATAACTTACCAAAGTTTTTGCTCTAAAAAACTTAGGTAAATTATCCAAAACCACTTTATAGGTTGTATTATCCCCAAAACGGACACAATTTTTTTATATTTTTTTTTGTGTGTATGGAAAAATGATTTTTTAGGCCCCGCTCTTTAAGGCCCCGTCGCGTAGGGAAGGCGTGGTCCTAGGGGCGTAAAATTTTTCCTGAGTTATTTTTAAGTCAAAAGGAAAAAAATGAGCGGGTACCGTCTCAAGATTTCCAACATTTCCAAAATAAGGGACACTCTAATATACATATATTATTGTGTAAAACTATATGTATTTTTTGTTGCATCATATGTGATTTTATATATTTGCACTTCTAATTTGTTTCTTATATAAAATTATATAACAGAAAATATTGACTTTTATATAATAACATATCCCGACTAAAAATAAATATACAGGTCCATATATAATTTTAAATTGAGCCATATATAATTTAATATAGCCCAACACGTATTTGGATAAAATAAGATGATGAAATTGGTGGATCAAAATAGCTCAAAATTTGTTATATTAGATTAAATATGATCGTTTTTGATCCGAATATTGGGTTTATCTAATTTGATATAATTGTATATAATTTTATATCATAAAATAAAATATGTATAATTTTTTGTAAAAAATTTTTTTTTTATCTCATAATTTTCAAATTTATCCCATTTATTTGGGAAAATGTGTCCGGGATTTAGAAATTTAAAAAAAAAATCGAAATTTAAAAATTTTTTTCTTAAAACTTTGTTAATAAATTTTTACTTCAAAACGCAAAAAATGTACCAACATTTTTTTTATCCAGGACTTGGAAAATTCTACAAAACTTTTTCACGACTTGTAAAATTATTCAAATTTTGGCTAAATTTTTTTAAATCATTTTTAATGAAATTCTTAACTCCAAACCTCAAAAATTATTTGTGTCTGGAAATTTAAAAAAATTTTCTCGGGACTTAGAAAACTTTTTCCCCCGATTCGGCACCATATATATATGCATATCTCATTTTGTATGAGGTCAGATATGGAGTTGTATATAATATATTTATTTATCTAATTTTGTATGAGGTCATTCATGGAGTCATATAAAATATTATATGCAATATCTAATTTAATAAAGCTTTATATATTGTATGTGGAGCAACACATGATTCGATATCCTTTTATATGGCACCATATTAAATTTTAGGTGTAAAACTTAATACAAGATACATTTACATATAATTATGTAAATTACTGTGTATGGCCATATATAAATATATTAAATAATATGTTACTTTATCTAAACTTTTTTAGTCGGGATGATTTAAAGTTCGTTTATATAATTACATATGAACTTTAAAATTCTGTCTTCTTTTTTATATAATTTGATAAAACAAAATATTTGAAGAAATTTTATATAAAACTTTATGCAACGGTTTTTAAATTATATGTTATCTTATATGAGTAAAATTTAAAAAAAAAAATCTAAGTCCTTTACATATAATTTAATATAACTTTTGAAAATTTTTCTAAGTCCAGATGTTTTTTTTTTTTGAAAATTTTCAAAGTCCTAAAAATATTTTTGAAAATTTTTAAGTCCTGGAAACAAATTTTTTTTGTCAATTTTTTGCGTTTTGGGGGAAAAAATTTTTTTCTTATATATAAATATATTTAATTATATATAATTGCATCAATTTTATACAAAAAAGGGTCCAATTTTCGCATATAACTATATAAAATTATATTAAAATTATATCAAATTTGATCAGATTTGATCAAATTTGATAAGTTTTTATATCGTTTTATCGACTCATTTTTCGCATTAAACTATATATGATTATATATGAAGGCTTTATATAATTTTATATGAATATATATAATCTTTTTTACTCGGGTTGATAGAATTTTATTTGGTTTTATCGACTCATTTTTCGCATCAAATTCCATATAATTATATATGGTGTTTATAAAATTATATATGACTATATCAAAACTTTTTTACTTGGGTACTTAAAATAACTAACAGAAATAGTTGTTTGATATTTTTCATGCAAAAACAACTGACTTTGTAGTTGAAAACAACTAACTACTGTAAAATATACAAACAACTAACAGGACAACTAAAAATTTCTGTAAAATTATCAAAATAATCAGCTGATTTTTTTACATTTGATTTTTTTTAGTTTTAATCGTTTAAATTAGACAAAAATTAAAAAAATTTACAACAAAAAATGTTTGTAAAATTACAAAATCTTTGTCAAGATTTAGTTAATTGCGAATGTGAACATTGGTTGGGCCGATTTCAGCATTGTTTTTTGTCCATATAACAATGCCATTTGCAATAAATATTTTTTTTTTAAGTAGATAAAAAATATTTTACTTTGTGTTTTATCTGTATTTTATGACAACCGAAACAAAACCGATACAATACCGGTAAAAATCCGAATAAAGGTAATGGTTTTTTATCGGTAACGGTATTGAAATTTTTTTATTTCGGTATTGGTAACGGTAACGGTAGTCAAAATTAAAGGGTTTTTAATCGGTAACGGTATTGAAAGGGTAACGGTAGCCAACACTGATTACTTTCAATAATTTTTTGTAATAGAAGCAAACTTTAGTTTTTGGCCACTTGGCCGTCGGTCAACATGGGTTAAAAACCCATGGACTAGTAGCATTTGAAAACCATGTAATTAAGGTCAAATTGAACAATATTCAATTCAATTTTAGTTATTTTTCCCCAAAATGTTGGTCAAAGCAAAAAATAAACATTAATGGTTAAAAAAACGCATTTTCTTGAAAATCGCTAAAGTTAAGTCGATACATGTGCTAAATGGAAAGAGCGAAAAATACCCAAAATTGAACATTGATTCTCCCAGATGTATTTAATAAAATTGAGCAATAAAACTTAAAGATTTTAAATTTATGGGAATACAATTTTTAAAACCATGAAATTGTGTCTTTGGGCATGATCTTAAAAAAAGGACATTTTTTTTGGCCTTACGTAGTAAAGGGTTAACTATGTCCGAAAAATCTATAAATTTTTAATTAAATACTTAGGGTCAATTGTTAAACAAACCCGGCTTCCTAATGATTTATTTATTTTTTTTTTACAAAAAATATTTTTTTTAAAAAAAGGTCTATTTTGCTTCAGGGCCCGAACTTCAAGAACCCGGTGCGACCTTAAGAACCTTTTCGAAAATTTTGAAAAAATTTTGGTATAACTTTTTCATGAATCTTAATAAACTGAGGGGGTGTCCCGTGCACAAATCCAACTTTTTGTTTTTAAGAACCACCCTAATGAATACCCTCCTATAAGTGAGAGCGGGGTATAAGGCTACGTTCTCACAACAAGAACTTATACCCAATTCACACCTAAGGTGAAATCTCGTTTGAACGAGATTTCGATCATATAGTTGTGTATAATATGATAGAGACCATATGATAGAAATCTCGTTTAAACGAGATTTCACATCAGGTGTGAATAGGCCTTTATAATGATAAGTTGAAATGATTTTATGTTTTTTTTATGATAGTACAATTTAAGATGATTTTGTTTTGTTCAATGCAAAATCACATAGTAAAGGCTAAGTAATACCAAATTCGCATTCATTTTTTTAAACATGTTTAACCACTTAAACACGTTTAAATTTAAACTTCTTAAGGTACATAAACATGTTTATTGCTTAAACATGTTTAAAAAAATGAATGCGAATTTGGTGTAAGTTGTTTTCGCGTAAACATTTTTTAAAACGCTTAAAATCGTAATAAAAACTATTAAAAACGAAAACTTTAAAATATTAGAAAAAAGAAACAATCATAACAAAACTTTTATGTCCATTTTATTGCAAAATTATTGCGATTTTATATTCTTAAAATCAGTTTAAAGAATTTCCCCACAATATAGCCGCGTTGCAAAAATATTTTTTTATGTGTAGTTTTTTTCATGTGAACACGAACAGAATATGCACCTTAAGCCGCCCAGAGACACAATACATGTTGGATGACTTGTTAGTTGACGAAAAACTATTTTCAAAATACACTTATCCGACATATTTATACACATGTTGGATGACCGCTCATTTTTTTAGAATTCTTGAAGGAGTAACATGAAATTTTTTTTTATTTTTCAACTCTTTTTTATGTTTTTTTAATATATTTAGGTTAAAATTTACTTTTTAACATCATTGCTTTATACAAAAACATTACTTTGTGAAAAACAATAACAAATAATGAATTAAAACATCTCTGTTCGTACAACGATCGGATGACAAGTCAATACACCATCCGACATGTCATCCAACTTTTCATCCGACCATCGAAAAATCAAAACTTTTTGATTTTTCATCCGACCAGCCATCCGACCATCCGACAGCCCCATACACGAGAAAAATTACATTGGTCATCCAACATGTCATCCAATTTGTTTGAAATGTATGGGAGCCTTTAAAGCTAAGTACTCTGTTTTTTGCGGTGAAAATTTCACTTAAACTTTAAACGCCTCAAATCCCAATAAAAAATTAAAAAATCAACAACTTTTGACAATTATAAGAAAGAAACGATCATAACAAAACTGAAATGTCACTTTTTCACGGCAATTTAAATTGTCTTGTATAATAAAAATGCGTGAAAACTTTTTTAACAATTTCCCTATAATTCCTCGCGTTGCCAAAATTTATTTTTTTTATATGGAGTTTGACAGATTTTTTCCCGTGAAATTGAACAGAGTACATACTATGCTTTAAATGTAAAAAAAAATGTCACCGCGCCGATTGATTTGACGGAGTCGATTGATTCGGCGGCTTGGTTTAAGCCGATGGGAGCCGACAAAATCGGCGGCGGCGTAAGATGTCAAAAATAGGTCGGCGGCGGCGCGCCGCCGATTATGAGCCGATCGGCTTGGTTCCCTGCTCTGTTCTACACTTATCCGACAAAAACTTATCACACCCAAAAAAAACAATTGTGAAATTATTTAATTTTAGGGTATAATTTACCTAAGATTTTTCGCACAAATCCAACTTGAAAAGTTTCTTTGCATATTACCCGAATCAACTTAGGTAAACTTACAAAATGCATTTAAGCATTATTTCAAATTTAATTTTGTTTATTTAGCCACTATATTTAAATAAATGGTACAGTTTGATTGGTCAAATAACGTATTTTTTTAGTTTGATTTAATAGTTTTATATATCCCCTTCCATACAAAATGCTCAATATTATAAATTTTAATTATATTTATTTTTAATAATTTTTTTTAATAAAGAGGACAATATAATAAAATATAAATACTAACAAGCTTAAAATACATACTTAGCATGATCAGTGACAACAAAATTTTTCTATAGAAACTTTCTCAAAGACAATTTTTCTATAGAAAATTTCTTAAAGACAATTCTTCTTTAGAAAATTTCTGATAGACAAATTTTTCTATAAAAACTTTCTGAAAGACAATTTTTCTATCAAAAATTTCTGGAAGAAAATTTTTCTATAGAAATTTTCTCAAAGACAATTTTTCTATAGAAAATTTCTAAAAGACAGATTTACTATAGCAAATTTTTAACAATTTTTTTTTAAAAAATTCTCAAAGACAATTCTTCTATAGAAAATTTCTAATAGACAATTTTTCTATAGAAAATTTTTCAAAGACAATTTTTTTATAGAAAATTTCTGAGAAACAATTTTCTACAGAAAATTTCTGAAAGAAAATACTTCTATAGAAAATTTCTTAAAGAAAAATTTTCTATAGAAATTTTCTCAAAGACAATTCTTCTATAGCAAATTACTGAAAGACAGTTTTTCTATAGAAACTTTCTGAACGACAATTCTTCTATATAAAACTTCTGAAAGAAAATTTTTCGATAGAAAATTTCTGGTACACGCAAAAAAAAAATCTGTGTAAGATTGAGCAATCCTACTTGGTAAAACTTTTTTCAAACCAAAAAAAAATGTTTACCAAATTTTTGCTAATATTATGCTTGTCGATGTTAAAGTAACATAATTCATTTTTTATGTAAAATAACCAAGTAGCTTGCACAATAACGCAAATTACCTGCATAAAAATTTATCGAAAGAAAACAACAAAAAAAAAAATACAGACCGCCATTTTCATTTTTTTTTTGTGTGCGTTGTTTGTTTATTTTTTGTGTTATAAAAACGTAAAAAGGAAATTGATAAATAAAATAAAAATAAATTAATTAATAAAAATAAATAATTAGTTTTCTAAAAGATAAATAAATGTAAGATAAAGAATGTTAAAGTTAATTTTGCTTTCATCACTTAAAACACCATTCATTAAGAAAAACCAATGGAGTCCCAGACGTATGTTTCGATGAATAACAAATGGAATGATAAAGTGAGTATACCCGCATTCCGAAGACACCAATAAGGTTTAATAGATTTTTAGTTAAAAATTAGTGTTTGGTAATAATTTTCTATTTTTACAGGGTACTGCTAAATAAATTTTTGAAGCTATGGCGAATCATTCACTACAATAAAGAGCGTGGACACCAATCCTGCCTTTAGGTATAAAATTAAAACCTAAAAACCCAAAGCCAAGGGAGTCCATACCTGTTTTGAGTTACAAATGGAATGACAAAGTAAGTGTTCCTCCTAACCAAGAGACCAATGGGGTTTACCAATTTTTTAAATTAAAAATTTATGTTTTGTAATAATTTTCTATTTTTACAGGATGCTTTTAAATAAATTCGTGAAGCTATAGCGGATCCTTTACTTCAAGAAGAAGCGTAGGCAGCAGTCACTCGAGAAAATTGTACAAAAAGGGTCAGTTGGTCGGTGGTAAATTAAATCCTACACAACATTTATTACATTAATATGGATTTATTCTGTGAAAATTTTAAATTCAACAAATATACAAATTTTTACAAAAATTTATTGAAAATTTATTTTAGCATAAATGTGGTAATTTTTAGCATTATTTTTAGTCACCTTTTCTAATAATTTTGGAATATTTCACCATATCTCTTTTGGTATATTTTACCAAGTTTTTACTTAAATAGCATTAGCATTTTCTTCAAAATTTTTTACATAAGTGTTTTGGCTAAATTACGAAAACTACTTCGTCGGTTGTAGTTTTAGCATATTTTTGGTAAAATTATGCCAGATTTTTGCTCACTCCGACACAAGTTTTTTTTTGCGTGTAGACAATTTTTCTATAGAAAATTTCTGAAAGATAATTTTTCTATAATAAATTTTTGACGACAATTTTTCTATAGAAAATTTTTTCAAGCCAATATTTTTATAGAAAATTTCTCAAAGACAATTTTTCTACAGAAAATTTCTCAAAGACAATTTTTCTATAAAAAATTGTCTCAAAGATAATTCTTTAATAGAGAATTTTTTAAAGATAATTTTTCAACAGAAAATTTCCCAAAGACAATTATTCTACAGAAAATTTCTCAAAGACAATTCTTTAATAAAAAATGTTTTAAAACCAATTTTTCTATAGAAAATTGATTTTAAACCAATTAAAAAAGATAATTTTTCTATAGAAAATTTCACAAAGATAATTTTTCCATAGAAAATTTCTGAAAGGCAATTTTTATGTATTCTGAAAGACAATTCTTCTATAGAAAATTTTTTGATAGAAAATTTCTGGAAGACAAATTTAAAAAAAAAAAATTTTGAAAGTTAATTTTTCTATAGAAAATTTTTAAACAACAATTTTTCTATAGAAAATTTTTTTTTTTTAGAAAATTTCTCAAAGACAATTTTCTACAGAAAATTTATTAAAGACAATTTTTCTATATAAAATTTCTCAATGATAATTCTTTAATAGAAAATTTTTTAAAGATAATTTTTCTATAGAAAATTTCCAAAAGACAATTCTTCTACAGAAAATTTCTCAAAGGCAATACTTTAAAAGCAAAGATAATTTTTCTATAGAAAAATTTTTAATGATATTTTTTCTATAGAAAATTTCAAAAAGTTAATTTTTCCATGGAAAATTTCTGAAAGGCAATTTTTTTATAGAAAATTTCTCAAAGACAATTTTTCTATAGAATATTTCTCAAAGACAATTTTTCTACAGAAACTTTTTCAAAGACAATTTTTCTACATAAAATTTCTGAAAGACAGGTTTTCTGTAGAAAATTTCTGAAAGACAATCTATGGAAACTTTCTCAAACACAATTTTTCTATAGAATACTTCTGAAAGGCAATTTTCATAGTAAAATTCTCAAAGACAATTATTCTATAGAAAATTTCTTATACAATATTTCTATAGAAAATTTCTGAGAGAAATTTTTCTAGAGAATAGTTTTGAAAAACAATTTTCCATAGAAAAATTCTCAAAGACAATTCCCAAAGACAATTTTTCTACAGAAAATTTCTCAAAGACAATTCTTCAATAAAACAATTTTTAATGATAATTTTTCTATAGAACATTTTCGAAAGATAATTTTTCTATAGAAAATATCTCAAAGATAATTCCTTAATAGAAAATTTAAAAAAAAAAAAAAAATATATAGAAACTTCATAAAAGACAATTTTTCGATAAGAAATTTCTCAAAGACAATTTTTTATAGAAAATTTCTGAGTGACAATTTTTCTACAGAAAATTTCTGAAAAACAATTTTTCTATATAAAAGTTCTAAAAGACAGGCTTTCTATAGAAAATTTCTGAAAAACAATTTTTTCTGAGAGACATTTTTTTTACAGAAAATTTCTGAAAGACAGGTTTTCAGAGAAAATTTCTTAAAGACAATTTTTTATAGAAAATTTCTCAAGGACAATTTTTGCTATAGAACATTTATAAAAGTCAATTTTTCTAGAGAAAATTTCTGAAAGATAATTTTTCTATAGAAAATTTCTTAAAGACAATTTTTCTATAAAAACTTTCTCAAAGACAATTTTTCAATAGAAAATTTTTCAAATACAATTTTTCTATAGAAAATGTCTTAAAGGAATTTTTTTTCTATAGAAAATTTTTGAAAGACAATTTTTCATAGAAACTTTTTCAAATACAATTTTTGTGAAGAAAATATCTTAAAGATAATTTTTCTATAGAAACTTACAATTTTTCTATAGAAAATTATTCTGTAAAAAATTTCGCAAGAACAATTTTTCTTTAGATATTTTTTGTTTTTTTTAGAAAGTATCTATAGAAAAATTGTCTTAATATATATTTTCTATAGAAAAATTGTATGAGAAATTTTTTATAAAAAAATTGTCTTTAAAAAAATTTTTTATAGAAAACTTGTCTTTGAGAAATTTTCTATAGAAAAATTGTCTTTCAGAAATTTTCTATAGAAGAATTGTCTTTAAGAAATTTTCTATAGAAGAATTGTCTTTCAGAAATTTTCTATAGAAAAATTGTGTTTGAGAAATATTTACAAAAAAATTTTTTGGAAAAATTTTTAATAAAAAAATTGTCTTTCAAAAAATTTTCTAAAGAAAAATTGTCTTTCCGAAATTTACTATAGAAAAACATCTTTCAGAAATTTTGTATAGAGAAATTGACAATAAGAATTTTTTTTATAGAAAAATTGTATTTAGTTATTTTCTATAGAAAAAGTTTTCTATATACAAATTTTCTTTGATTCTGATTTTCTCAGATTCTGACACAATTTTTCTACAGAACAAATTTTAGATTCTGTGACAATTTTTCTACAGAAAAAGTCTCAGGTTCTGATACAATTTTTCTATAGAAAAAATCTAAGATTCTAAGACAATTTTTCTTTAGAACAATTTTCAGGTTCTGAGACAATTTTTCTATAGAAAGTACCATATTGTGAGACTATTTTTCTAAAGAATTTTTTCTACCTCAAATCATTTTCTGGATCTGCTTTGGTGCCCATAATTTAATGTCCAAGTAATGTCTTTTTAAAGAGTTCCGATTTAAAGCGTGGCGGATGCCGCAAATGTTCGGATAAACCACCACCGTCTGCAACTGAAAGTTAATATATTGGTTAATATACTTTTATCAAATATATAAACACATTATTTTTGCTTACCTTTTTAATTAATTAAATAAATTAGTTCCTCATAAATATTTTTTATAAAAAATTAAAGACAATTTGTTGTCAATGTGTTGTTTACAATGTGGCATTAATATGTCGACTTTATCGAATTAAGTTTATTTACATTTATAAAAAAAACTTAGGTAAAAGATTCAAGTTTGTGTATGTTAAATTTAATATTGTAAACAATGCTATTTTACGAAATAAATGTCATATACAATTTAGTTAAAACTTGAACAATTTCTTGAACTCAATATAAAAAAAATTTACCTAAGTCACATTAGACTGTTTAACACTAGTTATTTTTTTGGGTGCATGCAAAAACAACAACAAAAACATAGAGAAAACAGTGCTGCCAAGTTAATGTTTTTTTCATACAAGGCTGCCAGCAGGGGGTCGGCAACTCTGACTTATACAAAAAAATAGTCGGGGTGGGATTAAAAGAACAACAATTGAAAGAAGAATTGGATTGAAATTTCCCCTTTTTGGTATTTTGTTTCTTTAAAAAAACGCATTTAAATGATTTTAAATAAATTTAATTTGTGGTTTATATGCTATTGAGCCTAAAATGATCAATTATAAATAAAAAAAAATTTAAAATCATTATATTTTTGGACATTAAGAGAGCAAATGAACGCATCCCGACAATTCACACGAAATTTAAGAGAGGCGTATAAGTGAGAATTTACGAATTGCACTCTCTTATCTTAACTTCTCTCGGCAACTCTGACTTAACTTCAAGTTAACTCTCTGGCAACTCTGACTTATACAAAAAAATAGTCGGGATGGGATTAAAAGAACAACAATTGAAAGAAGAATTGGATTGAAATTTCCCCTTTTTGGTATTTTGTTTCTTTAAAAAAACGCATTTAAATGATTTTAAATAAATTTCATTTGTGGTTTATATGCTATTGAGCCTAAAATGATCAATTATAAATAAAAAAAAATTTAAAAATCCCGACAATTCACACGAAATTTAAGAGAGGCGTATAAGTGAGTATTTACGAATTGCACTCTCTTATCTTAACTTCTCTCTGCTGCCAGCTTCTTTGACAACTAATTCCTATTGGGAAAATTTAAGTTAAGGGCTTTCACTCTTGACAGAAAAGAAAAAAATATCGAAAAAATTACGTACACGCAAAAAAAAACTTGTGTCGGAGTGAGCAAAAATCTGGCATAATTTTACCAAAAATATGCTAAAACTACAACCGACGAAGTAGTTTTCGTAATTTAGCCAAAACACTTATGTAAAAAATTTTGAAGAAAATGCTAATGCTATTTAAGTAAAAACTTGGTAAAATATACCAAAAGAGATATGGTGAAATATTCCAAAATTATTAGAAAATATGACTAAAAATAATGCTAAAAATTACCACATTTATGCTAAAATAAATTTTCAATAAATTTTTGTAAAAATTTGTATATTTGTTGAATTTAAAATTTTCACAGAATAAATCCATATTAATGTAATAAATGTTGTGTAGGATTTAATTTACCACCGACCAACTGACCCTTTTTGTACAATTTTCTCGAGTGACTGCTGCCTACGCTTCTTCTTGAAGTAAAGGATCCGCTATAGCTTCACGAATTTATTTAAAAGCATCCTGTAAAAATAGAAAATTATTACAAAACATAAATTTTTAATTTAAAAAATTGGTAAACCCCATTGGCCTCTTGGTAAGGAGGAACACTTACTTTGTCATTCCATTTGTAACTCAAAACATGTATGGACTCCCTTGGCTTTGGGTTTTTAGGTTTTAATTTTATACCTAAAGGCAGGATTGGTGTCCACGCTCTTTATTGTAGTGAAGGATTCGCCATAGCTTCAAAAATTTATTTAGCAGTACCCTGTAAAAATAGAAAATTATTACCAAACGCTAATTTTTAACTAAAAATCTATTAAACCTTATTGGTGTCTTCGGAATGCGGGTATACTCACTTTATCATTCCATTTGTTATTCATCGAAACATACGTCTGGGACTCCTTTGGTTTTTCTTAATGAATGGTGTTTTAAGTGATGAAAGCAAAATTAACTTTAACATTCTTTTATCTTACATTTATTTATCTTTTAGAAAACTAATTATTTATTTTTATTTATTAATTTATTTTTATTTTATTTATCAATTTCCTTTTTACGTTTTTATAACACAAAAAATAAACAAACAACGCACACAAAAAAAAATGAAAATGGCGGTCTGTATTTGTTTTTTTGTTGTTTTCTTTCGATAAATTTTTGTGCAGGTAATTTGCGTTATTGTGCAAGCTACTTGGTTATTTTACATAAAAAATGAATTATGTTACTTTAACATCGACAAGCATAATATTAGCAAAAATTTGGTAAAAATTTTTTTTTGGTATGAAAAAAGTTTTACCAAGTAGGATTGCTCAATCTTACACAGATTTTTTTTTTGCGTGTAACAAGAAAATTTAATTTTTAATTTTGTAAAACTTAATATGGAGTTCACACTAGCGACTTTAAACAAGTTGTTTAACAAAACACCAGTAACAGAATAAAAACGTAATGGATACAGAACAAAGACTTTTTTAAACATCTCACTTTTAAACACTTCAAAACAGCAAGTGTGAACGCCGTATAACACGTCGCGTTGTAAACATTTTAATGATTTGATTGTTGTAATATAAACAATTTACACTAAAACGATGTTCGCGTTCATTTTTAACTATATTAAACTTCAAAATTAAACGGCGTTGTATTTTGACAGATAAAGTGTTTAATACCAAATTCGCATTCATTTTTTTAAACATGTTTAAGCACTTAAACATGTTTATGTACCTTAACAAGTTTAAATTTAAACATGTTTAAGTGGTTAAACATGTTTAAAAAAAATTAATGCGAATTTGGTATAATATTGTATGAGGAAAACACATAATTAAACTAGTTTAAATGAATGCGAATATGGTATAAAATAACAATTTATAAAAAATAACCAGGACCTTGGTCTGTTTTGGTACAACGAGACAATTGGTCATTGTTACATGTCTCAGTTGGGTTAATTTAAATGTTAAAAATTCAATAAATAACATTCAAAATATATTTTGAGTAGGGTTAGATTTTTAATAAATAAATTCCAATTACGGTTGGTCTAAAAAGTAGTATTCCTCCTAACTGGTTCCCTCGAAAACGTTATTTATATCAAGGTAGATTTATAAAAGTAATATTTTAGTGACGTAAATGAAAACAATTTTCTTTCACAATCATTTTAGTCGGCAAAACGACTTAAATGGCCAGTGCACACATTAACCAATTTAAACGCTTTTCAAGCCTTTGAAATTTTATAAAACAACTAAATTATAAAAAAAAAATATTGAAACTCAAACGAAATCCTTTTATTTTCCAAAACACAAATTTTAAAAAAATATATACAGTTTTAAGCGTAAATAAGGTAGTGTGAACTCGAGTCATTTATGCCGAAAATGTTATTTCGTTTTGAAAATTCGTAAATGAATGTGGGTGTGGAACAAGGTGCTATAATCCAAAAAGCAAATTGTTCAGGAGAAGCAAAAAACTAAATAAGTCGCGAAAAAAATTATTTTTTTGAAATTTCTTTTTGCAGTTTGACAAAGATGGACCATAAGCATCTATGTACAAAATTTCATTAAAAACGAATGAGCGGAAGTAGCAAAAAAATACATGTGAAATTTTGTTCTAGTGGAATAAGGTGCTATGTTACAATTTCTACTAGGAATTTTAATACATTTGCCAAGTAGTTTAAGGTGTTTTGGGTTATTTTTAAAAATTAAAATTTGGCGTGATGAATTCAGCAAAATTTAGACGGGGTCTAGCAGTACTCATTTTTACATAAAATAATAAAAAGCAGTTAATATAACAGAAAAAAAAAAACTGTTATATGGTTGATTTTAAACAACTTTTCCCATAATGGGTTAAAAAATTTGCACAATTAATTATATAAGTTACTACTCATTCAATTTTTAAATTTAAACTTAAAAATTTGATAGATTATCAAAATCTACCATTAGTATTACGTAAAATAATATTATGTTTTTATATGGATATAGCACCTTTTTCCATATTTACACTTTAACTATAGATAGATTAGATAAGAAAGTGTTTTTTGCCAAACCAATGGGCAGATGTTGAAGCCTAGGATGTTTTCTTCATACTAACCATCTCACTTGTTAGAATTTTTATATACTTCCTTTAGTTTAACTGCAAAATACATGTTAGTATCCGGGAAAAAATATTAAATATTCCCAAAAATAGTTAAAATTGAACTTTTAAGGTCACTTTTATGACCGAAAACGATCAAGTTTTTAACAAATTTGTTTATAAATAGGTCGAACTATTGTAGGAAGATACGATTTTACAAAAAAACGCGATTTCCAAAAATTGGATTTTAGCACCTTGTTCCACACATACATTCAAATATTATTGTTTAAGGCTGGATTTTACAGTCAATACTTAAGTTTAAGTAAAGACTTAGTGGTAGCCTTTTCAAGCAGTTTGGACCATTTGAATGTTTTTTTCAGGTGGTATTGTCTTAGGCTGTATTATGAAGCAAGAATAAGGGGGTTTTAATTTAAAACTGGTCCGAATTACTTGAAAACCCTTGTACTTAAGTCTTTACTGTAAAATCCAGCCTACAATTTGTCAAAAAACTTACTATGGATGAAAAGTTAGGTTAGTGGATAATACCTTTTATAAATTTATCTTGATTTATATGTAAATAAAACAGAAATATTTTTTGTAAGTTGTATAATTTTTTTTTTATTGTTATATTGTTTTTTTATATAATTTCTTAATATAATTAATAAGTTTTATGTACATTTAGAGAATATTATATTAAAACTTTTATAAGACGATAAATGGCATTTAAATACAAGCTATAGCATTTTTTACAAAAAGAAAACAAAAAAACTGCACATATTTACTTAAAAAAAAACAACGCAAATAAACGAGTAAGAAAATTATAGTCGGTAAATACCGGCCATATAATACTCTACAACAGTGTTTCCCGGAAATTGGGTTTCAAGTCCAAACTTGGACCGATTGGAAATATATTTTGTAAGATCTTTAATTGACGTAGAAAATATGTACACACAAACCCAATTTGAATGAAATAGGCCTCTATTTGTTGTCAATAGACCGATTTAACTGAATATCCGGCGAAATTTTTACATAGGGACTAAGTCCAAAAATCCTTTAGTTATAATCAGATTTAGTAAGGTAACCAAGTACACGTTTAACAGTTTTAATTAAAATTTTAATCAAATATTTCCTATTTCAAAGATTTGTGAGAGTTTTTTTTTATATTATTAATAATATTTTTGAAACTTTCCGATTTTCAAGTCAAAAAAGGAACAAAGACATTTCCCGACAGATGCAATATTTCATTTGTATCATTATCGACCATGTGCTTGCTGTGATTATACTCAGATTCAAAACAGTCGGTGGACGAGTGCCGTGACGGCAATAACTGTCATTTGTATTTTCAGTGGTGGAAATTTTTAATAAAACTCCATTTTTTGAGCCGTTTAGAATAGGCGTATCGTGCAAGAATTTTTATACAGATATTATTAAACATTATTTTTTTTATTAAAATAATAATAAAAATCTAAATAGATAATTAAAATAAAAAATAAACAAATTAAACTTAAGATAATTTTTAAAATAAAATATTAAGAGGGTTAATTTAACTGAATTTGTTATATTTTACTTAATTATTAATATAAAATGCATTTAATTTTTACAATGTTATTTTTTTAATTGTTAACGGTCGTTTTCACAGTGAAAAACTTTCAACATCTAGTGTCTTATATTTTAATACTCAATTTTCTTAGAGGGAAAGTTTGAAAATCGATATTGTAAATATTTTTTTCATTACAACAATAAAAACGGATGTCTCACTTTTACTTATTGAAGAGATTGTTATTAAAAAACTTACGACGCGCGCTGTTTAGGACCTCGTTTTCCATTTTGGTTTCGACTAAAGATTTTTTAACTTCACTTTTTACTTTTGTATAAAATTTTTTTGTATAATTTTATTTTCTGTTGTAGTAAAAAGCAATATTATTTTTTTTTTTTTCTTCTCAAAAAAAGGTACTTTATGTGATATTTAGTTAACATAACTTACTATTTACTAAATAATTACGTCTAATTAATAATTTTTAAATATATGTACTCCTAATATGCATATATGTATGTATAAATATTAGTATATTTTTTTATTAATATTTTATTTACTAATGCTACCATATGTAGTAACTTTTTTCATTTTCGTGCTACAGAATTTTATTTATCTGAAAAAAGAAGTATAAAAGATTATTTTAAATTATTGTTTAAAATATAAACAAGATCAAGTTTAATCAAACTAGAATTTGCGTAATCTACGAATCTCACTTGGAACAAAATAATGCCCGCTAAAACATTTTTCGCCCGATAGACGCAAATAAAATCAGCTAGTTTTAGCGGGAAAAATGCCA
This sequence comes from Pegoplata infirma, assembly GCA_963921195.1. Lineage (NCBI taxonomy): Eukaryota > Metazoa > Arthropoda > Insecta > Diptera > Anthomyiidae > Pegoplata > Pegoplata infirma. The sequence continues at coordinate 95,789,179 of OY992538.1, read as the reverse complement.
AACTGGCAACAGTGATCACAAACTATTGAAATAAAACTGGCAACTCTGGTTGTCGTTGTAACTTCCCTACAGGAAACGTGACCGATCCTTGTAATTCGAAGATTCTACTTGTAATTCGTAGATTCTATTTGTAATTCTAAGATTCCATTTTTAATTCGAAGATTCCAATTGTAATTCAAAAAAGATCAATAGAAATTTAGTTGATATTTTTCTAATTACAATCAGAATCTTCGAATTACAGTTGGAATCTTCGAATTAAAATTGATATTTTACGAATTACATCTGCAAATGGTATAGACTGGCATTTTCCACCAAAAAAATTTGAATTGTTGAAAAATTTGTAAAAAAAAATAAAAATATTTTTATTAATTTTGGCATGCTGAATACGAACATCAAAAAAATTTGAAAATCAATCGAAAGATTTTCATTATATTACCAAAACTTGCCCAAATAATTCTTAAATTTGCAGTTTTTAAAATTTTACGTTTTAAAATTAAAAAAAGATCGAAAATTTTTTTCCTTGTCCATTTAATAGAGCTGGGCAAACTTTTATATAAACTTAATATGAGCCAATTTTAACCCGTGGCGCCCTTCGATCAAAGTTTAAGTGATAAGTCCAATTTTCACCTGTCACATGATAAGTATTTTATGAAATTTAAGTGATATGTCCCGTTTTCACCAGTCACGGAATAGGTAATTTCGAATCGCCCGATACCCATTTTCTGCGGGGTTAAAACTTCCAGAGTATTAAGTCAATGTTATTTTCAATGTTGAAATAATGAAATATTGAATTTACATTCCAAAATCCCAATTGATGTATTTACTGACCATGTTTTTTTATTATCTTACCAAAGACCTTCTCTGATGTTCCTTTTCCAAAGCTACTTGTGTTTGTTGTGGTGAAAATTTTAAAACTGCTGATATAACTTTAACTAACGTTTCATTATTACCATTTGCTGATCCAGTAAGATACTAAAATATTGAATGAATTATTTAGTTATAATAGGAATAACAAAAAAAATATAACAAATATTTTAAATTTTACCTGGAACATAATATTTTTTAAGTACTCGAATTCGGTGTTAGCTGTTATACCTTCGTTGTGTTGCATGGACACCTTAAAAATAAAGAAATTTTTAAATTTAGATTTTAGAGAGATTTAAAGATTTTCAAAATCATAAGAAAGAAAAAATCTCATAATCTGAGAATCTTTTTTTGTAAAAATATTTCAGAATTTCATAATTTTACTATAGGACAAATATCTTAGAAACTGATAATTTGTTATGAGAAAAATATTTTAGAATCTGAGGATTTTTCTGTGAGAAAAATCTTTCAAAATAACGTATTTTATTTCGAATTACAACTGATCATTTTCGAATTACAATTGATCTTTTCGAATTACAATTGATTTTTTCCAATTACAAATGATCTTTTTTAATTACAATTTATCTTTTCCGTATTACAATTGGATTCTTTGCATTACAATTCCTTTTGAGTACTGTTCTATGTAGTTCGAGGCCCAAAATATTTCAGATATTTCCCATTTTATTTTAGAATATTCCATTCATAATTCAAAATATTCCAATTATACATATTTCAAAAATATCTTAATACAATTGAAAAATTTACAATTATATTTCATAAATTTTCATTAATAATTCAAAAATTTGCAATTATATTTCAGAAAATTCTAATGTATACATTAGAAATTTCCATTTATATATAAATGTAAATTTCTGAAATATAAATGTAAATTTCTGAAATATAAATGAAAAATTTCGGAAATTTTTGAATTATAATTAAGAATTTTGGAAATATATATGGAAATTTCTACTGGGCTATTCATAATGAGTAAATTAATTCTAATGTAGGTTTATTTGACTGATATTGCATGAATATTTGTCAAATAAACCTACTTTAAGTAAACTTTAAGTATTATGAATAAAGGCCCTAAAATATATGTAGTTGGAATTTTTTTTATATATAATTTATATTTTCTGAATAATTTATATTTTGCCAAAAAAAAATATACGCGGATTTCTTTTCACTAAACATTTTTTTCCGCGATAATTTTTTTTTTGTATATTTTTTCTAAAAATAATCTTTTTGACATTGTGGAGGGTATCAATACATTCGGCAAGACCGAATTTAACTTTTTTATTTATTTAATAATTAAAACTTGTACTGCTATTTTCAATATTGTAATTGGACTTTCAATTGGGTTTTTAGAATTGCAAATAAATAAATTTCATATGTAGTAAAAACTTACCAAAGTTTCATCCAATTGTCTTGATAGTTTTGCATTTTGTAACTTTAAACGTTCATTCGATTGTTCCAATATTAAATAGTTTTCACATTTTTGTTCAAGGAACAAATTACGATTGGAAACCTCTTGCACCTCAGCCATAATAGTTTTTAATTTTGTTTCCAATTCAAGTTTTTCATTATCATTCGTTTCAGATAATAACGGTTTTGTGGGATTATTAGAGTTAGGGGTGGGAGCTTCAGCTAATCCGAAAAGTTTTTGAGCTTGTAGACCAGCTCTTAAACGTTCTAAGTCCATAATACGATCAGCCATTTGTTTATTTGTCGATTGTAAGTCTTCGATATCTTGTTGGAGTGTAGATATTTCCGAAGTTGATTTATGTTTTAATTCCTCTAATTCACGTTGTAATGTTTCATTTATTTTACGTAAAAGTTCAGAGTCCTGAGAGGAAGAGGGTGAGGATTGTGATTTGTTTGCATTGCTGGCTTCCAGGTTATGAGTTTGTGTATTACTTATATTGGAACTTTCTTCAGATGCAATTTTTAAGGCTTGTAATTCCTGTTGTAGTTTTTCATTATTTTCCAATTCTTTGGTTAAATCTTTAACTTCATTTTGTAAAGTATCAATGGTTAAAGTATTTCGTTCCAAATCATTTTTCAAATCTTCTATTTGTTGTGTATACTCTTTTTCTTGTGTATGGGAGTGCTCTTTAAATTCATCCAATTCTTTAGTGACTGATGAATGTTTAGTTTCAAATTCTTTTAATTTATTTTGAGTCATTAAAAGTTCTTTTTGTACAGTATCGTCTTGTTCTGTAATATATTTTATATGCTCTAATTGACGTTGTAATTCTGATTTTTCTTTTTCCAATTCTAAGTTCAAGATTTTATTTTCTGATTTCAAATCTTGTACAAGTTTCTCTTTATCTTGTAACTCAATGTCATGTTTTTCAGCGTTTTCTGTAACAACATACAATTCACATTGTAGGGATTTCAATTTTTCTTTTAACTCTTGTGTGTCCATTTGTTGAAGTTTGTCATCTTCTTGCTTTTTTGCTATTTCAGATTCTAATTGTTTAACATGTTTATTTAAATATTCATTTTCAATTTTTAACTGATCTGCAGTTGTGGTTTCAACATTTTGTTGAGACAATTTTTCTTGTAGTATTTCCAGTTCTTGTATTTTTTGAGAATGTTTATTTTGAAGTTCTTGTAAATGTTGTTGAGATGTTTGTACCAATATTAATAGTTTTTCTTTCTCTTGTTGTTCCATAGCTAAATTCTCTTTAAGTCCTTGAATTTCTAAAACTTCTTTCTCTTTACTTTCTCTTAGATCTCTTTGTTGTTCTCTTAAGTCTTGTAATTGTATATTTAATTCAAGTTGTTGTTTTTGATAAGTTTGTAATTCCAATTCATTTTTGTCTCTGACTACTTGTAATTGTTTCAAATTTTCTTCCAACTCCTTATTCTTAAGTTGATTTTCTTGCAAATCTTGTTCAAGTTTCTCATATTTTATTTTATATTCTTGTGTGTTTTCTAGTTGCTGTTTTAGTTCTTCAAAAGATGAATTATTTTCTAATAGCTCTTGATTTAATGACTCATTTTGTTCTTTTAAGAGCATGACTTCCTCCTTTGATTTTTCCAATTCTTGATTTTTTTGATCAAGTTCATTTAATTTTTCGGTAACCTCATTTAGTTCTCTTTCTTTTTCTCTTAATTGATGTTGGTAGTTCTGTGCTAGCTCATTTACTTCTCTTTCTTTCTCTTCCAATTGCTGTTGTGATCGCTCTTTCATTTTATTTTCCATTTCTTGTATGATCTGCTGTTTTTCTTGAAGTTTTTTATTTATTTCAGTTACATCATTTTGTGTTGCATTAAGTATATCCAATTGCTCTCGTAACTGTTCTTGCTCCTTAACCAAATTGTCTCGTAACTGTTTTTCTTCCCTAAATTCCTTGTATTTGTTTTCAAGATCTTTTGTTAGCATATTAATTTTTTCTTGACTCTCTAGTAATTCTTTGCATTTTTCCTCATATTTCTGATGATCTTGGGAATATTTTATTTTTAAATCATTTAATTCTTGTTCTATACATTGTTTATTATCTTCCAAACAAGCTTTTTCCTTTTCCAATGAATCATATCGATCTTGTAGTGATCTTTGATCATGATCATTCAATTCTTGATTATTATGTAGTCTAGAATTTTCATCCAACACTTCTTGCATTTTTTCATTAAGTTTTTGTAATGAATTTTCTGTGGTCTCCAGCTTTAATCTCAATTCACTTACTAAGGCCTCCTCGGAAGCGGCCTGTTGTCTCTCCTTTTCTGCTAGTAATTTTTCTAACCTATGGGTATTTTCCTCTAGCAAACAATTTTTCTCAGCCATTTGGGTGTGTTCACTTTCCACAGTTTGCAGTTTTTGCTCGTATTCTTTGAGTTTTTCCTCAGTTTCATTAAGCAACTCCTGCCATCTTTGAGTATCTTGTTGTGTTGTTTCCGACTGACGATGCATATTTTCAATTTTTTCTTCCAAATTTAATTTTTCAATTTCCAGTTCCTTATGGGAATCTTGCACCACACGCATTTGCTCCTCCATCTGTGATATTTCATTGAGTATACTTGTGATTTGAGATTTCAACTCATTCTTTTCTCTTTCGGTTTGTTGTTCTCTTTGCTGAGAAGCCTCTCTTAAGGCTTCTATGAGATTTTCTTGTTGCATTAAATCATTTTTGAGTTTTTCAATTTCATCAATTTGATATTGAATTTGTGATAAGTGATTCTCATGTTGTTTTTCATTTTTCGTAGATTTTTTTGTTAACGTTTTTAATTCTTTTTCTTTGTTAGTTAATTGGTCTTTAGTCGTTTTTAATTGTTGATTTAATTCAGCAGAAACTCTTTCAAGTTCAAATTTTAAATTTGCTATAGTTTCGGATTCGTTATTAGAATTTTGTTCCTTGATAATTTTCATTTCATTTTCTAGTTGCATCGTTTTTCGTATATTTTCCTCTTGATGGGCTCTTTCTGTTTGTAACTGTTGTTGTAATTCTTCGGTTTTATCTAAAGCCTGCTTTAGCAATTCCTCCTTTTGTTGTAAACTACTTTGAAGTTCTTCTAAGCCGAGTAAACGTTCATTATATTTTGTTTCGGTTTCTTTAAGCTTATGCTCAGTGTCGGAGAGAGCAGCTTTGAGAATATCATTTTCATTTTTTGTTCTATTCAATTCATTGTCTACCTCAGCCAGAGATATTTCATTTTGTTGATATCTTGTCACCATTTCATTTAACTGTTGATTTTGTTGTTTTAATTCTTGCAATTTCAAATCATTCTCTTTTGTATGCTGTGATAGTTTCTCTTCAAGAGCTTTATTACTTTTCTCTCTTTCATTTTGTTTTTCTCTCATTTCTCCTAGCATATGTTCTGTAGCTATTATTTTAGCATCTAACTCTTGTTTAGCCATTTGAGTTTGTTTTAATTTATCCTTAAGGTCATTTAGTTCTTCAACAGCTACTCCTACTTGTTTATCTTTTTTGTTAGCTTGTTGTAATTCCATTTGTAATTGCTTAATGGATTCAGACAGGTTCTTGACCTCACTTTCTTTATTTTCCAACTCCGAATGTATGGCTGCTTTTGTTTGTGCCAATAATAAAACATTTTCCTCCTCTTGTTTACGCAATAACTCCAATTTATTACTTAAATCAATAATTTGTTGATCACGTTCTTGTAGTTGCTTTTCTAGCATTGCAAATTTAAGGTTCGCTTCAATAGAATCTTCGTTTTTGTTATTATCGTTTGTATTAATTAATGTCGTTTCATTTTGTTTTATTGTTTCTGCTGTAAGATCGATTAACTGCTGTTCGGTATTTCCAGCTAAGGCTGCCGCAATATTTTCTGGATTTTCTCCTAATAATTTAAGTTTAGTTTGATAGGCTTGCATTTTACAATGCATGTCATCCATTTCAATACGTAAAGCTTCTTCTAAGTGCGCTTTAGCTTGTTGTTCCAACGAGCACTGTTCCCGCAGTTCATTAATTCGTCGTATGGCTTTTTCTTGAGTTTCAACCAAAACGGACTGAAATGAAAGTAAAGAGAAATAAATTCAAAATTATGTATAAATTAAAATAAAAAAACAAGTGAGAGCGTTAAATTCGGGTGTGCCGAATCTATAAAAAATCTTTAAAAAAAATCTGCAGGGGTTTTTTTTTGAGGGGGGGTTCGGTTTTTAGTGTGGGGTATCGTTCCTTCGCGGTAAATGTTACCAAATTCATTTATTATGTTTTTTGCACTTAAGTAATACAATTTTATTTTTATATCCACGCCCACAAAAGGGGCGTTCCGAAAAACCCACAGTTTCTAATCCCTGGATCCTAGTGCAGAACTTTAAGCTTTTTCTAATATAAAAAGTTTCGTTGTTGTTTTTCATTTTTTTTAATTTCCTAATATTCCCTAATTTTTTAATGATTTTCTGATTTTCCTGAATTTTTCTTAATTGTTTGATTTTACATGATATTTTCTTAATATTTTCTTAATTCAAACAATTTTAAATAACTTTTATTTTATACTTATTGGAGTAAATAACTGTTATAACAGTTATTTAAAAAAAAAATCAATTAAATTTTATATCTTTAAATCAATGATTGAAGTATTAGCTATCACTAGGATTCTTTTACGTGCGTTTATTTTAGTTTTATTTTAAAAACTCGCGTTTTTTTGGGCTCAAAGAGTTTTTGATACAGTTACCCAGTCAGAAATTGCCGACGGTTATAAAAATATAGCGTTGCCCCAACACCGTTTTTTTATATCACCCGTGTTGCGTCAGCACCAATACTGCAGTGCTGCGGCAGCACTGTATTTACTAAATTTACAACCATTTTCAAGTTTATTGATTTTTTAGTTTTAAATAAAAAAGTCTTTGTTTTGTTAAAAAAATTAACAGCATTCTAAAGAAAATTAAAAATTATAATAAAAAATACCACCCCTCTTAGGATAATATAAACTCCAGGCAAGGAAAAATTTTAAATTTAATTAAAAATTATGTCTGCGTGTTTTGCAATCACGCAAAAACGGCTAAGCCGAATCTGTCACTAAGATAGCACTAACCGAGCGGGAACTGTAGGTCATATAATAGGGCGATTCGCAAAGGGGTATAAAAATGGCACTTCTTTTTTTATTAAATAAAAAGTAATTTCTTCCTCTTCGGCAATCACACAAAAAGTGCTAAACCGATTTCAATTAAATTTGCAGCACAGATAGTACCGAGGACGCAACTTGAAACTTTAGGCAATTCACAATTCGATAAAGCCTAAAATTACAAATCTGCTTTGTACTATACTTAGCGTTACGTCTGTCCGTTTCGCAATCACGCAAAAATGACTGAACCGATTTTGTTGAGATTTCTCTATAGATAATGCTTACCGAGAGTGGAACTAAGGGCTACTAGCTGGCCCAGCAGCGCGGAATGTTAAAAAATTTATTTTCAAATCAATGTTTTGAATTTAATATCGAATTTCAATGTTTTCTTTGTCTTAAATTCTGCTCTCTTTTATACCAATACCAAAAACATTTGGTTTTGCTGTTTTTTTTTTTTTTGTGCAGCAGTTTCCTGCTGCTGTATTGTAAAGAAACAATAAATATGACATCAATTTAAAAAAAATGCAACCCTGTTATTAAAAAAAGCGCAATAAACAGTTACCACAGTACTTTATTTCACTGACAAATTTTTTCGGTCAACACGAGATAGATATTTTTATTACCTTTAATCTGATACCACATATGCTTAATTAATATGTTAATTTTGTTTCAATTGGCGTAAATCGTATAAAACTGAAAAAGGTCAATTTCCCCCCGTACAAATCGACACCCCTAAAATTGAGTTTAGGCCGCTAAAAAAATACGTTTCGAATTAATTTTCGTTCTTAACAAATTCATTCAAATCCAAATTTCATGAAGATCGGAGGGTGTTAGTGATAGAGGGTACACACAAAAAAAAAATTTTCGATAAACGACTTTCATAGTATTTATGAACAAATCCATACAATTTATTAACTTTTTCATAATACTTATAAACTTTTTCATAGTATTTATGAATAAATCATAATATGTGAAATTTAAAAACTATTTGACATTTTTCATAAATAGTATGAAAAAGTTTATAAATATTATGAAAAAGTTAATAAATTGTATGAATTTGTTCATAAATACTATGAAAATCGTTCATTGGAAAAATTTTTTTGTGTGTATATGTACACTCAACCAAAAATCATTGTATTCCCAAAGAAAATCGTTGTAAATTCAACAGAAATCATTGTTGATTTTGACCCTACAATTATTTATGTTGATTTCAATAAAAATTGTTGTCAGTTTTTGTAAAAGTTGATCAACTCGTTTTTTTGTAAATCAACTCGTATTTTTTGTAAACTCAACTCATATTTTTGTTGATATAAGAAATTTTATTAATAAAAAAAAGCTTGTTGTTATTTGTAAATATTCTTTTATTAAGTATAAATCACAATATTTTTTAGAATTATCACCGGCTTTTAAAGCTGCAATATTTAAACACGCGATTTTAACACACTCTTCGTTTATTTATGTTATGCACTCGTAAGCCATTCTCCAGTTTTCTAATGACACCAAATCAAAAACCTTAAAAAAAACAAAAAAAAATTATAATATAGTATGAAGACATAAAGTAATCAATGTATTTTATTACTTACCAATTATTTACAGATCAGAATCTGATCATCAGATCGTATTTTTATTTATTTTTATAATATTAAATATTTTTATAAGAAACAAACACATAAAATAATTTTATAAGAGACAAACAAATTTCAAACATTGCTACCAACTTGATAATACAAAAATGAACGAACAGGGTTGTTTTTTCTTTTTTTGGTTTTATCTATTGAATTCTGTATAACCGTTGTAAATAGTTGATTCAAATTTACTGATTATTCAACGATATCAACATTAATTTATGTTGAATACGCCAATATTCTGTAAAACTTGATCTACAATGGGTTTACTAATTTTTCTACTAAGATATTTCTATGAGTGTATATAAGTTTGTCATCCTTATTGTTACTCATCGAAATATCAGTCTGGGACCCCAAAAACTATATATATTCGTGATCACCGATCGATTTTAAGACATTCTAGCGATGTCCGTCTGTCTGTCTGTGCGTCGGTCTGTCTGTCCGTCTGTCTGTCTGTGGAAATGGTGATCACGGTCAAAATATTACACGGAGATGACTGAAACTTAACATATTTATTGGAAGTTCTCCCTAGAAGTTTGGTATTGCATTTGAACGATATCGGTTTAGCGGTTCAAAAGTTATGAACGAAAATGTAAGGACACCTCAAAAATTTTAGTACATTCAACATAACCTAAAAATACAAAATGCTTTAATTCGGCTGCTGGTTGACATATACGAACATAATTGAACACCAAATGGTATTTAAACAAGTACGAACATATTTTTTGACAAAAAATAAAAAAAATTGCGGATTTTTTTTTTTACCAAAAATTATTTTTTTTTTTTTTCAAAAGTAATTTCCTTTTAAATAAAGTTTTTTGCAAAAATCTTTTTAAAATTGTGGAGGGTATCACTACATTCGGCAAGGCCGAGTTTTTTTTACTTGTTTTTCCTAAAAACATTTTTTAACGATTTTACTCTAAAACGCAAAAACAAATTGTGTCCAAGATTTAGAAAATTTTTCAACATTTTTTCAGAATTTACAAAAAATATTTTTTTTTTAAATAATTTTTAATGAAATTCTTGAGTCAAAAAAAAAAAAAAATTTTTGTCTGGGACTTAGAAAATGTAACTTTCTATAAAAAGGCGGTATTGCTGCATTTTTTGTAATACATTAAGAGACCCGTTTTATATGAGAGTACAAAAAACTCCACACAAGTGAATACCCACCCATACTTCTTATCATTTTAAAATATAATTAATTAACACCTGTTATCAGTGCCCCAAATTATTGTTGTTTTTTTCTTTTTTGTTTATTAACACTATTAACATCTGATAAGGAAATTATAGAAATTTTTTATAAAACAACAAAAAAACTTACCCTTGCCTTAGTACTATCTCGTTCGAGATCTTTATATTTTTTTGCTAAATCTGTATAGCGACAGCGATATTTATTGTAACGATCCAATGATTTACGATAAGCATCAAATAGTTGTTCTTTCGTTATGATATCCAATTTAGCAGTTGTAGATGCTGTATCACCCATTTCACTGCCCGATTCATCTAAGTCGGATTGAAGATGATATACCTAAAAAAAATAAGAAAAAATATATTTGAAAAATAAATATAAACCTTTAGATCTTTAATAAAAATAGATTTGGAAAAAATTTAAAAAAGGTCGCCCAGTTGGCTAGTTGAGTATGGGGAAGTGTGTTCGATTTCCACCAGACCATTGGGTCTGTTTCGCAACTACGAGATGAAGTGTGATAATTTAAAATACTTCAATTGAATAAATGAATTTAATAAATAAATTTAAAAAAATAATCTATACATATAAAAATATGTAATTTGCATTGTGCTTGTAATGAGTAGACCGATTTTGTTTCTGCAAATTTCCCATTAAAAGTGACGTCAATACCAATTTTTTATTGATATACGAATTGTTTAAATCACTATCTGTATTATGAGTATTCTGTTTTGCGTGAACCGATTTTGTTCCTGCAAATTTCCCATGAAAGATGATTCAATATCAATGGGTTTATATGAACATTTCCATTTAACTTTTGATTTTAAGGTTTAAAAAATATTATTTTTTTTTTTGAAGGCACATCAAAATCGTTTAGTACGCGTATAAACATGCATTTAGTAAGTTTAAATCCGTTCGTGTGAATAACTTTCAGCTGACGGCGCGAAAGTTATGGCGGCTTAAAGATTTTAATGGAAAACCAAAAATCTTAAAATTACAATTATTATTAGAATTTAACAAAATCTACATTAATTAATGTTTCATACCATCCCCAATAAAAACCTGATAAATTACGTCCATTAACGTGGATATACAATCACATTTTTACGTTAAAAGTTTGTTTTAAAAAGTTGCTCTCTTAATGCTTGATATGCAATTTACGCGAAATCTAATGACGATGGACAAAATTAAATGTCGTATTCGGATTTAGCACCCTCAAATTAGTTAAGAAACTTGTGCATTATGCAAAATTGTGAATTTTTAAAAGTGATGCCATTTCTGATTAATGAAATTTTGAAAAATGCATAAAATCCACAATCTTCAAAATTTATTAATGCCGCTCAGTTTTGGGAAAAAGCTTTATAAGTACCATCAATTGCCATTTATAGAAATTAATTTCTATTAGTGGTTTGGGTGTGCCCTGGTGGTTTATCTGGAGACAAAATTGGCGCGTTTTCAGCGTACAGTTACATTATGTCCCAATTTTTGAACGCGATTCATAATACGCATTACTAGCAATCGTCTGACGGGTATATTTTAAATCTAAATTCTTTTCGCGTGAAAATGCAAGCAAAAGTTTAAAATCGTGAAATGTCAGATTTTTGGAAAATTTTTGCTAATCAACATTTTAACACGCTATATCGATTTTATTATAAAAAATCAAAAAATATTATGATCACGCGATGTGCTGGCCACTTTTAAATAATATTTCGAATGTGCCTCGCAAAAAAGTGGATTTTTGATGACTTTTGCTTATTTTTCCATGTACATACTGCAATTTATGGGCCCAATAGGGTCTTCAGAATTTTAGAAACTGAATAACTAAAAATTATTGCTCTGAGGGTTTTCTAGTATTGGCAGACGAGTTCTAGAAACCAAGAGCTACAAAAATGCTTTTGGACTTTTTGTTGTGTCACCAATATTTACCGAGATATAAGCATTTTTAAATTTTCCGGAATCACCATACCCGCGAAAGTATGGTGATTCTCCATTTTGCTCTATCTGGCTTAGTTTTTGAGATATCGCCATTTTAAGTTTTAAAAAAATATATATATTTATTGTAAAAAAATGTTTTTTTTTTATCAATTGTACATAGTTTTCTTAGGCATTTGTGCCGTTTCATTGGCATTGGTACAAACAATGCCAATGCCAAAAAATTTCATTGGCAATAAATGCTAATGCTTTTTTTTGGCATTAACATTAGTTCCAACTAATGCCAATGAAAATTCAATGCCAATTAAAAATTCCCATGTATGGTCTAGCTAGTACTCCGCTCCTATTGAGTGCACATTCATGAGACCCGTTTCAAACTGTAGGGAATTACGACATCTATCATTCTTCGTACTAGCTTTTGAAAAGTATGAAGCGGCATAAATTTACTGATCCAAAAACAACGAAAAATTGAAAATGAAGAAATTTTAACTTCAAACCGTTACCACCAAATAACTTTTTTATTATTGATGGCACATCAAATTCATAAATACATCTTTTTTGAACAAGTATAGGGACCATATATTTTAAATCTTCGAAGAATGTGTTGGACGGAACAAGTACAATAGTCCAAAGAGTACAAAATTTTTATGAAATTTCAATCGACTTTTCCACATTTCTGAAGTTTGATTGGACTACCGCAAATTGAGATTTTTGGCCTTAAGTGTTTGTAAGCTAATTGAATTAGAAGTCCTTTATGCATTTCTATCAGTAAATAGCCATTTGAATGCAAATAAAAAAAGTTTTTGCAAAATAACCAAAATTTCAAACAAATGAAAAGTTAAATGGAAATGTCCATATATATGTATGTTAGAGTATCCCCTATTTTGGAAATGTTTAGACGGTACCCGCTCATTTTTTTCCATTTGACTTAAAAATAACTCAGGAAAAATGTTACGCCCCTACGACCACACTTTCACTACGCAACGGGGCCTTAAAGAGCGGGGCCTTAAAAACCTTTTTTCCATACAAACCAAAATTTTTTTTTTTTATTTTTAATTTTTTTGTTATTAATTGTTATATTGCTTTATTAGCTTATTCACGAAAAAAAAATAATTTTGGTGGGATAAGACTTTCAGCTCTAAAAATTTTTCGACAAAAAAAAAAATTAGAGCCTACGGTAAAAAATTTTTAAGAAATATATTTTTTTTTTTTTAATTTTAACAAGCAACGGTTTTAGTAGGTATGCTCCAGACTAAATTATTATATTGTCCAAGTTTGGTGTCAATCGTTTTTATATATTAAGAAGATAAGGTCCTTAGGCGATATTTCGAAGCGTTACACACAGAATGACAAAGTGAGCATAACCCCATTATGTGGTAGGAGGATATAAGAATACTTACCGAACCAGCATCCCAAGTTGGCAAACGAAATGAAACATCACTGGCCATAGAGGAATTTGAAAGTTTCCTTGTACGTGGTATAGCACCAGTGCCATTATAACCCTGTGGTGTAGTCCTGCCACGAACAGAACCAGCTGGTATTTTTAAGGGTTTATATGGAGAATTTTGTGGAGTATCTGAAAAATACATATATAAATCAATTAAAATTTCCTACTCCCTTTAAAAAAAACAAAATATTCACTTACCTTCTTCAGTAATACTGAAAAAATTCTCATTCGTAGCATTGGTGGTGGTAGTAGATTCAGAACCACTGGGTGTTGTACTTGAAGAAGAAGAGACGGCAGCCTTAAAAAAAAATCAAACATATTTTCTTGTTATAAAAAATATTTACGCATATTTGCAAAAATATATATTTATTTATAGCTTTTGTTCCATTTTTATTAAATTCAAATTCACGTTTATGCTAATTTTGTGCATTATTTGGGGATTTTTCGTGGTGACCTAAAATTTTTTATCTTAAATCATTTATGATTTTCTTGGTATTACCTGGGCTGCAGTCGCAAATTGTTGAAATTTTGAGGGTGAAGCTTTTACTTCTTCTATCAATTTATTCTTTAAATTGGCAAACATCTTTCCGTTATATGTTTTGTTAATATTAAAATTAAACAAATTTTATGATTTCCACGTAAAATTTACAACAATTAATTGTTTTTTTTTTCACTCAACTACATCAATATTTTTTATACGTGTAAAAAATTTTCACTTTATGAAAAAAATTGACAGATCTTTATTTTTTCTCCAATTTTCTTTTGTTATCATGTTCTTCAAAAATTTAGAGATGGTAGTAGAAACTCGTTATTATAGAGCAAAGAGTTGCCAGTACTTAAAAAAAATAATGTAATTACGGCTTTAAGGGCTCATTAGTCAACTGGTAAAGTAATCAAGTAAAGCGCTCGTTAAAGCCCCTATGACACTACATTTTTTTTGTATTTTATTTTTTATTAATTGATAGAATGAAACAGCAAAAGAAGCAATGAAAAAGAAACATAAAATAAACAAACAAATAGTGATGATTACTTTTATTTAAATAAAAACCCGCTTAATAAATACCAAAAACTGTCAAAAAAACAAAAAAATCGCTTCATTTAATGAAAAACAGAAAAGTTGGCAACACTTAATATCATTCATGCGTAAATGTCAAAAAAAAATGTAAATTTTTTACATTTTTTTTTGACATTCAATCATTTGATAACCAAATTTATCGATAACACAAGAATAAAATTTGACGTTTACTGTTTTTTTTAGTATGCTTTTACTATTCACACTTATTCAGATTTCCTATGGTGATATATTTGCACTGTTCACATAAATTCCATCAATACAAAAAAAATGTAGTGTCATAGGGGCTTAAAGGCATAATTACTTGAGCGAACACGGTTCGGAGACGTGTCAGCTGATACGTTAGCTTGTATAAAAATAAATAGAAATAGGTACTTAAACGAATACGTGATGGTGCTGTAGCGGCCGAACCTAAAAAAATTTGATTTTCCGTACGTTTTACGTGTCAGTTGATTTTATTTTGTGTTGAAATTTTTTCATTTGTGTGGCAGAATTGATAAATAAATATCAATAAACAAAAAGAAAATGTTTTTCTGTTAATATAAATTAAAAAAAAATCACAAATAACCACTTTTTAAAACAAAATTTGTAAATTAATATGACACGTTGAAACGGAATCAGTAAGTGCTTGAAAAATACAAGTAGCGCTCAAGTGCCTAGGCCTTAAAGGCATAATTACTTGAGCGAACACGGTTCGGAGACGTGTCAGCTGATACGTTAGCTTGTATAAAAATAAATAGAAATAGGTACTTAAACGAATACGTGACGGTGCTGTAGCGGCTAAAAAAAATTGATTTTCCGTACGTTTTACGTGTCAGCTGATTTTATTTTGTGTTGAAATTTTTTCATTTGTGTGGCAGAATTGATAAATTAATATAAATAACGCGCTCATTTTTTTTAAACAGTGATATACTTAATAGCCCTGTTTTTTTGCTACCGGATTAAGATTTGGATTAACTTTATTTAGTTAAAAAATGGGTCAAATCAAGTCCAGAATTTTTTTTTTTTATTTTTTGTCTGAAATTACATACAATTAGTAAATATAAACAGAAAAACAAATTAAGCTTTGTCCAAAATGCAAGGAATCAAAAATAAATTTAGTTAAATCCTAGGATTAACTCAAATTTATTTATACCGTTTTACATTTTGGACAACGCTTAATTTTTTTTCCTGTTTATATTAACTAATTGGATGTAACTTCAGAAAAAAAATATAAAAATAAAATTTGGACTTGATTTGATCCATTTTTTAACTAAATAGAGTTAATCCTAATCTTAATCCGGTCTGCAAAAAACGGCTAATGATTTATAGCGATTTTTGTGTTCTATGTGGTGATTTTTTTATTGTCAAATAGTTGGCACCATTGACACACATATTATTCTGTCTCTTTCACACAAATTTGATTTCCTGTAAATATGTTGGAAAGAAAGAAATGGAAAATTAACCCACATTTTCCGCTAGTGTTGTAAATTACGGTTATTTTTGACTACACGATACTTTTTCAGCTGAGTACTCGATACGTCTCAATACTTTTTTGGAAATTCAAAAATTAAAAAATGCAGCCTTCTAAAATATAATTTAATTCATATTTATTCCAAATTATATATATTTTTGCGTAACAATGCATTCACTATCAAATTTAAATTATTTTCAATCAATTTTAGCAATCATTTTTAATAACACCTCGTCCACAACTGATAAAAAAATTTAGCAATAACGTCAAAATTGATATAACGCCAATATATATATAGCAATAATTGCTTGGAAACTTGGCTGAGCAACTATTGCTTGCAATAAAACATCAAAATCGAACGTCATCTTTGTTTGGAATTCATTAAAATAGACAAAAAGTGTTTTATTTTGTTTATTCTGCCAACGTTATTCGTTATTGCCACCGTAAAAAATCAGGTTTTTTTTCACATTTTTGAAAGTTTTCTTATACCCAAAGTTATATTTAATTGATTTGCCCCCAGATTTTGTATTACGAACTAACGACGAACGTCAAAAATTAACTTGTATTAATTTTTGTTACAGTAACAAAATACATGTGAATTTGTGACGTTCGTCATACAGAAACTGGGGTTTAATTTTGCATTTAAAGCAAAAAATACTGCTCTAAAAAGTATTGAGTAGATACTTTTAAGTATTGACTACCCAAAAATATTGAGTACTCGGTGTTCAATACTTTTACAACACTATTTTCCGCTTTGAACACTGAAAACGTTTTCTTTTTGTGTGCTAGTGATTTTTTATTAATATTTTTTTAATTAATGATACAAATTATAAAAAAACTAAAGAAAAGTATAATTTAACTTAAAATATATCGAGTGAGTAAAAAATTTTTTGAAATATTTATATTTTTCTATACTAAATTTGCAATTGAAAATTTTCAAGAAATGTATGCGATGATTTCTTGTCGGCAAAAAAAAAAATTTTGTGTCTCGAAAAAAGACGCCGCAAAAAACTTATTTTTTTGAGACCTTCTCTGGGGAAATATACATAAAACGAAAAGTGCACTTTTTAAATTAAAAGACATTTTTTCTATTTTAGATTTTTATGAATAACAGCGGTGGACTTTTATAAATTAAAATGTCTCTACCGCCTTATATGATACCGCCTAATGCTTGGGCAGCTCAAATTATGGCACAACAGCATGCTCAAGCCTATGCTGCTGCGGCCCAAGCCCAACATGCTCAAATGCATGCACATCAAATGGCCAATCAAATTCAACAAATACCACCCCCAGGGGCACCCTTACCACCGCCACCACATCAAGTAGGTATGCCACCCCAGGCTGGTCAAGCTCAATTAGGGCAAATACCCACCCCTAAACCGGATATAACTGAAGAAAAACTACAAGAGAAAGCTCAAAAATGGGCACAATTACAATCGAAGCGTTTTGCTGATAAACGTAAATTTGGCTTTGTTGATGCACAAAAAGAAGATATGCCTCCGGAACACATACGCAAAATTATTCGTGATCACGGTGATATGACTTCAAGAAAATATCGTCATGATAAACGTGTTTATTTGGGTGCTTTAAAATATATGCCACATGCTGTACTCAAACTTCTGGAGAATATGCCCATGCCCTGGGAACAAATACGAGACGTTCAGGTTCTGTATCACATAACCGGTGCCATTACATTTGTTAATGAAATTCCTTGGGTTGTTGAACCAGTCTATATTGCCCAATGGGGTACTATGTGGATTATGATGCGTCGTGAAAAACGCGATCGTCGCCATTTTAAACGTATGCGTTTTCCACCCTTTGACGATGAAGAACCTCCTCTTGATTATGCGGACAATGTTTTGGATGTTGAACCTTTGGAAGCTATACAAATTGAATTGGATCAAGATGAAGATGGTTCTGTCTTTAAATGGTTTTACGATCATCGTCCTCTTGTGGGAACACCCTATGTTAATGGTTCTACTTATCGTAAATGGAATTTAACTTTACCTCAATTGGCAACTTTATATCGTTTGGCTAATCAACTTCTTACCGATTTGGTGGATGATAACTTCTTTTATTTATTCGATCCTAAAAGTTTCTTTACTGCTAAAGCATTAAATATGGCTATACCAGGGGGTCCGAAGTTTGAACCTTTAATAAAGGATCATAATGTTGGGTAGGTTTCAAAAACAGTTTTTGGATGTGTATTTATTTATTTATTTTTTTTTTGTTTTTCTGTTTTTTTTTTTTTATTCCAGAGATGAAGATTGGAATGAATTTAATGACATTAATAAAGTTATCATTCGACAACCCATACGTACAGAATATAGAATTGCCTTTCCATATCTTTACAATAATATGCCACATTTTGTACATCTTTCGTGGTAAGTCTTTTTAACAAATTAATATTAAAGCTACGTTCACAATGTCAGAGTCAATCCAATCCATGGCACAGATTGAAATGTTAACCGTGAAAAATGCAGATTGGAGTTCTGTCACGTTGTATATGTCATTTTACTTACCTGTCTCACAATTTCACAAAATTTTGCCATTAAAATTTGTGTATCTAACATAGTGCCTCCACCTTCTATAATTATGTGGACATTTATTCCGACATACGTCAAAATCGTGTTATTTCTCGTGTGCCATAGTCAAATGTTATACATATTTGTGTTGGAAATAAATGTTAACATAGTTCTCCAAACATATTTCTTAACAATTATGTTAACATAAGAAACGTCAAATTTATGACTTTGTTGATGCCGACATTTTGGAAAAATACAAATACGTAAAAAACATTCACTTTATTAATAATAAATGTTTTTTTTTAAAGAAAATTACTTAATAACGTTAAATTTAAGCTTTTTAATTTTTTTTTATTTTTATTAAGAATTACCATATAATTACAAATCATATACTAATTTAACCTAACCGAGAACTGGTAACAAAGACCTTCGTCTCGTTGTAGCGAAACAGACCAAGGCCTCTGGTGGGAATCGAACCCACGACCCCCAGACTCATAGGCTAGCACGCTACCAACTAGCCTACTGGGGCGCCTATTTTTTTTTTATTTTTAAAAAGTGTGTTATATGTATTAAAAAAATAAATAAAAAATAAAATCCAAACGACCTTCATCAACGCATTCCTGAAAAAAATGAGTTAACATAAATTACGATTACACCACCCTTTAACATAAAATGAAAATAAAAAAAAATTCTGCCGACGTTATCTCTTATGTTATCTACAATTTTATGTTGGTGGAGCCGGAGCGTAATATATTATTATAAATTTAAAGTTTTTGAATATTTTATTTTTAAATATCGTTAAAATTATACATATTTGTTTTTATTAGAATTGTCAATTTCAGAGGTGTATTTTTTCTCTGTTAACGGTTAACATAGCTCTGTTAACTCAGATTGGAAACTCCAGAGTAGAACATGTTTGACTCTGGAGTGGATTGAAAAAGGATAGTCAAATTCAAAAATATGAAAGTGCAAATGGGAAAGATATAAAATTTTCCACAGATTGAAGTACTCCAACATTGTGAATGCGGCTTAAAAATTGTAATAAGTATTATATGTATATTTTGGGGCATTTCACATACTCAATTCCATTTGAAAGTGGAATAAGTAAGTTTTTTGAGTAAAACTTAATTTAAAAAAAAAAAATCTTAAATTTAATTTTGTTTATATAATTTTTATTTATTTTTTATTTTTACATTTTTTTTTTGCAAAAATTTTTAAAAATAATGGAGAATCAGAAATTTTAGTCTTGCAAAATTGCGCAATGTCAAAATTGCAACTTTTTTTGCTTGTTTCTTTGTGAATAAAAGCAATTGTATTTATATTAAAATAAATTGCAAATCTTTTCTTGCAACTACGCATCATATAAAAGGTCATAGAAAAATAAAAATTTTATTAAAATTTTTTTTTTAAAAAAATGTTGCAATATTGCACTGTTGCAAGGGTCAAAAAATTCTGAAGTGAATACCCTGAATATTAATGGAATTCATGTCAGAATTTTTAGTCTTGCAAAATTGCGCAATTTCAAAATTGCAACTTTATTTGCTTGTTTCTTTATGAATAGATGCAATTGTATTAGTATTAAAATAAATTGCGAATCTTTTCTTGCAACATCGCATATAAAAGGTAATAGAAAATAAAAAAATTATTAATTTTTTTTTTTTTTTAAAGGTGCAATATGTATTGCACTGTTGCAAGGGTCAAAAATTTCAGCTCGGTTAACAAAATTAAAATAGTATTACAGTCAACTCGCGAAAACGTGAACATTTTTATTTTTGTACAGACAACCTTAAAACGTGCATTGACATGACAATAAGTCTGAAAGCTCTAAAACGTGAACACATTTTTTGGGGATTTCTTTGCTTTCCCCGAATTATATATTACATGTCTTGATTAGGTTAAGACACCTTTTTTTTGATGCCAATAATTGTATCGACCATTTATTTGTACTTAAAAACACAGCATATGAGCGAAAAATTGAAATTTAGAAGTGTTAAAGATATTTATTAGTTATATGAGTAAGAAATTCTTTAGTTCTTGTTATATTTATTAAAAAACTTTTCTAAGGTTTGATAGTGCAAGTATATTCTTAAAATTGAACAATCGAAAACGTGAACAATAGAGCGGAGTGAATTGTTCGGAGCAAAATTTTTGACAAAATCGTCTAGGATATTTGGATTCTGCATAAAATTCTAAGAAAAAAATGCTAAACAAACCATGTCTCAAAAATCAGTTTTGACCCCCCCCCCCCCCCCCCCCCAATTTTCAAAAATAGTTTTGTACAATATACGCCTTTTCCATCAATCAGCACCACAAAAAAGGGTATTTTTTGACCTGGGATCTTTAGATTGTGTACATACCCAGTCAGAAAAATACAAACGGGCCAACGTTGGAATGAAGTTGGCGGCGACGGTACCAACGTTGGCGAATCATACCCGTTTCTAAGTCTACGACGTCATTCCGAGGTTGAAATGATAACAGTGGCCAACGATCGCTCGACTTTTATTTTAACGTTGGGTTAACATTGATTTTACAAATTTACGACATTGGATTTAACTTTTGCTTAGGGATGTATTGAAAATATCGATGTAGTGCTTTTTAGCACCCATTTTGTACAAATTGGTTGAAAAAGCAACTACTTAAGTCTTCACTTAGATAAAAGAGTCGAGGTTTATGTAAATCGAAAACTTTTTAAAAAAATAAAAATGTTAAACTTTTAAATTATAATCTATAGTGTAGTGTTTTATGTAAACACAAAGTTGGACCAACACAATATTTTTAGTAAAACTGTTTTACACTATACAATGTTGTATTTTTGGCAAGCCCGATATTGTACCAACACAAAATTTTTGGTACGGTTGGCAATTTCTGAGTGGGTAGTTACACTATGGAGCCATTTAGACATTCCCATTCACAGTTTTATTAAATTCCAAAATCTCGCGATTTTATTCGCGATTTTCATTTTTTTAAAGTCACAAAATATGAAAAAGTGTTGTAGTTTGATGAGCGATAACTCTTAACCGTTACCGATAAAAAAAAACCATTACCTTTATTCGGATTTTTACCGGTATTATATCGGTTTTATTTCGGTTGTCATAAAATACGGATAAAAACAAAGTAAAATATTTTTAATATACTATTCGCATTGTTATATGGACAAAAAACAATTAGGAAATCGGCCCAACCAATGTCACATTCGCAATTAACTAAATCTTGACAAAGAATATGTGAAAATCGGTCCAACCAATGATCACATTCTCAATTTAATAAAAGTGAGTGCGACGTAATGTAAACATTTTTTAGTAGGAAGATGAAAGAAGAGACAAACCTAAATTGTATTTTAAAAATAACAGATTTTTTTTTGTTCTTTTACTGACTCTGGTTGCTAACTTCAAAATAGTTTTTGTTCAAAACTTATTATTTTGTAATTTTTGGATGTCAATTTTTTATAATTTTTCTCTAATTTAAATTAAAAAAATTTTAATTTTATTGAAAAACAAACGGCATAACAAAAAAAATAATTGACGCCTTAAAAAAAAAAAAAATTTTATTTCTGTAAAATTATTGCGTTGCTAATTTGTTTTTCTCTGTTTTCCCCCTGCCATTTTTGATAACTCATAGCGGATGAACCCGATGTGATAGAGACTTCAAAATAAGTCAAGGGTAAATCTTAAACATAGCTCTTAAGGATGCTGAACTCATTTGGACAGTCGCCTTAACACTTAGGGCACCAACTGTCAATCAATGATGTCATAGTTCCAAAAACCATTTTTTCTGCTTCAAATCATATGAAAAAAAAAATCTTTTATGCGAATGGAACGTCACCTTATGCACATGATTTGCAATTATTTTTTTGGCCACAAATCCGGTTTCCAATCTTATCCATTACATCAGGTTTTTGAGAAATTTTAGATACAAAAAACCGCGTCTTCGGAATTATTTGACAACTCATAGCAGATATAAGTCAACGGTAAATCATAAACATTGCTCATTAAGATGTTTAACTCATTTGATCAATCGCTTTAACCGTTGGAGCACTAATTGTAAGGTATTTTCCCCGATTTTTTTTTTATTACTGGGTAATAAGACGTCATTGAAAGACAATTGGTGCCCAAAGGGTTAAGGCGACTGATCAAATGAGTTCTGAATCTTAAAGAGTTTCACCCTCGATTTTTTTTTGAAGCCGCCATCACATCGGGTTCATCCGCTATGACTTTCCAAAAATGCCCCAAACGTCAATTTTTTTGAACTTTGACCTCAAATTTCTCTAAAACCTGAAGTGATGGAAAAGTTTGGAGAATGGATTTTTGACCAGCAATACTATTGTTATTAAGTGTATAAGGTCGCGTCCCAGTCGAATTTTCGATGTTTAGTAGTGTAATTAATAGTTAGTATAGTTAAAAATGCACTTATTTTAACAAATTTGTGACTTCTTACACTTTTGGTAAATTTTTTCATAATACCGATACGTACCGGTATCGATGTTTCGGTAATGGTTTATCGTTACCGAAATAATCGAAAATACCGTTACCTTTACCGTTACCGATATAAAAAATATGTAATACCAATACCGTTACCGATACCGTTATTCGTTTCGGTTGCCAACCCTGATTTATATTTTTGTTTTATTTTTGTGTTTAATTGCACTGTGTGTATTGTGTATAAACAAATTTAAGATTTTATATTCAATAAAAATAATCCCTGAAGAGGTAGGAAAACAACCTACGAAACGTCAGAGAAAAAATATGAAATAAATTTTTTATTTGCATATAGGATAGAACTTGACCTTGAAAGCCTGATTGGAAATTCCAAAAACATTAATACAGTGCATTAATGTTTTTGTATTTATAGTTTTTGAAAATCCGCTGTTTTTTTGTTTACGTTTTTATACCCTCCACCTACAGTATGGGGGTATACTCACTTTGTGATTCCGATCAGTGATCGATTCTAAAACATTCTTTGAATGTCTGCCTGCGAAGGACACGATGGAGTCCAAAATAAAAGAGCTAGAAGCCTGAAGTTTGGCACAAATATGTCTCATGGTCATAGGCTGGTTAAGTTCTTGAATGGGCAAAATCAGTCAAAGAAACTACCCCAGAAAAATAATTTTTTTTTACATGATTTGTATATTTGTTCAATAAATAAAACATTTTTATAAATAGTCCATCGACCTGCACTTGGACCATACGAACCAGGAAAGACAATTTTTTTCGGTCCACCCCTTTTTGGGGACGAGTATATAAAAAATACTTTAAATAACGATCAAATTGTATTAATTATATGCAAGATCCATAATTTATCTATTTAACAACCACGTCTCCACCAAACACCCACTCCTCCGATCAAAAAACGTCCTTGCCAATTTTATTTAGCTTTAGACATGTTGGAGTGTATCAAAAATTCGGCACAGCCGACTTTAACACTCTCACTTGTTGTACCTTAGTTTAACTGTACAACTTTGGAGAGTTAAATTTAAAAATGAACAACATCTGAAAAACAGAATTTGTAGTTTTAACTCCGCTTAAACCAAATCTGATGTATCAGATTTTAAATTAAAAACAAAACTTCTTTGTTTAACTGTTTCCGTATTTAAGCATGAACTACTGAAATATTTTTTCATCACTAATAAAAACAATCAAAATGTTAAGTTTAATTTTGATTTAATGAACATAGTGAAATAATAAAACAAACCTTATAAGAAAAATTACTACTTTAAAAATTTAAAATAAAAAAATAATAAAACAAAAACTAATTAAAGGTGACTTGTTGACGCAAGTATTTATTTAAAAAGTTCTAAAATTTATGCTGCTGGACAAGTCAAACATAACCACAATATCAACAAGCCTTATGTTAAAGAACCTCAACTTATTATATTTTATTTCTAAAAGTCTGAAAAATATCTTTGAAAAATTTTAGGTATCATACACCCAATGTTGTTTATATTAAAACTGAAGATCCTGATTTACCAGCCTTTTATTTTGATCCTTTAATCAATCCTATATCACATCGTCATGCTAATGTTACAAAAATACCTGAACCATTACCAGACGATGATGAAGATTTTTCATTACCCGAAGAGGTGCAACCATTTCTACAGGATACTCCTTTGTATACCGACAATACAGCAAATGGTATATCTTTGCTTTGGGCACCAAGACCATTTAATTTACGATCAGGACGTTGTAGAAGAGCCATTGACATACCATTAGTAAAATGTTGGTATAAAGAACATTGTCCACCAGGACATCCTGTAAAAGTACGTGTTAGTTATCAAAAATTACTAAAATATTATGTTTTAAATGCTTTAAAACATCGACGACCAAAACCTCAAAGAAAAAGGTTTGTGTAGAGTAATAAATACCAACAAAAAAATTCAATAATTGTTTACGTTTACCTGCAGATATCTTTTCCGCTCCTTTAAATCTACGAAATTCTTTCAAACTACTACTTTGGATTGGGTAGAAGCTGGTCTACAAGTGTGTCGCCAAGGTTACAATATGTTAAATCTATTGATACATCGTAAGAATTTGAATTATCTTCATTTGGATTATAATTTCAATTTAAAACCTGTCAAGACATTGACTACCAAGGAACGTAAGAAATCTAGATTCGGTAATGGTAAGTAACAACTTTTAAAAAGCTTCAAATATGTTTTGAAATTCTTCACTGACAGTACATTTTTTCTACCTTCTTAGCTTTTCATTTGTGTCGTGAAATTCTAAGACTTACCAAATTGATTATTGACTCTCATGTACAATATCGTTTGAATAATGTGGACGCTTTTCAGTTGGCTGATGGTCTTCAATATATATTTGCTCATGTGGGTCAATTGACGGGCATGTATCGTTACAAATATAAACTAATGAGACAGATTCGCATGTGCAAGGATTTAAAACATTTAATTTACTATCGTTTCAATACGGTAATACAAATAATTCGTTGTCTATATTAAAAATTTGTTAGGCTTATGCATATTTCTTTTTTTTTCTTTCTTTCACAGGGTCCCGTTGGTAAAGGTCCTGGTTGTGGCTTTTGGTCTCCCGGTTGGCGTGTTTGGTTATTCTTTATGCGTGGCATTACACCTTTGTTAGAACGTTGGTTAGGTAATTTGCTATCTCGTCAATTCGAGGGTCGTCATTCAAAGGGTGTAGCTAAAACTGTTACCAAACAGCGTGTTGAATCACATTTTGATTTAGAATTGCGGGCTTCTGTTATGCACGACATAGTTGATATGATGCCTGAAGGTATAAAACAAAACAAAGCCAGAACTATACTACAACATCTTTCGGAAGCATGGCGTTGTTGGAAAGCCAACATTCCTTGGAAAGTACCTGGCCTTCCTATACCCATAGAAAATATGATTTTGCGTTATGTTAAGATGAAAGCCGATTGGTGGACTAATACAGCTCATTACAATCGCGAACGCATAAGACGTGGCGCTACTGTTGATAAAACTGTGTGTAAAAAGAATTTAGGACGTTTAACTCGTCTCTATCTCAAAGCTGAACAAGAACGTCAACACAATTACCTCAAAGATGGTCCTTATATATCTCCTGAAGAAGCTGTAGCTATATATACTACTACTGTACATTGGTTGGAATCCCGTAGATTTGGTCCCATACCATTTCCTCCATTGTCCTACAAACACGATACTAAACTTTTAATTTTAGCTTTAGAACGTCTAAAAGAAGCTTACAGTGTAAAGTCACGTTTAAATCAAAGTCAACGTGAAGAATTGGGTCTGATCGAACAAGCTTATGATAATCCTCATGAAGCATTGTCACGTATTAAAAGACATTTGCTAACACAGAGAGCTTTCAAAGAAGTTGGTATTGAATTTATGGATCTATATAGCCACCTTATACCGGTATACGATGTTGAACCTTTAGAGAAGATTACCGATGCCTACTTAGATCAATATCTTTGGTATGAAGCTGATAAAAGACGTTTATTCCCGCCATGGATTAAACCAAGTGATACTGAACCACCACCACTTTTGGCCTATAAATGGTGTCAAGGTAAGTTTTTCAATTTTGAATTTTATAAATTTGTAAGAAGTGAAATTTAGTGATATGCTGAAAAAGTATGCCTACTCTTCGTGTGATTTGAAGCAAGGTGATTTGTATATGAAATCCCCTTGTTGCAAACCTCACGCTGATTTGGTGTAAAATTCAGAAATTTTAAAAAGTGTGATAATATTAATTAAAAAACATAAAAGCATTATAATAATAAAATGACGAAATAATATAATGAAATGACAATTATTATTAGGGCAACAAAAAGAAAACAAAACCAATGGTTTAAATCTTTAAAAAAGCTGACAAAACCTTAAATTTTAAAAAAGTATGTTCAATTAAATAGATTATCATAACAACGTGTTGTTTATAAGAAGTGTTTAAAATCTGAGAAGTTCCTTAAAACAAATTCTGAGATTTCTTATAATAAGAGTATGATCAGAACAACCACGACATGACATTTTACATTTCGAATTTTTTGTGATTCACTCTTAAATCTTGCGTGATCGTGAGTATAATTTAGTTTTACTATTGTTTTTTCCAGTGTTGATAAACTTTTCAGAATCCCAAAAATTAAATTCGGAATATTCCCATTTAAATGCATAAAAGCCCAGTTTAAATTCAGAAAAACTTAAGCGAAATTCAGAAAAGCGTTATTTAAATTAAAAAAAATACCTATTAAAAAAAAGTTATTAAATCAAAGATATTGATATCGACAATACTTCCCTTATTTTCTTTAGGTATCAACAATCTTCAAGATGTTTGGGATGTTAGTGAAGGCGAATGTAATGTTTTATTGGAAAGTCGTTTCGAGAAACTTTATGAAAAAATCGATTTAACTCTTCTGAATCGTCTGCTTCGTCTTATTGTGGATCACAATATTGCCGATTATATGACAGCTAAAAATAACGTTGTCATTAATTACAAGGATATGAATCATACAAACAGTTATGGCATTATACGTGGTCTACAATTCTCCTCATTTATTACACAATATTATGGTTTGGTTTTGGATTTATTGGTACTTGGTTTGCACCGGGCAAGTGAAATGGCTGGACCACCACAAATGCCAAATGATTTTTTAACTTTCCAAGATACTGTTACGGAAATAGCACATCCTATACGTTTGTATTGTCGTTATGTAGATCGTATTCATCTATACTTTAGATTTACAGCTGAAGAAGCTAGAGATTTAATACAACGTTATTTAACTGAACATCCCGATCCAAATAACGAAAATATTGTAGGTTATAATAATAAAAAATGTTGGCCACGCGATGCTCGTATGCGTTTAATGAAACATGATGTCAATTTGTAAGTTTTTTGTTTAAATTCCAGAAGATGGGAAAAGTTTGATTTTATTTATTTCTAGGGGACGCGCCGTTTTCTGGGATATTAAAAATCGCTTGCCCCGCTCGGTTACTACTATTAATTGGGAAAACACTTTTGTATCTGTATATTCCAAAGACAATCCCAATTTATTGTTTAATATGTGTGGTTTTGAATGCCGTATTTTACCCAAGGTTCGTCTTAAAATACATTTCCAAAAAGAAAAAGTGGAGAGAAGAATTTTTCTCTTTTTATTTTTTAGTGTCGTACCCAAAATGAAGAATTTACTCATCGTGATGGTGTTTGGAATTTACAAAATGAAGTAACCAAAGAACGTACTGCCCAATGTTTTTTGCGTGTAGATGATGAATCTTTAGGACGTTTCCATAATCGTGTTAGACAAATTTTAATGGCATCTGGTTCTACAACTTTTACAAAGGTTTGTTTTCAACTTAACATAATACTGTTGCATTTTTATTTTTTTCTACCCACTTTATAGATTGTCAACAAATGGAATACTGCTTTAATTGGTTTAATGACATATTTCCGTGAAGCTGTTGTTAATACCCAAGAACTTTTAGATCTTTTAGTTAAATGTGAAAATAAGATACAAACACGTATTAAAATTGGTTTGAATTCTAAAATGCCTTCGCGTTTTCCACCTGTGGTATTTTATACACCTAAAGAACTAGGTGGTCTTGGTATGTTAAGTATGGGTCACGTTTTAATACCACAGTCCGATTTAAGATGGTCAAAACAAACGGATGTTGGTATTACTCATTTTAGATCTGGTAAGTTTAAAATCAATAGAGGTATTCAGAGTCTTGTTGCCAGCCCTGGCAATGTAGAGTACTTCTTTCAAAAAATACATGTATTTTAAAAAGTTATTTTGAAAAGTGCTCTTTTACCACCAGTGCCAGGGCTGGCAAGCAAGATTCTGAATACCACTAATATTTTTTTTACTTAAAATACAATTGGTTTTTTTTATTGTAAAAATAAAAATAAAATTTTTTATAAATATCGGTTTTTGTACCCTTCACAAAATAGAGGAATTCTTCCTTTCCTATATAAGTTTGTCATTTTGTAATAAAATTGCCGCGAAAGTACTATCATATCTATTAAAAGTTTGTAACTATAAAAAGATCAGTAACAAATTTATAACAAAAGTGATTTAAAGGTAAGTGCACATTCCTAGTTGGTTTAAATTGTTTCGTGGAAGTTTTAACTTTTTTGTAATACAAAATATTGACAGTACCCGAGTAAAAATGCGTAGATTTCAAAAATGCTTTTAGTTTTCTCAGCTTTAGTTTAGGAATTATACATAAACGAAATAACATAATTTATTATATTTGTTTATCATATAGGAAATTGAACAATTTTATCTTTTTATGCATTTGCTCAGCAACTTCAGACATTTTGCAAAGGGTTTGTGAACTGATTTTGACTATGATAAGTCTCGTTTTTTGAATTGCTGTTAACTTTTTCGACTCAGCTCTATTTTACTAGCAATGTCGCAACAAAATATTGCACCATACTCACCAAAAATTTTCGAAATTTTTTTTCGTTATAACTTGAAAACTAAAGCTGTCAGGAAAAAGTTAACACCAGTTTTAAAATCCTCGCATCCAATACAGTTAAGTTCGTGTTTAAAACTGAGGCTCTAAAATTAGTGTTGGAAATTATAGCCTAACAAAGTTGGTACAAATCACACTTTTTCGACTTTTTATCATCGATTTGCCCCCAAACGCGAGGAAAAAATGGCAAAACAGATTCGGAAATAGTACACTAAAACAGTTGTCAAAGGTCAGGCAAATTAAAAATTTCAACTTTTGTCGGCCTGTGTAATCGACTCTATTAGGATAGAGTTGTATGGAGATCCTTGGTAACAAGATTTGGATACACTTGAACCCAAAATTTTGTGAATTTCGAAAAAAAAAATGCAGAATGCTGGGGTGACTGCCTCTTTGTTGGAGATGATGACTCTTCTAGTCGTTTTTGTCTTTTCGGAAATCCGACTGTCGTGGAAACGGGAACTAGATGTTATAGTAGATTGCGTCAAACTTGATTCGACAGTTTTTATTCGTCCTTGCCACTGCAACGTGCAATAAACTGCAGCACTTGAGGAAAGGACAAAGAAACCTTGTTGACTAACTACAAAACTACCTACGCAGCGCCAGTGTGATCGCCGAGTGTGAGCGAAGCACAATGGAAAAAGCTTCAGTGTTGTCAAAATGCAGACCTAAGATTTGTAACGGATGTCCTCAAAACACCATCTGCATGAGGAGACATAGATACTTTTAGCTAAAGAAAACAGTCACACGCCGGCGAAACTGAAGCGGATACAATTAATATCCGGGTGTTGTTGGCTTAATTGCGTCAAACTTAACACGACTACAAAAATCATGAGTGTAAAACTGTAACACTTGCCTTTCTATGCAAACTTTCCTATATTTTGATAATTTTTCTAAATTCTAATTGAAAAACTAATAAATTTCGATGAGCTACAAACGGAATGACAAACTTGTATTTATCCTCTATCACAGAGTAAAGAGTAAAAATATCAAATGTTAAACAGTTTATGATTTTTATACGTTTTAAAAATAAATTACAGCACTTTTTTTAAATCTATCTAATTAATATTGTTTAATTTTTTTTCTGTCTTTTAGGCATGTCTCATGATGAAGATCAACTGATTCCAAATCTTTATCGTTATATACAACCATGGGAAAGTGAATTTATAGATTCACAGCGAGTTTGGGCAGAATATGCTTTGAAACGTCAAGAGGCCAGTACACAAAATAGACGTTTAACTTTGGAAGATTTAGAAGATTCTTGGGATCGTGGTATACCACGCATTAATACACTTTTCCAAAAAGATCGCCACACATTAGCATACGATAAAGGTTGGCGTATACGTACTGAATTCAAACAGTATCAGGTACTAAAACAAAATCCCTTCTGGTGGACACATCAACGTCATGACGGTAAACTATGGAATTTAAATAATTATCGTACCGATATGATACAAGCCTTGGGGGGTGTTGAGGGTATATTGGAACATACTTTATTCAAGGGTACCTATTTCCCCACCTGGGAAGGTTTGTTTTGGGAGAAAGCCTCAGGTTTTGAAGAATCTATGAAATATAAAAAATTGACAAATGCCCAAAGATCTGGTTTAAATCAAATTCCCAATCGTCGTTTTACCTTATGGTGGTCACCCACTATTAACAGAGCTAATGTTTATGTCGGTTTCCAGGTACAATTGGATTTAACCGGTATTTTCATGCACGGTAAGATACCCACATTGAAGATATCCCTTATACAGATATTCAGAGCTCATTTATGGCAAAAAATACACGAATCGATAGTTATGGATTTGTGTCAGGTGTTCGATCAGGAATTGGATGCTTTAGAAATTGAAACAGTACAAAAAGAAACTATACATCCACGTAAGTCATACAAAATGAATTCTTCGTGTGCTGATATTTTGCTATTCCCGGCTTATAAATGGAATGTTTCAAGACCATCGTTGCTGGCCGACACTAAAGATACAATGGATAATACGACGACACAAAAATATTGGTTAGATATACAATTGCGGTGGGGTGATTATGATTCACATGATGTTGAACGTTATGCTAGAGCTAAATTTTTAGATTACACCACTGATAATATGTCCATCTATCCCTCACCGACGGGTGTGCTCATATCTATTGATCTGGCTTATAATTTGCATTCGGCTTATGGAAATTGGTTCCCCGGTTGTAAGACCCTAATACAACAAGCTATGGCCAAGATAATGAAAGCTAATCCAGCTTTATATGTATTAAGAGAACGTATACGTAAGGCCTTACAGTTATACTCTTCAGAACCCACAGAACCTTATCTAAGTTCACAAAATTATGGTGAATTATTCTCTAATCAAATTATTTGGTTTGTTGATGACACCAATGTCTATCGTGTTACCATACACAAAACTTTTGAGGGTAATTTAACAACAAAACCTATAAATGGTGCAATTTTCATCTTTAATCCTAGAACGGGACAACTGTTTTTAAAAATTATTCATACTTCTGTATGGGCCGGGCAAAAACGTCTCGGCCAGTTGGCTAAATGGAAGACAGCTGAAGAAGTTGCTGCTTTAATTCGTTCTCTGCCCGTAGAAGAACAGCCTAAACAAATTATTGTTACACGTAAGGGTATGTTGGATCCATTGGAAGTACATTTATTGGATTTCCCCAATATCGTTATTAAGGGTTCTGAATTGCAATTGCCATTCCAAGCTTGTTTGAAAGTTGAGAAATTTGGTGATTTAATATTAAAAGCAACCGAACCACAAATGGTTCTATTTAATCTATACGATGATTGGTTAAAAACTATATCCTCTTATACAGCATTCAGTCGTTTGATTTTAATCTTACGAGCTTTACATGTAAATACAGAAAGAACAAAAATTATATTGAAACCAGACAAAACTACTATCACGGAGGCACATCATATATGGCCAACACTAACAGATGAAGAGTGGATTAAGGTTGAAGTACAGCTTAAAGATTTAATTTTGGCCGATTATGGTAAAAAGAATAATGTCAATGTAGCCTCCCTTACACAGTCGGAAATTCGTGATATCATATTGGGTATGGAGATAAGTGCTCCTTCGGCACAACGACAACAAATTGCCGAAATTGAAAAACAAACAAAAGAACAAAATCAATTAACGGCCACCACTACTAGAACAACAAATAAGCATGGTGATGAAATTATTACATCGACGACATCGAATTATGAGACCCAAACGTTCAGTTCAAAAACTGAATGGCGTGTTAGAGCTATATCAGCTACAAATTTACATCTAAGAACAAATCACATTTACGTCAGTTCGGATGATATTAAAGAAACCGGTTACACTTATATATTGCCTAAAAATATTTTGAAAAAATTTGTTACCATCTCAGATTTAAGAGCCCAAATAGCGGGCTATCTGTACGGTGTTAGTCCACCAGATAATCCTCAAGTTAAGGAAATACGTTGTATTGTTATGCCTCCACAATGGGGTACTCATCAAACCATTAACTTACCCAATAGCCTGCCTACACATCAATATCTTAAGGATATGGAACCTTTGGGATGGATACATACCCAACCCAATGAATTACCACAACTCTCTCCGCAGGATATAACTACACATGCTAAAGTAATGCAAGAGAATTCTACGTGGGATGGTGAAAAGACTATAATTATAACATGCTCGTTTACACCGGGTTCCTGCTCACTAACCGCCTATAAATTAACGCCATCTGGTTTCGAATGGGGTTCTAAAAATACCGATAAAGGCAACAATCCTAAAGGTTATCTACCCTCTCACTATGAACGTGTCCAAATGTTATTATCCAATAAATTCCTTGGCTTCTTTATGGTTCCTTCTCAGGGTAGTTGGAATTATAACTTTATGGGCGTACGGCATGATCCCAATATGAAATATGATTTACAATTGGCCAATCCCAAAGAATTTTATCATGAAATTCATCGTCCTTCGCATTTCTTATTGTTTGCTAATTTAGAGGATGGTGGAGATGGTTCCGGGGCAGATCGTGAAGATGTCTATGCTTAAATTTAAAGTTTTTTTTATCTTTCACGTCTTTTATGTTTTACTTTCAATAGAGTTATATTAACGCTAGTCTTAAGAGAGTTTTAGTTTTTAATTTTCTTTTAGTTTTATTATGCAATCAAAAAAAGTACTACATTTTATTTGAAATAATTACACCCCGTAGTCATGAGGTTTAAAAATTAATAAATAAAGACTTTTGAAGATGAAAATTCAATAAAACAATGAGTTATATATAAATAAAAAAATCATAAACTTTTATTACAAAATTCAATTGATTCTGAGACATTTTTCCTATAGAAAAAGTCTCAGATTCTGAAACATTTTTCCTATAGAAAAAGTCTCAGATTCTGACACATTTTTCCTATAGAAAAAGTCTTAGATTCTGACACATTTTTCCTATAGAAAAAGTCAGATTCTGAGACATTTTTCCTATAGAAAGAGTCTCAGATTCTGAGACATTTTTCCTATAGAAAAAGTCTCAGATTCTGAGACATTTTTCCTTTAGAAAAAGTCTCAGATTCTGAGACATTTTTCCTATAGAAAAAGTCTCAGATTCTGAGACATTTTTCCTATAGAAAAAGTCTCAGATTCTGAGACATTTTTCCTATAGAAAAAGTCTCAGATTCTGAGACATTTTTCCTATAGAAAAAGTCTCAGATTCTGAGACATTTTTCCTATAGAAAAAGTCTCAGATTCTGAGACATTTTTCCTATAGAAAAAGTCTCAGATTCTGGCACATTTTTCCTATAGAAAAAGTCTCAGATTCTGACACATTTTTCCTATAGAAAAAGTCTTAGATTCTGACACATTTTTCCTATAGAAAAAGTCTCAGATTCTGAGACATTTTTCCTATAGAAAGAGTCTCAGATTCTGAGACATTTTTCCTATAGAAAAAGTCTCAGATTCTGAGACATTTTTCCTATAGAAAAAGTCTCAGATTCTGAGACATTTTTCCTATAGAAAAAGTCTCAGATTCTGAGACATTTTTCCTATAGAAAAAGTCTCAGATTCTGAGACATTTTTCCTATAGAAAAAGTCTCAGATTCTGAGACATTTTTCCTATAGAAAAAGTCTCAGATTCTGAGACATTTTTCCTATAGAAAAAGTCTCAGATTCTGAGACATTTTTCCTATAGAAAAAGTCTCAGATTCTGAGACATTTTTCCTATAGAAAAAGTCTCAGATTCTGAGACATTTTTCCTATAGAAAAAGTCTCAGATTCTGAGACATTTTTCCTATAGAAAAAGTCTCAGATTCTGAGACATTTTTCCTATAGAAAAAGTCTCAGATTCTGAGACATTTTTCCTATAGAAAAAGTCTCAGATTCTGAGACATTTTTCCTATAGAAAAAGTCTCAGATTCTGAGACATTTTTCCTATAGAAAAAGTCTCAGATTCTGAGACATTTTTCCTATAGAAAAAGTCTCAGATTCTGAGACATTTTTCCTATAGAAAAAGTCTCAGATTCTGAGACATTTTTCCTATAGAAAAAGTCTCAGATTCTGAGACATTTTTCCTATAGAAAAAGTCTCAGATTCTGAGACATTTTTCCTATAGAAAAAGTCTCAGATTCTGAGACATTTTTCCTATAGAAAAAGTCTCAGATTCTGAGACATTTTTCCTATAGAAAAAGTCTCAGATTCTGAGACATTTTTCCTATAGAAAAAGTCTCAGATTCTGAGACATTTTTCCTATAGAAAAAGTCTCAGATTCTGAGACATTTTTCCTATAGAAAAAGTCTCAGATTCTGAGACATTTTTCCTATAGAAAAAGTCTCAGATTCTGAGACATTTTTCCTATAGAAAAAGTCTCAGATTCTGAGACATTTTTCCTATAGAAAAAGTCTCAGATTCTGAGACATTTTTCCTATAGAAAAAGTCTCAGATTCTGAGACATTTTTCCTATAGAAAAAGTCTCAGATTCTGAGACATTTTTCCTATAGAAAAAGTCTCAGATTCTGAGACATTTTTCCTATAGAAAAAGTCTCAGATTCTGAGACATTTTTCCTATAGAAAAAGTCTCAGATTCTGAGACATTTTTCCTACAGAAAAAGTCTCAGATTCTGAGACATTTTTCCTATAGAAAAAGTCTCAGATTCTGAGACATTTTTCCTACAGAAAAAGTCTCAGATTCTGAGACATTTTTCCTATAGAAAAAGTCTCAGATTCTGAGACATTTTTCCTATAGAAAAAGTCTCAGATTCTGAGACATTTTTCCTATAGAAAAAGTCTCAGATTCTGAGACATTTTTCCTATAGAAAAAGTCTCAGATTCTGAGACATTTTTCCTATAGAAAAAGTCTCAGATTCTGAGACATTTTTCCTATAGAAAAAGTCTCAGATTCTGAGACATTTTTCCTATAGAAAAAGTCTCAGATTCTGAGACATTTTTCCTATAGAAAAAGTCTCAGATTCTGAGACATTTTTCCTATAGAAAAAGTCTCAGATTCTGAGACATTTTTCCTATAAAAAAAGTCTCAGATTCTGAGACATTTTTCCTATAGAAAAAGTCTCAGATTCTGAGACATTTTTCCTATAGAAAAAGTCTCAGATTCTGAGACATTTTTCCTATAGAAAAAGTCTCAGATTCTGAGACATTTTTCCTATAGAAAAAGTCTCAGATTCTGAGACATTTTTCCTATAGAAAAAGTCTCAGATTCTGAGACATTTTTCCTATAGAAAAAGTCTCAGATTCTGAGACATTTTTCCTATAGAAAAAGTCTCAGATTCTGAGACATTTTTCCTATAGAAAAAGTCTCAGATTCTGAGACATTTTTCCTATAGAAAAAGTCTCAGGTTCTGAGACATTTTTCCTATAGAAAAAGTCTCAGAATCTGAGACATTTTTCCTATAGAAAAAGTCTCAGATTCTGAGACATTTTTCCTATAGAAAAAGTCTCAGATTCTGAGACATTTTTCCTATAGAAAAAGTCTCAGATTCTGAGACATTTTTCCTACAGAAAAAGTCTCAGATTCTGAGACATTTTTCCTATAGAAAAAGTCTCAGATTCTGAGACATTTTTCCTATAGAAAAAGTCTCAGATTCTGAGACATTTTTCCTATAGAAAAAGTCTCAGATTCTGAGACATTTTTCCTATAGAAAAAGTCTCAGATTCTGAGACATTTTTCCTATAGAAAAAGTCTCAGATTCTGAGACATTTTTCCTACAGAAAAAGTCTCAGATTCTGAGACATTTTTCCTATAAAAAAAGTCTCAG
Source organism: Pegoplata infirma (assembly GCA_963921195.1). Lineage (NCBI taxonomy): Eukaryota > Metazoa > Arthropoda > Insecta > Diptera > Anthomyiidae > Pegoplata > Pegoplata infirma. The sequence continues at coordinate 95,752,386 of OY992538.1, read as the reverse complement.
ATTCTGAGACATTTTTCCTATAGAAAAAGTCTCAGATTCTGAGACATTTTTCCTATAGAAAAAGTCTCAGATTCTGAGACATTTTTCCTATAGAAAAAGTCTCAGATTCTGAGACATTTTTCCTATAGAAAAAGTCTCAGATTCTGAGACATTTTTCCTATAGGAAAAAGTCTCAGATTCTGAGACATTTTTCCTATAGAAAAAGTCTCAGATTCTGAGACATTTTTCCTATAGAAAAAGTCTCAGATTCTGAGACATTTTTCCTATAGAAAAAGTCTCAGATTCTGAGACATTTTTCCTATAGAAAAAGTCTCAGATTCTGAGACATTTTTCCTATAGAAAAAGTCTCAGATTCTGAGACATTTTTCCTATAGAAAAAGTCTCAGATTCTGAGACATTTTTCCTATAGAAAAAGTCTCAGATTCTGAGACATTTTTCCTATAGAAAAAGTCTCAGATTCTGAGACATTTTTCCTATAGAAAAAGTCTCAGATTCTGAGACATTTTTCCTATAGAAAAAGTCTCAGATTCTGAGACATTTTTCCTATAGAAAAAGTCTCAGATTCTGAGACATTTTTCCTATAGAAAAAGTCTCAGATTCTGAGACATTTTTCCTATAGAAAAAGTCTCAGATTCTGAGACATTTTTCCTATAGAAAAAGTCTCAGATTCTGAGACATTTTTCCTATAGAAAAAGTCTCAGATTCTGAGACATTTTTCCTATAGAAAAAGTCTCAGATTCTGAGACATTTTTCCTATAGAAAAAGTCTCAGATTCTGAGACATTTTTCCTATAGAAAAAGTCTCAGATTCTGAGACATTTTTCCTATAGAAAAAGTCTCAGATTCTGAGACATTTTTCCTATAGAAAAAGTCTCAGATTCTGAGACATTTTTCCTATAGAAAAAGTCTCAGATTCTGAGACATTTTTCCTATAGAAAAAGTCTCAGATTCTGAGACATTTTTCCTATAGAAAAAGTCTCAGATTCTGAGACATTTTTCCTATAGAAAAAGTCTCAGATTCTGAGACATTTTTCCTATAGAAAAAGTCTCAGATTCTGAGACATTTTTCCTATAGAAAAAGTCTCAGATTCTGAGACATTTTTCCTATAGAAAAAGTCTCAGATTCTGAGACATTTTTCCTATAGAAAAAGTCTCAGATTCTGAGACATTTTTCCTATAGAAAAAGTCTCAGATTCTGAGACATTTTTCCTATAGAAAAAGTCTCAGATTCTGAGACATTTTTCCTATAGAAAAAGTCTCAGATTCTGAGACATTTTTCCTATAGAAAAAGTCTCAGATTCTGAGACATTTTTCCTATAGAAAAAGTCTCAGATTCTGAGACATTTTTCCTATAGAAAAAGTCTCAGATTCTGAGACATTTTTCCTATAGAAAAAGTCTCAGATTCTGAGACATTTTCCTATACAAAAAGTCTCAGATTCTGAGACATTTTTCCTATAGAAAAAGTCTCAGATTCTGAGACATTTTTCCTATAGAAAAAGTCTCAGATTCTGAGACATTTTTCCTATAGAAAAAGTCTCAGATTCTGAAACATTTTTCCTATAGAAAAAGTCTCAGATTCTGAGACATTTTTCCTATAGAAAAAGTCTCAGATTCTGAGACATTTTTCCTATAGAAAAAGTCTCAGATTCTGAGACATTTTTCCTATAGAAAAAGTCTCAGATTCTGAGACATTTTTCCTATAGAAAAAGTCTCAGATTCTGAGACATTTTTCCTATAGAAAAAGTCTCAGATTCTGAGACATTTTTCCTATAGAAAAAGTCTCAGATTCTGAGACATTTTTCCTATAGAAAAAGTCTCAGATTCTGAGACATTTTTCCTATAGAAAAAGTCTCAGATTCTGAGACATTTTTCCTATAGAAAAAGTCTCAGATTCTGAGACATTTTTCCTATAGAAAAAGTCTCAGATTCTGAGACATTTTTCCTATAGAAAAAGTCTCAGATTCTGAGACATTTTTCCTATAGAAAAAGTCTCAGATTCTGAGACATTTTTCCTATAGAAAAAGTCTCAGATTCTGAGACATTTTTCCTATAGAAAAAGTCTCAGATTCTGAGACATTTTTCCTATAGAAAAAGTCTCAGATTCTGAGACATTTTTCCTATAGAAAAAGTCTCAGATTCTGAGACATTTTTCCTATAGAAAAAGTCTCAGATTCTGAGACATTTTTCCTATAGAAAAAGTCTCAGATTCTGAGACATTTTTCCTATAGAAAAAGTCTCAGATTCTGAGACATTTTTCCTATAGAAAAAGTCTCAGATTCTGAGACATTTTTCCTATAGAAAAAGTCTCAGATTCTGAGACATTTTTCCTATAGAAAAAGTCTCAGATTCTGAGACATTTTTCCTATAGAAAAAGTCTCAGATTCTGAGACATTTTTCCTATAGAAAAAGTCTCAGATTCTGAGACATTTTTCCTATAGAAAAAGTCTCAGATTCTGAGACATTTTTCCTATAGAAAAAGTCTCAGATTCTGAGACATTTTTCCTACACCGAAAAAAATCCATGCAACATTTTACGAAATAAAATTTCGTACTTACTTGTTTCGTAAAATATACGAAAATTTACTTTATATTACGAAAAATAAATTAGTCCGGACTTTTGTAAATTTACGAAACATACGAAAATATTTCGTAATTTTGAACATTTTTAATTTCCCATTTTTAATGAATTTCTTAATTCCAAAACGCAAAAAAAAAAAAAAATGCCAAAAAATGTTTGTGTCCGAAAACAAAATTTCGTTAGAAAATTTGTGAAAAATATTGTTTTTTTTTTTTAAGAAAAATTTTAAATAAAATTTTTTAAAATTGAACGTTTTTTTGTAAAGTTACAAAAATATATATTTTACTAACTTTTTTATGCTACTTGTAGTAGATTTTTTTTTATATTTTGCTATATAGTATTGACAGAACTTGAAAAGATCGAAACACGTGCTTTTTTAAAAAATATATCTAATATGTACGAATTTATTTTTGTAATTTACGAATTTATTTTTGTAATTTACGAATTTATTTTGTGTAATATAGAAAATTGTTTCATACTTTTTCGTAAATACTTATAATTTTTACGAAACAATTTTCTAAGCAAAAAGTACGAAACGATTCTTACAATGTACGAAACATTTCGACCTTATAAGACATACATTTTTTTATTTTTTATATCTAATATGTACGAATTTATTTTTGTAATTTACGAAATTATTTTGTATAATATAGAAAATTGTTTCGTAAAAACAAAAAAATATTTCGTAGAATGTAGTAAACCTTTTCGTAAAAACTTATAATTTTTACGAAATAATTTCGTAAGCAAAAACTACGAAACTTTTCGTACAATTTACGAAACATTTCGTTCATATAAGGCATGAATTTTTTTCGGTGTATAGAAAAAGTCTCAGATTCTGAGACATTTTTCCTATAGAAAAATTCATCAGATTCTGAGACATTTTTCCTATAGCGAAAGTCTCAGATTCTGAGAAAAAGCCAAAGACACTGTCCGACAGTTCAAATATTTTTTTGTGGTAATATTGACCCTAAAGGCAACTGTTCCAACCTGAGCGAAAAAAACGTATACCAAGCTCTTTGTCTCCCACTCTTAAATTTTTGGAACTTGATAACAGAAGGTACGAAAACTGTTAGACGAGGAAAATACGATAATGTTAAATTAACATTGTTGGTTTGACAAATAATGCTAACTTTTTATATCGAAAAAGCGCTTAATAAATTTAAAAAAATGTATCAATTTATAATTTTTATGTTAATATTATTTAAGAAATACCTTTAAAAGTGTTTAAAACAAATTGTCAGCAAATAAAAAGTCATTGGATTTCCCGATAATCCACAAAAAAAAAACTTTTTTTACAGCTAGATGAAAAAAAAAAACGCTAGCTTTAGTCAGAAAATCGCCAAAATGCAACACTTTTTTTTTATTTATATCGAACTTAAGAGATTTTTTTTGGTTTGATCAAACGTCTAGTTCGATGGCGGACTTAGCAAAGGGAATTTAAGAGAGGGTTTAACAGAAGAAGGGAGACTTCACATATCTTTAAGTATTGATAGTCTTTGCGTATACATACAATTCTTCGCCCTATTGTACAATAGGGTGGAGAAAATTAAGCTTTTTTATTGAATTTCGAAAACGTCGGGGTCGGGAAAGTTGCCTTTTAGGGTTGATATTAGCACACAAAAATACTAGGTTTCTTTTTTGACTTAAAAATCGAAAATTTTCAAAGTAAAAAAAAAATATTTTCTTTGCTTAAAATATTAGTTAATATTCGGACGTAACTGCATAAAAAGTGTTTTTATGTTTTGCAAAAAAAATTATTTTTAATTAGTTTTTTACTGAAAATATAACGTTATATTAGCTCACAGTTAAGAAGATGTATATTTTTAATTATCGTATTATTTAATTTAACCTTTAATGTGATTTTAAATTAATTAAAAGTAAGTTATTTTCATTCCGAATATAAACTAATATTTTAAGCAAAAAAAAGTTCAAAATTTTTTTTTTTCACTTTATTCAGAACTTTCCGATTGTCAAAAAAGGAATTCAATGCCATTGTCCCACAGCAGACTATTTAAATAAATGGACTAATTAATTGACGATTTCATTGGCTTTATATTGAAACTAATGCCAATGAAATTTTTAGCATTGGCATTGTTTGAATCAATGTCCGTTAAAGAATTAGTAGCATTAGTAATGCCAATTATAGTGTTTATAAACCGGTTAACCGAAAAACCGTTTTTTTCACAAAATTTCGGTTTTTTGCAAACCGGTTAACTGGAATTGAAAATTTCCGGTGCACCGAAAACCGGTTTTTTTCTGTCGGTTAACCGGTTTTTTAATACATTCAAAACGGAATATTTTTGCAAATATTAAGGGTTTACATCAATTTTTGATGTAAATCCGTAAGAAAGAAAGTCTAAAATATTTTTTGCCTGCAAGAAACAATTTTCCAAATACGAATTTTATTCCGAATCTGATAAACATTTAAAATGCTCACCGTTGTAAGCTCTTTTTGGACACTTCCATGAAAAACCTAATAAGTGACTGTTATCCAGATACTAAAATTCCTGTGCATGGCGAAATGTCAATAAAATAATATCAAAATAAAATACGGAACTGCAATTTACTTGAAATGATTTTTTTTTTTTTTTAATAAAAACTATAAAAATAAATTAAAGTTCCAGTGAATATAGGATATTGAAGTACATTATTTAAATACCACTATTTTTATAGAGTAACATTTGCGAACCTTGCTGAAAGAAACAAATATGTCAACTTAAGCCATATTCGCTTTCACGCAAAAAAATATTTTACCAAGCGCTTGGGACGAATCACATTAAACAAGATTTTTGCGTATATTATGCGAGAACCAATAATATTTTACCAAGCGCTTGCATAATAATACCTAACTTTGCAAACGTTTCAAGAAATTTCCCATGAGCTTGCATAATTTTACTAACTTTAAGATAAAACAAGCAAACGCTTGGTAAAATGTTATAAGTTTTTGCATAATATACGAAAAATATTGTTTAACGTGATTCCTCCCAAGCGCTTGGCAAAATATTTTTTTGTGTGTTTTTATTGAAAAAAAAAAAATATTTATTTTTAAGTGTTTTTTGGATTTGTCAGTTTAAGAAAAAAACCGGATAACCGGGTTTTTATTCCGGTTTAACCGAGAAAATCGGTTAACCGAAAAAGCTGATTTTCGGTTAACCGTGAAACCGGTTTTCCAAAATGTCGGTTTTTTATAAACACTAGCCAATTATGAAAATTTTCATTGGCATTAATAATGCCTTAATGAAAACAAAGCATTAGCAATATTAAATGTCATATTTACGTCAGCGTGTTGTGATTTTTTTTTTGGTAAAAACTTAAAATGGCTATATGTATGTATCTCGAAAACTAAGCCAGATAGGACAAAATGGAGGCCATTTTTGGTTCTTTTAAACTCCATAGTTTCGCCGGTCCTCTTCACGTGTGTGGACCCTAATAGGTCCAAATTTTGAATCTAAAAAATTGTCACTCCCGAAAATTCAAAAATTCACATACCTTTAGCATTAAATTGCTTAGTTTTCCAGGTACTGCAATTTAGAGGCCCAATAGTCTTGAGAATTTTAGAAACTGAAAAACTATTCTCTGAAGGCTTTCGAGTATTTAACAGACGAGTTCTAGAAACCTGAGCTACAAAAATGCTATTCGGTTGTTTGTTGTGTCGGCAATATTTACAGTGATATGAGCATTTTTAAATTTACGAGAATGCCAAATTTTTTGGATTCAAAGTTAGGACCCATTTTGCTCTATCTGGCTTAGTTTTCGAGATATCGCCATTTTAAGTTTTTTAAAAAAAAATATTTATTCTAAAAAAAATGCTTCTTTTATCAATTGTAAATAGTTTTTTTAGTCATTTGTGACGTTTCATTGGCATTAGTACAAATAATGCCAAAAAATTTCATTGGCAATAAATGGTAATGTTTTTTTTTTTTGGCATTGCCATTAGTTCCAACTAATGCCAGTTAAAATTCAATGCCAATTAAAAATTTCCATGTATGTCCCACAGGTCCAATATTTTTTGTGTGTTTATATTGACCCTAAAAGCAACTTTCCCGACCCCGACGTTTTCAAAATTCGAAAAAAGCTAAATTTGCTCCACCCTATTGTACAACGATATTGATCAAACATTTGTCGAAGTTTTTTTCTTATATTACTATAACTACAAAGATGTGGTGTTAAATACTTATTTAATAAAAAATATATCAAACGGATTTCTTTTATAATGTAAATTTTATATTAAAAATATTTTATATATTAATCTAATAGCGTTCTATAATTTACACGTTTTTTTTTAATGAATAATAGAAGAAAAAAAATTAAGAGCACTTCCACAGTAAAATTGCCAAATTTCCAGCAAAAAATAAGTATAAAATGTTTTTAGTTTCGTAGCTGCATTCAAAACCGAAACCCTCACCTACTACTACATGCCAATAAATTCCGAATTTCTTATCCATTGTTTCTTTAATAACGCGGGCAGCTTGCTAAACAAAAATTTTAATTAAATTCGATATGTACATTTCAATAAAATGTAGTTGCATTATATACTTACTTCGTAATTGGAGGCATATTTCTCACAGGCCGTTATACTCAATTCAATAGCCTCCGTACGCATTTCTTCATTCATATCCGAATGCTTTAGAAAAAAATAGTAAAATACCATTTTAGGTTTTCAAAATTTTGTAAAGCCATTTAAATGTTACCTTAACAAGCGGATAAACATGTATTATTTTCTTATCGGCTTCCTTTTCCGGATTACCGCCATCATCAGCCATTTTTAAAAATTTTATTTAAAAAAATTGCAATTGTTTAAGAAATTTTTAAAATACTTCAATTTTTTTGTCGTTTTCTTCGTTAAAATTTTTATAAATAACTTTATTTTGTACTTTCTTCATTCAGTGTTTTTCAAACATTTATTTTGTGGGGTTTGTAACTCATTAATGACTTCTTGGAAACTAAAGTGCTTCTTAACTCCCCTTGTGTTTAGTGTTTGCATCCTTATGTCATTTTGTTTTCATTTTATTTTTTGTAAACACTTGTGGGGAGAAGAGAAACGCATGCGCCTAGCATCACCCACATGATGGGTAATTTTTCAAAGAATTTGCTAAAAAAACTACTCAAAATATGGGAGTTTCCATTATTTTTTGATTCCCAATTAAGATTCTGAGAAAAAAAAATTAAGAAAATCGAAAAATACAAAAAAAAACTTTCCAAACACTTTTTTTAGATGTAATTCATTCAATGGATTCGCTGTGAAAAAATATTTAAAAAAAATTACACTCAAAAAAGTATGTCGGTAAAATCTACTACAAAAGACAGTTGTTTTGACTACATTTTGTTGTTGAAAAGGCGTCCACTACACATTACGGTAAAAACAACTGAATATTTTGTTGTTTTTAACTATTGATTTTCAACTACAAAATGTAGTAAAAACTACTACAAAAGACGGTATACAGTTTTTTTTATTACACTTGCCTGACATTTTTTTTAAAAAATTTTTTAAACGTTTAAGTGATTGATTTTTATTTATTTAAAAAGCAATACATTTCAGTTGGTTGTATAGAATTTCGACATGAAATTAAAATTTTTTGGTGTATTTATCTGGAGTTATAGAAGAAAAAAATTATATTAATAAAATGTTAAACGAAATAAATTGATTGTATTTACCTTTGTTTTTTTAATAGTTCAATTCAAATTTTCACCGCTACTTATCAAAATTTGTCTGGAATAAAAAAAAACGAAATACTTTGGCAAAATTGATTTATAAAAAAAAGAATTAATTTGCAATGTTTCAAAAAAGTATGTACCTGTTCTGTTGTGTATACAAAGAAAAGAAAGATGGCACGCTCATAAGAAAACATTAGTAGTATTCAGAGTTTTGCTTGCCAGCCCTGGCACTGGTGGTAAAAGAGCACTTTTCAAATTTACTTTTCAAAATACATGTATTTTTTGAAAGAAGTACTCTTTTGCTACATTGCCAGGGGTGGCAACAAGACTCTGAATACCTCTATTGTATTTTGTTTTTTTTCGATTGGTTTTTACACACGCTTATGTGAGCGCTATATTATACACACTTGTTTTCTCTATTTTATCCACTTATTTTCTTTCGCTCAAGAATATTTTTCCAAAAACATATTTTTTGTTATAATTAAATTTAATAAATTGTAATTTAATTTATTTAGATATTATTTATTTGGTATAAAAATAATTCCTTCGGCATCCCGCACGACCAACTCGTTCGACACATTCGTTTGCAATAAAAATTTCTAGAAAAAAACGAGTTTTTAGAAAAAAAAACTAAAAACAACTACATAAATCAACTATTACTACAGTGTAGTATATTTTTTGTGTTTATTTTTTGAAACTACTACAAAAAAAGTTGTTTGAGATTTTTTCACACAAAAACGACCGAAATTGTAGTTAAAAACAACAGCTACTACTTACTACACAAACAACCATCATGTAGTAACTGCAATAATTTTCTGAGTGTATCTAAATTTTGGTGAATGAGCTCAACTCAAAAGGTTTTGTTTTCTTATTGAAATATTTATTTATTTTTTTGAATTTTTAACATAAAATTAAAAATTATATACTAAATTAACCTAACCGGGACGGGTGACAATGACCATTGACTCGTTGTAGCGAAACAGACCAAGGCCTCTGGTGGGAATCGAACCCACGACCCCCAGACTCATAGGCTAGCACTTTACCAACTAGTCTACTAGGGCGCCTTTATTGATATATATGTATTTAGGGCCGAAATTGCAATAGTTTCTTTGATCGATATCTCCGTGATGAAAAAAGATATCTGAAAGATTCCGAAAGCATTCTGAAGAGTAAAATAATTATTTTCACATGTGCTGAATAGTTTTGAGGTTAAAAAAATAGATGTTTTATAGTTTTCCGAACACAGCAAATAATTTGATTTTTGGCAGTATGGTTAATTGAAAACCCTAAATATCAAGAACTTAATGAGATGGATCATTTCTAAACGCAAAATATCTTTGGGACCTCTATGAAATATTTGTTTAAGAGAATTTTTTCACATTGCTAGAGTTATACAAAAATGTCGTATGCCCAGAAAGTTCAATAATTTTTTTTAATACTAAACATTTTTTAGCAGGACCGTGATTTGAATAAAATTAAAAAATTAATACACAAAAAATAAGTAAAGTACTATAAAAAATAAATTTCTGTTAATCGTCTCAAATCAACCGATTTATTTGTTATTTGAAAATTGACTATATTAAATTATTCGCACAGTTTATCGATAAAAATTAATCGGTTAACCGATTAATCGATTGAATACCCTAGTATGTATTTATAAATACGCCGAATGTATAAAAACATTCGGTACCTTTCGCATTAAGAATAATTTCCGTTTTCTGAATGATTTTTTTATAGATAATTTTTAGAATTAACGATTTTTTTTAAAGCATTATAACGGAAAGCATCATATTAAGGCCTTGTTTTTAAGATCGCAGTTAAACTTAGTTCAGTTAATCTGAAAATAGATTTGTTCTGCCATTTTCAACTTGGTATACAATATTTTGGGAAAATAACTTAATTTTGCTTTAAATGTTGCTGTTTATTGAAAAGACAAAAAATAAACATACATTTCGCCAGCAGAATCCGAGTTTTAGACTTCTTTAAACTAAGTTTAAACTTAATCCACATCTCAAAAACTTAACCTAATATAAACTCAATACCGGAAGTATGTATGTATGATCATACATGCACATTTAAAAAATTGTTAGGACTTCCTCCCTTAAACCATAAAGAAATCAAAACAATAGACCATAACTTTTTTATGTGTGCATGTACATAAGGCTGGTTCATATTAATATTGCACTTTTTGTTGAATTTATTAGGGCGTTTTTTTTTGTATGAAATTTTTTATACCCTCCACTCTAGTGATAGAGGGTATATATAAGTTTGTCATTCCGTTTGTAACACCTCGAAATATTGGTCTAGGACCCCATAAAGTACATATATTCATGATCCTCGATCGATTGTTGACGATCTAGCTGTCTGTTGAAAACACGCTAACTTTTGAAAGACTTTACGGAGGCTCCTGAACTTTGGTATATATGTTTGGTATACGCTAACTTTCGAAACGCAATTCTGAGGATGCTGAAGCTTGTCATATATATTTGTCGCTCCCCTGTCCTGGTTCATATTGAATTTCAGCCAAATCGGTCTAGTGGTTCAAAAGTTATTAGCAAAACCGTGAATTTCAGATTAGTTTCACCTTAAATTCACGTGTTGAAAACCCGTTAAACACGTTTTAAAAACATTATAACAACATTATACATCACAAAAATATTTTACAACGTATTTTTTTCCACTAAAAAAGTAAAATACACTCGAAAAAAATTTCACATTCAAAAAAAAATTAAACTCAAAAAAAAATTAGTAAATTATTTTTTTTCAAAAATTACTTTAAAAAAAGGGTTTTTTACACAAAATAAAATATTTCTAATCAAAAATGTGATTTTTTTCACGTTAGAAAATTTACTATCACCTAAAAATGGCATTATGGAGGGTATCCATAGATTCGGCCAAGTCGAATAGTCGATTCGAACTTTTGACCCTAAAAGTGACCTAAAAGCAATACAAAGCTTTTAAGTGCCTTAGCACTTAAAATTTGCGTTTTTCCAAAAAATGCTACATAATTTTTTTGCAGAATAAGAAAACAAACATTTCCTTCATTCAAATTTTTAGTGTAGGTCTGAGACATCGTGGCGTTTTTGGTGGTTAAAGTTAAAATTTATATGAAGACTTCATTTAAAACGACCCTCGATAAAATTTGGACGGTGATTAAAATAATCGGTGTCCATTATTTTGTACAGTAAGATATGTAGTTTCCATAACCCAATTACATTTGGAATTTATATGGGTAATTTCGTTACAGAAGAGCCCAAAGCTGACTTTGAAGTTTCGATTTTCCAAATGCTGTATACAAATTTGTGAATTTACTTTATTTTTAACGACCCTCGTTAAAATTTTAACGGATACAATCGGTTTCCATGATTTTGAAGAGTTAAAAATGGAGATTTCAAGCGAGTGTTGAAAAATACAGGCATTTTTAGCATTAATTTAAAACATGTTAGTAAAATACACTCAGAAAATTATTGCAGTTACTACATGACGGTCGTTTGTGTAGTAAGTAGTAGCTGTTGTTTTAAACTACAATTTCGGTCGTTTTTGTATGAAAAAATCTCAAACAACTTTTTTTGTAGTAGTTTCAAAAAATAACTACAAAAAATATACTACACTGTAGCAATAGTTGATTTATGTAGTTGTTTTTAGTTTTTTTTTCTAAAACTCGTTTTTTTCTAGAAATTTTTATTGCAAACGAATGTGTCGAGCGAGTTGGTCGTGCGGGATGCGGAAGGAATTATTTTTATACCAAATAAATAATATCTAAATAAATTAAATTACAATTTATTAAATTTAATTATAACAAAAAATATGTTTTTGGAAAAATATTCTTGAGCGAAAGAAAATAAGTGGATAAATGAGATAACAAGTGTGTATAATATAGCGCTCACATAAGCGTGCGTAAAAACCAATCGGAAAAAAACAAAATAAAATGTGTGCAGTGTTTTGTTTTCTTATGAGCGCGCCATCTTTCTTTTCTTTGTATACACACTCAAAAAAGTATGTCGGTAAAATCTACTACAAAAGACAGTTGTTTTGACTACATTTTGTCGTTGAAAAGGCGTCCACTACATAAACGGTAAAAACAACTGAACATGTTGTTGTTTTTAACTATTGATTTTCAACTACAAAATGTAGTAAAAACTACTACAAAACTGTTTAATACAGTTGTTTTTTCTACAATTGCCTGAAATTTTATTTAAAAAATTTCTTAAACGTTTAAATGATTGATATTTATTTATTTAAAAAGCAATACATTTCAGTTGGTTGTATAGAATTACGACATGATGACAATTTTTTGATGTATTTATCTGGAATTATAGAAGAAAAAAATTATATTAATAAAATGTTAAACAAAATAAATTGATTGTATTTACCTTTGTTTTTTTAATAGTTCATTTCAAATTTTCACCGCTACTGATCAAAATTTGTCTGGAATAAAAAAAAACGAAATGCTTTGGCAAAATTGATTTATAAAAAAAAAGAATTAATTTGAAATGTTTCAAAAAAGTATGTACCTGCTCTGTTCTGTATACAAAGAAAAGAAAGATGGCGCGCTCATAAGAAAACAAAACACTGCACACATTTTATTTTGTTTTTTTCCGATTGGTTTTTACGCACGCTTATGTGAGCGCCATATTATACACACTTGTTATCTCATTTATCCACTTATTTTCTTTCGCTCAAGAATATTTTTCCAAAAACATATTTTTTGTTATAATTAAATTTAATAAATTGTAATTTAATTTATTTAGATATTATTTATTTGGTATAAAAATAATTCCTTCCGCATCCCGCACGACCAACTCGCTCGACACATTCGTTTGCAATAAAAATTTCTAGAAAAAAACGAGTTTTAAAAAAAAAACTAAAAACAACTACATAAATCAACTATTGCTACAGTGTAGTATATTTTTTGTAGTTATTTTTTGAAACTACTACAAAAAAAGTTGTTTGAGATTTTTTCATACAAAAACGACCGAAATTGTAGTTAAAAACAACAGCTACTACTTACTACACAAACGACCGTCATGTAGTAACTGCAATAATTTTCTGAGTGCACAACAGAGCAGGTACATACTTTTTTGAAACATTTCAAATTAATTCTTTTTTTTATAAATCAATTTTGCCAAAGCATTTCGTTTTTTTTTATTCCAGACAAATTTTGATCAGTAGCGGTGAAAATTTGAAATGAACTAAGTATTAAAAAAAAAACAAAGGTAAATACAATCAATTTATTTTGTTTAACATTTTATTAATATAATTTTTTTCTTCTATAATTCCAGATAAATACATCAAAAAATTGTCATCATGTCGAAATTCTATACAACCAACTGAAATGTATTGCTTTTTAAATAAATAAATATCAATCATTTAAACGTTTAAGAAATTTTTTAAATAAAATTTCAGGCAATTGTAGAAAAAACAACTGTATTAAACAGTTTTGTAGTAGTTTTTACTACATTTTGTAGTTGAAAATCAATAGTTAAAAACAACAACATGTTCAGTTGTTTTTACCGTTTATGTAGTGGACGCCTTTTCAACGACAAAATGTAGTCAAAACAACTGTCTTTTGTAGTAGATTTTACCGACATACTTTTTTGAGTATACAATATGAAAAATACTTGTCATCTAATTACATTTGAACTTGAAGAATAAAAATTTTTTATTATAGTAGAAAATTTCAATGAATTTCATAAATCGGATTGTATTCCTTAATCAAGTGGTCTGCCACACGTTAGAGGCCTGGGGAAGTTTTAATAACTTAACTGATTTTCAACCGATTTTATTTTTAGTACCTTATTAGAGAGGAGTAAATCAAAATTCTGTAACCACGTGAATTCAAATTTAACTTAAAATACCAAACAAATTGAGAAAACAGAAAAAAATCATATTTTTCCTTGTAATCCGTTTTTTAAAATTCAAGGCCCATGCGGCACGTCTTACCCATGTTCGATCAACCTAAATTTTTATGAGACATATTTTTAAGTTAGAGTCAATATCTAACATTTTTTTTACGAAAGAAGAAACATATTTGTTTGGTTGTATGAAAACGACTTATCCTAATGTACATAGTACGAGAGTATGTCTCCTAGAGTTGTCAACCGATTAAGAATAATTCGATTAATCGATCAAACAAAACCAGACTCTTGTTCGATTAATTTAAAAATTAATTATGTCTGTCAATCGAACAATTATTTTTTTTACCCTCCACCTACGGTATCAAAATATCGGCCTAGGACCCCATAAAATATATATATTATTGATCAGTGATCGATTCTAAGACATTCAAGTGATGTCCGTCCGTCCGTCTGTTGAAACACAATACAGTCCAAAATAAAAGAGCTATACTCCTGAAGTTAGGCACGATTATGTCTTATGGTAATGGGCTTGGTAAGTTCGGAGCCAAAATCAGACGACGGGAAAATGTTTCCTCTTAAAGAACTAAAACACTACCAGAAAACAATTTTTTTACATGTTTTTTTTCTATATTTGTTTAACAAATTAAATATTTTATGTGCATTGACCTACATTTGGACCAAGATGATAAGGAATGCTATTTTTTCGGCCCGTCCACTTTTAACGGCGTGTTTATAGAAAATAATACAAAATAATGACAAAAGTGTGTTTTTAAGCGTTAATATCGTAATAAATGAATTTTTAAACATTTATATGATGAGGGAAAAGGTGTCCTCCAACGCTCCCCGCCGACTCCTCAACTAAAAAAACTTAAAACTTAATAAAAATATTTTTTAATAAACACTTTTTTTATTCGTTATTCTCATCGATTAATCGAATAATTTTTTAGTTTTAATCGTTTGATCGAACGAACAAAAACAATTATTTGAATTAATCGAACAAAGTTGAAAGGCGAATAATTGACAACTCTAATGTCTCCCCTAAATAATTGTCTGCAAAAATTAAACGAATCCACAGATTGTTGTTATTCCTCCATGACATAAAAAAAATATAAATTTAAGTGTTAGGCTTATTTATATCATGATAATAGCAAAGTTCAACCCTTGTGTTCAAAATTATTTCAAATGAGAGTCTAAATTTTCTTATAACAATTGAACAGTTCATGCGAATAAGGGTGAATACAGCACTTATTCAAAAACATGTTTTTGCATAAATGCATTTTTATTTTTAGCAAAACTCTACAATCCTCTGCAAAAGTTTTGGCAAAATTTTGAATTTTTAGCCTAAAAAATGTCTTTAAAACTGCAATAATTCGTAAATTTTTGGGTTAAGTTAAGTTTACTGACATTGTTCTGATTGCTTATAAATTTTTACCAGAGATATTTTTTTTTATTCCAAATCGAAAATATGGCCGCTGTTCTAAAAAAAAAGTAATTCACATTAAAAATGTGAAAGTAAAAATTTACGATTTTTTGGTGTTCTAGTGTTCACTTCCCATTTTTATACCCTCCACTTATTGTTAGTGATAGAGGGTATATATAAGTTTGTCATTCCGTTTGTAACTCATCGAAAAATCGGTCTGGGACCCCATAAAGTATATATATTCATGATCCCCGATCGATTTTAAGACATTCTAGCAATGTCCGTATGTCTGTCTGTCTGTGGAAATGGTGATCAAGGCCAAAATATTACACGAAGATGACTGAAACTTAACATATTTATTGGAAGTTCTCCCGAAAAGTTTGGTATTGCATTTGAGCGATATCGGTTTAGCGCAGGGTTGCAAAATGAGAACATCAAAATTGTACCAACGAGCTGATAAAATTGTACTTTTTCGACCCCAATTGTACCATTTTTTATAATAAACTTTAAACAAATTTTTTATATTTTTTTTTTTTAAATCCAAAACTCTTTTCCTTTCATAGAGCTTGACACAGTCTTTCATTTAAACTTAATTTGAGCCAAATCTGATCATTTCAACCTGAAGCGCACTGCGATCAAAGTTTTGGACTTTTGGAAAATTTCCAGCAAAATTTTATGTTTTTGGAAATTTTCAACTAAAGAAAATATCTTACGAAACATTAATTTTATTACTTTAAATTTCGATCCTTTTGAAATTTTAAAAATGGCGGTTTTTTGTAGGTTCAGGAAATTACAAAAAAAATCTTAAAATTTTTTCCTATTGACTATCTCATCGAAGACAAACTTTTATATAAACCTAATTTGAGCCAAATCAGATTATTTTAACTCATGGCGACCTTCGATCAAAGTTTAGAGTTTTTGGTAAACAATTTCCAAAAAATCCAAACTTTGATCGAAGGGCACCACGCTCTATGAAAGAGTAAAGAAAAAATGCTAAGATTTTTTTACTTTCTTGACCGCAGAAAAATCCGGCAATTTTTGTTAGGATCATCAAAATAATTGATTAATTGTATAGCAATGGTTCCCAACCTTTGATTCTCGCCCCACTGGGGGGCAATTTGAATGCTTCAGGGGGGCAACGAGCAAATTTTAGAGATTTTTTGTTTGTTAAATAAACTAAAAAAATATTATTTTAGTTAAATTATTTAGTTGATCACACAAAAAATTATTGGCTAAAAAATTTCAATTAAATCTATTGATCAACAAAATTAAAATGAGTCAATTAATGTTTTGATCAACATTTTTGTTATTTTCCAGATTTTTTTTCGCTTCAATTTATTTGAATACATTAATTCAAAAACATACTTTATACTAGGGTTTTACTGTTTTTTATCGTCGGCAACAAATTGGAAAGCAAAAAATATGAATTGCACCATACACTGAAAAAAAAGACATAACTAAAATTAAGGAAAAAATGTCTTTGAAAATTTATCATGAATTTTCCTAAAATTTAGTTAAATTTAACTTAAAAATGAGAAATTTTCTTAACTATTAGGAAAAAATTTTAGTTCATTTACTTATAATTAGTTCATAGTTTTCTTTAAATGGATTTTTTTAATATTAGGAAAAAAATTCTTACTGCCAAAGAAATTTTCCACAAATCTAAGAATCGTATCTTTATTTTTAAGACATATTTCTTAAAAAACAATTTAGTTCAAGTTTAGTTAAAATTTACTAAAAAAACATCATCATATTTCTCTTCTTTGAACTGAGGAAGTGTACTTCTAAGAATTTAGTTAATTACTTCTGAGAATTTAGTAAATAACTTCTTAGAATTTAGTTAAAAATTCAAAATGGCGATATCTCGAAAACTAAGCGAGATAGAGCGAAACGGATGAAATTTTCAAAAGAAAGACTACAAAAAAATATGGAATAGCCTAGCTCTGCATATCTGTCGGGGTCTCAAGACCCTAATTTTAGATCTAAAATTTGAAATTCCCGAGATTTTATATATGCACATATCTCGGTAAATACTGCCAACACGAGAAAAGGTCCAACGGCATTTCGTAGAACACTTCCGCAAAACACCCTAAAGCCCTCCGATTAATAGTTTTTCAGTTATCTGGTTTTTAAGATTCTCAAGACCCTATCAGGCCCCTTATTACCGTATCTCAAAAACTAAGCAAGTTAGAGCGAAACGGACACAAGTTTTGGTTCAAAATCTATGGGGACCCTTAAAGAGCCCAACGGGGTCTCTAGTTAAATAGGGTCCGAACCCATGGGTCCAGGGTCTAGACCCAATCTATTTCTTAAATGTGAAGTATAATTTTTCCCATTTTCTAGTTAAAATTGGCTTAAAATTAAATAACTTTGTTTTCCTTATTTTTGGGAAAATTATGAACTTAAACCAAGAAAAAAAATCTTTGGAGCCAAATCATTCCCTCTTTTTCTCAAAATTGAGTTAATTTTCCCAGATTTTAGTTCACTTTTTTTTTGAGTGTAATTTTTCCATAAACTTGAAATTCATTTGTTAGATAAATCATTATTTTAATTGACTTTAAAAAAAAAATTGATTAAATTTTTGATCAAAATCAAAAAAATTATTAATTGAAATAAAAATCAATTAATCACCTACAATTTGATGATTGATATAACAATTTTCTTTATCGGAGGAGTTTCAATTAAAAAATTAATTGAATCCCCCGAGTAAAAAGGAATTTATATAAATGTATATTATTCATATATGATCATGTGTGACACGATGTATTGCAAGATAAATTTATATAATAAATTTTGATGTGGGATTTTTTTAAGATATCGCCATACATAACTATATGTTTTAACATCTGGTCCCATGCATCATTTCAAATTTCTAAGTGTTTTATATAAAATTTTATATGCCTCCATTATTTTTTAATTTTTTTAAGTGTTTTCCAAGAACATATTTTTATCGCAAATATTTTCAAAGTGTTTTATATAAAATTTCATAAGACTTCATATTTTTTTATTTTTCTAAGATTTTTCCAAGCACCACTTTTTTATCACGAATATTTTCTAAGTGTTTTATATAAAATTTTATATGACTCCATCTTTTAAATTTTTTCTAAGTTTTTTTCAAGGAACATTTTTTTATCGCAAATATTTTCTAAGTGTTTTATATAAAATTTTATATAACTCATTTTTTTCAAATTTTTCTAAGTTTTTTCCAAGGACAAATTTTTTTGAAAATATTTTCTAAGTGTTTTATGTAAAATTTAACATCCCGAGTAAAAAAAGATCATATATAATTATATATAGTTTTATATATACATATATTATTTTGTAAAACTATATGTATTTTTTGTTGCATCATATGTGATTTTATATATTTGCACTTCTAATTTGTTTCTTATATAAAATTATATAACAGAAAATATTGACTTTTATATAATAACATATGATTTAAAGTTCGTTTATATAATTACATATGAACTTTAAAATTCTGTCTTCTTTTTTATATAATTTGATAAAACAAAATATTTGAAGAAATTTTATATAAAACTTTATGCAACTGTTTTTAAATTATATGTTATCTTATATGAGTAAAATTTAAAAAAAAATCTAAGTCCTTTACATATAATTTAATATAACTTTTGAAAATTTTTCTAAGTCCAGATGTTTTTTTTTTGAAAATTTTCAAAGTCCTAAAAATATTTTTGAAAATTTTTAAGTCCTGGAAACAAATTTTTTTGTCAATTTTTTGCGTTTTGGGGGAAAACATTTTTTTCTTATATATAAATATATTTAATTATATATAATTGCATCAATTTTATACAAAAAAGGGTCCAATTTTCGCATATAACTACCCGAGTAAAAAGGAATTTATATAAATGTATATTATTTTATATGTTTTCATAAAACCATATACAACTATATGAGTCAAAGTATAAAATTATATCTCACTTTGAAATTTTCCAATTTTTTTAAATGATGTCATATAAAATCATATCTAATTATATTGTTCATAATATATTAATATAAATGGTAGATGTAATCATACGTTGCACATAAAACTTAATCCGATTTCATACATTATTATACGTGACTTTATATCTAATTATGTATAGGACTTTACTAAACAAAAAATCCAGTATCAATTTATGTATAATTATATATGACTAATATAATACCATTTAAAACTATATATGGTTCCATACTAAAAAAATTTTCAACAAAAATAATAGATATAATTATATGTTTCTTAAACGATAACATATCTGTGTTTGTATGGTACTATATATACGCAAATTTCGTCTAAACTCAATATATATTTATAAATGGTCGCATATGTAATGGAATATATATTTTGATATAATCATGTATAAAAAAAATATTTTTTTGACCAAACAACTAGCCATACATAATTATATATGCCAGTATTTCAAAATTTATTTTTGTGTGTCAACATATATGGTTATACAAAACTTTTTATTGTATCATATAAGATTACATATGATTTTTGGGAACCCGAGTTCGATTCCCGGCCCAGTCGAGAAAAAAAAAGTTTTTTTTTATTTTTTTTAAATAGAAAACACTTTTTTATTGCGTTTAATTTTTTTAGAACTAAAAAATTTTCATTTTTGGAATTTTTGCAATCATTTTTAAAAAATTATTTTTCTTTTATACAGTTATATATAACTATATTTGATTTATTATAAAATTATCTATAGTTTTTGGGAACCCGAGTTCGATTCCAGAAAAAAATATATTTTTTTTAAATAGAAAACACTTTTTTATTGCATTTATTTTTTTTAGAACTAAAAATTTTTCTTTTTTTGAATTTTTGCAATCATTTTTAAAAAATTATATTGCTTTTATATAGTTATATATAACAATATTTAATTTATTATAAAATTATCTATCATTTTTGGGAACCCGAGTTCGATTCCAGAAAAAAATATATTTTTTTATTTTTTTTTTTTAAATAGAAAACACTTTTTTATTGCATTTGTTTTTTTAGAACTTAAAAAATTTTACTTTTTGAATTTTTGCATCATTTTTAAAAATTTATATTGCATTTATATAGTTAAGTATAGCTATATTTGGTTTAAATTATCAAATTATCAATGATTTTTGGAACCCGATCTCAAATCTAATTCTGATTTCCTGATTCCATGAAAAATTTCAAACTTTTAATCCAAAATCTTATTTCACTTTGGAAGCCTATGACTTGGAAATAAGGCATTCCGCTACATTAAAATTATTGTTTAAGCTTACCATGGAAGCCCCTAATAGTGCTGTACGTCATTCCAATTTTTTATTTTTTTGCAAATTTTATCAAAAATTTTCTAAGTCTTTTTGAAAATTGTGTACAAGTGACTAACATATTTAATTGGATGTAATCATATATTACTATATGTTAGATCAATTTGATATAATTAGATACGATCAATTTATTTAAAAATAAGTCTTTTAAAGTTGTTATTTGCTAACAACGTCCGCTGGTCTAGAGGGTAGAGATTGCGATTACAAAACGGAAGACTTGTGGTTCTAATCCCCGTCCGTTCGAAGTTTTTTTTTTTTTATTTATTTTTAGTTTGACATTATTATATCTAAAAATAAATCTAAAAACAAAAACATTTTTTGGATAAAAATGTATCCAATAATTTTTTTATAAAATCAAGATATCAGATATTTTAAGATAACTTTGGCGCGGCCAAGTTTCGGATGAAATTACATTATATAATATCCAATTTAATATAAAATCATGATATTGGATATTTTAAGATAACTTTGGCGCGGCCAATTTCCGGATGAAATTACATCATATCATATCATATTTAATACAAAATCATGATAATAGATAATTTGGGATAACTTTGGCGCGGCCAATTTCCGGATGAAATCACATACAATCAAATATTAAACTGTAACTTCATATATTATAAGATGTTATGAGATAACTTTGGCGCGGCCAATTTTCGGATGAAATTTAGCAAAATCAGATCCAATTAATTATATATAATTTTATAAGATAATATGTTTTACCATACAATATTTTTTTACTCGGGCCGCTTTTTTGTTGATTGACTTTCGTTTTCAATTCTTTCTGTGATTGTTAACTACAAGTAAATTTTGTATTTTACAACAGATTTGAAAATTTTGCACTTAGAAGTGGGGCATGGCAAAAAAAAGTTGAGGAACAATTGGTGTATAGCAAGACATTTTTTTTAATTTTCAAAAATCCAAAATTTGGTAGCCGGCGCCAAGGGTTATTTGAATCCGATTGGCCTCAAATTTGTACCACATGATTTTTAAGTCCAGTACACTCAAAGAACTGTAAAACAATTTGTCATAAAAGTTCGTCCAATGAAACTTTTTAATGAAGTTTTCATAAATATTATGAGAATTTTCATAAATATAATGAAATGTTTCATAAATACTATGAGTATTTATGAAATATTTCATAAATATAATGAAACAGTTTCATTGGACGAACTTTTATGATGAGTTTCATTATATTAATGAAGCTTTTTCTTTGTGTGTAGAATTAAAATTTAAAAAAATGCCACTCTATTTCCCCATTATCAATAATTGTAAGTGGGGGTTTAAAAAAACGTTAACAGACAAAGTTTTAAAATTGTACCAAATGAGTCATTGGTGTACCATTGTACTTTTGAGCTTCGAATTGTACCAAAAAAAGTACAATTGTACCAACTTTTGCAACCCTGGTTTAGCGGTTCAAAAGTTATGAACGAAAATGTACCTCAAAAATTTTAAAATACAAAATGCTTTAATTCGACTGCTGGTTGACATATCGCTCATTTACTTGTATAGTGTCATAACTTAAAATATGTCGATTTTGGGTAAACAACACAGCATTATTTGTTATATCCTGCTTTATATTGTGTCAAAAATTCTTATTAATATCTTTAAAACTCACCGTTTGAGAAGAGATCACGTCATTATAACATTTTCTATGTACGGTTCTATGCAATGTAAACCAAGTTTTAATTGTAAACTTTAAACAGGTTTTCTGTAAAATCAAACATTTTGAGTTATGACACTATACACTCAGAAAATTATGTAAGTTACTACATGTTAGTTATTTGTATATTTTACAGTAGTTAGTTGTTTTCAACTACAAAGTCAGTTGTTTTTGTATGAAAAATATCAAACAACTATTTCTTTTAGTTATTTTAAGTCGTTTTTGTGAACTACTAACAAAAAAGTACTGTGATGTAGTAACAGTTATTTAAAGTAGTTAATTTTATTTTTTTTATATCTGAAAAATTTTCAAAGTTTTTTTCCAAAAAATAAAAATAAATTTTTGTTTTTTATTTTTCACAACTTTTTGAAAAAAAAATTTGGTTTAAAACAAGTTAGCATAACACAATATGAAAAATGCTTATCACCTTAGTACATTGGGACTCAAAGAATAAAAAAATGTTGCTATAAGTAGTAGATAATTTCAATCAATTTCAAAAATGGAACTCGAAATCTTTGATCAAGTGGTCTGCCACACGCTAGTTGCCTGGGGCAGTTGTAATAACTTGGCTGATTTTTAACCGATTTAAGTTTTTATTGCCTTATTACAAAGGTAATGTACTCCACATCTCAATTCTGTAACCATTTGAATTCAAAGTTAACTTAAAATGTCGAAAAAATTGAGAAAATGAGTAAAAAGTAATTTTTTCCCCTTGTAATTCGTTTTTCAAACTTCAGGTCGTTTCCGCGTCCACTTAAAGTTATCGGATTAACTCCAAATTTTATTTTTTTAAGTTTTTAGTATAAAGGAACAATAATTTGCCCAGTGCCAAGCAATTAAAACATTTTACATTTTTCCCTTACTGTTAAGAACACCCTTAATGTACATACATATGTGAACATAATTGAAAACCAAATGGTATTTAAGCAAGTACAAACATATTTTTTTGACAAAAAAAGAACAAATCGCGGATTTTTTTTCGCGGATTTTTTTTTTTTTAATTTTTTTTTTCAAAAAAAATTGTTTTCTTCAAAACTAATTTCCTTTTAAAAAATTTTTTTTTGCAATATTCTTTTTGAAATTATGGAGGGTATCACTACATTCGGCAATGCCGAATTTAACTTTTCTACTTGTTTTTTTTCGTTTTGTTTTACATAAATAAAGTTTAGTGAATGTAAAACAAATGCTATGTTTTCAAATTTTACACTAAGAAAAAAAAATATTAAAATCAAACAGAAACAACTTTAAATTAAATATAAAACAGTGACGAAATAGAACAAAGTTTGTTTTTATTTAATTTAAATATGTTTCTAGTTGTTTTTAACATGACAAGATTGGTAGACAACATGTTAAAATTAAGATGTAACAATATTGTTTTAAAATTGGCCATGCTAAATTTAAATATGCAACAAATTTTAATTTAAAGTTGACCAATATTAATTTTAATATGCGACATTTTTTTCTTTTGCAGCTTTTTACTTACCTAAAAACCATGAAACTTAAAATAAAACAATACATATTTTTGTTTAAGTTTATTTTATTTTCAAATTATTTTTAAAATATTTTTTAATAACACAGCAAAAAAATTAACACTACTCTAATTGTACATCTAAGGTAGAATTACATCCAAGGCTTTGGCTTTAAATATTGCTTGTTGGCTTTATTTTTTGCTATACATAAAAAAATCAAAGCCAAAGCCTTGGATGTACTTCTACCCTAATTGTAGCACTACATCTAATTACAAAAAATGTAATTAAATACCAAAAATAAAAAATAAACACACTTAAATTAATACTATATACCATATATAAAAAACTAAAGTTAGAAGTTTTCATTTTCTGCCAATTAAAGGGTACTTTTCACTATCACACATTTCCATTATACAAGCGTAATTTCACCATGTTAGAGAAATATTTTTTAAAAAAATTCGGCCAGAAATTGTTCACTTATTAGATACGACTAGGTTTCAATCAAAAAAGAATCCAAAAATCTTTAGGAAGTTGGTAAATTTTGATGTGTATAATGGAAAAGTGTGATAGTGGAAAGTACCCTTAAGTACATACATAAATACATCCCCTCCTCGTTTTCTTTGCCTTTGTTTTTCTTTTCACTTGGTTTTTTACTTTTTTTTTCAGTTTTATTTTTGTTTTTATTGTTAGTAATATTCTTTATCACTTTAGTTTTTTAATTTTTAATTTTACTTTCGTTAATTTAATGAATTTCACTCAAAACTCGTCACATTTAGAGATGTGAAAAATGTGCGTCTTTTTTTAATGAAAAAATATTTTAACATTGTATCTACTTAAAATAAAATTGCCCAACTTTACTATATTTCTTGAAAAAAAAACTTTAAATGTCAAAAAACAAAATTGTTCAACTTTAAAATAACAACGAAAAATATTGTTTTTAATACAGATATTTGAATAAGATTTTTTTAAATTTTTAACGACTTTTAATGACAGCATATTAAATTTAAAGTGATCAATTTTAAATTAAAATTGAATGCAATTTTAAAACAAACATATTTTGTTTAAATCAATCAAAAACAATATTAAAATTTGAATTTTTCCAAAAATATGTAGCATACTTAAAATAAACATGAAAATATTTGATTTAAATATGTTTTTTTCCCTCAGTGTAGTTATTTCATTTAAACTTCGAATGAAAACGTGAACAACAAAACACCGAACTTGATTTCATCCGATTCGGAAAATTCATGTGAATTGAAAAGTTGGGAAAACTGAACATACACTGAGAAAATTATGTAAGTTACTACATGTTAGTTGTTTGTATATTTTACAGTAGTTAGTTGTTTTCAACTACAAAGTCAGTTGTTTTTGTATGAAAAATATCAAACAACTATTTCTGTTAGTTATTTTAAGTTGTTTTTTTGACCTACTAACAAAAAAGTACTGTAATGTAGTAACAGTTATACAAAGTCAGTTGTTTTTGTATGAAAAATATCAAACAACTATTTCTGTTAGTTATTTAAAGTTGTTTTTTTGACCTACTAACAAAAAAGTACTGTAATGTAGTAACAGTTATTTAAAGTAGTTAATTTTATTTTTTTTATCTCTGAAAATTTTTTAAAGTTTTTTTTCAAAAAATAAAAATAAATTTTCACTTTTTTTATTTTTCACAACTTTTTTTTTAAAAAAAAAAAAAAAACTTTGAAAAAATTAAATTTTTCTTCAATTTTTTGTCTGAAAAATTTTTTGAGAAAAAAATATATATTTATTATTTTATTTTTACTACATTTTAGTTGTTTTGACTACAAATGTAAGTAGTTTTTACTACATAAGTCAGTTGTTTTTTGTCAGTTAAAATAACTAACATTGTTAGTTGTTTGTATATTTTACAGTAGTTAGTTGTTTTCAACTACAAAGTCAGTTGTTTTTGTATGAAAAATGTCAAACAACTATTTCTGTTAGTTATTTTAAGTTGTTTTTTTTACCTACTAACAAAAAAGTACTGTAATGTAGTAACAGTTATACAAAGTCAGTTGTTTTTGTATGAAAAATATCAAACAACTATTTCTGTTAGTTATTTAAAGTTGTTTTTTTGACCTACTAACAAAAAAGTACTGTAATGTAGTAACAGTTATTTAAAGTAGTTAATTTTATTTTTTTATCTCTGAAAATTTTTTAAAGTTTTTTTTTTCAAAAAATAAAAATATATTTTCACTTTTTTTATTTTTCACAACTTTTTTAAAAAAAAAAAAAAAAAAAAAACTTTGAAAAAATTAAATTTTTCTTCAATTTTTTGTCTGAAAAAATTTTTGAAAAAAAAAATATATATTTATTATTTTTACTACATTTTAGTTGTTTTGACTACAAATCTAAGTAGTTTTTACTACATAATTCAGTTGTTTTTTGTCAGTTAAAATAACTAACATTGTTAGTTGATTTAACTGAAAAAGTAGTTGACCCCAAAACAACTTACAAAGCAGTTATTTTAACTGACATTTTCAGTTGATTTTACTAACATAATTTTTTAAGTGTAATACCCTATTCACACTTACAGTTTAAAATCGTTTTTAGCAATTATTTTTAGCATTTTCTGTCAATATACTGTAATATATTAGTCTACGGGGGGCCCCCGTAGACTAGTTGGTAGCGTGCTAGACTTTCAACGTGGAGGTCGTGGGTTCGATTCCCACTAGAACCCTTGGTTTTTTCGCTACAACGAGACGACGGTCATTGATACCAGTTCTCGGTTAGGTTGCATTTATTAAAAATGAGTTGTAAATAAATAGAGAGAATAAATAAAAATAATTGATCATGTGATGTGATCAAAACTATTATTATTATTATTATATTATTATTACTGTAATAGAATAAAGAAAGTGCTAAAAATATTGCTGCTAAAAACGATTTAAAACTGTACATGTGAATAGGGTATAAGCCTATATAGGTGATTTTTTGGGCGAGATCTGGTTCGCGAGTTATGTCGACTTGAAGTTCTAAGATTAAATCCATTGTATCTGCTTTTATGGGTTAACAATTTGGTTGTTATACCCTACACCAAGGTAGATTTATATAAGGTAATATTTTAGTGACGTAAATGAAAACAATTTTCTTTCAAAATTATTTTAGTCGGCAAAAATGACTTAAATGTTCAGTTCAGACATTAACCAAAGCAACACAAAAATATTTATATTTTTTATTAATACCAAAGAGAGCCATAACAGAATCATTCACAATGAATGCAAGTTAATTTTTAGCTTCTAAAATTTTAAGCGTTAACACTAATGTGAACTTTGTATGGTAGAACACTGATAATTATGCCAACAAAATACGCCTATTATTACTTTTGATTTATTATTATGTTGTGCAATATCATCGTCTTGATCGAGTAAGTAGTTTTTGAAATATCTGAGAAAAACCACTAACTTTAAACCCCTTCCCCTCCCAAACGGGGTACTTCCCCACGAGATTGAACCCCACACTCGATATCTAACAGTCCAAGGAATACGGTCATATATTTTTTGTAATCTAGAAAAGCTCTGGGGGCTAATAGTGCGTTTACATTAGATTTCTAATCTAGTAAATTGCGATTTTAATCTAGTTTGCAATCTGTACCGTTTACATTGGCATTTTTTACATTTGAGAAGATAAAGATTAGCATTTATTTATTAGCATTTAAGTTGGTAATAAATGTGTGTGACTGCGTCAAAAGACAGCGACGGCAATTAGTCGTCGTATGATTAACAAGGACTGTGACGGCTTTTACAAATAACAATAACGGCGGCATACACATACGTGGCGGCGTCATCAAAACGGCAGGCTTTGTGTCGGTATTTTTCAGTGTTGGATTAGAGTCTAATAGTGCGTTTACATTGGATTTCTAATCTAGTAAAGTCCGATTTTAATCTACTTTGTAATCTGTACCGTTTACATTGGCATTTTTTACATTTGAGAAGATTAGGATTGGCATTTAAAATAACAAGTTGGTAATAAATGTGTGTGACTGCGTCAAAAGACAGCGACGGTAATTAGTCGCCGTATGATTAACAAGGACAGTGACGGCGTTTAAAATTAACAATTTCGGCGGCATAAACATACTTTTGCGGCGTCATCAAAATGGCAGGCTTTGTGTCGGTGTTTTTCAGTGTTGGAAAATGAAAATAACAGAAATACAGAGTTGTATCTAACTTTACCAGATTGCATTTGCCGATTAGAGTATAAACTACTAGATTAAAAAAAATAAATTTGTATGGGCAATCTAATAGATTGGAACTAGATTGGAGCCACAATCTACTTTAAGCTAGATTAGAAAACCACTGTAAACGCACTATAATGGTGCATTTACACTGGCTCTCTAAGCTAGCTTAAAGTAGATTGTGGCTCCAATCCAGTTTCAATCTATTATATGCTATTTACATATGCCCCGAAATCCACATAAATTTGGATTTCAAATCCAATTAAAATCTATACCGTTTACATATGCTTTTTTGACACTTAGCGGGATTTTGTTTGTACTAACTCTGTATTTTCTTTTGATTTGTGTACAGGGTTGTTAGTTGGAAAATTAACCAATTTTATAAATATTTCTAAAAACAATGATTTTTCTTTGCCGGAGCTAATATTTTCAATACCACTAGTATATGTTGGGACCACAATATCAAAAAATGTGTTTTTATGTAGAGCTGCTTCTTTAAATGCAAGAAAATTAACATTTTTGCCAAGTTTGGGGCCGCCACCATTGAGTGTTTTTCTTTGTTAGGAAGACCAAATTGGTCAACTAAATTGTGCGTTTACCATTTGCAATGGTAAATTTTAAATGAAACATTGTTAAACATTGTTTTTATTAATCTTTTAATAGTTTTAAAAAAATAAATTTTAATTGTTTTTTTACTTTATAAAAAACAACAACAGCTGATAAAAAATCGTGTGCAGCGTTGTAAAAAAAGCATTAGGGATGATTATTTTTGGAAAACCCATAGTTGTACAATTAAGTAGTAGAAAATTTTTGGATTTTAAATTGCGATTTTACGATTTTCCCAAAATCCAAGTTTTTTTTTGTATGGGATTTGACATTTGAAATCCAAAAAAGTAATTGGATTTACTTGGATTTTCATTGAAATCCCATTTTTTTTTGGATTTCGAGGCATATGTAAATGGCCTATTAGATTGCCCATACAAATTTATTTTTTTCAATCTAGTAGTTTAGACTCTAATCGGCAAACGCAATCTGGTAAAGTTAGATACAACTCTGTATTTCTGTTATATTTATTTTCCAACACTGAAAAACACCGACACAAAGCCTGCCATTTTGATGACGCCGCAAAGGTTGTTTATGCCACCGACATTGTTAATTGTAAACGCCGTCACTGTCCTTGTTAATCATACGACGACTAATTACCGTCGCTGTCTTTTGACGCAGTCACACACATTTATTACCAACTTGTTGTTATAAATGCCAATCCTAATCTTCTCAAATGTAAAAAATGTCAATGTAAACGGTACAGATTTCAAAGTAGATTAAAATTGCAATTTACTAGATTAGAAATCCAATGTAAACGCACTATAATAGTGCAGGCTTTATGTCGGTGTTTTTCAGTGTTGGAAAATGCAAATAATAGAAATACAGGGTTGTATCCATAGAAAAAAATAGAAATGAAACAGAGTCGTATTTCGCTTGAATAAGTATTAGTGACAGCACATTATGTAACTTTTGACGTTTAATAAAAACAATGCAACATAAAGGAGAACAACAACAAAGCAAACAACAAAAGAGAAAAAAAACTTTTTAAAATATCAATAGTGCGTATTATCTTAAAAAAAAACGATGAATAAAGCAAAATAAATAATAAATTTAATTAAATGAAAGACAAATTCCATTTTTTATAAACAAAGAATCTAATTTGATATTAAATACGTGTGAGATGAGGAAGAACAAGCATTTTGCCACCATATTGGAAAATACATCAAATACAACACTGCGTATCTTCTAAACTTTTCTATGGTTGTATCTAACTTTACCAGATTGCGTTTGCCGATTAGAGTCTAAACTACTAGATTGAAAAAAATAAATGTGTATGGGCAATCTAATAGATTGAAACTGGATTGGAGCCACAATCAACTTTAAGCTAGCTTAGAGGACCAGTGTAAACGCACTATAAGCTACTAGATTGAAAAAAATAAATTTGTATGGGCAATCTAATAGATTGAAACTTAATTGGAGCCACAATCTACTTTTAGCTAGCTTATAGGACCAGTGTAAGTGTTTCTTCACAATACAGCAGCATGCAGCTGAGCAGCAAAATTTTTACATGTGTTTTGTTGTTGCGGCAACAACAAAATACATGTAAAAATTTTGCTGCTCAGCTGCTTGCTGCTGTATTGTGAAGAAACACTAAATGCACTATAATTATGTAACTTGATAATCGTCATCGTTTGCTTATTATTCTATTACCATAAAATGACACTATATGGTAATGGAATAACGATGTAAACGATAAGATTGACGACTATGGATAATGTGCGATTTTGATCGTGTATGGGCTTGGTTGACGCCAAAGTTGTACGACGATACTGCAAGTGTACGGATCCCATATTTTTTTGTGATGGGCTCCAAGTAGATTATCAGCTGACTTGAGGGAATAAATTGGACAGAAACAGTCTTGTTCAAAAAAAATCTTGTTCACTGTTTCAAATTCCAAAATATTTAGTACATCTGGCAACGCGTGGAATGTGGTATGATATGAAATGAGAACACTTCCAGTTTTGTATTTGCAGTCGTGTGTGTGTTTGAAAAAGCGAGTAGAGGAAAAAAGTATAATGCCCGATTAGAGGCTGTAGTTTTTGTAAGTTTTTTGTGGTTGAATTGTTAAAAATAATTATAAAAATGTATAAATCATGCAAATAAATGTAATACGAATATGTTCAAATTAAATTTTAATGAATTACAAAACTTTTAAAGCCTCTAAATTAAAAGTGAAATGTGGCCGATTTTTTTTTCCAATGAATGAGGAAAAGAAAAAAATGTAGATAGGAAAAAAAATGTCTATATTGGAATTGAAACAGAAAATGGTGAAGAAAAGATAATTTAAGAAAAAAAATCAAATGAAATAATGTAAACGTGTGTATGTGTAAAGAAAAAAATATTAAAACTGCAACAGAAAAAAACGTGTTTAAAAACAATAAAAATTGGTAATATGTTTAAATAAATAAAAAAAATTGCCTATACTTGTATAATAAAATGCTGAAAAATGCACCATTTAAAACTAATTTTACGGTATATATCGATATAGAAAATACACTGCCTTTCGCGGCTAGCTATTTTTTTTTATTTGATTTCTTGATCGGTCGGTTTTTTCGTTTCGTGTGTGTTTGTGTGTTTTTGTTGTTCGCTTTTGTTTGATTTTTACATTTTATGTTTTTTCTTGTTATAAAGCGGTATTGTCGGTGTTGTCGGCAATGTTTTTTTATGAACATTTTGTCGCCCCCCGCTTCACGGTTTCATAAAACTTCATTGCTGTTTCTGTTAATATACCCTTCTGATTTCTATGTGTGTCGTCGCAGACTCATTCGATTGTATGAATTTTTATTTCTAGTTTTTTTTTGTGTTTCCATTTTATTTTTTTTTAAAAAAGGTTTGTTAATTTTGTTACGTGAGTGTGTGTTAATTTCCACATATTTTCATTTAATTAGTTTTATGGTTACAAAAAATAATACAACTAAAATGTGTAAATTATAATTAAACAAATCAATCACAATATGTAAAATGTTTATATCAAGGTTTCTGCATAAAGTTGCTTAAAAAAATTCTTGAAAAATTTGTATAAAATAAAATTTTGTAAAATTGAACAAAAAAAGTAATTTGCTTTAACGATTTTTTCCCTTCAAACTAATTCATAGGGTTGCCAGTTTTTTTTTTATGCCATCCCCAACTGAAAATTTCTCATCCCCAAAAAACCCCAACAAATTTTATGCTCAAAATTAAAAAACCTTCAAGTTATAAGGGTTCAAGTTGAAAAAATGCGGAAGAAAAATTGAATTTCTAAAAATTATAGACATTTCTGGTATTTCCTATACCGGTTTCAAACACCCCAGTTAGTGTCATCATCAGTAGGATTTTAAATGTCGGTTTTGTCTTGTTAATGAAAACTGTTTTTTATATATGTGAATATTTATAGTTTCTACAGAATAAATTTTGACAGTTTCCAACATTACAATTCTATTTCTAGCAATATCAACCTCACTTCATACTTTCTTTCAACTTTTTTTGTCTCTTACATTTTTATAAATTTTATAAAAAGTTGCGCTGTTGTATTTTTGTGAAAAAAATTAACCATTTTTATGTTCGCAGGGTATAAAAAGAGGGTATAAGAAATTAGGCACAGCCGAACTTAACACTCCCTTGTTTATCGTTAAAATTTGATTTAGTCATGTGTTTAAATGTTAAATTTCCCTAAAGGTTCTCGCAGCAAACTGAATATCAAGTCAATGACCTAAAGGAATTTGTTGTAAGTTACAACTTGTAACCAATGTTGGCAATCGATACCTTTTCAATACCGTTATCCGTTTCAAAACCCTTTAAATTGAATATCGGTACCAATACCGAAACCCAGTTTTGGTATCGGATAAGGCCACGTTCACACTACAAGAACTTACTATGGTAAATTGAGATGATTTTGTGATTTAGAGTTGATTTTGTAAATCACTATGTGCTTTTGTTCAAAGGAAAATCACATAGTGATTTTAAAATCACGCAAGTCTGGGGTCTAATTATGTAATTTGATAATCGTCAATCGTCATCGTTAGCTCATTATTCTATTACCATAAAATGACACTATATGGTAATGGAATAACGATGGAAACGATACGATTGACGACTATCAAGTTACATAATTACCCCCCTGTATACAGTATAACTTTATCAAAAAACCTTTTCGTTCGGTGCCGGTACGTACCGGTATTGAAACGGTTTTTTCTTAAAAAACCATGTTTAAAAAAAACAAGAAAATTATAGTCGGCCAAGACCGGCCATATAATACCCTACACCGGTGTTTCCCGGAAAATGGGTCCCAAGTATAAACATTGACCGATGAGATCTATCTTTTGTTAAATCTTTGAAATGTGTAAAAAACACTCACAAACCAAGTTTTAGTGAATTAGGCTTCTATTTGTTGGAAATAAACCGCTTAAGCTAAGTACTCTGTTCGGTTTCACGGGAAAAAATCTGTCAAACTCCATATAAAAAAAAAAAAAATTGGCAACGCGAGGAATTAAGGGGAAATTGTTAAAAAAGTTTTCACTCATTTTTATTATACAAGACAATTTAAATTGCCGTGAAAAAGTGACATTTCAGTTTTGTTATGATCGTTTCTTTCTTATCATTGTCAAAAGTTCTTGATTTTTAAATGTTTTATTGCAATTTGAGGCGCTTAAAGTTTAAGTGAAATTTTCACCGTAAGGCTAAGTACTCTGTTCGGTTTCACGGGAAAAAATCTGTCAAACTCCATATAAAAAAAAAAAAAATTGGCAACGCGAGGAATTAAGGGGAAATTGTTAAAAAAGTTTTCACTCATTTTTATTATACAAGACAATTTAAATTGCCGTGAAAAAGTGACATTTCAGTTTTGTTATGATCGTTTCTTTCTTATC
Organism: Pegoplata infirma; assembly: GCA_963921195.1. Classification (NCBI taxonomy): domain Eukaryota; kingdom Metazoa; phylum Arthropoda; class Insecta; order Diptera; family Anthomyiidae; genus Pegoplata; species Pegoplata infirma. The sequence continues at coordinate 95,718,798 of OY992538.1, read as the reverse complement.
ATTGTCAAAAGTTCTTGATTTTTAAATGTTTTATTGCAATTTGAGGCGTTTAAAGTTTAAGTGAAATTTTCACCGTAAGAAACAGAGTACTTAGCTTAAGAAACAGAGTACTTAGCTTTAACCTAAATACCGGACGAAATTCCAAAAATGATCCGATAATAATCAGATTTGGTAAGGTTATTAAAGAACGCGTTTAATACATACAAACAAAATTTTAATAAAATATTTTCGTTTTCATGAAATTTGAGAGATTTTTGTGAATTTCGGTAAGGTGGTTTGTATGGGGGCTACAAGAAGAACTGGTCCGATTGCTTTAAAATTCGCCATGGTGATTTGTGAAAACAAAACACAATTACCTGCCAAATTTTGAAAGGATTCATTTTATAAAATCATTATTAAAAGTCATTTGAGGCAAATTAAAAGTCGACATTTGTATGGGGGCTATATCAAAACATGGACCGATTTTTTTCCAATTTCAATAGGCTTGGGACAAAAGAAGATTATGGTTCAAGAAGATTATGTTTTAAATCTCAGCCAAATCAGTTGATAATTGCGACCTGTATCGTGTTTACACCGTTACATGGGCAGACGGACGGACAGACGGACATTGCTAAATCGACTCAAAAAGTGATTCTGAGTCGATCGGTATACTTGAAAGTGGGTCTAGGACCAATATTTTGGGTAGTTACAAACATCAGCACAAACTCATACCCTGTACCACGGAGTGGAGTAGGGTATAAAAATAATTTTTAATAAAATTTTGTAGAGTCCGACCGAATATTCGGTTTCGGTCTCGGTTTCGGCCGAATAATGGGGTTTCGGCATCTATTCGGTATTCGGCAAAATTTTGGCCGAATATTAGCCGAAACCGAAACTTTTTGGTATTTTAAAAAATATGTAAAAAAGTCGCAAATTTTTTTGATTTCGTATTTCATTACACTTGTTTCAGTTCAATTGAAGAAAATGTTACAAGTTTATGCAATAAATGTAAAACTGTTTCAGTTCAAAAATTATTTTCTCCTAATCTACAATCGAAATATAAAATTTTTTGTAAGTTTTAAAAAACACATTTTTTTTTTCAAAAATACAACAATTCCTATGGATTAAAAGCATTTTATGCTGTATATTTATCTTAAACAACTTTTTAATAATTTTATTCATGCCAGGCGATAATTTTTTTTTTAAGTTTCGGTTCGGTTTCGGCCGAATATTACTTTTTCGGCCGAATATTCGGTTCGGTTTCGGTTCGGCCTCGAAAACTGGTTTCGGTCGGACTCTAAAAATTTGTAAATGTAGTTTTGCTAACGAAAAATCGTACTACTAACATGGCGCATGATTAAAAGATTTTAATTTGCGTTGAGAGCGTAGTTTTTTTCTTTGGTTTTCGTAAAATGTTTGCATTTATTAACTTGAAACAGTGCTTTTCTACTCAACTTAATTTTGGACATTATGCCTTCTAGAGTATGCCGTATCGATTTTTACTTTGATTTTTTGTTTGAGCTGAGAGGGGTCCAAAAAGTTTCTATTAGGTGTCAAAATGACACCATAAAAAACAGAGTACTAGGCTTTAAGTAATAAAAAATCGCGAAATCGTAATCATTAGCGATTTCTTCGAGTTAAGCCACTTTAAAAAATTATGCAAAGGTGGAAAACCTTTCGCTGGAACTCTAAATGCCTCCCCTAAATCTAATAAAAATTAAAAAAAAATTGTGCACCCACATCGCGGATATAGTAAAAATTTCCAAAAAATCCATACTTCAAAAGCGATGCAGGAGGGAGTATAAGGAAATTATTAATTTTCATGAAATTTTTATGGAGTCATTTTGACTCCTAATTAAGGAGTGAGATCATAAAAATGTTAACACACATAAAGTTAAATAAAAAACCGACTACTGAATTTTAAGACTTCAAACCAAATTTTTATTAAATAAAATTTAATACAAAATCATAACAAAAAAACCGCATGGAACTCTAACCACTACGAACAAAGTTATCCACTTTTTCCGGAAACCCTCCCATTAAGGCTTTTATGGTAGTTTCTGTCACCTTTTTAGAGCAGGTGGTCCATCTACGTTTGAAATCTTGCATGTCCTGGGAGACCTTTTTTGTGCCCTTTAATTCTTTTTTAACAAGAGCCCAATATCTCTCCACTGGCCTGAGCTCCGGGCAGTTTGGTGGATTTCCCTCTCTTGGTACAAAAACCACATTATTATCATTATACCACTCCAGCGCTTTCTTGCTGTAGTGACAAGATGCTAAATCGGGCCAAAAGTAAGTGGATACATTGTGCTGACTCAAGAACGGAAGAAGTCTCTTCTGCAAACACTCCTTGATATAAATTTCGCTGTTTATAGAGCCAGATGTCACAAATGACTGGCTTCTCTGGCCGCAGCTACATATGGCTTGCCATACTAGGAATTTTTTGGGGAATTTCGTTTGCTTTTTTGACCGAAATTTTTCCGCAACATTTCCTCGAACATCGGAAACATAAAATTCTTGACCAGGGAGCTGCGCAAAATCAGCCAGGACATAAGTTTCGTCGTCCATTACACAACAGTTGTATTTTTTTATAAAATTTGATTTCAATTTTCTAGCTCTGGGTTTGGCCTCCAAATTTTTAAAAGCGTTTCTATCGGGAACTTTTTGAACTTTGTAGGACTTTAGTCCCGCCTTACGTTTCACTTTACGTACAAAAAAGTCTGAGCATTGGGCTAACCGAGCTGTTTTTCTGCCAGATGTGTTAGGAGCTCTCTTAAGGATGCTTTTAACTTTATATGCCTTACCAATGTTACGATAACCAGTCGTTGTTCCTGTTCCCGGCTTCCTTTCAATTGTTAGGTGTTCCAGATACCTTTTTACCACTTTTGAAACTGTTTGGCGGCATACATTAGTTTCTTTGGCAATTTTTTTGTATGTCCATGTTTGGTTTTGTTGAAAATATTTAATTATTTTTGAACGCACTTTTCTTTCATCGTCCATTGTGTAAAAAATTGCAAATTAAAACTCATGATGTAAATTAATTTATTAACTGACATATTTTTAAAATGTAAACTGCCGAAAAAAAAAAAAATTGGAAGCTTTACACCAAAGTTGTAGGCAAAAATGTGTGTTAACATTTTTATGATCTCACTCCTTAGTATTTGGGAATTCCCGGACTTTTTAATTTCCCGGGAAACGGAAAAACGTTTTTTGACAAATTTTTAGAGTCCGACCAAATATTCGATTTCGGTATCGGTTTCTGCCGAATATTGGGGTTTCAGCCATTATTCGGTATTCGGCAAAATTTTGGCCGAATATTAGCCGAAACCGTTATTTAAAAAAATATATAAAAAGTCGCTGAATTTTTAATTTCGTGTTTCATTACACTTAATTTAATTCACTTGAACAAAAAATAACAAGGTTGTCCAATAAATGTGATACTGTTATACTTCAAACATTTTTTTCTCTTAGGGGCATATTTACAAAAAAAGTCATAACTCAATCATAACTCAATTTTTTCCATGTGGTTGTTGTAAACAATCATAAAAAAAATTCAAATTTTGTTTGAAAATTTCAAAAAAATAAAGACCTGCTACCCACATCGGCTCAAAATTTACAAATAATTTTAAATTTTAAGACTTTTTATGATTGTGTTTACAACAAACACAGGGAATATGAAGTTTGAAAGTAATAAAATTAGTCATAACCAGTCATAACTGTGAATAGGCCTGTTAATCTTCAAATGTACAATTTTTTTGAGTTCTTTATAAAAATATATTTTTTTTTTAAATTTAGTAAAAAAAATTAGTTTTTTTAATAAATTCAACCATTTCTATGGTTTAAAAACATAAAGTGCTGTATTGGTTCCTTTAAAGCAATCATAACAATTTTTTTCACGCCAGGCGATAATTTAATTTAATTTCAATTTCAATTTATTATTCTTCAATTACATAACTGAGCCCAAAGGGCCGGTTCTGTTTCGGCCGAATATTGCTTTTTTGGCCGAATATTCGGTTCGGTTTCGGTTCGTCCTCAAAAAGTGGTTTCGGTCGGACTCTACAAATTTTGAAAACATTTTTAATCCAGAATATTTTTTTTGGAAAAGAAATTTTTTAAATTGGAAAAATTTCCAAGTACCGAATTGTTTTAAAATTTTAGAGGTCTCGAAATAAATATTTTTTGTTGCATTTTGGAACAAAAAAATCATTGAAAGTCCAAAAAGTTTTTGATAGTTTTCTAAATCCCGGACACAATATTTTTTAGCATTTTGGAGCAAAAATATCATTAAAATTATTAAAAAAAATGTTTACAATTTCTTTTGAATTTAAAAATGATTGAGTTATAGTAACAATGCTTTTCCTCCAAGTCCTTATACATATCATGAACTACACTCTAATTAATTTTCATGTAAATTTACCCTGTTTATAGTAGGTAACTTGTCTCCTACTATAAACCGTGTAAAAATACTTGTTGTGCTTAAAGTGATAGACACAAAGTATGTAAACGTACATATTCATGTGTCTACAAAATGCTTCGCAACAAAAATGTTTCAGGAAAATTTACACGTTTTGTGTCTAAATAAACATGTTTATTTAGTAAACTTAAAGTAGAAATGCCTGGAAATACATGAAAATTATGTACATATACATTGAAATTGCTTTTTATAAAACCACCCTAACTTTTCCAAATTCAAATATCAAAAAACAATAAATGCATTTTTATATATTTTATTTAAAATAAAAAAGGCTAATGAAGGCTTAAAACAAACGTGTTAAAATTAAATAAAAAAAGCTAAAACAAATAAAAAATATAATTAAAAATGTAACCAAAAACATTTCTTTCTATAGAAAAATTCTCAGATTCTGAGACATTTTTTCTATAGAAAAATTTTCAGATACTGGGATATTTTTTCCATAGAAAAATTCTCAGATTTTGAGACATTTTTTCTATAGAAAACAGATTCTGAGACATTTTTTCTATAGAAAAGTTCTAAGATTCTGAGACATTTTTCCTACAGAAAAATTCTCAGATTCTGAGACATTTTTTCTATAGAAAAATTTTCAGATTCTGAGACATTTTTCCTATAGAATCTGAGACATTTTTCTATAGAAAAAGTCTCAGATTCTGAGACATTTTTTCTATAGAAAAATTCTCAGATTCTGAGACATTTTTTCTATAGAAAAATTCTCAGATTCTGAGACATTTTTTCTATAGAAAAATTCTCAGATTCTGAGACATTTTTTCTATAGAAAAATTCTCAGATTCTGAGACATTTTTTCTATAGAAAAATTCTCAGATTCTGAGACATTTTTTCTATAGAAAAATTCTCAGATTCTGAGACATTTTTTCTATAGAAAAATTCTCAGATTCTGAGACATTTTTTCTATAGAAAAATTCTCAGATTCTGAGACATTTTTTCTATAGAAAAATTCTCAGATTCTGAGACATTTTTTCTATAGAAAAATTCTCAGATTCTGAGACATTTTTTCTATAGAAAAATTCTCAGATTCTGAGACATTTTTTCTTTAGAAAACTTCTCAGATTCTGAGACATTTTTTCTATAGAAAAATTTTCAGATTCTGAGACATTTTTTCTAAAGAAAAATTCTCAGATTCTGAGACATTTTTGCTATAGACATTTTTTCGAATCTGAGAATTTTTCTATAGAAAAAATGTCTCAGAATCTGAGAATTTTTCTATAGAAAAAATGTCTCAGAATATGATAATTTTTCTATAGAAAAAATGTCTCAGAATCTGAAAATTTTTCTATAGAAAAAATGTCTCAGAATCTGAGAATTTTTTTTCTATAGAAAAATTCTCAGGTTCTGACATATTTTTTCTATAGAAAAATTTTCAGATTCTGAGTCATTTTTTTAAAAGAAAAATTCTCAGATTTTTAGACATTTTTTCAGATTCAGATTCTATAGAAAAATTCTCAGATTCTGAGTTATTTTTTCTATAGAATTTTTCTAAAGAAAAAAGTCTCAATATTTAAGAACTTTTCTATAGAAAAAATGTGTCAAAGAATTTTTTTCTGAGAATTTTTCTATTGAAAATATGTCTCAAAATCTGAGAATTTTTCTATTCATATGATGTACCTTGACCTGCACTTGGTTCAAGGGGATAAGACAATTTTTTGATGTCCCAATGTCCCGCCGTTCTCTCCCCTACCCCAAACACCCATGTCAGTTGTATTTTTCATTCCTTTGATTTTTTCAAAGATTCCGCACAGCCGTATTTAGCACTATCACTTGTGGAACTTTCTGCCGTATAATACTACCGCCAAGTATTGGAAAGCCCTCTGAGAAACTGCTTATGATTTATTTATTCCGTCCAGATAGAGATATAGTAATAGATCGATTAAAACTCTTTAAGGAAAATGTGCCCTCTTAAAAATGTTTTGCCTATTGGCTCCAGATTTGTACCCAAATATTGATCTAAATTTTGGCTCCATATTTTGATTTTAATTTTGGCTACGTTTCGTTCTATTATTTTCATATGTATTTCTTTCCAGACCAAAAGGACCTTAAAAAATTAAATAAAAATTTAAAATGCGAATTTTAGATTACAAATTTGAGAACAATAGGGTCCGCACACGTGAAAACGGGTCTTCATAGAAACCACAATTCCATCATGTGCAAAACTCTCAAAAAAAGCTGCATTTACTTACCAATAGAAGCAGAAATGATGATATGAAAATCCTCAGTTGCAAGCTGTTTTGTTCATTTTTAATTTTTTATTTAACAATTTTCCAAAATGTTTTTTTATAAATAAAGTTTTGACAATTTCCACAATACTATGTTAAATTATGTACGATTACATATTTTGTGTCTGAAACAAATTTTACATAGAAAAAATGTATATTTAAAGGGAAAGTGTTTTTTTATCTTATAAACATGTTTCACAACACACAATGTACTAGTTTTTGTGTGTAATTCTATCGAAATAAATGTGTTATTATTTTTTTAAACACTACATGCTTAAGTTTGCGCCTTTTCTGTAACTATACATGAAAATTTACTAATTTAATAATAGTAAAGTTACATGCATTTTTTAGAGTGTAGATCCTAAACTCTTTTTCAAACTCTTCTTTTGCATATTTTTCTGAAGATGCTGTTTAAAGTGGAGTTTTTTAAACAATTTCAAATTTTTTCTGGTAAAATATATTTAAAATTAAATTAAAATAAGCATTGTTATGTAAAAAGGTTTATTTTATAAAATTCCCGGATTTCCCTGGAAAAATAAAAAAATTTTCCGGGAATTCCCGTCAGAGTTTTCCCGGGAAATCCGACCTGGGAATTTCCCGGACCCCATACACTACTCATAATAGAAACTTTCTGAGCCCATTTGAGCTCAAAAAAAGAAAAAATCTGTACTCGTATAGTACAGTTTTTTTTTTGCGTTTTGAAATTTTTTCAAATTTTGATCGCTGGTTGCCGACTGGTTCCCACCATCAGCTTTTCTGTGGCCATCGTTAGGCAGATATTACGAACTAAAATACGAAAATTTAGATTTGACGGGACGCCCTAGTGTTTAGTATTAAAATTAAAAAAAAATATATATCGTTAAACTATATTCAATTTGAGCTATCTAAAAAAACATAACTTTTCAGGAGAGCAAAAAAACCGTCGCATTCGCGTATTTTTAAACTTTTTGTCGGCCGATCTTTTACAATATTAATTAATAATTACTACTAAATTTTACACGTGCTTTGTTTGTAAAAATTCGTATTATTCGCTGAGTTACAGCAGATAGCTCAACCTTTTTTATTTGAAATTAATCAACCTAAGCAGATAGCTCATTAAATATAGATTTTAAAGCTTTATAACTTTTTAACGGATTATGTTAAAAATGTGAATTTGGTACCATATTTCTCAGTTTTTAAAGCCCTTCCGTTACAAGTGTTAAAAAAAAAAAATACTTTTTAATTTTTTTTTAAATCATCGATTTTTTCGCGCTTTATCGCCATTATTTGGAACCTTCATGAAGCTTGCGAAAAATGTCATAACACTTGTGTTTGCTGAACAATCGAATAGACAAATAAAATATGCAAAAATTTCAACCGATTTTGCTCCGCATCGAAATATTGGTCAAAAACCGCGTTTTTAACCGCGGAATGGAGTTGAAACTTTCAAAAAAAAAAAACTGTCATTATTTTTATTGGTGGAAACACCATATAAAAAGTGATAATATAAAAAAATTTTAATTTAAAAGTTTACCCTAGTAAACTAAACTGTAGATAGCTCAAATTTTTATTTATAAAAAAACATGGTTTCACATAGCTCATGCTATTTTTGGAATAAAATAGTCTTAAAATAATTTTTTTGTTCTGAAATTAATACCATAGATGACACTTATGCCAGCGAACATTTTGCCATCAAAAACTCATTTTCGTCAACCGAGCAGATAGCTCAAATTGAATATAGTTCCACGATATATATTTTTTTTTTTAAGTTTTTATATGTTTTTTATATTTTTTCGATAATACCGGTACGTACCGGTACTGACGTTTCGGTATCGGTATTACCGTAACCGATTCCACTCAAATACCGTAACCGATACCGAAATAAAATAAAAAACGATACCAATACCGTTATTAGTTTCGATTGCCAACCTTGGTTGTAACCTTAAAAAACAACAACGAAAGTTCTTATTAGATTTGATATATTTCTGTAAAAAACCTTAAATTTTTAAAAATATTCCGGAATTGGTTCCCAAAACGGCGTTGCTATTTAATATTCAGAGATGTCTTATTTGTAAAAGTCAAATATTTTCAATTGAAGTACTTTAAGAATTTTTTCTACAGAAAAACTTTTGCATTTTGGGAATTTTCCATAATAGATTTAAAGGATATACCAAAGGGTGTCCAGTCGTTCCAGGACTCAAATTTGCCCATTCACTAAAATACAAGTAAGCTCACTTTGAGGAATATTTGTCAATTATATTTGTTTCTACGCAATTCTAAATACGAAAAACGTGAAAGTATTAGTGATTTTGGTGGAAATACGAGTGTGTATTAGTGAAATTTTGGAAAGCGAATGAATTTATCAAAGCAAACGATGGCAAATACTCCACCGTGTTAGCTTATTTCCCGAGGGTTCATTTACTTTCCCGTGTGAAACGTCTTCTTTAATAGCCTTTGGGATATACTACATCAAATGTATAAAATTCCAAGCTGGTTCCATTACAACGAAGTCAGAAAAAGCAAAAATAAATTTTAGTGGGCAAGTTCCCGTGTTTTTACATTTTTCAATTTTATTTGATTCTACGCAATTCTAAATAGGAAAACTTGATAGTATTAGTGATTCTGCTGTAAATATGAGTGTGTATTAGTGATTCTGCAGTAAGTATGAGTATGTATTAGTGTAATTAACGAATTTATCAAAGTAAACGATGAAAAATCTACGGGAATAATCTTTTTTACACCTCCGCACTTTCCACTCATAGGACGTTTTCTATTAGTAGTCTTTGTAAAATTTTACAATTTGTTTCATAAGAAAACAAATTATCCCACCCGAATTTTTCAGTTGTGTTAACTTAAAATTCGGTTGCTGCTACTACATTCGGCTGTGACAACTTAATTTCGGGGTTGCTTTAATTAAAATCCAGTTAGTATGTGATTACACTGTTCGACATCAAAAATCTCACTAAAATGTCTAACAGGTCCTTATAGATTTTGGTCTCCTGATTCCAAATCTGGCATCCAAATTTTTCTAGCACGCAAACAACTTAAATTTTTATTTGCATTATTGATGGATGTGTTTAAAAAAAAAAACTTGTAAATATTTCATCTCCTAAAAATCCCAGTAGAAATCAGTGGGGATGACCACGAAATCCCCGGTTACCCAAATTTGTATCGCCATTTTACAAAAAAAATCCCTATTTGGGTATAAAACCCTGAAACTGGCAACTCTGCTAATTCGATTCATATGTTTTTGTTCTTCATCTCGGTTGGTGCACATTTTTTGATGCAATTGAAACATTGATTTAATGGGTACAAGATGAAAATGAAACAAATTAATTGACAACCATTGAAAATAAAGTAATCGGTTCTGATAGGGTGTTTTTAAATTAAGGGATTTTTTTCCGATTTTAATGGAGAATGCGTTTTGAAAATGTGTTTGTTTTTTATGTACACTCATAGAAATATCTTAGAAGAAAAATTAGTAAACCCATTGTAGATCAAGTTTTACAGAATATTGCCGTATTCAACAAAAATTAATGTTGATGTCGTTGAATAATCAGTAAAGCTGAATCAACTATTTACAACGCTTATACAGAATTCAATAGATAAAACCAAAAAAGAAAAAACAACCCTGTTCGTTCATTTTTGTATTATTAAGTTGGTAGCAATGTTTGAAATTTGTTTGTCTCTTATAAAATTATTTTATGTGTTTGTTTCATATGAAAATATTTCATATTATAAAAATAAATAAAAATAGGGTCTGATGATCAGATTCTAATTTGTAAATATTTGGTGAGTAATAAAATACATTGATTACTTTATGTATTCATACTATATTATATTTTTTTTTTTGTTTTTTTTTAAGGTTTTTGATTTGGTGTCAGTAGAAAACTGGAGAATGGCTTACGAGTGCATTACATAAATAAACGAAGTGTGTGTGAAAATCTTGTTTTTAAACATTGCAGCTTAAAAAGCCGGTGATAATTCTAAAAAATATTGTGATTTATACTTAATAAAAGAATATTTACAAATAACAACAAGCTTTTTTTTATTAATAAAATTTTTTTATATCAACAAAAATATGAGTTGAGTTTACAAAAAATACGAGTTGATTTACAAAAAAACGAGTTGATCAACTTTTACAAAAACTGACAACAATTTTCATTGAAATCAACATAAATATTTGTAGGGTCAAAATCAACAATGATTTCTGTTGAATTTACAACGATTTTCTTTGGGAATACAATGATTTTTGGTTGAGTGTACATATTAATATTTCTGCATGTACATATATATGTTGTTAGAAAAAAAAACAATCGCCACATGAAAATAAACAAATATATAGTATAGTGTCTTCTTTATTCAACCTAATTATTTTAACAACCTTGAACTTGCTTAATTTTGTATTTTTAATTTATAAATTATTTAATTTTTTTAAATTTTATTCATTAAAAAACAATATAAATTCGAATCACATGTTAAAGCCATGTTACCAATTCAATAATTTAGTCTGCGTTTATTTCATACCCTGTTCTCACCTACAGCTAAAAACTTTTTAAGTACACAGGCAGAAAAATACGGTGGGGCCTACATTGACAAAGTTTTTAAATTGGTAGAACAATCGTTGTCAAAACACCCGTTTTATACCAAATTAAATTTATTTAACATGTTTAACCACTTAAATTTAAACTTTTTAATACCATATCGTTGGCTTAGTCGGCAAACCTGTCAAGTCCTTTTTAAATTTTTAATTTTAGAAAGGACAAAAAACTTTCTAAATTTTTTTTAGGTTGACAATTTTTAAGTTTATAAACGCAGTTTTCTTCTTTAGTTCATCTGATTTAAATTTGTATTTATTTTTTAATTTTCAAATGAAATATTTTGAGCTACACAATACATACTACATTAAAATCTCAATGTTTATATAAATGGACATGACCGATTTGCCGACTAAGCCAACGATATTCGCATTCATTTAAACTAGTTTAATTATGTGTTTTCCCATACAATTTAAAGCTGTGTTCGCAGTCATTTTTAACTTGTTAAATCATTGGTTTTTCCCATACAATTTAAACGTCAAAATTAAACTACGTTTTAAATTGACAGATACAGTGTTTGAAATTGTATGGGGAAAACACATAATTAAACTAGTTTAATGCCATATTCGCATTCATATTTTAAACTAGTTTAAGCACTTAAACATGTTTATGTACCTTAAAAAGTTATAATTTAAACATGTTTAAGTGGTTAAACATGTTTGAAAAAATGAACGCGAATATGGCATAAATGAATGCGAATATGGTATTAAATACTTTATCTGTTAAAATAAAACGCCGTTTAATTTTGACGTTTACATTGTTTGGGGAAAACTAATAATTAAACTACCGTTAAGAAGCTTAAGTTTCAAATTTCAGTCAAATCAGTTAATAATTGCGACCTGCATCGTGTTTACACCGTTACGTTACATGGACAGACAGACGGACATTGCTAAATCGACTCAAAAAGTGATTCTGAGTCGATCGGTATACTTAAAAGGTGGGTCTAGAACTAATATTTCGGGTAGTTAAAAACATCAGCACAAACTCATTATACCCTGTACCACAGAGTGGTGTAGGGTATAAATATGAATTTGAATAAGGCATTACTAAGTATACTGTATTGGACCAATATCTCAGTTATAATGCCAGACGTACGCGTTGCCACGGTTTTAGCAAAGGTTGATAAACAAAAACAAGTATGAAAACTATAGTCGGTCAAGACCGGCCATATAATAACCTACACCAGAGTTTCCCAGAAAATGGGTCCCAAGTTCAAACATGGACCGATTAGATCTATATTTTGTCAAATCTTTAATAAGTGTAAAAAACACTCACAAATCAAATTTGAGTGAAATAGGCTTCTATTTGTTGACAGTAAACCGCTTTAACTGAATATCGGGCGAAATTTTCACATGGGGCCTAAGTTCAAAAATTGTTGGGTGATAATCAGATTTGATAAGGTTATTAAAGTGCGCGTTTAATATACACAAACTAATTTTTTATTAAATATTTTATATTTTTATGAAATTTGAGATGTTTACATATCGTGAACCTATATTCAAAATATGCCAACTCAAATTTGACGGAAATGAGTTTCCGATGGCAAATAGCTCCCCTATGTAATACCTATCTGCCATAAAAATTTCAGAGCAAAAAAATAATTTGTTGTCGTTTTACATCCATTTTTGTTATTCTGCTAACTCAAAGTACATATTTTTTTGGTGGAAATAAATGCCAACTCCCGTTGTAAATTTCCAAAAATTTTTCAAAAAATTTAAAAAAAAAAATTAGACCACATATCTTATTGCATTTGCCATGCTTAACACGAATCTTGTAAAGATTTTGATATCTAATGACTAGTTCTTGAGATATTGCCATTTTGAAAATATCGGTAAATAGTGTTTGCAAAAAAAAAAAATTGCTTATATTTATGTAACTTTCAAACTATTTATCAGATTGAAACATAATGAATGGGGCAAATAAAGTCAATGATATAAGCTTTCAAAATAGCTAGTTTGGAGTGACCCTATTGCAATACAGCGTGAGTTACAGAGTGCCAAAGTTGACCACCCTGAGATTAAAAGGCTTTCGGAGCTAGTAACTTTTAAAAATATGCAAAGATTTTTAATTTTTTGTTCAGTTTTTGCAATTACCGTACTAAGGATAACAAAAACCAAAAAAAAAAAAAATTTTAAATTTTTCAAAAAAAAATGTATTTTTATTTTCCGACAAAATATGCCAACTCTAAAAAAATATTTGTTTTTTGAAATAGTAATAAATGCCATCTCTGAAAAATACGAGAACAAGTGCAAAATATGAAAATTTTTGCATAGGTAAAAATTGTTTAGAATATTTAAACCATCTTGTGGAAGGTACATTGTTTATTTTTGCAATAATATGCGAAATAACTAGTTTTTTAGCTCTCCTGAACAGTAAGCTTTTTCGAGTTGGCATTTATTGAATATAGTTCGACGATATGTAAAAATTGGGAAGGTGGTTTGTATGGGGTTACAAGAAGAACTGGTCCGATTCCTTCAAAATTGGGAATTGTGATTTGTGAAGACAAACCACGTTTACCTGCCAAATTTTGAAAAGATACCTATTATAATACTGTTATTAAAGTCATTTGAGCCAAAACTAAAAAGGACCTTTGTATGGGGGCTAGGTCTAAATATGGACCGATTTTTTCCAATTTCAATAGGCTTCGTCCTAGGGCCATTGAGGATTAAGTTTCAAATTTCAAGTAAATTGATTAAAAATCAACAGACAGACGTATGGACATCGCTAAATCTACTCAAAAAGTGATTCTAAGTCAATCGGTATAATTATAAGTGGGTCTAGGACCAATATTTCGGGTAGTTACAAACATCAGCACAAACTCATTATACCCTGTACCACAGTGTGATGTAGGGTATAAATACTCTCTAAAGATTACGACCAATTACGACAGTGGTTAAATAAATTTCATAAAATGTTTAGAAAACATTAAAAATACTTTTAAATCCCGACACAAAAATTCTTTATTTTTTTTAACATTTTAATATTTTTAGGCTGATGTTTAATATTAAAAAATTAGACAGACTATCAGTTTGACTATATAAGCTAAAGATAAAAAAAAAGAGAATTAAGAATTACTGTTTTCATTTTCTTAAAACCGTAACTTGAGTTTGTAACTTGGATAATAATAAACCTCGTGTTGAATAAAAAAATATTCAACAGCTGGTGAATAAAACGTAACATAATTATTTTTCATCGATATTTTTTTTTAATCAATAGGCTTGTTTTTTCAGAATTGATTAAGATTAGAATTAACTCAACTTAGTTAAAAAATGGGTTAAAACAAGTCCAGATTTTTTTTTATATTTTTTTTTTGAATCTACCCAGTCAGAAAAATACAAACGGGCCAACGTTGGAATGAAGTTGGCGGCGACGGTACCAACGTTGGCGAATCATACCCGTTTCTAAGTCTACGACGTCATTCCGACGTTGAAATGATAACAGTGGCCAACGATCGCTCGACTTTTGTTTTAACGTTGGGTTAACATTGATTTTACAAATTTACGACATTGGATTTAACTTTTGCTTAGGGATGTATTGAAAATCTCGATGTCGTGCTTTTTAGTTACCATTTTGTACAAATTGGTTGAAAAAGCAACTACTTAAGTGTTCACTTAGATTAAAGAGTTGAGGTCTATGTAAATCGAAAACTTTTTAAAAAAATAAAAATGTTAAACTTTTAAATTATAATCTATAGTGTAGTGTGTTATGTAAACACAAATAATTTATAATCTATAATTTATAATTTATAATCTATAGTGTAGTGTTTTATGCAAACACAAAGTTGTGCCAACACAATATTTTTAGTAAAACTGTTTTACATTATACAATGTTGTATTTTTGGCCCGATATTGTACCAACACAAAATTTTTGGTACGGTTGGCAATTTCTGACTGGGTACATTCAATTAGTAAATATAAACAGGGAGAAAAATAAAAGTTGTCCAAAATGTAAAATGGTATAAAAAAATCTAAGTTAATCCTAGGATTTTTTATATATATATATAACTAAATTTATTTTACATTTTTAACATTTTGGAAAACACTTCATTTTATTTTTCAGTTTATATTTACTAATTGTATGTAGATTCAGAAAAAAATTATAAAAAATATTCTGGACTTGATTTGACCCATTTTTTTTTGGCTAAAAAAAGTAAATCCTAATCTTATACCAAATTCACATTAAAAACAACTTAAACATGTTTAAATTTAAACTTCTTAAAGTACATAAACAAGTTTAAGTGCTTAAACTAGTTTAAAAATATGAATGTGAATATAGCATTAATCCGGTCTGAAAAAAAGAAGCCTAGTATTTTATTAATCAATTTTTTCCATCAATATTTTTTCATCAACATTTTTTTTATCAATATTTATTTTTCATTAATATTTTTTTTAATCTTTTTTTTTCTTAAATTTTTTTTCATACACATTTTTTTAATTTTTTTTTTGTGTTTATCAAAAATCTTGTTATTTTAATCAATATTTTTTTTTTTAATTTTTTTTTTTTCATCAATGTTTTTTTCATCAAACATGCCCAAGCAGAAATTGACGACGGTTATAAAAAAAAAGCGTTCTGAAAGCACTGTAACAAAAAAAGAACGTTCTCAAAACGTTATTTTCGAACGCTTTGCGAGCGTTTTCGAAAAGCGTTCTGAAAGCACTGTAACAAAAAAAAAGCATTCTCAAAACGCTTTATTCGAACGCCTTGAGAGCGTTTTCGAAAAGCGTTTTGAAAGCACTTTATTAACAAAATACATGTTCGTTTCATAATTAAATGGTTTTAAAGCAGTTTTTGCAAACGTTTTTAAATTTTTTTCGTAGTACATAGCAATAGTTTCGTTATAAAATTTACAAATAATGCATTTAACTTCTACAATATGCACACTGACTTCAATAACATCTTCACGTAAATTTTTAACGTTATAAAGTCTTATTTCTTTTGATGGAATTGGATAGACAAAATAATCGTTTATTTCATTAAAGATGTTGCCTTTTAAATATATATTATCACATGTGTTTTAGATCGATTTGTACTAAAAATTTGGTTTACTATCAATATTTCCATTACTAAGTAGAATTGCGTTATCAGGATGGGATGCAGTAATTTTTAAACCATGAATATTAATAAAAGAACACACAATTTTTGTTTCAGTGCATTCCATTACTTTGCCAAGAGAATACTTTTTGTTTTTATAGAGAGGATATATCAATGGAGCTTTATTTGGAGAGTTAACGGTATGAAAAACATACAATTTTCGTTGAATTTCAGCAATTGGGTTGTTCCGAGAGTTAACAATCGATTTTAAGTAACCCAGACTGTTTTCAAAATCAAAAGTAGAGAACTGTGATATAGGTGCCCCCATATTTACTACATCATCTGCGATATGAATGAGATTGTGAATATTCATTGTTTGGCAATTAGGACCATAAAAATGTGGCATACATTCCACAAATCTTCTTAATATTTCCTTTGCATAATTTGCTTTTAGAGTAGCTAATTTACCTTTACTAAGTTTATTTTTTTTTATTACATTTAGGGTTTTCACAGTAACGATTAAATTTGCCATTTTTAGTTTGGTATTTGGCAAATGTGCCAAACGTCAAAAAAAATGCCAATTTGATTGTGGCATATTTTTCTTAAAATGCACAACTCAAACCTTGTCTAAAAACAAAATGCCATTGTGCAAATAAAAAAAAAACGTAAAAATGACAACAGCTGTGATTGTTTATGCTGAAATTTCGAACGCGGCAACAAAAACATTTATACAAAAAGAAACATACACATTTTTGGTGTTTATTTTAAAATTGTGAATGTAAAAAGTTAATTAAAGTTATTTTGTGCAAATTATTAACAAAAAGTGCGCTCACGATATGTAAAGAAAAAATGGTGGCAAATACTTGACGTTTAGTAAAATGGCAAATTTGCCAAATGCCCAACTAAAAAAGGCAAATTTAATCGTCACTGTGAAAACCGCTATTGAATTTAATTTTTATTTTCTAAAATACTTTTATAAAAAAAATATCTACAATTAACGAATAAAAAAAAATATCTGCTTTATATGAAGTCCTTTAAAGTACTGTTTTTTCTTATTTCAATCGCTGGAAAATATCTTTAATTTTTGTATTTAAGCTCTTTATAAGCGCTTTCATGACTTTAAACAAAACGTTCTGAAAGCACTTTTTTAAAACGCTTTTAAAACGCTTTAAACCTAGCGTAGATCGATGTTATCATTCGGATCATCTGAAAGCGCTTTGAAGATGGTAAATGGAACGCTTGTAGAACCGTCCACAACGCTTTCACAGCGCTTTTGCGATTGTATTTTTCTGACTGGGTATGTACTACGAAAAAAATTTAAAAACGTTTGCAAAAACTGCTTTAAAACCATTTAATTATGAAACGAACATGTATTTTGTTAATAAAGTGCTTTCAAAACGCTTTTCGAAAACGCTCTCAAGGCGTTCGAATAAAGCGTTTTGAGAATGCTTTTTTTTTGTTACAGTGCTTTCAGAACGCTTTTCGAAAACGCTCGCAAAGCGTTCGAAAATAACGTTTTGAGAACGTTCTTTTTTTGTTACAGTGCTTTCAGAACGCTTTTTTTTTATAACCGTCGTCAATTTCTGCTTGGGTTATTAACAAAAAGTGCGCTCACGATATGTAAAGAAAAAATGGTGGCAAATACTTGACGTTTAGTAAAATGGCAAATTTGCCAAATGCCCAACTAAAAAAGGCAAATTTAATCGTCACTGTGAAAACCGCTATTGAATTTAATTTTTATTTTCTAAAATACTTTTATAAAAAAAATATCTACAATTAACGAATAAAAAAAAATATCTGCTTTATATGAAGTCCTTTAAAGTACTGTTTTTTCTTATTTCAATCGCTGGAAAATATCTTTAATTTTTGTATTTAAGCTCTTTATAAGCGCTTTCATGACTTTAAACAAAACGTTCTGAAAGCACTTTTTTAAAACGCTTTTAAAACGCTTTAAACCTAGCGTAGATCGATGTTATCATTCGGTTCATCTGAAAGCGCTTTGAAGATGGTAAATGGAACGCTTGTAGAACCGTCCACAACGCTTTCACAGCGCTTTTGCGATTGTATTTTTCTGACTGGGTCTCTACGCAAGGGTATTTTGCATAACACAGCCTTTAAATTTTTTTTCAAAACTTGTCAAACAATTTTTTCCTCAAAGCATTTTTATTTTTTTACACCAAAAAAGAAAAAATGCGAAGTTTATAGTCTTGCCCAAACTATTGAATCACCCAGTCAGAAAAATACAATCGCAAAAGCGCTGTGAAAGCGTTGTGGACGGTTCTACAAGCGTTCCATTTACCATCTTCAAAGCGCTTTCAGATGATCCGAATGATAACATCGATCTACGCTAGGTTTAAAGCGTTTTAAAAGCGTTTTAAAAAAGTGCTTTCAGAACGTTTTGTTTAAAGTCATGAAAGCGCTTATAAAGAGCTTAAATACAAAAATTAAAGATATTTTCCAGCGATTGAAATAAGAAAAAACAGTACTTTAAAGGACTTCATATAAAGCAGATATTTTTTTTTATTCGTTAATTGTAGATATTTTTTTTATAAAAGTATTTTAGAAAATAAAAATTAAATTCAATAGCGGTTTTCACAGTGACGATTAAATTTGCCTTTTTTAGTTGGGCATTTGGCAAATTTGCCATTTTACTAAACGTCAAGTATTTGCCACCATTTTTTCTTTACATATCGTGAGCGCACTTTTTGTTAATAATTTGCACAAAATAACTTTAATTAACTTTTTACATTCACAATTTTAAAATAAACACCAAAAATGTGTATGTTTCTTTTTGTATAAATGTTTTTGTTGCCGCGTTCGAAATTTCAGCATAAACAATCACAGCTGTTGTCATTTTTACGTTTTTTTTTTATTTGCACAATGGCATTTTGTTTTTAGACAAGGTTTGAGTTGTGCATTTTAAGAAAAATATGCCACAATCAAATTGGCATTTTTTTTGACGTTTGGCACATTTGCCAAATACCAAACTAAAAATGGCAAATTTAATCGTTACTGTGAAAACCCTAAATGTAATAAAAAAAATAAACTTAGTAAAGGTAAATTAGCTACTCTAAAAGCAAATTATGCAAAGGAAATATTAAGAAGATTTGTGGAATGTATGCCACATTTTTATGGTCCTAATTGCCAAACAATGAATATTCACAATCTCATTCATATCGCAGATGATGTAGTAAATATGGGGGCACCTATATCACAGTTCTCTACTTTTGATTTTGAAAACAGTCTGGGTTACTTAAAATCGATTGTTAACTCTCGGAACAACCCAATTGCTGAAATTCAACGAAAATTGTATGTTTTTCATACCGTTAACTCTCCAAATAAAGCTCCATTGATATATCCTCTCTATAAAAACAAAAAGTATTCTCTTGGCAAAGTAATGGAATGCACTGAAACAAAAATTGTGTGTTCTTTTATTAATATTCATGGTTTAAAAATTACTGCATCCCATCCTGATAACGCAATTCTACTTAGTAATGGAAATATTGATAGTAAACCAAATTTTTAGTACAAATCGATCTAAAACACATGTGATAATATATATTTAAAAGGCAACATCTTTAATGAAATAAACGATTATTTTGTCTATCCAATTCCATCAAAAGAAATAAGACTTTATAACGTTAAAAATTTACGTGAAGATGTTATTGAAGTCAGTGTGCATATTGTAGAAGTTAAATGCATTATTTGTAAATTTTATAACGAAACTATTGCTATGTACTACGAAAAAAATTTAAAAACGTTTGCAAAAACTGCTTTAAAACCATTTAATTTTGAAACGAACATGTATTTTGTTAATAAAGTGCTTTCAAAACGCTTTTCGAAAACGCTCTCAAGGCGTTCGAATAAAGCGTTTTGAGAATGCTTTTTTTTTGTTACAGTGCTTTCAGAACGCTTTTCGAAAACGCTCGCAAAGCGTTCGAAAATAACGTTTTGAGAACGTTCTTTTTTTGTTACAGTGCTTTCAGAACGCTTTTTTTTATAACCGTCGTCAATTTCTGCTTGGGGAGGTTTTCGTTATATGAGAACAAATGGGAGCAATTTATCTTCTTTGCAGACGGTTACGTGATTTTCTATTTGATTTTGATCGCTACGTTAGGGGACAGTTACGGGTAGCTAACCCAGCCTTAAGTACCAAAAAAAATTTAAAAAATTTTTAAATTTAAGCTTGTCAAGTTGCTATTGCATTTCAGCCAAAATCGGTCGAGAGTTTCAAAAGTTATAAGTAGAAACAAACTTGTAAATTTTGGCAGGGGTTTTTTACAAATTTACTTGTTGAAAGACACACTACTTCCGAATGACAATTTTGAGGCTGCTGAAGCTTCCCTGGTCTGGTTAGTATTGAATTTCAGCAAAATCAGTTGAATGGTTCAAAATTTATAAGCAAAACAGTTAATTTCAGATTGGTTTCACCTTCAATTCACGTGTTTAAAAACATTTGTAAGCCACAAAAATATTTTACAAGGTATTTTTGTCGCTTAAAAATATTTAATTTTTTTACACTGAAAAAAATTTTACAATTAAAAAAAAAGTTAGTATTTTTTTTTTACAAAAAGTTTTTAGTCAAAGTAAAATGTTTCTGATCCGAAATTGTTAAATTTTTTTTCCACGTTAGAAAATTTACTAGCACTTAAAAAGGGCATTGTCGAATTTAACTTTCCTGCTTGTTTTTATACCCTCCACTCTAGTGATAGAGGAAATATATAAGTTTGTCATTCCGTTTGTAACACCTCGAAATATTGATCTAAAATAATAAATAAATTGATTTCACCTCTTACCCCTTAAGCAAGCTTTAAAAGCATTGGCAAGTCAGAAAAATATTTTACAAAGTATTTCTGGGACTTCGAAAATTGTAAAAAACTTTTTGGAACTTACAAAATTTAGAAATTTGCAAATATATGAACTACTTTTCACCTGTCATGTATGTTAAATGCATTTTTAGACATTTAAGTGATACGACTGGTTTTCACCAGTCACGGGATATGTGATATCGGATCGACCGAAGAATTTTTATGGGTTTTTACTGAAGGGTATAATGTATTCAACACTGTATGTATTTTAAATTTGCTTTAAAAAAACGAATTAATGTAACCGTTTTTAATAATTTTATATTATTTTCTTTTACTTGCATGTTTTCCCCTTCTTCATCACAACTCAACCTTAAAACTTATCAACGAACTTAAACTAAAAACGTCTTCAACTAAATCAAAACAGTCAATTTTTATAAAACAAAAAAAAAAAAGTCGTAATATACAAGAAATATTAAAAACAAACAAAATATAAACACACATGTGAATGTATTTAAATGCAAGAAGCAGCGCAATCTTAAAACCACCAACTAAATTGAAAGTAAAACAACAACGGAGAAGTAAAAGAAAAGAAGACGAAAAATAAAGATAAAAGTGAAGCAGAGCATAAGAATACAATACATTACCGTCGTCATCATATTAAACATATAAAATAACACTAAACTAAAATTCCCCAAAAACCAGAGATAGAAATTACAACACAGAGGAAACGAAAGACAAAGTGGTCGACTTGATATAGAGAGAGTCGTAACAGTCTTTTTTATTATTAATAATAAATTTAACAACAATACCTACGTTCCTGTTTTTTATATGAAAAGAATAACAAAAAAATTAAAAAAGAGACTGACTGCATGAAAAAAAAACTAAACAGTTTAGATAAAAAAGCAACAAAAATTACAATTTAATAACTCTCGGATGAATTAAAAGTTAAACCAGTATTGACACTCGTCAAAGCAACAACTAACAATTTCATCAAATGTTTTAAAATCGCAAGATTAAGAATCATTAAGATTCCATTAACTCTCAAAAGGCAACTGGTTCCCGGCTATTCCAAATTATATAAAACGGGCAGACTCCACAAGCACGCACAATGGGGAAACGTGTTATTGTTGAATCTCATCACGATAACCACCATCAACATGTTACACCCGTCACTACGGGACAACGTAATATACGAAAACGTAAATGTAATAATTCCAATATAACGTTATCAGGAAAAAAAGGAAAAACTATACGTATGACTGCTTCCCATAATTATTGGCATGAAAATGATGATGAAGATTCCTCATCGAATGATAGCCCCCTAGTGGGTCTAATTACACCACGTAATGCTTCTAGTAAACATGCCAATAATTCCTCGATACTGCTTAATAACTCCTTAAATCTAAGCCTCACGACAAATGATAATTCGCCCCTAACGGAATCACCAAAACCAGTCTATACTTTAAGGCCTTCGATTGTCAATGGCACTGTATTGTCTGATTTAACACAAAAGCCATGGCGTTTGGGTAGACCTATTGGTAAGTGTTGTCATATATCTCATCATACTTATTAATACTCAAATTACTATCAATATGATGATGATTATGTTAATTTTAAAGTTTTTTTTTGTGTATTTGCAATTAATCAATATTTGGCATTAATTTGTCTCGTTTTGTTTAATATTTTTTTTTTTTGCAGGCAAAGGCAATTTTGGTGAAATATTTTTAGCATCTGATAACACAAAAATTCCGGTTACAAATGAAAACGCTAAGTTTGTTGTTAAAATTGAACCACACTCAAATGGGCCATTATTTGTTGAAATACATTGTCTTATGAACACTGCCGAAAAGAATTGTAAGTTTTTAATTTGTATACATTTATTTATTGTATTACTGCCAAAATAAGACTAAACAAGTGATTCAAAATATGTAAAAAAAAGTTGAAGAGGATGTGTTATCTACCTCTGGACAATAAATACCCTGCAGGAAAAGTAACCGTTCCTTGATAGGTCACGTGAAATGTCACACATACTCAAGTGACCTATCACAAACTTGACTACTTTCATATAGAAACGCTTGTCACTTTTGTCTCAACCTCAAATACGTCACTTGTGACATGTCACTGAACATGACCTTTAGTATCACAACCCGTTATTATGTCCGGAACATAAAAAAAAAATTTACCTAAAAGCATTTTTAATAATTTTTTTTTTAATAAATCCAAAACTCAAAAACTTGGAATTGAAAAATTTTCATAACTTCAGTTCTGTAGTAACCATTCTAAGACCTTTTAGTGTATGTCCCGTTTTCACAATTCACTTTTTTTCTGCTGGGTATTAACAAAATCATTTGTTATAATAGTTATGCTTATTTACTAAAATTTTTCTCACTAGTGTCACCCACCAATCTTTGAGAAATTGGTTTTATTTTGTAAAAAAGGAATAATAAATGGACACGTATGTTTTTAGCGGTCCAAATTCATATATAGGGTCTGTAAATGAGGGGGGGAACTACCATGATCATAAACTGAAAAATATCAACTTCCCCCGTACAAATCGGCCGCTAAAAAAATACGTGTCTAATAAATTTTTGTTCTTAACAACATATCCAAATTTCATAAAGGTCAGAGGGTGACACTAGGGAGACTTCCGGAGTTAGTGGTAGAGGGTATATATAAGTTTGTCAATCCGTTTGTAACTCATCGAAATATTATTCTAGACACCATAAAGTATATACCATATTATTGATCTGTAATCTATTCTTAGACATTCTAACGATGTCTGGCTGTTGATCATGGCCAAAGTATTACACAAATATGACTGAGACTTGACATATTTACTTATTGTTGTCCTTAGAAGTTTGGTATTGCATTTGACCGAAATCGGTTAAGCGGTACAAAAGTAATGAACAAAAATGTAAAATAATTCAACATTCCACATAACCTAAAAATACAAAATGCTTTGATTCGGCTGCTGGTTGACATGTGTGAATAGAATTAAATTCCGAATGGTATGTAAACCAGCAAAAACATATTAAGTAAAAAGTTAAATTCGACCTTGCCGAATGTAGTGATACCCTCCACAATTTCAAAAAGATTATTGCAAAAAACTTTATTTAAAAGGAAATTGCTTTTGAAAAAAAATTTCCGCGAAAAAAAATTTTGGTAAAAAAAAAAATCCGCGATTTTTTCCTTTTTTTGTCAAAAAATATGTTCGTACTTATTTAAACATTTGGTGTTCAATTATGTTCACATATGTCAACCAGAAGCCGAATTAAAGCATTTTGTATTTTTAGGTTATGTTGAATGTACTGAAATTTTTGAGGTGTGCTTACATTTTCGTTCATAATTTTTGAACCGCTGAACCGATATCGCTCAAATGCAATACCAAACTTCTCGGGAGAACTTCCAATAAATATGTTAAGTTTCAGTCATCTCTGTGCAATATTTTGTCCGTGATAGCATTTTCCCACAGACAGACAGACAGACGGACATCGCTAGAATGTCTTAAAATCGATCGGGCATCATGAATATATATTAGGCTGGGTCGTATTCCAACAAAGTGCTCAGATAAACTATTAATAGTGAAAAAAAAGTTGGTACAAGTAAATACAAGCAATTTAAAACCGAAATGAACAAAATCGGTCCATGGCTTCCGTTCTCGCATCGCGGGTCAAAATTGCGGTTTTTGAAAAAAATGGACATAATTTAAAAAAAAAATTAAATATTTAAAAAAAAAATATTAAAAAAAAAATTTTTTTTTTGTATCGCATTAATTCAAAGATATTTAGAAAAATTTTGTTTGTTTTTTTCGGATATCGATAACCCACCCAAACGTGAGGCCAAAAAAAACTCACATTTTTAACATGGAGCTCAAAACTACTTTTTCACTATTTTAAAAATTTAGTGAAACAAAATTTTTAAATATATTAGTTTATCCACTTGATATCATTGAATACATCTCAGGGATTGTAGAAAAAAATTCTTAGTTAAATTCCTTCGTCCAGTTGGTGTGTGGAGCGATTTGAATTTAGCGGACTTCCAGAACATGTGTTTATATCGACATTTTTGACTAATTTGTAGTTGTTAGCAACATTTTACTTAAATTAACCAACTTTTTTTGTTCAAATGGTTGTTTTGGACCATAGTAACTCTGTTTTGAAATAATAGGCTTTTTGGACAACGTTAACCCTTGCCGGCACGGGGTTAAAAAATTCCTCTAATGAAGTTTTTGAAAATTCCTCACTCTAAAATCGTGTATGTGTTTAAATAATGAACAATTACAAATTTATACAAAGTTTCTTGAAGGACATCTTTAACCCTTGTTGAACGAACGCCCAAAAAACAGCTGTTTTTTTGCTCATAGTCAAAATGGACTTTTTTGACATATTAAATAATATGTTTTTCACTTTTAGCTTTACACAGTAAAAACGACGAAGACGTAGTGAAATTTCGGATGTAATTTTTTTTATTTTATTTAGTTTTAAACACTTTCCGCTTAAGTGCGCTTACTTTAAAACGTTAATTTAAATGCGATCGTTTAAATGCATTCCCTGCTCAAACGATTCACTCGCAGATGTACATATCTTTCATTGTATAATCATAGTCAAAATGGACTTTTTAACATACTAAATAAGTTTTTCACTCTAAACGTTTTAAAGTAAGCGCACTTAAGCGGAAAATGCTTAAAACTAAATAAAATAAAAAAATGGCATCCGAAATTTCATTACGTCTTCGTCGTTTTTACTGTGTAAAGCTAAAAGTAAAAACATATTATTTAATATGTCAAAAAAGTCCATTTGACTATGAGCAAAAAAACAGCTGTTTGAAATTTTTTTGGCGTTCGTTCAACAAGGGTTAAAGATGTCCTTCAAGAAAACTTTGTATAAATTTGTAATTGTTCATTATTTAAACACATACACGATTTTAGAGTGAGGAATTTTCGAAAATTTCATTGGAGGAATTTTTAACCTCGTGCCGGCAAGGGTTAACGTTGTCCAAAAAGCCTATTATTTCAAAGCAGAGTTACTATGGTCTCAAACAACCATTTGAACAAAAAAAGTTGGTTAATTTAAGTAAAATGTTGCTATCAACTACAAATTAGTCAAAAATTTCGATAAAAACACATGTTCTGGAAATCCGCTAAATTCAAATCGCTCCACACACCAACTGGACGAAGGAATTTAACTAAGAATTTTTTTCTACAATCCCTGAGATGTATTCAATGATATCAAGTGGATAAACTAATATATTTAAAAATTTTGTTTCACTAAATTTTTAAAATAGTGAAAAAGTAGTTTTGAGCTCCATGTTAAAAATGTGAGTTTTTTTGGCCTCACGTTTGGGTTATCGATATCCGAAAAAAACAAACAAAATTTTTCTAAATATCTTTGAATTAATGCGATACAAAAAAATTTTTTTTTTAAATATTTTTTTTTTTTTTTTAAATTATGTCCATTTTTTCAAAAACCGCAATTTTGACCCGAGATGCGAGAACGGAAGCCATGGACCGATTTTGTTCATTTTGGTTTTAAATTGCTTGTATTTACTTGTACCAACTTTTTTTTCACTATTAATAGTTGATCTGAGCACTTTGTTGGAATACGACCCAGCCTAATATATATACTTTATGGGGTCCCAGACCGATATTTCGATGAGTTACAAACAGAGACCATAACTGTTATGAGATTTGTTGAAAAAAATCAAATTTAAATGTCCAAAAATACTTTTTCAAATAAAAATTAAAAATAACAGTTTGAAATGATTTATATAAATATCTGTTCAAAATAACAGAAATGAAAAACTTTTATTTTTTATAACTGTTATCAAAAGCTCTTTGAGCCTTAAAAAACATGAGTTATTAAAATAGAACTAAACTAAACGCATGCAAAAGAATCCTATTGATAGCTAATACTTCAATAATTGATTTAAAGGTATAAACATTAATTGATTTTTTTTTAAATAACTGTTATAACAGTTATTTACTCCAATAAATATAAAATAAAAGTTATTTTAGATTGTTTGAACAAAAAGTTTTCAATAACTGTTATTTTTTACTGTTATTGAAAAAATAAAAAAAAATAAAAGTTATTGCAAATTTTAACACGGGACATCTCTAGAAGTCCTTTCATATATAAAATACTTAGTTTGGTCAACATTCGTTTCATGATTTTTTTAAAACAAAAAGACACATATAAGAGTCCCCGCACAACAATGTCGGAGCGGTTGACGGTTTCGGTCACGAGAGAGTATAGGCGCAAAACAAAGGCGGCAGCGGGAAATTCAGTCAGGCGTTGATATTTACACTATTTTTCACTTTTTCGACATTTTTTAATTAAATTTTATTGTTTTTTTTTTTATTATCAATTTGATTTTCTTGTATTGTTTCGATTTTTGTGTGTTTTTTTTAGAATTTTAACTATTTTTTTTTAGAGATCACATTTTTTTGTTTACTTTATCGAAAATAATCGAAATATTTATAAAATTGTGGCAACATTTTCATATCAAAAATTAAAAGAGAGAGAGAAACCGACACAAAAATAAAATTGATTTTATTCAAGCGGTTTTCGGTCGAGCGTTTTTTCTTGCCAAATTTGTATGAAAAAAACGTCACCGACATTGTTCTGCGGGGACTCTAACTGTTATATTTGGTCTCTGGTTACAAACGGAATGATAAACTTATATATACCCTCTATCACTAAGTGGAGGGTATAAAAAGAAAAAATATAACGGAATTTTTATTTTTACTAACAATTTTTTTCCGCGAATTTGTTATTTTTTCAAAAAAATAATTTTTAAACTTGTTCATATTCTTCTTCTGACATGAAAATGTTTTATATACGAAAGCATATACATATGTTTAATCATATTAAACAACACAAAATCCTGTAAGAAATTTTACTTTTTTTACAGGTTAGTTTAGTTCTTCAAAGGATACTTTTCCCCCTGATCCGGTTAAATCCGGTCAAATCCGGTCAAATTTGAAATAAGTTAAATTAAAATTTGTAAAACAATTTAGAAAAAGCAAATTAAAATCCAGAAAACTTTAATAGAAGTTATGTAAATACTTATTAAGGCTCATAAATCACTATCTAGTCACAGCTAGATCCAGGTTTTTAAATATCAATTTGGTTTTCTAAACTTTAATTTGCCTGTTCCCAATTTTAATCAGAATTCCTGAACCAAACATTTCTCTTCAGAGTAACTAAATGTGCAAGTTCTTTCTAAATTTTCTTTAGCATTTTTTTGATTTCAATAAAAAATTATTTGGACAACTTATCAAATATTTTAAATCGTATTTACCAGTAACCGGATCTGTATGAGGTTATCGGTAGCTCATTATTTGTTAACAAGAAGTAACCGGTCATGTATGAGGTTATTGGTAGCTCATTATTTGTTAATAAGAAGTAACCGGTTCTGTAGCTCATTATTTAAGTAATCTAGCAGGTAACGAGTCCTCATTACATAGAATGCAGGCGGTAATGGGGACTTATTACTAAGTTTTTACTGGGTTACTCAAACTTCTTTTACTCATAACTTCTTCAATAATGGTCCAAATTTCAAAATTTTTGATTTTTTACGTACTTTTTAAGAAAAAATCCCAAATTTTTTTTTTTGTTTTGGGTTTGTTTTCTTGTCAGTTCGATATGTCTGGTAACTGCTAGAAAAAAAATTACATTGAACAACAATTTCAAACTTTTTCCTGTTCTTGCTTCATATCGGTATATGAAACTATGTTTCTTTAGATCTGAGTGTAGGGTATATTTAGCAACTTTGTAGAAAATATCAAGGCAAATATTTTTGTAGAACATATTAACCCTCTAACAACTCCACATAACCATATTTTTTGGGTCTATTCTCTAACAGATTGTAAAAAACACATCAAAAAAGGGGACTTAATTTTTTTTTAAGAGCATATTTTTCGTTTTTAGGGTCATTTTTTAATCGCATAAAACGTGTTTTTTAGAGCATATTTTTGGTTTCCCTGTTAACGTTTAGTATTCTTAACTTTGTCTTTAACAAATTGCATCTACTATAAACAAGTTTCTAATGAGTGCCCTTCAACATCTCCCGTCTAGGGTTATATAGTCGCAACAAAAAGTCGACTTTTCGACTTTTTTCAATTTCTAAAAAGTCGATTTTTCGACTTTTTTCAAATTTTAATAAGTCGACTTTTCGACCTTTCGACTTTTAAAAAAGTCGACATTTTTCGACTTTTCGACTTTTTTCGACTTTTCGACCTTTTTGGACTTTTTTCGACTTTCTTCGACTTTTTAACTTTTTTCTACCTTTTCCAACTTTTAAAAAGTCGATTTTTTTGTAAATAAAAGTTTAGTTTTGACTTGTTGTAAGCATTTAGGTGCTATTTTTTTGGTTGTATTTTATTTGTCAAAAAAAGTCGAAGAAATCGAATATATGGAAAAGGTTTAAAAATTGAGAGCAAAAGAGTCGACTTTCGATTTATAGAACCCTATAACTGAGGTGTTTACAATAATCAAAAATATTGGTAAATATTGCACTTAACACTTTCTAACTCATGAATTTGACATTGACATTTTTGCTTCACATACAAAATACATGGAAATACCAACAGCTTCAGTTGTTAAACTCGGCTCTCATTTGAATTTTTTTTCAGAAGAAAGAAATTATTTTCATCTGGCAAAAGTAAAATAAAATAAAAATTTCGAAAAAAGTCGAAAGCAAAAGTCGACTTTTCGACTTTGTAAGAACAAAAAAGTCGATTTCGACTTTTTCATACAAAAAGTCGATTAATCGACTTTTCGATTATAGAACCCTACTCCCGTCTACAATATCAAAATGCAAAAATATGCATTTTCAGCAAAATTATGTATTTTCTTCCTTATCGTTCCTTGACAATAACTCAGACATCTAATATTAACTTTATTGAAATGGGACTTTGCGTTACTAGTTTTTAGCAAATTTTAAAATTGATCAATGTAAAAAAAATATTAATATTTTTTAACTATTTTCCCCTGTTATATCTTTTAAGGCGAAATTAAAGATGAAAAATATCATAAGGAGCACAAAACAAATAAAACAGCAGCTGCCGCAGCAGCTTGTAAAAATATTCCTCATAAAGCACCATCTGGGATACCCGATTATATAGCATCTGGTTCACATTATTTTGGTAATGCACGATATCGTTTTTTAGTTTTACCACGTTTTGATCGTGATTTACACTCGTTAATTAAAAAATGTCGGGTTCATCAGAAATCGGTTTTAACATTAGCTGTACAAATTATTAATGTTTTGGAAAATTTGCATGATACTGGCTACTGTCATAATGATGTTAAAGCCCAAAATCTAATGATATCAAAATGCAAATATTTGACACAACAGCAGCAAAAGAAAAATTCATCCTCGTCGACAACAGAATCATACATAAAAAATAATGGTAATGGCAAACGGCATATAAAATCTTCCAAATATGATCATTATGAAGAGAAACAACAAACAACAGATAGTGGTAATAGTTCAGAACAAGAAGCAAACGATGACGATGATGAAGATTTTGTTGTTAAGGGCCGCGTTTATAAAAAGAGAATAATTGATCGTGATTATGAAGATGATGATGATGAGGAAGATGAAGAAGACGATGACGAAGAAGATGAGGAGTATGACGAAGATAATGTAGAAGATGACGAGGATGAAGAAGAGGACGAAGATTTTGATGATGGCGCTACTACAAACAGTATGAATAGTAATAGTATGGATGTGTATAGTACTCCCTTAAATAAAAGTAAACGTTTAAACGACAAGAAACAACTACCAACACCATCTTCACGCAGTGTTGTTCAGTATAGTGGTTCAAATCCGGTTAGATCGTGTCGTCGTGAAAAACGTAATTCAATTTATGATGAAATGGTTAAATCTCATTACTTACGTCCAGCTAAACGAATTAGCTACACAGAATTTTTCAATGAAGATGGCGTTTCGGTTAAAAATGAAGGAGGTGTTGCTGCGGGTCGCAGTAATTCTTCTAGTGATACGCATTCCAACTCATCAGATGATGAATCTGAAGAATTTTTACCTTTTCCTCCCAAATCTTCTTCTAAAAAGCCATACATTACCAATATGGGATCGCGACGTTTGACTAAACGTCAAGAGAAACTTCTAGGGATCAATAATAAAAGTGATGTTAATAAACGACGCTCTGAAGTAAATGAAGATGATAAAAAATTGTTAAAAACTGAAAAAAATGTAGTTACACAACCGCAGCAACCTCAACAATGGGTTGAAGTTAATGAAGAACGTATTTTCCTTATTGATTATGGCCTAGCCTCAAAGTTTATCGATAATGGTGTTCATCGACCATTTGTCATGGATCAACGAAGAGCTCATGACGGCACGCTCGAATTTACATCCCGCGATGCTCATATGGGCGCACATTCAAGGCGTAGTGATATGGAATGTCTGGGTTACAACCTGCTATTTTGGTCGCAAGGTTATTTGCCCTGGAAGGAGGCTGCCACAAATCAACAACAAGAAAAGGTACATCGTGCCAAAGAGTATCTCATGACCGATGTACGTGAACTGTTAACACAAATTTACGGCAAACATGTACCCAAATATTTGGGTGAATTCCTACATCTAGTTGGTCAGCTATCCTATCACGAGCGTCCCGATTATAACCGCTACAGACGTTTGTTCGAACGGGAGTACCAGCAGTTAGGATATTCTCTGTCGGAAATGCGTTTACAAATGCATGAAATCCAACGCACCTGTGTACGTGTCAAAGAGGAAATAGAAAATAAAAACGATTTCTTTGAAATGAATAAAACTAATGGTGCTTGCAATATGGCATTGAATATTATCCAAAATATCTCTGTGGGTGGTACACCCTTTCATGAGCGTACTCTTTCGAATCGTGTATCCCCTAAAAATCTACGTTCAAAGTCAGATAAAAAAACTATGAAAAAGAATAAATTCTCTTGGGCTGATGTACTTTCTCAAGATCCTGATCAAATTGCTCGTGAACGGGCCGAAAAAGAATTTGATCTTGAAGAAGAATTAAGTGATGTACAACAAACTATTGTAAGACGTTATCAAGGTAAACCAACTTATGCTATTTTGGAAATTCTTAAACGTTTGGGACGTTCGGTTAATGAATACGAAAAAGAGACAATTAGTTTAGAAAAGAAATTTAAGGAGCAACATGGAGAAGAAGAGGTAAGTTTTTAAATATATAATAATTGTGTAATAGAAATGTTTATGTTATGTAAACAATATTTTAAATTTAATTTGAAAAAAAAATCAATTTATATGTGATTCCATTTCAAACTAAAAAAATACCAATATAAATGTGAAAAATCCCATTTTATTGATCAATTGAAAATCTTTCCCAAATTTTTTATATTGACAGTTTTCAAATTTAAATTGATCTTTTCCATTAATTTTTAAATTTTAATAAATTTTTCCATAATATAAATTGATATTTCACTGTGCCCTGGAGAGGATTTAAATAAATTTTTGGTGTTACTTCAGCGAATTTATTTTTAGGCGATAAAAGAAAGAGAATGATCAAAAAAGTACTAGGCGTTTTTTTTTTTTGGCGGGCAAAAAAAAAAAAAGAATTACAAAAAAACTTATTTATTCTTTCAAATGCATTAAAATTTTTAATTTAGATGTAAATTCATCACATACTCACTTATCAGTGAAATTTAAATATGTATATATGTGACATATTTTTGTCAGATATGAGACTTAAAAGAATAATTTCACTATTAAGTGAGACTAACCCCCCTATTATATTCAAAACCCTCTATCTTCCATTTTCACGAAAATGACTTTTTGATGGCAAAATATTCAGTAAAACGGCCCTCATCTATGGTGTAAAATTCAGAACAAAAATATTTTTTTTTGCTATTTTATTTACATTTTTGGTTTTCTCTATCTCTTACACAATTAATTTTTCTAAATGCAAAACCCTCTATCTTTTCAAATAATTAATTTATAAATATTTTTTTGGAATAATTTCATCATGCATTACATGTTTTCATACTAATTTTTGCATGCTGAACATGAATTGTCAACAAAATTCCAGAATCAAGATTTTGGTCCACTGATGCTAATTTTTTTCTCAAAATTCTTGTTTGATTTTTTTGAAAAATAAGGCTCAAAATTTTGATGTATTGTGAACATCATGAAACAAAAATTTTAATCTTAAAAATCGCGATGCTGTCCACAGCATCTGTGGATCAAAATCGCGTTTTTAATTTTGTTACTGTTTTTTACATAACATACTCAACTATTTGTCAACTTTTGAGATGAATTCGGTAAAAAATATTTTTGTCTCAAAAATTAGCACCTGTGGACCAAAACCGCGATTTTGGAATTTTTTATAAGCCGTTATCATTAATAAATCACGTTAAAAATTTACCGATATCGTAAATGAAATCATAATAATTCATTTTTATTAAAATGCAAAACCCTCTATCTGATAATTTTCATTCATGTACTTAATATTTTTGAGAAACAAAACCCCCTATCTATCCTCTAAAATCCCCAATATTGCAAAATTTTAAAAACGAATTATATATGAGATTCAGTAGTTGATTTAAAAAAATATTGTAGAATATCGAATTTTAATTACTCTAACAATAAGCGAAATAAACAGTTTTTTGGCTCTCCTGAAAAGTTGTGTTTTTTAAGATAGAGGGTTTTGAATATAGGCCCTCGATATAATAATTGTGCAATAGAAATGTTTATGTTATGTAAACAATATTTTAAATTTAATTTAAAAAAAAAAATCAATTTATATGTGATTCCATTTCAAACTCAAAAAAAAAAAAACAAATAAAATTGTGAAAAATCCCATTTTCTTGATCAATTGAAAATCTTTCCCAAATTTTTTATATTGACAGTTTTCAAATTTAAATTGATCTTTTCCATTAATTTTTAAATTTCAATCAATTTTTCCATAATTTAAATTGATATTTCACTGTGCACTGAAGAGGATTTTAATAAATATTTGGTGTTACTCCAATTTTTGAGCAAATTTATTTTTATGCGATAAAAGAAAGAGAATGATCAAAAAGAAAAAAGTACTAGGCGTTTTTTTAGGCGGGTAAAAAAAAAAAAAGAATTACAAAATAAACAAAAAAGAATTTTTTCTTTCAAATGCATTAAAATTTTTAATTTAGATGTAAATTCATCACATACTCACTTATCAGTGAGATTTAAATATATATGTGACATATTTTTGTCAGATATGAGACTTAAAAGAATAATTTCACTATTAAGTGAGACTAACCCACAAATTTTCTGCGTAAGTATACTGTTTAATAACAAATTTTTCTAGAATAGGGGGGGGGGGGGGGGGGGTAAATGAAATTTCTTCTTTAATTTATTGAAAATTTTAAATCCGAATTTTCATCTGTATAAAAAAATTTAATGCCTTTGAAAGAATTAATTCTTTTCCGCCTAGTAAAAAAAGCGCCTAGTACCTTTTTTTCTTTTTTGGCTCACCAAAATTTTACTTAAATCCTTTGTCATTCCGTGAATCGAAAAATTTTGCAATTTATTTATACTATAAGATAGTGGCATTACATTGATTACAATTTTTTTTTTTAAATTTAATGCATTTGAGAGAATTAATTCTTTTTCGTTTTTTTTTTTTTTGTAATTCTTTTTTTTTTTTGTCCGCCAAAAAAGCGCCTAGTACTTTTTTTTCTTTTTTGGCTCACCAAAATTTTACTTAAATCCTCCCCAGGGCACCGTGATTTATAAATTATAAGCTAAATTTGTATACCCTCCAACCACAGTAAGGGGGATATACTCACTTTGTCATTCCGTGAATCGAAAAACTTTACAATTTATTTGTACTATAAGATCGTGGCATTACGTTGATTACATTTTTTTTTTGGAAAGCTTTCAAAAATGCACAAAAATATGTTTTTGTGAACGTTGACCTCAGCTTTCTCAAAAATTTAACGTGATGGACAAATTGAAGATCCAGATTTGGAATCAGCACCAATCGGTTAACCAAAAAAGTTTAGCCAGATCCCACAAAAATGGAAAAAAACACGTTTTTTTGTGAACTTCTCAATTTGCTCAAAAACAATCTTAAATTCAATAATATTGGCCAGTAAAATTAGTACAAAAAGTAAAAAAATCACGTATTCGAAAATATCGAATAATTCGACTCTAAAAACCCAGTTTCTCGAATAACTTGAAAACCGCCTTTTTTAAAAAACCGGTTGACAAAAACCAGAAAAATATAAAAACCCGGTTTATCAAATTATTCGGAAACCGGTTTTGACAACTCTACCTTTTCAATTTCGCGGGAAATCAAAGGTTTTTTTGAAACTTTTTCGGGAATTTTTTTTTAAATTTGTCAAAAATGTTAAGGGTCGAACCAAAATCAAATTGCGTCGCGTAAGAGCCGAGTCACAATTGGCACCACATTCAGTGACCACAAAATGTTTTCATACATTTTGTATGAAAAGCAAAAAATCGCTTTGTGGTCGACCACACTGCCGCCAGAATAGATTCTATTCTATTTTTGTAGTGCTCTCTCACCACCCTCTCATTTTTCTCAAATTTGTATCAAGTAGCGTTGCCATATGTTCAACAAAATATGCTAATTTTTCCAATTGGAGTTAATATATTGTGTGTGTGTTGCACACAAGAAACATTGTATACCTGATTTTATAGGATAACAAAAGAAAAAAATAGATGTGTGACTGATATGAGCGTCTTTTTCTTTTTAAAATGTGTCCGGTCGTCTGTCGCTTAATTTTAATGTGTCGCTCTCTCTTTTGCAGTGGTTCGTCGTCGGTGGTGCCAATTGTGACTGGGCTCTAAGACGTAAAAAAAACAAACATCAAATTTGAAATTTTTACGTCCGTTTGATTTAGGTCACATTTAAATATTTGAAACGAAAAATTATTGGGCGTTACGCCTTACGCGACGTAATTTGATCCAGTTTGGACGCTAAAGCATTTTTAATAAATCTTTTACTCCAAAACACAAAA
Source organism: Pegoplata infirma (assembly GCA_963921195.1). Classification (NCBI taxonomy): domain Eukaryota; kingdom Metazoa; phylum Arthropoda; class Insecta; order Diptera; family Anthomyiidae; genus Pegoplata; species Pegoplata infirma. Next base: position 95,682,705 of record OY992538.1, on the reverse strand, counting down.
AAAAAATTGTGTCTGATCATGTCGCAAAACACGTCACAGTTTTTTTGCGACTTTTTTTACTACAAAACGCGAAAAAAAATGTTTGTGTCTGCGACACAAAAGAGTTTTTAAAGTTTTTCATATATTTTTTTTTTTTTTCATTTTTAATGAATTTTTTACTCAAAAACTTTAAAAAAGTAAAAAAAAATTTGGGACTTCTTAAATTTTTTTTTACCCATTTTAATAAAAATCTTCGGGATCTAGATGTCTGGTCACGGGATAAGTATTTTTGAGACAGTTTAGTGATAAGCATTAGTGTCCGAAAAAGTTTTGAAAAATGCACTCCAAAATTGCATTTGCATTTAAAATGCATTTTTGAAACACCAACATTTTTGGGGTCATTAAATGCAAAACATGGACAAAAAAACCTTTCTAATGTGCATAAAAACAATAAGATACGATTATCACTTTTGAAAACATAACTGTTTAAAAACATGTATTTTTACATGATTTTGGTATAATTTAAAAAATAAAAATTTTTATAAGGGAAACTTAAGGAAGTATTTATTTTTTTTTTTTTTTTAATATTAAAAATATCATACATTCTCGGTCCATTGTAATGAAAACATTTTTTTATAGCAAAAATTCTAAATTTTCCAAATATGCTAATTAAAAAAAAATTAAAAGGGGTAAAAGTTTCGCAAAATGCACTTCAAAACTGCATTTGCATATAAATTGCACTTTTAAACCACCGATATTTTTTCAGTTTATTTGATATTAAAATAAACTTACATACCATTCGTATGCGATAAGTATAGAAAATACAGCTGCTCAAAGTTACATAGATTTTGCATTTTTTTTTTTTTTTTACTTTTTTAAAAACGAAAATCGTGAATAAAATCGCAAGTTTTTCGAATATTTTCGATCTCATTAATGAAATTTTAAATTGACTCCATAGAGTATCTGTATGAAAAAAAACAAAAATCGGAAGACCCTCGGTCAAAAAATGGCTAAAATCACCAAATGTCTGGTGGAATGGACGATATATAAGCAATTTTTTTGCAAACACTATTTACCGATATTTTCAAAATGGCAATATCTCGAAAACTAGGCATTAGATATCAAAATCTTTACCAGATTCGTGTTCAGCATGGCAAATGCAATAAGATATGTGGTAAAATTTTTTGGAAATTTACAATGGGAGTTGGCATTTATTTTCACCAAAAAAATATGTATACTTTAAGATAGCAGAATAACAAATATGGATGTAAAACCACAACAAATTATTTTTTTGCTCTGAAATTTTTACCACAGATGGGTCTCATTTCGGTCAAATTTGAGTTGGCATATTTTGAATATAGGTTCCCGATATTTCGGCCAGACAAGTATTTCGTATTTTTCCTCGAAAAAATTTGTGAGGACTGTTGGGCAGTAAATTAATGATATTTACAAAAAAGGGCATAACAAATGAAAAAAAATAAGCTAAAACTGGAATTTTTTACAAAATATGATTTAAAAAATATGCATTTATAGCAGAATACTAGCAGAATATGCAAAAATATGCATTATCAGCAAAATATGCCATTTTAAAGTTTGATTTTTTGATTTGCAAAAATATTTGGTTTATGATGTTCTAAAACTTACGGGAAAAAACATGCATTTGCATGAGAGTCCTCTCATTGGTGATTTTAAAACATTTTTTTTTTTTTTCTGGTTTTCACCAGTTGCGGGATGGGTAATTTCGGATTGAACGTCTATTTTCCTGAAGGGAAACGAAATATCCATTGTATCGAATACAGACATCGTTGAAATTCGTTGAATTGTCTTAATTTGATAAAGAAATTAGATAGACACATTGTTGAAAATCTGTTTTATTAAAACAATAGAAACAAAAAATCTATATTTTCATAAATCACAAAAAGAACTTCAAGCTGCTATGCAATCAAGTTGCTATGCATTTCAAATGTGGTAATAATTTAATCCCAATCTTCTTCTGTATCGTCGTCAACATTACTTGTATTAAGTTTACAACCAGAAGCCAAATTCGAGGCTAACTTTTCTTCCTCCTCTTCGTCTAAATTATATTTATAAGGTTGTGCTTCTAAATTGTATTCATCATCGTAGTCTATATCGTCATCGTAATCCTCTTCATCATATTCGGGTAGTATGATGAAATCACCCTCTACCTTAACATTGTTGATTTTTAATATATCCATTAATTCGTTTTCTGTGGCACCGACACTTTTTGTATAGTCCAAACAATTTTTCCAAGGTATTTGATAAATACAACGTTCTCTATTAAAGTATAGTGGCGAACTTTTCGATTGATTTATATAGTAAAGAGCTTCATCTAATATCTTCTGCTCCTTTGTACGATCATCTTTGTTATGCGGAAAATCAACAGCATAAATTGTTTTGTATACCAAATTTGGATTGTGAGATTTTTTAACAATTTCGTGTTTAAGTGGCTTTTCAATCATATCATTGCGGGCAAATATTGCAATTTGTGTAGCAAAACCAAGTTGTTTTTTATCTGGTGGTGGATTACCAACACCCATAAATGATACACTATAATTTGGATAAGTTTCGCATATAGTATTTGACCAAGATTTAAACTCCTCCCTAGTCCATTCAAATTTATGATCCCAATGTCGAAAACCATTTTCAAGCATAGGTCCAAATAAAACATTAAAATCTGAGTTGGGTGTTGAAAATACTGCTAATTTTGGTTGAATAAATCCAAATATATTTTCAGGAACTTTTTCCAAAATATTTGCATATAAATGTTCAATGCTGAAAAGAGTATATATTTTTTAAAAAATCAACTATTTTGGTTTAGTATTAAGAAAAGGTAGAGACCGACTGAATTCTATATTCGTCTTAAAAACAATATGCCAAATATACTAAATTATTAAGTTTATTTGGTATTCTTAAATTTAAGTTTGTTTTTGTTCAAAAAGTGAGAACGAAGTCCGATTTTTGTTAGAAATCGAAAAAAACGGTCGAACTCTTTTAAAAAGTCTTAATTTTCTGTACATACATTTCCAATGCAATTACCACATCTACATTATACAATTGCTCTACTGCATCAGTTATACTACCCTGTAGGATTTCAACACGTAATGGTTTTTCACGTTTTTGCAAATGATCGGCTATTAAGGGCACCGCCTTTTGTTGATGAGATGTTAATAGTTCTTTATCTATATCGACCTATAAAAAACAAAAGAAAAGAAATTAAAAAAAAAAAAAAAACAAGTGAGAGCCAAATCTTTTATATCCCCCGTAATGTTAAAAAAAATAAAAAATTTTGGAACACCCTTCGATCAAAGTTTTGGGTTTTGGAAAATTTCCACCAAAATTTTGGATTTTGAAAAAATGAAAAAAAATATCTTGCGATACATTATTATACCCTCCACTTAGTGATAGAGGGTATATATAAGTTTGTTTGTAACTCATCGAAATATCGGTCTGGGACCCCATAAAGTATATATATTCATGATGCCCGATCGATTTTAAGACATTCTAGCGATGTCCGTCTGTCTGTGGAAAATGCTATAACGGACAAAATATTGCACAGAGATGACTGAAACTTAACATATTTATTGGAAGTTCTCCCGAGAAGTCTGGTATTGCATTTGAGCGATATCGGTTCAGCGGTACAAAAGTTGTGAACGAAAATGTAAGCACACCTCAAAAATTTCAGTACATTCAACATAACCTAAAAATACAAAATGCTTTAATTTGGCTTCTGGTTGACATATGTGAACATAATTGAACACCAAATGGTATTTAAACAAGTACGAACATATTTTTTGACAAAATAAGAAAAAAATCGCAGATTTTTTTTCGCGAATTTTTTTTCAACATTTTTTTATTTTTTAAAGTAATTTCCTATTAAATATAGTTTTTTGCAATAGTCTTTTTGAAATTGTGGAGGGTGTCACTACATTCGGCAAGGCCGAATTTAACTTTTTTACTTGTTTTTTTATTAATTTTGGCACGCTTAATACAAATATCAAAAAATTTCAGAAATCGGTTTTCAAGATTTCGCCATTGGAACCTTCTCAAATTTCGGAAGGGGGCATTTGGGAGGCATTTTCCCCGCGGGAATTGTTTAAGGGTCCTTTTATTATGCTTTTTGCAATTAAGTACGCCCACAAAAGGTGGCGGGCAAAAAAACAACATTTTTAATTCTCTGGGTCCAAATGCGGACGTCAATTTTTTTTTGCCAAACAAAATGTTTCATTTGCTTAAAAAAAGTATAAAAAAACTTGTAAAAAATAGGGTTTTTAAAAGGTTGGTTTAGTTCTCCAGGGGGAACTTCCCCCCCTTGGTCCGATTTTGCCCAGCTCCGAACTTAATATGGTCCTGCCAAACTTCAAAAGTCTAGCTCTTTTATTTTGGACTGTATCGTGTCTTCCACAGACGGACGGATAGACGGACCTAGCTAGAATGTCATAGAATCTATCGCTGGTCAATAATATATGTCCTAGACCGATATTTCGATGCATTACACACGGAATGGCAAAGTGCCATGCTGTAGTTAGAGGTTATAAAAAGAAGCAATTGAAATTCTACAAAAATTTATTAAAGAAGATCAAAAACTCAGCAAATAACCTATGAAAAAAAATTTGTTCATATTCATTTCAGAACGATATAGAAATGGATGAGTGTGATGGAAATGCTCAAGGCGTTAATGTTGATGATGATAATGATGCTGAAGCAGCAATGGAGGAAGATGTTAATGATGATCATAAGGAGCAAAGTTCCAATGATGCCGAAACAGATGCTACTGAAACATCCGAACAACGTTCAAATAATACACGACGACGACGACGTCAGACCAACAGTAAAAGAACAAAAAATAGTAAAAGTAAGACAACAACAACAAATACTACTAAAGCAACTGCATCAAGAAAACTCATATTAAAAACACCCAATAGTACATCGACGCCAACAGGTGGTAGCAATAAAAAAACATCTGCTACACCAATTGGAGCAAGAACTAGAGGTAAAAAAGCTGATAAAGTCAAAAAAACACCATCTTCGTCAGCGTCACAGACAAAAGCCAAATTGGTAAAGTCAACAAGAAAACGTGGCAGTGCCATAAAAAAAAGTGTTGGCTGTCGTAAAAAATCATCATTATCGACAAGTGGAACAACACCATCATCAACAGCTGCAGCTTCGGCCGCCGGAGAGGTAGAACAGCAGGAACGTACTACTTCGGCTAGAAAGAAACAACGGGGTCGTACAAGACGATGCCTTTTAAAGACTGATAAAACATCCGAAGGTCTTCTAGGAAATGATTCAAATTTTAGTCCAGGTGTTAGGTTTGTTATGGATAATAAATACTGAAGCACTGTATTTACGTAATCGTAAGAAATAATCAACTTGTTAATTACAACAACAACAAAAAGTGAAAAAAAAAATTAACTTTAACTTTCAATACTTCTTTTTGAAAAATATTTTTGTTTTCTTAAAAAAAATTGAATAACTTTTTTTTAATTGATTGGTGGTAATATAGATAATCATTTCTTTTGTTAAATTATACAAAAATTAAAAGAAAAAAATTTCAACAAAATTTAAAATAAATATTTTTTTTTTTGTTTGTTAAGCTATGGAAAAAAGTATTAAAAACATGAAGCTGTTATGCTTTAAAAATCATTTCATTATAAATATTAAAACAAATGCTTTTTTTTATATATAAAAAAAAAATGTTTTAAGCTCCTCCCGCCCTCCCCTTACTTTCCTCATTTTTATTAACACAAAAGTCATAAACAAATTTCAATATTTTTCAATAATAGTTTTCAAATAAATTATTGAAATACTTAAAAAACTACGACATAATTATATTATAATAGATAATACAAAGAAAACAAATTAGTAAATATTAAAGCAAAAGAGAAGGAAATGCATACAAAAAAACATACATGGAGAAATTATTTTAAAAATAAATAGTACTAAAAAAAGATTGGATTTAAAAAGATAAATTTAAAAACAGCAAAGCAAAATTAAAATTTTATTATATACGTCATCAAAACGATTGAATTTGTATTTTATTTGTCCTTTTTTACATATATATATTTTTTTTTATAAAATATATTGAATTCAATTCAATTTTCTTTAATTAGATTAAATCAAAAGCAACCATAAAATATTTTCATCCTATTAAAAAACAAAAATCATGTTTTTTTCATTAATTTCTTATTTTTTAATTGTTAGTTATTTCATGTTATTTTTTTAGTTTTAATTGAAATCATTTTTTGTCAGTTTTATTTTTTAATCTTATTTTTTTTTTATTTTCCCTTAATTTTTTTTTATCTGTATTATTTAAGTAGTTTTAATTATATCGTATTTAATTATTACAACAACAAAAATCACTACAAAAAATCGTAATATATAAAACAAATCCTTTAAAGATAAATTAGGCTATATTTAAAAAACAAAAACATAAGAAACAAATTATCTTAAAATTTAAAAATAATGAAACAAAATCAAATAAAAAACAAAAAAATTAACAAAATTAGTTTTATTAAACAAAAACCTACTCCACCATTTTACTACACAGAAAAAAATCCATGCAACATTTTACGAAATAAAATTTTGTACTTGTTTCGTAAAATATACGAAAATTTACTTTATATTACGAAAAAGAAATTGGGCTGGACTTTCGTAAATTTACGAAACATACGAAAATATTTCGATTTTTTTGAACATTTTTAATTTCCCTGCACGAAAAAAAACTTATAATTTTTACGAAACAATTTTCTAAGTTCACACTAGAGAATTTGTACTCGTTTAAGCCACTTGTTTAAAAAAGTAAACAAAATCGTTCACACTACATTTTGCGCGTTTAACTTTGAGTGTTTAACGTTTGTAAACAAACGCACATAATATGGAGTTCACACTAGCGACTTTAAACATCTCATGAGTGTTTAAGCGCTAAACGAGCAAAATTTGACTTGTTTCCCCATACATTTGGTTGTTCAGCTAAACAATCAAATTCGACTTGTTTCCCTGTTGAACATTTCGCTAAACATTTCAAAGGCAGGGTTCGGAATATTTCCTTTAAATTTTTCTTTATTCTATGCCAAAAAAAAAAGATTTCATAGCAACCAGCTTCTGTATCTGTCTGCCATTTTCTTAGCAAAACATTGGAAAATTGAGAAATTATAAATATTTAGAAAACTAATAAAAACTACTGAAAATTCAGAAAAAGTGTGTGTTTTATTTATAATTATATTGGAAAAGCTGCACTAATAGTGAATTTTGCCTTCCATCGAAGTATAAATATGCAAACAGCTTCGGACAGGTCCGGAACAAAAAACAGAAAAATCTTCCTATTTACTTGGAATGAGTCAATAAAAAGGTGTTCCGTGTAGTGGTGTTATGTAAATGTTATAAAAAAATTAAATATCTTGTCTTCCGCCAAAGTTTAAAAGGTTTTTAGAAATATTTTTGCAAATTTTTTCAGAATTAGGTTATGTGCGTTTGTTTACAAACGTTAAACACTCAAAGTTAAACGCGCAAAATGTAGTGTGAACGATTTTGTTTACTTTTTTAAACAAGTGGCTTAAACGAGTACAAATTCTCTAGTGTGAACTCCGTATAACCTAATTCTGAAAAAAATTGCAAAAATATTTCTAAAAACCTTTTAAACTTTGGCGGAAGACAAGATATTTAATTTTTTTATAACATTTACATAACGCCACTACACGGAACACCTTTTTATTGACTCATTCCAAGTAAATAGGAAGATTTTTCTGTGTTTTGTTCCGGACCTGTCCGAAGCTGTTTGCATATTTATACTTCGATGGAAGGCAAAATTCACTATTAGAGCAGCTTTTCCAATATAATTATAAATAAAACACACACTTTTTTCTAATTTTTCAGTAGTTTTTATTAGTTTTTTAAATATTTATAATTTCTCAATTTTCCAATGTTTTGCTACGAAAAATGGCGGACCTATACAGAAGCTGGTTGCTATGAAATCTTTTTTTTTGGCATAGAATAAAGAAAAATTAAAAGGAAATATACCGAACCCTGCCTTTGAAATGTTTAGCGAAATGTTCAACAGGGAAACAAGTCGAATTTGATTGTTTAGCTGAACAACCAAATGTATGGGGAAACAAGTCAAATTTTGATTGTTTAGCGCTTATACGGAGTTCACACTACAGAATTTGTACTCGTTTAAGCCACTTGTTTAAAAAAGTAAACAAAATCGTTCACACTACATTTTGCTCGTTTAACGCTGAGTGTTTAACGTTTGTAAACAAACGCACATAACCTAATTCTGAAAAAAATTGCAAAAATATTTCTAAAACCCTTTTAAACTTTGGCGGAAGACAAGATATTTTATTTTTTTATAACATTTACATAACACCACTACACGGAACACCTTTTTATTGACTCATTCCAAGTTAATAGGAAGATTTTTCTGTTTTTTGTTCCGGACCTGTCCGAAGCTGTTTGCATATTTATACTTCGATGGAAGGCAAAATTCACTATTAGTGCAGCTTTTCCAATATAATTATAAATAAAACACACACTTTTTTCTGATTTTTTAGTAGTTTTTATTAGTTTTTTAAATATTTATAATTTCTCAATTTTCCAATGTTTTGCTAAGAAAATGGCAGACAGATACAGAAGCTGGTTGCTATGAAATTTTTTTTTTTTGGCATAGAATAAAGAAAAATTAAAAGGAAATATACCGAACCCTGCCTTTGAAATGTTTAGCGAAATGTTCAACAGGGAAACAAGTCGGATTTGATTGTTTAGCTGAACAACCAAATGTATGGGGGAACAAGTCAAATTTTGATTGTTTAGCGCTTAAACACTCATGAGATGTTTAAAGGCGGTAGTGTGAACTCCATATTAAACACTCATGAGATGTTTAAAGTCGGTAGTGTGAACTCCATATTAGCGCTTAAACACTCATGAGATGTTTAAAGTCGCTAGTGTGAACTCCATATAAAGCAATGATATTAAAAAGTGAATTTTAGGCCATGTTCACACTACAAGAACTTACCATGGTAAGTTGAGATGATTTTGCAATTTTTCTTTATGCTAGTACAATTTGAGATGATTTTGTAAATCACTATGTGATTTTGTTCAAAGGAAAATCACATAGTGATTTTAAAATCACGCTAGTCTGTATACAGTATTAGTCTAAATATATTAAAAAAACATAAAAAAAAATAGAAAAATAAAAAAAATATTCATGTTACCCCTTCTACTGTCGAGTCTGTATATAGTCTGTGCCATAAGTTAAAAAATGCTGCTTTTGCGACGTTGAATCATGTACAAAAAAAATGTTGTTTGGTTGATTTTTTTCTTGCTACTTTCGCAAAAGCATAAATTTTATAGTATGTGTGTGCTTTCCATGAATGAAAATGAATGAATTAAAAATGAATTAATTCAAAATGAATTAATTCATGCTTGAATTAATTCTTTGAATTAAAATTGAATTATTCACAAAATTAATTAAATCTTTTTTAAATAATTCAAATTTAATTCAAAGAATTAATTCAAGCATGAATTAAATCATTAATTAAAAAATTAATTAAAAATAATGTGAATTAATTCACAAATTGAATTAATTCTTCAAAGGTCTAGTTGAGTGCCATTAAAACTCATCGATTGAAGAATTAATAAAAGGATTTGCCCTGTTTCATTAAGGGTTGTTACAAGCCCTAGGAAGAGGGAATCTATGAAAGAAGAATAAGTAACCTGTGACTTGGTTACACACCTGCTAGCACTGGCATATAAACGAACGTTTTGCCATAAATAAAAGTCAAAAAAAAATAATAAAATAAAATTAGTCATAACCAGTCATAACTGTGAATAGGCCTGTTAATCACAAAATGATTAAAAAATGTATTTCTAGTTGCGTTCATTGGCGATTTCGCAATTCACATGTTTTAAACTGTTGGCTAGATTAGGTTAGGGAGGCGGTGTCCGATTTACACCTCGCATAGACCTCTTGGTCCATAGCCACAGACTAAATACAGACTCGACAGTAGAGTTTTATAAGAAAAACTGGGGAAAAACTAAGCGATTTTAGGAGAAAACACAGCGGTTTTTAGTCCGTTTTACGCTAACATGGCAACACTTTCTACGACTTAGGAGTGAGTGAAACAACAAAAACCGATCTGGCATCCATTTTTCTAATGGCGCGTTATATTAGCTTTCTCTTTCTAACCTAATTCGTAGAATAATTTGAAAATATTAACCATATGGTTAAAGAATACTTTTTTGACACCTGTCACTTATGTCGAGTCTGTATTAGTCTGTGCCATAGCGATACCACAAAACTTTTTTTTTCACTACCTGGCAGGGCTGTCAATCCCGAGATTTTTGTCATAAAAAGAATCCCGAATCCCGGGATTTTTAAGCTCAAATCCCGGGATTTTTGAAATATTAAAAATGTATGAGAATTTATTTTTAAAAATACAGCTTTGTTCAATTATTGTTACATTTACATAAACAAATTAAAACTAAAACTTTTTTTAATTTTCAACGTAGCTGGCCACAAATTTGGCTGAGCTGAGAATTTTACCAAGGTTTTCTGAATAATAGTCCAACGCACTAACCATTAAGCCACAGTAACGGAGCCCTTTGATCAAAGTTTGCAGGTTTTGGCGAAAATTTTCTAAAAAACCGAAACTTTGATCGAAGGGCGCCACGGGTATATTTAATCTGATTGGCCTCAAATTTGTACCAAATAAGTTTTAAGCGTAGGAGGATAAAAATTTTCCCGGACGTTCAAAATTGGAAGAAAAAATTTTATACAAAAAAATGCAAGTCTAATGTATTATATTATTACTTTTCTCCTTTAAATGTTTTTGTTATTTTAAATTTTCTTTAAATTAGTTTTAAAATTATACAGTGCAACAACCAAAATCGGAATGGGATGAAACCAAAAGCAAATAAAAGTTGTAATTTTCCATAACAAACCCCTCAAGGATTTTTTTAGTTCATCGCTAAATTATTAATGTCCGACGGCTTCGGCCAAAAAGCACTATTCGGCCAATATTCGGCTTCGGCCACATTTTTGGCCGAATACCGAATAATTGTGTAAAAGTTGTACTCACGTGGTGAAAAACGCACTAAACACACATTGAATCAAGTTAGTAAGTCACAAAAACATTTTGTTAAGTGTTTTAAAGTTAAAACAAGATTTTACACTCAAAAAAATGTTTCGATTGAAAAATAATTACACTCAAAAAAAATTTTATTTACAAAAATGTCTAAAAAAAGCTTTTTTGTTTAAAATAAATCGTTCTAGACAATATTTTTATACATTTGTGTATTTCGCCAAGTCGAGTTTTACTTTTTTCTTGTTTTTACTAAAAAAAACATTTTTTTTTTAAATATTCGGCTTCGGTTTCGGCCGAATAGTGAAAATTAGGCCGAATATTCGGCTTCGGCCAAAAAAGGTGTATTCGGTCGGACACTAACAATTACCTACTTGAAAACTGCATAAGTGGCGTATACTTAATTTTTTAATTGACTTTAAATAACAATCAGAAAATTTTGAAATAATTTGTTTAATAATTTCGTTGTAGCGAAATCGACCCAAGGGTTTTCGAAAGAATCAAACCCACGACTCCCTGCTTAATAAGCTAGCACGCTATCAACTAACCCACAGTAGCCCCCTTAATATGCACAATAAAATTGAAACACAAAGAGTCTACTATTTTTTTATTTTTATAATCAAAGAAATTTAATCCCGAAAAATCCCGGAATCCCGAAAAATCCCGGGATCCCGAAAAATCCCGTTTGACAGCCCTACTACCTGCGCAAGTTAAACACGTTTAAAGCCATTGCGAATCTTTTTAATATTCCAAGATCCATTCGCGTTATATCCTCCAGGGTATTTAAGCTTATCTGACCAGTACTCGATCAGCGACTCCTTGCCACCGCTGGACATTGACAAATAATGTGTTTTATCGTTTTATCCACTCCTGGTGAGGCGCATCTTTTACAACTGGCGTCTGAGATGAGTCTTATATTCTTAGCATGAATGCCGATGAGACAGTAACCAGTTATTATTCCCGTCAGAGCTCGACATTCCCTTCTCGTAAGTAATAAAAGGTATTCAGTTTTGCCTTGGTCATAAGTTGGCCATAAAGTTCTGCTGATTTTGCATGTTGTCAGTTCCCTCCATTTCCTGTTTGCTTTTGCAACATTAATGGAATTTCGTCTCAGTTTGTAGTGTTGGAGCGATGGTAAAACTAGCACTGTGGTACCTACACCATCAGCTCTTCGTCTGCCCTTTCATTTTCTATTTGGCTATAAAATCGCTAATTATGTGACCCTAATTTTTTGTAGGGACGTGTAGGTTAATAAAATACACCAGAATCTATCAAAATACCGATTTTGCATTTTAGGTGACGATAATCGCTTTTTTTGGAGTCCTCTTTAATAGGGAAGGGACATCTTAAAAAAAAAAAACAAGTGAGAGTGTTAAATTCGGCTGTGCCGAATCTTTTATACCCTCCAAAATGTAAAAAAAAAATAACATTTTTTTTAGGGGCATCTTTTTTTGGTGGGGGGAGTGGTTTGGGGGTTTGGTGGGAGACATTGGGGGACTCCTTCCCCTTGTGATAGATGTTATCAAATGGATTTATTATGATTCATGCAATTATTTAATCCCGCCCCACAAAAGGGGCGGGTCAAACTTTATATTTATTTTATTTATCCGCTGGGTTCACATGCAGGGTTTTGAGCTTCCTCCCACATAAAAATGTTGCATTTGCTTAAAAAAAGTACAAAAAACCCTGCGGAAAATACCCAAAATACCATTTTTCAAAGGTTGGTTTAGTTCTCCAAGGGGGAACTTATTTCCCCTTGGTCCGATTTTGCCCATTTCCGAACTTAACCTGCCTAGGAATATAATACGGCGTTCACACTTGCTGTTTTGAAGTGTTTAAAAGTGAGATGTTTAAAAAAGTCTTTGTTCTGTGTCCATTACGTTTTTATTCTGCTACTGGTGTTTTGTTAAACAGCTTGTTTAAGGTCGCTAGTGTGAACTCCATATAAGACATATTGGTGCCAAACTTCGAAAGGCTAGCTCTTTTATTTTGGACTGTATCGTGTCCTCTACAGACGGACAGACGGTCGGACATCGCTAGAATGTCTTAGAATCGATCACTGTGCTAAATTCGCTATTTTATGGGGGGCTCAGAGTCGCTTCCTGAGTCTGGCGCCACTAATCATTAATTTCGGTTTTTTTCTTTCTTAATTCTTGATCGGGTGGCGTTTTTGTTTTTTTTTTAATTTCCGTGTGCCCCATAAACTGCAATTCAGTCCAAGGTTCTATTTGTGCCTATTTCTTTAAGCAAATAGAACCTTGTTCTCAAGTCTCGTGTTGGATTCTGTAATCATACTTAGAACTTACCTCTAAAATATGTTCAACACATGGAATACGTCTTAATAACGGTAATAAACGTAGTTCAGCACAGCCAAAATCAACAATCTATTTAAATATTGCTATATGAAATGCAAAGTTAATAAATCAATGTGATCGATTACCTTTTTCAATGGCTGTTTCCAACATGGATCTTCTACAATGCGAACGGCTGTTGAATAGCGTTGTTCATAGACGGGAGGATCAAATTTTATTTGACCTTCAGGAGTGATATATGTCTTACTATTTAAGCCACCATTAGGTAAATGATAGGAAAACATATTTTAAAGTGATTTTTATGTTCATTCAATTTTTAATTTGATTTTCACTTGATTTTACAGGCAGTTTGTAAACAACTTCAATTTGTAATTGCATGTAAAACAATTCACAATAGTGCCGGCATCTTAAACAGTGTTGCCAGTTTTAATATAAAGTAATCCATCGACCGTTTTGAAGATCTGGCATCACCAAAGAAATTTGGAAAATTCTGACAATTCCAAACTAACCATTACACCCGTTCTAGATTAGCAATCATCACTTCCATCATACGTCACAATCGATAGTAATGGCTGTGATTGCTAATCCGGACAGTTGTATACAATGATGGTATACAATTGATGGTAGAGCGCCTGTTCTACACGCAAAAAAAACTTGTGTCGGAGTGAGCAAAAATCTGGCATAATTTTACCAAAAATATGCTAAAACTACAACCGACGAAGTAGTTTTCGTAATTTAGCCAAAACACTTATGTAAAAAATTTTGAAGAAAATGCTAATGCTATTTAAGCAAAAACTTGGTAAAATATACCAAAAGAAATATGGTGAAATACACCAAAATTATTTGAAAAGCTGACTAAAAATAATGCTAAAAATTACCACATTTATGCTAAAATAAATTTTCAATAAATTTTTGTAAAAATTTGTATATTTGTTGAATTTAAAATTTTCACAGAATAAATCCATATTAATATAATAAATGTTGTGTAGGATTTAATTTACCACCGACCAACTGACCCTTTTTGTACAATTTTCTCGGGTGACTGCTGCCTACGCTTCTTCTTGAAGTTAAGGATCCGCTATAGCTTCACGAATTTATTTAAAAGCATCCTGTAAAAATAGAAAATTATTACAAAACATAAATTTTTAATTTAAAAAATTGGTTAACCACATTGGTCTCTTGGTAAGGAGGAACACTTACTTTGTCATTCCATTTGTAACTCATCAAAACAGGTATGGACTCCCTTGGCTTTGGGTTTTTAGGTTTAATTTTATAACTAAAGGCAGGATTGGTGTCCACGCTCTTTATTGTAGTGAAGGATTCTCCATAGCTTCAAAAATTTATTTAGCAGTACCCTGTAAAAATATAAAATTATTACCAAACACTAATTTTTAACTAAAAATCTATTAAACCTTATTGGTGTCTTCGGAATGCGGGTATACTCACTTTATCATTCCATTTGTTATTCATCGAAACATACGTCTGGGACTCCATTGGTTTTTCTTATTGAATGGTGTTTTAAGTGATGAAAACAAAATTAACTTTAACATTCTTTTATCTTACATTTATTTATCTTTTAGAAAACTAATTATTTATTTTTATTTATGTATTAATTTATTTTTATTTTATATATCAATTTCCTTTTTACGTTTTTATAACACAAAAAATAAACGAACAACGCACGCACACAAAAATACAAAATGAAAATGGCGGTCTGTATTTGTTTTGTTTTTTTGTTGTTTTCTTTCGATAAATTTTTGTGCAGGTAATTTGCGTTATTGAGCAAGCTACTTGGTTATTTTACATAAAAAATGAATTATGTTACTTTAACATCGACAAGCATAATATAAGCAAAAAATTGCTAAAAATTTTTTTTTGGTATGAAAAAAGTTTTACCAAGTAGGATTGCTCAATCTTACACAGATTTTTTTTTTTGCGTGTAGTGTCACCCGCGGATCTTTATGGAATTGGTTTTATTTTGTAGAGCAGAAAAAATAAAGGGAAAAGTATTTTTTTAGCGGTCCAAATTAATGTTTCGGGGGAAGAAACAGTAAGATTTTAGTTTTTTCGCTTATCCCCCACCTTATGCAAGGAAACCTAGTCATTTGGCATATAAAATGAAAGGTCTTTGGAAAACCTATCCAAGACAGGTCGCTTTACAAGTCCGTTCATCTAAACGGCTCTTAATTAAAACAAAAAAATCAAAAGTATGGAAAATTAAAATTTTTTTTATTGATAAGTTGTGGCTGGTAAAAATCGCTAGATTTCCCGCTGCCCGCTAAATCACTTTTTTCCCCGCTAGACGCAAAATAAAAACGCTAGTTTTAGCGGGAAAAACACCAAATTGGCAACAGTGTATGGTGCTATAACATTTATTTCCAAATATGTATAACATTTGACTATGGCACACGAGAAATAACACGATTTTGACATATGTCGGAATAAATGTCCACATAATTATATAACCCACTGGCTCCACCTTCTATAATTATGTGGACATTTATTCCGACATACGTCAAAATCGTGTTATTTCTCGTGTGCCATAGTCAAATGTTATACATATTTGTGTTGGAAATAAATGTTAACATAGTTCTCCAAACATAAGTCTTAACAATTATGTTAACATAAGAAACGTCAAATTCATGAGTTTGTTGATGCCGACATTTTGGAAAAATACAAATACGCAAAAAACATTCACTTTATTAATAATAAATGTTGTTTTTTGAAAGAAAGTAACTTAAAAACGTTAAATTAAAGCATTTTAATTAAAAAAAAATGTGTTATATGTATTAAAAAAATAAATAAAAAATAAAATCCAAACGACCTTCATCAACAAATTCCTGAAAAAAATGAGTTAACATAAATTACGATTACCCACCCTTTAACATAAAATGAAAATACAAAAAAATTCTGCCGACGTTATCTCTTATGTTATCTACAATTTTATGTTGGTGTATCCGGAGCGGAAGGTGGAGCCAGTGGGTAAAGGCCTAGTTAGCCGAGAAAACGTAACCGTAACCCTAACGTAAAAAGTCAGCTGATTGTTTTTGATATGCGTAAACTAATGAAAACGATTACTGAATTCAATTGTCACGTAAACGGAACGTTCCGACCTGTTTAAAATAGAATTTTACAACGTTTCTACGTGACATTTGAAAACAGCTGATTTTCGGTTTGTTTATTTCCAAAAAAAATGTGATACAAAACTAAAAGTGCAAAACAAATAGAAAAATCACTAATTCAATTTAAATAAACAAACTAATTTAAAGCCTACATATAAAAAACATAAATAAAATCACAAAAATGAACGACGAGTTTTTTTTTACGTCAAAAACATATGACACGTTATTAAGTTTCGATAATTGCACTAAATAAATACGCTACGGTTAGGGTAAAGATACGGTTACGTTTTCTCGGCTAACTAGGCCTTAACGCTCACAATTCTAGAAGTTAAAAATTAACTTGCATACATTGTGAATGATTCTCTTATTGTTAATGACTCTCTTTGGTATTAATAAAAAAAGATAAATGTTTTTGTGTTGCTTTCAAGCTAAATTGCATTTAATAAGCTAATTTTATTAATATTTCATCGAAAATGTGTAATATTTTACAAAACTATTCCAAACGACGCTAAATTAAACTAAGAAATTTATGGAAGTTAACGTTTCGTTTTTTTCGTTTTGACGCATGCTAATACCAAATTCGTATTCATTTTTTTAAACACGTTTAAGCACTTAAACATGTTTATGTACCTTTACAAGTTTAAATTTAAACATGTTTAAGTGGTTAAACATGTTTAAAAAAGTGAATGCGAATTTGGTATAACAATCAAAGTTTGCCAACAAAAAAGGCCTAGTGTTGCCATGTTAGCGTAAAACGGACTGAAAACCGCTCTGTTTTCTCCTAAAATCGCTCAGTTTTTCCCCATTTTTATACCCTCCAACTACAGTATGGGCACAGACTAAATACAGACCCGACTGTAGAGTTTTATAAGAAAAAATGGTGAAAAACTAAGCGATTTTAGGAGAAAACACAGCGGTTTTTAGTCCGTTTTACGCTAACATGGCAACACTTTCTACGACTTAGGAGTGAGTGAAACAACAAAAACTGATCTGGCATCCATTTTTCCAATGGCGCGTTATATTAGCTTTCTCTTTCTAACCTAATTCGTAGAATAATTTGAAAATATTAACCATATGGTTAAAGAATACTTTTTTGACACCTGTCACTTATGTCGAGTCTGTATTAGTCTGTGGTATGGGTTGTTGTTTCACTCACTCCTAAGTAGGGTTGTAAAAGTCTGCTACTTTTCAGTACTCAATACAACTCACAGACCTTTGAAGAATTAATTCACTTTTTGATTTGATTCGCAAAAAGATTAATTCATATTAATAAATCAAGGAATTAATTCTTGATGATTTGATTCAAAAGAATTAATTTCAACTATTTGTTGAAAGAATTAACTAATTTTTTGTTTAATTCCTTGTTTAAATAATGATTTGAATCAATTGATTTGAATCAAATTGATTTGAATCAATTGATTCAAATCAATTTGATTCAAATCAATTGATTCAAATCAATTTGATTCAAATCAATTGATTCAAATCAATTTGATTCAAATCAATTGATTCAAATCAAAAATGTTTTGAATCAGTTGATTTAAACATTTTTTTCTTAAATCAAAGTATTTACTTTACACACGCACACACATACTATAACATTTATGCTTGTGCGGTAGTAGCAAGCAAAAAGTCAAAGCAACAGAATTTAATAGTGTACATTTTATTGGCAGCGCACAAGCTGCATTTTTTAGCCTATGCCCGCATGCATAGGAATCACAAAAATACAAGACATTGCTTTAATATAACATTTATTAATTTGCACATATATATTAAGGGTGGGATAATGCACGACTTTTTGATATAATGGAAATGTATGTGTATAATAAAAATGTTAATCATTAATTGTTTTTGTGTTAAATTTAAAGTTATTTTTGTGCTGAAGAGCCAAATTCGTTATTGACTAAAGTAGAGATAGGCGCGTGAGTGAATTTTGACTCACACTCACTCACGCAAAAAATAATCGGATCACTCACTAATCACTCACGCAATATTTTTTTACTCACGCTCACTCACTATTCACGTGAGTAGTAAAAAACTTACTCACACGCACGCGTGACTCACGCCAGATTCAATTACGCTCACGCGTGAGTCACGCAAAATCCACTCACGCAATAAAATTTTCTTACCAAAAAAAAAAAAAAATTTAAAAAAAACAAGTAAGAAAATTATAGTCGGTCAAGACCGACCATATAATACCCTACACAAAGGTTTTCCGGAAAATGGGTCCCATGGATCGATTAGATCTATATGTTGTAATACCTTTAATAAGTGAAGAAAACACTCACAAATCAAATTTGAGTGAAATAGGCTTCTATTTGTTGACAATAAACCGCTTTAACTGAATATCGGGCGAAATTTTCACAAGGGGCCTGAGTGCAAAACTGGTCCGATGATTATCAGGTTTGATAAGGTTATTTAAGTACGCGTTTAACATACACAAACAAAATTTTAATTAAATATTTTCTATTTTCATGAAATTTGAGACATTTATGTGAAAATCGGGAAGGTGGTTTGTATGGGGGCTACAAGAAGAACTGGCCCGATTTCTTTGAAATTCGGAATGATGATATGTGAAGACAAAACATGTTTACCATCCAAATTTCAAAGCGATATCTTCTATAATACGGTTATTAGAGTCATTTGAGCCAAAACTAAAGAGGACCTTTGTATGGGGGCTAGGTCTAAATATGGACCGATTTTTTCCAATTTCAATAGGCTTCGTCCTTGGGCCAAGAGAGACTTAAGTTTCAAATTTCAAGTCAATTGATTAAAAATTGCGACCTGTATCGTGTTTACACCGTTTACATTGACAGACAGACAGACAGACAGACGGACGGACGGACGGACATCGCTAAATCGACTCAAAAAGTGATTCTGAGTCGATCGGTATACTTAAAGGTGGGTCTAGTACCAATATTTCGGGTAGTTACAAACATCAGCACAAACTCATTATACCCTGTACCACAGTGTGGTGTAGGGTATACAAATTTTCACGAAAATTAAAAAAAAAATGGGCAAATCAAAAAATCTAATCACGCAAACTCACGCAAAAAATAAATGACTCACTCACTAATCACTCACTCAGTTTTTTTTTCAAATCACGCTCACTCACAATTACGTGATTGCAATGAAAATCACTCACGCGTGATTCACGTGAATCAAGCAAATCACGTGACTAGCGCCCAACTCTAGACTAAAGGTACACATTTAATAAAACTGTACAATTTGGAGTGTTGTTTATTGATGGCGTGTGTTTAAAATTGACGACATTCCAATGACTTTAACGCAATCAGATATGATAAGATTTTTATAATGTGCATTTTTAGTGTTTGATTTAAGTGAAAAAAGTTTAAATCAAGTTGATTCAAACCAAAAGTGATTTGAATCAGTTGATTTAAATCAAAAGTGATTTGAATCAGTTGATTCAAATCAAAGTGATTTGAATCAGTTGATTCAAATCAAAGTGATTTGAATCAATTGATTCAAATCAAAATATATTAATTCAATTTAATCAAATCAAAGAATTAATTCTTTGCAATGAAATTAAGTGATTTAAATAATGAATTAATTCTTTTCGATTTATAGAAACAGGGAATTAATTCAATTATTTTAAATCAGATTTAAGAAATTGAATTAGGGAATTAAATCTTCAAAGGTCTGACAACTCAATACTTTTTGAATTGGGTACTCGATACTACTCGGTACTTTTTGTTTAGTATACGCTCAGTATGTTTTTTAAGCAAAATTTAAAAAATTATATATATTACATTATATTTATACATCATACATTATTTTTATACATTATTCAGTATTTTTGACACTTGTTTTATACAAGCGCCAATGGCTAACGGATTTTTTAAAATATATTTTAAAAAAATCTTATACGATTTTTGCACTTTTTAGATAAATTTATTGCTAAAATGGAAAAAAAATACAACCCTAAAAAGTATTGGGTAGGGACTTTTTGGTAGTGGGTACCCGGAAAATTTGTTGGTACTCGATACCAAGTACCCAAATACCCGGTACTTTTACAACCCTACTCCTAAGTCGTAGAAAGTGTTGCCATGTTAGCGTAAAACGGACTAAAAACCGCTGTGTTTTCTCCTAAAATCGCTTAGTTTTTCCCCAGTTTTTCTTATAAAACTCTACTGTCGAGTCTATTTAGTCTGTGGTATGGGCACAGACTAATACAGACTCGACAAATATGACAGGTGTCAAACAAGTATTCTTTAACCATATGGTTTATATTTTCAAATTTTTCTACGAATTAGGTTAGAAAGAGAAAACTGATATAACGCGCCATAAGAAAAATAGATGACAGATCGGTTTTTGTTGTTTCACTCACTCCTAAGTCGTAGAAAGAGTTGCCATGTTAGCGTAAAACGAACTAAAAACCGCTGTGTTTTCTCCTAAAATCGCTTAGTTTCCCCCCATTTTTTCTTATAAAACTCTACTGTCGAGTCTGTATATAGTCTGTGGTATGGGCACAGACTAATACAGACTCGACATAAGTGACAGGTGTCAAAAAAGTAGTTCTGAACCATATGGTTAACGCACCATCTACACGTGGGAGAATTCTTTCATGAAACCAGAGATAATGTCGGCAGAGAAACCGTTGAGATATATCAACATTTATCTCAATATCAAGCGGTGTGGAAAACGAACTGCAATAATTGTTGTGAGATTTCATAATATCAGACGCACAAATTTGATTGAATTAAAAAAATAAAATTTCTTATTAAAAACACTTAAATTTTTCTATTTATTATTAAAGTATTTCTTTAATAATCACTTGTGTTTAAAAATGGCTTTAAAAAAAAATTTAAAACTTTTAATTAAGTTAAAAGAACTTAAAGACCTTATAGATCTTTTTGATGAAGACGTAGTGGAACGGAGATGTTGGGTAAAACCACATTTAGAAAAGAGGCAGACTCATAGCTTGGAAGCGCATCTTTTGAAGGACATTTTATGGGATACGGACGACTACAGAAACTTCTGTCGAATTAACATTTCAGACTTTGAGGAACTTCTTTCGAAGGTAAGTACTAACAGCAATGTCACAAAAAAATCCTTTCCGAGTTTAATTGTTATTAATGACACTTTTAAACAGAAAAATTATCAGATTCTAAAGGTACCTACAGACGACGCAATATTATGTACAATATTCAATTATATTGATCGTGTGTGGGTAAGATTGACCATTGTACAATCGTCAATATTACCCACACACCATCAATATAATTGAATATTGTACATAATATTGCGTCGTCTGTATGTACCTTAAGACATTTTTCCTACAGAGAAGTTCATAAACCATGATACAGTTTGAATTTCAGATTTAACACTTTTCTATTGAAAACATATCTAAGAATCTGAAAATTTATTAAAAAAGCAAAATATCTAAGAATTAGAAAACTTTTTTTGCAACAACTGTTTAAGGATCTGGGATTTTTCTATAAAAAAATGATTTAGAATCGAATTTCAATTTTTTTTTTTATTATTCAAGGTGGATTCTAAAATAAGAAAACAAAATACAGTCATGAGAGATGCAATAGAGGCGCGAGTGCGCTTAGCTGTAACGCTCCGTTATATAGGCACAGGTGATTCTTATATATCCCTAGAGTATCTTGCACGTATATCAAAAAAGACAATAAGTGAATTTGTCCCTGAAGTTCTCCAAGCAATTATTGAAGTTCTTGGTGACCACTTAAAGATGCCGTCAACTGAAGAAGAGTGGAAAGCCGTTTCAGATGGATTTAACAATGTGTGGCAATTTCCTCACACGCTAGGAGCGATTGACGGAAAACATGTACGAGTTAAAAAGCCATCGAATGCCGGCTCGGACTATTATAATTATAAATCTTATCACAGTATTGTGCTTTTAGCCGTTGTAGACGCCAACTGTAAATTTTTGTATATTGATGTTGGTGGTAATGGTAGAGCCAATGATGTAACTCTTTTAAAAAACAGCAGCTTGTATGCAAATCTAAAATTTGGAAACCTAAACATACCTGCAGACGAAGCTCTACCAGGACAGTTGGAAAAACCGTCTTATTTTTTCATTGGAGACGACATTTTTGGCCTTGATCGTAATATGATGAAAGCCTATAATCGAAACTCCAAATTAACAACACCTGAAGAAATTTTTAACTACAGACTGAGCCGTGCTAGAATGTCGGTGGAAATGTCATTTGGAAGACTGTGCAGTCGCTTTCGTATTTTCCATAGACCAATTGAAGTAAAGATAGCAACGGCCGATTTAGTTGTGATAGCTTGTTGCGTTTTACACAATTTTTTAACAAAAAATGCAACTTCGTCATCAATTAACCACCCAGAACGGAATGTACAACCACTACCAAAAACTTTTTCATCCTTGCCTTTAAGGTACCTACATACGACGCAATATTATGTACAATATTCAATTATATTGATGGTGTGTGGGTAAGATTGACCATTGTACAATCGTCAATATTACCCACACACGATCAATATAATTGCATATTGTGCATTATATTGCGTCGTCTGTACGCACCTTTACAACAACATGAAACGGTTAGGTTTGCCAACAAAATGAGAGAAAATGTCAAAAAATACCTTATTGCTGAAGGAGATGTATCATTCCAGTGGGCGAAGATAAAAAAGCAAGTAGCTAACCCAGTTACAGTTACAATTAATTAATCCAGTTTTAACCTTTACATTTTTTTTGAATTCAATAAAACCTTTTTTTCAAATCTACAAAACTAAAATCAATTTGTTATTTTCTCTTCTTTTATAAAAACTTACATTCGGCCTTGCCGAATCTTTGGATACCCTCCACAACTAAAAAAAGAAAACAAGTAAATAAACAACGAAAAATATTACATGTTACTAAAGATTTTTATTTATATATTTATAAAAAAAATATGTAATTATTTTTAAAAAATTTGTACTGAAAAACATTTTCAAAATGTTATACTTTATAACAATATAATATATAAGTTACAAAAAGTTAAGTTACAAAAAATAACTAAAAGCTATTCAGAGATACATAAAATTGAATAAAATAAACAAAAACATAACAAAACATAAATTCATTTAAAAACAAGGACACTCAATTTTCATTAAAACTAAAAAAAGTTTTATAAAATAAATAAATAAGCACAGTCTTATATTAAGGGGGTGAAAGTGCACTCAAAGAAAAATAATTAAACATATTTATGAAATGGTATAAATATTTTTGTCAGAAAATTTCATTATATTTATGAAAATTTCATAAATAAAATAAAATTTTATGATAAAAATTGTTTCATATCATTTCACGAAAATCATAAATTTATTAAATAAAATTCATACAAAATTGCTTAGAAGCAAATTATTTTTAATTTACACCAAAGTTATTCCAATGTTAGATATTCTACATTTTATGAAACTGTTTCAATAACATTTTGTCATAAATATTTCACAAATACTATAAATCTTTTTACATTTTTAAAAATTTAAATATTATGAAATATTTTGAAATATAATATTGATTACGAAATATTTCGTAGATATTTTATTTTGCTTATGAAACGTTTCGTAATTTATAAATAAAAATTTATTTACTCAAGGGGGGTTAAAATGAAATCACCAGCCTTAATATTAGCAATTTTTAAACAAATATAAAAACATAAATTCACAATAATTTTTAATTTTGTTTTTTTTGTTTGAAAAATAAACTTTCATTATATTTTTAAAATTTTTTAACACAAAATTTGGTCAACTAGAATTTCCAGGGTTGCCACTCAAATGTGGAATGAAGGACAAAATCGGCGGCAGTTGTACAGCAAAAACTACTGCTTCGATTTTGATGAATTTTTTTTATTTTGTAGATTAATAAATTCTCTAGTACTTATCGTGCCCATTTTTTGAAATTTGGTCCTAATTATTTTTTTAATGAAAGAAGAAAAATAAATTTTTCCATTTTTTAAGTTAACACTAGCATAACTTCATCAAAAATACACATTTTAAAAAAATGGACACGACAAGTACTAGAGAATTTATTAATCTACAAATCAAAAAAAATTTCATTAAAATCGGTTCAGTAGTTTTTGCTGTACAACTGCAGCCGATATTGTCCTTTACAAAAAATCTTCCACATTTGAGTGGCAACCCTGGAAATTCTAGTTGACCAAATTTTGTGTTCAAATTTTTTAAAAATATTACAATAGTTTAACTTTAAAATAAAAAAAAAAGAATTAAAAAATATTTCGTATTTATTTTGTATATCTGTTTTAAAATTGATAACATTAAGGCTGGTAATTTTTTTAAATTTAAAATTTTTCTATAGAAAATTAAAAATTTTTCTATAGAAAATATTTCTTTAGAAAATTTTTCATCGAAAATTTTTCATCAGAAAATTTTTCATAGAAAACTTTTCTATCGAAAATTTTTCATTAAAAATTTTTCAATAGAAAATTTTTCTATAGAAAGTTTTCAATACAAAATTTTTGTATAGAAAGTTTTTCATCAAAAATTTTTCTATACAAAATTTTTCACCGAAATTTTTTTTATAGAAAATTTTTCTTCAAAAATTTTTTTATAGAAAATATTTAGAAAATTTTTCATCGAAAATATTTAGAAAATTTTTCATCGAATATATTTCATCAAAAATTTTTCTATAGAAAGTTTTTCATCAGAAATTTTTCTATAGAAAATTTTTTATCAAAATTTTTTTTTGTAGAAAACTTTTCATCAACAATTTTTCTATAGAAAGTTTTCATTAGAAATTTTTCTATAGAAACTTTTTCATAAAAAACTTTTTTATCGAAAATTTTTCCATAGACAATTTTTCATCAAAAATTTTTTCATTTTCATCGAAAATATATGGACAATTTTTCATCGAATATATTTCATCGAAAATGTTTCAATAAAAAATTGTTCGTGAAAAATTATTCTATATATTTCATCAAAAATTTTTTGATAGAAAGTTTTTCATTGAAAATTTTTTTATTCAAAATTTTTCATCAAAAATTTTTTTATACAAAATTTTTATCAACAATTTTTCTATACAAAATTTTAATAGAAAATTTTCCATCGAAAGTTTTTCTGTAGAAAATTTTTATATAGAACATTTTTCATCGAAAATTATTTTATAGAAAATTTTACACCGAAAATTTTTCTTTAGAAAATTAGAAATCACAAATTTTTCTATATACAATTTTTAATCAAAAATTTTTCTATAGAAAATCTTTCTAAAAAAAATTTAGCATCGAAAATTTTTCTATAGCAATTTTTTCTTCGAAAATTTTTCTATACAAAATTTTGTATTGAAAACTTTTCTATACAAAATTTTTCATCGAAAATTCGTCTATACAAAATTTATCTTCGAAAATTTTCATCGAAATTTTTATCGAAAATTTTTCATCGAACATTTTTCATCGAAAAATTTTCTATGGAAAATTTTTCATCGGAAATTCTTCATCGAAAATTTTTTATAGAAAATTTTTCATCGAATATTTTTTATCGAAAATTGTTCATCAAAAATTTGTCATCAAAAATTTTTCTATAACAAATTTTTATCGAAAATTTTTCTACAGAAAATTTTTAATCGAAAATTTTTCTATCGAAATTTTATCATCGGAAATTTTTCTATCGAAAGTTTTTCATTCAAAATTGTTCTGTCGAAATTCATCGAAATCGTTCATCGAAAATTTTTCTTTAGAAAATTTTTTATCAAAAATTTTTTTATAGAACATTTTTATCGAAAAATTTTTCATCAAAATTTTTTCTATACAAAAAATTTTTCTATAGAAAATTTTACATCGAAATTTTTTCTTTAGAAAATTAGTAATCAGAAATTTTTCTATATACAATTTTTAATCAAAAAATTGTCTAAAGAAAATTTAGCATCGAAAATTTTTCTATAGAAATTTTTTCTTCGAAAATTTTTCTATACAAAATTTTTTATTGAAAACTTTTGTATACAAAATTTTTCATCGAAAATTCGTTTATACAAAATTTATCATCGAAAATTTTTATCGAAATTTTTATCGAAAATTTTTTATCGAACATTTTTTATCGGAAATTCTTCATCGAAAATTTGTCTTTAGAACAGTTTCCTAAAGAAAATTTTTCATCGAATATTTTTATCGAAAATTTGTCATCAAAAATTTTTCTATAAAAAAAATTTTCTGTAGAAAATTTTTCTACAGAAAATTTTTAATCGAAAATTTTTCTATCGAAATTTTTTCATCGAAAATTTTTCTATCGAAAGTTTTTCATCCAAAATTGTTCTGTCGAAATTTTTTCATCGAAAATTTTTCTAATTTTCATCGAAAATTTTTAAAAAAAAAAAATTTTTAGCAAATTTTCTGTACAAAAATTTTTGATGAAAAATTTTCGATAAAAAATTTTCGATGAAAAATTTTCTATAGAAAAATTTTTGATGAAAAATGTTCTATAGAAAAATTTTCGATAAAAAATTTTAGATGAAAAAAAGAAAAATTTTCTGTAGAAAATTTTTCGATTTTTTCTATAAAACATTTTTTTATCGAAAATTTTTCTAGGGAAACTTTTCATCGAAAATTTTTCATCAAAAATTTTTCTATACAAAATTTTTTATTTAAAATTTTTCTATAGAAAATTTTTCATTTGTATAGAAAATTTTTGATAAAAAATAGTGTTATAGAAAAACTGTCAACGAAAATTTTTCTATAGAAAATTTTTATACAATATTTTTCATGGACATAGTCCAAGGATTAAGGTCATATATTTTTTTTTTTAATAAAATCAAAATTCTATAATCTTTATGAGTTTCGATACTTTTCGTAATTTGTTTAAGCCCTTTGGTGATTTTGGTATACTATTGGAATTACAATTTTGTTTTTTGACTTATTAAAAAAAACATTTTTGTGTTGAACAGTGTAACTTACATGAAAATAAATAGTGTAGCTTAAATCATTGGACTTTTTTACTGACTGTAAAACAGATCTGCATCAATTATACACCGAAAAAATTCCCCAGTTAGATAGTTACGAAAATCCTCAGTTGATTTGAAATAAATTTAAAATAACTGAGTTAGTTACGAACAACTGGGATTTTAATTAATTAAAACAATCTATCAGTTACCCTGTTTATAAAATTTAATTTATTTGTTTACAAATTTCAAAAATGAACATCATTTTATAAAACTAAAAAGGAAAAAAAACCCAAGCGGATTTTAATTTTGTAATGGTAAGTTTTTTTTTTTTTTTCTAATTTTTGTAAAAAAAATAACTAATAATATATTTTCAGATGGAGAATAAATAGAAGATAGCAGCCTAAAAAGGAGCCGGGAATTTGGTGTCTTGAAAATGAGAAGTTTAAGTTCAAAAGCTGGTTGTTTATGGATGTTTCAATATAATGAATGTAAATAAAATCTTAAAATAAAATAATACTGTTAAAAATAAAATATCGTTTCTTTAATGGTGAAATTAAAAAATAAAATATTTAGTCCCCATTGACAATTTTTATTTATTTACCAGTTATTACTACCTATTTTCAACGATTTCACAAATTTAACTAATATGCTGTTGCCTGTAACTGGAAATTCAGTCAAATTCAAAATTAGTTACCATCAACCGAGTGAAAACAACTGGGGCTCAGTTAGGTGTATTTCAACTGGGACTTAGTTAAATTTTTAGTAGCCAGTAACTGGGAAATTTTTTGGGTGTAGCACTTTCCAGTATATCCTTTTTAGAATTATTCATTAAGCTAATTGCTATAATATTTTGTATTTCGGCCATTGTCTCCGAAGCGGCAACCACTGGAAGCTCCGCCAGTTGTAGGGCAACAGTTTTTCCAAACGATGTATACATGGTTTCCTTTTCGGTATCCGATGAACTAATTTTAACTTGATTTATGTAAGCGTCAACGGCTGAACCTAAAATATCATCAACCTGAACTTTAGATTTTTTCTTGTTACATTTTTTTATTGGTAATGGAGTGTTGTTGTTTTGAGTAGTTTCCAAACCATTGTTTGTTGTTGTTTCTTGAAAATCAAATTGTGTGCTTAGTAAAGTCTTATTGTTTGTTGTTGTTTCAGGACTACTGTCACAGACTAAATACAGACTCGACAGTAGAGTCACAGACTAAATACAGACTCGACAGTAGAGTTTTATAAGAAAAAATGGGGAAAAACTAAGAGACTTTAGGAGAAAATACAGCGGTTTTTAGTCCGTTTTACGCTAACATGGCAACACTTTCTACGACTTAGGAGTGAGCGAAACAACAAAAACCGATCTGGCATCCATTTTTCTAATGGCGCATTATATTAGCACAGACTAAATACAGACTCGACAGTAGAGTTTTATAAGAAAAAATGGGGAAAAACTAAGCGATTTTAGGAGAAAACACAGCGGTTTTTAGTCCGTTTTACGCTAACATGGCAACACTTTCTACGACTTAGGAGTGAGTGAAACAACAAAAACCGATCTGGCATCCATTTTTCTTATGGCGCGTTATATCAGTTTTCTCTTTCTAACCCAATTCGTAGAACAATTTGAAAATATTAACCATATGGTTCAGAACTACTTTTTTGACACCTGTCACTTATGTCGAGTCTGTATTAGTCTGTGATATTAGCTTTCTCTTTCTAACCTAATTCGTAGAATAATTTGAAAACATTAACCATATGGTTCAAGACTACTTTTTTGACATCTGTCACTTATGTCGAGTCTGTATTAGTCTGTGGTAGAGTTTTATAAGAAAAAATGGGGAAAAACTAAGCGATTTTAGGAGAAATAACAGCGGTTTTTAGTCCGTTTTACGCTAACATGGCAACACTTTCTACGACTTAGGAGTGAGTGAAACAACAAAAACCGATCTGGCATCCATTTTTCTTATGGCGCGTTATATTAGCTTTCTCTTTCTAACCTAATTCGTAGAATAATTTGAAAATATTAACCATATGGTTCAAGAATACTTTTTTGACACCTGTCACTTATGTCGAGTCTGTATTAGTCTGTGCTACTGTATTGTGTTGACGAAAGAGGGTTGTCAGTTGTTGAAGTGAACATAAAACTATCCTCGCTGTTATCTAGAGCCAGAGAACTTTCCGTGAGAAGATCACAATTTTCCGAGCCAAACTGTATAATATTGTGTGACATTTTCCTTTTTTTTGGTTCCTTTAAAAAATGGAAAAATTAACTAAATTTCAGAAAAAAATGGTAATAATTTAGCGCTAAAGATTTTTACTTTTGGTTTAGTCAACATTTTTCTTTAAAATTAGGTCATTTCTCCTGCAGGGTATATACTTACTGTGGATAGATTGCTAGTTGTTTTCCTGTACACCACTGCGGAGTCCAAAAAATTCATTTCATTGTAGTAAAAAAGATTAGGATGATAAACTTCTTCCAACCCCATGCCAGACTTTTTTGAAAAGTCAACCTTCCTTTTTTCCGACACATAAGTGGACCGTAGATTTCTCATCTTTTTTTTAACTTCTTCTTCATCTTTTTCCATGTTTTTGGAAATTTCACTCCATGCATTTCGTTTTCGGTCTGTTCTTCTGTAAGATGCACTTTTGAAATCCCAAAGACATGGGAATTGCCGGAAAAGGGCAATTAATTTGAATACAAGTGACAGGTGTCAAAAAAGTAGTTCTGAACCATATGGTTAATATTTTCAAATTATTCTACGAATTAGGTTAGAAAGAGAAAACTGATATGACGCGCCATAAGAAAAATGGATGCCAGATCGGTTTTTGTTGTTTCACTCACTCCTAAGTCGTAGAAAGTGTTGCCATGTTAGCATAAAACGAACTGAAAACCGCTGTGTTTTCTCCTAAAATCGCTTAGTTTTTCCCCAGTTTTTCTTATAAAACTCTACTGTCGAGTCTGTATTTAGTCTGTGGTATGGGGGTATACTCACTTTGTCATTCCGTGTGTAACGCATCGAAATATCGGTCGGGGACCCCATAAAGTATATATATTATTGATCAGTGATCGATTCTAAGATATTCTAGCGATGTCCGTCCGTCTGTCTGTCCGTCCGTCTGTAGTTAACACGATGCAGTCCAAAATAAAAGAGCTAGGCCCCTCAAGTTTGGCACAAATATGTCTTATGTTCCTAGGCAGGTTAAGTTCGGAAACTGGCTAAATCGGACCAGGGGGGAAAAAGTTCCCCCTTGAAGAACTAAACCAACATCTAAAAAATACACATTTTAACATGTTTTTTTGAATTTTTATTAAATAAATGAAACATTTGGTATATTTATCGCGATGGGAAGGTGCTCTCAACGTCCCCCACAGACCCCATCAACCCCCCCCCCCCAAAAAATAAAAAGAAACGCCTCTGACAAAATTTTGTTTTTATTTCTTTTTACATTTTGGAGGGTATAAAAGATTCGGCACAGCCGAATTTAA
Organism: Pegoplata infirma; assembly: GCA_963921195.1. NCBI lineage: Eukaryota > Metazoa > Arthropoda > Insecta > Diptera > Anthomyiidae > Pegoplata > Pegoplata infirma. The sequence goes on along the minus strand of OY992538.1, from coordinate 95,651,833 downwards.
CACTCTCACTTGTTTCTTATAAAACTCTACTGTCGAGTCTGTAGGCCTTTTTTGTTGGCAAACTTAGATTGTTAACATGCATCAAAACGAAAAAAACGAAACGTTAACTTCCATAAATTTCTCAATTTAATTTAGCGTCGTTTGGAATAGTTTTGTAAAATATTACACATTTTCGATGAAATATTGATAAAATTAGTTTATTAAATGCAATTTAGCTTGACAGCAACACAAAAACATTTATCTTTTTTATTAAAACCAAAGAGAGCCATTAACAATAAGAGAATCATTCACAATGTATGCAAGTTAATTTTTAACTTCTAGAATTTTGAGCGTTAACACTAATGTGAACTTTGTAATAAAATCATTAAAATAAATTTTAAAGATAAATATACAATAGGAATTGTTGTATTTATAAAAATATACATATTAGCCCTGTTTTTTGCAGACCGGATTAAGATTAACTCTATTTAGTTAAAAAATGGGTCAAATCAAGTCCAGAATTTTTTTTTTTAATATATTTTTTTCTGAATTTACATCCAATTAGTTAATATAAACAGGAAAAAAATTAAGCGTTGTCCAAAATGTAAAACGGTAGCGGTTCTCACCCTTGATAGAAAACAAGAAAAGAATCGGAGAATCGAAGAAAACAAGAAAATGTTTGACAGATACAACAACAAAATACATGGCGGCTCGTTTTTCTCATTTTCTTGGTTTCTTCTTTTCTACATAGAAAATTTCTTCGACTTGATGCTTGAGTAAGTTGAAGTATAGAAAAAAATAAAAGTTTCTAGACCAACAAAACAGCTGATTAGAGAGGCATTTAATTATTTTGTGATATTTTCAGACTTTTTATACGAAATTTAAAATGAAACTTAAATGATTAATTATATTTTTACTAAAAATCGCGTTGTTTAGTTTTATTTCGTGGTTTTAATTATGTAAAATAATTTGAGGTTATAGAAAATGTTAGTGTGAGAAAACTTGTTTAAATAGTTGTTCACTCTTTAGTGGAAAAAATCGGTAGAAAATTTTCTTGTTGGAAATTTCCTCAAATGTTTTCTATCAAGGGTGAAAACCGCTGGTGTAAATAAATTTGAGTTAATCCTACACGCAAAAAAAAAATCTGTGTAAGATTGAGCCACAGACTAATACAGACTCGACATAAGTGACATGTGTCAAAAAAGTATTCTTTAACCATATGGTTAATATCAAAGACTAACAAGACTTCCAACTCATTTTGTTTTGCTGTCAGAAGACCTAACTCTTTGAATGTATTTGAGTTAGGTCCTCGTTAGTATTGGTGCACCTAACTTTTTTCACCACTGACAAAAAAGATTTTCACCATCCACAGAGTTACTTTTGTTTTTTAATTTGTTTTTAGTTTGTGTATTTGTTAATAACAAAAATTGAGAAAGCATAAATAAGCATTAAAAATTAAATTTTAAAGTGCTAGTACTCACATAAATGCAAATTTGCAATTAAAATTTATAAAAAAAAAAAAACTTAATACAACTCTGAACTGGGTCTTAAAATTTACCACAACTATTTCACCCCCAAATAATTACAAATGTCAATTAAAAAAAAAATAAACAAAAAATAGATTTTTTTCATTAACATCTTTTTATATGGATGTTTATTAAGAATCATTTAATAATCATTTTTAAAAAGCGTTTTAAGAACTTTAGTATCGGTCAAGCTAATGGCATGGCTAAAACACACCCAAGTCGAACGCCAGTAAAAAACTTTGGAGGTGCCACCATTAATTCAGCCAAATTTTTTTTGGAGCTACGATGAAGCTAATAGCAAGATATTAAGTCATAAAAGAAACCGAATTTCATCTATGCTGTAACCAACACAGTTACCAACAAAAGAAAGCTCAGTTGGAAAGATTTTTAAAGTTCGATGAGGCCACTTCGGTAAAGTAATTAACGCTACCAATGCTAAATAACAATTTCAATGAACGCTCAATGAAATCTGCAAAATTGGACCGCGCCATCTAATTTTGTAAGTTATGATATCTATAAAATCAAATGGCTTCACAGTTTGGAAGTGCTTCAAAGTTTGTTTCTGTCATGAATAATAAATCTCAGTTTAATATTTACTTAAAAAAAAGAATGGGTATTTTTATTGCAATATTTGCGATTAATTTAGGTAACATTTTTTTTTAATTTATTGTACATACATATATTAAGATTCTAATGATTTTTTCTATTTAAAAAGTCTCAGATTCTGACACGTTTTCCTATAGAAAAAGTCTCAGATTCTGAGACATTTTTCCTATAGAAAGTCTCAGATTCTGAGACATTTTTCCTATAGAAAAAGTCTCAGATTCTGAGACATTTTTCCTATAGAAAAAGTCTCAGATTCTGAGACATTTTTCCTATAGAAAAAGTCTCAGATTCTGAGACATTTTTCCTATAGAAAAAGTCTCAGATTCTGAGACATTTTTCCTATAGAAAAGACTTTTTCTATAGGAAAAATTTCTTTTTTATAGGAAAAATGTCTCAGAATCTGAGACTTTTTCTATAGGAAAAATGTCTCAGAATCTGAGACTTTTTCTATAGGAAAAATGTCTCAGAATCTGAGACTTTTTCTATAGGAAAAATGTCTCAGAATCTGAGACTTTTTCTATAGGAAAAATGTCTCAGAATCTGAGACTTTTTCTATAGGAAAAATGTCTCAGAATCTGAGACTTTTTCTATAGGAAAAATGTCTCAGAATCTGAGACTTTTTCTATAGGAAAAATGTCTCAGAATCTGAGACTTTTTCTATAGGAAAAATGTCTCAGAATCTGAGACTTTTTCTATAGGAAAAATGTCTCAGAATCTGAGACTTTTTCTATAGGAAAAATGTCTCAGAATCTGAGACTTTTTCTATAGGAAAAATGTCTCAGAATCTGAGACTTTTTCTATAGGAAAAATGTCTCAGAATCTGAGACTTTTTCTATAGGAAAAATGTCTCAGAATCTGAGACTTTTTCTATAGGAAAAATGTCTCAGAATCTGAGACTTTTTCTATAGGAAAAATGTCTCAGAATCTGAGACTTTTTCTATAGGAAAAATGTCTCAGAATCTGAGACTTTTTCTATAGGAAAAATGTCTCAGAATCTGAGACTTTTTCTATAGGAAAAATGTCTCAGAATCTGAGACTTTTTCTATAGGAAAAATGTCTCAGAATCTGAGACTTTTTCTATAGGAAAAATGTCTCAGAATCTGAGACTTTTTCTATAGGAAAAATGTCTCAGAATCTGAGACTTTTTCTATAGGAAAAATGTCTCAGAATCTGAGACTTTTTCTATAGGAAAAATGTCTCAGAATCTGAGACTTTTTCTATAGGAAAAATGTCTCAGAATCTGAGACTTTTTCTATAGGAAAAATGTCTCAGAATCTGAGACTTTTTCTATAGGAAAAATGTCTCAGAATCTGAGACTTTTTCTATAGGAAAAATGTCTCAGAATCTGAGACTTTTTCTATAGGAAAAATGTCTCAGAATCTGAGACTTTTTCTATAGGAAAAATGTCTCAGAATCTAAGACTTTTTCTATAGGAAAAATGTCTCAGAATCTGACTTTTTCTATAGGAAAAATGTTTCAAAATCTAAGACTTTTTCTATAAGAAAAATGTTTCAGAATCCCATCCCACAATCTAAGACTTTTTCAATAGGAAAAATGCGTCAGAATCTGATACTTTTTCTATAGGAAACATTTTAGCTGTAGAAAAAGTCTAAGACATCTTTCGTATAGAAAAAGTCTTAGATTCTGAGAAATATATTCTATAAAAAGTATTAAAATCTGAGACATTTTTCCTATATATAAAGTCTCAGATTCTGAGACATTTTCCGATAGAAGGTCTCAAAAAGAAAAACATATAACACAAAAACCTAAACACGGTTGAAAAAACTGATGCGAGCACAGGAATATGGTTTCCTTGTCCGAAGCTAGCTTTGTCTCAGCGACGAGGTATTTCATCAAATTATTGGCAGTACGGCAAAACACAAGTCCACAGAAAAATAGGCAACTGAAAGATACAAAAGCAGCAACACTAAAGATTAGAATCTAAACACAAAAACAAATTTATAACAATAATACCTTTAATGCAAGTAATATAGCACAATGTTTATTGTACATGTTTTCCACCCCTTCTTTGCAACCGCAATCTGAATAATGACAATTTAAGTTTTTTCGATTTTGAGCATTATTAATACAAATTTAATAATTTAAGATCAAATTAATGAGAGATTTTATTACACTTACCAAGTATCTTGTGCAAAAAAAACAAAACTCATCTGTAAATTTGATATTTTATCTTAAAAATGAAATAAACAAAATTTGTTTATATTTTTATTACAAATGTCATATTTTTTTAATTCACCACACTTTCCCAAATGTGTTGAAATACACAGTACCTGTATGTGTGAATTAATTAATTGAGGTTATGTAGAGTCGGAGGTCTTGTTAGTCTTTGGTTAATATTTTCAAATTATTCTACGAATTAGGTTAGAAAGAGAAAACTGATATAACGCGCCATTAGAAAAATGGATGCCAGATCGGTTTTTGTTGTTTCGCTCACTCCTAAGTCGTAGAAAGTGTTGCCATGTTAGCGTAAAACGGACTAAAAACCGCTGTGTTTTCTCCTAAAATCGCTTAGTTTTTCCCCAGTTTTTCTTATAAAACTCTACTGTCGAGTCTGTATTTAGTCTGTGATTGAGCAATCCTACTTGGTAAAACTTTTTTCATACCAAAAAAAAATTTTTACCAAATTTTTGCTAATATTATGCTTGTCGATGTTAAAGTAACATAATTCATTTTTTATGTAAAATAACCAAGTAGCCTGCTCAATAACGCAAATTACCTGCAAAAAAATTTATCGAAAGAAAACAACAAAAAAACAAAACAAATACAGACCGCCATTTTCATTTTTGTGTGCGTGCGTTGTTTGTTTATTTTTTGTGTTATAAAAACGTAAAAAGGAAATTGATATATAAAATACAAATAAATTAATACATAAATAAAAATAAATAATTCGTTTTCTAAAAGATAAATAAATGTAAGATAAAAGAATGTTAAAGTTAATTTTGCTTTCATCACTTAAAACACCATTCAATAAGAAAAACCAATGGAGTCCCAGACGTATGTTGCGATGAATAACAAATGTAATGATAAAGTGAGTGTACCCGCATTCCGAAGACACCAATAAGGTTCAATAGATTTTTAGTTAAAAATTAGTGTTTGGTAATAATTTTATATTTTTACAGGGTACTGCTAAATTAATTTTTGAAGCTATGGAGAATCCTTCACTACAATAAAGAGCGTGGACACCAATCCTGCCTTTAGTTATAAAATTAAAACCTAAAAACCCAAAGCCAAGGGAGTCCATACCTGTTTTGATGAGTTACAAATGGAATGACAAAGTAAGTGTTCCTCCTTACCAAGAGACCAATGGCGTTAACCAATTTTTTAAATTAAAAATTTATGTTTTGTAATAATTTTCTATTTTTACAGGATACTTTTAAATAAATTCGTGAAGCTATAGCGGGTCCTTTACTTCAAGAAGAAGCGTAGGCAGCAGTCACTCGAGAAAATTGTACAAAAAGGGTCAGTTGGTCGGTGGTAAATAAAATCCTACACAACATTTATTATATTAATATGGATTTATTCTGTGAAAATTTTAAATTCAACAAATATACAAATTTTTACAAAAATTTATTGAAAATTTATTTTAGCATAAATGTGGTAATTTTTAGCATTATTTTTAGTCAGCTTTTCAAATAATTTTGGTATATTTCACCATTATTCTTTTGGTATATTTTACCAAGTTTTTGCTTAAATAGCATTAGCATTTTCTTCAAAATTTTTTACATAAGTGTTTTGGCTAAATTACGAAAACTACTTCGTCGGTTGTAGTTTTAGCATATTTTTGGTAAAATTATGCCAGATTTTTGCTCACTCCGACACAAGTTTTTTTTTTGCGTGTAGGATTTAACTAAATTTATTTTTCATTCTTTGCATTTTGGACAAAGCTTAATTTGTTTCTTTGTTTATATTTACTAATTGTATGTAATTTCAGAAAAAAAATTCTGGACTTGATTTGACCCATTTTTAACTAAATAAAGTTAATCCAAATCTTAATCCGGTCTGCAAAAAACAGGGCTATTATTTAAAAAACTTGCAAAAATAATTGTAAATTTTATAGATTGAGAAAAAAAAAATATTTTAACTGTAAAGGTGCGTACAGACGACGCAATATAATGCACAATATGCAATTATATTGATCGTGTGTGGGTAATATTGACGATTGTACAATGGTCAATCTAACCCACACACCATCAATATAATTGAATATTGTACATAATATTGCGTCGTCTGTAGGTACCTTAACAGCACTACATTTATTGGACAACCTTGCTTCTTTTTGTTCAAGTGAACTGAAACAAGTAAATTGAAACACGAAATTAAAAAATTTAGCGACTTTATGTATTTTTTAAAATACCAAAAAGTTTCGGTTTCGGCTGATATTCGGCCAAAATTTTGCCGAATACCGAATAGAGGCCGAAACCCCATTATTCGGCCGAAACCGAATATTCGATCGGACTCTACGGTTTTGTTAAATTTAAATACACGTCTTGCGATATTTTTTTTATCGTTTTTTAAGAATTCATTTTTTTAACTAAATTTTTGATTTTGAATCAAAATTAAATAACATTTTTTTTTTTAATATTAATAACTCATTTATTGACATTTTTGTCTTTTCAAAATTATAGCAATACAGAAGTCAATAACGTGTCCATGTCAATTCCGGAACTGCATATTCAAAGCCAAAATGCCTTATCTGTAATAAAACAAAATTAGCTGAATTAATAAACATAAAAATAGTTTCTAAAAAAAAAAAACATATATAAAAGTAAATTTTTAAGTTGCTGTCAGCGTAGTTGTATCATCAAGCTTGTCTTTATGACAGGGATAACTAAAAACTCATCATTGCCAACTTAAAAATAATACAGAATTTGTAAAAAAATATTTGTGAGAAATAAGGCATGCTCGGAACTACTTCCGAAAACTTGGGAAATGCAGTCAAAAATATCTAGTAATCGAACATACCTACAAATTAATGACATTGGAAGTCATTAATCTATTATACCGATAATAAAGCATTTGTGACTTTAATAAATTTAAATGTTGGTGCAATCACAAAAACTTGAAAATCGTATATTTCACAAAAATTTAAATACAAAACATTTTTTTAATTTATTACACACCTTTAAATTTAGTTACTCCGAAACAGCATGGAATAAAACAGCATGGGTACAAGCATTTTCAAAATTTGAAACTGAAATCAAAAGATAAAAAAAAAACACGTGTTAATTTTAAACACAAAATCGTCCATTTTGTTTTCAAAATGGTAATTAAAGAAAAAAGAATCAGACATAAGTAATCAACACACAAAATTCAGGTATATGCTTGTCTACTTGAATATCATCATGAAAAATGTGCATTCAAAATTAGTTTGTTCAACCTACCTATTATAAAGAACAATTAATTCCACAATTTAACCAACGGTTTCCTTCATTTAACCAACAGTATTATAGATAACGATCTTTAACCTAAAAAAAAAAAATAGAAACATATTCATTAGTTTCCTTTCTAAATTTTATTTAATACAATTATTTAAGGTGTTTAACTATCAGCAATAAAATAACCAATCCGCATAATATATTCAGACTGGGGCGGTATCAATAAACATCATAGAAACTTTTAATTTTTTGTTTTTTTAATGTTGAATACTAACCTTAAAAAGTTTCATTTCCGTGTTTCACATGAAGAAAACTCCACATGGCATCCATTTTTTCCCAAGATTTTTCATAAGAAAATTAACAAATTTCCATTATCCAAATTTATAAGACGTCTTTGTAAATGTCCATAATAACGTTAGTTGTAGCATCTACAATTATAAGAAACAAGTATTTTATTTAATAAAATGTTTTTCTTTTTGCTGCACTTATGGATTTTTTTTTTCATCAGTAAAAAAACCAATCAGCATGATTATCTCAGACTGGGGCGGTATACAAAAAGCATCATGTACGTAAATGATATTTTTCACTTTTAGTTTATTTAAAACTTACCTTATTAAATACTTTTGATATTAAATTAATTGAATTTAATATTCCTCAGCGTTTCTCTTTTTTTAACTTTTGATGTAGTCACTTTCCTTTCCAATGTATAAATGAACGAGTTGTTCTAGAATTTTTCGTTAAGTAGACATGTTGAAATTTTAATGTTGCAAATGGAACAAGAATGTATTGAATGGAAATATGGAATTGATGTTTTCTTAAAGTGGAATTGAAACATATTACAACCCTTGTTGCCAATATAGCGTAATTTGATTTTCTCCAGCAGCGGTGGTAAGCGATTTTTATCAACGATTTTGTGTCTTCACAATACAGTAGCAGACAGCAAAATTTCGTTTTATGGCATTCACATTGCGAGCTGCTTATAGTGCGTTTACATTGGGTTTCTAATCTAGTAAATTGCGATTTTAATCTACTTTGCAATCTGTACCGTTTACATTGGCATTTTTTACATTTGAGAAGATTAAGATTGACATTTATAGCAACAAGTTGGTAATATATATGTGTGACTGCGTCAAAAGACAGCGACGGTAATTAGTAGTCGTATGATTAAGACAATAATCACAATTGGGGCGGCAAGCGGTTTTCCGCAATTGTCCTCATAAAAATAGAATTGAATCTAGTTTGGCGGAAAAACGCGGCGGTTTTTTGTTTTAATACAAAACGTGTGTAAACAGTTGCGGAAAAACGCTTCCCGCTCCAATTGTGATTATTCTCTAAGTGTGCACACCCAAAAAAAAACAATTGTGAAATTATTTAATTTTAGGGTATAATTTACCTAAGATTTTTCGCAGGAATCCAACTTGAAAAGTTTCTTTGCATATTACCCGAATCAACTTAGGTAAACTTACAAAATGCATTTAAGCATTATTTCAAATTTAATTTTGTTTATTTAGCCACTATATTTAAATAAATGGTACAGTTTGATTGGTCAAATAACGTATTTTTTTTTAGGTTGATTTAATAGTTTTATATATCCCCTTCCATACAAAATGCTCAGTATTATAAATTTTAATTACATTTATTTTTAATATTTTTTTTTAATATAAAGGACAATTTTATAATAAAATATAAATACTAACAAGCTTAAAATACATACTTAGGATGATCAGTGACAACTAAATTTTTCTATAGAAACTTTCTCATAGACAATTTTTCTATAAAAAAAAAAGACAATTCTTCTTCTTTAGAAAATTTCTGACAGACAATTTTTCTATAGAAACTTTCTGAAAGACAATTCTTCTATAGAAAATTTCTGAAAGACTATTTTTCTATAAAAAATTTCTAAAAGACAGATTTACTATAGAAAATTTTTAACAGACAATTTTTATAAAAAAATTTTCTCAAAGACAATTCTTCTATAGAAAATTTCTAATAGAAAATTTTTCTATAGAAAATTTTTCAAAGACAATTTTTTTATAGAAAATTTCTGAGAAATAATTTTTCTACAGAAAATTTCTGAAAGAAAATACTCCTATAGAAAATTTCTTAAAGTAAAATTTTCCATAGAAATTTTCTCAAAGACAATTCTTCTATAGCAAATTCCTGAAAGACAGTTTTTCTATAGAAACTTTCTGAACGCCAATTTTTCTATAGAAAATTTCTGAAAGAAAATTTTTCGATAGAAAATTTCTGGTTGACAATTTTTCTATAGAAAATTTCTGAAAGATAACTTTTCTATACAAAGTTTTTGACGACAATTTTTCTATAGAAAACTTTTTCAAGCCAATTTTTTATAGAAAATTTCTATAAAAAATTTTTCAAAGAAAATTTTTCTATAAAAATTTCTCAAAGATAATTCTTTAATAGAAAATTTTTTAAAGATAATTTCCCAAAGACAATTATTCTACAGAAAATTTCTCAAAGATAACTTTTTAATAGAAAATTTAAAAAAAAAAAATTCTAAAGAAACTTTCTCAAAGACAATTTTTTATAGAAAATTGCTGAGAGACAATTTTTCTGCAGAAAATTTCTGAAAAACAATTTTTCTATATAAAATTTCTAAAAGACAGGTTTTCTATAGAAAATTTCTGAAAAAAAAAATTTTCTGAGACAATTTTTTTACAGAAAATTTCTGAAAGAAAATTTTTCTATAGAAAATTTCTGAAAGACAGGTTTTCAGAGAAAATTTCTAAAAGAAAATTTTTCTGTAGAAAATTTCTGGAAAAATTTTTATTAAAAATTTCTCAAAGACAATTTGTTTATAGAAAATTTTTTATAGAAAATTTCTCAAGGACAATTTTTCTATAGAACATTTCTGAAAGTCAATTTTTCTATAGAAAATTTCTGAAAGACAATTTTTCTATAGAAAATTTCTTAAAGACAATTTTTCTATAAAAACTTTCTCAAAGACAATTTTTAAATAGAAAATTTTTCAAATACAATTTTTCTATAGAAAATGTCTTAAAGGCATTTTTTTTCTATAGAAAATTTTTGAAAGACAATTTTTCATAGAAACTTTTTCAAAGACAATTTTTGTAAAGAAAATTTCTTAAAGATAATTTTTCTATAGAAAAGACAGTTTTTCTATAGAAAATTATTCTGTAAAAAATTTCGTAAAAACAACTTTTCTTTAGATATTTTTTTGTTTTTTTTAGAAAGTATCTATAGAAAAATTGTCTTTTAGAAATTTTCTGTAGAAAAATTGTCTTTCAGACATTTCTAGAGAAAAATTGTCTTTAAGAAATTTTCTATGGAAAAATTGACTTTGAGAAATTTTTAAAGAAAAATTGTCTGAATACATATTTTCTATAGAAAAATTGTATGAGAAATTTTTTATAAAAAAATTGTATTTAAAAATTTTTTTATAGAAAACTTGTCTTTAAGAAATTTTCTATAGAAGAATTGTCTTTCAGAAATTTTCTATAGAAAAATTGTCTTTGAGAAATTTTTATACAAAAATTGTTTTTAGAGATATTTTCTATGGAAATATTGCTTGAAAATTTTTTTATAAAAAAATTGTCTTTCAAAAAATTTTCTAAAGAAAAATTGTCTTCCAGAAATTTACTATAGAAAAACATCTTTCAGAAATTTTGTATAGAGAAATTGACAATAAAATTTTTTTTTTAATAGAAAAATTGTCTTTAGTTATTTTCTATAGAAAAAGTGCCTTTGTGATATTTTCTATATACATACAAATTTTCTTTGAGAAATTTTTTTCTGGGAAATTTTCTATAGAAAATTTGTCTGAGAAATTTTCTATAGAACAAATGTTTTTGAGAAATTTTTAAATGTTTTAAGAAACATTTTTATCAATTTTTTCTATCGAAGTTTTAAGTTTCTGAGACTTTTTTTCTATATAAAAATTTCAAATCCTAAGATATTTTTAGAAATATTGTCAGATTCTTTGTTATTTGTTCTATAGAAAAATTCTGTAATTCTGAGAATTTTTTTCTATAGAGAAATTCTCTATTTCTGAGAAATTTTTTCTATAGAAAAAGTCTTGCATTTTAAGACAATTTTTCTATAAAAAAAGTCGTAAATTCTTAAACAATTTTTCTATAGAAAAAAATCTCAGATTCTGACACAATTTTTCTACAGAACAAATTTTAGATTATGTGACAATTTTTCTACTGAAAAAGTCTCAGGTTCTGATACAATTTTTCGATGGAAAAAATCTTAGATTCTAAGACAATTTTTCTTTAGAACAATTTTCAGATTCTGAGACAATTGTTCTATAGAAAGTACCATATTGTGAGACTATTTTTCTAAAGAATTTTTTCTGTAGATGCTGAATTATCACTAACCGGAATCTGCAATCAAAAACCTCAAGTCATTTTCTGGATCTGCTTTGGTGTCTACTGTTGAACCAACACTGCGAACCGGAGACCAATTGTTTTATGTTTTTTATGGCGTTCCTTAAAATTAAAACTGCATACATTGGGTGGAGATTCCAAGTAATGTATTTTTACAAGTTCCGTGGCGGATGCCGCAAATGTTCGGATAAACCACCACCGTCTGCAACTGAAAGTTAATATTTTGGTTATCAAATATATAAACACATTATTTTTGCTTACCTTTTTAATTAATTCAATAAATTAGTTCCTCATACATATATTTTATAAAAAATTAAGGACAATTTGTTGTCAATGTGTTGTTTACAATGTGGCATTAATATGTCGACTTTATCGAATTAAATTTATTTATATTTATAAAAAAAACTTAGGTAAAAGATTCAAGTTTGTGTATGTTAAAATTAATATTGTAAACAATGCTATTTTACAAAATAAATGTCATATACAATTTAGTTAAAACTTGAGCAATTTCTTGTACTCAATATAAAAAAAAAAATACCTAAGTCACATTAGACTGTTTAACACTAGTTATTTTTTTGGGTGCAATTACAATTCTGGCGTTGGCCTTGAATTTAGCTTGTTCCCATACGTTTTGTATGTAGAACAAAATTCAAAGCCAACGCTAGCGTTTCAAAGCCAGAATAGAATCAATTCTATTTTCTTGGCTTTGCTCTCTCGTGAGTATTTTTTTTTGCTTTGGCATTGCCAGTCGTTACAAAAAAAGGGTTGATTTTGTTTATGAAACACATCTTGTTTATGAAACACATCTGTGTATTGGAAAATTATAAGAAAAGTACATATAAAAAAATATAATTTACCGCCAATTATTATAAAAAAAAAAAAACAAGTATCAAAAAAATATCAATAAAAAAACCAAAGGAGTTTTATGTTTCACCGAAAAAAAAAATTTTCAGGTAAAATTAATTTTTCATCCACCAAATAATTATATTTCTCTTCTTCTTTCACACAAGAAAAAGACGTGTGTAAAAATATCCAATCGAACTTGGTAACTTTTTTTTATATGGAGTTTAATGAATACCCACGCGGCTTGTTAAAATTTATCTAGATAATGTGTAAATTACATAATGCAAACCTTAGGTAAAAAGTCTATAGCTTTTTAGGATAACACATGGTGTTTTACATTTTATGCAATATACCTTTCATTTTTTGTCTATTGTAAAGCAGCACCACAGACTAATACAGACTCGACATATATGACAGGTGTCAAAAAAGTATTTTTCAACCATATGGTTAATATTTTCAAATTATTCTACGAATTAGGTTAGAAAGAGAAAACTGATACAACGCGCCATTAGAAAAATGGATGCCAGATCGGTTTTTGTTGTTTCACTCACTCCTAAGTCGTAGAAAGTGTTGCCATGTTAGCGTAAAACGGACTAAAAACCGCTGTGTTTTCTCCTAAAATCGCTTAGTTTTTCCCCATTTTTTCTTTTAAAACTCTACTGTCGAGTCTGTTTATAGTCTGTGGCAGCACTATATCACAGACTAAATACAGACTCGACAGTAGAGTCACAGACTAAATACAGACTCGACAGTAGAGTTTTATAAGAAAAAATGGGGAAAAACTAAGCGATTTTAGGAGAAAACACAGCGGTTTTTAGTCCGTTTTACGCTAACATGGCAACACTTTCTACGAATTAGGAGTGAGTGAAACAACAAAAACCGATCTGGCATCCATTTTTCTAAAGGCGCGTTATATTAGCTTTCTCTTTCTAACCTAATTCGTAGAATAATTTGAAAACATTAACCATATGGTTCACGACTACTTTTTTGACATCTGTCACTTATGTCGAGTCTGTATTAGTCTGTGGTAGAGTTTTATAAAAAAAAATGGGGGAAACTAAAAATATTAGTCAATTTGACGAACTTTTGTCAATTTTACTTCTTCATAGGATGTAAACTTGATGAAATTTCGTTGATTTGAATAAAATTTGTTGAATCTTAAAAAAAAAATTGACAAAATTTTGTTAAAGATCTACGAAAATTTTTTGTTGATTTTACCTACGAGATTTGGTTCGGTGTATAAGCCTAAAAATGATGATTGGACGCCATTTACAACAAGAGTTTTTTTGGAACAAGAAGGAAGCCATGAAAGCAATGAATATTTCGTAAGTTATAGTTTTATAAAAAAATAATTATAATATAGTAAATGTTTTTTATTTTATTTTATAATTTAAAAATAATATGTAATACCTATATTTTATAATTTAAATAAATAAAAATAATTAAAAACATAAAGGCGTCTTTCTTTTTATGGAAAACCCAAAAAATCATAGGTAATTTTAAGCACTTTTCTAGTAAAAAATAATCAATTATAAATGGTAGTTTCAATTAAATAATTTGGGTAATTTATTTATATTTTTTGCTCAATTTTCCGTTTCCTTAAATGGCAATATTACCTAAGGTTTTTTGCTTATATATTCCTTGTTTTTGTTCATAAACGTTTTCCTAAGGGAATTGAGTATTTTATGCTTTTAACTTGGGTAGTGGTCTGGTACACACTTTCCTTAGGTATTTTATACCCCAATTTTGTTTAAATTCACCCTTTTTATTTTTTTCGTGTTGTGTGTGTGTATACAAACAAACGCCAGAACAAAATTCAAAGCCAAAGCCTTTGTTTAAATCAAACGCCCTCTCTTTACACAAAATTCAAAGCCAACGCTAGAATTGTAATTGCACACTTACAAGGACAGTGACGGCGTTTACAAATAACAATGACGGCGGCATAAACATACTTGGCGGCGTCATCAAAACGGCAGGCACAGACTAAATACAGACTCGACAGTAGAGTCACAGACTAATACACCCAAAAAAATAACTAGTGTTAAACAGTCTAATGTGACTTAGGTAAATTTTTTTTATATTGAGTTCAAGAAATTGCTCAAGTTTTGACTAAATTGTATGTGACATTTATTTTGTAAAATAGCATTGTATACAATATCAAATTTAACCTACACAAACTTGAATCTTTTACCTAAGTTTTTTTTTATAAATATAAATAAATTTAATTCAATAAAGTCGACAAATTAATGCCACATTGCACATAGGGGCAGCTATATGGGGCTTCTTGGCAACAATTGAATTTTTGAAAAAGCGATTTTGTTATTTTTTTTTGTTTATATCGAAAGCCTATACTTTTCTACGCTTGACTGCATTTTTACTTTTTTGATTTATCCATTCTTCTTTTCTTACCATCGTGTTAAAGTTAGTAAAAGTTAAAAAAAAAACAAAAAATTATTTAAAATAGTCTTTAGTTGAAAACTCAAAATAAAAGGTATGCCAGTAAAAAATGTTGACACTATACACATGAATGGAAAGGTAGCTTTAGCACAAAAAATTTGCATTCATGCTGATTAAATTGCATTAAATATTAAACTAGTTATCGCCGTTCTAAGACATTTTTTTTTATAAAATTGTTCAAAACCTAACTTTGAAGGTCAAAAAGTGGACAATTATCCTACATTATCCTTAGTTACTTTTATACAGTGGTAAGTGGTATAATTCTTTACAAGAATCACTTATTAAAACTTGCTCGAAATGAGCCCGCGATGTGCAGTTGCATTTTAAAAATATTACCTTTTTTTTTGGAAATTTTTTTGTTATTTTTTTTTAATATATTAAAGTTATTTTTTGAACTAGAGATGGGCACATGAGCAGATTAGAGCGTGATTCACGTTATTCACGCGTTAATGTGACTGAATAAAATTTTACTCACGTGATTGTGAGTGAGTGTGAGTGGAGAAAAAATTGCGGGAGTGAGTGTGCGTGAGTCAATTTTTTGCGTGAGTTTGCGTGATTTATTTTCTCTTCATATTTTCTTCCGTACCAAAAAAGCAACAAAAAATTTGTAAAATTTTACTGAACTTTAAATTTTGTGAAAATTTTGAAAGATTTTTGAAATTTTTGTTTTTGAATTTTTTTTTTTGTATAATTAAGAGTTTCTTGAGTGTGAGAAAACGTGAGTGAGAGTGAAGCTTGCGTGAGTGCACGTGAGTGTGAGTTGAATTAAATTTACTCACGTGATTGTAAGTGAGTGTGAGTAGAAATAATATGCTCGTGAGTGAGTGTGCGAGATTCAAAAATTCGTGTCGTGAGAGTGAGTGAGTGTGATTCAAAAATCACTCACGCACCCATCTCTAATTTGAACACTAGAGTGACCACAAAAGATTTATTTTTTTTTTGTTTTTTGTAGGTCTTATCCCTTAAATTTGTTTATTTTGGTGCATACAAGTTTTGATTTTCTTAAAAAATATTAAGATGCCGCGATCGCGATTTTTTACGGAAATTAATATATTACTCATACGTTTTATATTATACCACATTATTGTATAATATTAGGAAAGTGAAATGTTTAACACTTATTATACTATATCTACAAAGCCGTTTTATTTAATAACCATTATTTTTTTATTTATTTTCATTTTTACGTCCGATTTTAACTTCATACGGCATAAATTTTTTTTATCAGAACATTTGGTGTGGAATGCTTCATATGTATGATTTTTCAATACAGTAATTGTTTTAACGGTATCCATAACCATATATAAAAATACAAGCATACAAAAATTTTTTACCTCTAACAAATTATTATTATTTTTCGTTTTTGCGAAATTTTTCGCAATTTTGCAAAGAAAGTCTTACATGTTTTTAGATAAATTTAATCCTTAAACAATGCTCTTTGAAATGGTGTGCATAACGTCTATAAAAATTCAGCGGTTTAATTGATGCCACAAAACATTACATCTTGCCCCTATGTGCATTGTAAGCAACATATTGACAACACATTGTCTTTAATTTTTTATAAAAAACATGAGGAAGTAATTTTTTTCATTAATTAAAAAGGTAAGCAAAACGAATGTGTTTATATATTTGCTAAACGTATATTAACCAAAATATTAACTTTCAGTTGCAGACGGTGGTGGTTTATCAGAACATTTGCGGCATCCGCCACACACTTTAAATCGGAACTTTTAGACAGTTTACATTTTAAGGAACGGGATACAAAACAAATTTAAGAGAACCCAATCATGCCTCAAGTGTTTCAGCAGAGGTAAAAGTTTAATATATAAAAAACAATTAAAAAACCCTAGACCTTGGTCTCACAATCTGGTACATTCTACAGAAAAATTGTCTCAGAATTAAAAAATTGTTCTAAAGAAAAATTGTCTTAGAATCTGAGATTTTTTATATAGAAAAATTGTCTCAGAACCTGAGCCTTTTTTGTAGAAAAATTTTTACAGAATTTAAAATTTGTTCTGTAGAAAAATTGTCTGAGAATCTGAGATTTTTTCTATAAATTTTTTTTCAGAATTTGAAACTTTTATAGAAAAATTGTCTCAAAATGCAAGACTTTTTCTATTGAAAAAATGTCTCAGAATTCGAGAATTTTTCTATAGAAAAAATTTCACAAAATTATAGAATTTTTGAACAAGTGTCAAAGAATCTGACAATTTTTCTATCGAAAAAATATCTTAGGATTTGAAACTTTTTTCTATAGAAAAAAAAACGTCTCAGAAACTTAAAAATTTTCTATAGAAAAAATGGACGGAGTCTGAACATTTTTCTATAAAAAATTTTCACAAAACATTTCAAAATTTCTCAAAAACAATTGTTCTATAGAAAATTTCTCAGACAATTCTATACAAAATTTCTCAGACAATTTTCTATAGAAAGTTTCCCAAAAACAATTGTTCTACACTCAGAAAATTATTGCAGTTACTACATGACGGTCGTTTGTGTAGTAAGTAGTAGCTGTTGTTTTTAACTACAATTTCGGTCGTTTTTGTATGAAAAAATCTCAAACAACTTTTTTTGTAGTAGTTTCAAAAAATAACTACAAAAAATATACTACACTGTAGCAATAGTTGATTTATGTAGTTGTTTTTAGTTTTTTTTCTAAAACTCGTTTTTTTTAGAAATTTTTATTGCAAACGAATGTGTCGAGCGAGTTGTCGTGCGGGATGCGGAAGGAATTATTTTTATACCAAATAAATAATATCTAAATAAATTAAATTACAATTTATTAAATTTAATTATAACAAAAAATATGTTTTTGGAAAAATATTCATGAGCGAAAGAAAATAAGTGGATAAATGAGATAACAAGTGTGTATAATATAGCGCTCACATAAGCGTGCGTAAAAACCAATCGGAAAAAAACAAAATAAAATGTGTGCAGTGTTTTGTTTTCTTATGAGCGCGCCATCTTTCTTTTCTTTGTATACACAACAGAGCAGGTACATACTTTTTTGAAACATTTCAAATTAATTCTTTTTTTTTATAAATCAATTTTGCCAAAGCATTTCGTTTTTTTTTATTCCAGACAAATTTTTATCAGTAGCGGTGAAAATTTGAAATGAACTATTAAAAAAACAAAGGTAAATACAATCAATTTATTTTGTTTAACATTTTATTAATATAATTTTTTTCTTCTATAATTCCAGATAAATACATCAAAAAATTGTCATCATGTCGAAATTCTATACAACCAACTGAAATGTATTGCTTTTTAAATAAATAAATATCAATCATTTAAACGTTTAAGAAATTTTTTAAATAAAATTTCAGGCAATTGTAGAAAAAACAACTGTATTAAACAGTTTTGTAGTAGTTTTTACTACATTTTGTAGTTGAAAATCAATAGTTAAAAACAACAACATGTTCAGTTGTTTTTACCGTTTATGTAGTGGACGCCTTTTCAACGACAAAATGTAGTCAAAACAACTGTCTTTTGTAGTAGATTTTACCGACATACTTTTTTGAGTGTATAGAAAATTTCTCAGACAATTTTTCTCTAGAAAATTTCCCAGAAAAAATTACTCAAGGAAAATTTGTCTATAGAAAATTTCACAAAGACACTTTTTCTATAGAAAATTTGTCAAAGTCAATTCTTCTATAGAAAATAACTCTAAGGACAAGTTTTCTATAAAAAAAATTCTGAAAGACAATTTTTCTTTAGAAAATTTTTTGAAAGACAATTTTTCTATAGAAATTTTCAAGCAATTTTTCCATAGAAAATATCACTAAAAGCAATTTTTTATAAAAAATTTCTCAAAGACAATTTTTCTATAAAAAATTTCTCCTACAATTTTTCTATAGAAAATATCTACAAAGACAGCTTTCTAAAGAAAAATTGTTTTTGCAAAATTTTTTAAAGAGTAATTTTCT
The DNA here is from genome assembly GCA_963921195.1 of Pegoplata infirma. Classification (NCBI taxonomy): domain Eukaryota; kingdom Metazoa; phylum Arthropoda; class Insecta; order Diptera; family Anthomyiidae; genus Pegoplata; species Pegoplata infirma. Next base: position 95,632,730 of record OY992538.1, on the reverse strand, counting down.
ATAGAAAAATTGTCTTTGAAAAAGTTTCTATAGAAATATTGTCTTTCAAAAATGTTCTATACAAGAATAGCCTTTCAGAAATTTTCTATAAAAAAATTGTATTTGAAAAATTTTCTAAAAAAAAGTTGTCTTTCAGAAAGTTTTTATAGAAAAATTGTCTTCAAGAAATTTTCTATTGAAGAATAATCTTTAAGAAATTTTCAGTAAAAAAATTGTCTTTGGGAAAGTTTCTATAGAAAAATTGTATTTCAAAAATTTTCTATAGAAGTATTGCCTTTCAGAAAATTTCTATAGAAAAATTGTCTTTCAGAAATTTTCTAAAAAAGAATTGTATTTCTATAGAAAAATTGACTTTCAGAAATTTTCTGTAGAAAAATTTTCTGTCAGACATTTTCTATAGAAGAATTGTCTTTCAGAATTTTTCTATAGAAGAATTGTCTTTGAGAAATTTTCTATAGAAAAATATTCTCTCAGAAAAACTGTCTTTGAGAAATTTTCTACAGAATAATTGTCTTTGAGAATTTTTCTATGGAAAATTGTCTTTCAAAAATTTTCTATAGAAAAATTTCTCTCAGAAATTTTCTATAGAAAAATTGTCTTTGAGAAATTTTCTATAGAATAATTGTCTTTGAGAACTTTTCTATGGAAAATTGTCTTTCAAAAATTTTCTATAAAAAAAAAATTTCTCTCAAAAATTTTCTAAAGAAAAATTGTCTTTGAGAAATTTTCTATTGAATAATTGTCTTTCAAAATTTTTCTATAGGAAAATTCTATAGAAAAACTGTCTTTGAGAAATTTTCTATAGAATAATTAACTTTGAGAATTTTTCTATGGAAAGTTGTCTTCCAGAACTTTTCTATAGAAAAATTGAAAGATTTTCTTTCAAAAATTTTCTTTAGAAAACCTGTCTTTCAAAAATTTTATATAGAAAAATTGTGTTCGAGAAAGTTTCCATAGAAAGATTGTCTTTAAAAAAGTTCCTGTAGAAAAATTCTCTTTGAGACCTATTCTATAGGAAAATTGTTTTTGAGAAATTTTCTATAGAAAACCTGTCTTTCAGAAATTTTTTATAGAAAAATTATCTGTTAGAAATTTTCTATAAAAAATCTCTCTTTTAGAAATTTTCTACAGAAAAATTGTCTTTGAGAAATTTTATATAGAAAATTTTTCTTCCAAAAATTTTCTATAGAAAAATTGTCTTTCAGAAATTTTCTATAGAAGAATTGTCTTTGAAAAAGATTCTGTAGAAAAATTGTCTTTGAAAAATATTCTATAGAAAAATTGTCTTTGAGAAATTTTCTATAAAAAAAATTGCTTTTCAGAAATTTTCTATGGAAAAATTATATTTGTTAAATTTTCTATAGAAAAATTATCTTTAAAAAATTTTCTATTAAAGAATTGTCTTTGAGAAATTTTCTATTAAAGAATTATCTTTGAGAAATTTTCTATAGAAAAATTGTATTTGAGAAATTTTCTATAAAAAAATTTGATATAAAAAAAATTATCTTTCAGAAATTTTCTATAGAAAAATATTCTTCCAGAAATTTTCTATCGAAAAATTATCTTTTAGAAATTTTCTATAGAAGTATTGTCGTTTAGAAAGTTTCTATAGAAAAATTGTCTTTCAGAAATTTTCTATAGAAGAATTGTCTTTGAGAAAATTTCTATAAAAAAATTGTCTCTAAGAAATTTTCTATAGAAAAATTGTCTTTCAGAAATTTTCTGTAGAAAAATTGTCTCTCAGAAATTTTCTATAAAAAAATTGTCTTTGAGAAATTTTCTATAGAAAAATTGTCTTTGAGACAGTTTCTATTAAAGAATTGTCTTTGAGAAACTTTCTATAGAAAAATTGTCTTTGAGAAAATTTCCATAAAAAAATTGTCTTTAAGAAATTTTCTATAGAAGAATTGTCTTTCAGAAATTTTCTGTAGAAAAATTGTCTCTCAGAAATTTTTTATAAAAAAATTGTCTTTGAGAAATTTTCTATAGAAAAATTGTCTTTGAGACAGTTTCTATAGAAGAATTGTCTTTGAGAAATTTTCTATAGAAAAATTGCCTGTTTGAAATTTTCTATAGAAAACCTGTCTTTTAGAAATTTTTTATAGAAAGATTGTCTATTAGAAATTTTCTATAGAAAATCTCTCTTTTAGAAATTTTATATAGAAAAATTGCCTTTGAGAAAGTTTCTATAGAAAATTGTTCTTCCTGAAATTTACGATTATGTTGAAGGCAAGTCTTTAAATCAAAAGTATATATTTTAAGCTTATTAATATTTATATTTTATTATAAAAATGTCCTTTTTATTAAAAAAATTATTAAAAATAAATCTAATTAAAATTTATAATATTGAGCATTTTGTATGGAAGGGGATATATATAAAATTATTAAATCAACCTAAAAAAATACGTCATTTAACCAATCAAACTGTACCATTTATTTAAATATATTGGCTAAATAAACAAAACTAAATTTGAAATAATGCTTAGTTGCATTTTGTAAGTTTACCTAAGTTGTTTCGGCTAATAAGCAAAGAAACTTTTCAAGTTGGATTCCTGCGAAAAAACTTAGGTAAATTGTACCCTAAAATTTTATAATTCCACAATTGTTTTTTTTTGGGTGTACAGACTCGACAAATATGACAGGTGTCAAAAAAGTATTTTTTAACCATATGGTTAATGTTTTCAAATTATTCTACGAATTAGGTTAGAAAGAGAAAACTGATATAACGCGCCATAAGAAAAATGGATGCCAGATCGGTTTTTGTTGTCTCACTCACTCCTAAGTCGTAGAAAGTGTTGCCATGTTAGCGTAAAACGGACTAAAAACCGCTGTGTTTTCTCCTAAAATCGCTTAGTTTTTCCCCATTTTTTCTTGTAAAACTCTACTGTCGAGTCTGTATTTAGTCTGTGGTAGAGTCACAGACTAAATACAGACTCGACAGTAGAGTTTTATAAGAAAAAATGGGGAAAAACTAAGCGATTTTAGGAGAAAACACAGCGGTTTTTAGTCCGTTTTACGCTAACATGGCAACACTTTCTACGACTTAGGAGTGAGTGAAACAACAAAAACCGATCTGGCATCCATTTTTCTAATGGCGCATTACATTAGCTGTCTCTTTCTAACCTAATTCGTAGAATAATTTGAAAACATTAACCATATGGTTCAAGACTACTTTTTTAACACCTGTCACTTATGTCGAGTCTGTATTAGTCTGTGGTAGAGTCACAAGGTGCCCATACACTTGCAGTCTCGTTGTACAGCTTGCTGGATATACATGTGCATTTTGTTTTTGTAATGGTCTTCCAACCAGCCCATACACGATCAAAATCACGTTTTCATCCAGCCAATTGTACAGCATGCAGTATCGTGTATGGCCCCCTACAGACTAATACAGACCACTGTTGCCAAGTTGGAGGTTTTCCCGCTAAATCTAGCGCTTTTTGTTTGGATTTAGTGGTGGAAAATTGGTTTTAGCGGGAACTGTGTTTTAGCGGGAAAATCTAGCGCTTTTTGTTTGGATTTAGTGGGAAAAATTTAGAGGTTTGTTCCAATTTTTTCAATCGAAAACGCCAAGTTTGTCGAGTTTTAGCGCTTTTTTGTAACTTAGCGGGAGAATTTTTTATTTTCCCGCTAAATTTTTTTCGGCGGTTTCTTGCGCGTTTTTAGTGAAAAGTCAATTTTCGTAGAAAAAATAATTTGGAGGTTTTTTTGTAAATTTTTCTTTTTTGTCAATCAAAAATGCCAAGTTTTTCGGTTTTAGAGCTTTTTTTCGTACTTTAGCGGGAGAATTTTATATTTTCCCCGCTAAATTTATTTTTGGCGGTTTCTAGCGCTTTTTTAGTGAAATTTGGAGGTTTTTGGTTAAAAATAGTTGGCAACAGTGATACAGACTCGACATAAGTGACAGGTGTCAAAAAAGTATTCTTTAACCATATGGTTAATATTTTCAAATTATTCTACGAATTAGGTTAGAAAGAGAAAACTGATATGGCGCGCTATATGAAAAATGGATGCCAGATCGGATTTTGTCGTTTCACTCACTCCTAAGTCGTAGAAAGTGTTGCCATGTTAGCGTAAAACGGACTAAAAACCGCTGTGTTTTCTCCTAAAATCGCTTAGTTTTTCCCCATTTTTTCTTATAAAACCCTACTGTTGAGTCTGTATTTAGTCTGTGGTAGAGTCACAGACTATAAACAGACTCGACAGTAGAGTTTTATAAGAAAAAATGGGGAAAAACTAAGCGATTTTAGGAGAAAACAGAGCGGTTTTTAGTCCGTTTTACGCTAACATGGCAACACTTTCTACGACGTAGGAGTGAGTGAAACAACAAAAACCAATCTGGCATCCATTTTTCTTATGGCGCGTTATATCAGTTTTCTCTTTCTAACCTAATTCGTAGAATAATTTGAAAATATTAACCATATGGTTCAGAAGTACTTTTTTGACACCTGTCACTTATGTCGAGTCTGTATTAGTCTGTGGTAGAGTTTTATAAGAAAAAATGGGGACAAACTAAGCGATTTTAGGAGAAAACACAGCTGCTTTTAGTCCGTTTTACGCTAACATGGCAACACTTTCTATGACTTGGGAGTGAGTGAAACAACAAAAACCGATCTGGCATCCATTTTTCTTATGGCGCGTTATATCAGTTTTCTCTTTCTAACCTAAGAGAATAATCACAATTGGAGCGGGAAGCGGAAAAACGCGATTGTCCTCATAAAAATAGAATTGAATCTAGTTTGGCGGAAAACGCGGCGGAATTTTGTTGTCATATAAAACGTATGTGAACAGTTGCGGAAAAACGCTTCCCGCTCCAATTGTGATTATTCTTTAATTCGTAGAATAATTTGAAAATATTAACCATATGGTTAAAGAATACTTTTTTGACACCTGTCACTTATGTCGAGTCTGTATTAGTCTGTGCTTATACCACAGACTAATACAGACTCGACATAAGTGACAGGTGTCAAAAAAGTATTTTTTAACCATATGGTTAATGTTTTCAAATTATTCTACGAATTAGGTTAGAAAGAGAAAACTGATATAACGCGCCATAATAAAAATGGATGTCAGATCGGTTTTTGTTGTTTCACTCACTCCTAAGTCGTAGAAAGTGTTGACATGTTAGCGTAAAACGGACTAAAAAACGCTGTGTTTTCTCCTAAAATCGCTTAGTTTTTCCCCATTTTTTCTTATAAAACTCTACTGTTGAGCATAGAAAAAAATAGAAATGAAACAGAGTCGTATTTCGCTTGAATAAGTATTAGTGACAGCACATTATGTAACTTTTGACGTTTAATAAAAACAATGCAAGATAAAGGAGAACAACAACAAAGCAAACAACAAAAGAGAAAAAAAAGTTTTTAAACTATCAATTGTGCGCATTATCTTTCAAAAAAACTTTGAATAAAGCAAAATAAATAATAAATTTAATTAAATGAAAGACAAATTCCATTTTTTATAAACAAAGAATCTAATTTGATATTAAATACATGTGAGATGAGGAAGAACAAGCATTTTGCCACCATATTGGAAAATACATCAAATACAACACTGCGTACCTTCTAATCGTTTCTATGCTGTCGAGTCTGTATTTAGTCTGTGCTTATTCCCTATTCACACGTACACCGAACCAAATCGCGTAGGTAAAATCAACAAAAAAATTTTGTAGATCTTTAATAGGCCATTTACATATGCCTCGAAATCCAAAAAAAATGGGATTTCAATGAAAATCCAAGTAAATCCAATTACTTTTTTGGATTTCAAATGTCAAATCCCATACAAAAAAAAACTTGGATTTTGGGAAAATCGTAAAATCGCAATTTAAAATCCAAAAAATTTCTACTACTTAATTGTACAACTATGGGTTTTCCCAAAATAATCATCCCTAATGCTTTTTTTACAACGCTGCACACGATTTTTTATCAGCTGTTGTTGTTTTTTATAAAGTAAAAAAACAATTAAAATTTATTTTTTTAAAACTATTAAAAGATTAATAAAAAACTATGTTTAACAATGTTTCATTTAAAATTTACCATTGCAAATGGTAAACGCACAATTTAGTTGACCAATTTGGTCTTCCTAACAAAGAAAAACACTCAATGGTGGCGGCCCCAAACTTGGAAAAAATGTTAATTTTCTTCCATTTAAAGAAGCAGCTCTACATAAAAACACATTTTTTGATATTGTGGTCCCAACAAATACTAGTGGGATTGAAAATATTGGCTCCGGCAAAGAAAAATCATTGTTTTTAGAAATATTTATAAAATTGGGTAATTTTCCAACTAACAACCCTGTACACAAATCAAAAGAAAATACAGAGTTAGTACAAACAAAATCCCGCTAAATGTCAAAAAAGCATATGTAAACGGTATAGATTTTAATTGGATTTGAAATCCAAATTTATGTGGATTTCGGGGCATATGTAAATAGCATATAACGAAATTTTGTCAATTTTTTTTTTAAGATTCAACAAATTTTATTCAAATCAACAAAATTTCGTCAAGTTTACATCCTTTAAAGAAGTAAAATTGACTAAATTTCATCAAATTGACTAAATTTCGTCAAATTGCTAAAAAGTTTTTAGTAAAAACCGTTTTTAGCTGTACGTGTGAATAGGTTATTAACCGATTCAGCAAGCACTACACAGTAAAAAGTTTTGGGTTAAATTTAAAACCTATCGGAACATATTTTAAACCACCTTGGAATTAAATTGAAAGTTAAATCCGAAATGGTTTATATTTTAAACCATATACACGCAAAAAAAAACTTGGGTGCGATTTCATAATAAAATGCTCCAATTTTACCAAGCAGATAGGGAGGAATCCCATTAAACAATATATTTTGATATTTTGCCAAAACGCTTAGGAACATCCCAGTAAACAAAATTTTAACTATATTTGCCCAAAAATGCTTGGCAAATATTGCCATTCATGTCTTATTTTAAAAAAAACGTTAATGCTTAATAAATATAATCAATTTTGTTTTGTATAAAAAATAAAACAAATTTAGTAATATTTTTTTTTTCATTATTTATTTATTTAATATAACTAAAATTAAATACAATACAATTAAATACAATAAACATAAAACTTACATATCTAATATGGCATTCACACTTGCGACCTTAAACAAGTTGTTGAACAAAACACCAGGAACAGAATAAAAACGTAATGGACACGGAACAAAGACTTTTTTAAACATCTCACTCTTTAACACTTCAAAACAGCAAGTTTGAACCCCGTATAAACTGCATCTTCCATCGGCCGTAAAAAGTCGTAAACCTGAAAAAAAAAACAATTTTAACAAAACTAAATAGCAAACAAAAGTTACAAATTAATTTCATACTAACCTTGTCGAAATGTATTTTTGTTTATATATGTACATAGTTTTTTTCTTCACACGCTCATTTGGATAGACGCTTGAAACTAGAGTTGTTAAACGAACTAGTTCAATTGAACTAGTTTAAATGAACTGCAAATTTTTTTCGTACTGTATTAGGTCACTTTTACACGCCCATGCAAAAATTTACCAAGTTTTTACAAAAATAAATCAATTTAATAGCGGGCAATAATAAACAAGTCGTTTTGCATAATGTTTAAAAGTACTTGCAATGTGCCAAGCAAACTTGGTAATATTTGGTAGCAACATAAATATGAAATTTTAGCTTTGACAGAGGAAAACAAAACAAGGCTTGCGAAAAATGTTAAAACTCTATAGAAAAAAAAAATTACCAAGCATGATTGCATAATTTTACACACGGGATTTTTTTGCGTGTAGGAATTAAAAATTTGTTTTTCTTTATGTTATTTCTTTTAGTTTTATTTTAATGCCAAAAAATAATTAAATTTCTCTCTTAAAAAACTAATAAAAAATAAACGTCAAACGTCATCAACAATTGTATTTCATCAAGTTTAAAATAAACACTGAACAAGGAATTGAAAACAGCTGTTGTATTGAGTGAGCAAAAAAAAATTATTCATTCAATGAAAGTGTGGCAAAATGTTTGCAATGTACGGAAAAATAAAAATTTTTAGATAATTTTATGTTATCAAAATTTGTGATCCAGAAAGTGAAGTTTTGATTCCGACCGGAATATAATTATCAAGTAAGTATTGACTACAAACGTTTTGCAATCGTTTTTAATTAATTTTTGTTTAACCTTACTTTTAGACCAGCTGAATCTTAAAGCAGAAGGCAGAGACTGGAATTTTTGATCTGGGAGTACATTCATTAACTTTGAAAACCTTCCATACATAATTAATTACACAATACTGATACAGCAGCTGCTTTTGTTTCTTTTTGATGGAACGACATCAACAAACCGTGCCGAAATTGATTTGGAAGACCCCCAGGAATGATTTCGTAATATAGAAGAATTATCACTTATCCATGTAGTTTTACTGAGTTTGGGTGAAAAATGCATCAACATTCCTCTTCATTTTAACTTTATTCAGGTATTTGATCTGTATTTTAAGTCTTCTTATTTATTCAATACACAAAAATATTAAAAAAAAACATAACCTTTTGTTTTATTTATTTTTGGGTAAATTTTATGAAAGGGGTACTAATTTTAGTCCTGCCTAGATTAAAATTAACACCCGGTTAGGTATACAATTGTTTACATTAATAAGACTATTTGGGAATTATTTTAACACTAAAAAAAGGTTAAAAAGCCACTCTCTCTCACTCTCTTTTTATCTCTTTAAAAGTACACTTTTAAAGGAATAAATTTAATTCTTTTTGTCTTTGATATATATACACACCAGCTAGGAATTAAAATTAACCCAAAACTTTTTACTGTGTATGATAATTTAATACACGGCAACACTGCAAAACTTATCAGCTGTAAAGTTAAAAAGTCGCCATGTTGAGAAAAGGTTGTGTGCGGAAAAAGTTAATATACGCAAATTAAATATAAAAATTATAAACAAAACAAATCTATAAATTAAAAATTTTGTAAATTCCTTTCTGTGTTACGTGAAGACATATTTAAACGCATTTAATTATTAAAATACTGCCGGTTGAGCCGAAAAACATTTTTTTCTATAATCAATTTGCTTTGTCTTGGTCTGCCCATTCCTGTTGGGGAAAAAAAAAAAAATTTTGTGTATCAATGGTATCAAATACATAAAATTTGTATGTGAATTGAATGTAAATGCAGTTTATAAGAATAAAATATCTTTTAAGATAATAATTTTAGTGGTATTTTTATAATTCTGTTAAAAATAATAAAAGCAATGAAACTTTTAATAAAAATAAATAAAACAAATAAAAATTTAACAAAACGTCTATACATCTAATTTTGCAACACACAAAGAAAAAAAAATCATGAAAGTATGTTGTGAAAAAATGAGCAATGTTTAATTAAGAGAGCAATAATTTAGTAACGAATTCAAGACCGCATTTATTGTTGTGTTGTAGCGCGTTGAAGACAAACACACATAGACCGAGACCGTGGCAGAGGAGTTGACTAAGCAGAATAGTTTCCGGTGGGGCTGAAAATATATAAAATAAAAAATAAAAAAAACTAAACTACAGCTAAATCTATAGCTCCTCCATTCATAAATATTGTTATTTTGTTTGGTGTGTGGTGTACGGTTGCAACAACAATGGGTAAGTTTATATTTTTTATTTTTTGTTTTAACCAGTTTTATAGTAAATGATCAGAATTTGGGAGTTGTATTGTTAGAAAAATGTGTTAGAATCTGTAATTTTTCCTAAAACCTCGATTCAACAAAACGTTTGGCATTCAGATGCTTTTCTGTATGAAAAATGATTCATAGTTTTCTTTAAAAACAATAATTCTTAATTTAAGAATCTTAAAGTTTTACGTCCAAATTCATTATTAAAAATAAAGCGTTTAATAAAAGGCTTATTAATCGAATTTTTAATACTAAATTTGTTTTATAATCCTCTTATTAGCCTCTTTTATTTTTTATGAATTTGAAGGTTAAAATCTAAACTTTCCTAGAATATGGAAAAGGTGTCTCAGAATCTGATAATTTTTCTATTAGAAAAATGTCTCAGATTCAAAGATTTTTCTATAAGAAAAATGCCTCAGAATCTGAGAATTTTTCTATAAGAAAATATCTCAGAATCTTAGAATTTTTCTATAAGAAAATTTTCTCAGAATCTGAGAATTTTTCTATAAGAAAAATTTCTCAGAATCTAAGAATTTTTCTATAAAAAAAATGTCTTAGAATCTGAGAATTTTTCTAAAGGAAAAATGTCTCAGAATCTGAGAATTTTTCTTTAAATGTCTCAGAATCTGAGAATTTTTCTATAAGAAAAATGTCCCAGAATCTGAGAATTTTTCTATAAGAAAAATGTCCCAGAATCTGAGAATTTTTCTATAAGAAAAATGTCCCAGAATCTGAGAATTTTTCTATACGAAAAATGTCCCAGAATCTGAGAATTTTTCTACAAGAAAAATGTCCCAGAATCTGAGAATTTTTCTATAAGAAAAATGTCCCAGAATCTGAGAATTTTTCTATAAGAAAAATGTCCCAGAATCTGAGAATTTTTCTATAAGAAAAATGTCCCAGAATCTGAGAATTTTTCTATAAGAAAAATGTCCCAGAATCTGAGAATTTTTCTATAAGAAAAATGTCCCAGAATCTGAGAATTTTTCTAAAAGAAAAATGTCCCAGAATCTGAGAATTTTTCTATAAGAAAAATGTCCCAGAATCTGAATTTTTCTATAAGAAAAATGTCTCAGAATCTGAGAACTTTTCTATAAGAAAAATGTCTCAGAATCTGAGAATTTTTCTATAAGAAAAATGTCTCAGAATCTGTGAATTTTTCTATAAGTAAAATGACTCAGAATCTGAGAATTTTTCTATAAGAAAAATGTCTCAGAATCTGAGAATTTTTCTGTAAGAAAAATGTCAAAATCTGAGAATTTTTCTGTAAGAAAAATGTCAGAATCTGAGAATTTTTCTGTAAGCAAAATGTCTCAAAATCTGAGAATTTTTCTATAAGAAAAATGTCTCATCTGAGAATTTTTTATAAGAAAAATGTCTCAGAATATGAGAATTTTTCTATAAGAAAAATGTCTCAGAATCTGAGAATTTTTCTATAAGAAAAATGTCTCATAATAGATAAGAAAAATGTCTCATAATCTGAGAATTTTTTATAAGAAAAATATCTCAGAATATGAGAATTTTTCTATAAGAAATATGTCTCAGAGTCTGAGAATTTTTCTATAAGAAAAATGTCTCATTTTTCTATAAGAATAATGTCTTAGAATCTGAATTTTTGTATAAAAAAAATGTCTCAGAATCTGAGAATTTTTCTATAAGAAAAATGTCTCAGAATCTGAGAATTTTTCTAAAAGAAAAATGTCTCAGAATCTGAGAATTTTTCTATAAGAAAAATGTCTCAGAATCGGAGAATTTTTCTGTAAGAAAAATGTCTCAGAATCTGAGGATTTTTCTATAAGCAAAATGTCTCAAAATCTGAGAATTTTTCTATAAGAAAAATGTCTCAGAATCTGAGAATTTTTCTATGAGAAAAATGTCTCAGAATCTGAGAATTTTTCTATAAGAAAATATCTCAGAATCTTAGAATTTTTCTATAAGAAAATTTTCTCAGAATCTGAGAATTTTTCTATAAGAAAAATTTCTCAGAATCTAAGAATTTTTCTATAAGAAAATGTCTCAGAATCTGAGAATTTTTCTATAAGAAAAATGTCTCAGAATCTGTGAATTTTTCTATAAAAAAAATGTCTCAGAATGTCTCAAAATCTGAGAATTTTTCTATAAGAAAAATGTCTCATAATCTGAGAATTTTTTTGAGAATTTTCTAAAATAAGAAAAATGTCTCAGAATATGAAAATTTTTCTATTTTCTATAAGAAAAATGTCTCAGAATCTGAGAACTTTTCTATAAGCAAAATGTTTTAAAATCTGAGAATTTTTCTGTAAGAAAATTGTCTCAGAATCTGAGAACTTTTCTATAAGAAAATTGGGCAAAAGTGCACTTTACGGGGCACAAGTATTTTTGAAAAAAAAAAAAATTGGACCCCCTCTGGAATTAAAAAAAAAAAAACCGAAATTAAAATTTAAGGGGGCTGGAGCCGGGGGCCCCCTGGAGCCAAAACCCCCCCCCCCACCTACCTACAGACTAGTGGGGGTACTTAAATTATAGGTAATTAAAAAAGAAATAATAAACAAAAAAATAAAGGGGCGGGCTGGGTCCATGGGTCCCTCTAGGTCCAAAAAACCGCCCACCGCCCTTTTTTTAAAGTATGAATACTCAAATAAAAGATAATTTGCTAACTTCTACGAATAAAATACTATCAAAAATAAATATTTATTGCGGTTCCCGCAAAATCAGGTAATTATTTATTTGAAACCCCTTTGGGTTAGATCAATGGTTCCCAACTTTTGATTCTCGCCCCACTGGGGGGCAATTTGAATGCTTCGGGGGGGAACGAGCAAATTTTTAGGACTTGTTTTTGTTAAATAAACAAGAAAAAGTATAGTTGATTAGTGAAAACTTTTCTAAAACCTTTGTTTAAACGATGATTTTAACAAAAAGTTTGCTTAATCCAAGTAAATTTTGAATTTTTAAACAAATTTGAAAAAATTTACGAATTTTTCTTGAGTGTAGGGGGGACATTGTAGATTTTTTAACTTAAAAGAGGGACATGGCGCAAAAAAGGTTGGGAACCATTGGGTTAGATTAAGAATTGGGTTAGAGGTTAAGAATTAATGTAGTGAATGAAAAAGTTGATACAAACCCATTTAAATGTGATAAAGTCAAAGTATTTGAAGAAAATATTTTTTAATTTTGTTTTTAAATGATTAAAAAGTTAATATAATTATACTTATTATAGGTATAATAGCGCCGCAGGCAAAAAATTGTTTGAAAAAATCGCGCGATTCTTTCAAAAAATTTTTTAATTTTTTTTTAATTATTAAAAAGTGAATAGTGGTATATTGTATTAAACAATAGCGCCGCAGGCAAAAAATTTTTAGAAAAAATCGCGCGATTTTTTCTAAAAATTTTTTATTTTTTCGTAATTATAATACTAAAATGCAACTAGGGGGGGGCCAATATTGATAAAATACTTTAAAAAAATACATATTTGCAATCGTGAGCAAATTACCTTTAATATGAGTACCCATACATACATGTTGGTGGGTGGGGGTGTTTTTTGGCTCCAGGGGGCCCCCGGGGCCCAGCCCCCTTAAATATTAATTTCGGTTTTTTTTTTTTTATTTGAAAGGGGGTGGCATATTTTTTTTTGCCAAAATATTTGTGCCCCGTAAAGTGCACTTTAGCCGAAAATTGTCTCAGAATCTAAGAATTTTTCTATAAGAAAAATGTCTCAGACTTTCTTAAGAAAAATATCTCAGACTCTGAGAATTTTTTGATAAAAAACTGTCTCAGAATCTGTTAATTATTCTTTAGGAAACTGTTTGAATACTTTTTTCGCTTAAAAAAGTTTTTAGCTTGGAATATTTTTTTGTTCTTGTTGGTTTTGGAATAAAACATGTGTCCTAATTTTATTTAAAGAATTTTATCATAATTTGTTTTTAGTTGTTGTTGGGCTTTACACATTTGTTTATACATAGTAGGATGGAGCAAATTTTCTCGTTATTTTTTCGAATTCAAAAATCGTCGGGGTTGTAATATTTGCCTATTAGGTTCAATATTAAGACAAAACAATGATGCCCTGAGGGCAATGTCTTTAGGCTGCTTTTTTGACTTGAAAATCGGAAAATTCCGAACAAAGTAAAAAAAAATTAAGTGAACATTTTTGAGAATATTTGGACATTGCTGAAAAATATTTTTATTTTTTACAAAAACGGAACAAAAAAAAAAATAATTAAATTTTGATTAATTTTTGTTAAAAAATAAAAATTGTTTTATTCGACCTTTAAGGTGCGTTTACACGGGTGATAAAACTGCTAGACACAGACCAAAAAACAACTCTGTGAACTTGTGAATTTGACTTTTTAATAGTTGTGTCAAATCAAATTCCTCTAAAACGTATTATTACTTACCTTTTTTTTTGATAATGTGACAGATTTTTGGAACATTATTTTATTGTTTTTAAATTGAAGTCTGTATTTTGTTTAATAAAAAAATTATAACGAATACAAAATTTATTTCTTTTAGAGATGATATTTTAGAATGCTTGAGGTGACAAATTTTAGATTTTTCTATCGAGATTTCTTTCTCGTGTAAAAGAACCTTTAGAATAATATATTTTGATCAGGTTTATTCTCTAGATCGAGGTCATTATTTTCTTTTACTAATTAAAACTATGATATCCTCATAGAATAATTTTCAAGAAAATTATTTTTCTGTTTTAAATTTATTTATGTTGGTAATTTTTGCAAGATTTAATGGACACGTGTTTCAGAATTTGCCAGATTCCATTTTCAAGATTATTTAGCAAATATAAAAACCTATTTTTATTTTTTATAGACCAAAAAATCCATAAAAACACTTTTTCAGTAATGTAAAGTAAAAATTATAAAAATGTTTCTCAATATTTTTTTTGTATTAATATTGACCCTAAAAGGCAACTATGCCGATCCCGACGATTTTTAAATTCGAAAAAAGGAAAATTTGCTCCACCCTAATACATATGCATTCTGGATGAATGAGTGAGTGTTGTTAGTAGTGTTTAATGAGTTTTGTTTTAGATAAAAACTTGTAAAAAATATAGGAAAGAAACCTACACAAATTTGAATGCACATATTTAGAAGTGTCAACTTCATTCTATTTTCATACTTCCCAATAAACCAAACGATAACGTTATGATATCGAAGCAATATTATTTAGGTGATATTCTTTATCATTAATAATATTCGTCTCTTATACGAGAACGATAGTGTTTTCCTTCTAAAGTGTACCGTTTTTCAATGAAAAAATGATATCGTTGTCCAGTCTAGTATCGAAAATATATCGTTATTCCAGGCGATTATGATATTATTGGAAATGTCATATCATTGGCGATATCGTTGGTGATAAAATTATCGATAAAATCGGCAATTATGTTTTTCAATAATGTGTTTTTTTATAAAAAAAAAATTAAGGATGCGAATTCAAATTCTTTGTTGTGAACTTTTTTAAAATGAGTTCTACATGTTAACGGTGTTGCTAAAATACATTCCACTTGCTTCCTACAACCTTTAATTAGCATTTTTTAAGGAATTTTTAGAAATAAACGATTTTATTGAAAAATAAGTATAAAATTTCAAAAACGAAAATTATAAATGTATACTTTATTGTTATTATAAACACATAAACAAGTATGTGGAATACAACAAAGGGTACTTAGTAGTGGCGAATTTAATTTCCCGCGTATCAAATTTTGGGACAATTGACGATTTTTGAATTTAAAATGTGGCCTCATTTAAAACGAAGACGCTTTTGGACCTAGTGGAGATTAAAGCCTAATTAGTCTAGTATATTTTGGCATTTCACAAATTTAGGGGTCTTGCTCACGGACTTAATTTTGGCGAATTAAATTTGCTGGGTATTAGATTTTGGTGCAATAAGGGTTTTCTAATTTCAAATGTGGCCACAACTAAAATTAATTAAAGTCCAAGTATCCCAGTATGTTTCGCCATTTAACAATTTTGGAAGTCTTGCTCAGAGACTTAGTTTAGGCGAATTTAATTTGCCGGGTATAACATTTAGGTACTACTGGGGAATTGATAATTTTAAATGTGACCACAATTAAACCGAAGACACTAACGGACCGGGTGAAGATTGAATACTAAGTAGTCCAGTATATTTCGACATTTCAAAATTTTGGGGGTCACATTTGTGGCCACTTTTAAAATTAAAAAATACTAAATTGCACAAAAATCTGATACCCGGAAAATTATATACTAAGTCCCTGGACCCTGAACTGGGCTACTTGAGCTTTAATCTCCACCGGGTATAATTAAGCATTTCCTTTGTTTATAAAAAATTGGTGGTCAAATAAAATGGGGGTCAAAAAATTCGGATTTCTTGTACTGTATTTAAAAAAATTTTTTGTTTGGCTCGTTGGAAAAATTAGTTGAGAACTGAGAACAAATTATTGGACCATTTTTAAAATTTTTAATGTTTGAGCTTGGAAAAACTCGAAAAACTATAAAAAAATATTTTTTCAGCGCGACTCTCATATCTCCAATAATATTTGCTCAATCCTTATAGAATTGCTATCTAATATACAGTGGGCGAAAATAAATTGGAAACTTTTCTATAGTAGATGCAATTTGCTAAAAACAAAGTTAACAATACTGAACGTTATTATTATTAATCGACTATTATTCAAAGGGTATGCAGCAGCTAAAAGTTATAAAGTTGTTCACTTGGCTTTTTTGTGGGCTCAAAAATTGGACCAACATTTTCTATTTGTATACAAAAATTTCACTAATACTATCACATATTTAAATTAGAATAATAACAAAATCAAATAAGAATCACTAATATTGTCGCATTTTAGAACATTTTGTGACAAAAAATGTTGGTCCGAGATTTGATTTTCTCCAAAAATTGAATAAGTCTCCACTGCCATCTCTTTCTTAATATACTCTTTGCTATTATTTAAAAAATACATATCGCTCCTTTACTTGTATAGTGTCATAACTCAAAAAATTCGATTTTTGAGTTAATGATGCAGAATTATTTGTTATATCATGCTTTATATTGTGTCAAAAATTCGTATTAATATCTTTTAAACTAACCGTTTGAGAAGAGTACACGCAATTATTACGTTTTCTATGTACCGGCCTTTTCAATTAAAAACCAATTTCAATAGTAAACTTTAAACGTGTTTTCTGCAAAATCAAATATTTTGAGTTATGACACTATACAAGTAAAGGAGCGATATATAAGAAATTTTTCAAGCTTTAATTCAAGCTTGATAGCATCCAGATTGAGCAAATATAAAATGAGATACGAGGGTTTATAGATATTTTTTGTAAAATTTTTAAAGAATATTTTTAAGTCGATTTTTTCCAACTTCAAACATTAAAACTAGTCAAATAGTTTTTATTTAGTGATTAGCGAATTTTTTCAACAACTCAAACGATCAATGAAATTTTTTAAGTGTAGTAAAAGAAATCCACATTTTTTGACCTCCAATTCTTTTGACCACCAATTTTTTGTAAACAAAGAAAAATTTTAATTATTTTAATATCTCATAACTATACACTTAGGTGTACTAAAATTAATAAACAATAACATCTCTTCTTCTTTAAAAAAAAAAAAAAATGGTGGTCAAACAAATTGGCCCAGCAAAAAAATATCGAAGTGGTGCAAAAAGAATAAGTGATTCACTACATACATAGTAGCTATATGTGCCGATCTTCATATTCCATAAGAAGTACTTTTATAAGCACTTCCAAAACTGCTAAAAAAATGCCAATAATAACAACTTTCACCAGTTCTTTCCTCAATGATTTAGAAGTATCATTTTCATATGTGTTTACAAATGCAATTGAAAAGTACAAATTTGTGGCACTTAAGTATTGGATTTGTTTTGTTGAATATTTTTTTTTATAATTTTCTCTGATTTAATAAAAATCTAAATTTTATAAATGAATTAACTTGATATGCCGCAAAAGCGAATTTGTTATGTAAATAATGTTATAAAAAATAACAGTTTCCAGATTTTTGTTAAAATTACAAAATGACTCAAGAAGTGCTAAAAAGATAACAAAAAAACTGTTAGCCCTTAAAAAAGACAAGGGTTAAATATAACCAAAAAAGAGCTAAGTTGGTATTGCCGTTTAAAGGTATACAAACTCTTCTAAAAATATACGATATCTGATTTAAAATGAGAGAATTACTTTTTTTTATCTCTTCATTTTATTTATTGGATGTTTTTTTTTAACTACATGTATAAAAACATTTTTTTTATATAATTTTTGGAGTTGTTTTGTAAATTATGTACAAAAAAAACAATAAAAAGTTTCCAGATTATGGTAAAAATTATCAAATGACTTAAAAAGTGCTTAAAGGGCTAAAAAAGATGGTAGCCTTTAAAAAAAAGGGCTTTTGTGGCTATAGCCACAAAATGACTAAGTTGGTACCGCTGTTGAAAGGTATAAAAACTCTTCTAAACATTAGGGTATTCAATTAATCGAGGTTTTGGTTTAATCGGCTAATCGGGCAAATAATTAATCGGGGTTGAGATTTTATCGGTTAATAATCGGATAAATTTGAATTATTCGGTTAACCGAATAATAAAAATTTTAATTGAATATTAAACTAAGAACTCTATGTACTTTTAAGAATTTTATTAATTTTATTTAAAATAAATCTTTATCCGATATGGCGAAGCTCTATAATGTTAGCCCAAATAAAGATTTTTTGTATGGCACCCTGAAAATTTACCCTAAAATTGATACCCAAATTGATGCCGGGCTTAGATGCACCTCTAATAGAGTTTCGAATTCGGTACTATTATATATCAACAAGACAAATTGGTTGGTTTTCAAATTTGTTTTCTTTTATTTTTTAGGGCCGAAATTGCAATAATTTTATCGGTCGATATCTCCGTAATGAAAAAAGATATCTTAAGGATTGCAAAAGTAATTTGAAGAATAAGTGAAGTATTTTTAGATGTGCTGAACTAATTATACATCATAAAATAATTCTCGGTTTTATAAGGTCCCGAACATTGCGAATATCTGAGTTTATGCAGTACTGTCAATCGAAAATCTAAATATCTCAAAATAAGATAAATCACTTCTAAGCATGGTTGGTTACCGTTACCCTTATTATACCGTTACCGATTCAAAACCCTTTCAAATCGAATACCGTTACCGTTACCGATACCGCTAAAAATATTTTTAAAATACCGTTACCCTTACCGTTACCGTTATAATTATTAGAAGTTACCGGTATTGTACCGGTATTCAAAATTTTACCTGTTTTAAGGGATTTTAACGAACAAAAAAATAAAATCAAATTGCTAACATAATTTTAAATTTATAATTTGCAAATTATCATAAAATAAATGACAACAATAATAATCATATCAAATCTATACTGGTTTTTGGGTCTATAAAATATTTTTAGCTTTCAGTTCTATCTTTTTTCAAATTTTTAACTAAATTAATAATACCGGTACGTACCGGTTTGGTTGGTTCGGTACCGGTACATAACGTTACCGAAACGATTTGAAAACACTTACCGTTACCTTTACCGAAATAAATAAAAATTAGATACCGTTACCGTTACCCTTACCGTTATTCGTTTCGGTAACCAACCTTGCTTCTAAGGCCAGATTCGGATTAAGCGCATGAAAAACTATTAGAAAAATATATACATCCACATTTAATTAATAATTCCTATTAGCTAAACTGAATTATTAAAAACATCGATTTAATCTTAACAATTTCAAGTCTAAATATTACATAATAAATATTATACATTGTTAAAAATATCGTTTTGGTTTTAATTATTATTAGTGTTAATACTAAAAAAAATACTCTTAAAATCAATCCCAAAAAGTCATGAAATATGTACCTATCAAAAAGTGATGAAAAAAATCACTTCTAAATCACCACATAAAAATTACATAATCACATCCAAAATGCCAAGAAATATATACTTCCAAAGAAGTGATGAAAAAAGCACTTTCAAAAGGTCAAGTTATATTAACATGCCGATCACTACTTCAGAAGTTGTGATAAAAATGTTAATATATATGTACATACTAAACACTAGTGATATTGTGTGTCACGCCCATATAAAATTCATCAGTGTTTCAGCTGAAGAAGAAGTACATCTGGTTCATAAGTTGTGGTGAATTTTGTAGTGAATGGTAAGCTCTTTTTTTGCTGGGGGAGGTAAACAAAATGCGGATTTCTTCTACTGTACTTAAAAAATTTCGTTGTACGATTGGGTTGCTGGAAAAATTTGTTGACCACTAAATAAAAACTACTGCACTATTTTATAAAAATTTTAATGTTTGAACTTGGAAAAAATCGACTTAGAAATATTAAAAAAAAAAAATTTCAAAAAAATGTCTATAAATAATTTCATTTTTTAGAGCGACCCTCGTATCTCATTTAATATATTTTCAATCTGGACACTATCAAGTTTAAACTGATGCTTGGAAAATTTCCTATCTAGCAGTTTTTAAAAAAATAGTCGATTGATAATACAAATGTTTAGTATATTTAACTTGTCTTTAAGTTACTGTATAAAAGAAACACTTTTAAGGTTAGGGTGTCTTGGCTTATCGGCCAAATTCGTGTTTAAAAAATGTGGGCCTTAGGAAAAATTCCAACAACTCCCGAACTAACAGGAATATCGTCTAAAGCAGCGGTTACCAACCTTTTTGCCTCGCGTACCCCTAATTTTAAATTTTATCAGCCGCGTACCCCCTAACGATTTTTTTTTTGTTTTCGTTAAAAAACTTCACATGTACATAAATTTTAGAGTAAATTTTGAAATTTTGTATCTGCGGGTCTTATAATTTTTTTTGAAGGATTTAGGGGAGATCAAAATAATGGTGGTATTTTTTGGAAAAATGTTCGCTCCTTAGGGTGATTCAATGCATCTGAAAACGCGAGTTTTGAGCTGATTTTTCTGCCGAGTAAAAACGGCTGAAAATATTGCAAATCTGATTTCACAAGTCAATTCTACACCATAAAATAAAACAACGGACGTTTTTTTAACTCTTAAAAAAAGTTCCAAAAACCCATCACAGGTGGCGGAAATATAATGTTTTAAATTTTTCTTAAATGTTTTTTTTTTAATACGAGGGCAGATCAATAATTCTGTGACTTTTTGAATTAAACACCCTCGTATATACAATGAAAACGCATTTTGAACTTAACAGAATGGTACCAAAATTTCCACTCTATCACAATTCGTCTCAAAAATGGCCAAATATACGTTTTTTGATAACTTTGACATAAATTGCTCAAAAACCTGACATTATAAAAAAATTTGGGCACCATAAGGACAGATCTCAAAATATCATCCAAAAATATTGCATAAATTCTCTCTAAATTGCACAAAAATACGTTTTTTTGTGAACTTTGACTTCAACTTTCTTAAAAACCAGCATTGAAAGGTTAATCTAAAACGAATGTCCAAATTACTAAAATTTTGCGTACCCCCGCGGACAGTTTCGCGTACCCCCTAGTGGTACGCGTACCATAGGTTGGTAACCGCTGGTCTAAAGCCAAAATATGTGTCGACTTAAATTTCAACAAAGATTATTTCGTATGGAAATCGTAGGTTTATGTCTTTTACCACACAAAATTTACACATTTTCGTGGCCAAAATATTTCTTTACAAGGTTTTGCTACCGTTGGATAGGTAGTAAAAAAATCCTTTCTTTCCATATGAAAACATCCCGAGTTATGGACCTCCAAAGTTCGGATATCGAATTTAATATATCTTCTCCAATAATGGTCCGATCAGACCAAGATTGGTTTCATTCGAAAGCTTATTCAAATGCCTTTAATTTAACATTTTAAAAAATTTGGATTCATTAACCCATTGTGGCACAACACCAAATTTTTGATTTTTAAACAAAAGTTTTTGGAGAAAATGCGTTATATTTCAAAATTAGGCCTTATTAAGGCATATATTAATATCACCAGATTTAAAGCTTATATATTAGGCTTTCATTTGAGCTTTCATTGGGCCTTTTAACCCTTATAGAACCGGAGTTATTGACTGTTAACCATTGACCCCGCTTATATTTCAACACAAAAAAACTTTATTTAGCGAAGCCGCTAAATTAATTTATGGAGTTTGAAATCCCTACGTCCGGTCAAAGGCCGGCTAGGCAGAAAAGCTTTTAAGGCAAAAAAAAACTGCTCAGAGGTCTGTTTTTGAATGTTTAAACGTTAATAACTCCGGTTCTATAAGGGTTTAATGGTCAAATGAAAGCTCAAATTAAAGCTTAATATCTAAGCTTTAAGTCTAGTTATAAAAATAAATACCTTAATAATGCATAATTTTAAAATTTTATGCATTTTCTTCAAAAACTTAGGGTAAAAAATCTAAAATTTAGGATTGTGCCACAATGGGTTAATGAATCCAAATTTTTTAAAATGTCAAGTTAAAGGTATTTGTATAAGCTTTTGAATGAAACCAGTCTTGGTCTGATCGGAACATTATTGGAGAAAATATATTAAATTCGTTATCCGAACTTTGGAGGCCCATAACTCTGGAACCATGGGCCGCCAATATTTTTTTTTTGTTGGGCTCACCTAAATCATCCCTATTTCTAAAAAAATAAAAATTGGACCAATGTCTGCCAACTAGACTTGTTCCATGTTTTTAATACCACCAAACAGTTTCTATAACCAGGTAGTTCAAAAATGTTTAAAATCGTAAGAATTTTGAATCAATCTGTTGTTTTCTATTACAAAAAAGTCTATTACAAAAATGTCGTTGTCGTAAATTTTACATGATGCCAAAGAATTTTAAAAACGACAACGACTACGACAATTGAATAGTTCATGCGAATAAGGACGAATAGACCACTTTTTCGCAAACACGTTTTTTTGCATAAATGCATTTTATTAGCAGAGCCCTACAATCCTATGCAGAAATTTTGGGGAAATTTTGACTTTTAAGGCTAAAAAAATGACTTTAAAAGTGCAATAATTCGTATATTTTTATATTTTTGTTTAAATTGGGAGTGATTTAACGCACAATTTTGATTAAATACAACACAAAAACATACGCAAATTTTACTTTCGGTAATAATGTGTTAAAAGAACATTACGAGGAACAAACCACACTTATTATATTGGCAAAAAATTTTACCGTTCTTAAGTTATAAGACTTTAAAGTGTGGAAAGCAAAAAGGGCGAATATCCATCCTTAACAAAATATTATATAAAAATTATTTAGCTGCGAGTTTAAAATTGATATTAGCTAAAATTTGAAATTGTACACAAAAAAAACAATCTTAGCACATACAAACAAATTAGTGTTAATAGTGCATCCAATGTCAGGAATAAAATACAAAAAATTTTTCACGTCCTTTTATGTTACATCGTAATATGCAGTCAAGGGTTAATATTATTATTTCTAAAAATGTATTTAGTGTCATAAAGAATTACTACTGCATCAAAAGGCAGGAATATTAAAAAAAAAAATTAAAAAATTTTTTTTTTGCATGTCCTTGCAATCCTTAAATAGTGTATCCTCGAAGTCCCTAAAGTGTTACAAACAAATACCAACCATAGTTCGTCAAGTTTTGCAAGTCTCGTGAAAATGTAGTCAAAATCTGCTGCAAAATAACACATTTTTATTCAAATTTCAATACATTTTTTTGGATATTCGCCCTTTTTTCATTTAAGCAAAAAATTTAAGTCCAATTTTTGGCAAGTTCTCTTTCGAATACCTTACTAAACTTTTGTATATAGGTAGATGTGACTTAAACCTTTAAGCTAATACCAAAAAGTTGACAAAAATATTATTTTTTAACCGTTTCCTGCGTTTTTATTGTCCCCTGTAAAATTATACAAATGGCCTATTCGTCTTTATTCGCATGAACTATTCAATTGTCGAAATTAAAAAACGACACTCATAATAAGGCCGATTATTTTAAAAATCCCAAAAAAAAACCGAAATTTTTTTGCACAAAAAGGAACAAAATTTGCAGGTATCCCCCAAGAAAATAAAAACTTCGCTTTTTTTTCTGAGCAGTCTAATATGTATGTATCAAAATTTAAAAATTCTGCAATTTTTATTAAGTAAAAACAAATCTCAAATTAAGTTTGTGTTAGTTATTTTTTTTAACAGGTGCCTTCTTGCATAATTTAAAATATGTAAATTAAAACTTTTGATTGTCTATTGTCAAAAGACATTTAAAAAGTTCACAAAGTGGTGATACTAAATTGCCATTTTCATCAAGGTCACAAAGAGGTTGTTGGCATGCTTAATATAAATGTGCAATTGGTAATGAGATACTGCAGATTTTTTTTTGAGCTGCTTTAGTGCAGGACAAGACAGTTTAATCGGTCTGTAGGTGATGGTTGTGGATGTTGTTAGTCGGTATTAAAATGCATTACATAAAGAACAAAAAATAATACTAAGCTTGATTACGAAGAAGTACAAAGCATTTTTTTACTTGACAAGATGAACAAAATCGTCATATCGTCACTGCGCCTAAAAATGGAGTCATGTGTTTTGGAGCAAGTTTTCAGGAAAGCAAAAAAACCCGTTTATTTTCATCCCTTCGAAATATTTTTTAAAAATTTGTTCTATAAAAAATTCTTGCACCGATATAGCATCCACATTAGGGCGGATCGAGAAATGCGTTTTCACGAATTTCGCTTGGACGCTATGCGGGATTGGTAAAAATAGATGCCAAAACGATGTGGTTAAAATTTCACGAAGATCGCACTTCATCTTCATCCCCCTCCAGCGCTGAAGTTTCCACTTTTTTAAGCCAAATAGCATTTTTTTTTAAATTGTCAAAAATTCAAATTTTACCAGATCTTCTTAATTTTGGGTTTTATGTGGTCTAGTTAATCACATCTATTTAGATTTTAAATATCAGCTTAAGAGAATAATCACAATTGGAGCGGGAAGCGTTTTTCCGCAACTATTCACACACGTTTTGTATAAAAACAAAAAACCGCCGCGTTTTTCCGCCAAACTAGATTCAATTCTATTTTTATGAGGACAATTGCGGAAAACCGCTTGCCGCTCCAATTGTGATTATTCATTAATACGATATCGCTAACCTCCAAAAACCAGAGGTGGAAAAGTATGCTTACATTTTGGAGAAACTTGAAAAGCAACTTCTTGCAATTATGTAAAAAAAACACATTAAAATTGCAAAATATGATTTTTTTCTTCCCGACTTGGAAAATAGACTACCCAAGGATTCCAAAACCGTTAAAACCAAAAAATACGAAAATCTTAAACGGCGTGTGGACCAATCTCAACTTACGATATTTTCAAAAAAATTATTTCATACATTTTTTTGCTGTATTGCACTATATTTTAAACATTGTTTAAAAATTATGTCATATTTTCCTATTAAAGATATTCTTATTACAATTTAAGAGATAATTAACCCTTGTCGACATGGGGTCATATGAGTCCCACACAAGAAATTGTTTTTTTACCAATTACAAGTAGATTAAAATTGAAAACTTTTATAAGTTTAGCGGACCATATTACATATACAAAAAATATCCGCTAAATTCATAAAAGTTTTCAATTTTAAGCTATTTGTAATTGGTAAAAAACAATTTTTTGTGTGGGACTCATATGATCCCATGTCGACAATGATAATTTTTTAAAAAAATGCTCTTTGCAAAGTGGAAAATTCAGCGTTGGAGGGGGACTCCAAGATGAAGTGCGATTTTCCTGAAATTTTAACTACATCGTTTTGGCATCTATTTTTACCAATCCCGCATAGCGCCCAAGCGAAATTCGTCAAAAAGCATTTCTCGATCCGCCCTAATCCACATACCACAAAAAAAGTATGAAATCTTTAACGGGTTTCTTGTGGTGCAGAAATTTTCAGAAAACATAGACTTAAGAGCAGGAACAGAACAAGCCCGGCAGGAATTTTTCCATACGATTTGACAGATAAAACCGGTGGCCGGCGCCGGTGTGCACACTGGCCCGAGATGGTAGGTTTTTTGGCCAAATGTCTCTACAGGTCGTAAATGTTTATCGATTTTTTGAAATTCAGAATATAAGCCTACAGTGACTCAAAGTAATAATGGAACAGCATATATTTGTAAGAATTTCTTTAAAGGAAAAGTTATCAATACTAAACCTGATTATTATCAATCGACTATTTTTGAAAAAAGTACTATATAGGAAATTTTCCAAGCTTTAATTTAAGCTTGATATCGGCCAGATTAAGCAAATATTAAATGAGATACGAGGGTCGCACTGGAAAATGAAATTATTTGTAGATGTTTTTTTGAAATTTTTTTAAAAATATTTCTAAGTCGATTTCTTCCAAGTTCAAACATTAAAAGTTTAAAAAATTATCCAATAATTTTTGTATAGTTATTAGCTAGTTTTTACAACAACCCAAACAAAAAATTAAATTTTTTAAATACAGTGGAAGAAATCCGCATTTTTTGACCTCCAACTCGTTTGACTATCAATTTTTTGTAAACAAAGAACAATTTTAATTATTCTTATATCTCATTACTAGGGATGAGATTTCCATGCAAATGCATGTTTTTTGTCGATAGTCGAAAATCGATATCGACTAATTGTCTTTCCGAATCAAGAAATTTGCTTTAAAATGGCATCGATTTGTTTTTGCATATTTTTGCATATTTCGGTGAAAATGCATATTTTTGCATATTTTGGTTTTAAGTGCATATATTGTGCATATTTCCAACTTTTAAGTGCATATTTTTGCATATTTTGACATAAATTAGCATAAACACAAATTGAAATTTATTTTTTTCAAAAACTATTTTAAATTTTGAAAATTTATTTTGAAAATAAGATTTTTTTTTATAAATTGTTTTAATTTCTAAAAAATCTTGCTTAGATAAAGTTTAAAATGTTACTATTTAAACTCGGCGTTATTTTTTACTTTTTTAGAAGTTTTTCGCATGAAAACAAGATTTTAATTGCACAAATTTAATTTTTTTAGTGCATATTTTTAGGGTTTTTAGTGCATATTTTGAATTTTTTAGCGCATATTTTAAGCGCATATTTTAGATTTTTTAGTGCATGAAAATCTCATCCCTACTCATTACTATATACTTAGATGTACTCAAATTTATAAACAATAAAATATTTTCTTTGTTTACAACAAATTGGTGGTCGAAAGAGTTGGAGGTCAAAAAATGCGGATTTCTTCTATTGTATTTAAAAAATTTCATTTTTTGTTTGGATTGTTGGAAAAACAAGCTGATGACTAAATAAAAATAATTGGGTAATTTTTTAAATTTTTAATGTTTGAACTTGGAAAAATCGACTTAGAAATATTTGTAAAAAAATTTCAAAAAAATATCTGGGGCATTCCAAGCCAAATCACTCACTTTTAGACCCGACCCCTTACGATTTATTTTATTTTTGGATATGATTTAGTACTTATTAAATGCAACATGGACACCAATTTTCAGCCTTTTATTTCAAGATGGTATTGAGTAATCAATTTTTCAAAATGGCGATTTTCTCAAAAAAATTAAGAAATTGAAATTTTTAATTAGTTTTGACCATTAAAAAATATAGATATTTTAAAAAAAGTTGGACAACGTTTTGTTGGTATTTAAATTTAGTTTTAGAAAAAAAATATGAAAAAATTATTCGAAGTAATTATCACTTATTTTTTGACGTTTAAAAATTAAAATCGACTTTTTGAAAAAGTCCGAAACTTTCGATTTTTTTTTTAAAAACTATAAAAATTCTACTCTAAATTACGCAACTTTTAAGCCATAATTCGAGATGTGATCACAATTGTTTCTATTTTTTTTTAAATTTTAAAAATTGCACCTTTTATTTTTTGGCTCTGATTTATTTTATATGGTGCTCCAAAAAAAATAAATTGGTAGATATTGACCCTAACTTACCCTAGATATATTCATTTCGAGGTAAAAATACGTCTCACAAAAATTTAGAACGATCGGAAATGGGTAAGGCGTTCCTCATGGGCCTTGAAATTTAGAAAAAGGATTACAAGGAAAAATATTAATTTTTTTCTGTTTTCTCAATATTTTTGGTATTTTAAGTTAAGTTTAAATTCAAGCAATTACAGAATTATGATGTAGAGTAAAATGCCTTTCTAATAAGATACTAAAAACTAAAATCGGTTGAAAATCAGCCAAGTTATTACAACTTCCCCAGGCATCTAACGTGTGGCAGACAACTTGATTAAGCAATACAATCCGATTTTTGAAATTCAGTGAAATTTTCTACTGTAATAACATTTTTTTATTCTTCAAGTTCAAATGTAATAAGATGACAAGTATTTTTCATATTGTGTTTTGCTAACATGTTTTAAATTAATGCTAAAAATGCCTGCATTTTCAACACCCTTTTGAAATCTCTATTTAAAAAAATTTTTTTTTTTTTTTGTTTTAAAATTTGGAAAAACCAAAAAAATATTACACTGAAACATGAATAATGAAAAAATGTTATTACAGTAGAAAATTTCAATAGATTTAAAAAAAGGGACTCGTATTCTTTAATCAAGCGGTATGACACACGCTAGATGCCTGGGGAAGTTGTAATAACTTGGCTGATTTTCAACCGATTTAAGTTTTTAGTACCTTATTAGAAAGGCATTTTACTGTACATCACAATTCTGTAATTGCTTGAAATAAAACTTAACTTAAAATACCAAAAATATTGCAAAAACAGAAAAAAATTCATATTTTTCCTTGTAATCCGTTTTTTAAACTTCAAGGACCATGCTAAACGCCTTACCCATTTCCGATCGTTCTAAATTTTTGTGAGACGTATTTTTACCTCGAAATGAATATATCAAGTGTAAGTTAGGGTCAATATCTACCAATTTATTTTTTTGGAGCACCATATAAAATAAATCAGAGCCAAAAAATAAAAGGTGCAATTTTTAAAATTTAAAAAAAAAATAGAAAGAATTGTGATCACATCTCGAATTATGGCTTAAAAGTTGCGTAATTTAGAGTAGAATTTTTATAGTTTTTTACAAAAAAATCGAAGGTTTCGGACTTTTTCAAAAAGTCGACTTTAATTTTTAAACATAAAAAAATAAGTGATAATTACTTGGAATTATTTTTTCATATTTTTTTTCTAAAACTTTATTTAAATACCAACAAAACCTTGTCCAACTTTTTTTAAAATATCTATATTTTTCAATGGTCAAAATTAATTAAAAATTTAAATTTTTTAATTTTTTTGAGAAAATCGCCATTTTGAAAAATTGATTACTCAACACCATCTTGAAATAAAAGGCTGAAAATTGGTGTCCAAGTTGCATTTAATAAGTACTAAAACATATCCAAAAATAAAATAAATCGTAAGGGGTCGGGTCTAAAAGTGAGTGATTTGGCTTGGAATGCCCCATCTACAAATAATTTCATTTTCCATTGCGACCCTCGTATCTCATTTAATATTTGCTCAATCTGGACGCTATCAAGCTTAAATTCAAGCTTGGAAAATTTCCTATGTAGCACTTTTTTCAAAAATAGTCGATTGATAACAATCAGGTTTAGTATTTAAAACTTTGTCTTTAAAGAACTGCTAACAAATATACCCTGTTCCATTATTACTTTGAGCCACTGTATATTAGGGTAATAAATAAGTGCCTTGAAACTTTTTTGAATCGGACCTACAAGGAAACTGTTTCAGGGTGGACACTTCATTTTTAATAAAATTTACTGATGTTATAGATGAAACAAATGAAGAGACACTTGTCTTTTGATCATGTATTTGAATTGGAGATGGTGTCGGTCCCGTGATTTGCGTGACTCAAAAAAAGAACGCGATTCACGCGTGAGCGTTAGTGATTTTATTTAAAACACGTGATTAGGGAGTGATTTTTATTTAAATCACGTGACTATATTAGGGTAATAAATAAGTGCCTTGAAACTTTTTGGAATGGGGCCTACAAAGGAAACTATTTGAGGGTGGACTTAATTTTTAATAAAATTTACATATGTTATAGATGAAACAAATGAAGAGACACTTGTCTCTTGTTTATGTATTTCAATCGGAGATGGTCTCTGGTCCCGTGATTTTCGTGACTCAAAAAAACAACGTGATTTACGCTTGAGCGTGAATGATTTTCATTTAAATCACGTGATTAAAAAGTTTTTAAAAATTAAATTGAAAAAAGAGTTTAAAAACAACGTGATTCACGTGTGAGCGTGAGTAATTTTCATTTAAATCACGTGAATATACCGTTTTCAAAAATCGAATTGAAAAAAAAAAGTTTATAAAAAATTGGAAAAAATTAAGTTTTTTTTTGAAAACCCCCGTTTTATACCCATCGTTATCAAAAGTTCCACGCCCTTTTAAAAAACTGTCTGGGCCAGAATTATCCCGTCTATCCACAATTTCCAAAAAAGTTGACCGATTGTACACGTTTTCAAAAATGGAATTAAAATAAAATTTATAAAAAAAAAAATGGAAAAAATGTTTTCTTTTTTCCACGCCTTTCGAAAAACTGTCTGGGCCAGAATTATCATTTTTATCAGCACTTTCCAAAAAAAGTTACCCGCTTGTGCCTGTTTTCAAAAATTGAATTGAAATAAGAATTTAAAAAAAAAAAAATTTGGAAAAAATTGTCTTTTTTTGAAAACCCTCTTTTTAAACATATCGTCATCAAAAGTTCCACTCCGTTTTAAAAAACTGTCTGGGCCAGAATTATCTTTTTTAACCCCACTTTACAAAAAACTTCCCCGCTTGTGCCCGTTTACACAAATGAAATTAAAATACAAAAAAAAAAAAAAAATTGGTTGCCAACTGTAGATGACCTTGCAAAATTTTTTCATAAATTTTCCCACAATCAGCTCTAACGTGGTCATCGTTTGGCAGATATTACGACATGAAATTCGAAAATTTAAGTTTGACGGGACGTCCTACTTAACACATAACTCCTTTTCAGACCTTGTTTTGGTATGACGAACACATATGTATGTAGCTACTTTTACTAACTTTTGAACCAATCAAGATATCAAAAAATGGTTTGGCGAGTAAACGCATGACCAATATGGGTTTTTAAAGATTCAATAAAAAAAAAATTAAAAAAAACTACACATGACCCCAATTTTAGGGGCAGCGACAATATATTTGTGTTATATTTATTTATGTATGTAAATAAAATGAAAAGGAGAGATTCACTAAATTAACATATCGGCAAGGTTTTGTCTGAGAAAAAAGGTTTGCAGTTCGAGGAAGCGAGCTACCTCGATCGGATTGGTCGACAATGACTTGGGAGTAAGCACAGTGGGCCGGAGTGAGCACTTGATAATGTGGACAGCGGTGTTAGGTGCAGAGTTACAGCTAACAGAAAATACAATCGCAACAGCGTTGTTAAAGCATTGTGGACGGAAGAATAGAATGTATTCTTTTATCATGATAACATTGATCTACTCTAGATTAAAGCGTTTTAAAAGCAATGTAAAAAAGTACTTTGGCAATAAAGAAGGACTGGCAAAGCACTAACTCACAAAAATTAAAAAAAAGAACACCCCAAAAATAAATATGTATTGCGTAGACATTTGTACACATGAAAAATAAGGCATTAAGTTTATTGTCCATAAAATTGTTTGACTTTGATAAAAATTTATTTATATTTTGCAAATTCTTATCAGTTTGATTGACCAAACCTTTAAAGCAGTGTTGCCACCATTAGAATTGGAAATTACACACAAAATTATCCAAAATCACACAAATTACACAAAAAAATCATTTTTAACCAAAAAATGTCTTTTCACTAAAAAAAATTATAAACTTTTTTTGTAATTTAATAGATCATAGTTTTTGTATTGTTATACTTAAAAATAAGAAATTAAATAAATAAATTTATTTCTATTAATTTTCTTTCTAGTTTTTTCTTAAACTTTATTAGTACGTTCACAATTAGCTCCTCAATTTTTTTCAATTCCAATATTTGTAAAAAGTATTGATGTAGTTGTATTTGTCGATCCGCTTGTGAAATAGTTTTCGAAATAATTTCAAAAGATGAGGAAAGCCATTCGTATTTCAAATTACATAAATTTATTCAGAAAATTTTGACAGATCGACTCACTAATCTGCTCTTCTGAAAATTCTTTTAACAGAAGAATATGAGAATGGTAATATTTAAAAAAGCTTAAGAACAATTTTCAGGTTTTGGGAGACGCATTCTCCAGAAAGTTTTTTAATTTGAAAAACTTAGGACTAGGTTTTTATGGTCCGAAAATGTATCTTCGTCAATATTGTAAATTGATTTGTTTAAGCCGAAAATGTCGATAAAATTATAAAAAAAACTTAAATATTATCAAAATTAGTTGGAACTTTGTTGAGGTGAAATTACACAAAAATTACACAAAAAATTTCATTATCCAAAAATTATCCAAGGATTTTGAAATTGTCCCACTTTTGGATAATTATCCAGAAAGTGGCAACACTGCTTTAAAGCTTTTATTAAAACAATTTTTAAATGTGTACTTAAAATGTATTTGCACTTCATTGGATTAAGATAAAGTAAATTTAGCTTTTTTAAATTAAAAATATCTGATAAATTTTTGGTTAAAATTTTTTATTTGAACCAAACTAAGTTTTAGTATTTTAGACATGCGCCCCCTAGGAGGTAGTAGAAGAAATAAATTTGTCTTATCTCT
The DNA here is from genome assembly GCA_963921195.1 of Pegoplata infirma. NCBI lineage: Eukaryota > Metazoa > Arthropoda > Insecta > Diptera > Anthomyiidae > Pegoplata > Pegoplata infirma. The sequence continues at coordinate 95,600,485 of OY992538.1, read as the reverse complement.
ATATTATAGAGTCTCTGCTTTTGACATTCCTGTGTAGTTCATGGTGTTATTATGATACAATGGGGCACATCACAGGCTCAATGCCGTTCGGAAGTTTAATAAGTGGTTTACTTGTAAAACGCAAAGCAAATATTTTTTTCGGAATGAAAACACTTTTATGCAATTCAATTCCACATTGATTTTTGAAAGTGATTTCATTCCGAAAAAAATAATATTCGTTTTGCGTTTTACGAGTAAATCTCTTTTTTCAAATCCGAACGGAATTGAGTGTATATTCGATCAATAAATTGTATACAATTTCAAAATGCCGCTGTTTAAAAATATCTAAACTGAGGATGAGATACTAACTTATTCTCAATAAAGATATCTTTACCTTAAGGGAATATTATAATTTTTTATTAATGAATTATCATAAATACATAAAAACACAGCATTTTTGAAAAAAAAAAAAAAAATTTTTTTTAATCTTTTAGTCGTTTTTTTTGTTTTTCGAAAAAAAAACATGAAACCCTTGAACATGTAATAAAACTACAAAAACCAAATGGAGGGGACTTTTTTTGGCGTAGGGTGAGTGTTTGCCGGGAGACTATTGGGACACCTTCCCTCGCCATAATTATGGCGAGGGAAGGTTAGACGTTGCCAAATAAATAAATCTCAGTTTTTGCACCTAATTAATTAAAACAGATCATTATTTAAATTATTTTTTTTCTACACACGCCCCCAAAAGGGGGGACCGAAAAAATTGGCTTTCCTGATCCCATTGGTTCAAATTCAGGTCGATGAACTTCATATGGCATTAAAATGTTTTATTTATTGAACAAATATAGAAATAAAACATGTAAAAAAAAATATTTTTCTGGGGTAGTTTTAGTTCTTCAAGGGGAACTTTTTCCCCCTGTTCCGATTTTGCTCGTTCAAAAACTTAACCAACATATGACCATTCCCGTTCGGAAAGTTCGATTTTGCATCACTGTGTAATCATTGTAATCACCTTTATAAATCTTTCTGTGTTCAACAATTTTGTATTGCTCGTTCTACATAAATATTGCCCTGATTTTAAATTAATATAAGTTTTTTTTCCGTCAGTAACCCACATATTCCATATTCATGTCATAGTCGATATTATGTTTAGATATTGTCCTCTAAAAACAAAAGCAGCAACAGCATGATATCTATTTTTATGTTCTTTTTTCTCTTCATTCTATATTGTTTATGTTTTTATTAGTATTTTTTTCTATTTTCCATATATTACAGATTGTCCCCAAATCGATTTGTATGAGTTTCTAACTGAGGCCGAGCTGCAACATTATTACAATGCCGTCAAGTAAGTATCGGAAGTAGTAGTATGTGGAGTAGAGTGGATGGATATCTGTTTGGTATTAGTCACCCACACATTTTTACGCAAACACCACATACTACAATCCATCCAAACAGTAAAGCAAACAAACAAGAGCCACAAGCAATCATTCCCGAAATATATAATATAAAATACACCGTTTTCAGTTGTTATTTAGGAAATCTTAATATAAACAAGAAAGAGTGTTCAATTGGGCTGTGCCTAGAGTTTTTCACGGGAATTCCCGGGACGGGAATTCCCGGGAATTCCCGTAAATTTTCGATCCCGAAATCCCGGGAAATAGAGCGGGAATTCCCGGGAATTTTAGTTTCTTTGAAATTGTTAATTTTTCGAATTCTATTGATTATTTAGTATGTGATTTTTTAGAGATTTTATTAAAATTCTTGATAATTGATGACAGAAACGTACGCAGGGACCATGAGGGCCCAAAAAGAGAGACGTTCTAACTAAAAAATATCATGAAATCTAAGACTTACGAAATGAAAAAGTCTCACAATATCTAAATTTTGATAGGATATAATTACACAGTGATAAAAAATCTCAATTTAAAATCGGAATAGAATGAAACCAAAAGCAAATTAAAGTTTACACTTTACTTAACAAAGCCATCAAGACGTTGTTTTAATTCAGCGCTAGATTATTTTTTACACTCATTTTTTGTACCTATTTACTGAATAGCCAAATTAATAAAAATAATCCACTGCTCACCGTTGCGTATGATTGTTGTTTAAAGGCAATTACAAAATTAATCATACGCCTTATACAATTTTTAAGCAATTATTATTATAATTATAATAAAAGTTCACCAACTTTAAATGCGTGTAAAAAAATTTAGCGCTAAACAAAAAAAAAAAGTGTTGAGGGTTTTATTATGCTTTCATTTGCTTTTTGTTTCATCCCACTCCGATTTTGGTTGTTGGGCTGTGTTATCATCCTGATACTTTTTTTCAGAAGCTAAGAAATTTTTTTCTGAGAACTGCATTATAAAAATTTGCAGTATGATTATTTGTTTCTTTAGAAAATATTTATGTCTCTGGACATGATTCTTTTTAAATCGATAAATTGATCTGTGTAAAGGATGACAGATTTTTTTAGAAACCAGGATTTTTAATTTTTTAATAATTTTTGGGTAAATTTTCTTATAATTTCATTTCTCTGAAACAGTTACATTCAGTTTCAGAAACATAATAGAGAAATTCCTGTGTATTAGTTTCATTGTGTTTTAGAGGCAAAGCGTCGAGAACCAATTGTAAAAATGAACTAACAACAAGATGAATTAGAATAAATGATGAATTTTGATTATTAAAACAGATAAAGCGATGTGAATTAACATATTCCCTTAAAAATACTTTTAAATGACTTCAATATATTTGGACCGTTTTTTTATAAGAACTGGGTAACAAAAATTGTCCTTTTTTTCTCGAAACTTATTTTTTTCTGTTTTAAAAACTTATTTTTTTCTGTTTTTTATGGTGTTAATAAACATTATAAATAGTGTAATCGCATTCATAAGGTTTTTATATATTTTTTTGACAACAAAATTGGGTTTTTAGTTATTGCGGGAATTCCCGGGATCCCGGGAAATTTAAAAATGAATCCCGCTTTCCCGGGAAACGAAAAAGTCCGGGAAAAGAAAAACTCTAGCTGTGCCGAATCTTTTGAACCCTACAATATGTAAAGAAAATTAAAAAAAAAAAAAAAAAAACAGTTGGCATGGGAGTTTTTCGGTGTCGGCGGTTGGTGTTGTAAGACATCTTCCTTTGGTAATAAATGTTTGAAAAACTCATTTATTATTTCCACGCCCACAAAAGTGGGCGTCCAAAAAAAAAATAGTTCCCTGGGTCCAAGTGCAGACTTTGAACTTTTTCTGACATTTAAATGCTTCATTTGTTTAACATAAGTACAAAAACAACTGTAAAAAATTCCGATGTTGGTTTAGTTCTTCAAGGCGGAACCTCTCCCACTTGGAATTAGCGTATGACATTTGTACACGTAGAGAAAAAATATGGTTGCGGCATGATAACGACAACTATTCTATGATCTCTAAACCCAGATATGATTCCAGCAATCAAGTTATTGCATTTTAATTGTATTTAAACATTTACATAGTAGTTGCTTTAAACATTTAATAAATATTCGCTTCAATCATAATAAAATGATTGCTAAATCCAAAAGTACAATTTGGTTGTTGTAACAATGTTATAATTAATGATATTCCTGCCACCAAAAAATTGAACATAATATGATTATAACAATCATTAGATAATCAGAACTAAATAAAAATAAATTTTTGCAAACATACATATTATTGTTAGGTTTATTCATTGACTTAAAAAAATTTAAGTCACTTTGTGTTAAAAAAATGGATCCATTCAGTTGGTTTGGTTTTTATACCCTCCACTTAGTGATAGAGGGTATATATAAGTTTGTCATTCTGTTTGTAACTCATCGAAATATCGATCTGGGACCCCATAAAGTATATATATTCATGATGCCCGATCGATTTTAAGACATTCTAGCGATGTCCGTCTGTCCGTCTGTCCGTCTGTCCGTCTGTCTGTCTGTTGAAAATGCTGTCGCGGACAAAATATTGCACAGAGATGACTGAAACTTAACATATTTATTGGAAGTTCTCCCGAGAAGTTTGGTATTGCATTTGAGCGATATCGGTTCAGCGGTTCAAAAGTTATGAACGAAAATGTAAGCACACCTCATAAATTTCAGTACATTCAACATAACCTAAAAATACAAAATGCTTTAATTCGGCTTCTGGTTGTCATATATGAACATAAATGAACACCAAATGGTATTTAAACAAGTACGAACATATTTTTTGACAAAAAAGAAAAAAATCGCGGATTTTTTTTTAACAAAATTTTTTTTCGCGGAAATTTTTTTTTTCAAAAAAATTTTTTTTTTCCAAAAGTAATTTCCTTTTAAAAAAAGTTTTTTGCAATAATCTTTTTGAAATTGTGGAGGGTATCACTACATTCGGCAAGGCCGAATTTAACTTTTTTTACTTGTTTTTGTTCAGTTTGGTAAGTATCGGAAAAATGGATCAAGTAAGGTTTTGGGAAAAATGGATCCATTCAGTTGGTTTGACAGTTGGAAAATTTTCGTCAACGTTCGGCTTCGGGGATTTGTAAGAAAAGTTGAAAATAATTAATTTAAAAAAAAAATTAAAAACAAAAGTTAAATGAAAAAATGCGAGTAAGATGTTCTTTTTTGTTTTCGACTTTTTAAAAAGTATTTTTCCTCTTTTTTTTATAAGGGAAAGGTACAAAATTAATGAGCAAAATGCAGTTAGTTCTTCATGAGTTTGTGGAAATAAATTCCGATATATCGAAGGGAATTGTGTTTTAATGCCTTAAATATAAACAAAAGTAATTCACAATAAAAATGTAAAAATAAAATTTCCAAATTTATTTTCTGTCCTTCCGTAAAAGTAAAACGAATGCACTTTTTTCTAAAATTTTAGTTATTCGATTTTAACTTTGAGTGAAAACGTAAACAACAGAACACCAAATTGGATTTCATGTGATTCGGAAAATGTGAATTGAAAAGTTATGAAAGGCAGAACAGAGGCTGAAAGCCCTTAATAAAATTCTTGAAAAAAGTTTCATACACACTTTAGCTTAATGCTTCTCAAAAGGGGGGTCGCGACCCCCAGGATATTGTAGCAGCAATCCAGAAAGACTTAGAAGATTTTTGAAAAAATAGTTTTGAGAATATATTGAGGAGTTCTTTTACCTTGTGCATCTGTTTTATAAAAAATACCATTTAATTGCCAAAAGGAGATAATCAAAAAACGCTAGTGAGAACCACTGCTTTAGCTTATTAACGAAAAAAAAAAAAATTTAGTCGGACAAGTATTTCGATTCCGAAATTGGGCGCAAAAAATAGTAAGAGTCAAAATGGTCAAAAAGTTACCGATGTTTAAAAAAATCATAAAAAAGGAACAAATAAGCTAAAACTTTATACAAAATATGACCCAAAAATATGCATTTATAGCCTTTTTTTAAAAGCAAATTCTTTGATGTGCAAAGACATTTATCCTGAGCCAATTAAATATATGAAGCAACTGGTATTTTTCCATATAAAATGCCAGATCCTAAGTATATATTAGACTTAAGGACAACAAAATATGGATTTGGATTTTTCCCTTCCTTAATGGATCAATAATCAAAAAAATTTAATTCAAAACAAATGCTTGACAGTTTATTTGTTAACAAATTATTTTTTTTTTTTACAAACTGCATTATTATAACAACTCTGACTTTGACTTTCTAACAGAGTTGCTATAAAATACGACTCTGTATTTGCAAAAACAGAGTCGTATTTTGTAAATACTTGTGTCTCCGCTAAGTTCGAACGCAATAGATATTTTTTTTTTCGAACAAAGCAATTCGTCACGGTTTCATGAACGCTTCGAAAATTGGAAACGGATTTGAATTTCGCTTCCAATCCAATTTCGTTGTGGATTCGTGAACGGCCTGCACAAAAAAAAAATCGAGGTAATATTACCTAAAATTATAGTATAAAAATACCTTAGCGCCAGGCAAACGGGGCATTTGCTAAGTTAAAAGGTAATGTTACTTAAAAGCTAAGGTAATTCCTATGTTCGAAAATTTATTATGGTTGACAGAAATATACCTTAGCTTTTTAGGTAAAATAGCATTGATAAATAGGTGATATTACGTAAATAATTTGGTAGTATTACCTTGTATTAGTAATGGCTTTTTTACACCATTTCCTTTTAAAATTTAAATAAAAACTACGAAAAGTTTATTATTTTTAATTAATTTATTTTTTTTTAATAATTTGAATGTTTACAAACTTTAAAGAAAAATTGATAATAAGAAAAATGTGTCATAATTTTATGAATGATTCAAAATCTGAAAATTTTTCTGTTATTAAACATTTTTTCAATAGAAAACTCTCAGATCCTTAGACTTTTCTACAGAAAATATTCAGTTTCTGGATATTTTTTCTTTTAAAAAATCTGAAATCTCAGAATCTGAAAATTTTTCTATAGAAAAATGTCTCACAATTCAGAATATGAGAACTTTCTATAGAAAATAGTGTCAGAATCTGAGAATTTTTCTATAGAAAAAATGTCTCAGAATCTGATAATTTTTCTATAGAAAATATGTCTCAGGATCTGAGAATTTTTATGTAGAAAACATGTCTCAGAATCTAAGAATTTTTCTATTGAAAAGAGTTTCAGGATCTGAGAATTTTTCTAAAGAAAAAATTTCTCAAAATCTGAGTATTTTTCTATAGAAAAAAATGTCTCAGAATCCGAGAATTTTCTATAGAAAAAATGTCTCAGAATCTGTGACATTTTGTATAGAAAAAATGTCTCAGAGTTTGAGAATTTTTCTATAGAAAAAATTTTCAGAATCTAAGAGTTAGAATCTGACAATTTTACTATATAAAAAATTTCGGATTCTGACACATTTTTCAAAAGAAAAAATCTTAGATTCTGAGACATTTTTCTAAAGAAAAAATCTCAGATTATGAGACATTTTTCTATAGAAAAAATCTCAGATTCTAAGACATTTTTGTATAGAAAAAATCTCAGATTCTGAGACATTTTTTTATAGAAAAAATCTGAGATTCTGAGACATATTTGTATAGAAAAAAAAATCTTAGATTCTGAGACATTTTTGAATAGGAAAACTCTCAGATTCTAAGACATTTTTGTATAGAAAAAAACGCAGATTCTGAGACATTTTTGTATAGAAAAAATCTAAGATTCTGATAAATTTTTGTATAGAAAAACTCTCAGATTCTGAGAGATTTTTCTATAGAACCATTTAAGATTCCGAGAAATTATAGAAAAAATTTAAGATTCAGATTTTTAGACATTTTTCCTACAGAAAAATGTCTCTGAGAATATGAGATTTTTTCTATAGAAAAAAATTTATCAGAATCTGAGATTTTTTCTATTCAAAAATGTCTCAGAATCTGAGATTTTTTCTATTCAAAAATGTCTCAGAATCTGAGAATTTTTCTACAGAAAAAATGTCTCAGAATCTGAGAATTTTTCTATAGAAAAAATGTCTCAGAATCTGGGAATTTTTCTATAAAAAAAATGTCTCAGAATCTGGGAATTTTTCTATAAAAAAAATGTCTCAGAATCTGAGAATTTTTCTATAAAAAAAATGTCTCAGAATCTGAGAATTTTTCTATAGAAAAAATGTCTCAGAATCTGAGAATTTTTCTTTAGAAAAATTGTTTCAGAATCAAATAATTTTTGCAGAAAACATCTATGGAACTGTGACTGAAAGATTTTCAGATTCTGAGACTTTTTTTACAAAAAATTCGCAGATTTTGAAATATTTTTTATAGAAAAATGTCTTTTTCGCATTTTTTCTATGTGGAAATACGGTTGAGAAATATAGATGATTCTGATATTTTTCTTAATTCTAGTATTCTTGATGAGTTTTTTTTTTTTTTGTAAATGATGCTTCTTAAAACTGGGTCGCTGGATCCTTAGTTCTTGAAGACTTCTTACGTTATCTAAAAAACTGTAAAATAATTGATTTATTTTTACATAATTAATTTGCTAATAAAGTTAATTACCTTGCTGGTCTAATTTTTCGCGAATTGTTCATTTTTATGATTTGATTTTTATTGCGTTTAACAACTTCCAATAATTTTTGATGTTTGTATTTTTTATTAATTTTAAAATTATTGTCAAAAAATTTTTCGAAGTTCTACCTAATTTGAATAGTAAAAGTTGCATAGCCAATAGGTATTTAAATTACATATTGCTATGGTAATAAACCTAATATTTTTGATTTCAAAGAAAAAATAAATACCTATGCCAGCTAAGGTATTGTTACCTCGATTATTTTTTTGTGTGTGTACACACAAAAAAAAATCGAGGTAATATTACCTAAAATTATAGTATAAAAATACCTTAGCGACAGGCAAACGGGGCATTTGCTAAGTAAAAAGGTAATGTTACTTAAAAGCTAAGGTAATTCCTATGTTCGAAAATTTATTAAGGTTGACAGAAATATACCTTAGCTTTTTAGGTAAAATAGCATTGATAAATAGGTGATATTACGTAAATAATTTGGTAGTATTACCTTGTATTAGTAATGGCTTTTTTACACCATTTCCTTTTAAAATTTAAATAAAAACTACGAAAAGTTTATTATTTTTAATTATTTTTATTTTATTTTAATTTTTTGAATGCTTACAAATTTTAAAGAAAAGTTGATAATAAGAAAAATGTCTCAAATCTTTATGAAAAACTCAAAATCTGAAAATTTTTCTGTTATTAAACATTTTTAAATAGAAATACTCTCAGATTCTAAAACTTTTCTGTAGAAAAAATCTCTCAGAGTTTGAGAATTTTTCTACAGAAAAAATTTTCAGAATCTTAGAGTTAGAATCTGACAATTTTACTATATAAAAAATTTCGGATTCTGACACATTTTTCAATAGAAAAAATCTCAGATTCTGAGACATTTTTCTAAAGAAAAAATCTTAGATTATGAGACATTTTTCTATAGAAAAAATCTCAGATTCTGAGACATTTTTTTATAGAAAAATCTCAGATTCTGAGACATTTTTTTATAGAAAAAATCTGAGATTCTGAGACATTTTTGTATAGAAAAAATCTTAGATTCTGAGACATTTTCTCAGATTCTAAGACATTTTTGTATCGAAAAAAATCACAGATTCTGAGACATTTTTGTATAGAAAAAATTTGAGATTCTGATAAATTTTAGTATAGAAAAAATCTCAGATTCTGAAACATTTTTGTATAGTAAAAATCTAAGATTCTGATACATTTTTGTATAGAAAAAATCTCATATTCTGAGACATTTTTGAATAGAAAAAATCTCAGATTCTGATAAATTTTTTTCGATAGAAAAAATCTCAGATTCTCAGAGACATTTTTCTGTAGGAAAAATGTCTAAAAATCTGAGTATTTTTCTATAGAAAAACTCTGAGATTCTGAGACGTTTTTTCTTTTCAAAAGTTTTCAGAATCTGAGCTATTTTTCAATAGAAATTGAAAAAAAAAATCTCTGAATTTTCTAAAGAAATTGAGAGATTTTTTTATTGAGATTCTAAGACATTTTTCTATAGAAAAAATGTCAGATTCTGAGACATGTTTGTATAGAAAAATCTCAGATTCTGAGACATTTTTGTATGGAAAAAATCTCAGATTCTAAGACATTTTTGTGTAGAAAAAATCTCAGATTCTGATAAATTTTTGTACAGAAAAACTCTCAGATTCTGAGCGATTTTTCTATAGAAAAAATTTCAGATTCTGAATCATTTTGCTATAGAAAAATTTCAGAAAAAATGTCTCAGAATCTGAGAATTTATCTATAGAAAAAATGTCTCAGAATCTGAGAATTTTTCTATAGAAAAAATGTCTCAGGCTCTAAGAATTTTTCTATAGAAAAAATGTCTCAGAATCTGAGAATTTTTCGATAGAAAAAATGTCTCAGAATCTGAGAATTTTTCTATAGAAAAAATGTCTCAGAATCTGAGAATTTTTCTATAGAAAAAATGTCTCAGAATCTGAGAATTTTTCTATAGAAAAAATGTCTCAGAATCTGAGAATTTTTTTATAGAAAAAATGTCTCAGAATCTGAGAATTTTTCTATAGAAAAAATGTCTCAGAATCTGAGAATTTTTCTATAGAAAAAATGTCTCAGAATCTGAGAATTTTTCTATAGAAAAAATGTTTCAGAATCTGAGAATTTTTCTATAGAAAAAATGTCTCAGAATCTGAGAATTTTTCTATAGAAAAAATGTCTCAGAATCTGAGAATTTTTCTATAGAAAAAATGTCTCAGAATCTGAGAATTTTTCTATAGAAAAAATGTCTCAGAATCTGAGAATTTTTCTATAGAAAAAATGTCTCAGAATCTGAGAATTTTTCTATAGAAAAAATGTCTCAGAATCTGAGAACTTTTCTATAGAAGAAATTTCTCAGAATCTGAGAATTTTTCTATAGAAAAAATGTATCGGAATCTGAAAATTTGTCTGTAGAAATAATGTATCAGAATCTGAGATTTGTTTCAGAATCAAATAATTTTTGCAGAAATCATTTATGGAACTGAGACTGAAAGATTTCAGATTCTGAGACTTTTTTTACACAAAATTCGCAGATTTTGAAATATTTTTTATAGAAAAATGTCTTTCGCATTTTTTCTATGTGGAAATACGGTTGATTCTGAGATTTTTCTTAATTCTAGTATTCTTGATGAGTCTTTTTTGTAAATGATGCTTCTAAAAACTGGATCCTTACTTCTTGAAGACTTCTTTAAGTTTACGTTATCTAAAAAACTGTAAAATAATTGATTTATTTTTACATAATTAATTTGCTAATAAAGTTAATTACCTTGCTGGTCTAATTTTTCGCGAATTGCTAATTTTTATGATTTGATTTTTATTGCGTTTAATAACTTTTACAAAATATTCTAAAAATTTTTGATGTTTGTATTTTTTATTAATTTTAAAATTATTGTCAAAAAATTTTTCGAAGTTCTACCTAATTTGAATAGTAAAAGTTGCATAGCCAATAGGTATTTAAATTACATATTGCTAAGGTAATAAACCTTATATTTTTGATTTCAAAGAAAAATAAATACCTATGCCAGCTAAGGTATTGTTACCTCGATTATTTTTTTGTGTGTATATAACATTTAGGCCATTATTGCCATTATTGCCGCAATCATATTATGATTAATATTCCTTGTTGCCTTCATTCATATTAACATTATTGTTACAATCATATTCCCAATTAGAATATGACGCTCTTAAATCATGATCACAGCAACCATGTTTTTTTTTCTGCATCGATGCATTGCAAAAGGAAAGTCAAACTTAAATCTTGCCAATATAAGTGATAAGTCTCACTCTCTTAATTTCAATTGTAAATGGTGTATAAAATTGCAAAAATGTGTTCTTTTTGTTCTCATTGTTGTTTATTAAAAATGTTTTTCCATTTTATGATTTACTTTACTTTACTTTATTATTATTATTTTTTTTTACATTTTCCTTTCGCCTCGCACATTCATCCAGAGATGAACTTAAGATTACAAATGCTACACAATTTAAATATGCCACCGATGAAGATTTCAAAAGTGTTGGTATGTCACGACCGGAAATACGACGTTTACGTAAATTCTATGAAAAACATTTTCCTCATGGTTATTTAAGTAAAATAAAACGTTTACTACAAGCGCCTTCGTCTATGGTCAATAAAAAAGATGAAAGTGGTGGCAATGTAATAAATCCAGCTGCAGCCAGTCCTTCGGGCAGTTTAAGTGGAACTTCGACAGGGGCTTCATCAAAAGCTAGCAGTTCACCGAGTAAAGCGCCGAATAATAAACATATTATACCGGCGGATGCTATAAGTGTTAATAAACAATTGGGCACTGGTGAATTTGGTATTGTGCAGCAGGGTGTTTGGACCAATGGTTCAGAGAGGGTAAGTTTGGAAATGTTGTTTGTTTTTTGTATAGAATGTTAAGTAACAGAACTAAATATCTTTATTTGAATTTTTTTCGAAACTCGAAAAAGATTAATTAAAATGGATCTACTTCGAATTTTAGGGGCATGTCACAGACTCAATTTCGTTTGGAAGTGGAGTACTCATAAAACGCAAAATGAATATTTTTTTTTGAAATGAAAACACTTTCATAAATCAAAGTGGAATTTAATTGCATGAAAGTTGTTTCATGCCGAAAGTTTATTTCATTTGACGTTTTAAAAGGAAAACTTTACAATCACTTCCAAACGAAATTAACTCTGTGACAGGTCCCTTAATGTATTTTTTTTCATTGAATATTTTGGAAAAATTACAGTTTTTAAGGTAACCACCTGAAAAAAGAAAATGTTCTGCATTAAAATTTGGCGGTCTGACTCGCGGCCACTCACTGGGACCAAAAAATTATTTTAAACTTGTAAATTATGGGAGACACTTTGAAAAATCCCAAACATTTTATCCGAAAAATGCTCATACTCAGCATTATTTTGAGATCACACTCCTCTTCTAGCAAGTTTAGGTTGTGTTAAAATGGTGACAAAATCGGCTAATGGCATTTCACTATTCTTTATTTTGTATTTTAAAAATCGTTAACACGAAAATCCTAGCTGAGCCTGTTTTGAAGTTATTGCTAAATAATTGCACTGTTCGACAACAAAAACCTCCCAGTGAAATATCCAATTGCTTGTAGATTTTTTTCTCCTGAATCCAAATCTGCCATTCAATTTTTTTCTAGCACGTACCGTTTTTGAGATATACGTACCGTTTTTTGAAAATTTTTTTACAAAAAAAAATTTACTCTAAAAAAAAAAAAATTTACTCTCAAAACTCTCAAAAAAAATTACTCTAAAAAAAAAAATATTTTTACACTCAACAATTTTCAATTTCTAAAATTTATTTCTTAATTTTAGATTCAAGTCGCCATAAAATGTCTTTGTCGCGAACGTATGCAATCAAATCCAATGGAATTTTTAAAAGAAGCCGCCATTATGCATTCCATAGAACATGAGAATATTGTTCGTTTATATGGTGTAGTTTTAGCTACAGATTCTCTTATGTTGGTCACAGAATTGGCTCATTTGCGTTCATTATTAGAATGTTTAAAGGATCCTGGTCTTAGAGTTAGTTTCCTAACAGTGCCCACATTATGTGAGTTTGGTTTGCAGATCTGCAATGGAATGCGTTATTTGGAAAATAAACGCTTAATACACCGGTAAATATTTCTAAAAATATTAATGTTAAACACACTTCTATTCAATTTAAATTCTATTTTACAGAGATTTGGCAGCTCGTAATATTTTAGTTTTTAGCAAGAATAAAGTTAAAATATCTGATTTTGGTTTATCACGTGCATTGGGTGTGGGCAAAGACTATTACAAAACCAATTTTAATGTCAATTTAAAATTGCCCATAGCTTGGTGTGCTCCAGAATGTATTAATTACTTACGTTTTACAAATGCCTCAGATGTTTGGGCTTTTGGAGTTTGTTTGTGGGAAATGTTTTCATATGGCTTTCAACCTTGGGCAGCTTTAACGGGTTTACAAATACTAGAAGCCATCGATGCTCCTAATTATCAGGTTTGTTTTATTTGTAAAATTTTTTTGAAATTTATTTAACATTTTTGTTTTTTTTCTGTCTGTCCAGCGACTTGAACAACCCGAATGTTGCCCACGTGAATATTATACTTTAATGATGAAATGCTGGCAAGATGATCCTGTAAAACGTCCTAAGTTTACGGAAATTTATGAATTACTACCCGATATGAAACCCGAACAATTAAAGGCTGTGGCCAATTGTTTAGAGGCCAAAACTAATGAACATTTGGTTTATCGTCAAAATGATATTATCACTGTATTGGATCGTAATACTGGTACACCTTATTGGAAAGGTGTTTTAAATACGGGTAAAACTGGTTATTTTAATCCATCAAATACTGTGGCTTATGTAGAAGGTCTTCCAACTTTAAATAGGTATGTTATTAACACTAATATTTTCAAACCATTGTTGTATGCTGTTTTTAGATGTTACTAAAAAAAACATTTAAAGTTTAAAAATTTTAATGAAAATTTTCAAATTTCAAGTGAATATCGATTGAAATTGAAGAAAAATTCTTAAAATTTTAAAAAGATCAAATAAAATTCGAAAGAGATCTAATTAATTTCGAAAACAACAATTTGACAGTGATAAATCAAGATTCAAACCGAATCTTTAATAATTGCAATGGCGAGGGGTGGGGTGGGACGACTCCTCGGTAGTCGTTGGGGACCCTGCTCTCTCGTGGAAAATGTTTACAAATTCATTTATTATGCTTCTTCCACTAAAGTTTTACAATTTTATCATTATTTTAATTATTTATCCACGCCCACAAAAGGTGGCGCACCGAAAATATCGACATTTTCCAACCCCCTGGGTCCAAGCCCAGGACTTTGAGTTTCTTCAAGCATAAAAATGTTTCATTTGTTTAATAAAACTACAAAAAAAAAAACATTTTTAGAGGTTGGTTCAGTGTTGCCAGAAGTAGGGAAAATCCCTACATGTAGGTATTTTTGTTCTCAAAATGATAGCGTAGGGAAAATCGGACAGATTTTTAAAATTTCATCAAATGTAGGTACTTTTCATAATATAGCTAAAAGTTGTCCAAAACCTTGAATTTCAGCTAAAAACCGTACTTTTTTTAGGGCTTCAGAACAAATTCTTGGAATGTGCTTTATTAAAATCTTTTGTGCTCTCTAATACTTATGTAAGTAGAAAAAGATGTACAATAAAGAGCAAATCTCATGATTTTGAGTAATATCAAACAACTCAAGTATTTTCTTATAAGAATATATGGGTGAAATCAAAAAATGTCAACCAAACCATGTAATCGTGTAATATCTCATACATGGGTTAAAGTATTCGCATATTTTTTAATGTATAACGTCGCATAGATTGGCGTTTTACATAACTAACAAAAATCCGGATACTAGTTGGTTATTTTAAACAAGTTATTTTCATTTTTGTAGGCCAAATGTAAACTCCGTCGCCAGTAACTTTTTCAATTTTTAAACTTTAACCGGTTATATCTTAAAAACCAATAACCCAAACTCTTAATAATTGACTACATTTTTAAAGAGGGCATGTTGACGTTCTTAAAAAATATTTTTGTATAGTCATAACTATCTCTTTTACCCATACAAACACGGCTTCAATTGTGTAACGATTTTTCGACACTTTTTTTAGACATTATGGAACCTGACAATTTTGTTGTTTTTGACGTATTATGTTTAAAAAAATAATAGGTTATTGCCCCATTTATTAAACGCGAGGCTATAAACTATCATTTTGCATCATTGGTTTCAAGTTTGTTCCCTGCATATTAATTTCCCTGTATGAAAAGCTAAATCATAAATGAAAAATCGAAAAATGCTGTAAACTCCGTCTCCACGTTTACAACAAAACTACTTAGCGTGCATCTGAAATATCGTTATATTTTGACGTATCTAGTTGACATCTAATGATTTTTTTTCGGAAACCAATTTCCGACAAATAGTTTTCGAAAAAAAGGGCAAAAAGTGACGAAATGTAAACTCCGTCTCTGTAAACTCCGTCAACTTTTTTTTTTTTTTTTTGCAGATTGCATTAAAAAACCTTATGAAGTTGTTAAAACCGACGCAAATATTAACACTAGTCATTCAAAAAAGTAAAAAAACTTATTTTAACAGAAATAATAATAAATTTATTTTACATTTTGTAACGAGGTTTTATTCATTGGCTGGGATTGCTTAGTCGTACCAGGATCTACGTAAGGGCCCTCAAACCTTTCGTAATAAAAACACAGTTGGATTTTCCCTTCTTGGGCTTAACAACAATATATCTTTATTTGAATTCTTATTTATATAAATTAGAATTATTATAATGATTAGCAATAATTTCTCACGTATGGCAACTCGTATTCGTACTTTTAAGTAGGTAACCTCGGCTTTCACAACTTCGGATTTAACAGGGGTAACAGGGTTTAGCTGCTTCGGCTTTCACAGCTTCGGATTTGACAGGAGCAACAGGGTTTAGCTGCTTCGGCTTTCACAACTTCGGATTTGACAGGATCAACAGGGTTTAGCTGCTTCGGCTTTAGCTACGTAACTGTAGGCACGACTTAAGAGTTGACAACTTTCGGTTCGGATCACCTCTGGCAATGTCGGAGTGGTAACTTTGATAATGGCAACTTCGGTGACTTTGGAAATGGCAAAACGACTTTGGTAGTGGCAGCTTCGGCAATGGAAACTTCGGTAGTAGCAACTCTGACACGGCTACTTCGGTAGTGGCCACTTCGGTAGTAGTAACTTTGGCAACGACAACTTCTGGGGTGGCAGCGGCGTAAATTCGTCGGAACAGTCAACCCGAAGGTTGCTGTAGGAACAGTCAGCCCGAAGGTTGCTGTGTGAACAGTCAACCCGAAGGTTGCTGTGTGAACAGTCAACCCGAAGGTTGCTGTGTGAACAGTCAACCCGAAGGTTGCTGTGTGAACAGTCAACCCGAAGGTTGCTGTGTGAACAGTCAACCCGAAGGTTGCTGTGGGAACAGTCAACCCGAAGGTTGCTGTGTGAACAGTCAGCCCGAAGGTTGCTGTGTGAACAGTCAACCCGAAGGTTGCTGTGTGAACAGTCAACCCGAAGGTTGCTGTGTGAACAGTCAGCCCGAAGGTTGCTGTGTGAACAGTCAACCCGAAGGTTGCTGTGTGAACAGTCAGCCCGAAGGTTGCTGTGGGAACAGTCAGCCCGAAGGTTGCTGTGGGAACAGTCAACCCGAAGGTTGCTGTGTGAACAGTCAGCCCGAAGGTTGCTGTGGGAACAGTCAGCCCGAAGGTTGCTGTGGGAACAGTCAGCCCGAAGGTTGCTGTGGGAACAGTCAGCCCGAAGGTTGCTGTGTGAACAGTCAGTCCAAGGACCGCTGTGGTATATTAGAACAACCAGGATTGGTCGCTCCTTAAAATATTTGTTCTTTACTCAAGAGCAAAGAACTAGATTGTCACGTATATACTGGCCAGGTGCAATGCCAGTATGGAGACAAACTTCAATTGTCCAAACTATTCTTCTTATCCGATAGAAAATATTAACCTAATTGGAATTACAACTGCAATAGTCAGTTTGTTTGAAAATACAGAAAATCATTTAAATTACTTTGCAGTGCATTATAATACACAACCACGCTAACCTATATAAAACACCAAATGCACACACAAGATGTATGAACAAACAACCAAACCTGTCTAATGAATTTACAATTGCTAAACAAACACACAAACTTGAACATTAGGGTCGGTGTGCAGAGTGTGATATTGAAATATACAGGTTTGTGTGTATTTTAAACAACTTAACAAACCAGATTATTACGATCGGTTTAGAGGGTGCTATACACGATAGTGTGGCTGGTTTTACACTGTACTAAATTATTATAAAAATAACACGAGTGTTAATATAGGAAAAATATGTAATAATTATGAAAATATGTTATGAAAATAGGACGAAATATGTGCGTCGTAATTATGTCGATAATTTGCGACGTTACATTCCTCCCTTACTTTGTAGAGCGATGCTCTGGGATGTTCTCGGGTTTTTTTTTTTTTTTTTTTTTTTTTTGTACAATGATACCTTTTCCCACCTGGTGGATTTATTACCCCCTTCCCGGCTGTCAAACGGCTTCTGATATCGGTTTCGGAATCGATGATGGAAGGAGGGCAACTACGACCGGCAGCGGAGTCAAAATTGTTTGCTGTTTGTCGTGATGCTGGGCGGGAACGGTCACACGATCGCTGTTGATTAGTCTGAACTGCTGATTGATGACGACTCATCGGACTGCAAACAGCAGCTTTAGGTTTTCGCATGGAGATTTTGCCTAGCCGAGCCACCACAGGTAGAGGTGGAGCTGATGGGTTTATGGACGGCCTTTTCAATTGCTCGTTCTCCTTAGCTGAGAAAAATTTTATGTCACATATGGTGTGTAGGACTTCAAAGTGGCGATGCTTTTTAGGTGCCGGTAGACTACTAACCGTTGTTCCTGGAGATTTAAATCGACAATCACATGAACGGGATAGGATGCCGTCGCGACCACAATGGGAGCAAAATATTTGGCTAGGATTCAAACATTGTCTCCGAGTATGACCTATTCCCTTGCATCTCCAACATCTGTTTGATCGGGTGTAGTTTGCTTCGGCGATCGAATGTGCAACTGGTGGTTGGTCTTCTCTCTGCAATGCCTCAAAGTCGTCGGTCAGGGCTATTAGTTCGTCTAAGATGGAGAACTCGGCACGCTTAATGTAATGTCGGTACTCCGTACGGAGACCGTAGTAGATGCGGTCGAGGTGGTTCATGTTGCGAAGATCTCTATGCTGCCTAGCTAGGGTGAGCATGTTAAGTATATAATTTTTGGATCGCTCACGTAAATGCTGTCTTCGATTAAAGAAAGTTTGTTCAAGTTGGGCTGCATACCTCTTTGGAAGGAAAAATTTCTCTATCTCAATTCTGAAAGTTCGCCATGTGGTGATTTCTGGTTTTTTGACCCGATACCATCTTAAAGCATTGCCTTGCAGCACACATAGTAAAGACGGAAGAAGGCGGTCTAGTGGAAAATTGTAGCATTCGGCCAACTCTTCAAATCGCTCTAGAAATTCCATGAGTTCGTTGTCGTTACCAGCAAACTTAAGGTTCCATTCTTGAACCGTAGATACTATTTCAGTATCGGATAACTCTAAATTGTTTTTAGATGGCGTAGTATTCATGTAAAACTTATTAGGAGTTATTTGGAACGCCATTTGTCCTTCGGGAATAATTGTTTTTTCGGCAGTTTTGATTTCGTCTTCTAATTCCCGAAGTAATTTTTCGGCGGATGATTTGACGCTTTTTGACAACCACAACCACGCTAACCTATATAAAACACCAAATGCACACACAAGATGTATGAACAAACAACCAAACCTGTCTAATGAATTTACAATTGCTAAACAAACACACAAACTTGAACATTAGGGTCGGTGTGCAGAGTGTGATATTGAAATATACAGGGTTGTGTGTATTTTAAACAACTTAACAAACCAGATTATTACGATCGGTTTAGAGGGTGCTATACACGATAGTGTGGCTGGTTTTACACTGTACTAAATTATTATAAAAATAACACGAGTGTTAATATAGGAAAAATATGTAATAATTATGAAAATATGTTATGAAAATAGGACGAAATATGTGCGTCGTAATTATGTCGATAATTTGCGACGTTACAATTTCCTTAGAAAAATCCTATTAAAATAAAAAATAATTGTAAAATCTTTAATAACAAAAACCAGAAAAAAATCCTAATTACAAAAATTGTTAGCAATTACATAAATAAGTGTTTTAAATTACAATAAAATGTTTTCAAAGAAAATTCAAAAAATTTAATGTATTTTTCTAAGGTGAATGTAAACTCCGTCACCAAAAAAATCATAAAAATGTCGATAAAATTTGTTTGAAACAGTTTGTAGAAGAGATCTTTTATAGTTATATTAGTAGTGATGTAACATATCGATTTTAATAAAAAAATTTACAAAAAATTAAAATTTTTTGTTTGTACAATTTTGGCTCAAAAACACTGACATTTTTTGATTTCACCCATATAAATGTTGACGCTTTTGATTTAAAATAAAGTAAATTTGCGAGATAAATAATAAAAAAACAAGCAGGAAAAAACTTTAGATCAGGATTCCGAATAATAAAAACAAGTTCTATTTTTGCTTACAAACACCTGTAGCACCACAATTACAACAAGTTCTGTGGGAGAAAAAATTGTTCCCCACCGGTTCTTTGCAAACAAATATTTGGCTGGGCAATGATCTGTAAATATTATACAAATAAAAAAAATCAGAAATTATTGGAACTTAAAAAAATATTTTTTAATGAAATTTGTCCAATTTTAATGTAGGAATAATTTGTAGGGGAAATTTTTTTTGAATGTAGGGAAAAAAGGGATTTTTTTTTATAAGCGTAGGTACTTTAAAAAAAATCCACTGGCAACACTGGGTTGGTTTAGTTCTTTAAAGGGGAAGTTTTTCCCCCCTTGTCTGATTTTGTCCGTTTACTACCTTTGACTGTCTATGATCATAAGACATATTTGTGCCAAACTTAAGTGGTCTATAGACGAACGGTTATACAGACACTCCAAGAATGTCTTAGATTCGATTAAGGATCAATTAGACATATACTTTGTGGGGTCCTAGACCCATATCACAGACTAATATAGACTCGACATAAGTGACAGGTGTCAAAAAGGTAGTCTTTAACCATATGGTTAATTTTATAAAATTATTGTACGAATTAAGTTAGAAAGAGAAAGCTTATAACGCGCCATTAGAAAAATAAATGCCAGATCGGTTTTTGTTGTTTTGCTCACTCCTAAGTGTCTCTTTACAATACAGCAGCAAGCATCAGACAGCAAATTTTTTACGTGTGTTTTGTTGTTGCGCCAAAACTTAAAAAATATATTAACGGAAATTCGAAAACATCAATAGGTCTATTCGATTACCCAAATTTCTTACTATTTTTTACTACAACTGGAAAGTCTTGTTTACTTTTTGTATTGAAAATTTCCAGCTGTAGTAAAATGAGTAAAAAATAGTAAATTGTAGTAAGGTAATCGAATAGACCTAATATTTCGAAAAAATATCAATTTTAATACGAAAAAGATCCTTTAAAATTTGGAAAAGATCCTTTGAAATTTGAAAAAGATTTAGTTAAAGTTTTATTACAATTCGAAAATAATCAATTTGAATTCCAAAAAAAAAACAATAGATAATGAATTCCAAAATAAATATAGATAATAGATAAAATCAATTGAAATTCAAAAAGAGGAGCTTAACAGAAATTTGAAAAAGATTAATTGAGTTTCGAAAAAGATTATTTGAATTTGGAAAAAGTTCATTTGAAATTCGAAAAATATTAACTTATTGTTAGATTTGAAAAGCATTAATTTAAATTCGAAAAAAAAAAAATATTTGAGTTTAGAAAAGATCCTATTGAAATACGAACAAGATTATCTGAAATTCGAAAAAACAATGAATAGAACTTTGAAAATGACTGATTAAAATTCAAAAAAAATAAAATCAAATAAAATTTGAAAATTTGATTGATATCAAAATTCGAAATAATCCAAATATTTTCAAAATTCTATTTGAGATAAAAAAAAATTACCCAGCCAGAAGTTGACAACGGTAAAAGTTGTTTTTTTTCCTGTTTACATTTACTAATTGTATGAAGATTCAGAAAAAATTATAAAAAAAAATTCTGGAAATTGCCAACGGTACAAACAAAGTTTTTTTCCTGTTTATATTTACTAATTGTATGTACCCAGGCAGAAAAATACGAACGGGAGAGTGCTGGCAAAGTACCTTTTATGGTCGCTTGTGTGCTGGGAAAGCATCACAGTTTAGTACTCTCCCAGCGTCCAAAATGATAACCACGGTAAACGGTATGCCGTTGCTATTTTAAAGCGCTTTGAAAGCGCTTTAAAAACAAACAATATGGTACTATTATAGCACTTTTAGAACAAAAAAATGGGACGTATCTAAATTGTATACATAAGTCCATAAGACACAACTTTTTTTGGTGTTTATTTGAATTAGAGATGGGCGCGTGAGTGAATTTTGACACGCTCACGCTCACGAAATAAAAATAGTGATCATGCACGATCACGCACGAAATTATTTTTGCTGCTCACGTTCACGCACACTCACGTGAGTAACTAAAATTTTTCTCACGCTCACGAAATAATCACGCTAACGAAGACTCACGAAATTAAAATTAACAAATTTTAATATTACGTTTTTCGATTTCTTGCACAAAAAGTATTGATTTTCCTTAAAACAATAATAAAAATTTATTTAAATCACAATTTTGTATTAATTACCCTCTTAAGTCAATATAATGACGATTTTTTTAGTTGTTTTTTGTTTCAAACAGCACAAAAACAATCACGAGAACTCACGAAACAAAAGTTACTCACGCACGCTCACGCACGAAACTATTTTTTCTAATCACGGCACTCACGATCACGTGAGTAAAAATAAATTTCACTCACGATCACGCGTGATTCACGAGTGAATCACGTGAATCACGAAAAATTCGTGTCACGCGCGCATCTCTAATTTGAATACAGAAATTTATTAAATTTGGATAAAAAATTTATTGACTCATTTAATAGGATAAACAAATTTTGAACAAACTTTAAACAATTTTCTAAGTCCCGAAAAAAAATTGTTTGCAGTTTTCTTTGCGTTTTTGGAAAAAAAAAAATTATTAAAAATGCTTTTAGGAAAAAATTTGGAAAAGTCCCGAAAAAAGTGGTGTATTGAACCGAAACGGGTATGTATCCGGAGTTTAAGGGTGATGTATCCAGAGTTTAAGACACTTCCTCACGAAAGAAACAGGTGTTTTTATATAAAAGGTGTCAAGTTTGTAATATGTAGGTCATTGTGTATAAGTGACATATCATGAGAACTATCAAGGACCGGCCACTTATCCTGCAGGGAAATAAAAAATATTCCAATTGTTATGAAAATTAATAAATTTTAATAAAAAATTTATACTTTGAACGGATTTAAATAGAAAAACATTGGCAAAGCGCTTGCAAAGCACTTTTTCGAATTCATACTACCTTCTACAAAAAATAAAGTGCTTTGCCGAGACTTTTTCTTTGGAACGGTTGGCAGTTTCTGCCTGGGTAGATTCAGAAAAAATATAAAAAAATGTTTGGACTTTATATGACCTATTTGTTAACTAAATAAAGTTAATCCTAATCTAAATCCGGTCAGCAAAAAACAAGCCTAATATTAAATATCCTGCAAGAAAAGCTACCGGGCCCTTACAGGTCACGTGACATATCTGATGTCGGGTACATAGATGGGAATTTTTCATTACCATTGAAATTTAATTACCATTGGTTGATATCAATGGCAATGAAAAAATTTTCAATACCATTCAATGGTAATTAAATTTTTTTAATTGAAAAAATAATTACTAATGGTAATGAAATGCACCAATTGTTGAAAAACACCAATTATAATTGGTTTCAAAACCATTGGTTTGCACATTTTTGTTTTTTTTTGAAAAGTTACAAATTTAAACATCAAAGTATGTTTTTACAAAAAAAATATATATGAAAATGTTAAAGACAAAAAACAAAACGCAAATAAAAATTTCAAATTTCAAAATTTCAACGTGTGTTTGGTTTATAAAATGTGAAAAACTAAAACATCATATAACAAAAAACAACAGATATTTCCAAATATTAACGATTTTGACAATATTGTGACGACTTTTACTTATGGTAATTATTTTTTTTTAAGTGATGCCATACCAATGGTAATTTTTTTTTTTTTAATTTTCATTAGTAATACAATTGATTAGTAATTTAATTGGTACAATTGATACAACCAATGGTAATGAAAAAAATTTCATTACAATTGACATCAATTAAATGGTAATAAAACCATCAATTAATTGGTCCCTTTAATTAATTAGTCCCATCTATGGTCTGGTATTCACATACCGGTTTCAAACACTTCAGTTAGTGTTATCATCAGTAGGATTTTTTATAACGTCGGTTCGTCTTGTTAATAGAAATGTTGAAAATTAAAAATTGTTTTTTATAAATATAATTTTTTTTTAAATACCCCAGTCCATAAACGACCCACTGATTTTTTTTTTGTTATACCACCACATTGATATGATTCGACAAACAAATAGTCGTTTCTTATTCTATTACTGCTGTGTATACATATATGTATGTACAGTTTCTAAGAATAAATTTTCACAGTTTCCAACAACTAAAATTCTATTTTTAGTAATCTTAATTGTATTTTATACTATCAATTTTTTTTGTCTCTTACATTATTTCGCAAATTTCAAATCTCAATTCACCTATCCTCAAATTAAAATGATTTTTTTTAATATGCATTGGAATGTAAATGGAGTTTTTTGAAATGGAATTTTTGAATTTTAAATGAAATTTTTAATTTTTATATGAAATATTGATTTAAAAATAGAAATTTAAAATAACAGACTTCTTTATATTTTTGGTGCCGACTTCTTTATATTTTAAATTATTTACCACCAACACACCCTTATTTAAAATAATTCTTTTTATGTTAATTTCAACAGAGATTCCTTTAGTCGTAATGCAAATGAACGTTGTAGTAAACGTAAACTACGTACTGAAATGATATCTAAACCTCAAAATGATTTTAAACATACTGGCCATGTTGGCATCGATGGTATATCCTTTGGTGATATTGCATTTTTGGGTACATCACAAAATGTGAGTATTGGAATTATAATACCAATTAAAATTACTACTAAATTTGAACATGTTTTTTTTTAGTATAATCATGTGCCACGTCAAATTGTTACCCCATATAAACCCTCAGAAGATATTGAACAAACACCATTGCTTTTACCACCAACACCAACTAGTCCTGATTCTCTGCAGACTGCAAGTGGTTATTTTGCCGATGATTCGGCACATCATAATTCTACCATGAATCCCTCATTTATACCCTCGACTGAAAATACACCAAAACATTTTTCCAATAATGGTCAAATAACAACATTTGAATTTCCCACTCATAACACAAATCCATTTACGCACAAATCAATTGATGATACCGCCAATACATCTGCATCTACTTTGGCTTTACAAAATAACAATTATGGTATAGAGGGTGGTAAGGACAATCTGTTGTGGCGTCATTCGTCCATAACAAATGGTAGTGGAGCAACTGGTGGTGTTACTTTTGAAGAACCTCATGAATACCATGAAATATCCGATGATGATGAAATGACGCCGGATAAATTGGATTTTGGTCCTTCGCTATTAGATGAAATCAATTCAATGTTTGGTTCCATGTCTGCTACAACTGCCTCATCATCAAAAAACTCGGAATCGGAATCACATAATGCCAATAGTAAACGTTCGGATTTTTCCGACTTAACCTCAAAACTAATACGTAAAAATAGTGCTGGAGCAAATACTACAAAGAAGTCAAAAAATTCTTTTGGCACAGTTAAACAGATTTCCCATAAAGACGAAAAAATTCTTAATCATGCTATTGAAATTGCTAATGAATTTAGCGCTAGGTGATATAAAATTTTACTTTATTAAAACTCTAAATAGATTATTCATTTTATTTTAGATCCATGTGTGATTTGGTGTCTGATCAACCACCTCCTACTCAAAGTCCCAAACGTAAATTTAGTTTTCGTTTTCCTCATCTAAGTGGTCATGGCAGTGGTAACGATAAATCTCATGGTAGTGGCACTACTACATCTGGTACTGGTGGAACTTCTAACCATATGAATTCATTGTCTCCTCATTCAAAAAAGAAAAATTTTACTGAGGAATTGAAAAGTATACCAGATTTACAGGTAGGTTTTTATTTTATTATTTTAACAAATTTTAATTATAGCTTTTTAATAAAAATTAAACGGAAATAAAATAATGTGGAGCTTAAATTAATCAAAATTCTGAACTTTTCTAACGATACAGTAACAAAACAAATGGGAAGAGAGAAAAGCTGAAAAGCAGTTTTTCATTAAGGGGACAAATTTTCCCTCGAAATATATGTTTACAAATTCATTCTTATGCTTTTTGCTCTAAATAAATACAAGTTTATCATTATTTAAACAATTTTTTTTAATCCACACCTACAAAAGGGGGCGGATCGAAAAAAAACGTCATTTTCTAATCCCCTGAGTCCAAATGCAAGACTTTGAACTTCGTGTTGCACAAAAATGGTGCATTTGTTAAACAAAAACACAAAAAAATCATGTAAAAAACTTTTAGAGGTTGGTTTAATTCTGCAAGGGGAAAATTGTTTCCCCCTAGTCCCATTTTGCTATTTACGAACTTAACCTGCCTAGGAACTTAAGTCATATTCGTGCCAAATTTCGGGAGTCTAGCTCTTTTATGTTGAAAAAATTAAAATGAAGGAGCCAAAATATTTACACACCCGTGTGCAAATACAAGAAAAGTTTGAATTTTGATTCTTTTAAGTTTCTCTTATACGTCTTATATAAGAATTATACGCTAATTTTATATTTATCTTCTCTTTCTTTCTCTTCTTTTATTTAATTACAATGCTTTAATTTATTATTATTATTATATTTATCAAATTTAACAACTTTTCTACCCAATAACAAGTCCTTTCGTTCCATATCGAGTGATATTAATGCCATAACTACTTCCTCTTGCGATATACGTATACCCCTATTCGATAAAGAAAGTTCGGATTTTTGTTTTGAAAAATCTCGTGAACTTCTAACGCGACCCTTACAATTTGGTAGTCGAACATCATCATTTACAGCACCCACACCACCGCCCTCACTCGAATATATGGAGGCATTTAGTAGTCAAAGTCCACGTAAAGATAAGAAAACTTTATCGGAAAATCTTTTGGATATAGAAAATACCCTAAAAGCTTTAAATTTAGATTTTATGCACACCTATACAGATGTGGATAAAAATGATTCCGATGAGACAATATTGAATGATCAATTTTCTAGTATTGTTTCGTCATTGGATGATGAGATAAGTAGTGCTACGGGTAGTTTAAAATCGGCTACCGTTTATAATTATCAAAATGGCAAACATACAACAACTACAACATTTGATTTTAATGCGGCCACCAATCATTTAGACAAACATCTACAATTGATGAGCGGACAGGTGAACAAAAATTCACAAAATTCTTCTACTCTTGATAAAAGATCAAGTACACCGGATACGGGGTTTGCTTCAAGAGATACTATATCATTATCTAGACGTAGTAGTCAAAAATCTAGTTATAGTCCACAAGATAGTTATTTTAGTCCTAAAGACATGAATTTTCCACCATCATCTGGTGGTGGTGGCGGTAGCGCAGGAGGAGGTTATACTAATTTGAAATCAGATATTTTCAAGTATGGTGATGATATGATATCACCATTTAGATCTATTACCGCTGTACACAAAACAAGCAATTCGTCTATTTATTCACCCAATCAATTAAGAATTGATGAACCTAATAATGATACGTACAATGGCAATCAGGAACAACGTCAACGTTCTATGTCCTTTACAGACAATCTTAGTCGTGATTTATGTATCAAAGATAAAATTAACGGTAAATCCGGTAAATTAAATATTAAAAATCCTGATGATATTTCACCAAAACCCAAAATAAATTCTTATAAATCTCGATCGGCCAGAGCTCGCACATTGAGACGTTTAAGTTATAATCCTATGCCTCAGGTGGCCACTAGTTCATCTAGCACCGATGAAGATAGTGATCATAGTATGGATCGTAGTTTAGCTAGATCCGAATGTGATATACGTTCTAGAGGTTCGGGTGGTTCCTTGTATCATCGTCGTAGACGTCAGGGATTCAATCGTAAAGTATTTTCGGCTTCGATACATGATGATCCAGATGTGGAAATACCAGGGGGAGAAAGACAAAATAAAATGTATGGTTCAAATGCTAGTATTAAATCAGCACCTCATTATAATTATGGTAGACCAACACGATCATCGATTTTGGCCAATACTTCCTCTTCCCAACGACCCTACAAATTAAATCCCTACGAGGAAACATATCCTTATGATGAACGAATTTATGATTTTGGTGGTGTTGGTGCTGGTCCAGTTAAAATTAAGTCAACACCACCACAACCGACCTACACTGCACAATTGTTACCAAAACCACCAAAAACTTTTCAAGTTTCTACCATAGCAACAAATTCTGGATCGGGATCATCATCGGCCTCTTCGGCTGCTGCCACATTTGCCCGATCCATTGTAGCAAATTCTTCAGTTTTTCAAGAATTCGATATAACTCGTCTAACGGGACGTAGTCCAACGTCTAATTTTAATGACCAACAACAGGATCAAAATTCTTCTAATAATTTGGAATTTCAATGGCCTGAAAAAATACATGCCTCGACCGTTAAACAAAATGAACTGTTGTGGCGTCAGCAACAACAACAATTACCCGAATTTAATACTCATAGTAGTTATCATAGTAGTAGCAAAGATCTTCCATCGTCTAATTTAAGTTCTTCCACTACCGATAGTGATCAATTTGAATATCGTATGGGTTATACAACCCATTTACCGCCTAGTCCGGCTCCATAACTACAGCGTATGTTAAAGTATTTTTTAAATTTACTTTGAAATTATCATAATCATCATTATCATTGGCGTCATTAAAGGAAGGGGTGATATTACTGAGTCAAATTTGATTTGTGCGGATAATATTGTAAATATTAATTCAAAGACTTGAACAATAAAAATCTGCTATACTAATGGATTTACTGACTTTAATACGCCAAATTTAGAAAGTCATAATAGGGTTAATGTTTCAGAATCCTAAACAGTATTTTTTTGTGGGCCAAAACCGGGCAACACTTTTATACCACTAGGCCTAGAACGTAGATGGTGCAAATTTGAGATGACCAAAATTTGTGACTTTTTGAAAATTTATTTAAAAAATATACAGGGTGATTCAGTTACGACCCGCCGAATTTCCCCAGCGTATTCCTTGGCTCATTTCATGAAAATAATTCCACTACGACCATCCCTGAAAATGCAAGTGTACTAAATGGCAGTGGTTTGATTTTTGGAATGGCGGTCGGAGGCTAGTAGGGTAAAATTGCTAACTTCTGAACCAGTGGTCGGATGTTTTTGTTTTTGGGCTTGTTGGAAAGGTTTTTCTGAGGCCTTTAAGAATCATTAACAAAAGAAATTAAAACAAGTGAAATCGCCAAGAAACAGAGCTTTAAAATGAAAAGTTGGAAAAAAGACATAGGAACGTGCACATAACCTCAATTTGCTCAGCCAGATGGCAGGTAACTTATGTTTTTTTCTCTTAAAAAACATCCCTACCTCTTACCTTTAAAAAATGTCCTAAACTAAGCCCAGAGGTCTTACCGTTCCAAAGTTATGGCCGTTTAGGTTAGGTTAGGTTGTAAGTGGCTGCTGACGTTTTACGTCAACACACGTAGACTCTGAGGTCCATTGTGATACCACGGGACCGTAATAGGTTTCCCTACTAGTCCCTGTCGTTAAACCATTTTGAGCTTCTTATAAAACTCCTTAGATGTTGAATTTTGGCATCCAACAAATCAGAAAGATCGTACAGCTCCCTAGATCCCAGTAAAGCAAGTCTCTGACCAGAAAGTGCCGGGCAATGGCAAATAAAGTGTTCGATAGTTTCCAACTCCTCTTCATCCATGCAACTTCGGCAAAAGTCATTCGACGGCACATTTAACCGCTCTGCGTGCTTCCCTATAAGACAGTGTCCGGTAATTATAGAAACCACCGTCGAA
Source organism: Pegoplata infirma (assembly GCA_963921195.1). Taxonomy (NCBI): domain Eukaryota; kingdom Metazoa; phylum Arthropoda; class Insecta; order Diptera; family Anthomyiidae; genus Pegoplata; species Pegoplata infirma. Next base: position 95,571,238 of record OY992538.1, on the reverse strand, counting down.
ATCTCTCCTCTTGGAAGCGATATCAGCTCACTTGTGCGCCCCTGATTAAGAGAAGGCCAAATCAGTCGTGTTGTCTCACACGTCCATCCATTTGCCCATCTTTGATTAGTCTCCGTCGCAGAACAAAGCCGTAGGTTTTGCTTGCAAGTTTCTAGATGCATACCAACACATTCCAATTCTGTTGGAACCTGTAAGGTAGTTCCTAGTCTTACAAGCTCATCGGCTTTGCAATTCCCTGGAATGTCTCTGTGCCCTGGGACCCATATGAGTCGTATGTTAAACTGCTTGGCCATCTCATTTAAAGACGTGCGGCAGTTAAGGGCAGATCTTGTTTTCAGAAACATTGAATCCAGGGACTTGACCGCGGCTTGACTGTCAGTATAGATGTTGACTGCGGTTGTAGACAAGACATTGCAGCTCAACCAGTCAGCCACTTCTTTTATTGCCAGCATCTCTGCCTGGTAAACACTGCAATGATCTGGCAATCTACGAGCCAGGCTCAACCCAAGCTCTTCCGAATAGACTCCAAAGCCCACTTGTTCGTGCAGCCTCGATCCATCTGTGTAAAAATTTATGGTAGCTCCACTACCCGGAGTATCCCCCATCCAACACTCCCTGCATGGTATCATAGTGGTAAAGTGGCGCTCAAAGAGGCTCAAAGAGGGAGCACAGTCCACATTTTGTGGTATTGTTATCTTTTTCAAGATCGCGCTATGGCCACAATCACTGCTCCTCCATTGCAGCGTGCTATTAAGTCGAATTGCCGACGCAGCCGCATACTGTACAAGGGTATCAGGTGAAGGAGGATTTCTAATGCAGCCGTAGGTGTAGTACGAAGAGCACCAGTGATGGTCATTGACGCCATTCTCTGTACCTTCGTGATAAAGACAAAGTTCGCTTTTGTTTCTAAAGCAGGCCACCAGACAATGATTCCATACAGCAAAATTGGACGCACCACTGCTGTATAGATCCAATGAACGACTTGAGGGCTAAAACCCCATCGTTTTCCAATGGCCCTTTTACAGGAATACAAAGCAGTTGTTGCTTTTCTCACCCGTTCCTCAATATTACGCCTGAAATTCAGCTTCCTATCTAGAAATACTCCAAGATACTTGGCTCCATCTGAGAAGGTGATTTCAGTACCGTCCAGAGAAATAGGATCAAAAGCAGGAATCTTATTTTTCCTTGTAAACAAAACAAGCTCTGTTTTACTAGGATTAACCCCTATACCACAGTCTCTTTCCCATTTAGACAGATCTTTCAGAGAACCCTGAAGAATGTCCCGCAATGTTGGCAGATGCTTCCCCTTTACCGCTATCGCGACATCGTCAGCATATGCGACAACATGACAACCACGTACTTCTAGAGATAGTAGCATTGAATTCAGTGCCAGGTTCCAAAGAAGCGGCGAAAGAACACCTCCTTGTGGTGTGCCCCTATTGACAAATCGAGATATGACGGACGCTCCCAATTCAGACGTTATACGTCTATTGGCAAGTAGGTTTTCCACCATTAAAACGATTTCACGCTTTACTCCCAGACCAGACAATGCCAATATTATCGATTCTGGGATGACATTATTAAAAGCCCCCTCAATATCAAGAAAGGCCACCATAGTGTACTCCTTTACCGAAAGCGATCTCTCGATGGTACCAACGAGCTCATGAAGAGCTATTTCCGTTGATCGTCCCTTGCTGTATGCATGTTGCTTTATCGAAAGCAACCTCGGGTCAATCACTCTACGCAAATATGAGTCTATCATTCGTTCCATTGTCTTTAACAAAAAAGAAGACAGACTAATTGGTCTGAAATCCTTCGGAGCTGTGTGGGAACTTTTCCCAGCCTTCGGGATAAATACGACTCTGGTATCCCTCCATTTTAAAGGAATATACGACCAGTTGATGCATGCTGTGTATAGATTATACAGCAACGGGGCTATATAGTCCAACACTTGCTGCAACTCAGCCGGGATTATACCATCAGGTCCCGGGGACTTATAGGGCCTGAAGCTTTTTATCGCCCAGATTAATGTTGGCATATTTATTATTTCCGAAGCAATTTCAGATGCTTGGGTGTCAGAACGTTCCAAAGCTTGAAACGGCGTCATGGAATTGCCCGGAAAATGCGTGTTTAAAAGGAGATCCAGCGACTCTCCACTGGAGGAAGACCACACCCCATTAGGATCTTTCAGGTATCCTAGGGTGCAAGGAGAAGAAGCCAGAACCTTGCGCAGCCTGGATGCCTCAGAAACGTCTTCTATGTTTCCACAGAAGTTTTTCCAAGAATCACATTTTGCATTTCTGATCATCTTTTTATAACTCTTAAGTTGCAGCCTGTATGCAGACCAGTCCTCGTCCGCTCTTGAAAATTTTGCCTTATTAAAGAGCTTTCTGCAGGAATCTCTGCTCGTCTGCAACTCATTTGACCACCAAGGTGGCTTTTTTTTCCCTCTAGGCTTTGCAGAAGGGCAAGACGCATCCAGGCACCTATTACAAACATTTGTTATATGGTCAACCAGACAGTCAATTTCCGCTAAACTATGCGGTTCAGATAGGGGTACTTCATCCAAAAGCAAAGAAAAAGTCTCCCTATATTTATGGCCGTTTAGAAGTTAGCAATTTTACCCTACTAGCCTCCGACCGCTATTCCGAATATTTTCAAATTGCTGCCATTTCGCACACTTGCATTTTCGGTGATAATCGTAGTGAAGCTATTTTCATGAAATGAGCCAAAGAATACGCTGGTGAAATTCGGCGGGTCGTGACTGAATCCCCCTGTATATTTTATAAATTGGATGCGCTGAACATGGATCAGAGACCTGCGTCGAAACCAATGTGATCGAAGGCGGCTGACGGAAATGATATCGGCGGCAGCTTAAGTGGGTATGATACCTGCTTTTTTCAAGTTACTTGTTGCTGCATTTATTAGGGTTTTTCTATAAAAATTTCGATAACTTCAACTAAAAATTTTGAATTTATCGAAATTTCCATAGAAAAACCCTAATAAATGCAGCAACAAGTAACTTGAAACAAGCAAGTATCATAAAGGCATTAAAGTTGGCTGTGAACTGGAAATTTATTGGCTGATTGTGAGTCGTTTTGACCTTCTCATACCAATAACACTGTTTTATGCTAGTCGCAAAAATTAACAAGCTGGGCACCCTGCTGGTAAACCTAATTCGGGTACGCTTAATTTAATGGTGCTAGCCGTTTTTCTAAGTTAGCGCTTGTATTCGCGAGCGATATTATATTTATATTATATAAATATTTACGCAAAAAAAAAAACAAAAAATTACGCTAGAAAAAAAATCCGCGAAAAACATTTTTTTTTTAATTTTGTGTCTGTAATGTATCGTATTCTACTCATTTTCATAAATTAATAGCAAAATAAAAATAATTTGGAAAAAAAATTTCGCGAAAAAAATTCGCAGAAAAAAATTTCTGCGAATAATTTTTTTTTTTGTATAATACAGTTTAGATGATAAAAATTCAGCAATTGTCTTAATAATATGAAAAAAATTGTTTGTTTTTACTTAAAAAAAAAAAATCGCGAATATCGCTAATACATACCCTAACTTTGAAAAAAACTGATATTACAATGGGATTTAGTGTACACGAACTAGCCTTACCAGATGGCTGTCGTAAATTCAAATCAAACTAAAAATATAATTGAACCATATTTTTCACGAAAATAAAGATTTTTCGCGAACAAAATATTTTTTCGCGAAAAATTCACGGTATTATTCACGGCTTGTTAAAAAAAGTGTCAAATTTGAGCACAGCCGACTTTTTTTGGATTTTAGTTTAAATACCGGCACAAGTGCACAGAAGTGGCAGGGTTTTCTTTCAACAGATCATGCACCAAAAATAACCATTATCTTCATAATTGAAGGCATTAAAGCTATGTAAATAACGTCTGAGTTTTTTAATTGGTGCTCCTCCAGTATATAAATCCAATGAGTTTTTAATGGTTTTCCAACAGAGTAATTATCCAATCCAATATGTTTTATAATCGTCAAACTGATTCCACCATTTAAGTTCATTAGTTAAATTTTTAGTATAGAATACCCAGGTTTTTTTAAAGTGTATAACTAATACGAATGGCCGACAAACAGACCCACGTGTCTGGTTAAAAAAAAAATAACACCAGGAACGAACGCATGATTCTCAATCATGACCTCAGTTACAACAGTGAAGCCGGCTTTAAAACAAAAATAAATTTAATAGAGTTGCCAGATAATAAATTTAGGAGTTGCCAGATTGTCCAGGCTGTAAGCCGTTCGGCACAGGTCTCTGAACCAATACAAATTTGGGTGAGAAATAACCAAAACGAATGGCCGACAAACATACCCACGTGTCTGGTTAAAAATAAAATAACACCAGGAACGAACGCGTGCTTCTCAATCACGATCTCAGTTACAACTGTGAAGCCGGCTTTAAAACAAAAATATATTTAATAGAGTTGCCAGATTTTTTTAAATTTGGGAGTTGTCAGATTGTCAAGGTGCAGGTCTTTGACACGTATATCAAACATTCGTTGAAACGGTTTTCGAGATATCGCCTTTTGAAATTTGCTAAAAATGGGTAATTTTTTTATGTTCAAGAAGAAAAAAATTTCTTCTCTTTGAGAACGTAGACCACGAACACAGACTATATACAGACTCGACAGTAGAGTTTTACAACAAAAAATTAGGGGAAACTAAGCGATTTTAGGAGAAAACACAGCGGTTTTTAGCTAGTTTAAAGCTAGCATGGCAACACTTTCTACGACTTAGGAGTGAGTGAAACAATGAAAACCGATCTGGCATCTATTTTTCTAATGAGGTGCTATATTATTTATCTCTTTCTAACCTAATTCGTAGAATAATTTGAAAAAATTAACCATATGGTTAGAGACTACTTTTTTGACACCTGTCACTTATGTCGAGTCTGTATTAGTCTGTGCCACGAATATCAAAACAGTTTTTAAAATCGGTCAAACGGTTTGAGATATCGCCATTTTAACTTTGCTAACAATTAGCGGATTTTGCATTATATTTTCAAATATTAAATGGCGATATCTCGGAAACCGGCGGAATGGAAAATCAATTTTAGATGGCAATAAGTTCACAACACATTTTTAAGTTTTTGTGTTTATAAAAATTCACTAAATCCCAGATGATGATCCTCAAAGAGGATCGAAATATTGGAGTGGAAAAAAGGAAGATTTATTTACCAGAGAAGACTGGCCTCGAGCTCAAAAAATTTGTATTTATTTAAAATTGGAAATGTCGAATAATAACAACTTTAATTAACAAAAATAATTTATCGTAAGATATTTTTTTTTTAAATTATTCAAAAATTCCGACCTTTAATCCCTCAGCAAATCCAATTTGGCTCAAATAAAGATCAAATTAAAGTTCGTCCCCATGCTCTATTAAAAGGTCAATGAGAATTAATTTTGAGAATTTTTTAAATAAATAAAAAGGAAGAATTGATATTTTTACCAAATTTCAAGGCGGTATCTCGAAAACCGTTCGACAAAATGTTTGGTATTCGTGTTTTGGTTTAAGAGTTATTTATTTTTTTTTCGAATTTTAATTAATCTTTCGATCTTTTTCGAATTTTGTATAAAATTTTTACATTTTTAAAAATATTTAAAATTTCAGATTTTTTTTTACCTTTAAAATATACTTTGACTCAGTAGTACCCTAAATGGCAAACCCAAACTCATTTGAAATCATTGTTTTTTTTTTTATACAGTAACAAAAGAATTTATATAACAAAAGAAAATCATACAATATACAACAAGGAATTCAATAACCAAGGACAATAGTTGCTCTTTCTCTCTTTTTCAATATCTCTCTGGAAATTTTGAAAAAAAAAAAAATAAAATCCTATTTAAAAAGGAGTGCCTTACAAACAAAACAACAGCAACAACAAAAATAGAACACTCATCTCAGCAATTATCTGCAAAAACTTTCATTACAAAACTTTTTTCAACAAAAAATATATCACCAACAAATAAAGTATTAAATCGAATTAAAAAAGTTAATAATTAGAGAGTTAATTGATATTTGAATATTCAAAAAAGGGTTTCTAATGTTGAAAGTTCTTGAAAAGTAAAAAAAAAAAAAAAACAAAATTAAAAAGCAGTTAATAAAGTAGATTTTTTAACGAAAAAAGGATATCAGAAAAAAAAGGAACAAATCAAAGTTTTTAGTACCGGAACCACAGACTAAACAGACACGAAACTTATGACAGCTATCAAATAAATATTCTTGAACCATTTTTTTTTTATTTTTAAATATTGTTATACTTTTTGTGTTAAAAAGAGTAAACTTATATAACGCGCTATACTAGATAAAGATGACATTTTGTTTTACTCATTCACGAAAAGTAGAAAGAGAGAGGATTTTTACGTTTAGTTAAAGTTATCTAAAAATAGCTCTCTTTATCCCGAAAATCATTTTCGAATGCGAAAAGTTATAATAACATTTGTTGTGGAAATTATTTACACAAAGGGTGCCCACAATATGTAACAACAAAATGGTTTCAATGATTTGATGTTTGGTTAAATGTCAATTTTGCAATTAAACTTCCAATTTCGTCATATGATGAGTACAGGCATTGTGCCCCGCAATTATGCCAGTAAGTTTGCGACAGTCTCTTTTACTCAAACCGGTTAAATAGTTTGCCACTTTCTTGTATGGTCTTATTACAAAACATTTAGTATTCTTGCTTGTCAACTCATTTGACCATCTTTCCACGAAAATTGATTTCATATGAGCGTTGATCCAACGCATCATCCATGTCAAGCTTATACCAATCTGAAGCTCCGGATTGTGAGAAATTGTATCGGAGCCAATGTTTGCCAAAGAATGGCAATTTCATTTCCCTGTATTCCCATATGACCCGGAACCCAAAAGAGACACACCCCGTTCTCACATGAGACCTCATTGATACTGTGCCTACACTCTTGGACAATTTTCCAGTGCTTTGAGCGCAGCTTGACTGTCACTAACGATACCAATTCTCCTATCCCTGCAGAGACATTTTATGGCCACCCCTTGGATAGTCATTAAGAGCTGCGTCTGGTGTTGTGCTCATAGCACCCGAAATCCCCATGCAATTCGCTCTTTGTAGTCCGTCCAGCAGAGCCCGAGGAGATTTCACCACCGTTCCTGGCCACTAGATTACATCCGCGTACGTCACAACGGGTCTAATGACTGCTAGGTACATTCAGTTCACCCCCTCAGGTCACCCCACGTCTTCCCAAAAGCTTTCCGCACCAGAAAATACGGTGCACTAGAGATACTTTTAGTTCAACATGTTTTGTCCACATTACATTACACTGTGCTACAAAAAACACAAAATCGAATATACTTTTGAAATGAGGTAGTTAAGGTTGTAGGTCTCGTTGAAAAGATCACAAAAATGCCCATCAAACTTGCCAGACACCCTCAAATTTTAAAGTTATTGTGAAAAAACGATTTTTTGGGACTTTTTTCACTAAACCACGTGTAACTTAAACAATTTTCAACCGATTTTCAATTTTTCAACTGTTTTGGATAGAAGAAGGATAGGACTTTTTATATGTTAGAATTGGTCTATACATATCGTGAACCTATATTCAAAATATGCCAACTCAAATTTGACGGAAATAAGTTTCCGATGGCAAATAGCTCCCCTATGTAATACCTATCTGCCATAAAAATTTCAGAGCAAAAAAATAATTTGTTGTCGTTTTACATCCATTTTTGTTATTCTGCTAACTCAAAGTACATATTTTTTTGGTGGAAATAAATGCCAACTCCCATTGTAAATTTCCAAAAATTTTTCAAAAAATTTTTTAAAAAAAATTAGACCACATATCTTATTGCATTTGCCATGCTAAACACGAATCTTGTAAAGATTTTGATATCTAATGACTGGTTCTCCAGATATTGCCATTTTGAAAATATCGGTAAATAGTGTTTGCAAAAAAAAAAATTGCTTATATTTATGTAACTTTCAAACTATTTATCAGATTGAAACATAATGAATGGGGCAAATAAAGTCAATGATATAAGCTTTCAAAATAGCTAGTTTGGAGTGAGCCTATTGCAATACAGCATGAGTTACAGAGTACCAAAGTTGACCACCCTGAGATTAAAAGGCTTTCGGAGCTAGTAACTTTTAAAAATATGCAAAGATTTTTAATTTTTTGTTCAGTTTTTGCAATTACCGTACTAAGGATAACAAAAACCAAAAAAAAAAAAATTTTAAAAATTTTTCCAAAAAAAATGTATTTTTTTTTTCCGACAAAATATGCCAACTCTAAAAAAATATTTGTTTTTTGATATAGTAATAAATGCCATCTCTGAAAAATACGCGAACAAGTGCAAAATATGAAAATTTTTGCATAGGTAAAAATTGTTTAGAATATTTAAACCATCTTGTGGAAGGTACATTGTTTATTTTTGCAATAATATGCGAAATAACTAGTTTTTTAGCTCTCCTGAACAGTAAGCTTTTTCGAGTTGGCATTTATTGAATATAGTTCGACGATATAAGAAAGATATGTATTGATTTTTTCAACAATATCTAATTTTTTTGTTATTTTTTGAAAATTGTTTGAGTTTATCGATTTTTTCTGCTATAGTTCGTTCAACAACATTTATATTTATAAACGAATTCTTAAAGAAAATTTAATTGTGAATACGATGAGCTTAATGCCGAAAAAATCGGATAACAATTGACAGAGTTGTGATAATTTTTCTAAAAAAGAAAATTAAGATTTTGCTTGAAATTGCCGTTCGGATAACCCAGGCAAAAAAAAAAATAAACGAACATACTAAGAAGTCGCGTATCATTATTTTAAAGGTTTTTGGCCTCCTGAATTCGAATTTGACCTTGAAATTGCGCTATCTTATTTAGTTTTTGATATATCAGTTTATGTTAAATATCTCAAAAACATGACAAGATAGAGCAATTTAAAGGCAAGATTTGGATTCAGAGCGCCAAAAACCTTTAAAAATATTGTACATGACCTCTTATGATAAAATTATTTTTTTTGCCTGGGATATCTGAACGGCGATTTCCTGCAAATCTTAATTTTCTTTTTTAGAAAAATTATCACAACTCTGTCAATTGTTTTCCGATTTTTTTTGGATAAAGCTTATCGTATTCAGAATAAAATTTTCTTTAAAAATACTTTTATAAATATAAAGCTTGTTAAATGAACTATAGCAGAAAAAAATCGATAAACTCGAAAAATTTTCAAAAAATAACAAAAAAACTATATTTTATAGAAAAAATCAATAAATATCTTTCTTATATGTATAGACCAATTCACACACATGGAAAGCCCCATCCTTCTTCTATCAAAAACAGTTAAAAAATTTAAAATCGGTTGAAAATTTTCTGAATTACAAAAGGTTTAGTGAGAAAAGTCCCAAAAAAACGTTTTTTGACCATAACTCTAAAATTTGAGGGTGTCTGGCAAGTTTAATGGGCATTTTTGTGATCTACTCAACAAGACCAACAACCTATACTATGTCACATCAGAAGTATTTTTTCACTGTAGCACAGTGTTACTATCCAGAGTGACCCCTAAATAGGTTAGGTTGGAAGTGGCTACCGACGATTTACGTGAGCACTAGAGTCCGACCGAATATTCAGTTTCGGTCTCGGTTTCGGCCGAATAATGGGGTTTCGGCCTCTATTCGGTATTCGGCAAAATTTTGGCCGAATATTAGCCGAAACCGAAACCTTTTGGTATTTTAAAAAATATGTAAAAAAGTCGCTGAATTTTTAAATTTCGTATTTCATTACACTTGTTTCAGTTCAATTGAAGAAAATTTTACAAGTTTATGCAATAAATGTAAAACTGTTTCAGTTCAAAAATTATTTTCTCCTAATCTACAAACGAAATATACAATTTTTTTGCAAGTTTTTTAAAAAACATATTTTTTTTTTCAAAAATACAACAATTCCTATGGTGTAAAATCATTTTATGCTGTATATTAATCTTTAACAACTTTTTAATAATTTTATTCATGCCAGGCGATAATTTTTTTTAAGTTTCGGTTCGGTTTCGGCCGAATATTACTTTTTCGGCCGAATATTCGGTTCGGTTTCGTTTCGTCCTCGAAAACTGGTTTCGGTCGGACTCTAGTGAGCACACATAGACTCTGAGGTCCGTTGTAATACCACGGGACTGTAATAGGTTTCCCTACTAGTCCCTGCCGTTAAACCGATTTCAGCTTCTTATTTTGACATCCGACAAATCAGAAAAATCGTGCAGCTCCCTAGATCCCAGTGAAGCATGTCTCTGACCAGAAAGTAATTGGCAATGGCAGACGATAGTTTCTAACTCCTCTTCATCCATGCAACTCCGGCAATAGTCATTTGACGGCATGTTTAAGCGCTCAGTGTCGGGTAATTATAGAAACCACCGACGAAATCTCTCCTCTTGGAAGCGATATCAGCTCACTTGTGCACTTCTGATTCAGAGAAGGCCAACCAGTCAGCATTTCTGTCTAGTTAACACTGCAATGATCTGGCAATCTTCGAGCCAGGCTCAACCCAAGCTTCTCCGAAATGACTTCAAAGCCCACTTGTTCGTGCAGCCTTAATCCATTCGTGTAAAAATTTATGGAGGCTCCACTAGCTCGAAGTACTTTACATCTGCGGAGTGGCACTATTCAGCGTAGGAAGCTTCAGACCATTGTGTGCGGTCCTTCGCGTAAACAATACTAGCGTTGTCTTAGCTGAATTCACGGACAACCCATGCCTGTTGCACCAGTTATACATCAAGTCTTTAACAGTCTTTTAGCATTTTATTGCAGACTATTTCAAGAGAATTCGGAAACTAGTGCATCAAAGTCGTCCACATAAGCCTGTGAAAACCTAGAACCAGTATTTTCTATACGAGTGAGTCGACCAAAAAACATTACAGCAGTGGAGAGAGGACATCGCCTTGGGGCAGCCTCTGTTTACCTCAACCGTAACACTTGGGCCCCAATGACTTTCAGTGGTTAACAATCTTCAGACAGTATAAAATACTGCATCTATACCATGCTTTTCAGCTGAAGCCTTCATCGAATCGAAGGTAGCATTAACAAAGGCCCCCCTCAATATCCACAAATACGCCCAAATTGTAATTTTGTATATCAAGGTCCTTCTCAATCTTAAAAACAAGATCATGAAGTGCCGACTTACAAGATCTACCACACGCGTACCAAGTGTTGCTGATTACACAGTGCAACAACCAAAATTAGAATGGAATGAAACCAAAAGCAAATGAACGTAACATTTTCGATATCAAAACCTCAAGGCTTTTTGTAGTTCAGTGCTATATTTTTATACCCTCCAACTACAGTATGTGGGTATACTCACTTATATATTATTGATCAGTGATCGATTCTAAGACATTCTAGCGATGTCCGTCTGTCCGTCCGTCTGTAGATATCACGATGCAGTCCAAAATAAAAGAAGGCTCCCATACAAATAACAGTTGGAGCAAATTTTGTAAAATGTAATTTTGAATGGAAGCCTACTTAGGGAGTGGAGATAGGGCGTAGGTATGTTTAAAAAAAATTTTGTAGGGTAAAAATAAATGGGGGTCGGTCTCACTAATGACCCCTCTCGGACACACCATTGGACCGGTAGAAGCTGATTTAGTAAAACAAAATTACAACAAATAAAAAAAATGTATGGGGACCGCCTTAACAGTTAAAGATAGAGGGTAGGTGTGTTTAGAGAAAATGTTTGGACTAAAAAAATATTGTGGGTCGGTCATACATTTTGTTGCTCTAAGGGCACTATTAGGGCAGTTAGAGCGGTTGGAGCAAATTTTAAAAATATGTCGTTTTGTGTGGGAGCCCCCTTAGAAATTGGAGATAGGGTATTAGTTTGTTCCAAAGAAATGTTAAGGCGTAAAAATTAATGGGGTCGGTCTTATAAATGATCCCTCTATGACGCACCATTGGAACAGTAGAAATGATTTTAAGATTGGAAAATTACAATAACATTTTTTCAAAAAATTAAAAAAAAATAGTAATAATCGTTATCCCACAATCCTCCTTGGCAAAAAATTTGTAGAATCGATAGGAGTTTTACACAAAAAAATTTAAATAAAATCGAAGAGTACAAACATTTTCAAAAATGAGATTTAAATTTTAAAACTTAAAAATAGCATACTAGAGCGTTTTTAAGAATTTTTTTGGATTTTTTTTTTTAATAAAAAAACAAAAATTTTGAAAAAAAAAAAATTGAAATTTGGACCATTATTGAAGAAGTTATGAGTAAAAGAAGTTTGAGTAAAGGAACAAACTACCAATTTTTAAAAATTCGATATGACCGATATTTCGATGCGTTACACACGGAATGACAAAGTAAGTATACCCCCCCATACTTTGGTTGGAGGGTATAAAAACCTTGAGGGTTTTGTAATGCAAAATGTCAACTTTCATTTGCTTTTGGTTTCATAGCATTCCAATTCGGGAAGTTCGATTTTGTATCACTGAGTTATTTAAGGGGCTCTCGACTAGAGATGGGCGCGTGAGTGAATTTTGACTCACGCTCACGAAATAAAAATATTGCTCACGCACGATCACGCACGACTTTTTTTCTGCTCACGTTCACGCACGCTCACGTGAGACTCAAGAAATTAAAATTAACAAATTTTTATTTTTCTTTTTTTCGATTTCTTACACAAAAAGTTTTCAAATTCCTAAAAAAAATTAAAATTTGTTATTAAGTACCCTCTAAATTTAATATGAAGATGATTTTCTTACTTGTTTTCTGTTTCTGACATCACAAAATACTCACGCAAACTCACGAGGAAAAATTTACTCACTCACGAAACTATTTTTTCTAATCACGCGCACTCACGATCACGTGAGTAAAAATGAATTTCACTCACCATCACGCGTGAATCACGAAAAATTCGTGTCACGCGAGCATATCTACTCTCGACTAATATTACCGACCTAATGCATTTTTCAACCATTCGTTAAATACTTTTCGGTAAGAAAAAATGCAAATTAGTTGGTCCAAAACTTTTCGGCAAAGTGTAGTCCTTCTTCCCCGTTTGGGAATAAAGACGACTTTGACATCGCACCAGGATGATGGAACATAACCATGGGCCAGACTGACCAAGAAGATTATTTCAAGATTCTTCACAATCCTTTAGCATAATGGGATATATACCATCGTGACCATGGGATTTGTAGTTATCGAAGGGCCAAAAAGCGTACCTTATCGATGCTTCAGTAACTGCACTTGATGCTATAAACCAGGCCCAACCCGTGATTACTTTAACTGGCTTTTCTATAATTTCTGTTTTTGTCGTTGTCACTTTGCACCCTGGAAAGTGAGTGTTGACAACATATCATTGACTTCCTGTTAGTCAGTAAAGGTAACATCGTCATAAAGGTACCATCGGGTCAGGCTTAGCTACATTATCTTTGTGAAAGATTTCGCAAAATCTGACTGTGTCCCTCGTGCCGTTTACCCTCTCACAAAAAGTTTTATAAGACTCAAGCTTGGCTAGTTTTGTGCCAAATTTTTTATACCCTCCACTTAGTGATAGAGGGTATATATAAGGTTGTCATTCCGTTTGTAACTCATCGAAATATCGATCTGGGACCCCATAAAGTATATATATTCATGATGCCCGATCGATTTTAAGACATTCTATCGATGTCCGTCTGTCTGTCTGTGGAAAATGCTGTCACGAACAAAATATTGCACAGAGATGACTGAAACTTAACATATTTATTGGAAGTTCTCCCGAGAAGTTTGGTATTGCATTTGAGCGATATCGGTTAAGCGGTTCAAAAGTTATGAACGAAAATGTAAGCACACCTCAAAAATTTCAGTACATTCAACATAACCTAAAAATACAAAATGCTTTAATTCGTCTTCTGGTTGACATATGTGAACATAATTGAACACCAAATGGTATTTAAACAAGTACGAACATATTTTTTGACAAAAAAATAAAAAAATCGCGGATTTTTTTTGCGGAAATTTTTTTTTCCATTTTTTTTTTCAAAAATAATTTCCTTTTAAATAAAGTTTTTTGCAATAATCTTTTTGAAATTGTGGAGGGTATCACTACATTCGGCAAGGCCGAATTTAACTTTTTTACTTGTTTTTAAATAAAATCTGAAAATGGCAAAAAATTATAACTCTTAGATTTTGTGTGCCCTAATTTTGTAAAACGCAACGCGCCGCGTTGAAAATTTCAATACATTTAATTGTTATAACAAAAACAATGTACACATAAATTTTGACAACGCGACGTCTTGCGTTTTAAAAAATTTGGGTTAGTTTATTGAAATATAATTTTATCTTAATGACAGCTGATATCCTTTTTTAAATCATTTTACATTCATAAATACTTTGACTGATAATTAAATTTTTTTTTTTAAACTAGCATTCGCGTAAATCTTAAATATTATAAAAAAAAACATTAATTATACCTCAAGACTTATTAAAAAATCAAACTATCCTCTTATTACATTGAGCTAATGTCCAAAAATTTTCCAAAAATTAAATTAAAAACATAAATAACATACTTAAGCTTATAATTCAATTCTAAATTTATAAAATATAATTATATAATTACTATACACACTACATATTACCTATAACAAAAAAAACTAAAAAAAAAAATATATAAAAATATGAATTCCTGTCGTGTTTGCTGCAAATATTTTAAATGTCAAGGATTCTTTTTTAAATTTATAATAAAGAATCTTTGGTTTAATACTCTTAACTTTTACAAAAAAAAAAAAAACAAATATTTCATTATGGAATTGTATTTTAAATTAAACATTTTTTTCTAAAAAAAATAATATTATAAAAGACAAAAGTTATTATAAATAAAAATAATAAATATTACCAAAAAGTTATTATAACCCTTTAAAATATGGAGTTTTCTCTATTAATTCGGTATACAGAATTTTAAATACACAAAAAGTGCTTTGCCAGTACTGTTTTGACTAAATTTGCAACTGCTTAGGGTGAATAGAGGTCTAAAGGTTAAGTAACATTTTTTTGGTGCCAGATTCTGAGAAATTTTTTCGATAGAAAAAATACATTTTTTATATACAAAAAATCTCAGATTCTGAAACATTTTTCCTATCAGCTTCTCAAAGAAATTTTTCCTGTAGAAAAATTCTCAGATTCTGAGACATTTTTCCTACTATAAAAATTCTCAGATTCTGAGATATTTTTCTATAGGAAAAATTTTCAGATTCTAATAGTGTCCGACCGAATACACCTTTTTTGGCCGTAGCCGAAGCCAAATATTCGGCCAAATTTTCACTATTCGGCCGAAACCGAAGCCGAATATTAAAAAAAAAATTTAGGTATTAAAAACAAGAAAAAACGTAAAACTTGACTTGGCGGAATACACAAATGTATAAAAATGTTGTCTAGAATGATTTATTTTGAGCAAAAAACTTTTTTATGCAGGCGCGGATCCACGGGGGGGGAAAAAGGAAATTTACCCCCCCCCCCCAAACCAATTTCGAAAGAAAAAAAAGGCAAAAAAAAAAAAAAATAAAAAAAAAGAAAAGAAAAAAAAGGAAGGAGAGGGGAAAAAGAGAAGGAAATTATTTAAAAAAAATTTTTTGATGAAAATTGTCTACGAATCTTAAAATTTTTCTAAAGGAAAAATGTCGCGGAATGTTACAATTTTTCTAGAAAAATTGGTAATTTTTAATAGGAATTATTCCTATTAAATTTTTTTTAGGAAAAACCTTAGAATTTTTTAATAGGAAAAATCTGAAAATTTTTCTATAGAAATTTTTCTATCAAAAATATCCAAAAATCTTAAAATTTTTCTGAAAGAAAATTATATCGGAAAAAGTCTTTAAATATTTTTTTTAGAGCATTTTTCTAGGCAAAGAATTTACGAATTTTTTCAGACTAAAATTTTGGGTATACATAACCTGACCAACTGCTTTTGACTGAAAAGCGGGATCGAAAGGTTGAAAAAGCGGGATTTTGATCAAAAAAGCAGGATTTTTTTTATTAAGTGAAATTTGCCTTGAACGAACCCACGAATGCCCTCCAAAATGTACAAAATTCTGGAAATACTTTTATGGGATTGTAATTTTTTTTATGTAAAAAAATGCATAAGAACTTTGACTAGAAAAATTTTATTTTGATTACGTCAGCAAACATAGTCTCTAGTCTAAGGAATTTTTTTACCAACCTTGGGATAAAATATTTAAGAATCAAAAAAATTGCATATGAAAAACTAAAATTAAATTAGAGTCGTAGACTGAATCTGATAACTTTTCTTATCATTTTCTAAAGAAAGTAAATCTCATATATTTTTTATAAAAAAATGTTTCAGAACTCGAGACTGTCTTTAGAAAATATTTAGATACTTATTTGACTCAGAATTTAAGAATATTTTAAAAGAAAAATTATCTAAAATTTTAAGAATTCTTCTGTAGGAAAAATGTTTAAGAATCTTATAAATTTTCTATAGAAAAAATCCATTGGCAACTGTTAACTTCTTTAGAATAAAATATTTTCGAGTCTGACAAGAATTTTTCTGGAAAAAAAAATCTAAAATCGGATAGTTTTTCTGCAGGAAAAACGTTTCAGAAATTGATGATTTTTTCCAACAAGAAAAATGTTTTGGAATTTTTCTATAGAAAATTATATCAGAATCTAAGTTTTTTTTGTATGAAAAATCTCACAGAATCTGAAAATATTTCTGTTGAGAAATTTTATAAAGGAAGTGTGTCTTTGAGTCTGTAAATTTTTCTTCTGAAGTTGCGTCTTAAATTTTTCTTTAGAAAAATGCCTTAGAACCTAATAATTTTTCTATATGAAATTATCTTAGAAAACATTGGAACTTTAAAAATTTCCCTTCTTTTTTTCCCCTCTTCTCAAATATTTTCTATCGAAAAATGCCCCTTGAAAAAATCGGTTGGATCTGATTTAATCTGTTTGTATCTAAAAAATATAATTTTATCTGATCAGGTCTTTTTGATCCAACGTTTTTTCACAATTTCAGGATCTGATCAGATTCAATTACGGATCAGAGTTCGAAATTGGAGACAAATTTCGTATCTGCTAGATCTTATCAGATACAAATGCCATCATTAGATTTTTACAAATCAGACCAGATCTAATCAATTTTTTTCAAGGGGCTACAAAATTTAAGAATTCATTTTTAGAAAAGGGTATCAGATTTTTTTTCAAGGAAGAATTTTTTAGAAACCGATAATTTTTTAGAATCTGAGATTTTTCTTTTATGAAAAATGTTTCAGCATCTGAGGATTTTTGTATACAAAAAAATTCTAAGAATCTGAGAATTAGGAAACATGTATTTAAGTTTAATACTTTTTTATTGAAAGCTTTTTTCGGAATATTCGAAGTATCACAATGAAAAATTTTATGTAAAAATTTAATTTTAATTTAGGGTTCTCTTGTGAACAGTTTTTTTTTTGAATAAACAAAATTTTTCTTAAAATTTTCTTTATACGGTAACAAATAGTTAATATGCTCAAAAATATATTTCTCAAAATATTATTAAAATAACCTAAAAATTGTCATACTTTGCTATTCCAAAAGTCAAAAAGCGGGATAAATCGGGATGAAGCGGGACTTTTGTTTAAAAAGCGGGATCGGAATTCAAGGCGGGATGAGACACCAAAAAGCGGGATAATCCCGCCAAAAGCGGGATGGTTGGTCAGGTTAGGTATACATAAAATATATTTTTCTATAGAAAAAGTATTTGAATTTTTCTATAGGAATAATTTGCGAATTTTTCTTTAAATTTTCTATAGTAGAAATCTGATAAATATCTCAGATTCTGAGATAATTTTTTTATAAAAAAAGTCTTGGATTATTTAAACTTTTTTTAAGATTTTTTTCTTCAGGAAAATCTGGGAATTTCTGTAGAAAAAATACACGGAATCTGTGACTTTTTTATAGGAAAAATTTCTCAGATTCTGAGTTTTTATATAGAAAAAATGTTTTAGAATCTGAGGAATTTTCTATAGGAAAATGACTCAAAGCCTGTTTCTTCTATAGAAAAAAATACTTAGGAAAAATGTCCTAGAATCTAAAAAAAATTCTCATATTCTGAGGTTTTTTCTATTTGAAAAGTTTCTTAGAATTTAAAAATGTCTCAGAAACTAACACATTTTTCTATAGAAAGTCTCAGAGTCTAATATGGGGTTCACTCCTACGACCTTAAAGAAATTGTTTAACACAACAACAGTAACAGAATAAAAATATAATGGACCGAGAAGAAAGATTTTTTTAAAAATGCACTCAAAAACAGCTATTGTAAACCGTAAATAAGACTTTTTTATAAATTCTTAAACTTTTTATCAGGAAATTTGTCTCAGAAAATGTTTGAGAATTTTTTTTTTTTAGAAAATTGCCTCAAATATTTTTAAAAAAGCATTGGTGTAGAAAGCACGTTTTAGTATCTTAGACTTTTTCAGTAGAAAAGTAGATTATGAAAAATATTTCAGAACGTAAAAAATTTTCTATCCGAAAATTTTTCTATTTCGATACTTTTATAAAACTTTTTATAAAAGTTTCTCTAACTCCCACTGGAGCATTGGGAGCAGGGTTGCAAAATTAGAACACCAAAATTGTACCAACGAGCTCCTAAAATTGTACTTTTTCGACCCTAATTGTACCAAAAACCTTTTTTTATTTTTTTGATTAAAAAAAGAACCGAAAAACAATCCCAGCAGAAATTTGTGCTGAACTGGAAGCAACTTTTGAAAAGGAATCAAGACTCATAGAGCGCATCTAAACCGCCTGAATTATTGCATGATTCCACAGTTTAAAACACTATTTGGTAGCACTGAAACCCCTATTGCTGATGCAGTGAAATCATGTAAAAAACTTTTAAATTTTCAAAAATACATTTCAGAATACAGTTTAATTTTTGAAAAAAGTACGCTTTGCCATATTGCCAATAGCAAATATGGCAAAGACCTAGACAGTATATCGATTTTGCTATGACTGCCCGTCCCTCTCTCAGTCCATGTAATTTACTTACCATACAAACGTCCTCCCAATAGTTACTTAAATCTGTCTATTGGCATCCGTATATGCCTATTTAACTCAAATTTGGTTTGTATGTATTTCTACATTTCAGATCTGGCCAAATATGGATCTAATCACTTAGAAATGATACTAAAGTCGTTTAAACTAGGAAAATTTCACAAAAACAGGGATAAACTAAGAAAGATCTTAAATTGTACCAAATAAGTCATTGGTGTACCATTGTACTTTTGAGCTTCGAATTGTACCAAAAAAAGTACAATTGTACCAACGTTTGCAACCCTGATTGGGAGCCAAAAATAGAACTTTTTGGAATTTTCTATATGAAAGTTTATCAGAATCTGAAAATTTTTCTCTTGTAACAAGAATTTCATAATTTCTCAAAGCTTTTCTGTCGGGATATCATGAAATTTCTCTTTAAGCAAATGACTCAGAAAAATTTAAAAGTCAGGAAACTTTTTTGGAATAAACATGTCTCAAATATTTATTATTATTGTATCTATAGGATAAATTTTTCAAATTTGGAAATGTTTTTATAGAAAAAATCATAATAAACTAGAGGTAAACACTAAAACCCCTAACTAATGATTCAAATACGACCTGAGGTTCCCGACAAAAAAAATTTTTTAGTAAAAAAAAAAATTCACCCCCCCCCCCCCCAAACCCAAGAGCTGGATCCGGTTTTATGCATTTTTGTAAATAAAAATTTTTTTGAGTGTAATTTTTTTTCGATCGAAAAAACACTTAATAATTTGATTCAAAGTGTGTTTAGTGTGTTTTTCAACACGTGAGTACAAATTTTATACAATTATTCGGTATTCGGCCAAAAATGTTGCCAAAGCCGAATAGTGCTTTTTGACCGAAGCCGTAGCCGAAGCCGAATATTCGATCGAACACTAGATTCTAAGACATTTTTTTCTATAAAAAAAAATCTCGGATTATGAGACATTTTTCCAGTAGAAAAAACTCACATTCTAAGACATTTTTCCCATACAAAAATTCTCATATTTTTCCTATAAAAAAATTCTACATTCGTTTTAAAAAGTACCAAATAGGCCCAAAAAGGATCCTCCAGCTTAAAAAAATATTTCGAAAAATTAAATTTTTGGCTTAACAATGTATACGATTACATTGGTACTTTTTGTAAAAAGGCGGTAAAAATGGTACTTTTTATAAACATTGAACAAGTAAATCTAGAAATTCAAGACTTGGCATGTTGAATCCTACATTTGGAAAACTATTCCGTAAAAATAAATATTTATAAATTTCAATTTTGAGAGTTTTTAACCTCTAAAAATGTAAAAGTACTTTGGTACTTTTTATATTTCCTATACTATAAGGATCATTATATCAAAGTTAAGTTTTGGCATTAGGATCCTCCAGCAACAAAAAAAAGGGTAAAAAATGGGATAAAAAAGGGTACCTTTTATATCAAATGAACTATCAAAATTAACATAATTTTTTTTTTTGGGGAATATCTTATGACAATAAACAAGTAATTTGGTACTTTTTATATTTCCTAGCTAATGACCCAAAAACCTTGAGTTTTAGCATGTAGAGTCCTCCAGCAAAAATAAAAACTATTGCGTATATTTTTTTTTGGAAAATCCCCATTTAATGTGGTACGTGACATACTGCTGATCTTTCCTTTATAAAATTGCTGACATCTTCATACAATCTTTCCAAATGTCCCCAAGGAAAAGTCAGCAGTTACGTAAGGTTGTAAGTGGCTGCTGACGCCTTATGTCAGCACACATAAATTCTGAGGTCCGTTGTGATACCACGCGACGGTAATGGATTTCCCTACCAGTACCTGTTGTTAAACGAATTTAAGCTCCTTATGAAACTCCTAAGATATTGAATTTTGACATCCTACAAATCAGAATGATCGTGCAGCTCCCTAAATCACAGTAAAGTAAGTCTCTGACCAGAAAGTGTCGGGCAATGGCAGATAAAGTGGTCTATAGTTTCCAACTCCTCCTCATCCATGCAACTGCGGCAAAAGTCATTTGACGGCACATTTAACCGCTGAGCGTGCTTTTCTATATGGCCGTTTCCGGTAATTACAGCAACTGCCTTTGAAATCTCTCCTCTTAAAACCGATATCGGCTCACTTGTGTGCTTCTGATTAAGAGAAGGCCAAATTTGTCGTGTAGTCTCACATCCATGTGCCCATCAGTGATTAGTCTCCGTCGCGGAACAAAGCTGTGTATTTTGCTTGCAAGTTTTTAGAGCCATACCAACACATTCCAATTTCGTGGGAACCTGTAAGGTAGTTTCCAGTCTTGTAAGCTCATCGGCTTTGCAATTCCCTGGAATGTTTTGTGATCTAGGATCCATATAAGTCGTATGTCAAACTGCTTGGCTATCTTATTTAAAGAAGTGCGGCAGTTAAGGGCAGATCTTGTATTTAGAAACATTAACTTCAAGGACTTAACCACGGCTTGACTGTCTTGACTCTTTGTCCCCAACCTTTGGGATAAAAACGACTTTGGTATCCCTCCATTTTAAAGGAATATAGGAACAGTTTATACAAGCTGTGTAGAGATTATAAAACCATGGGGCTATATAGTCCGACACTTGCTGCATCTTAGCCGGTATTATACCACCAGGTCCAGGGGATTTATGGAACCTGAAGCTTTTAATTGCCCAAATCAATGTTGGCATATTTATTATCTCCGAAGCAATTTCAGATGCTTGGGCGTCAGAGCGTTCCAAAGCTTGAAACAGCGTCAAGGAATTATCCGGAATATGCATGTTGAGAAGAAGTTCCAGCAGTTGGTTAGCGGCTGTTTAAAAGTATTGTTGGTGGTCACCGATGCTGTTGGGCACTTCTGACCAACTGCTGACTTGTCCTTGGAGACATTTGGAAAAAAATATTTGAAGATGCCAGAAATTTCATAAAGGGTGGGTCAGCTGTATTACCGGTATTACCGAATACCGGTTATGACGGTATTACCGATACTGCCGGTTATGTAAAATTCTGTAACAAAGAACGAGGAAACCGGTAACACAATCGGGAGTACCGGAATTCCCGGTAATACCTTGAACAGGGAAATGAGGGGCTACTAGAAACTTGAGATTAAGCTTGTAAGAATTACAAGCAATAACTTTAAGAATTTACTTTTTGAGGGGGTAATCAACGGAATTTTAGTACTTTTTTTGTTTCCTTTGGCCCTACGCTAAGATTTTTTTTGCCATTTTTTCCATCAACTTTTAAGTTCAAATCATTTTATTGTCCTATTAAGTATTTTAAGTTTATTATTTCCCGCAATTTATTTTTTTTTTAGTTTTTCTGTTTTTCATTTAAACATTATTTTTATTTTCTTTACATTTTTTTCGTTTCCCCTTTTTTCTATTTCTGCAAATCTCCTGCATGTCTTATTTAGGCCATTATTGGTGAAGAGGGACGTGAAGCTTACAACAGTTTAATCGAACGTAAACATACCATGGATATTGATACTACCGCCTGTTTATTAAGGAAACAGGAAACACAATTTCCAGTGAAATCCAGTAAAACCTTGCCAAGACGTTCTTGTCATTTGAAAACTGAAGATGATGAATTTGTCTCCACCATACCCTTAAAATCTAAAGGCAACGAACAACATGAATTGGTAATACCACCAATACAAAATGCACCAAGACCCACAACATTACCCACCAGAGGTGCTGCTAATCGTTTGCGTAAAGCAGAATTGGGTCTTTTGCAAGATATTGAACAGGATGTGAATAGTAATGTAACAACATTAAATAATCGTATAATGGGTGATAATATATCACCATGTGAAAGTCCCAGTTATGTTACAAATACTAGCTATAAATTTCCGGAACAACAAACACTACAGCAATTATCATCATCAGCCAGTAATAATGAAACAGATCTCAATTCGTTGCCCATGTTGCCATCGAAAGCGGGTAAAAAACATATACAAGCAAATCCTAAAAGACATGTACGAAAATATCCTTTAATTATACCGGCTAATGGTGTAGTACAGAGAACACTTAACCGAGTTATGGATGATGATGAAAAGCAGTCATTGTTAAAAACCTCCTCACCAGCAACAAATACAAGCCAACGTAATGGATCAGCTGTACCCTCAATAAAACCGTTTAATATTATTTCCAACAACTATAATAATAATCCTTCTTCAAATATGGCCGAATATGAAAATACAACAATATTACAAAGTTCCTCAAATCAGGAAAGGACTTATCAAAATATTGGTTCCGATGATACGGCTTCATTACAATTTGAATCGATTTTAGAGGCAGATTTTAATCAAGATCAAGTTTTACAATCACCCGATGTCACGGATGGTTTTTATAATTTTTCCATACAAAAAGATCATTATCATAAGAGTAAGGAAGTAGAATATGATGCCCAAAAATTGGCAGGTGGTTTATATGTAAATGAAGATGAATTACGAAATTTGGATATTGATAAGAACATGACAAAATTAAATAAACAAAATTCTGATAATAAAAAATCTAATGAAAGTTTAGATAATAAACCTTCCACCTCGTCGGCTACTTCCACTATTAACAATCATCAGGAAGACAATGTACAGGATGTACCCCGTTCTATAGAAATAACTGAAGAAAGTTTTGATCAATCTCCTTCTAATGATATTACCCAATCACCGGATAGTTTATTGAAATCTAAGACAACTTCATTAAAAGTCGATAATGAGCTTGCTGGCAATGCTCTATTTAAAAAGGTCCGTGAATCGGTAGATAAAGCCATGGTTAAACCTACGTCTGTTGACGATTCTTTGAAGAGAGACTTGATAAAACCCTTAACCGAAGCTGAATTATTTTCGGCTGCAGTTAATCGTTTAAATGATTCGAATTCAGTTAGTTGTGAAGATTTATTGGAATTTTCGGATAAAAAACCTAAAGGACACGAAAGAGGTGTAGACTCGGATGAAGTTCGTATTATGATGAAAGTTTTGGGAAAGGATGTAAGTATAATAAATAGAAATTCAGAATTTTTTCTATAAGAAAAATGTCACAAAATTTGAAACATTTATACTCTACTAAAAAATGAGACATAATATGAGAAGATTTTTCTATACTAAAAAATGTCACAGAATCGGAGACATTTTTTCTACACTAAAATATGTCAGACATTTTTTCTATACTAAAAAATATCACAGAATCGGAGACACTAAAAAATTGTCACAGAATCTGAGACAATTTTTCTATACTAAAAAATGTCACAGAATCTGAGACATTTTTTCTATACTAAAAAATGTCACAGAATCTGAGACATTTTGTTCATACTAAAAAATGTCACAGAATCTAAGACATTTTTTTTTATATTAAAAAATGTCAGACTCTGAGACATTTTTTTTTATACTAAAAAAGTCACAGAATCTCAGACACATTTCTTCTATACGAAAAATGTCACAGAATCTGAAACATTTTACCTATATTAAAAAATGTTACAGAATCTGAGACTTTTTTTCTATACTAAAAATATAAATGAATCGTAGACATTTTTTTTATACTAAAAAATGTCATAGAATTTGAGACATTTTTCTATAGTAAAACGTCAGCAGACACTTACAACCTAACCTACCTAACCTTCTATAGTAAAAAATGCCATAGAATCTGTGACATTTTTTCTTTGGTAAAAATTTTCACAGAATATGAGACATTTTTTCTATACTAAAAAATGAGACATTTTTTATACTAAAAAAATGTCACAGAATCAAATAAATTTTTTCTATACATACTAAAATATGTCACAAAATCTGAGACACATTTATTATATACGAAAAATATCAGAAAATCTGAGACGCATTTCTTCTATGCGAAAAATATCACAGAACTTAGGTAAATTTTTCTATACGAAAAATATCACAGAATCTGAAACATTTTTTCTATACTAAAAAATTTTACAGAATTTTTCTATACTAAAAAATGTCACAAAATCTGAGACACATTTCTTCTATACGAAAAATGTCACAAAATCTGAGACACATTTCTTCTATGCGAAAAATGTCACATAATTTGAGTCAATTTTTCTATACAAAAAGTATCACAGCATCTTATAAATTTTTTCTATACGAAAAACTGTTACAGAATCTGAGACATTTTTTTTATAATAAAAAACGTCAGAGAATCTGAGACATTTTTTTCTATACTAAAAATGTCACAAAATCTGAGACACATTTCTTCTATACGAAAAATGTCACAAAATCTGAGACACATTTATTCTATGCGAAAAATGTCACAGAATTTGTGTCAAATTTTACATACGAAAAATATCACAGAATCTGAGACATTTTTTTTCTGTGCTAAAAAATGTCACAGAATCCAAAACATTTTTTCTGTACTTAAAAATGTCACAGAATCTGAGACATTTCTTTTATACTAAAATTTCACAGAATCTGAGACATTTTTTCTATACTAAAAAATGTCACAGACTCTAAGACATGTTTTCTATACTAAAAAATGTCACAGAATCTGAGACATTTTTGTATACTAACAAATTTCACAGAATCTGAAACATTTTTTCTATAGTAAAAAATGTCACAGAATCTGAAACATTTTTTCTATACTAAAAAATGTCACAGAATCTGAAACATTTTTTCTATACGAAAAATAACAGAATTGGAGGCATTTTTGCTATTCGAAAAATGTCACTGAATCGGGGAGATTTTTTCTAAACGAAAATATCACAGAATCTGAGACATTTTTCTATACTAAAAAATGTCACAAAGTCTGAGACATTTTTTATAATAAAAAATATCACAGAATCAGAGATATTTTTTATACCCTCCAACTACAGTATGGGGGTATACTCACTTTGTCATTCCGTGTGTAACGCATCGAAATATCGGTCTAGGACCCCATAAAGTATATATATTATTGATCAGTGATCGATTCTAAGACATTCTAGCGATGTCCGTCTGTCCGTCCGTCCGTCTGTGGAAGACACGATACAGTCCAAAATAAAAGTGATAGACTCCTGAAATTTGGCACATATATGTCTTATGTTCATAGGCTGGTTAAGTTCGGAGATGGGCAAAATCGGACCAGGGGGGAAAAAGTTCCCCCATGAAGAACTAAACCAACCTCTGAAAAATATCATATTTCTAAATGATGTTTTGTGTTTTTGTTTAACAAATCCAACATTTTTATGCTACAAGAAGTTCAAGGTCCTGCATTTAGACCCACAGAATTAGAAAATATCGTTTTACGGTCCGCCCCCCCTTTATGGGCGTGGAATATATTTTTTTTTTTTTATATAATGATAAATTTGTATTTCTTTAGTGCAAAAAGCATAAGAATTATTTTTTTTAACACTTATTCGAGAGGAATTGTGCACCCCAATTACCACTACCGACCCCCCCCTCCCCTTCCCAAAAAAAAAAAGAAGACGCCCCTGCAATTTTTTTTTTATTTATTTGCATGTTGGAGGGTATAAAAGATTCGGCACAGCCGAATTTAACACTCTTACTTGTTTTATACTAAAAAATTTCGAAAAATCTGAGAAGAAATCTTCTATGCGAAAAATGTCACAGAATTTGTGTTAATTTTTTTATACGAAAAATATCACAGGATCTGAGAATTTTTTTTCTATGCTAAAAGACACATGTTTTCTATTCAAAAAAATATCACAAAATCTGAGACACATTTCTTCTATACGAAAAATGTCACAGAATTTGAGTAAATTTTTCTATGCGAAAAATATCACAGAATCTTATAAATATTTTTCTATACGAAAAACTGTCACAGTATCTGAGAAATTTTTTTCTATACTAAAAAACGTCACAGAATCTGAGACAATTTTTTATACTAAAACCTGTCACAGAATCTGAGACAGTTTTTCTATAGAATCTGAGTCATTTTGTCTATACCAAAAACAAAAAATGTCACAGAATCTGAGACATTTTTTCCATACCAAAAAAAAATGTTACAGAATCTGAGGCATTTCTTTAACAAAAATGTCACAGAATATGAGACATTAATTTTATATGAAAAATGTTACAGAATGTGATAACTTTTTTCTATGTGAAAAATTTCTTAGAATCTCATACAAAATGTAACAGATTCTGTGACATTTTTTGCATAGAAAAAGTGTTTCAAATTCTGTGACATTTTTCATATAAAAAATGTCTTAAGATTCTGTGACATTTTTTGTATAGAAAAAGTGTTTCAAATTCTGTGACATTTTTCATATAGAAAATTTGTCTTTAAATCTGTATCATTTTTTAGTATAGAAAAAAATTCTTAGATTCTGAGACATTTTTTCAGATTCTATGACATTTTTAGTATAGAAAAACGGTTCAACTTTTCGTATAGACAAAAAATGTCTTAGATTTTGTGGCATTTTTCGTATAGCAAAAATGTCACGGAATCGTGTCCCAGATTCCGTTTTTTGTACTAAAAATGTCTTAGAATCTGAAAAAATGTCACAGATTTTGAAAAAAAATTTCTTTACGAAAAATCTCACAGAATCTGGAAAAAAATAAATTATGCAAAAAAGTCACAGAATTTGTTACATTTTTCTAATATGATAAATGTCACAGAATCTGAGACATTTTTTCTGTACAAAAAATGTCACAGAATCTGAGACATATTTTTCTATTCGAAAAATGTCACGGAATCTATACGAAAAATGTCACATAATCTAAAACATTTTTTCTATACGAAAAATGTCACAAACTCGGAGACATTTTTTTTTTATAAAAAATGTCACAAATCTGGGAAATTTTTTGCTTTTCAAAAATTGCCACAAAATCTAAGATATTTTTTGTCTATACGAAAAATGAAACAAAAATCTCACACATTTATTCTTTAATCTTTTATTTTTCATCTTTCCTTTCAGAGCTCTCCAGACCGCTGTTTAAATTCTTTAGAATTTATAGACTGGGACGTTCATAAAGCTATTAAAATCATTAAACTACAAAATATCTTAAACGATATGGACTTGGGTTTACCAGAGACAGTCGAGTATTTACTAAAATATGACTGGGATTTACATACAACCGCTAGACGTCTCAAAAGTTTAAAGACTTGATTATATTATAAACTTTTTTTCACTTTACATAAATTAACTATTTTTGAAATATTTTTTTTTTTAATTTATAATTTTTTTAACATTTTCTTTTTTGCAATTATCTAATTAAAGCATGCATTTTATGTAATTATTTATAAGGAATCTCGACCCAGAAAATGGAAAAAAACTTTGATAACATTTTGTACTTATTGATCAAATTAATTTTTAAAATCACATTAATAATTTTGTTCATGTTTTTACGTTTCAGGACGTAAGGACATATTTATTTACACATTGCATTATAATACATACATTTAGAAATAATTTAAGAAAAAAAAACCCGATAACAGTGCCTTTGTAACAATGATCTTATAAAGAAATAAACAAAAAAAAACTTTAAACTAATTTTTTGAGATATTTTATTAATTTTAAATTAGATTACATGAATTCCAAAAATTGTTTTAAAATTCAAATTAATTTTAATTATGTAAGTGTTGTTTTTCTTCGACCTTTAAATTGAAATTTATCAGAAAATTTTTTTTAAGCTCGAGGTCAAGTTTATGTAAAATTCTTTATTGCTGATATTTCGCTTCACATCATCTTTAAAGCTTATTTTTGAAAATGTTCGCATTAAAAACAGAAATACATTTAACTTTTAGTGCTGCTTGTGGAAAATTTATTAAAAAATTTTTGCAAGGTCATCTTCAGTCTGCAACCAGCGGTCAAAGTTGGAAAATATTACGTATTTCGACCAAAATTCATACCCGATTTTTTTTTGACCAAATCTGGCACAAAAATTCGGGAATTTGGCACATTGGAAAAATGTTAAAAAATTCCAAAACCGCGATTTTGGCCGAGGTCAAAGTTAAAAAAAAAAAATCGCCGTTTTAAACATTTTTGGAAACTCATAGCTGATGAACCCGAGGTGATGGCGACTTAAAAGTAAGTCGAGGGTAAAGCTTTTTCTATAGAAAATAACTATAAAGACAATTTATCTATAAAAAAAATTTCATAGGCCCCTGTTCTGTCTTTCACAACTTTTCAATTCACATGAAAATTTCCGAATGACATGAAATCGAGTTTAGTATTTTGTTGTTTACGTTTTCATTCGAAATTGAAATCAAACAACTAAAATTTAAAAAAATTATAAGGGAAAAAGTGCATTCGTTTTACTTTTATCAAACTTTAATTATGTGAAACAAAACGAAAAAAAAAAAAAATCGGATGCGAAATCTAGAACACCAAAAAAAAAAATCGAAAATTTTCACTTTTACATTTTTTATGTGAATTACTTTCTTTGGAACAGCGGCCATAGTCAATTTCTAAAGGATGGTTTTTCTATAGTAAATTTCTAAAAGACATTTTTTCTTTAGAAAAGTTTTTGAAATACCATTTTTCTATAAAAAATTTTTTAAGCAATTTTTTCATAGAAAATATCTCTAAAAATAATTTTTCTATAAAAAATTTCTCAAAGACAATTTTTCAACAGAAAATTTCTCAAAGACAATTTTTTAACAGAAAATTTCTGAAAGACAATTCTTCTATAGAAAATTTCTTAAAGATAATTTTTCTATAAAAAAATTTCAAATACAATTTTTCTATAAAAAAAAATTCTCAGACAAATTTTCTATAGAAAATATCTCTGAAGACAATTTTTCTATTAAAATTTCTCAAAGTAAATTTTTCCATAGAAAATTTCTGAAAGACAATTTTTCTATAGAAAATGTCTTGAAAGATGATTTTTCTACAGTAAATTTTTCAATAGATTATTTCTAAAAAAAACAAAAAATTTCTAAAGAAAAATTGTCTGAGATTTTAAAGAATAATTTTCTATAGAAAAATTGTATTTAAGAAAGTTTCTATAGAAAAATTGTCTTTTGAAAATTTTCTTTATAAAAATTGTATTTAAGAAATTTTCTATAGAAAAATTGTATTTGAAACATTTTCTATAGAAAATTGTCTTCAAGAAATTTTCAATAGAAGAATTGTCTTTAAGAAATTTTCTGTAGAAAAATTGTTTTTGGGAAAGTTTCTATAAAAAAATTGTCTTTCAAAAATGTTCTATAGAAGAATTGTCTTTCAGAAAGTTTCTATAGAAAAATTGTCTTTGAGAAAGTTTTTATAGAAAAATTGTCTTCACGAAATTTTCTATAGAAGAATTGTCTACAAGAAATTTTCTGTAGAATAATTGTCTTTGAAAATTTTTCTATGGAAAATTGTCGTTCAGAAGTTTGCTATAGAAAAATTGTCTTTAAGAAAGTTTCTATAGAAAAATTGCCTTTAAGAAATTCTCTATAGAATAATTGTCTTTCCGAAATTTTCTATAGAAACCCTGTCTTTCAGAAATGTTCTATAGAAAATTTGTTTTTGAGAAAGTTTCTATAGAAAAATTGTCTTTAGAAATTTGTCTTTCAAAAGTTTTCTGTAGAAGAATTGTCTTTCAGATAGTTTCTGTAGAAAAATTGTCTTTCAGAAATTTTCAATAGAAGAATTGTCTTTTAGAAATTTTCTATAGAAAAATTGTCTTTGAAAAATTTTCTATAGAAAAATTGTCTTTCAGAAATTTTCTATAGAAAAATTTTCTTTGAAAAATTTTCTGTAGAAAAATTATCTTTCAGAAATTTTCTATAGAAAAATTGTTTTTAAGAAAGTTTCTATAGAAAAATTGCCTTTAACAAATTCTCTATAGAATAATTGTCTTTCAGAAATTTTCTATAGAAACCCTGTCTTTCAGAAATGTTATATAGAAAATTTGTTTTTGAGAAAGTTTTTATAGAAAAATTGTCTTTGAAAATTTTTCCATAAAAGAATTGTCTTTCTGAAGTTTTCTATAGAATAATTGTTTTTCAGAAATTTTCTATAGAAGAATTGTCTTTCAGATAGTTTCTGTAGAAAATTGTCTTTCAGAAATTTTCTATAGAAGAATTGTCTTTCAGATAGTTTCTGTAGAAAAATTGTCTTTCAGAAAGTTTCTATAGAAAAATTGTCTTTGAGAAAGTTTTTATAAAAAAATTGTCTTCACGAAATTTTCTATAGAAGAATTGTCTACAAGAAATTTTCTGTAGAATAATTGTCTTTGAAAATTTTTCTATGGAAAATTGTCGTTCAGAAGTTTGCTATAGAAAAATTGTCTTTAAGAAAGTTTCTATAGAAAAATTGCCTTTAACAAATTCTCTATAGAATAATTGTCTTTCAGAAATTTTCTATAGAAACCCTGTCTTTCAGAAATGTTATATAGAAAATTTGTTTTTGAGAAAGTTTTTATAGAAAAATTGTCTTTGAAAATTTTTCCATAAAAGAATTGTCTTTCTGAAGTTTTCTATAGAATAATTGTTTTTCAGAAATTTTCTATAGAAGAATTGTCTTTCAGATAGTTTCTGTAGAAAAATTGTCTTTCAGAAATTTTCTATAGAAGAATTGTCTTTCAGATAGTTTCTGTAGAAAAATTGTCTTTCAGAAAGTTTCTATAGAAAAAATGTCTTTGAAAAAGTTTTTATAGAAAAATTGTCTTCACGAAATTTTCTATAGAAGAATTGTCTACAAGAAATTTTCTGTAGAATAATTGTCTTTGAAAATTTTTCTATGGAAAATTGTCGTTTAGAAGTTTGCTATAGAAAAATTGTCTTTAAGAAAGTTTCTATAGAAAAATTGCCTTTAACAAATTCTCTATAGAATAATTGTCTTTCAGAAATTTTCTATAGAAACCCTGTCTTTCAGAAATGTTATATAGAAAATTTGTTTTTGAGAAAGTTTTTATAGAAAAATTGTCTTTGAAAATTTTTCCATAAAAAAATTGTCTTTCTGAAGTTTTCTATAGAATAATTGTTTTTCAGAAATTTTCTATAGAAGAATTCTCTTTCAGATAGTTTCTGTAGAAAAATTGTCTTTCAGAAATCTTCTATAGAAGAATTGTCTTTTAGAAATTTTCTATAGAAAAATTGACTTTGAGAAATTTTCTATAGAATAATTGTCTTTGAGAAATTTTCTATAGAAAAATTGTCTTTGAGAAATTTTCTATAGAAAAATTGTCTTTCAGAAATTTTCTATAGAAAAATTGTCTCAGAAATTTTCTATAGAAAAATTGTCTTTCAGAAATTTTCTGTAGAAAAATTGTCTTTCAGAAATATTCTATAGAAAGTCTTTCAGAAATTTTCTATAGAAAAATTGTCTTTCAGAAATTTTCTATAGAAAAATTGTCTTTCAGAAATTTTCTATAGAATAGTTGTCTTTAAAAATTTTTGTATGGAAAATTGTCGTTCAGAAGTTTTCTGAAGAAAAATTGTGTTTGAGAAAGTTTCCATAGAAAAATTGTCTTTGAGAAATTTTCTATTGAATAATTGTCTTTGAGAATTTTCTATGGAAATTTGTCTTTAAAATTTTCTATAGAAAAATAGTCTTTGAGAAATTTTCTATAGAATAAATGGCTGTGAGAATTTTTCTATGGAAAATTGTCTTTCAGAAGTTTTCTATAGAAATATTGTGTTTGAGAAAGTTTCTATAGAAAAATTGTTTTTGAGAAATTTTCTATAGAATAATTGTGTTTGAGAATTTTTCTATGGAAAATTGTCTTTCAAAAATTTTCTATAGAAAAATTTCTCTCAGAAATTTTCTATAAAATAAAAAACTTTTTTCAAAAGATTTCTATAGAAAAATTGCGTTTGAGAAAATTTCTATAGAAAAATTGTCTTTCAGAAATTTTCTATAGAAGAATTATCTTTGAGAAAATTTCTATAGAAAAATGTTCTTTAAGAAAAACCGTAAGAAACGGAAGAAACGACTCCGTTTATAACGGATTATATACGGATGAAAATCGGTGTAGTCCGTTTTGAACGGAACAGAAACGGATATTAAAATTCGGAGTATAAACGGGCCGGGGATCGATTCTGGTTCTGTGAAAAACGTATGAATGAAAAAATATGTCAGTTTACTTCATTAAAAACTAATAGGCAAAGTGACATTATTTTTTCAGTGATAATTTTATCACAGAAACAGAATTGGCCCTCCGTACGAATGTTATAAGTTACGGACCGTTTACGTTTTCGTACCAGCTGTGACGGATACGAATTTGACGGTCAGTAAACGTATCGTAAAAGTCGGATTCATGATTCCGTACTTGTCGGTGAGTCAATAAAAGAGTTTCTTGGGAACCTATTAAAATACGGTCAGTTTATAACTGTGAATAATGAAAATTTTAAATTAACGTAAAAATATGGTCCATATCAAGGTAGATTTATACAAGGTAAGATCCAATAACCTCACTTTTCCTCCATAGTAAGTTTTTTGACAAATTTGAAAACAATAATATTTACAAAACGAAATAAAAATATTTTGTTTGGCATAAATGACTTCAGTTTACACTACACTTTTTATGTTTAAAAATATTTTAATTCTTTTTATTTTTTGTCGTGGAAAATAAAAGAATTTCGTTTGAATTTCAATATTTTTTTATAATTTAGTTGTTTTCTAAAAATATAAGTCTTAAAAAGCGTTTAAATTGGTTAATGTGTGCACTGAACATTTAAGTCGTTTTTGCCGACTTAAATGATTTTGAAAGCAAAATGTTTTCATTTACGTCACTAAAATATTACCTTATATAAATCTACCTTGGTCCATATTAACCAGAGTACAGACTAGTATGCAAACACTGATGCTAATTGCGTACTTTCCAATATGGTGGTATGGTTTTTAGTACAGAATTATCATCGCTGCCTAGTGTATGTGTGCCTGCACGTGTGAGCTTTTGTTTATGTATTTATGATTTTTGTTTACGTTTTGTATGAAACGTCAAAAGTTACACCATGTGCTCTCACTAACACTTACACACATTAAATGCAACTCTGTGAACCTACTACTCATGTATTAACTTACAAACCCTGAACTTGTTCAGAGTAGTATATTTATTTGTTTAATTGAACTAGTTAGTTCATAAACTACGAAATTCTTCTAAAAAGCTTTCCATTCCACAGCGTTCCAGTTATGTACGGCAACTTTACTATGCCGACATTTTTTTAATAAACGGTGAAACAGAAAAATAAACAAAAATAAATAAAACAAATTAAAATTCCAATATTTAATTAAAATAAACTCTGCAAAAATTTCAAAAAACAAATGTGAAGTGAAGATAATACAATAAATGATGTACATATTAAACTGAAATAATGGACACTTTAAAAGAGTTTGGAGTTGATGGAAATACAGAGATGTAGTCAATCAAAGGGTATGCAGCAGCTAAAAGTTATAAAGTTGGGAACAAGTCTAGTTGGCAGACATTGCTCCTTTTTTTTTTTTTTTTTTTTTTCAGAAATAGGGATGAAATAGGTGAGTCCAAAAAAAAAAAAACTTTTGTCGGAGGCCCATGGTTTCCGAGTTATGGGCCTCCAAAGATTGGAGCTATAATTGGAAATATCTTATGAAATAATGGTCCGATCTGGTCGAAATTGGTTTCATTCGAAAGCTTTTTGAAATACCTTTAATATGGCATTTCAAAAAATTGGATCCATTAACCCATTGGGGAGCAACAGCTAATTTTAGATTTTTAAACTGGACTTTTTGCAGTAAAATAATTTTATTTCAAAATTATGCCTTATTAACCTATATATTTGTGGAACTAGGATTGGAACTCATTAAGAATACCGAACTTGCTAAAAATTAAAAAAAAAATATATGACCTTGACCTCTGACCTCTAAAAAGTCGAGTGTGGTGTTCAAACCCGTGGGGGCGTACCCCGTTTGGGAGGGGCAGGGGTTTAAAGTTAAAATAGTTTTTCTTAAATATTTCAAAAACTACTTATCCGATCAAGACGGTTATAGTATCGTTAGAAAGGGTAGTTAAAGACCTTTCCAACGGGGTGCAACATGACGTAGTTTTATTAACCCTTTAAGTGACAAAACTTGATTTCAAAAAATTTTAACTAGACTTTTTTTACAAAGTGCTTATTATCTCAAAATCGCACGTATATAAACATTTTTTTTGTCTATATATACATGTAGCCAAGATTTTTAGCTTTCATTTGCGCTAAAAAACGGCGCTGTAAGTCTAAAACTTACTGAGATATTAAGGGTCAAAGTTGTTTTTTTTTTAACTTTTTTCAGTTTTTTTGTTAAAATTGTATTTGTAGAAACATACAGACATCTGACAAACTACTAATCGAATTTTTAAATTTTTTTCTGCGTAGCCGGCCTTCGGCCGGGCTTAGGGATTACAAACTCCATGCATTAAACCCACCCTCTCTGCAGAAAACGGGGATTATGACCAAAATTGCTTTGGACTTACTCCCCATAATGTGAATGGGGGTTATGACCGAAAAAGTTCGTTCGTAATCCCAAGGAACGGACATAATCCCTTTTTATCGCCTTTTTAATGATACCACATTCGTCTCGATCGGACTAGTAGTTTGTCAGATATCTGTATGTCTCCACAAATCAATAAAATTTTAACAAACATCCTGAAAAAAGTAAAAAAAAAATAAAGTTACAACTTTGACCCCTAATATCTCAGTACATTTTAGACTTACAGCGCAGTTTTTTGGCGCAAATGAAAGCTTGAGGTCTTGGCTACAAGCCTATATAGACGAAAAAAATGTTTATATACGTGCGATTTTGAGATATTAAGCATTTTGTAAAAACAGTCTAGTTAAAATTTTTTAAAATGAATTTTTGTCGCTTAAAGGGTTAAATAAACTACGTCATGTTACACCCCGTTGGAAAGGTCTTTAATTACCCTTTCTAACGATACCATAACCGTCTTGATCGGATAAGTAGTTTTTGAAATATTTAAGAAAAACCATTTTAACTTTAAACCCCTGCCCCTCCCAAACGGGGTACGTCCCCACGGGTTTGAACACCACACTCGAAATCTAACAGTCCAAGGATTAAGGTCATATAATTTTTTTTTAATTTAAACAAAGTTCGGTAAAGTTTATTTATGCCCTAGGATTAAAGCTTAGATATTAAGCTTTAATTTGACATTTTGTTCGACACATTAACCCTTATAGAACCGGAGATATCAAATGTTGAACATTGATAATTTATTTATTTTTTTGAATATTATTTTGATTTAAGTGTTGAAAAAGTTCCATTTTTAAAAATCGCTCACGTTGTTTAAAAAACAGCTTGTTTTCATTTCTAAGCTTTCATATTTTGTGAAAAGTTTACCTCATTAAGCTGAAATTTGTTGGAAATTCGGCAACTCTATTAATTTGTTTCACTTATTGCCGTTTTTTACAAGTATATTAAGCGAATTCTGGAAATTTGCTGGCCAATTATATGATCCGATGAATCCGTGCACCGAATGTCATACTATTCGAGTATTAGCCGAAGAAGATCCATTGGAACTAGACTCTGGTGATGAGAATTTATTAGACTCTTCCCTATCATCTTCAACAAGCCAAGAAAGTGAAGATCATATTGAAGAAGATATAATTTTTTAAAATCGCGCGATTTTTTTTTTTTTTCTTTCCAGATATGGCTGATTTTCGCCTTTTTTGGATTTTGAAAATATGGCACTATTTTTTAAGAAATCTTTCCGATTTTCTACTTGTAAATATATAGTATAAGGTTATTAAACGCGAAAAAATGAAGTACAAATAAAAAAAATAAATTTTATCAATGTTCAACATTTGATATCTCCGGTTCTATAAGGGTTAATGGATCGAACTTAATGTCAAATTAAAGCTTAATATCTAAGCTTTAATCCTAGTTCCATAAATATATAGGTTAATAAGGCATAATATTGAAATAAAATTATTTTACTGCAAAATGGCCACTTAAAAAATCTAAAATTTGGTGTTGCACCCCAATGTGTTAATGGATCCAATTTTTGTAAATGTCATATGAAAGGTATTTCAATAAGCTTTCGAATGAAACCAATCTCGACCAGATCGGACCATTATTTCAGAAGATATATCCAATTATAGTTCCAAACTTTGGAGGCCCATAACTCTGGAACCATGGGGCGCCGACAATTTTTTTTTTTTTTTTGGACTCAACATTAAAAGATCTATCTGTAGTAATTTTTTTTTTTTGATCAGAGCAATGTCTGCCAACTAGACTTTAGCCATACTATCACATATTTAAATTAGAATAATAACAAAATCAAATAAGAATCACTAATACTGTCGCATTTTAGAACATTTTGTGACAAAAAATGTTGGTCCGAGATTTGAGTTTTCTCCAAAAATTGAATAAGTCTCCACTGCCATCTCTTTCTTAATATACTCTTTGTAGTCAATGTAGTGTTTTTATTTAGGTCCTAAATTTTAGGAGCATAATCAAATGGGGGACAAAGAGTATATTAAGAAAGAGATGGCAGTGGAGACTTATTCAATTTTTGGAGAAATCTCAAATCTCGGACCAACAGTTTTGTCACAAAATGTTCTAAAATGCGACAGTATTAGTGATTCTTATTTGATTTTGTTATTATAATATTATAATAACAAAATCAAATAAGAATCACTAATACCAAAGGGTATGCAGCAGCTAAAAGTTATAAAGTTGTTCACTTGGCTTTTTTGTGGGCCCAAAAATTGGACCAACATTTTCTATTTGTATACAAAAATTTCACTAATACTATCACATATTTAAATTAGAATAATAACAAAATCAAATAAGAATCACTAATACTGTCGCATTTTAGAACATTTTGTGACAAAAAATGTTGGTCCGAGATTTGAGTTTTCTACAAAAATTGAATAAGTCTCCACTGCCATCTCTTTCTTTATACTCTTTGACTAATACTATCACATATTTCAATTAGCATAATAAGAAAATCTAATATGAATCACTAATACTGTCGCATTTTTGAACATTTTGTGACAAAAAATGTTTGTCCGAGATTTGAGATTTCTCCAAAAATTGAATAAGTCTCCACTGCCATCTCTTTCTTTATACTCTTTGATGGCAGTGAAGACTTATTCAATTTTTAGAGAAATCTCAAATCTCGGACCAACATTTTTTGTCACAAAATGTTCTAAAATGCGACAGTATTAGTGATTCATATTAGATTTTCTTATTATTCTAATTGAAATGTGATAGTATTAGCAAAGGGTATGCAGCAGCCAAAGGGTATGCAGCAGCTAAAAGTTATAAAGTTGTTCACTTGGCTTTTTTGTGGGCTCAAAAATTGGACCAACATTTTCTATTTGTATACAAAAATTTCACTAATACTATCACATACTTAAATTAGAATAATAACAAAATCAAATAAGAATCACTAATACTGTCGCATTTTAGAACATTTTGTGACAAAAAATGTTGGTCCGAGATTTGAGTTTTCTCCAAAAATTTAATAAGTCTCCACTGCCATCTCTTTCTTAATATACTCTTTGGCAGCAGCTAAAAGTTTTAAAGTTGTTCACTTGGCTTTTCGTGGGCTCAAAAATTGGACCAACATTTTCTATTTGTATACAAAAATTTCACTAATACTATCACATATTTCAATTAGAATAATAAGAAAATCTACCCTGCAAACAATAGGGCGATATATCGCCGAAAAGATATTGCGGCGATACGAAAATTTATCATTTCAATAAAAAATCAAAGTAGCATTTTTATTATATCGCCGTTTTCTCATACGAACGATATTTTGGCGATAAACAAAAAAAAAAATATTGAAAATTTGTATTTCTTTGTCAATTGATAGAGTCCGACCGAATATTCGGTTTCGGTCTCGGTTTCGGCCGAATAATGGGGTTTCGGCCTCTATTCGGTATTCGGCAAAATTTTGGCCGAATATTAGCCGAAACCGAAACTTTTTGGTATTTTAAAAAATATGTAAAAAATTCGATAAATTTTTTGATTTCGTATTTCATTACACTTGTTTCAGTTCAATTGAAGAAAATGTTACAAGATTATGCAATAAATGTAAAACTGTTTCAGTTCAAAAATTATTTTCTCCTAATCTGCAAATGAAATATACAATTTTTTTGTAAGTTTTTTAAAAAAAACATATATTTTTTTAAAAAAAATACAACAATTCCTATGGTTTAAAAGCATTATATGCTGTATATTAATCTTTAACAACTTTTTAATAATTTTATTCATGCCAGGCGGTAATTTTTTTTAAGTTTCGGTTTCGGTTCGGTTTCGGCCGAATATTACTTTTTCTGCCGAATATTCGGTTCGGTTTCGGTTCGGCCTCGAAAACTGGTTTCGGTCGGACTCTATCAATTGAAAATAAAATAATTTATCAAGCACAACAAGAAATCTTTGAAAGAATATAAATTTGGCCGAAAAACACAAATGTGCTTTCAAAGATAAAATAAAAAAAATCAGCGAATGTTGCGAATACATTTTTCAGGTGAATGCAAATGTTTTAAGTCCTGTTAACATGACCAAAATATGAATGAAAAAAATATTGTCTTTTTTAGCTTCAGGGAATCGATAAAGCTGTATCGCCGATTTATCATTTTGGTGATATTCCGGCGATACATACAAATCTTTTATTTTTCGTTTATACGATTATCTGGCGATATTGCCCTTTTATCGCCAAGGCGAATCGTTTTCGTATCGCCAGGATGTATTGCCGTCGGGTAACAGTTTCTCCCGAAAGATGTATCGCCGGCGATACGAATTCGATAATTGCCGCAATAACATTTATCGTATCGGCAATACAACCGGCGAATCGATGTCGTATCGTTTTGTTTGCAGGGTAATATGAATCACTAATACTGTCGCATTTTAGAACATTTTGTGACAAAAAATGTTGGTCCGAGATTTGAGATTTCTCCAAAAATTGAATAAGTCTCTACTGCCATCTCTTTCTTTATACTCTTTGAGTATTAGTGAAATTTTTGTATACAAATAGAAAATGTTGGTCCAATTTTTGAGCCCACAAAAAAGGCAAGTGAACAACTTTATAACTTTTAGCCTTTGCTAATACTATCACATATTTCAATTAGAATAATAAGAAAATCTAATATGAATCACTAATACTGTCGCATTTTAGAACATTTTGTGACAAAAAATGTTGGTCCGAGATTTGAGATTTCTCCAAAAATTGAATAAGTCTCCACTGCCATCTCTTTCTTTATACTCTTTGAAATTTCTTGCAAAATCTTAAGGATAAAACCGTATCCCTGATCGTATCGAGTCCGAATTATTTGCAAAAGTTAGGTAATTTTATTGGGAGTTCGAAAAAAAAAGAAATAACAATAACATACACTTTCCTAATACTAAAAAAATTGTCGGTTTTGGGGGCTTGGTCCAAAGAGTATAAAGAAAGAGATGGCAGTGGAGACTTATTCAATTTTTGTAGAAAACTCAAATCTCGGACCAATATTTTTTGTCACAAAATGTTCTAAAATGCGACAGTATTAGTGATTCTTATTTGATTTTGTTATTATTCTAATTTAAATATGTGATAGTATTAGTGAAATTTTTGTATACAAATAGAAAATGTTGGTCCAATTTTTGGGCCCACAAAAAAGCCAAGTGAACAACTTTATAACTTTTAGCTGCTGCATACCCTTTGATACTCTTTGAGTATTAGTGAAATTTTTGTATACAAATAGAAAATGTTGGTCCAATTTTTGAGCCCACAAAAAAGCCAAGTGAACAACTTTATAACTTTTAGCCTTTGCTAATACTATAACATATTTCAATTAGAATAATAAGAAAATCTAATATGATTCACTAATACTGTCGCATTTTAGAACATTTTGTGACAAAAAATGTTGGTCCGAGATTTGAGTTTTCTACAAAAATTTAATAAGTCTCCACTGCCATCTCTTTCTTTATACTCTTTGGACCAAGCCCCCAAAACCGAAAATTTTTTAGTATTAGGAAAGTGTATGTTGTGGCAGTGGAGACTTATTCAATTTTTGTAGAAAACTCAAATCTCGGACCAACATTTTTTGTCACAAAATGTTCTAAAATGCGACAGTATTAGTGATTCTTATTTGATTTTGTTATTATTCTAATTTAAATATGTGATAGTATTAGTGAAATTTTTGTATACAAATAGAAAATGTTGGTCCAATTTTTGAGCCCACAAAAAAGCCAAGTGAACAACTTTATAACTTTTAGCTGCTGCATACCCTTTGGATATACTCATTGGATTTTGACCCAAGGTTGTCTTTATTGGAGTGTCTTCTTTACATCTTGCTAAATTCGGACGCTTAAGGATAAAACCGAAAAAGGACATTTTAAGATTCCTTTTAGCGTCTTAATGGTATCCCTGATCAAGTCCGAATTTCATGTAAAAGTTAGGTAATTTTATTGGGAGTTCGAATAAAAAAATACGAATTACTTTAGCATACAATTTTACAAAAAAAAATTTTCTTAAATTTTTTCATATACAAAAATTCTAGCATTTTGAGACATTTTTCACAAAAAAAAAAAAAAATCTCAAATTATTTCTTTGTCACTTTCACTTTCCTTTTTCTTTTCTTTTGAATTCGGTTGGGGAGTGGGGGGCCATATTTTTGGAATTATTCCACATCTTAAATATCCGCCCGATATTTACTCAAGTCTGTCTATTGGCTGCAAACAACCGTTTATTTAACTTAAATTTTGTTTGTTTGTATTTTCTACACTAATTAAAAATGTAACTAAATACAGATCCAATCGGTAAATTTTGGACCGGCACCCATTTTCCGGCAAACACTGATGTAGGGTATTGTATGGCCGGTCTTGATTGTCTATATATTTTTTTTTTTAATTTTAGCTAAAAAAGTACTTTTTTAAAAACTTGTTAGTGCATTATTATGAGTTCACCTACCAACACTAACAGAGAGCTCCAACAGTACGAAGAGAATAAGAGAGCTTTTACTAGTTTAATAAATTGGGGATACTGAATTGCCAACTCAGTAATTCATATGCTAGATTTAGATTTTTTTACCATGGTTTTTTCAGCATTTTTCATAATTTTGTTTAAGAAAATTTTGAAAAAATCAAAATATCAGTTTTGAGAACCACGCCAAATATAATGCATATTTTTGGCCTTACCATGAAACTGGTGAATAACATTCTAGAAAAACAGTACATATTTCATATCTGAATATTTATGATCGAATAGAATAAAAATATTCATTTTCCATTGGTTTATTTCAATAAATTTAAAAAATTGGGGCTTATTTTCGTGATCAAGGGGTCATTTTGTAAAAATTTTGTAATTTTGATCCCGAAAGGTTAATTTTTAAAAACCCAAAAATTTTAAATATATCTTCTTATACTAAAAACAACTCGTGTACCACTTTTTAACAATATATTCCAGAAACAACACCTAAATGGTGTTGGTGTCAAAATATGGTTTCATATGTTTGACCTTTGACCCCGATGCACCTCGGGTTAACATTGTCCGATTTGGCTAAAATTTTCAGCATAGCATTTTTAGGCCAAATGTTAAAAAAAAATTGCCGTGCATTCCTTGAAATTCGAAGTTTGGCAAAATAGCTGCCACTTTAATAGACTTAGTATTAGCATATTTTTTTTAGCACTTTTACAATTTCATTCTATGGCAACACTGTTGTTGGGGCTTTTAGTTTTTTTTTTTTGATGCGTATTGTGGCTAATGAAAAGAAAATGCTGATGTGAGTTAGTTGAGTTGGAGTTCTGTTCGCGTGTTTATTCAGCGCTATTTTATATTTTTTTCTTCTTGCTTTTTCTTGTCATCATCATAATTGTACGTTTGTGTTTTATTTATTTTTTCTATACAAAAAATATTTCTTCGTTCGCACAGTCAAACGAACCCAACGACCGACCAGTTCAGTTCATTTCAGCAGTTTCTCAGTGTTGTTGTGCATTTGTGTTGTTTGGGGCCTATAGCAAAAAAAGTCTCAAGTATCACTTCACAGTCCAAATTTAGTTGTTGCTGTTAAAAGTGCCAGAATTTTTTGAATAACAAAAAAAAAAAAAAAACGAAAAATAAAAAAAAAAATAATTAAAACAAGTGCAATTTTTTGAGCATTACCAAATAAATTAACAAAAAAAATATTTACAAAAATTAAAAAAAAAAAATTATTAAAACAAAAAAATTTTTTTTTTTTACTTTAAAAATAAAATCGTCAAATTTTTTAAAAAAAGTTATACTAACGTGTAAATTTAGTGCATTTAACTTAAAAAAAATTCAACAAATTTAAAAAAAAAAACTTTTTCTTTTTGAAAATTTTTCTAAATTCAGAAAAAAAGAAAATTCAAAGTGCTAAAAATAACCGAAATACTACAACAAAGTTGTTCAACAATATATTGTGTCTACTAGTTAATGGCCGAAAATAAAGGAATCATGTTGGCAAAATCTGTACAAAAACACGCTGGACGTGCCAAAGAAAAGGTAAGTTGTTGCTGACTACTGCTGCTATTTATTGTTAGCAACTTTAATTAACTTTCATAGTTAAATTCACTTGTGTTATTTTTATTTTTCAACTAAATTAAATAGGGTGTCACCTTGCAATATTGTTGTATGCAATATATTTTTTTTTGTAATTCCTTTATATTTATCTCACGATTTTTACTTACTCTCTGTTGTTGTTTTTTTTTAAATCTCTTTTTTATAAATTCCTTAGTTGACAGGGTTGGGTAGTAGTTATTTTTTTATATTTTTGAAATAATTGTTGCTTCTGATATGTACCAGTAGACTGGCATTTTTTTGTCATCTTTCGATTTTCCCAAGTGTCCGGGCAATATCTATGTATAAATTGATACAAATATATCTAATTTTACATGAAATGAAATAATAAAATTATATAAACAATTTCTCAGATAAGACCAAAATTCGTATCAAATTATATAAAATTTTATCGGGAGTTATATCAAATTTTATATAATTTCATAAGAAATTTGGTCTTATCTGATTGATTTTTTATATATTTAAATATAATAAGATCTCAGTATGTATAAAAAGATATATTTGTATAAATTTATATATGGCTACACTGAAAAAAATAGCTTCTTGAAATTAATGAAAATTGACTTAACCTTAATGAAAAATGACTCACGTTTTCAACCGAAGACAGGTTTCATTTGATTAATGAAACTGGTGTCATTAAATTTCCTTTCAATGAAAGCTTGCATATAAATAATGAAAATATTCGTAGAACTTGTTTGAAACGTTTTATGAAGTTTTTCATAAAATGTATGAAAATATCCATTGATTAAGTAAATGTGGAATAGTACTTGGTAATGAGCATATGATAATTGCTTTTTACAAGTAACTAGTTGCTAACTTTATT
The DNA here is from genome assembly GCA_963921195.1 of Pegoplata infirma. NCBI lineage: Eukaryota > Metazoa > Arthropoda > Insecta > Diptera > Anthomyiidae > Pegoplata > Pegoplata infirma. The sequence goes on along the minus strand of OY992538.1, from coordinate 95,527,037 downwards.
ACGGTTTTGATATGGGAATTACGATAAATTCATGTTGGTTAAAGTTATCAAAATTTCCATAGAAAGCCCCTAATCAAGTTAGGAACAAGTTACCTAAGAACAGCACGTATCATACACCCAGAAGTGAAAATTTGCAATAATAACAATTTTGGTAAGTCACATGTAACCATCACTGAAATTTTCTTTAGGGGCATGTCACAGACTCAATTCCGATCGGATTTGAAAAAAAGTTGTTTCAAAAATCAAAGTGGAATTGAATTGCTAAAAGTGGTTTCATTCCGAAAAAAAAGGATTTGCTTTGCGTTTTACGAGTGAACCACTTATTCCACTTCCGAACGGAATTGAGTCTGTGACATGACACTTAATTGCACACTTTTTATGGTTTTCACCTAGTTTTTACACACAACAAAATTTTACTCCAAACTTAAATTGGTCTGAATTGCCATAAACTATAAAAGACAAAAACGCGGTGACTTTAAAAACACGTGCTGCCAAAACGAAGCAACAACGTAGCAATGGAACAACACAAATTACTCTACATTTCATCACAAAATTTTAATGACTTAAAAAACTATTTTTCTGTTGCAAATTATATTATATTTTATAAGAAACAGTCAAAAGAAACACTTATACGGAACTTTTCACTTGTAATTTCAATTAGATATAACCAGCATAAAACACACACAAGTTTCAATAACAAAGCCAAAAAATATAAAATTATTTTATTTTATTAGAAAAAAGTTAACACACATGTAAAAATTACAATTAGACTAAACACGCGTGGTGTAATAAAACGTCGTATGTTTTTGTTTTGTTTTCTTTCTCTTATTCGCAACGCAGAGTTGTATTTAGTTCTAAAAATCTTATGATATTTTTTAATGAAATTATGAAATCTAATGAAACAAGTTTCATAAAATTTGTTCATAACATGCATGAAATTTAAATCAGCTTATGAATTCCTTCATTTAAGTAATGAAAACAAAATAATGAATCCGTTTCATTAATATCAGGAAGGTTATTTTTTTCAGTGTATATACGAAATGATTTTTACTAGGGTATAGAAAAATAATTCACTCACTGATGTGGCTAAAAGTTTAGTATGATCGAACTTATCTTCAGCCCCCCTAGCACTGTGTAATCAAAAATTGAAATTTGTTAAGATCTTTTAAATTTTTCTGATCTAGTTAATCACAGTTACCTCGATATAAAATTTCACCATTTCGATAGCCTCCAAAAAGCTGATGTAGTAAACATTTATTTAGTAAAAATTAACTTTTTGCCATAATTTTTTTTTGTTAATTTGGAAAATAAGATTTTTTGGACTCGAGCTTTAAAAAATGCTACCTAAAGAATCTGAAATAGCAAATACAAAAAATCGATATCGGCGTATGAGGCGATTGAATGGATTTTTTAACATTTATGTAGATTGGAATTTAAAAGGCGAACTTTGTGTATTTTTTTTTTGTTTTGATAAATTTCAAATCGATTTTTAATAAACTTGCGAAGTTTATTAAAGAAATATGTTCAAAGTTCATCAATTCGTTTTTTTTTTTTTTTAAATTTGTTGTCTAATGCGGCTATGACGAATCGACACGGGAGATGATTTTTATGACGTTTCTAATTGAGCGTTAATGAATTTTTCCATGTTCTAGTTTCAAAAAATATTGTTTATTTTTTACGTGTGTACAATAAATATTTATTTTAAACAAAACAATAATGGCAATTCGTCAGGTGATTATTGATTTAGCCTATACGCCATTTTTGAAAAAAATGAGTTAGGATAGATTATAAATTCTCTTTTATATTCCAAAATCCATTTTTTAATATCTCGTACAGAATCTGAGATATTTAGCATCGACTTTGCTCTTTATCCACATTTTTTAGATTTCATTGTACATTGTTGTGCTGCATATCATAATTTTTTGCACATGGAGCTAATTTTGCATACAAACATAACAAAATTATACTTTACTATTGTTTTGCTGCTTAGACCAATTTGTTACATATTTTGAGCAAGCGCTCCCTAGGTGTCAGAAGAAGAACTAAATTTGGTTTATTTCTATGCTAACAGGAAGTCAATTTTTGGCGTGTTTTATTAGGTGTCAAAAGCAGAACAAAATTTAGTTTATTTCTATGCTTTCGGGGTGTCTCTGTTCCATGCACTTACTGTGCTCCACATCAAACAAAAAGTCATATTTTTAAAATAAAATTTGATATGGAGCACAAAACGACAAAATGTTATTTAAGTAAAACCATTAAAACTTTTTATTTATTGCATGTATAGTAGAGTGTCCCTTATTTTGGAAATGTTGGAAATGTTGAGACGGTACCCCCTCATTTTTTTCCTTTTGACTAAAAAATAACTCAGGAAAAATTTTACGCCCCTACGACCACGCCTTCCCTACGCGACGGGGCCGTAAAGAGCGGGGCCTTAAAAATCATTTTTCCATACAAAACTCCGCCCGACACATTAAAATTTTTGACTGTACACTAGGGCGTCCCTTCAAATCTAAACTTTCGAATTTCGTGTCGCAATGCCAAACGATGGCCACGTTAGAGCTGATTATGGGAAAATTTATGAACAAATTTTTAAAGGTCATCTTTAGTCGGCAACCAGCGGTCAAAGTTAAAAAAAATTACGTGTTTCTACCAAAATTCATGTCCGAATTTTTAAACCAAATCCGGCTCAAAAATTCGGAAATTTTGCATACTTTATTGGAAAAATATTTAAAAAATTCCAAAACCGCGATTTTGGTCTACAGATGCTAGTTTTTAAACATTAAAATATTTTTGTTTTCCAAATTGGACTCAAAAGTTTGAAAATGTTGAGTATGCTATCTAAAAAGTATTAAAAAATATAAAAACGCTATTTTGGTCCAAAAATGCTGATCAGGGATTTTGGTCCACAAATTTATAAAGTAAAGTAAAAAAAATTGCATGGGTAAAGATGGAGGTTAGGTGTGTTCTAAGATAACAAGGTCATACGTTTGACTGATCCAAGCGCACTCTTGGGTCAGTTAGTAAAAAAAATGGGAAAATCTTTAGATTTAGCTGGAAATGTATGGCGTACTCTGTTAAATTAGCAGAGTTTTTCTGTAATTTAACAGAGGTATTATTTTGAGTGTAGATTTTTTTGTCAAAGGGTTCAATTTGGCATTGAATGCTTCATATATTTTAAGTTGCAGAAAAATGAGTGTATAACAGTTGGTGGGACAGTTTCCTTGTTAGTTTATTTTTATCAGATTGCACAGATATTTTATTATGAGTGTTCTTTTAAATCAATAATTTTGTACTACAAAAAATTAACTGTAGTAAATTACTGCAAAAATTTTCTTGTTATACCCTTCGCCACTCTGTGGTAAAGAATATAATGAGTTTATGCTGATGTTTTCAACTATCTGAAACATTGGTCCTAGACCCACCCACCTTCAAGCATACCGATCGACTGTCCATTAGAGTGGATCGAATTTGGCTTTTGGGCGAATTTCGTTCGGGCTCACCGACAGATGTGTTGGAATAGACCTAAAAACAATGTGGTTAAATTTTCATGCAGATCGGTGGTCGAAATGACGTTGAAAATCCACGATTTCCTAAAAAGTAGTATTTATTTAAAAAAATTGCCAAAATTACAAAAATCATTTAATCTTCTTTTTTATTTCAGTCAATCTTTTCAATTCGATCATGTTTTCTTAGAAAAAATTAAAAAAAAATTATATATTCATGATCCCCGATCGATTTTAAGACATTCTAGCGATGTCCATCTGTCAGTCTGTGGAAATGGTGATCACGGCCAAAATATTACACGGAGATGACTGAAACTTAATATATTTATTGGAAGTTCTCCCGAGAAGTTTGGTATTGCATTTGAGCGATATCGGTTCAGCGGTTCAAAAGTTATGAACGAAAATGTAAGGACACCTCAAAAATTTTAGTACATTCAACATAACCAAAAAATACAAAATGCTTTAATTCGGCTGCTGGTTGACTTATGTGAACATAATTGAACACTAAATAGTATTTAAACAAGTACAAACATATTTTTTGACAAAAAAAGAAAAAAATCGCGGATTTTTTTTTAACATTTTTTTTTTGCGGAAATTTTTTTTTTTTCAAAAGTAATTTCCTTTTAAATAAAGTTTTTGCAATAATCGTTTAGAAATTATGGAGGTTATCACTACATTCGGCAAGGCCGAATTTAACTTTTTTTACTTGTGTTTGTATAAAAAAAGTTTTTCTTCCAATTTTGAACGTCCGGGAAAATTTGTATTCTCCTACGCCTAAAACATATGTGGTACAAATTTGAGGCCAATCGGATTAAATTTACCCGTGGCGCCCTTCGATCAAAATTTCGGTTTTTTAGAAAGTTTTCGCCAAAACCTTCAAACTTTGATCAAAGGGATCCGTTACTTTGGCTAGTGCGAAAGACTATTATTCTGCAAGCCTGTGTAGAATTCTCCGCTAAGCCAAATTCGTGGCCAGCTACGTTGAAAATTAAAAAAAAATTTTAAGTTTTAATTTGTTTATGTAAATTTAACAATAATTGAACAAAGTTGTATTTTGAAAAATAAATTCTCATACATTTTTAATATTTCAAAAATCCCGGGATTTGAACTTAAAAATCCCAGGATTTGAGCTTAAAAATCCCGGGATTCGGGATTCATTTTATGACAAAAATCCCGGGATTTCGGGATTCGGGATTGACAGCCCTAATGTAAACCCTTTAAATGGACGTTTTGTTACACTTTTGTGTTTAGTTGGCAGTGTTAAAATTTATGTTTTAGGAAAAGAACCGCCATGCAATTTCACTGTAGACATTAAACTTTTTAAAAATTTTGCAAATTCAGTTCGAATCTCTTTATTATGACCCACTGAAGTTTTGATTTTTTTTATAAAAGTCGTTTGAAAAACGTAAAAAAAAACTATAATGTGCTCAATTCGGGAATACTCTTCTACCATTCCACTGTGGGCCACACATATTTAAAAGTATTTTTTCAGAATTTCAACATCTTGAATTATGTGCATCTTAAATATCTTTTTACTGTAGCTTAAAGTTTTTTTTTTTGCATGAGGTTAAAGTTAAAGTTTGAGATTTTTTTTATATTTTTTATTCATGAAACAAATAATTTTGTTTTGTACTTCAACACAATATTTGTTCAAATTTTCTGCGAAGTTCTCCTAAAGACATACCTGTTAGTCCAACCCATGAGATAAACTGCCAAAAAGTAAGCTAAAATTATATATTTTTTTTAATAAATTATGGAAATTCATACTTTTGTTGAAATCCGCCTTTTTTCAACACCAAAGTCCAAAAAAGTCCAAACGATATTGACAAACCTTGAATTACAATCTGTCTCTAACAGTGTATTCTATTCACATTTTTGCGACCCTGTGCGACCGTTTATAATCTTTTGACATAGAGGCAATAAACCAAAATATGGCGTTTAGAAATGCCCTAAAATGGAACTTCAAAAATTTTTTGATATTTTTGTTTCTATTGATTCCTAATAAAAAATTTCCCACTTTGACAACATTGGCGTGATAACTGGAGATGAGCGCGTGAGTGGGTTTTGACTCACGTTCACACAAAAAAAAACATAATTTTCTCAATCGTTTTTTTTCTCACACTTACTCACAATTTACGTGAGTAAGCAAAACACCACTCACGTGTGGCTCACGCGTAACTCACGCTAAACATTTAAAACACGAAAAAATTGTAAAACAATACGAATCAGTCACGCAAAAAATGTCTCACTAACTTGAACAAAAAATTTGAGACACGCTCACTTTCGATCACGCGTGATTCGCCTGACCAGCGTCCATCTCTAGTGCTAAAATTAAAACCAGGAAAGCATTTAAGCGGGCATATATCAATACAATTAAATACTTTTGACTCACGCCAAAAATTGGCACTCACTGCGAATCACGCACACAAAAAATGTCTCACTCACTTATCACTCATGAAAAAAAAATTTGAGTCACTTGACCAGAGTCCATCTCTAGTGCTAAACATTATAAAAGGGAACGCATTTAAGCGGGCATATTTTTGCGATAGCATTTTAATTATTTTTTGTGAAATTGTAAGCTAGTAGCATTATTTGTACAATTAGGATTGCAAATGCTAACTGGAAATAAAAGAGTTCTCTCTTAAATGTCCCACTGGATATATTAACATTTTGACGCATTTAAAAGAGAAATATTTTATTAAAATTTTCTGATAAAAGCAAAAAGAGGGTTTTATAAAAACTAAGCAATGTACATATTGTACATTTTTTTTTAAAATACTATGTACTACATTTTGGATCCGCCATTTTGATTTCAAAAAGTCTGAGTTCGTATTCGTGTAACGCAATCATTTGCTAGTGATATTAATCAATAATTTAAATATCTTGTCCGCCATATTGGACCCGCTATTTTGAATATTTGATTCTGAAATCAGATTTGGCGTCCGAAAAACCGTTAAAATCAGATCATAAAAAATAATTTTATATATTTTATTTGTCGCCATATTGGATCCGCCATTTTGAATTTTAAAAATTGGAGCTCATATTCGTAATTACCGACCCTAAATACATCGAAAATGATTATAGTAAATACAATAAGCAAATAATTAAAAAATTATATCCGCCATTTTGTATTTGGAATTTTTAATTCCAAAATCAGTCTTAACATCCGAAAAACCATTAAAATCTAAGTTTTTGGCAAAAAGAGACAACATATAAAAAATCTTATATATAAATTTGTCGCCATATTGGATCCGCCATTTTGAATTTTAAAAGTCTGAGCTCATATTCGTTATTAGCGACCCCAAATACATTGACAATGATTATAGTAAATACAATAAGCAAAGAATTAAAAAATCATGTCCGCCATTTTGGATCCGCCATTTTGAATTTTCAAATTTTTTTCCAGAATCGTAATCAGCGATCCTTTAGCACCCATATGTAATACTTTTTTGACATATAGGTTAAGCGGTCTATTTATGGCCAAAATTCAGGAATGCTGGCCCACAGTGCATTCACCTAATTTTTTAAAATTTGCACAGTGCAACAGCAAAAATTTCCTTGTTTTTTTTTTTTTTTTTGAAACAATTACAACTTACCAACCCTGTTTATTTGTTACTGTTATTTTGGCATTGCATTTTTTTTTTCTTTTTAGTCTTAACTTAACCACAATAACTCCGTTTTTAATGTGTCGTTAAATCTCTTTCTCCTTATTATCATCTATCTGCTCATTTTATGAGAATGAGAATAATAATAATAATATAAATGTGGCAAAAATGTGTGTGGGTTGGTTTGGTGGTTTTGGTTTTTGGTTCGGTTCGATTCGATTTGTCCACTGAATCCGGTTGTTTTTATTTTGTTGCTTTAGCTTTCTTTAGATATTTTGTTGTTTGTATTTTGCTTAATGCTGACGCAAGTGCATCTCAGCACCTGTTTTTCTACTTACGAGTAAGTACATACATATGTATACAAGTTATTTTGTATATTCTGTTTGGTTAAGTTGTTGTTGTTATTTATCAGGCTGACTTGCTGCCTTGTCTGCCTTTATAGATAACATATTTGTTGGTTCGGGTTAGTTTTTTTCTTGTTGTTGTTGTTGTTAAGCTTTTAATGACCATATGGTTAAAAAGTTTTTTTTTCTTGGATAAATACCAAATTTAAGTGTCAATTAATGTTCTTGCATAGACTAGAATTTGGTTGTTTTTTTTTGCATTTTTAGTTTAACTTAATTGAAAAGAGATAAATTTGTCAACAAATAGTTTTTTAATAGAACATTAATTAAAATTTATAAAATAATCCTTATTTATTGTTTATGGTTTTATATAGCTCAGAAGCGCACAAGTGAGCTGATATCGCTTTCTAGACGAGGGATTTCGACGGTGGGTGATGTAATTACCAGACACTGTCTTCTATTGAAGCACGCAGAGCGGTTAAATGTGCCGTCAAATGACTTTTGCCGGAGTTGCATGGATGAAGAGGAGTTGGAAACTATCGAACACTTCATCTGCCATTGCCCGGCACTTTCTGGTCAGAGACTTGCTTCACTGGGATCAAGGGTGCTGCACGATCTTTCTGATTTGTCAGATGTCAAAATGCAATATCTTAGGAGTTTCATAAGAAGCTCAAATTGGTTTAACGGCAGGGACCAGTAGGGTGTGATACCACGGTCCCGTGGTATCACAATGGACCTCAGAGTCTACGTTAAACGTCAGCAGCCACTTACAACCTAACCTACACTCAGAAAAAAAAAATTAACTAAAAAATGGGAAAACTAACTAAATTCAAGGAATATTGATAATGATTTAGCTCCATTGCCATGTTTTCCTTCTTTTAAGTTCATATTTTTCTTAAAAATAGGAAAAAAAAAAAATAATGTTATTAATATTATGAAAAGCACGTCTAGCGTGCTTTTCTATAAGGCACTCCGGTTGTTACAGCATCAATTTCTTCTCTTGGAAGCGATATTAGCTTACTTGTGCTCTGCTGATTAAGACAAGGCCAAATCTGTTATGTATTCTCACACGTCCATTCATGTGCCCATCTCTGATAAATCTCCGTCGCGAAACAAAGCCGTATATTTTTTTTTCTTGAGGTTAGTTTAGTTTTTGTTTGAAGTGGAACTAGTATGGTTGGTGCCACCATACTAGTTCCTTAGGTCAAACCAACTTGAGCATCTTTGGAGGCTGTTTTATTTTGATATCAGAGAGATCATTTAGTTACACAGATCCCAATAAAACAAGTCTAGAATATGCCGGAAAACGGAAGTAAAAGCGCTTAATTGTTTTGAACTCACCTTTGTTCATACAGCTCCGGTAATATTCAATAGAAGGTGCACTTATCTGCACAGACTTTTGCCGGTCTTGAGAGAAACCATCATTCAGATCAATACTCTTAGTAGCAAGCAGTGCACTTGTACAATTTTTATTAAGATAAGGCCAGAGCTGCTTTAAAATTTCAGAGGCCAATTCATTTGTCCATCTACGATTACAACATTCAAGTATCTTGGGGCAAATTAATTTTCCAAAGTTATGGAAACCTGTAAGATAGTTCCCATAAGTACAAGATCGTTTGGTTCGGTTCGATTTCCGTGAGCTGTTTTCATTTAAAATAACTGTTAGGTTCTGATACCTTTTCTTTTTCTTCGATTTTGAGACCTATTTCAATAGAAAAAGATTCACATTATGGATTATATTTCCTATAAAAAAAGTCTCATATTCTGGAATCTTTTTACAATAAATAAAGTCAGAATTTTTGCATAGAAAAGTCTTAGATTCTGAGACCTTTTTCCATAGAAAACCTTTTCCCAAAGAAAAAGTCGCAGAATCTGAGACATTTTTACCATAGAATAAGTCCCCGATTCTGAGACTTTTTTTCTATAGAAAAAATCTCAGATTCTGAGATCTTTCTTCCTTAGACCTTAATCCCATATAAAAAGTCTCAGATTCTGGAAATAAAAACTTTTTCTCCATAGAATATGTCGCAGAGTCTGAGACCTTTTTTCCAACAGAAAATATCTCAGAAATATTTGAAAATGTTTCAGAATCTGAGACCTTTCCCCATATAAAAAGTCTCAGATTATGAGACCTTTTTCCCATAGAAAAACTCTCATATTCTGAACTCAGATCCTAAAACTTTTTTTCCAAAAAATGCTCAGATTCTGAGACCCATAGGAAAAGTCTCAGATTCTGAGACCTTTTTCCCATAGGAAATGTCGCAGATTCTGGCACCTGTTTCCGATAGGAAAAATCTCAGATTTTGAAACTTTTTTCCCAAAGAAAAAGTCTCACCAGGAGAATCCATTCGCATTAAGTTTTTTTTTTCATATAATTTGTAGCGGATAAAATCGTTTTTGGAAATAAGACATCATTGAGAGACAGTTGGTGCTCTAAGGGTTAAAGCGACTGACTAAATGAGTTCAGCATTCTAAACAGCAATGTTTAAACTTTGGCATCGACTTATTTTTAAGTCGTTATCACATCGGGTTCATCCACTATAAGTTGTCAAAAATGCATTTTTTTTTAAAAACGGCGATTTTTTTAACTTTGACCTCAATTTTCACAAAAACCTAATGTGATGGTAAAGTTTGGAGATCAGATTTGTGAAGAACAATTGCAATTAACTGTGTAAGGTCGTGTCTCAATCGCATCAAATTTTTTCAAAAATGTTCAGTAGTGTTAGGTTGTAAGAGGCTGCTGACGTTTTACGTCAACACACGTAGACTCTGAGGTCCATTGTGATTTCAGTAGTGTTATTTCACATTGAAAATTTTGTTGGGATTACCGTAGCATATATCGTGAACCTATATTCAAAATATGCCAACTCAAATTTGACGGAAATGAGTTTCCGATGGCAAATAGCTCCCCTATGTAATACCTATCTGCCATAAAAATTTCAGAGCAAAAAAATAATTTGTTGTCGTTTTACATCCAGTTTTGTTATTCTGCTAACTCAAAGTACATATTTTTTTGGTGGAAATAAATGCCAACTCCCATTGTAAATTTCCAAAAATTTTTCAAAAAATTTTTTAAAAAAAGTTAGACCACATATCTTATTCCATTTGCCATGCTGAACACGAATCCTGTAAAGATTTTGATATCTAATGACTGGTTCTCGAGATATTGCCATTTTAAAAATATCGGTAAATAGTGTTTGCAAAAAAAAAAATTGCTTATATTTATGTAACTTTCAAACTATTTATCAGATTGAAACATTATGAGTGGGGCAAATAAAGTCAATGATATAAGCTTTCAAAATAGCTAGTTTGGAGTGATCCTAATACAATACAGCGTGAGTTACAGAGTGCCAAAGTTGACCACCCTGAGATTAAAAGGCTTTCGGAGCTAGTAACTTTTAAAAATATGCAAAGATTTTTAATTTTTTTTAGTTTTTGCAATTACCGCACTAAGGAAAACAAAATCAAAAAAAAAAAAAAAATTTATAAAAATTTTTAAAAAAAAAAATTATTTTTAGTTTCCGACAAAATATGCCAACTCTAAAAAAATATTTGTTTTTTGATATAGTAATAAATGCCATCTCAAAAAATACGCAAACCAGTGCAAAATATGAAATTTTTGGCATAGGTAAAAATTATTTAGAATATTTAAACCATCTTGTGGAAGGTACATTGTTTATTTTTGCAATAATATGCGAAATAACTAGTTTTTTAGCTCTCCTGAACAGTAAGCTTTTTCGAGTTGGCATTTATTGAATATAGTTCGACGATATCCTAAAATTGATTGCAATGGGAATCTGTTTCAAAAAATTTTCCTGGATACTTTAGAATAAGAATAGTTTACAACGGATTCGAGGTCCACGAATCAGAAGGTTTTTTTTTTTTAAAGGAAATAGAATCAGAATCTAATTCGTTTGTATAGGAAAAAAAAGTCCTATAATCTGAGACTTTTTCTATAGGAAAAATATCTTAGAATCTGAGACTTTTTCGTTGGGAAAACATTTTCAGAATCTGAGACATTTTCTATGGTAAAGAGGTCTCAGAATCTCCAATTTTTTCTAAAGAAAAAGGTCTCAGAATTAACGACTTTTTCTATGGGAAAATGACTAAAAATCTAAGACTTTCTATGGGAAAAAGGTCTCAGAACTCTTTATATGGGAAAAGGTCTCAGATTCTGAGACTTTTTCAGATATTTCTGAGATATTTTCTGTTAGAATAAGGGTCTTAGACACTGCGACGTTTTCTATAAAAGTTTTTAGTTTCAGAATCTGAGACATTTTCTATGGGAAAAAGGTCTATGGGAAAAAAGCCTTAGAATCAGAGACTTTTTCTAAGGTAAAAGGGTCTCAGAATCAGAAACTTATTCTATTGAAAGAATGGTCGGACTGGCGTTGCGCTCCAAATGACGCTATAAATATTTCAACACACGGCTCCAAACAATCGACGGGAGTTGGAGCCGGTTTTACTTCAGACGTTTGTGATATAGAGAAGTCTTTCAAATTACCTTTACACTGTAGTATTTTCCAGGCTGAAATAGTTGCTATAGATAAGGCAGCCTCACAGTTTCTTGGGGAAACGGGTAAAATGATAAACTTTTACGTCGACAGTCAAGCTGCACTAAAGTCTCTAATGAGCTTTTGTATTAAATCAAAAGTCGTTTTTAAATGTTACGAGAATCTTCAGAAACTATCCGGGAATAATACCGTATCTCTTGTATGGGTACCTGGACATAGGGGAGTAGATGGGAACGAGAAAGCTGATGAGCTCGCTAAGCTTGGAGCAGATGGCGTAGGAACTTTTGTTCATATTGAGCCCCCGATTCAGTACTATAGGACGAGAAGTGACTGTCGTTGCATTTCTATTGCAAACAGGAAATGGAGAGAGCTAAGCACGAGCAGTATCACCAGAAGAATCTGGCCGCATTACGACCTCGGGAAAACTCGCTACCTTCTCTCTCTTAACAGAGAGGATTGTCGTTTACTCACGGGAGTGGTCACAGGACACTGCCTAATTGCTTTTCACGCGAAACTATGGGACTTATCTCGAATGCCAATTGTAGAAAATGTGATGAACCTAATACAGATGAAACAGTTGAACATATTCTGTGCAAATGCCCCGCATTGGCCAGACACCCCGAGCGAATACTAGGTAAAGCAGAAATCGATAATCTGGATGATATCGCCGTTACGGACCTTACGCAACTAAAACTGTTCGCAACATGGACTAACGCGTTTTATCCTCGTCGCTGAAGGAAATTGTGGTATCGCTATGGACTAGCCGGTCTATGCGAGGAGTCTGAACTTTAGGCTCCACCACCCCTAACCTAACCTAACCTAACATGTCTCAGAATCTAAAACTTTTCCTATAGGAAAAAGTTCTCAGAATCTGAGACTTTTTCTATTCTTAGAATCTGAGTCTTATTCAATTGTAAAAGGATCTCAGAACATGCGACTTTTCTATGGGAAAAAGATCTCAGAATCTGAGACTTTTTAACTGCAAAAAGGTCTCAGAATCTGCGACTTTTTCTATGGGGAAAAGGCCTCAGAATCTGAAACTTTCAATGGTAAAAAGGTATCAGTATCTGCGATTTTTTATGGCAAAAATGTCCCAGAATCTAACACTTTTTCTTTGAAAAAAGGTCTCAGAATTTGAGACTTTTTCTATGGAAAAAAGGTCTCAGAATTTTGAGACTTTTTCTTTGGGAAAAAAGTTTCAAAATCTGAGATTTTTCCTATCGGAAAAAGGTGCCAGAATCTGCGACATTTCCTATGGGAAAAAGGTCTCAGAATCTGAGACTTTTCCTATGGGTCTCAGAATCTGAGCATTTTTTTGGAAAAAAAAGTTTTAGGATCTGAGTTCAGAATCTGAGACTTTTTCTATGGGAAAAAGGTCTCATAATCTGAGACTTTTTATATGGGGAAAGGTCTCAGATTTTGAAACTTTTTCAAATATTTCTGAGATATTTTCTGTTGGAAAAAAGGTCTCAGATTCTGAGATCTTTCTTCCTTAGACCTTTATCCCATATAAAAAGTCTCAGATTCTGAAAATAAAAACTTTTTCTTCATAGAATATGTCGCAGAGTCTGAGACCTTTTTTCCAACAGAAAATATCTCAGAAATATTTGAAAAAGTTTCAGAATCTGAGACCTTTCCCCATATAAAAAGTCTCAGATTATGAGACCTTTTTCCCATAGAAAAAGTCTCATATTCTGAACTCAGATCCTAAAACTTTTTTTTCCAAAAAAATGGTCAGATTCTGAGACCCATAGGAATAGTCTCAGATTCTGAGACCTTTTTCCCATAGGAAATGCCGCAGATTCTGGCACCTTTTTCCGATAGGAAAAATCTCAGATTTTGAAACTTTTTTCCCAAAGAAAAAGTCTCAAAATTCTGAGACCTTTTTTCCATAGAAAAAGTCTCAAATTCTGAGACCTTTTTTCAAAGAAAAAGTCTTAGATTCTGGGACATTTTTTCCATAAAAAAAATCGCAGAGACTGATACCTTTTTACCATTGTAAGTTTCAGATTCTGAGGCCTTTTCCTCATAGAAAAAGTCGCAGATTCTGAGACCTTTTTGCAGTTAAAAAGTCTCAGATTCTGAGATCTTTTTCCCATAGAAAAGTCGCATGTTCTGAGATCTTTTTACAATTGAATAAGACTCAGATTCTAAGACGTCTTTCCCATTGGAAAAGCCTCAGATTCTGAGACCTTTTTCCAATAGAAAAAGTCTCAGATTCTGAGAACTTTTTCCTATAGGAAAAGTGTTAGATTCTGACACATTCTTTCCATAGAATAAGTTTCAGATTCTGAGACCCTTTTACCTTAGAAAAAGTCTCTGATTCTAAGGCTTTTTTCCCATAGACCTTTTTCCCATAGAAAATGTCTCAGATTCTGAAACTAAAAACTTTTATAGAAAACGTCGCAGAGTCTAAGACCCTTTTTCTAACAGAAAATATCTCAGAAATATCTGAAAAGTCTCAGAATCTGAGACCTTTTCCCATACACTCCGCATCATAACTATAGCCGCATTGCATTTTTCGGTTTGTTTAATGTTCAAGAAGTATTTTTATGAAACCTATTATGGTATATTACAGTGTTATAACAGTTCTCTTGTTTTTGTAAATTTGAGCCATCAGCTGTTTGAATTGAGAAAACGGCGACCAAAAACTGATTTGTCAGTGTTTCATAACTATAGCCGCATTTCAATAAAATCAGTTGAAATGAGTTCAAGTCAAAGTTTCGTGGCCAAATTAATTTTTTTTTTGGTAAAATTCGTTCCTCTATTAATTTTTAAACAAAATACCACGTGATAAATTTTTAAATGAAGTCGAACAAGTGAGAGTGTTACATTCGGCTGTGCCGAATCTTTTATATCCTCCGAAATGTAAAAAAAAAATCCAGGGGCGTTTTTTTTTGGGGGGGGTTTGTGGGAGACGTTAGGGGGCACCTTCCCTTTGCGAATTTGAACTTCTTCTGAGATAAGAATGTTGCATTTGCTTACCAAAAGTACAAAAAACTCTGCAAAAAATGCGTTTTTTCTTGGGTTGGTTTAGTTCTCCAAGGGGGAACTTTTTTCCCCTTGGTCTGATTTTGCCCATTTCCGAACTTAACCTGCCTAGGAATATAAGACATATTCGTGCCAAACTTCGGAAGTCTAGCTCTTTTATTTTGGACTGTATCGTGTCCTCTACACACGGACAGACGGAAAGACTGACAGACGGACGGACGGACGTCGCTAGAATGTCTTAGAATCGATCACTGATCAATAAAATATATACTTTATGGGGCCTAGACCGATATTTCGATGCGTTACACATGGAATGACAAAGTGAGTGTACCCCCATACTGTGATGGGAGGGTATAAAAAAAGTCAAAATTTTAGCCTTTTTAGAAAGTGGTTTAAGTTATCGCGAAATTGGACGAAAAATTAAGCGATCTGACAAAGTTATCCGAAATTTTGTAAAAAATAAAAGTGGATACGGGATGAACAAAACAGGGGGTCGAAAAAAAAGCTATCTGAGAGAGATCAACGCCGTATTATTAACGCTGCTAGCAATTCTATGAAAACTCTTTCGCAGATTGGTAATGAATGCGGCTTGAATGTGTCCAATTCTACAAAAAGTAGAGTCTTAAAGGAGTCTGAATCAATAACAAGACTTTTATTTTTTACAAAATTTCGGATAACTTTGTCAGATCGCTTAATTTTTCGCCTAATTTCGCGATAAATTAAACCACTTTCTAAAAAGGCTAAAATTTTGCCTTTTTCGACTTCATTTAAAAATTTACCATGTGGCATTTTATTTAAAAATTAATAGAGGAACGAATTTTACCAAAAAAAAAATTAATTTGGCCACGAAACTTTGACTTGAACTCATTTCAACTGATTTTATTGAAATGCGGCTATAGTTATGAAACACTGAGAAATACAGATATAGGTCGCCGTTTTCTCAATTCAAACAGCTGATGGCTCAAATTTACAAAAACAAGAGAACTGTTATAACACTGTAATATACCATAATAGGTTTCATAAAAATACTTCTTGAACATTAAATAAACCGAAAAATGCAATGCGGCTATAGTTATGATGCGGAGTGTATAAAAAGTTCTGAGACCTTTTTCCCATAGAAAAAGTCTCAGATTTTTAGTCATTTTCCCATAGAAAAAGTCGTTACCCAGCAAAACTTAGATTACCAAATAAGGTATAAAATAAGGTATAGGATCTCTTATTTTATACATTGCAGCATTGATGATTTTAACAGGCGATGAGACTCAAAGTAATGCATCCACATTATCACAAAGAATACCAGTAAGGTATAAAATAAGTCATAAATTTATAATGAAGAATACGAGTAAGGTGTAAAATATATGATATTTTATAGGTTACGAGAAATGAAATAATATAGCATACCAGAAGATAATATATAAGGTGTTACGAGTAGTAAAAAAGTAATTTTGTATTAAATTTACTCACGTGATTGTAAGTGAGTGTAAGTAGATAAAATATGCTCGTGAGTGTGTGTCGTTAGAAATTTCCTGTCGTGAGCCCATCTCTAGTTTAAACTTATGCATTTTTTTATAAAATAATTATTTTTTATGTTATTGTAATGCATTATGCATCCAATTATAAATATTACATTATTTCAAACTTTCAAATAATACATAATGTAACCAAATATAAGTCATCCATGATTTAATGTTTAGAAATAACAAATATGAAATACATTTTTTCCAATAATCATGCATTACGTAGCAAATTATTAGTAATGCATTATTTTTCACTTGAAAATAATACGTTGTGAAACAAATGTTTGGTAAGACATCATAAAATAATGCTACAAATAAGTTATATGCATTACCTGGTAATGTGTTATATAATCACTACCCATTACCAAAGTTTTGCTGGGTAATTCTGAGACCTTTTTCTTTAGAAAAAATTGGAGATTCTGAGACCTCTTTACCATAGAAAATGTCTCAGATTCTGAAAATGTTTTCCCATAGAAAAAGTTTCAGATTCTAAGATATTTTTCCTATAGAAAAAGTCTCAGATTATAGGACTTTTTTTTTCCTATAGAAACGAATTAGATTCTGATTCTATTTCCTTTAAAAAAAAACCTTCTGATTCGTGGACCTCGAATCCGTTGTAAACTATTCTTATTCTAAAGTATCTAGGAAAATTTTTTGAAACAGATTCCCATTGCAATCAATTTTAGGATATATGCTACGGTAATCCCAACAAAATTTTCAATGTGAAATAACACTACTGAACATTTTGGAAAAAATTTGATGCGACTGAGACACGACCTTACACAGTTAATTGCAATTGTTCTTGTAATCACAAATCTGGGCTGTGATCACGTAAAACGATAGTTAACTATCGTCGATTTTTGGAGTCTTGCTTCTCATAAACTAAACAAAATGTTTTCATATTTTTTAATGTTTCTGGATTAGATAGCACTGTTTGATAATATAATAAAGGAAAACTTTCAAATTTCCCTTCAGAACGATATGTATTTTGATGTCGTTTATCTATCGTCAATCGTTTTCGTTTTACGTGATTAGCCCCCTGATCTCCAAACTTTACCATCACATTAGGTTTTTGTGAAAATTGAGGTCAAAGTTAAAAAAATCGCCGTTTTTTGCATTTTTGACAACTTATAGTGGATGAACCCGATGTGATAACGACTTAAAAATAAGTCGATGCCAAAGTTTAAACATTGCTGTTTAGAATGCTGAACTCATTTAGTCAGTCGCCTTAACCCTTAGAGCACCAACTGTCTCTCAATGATGTCTTATTCCCGATTTTATCCGCTACAAATTATATGAAAAAAAAAACAATGCGAATGGATTCTCCTGGTAGTAAATTCGGTATCCAAACTTTTCCATTGCATTAGGTTTTTGAGAAATTTAAAATAAATAAAAGATAGTGTTTTGTACTTATCTAAAACTCATATCATATGAATCCGATGTGCTGACGACTTTGAAATAAGTCCAGGGTAAAGCTCAAATATTGCTCTTTAAGGTGTATAACTCATTTGATCAGTCGCATTAACTGTTGGAGCACCAATTGTCTTTTAATAAGAATAAGGTCTTTTCCCCCAAAAACGTTTTTTCCATCATTGAAAGACAATTGGTGCCAAAAAGGCTTAAGGCGACTGACCAAATGAGTTCTGCATCTTAAAGAGTAATGTTTAAGCTTAACCCTCGACTCATTTTGAAGTCGCCATCACATCGGGTTCATCCGCTATGAATTTCCAAAAATGGCCAAAGCGGCGATTTTTTTGAACTTTGACCTCAATTTTCTCAAAAAAAAAAAAAAATACTTGCTCTAGCAAACGATTGCTTTCGTGACAATTTCAAACAAAAATCATCGATTCTGCAATGTTTGGAAAAATCGTTTGCAGGATAATACAACGCGGAACGGGGAATTTTGATGGGTACCATTTGGTTTTGCTATCAGAAGCCACATGTTGAACATTCCTTTTTAACAATAACCCCATAATGAAGATGGATACAATCACTATGTTTTGGTGTTGAAAAGAGAGTAAAATAACAAATAATGTAAACATTTGTAAACACGACAACCTACCCAGTCATCATAAATCATTAATATTAGAAAACTGTGAAATGTAAAGACAATAACATAATCCAAGATTGGGTACCACCAACATATCAATGGCAATGCCCGAAAATACCCATTCCTATTTAAATATTGTCGTTCTATAATATGGAAAATTGCAAAATTCCATTCAAGACTTATTCATGAAATGAAATAATATTTTAAAACCAGCACCGATACCGATATTGTTTCGATACCCAACCTTGAACTAACCACAATTCAAGTGAATCCACTTGTCTTGGTTGTTTTTTTTTTATTTTTTTTTAATTTTTACTCAATTTCATTTTAAAGAAATTCTTTCTTCATTTCATTTAAAAAAATAAAAAGATTTTATTGCGTTGAGAGTTTTGACTATTTGGTCAATACACTGGGAGTTATTTCTTTCATCAATATTTACTTTTCATCTTAACCGCTTTTTTTCATTTTACAAAAGAGGGCCAATATTTATCAGTAAGCTCTTCTCTTTGCCGTTTCTACGTTTCTAACAAGGGAAGTATCTCAACCCTTATGAACCGATTTGCCTGAAACTTAAAATATATAAAAAAGAGACAATTCTAAGGTTGGGGTGTCTCGGCTTATCGGCCATATCGGGGATTGAGGGGTTCAAAACATGGGTCAAAAAATGGCGAAAAATTCGTTTTTTGGATTTTTCAGCCATTTCTTTCTAAGAAACTATATGATGTTTACATATGAGAAGAAAGGTTTTTTTAATGCCTATCCAACGATGGCATAACCTTGTTAAAATTCGGCTTCATTAAATAATTTTTTAATGAAAATGTGTAAATTTTGGGGGGAATTTATATGAAGACATACCCCTACGATATCCATATGAATACGAAATAATCTTTATTAAATTTAATTCGACACGTATTTTTGCTCTAAGCGATATTCCTGTTAGTTCGGGAGTTATCGAAATTTTCCCGAAGGTCCACATTGTTTCATAAGGGGACAACGAAATTTTTAAACACCGATATGGCCGAAAAGCCGAGACACCCCAACCATAAAATCGTCTCTTTTATATATATTTTAAGTTTCAGGCAAATCGGTTCATAAGGGTTGAGATACTTCCCTTGTAAGTCAACTTAACACCAGACTATTAAACTGGCCAACATGTTATGTTGTTATTGTTGCTTTCGATGATGATGATGATCATGGTGGTGTGGTGGCTTAAGTGAAAGTTTTTCATTTTGGCTTATAGCATGTATGTTTGTTTGTTAGATAGTTTGTTATAATACCACAACACACTCTATTCCACACTCTGCAATATGTTTAATGTTCAATACATACTATTAGTTAGTAAAAATATAAAAAAAACTATCTGAGAAAAACAGAAAATTTAAAAACTTTAATATTGTTAACGAAAAAAAAAAAAATGTGGTCAAACATGATCAAAACAAAAACTTTGTTAAGTAGAGATGAACACGTGATCAATTTTCGGCACTTACTTACTAAATGCATGTTCATGTGACTAGAGCAGTGATGGGCATTTTTGTAATTCCTATTCCCGCGGGAATAGGCTAAAAAATGCTGCTTGTGCGCTGTCGACACACGTACACTATAAAATTCTGTTGCTTGAGAAAATTTGTTGACTTTTCGCTTGCTACTTCCCACACAAGCATAAATGTTATAGGATGTGTGTGCGCACCACTGGACTAGAGGTAGGCTTAAACGGTTTCTCTTTAAACGTATCACGTGAGGTTTTTGTTTTTATTTTGAGCCAACTCATCGGATGCCCCTACTAACTAAGTTAGGTTGTAATTGGCTGCTGATATTTACGTCCGGACACATAGACTCTGAGGTCTGTTGTGATACCACGGGACTGTAATGGGTTCTCCCACTAGTGCCGTTGAACCAATTTGAGCTCCTTATGAAACTCTTAAGATATTTAATTTTTACATCCGACAGATCGCGCAGCTCCCTAGATCCCAGTTAAGCAAGTCTCTGGCCAAAAAGTGCCAGGCAATGGCAGATAAAGTGCTTGATAATTTTCAACTTCTCCTTATTCATGCTACTCTGGCAAAAGTCATTTGACGGCACATTTAATCGCTCTGCAAGCTTTCCTATAAGACAGTGTCCGGTTATTACAGCAACCACCGTTGAAATCTCTCCTTTTGGAAGCGATATCAGCTCACTTGTGCTCTTCGGATTAAGAGAAGGCCAAATCTGTCGTATAGTCTCGCACATCAATCCATGTATCCATCTCTGATTAGTCTCCGTCGCGGAACAAAGCCGTAGATTTTTTGCTTGCAAGTTCCTAGAGGCATACCAACACATTCCAATTCTTTTGGAACCTGTAAGGTAGTTCCTAGTCTTGCAAGCTCATCGGCTTTGCAATTCCTTGGAATGTCTCTGTGCCCATATGAGTCTGTTTTTAGAAACATTGAATCCTGAGACTTGCCCGCGGCTTGACTGTCAGAATAGATGTTGACTGCGGTTGTAGACAAGACATTGCAGCTCAACCAGTCAGGCACTTCCTTTATTGCCAGCATCTCTGCCTGATAAACACTGCAATGATCTGGCAATCTTCGAACTAACAATAAGCTCAACCCAAGCTCTTCCGAATAGATCCCAAAGCCCACATGTTCATGTAGCTTCGATCCATCTGCCTGGATGGTATCATACACTCAAAAAAATACGTTAGTAGATTTACTAATTTTTTTTTGCTAATGCTAGTTAGCTAACTTTTAGCAAATTTTTAGTTGAGATTAGCATGTTAGCAAAAAATTCTTAAAAACTTCATTTAGCACATTAGCAATTTTAAACAAACTTTGAACTAATTTCTTTTGCTAAGATTTGAAATTGAGTTGACAACATTTTTACAAGATTTTTTGCTAATATTAGCAAAATAAATGGTAAATTTTTTTTTATTTTCAGAAAACTTAAAATGGCGCTATCTCGGAAACTAAGCCAGATAGAGCAAAATGGAGGCCATTTTTGGTTCTCATGTGTGGACCCTAATGGCCCTAACTTTGGATCCAAAAAAGTTTGCATTCTCGAAAATTTTAAAATGCTCATATCTCGGTAAATATTGCCGACACAACAAAAAGTCCAAAAGCATTTTTGTAGGTCTCAACACGTAAAACAAGACCCCAGTGGTCCCCTTTAATCGCGTATCTCAAAAACTAAGCAAGGTAGAGCGAAACGGACACAAATTTTGGATCAAAAACTATGACGATTTTAAAGGAACCCAACTAGGTCTAGGCCCATCGGGGTCTGGACCTATCGGGTCCGAACCCAATGGGATCCTCAGATGTGTATGAACTAAGTTAAAAAAAAAAAAATAGTTAACTAATTATTGGCAAAACATTATTGCTAACTTTAGCAAAAAAATTGTGGGTTCAAAATCAGCAAATTTTCTTGTAGGTTTACAAGCTTTTTTTGCTAACATTACAGTTTTTTTTTTTTTTGAGTGTAGTGGTAAAGTGTTGCTCAAAAAGGCTCATAGAAGGAGCGCAGTCTACATTTTGTGGTATTGTTATCTATTTACTATGCCCAAGATCTGTTTTCGATCACGTGCGGTTAAAAAGGTTCTTGAAGATCTTAACATAAAAAAGTACCCGGGGCCGGATGGTATTACAACGATGGTGCTAAGACGTTGTGCTGCATCGCTTTCTCGTCCTTTGGCAAACCTATTTTGCTACTCATACAGGGTAGGATTTTTTCCTTCATGTTGGAAGGTGGCCAACGTCTAGCCAATCCCCAAAAAGGGTGAGGTTACGAACCCGAAGAATTACCGCCCAATAGCAATTTGCTCCACGATCTCCAAAGTAATGGAGAGCATGGTTAGTCACCACCTTGTAAATTATCTGGAGTCCAATTCACTTTTGTGCAATCGACAATATGGCTTTCGTAGAAGTCGTTCTACGGGAGACCTGTTAGCGTTCCTTTTGGAACGTTGGTGTCCGAAAGCAAGGTGGTTGCTCTAGATATTTCCACGGCGTTTGATCGTATGTGGCACGGTGCACTTGTTTCGAAGCTTATTGCGTTTGGTGTCGGTAGTGATTTCTCTCGATTTATATCGAGCTTTCTCAGAGACCGTACTATACGTGTTGTTATAGATTGGTACTCATCAGATGAGTTCCGGCTTAATTCAGGGGTACCGCAAGGTTCTGTTCTTTCTCATACCCTTTTCCTTAACGACCTTTTTTGTCAAACTTCCAATCCTATCTATTCTTTCGCAGATGACAGCAACATTTGTCATTTATTTTCCTTTAATCATAGACCAAGCCTTACTTAGGTTGAAGCTATGAGGCAGAACATGAATGACACACTCAATCGTGGCCTCTCAGCGATATCCGAGTGGTGTCTTGCGAATAGGGTGGATTTTAATGAATCTGTATCCATGGGTGGTATAGCTATTGAGGAACCAGACACTCTTGATCTAGGCATGCAAATTCAATGTTATGTTTGATGGACCCAACATGTTTTTCAAGTGTCGAAAGAAGCATTCAAGTGTCTTGGTTTCTTAAAACGGTGTAAGAATTATCTCACTCCGTCTGATCTCCTCACTATTTATACCGCTTATATCTGGCCGAAGATGGAACACAACTCCCATATCTGGGCAAATGCTTCAAGGTCTATCTTAAAGCTTCAGGATCGGGTGAAAAAGAGTGCGTTGAAGCTAATCAATAACAGTAGGGTATCCAACTCTATTGGCTCATTGGAGCATCGTCGGAATGTGGGTTGTGCGTCATTGTTCTATCGATATTATAACGGTAAGTGTTCTGCTGAGATAGGCGAACTTATCCCTGAGACGCGGGTGCATGCCCGTAGTACTCGTCTTTCCAGCAGATCACATCCGTTCGTTGTCGACTGTCCAATGTATCGCACAACGCATTACAGAGAAAATTCGTTTTTCGGTCGAACTAGCCGTATGTGGAATAAACTCCTCGCAGACAACCAGCTACAATTTTGAAAAATTCAAATCAAACGTCAACAAACACTACTCCGTCTTTCCTTCTCCTCATAACCTATTTTCCTAATACCAACACAATGCATTGCATGAGTAGAGGGGTCATCCCCTGAGTGTAGGCTCAAAGTAAAAAAAAAGACCTACATTCCGACGATGTTTCAATCGATGCCCTACTGTAATGATGAGCTTTAACGCACTCCTTTGCACCCGATCCAGAAGCTTAAAGATAGACCTTGAAGCACCTGCCCAGATCTCAGTGTTGTATTCCATTTTCGGTCGGATACAGTGACTGACAAGGGAAGTCTCCCTGGTGTCACCCTCTGATCTTCATGAAATTTGGATATGTTGTTAAGAACGAAAATTAATTCGACACATATTTTTATTTACTGGCTCAAACTCATTTTTAGGGGGGGGGGGGGGTCCATTTGTATGGGGGGAAATTGACCTTTTCCAGTTTTTTACGATTTATGCCCATTTAAACAAAATTAATATAGGCATGTGTGATATCAGATTAAAGGTATTAAAAATATCTATCTCGTGGTGCTAACAACGGGCCAAAGAAGTTAATATTTTTCGACTTATTGACAAAAATGTATTTTACTCAATATGACGAAAAGTTGTGCATGTTTAGACACGTTCTTAGCACACGTAGATAGGTTTTCCAAAGACCTTTCATTTGGTATGTAACATGACTAGGGTTCTTTGCATAATATAGGAGATAAACGAAAAAAAAAACTGAAAAATGGCCTTGTCTTCCCCCCTCCTTTTTACCCCCTAAATATGAATTTGGGCCGCTAAAAAAAATACGTGTACCTTTGTTTTTTCTGATCTACAAAATAAAACCAATTTCATAATGATCCGCGGGTGACTCTAGGGAGACTTCCCTTGTGAGTATTACACAGCCTTAAGCGCGGCTTGTCACTCAAGATACTGATTCTCTTATCCTTTTACACATCTTTTATTTAACCAAACACTGTAGTAATTAAACTATCTTTTTTCCATAGCAATAGAGTAGTAGGTCTCATCGTCTGAATACCAACCGTATCCTAACAAGATGCGTCTCCGCTTTCCATTGGATGTCATTGAACTTAAAACACAAACTCCGAAGGTGTCATAATGTCGAACAACGTTTCGTGGTGTCACACGCAACTCAGAGTCTATGTGTGCTAACGTAAAGCGTTAGCAGCATCTTCAAACCTAACCTGAACTTAAAGTTCCGAAAGCCTCTTAAAAAGTTGTTCATGCCCTGCCCTGTGGTCTCCATGTCATGTTCCATTTTTTTTTTGGAGACACGTACCTTCTTGTGTTTGCAGTTTCAAGGAAAACATGTTTAAAAATGTGGCGCCCAGTTTGGGGCTCACATTACCAGTAGCCATTTGTAGTCTGTCTAACTAAGATTGAGTAGTTTTTATCCTTTAACTTCTCTGCACCAAGAAATATAAGGCTACAACATGATTTTCACATGGATTCCGAAATGAGAGTTAATCAAAATTGTAACTCACGCATGCATCTCTGCTAAAAATTACATGTTTAACTGCAGCAACTAAGTACTGTTAACAATCACTGGACAATTTTTAAATGGAATTTTCAAAGTTTAATAGATTTTTTTTCAAATAACATTTACAAATTATATTGTGAGCATCATTTTCTATTTTAAATTGAAACTTGTTTATTAATTTTAATGACTCTCAACAAAAAAAAAAAAATAAAAAAAAAAAAAAAAATTAGAATTTTTGTTGCTAAATATTTAATAAATGGATTTTAAAATATTTATTTGTCACGTTTTAAACATTTTGTATGTAATATATTTTTTTTTTAAACTTTTAAAATTTTCCTTTAGGCAATTGCAATGGTCATTCAACTATGATCTTCTAAATTTTTTTTTTTTTTTTTAAATTTTTTTAAATCTAAATTTGTTTCGAGACTATTAAGTAATTTTTTTTTCTTCAAAAAATCGTTTAGTGACGAAGACGGAAATGAACTTCAAATTTTTAAAAATAGATTTAATTTATTTTGTATTACATAGTATACAAATTAAGAAAATAAATACTTAAATTGATGATGTTGGCAAAGAGTGAAAAAATAAAATTTAAATAAAATTTAATTTTGCCAGAATGAAAAAATAATTTGAATTTTTTTAAAATTTTAGCTATGGAAAAGAAAGACGTACCCATTTCTAGGGAATATCGTCTCAGAATCTTGGAGACTTCTCTTAAGTTTCACACGAAATCTAAAAGTTTATCTAGGCAAAGTGTTTTGCTAAAGAGTCCACCCATGTAAAAATTGATTTGATCTTATCAGATCTGCTTTGATCTAAAAATATATAATTGCATCTGATTGTATATAATTGTATCTGAACAGATATTATAAAATGTAAAATTTGTGCCAATGTTGACCAAATCCGAGATATAATTAGATCTCGATTTTGGCTATTTTAGATATAATTATATCTTATCAGACATGATCACATATGAATAGATATAAACAGATCAAATAAGATCTAATCCATTTTTACACGGGCAGAGATTCTACACTCAAAATAAATTCTATGTAGAATCATTAGAAAAATAGAAAATTTTCTTGAAAAATTACAGCAAACCTTTTCTGTATAACTAAAAAATAATATTTTTTTTTAATTTTTTGGTCATTTTAGATACTATTATATGCAATCAGACATGATCATGTATTACTAGATATAATCAGATCAGATAAGATCTAATCCATTTTTACCCGGGAGGTCAAAGTTAAAAACATTCGCCGTTTCGGGTATTTTTGACAACTTATAGCGGATGTATCCGATGTGATGGCGACTTAAAAATAAGTCGAGGGTTAAGCTTAAACATACATCTTAAAAATGCAAAACTCCCTCTTATAAATGCAGAACTCATTGCAACAAAAAAAAGTTTTTTTGGGCAAAATACCTTATCAAATGACAATTGGAGGTCCAACGGTTAAAGTGAGTTATGCGTCTTAAAGAGAAATGTTTGGGCCGCACCCTTGGCTAATTTTTAAGTCGTCAGGACACCGGGTTAATCCGCTATAAGCTATCTAATATGTCCAAACACGCGATTTCTTTGTATTTAAAATTTTTCAAAAACCTAATATGGAAAAATTTGGAGATCGGATTTGTGATCAGGAGATTAATTGTAATCATATGTATAATGTGGTGTTCCATTCGCATTCAGTGTTTTTTTATATGAGTAGTAGCGAAAAAAAATTGTTTTTTGGGACTAATTGTAAGACATCATTGAAAGAATAAAGGTTAATGCGACTGACCAAATGAGTTCTGCACTCAAAATAATCACTCTGTTAAATTACAGAAATACTCTGCTGAGCCAGCAGAAAATACCATAGATTTCCAATCAGCAAGATTTTTTGTTATTTTACGAAGAAAACTCTGTAAAATGATTTCGATCAAAAAAAAATGTAAATTTACAGAATTATCTGTAAAATACTGATAAAACCAAGAAGAATTTTACCAAAAAACTCTGTAAATTAACAAAGTTTTAGTTAAATGCATTTATGAGTTCAAAATTTTACAAAAAAAACTGTAAATTTACAAAGTTTTAGTTAAATCCATTTTATGAGTAAAATTTCTCTGCTTCAAAAACATTAATTAAAATTAAATTAATTAAAATTAAAATTTTGTTAAATTTTCCCGCTTTAATGCTTCCAAATTGTAAATTTACCTTTTTATTTTTGTGAAAATTACAAGTTTTTAGCGAGTAACTCCAATTTTACAAAATTTTGTTTTTCGGTCACAAGAAAATACGAAGTATTTTCTTAAAATCTGTATTTCGACAGATAACTTTGTCAAATATCTGTCGAATTGAGATTACAGTCATTTTACAGAGTATTTAACAGAGTAATTATTTTGAGTGTGCAGCTTTAAGAGAAATGTTTCAGCTTTACTCTCGGATTATTTTTCGCTACACTCAAAAAAAAAAAACTGTAATGTTAGCAAAAAAAGCTTGTAAACCTACAAGAAAATTTGCTGATTTTGAACCCAAAATTTTTTTGCTAAAGTTAGCAAAAATGTTTTGCCAATAATTAGTTAACTGAATTTTTTTTTTTTTTTGAACTTAGTTCATACACATTTGAGGACCCCATTGGGTTCGGACCCAATAGGTCCAGACCCCGATGGGCCTAGACCTAGTTGGGTTCCTTAAAAATCGTCATAGTTTTTGATCCAAAATTTGTGTCCGTTTCGCTCTACCTTGCTTAGTTTTTGAGATACGTGATTTTAGGGGACCACTGGGGTCTTGAGAATTAAAAAACTCGATAACTTCAAAATATTACTCGGAGAGCTTTTGGTTATTTTGCGGTCTTGTTCTACGTGTTGAGGGCTACAAAAATTCTTTTGGACTTTTTGTTGTGTCGGCAATATTTACCGAGATATGAGCATTTTAAAATTTTCGGGAATGCTAACTTTTTTGGATGTGAAAAGGACCGACGATACTATGGAGAGCCCGAGAACCAAAAATGGCCTCCATTTTGCTCTATCTGGCTTAGTTTCCGAGATAGCGCCATTTTAAGTTTTCTGAAAATAAAAAAAATTTACCATTTATTTTTGCTAATGTTAGCAAAAAATCTTGTAAAAATGTTGTCAACTCAATTTCAAATTTAGCAAAAGAAATTAGTTCAAAGTTTGTTTAAAATTGCTAAGATGCTAAATGAAGTTTACAAGAAATTTTTGCTAACATGCTAATCTCAACTAAAAATTTGCTAAAAGTTAGCTAACTAGCATTAGCAAAAAAAAAATTAGTAAATCTACTAACGTATTTTTTGAGTGTATCACATCGGGCTCATCCGCTATGAGTTGTCATAAACTACCTAAACGGCGAATTTTTTAATTTTGTCCTCAATTTTCTCAAAAGCCTGATGCGTTGGAAAAGTTTGGAGACCAGATTTGTGATCACTTGAACAATTGCCACTAACTGTATAAGGTCGCTTCTCAGTCGCATCAAGTTTTTAACCTGTTTCGCGGTACCGTGCTTAGTATACGAGATACGGGAACTGGGACGTGAAAAGACCCAAAAGGGTCTCCAGAATTTTAAAATCTGGATAACTAAAAAACTTTTACTCAAAGGCCTTTCGATTATTTTGCGGTCGTGGTCTAGAATCCAAAATTACTTTTGGAATTTTTGTTATTTTCGGTACGGCAGTATTTAGCGAGACATGTGCTTTTTTAAAATCTCCGGAATGCAAAATTTTATTTTGAAAATTAGAGACCAGCTGTGTAGAGCTAGGTTGATCTTAATTTTTTCTTATAGTTTTTTTTTTTTTTTAAATTTCATCCTTCTCCTTCTATTTCGCTTAGTTTTTGAGATATCGTCATTTTGAGTTGTTTTTTTGAAGAGTTTTTACAAAAACTCCTCAACTCGTAAGGAGATATAAATGATGAACTTATTGGTAGTAAATTAGTTCATATAACTTAATTTTTGAACTAAAATTTGTGTGCACTAGTTTCAAGAAATATGTCCTAAAAATAAACATAATTTTCATAGATTTGGGGAATTTCTTTGGAGGTATGAATTTTTTTTCCATATATTAAGGAATTGCATTTAAAGAAAGAAATGAACTACAAATAAGTTAATGAACTAAAGTTTTTTCCTCATAATTTATAAAATTTTGCATATTTTAGTAAAATTTTTCATATTTTAGTAAAATTTTTCATATTTTAGTAAAATTTTTCATATTTTAGTAAAATTTTTCATATTTTAGTAAAATTTTTCATATTTTACTAAAATTTTACTAAATTTAAGAAAAAATTAATAGACTATTTTGAAGAACATTTTTATTTCGCATTTTCTGCAAATCGGGTTTTTTGAGTTATTACAGTCATGTAGTAAATGGCCGTTATGATTCACAGAATACAAATATTTTTCACTAAAATTTTTACTGCCAAAAACGTTTTGTGGCCTCCAACAAACTAAATTATATCCGAACTGTTCGAATTTATTAGCAAAATATTATGATTAAAGCAATCTAATAGTTTATTTAGTTTTGTGAATTGTTTTAACAATGCCAATTAACCAATCGAATTTGTATCACTATCATGATTGTAATCTTTAAAAAATGCGATAAGAATTTTTACTGAATTTTCGGTTATGCTAAATATAAATTCGGATATTTTTATAAAATCGCTGTGTCACAGAAAATATTGAACTTTAACAAATAAATTGTTGTTTAAAAATTATACACGAGTTATAATTTAAATTTTCTTCAAATCAGTTTGATAAAAGGAAAGATGCTTTAAAAACAAACTTTAAAAATTTATTCGGATTCTGTGATTTTTATAGATAAAATGTCTCAGAATCTGAGACTTTTTCTATTAGTCAGAATGTCTCAGAATCTGAGACTTTTTCTATAAGAAAAATGTCTCAGAATCTGAGACTTTTTCTATAAGAAAAATGTCTCAGAATCTGAGACTTTTTCTATAAGAAAAATGTCTCAGAATCTGAGACTTTTTCTATAAGAAAAATGTCTCAGAATCTGAGACTTTTTCTATAAGAAAAATGTCTCAGAATCTGAGACTTTTTCTATAAGAAAAATGTCTCAGAATCTGAGACTTTTTCTATAAGAAAAATGTCTCAGAATCTGAGACTTTTTCTATAAGAAAAATGTCTCAGAATCTGAGACTTTTTCTATAAGAAAAATGTCTCAGAATCTGAGACTTTTTCTATAAGAAAAATGTCTCAGAATCTGAGACTTTTTCTATAAGAAAAATATCTCAGAATCTGAGACTTTTTCTATAAGAAAAATGTCCCAGAATCTGAGACTTTTTCTATAAGAAAAATGTCTCAGAATCTGAGACTTTTTCTATAAGAAAAATGTCTCAGAATCTGAGACTTTTTCTATAAGAAAATGTCTCAGAATCTGAGACTTTTTCTATAAGAAAAGTGTCTCAGAATCTGAGACTTTTTCTATAAGAAAAATGTCTCAGAATCTGAGACTTTTTCTATAAGAAAAATGTCTCAGAATCTGAGACTTTTTCTATAAGAAAAATATCTCAGAATCTGAGACTTTTTCTATAAGAAAAATGTCTCAGAATCTGAGACTTTTTCTATAAGAAAAATGTCTCAGAATCTGAGACTTTTTCTATAAGAAAAATGTCTCAGAATCTGAGACTTTTTCTATAAGAAAAATGTCTCAGAATCTGAGACTTTTTCTATAAGAAAAATGTCTCAGAATCTGAGACTTTTTCTATAAGAAAAATGTCTCAGAATCTGAGACTTTTTCTATAAGAAAAATGTCTCAGAATCTGAGACTTTTTCTATAAGAAAAATGTCTCAGAATCTGAGACTTTTTCTATAAGAAAAATGTCTCAGAATCTGAGACTTTTTCTATAAGAAAAATGTCTCAGAATCTGAGACAGTTTCTATAAGAAAAATGTATCAGAATCTGAGACTTTTTCTATAAGAAAAATGTCTCAGAATCTGAGACTTTTTCTATAAGAAAAATGTCTCAGAATCTGAGACTTTTTCTATAAGAAAAATGTCTCAGAATCTGAGACTTTTTCTATAAGACAAATGTCTCAGAATCTGAGACTTTTTCTATAAGAAAAATGTCTCAGAATCTGAGACTTTTTCTATAAGGAAAATGTCTCAGAATCTGAGACTTTTTCTATAAGGAAAATGTCTCAGAATCTGAGACTTTTTCTATAAGGAAAATGTCTCAGAATCTGAGACTTTTTCTATAAGGAAAATGTCTCAGAATCTGAGACTTTTTCTATAAGGAAAATGTCTCAGAATCTGAGACTTTTTCTATAAGAAAAATGTCTCAGAATCTGAGACTTTTTCTATAAGAAAAATGTCTCAGAATATGAGACTTTTTCTATAAGAAAAATGTCTCAGAATCTGAGACTTTTTCTATAAGAAAAATGTCTCAGAATCTGAGACTTTTTCTATAAGAAAAATGTCTCAGAATCTGAGACTTTTTCTATAAGAAAAATGTCTCAGAATCTGAGACTTTTTCTATAAGAAAAATGTCTCAGAATCTGAGACTTTTTCTATAAGAAAAATGTCTCAGAATCTGAGACTTTTTCTATAAGAAAAATGTCTCAGAATCTGAGACTTTTTCTATAAGAAAAATGTGTCAGAATCTGAGACTTTTTCTATAAGAAAAATGTCTCAGAATCTGAGACTTTTTCTATAAGAAAAATGTCTCAGAATCTGAGACTTTTTCTATAAGAAAAATGTCTCAGAATCTGAGACTTTTTCTATAAGAAAAATGTCTCAGAATCTGAGACTTTTTCTATAAGAAAAATGTCTCAGAATCTGAGACTTTTTCTATAAGAAAAATGTCTCAGAATCTGAGACTTTTTCTATAAGAAAAATGTCTCAGAATCTGAGACTTTTTCTATAAGAAAAATGTCTCAGAATCTGAGACTTTTTCTATAAGAAAAATGTCTCAGAATCTGAGACTTTTTCTATAAGAAAAATGTCTCAGAATCTGAGACTTTTTCTATAAGAAAAATGTCTCAGAATCTGAGACTTTTTCTATAAGAAAAATGTCTCAGAATCTGAGACTTTTTCTATAAGAAAAATGTCTCAGAATCTGAGACTTTTTCTATAAGACAAATGTCTCAGAATCTGAGACTTTTTCTATAAGAAAAATGTCTCAGAATCTGAGACTTTTTCTATAAGGAAAATGTCTCAGAATCTGAGACTTTTTCTATAAGGAAAATGTCTCAGAATCTGAGACTTTTTCTATAAGGAAAATGTCTCAGAATCTGAGACTTTTTCTATAAGGAAAATGTCTCAGAATCTGAGACTTTTTCTATAAGGAAAATGTCTCAGAATCTGAGACTTTTTCTATAAGAAAAATGTCTCAGAATCTGAGACTTTTTCTATAAGAAAAATGTCTCAGAATATGAGACTTTTTCTATAAGAAAAATGTCTCAGAATCTGAGACTTTTTCTATAAGAAAAATGTCTCAGAATCTGAGACTTTTTCTATAAGAAAAATGTCTCAGAATCTGAGACTTTTTCTATAAGAAAAATGTCTCAGAATCTGAGACTTTTTCTATAAGAAAAATGTCTCAGAATCTGAGACTTTTTCTATAAGAAAAATGTCTCAGAATCTGAGACTTTTTCTATAAGAAAAATGTCTCAGAATCTGAGACTTTTTCTATAAGAAAAATGTCTCAGAATCTGAGACTTTTTCTATAAGAAAAATGTGTCAGAATCTGAGACTTTTTCTATAAGAAAAATGTCTCAGAATCTGAGACTTTTTCTATAAGAAAAATGTCTCAGAATCTGAGACTTTTTCTATAAGAAAAATGTCTCAGAATCTGAGACTTTTTCTATAAGAAAAATGTCTCAGAATCTGAGACTTTTTCTATAAGAAAAATGTCTCAGAATCTGAGACTTTTTCTATAAGAAAAATGTCTCAGAATCTGAGACTTTTTCTATAAGAAAAATGTCTCAGAATCTGAGACTTTTTCTATAAGAAAAATGTCTCAGAATCTGAGACTTTTTCTATAAGAAAAATGTCTCAGAATCTGAGACTTTTTCTATAAGAAAAATGTCTCAGAATCTGAGACTTTTTCTATAAGAAAAATGTCTCAGAATCTGAGACTTTTTCTATAAGAAAAATGTCTCAGAATCTGAGACTTTTTCTATAAGAAAAATGTCTCAGAATCTGAGACTTTTTCTATAAGAAAAATGTCCCAGAATCTGAGACTTTTTCTATAAGAAAAATGTCTCAGAATCTGAGACTTTTTCTATAAGAAAAATGTCTCAGAATCTGAGACTTTTTCTATAAGAAAAATGTCTCAGAATCTGAGACTTTTTCTATAAGAAAAATGTCTCAGAATCTGAGACTTTTTCTATAAGAAAAATGTCTCAGAATCTGAGACTTTTTCTATAAGAAAAATGTCTCAGAATCTGAGACTTTTTCTATAAGAAAAATGTCTCAGAATCTGAGACTTTTTCTATAAGAAAAATGTCTCAGAATCTGAGACTTTTTCTATAAGAAAAATGTCTCAGAATCTGAGACTTTTTCTATAAGAAAAATGTCTCAGAATCTGAGACTTTTTCTATAAGAAAAATGTCTCAGAATCTGAGACTTTTTCTATAAGAAAAATGTCTCAGAATCTGAGACTTTTTCTATAAGAAAAATGTCTCAGAATCTGAGACTTTTTCTATAAGAAAAATGTCTCAGAATCTGAGACTTTTTCTATAAGAAAAATGTCTCAGAATCTGAGACTTTCTATAAGAAAAATGTTGAAAATGTTATATGGTTGTCAACCCTGTTTATTTTTATACCCTCCACTTAGTGATAGAGGGTATATATAAGTTTGTCATTCCGTTTGTAACTCATCGAAATATCGGTCTGGGACCCCATAAAGTATATATATTTATGATGCCCGATCGATTTTAAGACATTCTAGCGATGTCCGTCTGTCCGTCTGTCTGTCTGTGGAAAATGCTATCACGGACAAAATATTGCACAGAGATGACTGAAACTTAACATATATATTGGAAGTTCTCCCGAGAAGTTTGGTATTGCATTTGAGCGATATCGGTTCAGCGGTTCAAAAGTTATGAGCGAAAATGTAAACACACCTCAAAAATTTCAGTACATTCAACATAACCTACAAATACAAAATGCTTTAATTCGGCTTCTGGTTGACATATGTGAACATAATTGAACACCAAATGGTATTTAAACAAGTACGAACATATTTTATGAAAAAAAAAGAAAAAAATCGCGGATTTTTTTTTACCAAAATTTTTTTTTCGCGGAAATTTTTTTTTCCAAAATTTTTTTTTTTTCAAAAGTAATTTCCTTTTAAATAAAGTTTTTGGCAATAATCTTTTTGAAATTGTGGAGGGTATCACTACATTCGGCAAGGCCGAATTTAACTTTTTTACTTGTTTTAACTTAAAATTATGCTTAAAAAAACAGCTTTGAAATTCTCAAGATGTTTTTTAAGGACTTTCATCTTTTCAGAAAACAAGAATATTTTCATGTTCTTTTCCATATCATTGTTTTTCTGCATAATTATGCAACGCTGTGGATTTTCGTACTTGACCTACATTTTTTAATAATATTTTTTTTTTAAATTTTAAAGGAAAAACAAAAATTTATAAGACAAAAACGAAATGGTTAACCTAACCACTGCAACATTAACAACAATTTGTTAACTCTAAATGAGTGATTACAACTGGAAAAAATGGAACACCAAAAGATTATTATTTAAAAAAAAAAAAAAAAAGAATTGATGCGCATGTCAAAAAATTGAGGCGCCAGAAGTTATAAAATTATTATTCATTAACTCACGAAAAAAATCGCTAAAAAAAAGAGAAAGATATAAAAAGAAAAAAGTAACCTTCCTTAAATCGCAAAAGAAAAGATATTCCTAAATTTGGAAAAACAATTTCCTCCAAAAAAAAAAAAATATATTACTTATTACAAGATAATTTTGGAACTTTTTTTTTGCAACCTCCTATTTGACAAGAATTCCTTGTTATTTTACAAGCTTTTTACCAACAATTTTGTAATTTTACAAGCTTTTTACCAAAAAAAATGTAAATTTACATATTTTTGACGCGATAAAACTTATAAGGAGGTTTCGTGATTTTACTAGATTTTTTGCTACCTTCTATTTTACGAGAATTCCCAGTAAAAATTATGAACTTTTTTTTAATTTTACAATATTTTTACCAATAAAATTGTAAATTTACAACTTTTTTGGCTAAATTTTTGGTAAAACATCTTGGAAATTTGTAAAATTACAAGAAAAACTGTAAAATTACAAAAAATAAATGAAAATTTCGATCTAAAATTATTTGTTAAAAAAACAAGGAAAACTGTCAAATATTGGTAAAATGGGATTACGACACTTTCTAGTAATTTGACAAGGTTTTTTTTTTTGAGTTGGGGGCAATTTGCCCCCAAAAACGTTTTTTTTTTAATAGGACATCATTGAAAGACAATGACCAAATGAGTTCTGGATCTTAAAGAGTAATGTTTAAGCTTTACTTTCGACTTATATTGAAGTCGCCATCACATCGGGTCATTCGCTATGAATTTCCAAAAATGCCCAAAACGAAGATTTTTTTGAACTTTGACCTCAATTTTCTCAAAAACCTGATGCGATGGAAAATTTTGGAGACCGGATTTTTGACCAGCAGAACTATTGTAATCAAGTGTATAAGGTCGCTTCCCTGTCGCATTTTCAATGTTTAATAATGTAACATATGTACCTCGTGAAGTCCCCGGACCGATATTTCGATGCGTTACACACGGAATGACAAAATGAATATACCCGCATACTGTGGTTGGAGCGTATAAAAATAAAATATAATTTATTTAACATGTTTTTTATGCGTTTAAAATGAAAGTATATTTAGCGAAAAAAATTATACAAAAAAAAAATTATTTGTTAACAAATGTTTGAGAAAATAAAAGTAAAACATAAATGCCGCAATACAAGATTCAATGAGCAGAAGAATCTTCATAATTATCATCATCATCACACTCAAAAAATTATGTTAGTAAAATCAACTGAAAATGTAAAATTGTAAATTGTTTTGGGGTCAACTACTTTTTCAGTTAAATCAACTAACAATGTTAGTTATTTTAACTGACAAAAAACAACAACAAAAATGTAGTAAAAATTACTAACATTTGTAGTCAAAACAACTAATATGTAGTAAAAATAAAATAAACAATTTATATATTTTTTTTTTTCAAAAAATTTTTTACAAAAAAAGACCAAATTTCTTTTTTAAAAAAAAGTTATGAAAAATAAAAAAACTATTTTTTTTTTTGGAAAAAACTTTGAAAATTTTCAGAGATAAAAAAAATAAAATTAACTACTTTAAATAACTGTTACTACATTACAGTACTTTTTTCTTAGTTATTCAAAAAAACGAATTAAAATAACTAACAGAAATAGTTGTTTGATATTTTTTATACAAAAATAACTGACTTTGTAGTTGAAAACAACTACCCGTGTAAAAAAATAATTGGATCAAAACATATCTCTTTTGATAAAAACATATATGGATCATATCTAAATGGATATAATCAGATCTACTCCATATATATTCATATCTGCTTCAGATATGTTTTGATCCGTAAATTGAGTCTATCTGACAATTTTACATATATGAACATATCTGAAAATGTCTGATCATATATGTCATATATGCCAGATAGACTCAATTTACGGATCAAAACATATCTGAAGCAGATATGAGTATATATGGAGTAGATCTGATTATATCCATTTAGATATGATCCATATATGTTTTGATCAAAAGAGATATGTTTTGATCCAATTATTTTTTTACACGGGTAACTACTGTAAAATATACAAACAACTAACATGTAGTAACTTACATAATTTTCTGAGTGCATAATCCAACCAAATAAAATAGAAAACTTATTTTTTTTTTCTTGATTTTTGTATAATTAACTTGCATTTCATTAATAAAGATAGACAGAAATAACATCAGAAAATTTTTAAAAAACTTAAAACAAGTTATGGACAGATGAAAAGATGAACACAATTATCAACAACTTCCACTACTAGACATAGTGTTGGTATATTTAACACTTCATCTTCTGCTGCTGCTAAACTTTGTGCTAGGAGTATTCAATTAGTTAATTCATTATTTGATTAACCGGTTATTTTTAATTAAATAACACTAGTGGCCATTTTGTAGATTTTTGTCTGTTGTCACGTTTAGTTCTCTGTACTTAAAAAAAAAAACTACTAAAATTTGGAGACACTTTTCGTGTTGGAAACTTTTCAGATTTTGAGACATTTTTTAGTTTAGAAAAATTTTCAGTTTCTGAGACATTTTTCGTATAGAAAAATGCTCAGAATTGTTCAGAATCAGCAACTGCTGCTACTTCCAAGAAACAAAATTAATAGGGAATATTAAATCCATATAGCAGCTATGGCCCCATGCTGGGCGCCAAAATTGTATACAAATGTTTTACAAAGTTCAATTGAATTTTACTTTTTGAAAACAAATAATGATTGTTTAACAACAAAGAGCAGTTTTTTGAGCTTTGAGTTGATTCTGAGACATTTTTCGTTAAGAAAGAGTTAATAGGGAATATTAAATCCATATAGCAGCTAGGGCCCCATGCTGGGCGCCAAAATTGTATATATATGTTTTACAAATCCGTTCAATTGAATGAGGAATTTTACTTTTTGAAAACAAATAATCATATTGTTAAATGATTGTTTAAAAATAAAGAGCAGTTTTTTTGGGCCTTGAGTTGATCCTGAGTTGAAAGAGGTCTCAGAATCTGAGAAATTTTCTATACGAAAAATGTCTCAGAATATGGGAATTTTTCTATACGAAAAATTCTGAGAATTGTTAAGAATCAGCAACTGCTGCTAATTCCACAAAACAAAGTTAATAGGGACTATTAAATCCATAAAACAACAATAGCCCTATGTTGGGCGCTAAAATTGTATACATATGTTTTACAAATCAGTTCGATTGAATTAGGAATTTTACTTTTTGAAAACAAAAAATCATGTTGCTAAATGATTTTTTTAAAGCAAAGAGCACTTTTTTGTGCTTTTAAGTTGAAAAATGTCTTAAAATCTTATAAATTTTCAATACGAAAAATGTCTCAGAATGTGGGAGTTTTTTATACGAAAAATTCTCAGAAAAATGCTCAGAATTGTTTAAAATCAGCAATTGCTGCTACTTCCATGTAACAATGTTAATAGGGAATATTAAATCCATATAGCAACAATAGCCCCATGTTGGGCGCCAAAATTGTACACATATGGTTTACAAATCAGATCGATTGAATTAGAAATTTTACTTTTTTAAATCAAATAATCATATTGTTAAAAGATTGTTTAAAAACTAAGAGCAGTTTTTTAAGCTTTGAGTTGATTCTGAGACATTTTTCTCAGAATTGTTAAGAATCAGCAACTGCTGATAATTTAAACAAACAAAGTTAATAGAGAATACCAAATCCATATAAAAGCTATAGCCCCTGGTGGGCGCCAAAATTGTATACATATGATTTACAAATAAGTTCAATGGAATTAGGAATTTTACTTTTTGAAAACAAATAAACATACTGTTAAAATATTGTTTAAAAACTATGAACAGTTTTTTGTACTTTATTAAGTTGATTCTCAGACATTTTTCGTATAGAAAAATTCTCAGATTCTGACACATTTTTCGTTTAGAAAAATTCTCAGATTTGTTAAGAATTAGCAACTTTGTAAACTATTTGACAAGAATTCCTAGTTATTTTACAAGCTTATAAAATTACAAAATTATTGGTAAAATAATAATTCTGTAATTTTACAAGCTTTTTACCAAAAAAATTGTAAATTTACAATTTTTTGACGCGATAAAACTTACAAGGACGTTTCGGGATTTTACCAGATTTTTTGCTTCCTCCTATTTTACGAGAATTCCTAGTAAAAATTACGAACTTTTTTGTAATTTTACAAGAGTTTTACCAATAAATTTGTAAATTTACAACTTTTTTTTGGCGAAATATAACTTACAAGAAATTCTCGTAAATTTACTAGATTTTTTTTTGTAAAAAATCTTGAAAATTTGTAAAATTACAAGAAAAACTGTAAAACTATAAAAACAAATTTAAATTTCGATAGAAAATTATTTGTTAAAAAACAAGGAAAACTGTCAAATATTGGTAAAATGGGATTATGAGACTTTCTAGTAATTTGACAAGGTTCTTTTTTTGTGTGTAGCAAAAAAATCGTATTTGGGGAATAAGACAATTGGTGCCCAAAGGGTTAATGCGACTAACAAAATGAGTTCTTTATCCTTAAGAGCAATGTTTAAGATTTATCCTCGACTTATTTTTAAGTCGCTATCACATCGGGTTCAGCCGCTATGAGTTGTCAAAAATGTCCAAAAAGGCGAATTTTTTTAACTTTGACCTCTATTTTATTTAAAATCTGATGTGACGGAAAAGTTTGTACACCAGATTTCTGATCACCAGAACAATTGCAATTAGCTGTGTGAGGTCGCGTCCCAGTCGTATCAAGTTTTTTTTTTTAAATGTTCAGTAGTGTAATCTTTAGCCCCAAGTTGGGCGCCGAAAAATCCACAGGCATGTTTGATAGCAAATGAATTTTATTATTATTTTTATACCCTCCACTTAGTGATAGAGGGTATATATAAGTTTGTCATTCCGTTTGTAACTCATCGAAATATCGGTCTAGGACCCCATAAAGTATATGGGTGAAATCAAAAAATGTCAGTGTTTTTGAGCCAAAATTGTACAAACAAAAAATTTTAATTTTTGGTAAATTTTTTTATTAAAATCGATATGTTACATCACTACTAATATAACTATAAAAGATCTCTTCTACAAACTATTTCAAACAAATTTTATCGACATTTTTATGATTTTTTTGGTGACGGAGTTTACATTCACCTTAGAAAAATACATTAAATTTTTTGAATTTTCTTTGAAAACATTTTATTGTAATTTAAAACACTTATTTATGTAATTGCTAACAATTTTTGTAATTAGGATTTTTTTCTGGTTTTTGTTATTAAAGATTTTACAATTATTTTTAATTTTAATAGGATTTTTCTAAGGAAATGTAAAATAAATTTATTATTATTTCTGTTAAAATAAGTTTTTTTACTTTTTTGAATGACTAGTGTTAATATTTGCGTCGGTTTTAACAACTTCATAAGGTTTTTTAATGCAATCTGCAAAAAAAAAAAAAAAAGTTGACGGAGTTTACAGAGACGGAGTTTACATTTCGTCACTTTTTGCCCTTTTTTTCGAAAACTATTTGTCGGAAATTGGTTTCCGAAAAAAAATCATTAGATGTCAACTAGATACGTCAAAATATGACGATATTTCAGATGCACGCTAAGTAGTTTTGTTGTAAACGTGGAGACGGAGTTTACAGCATTTTTCGATTTTTCATTTATGATTTAGCTTTTCATACAGGGAAATTAATATGCAGGGAGCAAACTTGAAACCAATGATGCAAAATGATACTTTATAGCCTCGCGTTTAATAAATGGGGCAATAACCTATTATTTTTCTAAACACAATACGTCAAAAACAACAAAATTGTCAGGTTCCATAATGTCGAAAAAAAGTGTCGAAAAATCGTTACACAATTGAAGCCGTGTTTGTATGGGTAAAAGAGATAGTTATGACTATACAAAAATATTTTTTAAGAACGTCGACATGCCCTCTTTAAAAATGTAGTCAATTATTAAGAGTTTGGGTTATTGGTTTTTAAGATATAACCGGTTAAAGTTTAAAAAATGAAAATGTTACTGGCGACGGAGTTTACATTTGGCCTACAAAAATGAAAATAACTTGTTTAAAATAGCTTACTAGTATCCGGATTGTTGTTAGTTATGTAGAACGCCAATCTATGCGACGTTGTACATTAAAAAATATGCGAATACTTTAACCCATGTATGAGATATTACACGATTACATGGTTTGGTTGACATTTTTTGATTTCACCCATATATATTATGATCAATAATGATCGATTTTAAGACATTCTAGATCGTTTTTAAGACATTCTAGCGATGTCCGTCTGTCCGTCTGTCTGTGGAAATGGTGATCACGACCAAAATATTACACGGAGATGACTCAAACTCAACATATTTATTAGAAGTTCTCCTGAGCAGTTTGGTATTGCATTTAAGCGATATCGGTTCAGCGGTTCAAAAGTTATGAACGAAAATGTAAGGACACCTCAAAAATTTTTGTACATTCAACATAACCTAAAAATACAAAATGTTTTAATTCGGCTGCTGGTTGATATATGTGAACATAATTGAACACCGAAAGGTACTTAAACAAGTACGAACACATTTTTTGATAAAAAAAGAAAAATCGCGGATTTTTTTTCAAAAATTTTTCCTCGTTGAAATTTTTTTGAAATTTTTTTTTTTTAAGTTTTTTGCTTTTTTGCAATAATCTTTTTGAAATTGTGGAGGGTATCAATACATTCGGCAAGGCCGGATTTTAATTTTTTACTTGTTATTATTTGCTGTTTAGTTTTATCAATTCATAACAGCTTTAGTGAGCTAATTTTAAATCGATTCGGATTTTTGATTGGAAAGGCGAGATCTAAAAACTATGAATAAAAATTTCATAGTTTTTAGATTTTTCTTTAATTTTAAAGCTAAAGAATGCATACCAAAAAAATTATAATGTTCTAAAATATAAATTACAATAAGATAAATGTCATATTAAAAAAAATTCAGATTCGGAGACATTTTTCCGTATAGAAAAATTCTCAGATTCTGAGACATGTTTCCGTAAAGAAGAATTTTTAGATTCTCATATTCTGTGACATTTGTCCTATAGAAAAATTCTTAATTTTATTTTAAAAATAAAGAATTTTTCAGGTTTATAAACATTTATTTTAAATAAATCTAAGAGAATCTGGGTATTTTTCTATACGGAAAAATGTCTCAGAATCTAAGAATTTTTCTATACGGAAAAATGTCACAGAAACTGAAAATTTTTCTATACAGAAAAATGTCTCAGAATCCAAGAATCTGGGTATTTTTCTATACGGAAAAATGTCTGAGAATCCAAATATTTTTCTATACGGAAAATTGTCCCAGAATCTGAGAATTTGTCTATACGAAAAGATTCTTTGACACTTTTCCGTATAGAAAAATTCTCAGATTCAGAGACATTTTTCGTACACTCAAAATAATAACTCTGTAAAATACTCTGTAAAATGACTGTAATCTTAATTCAACAGATATTTGACAGAGTTTTCTGTCAAAATACAGATTTAAAGAAAATACTTTGTATTTTGTTGTGACAAAAAAACAAAGTTTCCTCTGTTATATTACATTTTACTTTGTAATCTTAATTTTACAGATAATTAACAGAGTTTTCTGCTAAAATAGATTTAAGCAAAATACTTCGTATTTTTTTTTATAACAAAAAAAGTTTTCTGTTTTGAGTAGTTTTTGTTTTTGTTACCAAACATCAAAATTTTATCTGTATATTTTTTTTTGAGAAAAAGTTGAAAAAGTAGCAAAAAAGTTATCAAAAAAAATCTTTTCAGAAATCTTATAAAAATTTTACAAAATAGCATGCATTTA
This sequence comes from Pegoplata infirma, assembly GCA_963921195.1. Taxonomy (NCBI): domain Eukaryota; kingdom Metazoa; phylum Arthropoda; class Insecta; order Diptera; family Anthomyiidae; genus Pegoplata; species Pegoplata infirma. The sequence continues at coordinate 95,484,475 of OY992538.1, read as the reverse complement.
ACCAAACTCTGTAAATTTACAGAGGTTTTTCTGTATTTTTTATACCCTCCACTCTAGTGACAGAGGGTATATATAAGTTTGTCATTCCGTTTGTAACACATCGAAATATTGGTCTAGGACCCCATAAGGTATATATATTCATGATCCTCGATCGATTTTAAGTCGATCTAGCGATGTCCGTCCATCCGTCCGTCTGTCTGTCTGTCGTTCTGTCTGTCTGTCCGTCCGTAGAAAACACGCTAACTTTTGAAAGACTACACAGAGGCTACTGAAGTTTGGCATATATGTTGGTCATTTACCTGGTCAGGTTGGTATTGTAATCCAGCCAAATCGGTCCAGTGGTTCAAAAGTTATGAGCAAAAGAGTAAATTTCGGCAAGGGGTTTTCGCAAATTTACGAGATAAAAACACGATAGCTTTCGAAAAACAATAATGAGACCGCTGTGTGTTTGCCGTTCTTCAGGTCTATTTGGTATTGAATTTCAGCTGAATCGGTCAAGTGGTTCAAAAGTTATAAGCAAAATCCCGAATTTTAGATTTTGTTTATCTTAAATGCCACGTGGTAAACAAGTTTTAAAAGCATTGGTGGTAACTAAGCAATGCTTTTCAAACTTTTTTAGTTTTAAAGCAATGCTTTTTAAACTTGTTTAGTTTTAAAAGTATTGGTAACTTAAAAATTACACTCGAAAAAAATTTAAAACTCGAAAAAAATTTTACGCTCAAAAAAAATTTTACACTCAAAAAAAAAATTTAGTTTTTTTTTTCTACAAAAATGTCAATATTTTGTTTACATACGTACGTGCATTCACTCAGAAATATTTTCACAATAAAAAAAACTTTACACTCGAAAAAAAGTTTTACACTCAAAAAAAAAATTGTATTTTTTTTTTATAAATGACAAAAAAAAAAGTTTTTTACTCAAAATCAAATATTTCTAATCAAAATTGTTAATTTTTTTCACGTTAAAAATGTACTATCCTTTAAAAAATGCATTGTGGAGGGTATTCATAGATTCGGCAAAGTCGAATTTAACTTTTCTACATGTTTTTTTATCAAATGCATTTTACAAATATATGTAAATTTGCTTAGTTTTCTTTGCTAAATAGTGGTTTATTTAATAAATATTTTACTAGAAACTCTGTAAATTAACAGTTTTTTTTGTCCAAATCATTTAACAGAGTTTTTAAGTAAAATTACAGAGCTTTCTCTGTCAAAAAGCTTTCATATTTAACCAATATTTTACTGTAAATTAACATTTTTTTTGTCAAAATCATTTTACAGAGTTTTTTAGTAAAACTACCAAGAAATGTTGTTAGCTGGAAAGGTATGGTGTACTCTGTTAAATTAGCAGAGTTTTTCTGTAATTTAACAGAGTTATTTTGAGTGAATGAATAAAAATTTCATAGTTTTTAGATTTTTCTTTCTTAAATTTAAAAGCTTAAAAATGCATACCAAAAAAATTGTAATGTTCTAAAATATAAATTACAATAAGATAAATGTCATATTAAAAAAATTCAGATTCGGAGACATTTTTTCGTATAGAAAAATTCTCAGATTCTGAGACATGTTTCCATGTAAAGAAAAATTTTTAGATTCTCATATTCTATGACATTTGTCCTATAGAAAAATTCTTAATTTTATTTTAAAAATAAAGAATTTTTAGGTTTATAAACATTTATTTTAAATAAATCTAAGAGAATCTGGGTATTTTTCTATACGGAAAAATGTCTCAGAATCTAAGAATTTTTCTCTACGGAAAAATGTTACAGAAACTGAAAATTTTTCTATACAGAAAAATGTCTCAGAATCCAAGAATCTGTGTATTTTTCTATACGGAAAATGTCTGAGAATCCAAATATTTTTCTATACAGAAAATTGTCCCAGAATCTGAGAATTTGTCTATACGAAAAGATTCTTAGACACTTTTCCGTATAGAAAAATTCTTAGATTCTGAGACATTTTTCTTGTAGAAAAATTATCAGATTCTGAGACAATTTTCCTTATAGAAAAATTCTCAGATTCTGAGACATATAGAAGAATTCTCAGATTCTGAGATATTTTCGTATACAAAAATTCTCGGATTCTGAGACATTTTTCGTATGGAGAAATTCTGAGATATTTTTTGTATAGAAAAATTCTTAAATACTTTTAAATTAAATTTCAAAGTTAAAGTTTATAAATCTGACATTTTAAAAATCAAATTAAAAATTTAATATTTTTATAAAGTCAGACGACTTTATCACACTTTCTAGTTACAAATCAATCATCAATTTATGTTATATATTTTTCTTTTTCTTTTCAAATAATTTTCTTTATTCACACGAATTTTCTTTTAAAAAAGAAAAAAACAAAATATTTAGAACAAACATCATCGCCCTTAAATGAAAACAAGCAAAAACGTCTAAAAAGATCTCTTAAAATTCACTAAAAATTTTTAATTTAAATAAAAATTCAAACAAAATTTCATAATTTCCGCACAAAATAATAAAAAATTGAAAACAAAAAAAAAATCGAAATGAAAAAAACTTATTTTTACTCATGAGCTTCCTAAAAACGTACCAAGAAAAAATATTTATTTTTATATTTTCTAATATACTTCTCTACAAGATGTTTTTTTTTGATGCCATGAGACATATTTTTTAAAAGTTTTCTTTTTTTCGGTTTTAAAAAAATTTTTTAGAACACATTTTCTTTTCGTTATTCGTGTATATTCGAATATTCTATAGATGTAGTAAATCATTTGCTGCGTTACATATTTATATTCATAAAGAAAATTGTGTGTGAAAATTGCCTCTTTTTTTTGAATTTCACCGGTCGGACGACGTCCAGACGTGAAAAATTAGAGTAAAAATATGAAAATTGTGACATAAACAAAAAAATTTTGAAATATTTTGACGGCTGGGGGGCAAGGGAAAAATCTTTTAAAGAACATAAAAAACATTTATGTATTTGGTTTTTCAAAATTTGTTTAATGCGTTTGACCATACATTATTTTAGTCACCGGCAAATCTGTGGTGATCGAAAACTATTTAAACAACTACACAAGAGATGAGAGACCACATATGGTTTAATGTCTGTATTGGCCAACATTATGTTCTAAAGATGTAAACAAATTAACTTTTTGATTGCTTCCTGCTAACCAAAAATGTTGTCTTATACGAGGGTGGATCTGGAACTCCGTAAGAATCTGAGACATTTTTCCTTTAGAAAATTTTCCAGATACTGAGTACTTTACCCTATATAATAACACTGTGCTAGTCGCAAAATTTAACAAGCTGGGCACTCTGCCGGTAAAGCTAATTAGGGTACGCTGAATTCAATGGTGCTAGCCGTTTTTCGAAGTTAGCTCTCGTATTCGCAATATTCGCGATTTAAAATTGTAAAGCCTAGGTACTATAAAAAATTAATTTTTATGCTTTTGGGATAGTTTTTAATATAAATTTATAAAATCCATTGTTTTTTTTTTACGCGAAAAAAAATTTTTACGCAAAAAAAAAAAATCCGCAAAAAAAAAAATCCGGGAAAAAAAAAATCCGCGATAAAATTTTTTTTTGAAAAATTTTGTGTCTGTAATGTATCGTATTCTACTCATTTTCATCAATTAATAGCAAAATAAAAAAAAATTGGAAAGAAAAATGTCGCGAAAAAAATTTCGCGAAAAAAAATTTCCGCGAATATTTTTTTTTTTGTATATTCAATAGAGTTTAGATGATAATGAAATTCAGCAATTGTCTAAATAATATGAAAAAAAAAAAATATTTTTTTTTTACTTAAAAATAAAAAAAAAAATAATCGCGAATATCGCTAATACATACGCTAACTTTGAAAAAAACTGATATTATTCTGATCTGAAAAAATACACTTTTTACATGTTTTTTTGTATTTTTGTTAAATAAATAAAACCGTTGTTATAATTATCGGGATGGGAAGGTGCTCTCAACGTCCCCCACTGTCTCCCATCACCCCCCCCCCGAAAAAAACAAACGCCCCTGACAATTTTTTTTCATTTTTTTTACATTTTGGAGGGTATAAAAGATTCGGCACAGCCGAATTTAACACTCTCACTTGTTTTTTGATTAGTTTTGTCAATTCTGTATTGATTCAAAAATACAAGTGTCATAACAGCTTCGGTGAACTCAATTCAAAGCGATTCGGATTTTTTAATTGGACACACCAGATCTAAAAACTATGAATAAAAATTTCTTCAACGTTTGTTCTTGTCTTTTTTCTTTCATTTAAAACTTAAAAAAAATGCATACCAAAAAAAAAAATGATGATGTTCAAAAATATAGAATACAAAAAGATAAATGTCACTAAAAAAGAAAATGTGTTAGAAAACACATTTTCTTTACTCGAAAAAAATAATGAATTCTAAAATAAACGAGATGATGAAAATTATAAAGTATAGAAAAAAATAATTCGGTTTTACTTTGGTATTTTCTTTTTCGAAAATAATGATGACGATGATGGCGACAGTCAATCTTAAAATAGAATTTTGCTGGCTTTTTTTCTTGTTCCATTAGATGGATGGGATGGGATATAGGTACAATGCGATGAATGTGCGAGTACATAGATACAGATACTCATTCAATGTACTACACATAGAAATTTACACTCGACATAATAAAAGTAGTAAATTTGAAAAGCAAGTGCTTTATAAATAGGAATGAGATTTCCATGCAAATGCATGTTTTTTGTCGATAGTCTAAAAACGATATCGACCAATTATCTTTCCGAATCAAGAAATTTGTGTTAAAATGGCATCGATTTGTTTTTGCATATTTTTGCATATTTTGGTGAAAATGCATATTTTTGCATATTTTGATTTTAAATGCATATTTTGTACATATTTCGAACTTTTAAGTGCATATTTTTGCATATTTTGGCATAAATTAGCAAAAACACAAATTGAAATTATTTTTTTTTCGAAAACTATTTAAAATTTTAAAAATTTATTTTAAAAATAAGAAAACATTTTTTTTTCTTTTTATTTTTTTTTTTAAGATTTTCTTAATTTCTAAAAAAAATCTTGCTCATATAAAGTTTTAAATGTTACTATTTAAACCCGGCGTTATTTTTTGCTTTTTAAGAAGTTTTTACTATGAAAGTAAGATTTTTATTGTACACATTTTATTTTTTAGTGCATATTTTAATGTTTTTTAGTGCATATTTTGAATTTTTTAGCGCATATTTTAAGCGCATATTTTCGATTTTTTAGTGCATGAAAATCTCATCCCTAATTTATAAATAAACAAAATCTACACATTTAAATTTTTTTCTTTCTCAATATAAAAGGTTTTTCTAAAATCTTTTTTCTTCATAATAAGCAAAATTATATATTTTTAGTTTAACTTTACTAAATTTTTGAAAAATTCCTGAATAATTTTTTTTATGGAAGTTTTTTACTGATTGAAATTGTATTTTTCTAACTTGTATTTGTGATTTTTTCAGACTTTTTATACGAAATTAAAATGTATTACAACAATTTAAGTTTGAAGTAAAATTTTGTGTGAGAAAACTAAGTGAAACCCATAAAAAAAATGTAAAAGTGTATTTTTTCTAACATGTATACTACAATCACGTAAATTAAATAAAATTTCAGTGACGGTTTCACGTGACTCACCAAAAATTGTTATTAATAAATATTTTTCACTAATTTCAATTTAAGATTGCAATTTTCCTTCACTTACCTACTGCTATTCCACATTTTATCAATGAATACTTTCATTAATTTCATGAAAAACTTGAAAACAAGTTCTACGAATATTTTTTTTTACGGAAATTAATTTTTTAATTAATTTCGCAATAGTTTTCCAAGTGTAATTTTTCCTTGTGTTAAATTTTTCTTGCTGTAAACTTTGATGGAAAGTAAGTTTGTTGTTTTTTTATACCCTCCACTCTAGTGATAGAGGTAGGGTTGCCAGATACTAAAAGTGAAATAACTGGATAATGGCAAATTTTCAGCTGGATTTTGAAAAAGTAACTGGACCAATACATAATTTTTTTTTTGTAATATTTAAAAAAATCAACCGATTTTCATGTGTGAGACACATATTTTTATTTTTGACTAAATGTCCGTCTCTATTTCCACGGCAAAATGTGCTTTTTTAAAGCATTTCGATTACTTTTTCGTCATTGGCCTGAGGATTGTTAGAGTATATTTTCCTTTTTAAATAATCCCACAAAATTAAGTCCAAAGTGGTCAAATCTGGAAATCTAGGAGGACAGTTAATTTTCGAGGCACTCAAACAATTATGTCATTACTGTTTGTAGTTTATTAAAAAAGTTTTACTTTTAGTCGTTTTTAAAAGAAAAAACATTTGTTTGGTGTGCAGTTTTTATTAATGACTACTTCTGACCTTTGTTTCAAAAACTATATATAAATATTAAGACTTTAATTAATTGTTGAAGTCATTTATTTTTGTTCTGTAAGTAAAAACTACTGATTATTCTTTAAATTTTTAATGATTTGTGTAAGTAATTTTTTTTTTTTTTAATTGTTGGTATTTTTTAATGAGATATCGTTAGCTTTTACCTATACAAGTAGGTTATTTTTTTGTAGAAAAAAAAATTCAAAAAATTATTTATAGAAATATAAAAACATTTTTGTAGTGACTTTGGCACGATGGGTAGAGTGTCTGACCAGAATTTAGTTGATTGCTGGATCGATACCCCAAAATTTTTTAAAAAATATTTCTTAGAATATTGTAAAAAATAACCTACGAAATCATTAATTTTTAATGTTTTCGTGGGTTATTTTTTGAAATTTGTTGGTAAAAATAACAGAACTATCATTAATTTATAATGTTTTCGTAGGTTACTTTTTTCGAATTTGTTGGTAAAAATGATTGAAAAAAACGTAATTTTTTAATATTAAGGCTGGATTACTCAATGTTCCGTTATAAAATAATCTCCGTTAAATTTAACTTTTTTACACAAATTTTGACATAAGGCTCCGTTAATGTTATTTATTTTAGAAAATTTTGTCAACAGTAAAAAATAAATGTTGAGCGACAACAACTGACCATCATTTGCAGATTTGACCCATCCAGACATATTTTTGTAGGGTTATTTTAAAAGCAAAATGTACGCTAAGAATCCTTAAATCATCAACGAACCCGAGGAAAACATTCGTGCCGAAATCAGCGCTAGACTGGCCGAAATGCGCGAAAAGATTTAAAAAAAATGGGTGAAAATGCTGCAAAAAGAGCACATTTTCCGTATACAAAAGAAGCATTTATGTTTTATTTTTGATTAATGTTTTATTTAAAAAGTAGTCCCAAAAAATTGTAAAAAATATTTAATAAAAAAAAAATTGTTTAAATAAAAGAAATCCTTTTTCAACTGGATAAATTATGTTTTAACTGGAAACTGGACCAGACCTCAAATAACTGGAAAATCCAGGCCATTCCAGGCCGTCTGGCAACCCTAGATAGAGGGTATATATAAGTTTGTCATTCCGTTTGTAACACCTCGAAATATTTGTCTAGGACCCCATAAAGTATATATATTTATGATCCTCGATCGATTTTAAGTCGAGCTAGCGATGTCCGTCCGTCCGTCCGTCCGTCCGTCTGTCTGTCTGTCTGTCCGTAGAAAACACGCTAACTTTTGAAAGACTTTACAGAGGCTACTGAAGTTTGGCATATATGTTTGGCATTTACCTGGTCAGGTTGGTATTACAATCCAGCCAAATCGGTCCAGTGGTTCAAAAGTTATGAGCAAAAGAGTAAATTTCGGCAAGGGTGTTTCGCGAATTTACGAGGTAAAAAACACGATAACTTTCGAAAAACAATAATGATACTACTGAAGCTTGGCATATATCTTTGCCGTTCCTCGGGTCTGTTTGGTATTAAATTTCAGCTCAATCGGTCCAGTGGTTCAAAAGTTATAAGCAAAACCCTGAATTTCAGATTAGGTTCATCTAAAATGCCACGTGTTTTAACAAGTTTTAAAAGCATTGGTGGTAACTAAACAATGATTTTCAAACTTGTTTAATTTTAAAGCAATGCTTTTTAAACTTGTTTAGTTTTAAAAGCATTGGTAACTTAAAAATTACACTCGAAAAAAATTTTACACTCAAAAAAAATTTTACACTCAAAAAAAATTTACACAAAAAAAATTTAGTTTTTTTTTTTACAAAAATGACAATATTTTGTGTACATACGTACGTGCATTCACTCAGAAATATTTTTACAGTAAAAAAAAACATTACACTCGAAAAAAATTTTACACTCAAAAAAAAAAATTTTGTGATTTTTTTTTTTTTTTAAATGACAAAAAAAGAGTTTTTTCCTAAAAATAAAATATTTCTAATCAAAATTGTTAATTTTTTCACGTTAACAAATGTACTATCCTTTAAAAAAATGCATTGTGGAGGGTATTCTTAGATTCGTCAAAGTCGAATTTTACTTTTCTACTTGTTTTTTTTTAATTTTGTTCTAAAACTTTGTAAACATTTTTATACCCTCCAACCACAGTATGGGAGTATACTCACTTTATCATTCCGTGTGTAACGCATCGAAATATCGGTCTAGGACCCCATAAAGTATATATGGGGCATTGCATGCGAAATCGGACACTTTGAAAAAATTTTTTTTTAGATTTTCCCAATTTATTTACAGTTTTAAGTACCCTTCGAAAACCCCTTCGTGGTAAATTTTCAGATTTTTTTGATTTGATTTCAAAAGATATCGAATTTTTAAAAATTGGTAGTTTGTTACTTTACTTAAACTTCTTTTAATCATAACTTCTTCAATAATGGTCCAAATTTCAAATTTTTTTTTTAAAAATTTTTGTTTTTTTACGTACTTTTAAAAAAAAGTCCCAAAAAATTGTTAAAAGCGATCTAGTGTGCGATTTTTAAGTTTTAAAATTTAAATCTCATTCATACTCTTCGATTTTTTTGAAATTTTTTTATGTAAAACTTCTATCGATTCTACAAATTTTTTGCCCAGGAGGATCGTGGGATAACGATTATTACTATTTTTTAAAATTTTTTGAAAAAAATTTATTGTAATTTTCCAAACTTAAAATCATTTCTACTGCTCCAACTGTGCGTCTTAGAGGGGTCATTTATAAGACCGACCCCCATTAATTTTTACATCTTTACATTTCTTTGGAACAAACTAATACCCTATCTCCAATTTCTAAGGGGGCTCCCACACAAAACGACATTTTTTAAAATTTGCTCCAACCGCTCTAACTGCCCTACTAATGCCCTTAGAGCAACAAAATGTATGACCGACCCACAAATTTTTTTAGTCCAAACATTTTCTCTGAACACACCTACCCTCTATCTTTAACTGTTAAGGCGGTCCCCATACAATTTTTTTTATTTTTTGTAAATTTGTTTTATTTAATCAGCTTCTACCGGTCCAATGGTGCGTCCGATAGGGTCATTAGTGAGACCAACCCCCATTTATTTTTACCCTACAACATTTTTTTAAAATATACCTACGCCCCTATCTCCACTCCCTAAGTAGGCTCCCATACAAATAACAGTTGGAGCAAATTTTATAAAAATGTAATTTTGTATGGGAGCCTACTTAGGGAGAGGAGATATGGCGTAGGTATGTTTTAAAAAAATGTTGTAGGTTAAAAATAAATGGGGGTTGGTCTCACTAATGACCCCTCTCGGACGCACCACTGGACCGGTAAACCACACTTGAGATCCTGGTTCTGGATTCCAAGAGTTAGTAGACCATATGCTCCTTTCAGGAATATCTATTCTAAAATGTCTTATAAAGACTTGTTTGGGTAGCATTCTGTCAGAGATCTTAGCGTATGGGTCCCCTATGAATCGTCCCGCTATCTTCATGTGGCCCTGTAAGTCCCCGCCCACTATGTTCCCAAATTCCGGTAGTCCTTTACAGATATATGTAAAGGTGGGATGTTTAGCATAGCCCCCATGGCATAGGTTGGACAGGATTTCCCCGCCCCTGTTATGTTATGTGAGAAAACTAAGTGAAACCCATAAAAATATGTGAAAGTGTATTTTTTCTACCATGTATACTACAATCACGTAAATTAAAATTGTTATTAATAAATATTTTCACTAATTTCAATTTAAGATTGCAATTTTCCTTCACTTACCTACTGCTATTCCACATTTTATCAATGAATACTTTCATTAATTTCATGAAAAACTTGAAAAAAGTTCTACGAATATTTTTTTTTTACGGAAATTAATTTTTTTTGAGTGTATTAATTGCTCAATAGTTTTCCAAATGAAGTTTTTCCTTGTGTTAAATTTTTCTTGCTTTAAACTTTCCAACAAAATGACTTTGTTTTATTTGATTTTTTCTGTATGTACAGATCGAGCACGGGCTCTAATTTGAGGAAAAATTAAAATTTCAAATTCTCTCAAGAGTTGCCACAATTTGGTTTTTCGTCAATAGCTCGGTAAATATAGGCCCGACTTTATACGTCCCAACTTTTTATGCTCTTTCAGAATATGTAACCCAAATTTTTACCCCGTAAAAAAATATTTTTCGACAAACTTGCCAACCATAGTCAGTGCGTAAGAAAAAATATGGTAAAATCGCTATAACTTCAAAACTACTGGACCGATTTACAAAATTTTAGCGTCAATGTGTCGAGCGTGAAATTATAAATAAAATAGCAATTAAAAAAATAAGAAAAATCAAAAAAAAAATTTTTGGTCCAAAAAAAAGGATGGACTAACTAAACACTGCTTTTTTTGTCAAAAAACTTTTAAATCTATTTTATGTAGAATTTCACGCTCGATACATTGATGCTTAATTTTTGTAAATCCGTCCAGTAGTTTCAGAGATATAACGATTTTAAGATTTTTTTGATTTGAGGAAAAATTTAAATTTCAAATTCTCTCAAGGGTTGCCACAATTTGGTTTTTCGTCAATAGCTCGGTAAATATAGAACCGATTTGGGTCGGAGACCTATACGTCCCAACTTTTTATGCTCTTTCAGAATATGTAACCAAAAAGTATATACAAATAAGAGTATTCGTCAGCTAAATTTCGGAGGCACTCCTCTCTGGAATTTTGGTCCTTAAATCGGCTTATCTCGAGCATGATTTGAGAGAAAAAATTTGGAAAAAAGTGATAAAACACATCGAAAAGACAAAAAAACACATCGAAAATACAAAAAACACATCGAAAAGACAAAAAACACATCGAAGAACAGAAAAAATAAAGAGGAATTAAAGAAAACACATCGAAGAAAAAAAAGACAAAGAAGAAATAAAAATAAAAATGTCAAACTAAAAGGAATGTCAGATATTCAGTGAGAGGATTCGAGCAATTCCATGAGAGGATGAGAGCTAGTAGCTTGCTAGTAGAGGACTAATTAAAAATTCTTGAGATAAACGGACTTGTTAGTAAACTACTAGTCGGATGATTACTCTTAATAGTAAATACTTTTTGATGTAACCCAATTTATTTTTTTTTTTAAATTTTGTTCTAAAACTTTGTAAACAATTTTTTTTACTCAGATAATAACTCTGATCTACGGTTGGTGCTGACTCAAAAAATTTACACAAATAAAAAACGAATTTATTTTGTGATTTTTTTTTAGACTTTTTTTATTTTATATGAAATTTAAAATTAAATGTAATTGATTAATTATATATTTCCTAAAATTCGCGTTGTTTTATATTATTATTTAATGGTTTTATTTATGTATTAAATTTTAAGGATATAGTAAAATTTTGTGTGAGAAAACTGATTGAAATTGTATTTTTCTTACTTGTATTTATGATTTTTTCAGACTTTTTTTTATAGAAATTAGAATGTATTACAATTTGAAGTAAAATTTTTTGTGAGAAAACTAAGTGAAAACCATAAAAAAATGTGAAAGTGTATTTTTTCTACCATATATACTACAATCACGTAAATTAAATAAAATTTCAAAAATTGTTATTAATAAACATTTTCACTAATTTCAATTTAAGATTGCAATTTTCCTTCACTTACCTACTGCTATTCCATATTTTATCAATGAATAATTTTATTAATTTCATAAAAAACTTGAAAAAAAGTTCTACGAATATTTTTTACGAAAATTTATTTTTTCGAGTGTTTTAATTGCTCAATAGTTTTCCAAGTGTAATTTTTCCTTGTGTTAAATTTTTCTTGCTGTAAACTTTCCATCAAAATAACTTTGTTGTTTTTTTTATTGTTTTTTCTAAAACTTTGTAAATTTTTTTTTGATTTAATTTTATTTATAGAAATAAAAACCATTTGTTATATCGACAAAAAAACGTGTAATTATCTTGTAATCTTTATTTGCCAACTTGATTTTTTTTTCTGTTATTTGATTTTTTTTTTAGTATCAAGATTTTTTCTGTTGTTATTTTTGTTTTAAAAAAAAATTATTTATATTCGATTGACATTTCATTGGCAATGTGTTGTAATGCCACTCTCAACTTGCCTGTTGCTTATTGAACTTTTATTTTTTTTATAGTTTTTTTGTGAAAATAATGTCGATGTTTTGTTTTTACCTCGTCTAAAATTTAAATGCCAAAAATATCTTTTGCTTTTTCTTTATGGCAGAAGTAGAAAAAAAAATTATGGTATAAAATATTTTTTTTTTGTTCAAATAACTACGTAGTTAACTGTTTTTTAGATAGATGTGACCTTAAGGGATTTTAAAATAATAAATTTTTTAGAAGAAAATGTTTTAAAAGAATTTATTTTTAACTTCTAACTTTAACAGATTCTGAATTCTGATTCTGTTAAAGATAGGCCTTGATTTACACGATGAACTTAAATCAGGTTTTGCTCGATTTACGCCGTTTTTTTTTTGCGAATTAGCTTTATCGCGATTAAAAAGTTGTGTGTTAGTCATATTTAATCGCGTAATTTAGATGTTACCTGTTCCTGGAATTGCACTTGCTTACAAATTAAAAAAAAGTTTTGCGATCCACGACATTTTGCATTTATTTTCCATGTAAAATCTTACGCTGAATCCAAAAATGAAGTCCAAAGGTTCAAAAGTAGAACAGTTTTCAAGATATTGCTAATTTTTCAAATTTTCAACTTTTAAAAAAAAGTGTTTTTATTTTAATAAAACTATCGTTGGACCCAGTTTATGTTTTTTTTTTTTGGTTTTAAATCAACAGTTAATAAATTGCTATATTTTGGGTAGGTTTTTTCAAGCTCGAGGTTATTATTCCCTTAAATGATATTCTCATAGAATAATTTTTAAGAAAAATATTTTTCTGTTTTAAATTTTTGCTACATAGAAAGTTTCAGATTCTATTTTGAAATATTTATAACTAAAATGAGATAAAATTGTATAAATTCATATACATATTTGATTCAACTCAAGCTTTTCAAAGCAATTTCAAGTCATTTTAGCTTTTCTATTCACTATTCAAATTTCGATTTTGAATGAAATTGAAACCGTTCGAATTCCATCACATACCAGTATATGATCTATATATATAAAGTAGTTGCGTGACTGACTGATGACTGACTGACTGACTGACATACTAATCACGCATCATCCCACAGCCCAAACCACTGAAGCTAGAGTCTTGAAATTTTGATTGTAGTTTCACCTCCTGGAATACATATCCACTAAGGCTGGGTTTTTGGAAATGTTGATTTTAAGGGGTAAAAATGAAGGGTTGAAAAAGGGGAAAAAGCGACTACTTTGGTACTTTTTATTTTTTCTGAAAAAAATTCAATTAATTTGAAATTTAAAATTTAGGATCCTCTAACGGAAAAACATTCCCAAAAAAAGAACTTTCTGGAAATTCGGATTCCTAAGGGTTAAAAGGGGTAAAAAATGGTACTTTGGTACTTTTTATATTTTTTGAAATTAAGGTCCTACAAAAATATTAAAATTTTCAATGGTGGTTCCAACAACGGAAAAAATTCTGAAAACGTACTTTTTCGAAATTCCAATTCTAAGGGGGGTAAAAAACGAGTACTTTGGTACTTTTTATTTTTTCTGAAAAAAAATCCTATTAATTCGAAAATTGGAATGTAGGATCCTCTAACGGAAAAACATTCCCAAAAAAAAGTACTTTCTGGAAATTCGGATTCCTAAGGGTAAAAAGGGGTAAAAAATGGTACTTTGGTACTTTTTATATTTTTTAAAATTAAGGTCCTACAAAAATATTAAAATTTGCAATGGTGGTTCCAACAACGGAAAAAATTCTGAAAACGTACTTTTTCGAAATTCCGATTCTAAGGGGGGTAAAAAAACGAGTACTTTGGTACTTTTTATTTTTTCTGAAAAAAAATCCTATTAATTCGAAAATTGGAATGTAGGATCCTCTAACGGAAAAACATTCCCAAAAAAAAGTACTTTCTGGAAATTCGGATTCCTAAGGGTAAAAAGGGGTAAAAAATTGTACTTTGGTACTTTTTATATTTTTTTAAATTAAAGTCCTACAAAAAAACTAAAATTTGCATTGTTGTTTCCAACAATGAAAAAAATTATGAAAAAGTACTTTTTCGAAATACCGATTCTAAGGGGGGTAAAAAGCGAGCACTTTGGTACTTTTTATTTTTTCTTGAAAAAAATCCTATTAATTTGAAAATTGGAATGTAGGATCCTCCAACGGAAAAACATTCCCCAAAAAAGTACTTTCTGGAAATTCGGACTCCTAAGGGTAAAAAGTGGTAAAAAAATTTACTTTGGTACTTTCTAAATTTTTTGAAATTATGGTCCTACAAAAAAATTTTAAAATGTTAGTTCCAACAACGGGGAAAATTTTGAAAAAGTACTTTTTCGAAATTTCGATTCTAAGGGGGGGGGGGGGGGGGGGTAAAAAAAATTTATTTTGGTACTTATTATAATTCCTGAAATAATAGTCCTGGAAACTTTAAATTTGGAATACAGATTTCTAAAAAAGGCAAAGAATTTTTTGTTTTTTAGCGCCTCCCGAAGTATAGATCCTTTAAGGCTGAGTTTTTGGAAAGGTTGATTCTAGGGAATAGGGGTAAAAAAGGTATTTTGGTACTTTTTATATTTCCACAAACCACTGAAGCTAGAGACTTGAAATTTGGAATATAGATGCACCTCCCGGAATATAGGTCAACTAAGGCTTGGGTTTTGAAAATGTTGATTCTAAGGGGGTAAAATGTGCAAAAACAGGTACGTTAGTACTTTTTATAGTTCCACAAACCAATGAAGATAGAGATTTGAAATTTGAAATGTAGCTGCATCTCCCGGAATATAGATCCACTAATGCTGGGTTTTTTGAAATAATGATTCTATGGGGGTAAAACGGGTAAAAAAGGTATTGTGGTACTTTTTATATATACTTAAATAATGGCTTTATTAGCTTTAAATTTGGAATGTAGCATCCCATGCTTAAATAACGATCATAAAAACCTAAAATTAGGAATGTAAGATCCAACAACAGAAAAAAACTATTTCTAGCAAATATCAAACAATCAATTTAGCTGCGATTTTGGAAATGTTGATTCTAGGGGGTAAAAGGGGTAAAAAAAGGTATTTTGATACTTTATATATTTCCACAAACCACTGAAGCAATACACTTGAAATTTGGAATGTAGGTGGACCTCCTGAAATGTAGATCCAATAAGGCTGGGTTTTTGGAAATGTTGATTTTAAGGGGGTAAAAGGGGTAAAAAAGGTACTTTGGCCCTTTTTTTATTTCCACAAATCACTGAAGCAATACACGTGAAATTTGAGACCTCCTGAAATGTAGATCCAATAAGGCTGCGGATTTGGAAATGTTGTTTCTAAGGGGGTAAAAGGGGTAAAAAAAAGTACTTTGGTCCTTTTTTTTATTTCCACAAACCACTGAAGATAAACACCTAAAATTTGGAATGTGGGTGCACCTTCTGAAATGTAAATCCAATGAGGCTGTATTTTTGGAAATGCTGATTCTAAGAGAGTAAAAGGGATAGAAAAGGTACTTTGTTTAGCACATTTTATATCTCTACAAACAACTGAGGCTATAGACTTGAAATTTGGAATGTAAGTGCACCTCCCGGAATATTTTCTTTTTTTTTACATTGAGCCAACACTCAGGGGATGCCCCCTACTGATGCAATGCATTGTGTTGGTATTAGGAAAATAGGTTATGAGGAGAAGGAAAGAGGGAGTACTGTTTGTGGACGTTTAATTTCAATTTTTCCAAATTGTAGCTGGTTGGGAAGACGTCTGCGGGGAGTTTATTCCACATACGGCTAGTGTTTACATATGAGAAGAAAGGTTTTTATGCTTATCCAACGGTGGCAGAACCTTGTAAAAGTTTGGCTTTGTTTAATACTTTTTCCATTAAAATGTGTAAATTTTTATTTATATGAAGACATAGACCTACGAAGTCCATATGAATATGAAATAGTCTTTATTAAATTTAAGTCGAAACGTATTTTTGCCCTAGAGGATATTTCTGTTAGTTCGGGAGCTATTGAAATTTTCCCGAAGGTCCACATTGTTTCATGAGGGAACAACGAAATTTTTAAACACTGATATGGCCGATAAGCTGAGACATCCCAACCTAAAAATCGTCTCTTTTATATATATTTTAAGTTTCAGGCAAATCGGTTTTTAAAGGGTTGAGATACTTCCCTTGTAAGATTCCGAGACATTTTTCTTATAGAAAAAGTCTCAGATTCTGAGACATTTTTCTTATAGAAAAAGTCTCAGATTCTGAGACATTTTTCTTATAGAAAAAGTCTCAGATTCTGAGACATTTTTCTTATAGAAAAAGTCTCAGATTCTGAGACATTTTTCTTATAGAAAAAGTCTCAGATTCTGAGACATTTTTCTTATAAAAAAAGTCTAAGATTCTAAGACATATTTCGTATAGAAAAAGTCTTAGATTCTGAGACATTTTTCTTATAGAAAAAGTCTCAGATTCTGAGACATTTTTCTTATAGAAAAAGTCTCAGATTCTGAGACATTTTTCTTATAGAAAAAGTCTCAGATTCTGAGACATTTTTCTTATAGAAAAAGTCTCAGATTCTGAGACATTTTTCTTATAGAAAAAGTCTCAGATTCTGAGACATTTTTCTTATAGAAAAAGTCTCAGATTCTGAGACATTTTTCTTATAGAAAAAGTCTCAGATTCTGAGACATTTTTCTTATAGAAAAAGTCTCAGATTCTGAGACATTTTTCTTATAGAAAAAGTCTCAGATTCTGAGACATTTTTCTTATAGAAAAAGTCTCAGATTCTGAGACATTTTTCTTATAGAAAAAGTCTCAGATTCTGAGACATTTTTCTTATAGAAAAAGTCTCAGATTCTGAGACATTTTTCTTATAGAAAAAGTCTCAGATTCTGAGACATTTTTCTTATAGAAAAAGTCTCAGATTCTGAGACATTTTTCTTATAGAAAAAGTCTCAGATTCTGAGACATTTTTCTTATAGAAAAAGTCTCAGATTCTGAGACATTTTTCTTATAGAAAAAGTCTCAGATTCTGAGACATTTTTCTTATAGAAAAAGTCTCAGATTCTGAGACATTTTTCTTATAGAAAAAGTCTCAGATTCTGATACATTTTTCTTATAGAAAAAGTCTCAGATTGTGAAACAGTTTTCTTATAGAAAAATTCTTAGATTCTGAGACCTTTTTTCTATAGAAAAAATCTCAGATTGTGAGACATTTTTTCTATAGAAAATGTCTCAGATTGTAGGACATTTTTTCCATAGAAAAAGTCTCAGATTGCGAGACATTTTTTCTATTGGAAAAAGTCTCAGATTGTGAGATATTTTTTCTAAAGAAAAGTCACAGATTGTGAGACATTTTTTCTATAGAAAAATGAGACAAAAATGAGACATTTTTCACATGAAAAAAAAATCTCAGATTCTGATATATTTTTCACACAGAAAACATTTCAGATTCTAAGACCTTTTTTAACAGAAAGTCTCAGATTTTAAGACATTTTTTTCGAAAAAATCTCAGATTCTAAAAGACTTGGCCTATTGAAAAAGTCTCAGATTTTGAGACATTTTTCCTGTAGAAAAAGTCTCAGATTCTGAGACTTTTTTCACAAGAAAAAAAATCTCAGATACAAGATTTTTTTTGTACAGAAAAAATCTCATATTCTGAGCCATTTTTCATACAGAAAAGATCTTAGATTCTAAGACATTTTTCATATAGAAAAAGTCCCAGATTGTGAAGTATGAAGGAAGGAAGAATTATGAAAGACTTGTCTTATAGAAAAAGTTTCAGATTCTGAGAAGTTTTTCCTATAGAAAAAAGTCTTAAATTCTGAGGCATTTTCCAACAAAAAAGTTTCAACTGTTGTATATGGGGCATTCCATGTCAAATCGGACACTTTGAAAAATTTTTTTTTTTAGATTTCCCAATTTGTTTACAGTTTTTAGTACCCTTCGAAAACTCCTTCGTGGTAAATTTGCATATTTTTTTGATGACCCGTTCAAAAGATATCGAATTTTTAAAAATTGGTAGTTTGCTCCTTTACTCAAATTTCTTTTACTCATAACTTCTTCAATAATGGTCCAAATTTCAAATTTTTTTTTTCAAAATTTTTGTTTTTTTGCGTACTTTCTGTTTGTACTCTTCGATTTTTTTGAAATTTTTTTGTGTAAAACTTCTATCGATTCTACAAATTTTTTGCCCAGGAGGATCGTGGGATAACGAATATTACTATTTTTTAAAATTTTTTGAAAAAAATTTATTGTAATTTTCCAATCTTCAAATCATTTCTACTACTCCAATGGTGCGTCATAGAGGGGTCATTTATAAGACCGACCCCCCATTAATTTTTACGTCTTAACATTTCTTTGGAACAAACTAATACCCTATCTCCAATTTCTAAGGGGGCTCCCACACAAAACGACATTTTTTAAAATTTGCTCCAACCGCTCTAACTGCCCTAATAGTGCCCTTAGAGCAACAAAATGTATGACCGACCAACAATATTTTTTTAGTCCAAATATTTTCTCTGAACACACCTACCCTCTATCATTAACTGTTAAGGTGGTCCCCATACAATTTTTTTTATTTTTTGTAAATTGGTTTTATTTAATCAGCTTCTACCGGTCCAATGGTGCGTCCGAGAGGGGTCATTAGTGAGACCGACCCCCATTTATTTTTACCCTACAACATTTTTTTTAAACTTACCTACGCCTTATCTCCACTCCCTAAGTAGGCTCCATTTTTGGACCATTATTGAAGAAGTTATGAGTAAAAGAAGTTTGAGTAAAGGAACAAACTACCAATTTTTAAAAATTCGATATCTTTTGAACGGGTCATCAAAAAAATCTGAAAATTTACCACGAATGGGGTTTTCGAAGGGTAAAAACTGTAAATAAATTGGGAAAATCTAAAAAAAAATTTTTTCAAAGTGTCCGATTTCACATGGAATGCCCCATATACAAAACTTAATTTATTCATTTTTGTTCAAATGCATGTAACTTCTACAATTTTCGATGGATTTTATGAAAAAACCCCTTGTTTGCGTCGTAATGAATTGGACTTGAACTTTAATTACTAATAGAGTTCAGATTGACTAAATAATAAATGTGCTACGAGGGTCGATCTGGAAAATGAAATTATTTATAGACATTTTTCAGAACATTTTTTAAAAATAGTTATATTTTTTGCAAGTTCAGACATTAAAAATTAAAAAAAAAAATGTCCAATAGTTTTTATTCAGTGATAAAATAATTTTTACAACAACCAAAACAAACAGTGACATTTTTTAAGTACAGTAGAAAAAATCCACATTTTTTACCTCCAATTCTTTTGATCACCAATTTTATTATTATATTTATATTATATTTTATTATTATTATGTGATCACTGAATAAAAACTATTGGACCTTTTTTTTAAATTTCTAATGTTTTAACATGGAAAAAAAATCGATTTCGAAATATTTTTAAAAAACGGTTTGAAAAATGTCTATAAATAATTTCATTTTCCAGATCGACCCTCGTAGCACATTTATTATTTACTCAATCTGGACGCTATTTAGCTTAAATTAAAGCTTTTTAAATTACCTATATAACATTTTTTTTTAAATAATACTCGTTTGAGTATTATTTTAAAACAAATTGCATCTACTATAACAAATTGCAACTTTTAAAAAATGTTTTCAATGTATTGTCACCCACTGTATACTGCAAACAGAGAAATGAATTAAAAAAAAAAAAAAATCTTTCTGAAATTTATAAAACAATTTACTTTGTTCAAAATTTCCGTAAAATTGAAGCAAGATTATTGATATATCGATTAATAGCATTTAAATTCACCAATTTGGTACCGAGATATATTTATTTTAGTAAAACCACTTTTTTAAAAAGTTGAAAATTTGTAAAAGTTAGCAATATCTCGAAAACTATTCTACTTTTGAAACTTTGGACTTCATTTTTGGATTAAACTCGATATGTTACATGAAAAAATTCATAATGTTGTGGGTCAAACTCACTGTAAACTAGTGTTAATAATTAATTTTAAATACACCCACTATTTAATGCTAAATTTTAATTTTTGTTTTCTCTTTTCTTTGCAGGTAATAATTTAAATAATTTACAATTTTTAACGATTCTATTTGTTGGTAAGCTTAAATTGCAAGGTTGGCAATCGAAACGAATAACGGTATCGATATCGGTATTGGTATCGTTTTTTTATTTATTTTGGTATCAGTTACGGTATTTGAGTTGAATCGGTTACGCTATTACCGATACCGAAACGTCAATACCGGTACGTACCGGTATTAACGAAAAAAATGCTAAAAATATAAAAAACGCATAAAAACTAAAAATTTTTTTTTTTTTTAATTTTAATATTTATTTTTAGCATTTTTGCTAAAATGCCCTTTAAAATGTGAAAAAAAATTAAAATAGTGTTTTTTTAGGGTGAGAGTGTTAAATTCGGCTGTGCCGAATCTTGCATACCCTCCAAGGTTTAAAAAAAAATATAAAAATTGCAGGGGCGTTTTTTTAGGGGGGGGGGGGCTTGTCGGGGGTCCTTGGGGACACCTTCTCTCTGGTCAAAAATGTTTACAAACTTAATTACTATGCTTTTTGTACAAAAGATATACAATTTCATCATTATATAAATTATTTGCTAATATCCACGCCCACAAAAGGGGCAGGACCAAAAAAAAAAGTAATTTTCAAATCCCCTGGGTCCAATTCCAAGACTTTGAACTTTTTTAAGCATAAAAATGTTTCATTTGATTAGCAAAAATACAAAAAAAACTACACTCAAAATAATAACTCTGTTAAATTACAGAAAAACTCTGCTAATTTAACAGAGTACACCATACTTTTCCAGCTAACAACATTTCTTGGTAATTTTACTAAAAAACTCTGTAAAATGATTTTGACAGAAAAAAACTGTTAATTTACAGAGTTTATTGTAAAATATTGGTTAAATATGAAAGCTCTTTTACAGAGAAAACTCTGTAATTTTACTATAAAACTCTGTAAAATGATTTGGACAAAAAACTGTTAATTTACAGAGTTTCTACACTCAAAATAATAACTCTGATAAATTACAGAAAAACTCTGCTAATTTAACAGAGTACACCATACTTTTCCAGCTAACAACATTTCTTGGTAATTTTACTAAAAAACTCTGTAAAATGATTTTGACAGAAAAAAACTGTTAATTTACAGAGTTTATAGTAAAATATTGGTTAAATATGAAAGCTTTTTTACAGATAAAACTCTGTAATTTTACCATAAAACTCTGTAATTTTACCATAAAACTCTGTAAAATGATTTGGACAAAAAAACTGTTAATTTACAGAGTTTCTAGTAAAATATTGGTTAAATAAACCACCATTTAGCAAGGAAAACTATGAAATTTACATATATTTGATGCAAAAAAAAAAAAATTACAGAAAAAACTCTGTAAATTTACAGAGTTTAGTTAAATGCATGTTATTTTGTAAAATTTTTATAAGATTTCTGAAAAATAAATTTTAATAACTTTTTTTGCTACTTTTTCAACTTTTTCTCAAAAAAACAAAATTACAGATAAAATTTTGATGTTTGGTAACAAAAACAAAAACTACTCAAAACAGAAAACTTTTTTGGTTATAAAAAAATTCGAAGTATTTTGCTTAGATCTGTATTTTAGCAGAAAACTCTGTTAATTATCTGTAAAATTAAGATTACAAAGTAAAAAGTAATATAACAGAGGAAACTTTGTTTTTTTGTCACAACAAAATACAAAGTATTTTCTTTAAATCTGTATTTTGACAGACAACTCTGTCAAATATCTGTTGAATTGAGATTACAGCCATTTTACAGAGTATTTTACAGAGTTATTATTTTGAGTGTATAAAAAGTTACATTTTTTCATTGGTTGGTTTACTTCGTCAAGGGGGAACTTTTTCTCCCCTGGTCCGATTTGGCCCATCTCCGAACTTAACTAGCCTATTAACATAAGACAAATATGTGCCAAATTTCAGGAGTCTATCACTTTTATTTTGGACTGTATCGTGTCTTCCACAGACGGACGGACAGACGGACGGACGGACAGACGGACAGCGCTAAAATGTCTTAGAATCGATCACTGATCAATAATATACTTTATGGGGTCCTAGACCGATATTTAGATGCGTTACACGCGGAATGACAAAGTGAGTATACCCCCATACTGTGGTTGGAGGGTGTAAAAAGTTACCTTTTTTCATTGGTTGGTTTACTTCGTCAAGGGGAAACTTTTTCTCCCCTGGTTCAATTTGGCCCATCTCCGAACTTAACTAGCCTATGAACAAATGAGTGCCAAATTTCAGGAGTCTATCACTTTTATTTTGGACTGTATCCTGTCTTCCACAGACGGACGGACGGACAGACCGACAGACGTACGGACAGACATCGCTAGAATGTCTTAAAATCGAGCACTGATCAATAAAATATATACTTTATGGGGTCCTAGACCGATATTTCGATGCGTTACACACGGAATGACAAAGTGAGTATACCCCCATACTAGAGTGTCCCTTATTTTGGAAATGTTGAGACGGTACCCCCTCATTTTTTCCTTTTGACTAAAAAATAACTCAGGAAAAATTTTACGCCCCTACGACCACGCCTTCCCTACGCGACGGGGCCTTAAAGAACGGGGCCTTAAAAATAATTTTTCCATACAAACCAAAAATTTTTTTTTGATTTTTAATTTTTTTGTTATTAATTATAATATTACTTGGTTAGCTTATTCATGACAAAAAATTTGATTTTGGTGGGATGAGGCTTTCAGTTCTTTAAAATTTTTCGAAAAAAAAATTTTTGATCTTTTGGGGTCCTACAGTAAAAATTTTTAAAAATTTTTTTTTTTTAGTTTTGACAAGCAACGGATTTAGTTGTAATGTTGCTTTTAATGGTATATATTCATAAAAAAATATTATTCATATCTGTGACATCTTGATCGTGTATCGAAAAACATCAAAAATGCATTTTTTTACCCTTTTTTAGATCACGATAAAGATGTCACAGATAGGAATAATATTTTTTTATGAAAATATATCATTAAAAGCAACAATTCAACTAAAACGATTGCTTGCCAAAACTAAAAAAAAATATTTTTTAAAAAATTTTTACTGTAGGACCCCAAAAGCTCTAAATTTTTTTTTTCGAAAAATTTTTTAGAACTGAAAGCTTCATCCCACCAAAATCAAATTTTTTGTCGTGAGTAATATTATAATTAATAACAAAAAAATTAAAAATCAAAAAAAAATTTTTTTGGTTTGTATGGAAAAATGATTTTTAAGGCCCCGCTCTTTACGGCCCCGTCGCGTAGGGAAGGCGTGGTCGTAGGGGCGTAAAATTTTTCCTGAGTTATTTTTTAGTCAAAAGGAAAAAAATGAGGGGGTACCGTCTCAATATTTCCAACATTTCCAAAATAAGGGACACTCTACCCCATACTGTAGTTGGAGGGTATAAAAAGTAGAAGAGTTAAATTCGACTTATTGTTAGCCGAATCCATGAATACCCTCCACAGTGCCCTTTTAAGTGATAGTTTTCTAACGTGAAAAAATTAACAATTTTGAATGGAAATATTTTATTTTGAGTAAAAAACTTTTTTTAGTCATTTTTGAAAAAAAAAAAACAAAACACAATTTTTTTTGTGTGTAAAACTTTTTTCGAGTGTAAGTTTTTTTGCTTAATTGTGAAAATATTTGTGAGCGACAAAAATACTTTGCAAAATATTTTTCTGACTCTTCAATGTTTTTAAGGCTGGTTTAACTGGTTTTTCATCACGTGAACTAAAGGTGAAACCAATTTGAAATTCCTGGTTTTGCTAATAATTTTTGAACCACGAAGTCCTTTAAATATCAAAAAAAAAATCCTTGGGCACCCACATCGCGGATTAAATAAAAATCTCCAAAAAATTAAACTATACTAAGGGGTTCAGAAAGTTTCTATTGAGAGTCTTATAATTTCAAAAAAATTTCGTAAAAATCAATAATTTTCTTCTGCTCCCGCATAGCGGTTGAAGTATGACTTTTTTTTGGAAACTTTTACTTAATTCACGATGTAGTTGCACAAAGATTGTTTTGATTTTTATGAGACGATTTTTCATTTACAAAAACCAAAAAAATTAAAAATTTTCTATTAGTTTTTTTTTTTTAAAAAAAAACATGGTTTTTTAGGAAAAACCGTTTCAATACCGGTACTTACCGATACCGAAGGAAAAGGTTTTTAGATACCGGTATCCGATACCAAAACTGAGTTTCGGTATTGGTATTGGTAACGGTATTCAATTTAATGGGGTTTGAAACGGATAACGGCATTGAAAAGGTATCGATTGCCAACATTGTTAAATTGTAATAAGTAGGGATGAGATTTCGATGCAAATGCATGTTTTTTGTCGATAGTCTGAAAACGATTTTGACCAATTATCTTTTCGAATCAAGAAATTTGCTTTAAAATGGCATCGATTTGTTTTTGCATATTTTGGTTAAAATGCATATTTTTGCATATTTTGTGCATATATTGTGCATATTTCCAACTTTTAAGTGCATATTTTTGCATATTTTGATATAAATTAGCTTAAACACAATTTGAAATTTATTTGTTTCAAAAACTATTTTAAATTTTAAAAATTTATTTTGAAAATAAGAACAATTTTTTTTGCTTTTTAATTTTTTTAAAGATTGTCCGAATTTCTAAAGAAAAAACCTGCTTATATAAAGTTTTAAATGTTGCTATTTAAGCCCGGTGTTATTTTTTGCTTTTTTAAAAAGTTTTTCGAATGAAAACAAGAATTTTATTGTACACATTTTATTTTTTAGTGCATATTTTTAGGGGTTTCAGTGCATATTTTGAATTTTTTAGTGCATATTTTAAGCGCATATTTTAGATTTTTTTAGTGCATGAAAATCTCATCCCTAGTAATAAGTATCGTTTGTTTAATTAAAAAAAAAAAAAAAAAAATTATAAAAATTAGTTATTTACTTATTAGACCTTTTAATTGTACAATGAAAAAAGAGTTTATTCTGGTTCGAGGCCATTTATTTTCCCCATTATAAATTAACATACAAAGTAGTTTTCTTTACTCTACTTCTTCTTCTCAATACTAATAGGATTTAATTAACGATCGTTTCGGGAATTTTCTAATTACACTGTGCAACAAAAAAAAAAATAAGCCTCATTGGTTATAATGCCAAATGAAAATGGACTTTCACTATCACTGTCCCACTGAAATTTTTTATTTTTTTTATCAAAAAAGTTCGGAAAACGTAAAAAAAACGTTGTCTTTCGTGAAATTGTATGGCGGCTCCTTTCCTAGAACATATTAACACTCTAACTACACACAAAAAAAAAAAATATAAAAAAATTGTGTCCGTTTTGGGGATAATACAACCTATAAAGTGGTTTTGGATAATTTACCTAAGTTTTTTAGAGCAGAAACTTTGGTAAGTTATCCAAAACCACTTTATAGGTTGTAATTAAACCAAAAACTGGCACAATTTTTTTATTTATTTTTTTGTGTGTACCATTTTGAAAGGTAATGTTGGTCCTGTTTTAAAAAATTAAACACAGAAGTCTAATAAAACGTCCATTTAAAGGGTTAAAATGTTATGCACACATTTTCTTCCTAAAACTTAATTAGGGGTTGTCAAATGTTGAAAGTACCTGCGACATGCCCAAAATGCTTAAAAATGGGAAAATACACTCAACCAAAAATCATTGTATTCCCAAAGAAAATCGTTGTAAATTCAACAGAAATCATTGTTGATTTTGACCCTACAAATATTTATGTTGATTTCAATAAAAATTGTTGTCAGTTTTTGTAAAAGTTGATCAACTCGTTTTTTTGTTAATCAGCTCGTATTTTATGTAAATTCAACTCATATTTTTGTTAATACAAGAAATTTTATTATTAAAAAAAAGCTTGTTGTTATTTGTAAATATTCTTTTATTAAGTATAAGCCACAATGTTTTTTATTTCCGGCTTTTTAAGCTGCAATATTTGAAGATTTTCACAAAGATTTTCACACACACTTCGTTTATTTATGATATGCACCCATTAGCCATTCTCTAGTTATCTGATGATACCAAAACAAAATCCTAAAAAAAACAAAAAACGTTTTAATAAAGTATGAATACATAAAGTAATCAATGTATTTTATTACTTACCAACTATTTGCAGATCCTATTTTTATTTATTCTTCCAATATTAAATAATTTTATAAGAAACAAACACATTAAATAATTTTATAAGAGCCCAGCAAAACTTTGGTAATGGGTAGTGATTATATAACACATTACCAGGTAATGTATATACCTTATTTGTAGCATTATTTTAGGATGTCTTACCAAACATTTGTTCCACAAAGTATTATTTTCAAGTGAAAAATAATGCATTACTAATAATTTGCTACGTAATGCATGATTATTGGATAAAATGTATTTCATATTTATTATTTCTAAACATTAAATCATGGATGACTTATATTTGGTTACATTCTGTATTATTTGAAAGTTTGAAATAATGCATTATTTATAATTGGATGCATAATGCATTACAATAACATAAAAAATAATTATTTTATAAAAAAATCCCAGCAAAACTTAGATTACCAAATAAGGTATAAAATAAGGTATAGGATCTCTTATTTTATACATTGCAGCATTGATGATTTTAACAGGCGATGAGACTCAAAGTAATGCATCCACATTATCACAAAGAATACCAGTAAGGTATAAAATAAGTCATAAATTTATAAAGAAGAATACGAGTAAGGTGTAAAATATATGATATTTTATAGGTTACGAGAAATGAAAGAATATAGCATACCAGAAGATAATATATAAGGTGTTACGAGTAGTGAAAAAGTAATTTTGTATTAAATTTACTCACGTGATTGTAAGTGAGTGTAAGTAGATAAAATATGCTCGTGAGTGTGTGTCGTTATAAATTTCATGTCGTGAGCCCATCTCTAGTTTAAACTTATGCATTTTTTTTATAAAATAATTATTTTTTATGTTATTGTAATCAATGATGGGTACCAATACCTTTTCGATACCAATACCCGTTAATACCAATTCAAATTGAAAACCAATACCAATTAAAAACCAATACCTTTATTTGTGCGATACCAATACCGATAAAAAACCAATACTGATTCCCCACTACCAATACCAATTAAAAACCAATACTTTTATTCTTCAAAACCAATACCAATAAAAAACCAATACCAATTCATTTTTTTCTACTTTCGTATCGGTTTTGTTTCGGTTTTTTGAATTCTTATTTTCGTTTGTTTTTATTGTGACGTCAAACATTTTCTTTCCATCACATTATTAGGTTTTACCTGACTAACGAATTGCTACAGATGTTCACAAAAGATGTTACATCGATCAGTAATCGTTTGCATGCAAAGTCATATAACAAAAAGGAGTTACCTACTTGAGTTTTAAAAGCCATAAAAACATAAAACAAATATTTTTTTGTCACGTTACGTGATTTTTATGACCTCTAATAAAATTAGATCTTAAAAAATTTAGACCTTTTCTGTAATGAATTTTTTTCTTTTGCAAACATTATTAATATGTGATACACATGTATTGAATGTCACTGCACTGTTCTTTACGTTGTAAAAAAAATACTAATGTCCTTTTTTGGAAATCCCAAAATTTTAATCAAGCACTCGTTAAAAAATTATATGTTACAACACCAGAATCCAGAAAAAAAAATTTTGTTTGTTTTATTAGAGGCACAGTCATATTATAAAAGAATTTAAGAACGCATAATGTGCGGTTCACACTTGCTATTTTTGAGAGTTTAAGGGTTACGTGTTTAAAAAGTTATTTGTTCTGTATCCATTACGTTTTTATTCAGTTACTGGTGTTTTGTTAAACAACTTGTTTAAGGTCAAAAGTGTGAACTCCATATAAGAAAAACAATTTGCCCGTGTAATACACAAAAAGATCTAAAATCGAAAAAGGGGCCCCTGCACGATAACCCATTTCAATCAACTTTAAAAAAAAAAAAATTGTATGAAAGGATGGATTTCAGGTATATTTTGTTACAAATGTTAAGTGTCATCTTTCTGCAATTAAAAACAAGTAAGAAAATTATAGTCGGTCAAGACCGACCATATAATATCCTACACTAGAGTTTCCCGGAAAATTAGATCTATATTTTAAAAAACACTCACAAATCAAATTTGAGTGAAATAGGCTATTTGTTGACAATAAACTGCTTTAACTGAATATAGGGCGAAATTTTCACAAGGAGCCTAAGTCCAAAACTGGTCCGATGATAATCAGATTTGATAAGGTTATTTAAGTACGCGTTTAACATACACAAACAAAATTTTAATTAAATATTTTCTATTTTCATGAAATTTGAGAGATTTATGTGAAAATCGGGAAGGTGGTTTGTATGGGGGCTACAAGAAGGACATGTCCGATTTCTTTAAATTCGGAATGGTGATTTGTGTAGATGAAACATGACTACCTGCCAAATTTCGAAAAGATACCTATTAAAATACGGCTATTAGAGTCATTTGAGCCAAATTAAAGAGGACCTTTGTATGGGGGCTAGGTCTAAATATGGACCGATTTTTTACAATTTCAATAGGCTTTGTCCTTGGGCAAAAAGAGGCTTACGTTTTAAATTTCAAGTCAATTGATTAAAAATTGCGACCTGTATCGTGTTTACACCGTTTACATGGACATACAGAAGGACATCGCTAAATCGACTTAAAAAGTAATTCTGAGTCGATCGGTATACTTAAAGGTGGCTCTAGGACCAATATTTCGGCTAGTTACAAACATCAGCACAAACTCATTATACCCTGTACCATAGTGTGGTGTAGGGTATAAATATCTCCCTTACCACCGCAATTTATATGTACATTAAATGCAATGTGAATCAGCACAGAAATTGTTTCAAGCATAAAATGTTGAAATACAGGCTTTTCTGGAATAACGGAATATTAAAATTTTTTTTTGACAAGATTTTTAAGATTTGCCGGTGCTAATTTCAGTAAAAAAGTATCTTTTTCCAAAAAAGGAAAAATAAAATTGAATCTTATACCCAATTCCCACCTGAGGTGAAATCTTGTTCGAACGAGATTTCGATCATATGGTTGTGTATAAAATGATACAGACCATATGATCGAAATCTCGTTCGAACGAGATTTCACATCAGGTGTGAATAGGCCTTTAGTTTTATAAAATTTCTAGAGTCCGACCGAATATTCCGTTTCGGTCTCGGTTTCGGCCGAATAATGGGGTTTCGGCCTCTATTCGGTATTCTGCAAAATTTTGGCCGAATATTAGCCGAAACCGAAACTTTTTGGTATTTTAAAAAAATATGTAAAAAATTCGGTGAATTTTTTGATTTCGTATTTTATTACACTTGTTTCAGTTCAATTGAAGAAAATGTTACAAATTTATGCAATAAATGTAAAACTGTTTCTGTTCAAAAATTATTTTCTCCTAATCTGCAAATGAAATATACTATTTTTTTGTTTTTTAAAAAACATATTTTTTTTTCAAAAATACAACAATTCCTATGGTTTAAAAGCATTATATGCTGTATATTAATCTTCAACAACTTTTTAATAATTTCATTCATGCCAGGCGGTAGTTTTTTTAAGTTTCGGTTTCGGTTCGGTTTCGGCCGAATATTACTTTTTCGGCCGAATATTCGGTTCGGTTTCGGTTCGGCCTCGAAAACTGGTTTCGGTCGGACTCTAAAAATTTCCTTTTTTTAATTTTTCTCAAAAGAGATAAAATTAAAACGCCTTAAAATATATATTTTTGTAAACCACTTTTGATTTAGTTGGCTTTAACTTTAATTTTATCATTATTATTTAAAAAAGAAGCGAAAAATAAGTTCTTCTCGCATTGGTACAGTGGACCTAAATGGAGTAAAAACTGACCAATAAAAATTAGGTAATTTGTTACTCATTTGAGATTATCGAAAATCAAGGAAATTTTTATTTTTTATACCCTCCCTCTTCTTTTCCACAATGGAGCATTGTCAGGCTTAAAGGTACCTACAGACGACGCAATATTGTGTACAACATACAATTTTATTGATCGTGTGTGGGTAAGATTGACGATTGTACAATCTAACCCACACACCATCAATATAATAGGATATTGAACATAATAATATTGCATTTTATAAATTTTATTTTTTTATAAAATTTATTTTAGTTCCATTTTTGAAAACGGACACAAGCGGTCAAATTTTTTGGAAAGTTGGGATAGAAAGGATAATTCTGGCCCAGAAAGTTTTTTGAAAGGGCGTAGAACTTTTGATAACACAATGAGGTTTCCACAATTTTTTTTTTTTATTTTTTTTTTAAAGGGATTTTTCAAAAAAACTTCACGCAAAAATTCGACCCACTCTCTAGACCAGAGCTTCTCACAATATTTCAAATTTCTCGCGAACCCCCAACAAGTGAGAAAATTAAAGTCGGTAAAAACCGACCATATTATGCTCTACACCAAGTTTTCCCAAAAATTGGTCTCAAATCCAAATATGAACTGATTGGATCCCTGGGGAATACAAGTAGAACTGGTGCGTTTTCTGTAAAATTTGCAATGATCATTTTTAAATGCTTTTACCTGCTTAATTTCGAAAGCATACTTATTATAATACGGTTTTAAGAGTAGTTTTTGCCAAATTTAAAGGGGACGTTTGTATGGGGGCTAGATCCTAACATGGACCGATTTTTTTCAACACAGTTTTTTAACATTTTAGCTGTTTTAAAAGTCCCCAATTGAGCAAGGATGCTGATAGCATGTAGTCCTGGCAATCATATCCTGAAGTAGTGAGATTTAAAAACTGTGCTTTTTAAACATTGCCCTAACGAGCTATGAAGCTGAAAATGGCCAAGTTAATAGTATTGAAAATGGAGCATATTCTTAAGTTGTAGGATTTAAAATTCTTAAACTTTGGACGAAAAATTATATGAATTATGCATACCATGGTAAAATTGTGATTTTGGCATGCATATAAGTAGTACGTAACATCAGATCCACACGGACATGGATTATTCGGTGCAAGGAACGGAAAAAGGGTGTAAATTATATCTTTTCCAGACTTTTTTGAAGCCCACTGATAAGTTAAAAATAGGCATTGGCAGATCCTAACGTAGCCATGTATTTTTGTATTTGGATAACTCAGCAATTTCCAAAAAAATATGCTTTGCTTGTATATTTTATTTTAATAATTTTAGCATGATATTTACTAAACTTTTCGCGACCCCCTAGAAATGCTTCCGTGGCCCCCTAGGGGGTCGCGACCCACCGTTTGAGAATCATTGCTCTAGACACTCACTCAGAATTTTTCAACTCAACATCACGTGATTTAAGATGTTATTTAAAATGAAGTGTCCATTCTTGAAAAAGTTTCCTTGTAGGTCTGAATCCAAAAAGTTTCAAGGCACTTATTTATTATCCTAGGTTACGTTAGGTTAACCTACCCTAATATAGGCACTTAATTTAAATGAAAATCGCTCAATAATCACGTGATTTAAATAAAAATCGCTCACGCCTGAATCACGTGGTTTTTTGAGTCACGCAAATTACGGGACCACAGACCATCTCTAATTCAAATACATATTCAAAAGACAACACAGAACAAATTTTGTACATAAATAGTATGAATTTAATTCTTTAATGTTAGATCATACTACGTATGAACAAATACATACTATTTATTAATGTTTTCATTTATTTAAAATTTTGAAAAATTTAAACAAATCAAGTCAGTACAAAATAAAAATAAAAAATGACAAATAATATTTTTTTTACGAAAATTAAAAAATTTCAAGAATCCCCAATAAAGAAAGACAAAAATATGCATAGATGATGGAGACCAATTTAATCCGCGGATGCAAAGGTACGTAATATTATTCATACAAAAGTCTGACAAGTTTTCATTGGTCTAATTAGTGTACATACGTATGTTTATTTGTATCTTTTTAGAAAGAATTCCCTCGGTGAAGAAAACGAATTAAAGATGTTGCTTCCGCTAAAAGAAAAGGTTTAAGCGTGCCGCAGTGACAATTAGTGTATAAATGTGTAATTGTAAAATAAATTTCATTAATAAATTACTATTTTCAGCTAAACGCGTAGCTTTTTCTAACATTTAATTTAAATATACGCGAGCTAGAGGTCGGTTAAACCGACCAATTCGCAGCTACTTATTCGTGAAAAAAATATTGTTAATATTATGTGTAATAAATTGGTGCCAAAAAAACTGCCTACATTTCAAAAAAGCCCATCGTGAATTTTTTTATAAATTGTATGAACATATTCATTCCATGTATGAAAAAGTTCTGGGAAAAAAAAGTCATGCTCGATTCATACTATGTATGTACAAATTCTTTCCCTGAATGAACTTTTTTTTTCTGTGAAGTATCTCTTCATTTGATTCATCTATAACATCTGTAAATTTGATTAAAAATTAAGTGTCCACCCTGAAATAGTTTCCTTGTAGGTCCGATTTCAAAAACTTTCAAGGCACTTATTAATAACCTTAATATAGGCTTATTTTCTGAATTTCCAAAAAATCGGTTAGCATTTACGACCTGTAGAGACTTTTGACCAAAAAACCTACCATAACGCCCCAGTGTGCACTGTGGGGCGGACAGAAGGACGACGTTAGTTAAATTAATTAATATTAACGACAAAACCTTTTGCATACAAATACCAAAACCGATATAAGATAAATACCAATACTTATTAAAAACCGATACCAATTCGAGGCTAAAACCAATACCAATACCCAATACCTAAATAATTCAAAACCAATACCGAAACCTATACCAATTCAACAAAAAATGAAAACCAATACCTATACCAATACTAATATAATTTTAAAAACCAATACCAATACCAATACTTTTATCGAATTGGTACCCATCCTTGATTGTAATGCATTATGCATCCAATTATAAATAATGCATTATTTCAAACTTTCAAATAATACATAATGTAACCAAATATAAGCAGTGTTGGCTACCGTTACCCTTTCAATACCGTTACCGATTAAAAACCCTTTATTATTGACTACCGTTACCGTTACCAATACCGAAATAAAAAATTTTAAATACCGTTACCGATTAAAAACCATTACCTTTATTCGGATTTTTACCGGTATTATAACGGGTTTGTTTCGGTTGACTGAATATTACTTATTTTAAATTTGTTGCAGATAAAAAACAAATTAAAATATTTTTAATATACGTAAATATAAAAACAAATTTTTGTTCATTGTAAATCGGATTGTTATTTTGGCAAAAACAATGAAAAAAATCTGTAATTTTTTGTTTCATATTTTTCGATGCGAAAACTTCTCACTTTAATTACAGAAACGGGCTACTGGTTTATCCAGACAGAAATTTAGCAAACCGTGTCAGCTAAAATCAGCAGATTTCTTAAATGCACTCAAAAAATTATGTTAGTAAAATCAACTGAAAATGTCAGTTAAAATAACTACTTTGTAGTCGTTTTGGGGTCAACTACTTTTTCAGTTAAATTAACTAACAATGTCAGTTATTTTAACTGACAAAAAACAACTGACTTATGTAGTAAAAACTACTAAAATTTGTAGTCAAAACAACTAAAATGTAGTAAAAATAAAATAATCAATATATAATTTTTTTTTTCAAAAAATTTTTCAGAAAAAAATTTGAAGACCAAATCTCTTCCAAGTTTTTTTTTTTTTTTTAAAAAGTTATGAAAAATAAAAAAAAAAACGAAAATTTATTTTTATTTTTTGGAAAAATACTTCGAAAATTTTTCAGAGATAAAAAAATAAAATTAACTACTTTAAATAACTGTTACTACAGCACAGTACTTTTTTGTTAGTTGTTCAAAAAAACTACTTAAAATAACTAACAGAAATAGTTGTTTGATATTTTTCATACAAAAACAACTGACTTTGTAGTTGAAAACAACTTACTACTGTAAAATATACAAACAACTAACATGTAGTAACTTACATAATTTTCTGAGTGTGGCTCAAAATGCCGTATTTCTACTGATTGGACAGAGACATCTTATAAACGCGTAAAACTCAATCATTTCTTTGTTGAATTACAATATTGCGTGAATATTTTAATTAAATTCGGAGTTAATTAATAGTATTAAATACTTCTATATATTTATATGTATGTTGAAAATGCACTAAATTTATCGTTTTTTTAATTTTATTAAATAAATTTCTAATTTTTTACGTGTTTTTAACAAATTTGTGACTTTTTAGCAAGTTGGGAAATTTTATTCATAATACCGGTACGTACCGGTATCGTTGTTTCGGTAACGGTTAACCGTTACCTAAATAATCGAAAATACCGTTACCTTTACCGTTACCGAAATAAAAATTATGTAATACCAATACCGTTACCGATACCGTTATTCGTTTCGGTTGCCAACCCTGAATATAAGTCATCCATGATTTAATGTTTAGAAATGACAAATATGAAATACATTTTTTCCAATAATCATGCATTACGTAGCAAATTATTAGGAATGCATTATTTTTCACTTGAAAATAATACGTTGTGGAACAAATGTTTGGTAAGACATCATAAAATAATGCTACAAATAAGTTATATGCATTACCTGGTAATGTGTTATATAATCACTACCCATTACCAAAGTTTTGCTGGGATGCATAAGTTTAAACTAAAGGGCTCACGACAGGAAATTTCTAACGACACACACTCACGAGCATATTTTATCTACTTACACTCACTTACAATCACGTGAGTAAATTTCATACAAAATTACTTTTTCACTACTCGTAACACCTTATATATTATCTTCTGGTATGCTATATTATATACCTTACTCGTAACCTATAAAATATCATATATTTTACACCTTACTCGTATTCTTCGTTATAAATTTATGACTTATTTTATACCTTACTGGTATTCTATGTGATAATGTGGATGCATTACTTTGAGTCTCATCGCCTGTTAAAATCATCAATGCTGCAATGTATAAAATAAGAGATCCTATACCATATTTTATACCTTATTTGGTAATCTAAGTTTTGCTGGGAGACAAACACATTGCTACCAACTCACTCGTTCATTCGTTATAATAAAAAAAAAACCGAACGAACAGGGTTGTTTTTTCTTTTTGGTTTTATCTATTGAATTCTGTATACGCCATTGTAACAGTTGAATCAGCTATACTGATTATTCAACGATATCAACATTAATTTTTGTTGAATACGGCATTATTCTGTAAAACTTGATCTACAATGGGTTTACTAATTTTTCTACTAAGATATTTCTATGAGTGTATAAAGTTTCATATTTTTATAGAATTTTATTATCAAAGCAGTGTTAAAAAAAAATCAAATAAAATAGTGTAAATGGGGCATTCCATGTCAAATCGGACACTTTGAAAATTTTTTTTTTTAGATTTTCCCAATTTGTTTACAGTTTTTAGTACCCTTCGAAAACTCCTTCGTGGTAAATTTTCAGATTTTTTTGATGACCCTTTCAAAAGATATCGAATTTTTAAAAATTGGTAGTTTGTTCCTTTACTCAAACTTCTTTTACTCATAACTTCTTCAATAATGGTCCAAATTTCAATTTTTTTTTTATTTAAAAATTTTTGTTTTTTACGTACTTTAAAAAAAAAAAATCCCAAAAAATTCTTAAAAGCGCTCTAGTATGCGATTTTTAAGTTTTAACATTTAAATCTCATTTTTGAAAATGTTTATACTCTTCGATATTTCTGAAATTTTTTTGTGTAAAACTTCTATCGATTCTACAAATTTTTTGTCCAGGAGGATCGTGGGATAATGATTATTACTATTTTTTTAAATTTTTGAAAAAATTTTATTGTACTTAATTTTCCAATTTTAAAATCATTTCTACTGTTCCAATGGTGCGTCATAGAGGGGTCATTTATAAGACCGACCCCCATTAATTTTTACGTCTTAACATTTCTTTGGAACAAACTAATACGCTATCTCCAATTCCTAAGGGGGCTCCCACACAAAACGACATATTTTTAAGATTTGCTCCAACCGCTCTAACTGCCCTAATAGTGGCCTTAGAGCAACAAAATGTATGACCGACCTACAATATTTTTTTAGTCTAAACATTTTCTCTGAATACACCTACCCTCTATCTTTAACTCTTAAGACGGTCCCCATACAATTTTTTTTATTTTTTGTAAATTTGTTTTATTTAATCAGCTTCTACCGGTCCAATGGTGCGTCCAAGAGGGGACATTAGTGAGACCGACCCCCATTTATTTTTACTCTCCAACATTTTTGTAAAACATACCACAGCCCTATCTCCACTCCCTAAGTAGGCTTCCATTCAAAATTACATTTTTATTAAATTTGCTCCAACTGTTATTTGTATGGAAGCCTACTAAGGGAGTGGTGATAGGGCGTAGGTATGTTCTACAAAAATGTTGTAGGGTAAAAATAAATGGGATCGATCTCACTAATGACCCATCTCGGACGCAACGTTAGACCGCTAGAAGCTGATTTTATAAAACAAATTTACAAAAAATAAAAAAAATTGTATGGGGACCGCCTTAAGAGTTAAAGATAGAGGGTAGGTGTGTTCAGAGAAAATGTTTGGACTAAAAAAATAATGTGGGCATAAATCGGGCATACACTTTGTTTCTCTAAGGGCACTATTAGGGCAGTTAGAGCGGTTGGAGCAAATTTTAAAAAATTTCGTTTTGTGTGGGAGCCCCCTTAGAAATTGGAGATAGGGTATTAGTTTGTTCCAAAGAAATGTTAAGACTTAAAAATTAATGGGGGTCGGTCTTTTAAATGACCCCTCTATGACGCACCATTGGAGCAGTAGAAATGATTTTAAGATTGGAAAATTACAATAAAATTTTTTTAAAAAATTTTAAAAAATAGTAATAATTGTTATTTCACGATCCTCCTGGGCAAAAAATTTGTAGAATCGATAGATGTTTTACACAAAAAAATTTAAAAAAAATAGAATAGTACAAACATATTCAAAAATGAGATTTAAATTTTAAAACTTAAAAATCGCATACTAGAGCGCTTTTAAGAATTTTTTGGGATTTTTTTTTAAAAAGTACGTAAAAAAACATAAATTTTGAAAAAAAAAATTGAAATTTGAACCATTATTGAAGAAGTTATGAGTAAAAGAAGTTTGAGTAAAGGAACAAACTACCAACTTTTAAAAATTCGATATCTTTTGAACGGGTCATCAAAAAAATCTGAAAATTTACCACGAAGGAGTTTTCGAAGGGTACTAAAAACTGTAAACAAATTGGGAAAATCTAAAAAAAAAATTTCAAAGTGTCCGATTTGACATGGAATGCCCCAAATACACTTTTGACCTAAAAATTACATTCGGATAAGTTTTATAAAATTTTCTGATGATTATTTTCTTTGACTAAGTTAACCCTCTAGCTTTCGTTTTAAGTGCCATTTTTGTCCTGTTTTTAAAGAAAAGTCTTAAAAAAAAATATTTTTTTTTAAATATTACTTTTTTGAGTTTCAAATTCATATTCCTGAATTCTATTTGGTGTATTTTTATACCCTCCACTTAGTGATAGAGGGTATATATAAGTTTGTCATTCCGTTTGTAACTCATCGAAATATCGGTCTGGGACCCCATAAAGTATATATATTTATGATGCCCGATCGATTTTAAGACATTCTAGCGATGTCCGTCTGTCCGTATGTCTGTCTGTCTGTGGAAAATGCTATCACGGACAAAATATTGCACAGAGATGACTGAAACTTAACATACTTATTGGAAGTTCTCCCGAAAAGTTTGGTATTGCATTTGAGCGATATCGGTTCAGCGGTTCAAAAGTTATGAACGAAAATGTAAGCACACCTCAAAAATTTCAGTACATTCAACATAACCTAAAAATACAAAATGCTTTAATTCGGCTTCTGGTTGACATATGTGAACATAATTGAACACCAAATGCTATTTAAACAAGTACGAACATATTTTTTGACAAAAAAAGAAAAAAATCGCAGATTTGATTTTACCAAATTTTTTTTTCGCGGAAATTTTTTTTCCAAATTTTTTTTTTTTCAAAAGTAATTTCCTTTTAAATAAAGTTTTTTGCAATAATCTTTTTGAAATTGTGGAGGGTATCACTACATTCGGCAAGGCCGAATTTAACTTTTTTACTTGTTTTCTATTGCATTATTAGAATACAAAATTTTAATTCCCAGTCTTTTAGGTTAAATTCCCACTGAATAGCAATTAATTAATATGCATCTACTTCAAATCTCTATTTTTTAGCATGTTTTTTTATTTTTATTAAAACTTTTTGTTTTAGTTTTTTTTTTTTTTTCTTTACAAACTACGTTTCAGTAATTAGAAACTAGTTTTATGACGTTACACTTTATTCGCAAATAAAATGAAAAAGTAACTCATATTTAAAAAAAAAAAACTTGATACAACAAAATTATAAACGACAACAGCGACCGAAAGATGCCCTAATATTTAGAAAAAAAAATTAAGTAATTTTTAGAGGATTTTATAACTTTTAACCGATATTCCACACAAAAAATTATTGGCTAAAAAATTTCAAATTTCAAAAAAGTCAATTATTGTTTTGATCAACATTTTCGTTATTTTCTTTAACTATCAAATTACAAATTTTCAACATACCAGATTTTTTTCGCTTCAATTTATTTGAATACATTAATTCAAAAATATACTTTATACTAGGGTTTTACTTTTTTTTATTGTCGGCAACATATTGGAAAGCAAAAAACATGAATTTCTTCATAATTTTTCCATAAGCTTAAAATTCATTTGCTAAATCAATCATTATTTTAATTGACTTTAAATAAAAAATTGATCAAATTTTTGATCAAAATCGAAAAAGTGATTAATTGAAAATAAAATCAATTAACCACCTACAATTTGATGATTGATATAACAATTTTCTTCATCGGAGGAGTTTCAATTAAAAAATTAATTGAATCCGCGTTTTTGTTGATTGACTTTCGTTTTCAATTCTTTCTGTGTCGATCTTAATAATGTCTTATTGCCAAATATTCATAAAATAGAAACTATTTCAAAATAAAATTCTCATTGTTACTTCAGTATACGGGGCGTATAATTGTTTTTTTGTTTATCATGGTTATAAACATAACTTATACGCCCAGTATACTGATGTGTCGCCCCGTATACTGATGTGTTCGATATATTTCATAAATATTTTCATCTACAAATAAAAAAATAGTTTTCCTCAATTTTATAATAATTTTTTCGCTAAACTTATTGAATTTCTTATTAATATGTTTTAAAAATATAACTTAATTGTTAAACCCTCCTCATTAAAGTCAAATATAATAACACAGTGATATAAAATCGAACTTTACGAATCAAAATGGGATGAAACCAAAAGCAAATGAAAGCTGACATTTTACATAGCAAAACCCTCAAGGCGTTTTTTTAGTTCAGCGCTAGATTATTTTTTGCTAAATAGCAAAATTATTAAAAATAATCTACTGTGCACCGTTGCATATGATTGTTATTTAATAACAATTATAAAATTAAGCATACGCCACTTATACAGTTTTAAAGCAATTATTATTATAATTAAAATTAAACTTAACCAACTTCAAATGCAACTAGAGCTGAACTAAAAAAAAGCCCTGAGGGCTTTGTTAAGGAATATGTCAACTTTTATTTGCTTTTGGTTTCATCCCATTCCATTTTGGTTGTTGCACTGTGTAATTAACCCAAGAACTGATTTTGTGTAATTTTTTTTCGGTGTTACAAATTTTGTCAGAAACTAATAATATTCTCTTAGTAGAGGTAGGGTATTTGAACTGGTGTAAAATGTTGGGAGTAGGTGATTTATTTTTTAAAATGTGAATTCTCTAGAGTTACCAACAGCTATAGAAAATAGTATAAAGTGCATTTTAGAAGCACTTGATGTGGTGTTTATTTCAATTAAGTTTTTTTTTCTATTTAGATAAACTCATGCAGGTTAATTAAAAAGTTGATCTTTTCAACCCTTTTTTTCAGAGACAATAAAAACAATGATGAATCAGAAAGATGCTAAATTGAGGAAATAATTTATTTAAATACTAAGATGTTTTTTGTTTTTATACCCTCCACTCTGGTGATAGAGGGTATATATAAGTTTGTCATTCCGTATGTAACACATTGAAATATTGGTTTAGGACCCCATAAAGTATATATATTCATGATCCTTGATCGATTTTAAGTCGATCTAACGATGTCCGTCTGTCTGTCTGTCTGTCTGTCTGTCCGTCCGTCTGTCTGTCTGTCTGTTGAAATCACGTTTTTGGCAATAATCCGGAACCGATTTTAACGCTTGGGGTACCAAAAGTTGCGGAATTTATCCAGGCAAAAACTAGTGTATTTTTTTTTTAAATCGGTTAAGTACTTTAAAAGTTATGAGTGAATTACTGAAAAAACTCTTAGTGATTTTCATCATAACCCTAAATTAATTCATATTTTGTGTAGATACATACATAACAAAGAATACGGAAATGAAAAAAAAACGGAGAAAAAGAAAAAAATGTTTACAAAAAAACTTTAAAATATGTAAAACAAAATCTAAATTTAATTAAAAAAAAGTTCGTTAAGTAATAATAAAAAAATTAATTGTTATTTTTATGTACAAAGCATGTGTGTGTGTCCGTTTTTTTGCTTCGTCATATTAACGGGGTTGCCAGACTTTTTTTGGCTTTGTCGCAAACTTGGATGTAAAATATCGCCAAAATTCAATTTTGTTCAGATTTCTTAAAAAAAAAATATTTTTATTTAAAAAAAATAAATTTTGTTAAATAATAAAAGACAGAAATAAACTTTATGGCAAAAATCGCCCAAATCCGGAAAATCTATATATATAAAAGAGTAATGTGACTGACTGACATACTCATTCATCATCGCCCAGCCCAAACCGCTAAAGTTAGAAACTTGAAATTTGGACTGTAGGTTGACGTCCCGGAATAAAGATCCACTAAGGCTGGATTTTTGCCAATGTTGATTCTAAGGGGGTAAAATGGGTAAAAAACTGTACATTTGGTACTTTTTATATCTCCCGATATAATGGTCATAGAAACTTGAAATTTGGACTGTATGTTACCCTTCCGCAATATAGATCCACTATGGCTGGAGTTTTGCCAATGGTAAGGGGGTAAAAAGAGTAAAAAAACTGTACTTTTGGTACTTTTTAAATCTCCTGATATAATGATCATAGAGACTTGAAATTTGGACTGTATGTTCACCTCCCGGAATATAGATCCATTAAGGCTGGATTTTTGCCAGTGTTGATTCTAAGGGGGTCAAAAGGGTAAAAAAAATACTTTTGGTGCTTTTAATATCTCCTGAAATAATGGTCATAGAAACTTGAAATTTGGACAGTATGTTCACATCCTAGAATATATGTAGATCCAATACGGCTGGATTATTGCCAATGTTGATTCTAAGAGGGTAAAAAGGGAAAAAATCTGTACTTTTGGTACCTTTTATATTTCCTTAAAAAATTGTCACATAGACTTGAAATTGGGACTGTATGTTCACCTCCCGGAATATAGATCCCCTAAGGCTGGGTTTTTGCCAATGATGTTTCTAATAGGGTAAAAAGGGTAAACATATGTACTTTTGTTACATTTTATATTTCCTTAAATAATGGTACTAGAAAATTGAAATTTGCAATGTCGGTTTACCTTCCGGAAAAAAGATTCACTAAGGCTCGGGTTTTGTCAATGTTGATTCTACGGGGGTAAAATGGGTAAAATAGTACTTTTGGTACTTTTTTTTTATTTACTGAAATAATGGTTATTCAAACCTGAAATTTAGAATGTAGGATCCTTTAGTGAAATAAAACATTTTGGAACAAGTACTTTCTGAAAATTCAGTACCGTTTTCAAAAAGTACCTTTTATAAAAGGTTCCTTTATAAAAAGTACTTTTGATAAAAAGAACCTTTTATGAAAAATACCTTTTATAAAAAGTACCTTTTATAAAAAGTGCCTTTGATACAAAGTACCTTTTATAAAAAGTACCTTTTATAAAAAGTACCTTTAATAAAATGTATCTTTTATAGAAAGTACCTTTTATTAAAAGTACCTTTTATTAAAAGTACCTTTTATAAAAAGTACCTTTTATAAAAAGTACCTTTTAAAAAAAGTACCTTTTAAAAAAAGTACCTTTTATAAAAAGTACCTTTTATAAAAAGTACCTTTTATAAAAAGTACCTTTTATAAAAAGTACCTTTTATAAAAAGTACCTTTTATAAAAAGTACCTTTTATAAAAAGTTCCTTTTATAAAAAGTACCTTTTATAAAAAGTACCTTTTATAAAAAGTAGCTTTTAAAAAAGTAGCTTTTAAAAAAAGTAGCTTTTAAAAAAAGTACCTTTTATAAAAAGTACCTTTTATAAAAAGTACATTTTATTAAAAGTACCTTTTATAAAAAGTACCTTTTATAAAAAGTACCTTTTATAAAAAGTACCTTTTATAAAAAGTACCTTTTATAAAATTACTTTTTATAAAAAGTACCATTTATAAAAGTACCTTTTATAATAAGTACCTTTTATAAAAAGTACCTTTTTTTATAAAAAGTACCTTTTTTTATAAAAAGTACCTTTTTTTATAAAAAGTACATTTTTTTATAAAAAGTACCTTTTTTTATAAAAAGTACCTTTTATAAAAAGTACTTTTTATAAAAAGTACCTCTCATAAAAAGTACCTTATATAAAAAGTACCTTTTATAAAAAGTACCTTTCATTAAAAGTACCTTTTATTAAAAGTACCGAAAGTACACTTTTTGGTACTTTTTTATTTCTTGAGGTATAAATAAAACAAACTTTTTTGTTTTTAAATCATTACATTGGTGGAGGGTATTTAAAGATTCGGCACAGCCGAATATAGCTTTCTTACTTGTTACAATATAAAGCTTAAATAAAAGCTTAACGAAATAAATAGTCAGAGAAATGGATTTAGGACCATCGAAAACTAATTTGCTTTAGAAAAGTTTGTTATCGATAACTAATTTTCTATAGAAAGAATCAATTAATCGATAACTAATTTTAGTTAGAAATGTAAGTTATCGATGCATCGATAACTTATTCTCGTTAGAAAACTTTGTTATCGATACATATATAACTAACTTTCGTTAGAAAATTATTTTATCGATACATCGATAACTAATTTTCAATAAAAATTTTTTTTTTTCGATACATCGATTACTAATTTTTGTTAGAAAAGCTTGTTATGTTAAGTTAAGTTAGGATATTAAAAACTTTTCTAACGAAAATTAGTTATCGATGTATCGATATGCTTTTTCGATAATTAATTTTGGTTACAGAAGTTTGTTATCGATGCATCGTTCACTAATTTGGAATAGAAAAGTTTGTTTTCAAATACTATTTTTCTATAGAAAAGTTTGTTATCGATAACTAATTTTCTATAAAAAAGTTTGTTATCGATAACTAATTTGCTACAGAAAAGTCTGTTATCGATAACTAATTTGCTACAGAAAAGTTTGTTATCGATAACTAATTTTTTATAAAAAAAATTAGTTGCGATGCATCGATAACTGATTTTCTATAAAAAATATTGTAGTCAATAACTAATGCACACATGTTATCGATACATCAATATCTTATTTTATATAGAAACGTATGTTATCGATACATCGATAACTATTTTTCTATAAAACAAGTATCGATACATCGGTATCTAATTTTCTATAAAAAAGATTACTGTTACCGATTCATCGATAACAAATTTTCCATAGAAAAGTTTGTTATCGATACATCGATAACAATTTTTCATAAAACGACAACTAATTTTCTATAGAAAAGCTTGTTATTGATAACACAGGGCAACACTTTTTTTTGTTCGGGTTCTGATAGCTAATTTTGGGTATTAGGGGTACGCTGATTTCAAATCTGGCTACCGTTTTTTTGGTTCAGCTCTAGTCTTCGAGATATAGCCTAAGGAAACTTTGAAAATAGGCTGTTTTTGGCATGTTTGTGAGTCCATATTTACCAACACTTGTCTTAAATTCAAAAACTGAATGACGATTTTAGGTATGTTGGATATGCTGATTCCAAAAATGCTCTTACTTTTGTTGAGTCATCTTTAGTTTTCGAGATATCGCTAAAATAAAATTTTTAAATTTATTCCCTCGTTAATTTTGTCTGAATATTTATGCCCTTTTTAGTAACTCGAAAACTAAAGCTATCAGAAAAAAGCTAATACCAGTTTTGGAATCCTGGCATCCAATATAGTTAAGTTCGTGTTTTAAAACTGAGGCACTAAAATTTTTTTTGGAAATTATAGCCAAGCAAAATTGGTAAAAAACCCACTTTTTCGACTCTTTAACAGCGAATTGCTCGCGAACGCGAGCTGATGGAAACAATTGGATAACAGATTCGGAATCAGCACACTAAAATCCATATAAATCAGTTGTCAAAGGTCAGGCAAATTGAAAAAGGTCAAATTTTGTCAACCTGTGTAATTAATTTTTTATAGACAAGTTTGTTTTCAATACTTCGAAGGCTAATGTTCTAAAGAAAAGTATGTTATCGATAC
Organism: Pegoplata infirma; assembly: GCA_963921195.1. Taxonomy (NCBI): domain Eukaryota; kingdom Metazoa; phylum Arthropoda; class Insecta; order Diptera; family Anthomyiidae; genus Pegoplata; species Pegoplata infirma. Next base: position 95,439,532 of record OY992538.1, on the reverse strand, counting down.
TCCGATAACTAATTTCAAAAGAAAATTTATAACTTTAAAGTGAATTCAAAATCTAAAAAGAGCCTTAATTTAGGAAATTGTTCAAGCGATAACAAATTAATATATCGAAATGTCGATAAAAAACTTTTCTATAGAAAATTATTTATCGATGTATTGATGTATCGATAACAAACTTTAGCAAAGAATATTAGTTATCGACGTATCGATAACATTTTCTTCAGAAAATTTGTTATCGTTGTATAACTATATAACAAAGTTTTCTATAGAAAATTTGTTATCGATAACAAACATTTCTATAGAAAAATATTTATCGATGTATCGATAACAAACTTTTCTAAAGAAAATTAGTTATCGATGTATCGATAACAAAAATTTTTTATAGATATTTATTTATCGATAACAAACTTTTTTAACTTATAGAAAATTTGTTTTCGATACATCAATAAATAATTTCCAATCGATAACAAATTTTGTCATCGATGTGTCGATAACTAAGGTTTTCTTTAAAAATTAATTATTGATTTATTGATAACAAACTTTTTTATAAAAATTAGTTCATTATGTATCGATAACAAACTTTAGTAAGGAAAATTAGTTTTCGACATATCGATACCAAAATTTTCTATAGAAAATTTGTTATCGATGTATCTATAACAAACTTTTCTATAGAAAATTAGTTATCTATGTATCGATAACAAACTTATCTATAAAAAATAAGTTATCGATGTTTCGATAACAAACTTTTCTATAAAAAATTAGTTATCGAAAGCAAATTTTTCTATAGAAAATTTGTTATCGATACCAATCTTTTCCAGAGACAATCTTTTCCAGAGACAATCTTTTCCAGAGACAATCGATTTATGGATACAAACTTTTTTAGCGAAAATTATTTATCGATGTATCGATAACAAACTTTTCTATAGACAATTAGTTATCGATGCATCGATACTAGAGATGGGAGCTGGTCACGTGATTTGCGTGATTCACGCGTGAGTGTGAGTGATTTTCATTTCAATCACGTGAGCGTGAGTTGGAAAAAAATCTGAGTGAGTGATTTGTTAGTGAGTCATTTATTTTTTGCGTTAGTTTGCGTGATTAGATTTTTTGGTTTGCCCAATTTTTTTTTTAATTTTTTTTTTTGGAATTTTTTTTTTTTTTGGTAAGAAAATTGTATTGCGTGAGTAGATTTTGCGTGACTCACGCGTGAGCATGATTGAATCTGGCGTGAGTCACGCGTGAGCGTGAGTAAGTTTTTTATTACTCACGTGACCGTGAGTGAGCGTGAGTAAAAAAAAAATGGCGTGAGTGATTAGTGAGTGATTCGATTATTTTTTGCGTGAGCGTGAGTGAGTGTGAGTCAAAATCCACTCCCATCTCCCATCTCTAATCGATACCAAACTTTTTTTTAAGAAATTGGTTATCGACGTATCGATATGAAACTCTTTTTTTTTGGAAAATAATTTATCGATAACTTATTTTCGTTAGAAAAGTTTGTTATCGATAACTAATTTTCTATAAAAAAGTTTGTTATTGATAACTAATTTTCTATAGAAAAGTTTGTTATCGATAACTGATTTTCTATAGAAAAGTTTGTAATCGATAACTAATTTTCTATAGAAAAGTTTGCTATCGATAACTAATTTTTTATAGAAAAGTTTGTTATCGATAAATAATTTTCGTTAGAAAGTTTGTTAGCGGTAACTAATTTTCGTTAAAAATGTTTGCTATCGGTAACTAATTTTCGTTTGAAAAGTTTTTTTTATCGATAACTAATTTTGTGTAGGCAAGTTTGTTATCAATACATCTATAATTAATATTCATTAGAAAAGTTTGTTATCGATAAATAAATTTCGTTAGAAAAGCTAGTTATCGATAGCTTATTTTCCTTAGAAATTTTAGTTATCGATAACTAATTTACGTTAGAAAAGTTAGTTATCGATAATTAATTTTCGTAAAAACAGTTTGTTATCGATACATCGATAACTAATTTTCTATAGAAAAATTGGTTATCGATAACTAATTTTCTATTGCAAAGTTTGTTATCGATAGATACTAATTTTCAATTCAAAAGTTTGTTATCGATACATCGATAACTAATTTTCTTTAGAAAAGATTGTTATCGATAACGAATTTTCTGTAGAAAAGTTTGTTATCTATACATCGATAACTTATTTTCTGTAGAAAAGTTTGTTATCGATAACTAATTTTCTATAGTAAAGTATGTAATCGATACATCCATAACTAATTTTGAACAGAAAACTTTGTTATCGGTTTTCTATAGAGAGGTTTGTTATCGATAACTAATTTTCTGTAAAAAAGTTTGTTATCGATAACTAATTTTCTATAGAAAAGTTTGCTATCGATGACTAATTTTCTATTTAAAAATGTGTTATCGATAACTTATTTTGTATTAAAAAGTTTGTTATCGATAGCTTATTTTCCATAGATAACTAATTTTCTATAGAAAAGTTTATTATCAATAACTAATTTTCTATACAAAAGTTTGGTATCTATACACCGATAACTAATTTTCTTTCGATACATTGATTACTAATACAACGACAACTCATTTTCTATAGAAAAGTTTGTTATCGATATCTATTTTTCTACAAAAAAGTTTGTTTTTGATACATCGATAACTAATTGTCTATAGAAAAGTTTTTTATAGATACGTCGATGACTTATTTTCTAAAGAGGAGTTTCTTATCGATACGTCGATCGATAACTAATTGACTATAGAAAAGTTTGTTATCGACAACTAATTTTCGTTAGAAAAGTTTGTATCGATAAATAATTTTCGTTAGAAAAGTTTGTATCGATAAAACGATAAATAATTTTCGTTAGAAAAGTTTGTTATCGATAAATAATTTTCGTTAGAAAAGTTTGTTATCGATAACTTATTTTCATTAGAAAAGTTTGTTATTAATATTAGTTATTGTGTTAGAAAATCGATAAATAATTTTTCTTAGAAAAGTTTATTATCGATAAAAAATTTTCTTTAGAAAGTTTCGATACATTAATAACAAATTTTGTATAGTAAAAATTGTTAATGATAGATCGATATTTGTTATCGATACAATGATATCTAATTGTCTCTGGAAAAGATTGGTATCGATAACTAATCGATACATCGATAACTAATTTTCTATAGACAAGTTTGTTATCGATAAATAATTTTTTATATAAAAGTTTGTTATCGAAACATCGATAAATAATTTTCTACAGATAAGTTTGCTATCGAAACATCGATAACTAATTATCTATAGAAAAGTTTGTTATAGGTAAAGTTTGTATCGATTAATAAATTTCGATAGAAAATTTTGTTATCGATATGTCGATAACTAATTTTCTTTACTAAAATTTGTTATCGATACATCAATAACTAATTTTTATGGAAAATTTTGTTATCGATACATCAATAACTAATTTTAATAGAAAACCTTATAGTTATCGATACATCGATAACTAAATTTGTTATCGATTGAAAAACTTCCTAAATTTAGGTTATTCTTCTTTAGGTTATTCTTTTGAATTCACTTAAAAGTTTTGTCTCCTCCCCTAATTATTCATACATTCCAATAAAAGACAACATTCTCAAATGAAACATATTTCAGAACATGTGACACGTCAATTATCCATTTAAGTATTAATTATTCATTATCTAACAGTACTTTATTTTTATACAACCAACAAAAAAAAAACGTCACTAAAAATTTTTGTTGTATAAAATTAATAAAAAACTATTTCTTTCATAATAAATATACTACTTGAATAAAATAAACATTAATGTTTATTTTTTTTTTGTTATTTATACAAAAACAAAAGAAATACAACCCAACACAATATTTGCAAATTGGAATTAATTATCTTGGCAGCACCTGTGCATACCTATTTTTCAATTCAAGTGGTATATGTGAAGTTTTTAATTAGTCTAAAGTTTTGCACTTCACTGTGAATTGTGTCACTTGCATTAAATTAACTTATTATGCAGGCGGCACATTAGGGTTGAGACTTTTTTTGTGTTTACAACAAATTTTTATTTAGCACCACGTGATGGACAAAACCACAATATAAAAAATATTATTGCAAAAAAATTACTCAAAAATTACTTTTGAGAAAAAAAATTAAAAAAAAAAAATTTGCGATTTTTAATTTTGGAGGACCAAATTAAAGAATTGACAAATCTGATCAGATAAAATTACATATATCCAGATATTAGCGCATCATACTAAATCTAATATACAGTGCCGGTCAGAAGTATTCACACAGAGCTATAGTAGATGAAATTTGTTAAAGACAAAATTCAAAATACCCAGCAAAACTTAGATTACCAAATAAGGTATAAAATAAGGTATAGGATCTCTTATTTTATACATTGCAGCATTGATGATTTTAACAGGCGATGAGACTCAAAGTAATGAATCCACATTATCACAAAGAATACCAGTAAGGTATAAAATAAGTCATAAATTTATAACGAAGAATACGAGTAAGGTGTAAAATATATGATATTTTATAGGTTACGAGAAATGAAATAATATAGCATACCAGAAGATAATATATAAGGTGTTACGAGTAGTGAAAAAGTAATTTTGTATTAAATTTACTCACGTGATTGTAAGTGAGTGTAAGTAGATAAAATATGCTCGTGAGTGAGTGTCGTTAGAAATTTTCTGTCGTGAGCCCATCTCTAGTTTAAACTTATGCATTTTTTAAAAAATAATTATTTTTTATGTTATTGTAATGCATTATGCATCCAATTATAAATAATGCATTATTTCAAACTTTCAAATAATACATAATGTAACCAAATATAAGTCATCCATGATTTAATGTTTAGAAATAATAAATATGAAATACATTTTTTCCAATAATCATGCATTACGTAGCAAATTATTAGTAATGCATTATTTTTCACTTGAAAATAATACGTTGTGGAACAAATGTTTGGTAAGACATCCTAAAATAATGCTACAAATAAGGTATATACATTACCTGGTAATGTGTTATATAATCACTACCCATTACCAAAGTTTTGCTGGGTACCAGACATTTTTTTTATCAAACAAGTATTTTTCTTATAAAGTGTTTTGTAAGTAATTTATTAAGCTTTAATTTAAGCTTGATAGCGTCCTTATTGACCTAATAATAAATGCACTTCAGGGTCGAATGGAAAATGATAATTTTTATTGAAATTTTTTAAAAATATTTTGAAAAATATTTCAAAAATATTTTTCCAAGTTCAAAAATACAAAATTTAATTTCAAATTTTGTCTTTTACAAATTTCATCCACTATAGCTTTGTGTGGATACTTTTGACCGGCACTGTATTTTTACATGGAATGACATGTTCCTGGATAATTTTTTTTTTCGGGTAAAAGTTTCAAAATTTTATATTTCCAATAAAATAAAAATCATAACCCTACTGCACATGTTTGCATGTTTGTAAGAATTTTTCTGATATAGTGTTTTTTATTATTATAAAATTCAAGTTATTTTAACGTTAAAAAAAAGAAACTACCAGTCACCAGAGATTTAAAAGAATGTATTCTTTGAAGGCTGTGATTGGAAGTTGAAAATTTTTCAATATTGGTTTTGGTACAAGTTTCACCTAGGACTTTAGACTAAATTTTCGAATTTCATGTCGTAATACCTGCTAAACGATGGCCACTTTTGAGCTGATTGTGGTAAAATTTATGAAAAAATTTTGCAAGGTCAAGTTCAGCCCATTTGACCCATTCCGCCTCAAAAATTCGAAAATTTTGGAAAACCACGATTATCGTCCACAGACGCTGATTTTTAAACATAAAAGTCATCTTTTATCCAAATTGGTTGGAAATTCGAAAATTTTGGAAAAACCGCGATTTTAGTCCACAGATGCGGATTTTTAAACCTAAAAATTATTTTGGGAAAGATTACTCCAGCACGAGGTCACGTTTCTTTAATAATTTTTACGATGATATTGTCAAAGTAACACTTTTCAAGAAACTATTTATAAAGTTTGTTTTAAATTGATTGGTACAGTCATTTTGCAAGACTAACTCGACTTTCGGAATTCGTCCAATTTCATTGTGAAGAGTATTTAGCAAATTTACATACAAATATAAGACTTTATGTTTTGCCAATAACGATTGTCAATTTGCTAAATACTCTTGACAATGGAATTTGACGAATTCAGAAACACGTGTCGAGTAAGTCTTGCAAAATGACCGTACCAATCAATTTACAACAAACAACTTTATAAATAGTTTTTTTGAAAATTGTTACTTTGACAATATCATCGTAATAATTAGTAAAGAAACGTGACCTCGAGCTGGAGTAATATTTATCAATAGAATTTATAGGCCGAATAATAAATAATATTTATTAATTTAAAAATTAAAATAGAATTATAAAAATTATTTTTTATCCAAATTGGTCTCAAAAGTTGGAAAATGTTAAAAATTGTTAAATAGTCTAAAAATTATATTTTGAGAAATTTTTTTTTAAAAAATATAAAAACACGATTTTGGTCTGAAAATGCTGATCAGCATCTTTGGACCAAAATCGCAGATCACCATTTTTGGTCCAAAATCGCGTTTTTATATTTTTTTAATATTTTTTAGATAACACACTTAACATTTTCCAACTTTTGAGACCAATTTGGATAAAAACATATTTTTATGTTTAAAAATTAGCATCTGTTTATCAAAATCGCGGTTTTTGATTTCTTTTAATATTTTTTCAATAAATTACGCAAAATTTCAAAATTTTTCAGCCGGATTTGGTCAAAAAATTCGGTCTTGAATTTTGGTCGAAATATGTACGTAATTATTTCCAAATTTTACCGCTGGTTGCCGACTGAATATAACCTTGCAAAATTTTTTCATAAATTTCGCCACAATCAGCTCTAACGTGGCCATCGTTTGGAAGGTATTACGAAATGCAATACGAATATTTAAATATGACAGTAAGCCGTACTTTGCACCCTCCGTGTTTAAAGGTTGTAAATCCATTAAGTATATGGAGCATTCCATGTGAAATCGGACACTTTGAAATTTTTTTTTTTAGATTTTCCCAATTTATTTACAGTTTTTAGTACCCTTCAAAAACCCCTTCGTGGAAAATTTTCAGATTTTTTTGATGACCCGTTCAAAAGATATCGAATTTTTAAAAATTGGTAGTTTGTTCCTTTACTCAAACTTCTTTTACTCATAACTGCTTCAATAATGGTCCGAATTTCATTTTTTTTTTTCAAACATTTTGTTTTTTGCGTACTTTTTAAAAAAAAATCTTAAAAGCGCTCTAGTATGCGATTTTTAAGTTTTTAAATTTAAATCTCATTTTTGTGTAAAACTTCTATCGATTCTACAAATTTTTTGCCCAGGAGGATCGTGGGATAACAATTATTACTATTTTTTAAAATTTTTTGAAAAAAATTTATTGTAATTTTTCAATCTTAAAATAATTTCTACTGCTCCAATGGTGCGTCATAGGGGGGTCATTTATAAGACCGACCCCATTATTTTTTACGTCTTAACATTTCTTTGGAACAAACTAATACCCTATCTCTAATTTCTAAGGGGGCTCCCACACAAAACGACATTTTTTTAAATTTGCTCCAACCGCTCTAACTGCCCTAATATTGCCCTTAGAGCAACAAAATTAGTGACCGACCCACAAAATTTTTTTAGTCCAAACATTTTCTCTGAACACACCTACCCTCTATCTTTAACTGTTAAGGCGGTCCCCCATACAATTTTTTTTTATTTTTTTGAAAATTTGTTTTATTTAATCAGCTTCTACCGGTCCAATGGTGCGTCCGAGAGGGGTCATTAGTGAGACCGACCCCCATTTTTTTTACCCTCCAACATTTTTGTAAAACATACCTACGCCCTATCTCCACTCCCTAAGTAGGCCCCCAAATAACAGTTAGAGCAAATTTTATAAAAATGTAATTTTGAATGGAAGCCTACTTACCGATTGGAGATAGGGCTGTGACATCTTTTACAAAAATGTTGGAGGGTAAAAATAAATGGGGGTCGGTCTCACTAATGACCCCTCTCGGACGCACCATTGGACCGGTAGAAGCTGATTAAATAAAACAAATTTTCAAAAAATAAAAAAATGTATGGGGACCGCCTTAACGATTAGAGATAGAGGGTAGGTGTGTTCACAGAAAATGTTTGGATTAAAAAAATATTGTGGGTCGGTCATACATTTTGTTGCTCTAAGGGCACTATTAGGGCAGTTAGAGCGGTTGGAGCAAATTTTAAAAAAATGTCGTTTTGTGTGGGAGCCCCCTTAGAAGTTGGAGATAGGGTATTAGTTTGTTCCAAAGAAATGTTAAGACGTAAAAATTAATGGGGGTCGGTCTTATAAATGACCCCTCTATGACGCACCATTAGAGCAGTAGAAATGATTTTAAGATTGGAAAATTACAATAAATTTTTTTCAAAAAATTTAAAAAAATAGTAATAATCGTTATCCCACGATCCTCCTGGGCAAAAAATTTGTAGAATCGATAGAAGTTTTACACAAAAAAAATTCAAAAAAAAATCGAAGAGTACAAACATTTTCAAAAACGAGATTTAAATTTGAAAACTTAAAAATCGCATACTTTAAGAATTTTTTGGGATTTTTTTTTAAAAGTACGTAAAAAAACAAAAATTTTGAAGAAAAAAAATTGAAATTTGGACCATTATTCAAGAAGTTATGAGTAAAAGAAGTTTGAGTTAAGGAACAAACTACCAATTTTTAAAAATTCGAACGGGTCATCAAAAAAATCTGAAAATTTACCTTGAAGGAGTTTTCGAAGGGTACTAAAAACTGTAAACAAATTAAGAAAATCTAAAAAAAATTTTTTTCAAAGTGTCCGATTTGACATGGAATGCCTCATATTTATTATTGATCTATGATCGATTCTAAGACATTTTAGCAAAGTCCGTCTGTCCTTTCCTTCGTCTGTTTAAAGCACAATTTTTCCCCTTGAAGAACTAAAGCAACATCTGAAAAACGCTATTTTCTACACGTTTTTTTGTTAAACCAAAAAAAAAACATTTTTGTGTCGGATGAATTTCAAGGTCCTGCATTTACAGCACCGATTAGCAAATTCCATTTTTTCGACCCGCCTTCTTTTGTGGGCGTGAATATTGCAAATAATTTAAATAATGATAAAATTGTGTTACATAAGTGTGAAACTCATATAAATTTGTGTAAACATTTATAGCAAGGGAGAAAGGTACCCCTCAAAGTCCCCCACCGACATTTACATTTACAAAAAAGTTCCATTAAAGAACACATTCTTTCAAAAGTCTGCCTTAAAGAACATACATATATCCATGACTTCTAAACTTCAGGGTAGAGGAAATTACAACAAACAAAACATAATTGTAATGAATGGCTGAATTCTATGTCAAAGTAAATGTAGGTACTTTTTTAAAGTTAGTACCTACGTGAAGTATAAGTCATCATAATAAATTTAAAAGCAAAAAATGTATAAAATTCCCACAACACTTGTATTTCCACTCACTGTAGATTTTTCTATAGAATATTAAAAATTCTATAGAATACGTACGAAAAAACACATGATACTTCAAAAAAAAAATAAGAAAATAAATAAAAAACGGAAGCTTAAAAAAAGGTACGAGTACGTTTCATTTGAGTGAAAATTGCATGCAATAAATTTTATTGAAAAAAAAAAAATGGGGGAAGAAAATTTTGTTAAGAGTCTGATGGAATTCAAGTATCATTCAAATTTTCATAATGAATTAGTAAGGAAATCTTTTGAAAAAATAATAGATTAAACATCTCAACTTGAAGGCATCATGAAAATGTAATTCACATACAACGTGTAAACAAGATTTACCTAAGCTGCCTTATTAATACCTTGAGATTTTATGAAATTTCATTTGTTTATAATTAAGTTAAGATTAAATACAAATAAGCACGCAATTTATATTTTTTTGTAAAATTTTGCTAAAAAAATCTTAGTTGCTGTCTCAGATGAAAACTTAGGTACAGACAAAAAAAATTTTACCAAGTACTTGGGAGGATATGCGTTTTTAAAGTTTTTTAGCATACATTATGCAAAAAAATAGCATCTTTTTACCAAGTTTTTGCTTGTTTTTGATAAAAGTTTAGAAAATATTCAGAAGAGTATATAACCTTGTGTAATTTTACAAACCTTAACCAAAATTATGCAAAAACTTGGTAAAATGTTACAAAATTTTTCATAATTAATGCAAAAAACTTTAAAAACGCATATCCTCCCAAGTTATTGGTAAAATATTTTTTTGTGTGTCGGATTTTAGAGTTAGCACTTAAGTTTTTTCTTTAAGTACTGCATGTAAAATCCGGCCTTAATAACTTATAGATAAACTTATATTATATACTAATTTCCAATATTTTTGTAAAGTTTTACAAAGTTTGTGTAAAATTTTACAAAGTTTTTTTGTTAATTTTTTACAAAGTTTTTTTTTTGTAAATTTTTACAAAGGTTTTGTATTTTTTACAAAGGTTTTGTATTTTTTTAAAAAGTTTTGTAAATTTTTGCAATGTTTTTGTTAATTTTCACAATGTTTTTTGAAAAATTTTTAAAAAGTTTTTGTAAATTTTTAAAAAGTTTTTGTAAATTTTTAAAAAGTTTTTGTAAATTTTTAAAAAGTTTTTGTAAATTTTTACAAAGTTTTTTGTAAATTTGGTAAATATTTACAAAGTTTTATAATTTTTTTCAGTTTTTTAAGCTTTACAAAGTTTTTGTAAATATTTTTACAAGGTTATCGTTAATTTTTACAAAGTTTTTAGAGTCCGACCGAATATTCGGGTTCGGTCTCGGTTTCGGCCGAATAATGGGGTTTCGGCCTCTATTCGGTATTCGGCAAAATTTTGGCCGAATATTAGCCGAAACCGAAACTTTTTGGTATTTTAAAAAATATATAAAAAAGTCGCTAAATTTTTTAATTTCGTGTTCCAAATTACTTGTTTCAGTTCACTTGAACAAAACGAAGCAAGGTTATCCAATAAATGTACTACGGTTACAGTTCAAATATTTTTTTCCTCTCAATCCACTAAGAAATTTACAATTTTTTTGCAGGTTTTTTAAAAAATATAATTTTTTTTATAAATACAACAATTCCTATGGGTTCAAAACATTAAGTCCTGTATATTTATCTATAATTTTTTTATTCATGTTAGGCGGCAATTTTTTAAGTTTCGGTTTCGGTTCGGTTTCGGCCGAATATCTCTTTTTGGCCGAATATTCGGTTTGGTTTCGGTTCGGCCTCGAAAAACTGGTTTCGGTCGGACTCTAAAAGTTTTTGTTAATTTTAAAGTTTTTGTTTATTTTAAAGTTTTTGTTAATTTTAAAGTTTTTGTTAATTTTTGAAAGTTTTTGTTAATTTTAAAGTTTTTGTAAAATTTTACAAAATTTTTTTAATTTTTTACAAAGTTTTTGTAATATTTTACAAAGTTTTTGTAATTTTGTACAAAGTTTTTGTAATTTTTAAAAGGTTTTGTAAATTTTTGCAAAGTTTTTGTTTATTTTAAAGTTTTTGTTAATTTTTTTAAAGTTTTTGTTAATTTTTAAAGGTTTTTTTTAATTTTAAAGTTGTTGTAATATTTTACAAAATTTTTGTAATTTTTTACAAAGTTTTTGTAATTTTTTACAAAGTTTTTGTAATTTTGTACAAAGTTTTTGTAAATATTTACAAAGTTTTATAAATTTTTACACCGGTTTTGTTTATTTTTACAAAGTTTTTGATAGCTTAACAAAGTTGTTGTAAATTTTTAAAAAGCTTTTGTAAATTTTTTATAAGTTTTTAAAAAGTTTTTGTAAATTTTTACAAAGTTTTTTTTTTTAATATTTAAGTTTTTGTAAAATTTTGAGGAATGTTATTCTAGCTCAAGGTCATATTTCTTTAACTTATCATTACGATGATATTGTCAAAGTAACAATTTTCAAAAAAACTATTTATAAAGTTGTTTGTTTTTATACCCTCCACTTAGTGATAGAGGGTATATATAAGTTTGTCATTCCGTTTGTAACTCATCGAAATATCGATCTGGGACCCCATAAAGTATATATATTCATGATGCGCGATCGATTTTAAGACACTGTCTGTCTGTCTGTGGAAAATGCTGTCGCGGACAAAATATTGCACAGAGATGACTGAAACTTAACATATTTATTGGAAGTTCTCCCGAGGAGTTTGGTATTGCATTTGAGCGATATCGGTTTAGCGGTTCAAAAGTTATGAACGAAAATGTAAGCACAACTCAAAAATTTCAGTACATTCAACATAACCTAAAAATACTAAATGCTTTAATTCGGCTTCTGGTTGACATATGTGAACATAATTGAACACCAAATGGTATTTAAACAAGTACGAACATATTTTTTGAAAAAAGCAAAAAATCGCGGTTTTTACCAAAATTTTTTTTTCAAAAAATTTTTTTTTTTTCAAAAGTAATTTCCTTTTAAATAAAGTTTTTTGCAATAATCTTTTTGAAATTGTGGAGGGTATCACTACATTCGGCAAGGCCGAATTTAACTTTTTTACTTGTTAATTGATTGGTTTGGTCATTTTGCAAGACTTACTAAGCAAAATGACAATCGTTTGCTAAATACTCTTGACAATGGAATTTGACGAATTCCGAAACACGTGTCGATTAAGTCTTGCAAAATGACCAAACCAATCAATTTAAAACAAACAACTTTATAAATAGTTTTTTTGAAAATTGTTACTTTGACAATATCATCGTAAAGAAATATGACCTTGAGCTAGAATAATATTTCTAAAAATAGAATTTTAAAGGTCGAATAATAAATAATTTTTATTAATTTAAAAATCAAAACAGAGTTTTTGTAAAATTTAACAAAATTATTGTAATTTTTTACAAAGTTTTTTAATTTTTTAGTAAACTTTAAAATTTTTCTTTTAAATATTTACTAAGTTTTTAGTAAATTTTGACAAAGTTTTTGTAATTGTTTACAAAGTTTTTTGTAAATTTGGTAAATATTTACAAAGTTTTATAATTTTGTATTGTTAAGTTTAACAAAGTTTTTGTTAACTTTTTTGAAAATAACTAAGTTTGTGTAAATATTTTTTTTTAAAATCTATTCTATTTAAAATAACAAATAAAATATTTTAAAAAGCATTTGTAAAAATTTTCAAATTTGTATGTAAACTAAACGAAGTTTTTGCAAATTTAAACAAAATTTTTGTAAATTTGCTTACAAAGTTTTTGTAAATTTTTACAAAGTTTTTGTAAAATCTTATACAGTTTTTTTTGTTAATCTTTACTAAATTTTTTGTTAATGTTTACCAAGTTTTTGTAAATTTTTACCAAGTTTTTGGAAGTTTTTACAAAGTTTTTGTCTAAATAACTTAGCTGTTGAAAAAAAATTGTTAAAAAACCCCATTCTTCGACTTAAAATTAAATTTTTGTCATTAAAAAAAATATTACATAAAATATTTAAATTTTCTAGAATAAACTTTATTTTCGTATACATGTTAATTTTTATTTTTCTTACTACACAATAAATTTTCTAAATAATAACTAAACAATTATGTAGATACAAGTGCAAAATACAAATTTATATTAAAATTTACTACAATAGTTCCAAGTAGTGTCTGGTTTTTAGTTGTTGATCGTATTATTAATCAATTTATTTTTTCACTTTACTTTTAATGTTTTTTTTTTTTTGTAGAAATAGTATAAATTACACTGTGCAACAAATTTCGCTTTGAGCCTCAATGGCTTCAACGCCATATGAAAGTATAACATCAAACAGACAAAATTTCCAAAGAGTTTTGCAAAGTCCGTTCGGATTTCTTTTTTATGGCCCACTTAAGTTTTTAAATTTTTATCAAAGGCGTTTGGAAACACAGAAGTCTAATTATATGGCGTTCTAGCCATTGAGGCTAATTTTTCTTGTTGCACAGTGTTATCTATTAAAAACGATTGTATGTTGTTTGTATTATGGATTTATTTCACTTTTCTTATAAACTGCAAAACTTACATAAGAGAAAAATTAAAATTATATTAAAGATTTAGTTTTTCAAATACAAAAAAAAAAAACATAATTTTATATTACATGACAATACACTCTAAAAAATTCTATAAAATGAACGGAAGCAAAATTTAAAATTTTCTATAGAAAAATTTTGAGATATTGATTTATTTTTTATTAAGAAATATTTTTTTGATTTATTAAGTTACCAGCGATTGTAATATTTTGTAGCATACGCTAAACAAAAACCCTGCCAAATTACTAGAAAAAGTCTAGTAATTCCATTTTACCAATATTTGACAGTTATCCTTTTTTTAACAAAAAATTTTCGATCGAAATTTAAATTTTTTTTTTTTGTAATTTAACAAAAAAGTTGTAAATTTACAATTTTATTTGTAAAAAGCTTGTAACATTACAAAAAAGCTCGTAGTTTTTAGTAGGAGTTCTCGTAAAGTAAGAGTTATCAAAAAATCTAGTAAAGTAACGAAAAAATTGTAAATTTACAAATTTATTGGTAAAAAACTTGTAAAATTATAAAATTATTGGTAAAAAGCTTGTAAAATTACTAGAAATTCTTGTCAAATAGGAGGTAGCAAAAACTAAAAATAATAAGTTTTTCTTGTAATTTTGCAAGGTTTTTTTTTTTTTTGAGTGTATAGAAAAAATCTCAGATTCTGATACATTTTTTTATAGAAAAATTCTCAGATTATTCCTAGACTCAAAAAAAAACTTGTCAAACTTCTAGAAAAAGTCTAGTAATCCTATTTTACCAATATTTGACAGTTTTCCTTGTTTTTAACAAAAAATTTTTGATGGAAATTTTTTTTTTGTAATTTTACAATATTTTTTGTAATTTTACAAATTTCCAAGGTTTTTGCAAAAAAAAAAAATCTAGTAGATTCACAAGAATTCCTTGCAAGTTTTATTGCCCCAAAAAATTTGTAAATGTAAAATTTTATTGGTAAAATTACAGAAAGGTTCGTACACTCAAAAAAAAACTTTCCTACACTCAAAAAAAAAAACCTTGTAAAGTTATCAAAAAATCTCGTGATTTTACGAGGCTATTCTCGTTAAATAGGAGGTAGGTAAAATTCTCGTAAAATTACCAGGATTTTCTCGTAATTTTGAATGCGCCAAAAATTGGTGAAATAACCAATTTTATTGGTAAAAATATAGTTTTAAAACCGGAAAATTAAAAAAAAATTTGGGGAAAATTAAAAAAAATTTAAAAATAAATGGGGCTCGGTCTCACTAATGACCCCTCTCGGAAGCACCATTGGACCGGTATAAACTGATTAAATAAAACAAATTTACAAAAAATAAAATAAATTGTATGGGGACCGCCTTAACAGTTAAAGATAGAGGGTAGGTGTTTTCAGAGATAATGTTTGGACTAAAATAATATTGTGGGTCGGTCATACATTTTGTTGCTCTAAGGGCACTATTAGGGCAGTTAGAGCGGTTGGAGCAAATTTTAAAAAATGTCGTTTTGTGTGGGAACCCTCTTAGAAATTGGAGATAGGGTATAAGTTTGTTCCAAAGAAATGTTAAGACGAAAAAATTAACGGGGGTCGGTCTTATAAAGGACCCCTCTATGACGCACCATTGGAGCAGTAGAAATGATTTTAAGATTGGAAAATTACAATAAAATTTTTTCAAAAATTTTAAAAAATAGTAATAATCGTTATCCCACGATCTTCCTGGGCAAAAAATTTGTAGAATTGATAGAAGTTTTACACAAAAAAATTTCAAAAAAATCGAAGAGTACAAACATTTTCAAAAATGAGATTTAAATTTTAAAACTTAAAAATCGCATACTAGAGCGCTTTTAAGAATTTTTTGGGATTTTTTTTTAGAAAGTACATAAAAAACCAAAAATTTTGAAAAAAAAATTTTAAATTTGGACCAGTATTAAAGAAGTTATGATTAAAAGAAGTTTGAGTAAAGGAACAAACTACCAATTTTTAAAAATTCGATATCTTTTGAACGGGTCATCAAAAAAATCTGAAAATTTACCACGAAGGAGTTTTCGAAGGGTACTAAAAACTGTAAACAAATTGGGAAAATCTAAAAAAAAAAATTTTTCAAAGTGTCCGATTTCACATGGAATGCCCCATATACTTTATGGGGTCCTAGACCGATATTTCGATGAGTTACAAACGGAACGACAAACTTATATATAGCCTCTATCACTAAGTGGAGGGTATAAAAAAAATCCATGGGCGTCTTTTTTTTTGGGGGTGGGGGGGGGGGGGGGGTTGGTGGGAGACGTTAGGGGGCACCTTCCCCTTGCGATTTTTAACTTTTTCTGATATAAGAATGTTGCATTTGCTTAGCAAAAGTACAAAAAACCCTGCAAAAAATGCGGTTTTTCTAAGGATGGTTTAGTTCTCCAAGGGGGAACTTTTTCCCCCTTTGTCCGATTTTGCCCATTTCCGAGCTTCATCTGCCTAGGAATATAAGACATATTCGTGCCAAACTTCGGAAATCTAGCTCTATTATTTTGGACTGTATCGCTAGAATGTCTTAGAATCGATCACTGATCAATAAAATATATACTTTATGGGGTCCTAGACCGATATTTCGATGCGTTACACACGGAATGACAAAGTGTGGTTGGAGGATATAAAAATGGTAACTTTCAAGAAAAAATGGTAAATATGTATAGAAAAATGGTAAATTTACAAAAAACAAGTGAGAGTTACATTCGGCTGTGCCGAATCTTTTATACCCTCCAAAATGTAGAAAACACTATAAAAAAATGCAGGGGCGTCTTTTTTTTTGGGGGGAGGGGGGGGGGGTTAGTGGGTGACGTTAGGGGCACCTTTCCCTTGCTATTTTGAACTTCTTCTGATATAAGAAAATGGCATTTGCTTAGAAAAAGTACAAAAAACCCTGCAAAAAATGGTGTTTTAAAATTGTAATATTACAAAAAAAAATGTAAATTTCGATCGAAATTGTTTTGTTAAAAAACAAGGAAAACTTTCAAATATTGGTAAAATGGGATTTCGAAACTATTTCTAGTAATTTAACAAGGTTTTTTTGTGTGTTCACATAAAATTTGACCAATATTTGACAGTTTTTCTTGTTTTTATCAAAAAATTTTCAATCGAAATTTAAATTTTTTTGTAACTTCACATTTTTTTTGTAATTTTAAAAATTTCCAAGAGTTCTCAGAGTTTTCCTACCCGACTAAAAATAAATATACAGGTCCATATATAATTTGAAATTGAGCCATATATAATTTAATATGTCCCAACACGTATTTGGATAAAATAAGATGATGAAATTGGTGGATCAAAATAGCTCAAAATTTGTTATATTAGATTGAATATGATCGTTTTTGATCCGAATATTGGGTTTATCTAATTTGATATAATTGTATATAATTTTATATCGTAAGATAAAATATGTTGAATTTTGCATAAAATATTTTTTTTATCTCATAATTTTCAAATTTATCCCAAATTTTTTTCGGGAAATACAAAAAAAATTGCAAAAAAAAAAATTTGTGTCCGGGACTTAGAAATTTTAAAAAAATCGAAATTTAAAAAAAAAATTCTTAAAACTTTGTTAATAATAATAATAATTTACTTCAAAACGCAAAAAATGTACCAAAAATGTTTTTTATCCAGGACTTAGAAAATTCTACAAAACTTTTTCAGGACTTGCAAATTTTTTTTTTTGTTTAAATCATTTTTAATGAGATTCTTAACTCCAAAACGCAAAAGTTATTTGTGTCTGGAAATTTAAAAAATTTTCTCGGGACTTAGAAAACTTTTTTTCCCCCGATTCGGCACCATATATATATGTATATCTCATCTTGTATGAGGTCAGACATGGAGTTGTATATCATATATGTATTCATCTAATCTTGTATGAGGAGTCATATAAAATATTATATGCAATATCTAATTTAATAAAGCTTTATATATTGTATGTGGAGCAACACATGATTCGATATCCTTTTATATGGCACCATATTAAATTTTGGATGTAAAACTTAATACAAGATACATTTACATACAATTATGTAAAGTACTGTGTATGGCCATATATAAATATTAGTGCCCCCCATTTCCCGGTTCTCGGTATTCCCGGGAATACCGGTAGTCCCGGTTCTGGAACCGGTTTCCCGGTTCTAGATATATTCCCGGGAATACCGGTATTCCCGGTTCTGATCCTGGTACCGGTTCTCAAAAACCAAAAATATACTATACCATAAAATATTTAAATTACACTATTTAATCAGTATTTCAGTAATATTTAGTTGTGTTTGTAAAATTATTTAAAAATCATGCAACTATTTTTTCTTAAATTTAAAAAAACACATTGAAAATGGTGTTTTTCACATGTTTCGTATTTTTTTTTGGTAAAAGCAAAGAAAAAATTTTAATTGTGCAAAATTTTACAAAATATTCATACCGGTAGTCCCGGGAATACCGTCAGAACCGGAACCGGGAATACCGGTATTCCCGGGAATGAATTAAGAACCGGGAAACCGGTACCATTTCCCGGTAATACCGAGAACCGGGAATACCGGTATTCCCGGTACTACGGTACTGACCGTTGGCACTAATAAATATATTAAATAATATGTTACCATATCTAAACTTTTTTAGTCGGGTATAGAAAAATTCTACACTCAAAAAAATAAACTGGTAAAACGCCTGGTAAAATGCCTTGTAATCCCGTTCTACCAATATTAAACAATTTTCCTTGTTTTTTAACAAAAAATCTAGTACTTTGCTCAAACGAGAACTACAGTTTTATTGGTAATTTTACAAATTTATTTCCGTAATTGTATTCTACCATTTTGAAAGGTTATTTTACAAAAAAAAACTGTAATTTTACAACAACTTTTTTATTACGACGAATCTAGTTGAATTAAAAAAAACTGTTATTTTACAAAAATTATCTTATACGAGGATTTATGTTGTTTAACAAAAAAAAAAAAAAATTTTTTAAAAAATTTTTCAAGTCACGGACAAAAATTTTTTTTATTATTGTAAAATATTTAAAAAAAATTTTACAAAATTTTGAAAAATTTATTACGAGGATTCTAGTTAATTTGCCAAAAAAACAGTTATTTTACTTAAATGATTTTTTTACTAGGATTTATGTTGTTTAACAAAAACTTTTTATTTTTTTGTAAATTTACCATTTTAATTTGTAAATTTACCATTTTTTTAAACATATTTACCATTTTTTCTTGTAAGTTTACCATTTTCTTTTTATTTTTCCGGTTTTAAAACAATATTTTTACCAATAAAATTGGTTATTTTACCAATTTCTGGCGCATTCAATTACCAGGAAATCCTTGTAATTTTACGAGAATTTTACCTACGTCATATTTTACGAGAATAGCCTCGTAAAATCACGAGATTTTTTGGTAACTTTACAAGTTTTTTTTTTTGAGTGTAAGATTCCGAAAAATTTTGTGATTCTTCGCATTTCTCCTAGAAAAAAATTCTCTGATTATTGTTATTTTTCTCTCTAAAAATGCTTTAATTTTCACGCAGAGTTTTTCGCCATTTTGTTTTACGCGTTATTTTTTTTTCTCAAAATAAAATCCTTTTACCAAAAACTGTTTTCCGGCGGAATGCATACAAGATCTCCATATTAAAATGCTTATAAATAAATATCACTAACTATTTAACAAATACACTCAAAGAAAATTCTATGTAGAATCGTCACAGGAGGGCTTTTGTGTTCATTTAACAATATGTACTCGGTATATCTATGATGATTAAATGCAGTTGAAAATAATGATGACAATATAATTTAAATTATTCATTCTAAACAACTTGTCATTTTGTTGCCTTTAATATAAATCTTAAATAATAAATTTTTTTATAAATCTTTTATATTTCAATTAATTTAACAAATTTTATATTATAAAGAAGATTTCATAATTTTTATTCTTATAAACACATGCGTAGTACAAGTTCAATGACAATTAAATGCATTATTATGCTGCAAACAAAAAGAAGAAAAAAAAAATAAAATTAATTAAAGAAACTTTTATATTCAATAACCTAGGCTAACATTTTTTTTTAATTGAAATAAATTTAAATTGAATTTTATTTGTATTGTTTGTATTTAATAAATTTCAACAACTTTTTTTTTTTTGTTTAACTTTATAAAGTTTTTTGTTTAAGTTTTTGTTATATAAATAGATTTTAAGTTTTGAAACTTAAGTTTTAAGGGTTTGTAACCTCATTTATTTTCACAATATGAAAATAAATAAAACAAATTAATAAATATTTGAAAATTTTATCAAGGAGTATCAATACTAAAGAGATCTGAACTCGCTCTTCTTCTGTTAAAGCCGCTCTTAAATTCCCTTTGCTAAGTCCGCCATCGAACTGGACGTTTGATCAAACCAAAAAAAATCCCTTAAGTTCGATATAAACAAAAAAAAAGTGTTGCAGTTTGGCGATTTTCAGACTAAAGCTAGCGTTTTTTTTCATCTAGCTGTAAAAAAAGTTTTTTTTGTGGATTATCGGGAAATCCAATGACTTTTTATTTGCTGACAATTTGTTTTAAACACTTTTAAAGGTATTTCCTAAATAATATTAACATAAAAATTATAAATTGATACATTTTTTTTTAAATTTATTAAGCGCTTTTTCGATATAAAAAGTTAGCATTATTTGTCAAACCAACAATGTTAATTTAACATTATCGTATATCGTACCTTCTGTTAAAAAGTTCCAAAATATTAAGAGCGGGAGACAAAGAGCTTGATTTTATTATGTTTTTTAACAGAGATGGGCTACACTCAAAAAAAAAAACTTGTAAAGTTACCAAAAAATCTCGTGATTTTACGAGGCTATTCTCGTAAAATATGACGTAGGTAAAATTCTCGTAAAATTACAAGGATTTCCTGGTAATTGAATGCGCCAGAAATTGGTAAAATAACCAATTTTATTGGTAAAAATATTGTTTTAAAACCGGAAAAATAAAAAGAAAATGGTAAACTTACAAGAAAAAATGGTAAATATGTTTAAAAAAATGGTAAATTTACAAATTAAAATGGTAAATTTACAAAAAAATAAAAAGTTTTTGTTAAACAACATAAATCCTAGTAAAAAAATCATTTAAGTAAAATAACTGTTTTTTTTGGCAAATTAACTAGAATCCTCGTAATAAATTTTTCAAAATTTTGTAAAATTTTTTTTAAATATTTTACAATAA
Organism: Pegoplata infirma; assembly: GCA_963921195.1. Lineage (NCBI taxonomy): Eukaryota > Metazoa > Arthropoda > Insecta > Diptera > Anthomyiidae > Pegoplata > Pegoplata infirma. Next base: position 95,418,339 of record OY992538.1, on the reverse strand, counting down.
TAAAAAAAATTTTTGTCCGTGACTTGAAAAATTTTTTAAAAAATTTTTTTTTTTTTTTGTTAAACAACATAAATCCTCGTATAAGATAATTTTTGTAAAATAACAGTTTTTTTTAATTCAACTAGATTCGTCGTAATAAAAAAGTTGTTGTAAAATTACAGTTTTTTTTTGTAAAATAACCTTTCAAAATGGTAGAATACAATTACGGAAATAAATTTGTAAAATTACCAATAAAACTGTAGTTCTCGTTTGAGCAAAGTACTAGATTTTTTGTTAAAAAAACAAGGAAAATTGTTTAATATTGGTAGAACGGGATTACAAGGCATTTTACCAGGCGTTTTACCAGTTTATTTTTTTGAGTGTTGTAAGGGATTTGTGGTGCAATTTTTTAACCATTTAGAAATGAAAAAAAAAAAACATTCTGAAAAAAGTACATTCTGAAAAAAGTACTTTTTTCAGAATGTTTTTTTTTTTATTAAAGTATCCGACATTTCAAATTTCAAGTATCTGGAAAAATTTTTTCAGTATATATTAAAAGTACTCTTTTTTAATCCCGCTAACAAACGGAATTTCCAAAAAGTACTTTTTCCAGAATGTTTTTTACCAAAGGCTCCTACATTCCAAATTATAATTTTTTCAGGAAATATAAAAAGTACCAAAAGTACACATTTTTACCCCGCTAAAAACGGAATTTCGAAAAAAGTACTTTTTCCAGAATATTTTTTCTAGGATATATTAAATAAAAGTACTCTTTTTATTCCCACTAACAAAGGGAATTTCCAAAATGTTTTTTACCAAAGGATCCTACATTCCAAATTATAATTTTTTCAAGAAATATAAAAAGTACCAAAAGTACAAATTTTTACCCCGCTAAAAACGGAATTTCAAAAAGTACTTTTTCCAGATTTTTTTTCGGAATGTTTACAACTTTTAAGATTCTGGGACCATTTTTTTCAGGAAATTTTAATGTACCAAAAGTAAAATTTTTTTGTCCCGCTAAAAAACGGAATTTGGAAAAAGTACTTTTTCCATATATTTTTTTACCGAAGGATTTTACATTCCAAATTTTAAGCTTCTAGGATACTATTTCAGGACAATTTTGAGACAATTTAGTGATGTCCGTCCGTCCGTCTATGTAAACGTTGTGAGCACGATACAGTGCCCAATTTCTGTAACTATGCGAAAAGTTTTCGCATCGAGAAAAAATAAATAATATTGTAGTCATTTAGTTTTCTACAGGGTGAGTACAATGATGCTAGTGTTAAAAACATCGAATACAAAAATAAAATCAAAGCTTTTTTCTGACGCACTCTGTGACATACTGGATGACTATAACGTTATTTTATTTTTTTCGATGCGAAAACTTCTCGCATAGTTACAGAAATCGGGTACAGGTTACAATTATCAATCGATTTGTATGCAATTTATAACTTAAGCTTTCTTTGGCCTAAGGACGAAGCCTTCAAAAAAAAAATCGGTCCATGTTTATTCCTAGCCCATATACAAACGTTCCGATTGGCCAACTAGCTTAAATGACTCTATTTACCGTATTATTATAGATATCCTTTTGAAATTGGACAGGTAAACGTATTTTTATTCACAAATCACCACTAAATTTTAAAGGAATCGAACCAGTTCTTCTTGAAGCTCTCAAAAAAAAAACCTTGTAAAATTACAAGAAAAGTTTGTAACTTTTTTTTGCTACCTCCTATTTGACAAGAATTCCTTGTTATTTTACAAGCTTTTTACCAATAATTTTGTAAGTTTTTTACCAATAAAAATGTAAATTTACAATTTTTTTGACTCGATAAAACTTACAACGAGGTTTCGTGACTTTACTAGATTTTTGCTACCTACTATTTTATGAGAATTTCTAGTAAAAATTACGAGCTTTTTGTAATTTTACAAGATTTTTACCAATAAAATTGTAAATTTACAACTTTTTTGGCGAAATAAAACTTACAAAGAATTCTCGTAAATTAACAAGATTTTTTTTTGTAAAAAACCTTGGAAATTTGTAAAATTACAAAAAAAAATTCTAAAATTACAAAAAAAGTTGTAAAATTACAAAAAAAAATTAAATTTCGATCGAATTTTTTTTAAAAAACAAGGAAAACTATCAAATATTGGTAAAATGAGATTACGAGACTTTTCCTAGTAATTTGACAAGGGTTTTTTTTGTGTGTACAAACAAAATGTTGATAAAATATTTCCTATTTTCATGAATTTTCACAGATTTATGTGAATATTGGGAGGGTGGTTTGTATGGGGAAGAACTGGTCCGACTCCTTTAAAATTTGAAATGAGGATTTGTGAATTCAAAATATGTTTACCTGCCAAGTTTCGAAAGGATACCTACACACAAAAAAAACTTGTCAAATTACTAGAAAAAGTTTCGAAATTCCATTTTACCAATATTTGACAGTTTTTCTTGTTTTTTAACAAAAATAGTTTTTATCGGAATTTACAGTTTTTTTGTAATTTTACAATTTTTTTTGTATTTTTACAAATTTCAATGGATTTTTTACAAAAAAATCTAGTAAATTTACGAGAAATCCTTTTACTGTTTATTGCGCCACAAAAGTTGTAAATTTACAATTTGTAAAAATCTTGTAAAATTACGAAAAACCTGGTAATTTTTACTAGAAATTCTCGTAAAATAGGAGGTAGAAAAAAAGTTTTATGGCGTATAAAAAATTGTAAATTTACAATTTTTTTATTGGTAAAAAGTTTGTAAAATTACAAAATTATTGGTAAAAAGCTTGTAAAATTACAAGGAATTTTTGTCAAATAGGAGGTAACAAAAAATATAAGTTTTTCTTGTTATTTTTTTTGAGGTGTATAAAAGTACCAAAAGTACAATTTTTTACCCCGCTAAAAAACGGAATTTCGAAAAAGTACGTTTTCCATAATTTTTTTTTATCAAAGGATTTTACATTCCAAATTTTAAGTGTCTAGGATTACTGATTCAGGAAATATTAAAAGTACCAAAAGGACACTTTAACCCCTTTTACCCCCCCCCCTCCCCACAGAAATGGAATTTAGACATTTCTTATAGAAATTTTTAGTTTAACGAAATAGTTGTATTTTAAAATATTTTTTTTTTAATTCTCCTTTAAAAAATAATATTGAAATGGTACCTTTTAAATATTCTCTTTAAATTGCTACTTTTATAAAAAAGTTTTAAATTTAAATTGTACTTTTATCAAATGGTTCTTGTATAAAAATCAGCTTTCAGAAAATGGTACCTTTTAAAATTATACTTGATTAAAATGGTACTTTAGTTAAATGGTACTTTTTTATTTTTATGTGAGAAATTTATTTTTGAATTTAATTTGACTTTTTTAGAATTTTAATTGTTAATTTTTCAATTGATATTTTTTAAAATTCAATTAATGCTGTTATGAATTGCAGTTGAAAATGTACCACGTTTTTTAGCGTGTTTTTTAGCCCTTTTACCCCGCATAGAAAGAAACGGAATTTAGAAATTTCTTTTAGAAATGTTCACTTTAACAAAATAATTGTATTTTAAAATATTGTTTTTTAATTCTCCTTTAAAAAATAATACTTGATTAAAATGGTACTTTTTAACTATTCTCTTTAAATTGGTACTTTTATAAAAAAAAGTTTTTAATTTAAATTGTACTTTTATCAAATGGTTATTGTATGAAAATCTGCTTTCAGAAAATGGTACCTTTTAAAATTATACTTGTAAAATGGTACTTTTTTTATTTTTATGTCAGAAATTTATTTTTGTATTGAAGTTGACTTTTTTTTTAATTAAAATTGTTCATTTCCGAATTTCAATTGATATTTTTTAAAAATCAATTAAAGCTGTTATGAATTACAGTTAAAAATGGTGTTGCGTTCATATGTTTTCATGTTTTCTTTCTCTCTTAATATTCTGAAGTCATCAGTCAATTGAATTGATTTGATTTATATTTTAATTTGATATTCAATTTTATAGAAACAAAATAAACATCAAAGTTAAAATAAAAGTGGGTGTGAAAATGTACCACAAGGTCAATTGGTTTCTCTGTTTGTTTTTATTTTATATTCTAAAACAATTTAGGGCTTTATTTTTAGAAAACTATTGTGTAAATTATGAATCATTTTGTTTCAACTGTTAAGAAACAGAAAATAAAAATGGGTTGTTAATTAAAAAAAGGGCTTCTCTTGATTTTTCCAATATTGTCTGTCTTGCGGAGACCTTTTGATGAGAATAAAATGCTTAAAATCGGTTCTTAAAATATAGTTCAAGAAACTTAAAATTTGGATTATAGGATCCTCTAGTGGAAAAATTAAGAAAAAAGTCTTTTTTAGAAATTCCGAAAAAATAAAAAAGGTACTTTTTTGGTACTTTTTTTTATCTCCTGAAATAATGGTCCTAGACACTTGAAATTTGAAATGTAGGATACTCCAGCAGAAAGAAAAACATTCTAAAAAAAGTAAATTTTATAAAATTGGTATAAATGGAGTAAAAATTGTACTTTTTCTATTTTTGAAAAAAAAGGTTCTAGAAACTTGAAATTTGGACTGTAATTATCATCCATTATAAAAAAAAAAACATTCTGGCAAAACTGCTTTTTTAAAAGTTTCGATTCTAGAAGTGTAAAAAAGGTACTTTCGTTTTATCAAAACTACTTCTTTAAAAGGAGTGTAAAAAAGATACTTTGGTACTTTTGTTTTATCTTCTGAAATAATGGTCATAAACACTTGATATTTTGAATGTAGGAAAAAGTTCTGAAAAAGGTTTTTTAAAAGGTCAATTTCATAGAGGGTAAAAACTTGTAGAACATAAAAAACCTTCAAAAAAATCTAACTGCACTTGCAATAAGTAAATGTTTTACAACAGTTTTTCCATTCTGTTTTATTTTTTTATAACTTTCACAACATCAAATCGATAATAATTTCCTTTTTCATGTGATTAAACATCTTAAAAAAACAATTGTTTTATTTGAAATTTATAACTTTGTACAATTGTCGGTATAATGTTACAAATATAGGTGAGGCATTCTGCAATCATGATTGTTTTCAGTAGTAATTGTTGTTTTATATATTAACAAATACATCAGAGCCTCGAAAATAAACTGATTTTAGATAAATAAGCTCATTGTTATCGATAAATTATTTTCTATATACATTTTCTATAAAAACTTTGCTATCGATAGATAATTTTTTTTATAGAAAAGTTTAGTTTCGACACATCGATTACAAATTTTCTATAGAAAAGTTTGTTATCGATAACTAATTTTCGTTAGAAAAGTTTGTTATCGATAACTAATTTTCGTTAGAAAAGTTTGTTATCGATAACTTATTTTAGTTAGAAAACTTTGTTATCAATAACTAATTTTCTATAGAAAAGTTTGTTATCGATAAATAATTTTCCTTACAAAAGTTTGTTATCGATAAATAATTTTCGTAAGAAAAGTTTGTTATTGATAACTAATTTTCGTTAGAAATGTTTGTTATCGATAAATAATTTTCGTAAGAAAAGTTTGTTATCGATAACTAATTTTCGTTAGAAAACTTTGTTATCGATAACTAATTTTTGTTAGAAAAGTTTGTTATCGATAACTAATTTTTGTTAGAAAAGTTTTGATATCGATAACTTATTTTCTATAGAAAAGTTTCTTATCGATAACTAATTTTCGTTAGAAAAGGTTTTAAACAAAAAATAATTATCGATAACAAAAATTTCTAACGAAAATAAGGTATCGATAACAAACTTTTCTAACGAAAATTAGTTATCGATAACAAACGATAACTAATTTTCGTTAGAAAAGTTTGTTATCGATAACTAATTTTCTATAGAAAAGTTTGTTATTGATAAATAATTTTCTACAGAAAATATTGTTATCGATAACTAATTTTCTTTGAAAAGGTTTGTTATCGATACATCGATAACCAACTTTTTTATAGAAAAGTTTGCATTTCCCGTTTCTAAGAGGCAAGAGCTGATTTTATAAATAAAAATTATAAAAAATAAAAAATGTGTGGGGACCCCTTAAGGCTTAGAAATAAGGGGTAGGTTTGTTTGGGGAAAATTTTGGGGCTGAAAATTTTGGGGGTCAGTCATACATTTGAATTCTCTAGGGTCATCCCTGCGCCAGTTAGAGTGGTGGGAGAAAATTTTATAAAAATATCATTTTGTGTGGGAGACTCCTTAGGAATTGGAGATAGGGAGTTAGTATGTTCAGATGAAATGTTGGGGGCTAAAAATAAATGGGGGTCGGTCTTGCTAATGACCCCTCTAGGAAGCACCGTTGGACCGGTAGGTGCTGATTTATTAAAACTAATTAAGAAAAAATATAAAAAATGCATGGGGACCATCCTAAGGGTTGAAGATAGAGGGTAGGTATGTTCTAAGAAAATGTTGGGGATGAAAAAATATTGGGGGTCGGTCATACATTTGATTCCTCTAGGGTCACTTCTAGGACAGCTAGAGAGGTAGGAGCAAATATTTTTTTAACATTCAACCTTTGTATGGGAGCCCGCTTAAGGAGAGGAGATAGGGCTTAGGTATATTTGGCAAAAGTGTTTGATGGGAAAAAATAATGGGGGCCGGTCTCACATTTGACCCCTCTATGGGCAAAACCAGGGGAGTTGTGGGGCTTTTTGTGGATTTTTTTCCATTTACGCCCAACTTTGACCTCGATGAGCGACCCCTAGATCCTATCCGACCTCCCCCATTTTTTGGCTCATACACTTTTTTTACGAACCTCACAAAATGAGGGGTTCTAGCGTTTCCAAATACTGCTGCTTAAATTCTCACACAACACTATCCCATACTATCGATACATTGATAACTAATTTTCTATCAAAAAGTTTGTTATCGATTACCTATTTTCTATAGAAAAGATGGTTATCGATAACTTATTTTCTATAGAAAAGTTTGTTATCGATACATCGTTAATTAATTTTCTATAGAAAATTTTGTTATCGAAGTGTCTATAACTAATTTTCTATAGAAAAGTTTGTTATCGATACAAGTATAACTAATTTTTTATAGAAAATTTTGTTATCAATACATCGATATTTTATTTTCTATAGTTTGCTATCGAAACATCGATAACTCATTTTCTATTGAAAAGTATGTTATCGATAAATCGATAACTTATTTTTGTTAGAAAAGTTTATTATCGATACATCAATGAATTATTTTCGTTTGAAACGTTTGTTATCGATAATTAATTTTTGTTAAAAAGTTTGTTATCGATAATTAATTTTTGTTAAAAAGTTTGTTATCGATAACTTATTTTCTATAGAAAAGTTTATTATCGATAACTAATTTTCTGCAAAAAAAAATTGTTGTCGATAACTAATTTTCTTCAAAAAAAGTTTGTTATCGATTACCAATTTTTTTATAGAAAAGTTTGTTATCAATACATTGATAACTTTAAAGTTCGTTATCGATAACTTATACCGCCGTTTACCGAGCTTTACTTGTTTTTCCGTAATTATTTAACAATATTAAAGTTCGTTAACTTTGTTTTTTTTTTATTATTTTTTCACTGTGCACCCGTTCAAGTTTTTTTATTGAATCCCAATCCAGACGATACTCTGCAGCACAAATGTTTTACGAACAATTGAAAAAAAGTTATCAATGAAATAAATAGTAGTGAAATAAAAAAACATTAAAAGTACAAATCAAATTATTGTAAAACAATTGTATGATTTATCAAGCGTTAAATGTTCAAATAAATTTTATATCATGGTGATGATGTGTCTCTTGTATCGACAAGAAAAATTTTAAAATACAATAACGATAACAAGTAAAAGTGTTTGTTATTGGTTAGAAAAAATTTTTAAGTGCCCTTCCCAGGCGCCATCTATAAATTTTCAAATGAAATTCGAAAAAGAGAAATAGGAATTCAGAAAATCCAAGAAAAATAACAGTGAAAATTCAGAGAATTGTACTTATTTAACTAATTTTTGAGTTTGAATAAAACCATTTTGAATTTTATTTAATAGTTTTTAAATTTAAGTTGATTGGTTCTTAATTTTAATTATTATTTTCTTAATTGTAATAGATTTTTAATAGTTTTTTATTAAAGACAGAGAAAAAAAGCCGTGATTAAAAAGTTTGTTGAATAAAAAATTATATTCAATTATTTATTTAATTGATTCGAGTAAGATTTTAATCAATAATGTGAATTTCTATTTTTTGACAACTTGTTTAAGATTTAGTTTTGAAAATTTCAATATTGATTAATAATTTGAGTGAATCAATTAAAATAGAATTGTATAATAATTGATCTTTTCTAAAACATAAAATTAGAAAATATTTCAATAAATTCCCACTACCTTAAAAAACGCTATAAAAAACTTATATTTTACTATTTGTAGGGTATAAAAATCATTACAATGTTTTACAAATGTATAAAATGTGGGCCATAAGAAAATTCAACAAAGATGAAAACTGTTAAAAATGTAATAAAAAAAAATATGTCATTTTCATGTAATGCATGATTAAATTTAAAATTTCTTGCTACTGTCTGTTGTAATAAAACGGTACTTGCAAAGAAAACTATTTATAAACAATGGCGTAAGATTTGATTTTTAATCAGTAATAGCTTTTTTAACAATTATCTTTTTGTTATGATATCTATTTAAAAACTATATATGGGGCATTCCATGTGAAATGGGACACTTTGAATTTTTTTTTTTTTTTTTAGATTTTCCTAATTTATTTACATTTTTTAGTACCCTTCGAAAACTCCTTCGTGGTAAATTTTCAGATTTTTTTGATAACCCGTTCAAAAGATATCGAATTTTTAAAAATTGGTAGTTTGTTCCTTTACTAAAACTTCTTTTACTCATAACTTCTTCAATAATGGTCCAAATTTCATTTTTTTTTTTTTCAAAATTTTTGTTTTTTTACGTACTTTTAAAAAAAAAAAATCCCAAAAAATTCTTAAAAGCGCTCTAAGTAGTATGCGATTTTCAAGTTTTAAAATTTAAATCTCATTTTTTTAAATGTTTGTACTCTTCGATTTTTTGGAAATTTTTTTGTGTAAAACTTCTATCGATTCTACAAATTTTTTGCCCAGTAGGATCGTGGATAACAATTATTACTATTTTTTAAAATTTTTTGAAAAAATTTTATTGTAATTTTTCAATCTTAAAATCATTTCTACTGCTCCAATGGTGCGTCATAGAGGGGTCATTTGTAAGACCGACCCCCATTAATTTTTACGTCTTAACATTTCTTTGGAACAAACTAATACCCTATCTCCAATTTCTAAGGGGGCTCCCACACAAAACGACATTTTTTTAAATTTGCTCCAACCGCTCTAACTGCCCTAATAGTGCCCTTACAGCAACAAAATGTATGACCGACCCACAATATTTTTTTAGCCCAAACATTTTCTCTGAACATACCTACCCTCTATCTCTAATTGTTAAGGCGGTCCCATACAATTTTTTTTTTATTATTTGTAAATTTGTTTTATTTAATCAGCTTCTACCGGTCCACTATGGTTCCAAATGCATTTTTTTTGGCAGAAATTAAAAAAACAAAAATTTACAAATTTCCAAAAATTTATACAGTTTCTCAATGGCAACACTCCAAGCCATTAAGAAAGTATGATGAAAAATTTTTTATGGCAATACTGTCAGTCTGCCAGGGTTTCAAAGTTGATAGTTTTAAGGCGTATTATTAAATCGGGATTAAAACCATATTACAATTATACTAACAGCAAATGGGAAAAAATTAAATTATAAAAAGGCTAAAAAGGAAAATTGAAGCCCAAGGAAAGTATTTCTTATTAAAAACTCCAATTTGTAATTCCATGCATCTTTGCCGTTATTCTTGGGGGTTGCGGTTTTAAGGATTTTGAAGCCAAAATAGCCTATATCTTTCGTGGACAAAAAGTTGTGTTTGGGCACGAACTTGCATGAGTCTTCAAATGTGAAAGTGTTTTCTAGGTGGTCTATTTAATACTAAAATTAACACCTAGCCAGCATTTTTCGGCAAACTCTTACAATTGCCATTTGAGTTTAGCACAAATTTCGGCAAAATTTTCGGTTTTTTGCGAGACAAATCTTTACATTTTTTTTACCTATAATTTTTTTGGCTTTAGCCAAGCTAACTGACTACTAGAAATATATTATGGTTGATAATTTTTTTTTTCCAAAAAAAAATTTTTTCAAAACAAATTTGCGAATTTTTTTTTTTTAAAAAAAATTTTTTTTTTTTGAAAATCGTTTTTTAATTGCGTAAAGAGATAAAAACCCATTCCAGATTAAAAACTAGCGACTTTGCTTCATTTTTGGAATTAATGCCAAAAAAAATTGATTTGGGACCATAGTGCGGTCCAATGGTGTGTCCGAGAGGGGTCATTAGTAAGACCGACCCCCATTTATTTTTACCCTACAACATTTTTTTAAAACATACCTACGTCCTATCTCCACTCCCTAAGTAGGATTCCATTCAAAATTACATTTTTGTAAAATTTGCTCCAACTGTTATTTGTATGGGAGCCTACTTAGGGAGTAGTAATAAGGCGTATGTATGTTTTACAAAAATGTTATAGGGGAAAAATAAATGGGGGTCGGTCTCACTAATGATCCCTCTCGGACGCACCATTGGACCGGTAGAAGCTGATTAAATAAAACAAATTTACAAAAAATTTAAAAAATTGTATGGGGACCGCCTTAAGAATTAGAGATAGAGGGTAGGTGTGTTCAGAGAAAATGTTTGGACTAAAAAAATATTGTGGGTCGGTCATACATTATGTTGCTCTAAGGGCACTATTAGGGCAGTTAGAGCGGTTGGAGCAAATTTTAAAAAATGTCGTTTTGTGTGGGAGCCCCCTTAGAAATTGGAGATAGGGTATTACTTTGTTCCAAAGAAAGGTTAAGACGTAAAAACTAATGGGGGTCGGTCTCATAAATGACCCCTCTATGACGCACCATTCGAGCAGTAGAAATGATTTTAAGATTGGAAAATTACAATAAGGTTAGGTTAGGTTAGGGTGGCGGTGTCCGATTGACACCTCGCATAGACCTCTTGGTCCATAGCGGTACCACAAAATTTCTTCCGCTAGCGGTGCAAGTTAAACACGTTCAAAGTCATTGCGAATCTTTTCAATATCCTTAGATCCATTTGCGTTATATCCTCCAAAGTACCGAAATTTATCTGACCGGTAATGGATCGGCGACTCCTTGCCACAGCTGGGCAGTGACAAAGTATGTGTTCCATCGTTTCATCTACTCCTGGTGAAGCGCATCTTTTACAACTAGCGTCTGAAGTAAGTCCAATATTCTTGGCATGGATGCCGATAAGACAATGACCAGTTATTATCCCAGTCAGAGGTCGGCATTCCCTTCTCGTAAGTGATAGTAGATATTTAGTTTTCCCTTGATCATAAGTTGGCCACAAAGTTCTGCTGATTTTTAGAGTCCGACCGAAACCAGTTTTCGAGGCCGAACCGAAACCGAACCGAATATTCGGCCAAAAAAGTAATATTCGGCCGAAACCGAACCGAAACCGAAACTCAAAAAAAAAAAATTACCACCTGGCATGAATAAAATTATTAAAAAGTTGTTAAAGATAAATATACAGTAGTTAGTTAAATGTTCTTTATTTAATTCATTTCTTTGTGATAACAATTTTTTAAATAATAAATAAAATAATAATAAAATAAAAAAAAATAAAAAAATAAGAACGTACGACTATGACTTAATGTCGTCAGTCGGAAATATAAATATACAGTACACACAAAAAAAAAATTTCAATTTCAATAAAAAAATTCACGAATTCAATAAATAAATTAACTAAAAAAGCCGCGGTGAAGATTTTCACGAATTCAATAAACGCATTTGTAAGTCGTTTGCTGAAAATAATTTCAATAAACAAATTTCAAGATTTAATAAAAAAGTTTATTGATTTATATTTTTTTTAATATTTTTTTTAGAACTAAAGAAAAAAATTTTTTTTTTTATTTGTTTTTTTTTTTTTATTTATTTTTATTTTATTATTTAATTGTTTTCTTTATTTCTTACTTTTTCTCAATTTATTGTTTCCATTGAGCTTTGAACAGCATACCTCCTGTTTAGAATGCTGGCCGTTTAACTAACTGAGTTACATCATGACAACAAGTTTTAACGCATAAAATCAATTTGGTTTTAAATAAAAGTAAACAAGAATTCTGAAACACTCACATAATTTTGTCAGTAATGGTAACAGAAAAAATTTTCAATTGAAATTAACAAAAGAAAAAAATACTGACTAATTTAGTTGAGTGCATCACTTTCATTCTCTAACTTATAACAGTAAAAATATTTAACACACAACTATACAAACACACACGCATTCACAAACAAATTGTGTTTTTATTTCTATTTTGTTCTTGCTTGTAAGTAGATGACAGAATTTAGCCGACAAAACTATAACACTGTTTTGGCGTTATGCTTTAAGCGGTGGATAAACTTATTACTTTTTTGGGGGTCGTTGGTTCGAATCCCCATCAGACCCAACTTTTTTTTTTTTTTTTTTTTTTAATATTTTTTGTTTTTTTTTTAAGTTATTACTTTATTTGAAATTACTATGTGTGAAAAAAAGAAACACAACAAAACTTGCCGACGGAATGAGTTGAACATAGTTTTTTTTTTATTTCAATAAATTTTTTTATTGATACAATAAAAAATTTTATTAAAAATATTTTTATTTTTAATAAACGTGTTTATTAAAATTTTCTTAAATATTTTTTTTTCTGTGTATATAATGCTTTTAAACCATAGGAATTGTTGTATTTTTGAAAAAAAAAAACATGTTTTTTAAAAAACTTACAAAAAAAATTGTATATTTCGTTTGTAGATTAGGAGAAAATAATTTTTGAACTGAAACAGTTTTACATTTATTGAATAAACTTGTAACATTTTCTTCAATTGAACTGAAACAAGTGTAATGATATACGAAATCAATAAATTCAGCGACTTTTTTACATATTTTTTAAAATACCAAAAAGTTTCGGTTTCGGCTAATATTCGGCCAAAATTTTGCCGAATACCGAATAGAGGCCGAAACCCCATTATTCGGCCGAAACCGAGACCGAAACCGAATATTCGGTCGGACTCTACTGATTTTGCATGTTGTCAGTTCTCTCCACCTCCTGTTTGCCTTTGCAACATTGATGGAATTCCGTTTAAGTTTATAGTGTTGAAGTGGTGGTAAAACTGGCACCATGGTACCTAAACCATCAGCTCCAAGTTTTGCGAGTTCATCTGCCTTTTCATTTCCCTGTATTCCGTTGTGTCCTGGTACCCATAATAAATTAACCTGGTTGTGTAGACACAGCATCTGCAAGTTCTCGTAACATTGTAAAACTATTTTAGATTTAATATAATATCCTTGAAGAGCCTTCAAGGCGGCCTGACTATCTACGTACAAATTTATGGTTGTTCCCTTGGTTTCCCTGATATGTTCCACAGCTTTAGTTATGGCAACTATTTCAGCCTAAAATATGCTCGAGTCCAAAGGTAGGTTAACAGAAAAGTTCTGGTTTTGTTCCACGTTCGTAAAACCCGCGCCTACTCCATGCGTTTGTTTGGATCCGTCGGTAAAGATATTTACGGTGTCTGCAGGGGTGTCCTGCCAGTTAGACCAATATTCTCGAGTTGGAAATCTTACTTCATATTTCCGGTCGATAAGGGTATTCATTTCAGAAAATGTAAAAGTGGAAAAATGAAAAATGCAAGATTCCACTCTCATTGATGTGAACGGGTACATAAAAAAAATATGATAGAAAGTTTCCAAAAATAATTAAATTATTCGATGAATGAACTAATTAACTTATAAATTACACTTTTTACTCATTTTGTTAGTTTTTTCTTGTTGTTTAATTTTTAATTTCTATTATTATAACCAAAATTATTTGTATACATATTTTTTTCTAAGAAAAATTTCAAATACATGTTCTTTAAGGGCTGCCGACTCGGCAGTGCCGAGGTAGAAAAAACTGACATGACAGTTGCAAATCTTGGTACTTTTTCTTTGGCTAGTAATGAATGGCAACGCTTTAAATAATTGGAAAAATGTAACTTTTTACTCTGATAATTTTACACTTGGATATAGGTTGTTTAAATTGCAACTTTTAAGTGGAACATTTTTTCATGTGTTTGTTTTAATAAAAAGTTACATTTTTACAATTTTTCATTTTTACAACCGAAAAAAGCTGAAATGAATGCCCTTAATAACATTTTTTCAAAAAATTTTAAAAAATAGTAATAATCGTTATCCCACGATCCGCCTGGGCAAAAAATTTGTAGAATCGATAGAAGTTTTACACAAAAAAATTTCAAAAAAATCGAAGAGTACAAAAATTTTCAAAAATGAGATTTAAATTTTAAAACTTAAAAATCGCATACTAGAGCGCTTTTACGAATTTTTTGTGATTTTTTTTAAAAAGTACGTAAAAAAACAAAAAATTTGAAAAAAAAAATTGAAATTTGGACCATTATTGAAGAAGTTATGAGTAAAAAAAGTTTGAGTAAAGGAACAAACTACCAATTTTTAAAAATTCGATATCTTTTGAACGGGTCATCAAAAAAATCTGAAAATTTACCACGAAGGAGTTTTTGAAGGGTACTAAAAACTGTAAACAAATTGGGAAAATCTAAAAAAAAAAAAATTTCAAAGTGTCCGATTTGACATGGAATGTCCCATATATTTTACTTTAATTTTATCAAAAAAAGTATGAATCTTTGAAGAGCCACATTTCCGAAAGTATCTATCGGCTTTCTACACTCAAAATAATAACTCTGTAAAATACTCTGTAAAATGACTATAATCTCAATTCAACAGATATTTGACAGAGTTTTCTGTCAAAATACAGATTTAAAGAAAATACTTTGTATTTTGTTGTGACAAAAAAACAAAGTTTCCTCAGTTATATTACTTTTTACTTTGTAATCTTGATTTTACAGATAATTAACAGAGTTTTCTGCTAAAATACAGATTTAAGCAAAATACTTCGTATTTTTTATAACCAAAAAAGTTTTCTGTTTTGAGTAGTTTTTGTTTTTGTTACCAAACATCAAAATTTTATCTGTATATTTTTTTTTGAGAAAAAGTTGAAAAAGTAGCAAAAAAAGTTATAAATTTTTTTTTTTCAGAAATCTTATAAAAATTTTACAAAATAACATGCATTTGAATAAACTTGGTAAATTTACAGAGTTTTTTCTGTATTTTTTTTTTTTTGCATCAAATGTATTTTACAAATATATGTAAATTTACATAGTTTTCTTTGCTAAATGGTGGTTTATTTAACCAATATTTTACTAGAAACTCTGTAAATTAACAGTTTTTTTGTCCAAACTATTTTACAGAGTTTTATAGTAAAATTACAGAATATTAACCAATATTTTACTAGAGTTTTTTAGTAAAATTACCAAAAAATGTTGCAAAAAAGCTTTCATATTTAAGCAATATTTTACTATAAACTCTGTAAATTAACAGTTTTTTTCTGTCAAAATCATTTTACAGAGTTTTTTTGTAAAATTACCAAGAAATGTTGTTAGCTGGAAAAGTATGGTATACTCTGTTAAATTAGCAGAGTTTTTCTGTAATTTAACAGAGTTATTATTTTGAGTGTACGATTCAAAAAGCATTCGATTTACCTAATTGTCCGTGTTTTTACCAATGCACTAACAAAAAATGTGATTTTTAAAAGTGCATTTTTGATGCAAATCAAATTTTTTTTTTTGCATTTTCCAAAACTTTCTCCCCCTTCAATTTTTTTAAAGGCTTCATAAATCGAAAATATGGCATTTTTTATTGAAAACTGAGTCCATTTTTATTGTGATGGCGTTTCATAAAATGTTCGTGATTTTTTTAAAAATATACTTATTTGTTTTTTTTCATACAATAAAATATTTTTTTAATTTAAATCACGAACATTTTATGAAAAACCGTCACAAAAAAAGCAAGTTTTTTTCAGTTTAACATAAAAATGCCATATTTTCTGTTAATATAAACGGAGAGCACGCCGTAATAACAACGAAAATGGTGGCCTTGAGCTCAAAAAATCTAATTATTTCATATAATTTAAAAGTTTATGTAACTTGTTTCATCAATTGCAATGACACATTTTGTAGTATAGATAAACAATTGCAACAATATGATGAACTTTTTCATCAATATAAAGAAACAATTTTCTCTCAGTCTATAATAAATTTAAAAGTGTTTTTTTATATGTTTTATTTAATGATTTGTTTATTTATATTATGAAATTGTTCATCAATATAATGAATCATTGTTCTTTAAGTGTATAATAAATTTTTAAAATAATTTTTCATCAATATAAAGAAACAATTTTCTCTTAGTTGAAAATAAATTTAAAAATATTTTTTTATATGTTTTATTTAATGATTTGCTTATTTATATTATGAAATTGTTCATCAATATAATGAATCATTGTTCTTTAAGTGTATAATAAATTTTTAAAATAAATTTCAGTTTTGTTTTCTTAACGACCTAATTTTACTAAATATTGCACAAAATAAGTTCCAAGAAAACCCCCAAAATTTTAGCAAAGATTTTATGTTTTTTTTTTTTTAATTTTGCATTCATGAGAAATCTGTAAAAAAAAATAATTGAGAAATGAAAATATTTTACGCTTGGTTACACCATAAATACAGCAACCAAATGAAAAAAAAAAAATGCTAAATAAAAACGCTATACAACCAACATTGCCACAAAATTTTTAGCTAAACTATGGGGGGAAAAACTTAATTTGCATATTTTCAATTAACACATGCAATTTTCAACAATTGAGGGAGATGCAAAACAAAATAATAAAAAAATAGAAACACTTTGCAAATAATTTAGAAAATAATTTTTAAATAGTTTTCACTAAAAGCGGTTTTTAACACCCACTGATTGCTGCCTGAACTGCAGCTACTCTGATTGTGAGTGTAAAACCGCAATTTATATATAATTTTTTTTTTATTTTTGCAAACAATACAAAATTGACGATGAACTTGTCAAATGTATTAAATATTATTATTTTTTTTGTTAAAAAGCGTTAAAAGCATTAAAATTATTAAATTTCATAATAATTTTTTATTTAAAAGATGGCTTTTTACACCTGCTTTGAACATTTGTTGGATTAGATATGGATTACAAGTTAACACCTTTTCCTAATAAAAATAAAAATCAATTCAAATAATTTTTTGATATACATTTTTTGCTACCTCCTATTTGACAAAAATTTCTGGTAATTTCACAAGCTTTTAACCAATAATTTTGTAATTTTACAAGGTTTTTACCAATAAAATTGTAAATTTACAAATTTTTTGACACGATAAAATTTGAAGGAGGTTTCGTAACTTTACTCACAGAAAAAAAATAAAAAAAAAAATATTTGAGTAAATTTTTAATACTATTGAGTAAAAAATTACTCAATTTTGCACCAGTAAACGATTTAATAGTATTGAGTAAATTTTTAATAAAAATTTATTAAATGTTTGAAAAAAAAATTGAGTAAATTTTTAATTGACACAATTAAAAATTTACTCAAAATTTATCTATTTATTTTTTTTAAATGTTAAAAAAAGTTTTAATTTTTTTTACAAAAAAAAAAAACAAAAACCTTGTTTTTTTCAAACTTTACCAAACATATTTATGTCTCAAAAACATAGGAAAATTTTATAAAGACGATTACAAACTTTCATATACATACACAAAAAACTATAAACTAAACGAGAATTAAAAAACTATGAGAATTTAAAAAAAAATTAAAAAAACTATTAAATTTTTATTAAATTATTTACTTAAATTGTTTTTAAAATTTTTAAGTAAATTTTTAATTGTGTCAATTAAAAAATTACTCAATTTTTGTTTTTAAATTTAAACAAGTGATTACTCAAATTTGTTTCCTCCATATTTTTTTCTAGATTTTTTGCTAGATTTTTTGCTACCTCCGATTTTACGAGAATTCCTTGTAATTTAACAAGATTTTTATCAATAATTTTATAATTTTAAAAGCTTTTTACCAACAAAATTGTAAATTTACAGTTTTTTTTGACACAATTAAAATTACAAGGAATTCTCGTGAATTAACTACCCAGGAAAATTTTTTGGAACAAATTCCTGGTTCAACAGATTCTTGAATGTATTCTATGGTAATCACAACACAATTTTCTATGTAAAATTATTTTTCAAAAAAACTACTTGCTCTAAAAAACGATTGCTTTTGGGACAATTTCAAACAAAAATCATTGATTCTGGAATGTTAAGTACACTCAAAATAATCACTCTGTTAAATTACAGAGATACTCTGCTAAGCCAGCAGAAAATACCATAGATTTCCAACCAGCAAGATTTTTTGTTATTTTACGAAGAAAACTCTGTAAAATGGTTTAGACAAAAAAACTGTAATATTACATAGTTTTTAGTAAAATATTAGTTAAATGGGATCACATTTTTACAAAGAAGTACTTTACATATATTTGTAAAAACTCTGTAAAATTATTTCGATAAAAAACTGAAAATTTACAGAATTATCAATAAAATGTTGGTATGTGACTAGAAGTTTTTCAAAAAAAACTTCTAAAAATTTACAAAGTTTTTGTTAAATTTATTTGATTTCAAACTTAAATACATGAAATAATTAAGAACAAAAAAACCATCCATACTTATAACAAAAAAAAAACTTTTTAAAGTTGTCATTCCAACGGCGTTTTTAATTTTGTTTTACCTGCGTGCATGAACTCCAGAACTTATTTAGTGACATATTTAGTGACGCATTTAAGCGTAGATATTCACCGAGGTTTTTATAAACTAATCAATGACGATTTGAGCAGGGGCTATTTAAATGTGAAAATTGTAGTATTTTATAAACTTCGAGAAAAAACTAAAAATTAAATGAGCCTGATTAAATGCATTTCCCACTTAAATGGTGCACACGCGAAACGTTATTTTTAAATTTCTTGTGTTTAAATTCACTTTTTAAGTGGCAACTATAAGAATTCTTATTCATTTTCTTCGATTGTAATGTGCAAGAAGCATGGCTAAGTAATAACTTGACACAAAATAAAGGCAACTGCCATCATTTAAATGCGCCCGCTTAAATGTTTCGCACGCGAATGTTAAACTTTGTAGAAATTATTTATAAACTCGCTAGATGTTCTCACTTTTTTTTTTTTCATAAATTTCTCATTTTCAGTGCCTCCTTTGAGCGGATTCATTCTAATAAACACTTTTATAAAATTTAAGATAAATCGTTTAAGAATGCCTTGACTTTCTTACATATTTTTTTTAATGCGTTTGATATGGCTTTTACACAACGGTCACTATTTGATTCCCGATTAATTTATCCTTCCTTAATGTGCAAGTAGTGTTGACAATTGGGAAATGCCATCGTATAAATTTGCCCGCTTTAATGCTTCCAAATTTTAAATTTACTTTTATTTTTGTGAAAATTAAAAAAAAACCTTCCAATTTACAACACATCTTCGGAAAATTTACCAGCTTTAATTGTAATTTAAGAAGCTTTTTAAAAAGGGGTTGAAATATTTGGAAGTTTTTTTGAAGAGATTTTTATTTGGAAACTGTATTACAGAGCAATAAATATTTTGGTTACGAGAGTATTTTTCAAAAATCTGTATTTTAACAAAAAACTCTGTTTATTATCTGTAAAATAAAGATTACAAAGAAAAAATTAAAATTACAGATAATACTTAGTTTTTCGGTCACAAGAAAATACAAAGTATTTTCTCAAAATCTGTATTTCGGCAGATAACTTTGTCAAATATCTGTCAAATTGAGATTACAGTCATTTTACAGAGTATTTAACAGAGTAATTATTTTGAGTGTAGAATCGGTTGCAGGGTAAAATGATGCGTTCTGGAACCGATTATTGGGAACAGAAAATTTTGCTGGGTAGATATCACTGCGGAACACTAAAAAATAAACAAGAGTTACGACCATCATTTCTATATATTTCGGACATTTCTATATATTTAACGACAGTTTTCTTGCAAAATGTCGTTAAAGATTTGCTGATTTCGAGCCAGTTTTTTAACACGTTCGCTGCCGCCATATATTATAAAAAAAGTTACCAGTGTGCCAAAAGTGTTTTTTTGTTTAAAAGTGTATGTTAAGTGTAAGTGAACCGTTCTGTGTCTTCAGTTTTACGTTTGTGTTGTTTTTTATGTGTTTTTAGAGTGTGACCACCGGTGGGTCACGCGGCACTCAATTTTTTCCTTTAGGAAAAAATTCTTGTGAACCACCGGTGGGTCACATGGCAGCGAACGTGTTAACAAAAAAATTTGCAAAGTAAGTGGTTTATAAATTTTATGACATGGAAAACAAAGATATGACTTGTAGCAACATTTCTTATGCAAATTTGGTTTAAAGCTTTTCAATTTAAGCCCTTAAATTCGCGAATTTCTTCATTTTTTAAGGTTTTCGCGAAATTAACAGCCAAATTGGTCTTTGATAAAAAACTTGCTTTTAATGAATCAAAAATGCATCCCTAACAATACGAATAGTGGACAAAAAAAAGCTATGTTATATGGACCATCATGATGAAAATCGCGAAAAACCGTTTTTTTGTATATGCCAGCATCACTTTACGAGATGATTTAAGGTTCCATCTTTTAGTATATAATGTGGGAACCTTAAACAACTAACTGACCAAAAAATCTGCCAAAAAATCTGCCAAAAAAGTTTTCATTTGCAAAAGTTATCTTAACAAAAACTATTATTTCAGTGTTTGCAATACAATAATTATAGTTTTTGTTAAGATAACTTTTGCAAATGAAAACTTTTTTGGACAAATTTTGGGTCAGTTTATTGTTTTAGGTTCCCACATTATATACTAAAAGATGAAGAATCAAATCATCTCCTAAAGTGATGCTGCCATATACAAAAAAACGGTTTTTCGCGATTTTCATCATGATGGTCCATATAACATAGATGTTTTTTGTCCACTATTCGCCTTTATTATCCACAAAATGCAAGTTTTTTATCAGAGACCAATTTAGCTGTTAATTTCGCGAAAACTTAAAAAAATTAAGAAATCCGCGAATTTAAGGGCTGAAGATGAAAAGCTTTAAACCAAATTTATATTAGAAATATTGCTACAAGTTATATCTTTGTTTTCCATGCCATAAAATTTAAAAATCATTAGCTTTGGATTTTTTTTTGTTAAAAAAGCAGCTGAAAATCAGCCAATCTTTAATGACATTTTACAAGAAAACTGTACCATACATCGAAAAACGGAATACGCCATTCGATTCAGCATGTCCGAAATATATTGAAATGATGGTCGTACCTCTTGTTTTCTAAAATAGTGGTTAGTTTTGTTACGCAGTGTATTTTTTTGTAAAATTATCTTGGAAATTTGTAAAATTAGAAAAAAAAATTGTAAAATAACAAAAAAAAAAAATGTAAATTTTGATCCAAATTTGTTTGTTAAAAAACAAGGAAACTGTAAAATATTGGTGAAATGGGATTACGAGACTTTTCCTAGTAATTTGACAAAGTTTTTCTTTTTTGTGTGTAGGACCCCTTAAAGTTTGTACACTCAAAATAATAACTCTGTTAAATTACAGAAAAACTCTGCTAATTTAACAGAGTACACCATACTTTTCCAGCTAACAACATTTCTTGGTAATTTTACTAAAAAACTCTGTAAAATGATTTTGACAGAAAAAAACTGTTAATTTACAGAGTTTATAGCAAAATATTGGTTAAATATGAAAGCTTTTTGACAGAGAAAACTCTGTAATTTTACTGTAAAACTCTGTAAAATGATTTGTACAAAAAACAAGTAAAAAAGTTAAATTCGGCCTTGCCGAATGTAGTGATACCCTCCACTATTTCAAAAAGATTATTGCAAAAAACTTTTTTTAAAGGAAATTACTTTTAAAAAAA
The DNA here is from genome assembly GCA_963921195.1 of Pegoplata infirma. NCBI lineage: Eukaryota > Metazoa > Arthropoda > Insecta > Diptera > Anthomyiidae > Pegoplata > Pegoplata infirma. Next base: position 95,396,453 of record OY992538.1, on the reverse strand, counting down.
AAAATTCCACAAAAAAAAAAAAAATTTTTGTTGAAAAAAAATTCCGCTATTTTTTATTTTTTTTTCAAAAAACATGTTTGTACTTGTTAAATACCACTTGGTGTTAATTTATGTTCACATATGTCAAGCAGCAGCCGAATTAAAGCATTTTGTATTTTTAGGTTATGTTGAATGTTCTAAAATTTTTGAGGTGTCCTTACATTTTCGTTCATAACTTTTGAACCGCTGAACGGATATCGCTCAAATGCAATACCAAACTTCTCGGGAGAACTTCCAACAAATATTTTAAGTTTCAGTCATCTCCGTGTAATATTTTGGTCGTGAGAACATTTTCCACAGACAGACAGACGGACATCGCTAGAATGTCTTAAAATCGATCGGGGATCATGAATATATATACTTTATGGGGTCCCAGACCGATATTTCGATGAGTTACAAACGGAATGACAAACTTATATATACCCTCTATCACTAAGTGGAGGGTATAAAAACCTGTTAATTTACAGAGTTTCTAGTAAAATATTGGTTAAATAAACCACCATTTAGCAAAGAAAACTATTTAAATTTACATATATTTGTAAAATGCATTTGATGCAAAAAAAAAAATACAGAAAAACTCTGTTAATTAACAGAGTTTAGTTAAATGCATGTTTTTGTAAAATTTTTATAAGATTTCTAAAAAAAAAATTTTTGGTTACTTTTTTGCTACTTTTTCTCAAAAAAAAGATATGCAGGAAAAATTTTGATGTTTGGTAACAAAAACTACTCAAAACAGAAAAATTTTTTGGTTATAAAAAAATACGAAGTATTTTGCTTAGATCTGTATTTTAGCAGAAAACTCTGTTAATTATCTGTAAAATTAAGATTACAAAGTAAAAAGTAATATAACAGAGGAAACTTTGTTTTTTTGTCAGTGCGAAAACTTTTGGATTTAACATTTTTTAATTTTTCTATATAACGCTATGGCCAGTCTAATATACACTCAAAATAATAACTCTGTTAAATTACAGAAAAACTCTGCTAATTTAACAGAGTACATCATACTTTTCCAGCTAATAACATTTCTTGGTAATTTTACTAAAAAACTCTGTAAAATGATTTTGACAAAAAAAAACTGTTAATTTACAGAGTTTATAGTAAAATATTGGTTAAATATGAAAGCTTTTTGACAGAGAAAACACTGTAATTTTACTTTAAAACTCTGTAAAATGATTTGGACAAAAAAACTCTTAATTTACAGAGTTTCTAGTAAAATATTGGTTAAATAAAACACCATTCAGCAAAGAAACTATATAAATTTACATATATTTGTAAAATGCATTTGATGCAAAAATAAAATTACAGGAAAAACTCTTTACATTTACAGAGTTTAGTTAAATGCATGTTATTTTGTAAAATTTTTATAAGATTTTTGAAAAAAACATTTTTTGATAATTTTTTTTTGCAACTTTTTCAACTTTTTCTAAAAAAAAAATATACAGATAAAATTTTGATGTTTGGTAACAAAAACAAAAACTACTCAAAACAGAAAACTTTTTTGGTTATAAAAAAATACGAAGTATTTTGCTTAGATCTGTATTTTAGCAGAAAACTCGGTTAATTATCTGTAAAAATAAGATTACAAAGTAAAAAATAATATAACAGAGGAAACTTTGTTTTTTTGTCACAACAAAATACAAAGTATTTTCTTTAAATCTGTATTTTGACAGAAAACTCTGTCAAATATCTGTTGAATTGAGATTACAGTCATTTTGCAGTGTATTTTACAGAGTTATTATTTTGAGTGTAAAATATTTTTCGTACAGAAAAAGTTTCAGATTCTAAGATCTGATCTAAGATTTAAAGTTCACAGGAGCTTTGGCACAATAAAAAGTCTTAAATTTTGAGATCTCTCAGATTCTGAGACATTTTTCGTATAGAAAAAATCTCGCATTCTGAGACTTTTTCATATAGAAAATGTTTCAGATTCTGAGACATTTTTCGTATAGAAAAAGTCTCAGATTTTGAGACATTTTTCGTATAGAAAAAGTTTCAAATTCTGACACATTTTCTATATAGAAGAAGTCTCAAATTCTGACACATTTTCCGTATAGTAAAAGTCTTAGATTCCGAAACATTTTTCGTATGGAATAAGTATCAGATTCTGAGACGTTTTTCGCATAGAAGAATTAGATTCTAAAACATGTCTTCTTAGATTCTGAGACAATTTTCCTGTAGATAAAGTCTCAGATTCTGATACATTTTTTTTAAGAACTCAGACGTTATTCGTATAAAAAAAAATCCCAAATAAATGTCTCATTATTCGTACAAAAATATTCTCAGATTCTAAAACATTTTTCGTAAAGAAATTGTCGCAGATTGTAAGACATTTTTCATGTAGATAAAATTTCAGATTCTGTAAAATTTTTTATTCAGAAAAAGTTTCAGATTCTGAAACATTTTTCGTATAGAAAAAGTTTTAGATTTTGAGAAATTTTTCGTAAAAAGGTGTCATTAAAACCAAATTGTGCTACACAAATATCATGGTTTTAATTAGTAAAGAAAAAAGCCCTCGAGCTAGAATAGCCTTACACTCAAAAAAAAACCTTGTAAAACGACAAGAAAAGTTTGTAACTTTTTTTTTTGACAACAATTGCTTGTTATTTTACAAGCTTTTTACCAATAATTTTGTAATTTTACATGCTTTTTACCAATAAATTTTTAATTTTACAGTCTTTTTACCAATAAAATTGTAAATTTACAAATTTTTTGACGCGATAAAACTTACAGAAGGTTTTGTGTTTTTTTACTAGATGTTTTGCTACCTCCTATTTTACGAGAATTTCTGGTAAAAATTACGAGCTTTTTCGTAATTTTACAAGATTTTTACCAATAAAATTGTAAACTTACAACTTTTTTAGCGCAATAACCGATATTTCGATGTAACGCATCGAAATATCGGTCTAGGACACCATAAAGTATATATTTTATTGATCAGTGATCGATTCTAAGACATTCTAGCGATGTCCGTCTGTCCGTCTGTAGAAATTTACTAATTTTTTTTTTGTAAAAAGCTTTAGAAATTTGTAAAATTACAAGAAAAACTGTAAAATTACAAAAAAAATTAAATTTCTATTTGTTATAAAACAAAGAAAACTGTCAAATATTGGTAAAATGGGAATACGAGACTTTTTCTAGTAATTTGACAAGGTTTTTTATACCCTCCAACCACAGTATGGGGGTATACTCACTTTGTCATTCCGTGTGTAACGCATCGAAATATCGGTCTAGGACCCCATAAAGTATATATTTTATTGATCAGTGATCGATTCTAAGACATTCTAGCGATGTCCGTCCGTCCGTCTGTCCGTCTGTAGAAGACACGATACAGTCCAAAATAAAAGAGCTAGACTTCCGAAGTTTGGCACGAATATGTCTTATATTCCTAGGCAGGCTAAGTTCGGAAATGGGAAAAATCGGACGAAGGGGAAAAAGTTCCCCCTTGGAGAACTAAACCAACCTAAGAAAAAACGCATTTTTTGAAGGGTTTTTTGTATTTTTGCTAAGCAAATGCAAAATTCTTATCTCAAAAGAAGTTCAAAATCGCAAGAGGAAGGTGCCCCTAACGTCTCCCACCAACCCCCCCAAAAAAAAGATACCCCTGGATTTTTTTTTAATATTGTTTTTGTACATTTCGGAGGGTATAAAAGATTCGGCACAGCCGAATGTAACACTCTCACTTGGTTTTTTTTTGAGTTTATTGTGATCTCAAAATGGCGCCCAACTTGGGGCTTCACAGCAATCTAAGTTATTTCAATTTTTGTTAAAGAATCATAATCAAAACTAGTATAGGAACATTCGGTGGTATTAATTTTTATCTTCTGGAATCACAAGATGTGGAATAGTATTCCAACATTTTGATGTGCAGTGCCATTTTGTATTAAAAGTTCATGCTAATAATAACTTACCACAAATGGCGCCCAACTTGGGCCATCACAGTTTTGGGAGGTATTTTCATGTTTGTAAGAAAATAACATTTTGTGCTAAAAGTAAAAGAAAAGGTATACTATTTTAAATATTCGCTGGAAAATGGCGCCCAACGTGGGGCGGAACATACCTGTAAGGAATATCGATTTTAGCTACACTTTTTGCTGCACACTTTGTACAAGCTCTTTTACATCTTGCACAAAATGTTATTATTTGCTGCACATTTTGTGCAAGCTGTGAAAAATGCAACATACCTTTCCAAACTTTCGCTAGGAAACGGTGCATAAATCTAATGAAAATCTACACTACATTTTACAACAATGTAACCGCAATATTACCACATTTTTCACATACCATTTAGTAGGTTCCTCTATTTTCCTACTACATATTTTGTGTATACAAATGACCTTTACATACATTTAGCTTGGGTTAGTTTTTTTTTTGCAAATTCACAGAAAACTATTACGTTTTATCGTTTGAAATTTACCAAAGCCTTTGCTGCTTAATAGATGTAAATTCACTTTTTTTATACCCTCCACTTAGTGATAGAGGATATATATAAGTTTGTCATTCCGTTTGTAACACCTCGAAATATTGGTCTAGGACCCCATAAAGTATATATATTCATGATGCCCGATCGATTTAAAGACATTCTAGCGATGTCCGTCTGTCTGTGGAAAATGTGATCACGTCCAAAATACAAAACAGAGGTGACTGTTATTAATCAATATATTGGAAGTTCTTCCGAGAAGTTTGGTATTGCATTTGAGCGATATCGGTTCAGCGGTTCAAAAGTTATGAACGAAAATGTAAGGACACCTCAAAAATTTCAGTACATTCAACATAACCTAAAAATACAAAATGCTTTAATTCGGCTGCTGGTTGACTTATGTGAACATAATTAAACACCAAATGGTATTTAAACAAGTACAAACATATTTTTGGACAAAAAAAGAAAAAAATCGCGGATTTTTTTAACAATTTTTTTTTCGCGGAAATTTTTTTTTCAAAAAAAAATTTTTTTTTTTCAAAAGTAATTTCCTTTTAAATAAAGTTTTTGCAATAATCTTTTAGAAATTGTGGAGGGTATCACTACATTCGGCAAGGCTGAATTTAACTTTTTTACTTGTTTTCAATTCTGTTACTTTTCAATTTCCCTGTGAATTTCCGAATTTGTGAAATTGCCCTCATCATTTATTGCGCAACCATACAAAGTGATTAGATGCAAGTTTTTTTTTGTCAATTTTTTTTATTTTTTGTGCAATTCACTCAAATGCACTCGTACCCTCTTCACAATATAATGATGTATACTTACTTTCGTATGCAGTTTTTAGTTTATTGCTTAATATGTGATTTTTATTATAAGTCACCCCCTCAAACAAACATTCATATTTATATTTTTTTATGTTTCGAATATATATATTGAGGCTGTAACAACAAAAAAAATCTATTACAAGCAGAATTTGAAAGGGATTTATTCTTATTTTCTGAAAAAAAAAATTATCTTAGATTATGAAAAATAACTTGGACTCTGAAACATTTTTCCTTGAGAAACTGTCCTTACTAAGATTCAAAAATATGTTTTGTATAAAAAAAATTAATGGCGCCCAACTTGGGGTTACAAAGTTATGTTAGGCTTTTCCATTTTGGTGAAAGACTGATTATCAAGACTCATTATCAAGACTATTTAAATCAGATATTTAAACACTTTGCCATTATTGGCTTTGAGGTTCTTACCAATATCTTGATTGAAATGGTGCCCAAAGTGGGACCTTGCAGTCCTGTTTGATATTTCTATACAAGACTATCATAAAAAATTATAAACTTATACTATAAGTGGTGTAGTGAACAAAAACTTCAATCGATTGTATTAAAACTTGAGTTTCATACCAACAAAAGCTAACATAAAATGGCGCCCAACGAGGGGCCACACAGTTTTGTTAAATATTTCCATTTGAAAAATTATTGCCCTTACTAAGATTCAAAAATATTTTTTGTGTAAAAAAGTTATTGGCGCCCAACTTAGGGCTTTACAGTTCTGTAAGGTTTTTCCGTTTTGGTAAAAGACTCATTATCAAGACTATTTAAATCAGATATTTAAACACTTTGCCATTATTGGCTTTGAGGTTCTTACTCATATATATTGATTGAAATGGTGCCCAAAGTGGGACCTTGCAGTCCTGTTTGATATTTCTATACAAGACTATCATAAAAAATTATAAACTTATACTATAAGTGGTGTAGTGAACAAAAATTTCAATCGATTGTATTAAAACTTGAGTTTCATACCAACAAAAGCTAACATAAAATGGCGCCCAACGAGGAGCAACACAGTTCTGTTAAATATTTTCATTTGAAAAATTTTTTCTTAAGAAACTGTCCTAACTAATACCCAATTCACACCTGAGGTGAAATTTCGTTCGAACGAGATTTCGATCATATGGTCTGTATCATTTTATACACAACCATATGATCGAAATCTCGTTCGAACGAGATTTTACCTCAGGTGTGAATTGGGTATTAGATTCAAAATTTTTTTTTGTTAAAAAAAAAAATTAATGGCGCCCAGCTTGGTGCTCAACAGTTCTGTTAGGTGTTTTCATTTTGGGAGAAGAGCCAATATGAAGACTATTTAAATAACAATTATGAACACTTTGCCATTATTGGCTTTGAGGCTCTTACCAATATTTTGATTAAAATGGCGTCCAAAGTGGAATCTTACAGTCCTGTTTGATATTTCAATCATAAAAAATTATAAACTTATACTATAAGTGGTGTAGTGAATAAAACTGTCAATCAATTGTATTAAAACTTTGAGTTTTATACCAACAATAGCTAACATAAATTTGGCGCCCAACGTGGGACAACACAGTTTTGTTAAATATTTCCATTTTTGGTAAAAAAATCATTATCAAAACTATTATAAAAACTGTATAAAGCGCCCGGCGTTTCCCAGGTTGACCATTATATAATTAAAATTTCACTGAAATGAAGAATTTTTTTAATAATTTTACCCCAGCGCATTCTACCAGGTGCAAATTTGATCAGAAAACTTATTTTTGTTTAGGTAATATATCTTGTAAATTTAAGTCAAATTGTACCGTAAATACAATAAATGGTATTATGACGACAGCGCCACCTATCGGGTCCAAATTTTATCAGGAAACATATGTTTGTTAAATAAATATTTTTTGTGAATTTCAGCCAAATCGTACCAGAAATACAAACAAATTTAATATAAAACTTTTTCTATACGAAAAATGTCTCACAAGGGAAGTATCTCAACCCTTATGAACCGATTTGCCTGAAACTTAAAATATATATAAAAGAGACGATTTTAAGGTTGGGGTGTCTCGGCTTATCGGCCATATCAGAGTTTTAAAATTTCGTTGTCCCCTTATGAAACAAAGTGGACCTTCAGGAAAATGTCGATAACTCCCGAACTAATAGGAATTAATAAAGAATTTTTCGTATTCATATGGACATCGTAGGTCTATGTCTTCATATAAATACCCCCCAAAATTTACACATTTTCGTAAAAAAAGTATTTAAGAAAACCGAACTTTTACAAGGTTATGCCACCGTTTGATAGGCATTAAAAAAACCTTTCGTCTCATATGTAAACATCATATAGTTTCTTAGAAAAAAATGGCTGAAAATCCAAAAAACGTTTTTTTCGCCATTTTTTGACCCATGTTTTGAACCCTTAAATCCCCGATATGGCTGATAAGCCGAGACACCCCAACCTTAGAATTGTCCCTTTTATATATATTTTACGTTTCATGCAAATCGGTTCATATGGGTTGAGATACTTCCCTTGTCAGAATCTGACACTTTTTCTTTACGAAAAATGTATCAGAATCTTAGACTTTTTCTATAGGAAAAATATTTTGGAAACTGCGACTTTTTCTAAACGAAAAATGGTTGAGAATCTAAGACTTTTTCTATACGAAAAATGTCTCAGAATCTGAGACTTTTTCTATACAAAAAATGTGTCAGAATCTGAGACTTTTTTCATACGAAAAATTATTTAGAATCTGAAACTTTCTATACGAAAAATCTCTCAGAATCTGAGACTCTTTCTATACCAAAAATGTTTCAGAATCTGAGACTTCTTCTTTACCAAAAAAGTCTCGGATTCTATCACTTTTTCTATACGAAAACTGTCTCAGAATCTAAAACTTTATCATACGAAAAATGTCTGAGAATTTAAGACTTTTTTCATACGAAAAATGTCTCAGAATCCGAGACTTTTTTTTTATACAAAAAATGTATTAGAATCTGAGACTTTGTCTATACCAAAAATGTCTCAGAATCTGTGGGTTTTTCTATACGAAAATATCTCAGAATCTAAAATATTTTTTATACGAAAAATGTCTCAGAATCAAAGACTTATTCCATACGAAAAATATCTCAGAATCTGCAATTTTTTCAATACGAAAAATGTCTGAAACATTTTCTATACGAAAAATGCCTCGAAATCTGAGACGTTTTCTATAGGAACATTTTCTGATAGTGGAAGATTTTTTCTATAAGAAAACTGTCTCAGAATCTGAGTCTTTTTCAGTAAGAAAAATGTTTTAGAATTTTTTAGAGATTTTTTCTAAGACTTATTCTATATGAATCTGAGACTTTTTCTACACGAAAAATGTCTTAGAATTTTTCTATACGAAATTGTAAAATTTTCGTTAAAAACAAATTGAAAAAACAAATTTTTCTCTAAAAACGGAAATATGGCGATCAAAATTAAAGCTTTTGTCGTGTAAGCGAATTCATGGCCTTTCGTCAAGTCAGCGCCCTGGACACGTGCCCCGTATGCCCTAATGGTCAATAGCTCATGTTAAAACTTTGGGGTTTCACACCAACAATACATAGCTTACCAAAAATGGCGCCCAACGTGGGGCAACCTAGCTTTGTTAAATATTTCCATTTTGGTAAAACAATCATTATCATAACTAGCAAAACACAATTTAGAAATTTACAGTCGGTCAAGACCGACCACATAAACAAAATCTTTTCAAATGTTCATGAATTTTGAGAGATTTTTGTAAAAATCGGGATGGTGGTTTGTATGGGACTACAAGTTAAACTTGTGCGATTTCTTTTAATTGTGAATAGAAAATACGTTTACTTGCCAAATTTTGAAAGGATACCAATTATAATATCGTTTTTGGAGTTATTTAAGCCAAATATAAGGGGGGGGGGGAATTTGTAAGGGGGTAGGTCAAAATATGGACCGATTTTTCAATTTCAATAGGCTTCGTCCTTGGGCCAAAAATAAGTTTCAAATTTCAGAGAGACAGTTGATAATTGCGAACTGTATTGTGACTACACCGTTACATGGACAGACGGACATTGCTTAATAGACTCAAAGAGTTATTCTGAGTTGATCGATATGCTTGAAGGTGTGTCTAGAACCAATATTTCCGGTAGTTACAAACATCAGCCCAAACTCATTATACCCTGTACCACAGAGTGGTGTAGGGTATAATAAAATGGCAATAGGTTGTGTTAAAAATTAAAATTTCATACCAAAATGGCGCCCAACGTGGGGCCAATTTTTTTAAAACAATCATTATTAAAACTAACAAAAAATTATAAATTGCAATCGGTTGTGTAAAAACTTTGGATTCCATACCAAGCATAGCTTACAAAAAATGGCGCCCAATGTGGGGCCACACAGTTTTGGTAAATATTTCCATTTTGGTAAAACAATCATAATCTAAACTAGCAAAAAAAAAATAATAACTTTATACCATAAAAGGTTTAGAGAAATTAAATGACAATCATTTTATTAAAACCTTGAGGTTCATACCAGCAACTTACTTAAAATGGCGCCCAACTTGGGGCCACCTTTTTGATTAAATATTACTTTCACGAGTTTGATTATTTTCTCAATTTTATAAAAAGATTTAATTCTTTTTAATCTTTTCCATTTTCAAGCCATAAAATATTATTGCTGTTTTACGTTTTCGAGTACATCGTTATTGTTATAAACTTGTAAATTTTTACAATCATGTATTAACAGAAAAAAAACACAAACAATTTTTTGTTTTATTGTAACGTCTTTTATATGCATTTTATATTTTACTAAACTACATAGAGAATTAAGAACCTTAGTCCAATTTCAATTAAGAGCAGTTCATTCACTGTTGGGCTTTAAATTGTTTTATGTAACTAATTTCTAAGTCATTTGTTTATATCAAAGGGGACTTAATTTTCTAAATTCAGGTTATCATTTTCAATGTCATCGTCGATATGAATTTACTTAAAATTTTTTCTCTCCAATGTCAATTAATTTTATATTAATTTTTATTTAATTTTTCTTATCATTACAGGTAATTATTGTAAAAAAAATGACGTGTGACAATTTTTCTTAAATATTGGTGAGTCATGGAGGGAAATGGGGATACAATTAGGAATTGAATTTAAAGAATTTAAAGTGTAGTGTAACTACACTCAAAATAATAACTCTGTTAAATTACAGAAAAACTCTGCTAATTTAACAGAGTACACCATACTTTTCCAGCTAACAACATTTCTTGGTAATTTTACTAAAAAACTCTGTAAAATGATTTTGACAGAAATAAACTGTTAATTTACAGAGTTTATAGTAAAATATTGGTTAAATATGAAAGCTTTTTGACAGAGAAAACTCTGTAATTTTACTGTAAAACTCTGTAAAATGATTTGGACAAAAAAAAAACTGTTAATTTACAGAGTTTCTAGTAAAATATTGGTTAAATAAACCACCATTTAGCAAAGAAAACTATGTAAATTTACATATATGTATTTGTAAAATGCATTTGATGCAAAAAAAAATTACAGAAAAAACTCTGTAAATTTACAGAGTTTAGGTTAATGCATGTTATTTTGTAAAATTTTTATAAGACTTCTGAACAAAAATTTTTGGTAACTTTTTTTGCTACTTTTTCAACATTTTCTAAAAAAAAAGATATACAGATAAAATTTTGATGTTTGGTAACAAAAACAAAAACTACTCAATACAGAAAACTTTTTTGGTTATCAAAAATACGAAGTATTTTGCTTAGATCTGTATTTTAGCAGAAAACTGTTAATTATCTGTAAAATTAAGATTACAAAGTAAAAAGTAATATTACAGAGGAAACTTTGTTTCTTTGTCACAACAAAATACAAAGTTTTTTCTTTAAGTCTGTATTTTGACAGAAAACTCTGTCAAATATCTGTTGAATTGAGATTACAGTCATTTTACAGAGTATTTTACAGAGCTGTTATTTTGAGTGTATAAACAAAAACCTTGTCAAATTACTAGAAAAAGTCTTGTAATCCTATTTTACTAATATTTGACAGTTTTCCTTGTTTTTTTAACAAATAATTTTCAGTCGAAATTTATTTTTTTTTTTTGTGTAATTTTACAGTTTTTTTTTGTAATTTTACTGCTTTTCTTGTAATTTTACAAATTTCCAAGATTTTTTACAACAAGTATAAAATTCGACTTGGCCGAATCTACACTCAAAATAATAACTCTATAAAATACTCTGTAAAATGACTGTAATCTCAATTCAACAGATATTTGACAGAGTTTTCTGTCAAAATACAGATTTAAAGAAAATACTTTGTATTTTGTTGTGACAAAAAAAAACAAAGTTTCCTCTGTTATATTACTTTTTTCTTTGTAATCTTAATTTTATTGATAATTAACAGAGTTTTCTGCTAAAATACAGATTTAAGCAAATTACTTTGTATTTTTTTATAACCAAAAAAGTTTTCTGTTTTGAGTAGTTTTTATTTTTGTTACCAAACATCAAAATTTTATCGGTATATTTTTTGAGAAAAAGTTGAAAAAGTACACTCAAAATAAATTCTCTGTCCAATCAGCAGAAAAATCTGCTGAAAATACACCCATTTTGAGCCATATGAGAAATCTGCTGATTTTAGCAGACGCGGTTTGCTAAATTTCTGTAGAGATAACCAGGGTTAAATCAGCAGAAAAATCTGCTGATTTCAGCAGAAAAATCTGCTAATTTCAGCAAAAAAAACTGCTGATTTCAGCAGACAAATCTGCTAATTTCGGACCGAAAAAGAAAAAATAACGGGATGTCGAAAACGGCACACATGAAAGAATAGAAAGCATAACACAACATACACACTTTTAATAAGAAAACAAAACAAATAAAAAAAATACACACACATTAAACAAATGAAAAAAAAGTAACAACACATTCCAAGCACTGTTGCCAGATTTGACGATTTCTCTGCATTTTGACGATTTTTACTCCTCAAAATAGCAAAATGACGATTTGACGATTTTTGCCCCAAAAATGACGATTTTTAAAAATAAAAAAACCTGACAATTTTGTCTACTTTTTAACAAATTTTTAATAGAAATTTAGTATTCAATGAATATTTTTTTGCTTTTTGTTAGGTAAAAAAAAATATCCACCAATATTTTTGTACAAAAATGGACAAAAGAAATAAGTGAGTGTTACATTTTCTTTTTTCCTCCAAAATGTAAAATAATTATAGGGATTTTTTTGGCGGAGGACCTTTTTTTATACCCTCCACTCTAGTGATAGAGGGTATATATAATTTTGTCATTCCGTTTGTAACACCTCGAAATATTGGTCTAGGACCCCATAAAGTATATATATTTATGATCCTCGATCGATTTTAAGTCAATCTAGCGATGTCCGTCCGTCCGTCCGTCCGTCCGTCTGTCTGTCTGTCTGTCTGTCTGTCTGTCTGTCTGTCTGTCTGTCTGTCTGTCTGTCTGTCTGTCTGTCTGTCTGTCTGTCTGTCTGTCTGTCTGTCTGTCTGTCTGTCTGTCTGTCTGTCTGTCTGTCTGTCTGTCTGTCTGTCTGTCTGTCTGTCTGTCTGTCTGTCTGTCTGTCTGTCTGTCTGTCTGTCTGTCTGTCTGTCTGTCTGTCTGTCTGTCTGTCTGTCTGTCTGTCTGTCTGTCTGTCTGTCTGTCTGTCTGTCTGTCTGTCTGTCTGTCTGTCTGTCTGTCTGTCTGTCTGTCTGTCTGTCTGTCTGTCTGTCTGTCTGTCTGTCTGTCTGTCTGTCTGTCTGTCTGTCTGTCTGTCTGTCTGTCTGTCTGTCTGTCTGTCTGTCTGTCTGTCTGTCTGTCTGTCTGTCTGTCTGTCTGTCTGTCTGTCTGTCTGTCTGTCTGTCTGTCTGTCTGTCTGTCTGTCTGTCTGTCTGTCTGTCTGTCTGTCTGTCTGTCTGTCTGTCTGTCTGTCTGTCTGTCTGTCTGTCTGTCTGTCTGTCTGTCTGTCTGTCTGTCTGTCTGTCTGTCTGTCTGTCTGTCTGTCTGTCTGTCTGTCTGTCTGTCTGTCTGTCTGTCTGTCTGTCTGTCTGTCTGTCTGTCTGTCTGTCTGTCTGTCTGTCTGTCTGTCTGTCTGTCTGTCTGTCTGTCTGTCTGTCTGTCTGTCTGTCTGTCTGTCTGTCTGTCTGTCTGTCTGTCTGTCTGTCTGTCTGTCTGTCTGTCTGTCTGTCTGTCTGTCTGTCTGTCTGTCTGTCTGTCTGTCTGTCTGTCTGTCTGTCTGTCTGTCTGTCTGTCTGTCTGTCTGTCTGTCTGTCTGTCTGTCTGTCTGTCTGTCTGTCTGTCTGTCTGTCTGTCTGTCTGTCTGTCTGTCTGTCTGTCTGTCTGTCTGTCTGTCTGTCTGTCTGTCTGTCTGTCTGTCTGTCTGTCTGTCTGTCTGTCTGTCTGTCTGTCTGTCTGTCTGTCTGTCTGTCTGTCTGTCTGTCTGTCTGTCTGTCTGTCTGTCTGTCTGTCTGTCTGTCTGTCTGTCTGTCTGTCTGTCTGTCTGTCTGTCTGTCTGTCTGTCTGTCTGTCTGTCTGTCTGTCTGTCTGTCTGTCTGTCTGTCTGTCTGTCTGTCTGTCTGTCTGTCTGTCTGTCTGTCTGTCTGTCTGTCTGTCTGTCTGTCTGTCTGTCTGTCTGTCTGTCTGTCTGTCTGTCTGTCTGTCTGTCTGTCTGTCTGTCTGTCTGTCTGTCTGTCTGTCTGTCTGTCTGTCTGTCTGTCTGTCTGTCTGTCTGTCTGTCTGTCTGTCTGTCTGTCTGTCTGTCTGTCTGTCTGTCTGTCTGTCTGTCTGTCTGTCTGTCTGTCTGTCTGTCTGTCTGTCTGTCTGTCTGTCTGTCTGTCTGTCTGTCTGTCTGTCTGTCTGTCTGTCTGTCTGTCTGTCTGTCTGTCTGTCTGTCTGTCTGTCTGTCTGTCTGTCTGTCTGTCTGTCTGTCTGTCTGTCTGTCTGTCTGTCTGTCTGTCTGTCTGTCTGTCTGTCTGTCTGTCTGTCTGTCTGTCTGTCTGTCTGTCTGTCTGTCTGTCTGTCTGTCTGTCTGTCTGTCTGTCTGTCTGTCTGTCTGTCTGTCTGTCTGTCTGTCTGTCTGTCTGTCTGTCTGTCTGTCTGTCTGTCTGTCTGTCTGTCTGTCTGTCTGTCTGTCTGTCTGTCTGTCTGTCTGTCTGTCTGTCTGTCTGTCTGTCTGTCTGTCTGTCTGTCTGTCTGTCTGTCTGTCTGTCTGTCTGTCTGTCTGTCTGTCTGTCTGTCTGTCTGTCTGTCTGTCTGTCTGTCTGTCTGTCTGTCTGTCTGTCTGTCTGTCTGTCTGTCTGTCTGTCTGTCTGTCTGTCTGTCTGTCTGTCTGTCTGTCTGTCTGTCTGTCTGTCTGTCTGTCTGTCTGTCTGTCTGTCTGTCTGTCTGTCTGTCTGTCTGTCTGTCTGTCTGTCTGTCTGTCTGTCTGTCTGTCTGTCTGTCTGTCTGTCTGTCTGTCTGTCTGTCTGTCTGTCTGTCTGTCTGTCTGTCTGTCTGTCTGTCTGTCTGTCTGTCTGTCTGTCTGTCTGTCTGTCTGTCTGTCTGTCTGTCTGTCTGTCTGTCTGTCTGTCTGTCTGTCTGTCTGTCTGTCTGTCTGTCTGTCTGTCTGTCTGTCTGTCTGTCTGTCTGTCTGTCTGTCTGTCTGTCTGTCTGTCTGTCTGTCTGTCTGTCTGTCTGTCTGTCTGTCTGTCTGTCTGTCTGTCTGTCTGTCTGTCTGTCTGTCTGTCCGTAGAAAACACGCTAACTTTTGAAAGACTTTACAGAGGCTACTGAAGTTTGGCATATATGTTTGTCATTTACCTGGTCAGGTTGGTATTGCAATCCAGCCAAATCGGTCCAGTGGTTCAAAAGTTATGAGCAAAAGAGTAAATTTCGGCAAGGGTGTTTCGCGAATTTACGAGATAAAAAACACGATAACTTCCGAAAGACAATAATGAGACTACTGAAGCTTGGCATGTATCTTTGCCGTTCCCCGGGTCTGTTTGGTATTAAATTTCAGCTCAATCGGTCCAGTGGTTCAAAAGTTATAAGCAAAACCCTGAATTTCAGATTAGTGTCATCTAAAATGCCACGTGTTTTAACAAGTTTTAAAAGCATTGGTGGTAACTAAACAATGCTTTTCAAACTTGTTTAATTTTAAAGCAATGCTTTTTAAACTTGTTTAGTTCTAAAAGCATTGGTAACTTAAAAATTACACACGAAAAAAATTTTACACTCAAAAAAATTTTACACTCAAAAAAAATTCTACACTCAAAAAAAAATTTACACAAAAAAAAATTTAGTTTTTTTTTACAAAAATTACAATATTTTGTGTACATACGTACGTGCATTCACTCAGAAATATTTTTACAGTTAAAAAAAACATTACACTCGAAAAAATTTTACACTCAAAAAAAAATTAGTATTTATTTTTTTTTAAATGACAAAAAAGAGCTTTTTACTCAAAATAAAATATTTCTAATCAAAATTGTTAATTTTTTCACGTTAAAAAATGTACTACCCTTTAAAAAAATACATTGTGGAGGGTAATCATAGATTCGGCAAAGTCGAATTTAACTTTTCTACTTGTTTTTCTTTGATTTTGTATGATATTTACGCAATTTTATAATAATTATTTTTTTATAGAAGTGCCCACAAAAAAGGGTGGACAGAAAAAAATTCATTTTCCAATTAACTTGACCCAACTTATGCTTAAAAATATTACAAAAAATATAGAAAAAATTTTCTTCCTGGTCTGATTTTGCCAATTTTCGAACTGAATCATCCAATGGCCATAAAATATATTTATGCCAAACTGCATGGAAAAAGCTCTTTTGGAATTGGACTGCATCATGTCTTCAACAGACATCGCTTGAATGTCTTAGAATTACTCTTTATTCAAGGATAAATGCATCTTTTTTATTTTGACGATTTTTTGACGATTTTTGGAAATGGGATGACGATTTTGACGATTTTTTTTATAAAAATCGTACATTTTTGACGATTTTGTACCCAACAATTCTGGCAACCCTGATTCCAAGGGTGGTTTTGAATTTTGTATTGTACGGTTTGCGTGCATGAACTGAAGAACTTCTCTTCTTGAAAAGCAGCAACAAACTGGCAAGCTAAAAGAATATCTTAGTATGAATTGTTTGTTGGTGTTCTTTTGAACTATATATTATTAAAGCTGACATATTAATGATGCATTTAAGCGGGAGCAATTTTATTTGTCTACTTTAATTTTCAGATAGTGACATTTGATTTTTATTTTTGCGAGACCGACATTTAAAAAAATACTTAAAAAAAGATAACAAAAAATATCTGTCAAATTAGCAAAATAATCTGCTGAAAATCTGCACAAAAACTTTGTGAAACTTAGCAGACAGAATCAGCAAAAGTTCTGCAAAAGTTCTGTGGTTTTCAGAAATTGAATAGCAGAGAATTCTGCTAAAATATCCATTTCAGCAGAAAAATCTGCTAAAAATTTGTTATTCTAAATTGAAAGTCATTTTACAGATTTTTTGACAGAGGTTTTCTTTTGAGTGTAGCAAAAAAAAAGTTATAAAAAAAAAACTTTTCAGAAATCTTATAAAAAATTTACAAAGTTACATGCATTTTACTAAACATTGTAAATTTACAGAGTTTTTTCTGTAATTTTTTTTTGTTGCATCAAATGCATTTTATAAAAATATGTAAATTTACTTAGTTTTCTTTGCTAAATGGTGGTTAATTTAACCAATATTTTACTAGAAACTCTGTAAATTAACAGTTTTTTTTTGTCCAAATCATTTTACAGAGTTTAAAAGTAAAATTAGATAGTTTTCTCTGTCAAAAAGCTTTCATATTTAAACAATATTTTACTATAAACTCTGTAAATTAACAGTTTTTTTTGTCAAAATAATTTTAAAGAGTTTTTAGTAAAATTACCAAGAAATGTTGTTAGCTGGAAAAGTATGGTGTACTCTGTTAAATTTATTTATTTATTTCAGTCTATGGATACAATATTATCCTTACAGACTAGCAACTAATGTCTAAAGTAAATAACTTATTTTAACAAATTATTTAAAATTACTTTAAAATTAAAATTAGCAGAGTTTTTCTGTAATTTAGCAGAGTTATTATTTTGAGTGTATGAATACCCTCCACAATGCCCTTTTTTAAGGATAGTAAATTTTTTAATGTAAAAAAATTAACAATTTTGAATAGAAATATTTTGTTTTGAGTAAAAAACTTTTTTTTGTCATTTTTATAAAAAAAAAATTTTTTTTTAGTGTAAAATTTTTTTTGAGTGTACATTTTTTTTAGTGTAGAAATATTTTTGAGTGACAAAAATACTATGCAAAGTAATTTTGTTTTTTAAATCTTTTTTTTTAAACTCGGGTTTTTCAACACGTGAATTTTAGGTGAAACCAATCTGAAATTCAGGGTTTTGCTTATAACTTTTGAACCACTGGACCGATTTCGGAAAATATACATGCCAAACTTCAGCACTCTCAAAATTTTCTTTAAATAATTTATTGCCACAAAAGATTTAATAGCAAATATTTCCAAGAAATCAATGACCTTTAGTCTACATAAAAATAAAAATATTTAAAAATTGGCAAATATAAAAAATAACAGATTACAGACTTTAATGACAATAGGCTAATAGTGTTTACACATGCTACGCGTTGTTCTTTAATATTATTAGCGGTGATGCCAGACAACTAAAAAAAGGAAAATTGTTTAAGAATTTGAGAATTTTTGTATACAGAAAAATTTCTTAGAATCTGAGAATTTTTCTATACAGAGAAATGTCTTAAAATCTGATAATTTTTCTATACAGTCTTAAAATCTGAGAATTTTTCTATACGAAAAAAATGTCTAAGAATCTAAGAATATTTCTATACGAAAAAATGTCTCAGAATCTAAGAATTTTTCTATACGGAAAAATATCTTAGAATCTGAAAATTTTTCTATACGGAAAAATGTCACAGAATCTTAAAATTTTTCTATACGGAAAAATTTCTCATAATCTAAGAATTTTTCTATACGAGAATTTTTCTATACGAAAAAATGTCTTAGAATCTGAGAATTTTTCGAAACGGAAAAATGTCTCTGAATCTGAGAATTTTTATATACGAAAAAAATCTCAGAATCTGAAAATTTTTCTGTACGGAAAAATGTCCCAGAATCTCAAAATTCTTTCTAAATGGAAAAGTTTCTCAAAATCTGAGGATTTTTCTATTTGGAAAAATGTTTCAAAACCTGAGAATTTTTTATAAAGAAAAATGTCTCAAAATCAGAATCTAAAAATTTTTCTATACGGAAAAATGTCTCAGAATCTGAGAATTTTTCTATACGGAAAAATGTATCAGAATCTCAAAATTGTTCTACACACAAAAAAATAAAAAAACAAGTAAGAAAGTTATAGTCGGTCAAGACCTACCATATGATACCCTACACCAGCGTTTTCTGGAAAATGGGTCCCAATCTGTCTTTTGTTAGATGTTTATTTAGTGTAGAAAACACACACAGAACAAATTTTAGTGGAATTTGTTTATGTTTTTAATTTAACAGAATATCGGTCGACATTTTTATATGGGGGACTAAGTCCAAAAATGGTCCAATTATATTCCGATTTGATAAGGTTACTAAAGTACACGTTTAACACCTAAAAATAAAATTTGTATCAAATATTTCCATTTTCATGAATTTTGAGGGAATTATGTGAATATCGGGAGGGTGGTTTGTATGGGGACTACCAGAAGGACTGTCCCGATTCCTTTGAAATTTGGAATGAAGATTTGTGAAGAATTTGATTACCTGCTAAATTTCAAAGCGATATCTATTATAATACGGTTATTAGAGTAATTTAAGCCGAGTCCAAAGGGTGCGTTTGTATGGGGGCTAGGTCTTAACATGGACCGATTTTCTCCAATTTCAATAGGCTTCGTCCTTGGGCCAAAAGATGCTTAAGTTTAAAATTTCAAATCAATTGATTGAAAATTGCGAAATATCGTGCTTAAACCGATATATGGACGGACAGACGGACGGACAGACGGACGGACAGACGGACGGACAGACGGACGGACAGACGGACGGACATCGCTAAATCGACTCAAAAAGTAATTCTGAGTCGATCGGTATACTTGAAGGTAGGTCTAGGACCAATACTTCGGGTAGTTACAAACATCAGAACAAACTCATTATACCCTATACCACAGAGTGGTGTAGGGTATAAATATTTTAGTAAATTTTTAATACTATTGAGTAAAAAATTACTCAATTTTGCACAAGTAAACGATTTAATAGTATTGAGTAAATTTTTAATAAAAATTTATTAAATGTTTGAGAAAAAATTTGAGTAAATTTTTAATTTACTCAAAATTTATCTATTTTTTTCTAAGTTTAAAAAGTTTTAAATTTAAAAAAAAAAAAAAATTGTTTTTTCAAACTTTACCAAACATATTTTTGTCTCAAAAACATTGGAGAATTTTTTTTAAAGACTATTAAAAACTTTCATACACATACACAAAAAACTATAAACTAAACAAGAATTCAAAAAACTATGAGAGTTTAAAAAAAATTAAAAAAACTATTAAATTTTTATTAAATTATTTACTTAAATTGTTTTTAAAAGTTTTAAGTAAATTTTTAATTGCGTCAATTAAAAAATTACTCAATTTTTGTTTTTTTAAATTAAACAAGTTTTTTTTTTTTTTTTTTTTTTTTTTTTTTTCTCATTCATTTGTTTTATTGAATCTTCACTAATATTATGTGAACTAACAATAAGTATTC
The DNA here is from genome assembly GCA_963921195.1 of Pegoplata infirma. Taxonomy (NCBI): domain Eukaryota; kingdom Metazoa; phylum Arthropoda; class Insecta; order Diptera; family Anthomyiidae; genus Pegoplata; species Pegoplata infirma. Next base: position 95,376,442 of record OY992538.1, on the reverse strand, counting down.
AAATCTTAAAACTAATATAACTTAATATTAAGTCCAGCCAATGCCAGACAAAATTTCATTTGCTCATAAATTATCCAATGTTTTCAAAAGCATCATCCTTCACTTCACAGTGTGCCAAGTCAGCAGTGGCCCTCCTTCTAAGGCGTTGGTGACCACGATTATTTAGAAGATTGCGTGCTAAATTGTTTGGATGTGATTCCAGTTTTCGTAAGTAGTTTTGGGTATGTTTCACAATTTCATCTTTAACAAGGGAAACATTTAGATCTCTGTGTATGTTCAAGTTTCTAACATACCAGGGGGCATCAGTAATCATTCGCAAAATGTTGTTCTGTTTTCTTTGTATTTTTTCCACATTAGACGCAGAGGCAGTGCCCCATAACTGAATACCATAGCACCATATAGGTTTTATAATCGAGCTGTAGATCAATAGTTTACAGTCTAACCTAAGTTTCGAGTTTCTCCCAATTAGCCAATTAAGTGCAATAGTTTTCAATTTTATTTGGGTTAATTTTGCATCTATATGGTTTTTCCACGTAAGACGACGATCGAGATGAATTCCGAGGTACTTTACTGTTGTATGTTGAGGTACAATGTGATTATTAATCCGAATTTGGGGACAAGTTTCTCGTCTTAACGTGAACGTTATGTGGATGCATTTCTGCTCATTCACTTTAATCTTCCACTTATTTAACCAGTATTCTAATTCAAGAATGTGACTCTGCAAAATACGAGTTGCTTCAAGTGGATTGTTATGGGAGCTTAAAATAGCTGTATCATCTGCAAATGTGGAAGTATGCGTATTTCGATTAGTTGGCATATCAGAGGTGTACAAAATATACAAAAGCGGTCCCAAAATACTACCTTGTGGAACTCCAGCTTGTATGATTTGCGGGGTACTGACAAAATCGTTTTCCTTCACTGTAAACTTACGATCTGTTATGTAATTTTCGAGTAACTTATGTGTATTTGGTGGTAACATATTTTTTATCTTATAGAGTAAACCCTCATGCCAAACCTTATCGAACGCCTGTGAGACATCAATAAAAAGTGCGGAACAATATTTTTTTTCTTCGTAGGCTCTTCTAATTTCACCTACCAGTCTATGAACTTGCTCAATTGTGCCATGTTTCTTTCTGAATTTATCTTGTTTCTTTTAATTAAACAAGTGATTACTCAAATTTGTTTCCTCCATATTTTTTCTGTGTATAGAGAAAAATGCATCAGAATCTGAGAATTTTCTTATGCAGAAAAATGTCTCAGAATCTAAGAATTTTTCTATAAGAAAAAATATCTCAGAAACTGAAAATTTTTCGATACTGAAAAATGTCTTAGAATATGGGAATTTTTCTATACGGAAAAATGTCTCATAGTGTGATCATATTTCTATACAGATAAATGTCTCAGAATCGGAGAAATTTTATATATATACGGTGAAATGTTTTAGAATCTGAAAATTTTTCTAAAAATGTCTGCACCCAAAATAATAACTCTGTAAAATAATCTGTAAAATGACTGTAATCTCAATTCAACAGATATTTGACAGAGTTTTCTGTCAAAATACAGATTTAAAGAAAATACTTTGTATATTGTTGTGACAAAAAAAAAAAAAAAATTTCCTCTGTTATATTACATTTAACTTTGTTGTAATCTTAATTTTACAGATAATTAACAGAGTTTTCTGCTAAAATAGATTTAAGCAAAATACTTCGTATTTTTTTTATAACCAAAAAAGTTTTCCGTTTTGAGTAGTTTTTGTTTTTGTTACCAAACATCTAAATTTTATCTGTATATTTTTTTTTTTGAGAAAAAGTTGAAAAAGTAGCAAAAAAAGTTAACAAAAACAAGTAGAAAAGTTAAATTCGACTTTGCCGAATCTATGAATACCCTCCACAATGCATTTTTTTAAACGGTAGTACATTTTTTAACGTGAAAAAATTAACAATTTTGATTAGAAATATTTTATTTTGAGTAAAAAATTCTTTTTTTTTGTCATTAAAAAAAAACAAAGAAAATTACTATTTTTTTTTTTGAGTGTAAAATTTTTTTCCAGTGTAATGATTTTTTTACTGTAAAAATATTTCTGAGTGAATGCACGTAAGTATGTACACAAAATATTGCAATTTCTGTAAAAAAAAAAAAATAAATTTTTTTTTGAGTGTAAAATTTTTTTTGAGTTTAAAATTTTTTTTGAGTGTAAAATTTTTTTCGAGAGTAATTTTTAAGTTACCAATGCTTTAAAAACTAAACAAGTTTAAAAAGCATTGCTTTAAAATTAAACAAGTTTGAAAAGCAATGTTTAGTTACCACCAATGCTTTTAAAACTTGTTAAAACACGTGGCATTTTAGATGAAACTAATCTGAAATTCAGGGTTTCGCTTATAACTTTTGAACCACTGGACCGATTGAGCTGAAATTTAAAACCAAACAGACCCGGGGAACGGCAAAGATATATGCCAAGCTTCAGTAGTCTCATTATTGTCTTTCGAAAGTTATCGTGTTTTTTATCTCGTAAATTCGTAAAACACCCTTGCCGAAATTTACACTTTTGCTCATAACTTTTGAACCACTGGACCGATTTGGCTGGATTGCAATACCAACCTGACCAGGTAAATGACAAACATATATGCCAAACTTCAGTAGCCTCTGTACAGTCTTTCAAAAGTTAGCGTGTTTTCTACGGACGGACAGACAGACAGACAGATGGACGGACGGACGGACGGACGGACGGACGGACATCGCTAGATCGACTTAAAATCGATCGAGGATCATAAATATATATACTTTATGGGGTCCTAGACCAATATTTCGATGTGTTACAAACGGAATGACAAACTTATATATACCCTCTATCACTAGAGTGGAGGGTATAAAAATATTGTTTTTCTGTAAAGACAGTCGAGCTCAGGCTCTAATTATAATTATGTATTATAATTTTTTGATTTGTTATATATGGTTTTGAATTGAGAAAAGTGTGAAAGAAAAATTTTAATTTTTCTAAAAATTTAGACATCCTGGTTTGTTTCTTACTAGTTTCATATTATCCAGTTATAATAATCTTCAGAAAAACTTTTAATGTCAATTTATTTAGTTAATAGTCAATAAAACTCTATATGTGAAAATTATTTACAGATCGCAGCCGACAAGGATTGAACTCATCATCATCTGTAATACTTTGCTATTAACTGCTTGTAACGTACAATCACTCTAGACCGATACGCCAAGTAGGCTGTTAAGCAAGTATCAACTAAATCTGATTTTTTCAATTCGAGTGTAGTTGTTACTGTTGTTTTTTTTCTTACAGAAGAATTTGTTATTGTAATTTTTGTAAACAAACTTATTTTTAGTAATCATTATTCTTCTTCCTCTCCTTCAATATTTTCAGAAATCTTATAAAAATTTTACAAAATAACATGCACACTCAAAATAATAACTCTGTTAAATTACAGAAAAACTCTGCTAATTTACCAGAGTACACCATACTTTTCCAGCTAACAACATTTCTTGTTAATTTTACTAAAAAACTCTGTAAAATGATGACAAGAAAAACTGTTAATTTACAGAGTTTATAGTAAAATATTGGTTAAATATGAAAGCTTTTTGACAGAGAAAACTCTGTAATTTTACTGTAAAACTCTGTAAAATGATTTGGACAAAAAAAAACTGTTAATTTACAGAGTTTTTAGTAAAATATTGGTTAAATAAGCCACCATTCAGCAAAGAAAACTATATAAATTTACATATATTTGTAAAATGCATTTGATGAAAAAAAAAATACAGAAAAAATTCTGTAAATTTACAGAGTTTAGTTAAATGCATGTTATATTGTAAAATTTTTATAAGATTTCTGAAAAAAGAATTTTTGATAACTTTTTTTGCAACTTTTTCTCAAAAAAAAAAAAAAATATACAGATAAAATTTTGATTTTTGGTAACAAAAACAAAAACTACACAAAACAGAAAACTTTTTTGGTTAAAAAAAATACAAGTTATTTTTCTTAAATCTGTATTTTAGCAGAAAACTCTGTCAAATATCTGTTGAATTGAGATTACAGTCATTTTACAGAGTATTTTACAGAGTTATTATTTTGAGTGCATTTTACCAAACTCTGTAAATTAACAGAGTTTTTTCTGTATTGTTAGTGGCTAAATAGTGGCTTATTTAATCAATATTTTACTAGAAACTCTGTAAATTAACATTTTTTTTTGCCCAAATCATTTTACAGAGTTTTAAAGTAAAATTACAGAGTTTTCTCTGTCAAAAAGCGTTCATATTTAACCAATATTTTACTGTAAATTAACAGTTTTTTTTTTTTGTTAAAATCATTTTACAGAGTTTTTTAGTAAAACTACCAAGAAATGTTGTTAGCTGGAAAAGTATGGTGTACTCTGTTAAATTAGCAGAGTTTTTATGTAATTTAACAGAGTTATTATTTTGAGTGTGAGAATTTGAGAATCTCTCAGAATCTGATAACTTTTCTGTGCGTAAAAATGTCTCAGAAACTTAAAAATTTTTCTATACGGAAAAATGTCTCAAAATCTGGAAATTTTTCTATGCGGAAAATTGTCTCGAAATCTAAGAATTTTTCTATACGTTAAAATTTCTTAGAATCTAGGAAAATTTTCTCAAAATCTACCCATCCGGCAGCGCTAATCTCAAGTACATATGTTGCACTGTTCTGCATTTAAAATGTACATGTATTTACTAAACATTTTTTTGACTCTTGACTTGACCATGTGATCGGGCATTGGCCAAAATGATTGTAACAAAAAAAAAAAAAAAAATAAGAAATAAAAATGTTTGCAGGGTTTGATTTTATTAACTTGAAAAAAAAAAAACAGAAAATGTAAAAAATGTGTATAAAAATACAAAATAAAATAAACTTTTACAATAAAAATAAATAAAAGAAATAAATTCGGCATTGTCGAATATATTGATACCCTACACAATGTAAAGAAGATTATTGAAAAAATTTTTGAAAAAAAAATTTATAAAAAAAAAGAAAAACTGTAAAATTACAAAAAAAATGTAAATTTCAATCGAAAATTATTTTAATTTTACAAGCTTTTTACCAAAAAAATTTAAATTTACAACTTTTTTGGCGGAATATAACTAAAAAGGAATTTACTAGATTTTTTTGTAAAAAAACCATTGAAATTTGTAAAATTACAAAAAAAAAATTGTAAAGTTACAAAAAATATGTAAAATGGGATTACGAGACTTTTTCTAGTAATTTGACAAGGTTTTTTTTTTTTTGTACAAATGGAATGACAAACTAACTCTATTACTAAGTGTAGGGTATAAAAATCAATTATTCTATACAAATAAAATGTATGTATTTGATCTTTTATTATTGAAATAATCAAATAAAAAATTGGGGGCGTTTATAAAATAAAATTCCCATTTATGATTGATACACATTTATGGCGTAAAAAAAACCAAATACAAGATAAATTTATGATTATCGATAAAATTCTATCAAAATAAACAATATGGAAAATAAGAATACAAAATTTTTTTTCCGATATGGATTATTATTTTAATTACATTTAACATGGCGCCTGATTAGGTACTATTTTGAAAATTTTTTTTTGCTTTCAATTTCAACCACTTGAAAGTTTCACTTGTTGTCCAGTACTTTGGATTCTGTTATAATTTTGTCTCTTTTCGCATAATAATAATAAAATAGTTCAATGACTTTTTGCTTCAATTTCTGTTATGATTTTTTTTCTTTCTTCCTCTATAATATATATTTTTATTTATTTATTTTTTGTATTTTATAGTATTTCCCTATTGTTTGTCATCAATCGCTTAGCAATGCGTAACATATTTACTGGTCTATACTTCATGTAAAAAAATACCATTCAAATCAGAGTTGTAAAAAGTGAATTCGATTTTATATCACAGATTTCTCAGTTATTGAGAAATTTTTTCTGAGACATTTTTCCTATAGAAAAAGTCTCAGATTCTGAGACATTTTTCCTATAGAAAAAGTCTCAGATTCTGAAACATTTTTCCTATAGAAAAAGTCTCAGATTCTGAGACATTTTTCCTATAGAAAAAGTCTCAGATTCTGAGACATTTTTCCTATAGAAAAAGTCTCAGATTCTGAGACATTTTTCCTATAGAAAAAGTCTCAGATTCTGAGACATTTTTCCTATAGAAAAAGTCTCAGATTCTGAGACATTTTTCCTATAGAAAAAGTCTCAGATTCTGAGACATTTTTCCTATAGAAAAAGTCTCAGATTCTGAGACATTTTTCCTATAGAAAAAGTCTCAGATTCTGAGACATTTTTCCTATAGAAAAAGTCTCAGATTCTGAGACATTTTTCCTATAGAAAAAGTCTCAGATTCTGAGACATTTTTCCTATAGAAAAAGTCTCAGATTCTGAGACATTTTTCCTATAGAAAAAGTCTCAGATTCTGAGACATTTTTCCTATAGAAAAAGTCTCAGATTCTGAGACATTTTTCCTATAGAAAAAGTCTCAGATTCTGAGACATTTTTTCTATAGAAAAAGTCTCAGATTCTGAGACATTTTTCCTATAGAAAAAGTCTCAGATTCTGAGAAATTTTTCCTATAGAAAAAGTCTCAGATTCTGAGAAATTTTTCCTATAGAAAAAGTCTCAGATTCTGAGACATTTTTCCTATAGAAAAAGTATCAGATTCTGAGACATTTTTCCTGTAGAAAAAATCTCAGATTCTGAGACATTTTTCCTATAGAAAAAGTCTCAGATTCTGAAACATTTTTCCTATAGAAAAAGTCTCAGATTCTGAGACATTTTTCCTATAGAAAAAGTCTCAGATTCTGAGACATTTTTCCTATAGAAAAAGTCTCAGATTCTGAGACATTTTTCCTATAGAAAAAGTCTCAGATTCTGAGACATTTTTCCTATAGAAAAAGTCTCAGATTCTGAGACATTTTTCCTATAGAAAAAGTCTCAGATTCTGAGACATTTTTCCTATAGAAAAAGTCTCAGATTCTGAGACATTTTTCCTATAGAAAAAGTCTCAGATTCTGAGACATTTTTCCTATAGAAAAAGTCTCAGATTCTGAGACATTTTTCCTATAGAAAAAGTCTCAGATTCTGAGACATTTTTCCTATAGAAAAAGTCTCAGATTCTGAGACATTTTTCCTATAGAAAAAGTCTCAGATTCTGAGACATTTTTCCTATAGAAAAAGTCTCAGATTCTGAGACATTTTTCCTATAGAAAAAGTCTCAGATTCTGAGACATTTTTCCTATAGAAAAAGTCTCAGATTCTGAGACATTTTTCCTATAGAAAAAGTCTCAGATTCTGAAACATTTTTCCTATAGAAAAAGTCTCAGATTCTGAGACATTTTTCCTATAGAAAAAGTCTCAGATTCTGAGACATTTTTCCTATAGAAAAAGTCTCAGATTCTGAGACATTTTTCCTATAGAAAAAGTCTCAGATTCTGAGACATTTTTCCTATAGAAAAAGTCTCAGATTCTGAGACATTTTTCCTATAGAAAAAGTCTCAGATTCTGAGACATTTTTCCTATAGAAAAAGTCTCAGATTCTGAGACATTTTTCCTATAGAAAAAGTCTCAGATTCTGAGACATTTTTCCTATAGAAAAAGTCTCAGATTCTGAGACATTTTTCCTATAGAAAAAGTCTCAGATTCTGAGACATTTTTCCTATAGAAAAAGTCTCAGATTCTGAGACATTTTTCCTATAGAAAAAGTCTCAGATTCTGAGACATTTTTCCTATAGAAAAAGTCTCAGATTCTGAGACATTTTTCCTATAGAAAAAGTCTCAGATTCTGAGACATTTTTCCTATAGAAAAATTCTCAGATTCCAATAGAAAAAGTCTCAGAATTACACTCAAAATAATAACTCTGTTAAATTACAGAAAAACTCTGGTAATTTAACAGAGTACACCATACTTTTCCAGCTAACAACATTTCTTGGTAATTTTACTAAAAAACTCTGTAAAATGATTTTGACAGGAAAAAACTGTTAATTTACAGAGTTTATAGTAAAATATTGGTTAAATATGAAAGCTTTTTTACAGAGAAAACTCTGTAATTTTACTATAAAACTCTGTAAAATGATTTGGACAAAAAAAAACTGTTAATTTATAGAGTTTCTAAAATATTGGTTAAATAAACCACCATTTAGCAAAAAAACTATGTAAATTTACATATATTTGTAAAATACATTTGATGCAAAAAAAAAAAAATTACAGAAAAAACTCTGTAAATTTACAGATTTTATTTTTTTTTTTTTTTTTTTTTTTTTTTTTGATAACTCTTTTTGCTACCTTTTCAACTTTTTCTCAAAAAAATATACAGATAAAATTTTGATGTTTGGTAACAAAAACAAAAACTACTCAAAACAGAAAACTTTTTTGGTTATACAAAAATACGAAGTATTTTGCTTAGATCTGTATTTTAGCAGAAAACTCTGTTAATTATCTGTAAAATTAAGATTACAAAGTAAAAAATAATATAACAGAGGAAACTTTGTTTTTTTTTGTCACAACAAAGTACAAGGTATTTTCTTAAAATCAGTATTTTGACAGAAAACTCTGTCAAATATCTGTTGAATTGAGATTACAGTCATTTTTCAGAGTGTTTCAAAGAGTTATTATTTTGAGTGTATAGAAAAATTCTTAGATTCTGTGACATTTTTCCTATAGAAAAAGTCTTAGATTCTGAGACATTTTTCCGGTAGGAAAAGTCTCCGATTCTGAGAAATTTTCCCTATAGAAAAAGTCTCAGACTCTGAGACATTTTTCGTATAGAAAAATTCTCAGATTTTGCGTAATTTTTTCTATAGAAAAATTTTAAGATGCTAAAAAATTTTTTCCTGTAGAAAAAATTATCGTATGAAAAATTTCTCAGATTCTGAGAAATTTTTCCTATAGAAAAATTTTCAGACTCTTAAAACTCCGATTCTGAGATAATTTCTTAGATTCTGACACATTTTTTGAATAAATTTTCCGATTCCAAAATATTTTTTTCTATAAACAAGTTTTCTGAGGCACTTTTCTACACTCAAAATAATAACTCTGTTAAATTACAGAAAAATTCTGCTAATTTAACAGAGTACACCATATTTTTCCAGCTAACAACATTTCTTGGTAATTTTACTAAAAAAAACTCTGTAAAATGATTTTGACAGAAAAAAACTGTTAATTTACAGAGTTTATAAAAAAAATATTGGTTAAATATGAAAGCTTTTTGACAGAGAAAACTCTGTAATTTTACTTTAAAACTCTGTAAGATGATTTGGACAAAAAAACTGTTAATTTACAGAGTTTCTAGTAAAATATTGGTTAAATAAACCACCATTTAGCAAAGAAAACTATGTAAATTTACATATATTTGTAAAATACATTTGATGCAAAAAAAAAATTTACAGAAAGAACTCTGTAAATTTACAGAGTTTAGTTAAATGCATGTTATTTTGTAAAACTTTTATAAGATTTCTGAAAAAAAATGTTGATAACTTTTTTTGCTGCCTTTTCAATTTTTTTTCAAAAAAAAAATAAATATACAGATAAAATTTTGATGTTTAGTAACAAAAACAAAAACTACTCAAAACAGAAAACTTTTTTGGTTATAAAAAAATACGAAGTATTTTGCTTAGATCTGTATTTTGGCAAAAACTCTGTTAATTATCTGTAAAATTAAGATTACAAAGTAAAAAGTAATATAACAGAGGAAACTTTGTTTTTTTTGTCACAACAAAATACAAAGTATTTTCTTTAAATCTGTATTTTGACAGAAAACTCTGTCAAATATCTGTTGAATTGAGATTACAGTCATTTTACAGAGTATTTTACAGAGTTATTATTTTGAGTGTATAGAAAGTTCTCAAATTCTAAGAATAATTTCTTTTAAAACTCTGTTACAAAGTTGTGGAAAATAAACAATAGTTTTCGAAAAAATATATTATTTACGGCAGTATTGTTTTACATTTTATGAAATTTGCAACAAAATTTGTATATAAACACAAGTGCAGTATAAAGTTTATAAATAAAAACAAATAAATAAAGTTAGATTCGGCATTGCCAAATGTATTGATACCCTCCACAATTTAAAAAAGATTATTGCAAAAAACTTTATTTAAAAGAAAATTACTTTTGAAAAAAAAAATTTTTTTTGAAAAAAAATTTCCGCGAAAATAAAATTTTGGTAAAAAAATCCGCGATTTTTTTTTTTTGTAAAAAAATATGTTTGTACTTGTTAAAATACCATTCGGTGTTCAATTCTGTTCACATATGTCAACCCGCAGCCGAATTAAAGCATTTTGTATATTTAGGTTATGTTGAATGAACCAAAATTTTTGGGGTGTCCTTACATTTTCGTTCAAAACTTTTGAACCGCTAAACCAATATGGCTCAATTGCAATACCAAACTTCTCGGGAGTGCTTCCAATAAATATGTTACGTTTCACTCATCTCCGTGTAATATTTTGGCCGTGATCACCATTTCCACCGACAGACAGTCAGATGGACATCGCTAGAATGTCTTAAAATCGATCACTGATATTTTACACTCAAAATAATAACTCTGTTAAATTACAGAAAAACTCTGCTAATTTAACATAGTACACCATACTTTTCAAGCTAACAACATTTCTTGGTAATTTTACTAAAATACTCTGTAAAATGATTTTGGCAAAAAAAACTGTTAATTTACAGAGTTTATAGAAAAATATTGGTTAAATGTAAAAGCTTTTTGACAAAAAAAACTCTGTAATTTTACTTTAAAACTCTGTAAAATGATTTGGACAAAAAAAAAACTTTTAATTATTAGAGTTTCTAGTAAAATATGGGTTAAATAAACCACCATTTAGCAAAGAAAACTATGTAAATTTACATATATTTGTAAAATGCATTTGATGCAAGCAAAATTTTACAGAAAAAACTCTGTAAATTATCAGAGCTTACACTCAAAATAATAACTCTGTTAAATTACAGAAAAACTCTGCTAATTTAACAAAGTACACCACATACTTTTCCATCTAGCAACATTTTTTGGTAATTGTACTATAAAACTCTGTAAAATGATTTTGACAAAAAAACTGTTAATTTACAGAGTTTCTAGTAAAATATTGGTTAAATAAAACACCATTTACCAAAGAAAAACTCTGTAAATTTACGAATATTTGTAAAATGCATTTGATGCAACCAAAATTTTACAGAAAAAAAAATCTGTAAATTTACAGAATTTAGTAAAATACATTTTATTTTGCAAAATTTTTATAAGATTTTTAAAAAGATTTTTTTGGTACTTTTTGAACATTTTCTTAAAAAAAAAAATACAGATAAAATTTTGGTGTTTTTACAGAAAACTCCGCTTTTAACTATGAAATTAAGATTACATAGAAATAAGTAAAAATACAGATAAAACTTAGTTTTTTTGTTATAAGAAAATACAGAGTACTTGGCTTAAATCTGTATTTTAGCAGAAAACTCTGTTAATTATCTGTAAAATTAAGATTACAAAGTTAAAAGTAATATAGCAGATAAAACTTTGTTTTTTTGTCACAGCAAAATACAAAGTATTTTCTTTAAATCTGTATTTTGGCAGAAAACTTTGTCAAAACTCTGTTGAATTGAGATTACAGTAATTTTACAGAGTATTTTACAGAGTTATTATTTTGAGTGTACTTTTAAGCTCAGATGTGCATTTATTATAGTTTTTTTGACGTTTTCCAAACGCCTTTGATAAAAAAAATTAAAAACTTCAGTGGACCATAAAAACAAATTCGAACTAACTTTGCAAAACCCTTTTGTTTATTAGGAGGTATACTTTTATTTGGTATTGGAGCCATTGAGGCTCAAGGCGATGACCCACAATTTGTTACACAGTGTAATAAGTATTTATTTCTCTATTTTCTCTCTTGGGATATTCTCCCAATAAATACTCATACACTCTAAATAATAACTCTGTAAAATGACTGTTATCATAATTCAACAGATATTTGACAGAGTTTTCTGTCAAAATATAGATTTAAAGAAAATACTTTGTATTTTGTTGTGACAAAAAAACAAAGTTTCATTTGTCATATTACTTTAAACTTTGTAATCTTAATTTTACAGATAATTAACAGAGTTTTCTGCTAAAATACAGATTTAAGCTAAATACTCTTTATTTTTTTATAACCAAAAAACTAAGTTTTATCTGTATTTTTACTTATTTCTATAAAATCTTAATTTTATTGGTAAAAACAGAGTTTTCTGTAAAAACACCAAAATTTTATCTGTATTTTTTTTTAATGTTAAAAAAGTACAAATAAAAATCTTTTCACAAATCTTTTAAAAATTTACAAAACACATGTTTTTTTACTAAACGCTGTAAATTTACAAAGTTTGTTCTGCAAAATTTTGGTTGCATCAAATGCATTTCACAAATATATGTTAATTTACAGAGTTTTTCTTTGCTAAATGGTGTTTTATTTAACCAATATATTACTAGAAACTCTGTAAATTAACAGTTTTTTTGTCAAAAGCATTTTACATAGTTTTATAGTAAAATTACCAGAGTATGGTGTACTCTGCTAATTTTACTCTGCAAATTTACAGAGTTTTTTCTGTAAAATTTTGGTTGCAACAAATGCATTTTACAAACATATGTAAATTTACAGAGTTTTTCTTTGCTAAATGGTGTTTTATTTAACCAGTATTTTACTAGAAACTCTGTAAATAACAGTTTTTTTTTGTCAAAATCATTTTACAGAGTTTTATAGTAAAATTACAAAGAAGTGTTGCTAGCTGGAAAAGTATGGTGTACTCTGCTAATTTTACAGTAAAATTACAAATTACAAAGAAATGTTGCTAGCTGGAAAAGTATGGTGTACTCTGCTAATTTTACAGAGTACACCGTACTTTTCCAGCTAGCAAAATTTCTTTGCAATTTTACTATAAAACTCTGTAAAATGATTTTGACAAAAAAAACTGTTAATTTACAGAGTTTCTAGTAAAATATTGGTTAAATAAAACACCATTTAGCAAAGAAAAACTCTGTAAATTTACATATGTTTGTAAAATGCATTTGTTGCAACCAAAATTTTACAGAAAAATCTCTGTAAATTTACAGAGTTTAGTAAAATACATGTTATTTTGTAAAATTTTTATAAGATTTTTGAAAAGAAATTTTTTTGGTACTTTTTTTAACATTTTCTCTAAAAAAAATAAGATAAAATTTTGGTGTTTTACAGAAAACTCTGTTTTTAACTATGAAATTAAGATTACATAGAAATAAATAAAAATACATTTAAATCTTAGTTTTTTGGTTATAAAAAATACAGAGTATTTCGCTTAAATCTGTATTTTAGCAGAAAACTCTTTTAATTATGTGTAAAATTAAGATTACAAAGTTAAAATTAATTTAACAGATGAAACTTTGTTTTTTTGACACAACAAAATACAAAGTATTTTCTATAAATCTGTATTTTGACCAGTGATGCCAGTGGATTTTTTTGAACGTACCTACGCTTATAAAAAAAAATCCCTTTTTCCCCTACATTCGAAAAAAATTTCCCCTACAATTTATCCCTACATTAAATTTGGAAAAATTTCATAATTTTTTTTTTTTTTTAAGTTCTAATAATTTCAGATTTTTTTTAATGTATAATATTAACAAATATTTCGGAATCCTGTTCTGGGACAGATGTAGTCAAAACCGGTTCAAAAAATGTTGCTGGGTGTTTTTGATTATTTTTCTCACAAATCTGCTTTATTTTAAATCAAAAGCGTCAAAATTTATGCTAAAATATTTGAGTTGTTTGTTTACTCGGAATCGTGAGATTTGCTCTTAATGATGAAACGAGTAAAGTTTCCTACCACAAACAGGAAAATGTCTATTAATTTCGAGTAGATTACAGAGTTTTACACAATTTATAGCCGGTACTCTTTTAATAAGAGTGTTTAAAAGATTTTAAAAAAGCACATTCCAAGAATTTTGTTTAAAACCCTCTATGAAAAGTACTGCTTTTAACTAAAATTCAAGGTTTTGGAAAACTTTTAGGTACTTTCTTAAAAAGTACCTACATTTGATGAAATTTTAAAAATCCGTCCGTTTTTCCCTACGCTACCATTTTGAGAACAAAAATACCTACATGTGGGGATTTTTCCCTACTTCTGGCAACACTGATTTTGACAGAAAACTCTGCCAAATATTTGCTGAATTGAGATTACGGTAATTTTACAGAGTATTTTACAGAGTTATTATTTTGAGTGTACTTTTAAGCTCAGATGTGCATTTATTATAGTTTTTTTGACGTTTTCCAAATGCCTTTGATAAAAAAATTGAAAACTTCAGTGGACCATAAAAAACAAATTCGAACTAACTTTGCAAAACCCTTTTGTTTATCAGGTGGTGTACTTTTATTTGGTATTGGAGCCATTGAGGCTCAAGGCGATGACCCACAATTTGTTACACAGTGTAATAAGTATTTATTTAACTCTATTTTCTCTCTTCGGATATTCTCCCAATAAATACTCATACACTCTAAATAATAACTTTGTAAAATACTCTGTAAAATGACTGTTATCATAATTCAACAGATATTTGACAGAGTTTTCTGTCAAAATATAGGTTTAAAAAATACTTTGTTGTGACAAAAAAACAAAGTTTCATTTGTCATATTACTTTAAACTTTGTAATCTTAATTTTACAGATAATTAACAGAGTTTTCTGCTAAAATACAGATTTAAGCTAAATACTCTGTATTTTTTATAACCAAAAAAAAAGTTTTATCTGTATTTTTACTTGTTTCTATGTAATCTAAATTTCATAGGTAAAAACAGAGTTTTCTGTAAAAACACCAAAATTTTATCTGTATTTTTTTTTTAATGTTAAAAAAGTACAAATAAAAGTCTTTTCACAAATCTTTTAAAAATTTACAAAACACATGTTTTTTACTAAACTCTGTAAATTTACAAAGTTTGTTCTGTAAAATTTATTTTACAAATATATGTAAATTTACAGAGTTTTTCTTTGCTAAATGGTGTTTTATTTAAGCAGTATTTTACTAGATACTCTGTAAATTAACAGTTTTTTTTTTGTCAAAAGCATTTTACATAGTTTTATACACTCAAAATAATAACTCTGTTAAATTACACAATGGACCTCAGAGTATACGTGTGTTGACGTAAAACGTCAGCAGCCACTTACAGCCTATTACAGAAAAACTCTGCTAATTTAACAGAATACACCATACTTTTCCAGCTTACAACATTTCTTGGTAATTTTACTAAAAAACTCTGTAAAATGATTTTGACAAAAAAAAACTGTAAATTTACAGAGTTTACAGTAAAATATTGGTTAAATATGAAATCTTTTTGACAGAGAAAACTCTGTAATTTTACTTAAAAACTCTGTAAAATGATTTGGACAAAAAAAAACTGTTAATTTACAGAGTTTCTAGTAAAACATTGGTTAAATAAATCACCATTTAGCAAAGAAAACTATGTAATAGCGTGTCCCGAAAATGAAAAATTTAAGGGCATACCCCTAGAATGATGCTTAGTAAAGAGCTGATTACGAAAAAAAAAAAAAATAAAAAAAATTTTAAGAGGTCATCTTCAGGGCGCAACCAGCGCTTTAAGTTTGCATCCATAGTGCATTTGGTAAAAAAAAAATATATTTTTTTTTATTTTTAAAATTGGTGCCAAAAGTTTCGCTAAGTAGAGTTTATTCTGGAAAAAATATTTGTAAAGTTTTCATGGAGCAATTTTGGTCCAGCACAACGTTTTGAAATTTTGAAAAGGAATAATTTAATATATATTTTTTAAGTTTTTGTAAAAACCGGAGTTTACAAGAGTTATTTTAAGGTTTTTGAATTAAACGGAGTTTATGTTCAAGCCTTTGTATAAAAAGCTATTTTTTACAAAAACTTAAAAAAATATGTAATAAATTATGCATCTTCGAAGTTTCAAAACGTTGCGCTGGACCAAAATTGCTCCATGAAAACTTTATAAATAATTTTCCCTGAATGTACTCTACCTAACGAAACTTTTGGCACCAATTTTAAAAATAAAAAAAAAAATATTTTTTTTTGACCAAATGCACCACGGATGCAAACTTTAAGCGCTGTTGCGCCCTGAAGATGATCTCCTAAATTTTTTTAATTATTTTTCCCGTAATCAGCTCTTCAATAAAATTCATTCTAGGAGTATGCCCTAAAGAAATTACAAAATTTCCTGATTTCGGGACATGCTACTATGTAAATTTACATATATTTGTAAAATGCATTCGATACAAAAAAAAATACAGATAAAACTCTGTAAATTTACAGAGTTTAGTTAAATGCATGTTATTTTGTTAAATTTTTATAAGATTTCTGAAAAGATTTTATTTATAACTTTTTTGCTACTTTTTCAACTTTTTCTCAAAAAAAAAATATACGGATAAAATTTTGATGTTTGGTAACAAAAACTACTCAAAACAGAAAACTTTTTTTGTTATAGAAAAATTACGAAGTATTTTGCTTAAATCTGTATTTTAGCAGAAAACTCTGTTAATTATCTGTAAAATTATGATTACAAAGTAAAATGTAATATAACAGAGGAAACTTTGTTTTTTTGTCACAACAAAATACAAAGTATTTTCTTTCAATCTGTATTTTGACAGAAAACTCTGTCAAATATCTGTTGAATTGAGATTACATTCATTTTACAGAGTTTTTATTTTGAGTTTACTTTTTATTGTTTTTAAGCAAAAAAAAAACTTGAATTATATAATATTTTAATAATTATTTAATAATTTTTGTTTTAAATTTTATTTTAATTTTGTTTTACTTTTTAGAAAAGTTTTTGTTTTCAAATTATAACTTGTTAAATTTAACACATGCATTTCAAATATATTTGTTAACTCAAAGGGAATGAATAAATTTAAGTATTTTGTTTTATTTTCGAAAAAATCAATCAAATAACAAGTTATACTTTATGAAATTGCGGTCAGTCATGAGTTAAATTTTAGCACATTTTTTTTTTTTGTTTCTCTAAAAATTTTTATAATCTTAAAGAAAACAACAAAAAAATCCCCCTAGAAACTCTGATAATTCTTAACTAATAAGAATCTATGATAAAATACAAAATTTAAAAAAAACAGGTTAAAATACAATAATAAATATTTGTTAAGTGATTTTATTTTTTTTTATTTTTATTTTAAATTTATCTTCTGACTTGCTATGGATATTTTTGCGTTTTGTGGTGTTGTTACCTATTAACATTGAAATGTAAATTAATTGTGAAACCGAAAGAATAAAAAAATTAAAAAAAAAAAAAATTATTTAAAATGGAAAAAATGTGTATATAAAAACACAAAAAAAAAAAACTAATTGTTTACCATGTACTTGTATAAATTAACAACAAGAAATTTAAAGATTTTGAAAAAAAACTTATAAAGATTAGATATGTAAAATACATTTAATTATATGTTTATAAAGTACCTGTACTTAATGGATTTTTTTTTGGCTTTAGAGGTTAAATTTTGAAATAATTGTATTTTATTTTAAATCAGCAAAAGTTCGAGCCAAAAAATTTTAATTGACATCAAAATATTTTATATGTATTTTAAGTAGGTTTTATCTAGCTCGAGGTCATTATTTTCTTTACGTGTTTCGGAATTTGTCAGATTCCATTGTGAAGACTATGACTGTAATCTCAATTCAACAGATATTTGACAGAATTTTCTGTCAAAATACCGATTTAAAGAAAATACTTTGTATTTTGTTGTGACAAAAAAACAAAGTTTCCTCTGTTATATTACTTTTTACTTTGTAATCTTAATTTTACATATAATTAACAGAGTTTTCTGCTAAAATACAGATCTAAGCAAAATACTTCGTATTTTTTTATAATAAAGTTTTCTGTTTTGAGTAGTTTTTGTTTTTGTTACCAAACATCAAAATTTTATCTGAATATTTGAAAAAGTAGCAAAAAAGTTATCAACATTTTTTTTCAGAAATCTTATAAAAATTTTACAAAATAACAGGCATTTAACTAAACTCTGTAAATTTACAGAGTTTTTTCTGTAATTTTTTTTTTTTTTGCATCAAATGCATTTTAAAAATATATGTAAATTTACATAGTTTTCTTTGCTAAATGGTGGTTAATTTAACCAATATTTTACTAGAAACTCTGTAAATTAACAGTTTTTTTGTTCAAATCATTTTACAGAGTTTTATAGTAAAATTACAGAGTTTTCTCTGTAAACAAGCTTTCATATTTAACCAATATTTTACTTTGAACTCTGTAAAATAACAAGTATGGTGTACTCTGTTAAATTAGCAGAGTTTTTCTGTAATTTAACAGAGTTATTATTTTGAGTGAAGTAACAAAGGGAATTTAAATGACAAATCGCTAATATTCAAACTAAAATATTAATACATATTCGACTCTACTCTCATTGAGATAGTGTTTATAAAAAACCGACATTTTGGAAAACCGGTTTCTCGGTTAACCGAAAATCAGCTTTTTCGGTTAACCGGTTTTCTCGGTTAAACCGGAATAAAAAAACCGGTTAACCGGTTTTTTTTCTTTAACTGAAAAAACCAAAAAATACTTAAAAATAGCTTATTTTTATTAAATAATAAAGCGAATATAGCTTAAGTTAACATATTTGTTTCTTTCAGCAGGGTTTGCAACTATTACGCTATAAAAAAGCGATATTTAAATAATGTACTATAATTGACCATATTCACTAGAACTTCAATTTAATTTGTATTGGTTTTATTTCGAAAAATACATTTATTCGTTATAAGTAAATTACAGTTCCGAATTTTATTTTTATTTTCTTTTATTGACATTTTCGCCATTAACAGGGATTTTAGTATCTGGTTAACAGTCACTTATTAAGTTTTTTATGAAATGTTCAAAAAAACGCTTACAACGGCGAGTATTTCAAATTTTTATCAGTTTCAGAATAAAATTCCTATTTAGAAAATTGTTTCTTGAAGACAAAAAATATTTTAGAAGTTCTTTCTCGCGGATTTTTAATGTGATTTCAACGAAATTTTGAAAATATCATAAAAAAACAAATGTAAACCTTTAATATTTGCGAAAATATTCCGTTTTGAATGTATTTAAAAAACCGGTTAACCGACAGAAAAAAACCGGTTTTCGGTGCACCGGAAATATTCAATTCCGGTTAACCGGTTTGCAAAAAAACCGAAATTTTAGGAAAAAACCGGTTTTTCGGTTAACCGGTTAACCGGTTTATAAACACTACATTGAGAATTATATATAGAAAATTATGCCATCTTAGTAAAATCACGATCGTCAAAAATCATTTAAACCAGATTTACATACACTCAAAATAATAACTCTGTTAAATTACAGAAAAACTCTGCTAATTTAACAGAGTACACCATACTTTTCCAGCTAACAACATTTCTTGGTAATTTTACTAAAAAACTCTGTAAAATGATTTTGACAGAAAAAAAAACTGTTAATTTACAGAGTTTATAGTAAGATATTGTTTAAATATGAAAGCTTTTTACAGAGAAAACTCTGTAATTTTACTATAAAACTCTGTAAAATGATTTGGAAAAAAAACTGTTAATTTACAGAGTTTCTAGTAAAATGTTGGTTAAATAAACCACCATTTAGCAAAGAAAACTATGTAAATTTACATATATTTGTAAAATACATTTGATGCAAAAAAAAATTTACAGAAATAACTCTGTAAATTTACAGAGTTTAGTTAAATGCATATTATTTTGTAAAACTTTAATAAGATTTCTAAAAAGATTTTCTTTTATAACTTTTTTTGCAACTTTTTCAAATTTTTTTCAAAAAAAAAAATATACATATAAAATTTTGATGTTTGGTAACAAAAACTACTCAAAACAGAAACTTTTTTGGTTATAAAAAATACGAAGTATTTTGCTTAAATCTGTATTTTAGCAGAAAACTCTGTTAATTATCTGTAAAATTAAGATTACAAAGTAAAAAGTAATATAACAGAGGAAATTTTTTTTTTTGTTACAACAAATTACAAAGTATTTTCTTTAAATCTGTATTTTGACAGAAAACTCTGTCAAATATCTGTTGAATTGAGATTACAGTCATTTTACAGAGTATTTTACAGAGTTATTATTTTGAGTGTACAAGTAACAAAGGGAATTTAAATGACAAATCGCTAATATTCAAAATAAAATATTAATACATATTCGACTCTACTCTCATTGAGAATTATAAATAGAAAATTATGCCATCTTAGTAAAATCACGATCGTCAAAAATCATTGAAACCAGATTTACACACTCAAAATAATAACTCTGTAAAATACTCTGTAAAATGAATGTAGTCTCAATTCGACAGATATTTGACACAGTTTTCTGTCAAAATACAGATTTAAAGAAAATACTTTGTATTTAGTTGTGACAAAAAAACAAAGTTTCATCTGCTATATTACTTTAAACTTTGTAATCTTAATTTAAGAGATAATTAGCAGAGTTTTCTGCTAAAATTCAGATTTAAGCGAAATACTCTGTAGTTTTTATAACCAACAAAACTAAGTTTTATCTGTATTTTTACTGATTATTATGTTATCTTAATTTCATGGTTAAAAAACAGAGTTTTGTGCAAAAACACCAAAATTTGATCTGTACTCTTTTTTTGAGAAAATGTTAAAAAAGTACCAAAAAAAAATCTTTTCAAAAATCTTCTAAAAATTTTACAAAATAACATGTATTTTACTAAATTTTGTAAATTTACAGATTTTTTTCTGTAAAATTTTGGTTGCATCATATGTGTTTTACAAATATATGTAAATTTACAGAGTTTTTCTTTGCTAAATGGTGTTTTATTTAACCAATATTTTACTAGAAACTCTGTAAATAAACAGTTTTTTTGTGAAATCATTTTACTGAGTTTAGTAGTAAAATTACCAAAAAATGTGGTAGTTAATTTTCTAACGTGAAAAAATAACATTTTTGATTAAAAATATTTAATTTTGTGCAAAAAAATCTTTTTTTTAGTAGTTAAAAAAAAAAAATTATTAGATTTTTTTTTTTGAGTGTAAAAATTTTTTTGAGTATAAAATTTTTTTCTTTTTTTTAGTTTAAAAATATTTTTGAGTGACAAAAATACGTTGTAAAATATTTTTGTAACTTACCCATGTTTTCAAAGCAGGTTTAACGGGTTTTCAACACGTGAATTTAAAGGTGAAACTAATCTGAAATTCACGGCTTTGCTTATAACTTTTCAACCACTAGACCGATTTGGCTGAAACTCAATACGAATTAGGCCAGAGGAATGACAAATATATATGCCAAGCTTCAGCATCCTCAGAATTGCCTTTCGAAAGTTAGCGTTTTTTTAATATTTTATCTCGTAAATTCACGAAAAATCCTTGCCGAAATTCAGTCTTTTGCTTAAAACTTTTGAACCACTGGACCGATTTTGCTGGATTGCAATACCAACCTGACCAGGTAAATGCCCAACATATACGCCAAACTTCAGGAGTCTCCGTAAAGTCTTTCAAAAGTTTGCGTGTTTTCAACAGACAGACGGACGGACGGACATCGCTAGATCGTCTTAAAATCGATCGAGGATCATGAATATATATACTTTATAGGGTCCTAGACCCATATTTCGAGGTGTTACAAACGGAATGACAAACTTATATATACCCTCTATCACTAGAATGGAGGGTATAAAAAATTCTGAAAATGTTTCGACTTTGGAGAGTCGCCCTGGTCAAAGTAAACGACATATCAACATTTTAAGGATCTTTTTCTATACTCTGGGATTTCTTTTATCAAACTCATGTGCAACGGATAAAATCGATGACAATTTTGATTTTGTTACGATGCGCATCCATCTTCCACTGTGCAGCAGGGGCGGAAATATGTTTTTAATTTTTTTTTAAAATTATTTTTTTAAATATGCAAGCCCGAGTAAAAAATTTTTATATAATTATATATAATTTGATAAAATTATATCAAATTATATAAAATTATATAAAATTATATCAAATTATATATAATTATATAAAATTATATAAAAAAGGTAAAATTCTTCAAAAAGTTGGATAAAATTATATAAAATTATATATAATTATATCCAGGATTTGGTGGACATAATTATATAAAATTTTATCAAATTAGATATAATTTTATATAATTATATCCACCAAATCCTGATATAATTATATATATAATTTTATCAAATTATATATAATTTTACGTAATTTTATCCAACTTTTTGAAGAATTTAACGTTTTTATATAATTTTATATAATTATATAATTTGATATCATTTTTATCAAATTATATATAATTATATAAAAAACTTTTTTACTCGGGAGGCCATTTTATGCTTAACAAAATTTTCATTTTCAAACTATTATATTCTCATAACTTTACAATTTTCTTTTTAAAAAAATATTTTACTAATCTAAAACTTTGTGGATATTGTTGACCATATTTATCAAAAATTTCATTGGCCTTTTTCCAAGTTGTATGACGTTTTTCTTGCAGAAAATATAACAAAATGAACTTTTGAAAAAATTATTTAACCAACCAACAATATGTACAGAAATATAAATAATTTATTAATACATAATTTATTTAAACAATCTTATCGTTAAAGAATTTATTTATTTTTTTGTTTGTTTTGTTGGAAGAGACACATTAGCCACACTAGATAACCGGTTAAGATATATAATATATAGCCCAGCAGCAGTTTTAGGAATCAGTTGAAAATTTTATGAAATTTTAAAATACACACAGGAAACAGATTCGTGGAGACAACCGAATTTATCGTCTATTGAATGATATAGTGGCGTTGGCTAAATTTTTCAGTTGTATCGACAGAAATTCTACTAGGACACAAGAAGTTTGGCTACTAAAAGAAAATTTCAGTCATCTGAAATCAAAGTTCTGTAAAAAAACTGAAAAACTATTCGAATTTTTAAAAATGTTATTTAAAATTTTAAGACATTAGAGCAGCTAAATTGACTTTAAATCGATCAAAGATTTTACCGGTTTATAAAATTAACCTGTCTAGATTTAAAAGAAAAAGCATAATTGAATAAGTGAATCATATTCAATTACTTTTTTAATTGTTTTAATTAAAAAATTAACCAATAATAAACATTTAAAAATAAATTTGAAAGACTTAGGCACGTCTCCGAAACAAAAAATGCAAATTCCTTCATTTGTGTCTGCAATTCCACATCATGTTGGTAACCCTTGTGAAATAAGACAAAAAAGTTGAAAGAAAGTATGAGGTAAATTTGAGATTGCTAGAAATAGAATTGTAGTGTTGGAAACTGTTAAAATTTATTTTGTAGAAACTATAAATATTCACATATATAAAAAACAATTTCCATTAACAAAACGAACCGAAATTTAAAATCCTACTGATGATAACACTAACTGTAGTGTTTGAAGCCGATATGGGAAACCCAGAAATGTCTATAATTTTTAGAAATTCAATTTTTCTTCTGCATTTTCTCAACATGAACCCTTATGACTTTCTTAAATGTTTTAATATTTATCAATTATTTAATTAAATCAATTACAAAAGTAATTGATTATGATTTTTTTATTCAATAAATATTTTAATTGAATTTTTTTAACACAATTTTCTAAAGAATTCTGATGATGAGAAATTATTGAAAATTTCTCGAAACGATCGTTAATTCAATCCTAAAAATTAAAAATTTTTTGAAAGCAGAAATTCTATGAGTATTTATAGGGAGAATATCCTAAGAGAGATAGTAGTGTTAACATAACTACACTCAAAATAATAACTCTGTTAAATTACAGAAAAACTCTGCTAATTTAACAGAGTACACCATACTTTTCCAGCTAACAACATTTCTTGGTAATTTTACTAAAAAACTCTGTAAAATGATTTTGACAGGAAAAAAAAAACAGTTAATTTACAGAGTTTATAGTAAAATATTGGTTAAATGTGAATGCTTTTTGACAGAGAAAACTCTGTAATTTTACTTTAAAACTCTGTAAAATGATTTGGACAAAAAAACTGTTAATTTACAAAGTTTCTAGTAAAATATTGGTTAAATTAAACACCATTTAGAAAAGAAAACTATGTAAATTTACATATATTTGTAAAATACATTTGGTGCAAAAAAAATTACAGAAAATACTCTGTAAATTTACAGAGTTTAGTTAAATGCATGTTATTTTGTAAAATTTTTATAAGATTTCTGAAAAAAAATTTTTGATAACTTTTTTTGCTACTTTTTCAACTTTTTCTCAAAAAAACAAAAATATAGAGATAAAATTTTGATGTTTGGTAACAAAAACAAAAACTACTCACAACAGAAAACTTTTTTTGGTTATAAAAAAAATACGAATTATTTTGCTTAGATCTGTATTTTAGCCGAAAACTCTGTTAATTATCTGTAAAATTAAGAGTACAAAGTAAAAAGTTATATAACAGAGGAAACTTTATTTTTTTGTCACAACAAAATACAAAGTATTTTCTTTAAATCTGTATTTTGACAGAAAACTCTGTCAAATATCTGTTTAATTGAGATTACAGTCATTTTACAGAGTATTTTACAGAGTTATTATTTTGAGTGTACTTGTAATGTTGATTCATTACGGGGACAATAAATGACCTCGAACTAGAATAAACTCTTTTTCATTGTGCAAATAAAAAGGTCGAATAAAGAACTAATTTTTATTATTTTTAATAAAAAATTAAAAAAAAAAAAAATTTAAATATAAAAGCTTTTAAAATTTCAACGGATATTTTTTTAATTTTTGAATAGAAATTTTATTCAAAATTTCAAATGACATTCCATCACAAAATTAAAATCTTTTGCTGGGTTCTAAGGAATGTGGTTAGAAGGAGCGGGAGTGTAAATTTAAACCATGATATTCATATACAAATTCTCATTATTATATTCTATGCGATTAAAAGTGTTTATCAGTCTGCCAGTCAGTCCGTACGTCCGTCCGTCCGTTATTCAGTTATTTAACTGGTTGTGGTAATTAAAAGTACAATTACGTAATGGAACTACGGTATTTCTATTTCAGTCGTTTGATATAAATGAAGCGTTTATAATTTGTTAGTGGAGATATTTGATTTACAAAATAAAATAAAACTATATAAATTTAATTGTTGCCGCGTTTATGCACAATAGATTAAAAATAATATCTTTATACACTCATGGAGGTAATGTTAGTAAATATTTTATTTAAAAAAAAAATATTCCCTCCCCCCCTATAGTTTTTAAACGAATGAAATCATAATGTTGGTTTGAGATAAGATTTTATTTTTTTTTTTTGGGGAAAACTTAAACAATTACACATTTTTGTTTGATAAGATTTTGATAATGACCTTAAGATAATAATTTTTAACAATATTCGGGGTCGTCGTGCAAAACCTCTGGAATATTTTATTTTGGATAGACAGACGGACATTCATCGAATCGATCATGGATCAATAATACTTTATGGGGTTCTAGACTGATATATTCAAGCAATATACACGGAATGGCAAAGTGAGTATACTAACATACTGTGAGGAGGGTATAAAAACTCAATAAATTTGTTTAATTAACTTAGGTTTGGTTAGGTTGGATGGGTGTCTGTCATTTGGTAAATTCACTCGAAGCCCATAAGTCCCATTGTGATTCCATTAAGTATTATTTCCCTACTCCCCCTCTTATACATAGTTCTACTTCCTAAACCACCCCAATTCCCTAAGATATTCTGCTAAAAACGTCAATGAGATCCCATTTAGGCATTTCAGGTCATGGAAAAATTGTTGCCCCAAATGCTTAAGGCGGCTCTTCTTCAGACTCGGACATTAACATAACAAGTGCTTTCCTACACTCAAAATAATGACTCTGTAAAATACTCTGTAAAATGACTGTAATCTGAATTCAACAGATATTTGACAGAGTTGTCTGTCAAAATATAGATTTAGGGGCCTATTCACAAAAAAAGTCATAACTCAATCATAACTCAATTTTTTCCATGTGGTTGTTGTAAACAATCATAAAAAAATTCAAATTTTGTTTGAAAATTTCAAAAAAATAAAGACCTGCTACCCGCATCGTCTCAAAATTGACAAATAATTTTAAATTTTGAGACTTTTTATGATTGTGTTTACAACAAACACAGGGAATATGAAGTTTGAAAATAATAAAATTAGTCATAACCAGTCATAACTGTGAATAGGCCTGTTAAAGAAAATACTTTGTATTTTGTAGTGACAAAAAAACAAAGTTTCCTCTGTTGTATTACTTTTTACTTTGTAATCTTAATTTTACAGATAATTAACAGAGTTTTCTGCTAAAATACAGATTTAAGCAAAATACTTTGTATTTTTTTTTTTTTTATAACCAAAAAAGTTTTCTGTTTTGAGTAGTTTTTGGTTTTTGTTACCAAACATCAAAATTTTATCTGTATATTTTTTTTTTTTCAGAAAAAGTTGAAAAAGTAGCAAAAAAAAATAACAAAAAAAATCTTTTTCAGAAATCTTATAAAAATTTTACAAAATAACATGCATTTAACTAAACTCTGTAAATTTACAGAGTTTTTTTCTGTAATTTTTTTTTTTGTTGCATCAAATGCATTTTACAAATATATGTAAATTTACATAGTTTTCTTTGCTAAATGTTGGTTTGTTTAACCAATATTTTACTAGAAACTCTGTAAATTAACAGTTTTTTTGTCCAAATCATTTTACAGAGTTTGAAAGTAAAATTGCAGAGTTTTCTCTGTTAAAAAGCTTTCATATTTAACCAATATTTTACTATAAACTCTGTAAATTAACAGTTTTTTTTGTCAAAATCATTTTACAGAGTTTTTTAGTAAAATTACCAAGAAATGTTGTTAGCTGGAAAAGTATGGTGTACTCTGTTAAATTAGCAGAGTTTTTCTGTAATTTAACAGAGTTATTATTTTGAGTGTAGGTCCTCCTCCACAACTTCTACAACAATTCCTATCAGAAATTCCCATACGCAAGATCATTTCACCGATTATACAGTGTCCTGTCAGTACTTTTGTAATTTTACAAGCTTTTTACCAATAATTTTGTAATTTTACAAGCTTTTTACTAGTAAAATTGTAAATTTACAAATTTTTTGACGCAATAAAACTTAAAAGAAGGTTTCGTGTTTTTACTAGATTTTTTGCTACCTCCTATTTTACGAGAATTCCTAGTAAAAATTAAAAGCTTTTTTGTAATTTTACAAGATTTTTACCAATAAAATTGTAAATTTACAACTTTTTTGTCACAATAAAACTAACAGGGAGTTTTCGTGAATTTACTAGATTTTTTTTTTGTAAAAAAACCTTGGAAATTTGTAAATTTACAAAATAAAATTGTAAAATTACAAAAAAAAAAATTAAATTTCGATCGACAATTTTTTGTTAAAGGACAAGGAAAACTGTTAAATATTGGTAAAATGGGATTACAAGACTTTTTTTTTTGTGTATACAGGATTTTTTTTTTTGTGTATACAGTGACTCAAACTAATAATGAAACCGCATATATTTGATAGCAGTTCTTCAAAGGAAAACTATTCCACTGTACGACACAATTTTGCACCCATGATCGGGACCAAAAAATTCTGAAAATAGAGGTAAAAAAAAGATACCCGTGTCTCCCAGTTTTTGTAGATCAATTCGTTTTCGCGTTTTATTAGCAAATCAATATTTTGTAATTTAATTGCTTGGGGAAGTAAGGATTACGCGAGTAACAGTTAATCGTGATGGCTTAAATTAAGGTGAAATACTTGCAAATAGTATCAGATAAAATATGCAAAACATAAGGAAAATCGGTCCACGAGTTTAAAAGTTATGAACAAATTTCTCAAAATTGGCTGTTTTTTCACATGTTTTTATACTTTCTTTTAAATGATTGAGGGTTTAAAATACGCTAACTTTTGAAAGACAATTTGGCTGCTCCTTAAGTTTGGCATATATATTTGTTATTTCCCTGGTAAGGTTGGTATTGAATTTCGAGAAAATCGATCCAGTGTTTCAGAAGTTATGATCAAAACCGTGAATTTCGAATAGGTTTCATCTTGAATTCCCTATTTCAAAAAAATTTTAAATGCTCTTTAAAAAATATTGGTATGCCACAAAAATATTTTACAAAGTAATTTTATCGCTCGAAAAAAAAAAATTACACTCAAAAAAAAATTTACACTCAAAAAAAAGTACACTAAAAAAATTTTACAATCAAAAATTTTTGGCCATCCAAATTGTCTATGATGGCAACAAAAATAAGATGTGTGCATTGCAAAAAGATGTTTAAAACTTTCCCAGAGTTGCCACAATTTTCTTTAGAATTGCCACTAACAAACAACCAGAAAATTTAAAAACGACTTGGCCGAATCCAATCATACCCTTCATTAGCCCTTTTAAGTGATAGTAATTTTTCAAATGTGAAAACAAAATTGTTAAAAATTTTGATTCGACATTTTTTTATTTGGATTAAAAAACTATTTTTTATAATTTTTGTAAAAAAAAATTTTGACTGTAATATTTTTTTAGTGTACCTTTTTTTTGAGTGTAAAATTTTTTTAAGTGTAAATTTGTTTTCGATTGTAAAAATTTTTTTAGCGATAAAATTACTTTATAAATTATATTTGTGGCAAAACAATATATAAAAGAGCATTTAGGGTTTTTTTGAACAAGGGAATTCAAGGTGAAATTAATCCGAAATTCGGTGTTTTGATCATAACTTCTGAAACCCTGAATCGATTTCCTCGAAATGCCATACCAACCTGGCCTACCTGCAAATATAGTTGCTAAACTTTAGGAGCATCCAAATTGTCTTTCAAAAGTTACAGTATTTTGAACCCTATATCACTAAATAGAAGGTATAAAACATGTAAAAAACATCAAAATTTGAGAAATTTCTTCATAACTTTTAAACACGTGTACCGATCTTCCTCATGTTTTGCACATTTTATCTGACATTATTTACAAGTATTTCAGCAAAATTTATGCTATCACGATTACATGTTGCGGGTGTAATCCTCACTTCCCCAAGTGAGTGAAATTCGAATATATACAAAATAATAATTTGCTTATAAAACGCGAAAACGAATTGATCTAGAAAAACTGGGAAACACGGGTATCTTTATTTTAGCTCTTCTTTCAGAATTTTTTAGTCCCAATCATGGGTGCAACCAAAAGTTGAATTTTGTCGTACAGTGTTCTATATTGGTTGCAATAAGTATTAAAAAATTACCTCGAACTAGAATACTACTCAAAATATATATAAAAAATGCGTTTTCCAGAGGTTGGTTCAGTTCTTTACGGGAAAACTTTTTCCCCTCAGTCCAATTTTTCTCATTTACGAATTAAAAATGTTTAAAAAATTTTTATAGTGTAAAATTAGATTTCAATATTCTCTTTTCTCCTACTGTATTAAAATTATATACTAATTTTATGTTTTTTTGTTTATCATTACAGGTAATTATTTTTAAAATCATTATGACGTTTGAAAAATAATTTAAATATTGGTAAGTGCACACAAAAAATTATTGGCTAAAAATTTTCAATTAAATCTATTGATTAACAACATTTAACTGAGCGAATCAATGTTTTGATTAAAATTTTTGTAATTTTCTTTAACTGTTGAATTACAAATTTTCAACATACCAGATTTTTTTCCCCTTTAATTTATTTGAATACATTATTTCAAAAATATACAAAATAATCGGGTTTTACTTTTTTTATTGTTGGCAACATATAAAAAAGCAAAACAGATGATTTTTTTCATAATTTTGTCATAAGCTTGCAATTCATTCGTGAAATCCATCATTATTTTGATTGACTATAAATAAAAAATTTATTAAATTTTTAATCAAAATCGAAAAAGTGTTTGATTGAAAAAATTTTCAATCAATCACATTACAATTTGATGATTGGCATAACAATTTTCTTAATTGGAGGAATTTCAATAAAAAAATTGATTGAATTCCCGTTTTTGTTAATTGAAATTCGTTTGAAATTCTTTCTGTGTGATTTTACTAAAGTTTGTACTGCAAACAAATTTTACAGAAGTGACTTGTAACATGATGAATTAACCATTCACTCATGTTTAAAATAACTATACAATCGAAATTATTATACGCTTCATTAAAAAAGAAAAAATGCTCACTTTTAAATTACGTACGTTACACTTTAATCGTCATAAATTTAAAAAAAAACGTGTTTTGAGCTTATTCTTTTCCATCGCGGTTTTGGTTTTCAACAAATCGAATTTTTAAAACTGATTTATTTCGGTTTACAAGTTAAGAAATTTGCTTCAGAAATTTTAATTAAAAAAAAAATGGCGCCCAAACAGGGACAAGATTCTAAAAAAAATATTATATTTGAATCTTTTAATTCGGTTTGCGGCTAGTTAAGGAATATGTTTCTGATATATACAGAATCTTTGAAAAATTGACTAACAAACTTTTCAAGCAAACGGCGCCTAATCAGGGACCAGATTCCGAAATTAATACTATTTTGAGGGTTGGTCCACCCAAAACGTCCTTCCCAATTTTTAAATATAATAAAAGGGTATCTAAAAGTCGGCACAGTCAATTTCAATACTCTCTCTTGTTATCGATTACCTGCTGTTTTAAAGCTAGCAATTATTCAATCATGTGCATTTTGAATTTTTTGTTAAATACAAAAATATGCGTAAATTGCAACAAATTGTCAACGTGTTTTTTAAGACATAACTTTTCTTTTATTAAGCAAAGAAAAAATGTAAATAACAAATATATAAAATAGACATTAACAAAATGCTTAATTATTGTCATTAAAAAAACAAAACAAAAGACATTTTAAAAACGTTTAAAAATGTTTAAGAAAAAAAACCTTTCACTGAAGTCTTCCAGACTTCAAACTAACAAATAAAAACTAATAAATACATCTTTATCAATATTCCCAAATTTCCAAAAAACCTTTTTTAGCAAGCATGCATTAATTTTTCATCAGATTTCATTTCTCATTAGCTATTGCATAATTAAAATTTAGAAAAGTTTTTCTTACTTTGTATATTCCCGAGTTAAAAAAGTTTATATAAAATTATATATTATTTGATAAAAATTATATATTATTATATAAAGTAAAAAGTTTATATACATTTATATATATAATTTGATAGAATTATATATAATTATATATATTTGATAAAATTAGATAAAATAATATATAATTATATAACATTATATCCGAATTTTTTTATATAAAATTTTATAAAAATTATAACAAATAATTTCTAATTTGATAAAATTTTATAAAATTACATAAAATTATATGTAATTTTTATCAAATTATATATAATTACTAGCTGAAGCGCCCGGCGTTGCCCAGGTAGCCTTAGACATGAATATCTAAAAAGCTTCTCCCATCTGAAGTGCCGTTAAATTTCACTGAAATGAAGAATTTTGTTAATAACTTCACCCCAGCGCCACCTATCAGGTCCAAATTTTTTCAGGAAGCTTATTTTTATTTTAAAAATATATTTTATGAGTTTCCGCCAAATCGTTCCATTAATACCAAAAATTAAAATATTGCGACAACAGCGCCACCTATCGGAATTAAACTTAAGAGAAACCTGGCTCCAGACTAAACTAATATATTGTCCAAGTTTGGTGTCAATCGGTCCAGCGGTTCTTAAGTTTTAGTAACACGTACCCCGCACAAACGTTTTTATATATTAAGATATCAGAATTTGTTTTATACACAATTTTATATAATTATATATAATTTGATAAAATTTTATCTAATTTTATCAAATTTTTTGAAAACAGAACCCTTCCCGAGTAAAAATTTTCTGGTCTAATCATATATAATTTGATACAATCTTATATGAGTTAATATGCTTCCGTATAAATTTATATAAAATTGTATCTATCACTTTGATACGGTTGATCCACTTTATATGGTTAGATATTGCTCCATATATGATTAGATTCGTATTTTGGTTTTGCTCATCAAATTATATAAAAATTGATATTATAAGATCAATTTGATCTAATTAGATTTGACCAAATTCAGGATCAAATTGTATCAATTTTTATATTTTTTGATCTAAAGTAATACAATTAGATATTATTTGATACAACCATTTTACGGATCAAATTAGATCTATTCAGTAAAATTAGCATAATATTTTTACTAGGGTTTATATATAATTTTATATAATTATATGAATTGCTTACTGCAAGAACTTGATAAGCAACATTTTATTTTTTTGAGTTTTTCGCATTCTGCTGATGTTCCATTGACAGATTTTTGGCAGAAGTCTTGCTTTAACCCTTCGTACAAGTATACTGAGAATAAAAGTTCTGCAAAAGTTATATTTTCTACATTATTTTTAAAGTTTTAAGGCAAAAACCACAATAAAATGAAATGTTGCTTATCGAGTTTTTACAATAAGCCCTTCATATATAATTTTATCAAATTATATATAATTTAATAAATTATATATAATTACATATAATTATATAAAAAACTTTTTTACTCGGGTATTTATATAAAATTATATAAACTGCCCTAGTAAAAATATTATGCTAATTTTACTAAATAGATCTAATTTGATCCGTAAAGTGGTTGTATCAAATAATATCTAATTGTATTACTTTAGATCAAAAAATATAAAAATTGATACCATTTGATCCTGAATTTGGTCAAATCTAATTATATCAAATTGATCTTATAATATCAATTTTTATACAATTTGATGAGCAAAACCAAAATACGAATCTTATCATATATGGTGCAATATCTAACCATATAAAGTGGATCAACCGTATCATGGTTATAGATATAATTTTATATAAATTTATACGGGAGCATATTAACTCATACACTCAAAATAATAACTCTGTTAAATTACAGAAAAACTCTGCTAATTTAACAGAGTATACCATACTTTTCCAGCTAACAACATTTCTTGGTAATTTTACTAAAAAACTCCGTAAAATGATTTTGACAGAAAAAAACTGTTAATTTACAGAGTTTATAGTAAAATATTGGTAAAATATGAAAGCTTTTTTACAACATTTCTTTGTAATTTTACTAAAAAACTCTGTTAAATGATTTTGACAGAAAAAAACTGTTAGTCTACAGAGTTTATAGTAAAATATTGGTTAAATATGAAAGCTTTTTTGCAGAGAAAACTCAGTAATTTTACTATAAAACTCTGTAAAATGGTTTGGACAAAAAAAAACTGTTAATTTACAGAGTTTCTAGTAAAATATTGGTTAAATAAACCACCATTTATATATTTGTAAAATACATTTGATGCAAAAAAAAAAAATTTACAGAAAAACTCTGTAAATTTACAGAGTTTAGTCAAATGCATGTTATTTTGTAAAATTTTTATAAGATTTCTGAAAAAAAAAATTTTTGATAACTTTTTTTGCTACTTTTTCAACTTTTTCTCAAAAAAAAATATACAGATAAAATTTTGATGTTTGGTAACAAAAACTACTCAAAACAGAAAACTTTTTTTGGTTATAAAAAATACGAAGTATTTTGCTTAGATCTGTATTTTAGCAGAAAAGTAATATAACAGAGGAAACTTTGTTTTTTTATCACAACAAAATACAAAGTATTTTCTTTAAATCTGTATTTTGACAGAAAACTCTGTCAAATATCTGTCGAATTGAGATTACAGTCATTTTACAGAGTTATTATTTTGAGTGTATAAGATTGTATCAAATTATATATGATTATATCAGAAAATTTTTACTCGGGTGGTTTCAGTTTTCAGAAATTTGTATAAAATTATATATAATTTAATAAATTTATATATAGTTATATCCACGTTTTGGTGGATATAATTTTATAAAACCATATCAAATTATATTTAATTTGATAAACTTTTATAAAATTTTATCAAATTAGATATAATTTGATATAATTTTATAAAATGATATCCACCAGATCCTGGATATAATTATATAAAATTTTATCAAATTATATATAATTTTAACAAATTTTTTTGGAAAACTAAAGCCTGTATATAATCTGATATAATTATATATATATTTTTTTATATATAAAAAATTTTACTCGGGTTATGTATGTTTAAATGCAACTTTGTTAAGGGTTTAAAATTTACATAATTTTTTTGTATATTTTTTTTTTAAGTTTTATGTCTGATTTTTGTCTGCTTATGCAGAAAGAGAGAAAAGAAAGTGAAACTCTTGTTTTTTTTTTGACGTATGTGCTTTGTATTGTCTATTTTTCGTCTGTCAAAATAAAATGTTATCATAAAAAAACATTTGCATACGAATAAAAAAAAATTTCACTTTCGATGAGCTTTGGTTTGGTATTAATTAGATTTTTTTTTTTTTTTTTAAATTAATTTTAAATATTTATGCAAATACTTTTTTTGAGTATTGGCGCGTGACATATTTAGGGTTTAGTGACTTATGGGATGGTGGAGTAAGGTGTGAAACTCAAACTGTGTATAGATCGTTAATGCTTTTACCCAAGTTTACTTTGGCAAATTTTATTTAAGAAAAAATTTGAAATTTTAAGATGTGTAAATCAAACAGTTTGTGCACTTAAATAAACAGATTAAAACTAGCAAAAAACAAGGAAAAATTTTAAATTCTCCTAAATCCATGAATATTAATTTTGATTTTTTTGGAGTATTTTTTTTTTAAATTTTTCTGAAAACCTCTGATTTTTACTGAATTTTTTAGATAATATTCTGTTTTAATTACACTGTGCTAGTCGGAAAAATTAACAAGCTGGGCACCCTGCTGGTAAAGCTAATTCGGGTACGCTGAATTTAATGGTACTACACTCAAAAAAAAAAAGTTTGTAAAATTACAAGTAAAAGGTCTTGTAATTCTATTTTACTAATATTTTTGTCTTTGTACAAAAATTGTTGCATATTTAATAAAACGAAAACTACAGCTTGCTTTGTAGTTTTACTATTATATGTTTGTAAATTTATTTTACAAATTTTTTAGGTAAATTTACAAAAAAGTGAATTATTTTACAAATTAAAAAAATATTACAAGGTGTTTAGTTTTTTTACACAAGAAAACTGTAATTGTACAACAACATTTTATTTGATGTTATTTAGTCTTTCTACCAAAAAACTGTTTTATTACAAACATTTTTTTTAAGATCGTTGACAAGGTTTCTGTTTGAAATGTATGTATTGAAAAGTACAAAATTCCAATGTAATTTTACCAAACTTATTTTATTACTAGAATTAATGTTGTTTTACAAAAAAAATATTATTCAACAATAGGACACGCAAAAATTCAGTTCAGATTTTTCTTGCGTTTTGGAGTAAAACATTTAGTTAAAAATAATTTTTTTATAAACATAAAATTTCATGAAAAAATTTTTTGGAAATTTTTTAAGTTCCGCACACAAACATTTTTCAACTAATTGTAAGATTTACCAAAAAAAAATTTTTATGTGTTTCTACTATATAATTGTTCTATTTTTTTTTTTTTGTATTTTTACCATTTTTTTGGTAATTTTAACATATTTTTTTGGTATTTTTTTTTTAATTTGACACCTAAAATGTCAATAAAAAGCTGCCAATTATGAAAAATTAAGTTTTTCTTATTTTAACAGGTACTTAAACATCCAATATCCAAAAAAAAAAATTTCCGATTTTTTAAAAATACTTGTGAAAATAATTAAAAATTCCAAAAAAAATGTTGACTAATTTTTCCTGAAAATATAAGAAATTTCTTGTGTGGCCTCCTTCGCAATTCTCATTCTACTTAAGAAAAACGAAATGTCGAAAAAAATAAAAAAGTGCAGTGTTATACTTTAAAAAGTTTGTTAAAAGTGTTCAAGTGAAAAAAAAAAATCATTTCAATTTGTTGAAGTGCTACTCCAGCTGCCGAATAAGGAAAAATAAGGTGCACCAATGGAAAAAAAAAACCTTTAAATTTACAAAAAAAATATGTAAATAAACCAATTTTTTTGTAAATTTACAAAACAAATATGAAAATTTAAAAAAACAAAATTGTATACTTACGAAAAAAGTTGTAATTTTTCAAAAATGAAGTAGAAAATACAAAAACAATATTGTAAATTTAAAATTTTTTTGGTTAAACTACTGTTTTTACGGCAAAAAAATAAGAAAAAATGGTATATCCCTATTAATATTATAAATCTGATTGTTGGTTTGTCTGTCTGTCTGTCTTTCTGTCTGTCTGTCTATCTGTCTGTTCCGCAATAAGTAAAGAACGGCTTAACCGATTTTCATGAAATTTTCACCACAGATAGTACTAACCGAGGCGGGAACTATAGGCCATAAGCGACCGCGATCGGACAAAGGGGCGTAAAATGCCACGCCCCTTTGTACCATGCTAAAGCTATATCTGCCTGTCCGGCAATAACGGAAAAACGGCTGAACCGATTTTCATGAAATTTTCACCACAGATAGTACTAACCGAGGCGGGAACTATAGGCCCCAAAAATCCGCGATCGGAAAAATGGGCGTAAAATTCCACGCCCCTTTGTACTATACAGAAAATATGTCGGCCTGTTTCGCAATCACTGAAAAGCGATTTAACCGATTTCACTGAAATTTTTATCACAGATACTAACTGAGGTGGAAACTATGAGCCACAATATAGGGCGTTCGAAAAAAGGGGCGCAAAATGCCACGCCCCTTTTTATTACACTGAAAGTTATTTCTTCCTTTTCCGCAATTACGCTTAAACGGCTGAACTGATTTTCATGAAATTTTCACCATAGATAGTATTAACCGAAGCGAAAACTTTAAGCCAGAATATAGGGCTATCAAAAAAAGGGGCGTAAAATGCCACGCCCCTTCGTATTACATTGAAAGTTATTTCTTCCTGTTCCGTAATCACGCATAAACGGCTGAACCTATTTTAATGAAATTTTTACCAAAGATGGTACTAACCGAGGCGGGAACTATAGGACATAAGCGACCGCGATAAGACAAAGGGGCGGAAAATTTCACGTCCCTTTGACACGCCCCTTTGTACTTTACTGAAATTTTGCTCTGCATGTTCCGTAATCATGCTTAAACGACTATACCGATTTTAATAAAAAAGCATGCTCCTTTTTATTTTATTAAACGCTATTTGTGTCTGTTCCGTAATCTAGCATAAAATGCTAAACCGCTTAGAATGAAATTTTTACCACAGATAGTAAGTGCTTACCGAGGCGGGAACTATAGATTAAAATGGAGCGCGTTTGGACAAAGGGGCGTAAATTGACATTCGCCTTTGTAATATACTGAAAGTGTTTTTGCATGTTCCTTAATAACGCTCCTTAATTACGCTTAAACAAAACTTTTTCCATAAATAGCTTTAGTTGGTATCAACTGCCACACCTTTTGCAGTGTACTGAAAGTTTATTCCGACTTTCCGTAATCACGCTTAAACGGCGAACCCGATGTTATTATAATTTTCACCATTATTGACGCGGAAACTATAGACACGACCAGACAAAGGCGTGAATCGCCACGTTGTAATTCATTGAAATTTATTTCTGCCTGATCCGTAGTCACGCGTTAACGGTGAAACCAATTTTAATCAAATTTTCAGCATAGATGGTATTTACCATGGCGATCGGGCAAAGGGGCTTAAAATGCCGCACCCCTTTGTTTTACATTAAAAAAATTTTTTTCCTGTTTCGTAACTATATGCCATATAAGATGCGGAGCGATATGCCATGTTAGCCCGCGATTTGACAAATAGGAGTAAATTGCCACGTCATTTTGTAATATACAGAAGGTTATTTCTGGCTTATTTACTATCATGCAAAAACGGCTTAACCAATTCCTTTAACTATTTGCCATATTAGAACCTGAAAACAGCTGAGCCGATTTCAAAGAAATTTTCAACACAAGTAGTGCTTTAGGCAGTATTAAACAGCGATTGATCAAAAGTCATACAATAGCACGTCTTTTTGTACTTTAGTGAGAGTTATGTTTGCCTGTTCCGCAAACGTGGAAAACTGCTGAGCAAACTTAATTGCAATTTTTTCTTCTTTTTCTTCACGTGCTAACCAATAGGGGAACTATAGGTCACATGAGACCGAAATTGAACTAAATGAGCATTTAACGCATTACCACTTGAACTACAGTGAAAGTTATGTCTTTATTGAAGTTTTCGCCACATAAAGTGCTAACCGTGGATGGAACTATAGGTTCATTTTAAAAGCCATTAAAGAAATACATTAATTAATATTAAAGAAATACATTAATATTAGGATTGTTCCCATGACGGAGGAACACGTACACACTATGTTTCCGACGCTAAGCGAAATCGAAAAAAAATCGACCAAACCTCATGATATATTCACCAGTGAAAAGTCACGAAGCAGTAGATGAACTGACTAATAAAAAACTAATTCATTATATAATATTTTTTTTTAACCCGGGCAACGCCGGGTGCAAAACAGCTAGTATACAATAAAAATGGACCACTTTTTATTGTAAATAAAAGTTTTTTTGCCATAAAAAAACAGTAGTTTAACCAAACAATTTGTAAATTT
Source organism: Pegoplata infirma (assembly GCA_963921195.1). NCBI lineage: Eukaryota > Metazoa > Arthropoda > Insecta > Diptera > Anthomyiidae > Pegoplata > Pegoplata infirma. The sequence goes on along the minus strand of OY992538.1, from coordinate 95,337,989 downwards.
ACAATTTTGGTTTTTGATTTTCTACTTTATTTTGTAAATTTACAACTTTTTTTTGTAAGTTTACAATTTGTTTTATAATTTTTTTTTTTTTGCAAATTCTCAATTTTTATTGTAAATATACGTGTTTTTTCGGTAAAAACCGTAGTTTAACCAAATAATTTGTTAATCTACAATTTATTTTTTTCATTTTCTATTTTTCCTTTGTAAAAAAACAATGTTTTTCTGTAAGTTTACAATTTTGTTTTAGAAATTTACCAAATTTTTTGTAAATTAAAAAAAAAAAAAAATGTTCACCGTAACGTAACGGGGATTCTTGCTAGTACATATTTTACAAAACCTGCCACGTAAAATCACGGGGATTTTATGTCATTTTACAAACTTTTTTTGAGTGTAGCCGTTTATCGAAATTACCGCACGTATTCACGATTTAAAATTGTAAAGCCTTGGTGCTACAAAAATTAAATTTTTATGCTTTTGGGATAGTTTTTAAATATAAATTTAAAAGATGCATTGTTTTTTCCCCCGAAAAATGTTGTTTTTGTAATTTATCGTATTTTACTTATTTTCATAAATTAATAGGAAAATAAAAAAAAATCCTCGAAAAAAAAATTACGCGAATATTTTTTTTTTTTTAGAGTTTAGATGATAAAAATTCAGCAATAGTCTAAATTATATGAAAAATAAATAGTTTTTTTTTACTTAAAAATAAAAAAAAAAAAGCGAAATACGCTAACTTTGAAAAAAAAAAATTATATTACAATGGGATTTAGTGTACACGAACTAGCTTTACCAGATGGTTGTCGCAAATTGAAATCAAACTACAAATTTTTGTATTGAACCAATTTTTTCACGAAAATAAAGATTTTTCGCGAACAAAAAATGTTTTTCGCAAAAAAATATATCGTTTTTATTTTACTTAAGCATAAAAAATTTAAATCGCGAATATCGGGTATACGAGCGCTAACTTCGAAAAACGGCTAGCACCATAGAATTCAGCGAATTCGAATTAATTTACCAGTAGGGTGACCAGCTTGCTAAAAAAAATTTAAAACTCGATCACAGTGTTATGATAATTTAAAATTTTTTTTTTTTTAACATTTTGCTTATATCGCACGAACTTTTGACCTTTGTTAACCCTTAGTAAAATTTGATGCAGAAAATGTTTTAGAACATTTTAACCCTTTAAACGCAGGGCTTAGTCCTTTTTTTTAAGATAATTTTTAAAAAAAGGGCAAAAATGACCCCTAGAAATGGGAGTAGAGGGTTAATAAGTTCTAGAAAAGAATCGCCATCAAATTTTACTGAAGACATTTATTATCGTAATTTAGGTCAGAAGCAGATTTAAAAATTTTTTTCGACTTATTTCACACGACCTTGATGAAAAACAATTTATTACATATGTGATAATTTACAACTTTACTTTTTTAAGCATTTTGCACGTTTTGCACGAACTTTTGAGCTTCGACAACCCCTAGTAAAATGTGATCCAGAAAATTTTTGTAGAATATTTTAACACTTTAAACGAGGATATTTGAAAAAAGGACCAAAATGACCTCTTAAAATAGGAGATAGAGGGTTAATATATTCTAAGAAAAGAACCGACATCAAATTTTACTGAAGACATGTGTTAACATTATTTACCTCAAAATTAGATTTAATATTTTTTTTTTACTAATTCAAGAGACCTGTGAAAAAAATTTAAAAACTTCAGTGGTCCATAAAAAATAACTCGAGGTAAGTTTTCAAAACCCTTTGGGTGTTTTGGTCTTCTGTTGGTATATTTTCATTTTTTTTTTGGTTCCGTCCAAGATACACTCGAAAACCCCTGTGTAATCTTTCTCAATTTTATTGAGAAAGATTACTCTAGCTCGAGGTCATTTTTCTTTACTAATCATTATAATGATATTTTCCAAGTAACAATTTTCAAGAAACAATTAATAAAGTTGTTTATTTTAAATTAATTGGTTTGACCATTTTGGAAGACTTAGTGTTTCTTCACAATACAGCAGCATGCAGCTGAGCAGCAAAATTTTTACATGTGTTTTGTTGTTGCGGCAACAACAAAATACATGTAAAAATTTTGCTGCTCAGCTGCTTGCTGCTGTATTGTGAAGAAACACTTACTCGATACGTGTTTCGATCTTTTCAAGAGTATTTAGCAAATTGACAATCGTTAGTGGCAAACCATTAAGTCTCGTATGCTTGATAAATTTAAAATATTTTATTATTATAAAACAGATCTTAAAAAAACAACCTCTTAAAATATTTCAAAAAATTATTTGTTTTAAAAAAAGTTTGGCAACCCTGGATGAATAACACTGTGTCACAAATTTTCAACAAAGTCGTGACCAAATGAATCTGACACCTAATCTTTATGTAAATCCGAACGCTGAATCCGAATATGAAGTCAGAACGGTCAAAAGTAGAACTTTTTTCGAGATATTTACGAGAAAATCGAGAAAATTACCGTTATTTGCACTTTTCAACTTATTTTTTTAAAACCAAACAATAAAATTTTTTAAAATTTTATCACTTAGAACGTTAGCTTATTTCAATACGAACATTTTGTGCCCAAAAGGATCCAGATCGGTGAAAAAATTACAAAGTTACAGTAGATTAATTGAATTATCCCACTTTTCGTTTTTTTTTTTTAAAACACAAGTAAATATACAGAGCTAAATGTTAGTAATGAAAAGTGGGTTAATTCACTAAATCTTCTGTAGCTTTGTCATTTTTCCACCAATCTGGGTCTTGTTGGGCGCAAAATGTTCGTATTGAAATAAAATAATGTCCTATGTAATAAAAAATTACAATTTTTAATTGTTTGGTTTAAAAAAAATAACTTGAAAAGAGCAAAATTGCAAAAAATTATAAAATTTTTCATGAAGTTTGAACTTTTGTCGACTGTAACTCTGTAATTTCTTTACTAATCTTCATAAGCGACCCATGGTTATTTTAGTAATTTTATTATCTTTCATTAAAAAAAAGAAATACATAAATCGACGAATAGTTTTGAAGATATTTGCATTTAAGTGACATCATCTTTTTTAAAAACACAAATAACGCTTATTTTCAAATATCTCGAAAACTGTTCTACTTTTGACCATTCTGACTTCATATTCGGATTCAGTGGACAATTGTACATAAAGTTTAGGTGGCAGATACATTTGGTCAAAAAACTGTCACGTAGTGTAATTTGTTTTCGATTTTGTAACTTTTTACAACAGTTTTCGTAGTAATAAATAAAAAATTTACATTTTACTCCATGCATTCATTAATATAATTAAATCATGATGTAATAATTTGTTTACAGTTTAAATGAAATCTTTTTTAAAACAAATCATAGTCAAGACCATTTTGAATCGATCATCAATCTTAAATTATGCCTAAGATTGATTTAAAAAATTTCTAACTACATATTTAGTCATATTAATTTTTTCTTCTTCTTTTTCTAAATTTAAAGCAGATTAGAAATTTTTATTTCCAATCAAAAACCGTGTGTTGATTCAACACCTTTCCAGTAAAAGAAAACAAAAAAATTATATGCAAATTACACGCCTCTATTAAAGCATACCACCAATTATGGACATGCAACTTCAAACATTAGTCTATGATTTAAATTTTTTTATTTTTTTTCTATTTCTTGTTTTTCTCTACAAGAAAAAATACCATAAATGTTAAAAAGTTTTATTAAGAGATACCACGCAATCAATAAAAACAAATCTTTAAAGAAAACCACATCATATTTGTCATTTATTTAAAATTTAAAGAAAGAAAAAATATCCAAATGAAGAAATTTAATCTTAAAAGAAACTAAATTTTTAATGTTGTAATAAAAATTTAATATTACGGATTTTTTAATTAATATTAAATTGAGTAAATGGAGATTTATTTTATATACACTATTTCTTATTGAATTTAGAAAATTTTCAAAAATTGTCTAACTCTAAGATGAAATGGTCAACATTCGACACTTTTTGCAATTTTAAATAAAATGCATATTTTGTATTAATGAATTTCATTTTTATACCCTCCACTCTAGTGATAGAGGGTATATATAAGTTTGTCATTCCGTTTGTAACACATCGAAATATTGGTCTAGGACCCCATAAAGTATATATATTTATGATCCTTGATCGATTTTAAGTCGATCTAGCGATGTCCGTCCGTCCGTCTGTCTGTCCGTCCGTAGAAAACACTAATTTTTGAAAGACTTTACAGAGGCTACTGAAGTTTGTCATATATGTTGGTCGTTTACCTGGTCAGGTTGGTATTGCAATCCAGCCAAATCGGTCCAGTGGTTCAAAAGTTATGAGCAAAAGAGTAAATTTCGGCAAGGGTGTTTCGCGAATTTACGAGATAAAAAACACGATAACTTTCAAAGACAATAATAAGACTGCTGAAGCTTGTTATGTATCTTTACCGTTCCCCAGGTCTGTTTGGAATTAAATTTCAGCTCAATCGGTCCAGTGCACTATAGGAAATTTTACCCATATTTTTGGCCAAAAGTCAAAATTAAAAATTTTGCAAATTTATTTTTTTTTTTGCTTTAATATAAAAAAATACAACAAAGTAAACATCGCTTTTTAAATTTGTTGACAGTATTTATTTACTGTTACTTTATTAGCTGTTTTTTTTTGCAATTTCGAAATTAGTTATCAAATAACGATTGAGTGCAGTAAATTTTGTGATAGGTTCTAATAAAAGTTTTCAAAGTAAAAATTAATAATTTTTAAAAACTAAAAAATGAAAAATAACGTCGAAGGTGAGTACTTTAGCAATATATAGTGAAATGTTGGTGAACTTATCTAGTAGATCAATTAAATTGAAAAAATTGAAGTAACCTTAACTTGAACTTATGGAATTATGAATTGGAATTTTATTTAGGCTTACAAAAAAATGATAGCATATGTTAGCTACAAAACCATAAAAGTTCTCTAGAACAATCAATTAACTTCCGAATTTAACTAATTTTAAATGCGGATATGTGCAAACTTTTTTTAAAAACGCATTTTTCCAGGTGACTACTGCGAGCCAAATTCAGAGTTATTCAATATTTGGCGATAGAAACACAACGAATATGACAAACGGGCCGCTATTTGAGCACATTTCTTTTCATATATTGCTGAGAGTGATTGTTTCGAAAACCTTAAACAAAGTAAAAGGAGCCATCAAGAATATTTTGTTGAAATATAAATATGAAAAGGCTTAAAAGTTCTAGGAGTGAACTTTTTTTAAGAACAGCATGCTTTTTGGCTTAAAGGCAATACTTGGATAAGAAAACGTGAAACGCAGCCTGCCTCCGCTAAATCGAAACCTGGGCGACCGCAATTAACTTTTTTGTTGAAATCTACGAGAACAAAAAGACGAGTTACAGCAGAAATCTCTAAAGATCTAAATAGGGAAGTTGAGCCCCTAGCTCTTGCTTCATCTGCGGCTGCTCGTAGTGGCATTTTGAAATGTAGTCGATGATTTGGAACTCAAAAATCAAATTGTTTAATAAAATCCTTATTAAAAAGTAGCTTTGCTTGACACTTCTTAAAATTTTTAAAATAAATTTCTACTGTTATCTTCGAAAGTTAGTGTACACTCAAAAAAAAAAATAGTAAAAAACAGTTTAGAAAACCAGATATATATTTTATAAATAAAAGATCTAAACAATCTTAGATGCGGAAACTTTTAACCCGGGAACGCTGTTTGGAACTAATTATTAGTTAATTTTTTAGGTAACTTTACTAAAGTTTTTTTTTGAGTGTATGAAAAACTTTAAGAGCCACTCCCTCCCTCTAAAGGGTTTTCCAAAAGTCAAATCCAAAAAATCATTCAAATCGGTGCAGCCGTTTGGCTGTAAATAATTTTGGCCAAAAAAAATGTCAAAATTTCCTATAGTGCAGTGGTTCAAAAGTTATAAGCAAAACCTTGAATTTCAGATTAGTCTCATCTTAAATGCCACGTGTTTAACAAGTTTTAAAAGCATTGGTGGTATCTTAACAATGCTTTTCAAACTTGTTTAGTTTTAAAGCAATGCTTTTAAAACGTATTTAGTTTAAAAAGCATTGGTAACTTAAAAATTACACTCGAAAAAAATTTTACACTCGAAAAAAATTTTACACTCAAAAAAAAATTTTACACTCAAAAAAATTTTTACACTCAAAATTTTTTTTTTTTCAAAAATTACAATATTTTGTGTACATACGTACGTGCATTCACTCAGACTTATTTTAACAGTAAAAAAACATTACACTCGAAAAAAATTTTACACTCAAAAAAAAAAATAGTAGTTTTTTTTTTAAAATGATAAAAAAGAGTTTTTTACTCAAAATAAAATATTTCTAATCAAAATTGTTATTTTTTTCCCGTTAAAAAATGTATTAAAAAATGCATTGTGGAGGGTATTCATAGATTTGGCAAAGTCGAATTTAACTTCCCGGGTGAAAATGACCATGTATGTTCATACATGCTCATACATGATTCCATGTATGATAGTATATGAACAATTAGGGAATTCACATGGGTATCGTATTTGGTGTTGTATGTTGTATGTCCTATTTAAAAACAGGGTTGGTTAAACTTCAAATTAATAATACGACACTTACACGATATGACGATACAACATTTATACCTCTGTTTAGTGTGCTATTTTCAGGTATGCTAACAAGAAGAGAATCTAAGAGAAAATTATCAGATGAGCGAAAAATAATTTAAACCAACCCTGTTTTTAGATAGGACATACAACAAATACGATACCCATGTGAATTCCCTAAATATATGGAAATGTATGTCATATATGGGAGCATATATGAACATACACAAGTAATGTAATATTAAATGAAGAAAGACAACTCGATAGAAAATTATTGATGTTGGTAAAAACAGAGATTTTAGATATTGATAAAACTCATAAAGTATTTGTTAAAAACGATTCAATAAAAATTGGTGTCAACTGGATGAAATGGAATAGAAGCCATGAACTAATGTGCGGCGAAAATACAGCTCAAGAAATCTTAACTGATATGTATGGTGATAAAATTAGTACATTAACATTAAGTTATGAAAGTCTTTTAGAAAAATTTAATCAATCAAACCAAAAAAACTAATTAATAGCAATATATGTAATAATAATTCTAATTCTGCAACTTTTTTAAACCTTAATATTTTGTCATACAATATACACGGCCTTGAAAATAAAGTTCTAAATGTTGATTTTTTTAATTATATAAAGTCATTTGATATTTTCGTACTTCTTGAAACTCATTTAAATCATGAAAAATCTTTAAATTTTAATAAATATCTAAGTGGATATGAATTATTTTGGACACCTGCTACAAGAGTTAGTAATTATGGTAGAGCTATTGGTGGATGTGTTTTAGGAGTGAAGAAGGTGTTATCAAAAATGAATTTTAAATATTCTTTTATTAATTTACATAATATTACCATTATAAATATCAAAATAAATTCTTTAATAATTAATTTGATACCACTTTATATGAGAAGCGCTGTATGGAATGATGAGTTCAAAAATATTAATTTACTCTTCACAGAAAATAACATAGTTAATCCTGTTATTATAGGCGATCTAAATGTGAGAATTGGCTTACTTCAGAGAAAAATTGATGATTTAATTCAAACAAACTTTCCGGCAGGCACTGAGGAAAGAAAATCTAAAGATATTTTTATAAATGAAAAAGGAAGACAATTTGTACAGCTGTGCTACGATCACGGTTTGGTTATAATGAATGGCAGGACAAAAGGAGATATTGAAGGAGAATTTACTTTCTCAAGTGAAGCTGGAAAATCCGTGAATGATATTTGCGCTGTCTCTCAAGAGCTTCTTAAAAATGTCGATAAGTTTTGTGTGGAAAATCATTTATGGTCTGACCACTTTTCCATTGTTCTTTCATTAAAGATTAAGACTAATATTTCTAATAGCATCACTGCCAAATTACTACCAAAACTACATTGGAGAGAAGACTACAAATCAAAGTATCAAGCTGTGGTAAAAAATGTACTACAGTCAACAAAAACACAACAAGAAAAAGAGTATATGAGCTTTGGTGAACTAACTAAAGTAATAAAGAATTCATATGGTAAAATATATAAAAACGGATTTAAAGTCCCTCAAAAACAAAAGTGGTTTACTATAAAATGCTACAATGAAAGAAATACTTCCTTTAAAAGACTTCAAGAATATAGAAACAATGGAAGTAATGAAAATAAAGACAAGTATCTGAAAGCTAATAAAAAATATAAAGAAGTATGTCGTAAAGCCCAACAAAGTTATAGTCAAAAACTAGTTGAAAAAATAGAGAGTGTACAAACCAGCAAAGATTGGTGGAAAATTGCCAAGGAGATACGTAATGATGATTTACCAACAGAATTAGCTATTCAGGCAGAAGACTTTATGATTTATTTCAAGCAATTGTTAAACCCGATTCAAAATATAATAGAAATGCAATATGCATACTTTTATACAAGTAATTATGACTTGGATAAGATAATATCAGTATCGGAAATTAAACACGTGCTGAGTAAAACTAAAAATAATAAAGCTCCAGGAGAAGATAGAGTTCCGTATGAGTTCTATAAAAATGCACCAAACGAACTGTTGGAAGAGATAACAAAAACTTGTAATGTATTATTTGATCGATGCAGTGTTGATGATTCGTTTAATATGAGTATTATTTATCCAATCTATAAAAAAGGTGATTCTTCATTACCAAATAATTATCGTGGTATATCATTTATGAACTGTTTGCCGAAACTTATGATGGGATTAATAAATGAAAGACTCTCAAATTGGGTTGAACGTAACAACATTATGAATGAATTCCAAGCAGGATTTCGTAAAAACTATTCAACAGCAGATAATATATATAATTTAACATCTATAGTGCATCTGAATTTTGCGAACAAAAAGAAAACATATGCCTTTTTCGTAGATTTCAAAGCAGCATTTGATAAAGTGTCAAGAAATGCTTTAATTTATAAGTTGCATACATTGGGTGTCTCATCAAAAGTTGTAAAGTTTATAGAACGTATCTATGAAAAAACGCTTACATCAGTTTGGACAGGTAGTGAGCTATCAAAGTCATTTGCTACAGAATGTGGTGTAAAGCAGGGGTGTTTGCTATCACCATTACTATTTGCCTTATACCTTAATGATTTGCATGATTGCTTAGAAGGTGGAATATACGTTGAAAACATTAACATAAGATTGCTATTATATGCAGACGACATAGTGATTTTAGCGGATGATGTAAAAGTGCTGCAGAAAATGATCCAAAAACTTGAAGACTATTGTAAAACATGGAATGTTGAAGTGAACTTGGATAAGTCAGAAATTATGGTTTTCAGAAAAGGGGGAAGATTGTCTAGCAAAGAAAAATGGTATTTTAATAGCCAAGAAATCAAAATAGTTTCAGAATACTGTTACCTAGGAGTTTGGCTGACACCAAAAATGGTATTTACGAAGCATATTGAACAAAGAAACATAGCAGCAAAAAATAGTATCAACTTAACCTGGCAAAACTTTTTAAATAAAAACACAATATTTGCTTCTAAATGGAAATTATTCCTTGCAGTATGCAGATCAGTGCAATCGTATGCAGCCCAAATATGGGGGTTTACGAATTTTGAGCATGTTGATAAGCTACAAATATATTTTCTAAAGAAAATCTTGCGGCTCCCAAGCTTCACACCAACTTATGTGTTATCATCCGAAACAGGTATGGAAAATGGTCATTTATACACCTTAGATCTACATATGAGATATATCAACAAAACTCTGTTTGATTACGGAGAAAATCGGTTGCCTTATCAATTTTCTAAACTATTGATTCAAAAAAATCTGCTTTGGGTAATTGAACTTAACAAGCTCGGATTAGAATTTGAAATTAATTGGACAGAAGCGAACATTAATAAACAACAATGGAATAACAATAGAAAAAACCTTTTAATCTCCTTGAAGTCAAAATATCAAGAGCAAATTTGTAACAAAAAGGCTCTAACAACCAGAATATATTCAAAACTAAATGCAATTGAAGGGAATAAATACATATCTAATGAAATTAAACTGGAAAATATAACTTGGATTTTTAAAGCACGAAGTGATTTGATAAAATTAAATGGTAACCGTTTTGAGACGAATTTGTCTAAATTATGCTCTTAATGTAATTCAAGGGAAATTGAAAATATAGAACATTTTCTTGGTCGTTGTAAAACTTTAAAAGAATTTAGAATTATGTACTTCAGTAAAGCTTACCTTACAGAAGACGAAATCTTAAATATATTAAATGGTGTAAATACAAATTGGAATTTCTTAGCAAATTATATAAAAACATGTATAAATTACAGAAACTTTTTGATATCAGAGTTTAATACATAAAAACATTTATCTCGATTAGGAAATTAAATTTTTATATTATAAGCGGCTGACGACGATAGTCAGAGTCGCATATGTTTATTTTTAACTTTTATTTTATTTTGTAATTATTTTATATATATTGCTGAAAATAAAAATAAATACTACTACTAATGTAATATTCCATATATGTAAATGTATGCAACTATGTGTGGATAGGTATATGTCATACTCCTTCATATATGCTATGCATCTGCATAGCATACATGTCTTAAAAACAATTTTTTTAAAGGTTGGGTTCGGCAGAACTTTGCAAAATTGGACGAAGTTCATGTATGGGTTCAGTCTGAAGAAGTCGTTCGGTTGGACAATAATGACCATACATCATCAAGATTGGTTATAATTCTTGTATTCTATAGGCGAATATGAACGGCACTAACGTAAACAACCAAATTTACCCAGCAAAACTTTGGTAATGGGTAGTGATTATATAACACATTACCAGGTAATGTATATACCTTATTTGTAGCATTATTTTAGGATGTCTTACCAAACATTTGTTCCACAACGTATTATTTTAAAGTGAAAAATAATGCATTACTAATAATTTGCTATGTAATGCATGATTATTGGAAAAAATGTATTTCATATTTATTATTTCTAAACATTAAATCATGGATGACTTAAATTTAGTTACATTATGTATTATTTGAAAGTTTTAAATAATGCATTATTTACAATTGGATGCATAATGCATTACAATAACATAAAATATAATTATTTTATAAAAAAAATGCATAAGTTTAAACTAGAGATGGCTTACGATAGGAAATTTCTAACGACACACACTCACGAGCATATGTTATCTACTTACACTCACTTAGAATCACGTGAGTAAATTTAATACAAAATTACTTTTTCACTACTCGTAACACATTATATATTATCTTCTGGTATGCTATATTATTTCATTTCTCGTAACCTATAAAATATCATATATTTTACACCTTACTCGTATTCTTCGTTATAAATTTATGACTTATTTTATACCTTACTGGTATTCTTTGTGATAATGTGGATGCATTACTTTGAGTCTCATCGCCTGTTAAAATCATCAATGCTGCAATGTATAAAATAAGAGATCCTATACCTTATTTTATACCTTATTTGGTAATCTAAGTTTTGCTGGGTAGAAGAAAATTCGAACACTCTGACGGTATTACTGTCAGAGCTGCGAAGGATTTTATCCCTTAATAAGATTTGGTGTTCTGAATTAAACTTTAATGATTGCATTCCCCAATCACAATTTATCGAATGAATTTACATTTGATTTTTAAATATAGAATGAATTCGGTTTCTTTTTCATTCGACTTTGAAATTGAATGCGTAAGTTTTTATAAATTCGATTTTTAAAAGTCTCATGAATAATAAATAAATGAAATAAAGAATGCATTCAGTTTTTAAAATTCTCATAAACAAGAATTCGATTTAATGATAAAAATCTAATCCATTCCAAGAAATATTGATATCCCAGCAAAACTTAGATTACCAAATAATGTATAAAATAAGGTATAGGATCTCTTATTTTATACATTGCAGCATTGATGATTTTAACAGGCGACGAGACTCAAAGTAATGCATCCACATTATCACAAAGAATACCAGTAAGGTATAAAATAAGTCATAAATTTATAACGAAGAATACGAGTAAGGTGTAAAATATATGATATTTTATAGGTTACGAGTAAGGTATATAATATAGCATACCAGAACGTAATATATAAGGTGTTACGAGTAGTGAAAAGGTAATTTTGTATTAAATTTACTCATGTGATTGTAAGTGAGTGTAAATAGGTAAAATATGCTCGTGAGTGTCTGTCGTTAGAAATTTCCTGTCATGAGCCCATCTCTAGTTTAAACTGCATTTTTTTATAAAATAATTATTTTTTATGTTATTGTAATGCATTATGCATCCAATTATAAATAATGCATTATTTCAAACTTTCAAATAATACATAATGTAACCAAATATAAGTCATCCATGATTTAATGTTTAGAAATAATAAATATCCCAGCAAAAAATAAGGGAAGTAGTCCAAATCAAACCACTTCTGAAGTACTCCAAAAAAAAGCAGTTAACCCCTGATTTATTATTCAAATGAAGATACTTTTAAACAACTTCCAAAAATTGATATATAATGTCATAAATTATGGCTTGCACCACTTCCAAATATAGACATTAGTATTTAAACTTCATTAAAACTTTAAAACTTCATTAAAAAATTTGGAAATTATCAATAATTATTTAATAAATATTGGTTATTTTACAAATGCTTTATATTTAAAAATTACATGAAATAATTCCATTAAGGAATGTATTTATAAATTATATTAAGCTTCTTACGTATAGTAAGGAAATATCATGAAAATTCAGAATATTAGGTTTGATTTTTGTTTTCTATAGCTTTTTCCTACAGCTTTTTTTTGGTAATATCCAAGTTTATGACTATTATAAACTCGGTTTTAGCAATAGCACTGTTTTCGCATAACCGTATATACGCCCACCTATACAAATTTTAAACTATCCACGCTTATTTTTAACTTGTATAATTATTGGCATTAAATTTAAGTTTCGATAAAAAGTTCGCATTTGAAAATAAAATGTTTTTTTTTCCCGTGTTTGCTTAAATAAACTTTGACATTCAACAAAAGTGGTGCCAAAAAAATTAAAAATTTTAATGTTAAAATATAAACGTTTACGCGAAAACAGGGCTAATGTTTCTTGCTATCAAAAAGTATGGTTAAACGAATCATAAAACAATGTTTCAACTAAACCGTGTTTTACCATAGCAATGCGAATGTGCTATAATCCCGTATTCTCATACACGTCTTTTAATTTTAAATTAAACGACTCGTTTAGTATTTATTCCATTACAACGAAATGACACTATATGGTAATAGAATGATGAGCTAAAACGAGTCGTTTAATTTAAAACGAGTCGTATGCGATTCCTACTTTTTTCTTTTCCTTCCTTTTTCTTTCTTTTTTTTTTGAAATTTGGTCTGGGGGGGGGTAATTTCCCCTTCCCCCCTTGTACCCGCGCTTGTTATTTTATTTTTACTACATTTTTATTGTTTTGACTACAAATGTTAGTAGTTTTTACTACATAAGTCAGTTGTTTTTTGTCAGTTAAAATAACTATCATTGTTAGTTAATTTAACTGAAAAAGTAGTTGACCCCAAAACAACTTACAAAGTAGTTATTTTAACTGACATTTTCAGTTGATTTTATTGTTTAATCACTTCTTAAATATACAATATTATGCATTCGCAATGAAGTGGTTAATAAGTATAATCAAAAGTTCAAAGTTATAGAATAGTATGAAGACCACTTCATATGTACTGAAAAACGAGTTGAAACAACTACTTACTTGCTGCGACAACTATATGAAAGTGTAATGAGATATTCAGTAGATATTCACTACTCCAGAAGCAGTAGAAGTCCTTTTTATCATTGTTCTAAGTAATGTTTTTTTTTGCTGGGATGAAATACATTTTTTCCAATAATCATGCATTACGTAGCAAATTATTAGTAATGCATAATTTTTTACTTGAAAATAATACGTTGTGAAACAAAAGTTTGGTAAGACATCATAAAATAATGCTACAAATAAGTTATATGCATTACCTGGTAATGTGTTATATAATCACTACCCATTACCAAAGTTTTGCTGGGTACATTTGGAAATGCTGTAAATCTGTTTTCATTCATATTTTCATTTAAAACAAATAACAAGAAATTATTCAAAATTATATATATTTTTAGTGGGCAGCCAGGCATGACGTTGACGTTATTGTTTGGTTTTGATTTTCGAAACTAATTGTAAAGTTAAATTTTTTTTATATTTTGCGTCACTAAAACTAAAAATCTAAAATAGGAAAGTTAACAACACAAAAAAAAATTAACAAAATTGCTCAAAATATTGAAATTGATCACTTTGCATATACAACAGACAGTCGTGGAAAATGGCATATGTGCATTAGGGTGGAGCAAATATAGCTTTTTCGAAAACGTCGGGTCGGGAAAGTTGCCTTTTGGGGTAGATAATAACCCACAAAAATATTGGACCTGTAGGGCATTGGCTTTGGGTTTCTTTTTTGGACTTAAAAATCGGAAAGTCTTGAACAAAGTGAAAAAAAATTTTCGAACTTTTTTTTTGTTATTATATTATTTATTTTATATTATATGAGGGTGTTAGAGCACAAGGGGTTCAAGTGCCTTATATTTAATAATGAGAAAAAAAAGGTTTAAGTTAAAGAATATTATTTTTTAGTTAATAGAGATCCTGAGATATATTTTAATCTAACAAGTTAAAAAAATACCATCTTTTGCGAATACAAGCACCCAAAAATTGCCCTTAAAGTAAGTAAGTAAGTCGCACTTATACCCCTTGTGCTCTTACTTTTTTTTATAAATTTCTAAATTTATGAAAATAATGTTAGTTATACACTCAAAATAATAACTCTGTTAAATTACAGAAAAACTCTGCTAATTTAACAGAGTACACCATACTTTTCCAGCTAACAACATTTCTTGGTAATTTTACTAAAAAACTCTGTAAAATGATTTTGACATAAAAAAACTGTTAATTTACAGAGTTTATAGTAAAATATTGGTTAAATATGAAAGCTTTTTTACAGAGAAAACTCTGTAATTTTACCATAAAACTCTGTAAAATGATTTGGACAAAAAAAAAACTGTTAATTTACAAAGTTTCTAGTAAAATATTGGTTAAATAAACCACCATTTAGCAAGGAAAACTATGAAATTTACCAAGGTTGGTTACCGAAACGAATAACGGTAAGGGTAACGGTAACGGTATCTAATTTTTATTTATTTCGGTAAAGGTAACGGTAAGTGTTTTCAAATCGTTTCGGTAACGGTATGTACCGGTACCGAACCAACCAAACCGGTACGTACCGGTATTATTAATTTAGTTAAAAATTTGAAAAAAGATAGAACTGAAAGCTAAAAATATTTTATAGACCCAAAAACCAGTATAGATTTGATATGATTATTATTTTTGTCATTTATTTTATGATAATTTGCAAATTATAAATTTAAAATTATGTTAGCAATTTGATTTTATTTTTTTGTTCGTTAAGATCCCTTAAAACAGGTAAAATTTTGAATACCGGTACAATACCGGTAACTTCTAATAATTATAACGGTAACGGTAAGGGTAACGGTATTTTAAAAATATTTTTAGCGGTATCGGTAACGGTAACGGTATTCGATTTGAAAGGGTTTTGAATCGGTAACGGTATAATAAGGGTAACGGTAACCAACCATGAAATTTACATATATTTGATGCAAAAAAAATTTACAGAAAAAACTCTGTAAATTTACAGAGTTTAGTTAAATGCATGTTATTTTATAAAATTTTTATAAGATTTCTGAAAAATAAATTTTGATAACTTTTTTTTGCTACTTTTTCAACTTTTTCTCAAAAAAAAAAAAGTACAGATAAAATTTTGATGTTTGGTAACAAAAACAAAAACTACTCAAAACAGAAAACTTTTTTGGTTATAAAAAAATACGAAGTATTTTGCTTAGATCTGTATTTTAGCAGAAAACTCTGTTAATTATCTGTAAAATTAAGATTACAAAGTAAAAAGTAATATAACAGAGGAAACTTTGTTTTTTTTGTCACAACAAAATACAAAGTTTTTTCTTTAAATCTGTATTTTGACAGAAAACTCTGTCAAATATCTGTTGAATTGAGATTACAGTCATTTTACAGAGTATTTTACAGAGTTATTATTATGAGTGTACGTAAAAGAAAAACAACATTTTGTTACGAAAATCTTTAGTGGTTCTTTGTTTCATTTTTAAGTCGTCACAATCAGGTTCCATGACATCATTGGGCTCATCTTCATCTTCATTAGAGCGTCCCGTCAAATCTAAACTTTCAAATTTCGTTCCGTAATACCTGCAGAACGATGGCCACGGAGTAGCTAATTGTGGGAAAATTTATGAAAAATTTTTTTCAAGGTCATCTTTAGTTTAGTCGGCAACCAGCGGCCAAAGTTTAAAAAACTGACGTTTTTGGATCAAAATTCATATCCGAATTATTTAACCAAATCTGGGCCAAAAATATGGAACTTATGGGTACTTTATTAGAAAAATATTTAGAAAATTCCAAAATAGCGATTTTGGTCCACAGATGCTGATTTTCAAACATAAAAATATTTTTTAACCAAATTTGTCTTAAAAGTCGAAAAATGTTGAGTATTATGTGTAAAAAACATAAAAAAAAATAAAAACACGATTTTGGTCCAAAAATGCTAATAAGCATCTGTGGACCAAAATCTTTGATCAGCACTTTTGAACTAAAATCGTGTTTTTTAATATTTTATAGATAACATGCTTTACATTTTCCAACTTTTGGGACCAATTGGGGAAAAAAGTTATTTTTATGTTTAAAAATCAGCATCTGTGGACCAACATTTATTTTTTGTATTTTTTTTATATTTTTCGTATAAAGTAACATTTCCTAATTTTTGAGCCGGATTTGGTGAAAAAATTTGGACATGAATTTTGGTCGAAAACGCCATTTTTTTCATACTTTACCGCTGGTTGCCGACTTAAGATGTTCTTGCAAAATTTTATTACTATTAATACACGAACTTCTCGGAATTCAACCACTTTGTCCACGTGAAAAATTAAATTTTAATAATTGCTTGGAGCACAAGGGGTTTAAGTGCTTATTTAAGCACTTAAACCCCTTGTGCTCCAACTAAAACAGGTATTTTAATAACAAGAACTAAAAATGGTCGCCATTTCTCGCTAACGGATGAGAATTTCACATTCACCTCTTGTGCTTTGAACTTCTGTGAACTTCACCTACTAATTCCATTTGTTAACTCAATTTTTTTTAAAAAAGTCACTTGAACCCCTTGTGCTTTGAGCCCCTCATATATATTATATATTATTTATTTTTGGACATTACTGAAAAAGTGTTTTTATGGTAAATTTTTTTTTTTTGGTCTATAAATTTTTTTTTTAATTTTCTTTACAAATTTTATTATTAATTTCAAATTGCGGTAAAAAGGCCTACAACACAATACAATAAATTAAAATAGACATCCTTTAAATACTGAGTTAATATTACGTTATATTTTCAGTTAAAAAGTAATTATAAATATTTTTTTTTTTTGCAAAAAAAGAAACAAAAATAAAAAAAAATACTTTCAGTAATGTCCAAATATAAACTTATATTTTAAACAAAAAAAAAAAAGTTCGAACATTTTTTTTCACTTTATTCGGAACTTTCTGATTTTCAAGTCAAAAAAGAAAGCCAAAGCCATTGCCCTACAGGTCCAATATTTTTGTGGTTTAATATCGAAAAGGCAACTTTCCCGACCCCGACGTTTTTGAAATTCGAAAAAATCTATATTTGCTTCACCCTAATGTGCATGTAATGAAATAATTGATCTTTGTATATTTTCCGGTCTTGTCGTAGAACTTAATACGGGAAGAATATTTATAAATTTGTTTGGTCCACTAAAACTATTTAAAACAGAATTCCGGAATCATGTTTTTAGTGATTTTAAAGATTTTTAAAATAAAACAAAAAAATTAATCAAAAATTCTGACTACAAAATTTTTATTTAAAATAAATTTTTTTTTTAGATATTTTTGAACAAAAAAAAATGTTTTTGATTGCCAACATTTTTTGAGTTAATTTTTTTTTTTTTAGTGTTTATCTTTTTTTTTATTGACAAAAACACTTTGTTAAATATTTTTGTAGTGTACAATATCATTCAAATCGCGTTTAGTGTGTTTTTTTTAACTCGCGAAAAATCCCTATGTTAATTTTACAATTTTGCTCATAACTTCTAAATCTGTGGACCGATTTTGTTAAAATTTAATACCAACCTGACCGGGAGAACGACAAATATATACGCAAAGCTTCAGCAGCCTCAGAATTGTCTTTTAAAAATTAGCGAGATTTCAACAGACATACGGACGGTCGAAAATTCCTAGAACGTCTTAAAATTCGTCAGTAATCATGAATATATACTTAATAATGTCCTTGACCAATACATCGAGGTGTTACAAACAGAATGAAAAACTCATTTATACCTTCTAACACCAAGTGTAGGGTATAAAAGAAATTATTATTTTATTAATAAACAAAAAAAGAACTAGTAGTGCCACTTAAAAATTCAAGCATTTGTTTTATTCTTGTTATATCAAACAAGAAATGGAAAACAGCATGAATGCATGTTTTTGCAGTACAAAACTTGCATCATATCATACATGGTAATGTCTCAGACAAGTTATTTATTCTTAGGTTGTACAGGGTGAGTCATAGGATATTTAGACGAAATTTAGAACACGTTTCAATTTTTATGCCAACGTCTTACACATTCAACAGCGTTGGGAAAATTTAATTAACCGCACTCTGAAATATTTTTGTATATGTATGCAAAAAATGTTTTTAAAAATTGGCAAAAAATAAATTTGACAAAAAAAATTTTCGACGGAAAAAATTTGTTTTTGTGTAATAAATACTATTCAGCATCTAATAATATTCAGCATATGTTCGCATATGTTCAAACACACTCGAATTAAAGCATTTTGTATTTTTAGGTTATGTGTACATTTTTTTTAGAACTTTTGATCCGCTTAACCGATATCGCTCAAATACAAACCCAAATTTCTCGTAGCATAAACAAGCAAATAAAGTACAGTTAAAGTCGCCAGGACAGATAGAAGGACATCGCCAGAATTTATTTAAATCGACCACTGATCAATAGGGCCGCGATGCTAACCTTTTAAAGAGGGGATCTAGGGTTCGATTCCCACCAGAACCCTTGATCGATTTCGATACAACGAGACGACGGACATTGATTTCAGTTCTCGTTTAGGTTGAAATTATTAAAAAAAAATATTTGTAATTAAATAATTAACAAAAAATTAAAACATTTGATCATGCGATCAAAAATTATTATTATTATTATATACACTCAAAAAAAAAAACTTGTAAAATTACAAGAAAAACTTGTAACTTTTTTTTGTTACCTCTTATTTAACAAAAATTCCTACACTCAAAATAATAACTCTGTAAAATACTCAGTAAAATGACTGTAATCTAAATTTAACAGATATTTGACTGACAAGGGAAGTCTCCCTAGTGTCACCCGCGGATCTTTATGGAATTGGTTTTATTTTGTAGAGCAGAAAAAATAAAGGGACACGTATTTTTTTTTAGCGGCCCAAATTCATATTTAGGGGGTAAAAAGGAGGGGGGAAGACAAGGCCATTTTTCAGTTTTTTTCGTTTATCTCCTATACTATTCAAAGAAACCTAGTCATGTTGCATACCAAATGAAAGGTCTTTGGAAAACCTATCTACGTGTGCTAAGAACGTGTCCAAACATGCACAACTTTTCGTCATATTGAGTAAAATACTAAAATTTTAGGACATTTTTGTTAATAAGTCGAAAAATATTAACTTCTATGGCCCGTTGTTAACACCACGAGATAGGTATTTTTAATACCTTTAATCTGAAACCACACATGCCTATATTAATTTTGTTTAAATAGGCTTAAATCGTGAAAAACTGAAAAAGGTCAATTTCCCCCCATACAAATCGACCCCTCTAAAAAATGAATTTGGGCCGCTAAAAAAAAATACGTGTCGAATTAATTTTCGTTCTTAACAACATATCCAAATTTCATGAAGATCGGAGGGTGACACCAGGGAGACTTCCCTTGTGAGTTTTCTGTCAAAATACAGATTTAAAGAAAATACTTTGTATTTTGTTGTGACAAAAAAACAAAGTTTCCTCTGTTATATTACTTTTTACTTTGTAATCTTAATTTTACAGATAATTAACAGAGTTTTCTGCTAAAATACAGATCTAAGCAAAATACTTCGTATTTTTTTATAACCAAAAAAGTTTTCTGTTTTGAGTAGTTTTTGTTACCAAACATCAAAATTTTATCTGTAATTTTTTTTTTGAGAAAAGTTGAAAAAGTAGCAAAAAAAGTTATCAAAAATTTTTTTTTTCAGAAATCTTATAAAAATTTTACAAAATAACATGCATTTAACTAAACTCTGTAAGTTTACAGAGTTTTTTCTGTAATTTTTTTTTTTTGCATCAAATGTATTTTACAAATATATAGTTTTCTTTGCTGAATGGTGGTATAGTAGTTTTCTTTGCTAAATTGTGGTCTATTTAACCAATATTTTACTAGAAACTCTGTAAATTAACAGTTTTTTTGGTCCAAATCATTTTACAGAGTTTTATAGTAAAATTACAGAGTTTTCTCTGTTAAAAAGCTTTCATATTTAACCAATATTTTACTATAAATTCTGTAAATTAACAGTTTTTTTCTGTCAAAATCATTTTACAGAGTTTTTTAGTAAAATTACCAAGAAATGTTGTTAGCTGGAAAAGTATGGTGTATTCTATTAAATTAGCAGAGTTTTTCTGTAATTTAACAGATTTTTTAATTTTACAATCTTTTTACCAATAATTTTGTAATTTTACAAGGTTTTTACCAAAAAAATTTTAAATTTACAAATTTTTTGACACGATAAAATTTACAAGAAGGTTTCGTAACTTTACTAGATTTTTTGCTACCACCTATTTTACGAGAATTCCTACACTCATAATAATAACTCTGTAAAATACTCTGTAAAATGACTGTAATCTCAATTCAACGGATATTTGACAGAGTTTTCTGTCAAAATACAGATTTAAAGAAAAAACTTTGTATTTTGTTGTGACAAAAAAACAAAGTTTCCTCTGTTATATTACTTTTTACTTTGTAATCTTAGATTTACAGATAATTAACAGAGTTTTCTGCTAAAATACAGATATAAGCAAAATACTTCGTATTTTTTTATAACCAAAAAAGTTTTCTGTTTTGAGTAGTTTTTGTTTTTGTTACCAAACATCAAAATTTTATCTGTAATTTTTTTTTTGAGAAAAAGTTGAAAAAGTAGCAAAAAAAGTTCTCAAAATTTATTTTTCAGAAATCTTATAAAAATTTTACAAAATAACATGCATTTAACTAAACTCTGTAAATTTATAGAGTTTTTTGTGTAATTTTTTTTTTTTTCATCAAATATATGTAAATTTCATAGTTTTCCTTGCTAAATAGTGGTTTATTCAACCAATATTTTACTAGAAACTCTGTAAATTAACAGTTTTTTTTGTCCAAATCATTTTACAGAGTTTTTTTGGTAAAATTACAGAGTTTTCTTTGTAAAAAAGCTTTCATATTTAACCAATATTTTACTCTAAACTCTGTAAATTAACAGTTTTTTTTCTGTCAAAATCATTTTACAGAGTTTTTTAGTAAAATTACCAAGAAATGTTGTTAGCTGGAAAAGTATGGTGTACTCTGTTAAATTAGCAGAGTTTTTCTGTAATTTAACAGAGTTATTATTTTGAGTGTATTAATTTTACAAGCTTTTTAACAATAATTTCGTAATTTTACAAGCATTTTACCAATAAAATTGGCGCAATTAAAATTACAAGGAATTCTCGTGAATTTACTAGATTTTTTTGTAAAATTATCTTGGAAATTTGTTAAATTACAAAAAAAAATTGTAAAATTACAAAAAAAAAAAATTAAATTTCGATCCAAATTTGTTTGTTAAAAAACAAGAAAACTGTCAAATATTGGTAAAATGGGATAACGAGACTTTTCCTAGTAATTTGACGAAGTTTTTTTTTTGTGTGCAGACCAATGTTTCTATGCGTCACAAACGAAATGACAAAGATTTTTTGCTACTATTATAGAGGGTATTTAAAAAAATAAATCTCACTTCATAATTATTATTTATTTAAATTATTAAATTACAAGTAAGTTGACTACACCCTGTATTATTTTTTCTTGCATTCTTGTCTTCAAATTCCATGTTTTAATATGTTTTTTTTACCCTACTCCATTCTGTGGTACCGACACGGTATTATGAATTTGTGATGATGTTTGTAACTACCCAAAATATTTGTCCTAGACCCACCTTTAAGTATACCGATCGTCTCACAATCACTTTTTGAGTGAGTTTAGTTGTCCGTCCGTTCATTGTGAGCACGAGTAAGGTTGCAAATTTTAATCGATTTGATAATTCAAACTTCTCTTTACTCAAGGACGAAGCCTAATTGAATAATTTTTGATAATTTAAACTTCTCTTGACTCAAGGACGAAGCCTAATTGAAAAAAATCGGGTTACAAAGTCATTTATGAAATGAATAATAAAATTACATTTTATAATCCCAGGGTCCAAGTGCAGGATTTTGAACTTCCTGTAGTATACAAATGTTTTGTTTGTTTAACAAAAATATTAGTTTAGTTCTTCAAGGGGGAACTTTTCCCCCCTGGTCCGATTTTGCCCATTTACGAACTTTACCTACCTAGGGCTACAATACAATTTTTTTCCAAATTTAGAAGTCTAGCTATTTTATTTCGGACTGCATCGTTCTATCTACAGACGGACGGACTGACATTCATATAATGTCTTAGAATCTATCATGGACCAATAATATATATACTTTATGGGGTCCTCGATCGATATTTAGATGCGTTACACACGGAATGACAAAATGATTATACCCCTACACTGTGGTTGGAGGGTATAAAAATATATAATCAATTAGAGTTGTGTCGTTCACGAACGAACTAGTTCAATTGAACTATTCACTTAACTGAGCGGTTTATCTAGTTCGTTCATTTCAGCTCTTTTAGGTCTTTTCGTTCATTCAGCTCAATTGGTCATTACTTTATTTTGATCTTTCAGTTCGGTCGTAAATTTTTTTTTTTGGTAATTTTCTCAATAGGTATTAGTTTGTTCTCCTCTATTGGCACGCTTTCTCATCATTTATGTGTTTTTTTACAAAAATTTTATATATTTATTTTTATTTTTTTTAATTAATGTTTTTATTTAACATTTTTGTATTTTTTGAACGAAAGCCAAAACAACAGACATGATCGAAATGATTCGATCACGAACTGTTGAACGAAAACCAAAATTGACCGATTTGAACTAGATGAACGACCAACAGACATGATCAAAATGATTCGTTCACGAACTGAAAAAGCCAAAAGAGCGATTGAACTAGATGAACGAACCAGGTATTTTATCTGAAATGAACGAGAATGAGCGCTCACTCAATTGAACGATTAAGCACAAATCTATAATCAATCGGTGTAACTTATCGAAATATGGGTCTAGAACCATAAAGTATGTACTTAGATTTATTATTACCTTATTATAACGAAGTCTTCCTGTCCGTCCCTCCGTCAGTGGAAAGCACGATACATTCCAAACTGAAAGAGTTAGACTCCTGAAGTTAGGCACGAATAAGTTTTATGGTCATAGGATGGTTAAGTATTTTAATATGCAAAATCGGACCAGGGGGGAAATTTTTCCCTTGAGGAACTAAAAGAACTCCTGAGAAACGTTTTTTTAAGTTTTTTTGTATATTTTTTTCAACAAATTAATTATTTTTATGCCATATGAGGTACAGTGACGTGCAATTGGACCAAGGAGATTAGGAAATTTAATTATTTTTTGACCCGCCTTCTTTTGGAGGCGTGGTTAAGAAAACAATTTAAAATAATAATAAAATTGCGTTTTTTATGCGTACATGAATTTGATGAAGTTTATATTAATGAATTTGATGAAGTTTATATTAAGCAGGAAGATGCCCTCAACGTCCCCACCAAAGCCCCACTCCACCAACCCCCTTCCTCCCAAAAAATCCTCCCTCACATATATATATATGTTTGTCATTCCGTTTGTAACACCTCGAAATATTGTATATATATTCATGATCCTCGATCGATTCTAAGACGATCTAGCTATGTGCGTCCGTCTGTCTGTCGAAAACACGCTAACTTTTGAAAGACTTAACGGAGGCTCCTGAAGTTTGGCATATATGTTGGCCATTTACCTGATCAGGTTGGTATTGCCATCCAGCGAAATCGGTCCAGTGGTTCAAAAGTTATGAGCAAACGACAAGGGTTTTTCGTGAATTTAGGAGATAAAAAACACGCTAACTTTCGAAAGGCAATTCTGAGGATGCTGAGGCTTGGAATATATATTTGTCATTCCCCTGGTCTGGTACGTATCGTATTTCAGCCAATTCCAGTCCAGTGGTTCAAAAATAATTAGCAAAACCGTGAATTTCAGATTAGTTTCACCTTAAATTCACGTGTTGAAAACCCGTTAAACATATTTTAAAAACATTGATAAGTCACAAAAATATTTTACAACGTATTTTTGTCACTCAAAAATATTTTTACAATAAAAAAAAATACACTCGAAAAATGTTACACTTTAAAAAATTTTACACTCAAAAATAAATGTACTAATTTTTTTTTTAAATTACTAAAAAAAAATTTACACAAAATAAAATAGTATTTCTAATCAAAATTGTCATTTTTTCACGTTAGAAAATTTACTATCACTTAAAAATGGGATTGTGGAGGGTATTCATAGATTCGGCCAAGTCAAATTTAACTTTTCTACTTGTTTTTTTTTGTTTTTTTTTTTAATTTCATTAAAATTTTAAAGTTTATTTTCAAAGATTTATTACTTCAATTAATTGGTCTTGGCTAGAAAAATATTTAATAAAATACAAGTTAAACATGATTTGAAAATTGAAAACAATTCAATGCACTTGCGGCATTTTAAAAATAAAAACAAGTAAAAAAGTTAAATTCGGCCTTGCCGAATGCAGTGATACCCTCCACAATTTCAAAAAGTATATTGCAAAAAACTTTATTTAAAAGAAAATTACTTTTGAAAAAAAAAAAAATTTTTTTTTGAAAAAAAAATTCCGCGAAAAAAAATTTTGGTAAAAAAAATCCGCGATTTTTTTCTTTTTTTGTAAAAAAATATGTTCGTACTTGTTTAAATACCATTTGGTGTTCAAATATGTTCACATATGTCAACCAGAAGCCGAATTAAAGCATTTTGTATTTTTAGGTTATGTTAAATGTACACTGAAAAAAAAAAAATACAATTTTTAAAGCATGTTGAACTTAATTTAAAAAAAGAAGGGTATGCGAGGGCTCCAATGATATTAATCCTTCTTCCAAGTATATTTTTTCTTAAAACATAGTAATGCATTTACTTAAATATATCTTAAAAGTAAGTAAAATTGTACTTATAATAAGTTTAATTGTTTTTATCCAGAGGAAAAATATTTTTTTAAAAAAAGTAAAAATTTCCTTAAACTTACGGATTCTGTGGACCCTATGGAGTCCCAATGTGAGGACCCTACGGGCCCCAATATATGGGGTCCGCCCATGAATATATGCGTACATTATTATAGGGACACTATTGATTTTGATCCAAAATTTTGGTCAGAATCGCTCTATCTTGCGTAGTTTTCGAGATATGGGAATGGGGTCTTGAGAAATTTGATCATGAAATAACTCGAAAACTACAACTCGGAGGGCTTTCGGGTCTTCGGCGGTCATATTCTACAAGTTAAGGACTACAAAAATGCCTTTAGAATTTTTTTCGTATTTGCAGTATTTGCAGAGTTATGGGCATTTGAAAATTCCGCGAAAATCTAAATTTGGATTTAAAATTGGGGTCTCATGGGGTCTCCAGATGGGGCCCCCAGATGGGGTCCCCAAAATACCTGAAGTATTTTTTCCTTAAGTTAAGTAAATTCTTTCTTAAACTGATGAAGATATGGATTTAAATAAAGTCATTGAAATCAATAAAATAAAGATTACTTTTTTCTTAAATTTAAACAAACACTATTTAAATTAAAGAAAATGCGTTTTGGATTTAAAGAATAGTTCTTATTTGATTCAATGTCTTGAAAATGTCTATACTATTTTTAAGTAAGTTATGTACTTATTTATTTTTTTTGCACACAATTTAAATTTTTTTCTTTTAAGTAATACAAAATTTTTTAATAAACCCTTTTTTTCTTAAATGCAATCAATTCGCCATAAATGTAAAGAATATTTAACTTAAGTTAAAAAAACAAATTAAGGAAAACTTTTGTGTTTTTTTAAGTATTTGCATGTACTATCTTCAAGTTTATTTTCTTTGTTTTAAGTAAAACCACCTTATATTAAGATAAGTTGAAGTAAATTCCAAAAAAAAATTGTTTACTTAAATTAACAACAGTGTTTATTTAATTTCAGTATAGTTATTTTTTTCAGTGTACTGAAATTTTTGAGGTGTGCTTACATTTTCGTTCATAACTTTTGAACCGCTGAACCGATATCGCTCAAATGCAATACCAAACTTCTCGGGAGAACTTCCAACAAATATGTTAAGTTTCATTCATCTCTGTGCAATATTTTGTCCGTGACAGCATTTTCCACAGACAGACAGACGGACATCGCTAGAATGTCTAAAAATCGATCGGGGATCATGAATATATATACTTTATGGGGTCCCAGACCGATATTTCGATGAGTTACAAACGTAATGAAAAACTTATATATACCTCTATCACTAACTGGAGGGTATAACAAGCATAAATTTTGTAGTTGGATAGATGTAATGTGAAGTATTTTTTAAAAGTTAATAGAATGCAGTGTTTGTTAATAATTCTTATTTTTACATTTATAAACGATCATGAAATCACAGCAATTTAAGACTTAATTATTCAATAAAATAATGTAAACATTATTTGTAAAATATAATTTAATTTTTTAAGAATTTCGGATGATCTTTTTGAAAAACGCTTCACATGAAACTTCTAACGGTGTTGTCTTTATGACAGTCTGAAAGCACTCTGAGGATGGTTTTAGTTCTGTGAAAACAGTACATGGTCTTAAAAATTGTGATACGATTTCTTGTCAGTTTGATAGATAACCTGATCCCCAATAAATTTTCTATCAAGCTTAAAATTTCTTTAAAGTTATTCATGAGGAAATTTAAAAAATGTTTGCATTTTTATCAAAAGTATATAAAAACTTAAAAATTTTATTTGACATTATAAAGTCAAAAATGCATCTTCAAATACTACAAATCCATATTACGGGGGCACAGTTTTAGTACAAATATTAGCACAAAATTAAAAAAAAAAAACTAATTTTGATTTTTTTTTTAATTTTCTGATTATTTTTAGTTTTTCGAGCATTCCTGAGATTTATATTTCTAATTTGTTCTTAAGTTTTCTAAACTCTTTCCAGCATTTTTTAAATTTGTATGGATTTTTCAGATTTTTTCTAAATTTTTCTGATTTTTATACCCTCCACTCTAGTGATAGAGGGTATATATAAGTTTGTCATTCCGTTTGTAACACATCGAAATATTGGTCTAGAACCCCATAAAGTATATATATTCATGATCCTCGATCGATTTTAAGTCGATTTACCGATGTTCGTCCGTCCGTCCGTCTGTCTGAAGTTTGGCATGTATGTTGGTCATTTACCTGGTCAGGTTGGTATTGCAATCCAGCCAAATCGGTCCAGTAGTTCAAAAGTTATGAGCAACAGAGTAAATTTCGGCAAGGGTTTTTCTCGAATTTACGAGATAAAAAACACGATAACTTTCGAAAGACAATAATGAGACTACTGAAACCTGGCATGTATCTTTGCCGTTCTCCAGGTCTGTTTGGTATTGAATTTCAGCTCAATCGGTTCAGTGGTTCAAAAGTTATAAGTAAAACCCTGAATTTCAGATTGCTTTCATCTAAAATGCCACTTGTTAAACAAGTTTTAAAAGCATTGGTGGAAACTTAACACTGCTTTTCAAACTTGTGTAGTTTTGAAGCAATGCTTTTTAAACTTGTTTAGTTTTCAAAGCATTGGTAATTTTAAAATTACACTCGATAAAAATTGTACACTCGAAAAAAAATTTACACTCAAAAAAAATTTTGCACTCAAAAAAAATTTAGTTTTTTTTTTTACAAAAATTAAAATATTTTGTGTACATACGTACGTGCATTCACTCAGAAATATTTTTACAGTAAAGAAAACATTACACTCGAAAAAAATTACACTCAAAAAAAAAATTAGTATTTTTTTTTTTTTTTAAACAAAAGTAGAGTTTCTTACTCAAAATAAAATATTTCTAATCAAAATTGTTAATTTTTTTTTACGTTAAAAAATGTACTATTCTTTAAAAAAGGCATTGTGGAGGGTATTCATAGATTCGGCAAAGTCGAATTTAACTTTCCTACTTGTTTTTATATATTTCGGTCTTACAATACACCAGTATGTAGTGCAAGACATAATGAGTTTGTGCCGATGCTTGTATCCACCCTAAATATTGATCCTAGACCCATCTTCAAGTACACCGATTGATACAGAATCACTTTTTGAGTCAATTTAGACTGGTTTTAGATGGTGACTTTTTTGTTTGACTTTTTATCAATTCTTTTTTAAAGTTTCTTCGGTCTCTTTTCTTTTGCATAAAAAAATCTGATCTTTTCCAATATCCGTTGGTCTTAGAAATTTTAAAAAATATGTGTTACCTTATTGTAATTCAACATATATTTGAACTATATTACACAGATTTACATAGATTCCCATTCATTGACTTACTGGGTAACTGACAGACTTACCGACTGACTGACTAAATGACTGACTCCTATGCATGCTTGCCTACATTCATTCATAAAAATGTAAAAGACAAAATAAGAATCATGCCATCATCATCATCTCCATATAAAATGAATGAAAAAAAAAAAAGATTTAAAGCCGGTAAAACGGAAAAAATCCATATAAAAAACAAAAAAAAAAAAAATAAAGTATGACTAAAAAAGTTAACGACCCACTAAAAAAAAAAGAGGGAAACAATAAAATATTAAGAGCATTCATGTCAAAAAATTAACGTGAGCGAATGGAAAACAAGTAAAAAGTTTAATTCGGCCTTACCGAATATATAAATTTCCTTTGCGATGAAAACGGATTTTTGCATTTTTATTAAAAAAAAAAAAATTTAAAAAAAAAAATTTAAAAAAAAAAATTTAAAAAAAAATTATTGAATTTTTTTTTTTTGTAAAAGAAAAAAAATTTGAAAAAAAATTTAAGATTTTTTTTTTTACCCTGAAAGAAGATTAAAGATGTCAAAATTTTATTTTTTATTTCAAGAAATTTAATTTTTTTTTCTTGAATATCCTTATTGTTTTTATTTTAGATCGTCTTAACATAGAAATGAATGTTAATATTGCATAAAAAAATACACTGTATGGAAAATAAAATACAATGGGAATTTATAAAAAAAATATTAACGGAAAAATATACATACAGATTGTGGGTTTAATTGAAAATAAAGAAAACTCCAGATTTGATGTTAATTTTACAGTAATATAGTCAACTCACAATTAACGCGACAAGATACAAACAGAAATTTGTACCATTTTCCGAACTTTTTGCCATGAAAAAAACCTATTTTTATACCCTCCACTTAGTGATAGAGGGTATATATAAGTTTGTCATTCCGTTTGTAACTCATCGAAATATCGGTCTGGGAACCCATAAAGTATATATATTCATGATCCCCGATCGATTTTAAGACATTCTAGCGATGTCCGTCTGTCTGTCTTTGGAAATGGTGATCACAGCCAAAATATTATACGGAGATGACTGAAACTACACACATTTATTGGAAGTTCTCCCGAAAATGTAAGGACACCTCAAAAATTGTAGTACATTCAACATAACCTAAAAATACAAAATGCTTTAATTCGACTGCTGGAAATTTTTTTTTGTCAAAATTTTTTTTTTCAAAAGTAATTTCCTTTTGAAAAAAGTTTTTTGCAATAATCCTTTTGAAGTTGTGAAGGTTATCACTACATTCGGCAAGGTCAAATTTAACTTTTTTACTTGTTTAATATACAAAAATTTCTGAGTTACTGAAGCATTTTGCATCACAATTGACTCAGAGTCTACGTGTGTTGACGTAAAACGTCAGCAGCCACTTACAACCTAGATTCTTTAAATTCTGAGACATTTTTGTTATGAAAAAATATTCTGATTTTGAGACAACAATATTCAAATTCTCCTATACACTCAAAAAAAAAAAAGTTTGTAAATTTACATAAAATCCCCGTAATTTTACGGTGCAGGTTTTGTAAAATATGTACTAGAAAGAATCCCCGTAATGTTACGGGGATAATTTGTAAATTGATTTAACAAAAAATTACGGGGAGAATATATTATGATATTATCTTCGAGGTGAAATTTTTTTTGTAAATTTACAAAAAAAATTTGGTAAATTTACAAAACAAAATTGTAAAGTTACAGGAAAAGGTTGTTATTTTACAACGAAAAAGTAGAAAATGAAAAAAAAAAAAAAAAAAATTGTAGATTAACAAATTATTTGGTTAAACTACTGTTTTTACCGCAAAAAAATATTGAAAAACTCGTATATTTACAATAAAAATTGTAAATTTGCAAAAAAAAATAAATAAAATTTACAAAACAAATTGTAGACTTACAAAAAAGAGTTGTAAATTTACAAAATAAAGTAGAAAATCAAAAAATATAATTGTAAATTTACAAAACAAATATGAAAATTTAAAAATCAGAATTGTATACTTACCGAAAAAAGTTGCAAATTTACAAAAATGAACTAGAAAATACAAAAACAAAATTGTAAATTTACAAATTATTTGGTTAAACTACTTTTTTTTATGGCAAAAAACTTGTATATTTACAATAAAAAGTGGAAAATTTACAATTTTTATTGTAAATATACCATTTTTTCTTATTTTTTTGCCGTAAAAACAGTAGTTTAACCAAATAATTTGTAAATTTACAGTATTGTTTTTGTATTTTCTAGTTCATTATTGTAAATTTACAACTTTTTTCTGTAAGTATACAATTTTGTTTTATAAATTTTCATATTTGTTTTGTAAATTTACAAAAAATTTGGTTTATTTACATATTTGTTATGTTAAATTAAAGGTTTTTTCCATTGCTGCATCTTATTTTTTCTTCTTCGGCAGCTGGAGTAGCACTTCAACAACCTGAAATGATTTTTTTTTTTCACTTGAACACTTTTAACAAACTTGAACACTAAACACTGCACTTTTTTATTTTTTTCGGCATTTCGTTTTTCTTAAGTAGAACATATGAGAATTGCGAAGGAGGCTACACAAGAAATTTCTTATATTTTCAGGAAAAATTAGTCAAAAAATAACAATTTTTTTTTGAATTTTTAATTATTTTCACAAGTATTTTTAAAAAATCGGAAAATTTTTTTTTGGATATTGTAGATTGGATTTTTAAGTACCTGTTAAAATAAGAAAAACTTAATTTTTCATAAGTGGCAGCTTTTTATTGATATTTTAGGTGCCAAATTAAAAAAAAAAAATCCAAAAAAAATATGGTAAAATTACCAAAAAATGGTAAAAATACAAAAAAAAAACTAGAACAATTATATAGTAGAAACACATAAAAATTTTGGTATTTTACTTAACGCAAATTACCAAAAGATGGTGTAAAAATTAATTTTTTTTTTGCTAAAGCTTACAATTAGTTGAAAAATGTTTGTGTCCGGAACTTAAAAAATTTCCAAAATTTTTTTTCATGAAATTTTTTATTTATAAAAAATTATTTTTAACTAAATTTTTTACTCCAAAACGCAAAAAAAAATCTGAACTTAGAAAATTTTTGCGTGTCCTATTGTTGAATAATTATTTTTTTTGTAAAACAACATTAATTCTAGTAATAAAATATCTTTTGTAAAATTACATTGGAATTTTGTACTTTTCAATGCATACATATCAAACTGAAAACCTTGTAAACGATCTTAAAAAAAATGCTTGTAAACATTAAACATTAAAAAATTTTTTGGTAGAAAGACTAAATAACATAAGTTAAATTTTGTTGTACAATTACAGTTTTCTTGTGTAAAAAAACTAAACACCTTGTAATACTTTTTTAATTTGTAAAATAATTCACTTTTTTGTAAATTTACCTAAAAAATTTGTAAAATAAATTTACCAACATATAATAGTAAAATTACAAAGCAAACTGTAGTTTTCATTTTATTAAATATACAACAATTTTTGTAAAAAGACAAAAATATTGGTAAAATAGAATTACAAGACCTTTTTTTTGAGTGTAGTAACATTTTATAATGACGATTACAAACTTTCATATACATACACAAAAAACTATTAACTAAACGAGAATTCAAAAAACTATGAGAGTTTAAAAAAAATAAAAAAAACTATTAAATTTTTATTAAATTATTTACTTAAATTGTTTTTAAAATTTTTAAGTAAATTTTTAATTGCGTCAATTAAACAATTACTCAATTTTTGTTTTTAAATTTAAACAAGTGATTACTCAAATTTGTTTCCTCCATATTTTTTTCTGTGCTTTTACTTGTAATTTTACAAATTTTTTTTTTGAGTGTAGTTTTAGATTTTAATTTCTTAGAATTTGATTTCTTTTCTCTTGATGATTGGTTTACACACTTTAAACAAATTGAAACTCGGGAAAACGTTATTTCATTACATCAAAGAATTCCTTTTGATTTGTAAGAATCTTAAGACATTTCATTAAGAATTTACAAATGCAAATGTCTTGACAGATTTTCCAACTGGGAAGGTTGGTGGATATTATTTTCTATTTTCCATGAAATCACAAAAATTATTTCTATTTTTACAAGATTTGTAACACAGAAAAAAATCTTAAACTGACCTTGACTGAAAAAAAAAATACCAAACACATGTTATTGAAACAGTTTTACTTTTAAACAAATAAGAATTGCTTCATTTTGTGGTAAGAAGACATAAATAAATTCAATACAAAACTTGAATATACGCCTTCTATATAATTTTTTTTTTTAATTTCAATTTTACACTCACGCATTCGTTGACATATTGTTAAGTTTAAAGCATATTAATTTATAACGTTTTTTTTTATATACATGTCTGAAACTGATGCTAGACACTCCAGCACAGTGGTATTGAAATTATTACAGAAAAACTCTGTTATTTTAACAGAGTACACCATACTTTAGCAACATAACTTGGTAAAAACAAGTAGAAAAATTAAGTTCGACTTGGTCGAATCTATGAATACCCTCCACAATGTCATCTGATAGTAATTTTCTAAAAAAAATTCAAAAAAATGCATCACAAATTTTTTATTAGAAATACATATATTATATTGAGTAAAACTTTTTTTTAATCAATCAAATTTTTTTGAGTGTAAAATTTTTTTGACTGTCAGCATTTTTTAGAGTGGGACATTTCATTAAAAAAAAAAATATGTATACATTTTTTTTGAGTGTAACATTTTTTTAGTGTACAATTTCTTTAAGTAACAAAATTACTTTGTAAAATATTTTTGTTGTTTTATACCTCTATGCAATACAAAAAAAAAATATTTCACATATTTCCCACTTTTTATTTTACTTCATTTGATTTTTTTTCCAAAAATTCTTACTATACACCGTTACATACAGTTACAATAACAAAACAATAACAAATATTTACTTGTCTAACAACTAAACTGCACCCCACGACAAGAAAACAAACAACAACAAGTTTTAAAAAACTGGTAATTCACCATGCTTTTAAAACTTGTTTAACGAGTTTTCAACAGTTTAAGGTGAAACAAATCTGAAATTCAGTGCTTTGCTTATAACTTTTGAACCACTGAACCGATTTTGCTGAAATTCAAAACCAAATAGCCTAGGGGAACGACAAATATATATGCTAAGCTTCAGCCCCCTCAGAATTGTCTTTCGAAAGTTATAGTGGTTTTAATCTTGTAAATTCGAAAAATACCCTTGCCGAAATTTACTCTTTTGCTCATAACTTTTGAACCACTTGACCGATTTCGCTGGATTGCAATACCAACCTGACCCGGTAAATGGAGAACATATATGTCAAACTTCAGGAGCTTCCGTAAAGTCTTTCAAAAGTTAGCGTGTTTTCAACGGACAGACAGACAGACAGACGGACGGACGGACGGACGGACGGACGGACGGACATCGCTAGATCGACTTAAAATCGATCAAGGATCATGAATATATATACTTTATGGGGTCCTAGACCAATATTTCGATGTGTTACAAACGGAATGACAAACTTATATATACCCTCTATCACTAGAGTGGAGGGTATAAAAACTCAGTATACAACTCTGTAAAATGGTTTGGACAAAAAAAAACTGTAAAATGACAAAGTTTTTATTTTGTTTTTTTAGTCAAATATTAGTTAAATGGAATCACAATTTTACTTAGAAATACATATATTTGTAAAAACTCTGTAAAATTATTTCGATAAAAAAACTGTAAATTTACAGAATTATATGAGGCATTCCACACCAAATGTCCAGCGAAAAAAAAAAAACACGTGTACCGTAAACTTCTGAATAGGTTGTATGGATAGCCCTATATGGAACTTAGAAAATTGCGTTTTTGGTCTTAGGAGGCGTGGTCAAATATTGGAAAAATGGTCAAATTTTTAATTACTTTTTAAGTTAATTGATGTGTAAAGGTTAAAAACTGCAAGTGCAAGGATATATTATTACTTAGAAGTACTTTTATAATATATTACTGAAAAGTAGTTACTTTTGGGCTTAAAATAATGTTAATGGTAATGGGTACTCATTATAAATAATGTACTTGATAATGATTACTTTTCACAACTCATTACCATGTTTTTGCTGGGATATTTATCACATTAAAACGGAATGCACCACAATCTCAAAAATTTACATTCTTATATAGTTTTGTATGGGCTATCGATTAAAAATTTTTTTTTGGAAAATTTTCAGAACCCGTTCTGAAATTTTCCATTTTTTAAAAATGTCAATTTATTAAAAAACATGCCACTTTTTTTTCTTTTTTAAATTTGTTAAAAGTTTAGATGTTTGTCCATCCACACAAAAAAATTCAGAAACACGTTCTGCGTTTTTTTCGAGAAAATCGCATTTGAACTTTAAATTTTATAACAATTTTGTAATTTGCTTGTATTTCTTTGTTTTAATGTTGCGAATGAGTAATATTTATGCAATTAATAATACTCATTCGCAACGTTAAATCAAGAAAATACTTACAAGCAAATTACAAAATTGTTATGAAATTTAAAGTTCAAATGCGATTTTCTCGAAAAAAACGAAGAACGTGTTTCTGAATTTTTCTGTGTGGATGGACAAACATCTAAACTTTAAAAAAAAAAAAATAAAAAAGAAAAAAAAGTGGCATGTTTTTTAATAAATTGACATTTTTAAAAAATGGAAAATTTCTGAACGGGTTCTGAAAATTTTCCAAAAAAAAATTTTTTAATCGATAGCCCATACAAAACTATATAAGAATGTAAATTTTTGAGATTGTGGTGCATTCCGTTTTAATGTGATACATATCCCAGCAAAAACATGGTAATGAGTTGTGAAAAGTAATCATTATCAAGTACATTATTTATAATGAGTACCCATTACCATTAACATTATTTTAAGCCCAAAAGTAACTACTTTTCAGTAATATATTATAAAAGTACTTCTAAGTAATAATATATCCTTGCACTTGCAGTTTTTAACCTTTACACATCAATTAACTTAAAAAGTAATTAAAAACTTAATAAAAGTTACGAAATTTTTAAGTTTTAGTAAAAACAAGTTAAATTTTAAATGTTTTAATTAACTAATTATTTTACTTCTTATTGGTAATGGGTTTTTACTCCTTATTTGTAATCCGAGGCAGTAACTACTTATTTATCTCCATACTCTTCACTAGTTATTTTTGTCTCACGCCCTTGTTAAAATAATTAGTGTTTCATTCAATAAGTAACTACTGATTAACATCTGTTTCGGATTACAAAACCCATTACTAGTAATGCCAATTTTTGCTGGGATTTAATCTAGGCAACTCGCTACAAATTTGACAATTTTTCCAATATTTGACCACGCCTACTAGGCCCAGTTTTTGAAAATTAGAAAAACCAAAAAACGCAATTTTCTTAGTTCCATATAGGGCTATCCAAACAACCTATTCAGAAATTTACGGGACGCATGTGTTTCTGTAGCGGGACATTTGGTGTGGAATGCCTCATGTATGCTTTTAAACCAGATTATTTCATCTGAAACATCGCCTATTTATCACTTGTGACTCGACCGATTTTTAAATATTTAATCTAGGCAACTCGCTACAAATTTGACAATTTTTTTCCAATATTTGACCACGCCTACTAGGCCCAGTTTTTGAAAATTAGAAAAACCAAAAAACGCAATTTTCTTAGTTCCATATAGGGCTATCCAAACAACCTATTCAGAAATTTACGGGACGCATGTGTTTCTGTAGCGGGACATTTGGTGTGGAATGCCTCATGTATGCTTTTAAACCAGATTATTTCATCTGAAACATCGCCTATTTATCACTTGTGACTCGACCGATTTTTAAATATTTAATCTAGGCAACTCGCTACAAATTTGACAATTTTTCCAATATTTGACCACGCCTACTAGGCCCAGTTTTTGAAAATTAGAAAAACCAAAAAACGCAATTTTCTTAGTTCCATATAGGGATATCCAAACAACCTATTCAGAAATTTACGGGACGCATGTGTTTCTGTAGCGGGACATTTGGTGTGGAATGCCTCATGTATGCTTTTAAACCAGATTATTTCATCTGAAACATCGCCTATTTATCACTTGTGACTCGACCGATTTTTAAATATTTAATCTAGGCAACTCGCTACAAATTTGACAATTTTTCCAATATTTGACCACGCCTACTAGGCCCAGTTTTTGAAAATTAGAAAAACCAAAAAACGCAATTTTCTTAGTTCCATATAGGGCTATCCAAACAACCTATTCAGAAATTTACGGGACGCATGTGTTTCTGTAGCGGGACATTTGGTGTGGAATGCCTCATGTATGCTTTTAAACCAGATTATTTCATCTGAAACATCGCCTATTTATCACTTGTGACTCGACCGATTTTCATTACATTTTATAAAGTTTCACGATTTGTAGTATAGCATGGGCTCCGCGAATTCGAAGATTAAAGTCGTCTAAATTTAAACCAACATTTTATTTTCAAAACATATATGGTCCTCTTAAATGCGCCTATATAAACTTAAAGTTTTTACACTTTTAATCGTGGCATCTCGAATCTCATATTGGAGCGAGTGAGTGAATTTTGAATTGCCCACAATAATCCTAACTGAATTCAGTAGGTTTGAAAGCACTCTTTGACTCATGAATCCCTTCCAAAAGCTGCTTCCAGTTCAGCAAAATTTCTGCTGGCTTTCTAAGACAATTTTAAATGTTCTTATAAGCTAAGGCGACCAGATTTTGAAAATATAAATAGAAGACATAAAGAAAAAAAGTACAAAAATTATTCGAATTCAACTTTTTTTTACATATTTTTCAGATAAATTTATATTCACATAAATGACTGCGATTACCACCAAGCGGTCGTCAACACCTTTTTAACGAAAATCGGTCAAAAATGGCGGTTAAATTTTCAGTAAAATTGAACTGAAAAGCATACAAAAACTAACATAAACATCTCGAGTCTGTGGTTAGATGTTTAAAGCCCCCAGCAAAAACTTCGCTTACCAAGTAATTAAAATAAGGGGCTAGCAAAAATATTAGTAATTGGTTACCTCTCAATTTTAATGTTAATTACTTTAACACGGTGATGTTATTGGAGGTAACCACATTTTGCCTTTTTTGGCGCAATGTAATGCTAATGGTTATTAGTAGTATTCAAAGCCATTACCACGTAAGCGAGACAGGAAGGGGTACCCATTACCAAGTTTTTGCTGGGCCTTTTAATGCAGAAAAAATTTATCGAATTTTTTTATTCATGAAAAATACAAGTTTTGGACCCTTTTTGACGCGGTTTAGCTCACGATAGACTATCGCTAGAACTCAAATATTTTGGGAATCATCATAAAAATTTTCAAAGTTAATTTTCAGAAGGGCACAACTTTAACCTTTTTTATGCCCACATAAGGTGAGTCAGTTTAATACAGGTCCATCCAACAAGTTGTACAACGATACTGCAAGTGTATGGGCACTTTCACAAAAAGAAAATTCACCAGCACGGCGCGACACATTTTCCATACGATTTGACAGTAACAACCGGTGACCGCCGTAAAATAAAATTCTTTTTAATTTATAAAAACAAAAACAAATATTGATCTTGCTTTTAAAAATAAAGAGTACAAAGAGGACAGAATTTGAAAAAAGAGGACAGAAAGAGGACACAAATTTTATAGAGTACAGCCAGTTAAAAAAGAGTATTGTCCTCTAAAAAAGAGTACGTATGGTCACCTTATATAAGCTCATCTCAAATTAAAAAGTATCACTTTTATGACACACTGTTTTGTCACTTGCTAATCAGTTTATTATTCAAAACCAATACTAATTTTTGGTTACCAAAGTAGCATCATATCTATTACAACACTTTAGTTTTAAGTGTGTTGTTTTTATAAATTTTTTAGAGACGCGTTTGAATTTTTTTATGACCCAAATACTCCCACATCTTTTTTTTTTTTGCTTAGCTTATTGAAAATGTTAACACTTTTGAACTTATAATTTTAGGTACTTGACATATTCTAATAATATTAAATTAATTTGTTATTTCCCCTCTTGTAAAATCTCAAGTGTTTTCCGAATATGAAATAAACTTTTCCTTTCATTATGAAATATGTATAAGTACATAAATGTCCTACATATTCATGTATGAAATCTTTTAATGTATTTTTTTTTTGTGGAAATGTTCATAAAAAGGATTGAGGGGTTTGTTTTGCAGAAAATTACTTTTTTTAAGGTACATACATACTTAACAAGTGTAAAGTGCTCTGCAGCAGTTAAACGACGATTATAACCTTGTAATAGTTTTAAAATGACTCTTTACAACATCAATTTTCTTTTTATATATTTTTATTACATTCAGGTCAAAATTTTTTTGTCTTAATGTGTTTACAAAAAAAAAATGTTTTTAACAAGTAAAAAGTTGATTGATACCCTTCCCAGTATAAAAAAGATTATTTAAATTTTTTTTTTTTTTTTAAATTTCCGCGAAATTTTTTTTTTGGTAAAACCAAATTTCGGTGACCAATTCAGTTCACATATGAGGCATTCCACACCAAATGTCCAGCGAAAAAAAAACACGTGTACCGTAAACTTCTGAATAGGTTGTATGGATAGCCCTATATGGAACTTAGAAAATTGCGTTTTTGGTTTTTCAATTTTTCAAAAACTGGGCTTAGGAGGCGTGGTCAAATATTGGAAAAATTGTAAAATTTGTGGCGAGTTGCCTTGATAAATATTATCACATTAAAACGGAATGCACCACAATCTCAAAAATTTAAATTCTTATATAGTTTTGTATGGGCTATCGATTAAATTTTTTTTTTGGAAAATTTTCAGAACTTGTTCTAAAATTTTCCATTTTTTTAAATGTAAATTTATTAAAAAACATGCCACTTTTTTTTTCTTTTTTAAATTTTTTTTTAAAGTTTAGATGTTTGTCCATCCACACAAAAAAATTCAGAAACACGTTCTGCGTTTTTTTTTTTCGAGAAAATCGCATTTGAACTTTAAATTTCATAACAATTCTGTAATTTGCTTGTATTTCTTTGTTTTAACGTTGCGAATGAGTAATATTTATGCAATTAATAATACTCATTCGCAACATAAAAGTACTTTGTTTTTTTCTTGTAACCAAAATACTAAATTTCATGTGTAATTTTACTTATTGCTCTCTAATGCAGTTTTCAAATAAAAATCTCTTCAAAAGTCTTTCAAATATTTTAACCCCTCTTTAAAAAGCGTCTTAATTTACAATGAAAGCTGATACATTTTACGAGGATGTCGTGTAAAATTAAAGATACTCTAAAAAACTCGTAATTTTCCCAAAAATACAAAAAAAAAAGGAAATTTACAATTTAGAAGCATTAAAGCGGGCAAATTTACACGATGGCATTTCCCAATTGTCAACACTACATAGTTACACATTGAGAAGGAGAAATTGATTAGGAATCAAATTGTGACCGTTAAGCAAAAGCCATATCAAGCGCATTAAAAAAATATATCGGCGAACTATATTCAATAAATGCCAACTCTAAAAAGCTTACTTTTCAGGAGAGCTAAAAAACTAGTTATTTTGCATATTATTGTAAAAATAAACAATGTACCTTCCATAAGATGGTTTAAATATTCTAAATAATTTTTACCTATACCAAACATTTCGTATTTTGCACTTGTTTGCGTATTTTTCAGAGATGGCATTTATTGCTATATCAAAAAACAAATATTTCTTTAGAGTTGGCATATTTTGTCGGAAAATAAAAATAATTTCTTTTTTTCAAAAATTTTTATTATTTTTTTTGGATTTTGTTATCCTCAGTACGGTAATTGCAAAAACTAAAAAAAAAGTTAAAAATCTTTGCATATTTTTAAAAGTTACTAGCTCCAAAAGCCTTTTAATCTCAGGGTGGTCAACTTTGGCACTCTGTAACTCACGCTGTATTGTGTTACACAGAAAAAAAAAACGAATTGTTATATTGACCCCCATATTTGTGAATACAATTAAATTTTTCACTGAAAGTGCTCCTATACGGAAATTTGTAATATCAACTAACGTTTGTAAATATTAATTGTTGAAAAAACAATTGATAAGTGAGTTTGTAATAGTTCTCCTAAATTATTATTTGTATTGACAAACGTACAAAATCTTAAATTTTTTTTCAACAAAGAAATTCAACAAACACAAAACGTAATTTGCTGATCTAACAAAAGAAAAAAAATAAATTTTGTTTTCAACAAAGCAATTCAACAAACACAAAACGTAATTTGTTGATCTAACAAAAGAAAAAAAATAAATTTTGTTTTCAACAAAGACATTCAACAAACACAAACGTCATTTGTTGAAATGGTAAAGGAATTCAACAAACGAATTTGTGATATCAACCAACAGTATTAGTTGTATTGACAAATTAAAACTTTTTTTTTAGGAAAAAAAATAAAAATAAATTGATTAAAAATCGAGATATATGTAAGAGAATATTAATATTGAAATTAAACAAAGTATTTTGTTAGTCAATATTCTTTTTTATAACACTTAAGAATGTATTTTACTTTTATCGTTTTACCGTTTTTGTCTTATGTTAAAAATTCTTTTTTTTTTCTTTTGTTCTTTATTTCTTTCTTTTTTAGTTTCGTTTTAGAAAAACATAGCAATCGGTAAAAACTTGGAAAGCAAATTCTGTAACAAAATTATTCCAAAAATATAAAGGCAAAAACAAAACAATAGTTAACAAAACAAAATGTTTATATAAAAAGATTAATTTGTTTTCGAAATCCATTTTTTAATAATATTTTCTATGAAATAATTTCAATTGCTGCCGTACCCCTTGCTAGCTCAGATAAAACTAAATTCATAATCGTTTTTTTATTGTCTTCTTTTTTCATTGTCTTCTTTTTTCATTGTCTGCTTTTTTAAAAAGAAGTACAGGCACAAATAAAAAACAAACTACACGACGAGAGAATTGTCGTTATAGTATGTTTGTGTTTTTGTTTTATACTTTACAAAAGCTATCAAATTCTTTATAGACAGCAACTGTTAAAAAAAATTACGATTTTGTTAGATTGACAAAGTTCTTTATATTTATTGATTTAAATTGTTGAAAATATGACTTTTATTTGACAAAGTGGTTTATTGACATAAAAAGTTGAAAAAAATCTGTTTTATTTACAAACTATTGAACATTAATAACAAACGGGTTATTTGAAAGTTAAAAAAATATTTTTCTTTGTCTTATTGACAAACTGCCACTAATGATATGTTGAAATTTTCCTTTCTTTTTGAAATAAAATTATTTGAAGTAGTTTGTTGAAAAAAAATCGAATTTTTGTATTTTTGACTAACGGGATGCCGTTTTTACTAAATGTTTGGTTGATATCAGTATAAGACATTCACAATTGCTGTTTGTTGACTTGAATTTTATGATTTTATTTTCTGTGTAGGGTCACTCCAAACTAGCTATTTTGAAAGCTTATATCATTACCTATATTTGCCCCACTCATAATGTTTCAATCTGATAAATTGTTTAAAAGTTCCATTATACAGGGTGATTCAGTCACGACCCGCCGAATTTTACCAGCGTATTCCTTGGCTCATTTTATGAAAATATGTTCATTACGACCATCCCCAAAAAATGCAAGTGTGCGAAATGTCAGCGGTTTGAAAATTTTCGGATTGGTGGTTGGAGGGTAGTAGGGTAAAATTGATAACTTCTGAACCTGTGGTCCGATTGTTTTGTTTTGGGCTTGTTAGAAAGTTTATTAGGAGACCTTTCAGAATCAATAACAAAAAAATTAAAATAAAGTGAAATCGTGGAGATACAGAGCTTTTAAAAATAAAATTTGAAAAAAAAGACAAACAAATTTGCACATAACCTCAATTTATTCAGCCAGAGGCAGGTAACTTATATTTTTTTTCTCTCTTAAAAGATAGCCCTACGTCTTACGATTCCAAAATGCCCTAAATGAAGCCCAGAGGTCTTTCCGTTCTAAAGTTATGACCATTTGACTGAAATGCAAACAATTTTTTTTTGGGTTTGGAGGCGAATAACAGCACACATTCATTTGTTTTTGTAAATTAACAAGTTTAAGATTTTATTTTATTAAAATTTTTGGAAGGCAAATGCTCAAAACTTTGGAACGGTAAGACCTCTGGGCTTCTTTTAGGGCATTTTGGAAAGGTAAAAAGCAGGGCTATCTTTTAAGAGAAAAAAAAAACATAAGTTATTTGCCATCTGACTGAGCAAATTAACGTTATGTGCAAATTCTCATGTCTTTTTTTTTTCAAATTTTATTTTTAAAAGCTCTGTATCTCGACGATTTCACCTTCTTTAATTTTTTTGTTATTGATTCTGAAAGGTCTCCCAATGAACTTTCTAACAAGCCCAAAAACAAAACAATCGGACCACAGGTTCAGAAGTTATCAATTTTACCCTACTACCCTCCAACCACCAATCCGAAAATTTTCAAACCGCTGCCATTTCGCACACTGGCATTTTTTGGAGATGGTCGTAATGGACATATTTTCATGAAATGAGCCAAGGAATACGCTGGTAAAATTCGGCGGGTCGTGACTGAATCACCCTGTATAAGCATTTTTTTTTTGCAAACACTATTTACCGATATTTTCAAAATGGCAATATCTCGAAAACTAGCCATTAGATATCAAAATCTTTACCAGATTCGTGTTCAGCATGATGTCAAATGCAATAAGATGTGTGGTCTAATTAAAAAAAAAAAAAAAATTTTTTAAAATTTTTGTAAATTTACAATGGGAGTTGGCATTTATTTTCACCAAAAAAATATATACTTTGAGATAGCAGAATAACAACAAGTGAGAGTGTTAAATTCGGCTGTGCCGAATCTTTTATACCCTCCAACACGTAAAAAAAAACAGGGGCGTCTTTTTTTTTTTTTGGGGGGGGGGTAAAGTTGGTTGGACACAACCTCCCTGGATCCAACTGCAAGACTATGAACTTCTTTTGACATAACAATGTTTCGTTTGCTAAGCAAAAGTACAAAAAACCTTTAAAAAATTGCTTTTTTTAGAGTTTTTTTTAGTTCCTAAGAGGGGAACTTTTTTCCCCCTGAACCGATTTTGCCCATGTTCGAACTTAACCAGCCCAATACCATGAGACATCTTCGTGCCAAATTTCAGGAGTCTAGCGCTTTTACTTTGGACTGTATCGTGTCTTCCACAGACGGACGGACGGACGGACGGACGGACAGACGGACATCGCTAGAATGTCTTAGAATGGATCACTGATCAATAATATATATACTTTATGGGGTCCTAGACCGATATTTCGATGCGTTACACACGGAATGACAAAGTGAGTATACCCCCATACTGTGGTTGGAGGGTATAAAAATGGATGTAAAACGACAAAAAATATTTTTTTTTGCTCTGAAATTTTTACCACAGATGAGTATTGCATGGGGGAGCTATTTGCCATCGGAAACTCATTTCGGTCAAATTTGAGTTGGCATATTTTGAATATACCCAGGCAGAAACTGCCAACCGTTCCAAAGAAAAAGTCTCGGCAAAGCACTTTACTTTTTGTGTAGAAGGTAGTACACTGAAAGAATTATTGTTCATTATATCTATGAACAAATTTCATAAAACCAAATTCATAGATTCTATGAAATAATTCATTGGCTGAATGAATATTCATTAGTATTTTGAAATATTTCATAGAATTTTATTCATAGATTTTATTAAATTCATAGAAGAAATTCATAGAATTTATGAATGTCATTCATAGAAGAAAATGCCATCAATATGCCTTTTAATTCTTTTAATAATTAAAATAATGTTACAATAATTAAAATAGTTGAATAAATTTATTAAAAAAATAAAAAAAACATTAAAAAAAAAATATCATTGCTGCCCTTACCGGGGTTCGAACCCAAGACCTACCGGCTGAAGTGGTAATTGTCGACGCCTTAGCTATCAGCGCCACCAAAGAAGAAAAATCTCGCCAACTAACGCATGGTTTTATAACGCTTCATTTTTGTAAATACACAAAATATTTGTTTTCTACAAACACACACACAGCTTTTGGCAGAGCATTGTGACAGAGAATAGACACA
This sequence comes from Pegoplata infirma, assembly GCA_963921195.1. Taxonomy (NCBI): domain Eukaryota; kingdom Metazoa; phylum Arthropoda; class Insecta; order Diptera; family Anthomyiidae; genus Pegoplata; species Pegoplata infirma. Next base: position 95,293,024 of record OY992538.1, on the reverse strand, counting down.
AACTCAATGTATTAATCAAAATTCATTTTAAGTGTTGGTACTTGTTTATATAATTTAGCTCAGTGGCTAGAGACTATGCTTTACGAACAACAGGTTCTCTGTTCGAATCTCGGTGGGGATAAGTTAAAATAAAAAAACATATAAATTTTTAAAAATAGAAAATTGTAAATAAATAAAATAATAAAAATAAATAAAAATAAAATATAAAAAAATAAAATTAAAATAAAAAAATAAATAAAAATAGAATTGAATAATAATTTTTTTCCATAGCCTATGAACTTTTTCATAGGTTTCTGGTTTCTATGAATTTGATTCATAGATTCTATGAAGGGCATCATTGGCTCACTTCTAATGATTTTTTTCATAGAATCAATGTACGTTTTCATAGCCGTAATGAACAAAATTCTATCAGTGTATGAATTCGATAAAGTGCTTCCCAAGCGCTTTGCCAATGTTTTTCTATTTAAATCCGTTCAAAGTATAAATTTTTTATTAAAATTTATTTATTTTCATAACAATTTGAATATTTTTTATTTCCCTGCAGGATAAGTGGCCGTTCCTTGAAGTTCTCATGATATATCACTTATACACAATGACCTACATATTACAAACTTGACACCTTTTATATAAAAATACCTGTTTCATTCGTGAGGAAGTGTCTTAAACTCCGGATACATCACCCTTAAACTCCGGATAAATACCCGTTTCGGTTCAATACACCACTTTTTTTCGGGACTTTTCCAAATTTTTTCCTAAAAGCATTTTTAATAAATTTTTTATTCCAAAACGCAAAGAAAACTGCAAACAAATTTTTTCTGGGACTTAGAAAATTGTTCAAAATTTTTTTATCCTAATAAATGAGTCAATAATTTTTTTATCCTAATTTAATAAATTTCTTGATTCAAATAAACGCCAAAAAAAGTTGTGTCTTATGGACTTATGTATACAATTTAGATACGTCCCATTTTTTTGTTCTAAAAGTGCTATAATAGTACCATATTTTTTGTTTTTAAAGTGCTTTCAAAGCGCTTTAAAATAGCAACGGCATACCGTTTACCGTGGTTATCATTTTGGACGCTGGGAGAGTACTAAACTGTGGTGCTTCCCCAGCACACAATCGACCATAAAATGTACTTTGCCAGCGCTCTCCCGTTCGTATTTTTCTTCCTGGGTACACTCAAAGAAAAAGCTTCTTCATATTGATGAAAAGTAACATCAATATGATGAAATGTTACATCATTTTTCGTCCAATGTAACTTGTCATCAATATGATGAAGCGGTGTCATCAATAACATTTTTTATTTGAAAAACAGGAAAAAAATAAGAAAAAATTTTTTTTTGTTATTTGATTTTATTTAATTTATTTTTATTAGCTTACATTTGTTTGTTATTTTCTAATTTTTAAAAACTTACATCTTTTTTCGTATCCACCGAGATAAGAACGCCGTACCTCTTGTTTGTTGGGCTTAGCCTCTAGCCACTGACCTACAGCATGACAATACATAATACCAATAAAAAGCCGTTTTGTTTGTTGTGTGCTAATAATAACGCTAAAAGTTTGTGCGTAACTATGCTTTGCTAAAAGCAGTGAGAGGGAAAGAGAGGGATATTGTACATTCATAAAATGTTTGAGTCTTTACAAATTCCCATAAACAAACGTTTAAAAACATGTTTATATACATATTATACATTGTATATAACGAAAAATGTTGAGTCTTCACAATTACATATTAGAAAACGTTATCTAACTAAGTAGCGGTGCGAGATTTTTATCTATAGTTGGCTGAACTAGCTAAGGCGTCGACAATAAACACTGCAACTTGGGGAACGTGGGTTCAAGTACCAGCTGGGGCAGGACTTTTTTTTAATTTTTTTTTTTGTTTGTTTTTTTTTTATTTTTTTATATTTTTTTATATTTTTTTAATATATTTATTTAATATTTTTATTTATTTTAACATTAATTTAATTATTTACAAAAAAAACATTTGAAAGGCATATTATGACACTTTTTGATGACATGATGAAATGTGTCATCACTTGTTTTTTCAATTTGGATGACATGTTTCATCATATAGAAGAAAATCTTCGTCAATATGATGAAATTTGTCATCAAAATTGATGACAGCAAGTGATGAAACCGTATCATCAATATGATGAAGCATTTTTCTTTGAGTGTAGGTTCACGATATAAGAAAATGAAGGCATTCTTAAACGATTTCCCTTTAATTTTATAAAAGTGTTTATTGGAACGACCCTGATCAAATGTAGAACTGAAAATATGAAGTTTATGAAAAAACAAGAAGAAAAGTTAAATTGGACTAGGCCGAATCTATAAATACCCTCCAAAATATTAACCAAGGTAGAGGTTAAAAATAATGTATTCATTTGCATATTTGTTTTGCCAACATACATATAATATACAAATGCGTAATTTTAAGTCTCTATGAAACTCATTTTGATTTGCTTATAACTTCTTAACCCCTGCACCGATTTTTGTCATAATTGACCATAACCAGAAAAACGTCGAGAACAATAAAATATGAACCTATTTCAAATTTCATTTAAATATGTTTACCATGAGCCAAGATAAAGCATTTTAAAATTTTGGGATTTTTTGGTGCCTGCCCCATTGTGCGATTCCGCCCAAATTTTTTGTGAGAGTTAGGAATGTTAAAATAAAATTCTGTTCCAAGTTTCGTTCACATTCATGCAACAGGTGTCAAGTTATAGCATTTTTTGTGTACACCAAAATTTTAGAGGTACATCTACATTGTTAACCCTCAGTAGGACTTTTCAAGTCTTGAAAAATGTCCGTTAGGTTAATACACAACTCATAAGGTACATTGCAATTTAGTAATATTTCTAAGAATTAGAAATATGAAACAAAAATTCAAACCTAACGGACATTTTTCAAGACTTGAAAAGTCCTACTAAGGGTTAACAATGGGAAAAATACAACTCTGTTAAAAGTTAAGATGGATTAAGTTTCTGCCAAATGAATACAACATGAATTAATGGTGAATACGGGTTATTCAACACAAAGAGGAGTAATTCCAATTCTTAATTTCTTCAAAAGTTTCATTTAAATGGCTAATTTTAATCTGACACACATTAAGTGTGTGGCAATCGAAGGAGTGCTGATGATGGAAGGGTGGCATCTTCCGAAAGCTGTCGACATCTCCACTTAGCCTGTGTTGTCACTTGATTTTTTTCAGATTTTCTCATTGTACAACAATTATTATTTCTCAGAAATAATTAATATGGACTCAAACCGAACTAAATAAAAATTCAGTTATAAAATATACAGTCCAACAATATATAAACACAAGTTTTTGATAAACTTTTGATCATTTAACTAAAACTTTATAAATTTACAGAGTTTTTTTTTTTGGAAAATTTTGCACTCATAAAATACATATAACTAAATCTTTGTAAATTTACAGTTTTTTTGGTAAAATTTTGGTCGCTTTTACCAACATTTTTCAAATAATTCTGTAAATTAAGAGTTTTTTTATCGAAATCATTTTACAGAGGTTTCTTCGTAAAATTACAAAAAATCTTGCTGGTTGGAAATCTATGATATTTTCTGCTGGCTCAGCAGCAGTATCTCTGTAATTTAACAGAGTTATTATTTTGACATTTTTATTATGGAAAAATTCTCAGTTTATTTTTTCAACACAGTGTAAATTTACGTATACAATATGGCGTAATAATAAAATGACATTCATTAGCACGTGGTTTGTTTTTTTGGAACACATGAATATTGTACACAAAAGTGTTTGATGATTTTGTTTGCTTCCCTTTTATCTTTTCTATAGAAAAATAAAATAAGATGATGACTTGAACATATTCTATATATTCATCAACTTATTTACATATTCATTTTAAACAAATATGTTAATCACATATGTACCGTGATGTTAATAAGTTTTGTAATCTAATCTACTTACCTACAAGCGCGATAAGTTGATAAAAGATATTAAATTTCAATTTACTCAAAAAACTTAAAAGTTTATAAAATTTCAATTAATATTTTTTGATTTAAACCGAAAAAGATTTTTTTAAACAAATTTCTATTGCAAATGTTTAAAAAACAACACAATTATGCAACGTCACTGTTTTCTCTCAATTTTTCGTCCATAGTTCAAAAATTTTAGATTCATTTCTTGGATATTTTCAACTTCCTAACAAAGTAGGGATCTTTTTTTAACCCATAGACCAGAGTATACTTTTTTAAGAGTTTGACTTGCGCTGACTCCGAATCTGATCTCAGTATTTTCCCATCACATCAGGTTTTCGAGATATCTTATCTTGAAGTTAAAAAACATCTTTAAAAATAGTTTTCCTAATACTTTTTTGGGGATCGCGATCCACTCAAAATAATTACTCTGTTAAATACTCTGTAAAATGACTGTAATCTCAATTTGACAGATATTTGACAAAGTTATTCTACTGAAGACATGTCTTAACATTATTTACCTCAGAATTAGATTTAATACTTATTTTTTGACTTATTCAAAACGCCTTTGAAAAAAATTAAAAACTTCAGTGGGCCATAAAAAAAGAACTTGAGCTAAGTTCTCAAAACCCTTCGGGGGGTTTGGTCTTCTATTGGTATATTTTAATTTTTTTTGGTCCCGTTGAAGACACACTCGAAGACCCCAAATTTGTTGCACAGTGTTATTAAAGCTAACATATTTAGTGACGCATTTAAGCAGTAGATGTTCACCGAGGTTTTTATAAATGACTATTGGAGCTGGGGATATTTAAATGTGAAAATTGTGTTTCCTATTAGTACACTCAAAATAATCACTCTTTTAAATTACAGGAATAATCTGCTGAGCCAGCAGAAAATATCATAGATTTCCAACCAGCAAGATTTTTTGTTATTTTACGAAGAAAACTCTGTAAAATGATTTCGATAAAAAAATTTTTTTTTTGTTCCCAATTATTTCATGTGTTCAAGTTTAAAATCAAATAAATTTAACAAACACTTTGTAAATTTTCAGAATTTTTTTGATAAACTTCTGGGCATTTAACTAAAACTTTGTAAATTTACAGTTTTTTTTTGGTAAAATTTTGCACTCTAAAATGCATTTAACTAAAATTTTGTAAATTTTCACAAAAAAAAAACTCGCTATAAACAATAAGTTAACTCTGTCAAAAATGTTAACTCTGACAAAAATACACTTCAAAAATAAATCTGTTAAAAAATCTTTAAAACGACTTTTAATTTAAAATAACAAATTTTTAGATAATAAAATCTTATGTATAACGAGGTTTATCTATACCTAATTTTTTTTTATTCTCTCCCAAATATTTTGCGTCTATGATGATAAATTTTTGCGGCATGTTATTTTTTTTTCTTAATATTTATTTAACAAATTTAGTTTTGTTTGTTTTTATATTTAGCCGCAAAAAAAAAAAATAGATGTAGAATTTTGAATAGAAATTACTGAAATAAGCAAGTGTTTTGTTCAAATCGTACACAAAACACTAGACATTAAAAGTACTGAAGAAAAAAAGAAAACTATGCCAAAACGTCATTATCATACATGAGAGAATATTTCAATAATTTTTAAATACACGTATAAAAATGCGTGTATGAATTTATAGAAGTTTATGATATAGTTTTTTAAAAAAGGACGAAAACCCGAGAAAATTATCTATGTTTTGACATCCGATTTACGAAAAAAGTGTTCTTGCTTTCACATTCGATATTTTCGAGCGCTTAAGTTTGTTAAAGTTTAATCTGTATTTTTGAGTAGAAAATTACAATTCTCTTATTTTACAGAGTAAATTTTCCGAGTGTACACCTGAATTTTGAGTTTATTTAAAAATGTATACATACAGCCTACTTTATTAAAATTGAAATATGTTTGTTTTTTTTATAGGTTTCCCACTTTTTTTTGTTATACATATATTTAAGTAATTGTATTAAAAAAACATTTTAATTGATATATTATTTTCTTTTAAATTTCTTTTTAGATTTTACAAAATTTGGGTAAAGTTGATCGGACTGCAGATGAAATTTTTGATGATCATTTAAATAATTTTAATCGTCAACAACTAAATGCCAATAGATTACAAAAAGAATTCAATAATTATATTAGATGTATAAGAGGTAAATATACAAAATTTTTTAATATTTAATTTAGGATTTGTACTAAAATGGCGGGTAATTGAAATTTTTGTATATTTTTTTTTGAAATTAGAAGATTCCATTTAAATTTTGAAAACTGCATTTGAAATTTGAAAGCTTCATTTGAATATTTCAAAATTTATTTTGAAGATTTCAAAATTCCATTTTAAACAGATCAATTGATAACACGGGAGTGTTAAATTCAGCTGTGTCGAATCTTTTATACCAACCAAAATTAAAAAAAAAAAAAAAAAAAAACAAGTAAAAAAGTTAAATTTGATTTCGCCTAATCCATGACAATAGGTTAGGTTAGGTTGTAAGTGGCTGCTGACGTTTTACGTTAACACACGTAGACTCTGAGGTCCATTGTGATACCACGGGACCGTAATAGGTTTCCCTACTAGTCCCTGTCGTTAAACCAGTTTGAGCTTCTTATGAAACTCCTTAGATGTTGAATTTTGACATCCGACAAATCAGAAAGATCGTACAGCTCCCTAGATCCCAGTGAAGCAAGTCTCTGACCAGAAAGTGCCGGGCAATGGCAAATAAAGTGTTCGATAGTTTCCAACTCCTCTTCATCCATGCAACTTCGGCAAAAGTCATTCGACGGCACATTTAACCGCTCAGCGTGCTTCCCTATAAGACAGTGTCCGGTAATTATAGAAACCACCGTCGAAATCTCTCCTCTTGGAAGCGATATCAGCCCACTTGTGCGCCCCTGATTAAGAGAAGGCCAAATCAGTCGTGTTGTCTCACACGTCCATCCATTGGCCCACCTTTGATTGGTCTCCGTCGCAGAACAAAGCCGTAGGTTTTGCTTGCAAGTTTCTAGAGGCATACCAACACATTCCAATTCTGTTGGAACCTGTAAGGTAGTTCCTAGTCTTGCAAGCTCATCGGCTTTGCAATTCCCCGGAATGTCTCTGTGCCCTGGGACCCATATGAGTCGTATGTTAAACTGCTTGGCCATCTCATTTAAAGACGTGCGGCAGTTAAGGGCAGATCTTGTTTTCAGAAACATTGAATCCAGGGACTTTACCGCGGCTTGACTGTCAGTATAGATGTTGACTGCGGTTGTAGACAAGACATTGCAGCTCAACCAGTCAGCCACTTCCTTTATTGCCAGCATCTCTGCCTGGTAAACACTGCAATGATCTGGCTATCTTCGAGCCAGGCTCAATCCAAGCGCTTCCGAATAGACTCCAAAGCCCACTTGTTCGTGCAGCCTCGATCCATCTGTGTAAAAATTTATGGTGGCTCAACTACCCGGAATGTCCCCCATCCAAGACTCCCTGGATGGTATCATAGTGGTAAAGTGGCGTTCAAAGAGGCTCGAAGAGGGAGCACAGTCCACATTTTGTGGTATTCTTATCTTCTTCAAGATCGCGCTATGGCCACAATCGCTGCTCCTCCATTGCAGCGTGCTATTAAGTCGAATTGCCGACGCAGCCGCATACTGCCTACCCAATATGTCCAATGGTATCAGGTGAAGGAGGATTTCTAATGCAGCCGTAGGTGTAGTACGAAGAGCACCAGTGATGCACATTGACGCCATTCTCTGTACCTTCGTAACAAAGACACAGTTTGCTTTTGTTTCTAAAGCAGGCCACAAGACAATGATTCCATACAGCAAAATTGGACGCACCACTGCTGTATAGATCCAATGAACGACTTGAGGGCTAAAACCCCATCGTTTTCCAATGGCCCTTTTACAGGAATATAAAGCAATCGTTGCTTTTCTCACCCGTTCCTCAATATTACGCCTGAAATCCAACTTCCTATCTAGAAATACTCCAAGATACTTGGCTCCATCTGAGAAGGTGATTTCAGTGCCGTCCAGAGAAATAGAATCAAAAGCAGGAATCTTATTTTTCCTTGTAAACAAAACAAGCTCTGTTTTACTTGGATTAACAGTCTCTTGCCCATTTAGACAAATCTTTAAGAGAACCCTGAAGAATGTCCCTCAATGTTGGCAGATGCTTCCCCTTTACCGCTATCGCGACATCGTCAGCATATGCGACAACAAGACAACCACGTGCTCTAGAGATAGCAGCATTGAAAGAACACCTCCTTGTGGTGTGCCCCTATTGACAAATCGAGATATGACGGACGCTCCCAATTCAGACGTTATACGTCTATTGGCAAGTAGGTTTTCCACCATTAAAACGATTCCACGCTTTACTCCCATACCAGACAATGCCAAAATTATCGAGTCTGGGATGACATTATTAAAAGCCCCCTCTATATCAAGAAAGGCCACCATAGTGTACTCCTTTACCGAAAGCGATCTCTCGATGGTACCAACGAGCTCATGCAGAGCTGTTTCCGTTGATCTACCCTTGCTGTATGCATGTTGCTTTGTCGAAAGCAACCTCGGGTCAATCACTCTACGCAAATATGAGTCTATCATTCGTTCCATTGTTTTTAACAAAAAAGAAGACAGACTAATTGGTGTGAAATCCTTCGGAATTGTGTGGGAACTTTTCCCAGCCTTCGGGATAAAGACGACTCTGGTATCCCTCCATTTTAAAGGAATATACGACCAGTTGATGCATTCTGTGTATAGATTATACAGCAACGGGGCTATATAGTCCGACACTTGCTGCAACTCAGCCGGGATTATACCATCAGGTCCCGGGGATTTATAGAGCCTGAAGCTTTTTATCGCCCAGATTAATGTTGGCATATTTATTATTTCCGAAGCAATTTCAGATGCTTGGGCGTCAGAACGTTCCAAAGCTTGAAACGGCGTCATGGAATTGCCCGAAAAATGCGTGTTTAAAAGGAGATCCAGCGACTCCCCACTGGAGGGACACCACACCCCATTAGGATCTTTCTGGTATCCCAGAGTGCAAGGTAAAGAAGCCAGAACCTTGCGCAGCCTGGATGCCTCAGAAACGTCTTCTATGTTCCCACAGAAGTTTTTCCAAGAATCACATTTTGCATTTCTGATCATCTTATAACTCTTAAGTTGCAGCCTGTATGCAGACCAGTCCTCGTCCGCTCTTGAAAATTTAATGACAATGCCTAAAACATTTTGAATACAAATTTTAAATTATTTTGTTTTCAGTAAAAAAAATTAATTTCACTTTTGTATACAAAAATTTTTGAGTGTAAATTTTTTTTGAGATCACGGATTTTTTTTTGGTCACTTTTGTAAAAAAATAAACAAGTGCAAAAGTTTTTTTGGTGAAAAATTTTTTGAGTTTATATTTTTTTTTTGAGTAAAAATATTTTTGATTGACAAAAACTTTTGTGGTTTGCTAATGTTATTCAAAGCGTGTTTAGTGTGTTTTTCAACCCGTGAATTCGAGATATGCCTCGTCTAAATTTCACGGTTTTGCTCATAAGTTTTAAACCCCTAGACCTATATATGGGGCATTCCATGTCAAATCGGACACTTTGAATAATTATTTTTTTAGATTTTCCTAATTTGTTGACAGTTTTTAGTACCCTTCGAAAACTCCTTCGTGGTAAATTTTCAGATTTTTTTGATGACCCGTTCAAAAGATATCGAATTTTTAAAAATTGGAAGTTGGTTCATTTGCTCAAACTTTTTTTACTCATAACTTGTTCAATAATGGTCCAAATTGCAATTTTTTTTCTTCAAAATTTTTCTTTTTTTTACGTATGTACTTAAAAAAAATCCCAAAAAAATAAAATAAATGGGGGTCGGTCTCACTAATGACCCCTCTCTGACGCACCATTAGACCAGTAGAAACTGATTAAATAAAACAAATTTACAAAAAAAAAATGTATTGGGACCGCCTTAATAGTTTAAGATAGAGGGTAGGTGTGTTCAGAGAAAATGTTTGGACTAAAAAAATATTGTGGGTCGGTCATACATTTTATTGCTCTAAGGTCACTCTTAGAGCAGTTAGAGCAGTTGGAGAAAATTTAAAAAAATGTCATTTTGTGTGGGAGCTCCCTTAGAAATTGGAGATAGGGTATTTGTTTGTTCCGAAGAAATGTTTAGACGTATAAATTAATGTGAGTCGGTCTTGGAAATGACCCCTCTATGGCGAACCATTGGAGCAGTAGCAATGATTTTAAAATGGGAAAATTACAATAAAATTTTTTCAAAAAATTTTAAAAAATAGTAATAATCGTTATCCCACGTTCCTACTGGGCAAAAAATTTGTAGAATCGATGGAAGTTTTACACAAAAAAATTTAAAAACAAGTGAGAGTGTTACATTCGGCTGTGCCGTATCTTTTATACCCTCCAAAATGCAAAAAAAAAATCCAGGGGCGTCTTTTTTTTTTATTTTAGGGGGGGGGGGGTTGGTGGGAGACGTTAGGGGGCACCTTCCCCCTGCGATTTTTAACTTCTTCTGAGATAAGAATGTTGCATTTGCTTAGCAAAAGTTCAAAAAACCTTGCAAAAAATGCGGTTTTTCTTGGATTGGTTTAGTTCTCCAAGGGGGAACTTTTTTCCCCTTGGTCCGATTTTACCCATTTCCGAACTTAACCTGCCTAGGAATATAAGACATATTCGTGCCAAACTTTGGAAGTCTAGCTCATTTATTTTGGACTGTATCGTGTCTTCTACAGACGGACAGACGGACATCGCTAGAATGTCTTAGAATCGATCACTGATCAATAATATACCTACTTTATCGGGTCCTAGACCGATATTTCGATGCGTTACACACGGAATGACAAAGTGAGTATACCCCCATACTGTGGTTGGAGGGTATAAAAATCAAAGAATACATACATTGTCAAAAATTAGATTTAAATTTTAAAACTTATAAATCGCATACTAGAGCACTTTTAAGATTTTTTTTTGGATTTTTTATTAAAAAATACGTAAAAAAACTAAAATTTTGAAAAAAAAGTTGGAATTTGTACCATTATTGAAAAAGTTTTGAGTAAAAGAAGTTTGAGTAAAGGAACAAACTACCAATTTTTAAAAATTTTATATCTTTTGAACGGGTCATCAAAAAAAATCTGAAAATTTACCACGAAGGAGTTTTCGAAGGGTACTAAACACTGTCAACAAATTGAGAAAATCTAAAAAAAAAATTATTCAAGTGTCCGATTTGACATGGAATGCCCCATATACTTTATGGCGTGTAGACCGATATTTGGATGCGTTACACACTGAATGACAAAGTGAGTAAACCCTCATACTGTTTTAGGATGGGGGGTCGGTAGAGGTCATTGGGGATGTTTACAAATTCAATTTTATGTTTTTTGCATATAACTATCCGAAATATTGGTCCTTGACCCACCTTCATGTATACAGATCGCCTCAGAATAACTTCCTGACAAGGGAAGTATCTCAACCCTTATGAACCGATTTGACTGAAACTTAAAATATATATAATAGAGACAATTCTAAGGTTGGGGTGTCTCGTATTATCGGCCATATCGGGGATTAAGGGGTTCAAAACATGGGTCAAAAAATGTCGAAAAAATCGTTTTTTGGATTTTTCAGCCATTTCTTATTAAGAAACTATATGATGTTTTTATACGAGAAGAAAGGTTTTTTTAATGCCTATTCAATGGTGGCATAACCTTGTAAAAAATTGGCTTCTTTAAACATTTTTTTCAGGAAAATGTGTAAATTTTGGGGGGTACTTATATGAAGACATAGACCTACGATATCCGTATGGATAAGAAATAACCTTTATTAAATTTAAGTCGACCCGTATTTTAGCCCTAGACGATATTCCTGTTAGTTCGGAAGTTATCAAAATTTTCCCGAAGGTCCACATGGTTTCATAAGGGGACAATGAAATTTTTACACACCGATATGGCCGATAAGCCGAGACACTCCAACCTTAAAATCGCCTCTTTAATATATATTTTAAGTTTCAGACAAATCGGTTCATAAGGGTTGAGATACTTCCCTTGTGAGATGATTTAGCTATGTCCGTCCGTTAACGTTGTGAGCACGATAAAGGTCGCAATTATCAATCGATTTGCATAAAATTTGAAACTCAAGCTTCCTCAAGGACGAAGCCTATTGAAATTGGAAAAAAATCCGCACATGTTTTGACCTAACCCCCATACAAACGTCTCTTTATAATTTAGCTCAAATGACCCTAATAACCGTATTATAATAGGTATCATTTCGAAATTTGCCAGGTAAACGTATTCTGTATTCACAAATCATCATTACAAATTTTAAAGGAATCAGATTCGTTCTTCTAGTAGTTCCCATACAAACACGATATTCACATAAATTCTTCAAAATTCATGAAAATAGGAAATATTTGATTAAAATTTGGTTTATAGGTGTGAAACACGTATTTTGGTAGCCTAATCAAATCTGAATATAATTGGACCATTTTTGGACTTTGACCCCATATAAAAATTTCGCCCGATTTTTAGTTAAATCGGTCTATTGGCAATAAAAATAAGCCAATTTCACTTAAATTTGGTTTGTGTCTATTTTCTACACTCATTTAAGATCTACCGGGAGAGAAATCTAATCGGTCCATGTTCGGACTTGGCACCCATATTCCGGGAAGCACAGGTGTAGGGTATCATATGGTCGGTCTTGACCGACTATAATTTTTTTTACTTGTTATACCCTCCAACCACAGTATGGGGGTATACTCACTTTGTCATTCCGTTTGTAACGCATCGAAATATCGGTCGGGGACCCCATAAAGTATATATATTTTTGATCTATGATCGATTCTAAGACATTCTGTGAATGTCCGTCTGTCTGTAGATAACACAATGCAGTCCAAAATAAAACAGCTTCTGAAGTTTGGCACAAACATGTCGCATGTTCATAGGCAGGTTAAGTTCGTCAATGGGCAAAATCGGGCCAGGGGGAAAAAAGTTCCCCCTTGAAGAACTGAACCAACATCTGAAAAAATACACTTTTTTACATGTTTTTTTTGCATTTTTGTTAAATAAATGAAACATTTGGTATATTTATCGCGATGGGAAGGTGCTCTCAAAGTCCCCCACTGACCCCCATCAACCCCCCCCCCAAAAAAAAACGCCCCTGACATTATTTTTTTTAATTTTGGAGGGTATAAAAGATTCGGCACAGCCGAATTTAACACTCTCACTTGTTTTAATTAGAAACTCTGAATTTCAATTACTTATTTTCAAGTTTTAATAAATGATATTCTAAGAATTTCAAATGAAATTTTCAAATTTTAATTAAACTGCAAATAGAGGTTTACAAGTGGAATCTGTGGTTACAAGTGGAATCTTCAGTTTACATATATAATCTTTGAATTTCAATTGAGTTACACCTATAAATGGTGTAGTTCTAATTTTAATTGAAAAATTCCTAATTAAAATTTTTGTTTTATTCCTTTTTTACCGCACAGCTGCACAAACTGCATCAAAATCATTAATGGATGCTATAGCGGAAATTTATGAGCCACAATGGAGTGGCTATGATGCATTACAAGCACAAGCCCAGTCATCGGAATCATTATGGCAAGATTTTTCACATAAATTGGCAGATCAAGTATTGATACCATTGAATACCTACACAGGACAATTCCCAGAAATGAAGGTAAGAGTAAAATAAGTGAAACTTAAAAAATAATTTGTATTACCATTCTCATAGAAAAAGGTAATGATTTAAGTATGATTGTAGTACATAAAGTAAGTACTTACATTTTCTTATTTTGTCCGTACTAAAATCAAGACCTTTTTTTACTCTGGAGTCAGAAATTTTTTTTTTATAATCAATTTTCATTTAATTTTAGAAAAAAATTGAAAAACGCAATAGAAAACTAATCGATTACGATGGCCAACGTCATTCGTACCAAAGTCTACAAGCCAATGCCAATAAACGTAAGGATGATGTTAAATTAACCAAAGGACGTGAACAATTGGAAGATGCACGTCGTACATATGAACTATTAAATACGGAATTACACGATGAACTTCCAGCATTACATGATTCAAGAATTTTATTTTTGGTTACTAATTTGCAAACATTATTTGCTACAGAACAAGTTTTCCATAATGAAACCGCTAAGGTATGGGATTAATTTTTAGTTTTGAAATTTTCAATAAAATGTTAATGATATAAATTTTTAAAATTTGCTTTCAGATCTATTCGGAATTAGAAGCTATTGTTGATAAATTGGCTACAGAATCACAACGCGGCTCAAATACTCTTAGAAAACAAACGGGTAAGTTTAATAATTTTTTCATATAGAAAAAATCTTAATTGCTAAAACATTTTCAGATTTTCTAAGATCTGAAATTTTGCGTATAAAAAAATTCGAAATTTTTTGTATAAAAAAATTCTGTAATTTTTCGTATAGAAAAATTTTCTAATTTTTTCGTATAAAAGTTCTCTCATTTTTTGTATAGAAAAGTTTTCTCATTTTTTGTATAGACATTTTTTCTCATAAAAAAAATTCTCTTATTTTTCGTATAAAAAAAATCTCTTATTTTTCGTATAGGAAAATTTTCTTATTTTTCGTATAGAAAAATTCTCCAATTTTTCGTATAGAAAAGTTCTTTCATTTTTCGGATAGTCTCTCATTTTTTGTATAAAAAATTCTCTTTTTCGTATAGAAAAATTCTTTTATTTTTAGTATAGAAAAATTCTCTCATTTTTTCTTAAAGATAAATTATCTCATTTTTCATATAGAAAAATTATCTAATTTTTCGTATAGAGAAAGTTTCTCATTTCTCGTATAGAAAAATTCTCTCATTTTTCGTTTAGAAAAAGTTCTGTAATTTTTCGTAAAATTTTCTCATTTTTCCTACAGAAAAATTTTACAAATTTTCGTTTAGAAAAATTCTTATATGTATTTTTCGTATTAAAAATTTTTCTCACATTTTCGTATAGAAAAATTAATCACTTTTTCTCACAGAAAAATTCTCTCTTTTTCGTATAGCAAAATTCACTAATTTTTCGTGTAGAAAAATTCTTGGATGCTGACAATTTTTTTTAATAACCCGGGTAAAAATTAAATATATATGATCATATATGAAGATATATGGATCATATATGGATTTATATAACCATATATTATCATATATGCCTCCATATATGTTCACATATGGAGGCATATATGATAATATATGGTTATATAAATCCATATATGATCCATATATCTTCATATATGATCATATATATTTCATTTTTACCCGGGAAAGGAAATTTTGAGATTCTGAAACATTTTCTCAGATTCTGAAACATTTCTCGTATAGAAAAATTATCCCATTTTTCGTATAAAAAAGTGTTTTATTTTTCGTATAGAAATTTTTTTTTAATTTTTCCTATAGAAAATTCACTTTTTTCGTTTAGAAAAATTCTTTTATTTTTTCTTATACTTCGTGTATAAAAATTATTTTATTTTACGTATAGAAATTTTTTTTTTTAAGAAAAGAAAATTATTTTTAGTTTTCGTATAGAAAAATTCTGTCATAGAAAATTTCTCTCGTTTTTTGTATAGAAAAGATTCTAAAATTTTTCTTATAGAAAAATGTTCTTATTTTTTGTATAGAAAAATTCTCTCTCTTTTCTGGTATAGAAAAATTCTCTCATTTTTTATGTAGAAAAATTCTCTAACTTTTGTATAGAAAAAAATGTTCTCATCTTTCCTACAGAAAAATTCTCCCATTTTCCGTATAGTAAAGTTCTCCCATTTTTCGTGTAGAAAAATTCTCCCATTTTTGTATAGAAAAATTCTTTCATTTTTATAGAAAAATTCTCCCATTTTTTGTATAGAAAAATTCTCCCATTTTTCGTATAGAAAAATTCTCCCATTTTTCGTATAGAAAAATTTTCTAATTTTTCGTATAGAAAAATTCTTGTATTTTACGTATAGGAAAATGCTCTTGTTTTTCGTATAGAAAAATTCTTTAATTTTTTTGGTATAGAAAATTTTTTAATTTTTTTTTAGAAAAAATGTTCTCATCTTTTCTATACAAAAATTCTATAATTTTTCGTATAGAAAAATTTTCGTATTTTGCGGATAGGGAAATTATTTCATTTTTCGTATAGAAAAATTGTCGTATTTTGCGAATAGGAAAATTCTCTCCTTTTTCGTATAGAAAAATTCTCTTATTTTTTCGTATAGAAAAATAATCAGTTTCTAAAAAGTCTCACATTATTTTTATAGAAAAATTCTCGCATTTTTCGTATAGAAAAATTCTCTCATTTATCGTATAGAAAAATTCTATGATTTTTCGTATAGAAAAATTCTTTCATTTTTCGTATAGAAAAAATCTTTAATTTTTTGTATAGAAAAAAAAATTTTATCTTTCCTATAGAAAAATTCTCCCATTTTTCGTAAAGAAAAGTTCTCCAATTTTTGTATAAAAAAATTCTCCCATTTTTGTATAGAAAAATTCTCCCAGTTTTCTTATAACAAAAATTCTCCCATATCTCGTATAGAAAAATTCTCCCATTTTTCGTATAGAAAAATTCTCCCATTTTTATACCCTACACCACACTGTGGTACAGGGTATAATGAGTTTGTGCTGATGTTTGTAACTTCCCGAAATATTGGTCCTAGACCCACTTTTAAGTATACCGATCGATTCAGAATCACTTTTTGAGTCGATTTAGCGATGTCCGTCTGTCCGTCCGTCTGTCCATGTAAACGGTGTAAACACGATACAGGTCGCAATTTTTAATCAATTAACTTGAAATTGGAAACTTAAGCCTCTTTTGGACGAAGCCTATTGAAACTGGAAAAAATCGGTCCATATTTAGACCTAGCCCCCATACAAAGGTCCTCTTTAGTTTTGGCTCTAATGACTGTAATAGCCACATTTTAATAGGTATCTTTTCGAAATTTGGCGGGTAATCATGTTTGATCTACACAAATCACCATTCCGAATTTTAAAAAAAATCGGACCAGTTCTTCTTGTAGCTCCCATACAAACCACCTTCCCTATTTTCACACAAATTCTCAAATTTCATGAAATTAGAAAAAATTTAATTAAAATTCCGTTTGTGTATGGTAAAAGCGTATTTTAATAACCTAATCAAATCTGATTATTATCGGACCAATTTTGGACTTAGGGCCCATGTGAAAATTTCGCCCAATATTCAGTTGAAGCTGTTTATTGTCAACAACACGAAGCCTATTTCACTCAAATTTTATTTGCGAGTCTTTTTTACACTTATTAAAGATTTGACAAAATATAGATCTAATGTTTGAACTTGGGAGCCATTTTCCGGGAAACTCTGGGGTAGGGTATTATATAGTCGGTCTTGACCGACTATAATTTTCATACTTGTTTCGTATAGAAAAATTCTCCCATTTTTCGTATAGAAAAATTCTTGTATTTTACGTATTGGAAAATGCTACCCTTTTTCGTATTGAAAAATTCCCTCATTTTTTTTCAAATAGAAAATTTTTTAATTTTTTGTTTAGAAAATATGTTCTCATCTTTTCTATAAAAATTCTATAATTTTTCGTTTAAAAAAAAAATCTCTCATTTTTCGTATAAAATATTTCTCTTATTTTCGTATAGAAAATTTATCTCATTTTTCGTATAGAAAAATTCTCTCATTTTTAGTATAGAAAAATTCTCTCATTTTTGGTAATGAAAAATTCTCTCATTTTTAGTATAGAAAAATTCTCTCATTTTTAGTATAGAAAAATTCTCTCAGTTTTGGTAATAAAAAAAATTCTCCCATTTTTCGTATAGAAAAATTCTCTCATTTTTCGTATAGAAAAAATTCTCTCATTTTTCGTATAGAAAAATTCTCTCATTTTTTCTAACGAAAAATATTCTCATTTTTCGTATAAAAAAAATTCTATCATTTTTCTAATAGAAAAATTCTCTAAATTTTTATAAACAAATCTCTCAGTTTTTGTATTGTACTATATTTTTCGTACAGAAAAAATTTCAGACTCCGAAAAAACCGTTGGTATAGAAAATGTTGAGATTCTGACAAATTTATCGTATAACATTTTTTTTCAAATTCTGAGACAATTTCGTGTAAAAAACTTTAAGATTCTGAGACATTTTCCGTTAAGAAAAATTCTCAGATTCTTACAAATTTTTCGTATAGAAAAATTCTCTAATATAAATTTTATTTTCTTCCAGTGAATGTCATTAAATCTACCAGTCCTGTCCAGTCACCAGTTAAACAAATGAATAATGCCAATATTGCCATCAGCAATCAATATCAAAATACTAATGGTTCGACTAATCGTAAGTAGAATTTACAAAATTTTTGTTTTTTTATAATTTTTTTTTTTATATTTTTTACAAATTTGCTACAAAATTTTGTTGTATTCTTTTTATTATTTAGTTTGATTTGGTTTGAAAAATTTAATTTTTTTATATTAACCATTTTTTTTTTTTGTTTTAAGTTGATTTATAATTTTATAAATCGTTATTTTGTTTTTGTGATAACTTAAAATTTGATTTTGTTTTCTTTATTTATTTTTTTTGCTTTTTTTCTTTATTCCTTTATTTTTAAATTGCTCAAAACTGTAAAATAGAAGAATGATAAATTCTTATTTAAATATTGTCTATTTTTTGTTTTAGTTTTCTTTTTATTTTGAATTATTTAAAAACATTATTTAACACTATTATTGCAATATTATTCTATAATTTTTTTTAGTTTTACTATATATCTATCTAAATATTTGAATTCTGCATATATATAAAGGAAAGAGAATGGTTTAATTCTTGTATAAATATTTATATTATGATTTTTAAATTACAATTTTAAATTATTTATTTAATTCTTTGATTCCGATAAAAAGTTTGGTTTGCAATTTTTTTTTCTTAAAATTTTGACGTTACTTTAAACAAGTCTCTTTATTAAGAATTTGTGGGTTTATTGATTTTTTTTTAATAGAAATTCGAATTTTTTTGGAATTTCATACAAGTTTTTCAAATGTCCTTAAGGACAAGTCAACAGTTGATCAGCAGTGCCCACCAGCATCTATGGCCAACAACAATACTTTTAGACAACGTTGACCAATTACGGACTTGACATTTTGAAAAATTGTGTAAAGATGTCAGCAATTTTATAAAAGGAGTAGAGTCCGACCGAATATTCGGTTTCGGTATCGGTTTCGGCCGAACATTGGGTTTTCGGCCACTATTCGGTATTCGGCAAAATTTTTGCCGAATACTAGCCGAAACCGAAACTTTTTTGTTATTTAATAAAATATATAAAAAAGTCGCTGAATTTATTAATATCGTGTTTTATTTGACTTGTTTTAGTTCACTTGAAAAAAAAATTAACAATTTTGTCCAATAAATGTGATAGGTTAGGTTAGAAGTGGCGGAGTCAAAGACTCCTCACATAGACCGGATGGTCCATAGCGAAACCACAATAATTCCTCAGCGACGCTGATAGAACGCATTTGTCCTCATCGCGAATTGTACTATTTGCCTTAGGTCGACATTCGAAACCGTTTCCAAGCTCTCGAAGTCATGTCTGCCTAAAATGTGCAGTCGGGTTCTGGCCAAAGCAGGACATTGGCAAAGAATATGTTCGACCGTTTCTTCAGTGTTAGGTTCATCGCACCTTCTACAGCTTGCATCAGAAATAAGTCCCATCTTCTTTCTATGATAACCTATTAGGCAGTGCCCGGTGATCACTCCAGTAAGTACACGGCAGTTCCATCTAGTGAGTGAGAGTAAGTACTCGGTTTTTCTTAGATTGTAGCATGCCCACAATCTTCTACTGATCGCACTTGTTGTTAGCTCTCTCCACTTTCTATTAGCCATTGCAGTGTTTTGAATGTCGCGTAGCGATCTGAAGTGCTGGATTGGTGGATCAATATGCACAGAAATACCAATACCATCAGCACCTTGTTTCGCGAACTCGTCCGCTCTCTCGTTTCCTTGAATACCTATGTGGCCTGGTACCCATATTAGTTTCACCTTGTTCATACTCCCTAAACTTTGTAAGTTCTCGAAGCATTCGAAAACTACTTTCGACTTTATGTAAAAGCTTCTAAGAGCTTTTAGAGCTGCTTGGCTGTCAACGTAAATGTTAAATTCTCTGTTTGTCTCATCCCCGAACTGTAAAGCCGCCCTGCTTATGGCAACTATTTCGGCCTGGAAAATGCTAGAGTCCAGTGGAAGGATAAAAGTCTTCTCTAAATCTCGCAAACTCGTTGAAAAACCTGCACCGACTCCCATGGATTGTTTGGAGCCGTCTGTGAATATGTTAATAGCGTTCATTGGGGGGTTTTGCCAGTTTGACCAAAATTCTCGAGTTGGAAATTCTACGTCGTATTTCCGGTCGAAAATAAGTTTGGGCACTCTGTAATCCGTGGCAATATCATTTAAATTGTCCATGTTACTGTGTCCAAAATTGCGTTGCCTGAATAAATTTGACTCTTTGAGACGAAGGCGGGACTTATAAGCCTCCCCCTTTGCAAAGATGTCAATTGGTATCAGGTGCAGTAGCGTGTCAATAGATTCAGCTGATGTTGTTCTCAGAGCGCCTGTGATGCATAAACCCATGAGACGTTGAATTCTCTGAAATTTTAAGTGCGTCACATTACGCTCCAGTGAAAAATGTGATACTTTTATAGTTCAAATATTTTTTTCTCTTAATCTTAAAATGTACAAAAGAACTCAAACTTTATAAAAATATTTTTTTTTTAGTTTAGTGAAATAAATTGTTTTTGTGGTTTAAAAACATTAAGTGCTGTATTTTTTTCTTTAAAGCAATCATAATAATTTTTTTTCACGTCAGACGATAACTTTTTGTTTAAGTTTCGGTTCGGTTTCGGCCGAATATTGCTTTTTTGGCCGAATATTCGGTTCGGTTTCGGTTCGGCCTCAAAAAGTGGTTTCGGTCGGACTCTAAAAAGGAGTATCAGCAGAATGTCAGCGGTGATTTTTTTTTTGCCGGCTGGTGGTCTTTTTATACCCTCCAACCACAGTATGGGGGTATACTTACTTTGTCATTCCGTGTGTAACGCATCGAAATATCGTTCTAGGACCCCATAAAGTATATATTTTATTGATCAGTGATCGATTCTAAGACATTCTAGCGATGTCCGTCCGTCTGTAGAGGACACGATACAGTCCAAAATAAAAGAGCTAGACTTCCGAAGTTTGGTACGAATATGTCTTATATTCCTAGGCAGGTTAAGTTCGTAAATGGGTAAAATCGGACCAAGGGGAAAAAGTTCCCCCTTGGAGAACTAAACCAACCTAAGAAAACCCCATTTTTTGCAGGGTTTTTTATACTTTTGCTAAGCAAATGCAACATTCTTATCTCAGAAGAAGTTCAAAATCGCAAGGGGAAGTTGCCCCCTAACGTCTCCCACCAACCCCCCCCCAAAAAAAAAAAAATACGCCCCTGTAAATTTTTTATATTGTTTGTTTTTACATTTTGGAGGGTATAAAAGATTCGGCACAGCCTAATGTAACACTCACTCTTGTTAAAATTACAATTGATTCAAATTTAAACTGAGCTTTAATTTTTTTTAATTTTAATTAATTGAAATACTTATTAAAATTCGAAAATGATGAATTGAAATTTTAAAGTATCACTTGAAAATCGCAAAAGATCAATTAAAACTCTTAAAATATCAATTGAATTTTGAAAAATATCTTTTGAAATTTTAAGACCAGTTACCAGACAACTTAGAAAATTAAAGTCGGTCAAAATAGGCCACATATCCTACACATGAATTTGCCGGAAAATGGATCCTAACTCCATACAAAAACCGATTCGCTCATCTGATGGGATTTTAAAACGCTCTAAAAATGTCTCTGAGGACTAATGTTATGTTTCCGGTGCATAAAAAACAAATGTTTTCGTAAAACATATTGTAACAGAAGTATTGCGCAATTGTAATAGCATAAAGATAAGATTTTGCAAATCATGTTCCTTTTCATTGTTTGGCCGGAACCGAAGCCGTTTTTTTTTTATTCATCCAATATTTTGTTCATATATAAGTTTTTCATTCCGTTTGTAACTCACCTCAAAAATTTTGTTACATTCAACATAACTTTAAAATACAAAATGCTTTAATTCGGCTGCTGGTTGATATATGTGAACATGATTAAACACCGAATGGTATTTAAACAAGTACGAAGATATTTTTTACAAAAATATAAAAAAACAAGTGAGAGTGTTAAATTCGGCCGGGCCGAATCTTTTATACCCTCCAACACGTAAAAAAATCAGGGCTACTTTTTTTTTTGGTGGGGGGGGGGGGGGGGGGGGGGTTCGGTGGTGTGAGACTACCTTTCTGGATCCAACTACAGGACTTTGAACTTCTTCTGACATAAAAAATGTTTCGTTTGCTAAGCAAAAGTACAAAAATTCTATAAAAAATGGCGTTTTTTCAGAGGTTGGTTTAGTTCTTAAAGGGGGAACTTTTCCCCCGTGGTCCGATTTTACCCATCTCCGAACTTAACCAGCCTATGACCATAAGACGTATTCGTGCCAAACTTCAGGAGTCTAGCTCTTTTATTTTGGACTGTATCGTGTCCTCCACAGACGGACGGACAGACGGACATTGCGAGAATGTCTTAGAATCGATCACTGATCAATAATTTATATACATTATGGGGTCCCCGACCGATATTTCTTTGCGTTACACACGGAATGACAACGTGAGTATACCCCAATACTATGGTTGGAGGGTATACAAATAGCGGATTGTTTTTTATCAATTTTTTCGCATTATTTTTATACCCTCCAACCACAGTATGGGGGTATACTCACTTTGTCATTCCGATTGTAACCCATCGAAAATCGGTCGGGGACCCCATAAAGTATATATGGGGCATTCCATGTGAAATCGGACACTTTGAAAAACTTTTTTTTTAGATTTTCCCAATTTGTTTACAGTTTTTAGTACCCTTCGAAAACTCCTTCGTGGTAAATTTTCAGATTTTTTTGATGATCCGTTCAAAAGATATCGAATTTTTAAAAATTGGTAGTTTGTTCCTTTACTCAAACTTCTTTTAATCATAACTTCTTCAATAATGGTCCAAATAAAGGGGGTGCTAGCCTATGAAACAGGGGGTCGTGGGCTCGAATCCCATCAAAACCCTTGGTCGATTTCGCTACAACGAGACGACGGTCATTGTTACCAGTTCTCGGTTAGGTTAAAATTATTTAAAATGAGTTGTAAATAATAATTGGAAAAATAAATAAAAACTGATCATTGGATCAAATTATTATTATTATTATTAATGGTCCAAATTTCAAATTTTTTTTCTTCAAAATTTTTTTTACGTACTTTCTAAAAAGAAAATCCCAAAAAGTTCTTAAAAGCGCTCTAGTATGCGAGTTTTAAGTTTTAAAATTTAAATCTCATTTTTGAAAATGTTTGTACTCTTCGATTTTTTTTAAATTTTTTTAAATTTTTTTGTGTAAAACTTCTATCAATTCTACAAATTTTTTGCCCAGGAAGATTGTGGGATAACGATTATTACTATTTTTTAAAATTTTTTGAAAAAATTGTATTGTAATTTTTCAATCTTAAAATCATTTCTACTGCTCCAATGGTGCGTCATAGAGGGGTCCTTTATAAGACCGACCCCCATTAATTTTTACGTCTTAACATTTCTTTGGAACAAATTAATACCCTATCTCCAATTTCTAAGGGGGCTTCCACACAAAACGACATTTTTTAAAATTTGTTCCAACCGCTCTAACTGCCCTAATAGTGCCCTTAGAGCAACAAAATGTATGACCGACCCACAATATTTTTTTAGTCCAAACATTTTTTCTGAACATACCTACCCTCTATCTCTAATTTTTAAGGCGGTCCCCATACAATTTTTTTTATTTTTTGTAAATTTGTTTTATTTATTCAGCTTCTACCGGTCCAATGGTGCGTCCGAGAGGGATCATTAGTGAGACCGACCCCCATTTATTTTTACCCTACAACATTTTTTCAAAAGATACCTACGCCCTATCTCCACTCCCTAAGTAGGCTCCCATACAAATAAGAGTTGGAGCAAATTTTATAAAAATGTAATTTTGCATGGGAGCCTACTTAGGGAGTGGAGATAGGGCGTAGGTATGTTTTGAAAAAATGTTGTAGGGTAAAAATAAATGGAGGTCGGTCTCACTAATGACCCCTCTCGGACGCACCATTGGACCGGTGGAAGCTGATTAAATAAAACAAATTTACAAAAAATAAAAAAAAATTGTATGGGGACCGCCTTAAAAATTAGAGATAGAGGGTAGGTATGTTCAGAAAAAATGTTTGGACTAAAAAAATATTGTGGGTCGGTCATACATTTTCTTGCTCTAAGGGCACTATTAGGGCAGTTAGAGCAGTTGGAACAAATTTTAAAAAATGTCGTTTTGTGTGGGAGCCCCCTTAGAAATTGGAGATAGGGTATTAGTTTGTTCCAAAGAAATGTTAAGACGTAAAAATTAATGGGGGTCGGTCTTATAAAGGACCCTCTATGACGCACCATTGGAGCAGTAGAAATGATTTTAAGATTGAAAAATTACAATACAATTTTTTCAAAAAATTTTAAAAAATAGTAATAATCGTTATCCCACGATCTTCCTGGGCAAAAAATTTGTAGAATTGATGGAAGTTTTACACAAAAAAATTTAAAAAAAATCGAAGAGTACAAACATTTTCAAAAATGAGATTTAAATTTTAAAACTTAAAAATCGCATACTAGAGCGCTTTTAAGAATTTTTTGGGATTTTTTTTTTAGAAAGTACGTAAAAAAACAAAAATTTTGAAAAAAAAATTTGAAATTTGGACCATTATTGAAGAAGTTATGATTAAAAGAAGTTTGTGTAAAGGAACAAACTACCAATTTTTAAAAATTCGATATCTTTTGAACGGGTCATCAAAAAAATCTGAAAATTTACCACGAAGGAGTTTTCGAAGGGTACTAAAAACTGTAAACAAATTGGGAAAATCTAAAAAAAAAAGTTTTTCAAAGTGGCCGATTTCACATGGAATGCCCCATATATTATTGATCCATTATCGATTCTAAGACATTCTGTGAATGTCCGTCCGTCCGTCTGTCTGTAGATGGCACGATGCAGTCCAAAATAAAAGAGCTAGCCTCCTGCAATTTGGAATGAATATGTCTTATGGTCCTAGGCAGGTTAAGTTCGTAAATGGGCAAAATCGGCCCAGGGGGGAAAAAGTTCCCCTTTGAAGAACTAAACCAACCTGTGAAAAAATACACTTTTTTACATGTTTTTTTGTATTTTTGATAAATAAATGAAACATTTGGTATATGTATTTCCGTAAGGTTTTTTACGGAATCGTTTGCCGGATTAAAAGTTCGGGAGTGGCAAACTAATTATAAAATTTATTTATTATTTTTGGGACTTGATATCGCACGATTAATTAAAACGCTTGTGTGTTTTTCGGGTTATAGAACAAGAGTGAATTTATTAACAAAAAAAGAAAACTTAAAACTAGCGGGTTGAAGAGAATTTCCCAAGCACATAGAATTTAAAACAAAGAAAAAGAGAAATTAAATGACATTTATAATAAGGACATTTTTGACAATTTACTACTAAAAAACGTTAAATTTAAATTCTATTAAGAGTGAAAAACATTTAAGTGCTGGGAAATTAAAAAGTATTTTTTGATTAAAATTATATTAATTTTGAATCAATATGTCTGCAATGGCTAAACAGTATATTTATCGGGATGGGAAGATGCTCTCAACGTCCCCCACTGACCCCCATCACCCCCCCAAACAAACGCCCCTGACAATTTTTTTTTTATTTTTTTTTACATTTTGGAGGGTATAAAAGATTCGGCACAGTCGAATTTAACACTCTCACTTGTTTTTTCTCAAAAGTATTTTTATACCCTCCAACCACAGTATGGGGGTATACTCACTTTGTCATTCCGTGTGTAACGCATCGAAATATCGGTCTAGGACCCCATAAAGTATATATATTATTGATCAGTGATCGATTCTAAGACATTCTAGCGATGTCCGTCCGTCCGTCCGTCCGTCTGTCCGTCTGTAGAAGACACGATACAGTCCAAACTAAATGAGCTAGACTTCCGAAGTTTTGCACGAATATGTCTCATATTCCTAGGCAGGTTAAGTTCGGAAATGGGCAAAATCGGACCAAGGGGAAAAAAGTTCCCCCTTGGAGAACTAAACCAACCCAAGAAAAACCGCATTTTTTGCAGGATTTTTTGGACTTTTGCTAAGCAAATGCAACATTCTTATCTCAGAAGAAGTTAAAAATCGCAGGGGGAAGGTGCCCCCGAACGTCTCCCCCCAACCCCCCCCCCCCAAAAAAAAGACGCCCCTGGATTTTTTTTATATAGTTTTTTTTTTACATTTTGGAGGGTATAAAAGATTCGGCACAGTCGAATGTAATACTCTCACTTGTTTTTTTTAATAAAGTTTCTTGCAATAATCTTTTTTACATTGTAGAGGATATCAAATACATTCGGCAAGGCCGAATTTAACTTTTTTACTTGTTAGAGTTTCAGTTGATCGTTTTTGAATTTCAAATATCGAAGGCGATTATTCAAAACTTGCTATCTGCAGTGTGATAACATAGCAGATAGCAAGTTTTGAATATTAGCCCTCGATATGATATTAAATTTATTAACCACTTATTAAAAGAATTCTATTTAATTCGAATAATTTTGAGACTTGTTGGGAGTATTTTATAATATCAATTATATTGTATGTTTAAAGTTTATCTATTTATTTGTATAATTTTCTTTTAGTTTTGGCAATTTAAAAATATTGTAGTTATTAACCGATTTAAAATACATTCCAAAACTCTATAAATAACAAATTTGCATAAAGGTTAAAAGGAAATGAGTAATTTAGTATTTAATGATACATATTTCACTCAATAATCTCATAAATTTTGGTGGTATTAAAAACTAAACAAATGGAGGTTTTCAATTGGGCACCTAGGGATTGTTCTGAAAATTCATATTTAGGGAGAGAAAATGAGAGGGGAAGAAACAATCATTTTTCAGTTTTTTGCAATTATCTCCTTTATTATACAAAGAAATTTAGTTATGTTACATACCAAATGAAAGGTCTTTGGAAAACCTATCTTCGTGTGCAAAGAAAATGTCCAAACATGCACAACTTTTCGTTATGTTGGGTAAAATGCCAAAATTTTAGGACATTTTTGCTAATTTGTCAAAAAATTTTTACTTTTTTGGCAGGTTGTTAGCATCACGAGATGGGTATTTTAAATACCGCATTCAAATCGACCCTCTCTAAAAATGAGTTTGAGCCGCTAAAAAAAAATACGTTTCATGAAGATCGGAGGGCGACACCAGGAAGACTCTCCTTGTAAGACTCAGCATATTATTTTGTTGTTGTCCTAAGCAGTTTGGTATTGCATTTTAGCAAAATCGGTTCAAAAGTTATGAAAGAAAATGTAAGGACACCTCGAAAATTTTGGTACATTCAACATAACCTAAAAATACAAAATGCTTTAATTTGGCTGCTGATTGACTCATGTGAACATAATTGATAACCGAATGGTATTTAAACAATATTTTTTTTGGAAAAAAAAAAATTCGCGGATTTTTTTGCAAATAATATTTTTTTTACATTGTGAAGGGTATCAATACATTCGGCCAGGCCGAATTGATTTTTATATCCTCCACTCTAGTGATAGAGGGTATATATAAGTTTGCCATTCCGTTTGTAACACCTCGAAATATTGGTCTAGGACCCCATAAAGTATATATATTTATGATCCTCGATCGATTTTAAGTCGATCTAGCGATGTCCGTCTGTCTGTCTGTCCGTCCGTAGAAAACACGCTAACTTTTGAAAGACTTTACAGAGGCTACTGAAGTTTGGCATATATGTTTGTCATTTACCTGGTCAGGTTGGTATTGCAATCCAGCCAAATCGGTCCAGTGGTTCAAAAGTTATGAGCAAAAGAGTAAATTTCGGCAAGGGTGTTTCGCGAATTTACGAGATAAAAAACACGATAACTTTCGAAAGACAATAATGAGACTAATGAGAAGCTTGGCATGTATCTTTGCCGTTCCCCGGGTCTGTTTGGTATTAAATTTCAGCTCAATCGGTCCAGTGGTTCAAATGTTATAAGCAAAACCACATGTTTTAACAAGTTTTAAATGCATTGGTGGTAACTAAACAATGCTTTTCAAACTTTTTTAATTTTAAAGCAATGCTTTTTAAACTTGTTTAGTTTTAAAAGCATTGGTAACTTAAAAATTACACTCGAAAAAATTTTACTCTCAAAAAAAATTTTACACTCAAAAAAAATTTTACACTCAAAAAAAATGTACACAAAAAAAATTAAGTTTTTTTATTTACAAAAATTACAATATTTTGTGTACATACGTACGTGCATTCACTCAGAAATATTTTTACAGTAAAAAAAACGTTACACTCAAAAAAAATTTTACACTCAAAAAAAATTAGTAATTTTTCTTTTTAAAAAAAAAAATGACAAAAAAAAGAGTTTTTTACTCAAAATAAAATATTTCTAATCAAAATTGTTAATTTTTTTACGTTAAAAAATGTACTACCCTTTAAAAAATGCATTGTGGAGGGCAAGAACAATAAATCTCCCCTAAGAGGATATTCAATCTTCTAACGCCAAAATAAGTTTGGCGTCTTGGCGTTTTTTACATAGGCCAAAATGAAAGGGTGTCAGGTGTTTTTTGCGTTTTGGCGTCTCGGCATCACTTACTTAGGCACAAAATAAACTGATGTTTCTGTTTGGCGTCATGGCATTTTTGGAGATTAGGGGAGATTTATTGTTCTTGATCACCACTATCACCCAAGAACAATAAATCTCCCCTAAATCTCCCCTAATCTCCAAAAATGCCATGGCGCCAAACAGAGACATCAGTTTATTTTGTGCCTAAGTAAGTGATGCCGAGACGCCAAAACGCAAACAAATCCTGACACCCTTTCATTTTGGCCTATGTAAGAAACGCCAAGACGCCAAACTTATTTTGGCGTTAGAAGATTGAATATCCTCTTAGGGGAGATTTATTGTTCTTGGTGGAGGGTATTCATAGATTCGCAAAGTCGAATTTAACTTTTCTACTTGTTTTATTTGTTTTTTTTATATTTTTAAAAATCCAAATTTTTTAAAATTTTTCTCGACGTTAAAAATTGTAAGAACATATTTTTCGCCATGCAAACAAATGTCGGGCAATTTTTAACAGGTCTTTTGAAATAAAATATAGTCAAACCCGGATATAACGAACTTCGAGGGACCAATAAAAATAGTTCGAAATAAGCGAAGTTCGCTATAAGCGGGGTATATTTTTTATCAACCTTGTTTAATCTCCAAAAAAATAGATCCAATTTTGTTTTATGTTATGTTTTTTCGTAGATAAACTACTTATTGTAGGTCTATTCGATTACCCAAATTTCTTACTATTTTTTACTACAACTGGAAAGCCTTGTTTACTTTTTGTATTGAAAATTTCCAGCTGTAGTAAAATGAGTAAAAAATAGTAGATTATAGTAAGGTCATCGAATAGACCTTGTAAATATAAATAAATATTATCAAAATTATAATATAAACCAAAAATTTCCAAACTTTCATGTGATTTGGAAATTTTCATGTAAATTGAAAAGTTTTTTCCTGAACAACATTTCCATTTTTTATTAACATCGCTAGATGCCCATTGAAAGATCTTCCATGTAAGTAGTTCTTTAAAATTACTAAACCGATTTTAACCCCTTTGCGATCAAATGAAGATAAATGTATCGTTCCTTTTTGCGACATGGATTAATTCAAATTAATACTTAAAACATTTGAAATTGTCCAAACAAAGGGGCATATAGAAAAACGGAGAATTTTAGGTCTACTGCACTGTGGGCCAGGATTTCCATTTTTTGGCCAATAAGGTCTGTAAGGCAACACATACTTAAAAATATTTTTTCGGAATGTCGACATCTTGAATTTTGTCCATCTTTAGCTGCCCATTCACTTGCAATAAAATTGCTCAACTTAAAAAAAAAATATTTTACAATATTATTGTCGTTTTACCCTACACAGCAAATAAAATTGCTCAATACTTAAACCCAATATATTGTACAAGATATAAACATAAACATAACATAATAAAAGTTGTACAATATAGACAACACACTGATAAAATATATTGCAGTATTCTTGTTTGTACAATAAATATCAAAAGTGTTTTGATATTCTCCAATATATTGCACAACCGTAAATATTACATACACACAAGCGATATTATTGTACAATTTGAAAAGTTGAACAATAATATTGCAAGTGAATGGGCAGCTTTTAATATCTTTTTATTATAGCTTAAATTTTTTTTTTTTGCATGAGGTTAAAGTCAAAGTTTGAGATTTTTTTTATATTTTTTATTTATGAAACAAATAATTTTTTTTTGTACTTCGACACAATAATGGAATTCACGTCAGAAATTTTAGTCTTGCAAAATTGCGCAATGTCAAAATTGCAACTTTTTTTGCTTGTTTCTTTGTGAATAAAAGCAATTGTATTTATATTAAAATAAATTGCAAATCTTTTCTTGCAATTACGCATCATATAAAAGGTAATAGAAAAATAAAAATTTTGTTAAAATTTTTTTTTTTTTTTAAAAAGTTGCAATATTGCACTGTTGCAAGGGTAAAAAAATTCTGAAGTGAATACCCTGAATATTTTTTCAAATTTTCGGTGAAGTTCTACTAAAGACATACCTGTTTGTTCAACACATGATATAAACTGCCAAAAAGTAAGCTATAAGCATATTTTTTTTTAAATAAATTATGGAAATTCATACTTTTGTTGAAATCCGGCTTTTTTCAACACCAAAGTCCAAAAAAGTCCAAACGATATTGACAAACCTCGAATTACGATCTGTCTCTGACAATGTATTCTATTCACAGTTTTGCGACCCTGTGTGACCGTTCATAAACTTTTGATCTAGAGGCAATAAACCAAAATATGACGTTTAGAAATGCCCTAAAACGGAACTTTAACATTTTTTGATATTTTTGTTTCTATTGATTTCTAATAAAAAATGTCTCATTTTGACAACATTGGCGTGATAACTAGTGATGGGCAACATTGGACAACATTGGCGTGATAACTGGTGATGGGCACGTGAGTAAATTTTGACTCACGTTGACTCACGCTCACGCAAAAAAAAACATAATTTACTCAATCGTTTTTTTTTCTCACACTTACTCACTATTTACGTGAGTAAACAAAACACCACTCACGTTTGACTCACGCTCACTCGTAGTTCACGCTAAACATTTAAAACACGAAAAAAAATTTAAAAACTGAGCACTTGCTTTGCAAACTGATGGAAAATTTCAAGAACGTGGGTTCTATTCCAATCAGATTTAAGTCTGTTGATGAAAAAACATATAGCAAAAATAGTCTTACAAAAATCAAACAATTTTAATCTATTTTAATTTTCTCCACTGATGACGTAGAGGTGGCTACAGACACCATGGTCTGGAATAAATCCACATTAAAAATAATCTTAAGAAATACAATGTTTTCTTCTTCAATCACAAACCCTGAATCAATACAATTAAATAGTTTTGACTCACGCAAAAAAATGCACTCACTACGAATCACTCACGCAAAAAATTGTCTCACTCTCTTATCACGCCGAACAAAAAATTTTAATCACGCTCACTTTCGATCACGAGTAATTGACGTGACCAGCGTCCATCTCTAGTTCTGAACATTAAAGCTGGTAACGCATTTAAGCGGGCATATTTTGGCAATAGCATTTTTAATATTTTTTACGAAATTGTAAGCTTGTAGCATTATTTGTACATTTAGGATGGCAAATGCTTATTGGAAATAAAAAAGTTCTCTCATAAATGAGCCACTGAATATATGAACTTTTTGACGCATTTAAAAGAGAAATATTTTATTAAAATCTTCTGATAAAAGCAAAAAGAGGGATTTATAAAAACTTAGAAATTTAAACATTGTACATTTTTTTTAAAAAGCTATGTCCTAAATTATGAAATCGCCATTTTGATTTCAAAAAATCTGAGTTCGCATTCGTGTTGTGCAATCATTTCCTAGTGATATTTTGAAAAATTAATCAATAATTTAAATATCTTGTCCGCCATATTGGATCGGCTATTTTGAATATTTGATTCTTAAATCAGATTTGGTATTCCAACAACCATCAAAATCAGACAACATAGAAAAAGTCTTAATATTTTATTTGAGGCCATTTTGGATCCGCCATTTTGAATTTAAAAAATCGGAGCTCATATTCGTAATTACTGCCCCTAAATACATCAAAAATTACTAATTTAAGTACAATAAGCCAAGAATTAAAAAATCATATTCGCCATATTGGATCCGCCATTTTGAATTTCAAATCTTTAATTCGAAAATCAGTTTTAACATCCGAAAAACCACTAAAATCGAAGTTTTTGGCCAAAAGAGACACCATATAAAAAATTTTAAATTTAAATTTGTCGCCATATTGGATCCGCCATTTTGAATTTTAAAAGTCTGAGCGCATATTCGTTATTAACGACTCCAAATACATCGATAATGATTATATTAAACACAATAAATAAAGAATTAAAAAATCATGTCCGCCATTTTGAATTTTGAAATTTTTTTTCCAGAATCGTGATCAGCGAGCCTTTAACACCCATATGGCCAAAATTCAGGGATGCTGGCCCACAGTGTACTGGGCAAATAAAAAATCTTAAAGAAAG
This sequence comes from Pegoplata infirma, assembly GCA_963921195.1. Lineage (NCBI taxonomy): Eukaryota > Metazoa > Arthropoda > Insecta > Diptera > Anthomyiidae > Pegoplata > Pegoplata infirma. The sequence continues at coordinate 95,260,312 of OY992538.1, read as the reverse complement.
CCTAGAGATAAGACAGAAATATTACAAATGCTACCAACAATACATCAGAATCGAAATTCTACTCGAACGTGCGATTTTTAAATTTTTCTATATGCCTAAAAGTATGCTTTAATAAAAACAAGTTTATTTTACAACGCTGTAACAAGAAAACATAAAAAATAATACAGAAAGGGAGTTAAAACACCACAATTCAACCGAAAAAAGTAGCATTTTTGGCCGTACCCCTTTCGAATTTGATGAAACTTAGAATATAGTTGGGCCCTTTCCAAAAAATCATAGTGCCAAAATTTTGGACTTATTGTAGTTTTTCTTCCCGAGATATGGGGTCTTGAAAATTGGCAAAATCGTATATATTTGGCAAAAGTGTTCTGAGATAAATAAAGATAACTCGAAAAGTAATAATAATACAGGTCTCGTTCAGGTTGCAAATAATAGGTAATGAGACAGCCTTTAAAATTACATTCCCCAAGATTTTTTTGGAAAAAGGTCAAAGGTCATTGGTTTTATCCTTAATTTTTGAAGAGCTATATCTCAAAAAACGATATTTTTAAAATTTTAGAAAAAATATATGTTATTAAGGGTCACCTATATTACTTAAGATTAAATTTTCAGGATGGAGACTTCATTGGAACTTTTAATATTAATAGAAACATAGTGACAGGAAAGAAAAAGCGGTGTATTTTCCCTTAGAAAAAAAAATATTTTTTTTTGTCATTTAATTCTTGTACCAAAGTTCACTTTCACAGAATGTTTTTGACGTGGTGAGTCCATATATGACCTTTGAACTGGCCTATCGCTATTAGTTTTCGAGATATCTGCATATTAATGTGTGAAAATTGTTAAAGTCTATTGCTGTGTTTTTTTGAACATTTAGGTACATATATCTTGCAAAGTAAGGAGTGAGATCATAAAAATGTTAACACACATAAAGTTAAATAAAAAACAGACTACTGAATTCTAAGACTTCAAACCAAATTTTTATTAAATAAAATTTAATACAAAATCATAACAAAAAACCGCATGGAACTCTAACCACTACGAACAAAGTTATCCACTTTTTCCGGAAACCCTCCCATTAAGGCTTTTATGGTAGTTTCTGTCACCTTTTTAGAGCAGGTGGTCCATCTACGTTTGAAATCTTGCATGTCCTGGGAGACCTTTTTTGTGCCCTTTAATTCATTTTTAACAAGAGCCCAATATCTCTCCACTGGCCTGAGCTCCGGGCAGTTTGGTGGATTTGCCTCTCTTGGTACAAAAACCACATTATTATCATTATACCACTCCAGCGCTTTCTTGCTGTAGTGACAAGATGCTAAATCGGGCCAAAAGTAAGTGGATACATTGTGCTGACTCAAGAACGGAAGAAGTCTCTTCTGCAAACACTCCTTGATATAAATTTCGCTGTTTATAGAGCCAGATGTCACAAATGACTGGCTTCTTTGGCCGCAGCTACATATGGCTTGCCATACTAGGAATTTTTTGGGGAATTTCGTTTGCTTTTTTGACCGAAATTTTTCCGCAACATTTCCTCGAACATCGGAAACATAAAATTCTTGACCAGGGAGCTGCGCAAAATCAGCCAGGACATAAGTTTCGTCGTCCATTACACAACAGTTGTATTTTTTTATAAAATTTGATTTCAATTTTCTAGCTCTGGTTTTGGCCTCCAAATTTTTAAAAGCGTTTCTATCGGGAACTTTTTGAACTTTGTAGGACTTTAGTCCCGCCTTACGTTTCACTTTACGTACAAAAAAGTCTGAGCATTGGGCTAACCGAGCTGTTTTTCTGCCAGATGTGTTAGGAGCTCTCTTAAGGATGCTTTTAACTTTATATGCCTTACCAATGTTACGATAACCAGTCGTTGTTCCTGTTCCCGGCTTCCTTTCAATTGTTAGGTGTTCCAGATACCTTTTTACCACTTTTGAAAATGTTTGGCGGCATACATTAGTTTCTTTGGAAATTTTTTTGTATGTCCATGTTTGGTTTTGTTGAAAATATTTAATTATTTTTGAACGCACTTTTCTTTCATCGTCCATTGTGTAAAAAATTGCAAATTAAAACTCATGATGTAAATTAATTTATTAACTGACATATTTTTAAAATGTAAACTGCCGAAAAAAAAAAAATTTGGAAGCTTTACACCAAAGTTGTAGGCAAAAATGTGTGTTAACATTTTTATGATCTCACTCCTTAATAGCGATAGGCCAGTTCAATCAAAGGTCATATTTGGACTCAGCACGTCAAAAACATTCAGAAAAATTAATTTTGGTACCAGAATTTCAAAGACAAAAAAAATATTTTTTTTTCTAAGGGAAATTACACCGCTTTTTCTTTCATGTCACAATGTTTCTATTAATATTTAAAGTTCCAATAAAGTCTCCATCCTGAAAATTTAAACTTAAGTAGTATAGGTGATTCTTAACAATATATATTTTTTCCAAAATTTTAAAAATATCGTTTTTTGAGGTATAGCTCTCCAAAAATTAAGGTTAAAACCAATGACCTTTGACATTTTTCAAAAAAAATTTCGGTGAATGCCATTTTAAAGGCTGTCTCATTACCTATTATTTGAAGCCTGAATGAGACCTGTATTGTTATTACTTTTCGAGATATCTTTATTTATGTCAGAACACTTCTGCCAAATCTATACGATTTTGTTCATTTTCAAGACCGCATATCTCGAATACTGGAATGACCAGAAGCTTGAAAAATTGGCAAAATCTCTTTTTTGTTAAAGTAAACCCCAGTACTTAATTTCATTAAATTTGGAGGGGGTGCGGTCAACTCGTCGGTTGAAATGAGGTGTTTTAGCTCAAGGTTGTATTTATCAAAGCATAATTTTAGGCGTAGACGAAAATTTAAAAATCGCACCTTCAAGTAGAGTTTCGATCAAAATTCTACTCGAACGTTCGATTTTTGAACAAAAACTTGGAAAGCTTGTACTTATTTAAGTATAATTTTAGGCATTCAGAAAAGTTGGAAATCGCACGTTCGATTAGAATTTCGATTGCTATCGACTCCGGGAATTAGCCCCAGATATGAACACATATGTATGCGAATTAGGATTCGCGGATTTGTGAAGCCATTCTGAATATTTTGGAATGTATTTTTTTTAAGTTTATAAATTACAATTATTCAATATTATTCTTTTGCAAAGCATGATACAAAATCAAATTTTAATTTATATTTAAGCAAAAAAAATATTTATTTAACATTGCATGAGCTGAGTTTCTATATTGTTGTTCTTTCTTTTTTCCCCTCTTTTTTTAAAAAAAATTCGTGTTGTTTTTTTTTGGTTAAAATTTGTTTAATATTTTGTAAATTTTGTTGCGTTTTTTTTTCTTAAATTTATTTATTTTTTTTTGTTTATTGGAATGAAATAAATTTATTTTTAACCACCATAACAAAAAAATATTATAAATAAAACATAATAACATGCACAAACATGCATTACATGAAAAACCAAAAAAAAAATCAAAAACAATACCAAAAATAAACAAAATAGCACCATCACCGAGCTCTTCTTCCACACAAGAACCTAGACTTGATAATGTTTCTCCAACACCAGAATTGTCAGCGGCAGCAGGTGCAGCAACAGCAGCATTAGAAGAAGCAACTACAAGTGGTATTACAAAAATGGAAACAAGTAGTCAGTCAACATTAGGAAATATTGTAAATGATGCTACAGATGTGGAAAGCACAACAGCGAAAGCAACTACTCCAGCACAATTAAATAGTCCAAATGCCAATACAACACCAACAGCAGCAGCAACAAAATCAGCCGATTCAACATTAATAAATGATCTGGCAACATTGTCAACAACAGAAGATGAAGAAGAACAAGAAGGTAAATCACCAAAACCCATAAAGGCAGCTATTAACACATCCGCACCAGTCGAAAGTGCCACAAATTCAACAACCAAAGATGATGTAGATTTGAATAATACAACCACAACAACGACCACGGCAACTGCTGCAAGACCAATTCCTATCCCTAAAGAAGACCATAACAATAAAATCGAACAAATAAATGGCAATGATAAAACGAATGGCAATGCCAATCTGATTTCAACTTCCAAGACTACAACGACATCCACCACCACCACTAGCACAACGACCAATGGCAATAATACAACGATCACGAGTACCACAGATCAGGAAGAAGAATCGAATAAAACAAAATTAGGTAAAGATCTTCACTTAATCAATGATAACAATCTGAATAGTAAAACTAGTAGCAAAATAGTTGAACAAAGTAAAAATCCCTTTGGTGAGGAAGATTTTGATGATGATGAAGATATCTACGAAGTTCCCAAGGGTGAGTAGTATGTTTTAAGTCATATCACAAATAGGTTCTCTAAATCTTCATCATCAAATGTGAAAAAAAACATATAATAATATTGAAATTTGGAACCTAGCTGATGATTTGATGCATATGTAGAATATCTCTGGGATCTGTTGTTTGTGTGTGTAAATGTATATTAGAATTGAGTTATTTTTTTAATTTTTTTATTTTTTTGAAAAAAATTTTGTTATTTTTCACAAACTTTGAAATGATTTTCAGGGGATTCGGAAGGGTGAAATTTTTATACCCTCCACTTAGTGATAGAGGGTATATATAAGTTTGTCATTCCGTTTGTAACTCATCGAAATATCGATCTGGAACCCCATAAAGCATATATATTCATAATGCCCGATCGATTTTAAGACATTCTAGCGATGTCCGTCTGTCTGTCTGTGGATAATGCTGTCGCGGACAAAATATTGCACAGAGATGACTGAAACTTAACATATTTATTGGAAGTTCTCCCGAGAAGTTTGGTATTGCATTTGAGCGATATCGGTTCAGCGGTTCAAAAGTTATGAACGAAAATGTAAGCATACCTCAAAAATTTCAGTACATTCAACATAACCTAAAAATACAAAATGCTTTAATTCGGCTTCTGGTTGCCATATGTGAACATAATTGAACATCATATGGTATTTAAACAAGTACGACATATTTTTTGACAAAAAAGAAAAAAATCGCGGATTTTTTTTTACCAAAATTTTTTTTCGCGGAAATTTTTTTTTAAAAAAAAAAATTTTTTTAAAGTAATTTCCTTTTAAATAAAGTTTTTTGCAATAATCTTTTTGAAGTTGTGGAGGGTATCACTACATTCGGCAAGGCCGAATTTAACTTTCTTACTTGTTTTATTTAACGAGTATAAATAAGTGAAACTTTTCGCTTTTCAACTCTGCAAAATCACAGACCAATTTCAATTTTCTCTACGCTTTCGAAGGCGATGTAGAAAATGGTTTATTACCCACATTTTGAGCAAACAACTTGACCCTAGCGATGTGTAAAACCGTTATCAAACAAATATTCTTTTTGGGCACCCTAAAAAGGGTTGCCCTAAATATTCAGGCCTTTTATCAAGACGAGAATCCCAATTAGTAGAGAGTTCCATACGTCAGTCGAAGATATCAAGTGTACCTCCAAACGTTGAAGCCTTCTTCCAGTAAGTCTTTGACAAGTACAACAAAATATGTTCTGCCGTCTCCTCTATTTCGCAGAATCTGTACGTGTCAGTGTCAGATAAATGTCTTTTCGCTACGAAGTATTCAGTATTCCTAGTTTCCAGTTTACGAAAAGGATCGTTGGTCAGAGCTTTTCGGCATTTCAACTGGAAACTTTGTTTGCTCGACGAAAACGTTCACGTCGCGGCGAAAATGGATGAAAATGTTTTAGTGCTTGCAATGAAGTCATTCATTCTATCGAAGCGCATTTCGGCTAAACCAAGGGATAAATGTTGGTTTAACCAGACTTGCAGGAATGCAGTTAGATCCAAATAGGAAGCGTTTAAAATTTGGTGTAACAATAATAACGCGAATACTGTATTGCTACATAAACAGGCGAAATCGGAGTGTGTAAGAGTACTAAGTCGTAAAAAGCTTGTTTACGAACAGCGTCTTTTGCTGAAGTTCTTTCGGCTCCTCGGGGCAGTAAGACCTTTTGGTCGTTTGGTAACAGAGTCAAGGAAAATTCTAGTTCATCTATCCTGACTCTTTTAAATGTCTACCATGTATGCTGGTCTCTTTTCAAGAAATTCTTTCTTGCCGGAAAGCAACCAACCACAACCGAACTCAATAGGGTATCCCATACTATGCACAGGATATTTTTTCGAGCTCGTGTTAAAAGGGTTCTTGTGGATCTTAACGTAAATAAGTCACCAGGACCGGATGGTATACCAGCACTGGTGCTGAAATAGTACTCTTCGACGTTAGCCCGTCCATTTGTTCATATTTTTATATTGTCGTACCGTGCGGGAGTCTTACACGCTTGTTGGAAGGTTGCCAATCCCCAAAAATGGTGCGGCTAACAACCCTGATAATTGCCACTCAATCACAATATGCTCTGCGCTCTAGAAGGTGATGAAGAGCATGGTGAATTGCCATCTTGTGCGGTATCTGGAGGCTAATTAACTTGTAAACTATCGACAATATGGTTTTTGCAAAACTCATTCTACAGGAGATCTGATGGCGTTCCTTTCAGAACGTTTGAGTCATTCGATCCATCATTTTGCAGCAAATAAAGTAGTTGCTTTGTATATCTCCAAAGCTTTTTTTTTGTATGTGGCACAAAGCGCTCATATATAAGCTTAATGCTTTTGGAGTTGGTATTGACTTCTCTCGATTTATTTCGAGCTTCCTCAGAGATCGTTCTATACGTGTTGTTATAGATGGATTCTCATCAAACGAGTTTCAACTTCAATCAGCACAGAAAAAAATAAAAAAAATATTTGAGTAAATTTTTAATACCATTGAGTAAAAAATTACTCAATTTTGCACCAGTAAACGATTTAATAGTATTGAGTAAATTTTTAATAAAAATTTATTAAATGTTGAATTGAAACAATTAAAAATTTACTCAAAATTTATCTATTTATTTGTTTTTAAGTTTAAAAAAGTTTTAAATTTTTTTACAAAAAAAAAAACAAAAAACTTGTTTTTTCAAACTTCACCAAACATATTTATGTCTCAAAAACATAGGAAAATTTTACAAAGACGATTACAAACTTTCATAGACATACACAAAAAACTATAAACTAAACAAGAATTCAAAAAACTATGAGAATTTAAAAAAAAAAATTAAAAAAAACTATTAAATTATTTACTTAAATTGTTTTTAAAATTTTTAACAAAATTTTTAATTGCGTCAATTAAAGAATTACTCAATTTTTGTTTTTAAATTTAAACAAGTGATTCCTCAAATTTGTTTCCTCCATATTTTTTTCTGTGAGGGGTACCGCAAGATTCTATTCTTCCTCCTACCCTTTTTCCTATTTTTCTTACACTCAAAAAAAAAAACTGTAATGTTAGCAAAAAAAGCTTGTAAACCTACAAGAAAATTTGCTGATTTTGAACCCACAATTTTTTTTGCTAAAGTTAGCAAAAATGTTTTGCCAATAATTAGTTAACAAAAAAATTTTTTTTTTGACACATTTGAGGACCCCATTGGGTTCGGACCCGATAGGTCCAGACCCCGATGGGGTAGACCTAGTTGGGTTCCTTAATAACCGTCATAGTTTTTGATCCAAAATTTGTGTCCGTTTCGCTCTACCTTGCTTAGTTTTTGAGATACGTGATTATAGGGGACCACTGGGGTCTTGAGAATTAAAAAACTCGATAACTTCAAAAATATTACTCGGAGAGCTTTTGACTATTTTGCGGTCTTGTTCTACGTATTGAGGGCTACAAAAATGCTTTTGGACTTTTTGTTGTGTCGGCAATATTTACCAAGATATGAGCATTTTAAAATTTTCGGGAATGCTAACTTTTTTGGATCCAAAGTTAGGGCCCATTTGGGTCCACATATGTGAAGAGGACCCGCGAAAGTATGGAGATTCTAAGAACCAAAAATGCCCTCCATTTTGCTCTATCTGGCTTAGTTTCCGAGATAGAGCCATTTTAAGTTTTCTGAAAATAAAAAAAAATTTACCATTTATTTTTGCTAATGTTAGCAAAAAATCTTGTAAAAATGTTGTCAACTCAATTTCAAATCTTAGCAAAAGAAATTAGTTCAACGTTTGTTTAAAATTGCTAATGTGCTAAATGAAGTTTACAAGAATTTTTTGCTAACATGCTAATCTCAACTAAAAATTTGCTAAAAGTTAGCTAACTAGCATTAGCAAAAAAAAAATTAGTAAATCTACTAACGTATTTTTTTGAGTGTAACGACCTTCTATGTCAAACTTCAAATCCTATCTACTCTTTTGTCATTAATTTTTAGTGTCCGACCGAATACACCTTTTTTGGCCGAAGCCGAATATTCGGCCAAATTTTCACTATTCGGCCAAACCGAAGCCAAAGCCGAATATTAAAAAAAAATGTTTTTAGTTGCAAAAACTCTTAGTAAACTGTTTGTATTTGTGGCTTACTAATGTGATTAAAAGTTAGTTTAGTGTGTTTTTCAACACGTGAGCACAAATATTATACAATTATTCGGTATTCGGCCTATTGGGCCAAAATTGTGGCCGAAGCCGAATAGTGGCCGAATAGTGCTTTTTGGCCGAAGCCGAATATTCAGTCGGACACTATTAATTTTCCTTTGATCGTAGACCACGAATTGTTGAGGTGGAAGGCAAAAGGCAGAATATGAATGAGACATTTAATCAAGACCTGTTGACAATATCTGAGTGGGGTCTTGCTCAAGTTCAATGCATGCACACACCACTCTTTAAGCAAGTTTATGTTGTGTTAAAATGGTGACAAAATCGCTAATGGCATTTCACTCCTCCTTATTTTGAACTTCAGTTCCTAAACAAAAACCTCCCAGTGAAATATTTAACTAATTCTTATAGATTTTTCTTTCTTGAATCCAAATTTGCCATTAATTTTTTCTAGCACATACCGTTTTTGAGATATTTGCTGTTAAAAAGTGGACCACAGTGGTGGTCCACTGTTACAGATTCTTCCAAAAATATGACTTAATTTCATATAAAATGGACCTCCTGATTCATAAACTGCAATTAAAATATTTTCACGTGAAAATCTCGAACGCGAATATCTCGAAAACGGAATATGCTAGTAAACTTTAGATTGCAGTTTTGGAATCGGGAGGTCCAATTTATATGAAATCAAGTCGTATTTGTTGGAAGCAACATAACAGTGGACCCCCTTCCGGGGCAAAATTACAGTTTTTTTTTTTGCCTTTTTAACAACGAATATCTCAAAAACTGTACATGCTTGAAAAAAAATTTATGGTAGATTTGGATTCAGGAGAGCAATATCTATAAAAATCAGTTGAATATTTTACTGGGAGGTTTTTGTTGTCGACCAGTGTACTTTCAGCTTAGGATTTTCGTGTTAAGGATTTTTTAAGTTCAAAATACCCGATTTGGTCACCATTTTAGCACAACCTAAATTTGCTTGAATTTCTAATATTTGACCTTTTGATTTTTAAAGTTTGTGAAAATTTATCTGGGGGCAGGTTATCGGAATCATAAATGATCACAAGTCATACCAAACGAGCGAATTTATTATCATACGTTATAAATTGAATTCGTTCCCGTACTTTTACCTAAATGAAAGCGTTTTTAAGAGAATAAATCAATAAGTGTTAAATGTATTGGAAATTTTTAATCATTTCGTCCGTCCGTTCAATTAAAACGCTCAAAATATTTGGTAGGTTTACCCTGCTGAATGTAGTTGTTTTGCGGCCAACTATTTTTCCGAAAAATTACAAGATTTAAGTAAAAATAATCTCAAAAGCGATAAATTTTATTTTACTTTTTATTATTGGCTTAAATTTTTGGTACCTACAATAACTTAGTAACAATGTGCTCGAGCTTTCATTGGATTTTGTTTTGTAGGTTATGTTTAACAGTTAAAACAAGTACTGTTTTTATTTCGAACTATCATTGGTTTTTCTTTAACTGTTAAATCAACTATCTTTTGTAGTTGTTTTTACTAAAAATGTAAATTACCCAAAAACAACTACAATTGTAATTGATAAAATTAGGTTAACCCTGCTGAATGTAGTTGTTTTGCGGCCAACTATTTTTCCGAAAAATTACAAGATTTAAGTAAAAATAATCTCAAAAGCTATAAATTTTATTTTACTTTTTTATTTTTGGCTTAAATTTTTGCTACCTACAATAATTTAGTAACAATGTGCTCGAGCTTTCATTGGATTTTGTTTTGTAGTTAAGTTTAACAGTTAAAACAAGTACTGTTTTTATTTTGAACCATCATTGGTTTTTCTTTAACTGTTAAAACAACTATCTTTTGTAGTTGTTTTTACTAAAAATGTAAATTACCCAAAAACAACTACAATTGTAATTGATGCATACTGATAAAATTAGGTTAACCCTGCTGAATGTAGTTGTTTTGCGGCCAACTATTTTTCCGAAAAATTACAAGATTTAAGTAAAAATAATCTCAAAAGCTATAAATTTTATTTTACTTTTTTATTTTTGGCTTAAATTTTTGCTACCTACAATAATTTAGTATCAATGTGCTCGAGCTTTCATTGGATTTTGTTTTGTAGTTAAGTTTAACAGTTAAAAAAAGTACTGTTTTTATTTTGAACCATCATTGGTTTTTCTTTAACTGTTAAAACAACTATCTTTTGTAGTTGTTTTAACTAAAAATGTAAATTACCCAAAAACAACTACAATTGTAGTTGATTCATACTGATAAATAATGGTTTGATATAAAAATTTCGATTGTTTATGACTCTGGTAATTATGAACTGTCCATTTTGAAATTGTAAGCTTTTGTAAGAAAACTGTATAGAATTCTAATGGTCGCAAATTATGTACAGTAAGTGTTAATTTAAAATTTTGAGTGGTTGTGGTGTTTTTTATTTCTTTTTTAATTCATTATCATTGGATTTTTTTTAAAGCATTTTTTTATGTTCATTATTTTTGGGTTTTTTATCTCACCTCACCTCATAAAACATCCAAAAAAATGTTTGTTTCTTTTTGTAATATTAATAAATCCAAGATTTTGTAAAAAAATGTCAGTCATTAACAAGGGAAATTTAGTAGAAAACAATTTGTAAAATCATTAATTTTAGAAAATTTTCATATACTGGAAGAATTTTTTATGAATTAATTCATTAGAAGTGAAAAAATTAAATTTTTAATTTGAAATTTAGTTTTTTGCAACCGTCGTTGCAAAGGTTGAATGAAAATTCGACAAATTTAATATCACTTTCACAGCGGTTCTCAGGTTTTAGAAGTTGCACTTAAAATAAAGACTCTGTCCCTCTGAGAAAATATGAAAAATCTGCTGATTTTAGCAAAAAAAAAATCTTGTTTTTTAAGAATTTTTTTGGTTTGTTTTTTTTTTTCTTTTTTCAAAAAATTAACATTTTAAACAGGTTAACTAAACATTTCTTAAAAATTAGCTAAATAATCTGCTGTTATTTTTTTTTTTTAACTTTGCCTATTTTTCATTTTTGTAGTTTTAATAAAATAAAAACTTTCATAATTGTGTTGAAAACGTTATTAGTTCATTTTAATAAGCAATTCAATGATTTAATGAAATAATTCATAAAAAAATTTTCAGTTTCTAACTTTAATACTCATAATTCTAATTGTTAAATATGTTGAGAAATGGTGTAACTCAAATTGACGAAATCAAAGTACTAAAAAAAGGTAATTTTGTATATATTTCACTAAATTTTTAATTCATCATAAAAAATAAATTCATTAAATTAATGAAATTTTTTTCATAACATGTATAATTTTCTTTTTATAAAAATTACACCGCTCTACAAATCTGAGGTTTGTCGCTGCGTTTTGAATAAAACCGAAAAGAGTTTATAGGTTTTGGTCTCCCGATTCCAAAACGGTCACTCAAATTTTTCTATCACGTCACAATTTTTAGAAAATCTCGGATAAAGTGTAAAAAATGGCCCAATTTTGCCATTTTTGAGCGCCTATAAAATAAGATCCTGACATGCGATTGACTTGATATCAAGCTCATTCGAAAGTGCGTAACTTTCTCTTTAAGACAAAATCAAATTTTCTTAGAATTAAATTTTTTATAATGGTGAAAAAATCGTTATACACAAGCGCTTTAAATCTAATATTTACGTATGTATTTGTATGGAAATTTGCTAAAAAGCACTGTGTAAATAAACTAAATATTTAAAAAATGGAAGGTTTTTTGTTAATGATTTTTTACCATTTTAGAAAATTAAATTCCAAGAACATTTTATCACATACTTTCGAATGAGCTTGATACCAAGTAAATCGCATGTAAGGATCTTATATTATAAGCTTTCAAAAAGGGTCCAAAATGGCCTTTTTCGGCACTTTAACCGCGAATTACTCAAAATCCTGACGTGATAGACATATTTGGGTCGTAGATTTGGAATCAGCGCAACAAACACTACCTAAATCAATTACCAGAATCCAATACGCATTTTCGTGTTGAGCTGTGTTATAAATTAAAAAATATTTCCTAAAACCCAAACCACATCGAAGCAGTTTTATTGGCACGGCGCTGTGCACTGGATTTTCATAAATTCTGTAAAACTGCCACAAGATGGTTTGGGCTTAAGAAATAAGACAATAAAATTATTTCTTAGAATATTGAAATTTTTTCATAATATTCATTAAAGATATTCATAATTTGAAAAAAATTACATAAATAAATAAAACGAATAAAAAACAAGTAAGAAAATTATAGTCGGTCACGACCGACCATATGATACCCTATACCAGTGTTTTCCGGAAAATGGGTCTCAAGTCCAAACATGGACCGATTGGATCTATCTTTTGTTATATCTTTATTTAGTGCAGAAAACACACACAGATCAAATTTTAGTGGAATTGGTTTATTTTTTTGCCAATATACCGATTTAACTGAATATCGGTCGAAATTTTAATATGGGGAACTAAGTCCAAAAATGGACCAACTATATTCCAATTTGATTTGGTTAATAAAGTACACGTTTAACACCTAAAAATAAAATTTTTATCAAATATTTCCATTTTTAGGAATTTTGAGGGAATTTTGTGAATATCGGGAGGGTGCTTTGTATGGGGACTACCAGAAGGACTGACCCGATTCCTTTGAAATTTTGAATAATGATTAGTGCATACAAAATTTGATTACCTGTAAAATTTCAAAGCGATATCTAGTAAAATACAGTTATTAGAGTCATTTAAGCCTAATCCAAAGGGGGCGTTTGTATGGGGGCTAGGTCTGAACATGGACCGATTTTTTTCAATATTTAACAAAATATTTTTTAGTTTATTTAACAAAAAAAAAAAATCTTGAAAATTTTCTCGTTGCCCCCCTGAAGCGTTCAAATTGCCCCCCAGTGGGCGAGAATCAAAGGTTGGGAACCATTGCCCTAAAATAACCAAGTTGAATTCTTAACACTTTAAACATAAAATATGTTTTTATTCAAGAAATAATTAAAATAAATGAACTCAAATCAAAAGTACGGTATTTGTTTAGTTTCTGAAAACTACTGATTTCAAAAAATCCTTACTTGCGTGTTTAGATCTAACAACTTTTTTGATTTTTATACCCTCCACTTAGTGATAGAGGGTATATATAAGTTTGTCATTCCGTTTGTAACTCATCGAAATATCGATCTGGGACCCCATAAAATATATATCGTGAACCTATATTCAAAATATGCCAACTCAAATTTGACGGAAATGAGTTTCCGATGGCAAATAGCTCCCCTATGTAATACCTATCTGCCATAAAATTTCAGAGCAAAAAACTAATTTGTTGTCGTTTTACATCCATTTTTGTTATTCTGCTAACTCAAAGTACATATTTTTTTGGTGGAAATAAATGCCAACTCCCATTGTAAATTTCCAAAAATTTTTCAAAAAATTTAAAAAAAAAAATTAGACCACAAATCTTATTGCATTTGACATGCTAAATACGAATCTTGTAAAGATTTTGATATCTAATGACTGGTTCTCGAGATATTGCCATTTTAAAAATATCGGTAAATAGTGTTTGCAAAAAAAAAATTGCTTATATTTATGTAACTTTCAAACTATATATCAGATTGAAACATTATGAATGGGGCAAATAAAGTCAATGATATAAGCTTTCAAAATAGCTGGTTTGGAGTGACCCTATTGCAATACAGCGTGAGTTACAGAGTGTCAAAGTTGACCACCCTGAGATTAAAAGGCTTTCGGAGCTAGTAACTTTTAAAAATATGCAAAGATTTTTAATTTTTTGTTCAGTTTTTGCAATTACCGTACTAAGGATAACAAAAACCAAAAAAAAAAAAATTTTTTAAATTTTTCTAAAAAAAATGTATTTTTATTTTCCGACAAAATATGCCAACTCTAAAAAAATATTTGTTTTTTGATATAGTAATAAATGCCATCTCTGAAAAATATGCAAACAAGTGCAAAATATGAAAATTTTTGCATAGGTAAAAATTGTTTAGAATATTTAAACCATCTTGTGGTACATTGTTTATTTTTGCAATAATACGCGAAATAACTAGTTTTTTAGCTCTCCTGAACAGTAAGCTTTTTCGAGTTGGCATTTATTGAATATAGTTCGACGATATATTCATGATGCCCGATCGATTTTAAGACATTCTAGCGATATCCGTCTGTCTGTCTGTGGAAAATGCTATCACGGACAAAATATTGCACAGAGATGACTGAAACTTAACATATTTATTGGAAGTTCTCCCGAGAAGTTTGGTATGTAAGCACACCTCAAAAATTTCAGTACACTCAACATAACCTAAAAATACAAAATGCTTTAATTCGGCTTCTGATTGACATATGTGAACATAATTGAACACTAAATGGTATTTAAACAAGTACGAACATATTTTTTGACAAAAAAAGAAAAAAATAGCGGATTTTTTTTCGCGGAAATTTTTTTTTCAAATTTTTTTTTTTTTTTTTCAAAAGTAATTTCCTTTTAAATAAAGTTTTTTGCAATAATCTTTTTGAAATTGTGGAGGGTACCACTTTATTCGGCAAGGCCGAATTTAACTTTTTTACTTGTTTCAACTAATTTTTTTCCGTTTTTATATCAAGTGTTTTATTGAGCGGAACATATTTTAAACATTCGTTATGTAAGGTTATCAATGTTTTAAATTTGGGTTATTCGTTATATCAAGCGTAAAATTTTTGAAACGTTCGTTAAATAAGGTAGCCAATGTTAAAATTTTTGCCGTTCGTTATATCGAATATTCGTTAAAGCGAGATTCGTTAAACCGGGCTTTACCTGTAATACTTTTAGGAAAAAAGTACTTTTTTTCTAAAAAAAATACTATATTTTCTTAAAAAATACTTTAAGGAAAAAAGTACTTTTTTTTTTAAATGAGCACGTTTTTCCTGAAAAATTAAGTTTTTTTCTAAAAGGTCTATCTTCTAAAAAAGTATTTTTTTTTCTATTTTTCCTAAAAAAAGTACTTTTTTTCTAAAAAAAAAAAGTAATATTTTTTCTAAAAAAGTACTTTTTTTTCTAAAAAGTACTATTTTTCTAAAAAAGTACTATTTTTCTAAAAAAGTACTATTTTTCTAAAACAGTCCTATTTTTTCTAAAAAATACAGTTTTTTCTAAAAAAAAGTACTATTTTTTTCTAAAAAAAGTACTATTTTTTTCTAAAAAAAGTACCATTTTTCTTAAAAAAGTTTTTTATTTCTTAAAACAATTATTGAAAAAAAAAAAACATCGGCACATTTCTGTCAAATTAAAAATATCAATAATGTTATGAAAAAATATTATAACGGTTATGAAAAAATCATAAATTGGATAAAAATATTTTGAGTAGGTTTTTTCAAGCTCAAGGTCATTATTTCTTTTACTAATTAAAACTACACTCAAAATAATAACTCTGTTAAATTACAGAAAAACTCTGCTAATTTAACAGAGTACACCATACTTTTCCAGCTAACAACATTTCTTGGTAATTTTACTAAAAAGCTCTGTAAAATGATTTTGACAAAAAAACTGTTAATTTACAGAGTTTATAGTATATTATTGGTTAAATATGAAAGATTTTTGACAGAGAAAACTCTGTAATTTTACTTTAAAACTCTGTAAAATGATTTGGACAAAAAAAACTGTTAATTTACACAGTTTCTAGTAAAATATTGGTTAAATAAACCACCATTTAGGAAAGAAAACTATGTAAATTTACATATATTTGTAAAATGCATTTGATGTAAAAAAAAATTAACAGAAAAACCTCTGTAAATTTACAGAGTTTAGTTAAATGCATGTTATTTTGTAAAATTTTTAAATTTTAAAATTTTTTCTGAAGAAAGAATTTTACAACTTTTTTTTGCTACTTTTTCAACTTTTTCTCAAAAAAAAAAATATACAGATAAAATTTTGATGTTTGGTAACAAAAACAAAAACTACTCAAAACAGAAAACTTTTTTGGTTATAAAAAATACGAAGTATTTTGCTTAAATCTGTATTTAAGCAGAAAACTGTGTTTATTATCTGTAAAATTAAGATTACAAAATAAAAAGTAATATAAGAGAGGAAACTTTGCTTTTTTGTCTCAACGAAATACAAAGTATTTTCTTTTAATCTGTATTTTGACAGAAAACTCTGTCAAATATCTGTTAAATTGAGATTACAGTCATTTTACAGAGTATTTTACAGAGTTATTATTTTGAGTGTATGATATGACGATCGTGATCTTTCTACGATGGTACAATTTGCGTCTTTTAATTCTCAATGGGAGTAGAGTCGATTATGTATTAATATTTTAGTTTGATCATAAAGGAAATAATGACCTCGATCTAGAATAAACCTACACTGAAAATAATAACTCTGTTAAATTACAGAAAAACTCTGCTAATTTAACAGAGAACACCATACTTTTCCAGCTAACAACATTTCTTGGTAATTTTACTAAAAAACTCTGTAAAATGATTTTAACAGAAAAAAACTGTTAATTTACAGAGTTTATAGTAAAATATTGGTTAAATATGAAAGCTTTTTTAAAGAGAAAACTCTGTAATTTTACTATAAAACTCTGTAAAATGATTTGAACACAAAAAAAAACTGATAATTTACAGAGTTTCTAGTAAAATATTGGTTAAATAAACCACCTTTTAGCAAAGAAAACTATGTAAATTTACATATATTTGTATAATACATTTGATGAAAAAAAAAAATTACAGAAAAAACTCTGTAAATTTACAGAGTTTAGTAAAATGCATGTTATTTTGTAAAATTTTTATAAGATTCCTGAAAAAAAAAATTTTTATAGCTTTTTTTTGCTACTTTTTCAACTTCTTCTCAAAAAAAAAATACAGATAAAATTTTGATGTTTGGTAACAAAAACAAAAACTACTCAAAACTGAAAACTTTTTTGTTTATAAAAAAATACGAAGTATTTTGCTTAAATCTGTATTTTAGCAGAAAACTCTGTTAATTATCTGTAAAATTAAGATTACAAAGTAAAAAGTAATATAACAGAGGAAACTTTGTTTTTTTGTCACAACAAAATACAAAGTATTTTCTTTAAATCTGTATTTTGACAGAAAACTCTGTCAAATATCTGTTGAATTGGGATTACAGTCATTTTACAGAGTATTTTACAGAGTTATTATTTTGAGTGTACTCAAAATATATTATTTTAAAGGTCGAATAAAATAATTTTTTTCAATTTTTATTTTTTAATAAAAATTAATCAGAATTTGATAAAAAAAAATTATAAATATAATAAAAAATTCCGTAGATGTTAAAACATTTTTTATTTTATGAATCATTTTCATTTGATGATAAATTTTCTTAAATCAGTAATATCAATTTCCCAGTCGGCAAAAAAATCACACCTGACATACTGCTTACTCTCCCTTTATAAAATTGCTGACATCTTCATACAATTTTTCAAAATGTCATCAATGACATGTCAGCAGTTGGTCAGCAGATGTTTAAACGAATTGTTAGTGGCCACCGATACTGGTGGACACTGCTGACCAACTGCTGACATGTCATTGATGACATTTTGAAAAATTGTATGAAGGGTGTGGTTTTATTTTGCCAACTGGGTTGATGAACAAATCAATCATTTTATGAACTTTAAATGAATCTTTTCAAAATAGTAATACTTTCTTTATCCGTTTTAGAATTTTAAGCTAAAAAGAAAGTTATGATTTAATAAGCTTAGCCCTTCAGATAGTGCGAATTGTGAATACCACGTGCTATGAAATTTTTCGTAAGATTTATGAAATTTTTTATACAATTTATGAAAAAATAGCTAGCTTTACTTTTTGTATGTTAACAAAATATCATATTGTTTATGAAAAAAAATTATAAATTTGATGAAAAAATATCATAATGAAAAATTGTTAGAAAATTTGTTTATGAATTTTATGAACCATTTTTATAAAAAACAAGTAGAAAAGTTAAATTCGACTTGGCCGAATCTATGAATACCCTCCACAATATTAACCGAGGTTGAGACTAAACTTAATGTATGTATTTGCATATTTGTTTTTCGAACTGATAATAATGCGTAATTTTAAGTCTCTATATACATATTTTTTACTCCTAATAATATAAACAACAACAACAAACAAAACATGGCAATGCATTTTTAGTTACTAGTTAAATAACACTAACTACAGAATAAAAAAATTGATACAAGAAAACAACAACTATAAAATGCACGCAAAATGGCGTTGTTTATACTTTAACTCACCTCAATATTGACAAACAAGACAAAAAACTAACGGCTTTTTTTTCTGACTACACTACAACAACAACGATAATATAAATGCAATTACCTAAAAAACAAAAGTTAAATTCGACTTGACCGAATTTATGTATGCATACAATGCCCGTTTAGTAATAGTAAGTGAAAAAAGTAGCAATTTTAATTTGAAATATTTTATTTTGAATAAAAACCTTTTTTGAGTCATTTTTGAAAAAAAAAAATAAAAAAATTTTTTTGAGTGTAAAATTTTTTCGATTGTATTTTTTTTTTTTTTTTGTGTAAATATGTTATTGACTGACAAAAATACTTTTTAAAATATTTTTCTGGCTTACCAATGTTTTTTAGCTTGTTTACCGTTTTTTTCACCACGTGGTTTACGGTGGATCCAATCTGAAATTCACGGTTTTCTTAATAACTTTTGAACCACTGAACCGATTTTGCTGAAATTCAAAACCAAACAGACTTGCAGAACGACAAATATATATGCTAAGCTTCAGCACCCTCAGAATTGTCTTTCAAAAGTTAGAGTGGTTTTAATCTCGTAAATTCGAAAAATACCCATGCCTAAATTTACTATTTTGCTCATAACTTTTGAACCACTGGACCGATTTCGCTGGATTGCAATACCAACCTGACCCGGTAAATGGTCAACATATATGTCAAACTTCAGGAGCCTCTGTAAAGTCTTTCAAAAGTTAGCGTGTTTTCAACGGACAGACAGACAGACGGACGGACGGACGGACGGACGGACGGACGGACATCGCTAGATCGACTTAAAATCGATCAAGGATCATGAATATATATACTTTATGGGGTCCTAGACCAATATTTCGATGTGTTACAAACGGAATGACAAACTTATATATACCCTCTATCACTAGAGTGGAGGGTATAAAAAATCATTAATTTAATGAAAAAATCATACGTATTTTAAAATTAATTTTAATGACAAAATTTCTATCTTTCAGCAAAGATAAAAAAATTCAATAAAATTATGCAAAATATTCTTTTAGTTCATTTCAAATTATTTTCAAATATCATTTTCATTTTTTTTTTTTATCCAGCTCATTATATTTTCTTTCATTCAATTTTTCATAAATTTCATCAATTCATTTTTAAATTATTTAAGTACACACAAAAACCAACTTTTTCAAAAAAAAAAAAAAAAAAAAAAAAACTAAAAGGTTTTTTAACAACAAATGTTTTTTGCTAAATCAACTTTAAAAAGTTGCCAGCATGACTGTTTTTTTTTTTTTTGTTGTCTAATTTACTAAAACCGAAATTGTATGATACAATTTTTTAAAGAATATGCTTTTAAATGTTTTGCCAATTTTTTTTTATTTTTTTGTCTGTTGATTTTTCAATTAAACTGTTTTTTTTTTCGATTTATAATGCACAATTAATTTTATGTTTCGTTTTTTGTTTCTTTTAAATTTAGATGCTACTACCACTGATTTGCCACCAGGTGTTCTTTATCGTGTCAAGGCTACCTATGGCTATGTCAAGGAAGATGTGGACGAATTGAGTTTTGAAGTTGGAGATATTATTCGTGTTATTGAATATGATGATCCTGAAGACCAGGTAGAAGATATTTTTTTGTTATGGCTAAACTTTGTAATTTGTTTTTAAGACTACACCATTTACAGATGTAATTCGAAAAAAAATCAATTTTAATTCAAAGATTCTACTTGTAATTTAAAGATTCTATTTGTTATTCGAAGATTACATTTGTAATGTCAGTATTCCATTTGTTATTCAAAGATTACCATTTGTAATTCCAAGATTCTACTTGCTATTACACTAAAAAAAAAACTGTAATGTTAGCAAAAACAGCTTGTAAACCTACAAGAATATTTGCTGATTTTGAACCCACCATTTTTTGGGTAAAACTAGCAAAATTGTTTTGCCAAAAATTAGTTAACTTAAATCTTTTTTATTTCAACTTAGTTTATACACATTTGAGGACCCCATTGGGTTCGGACCCGATAGGTCCAGACCCCGATGGGCCTAGACCTAGTTGGGTTCCTTAAAAATCGTCATAGTTTCATCGTTTCGCTCTACCTTGCTTAGTTTTTGAAATACGTGATTTTAGGGGACCACCGGGGTTTTGAGAATTACAAAACTCGATAACTTTAAAAATATTACTCGGAGAGCTTTTGATTATTTTGCGGTCTTGTTCTACTTGTTGAGAGCTACAAAAATGCTTTTGGACTTTTTGTTGTGTCGGCACTATTTACCGAGATATGAGCATTTTAAAATTTTCGGGAATGCTAACTTTTTTAGATCCAAAGTTAGGACCCATTAGGGTCCACAAAAACGGCCTCCATTTTGCTCTATCTGGCTTAGTTTCCGAGATAGCGCCATTTTAAGTTTTCTGAAAATAAAAAAAAAATTTACCATTTATTTTTGCTAATATTAGCAAAAAAGCTTGTAAAAATTTGGTCAACTCAATTTTAAATTTAGCAAAAAAAAATTAGTTCAAATTTTGTTTAAAATTGCTAATGCGCTAAATAAAGTTTACAAGATATTTTTGCTAACATGCTAATCTCAACTAAAAATTTGCTAAAAGTTAGCTAACCAGCATTAGCAAAAAAAAATTAGTAAATCTACTAATGTATTATTTTGAGTGTAGAAAATTCCATTTGTAATTCGAAAATTCCATTTGTAATTCGAAAATTTCAATTGTAATTCGAAAAGGATCAATTGAAATTCAGTTGATTTGTTTCGAATTACAATAGAATCTTCGAATTAAAATTAGATTTTTTTAATTACAAATAAAATATTCGAATTACAAGTATAATTTTCAAATTATAAATGGAATCTTCGAATTACAAGTAGAGTCTTTAAATTACAAATAATATTTTTCGATTAACATCTGTAAATGGTGTAGATTGTTTTGTCTGAAAACTACATGTTTTGTCAGTAAACTACATGTTTATTTGTGTAAGCAAACGTATTTATGCTTATTGCGGTAACTAAATTATTTTGAACATAGAGTCTTACGGCCATATTCAAAATAAACAAGTGAGAGTGTTAAATTCGGCTGTGCCGAATCTTTTATACCCTGCAACTCCAAAAAAAGGGGCGTCTTTTTTTTTTTTGGGGGGGGGGGGGGGGGTTTCGGTGGTTGGAGACAACCTTCCTGGATCCAACTACAGGACTTTAAACTTCTTCTAACATAAAAAATGCTTCATTTGCTAAGCAAAAGTACAAAAAATCCAAAAAAAAATGGCGTTTGGTTGGTTTAGTTCTTAAAGGGGGAACTTTTTCCCCCGTGGTCCAATTTTTCCCATCTCCGAACTTAAGCCTATGACCATTAGACATATTCGTGCCAAATTTCAGGAGTCTTGCTCTTTTATTTTGGACTGTATCGTGTCCTCCACAGACGGACGAACAGACAGACAGACGGACATCGGTAGAATGTCTTAGAATCGATCACTGATCAATAATACATATGAGGCATTCCACACCAACTGTTCCACTACAGAAAAACCATAGTGGTTTCAATGGGATATCATTTGCAAAGTATTCGCTCTTAGGGTACTATTAAATAACAAAAATAAAATTTAAGTTTTTTCAAAAAGTGGGCCTTGTAGGCGTGGTCAAAAATTGAAAATATCTAACTTTTTTGCCTGAGCATCTTTATTTCAATATTTATGCAAATTAAATGAAACACAGTAAAGTCTTTAAGACAAAAGTTTTTTATAGATTTTTGTATGGGCTATCGATTAAAAAAATAATAATTGGAAAATTTTCAGAAGAAGTTCTGAATTTTTTAAATTTAAACTTAAACTTTATTTATCAAAAAACATGCCGCAATTTTATTTTTTTTTTTTTTTAATTTTTTAAAAAAAGGTTAAAGGACTTTTCTATCTGTTCTGAAATTTTCAGAGATGTGTTTTGCCTTGTTTTCGAGAAATCAAATGTCAAAGATTGCAATACGCTAATTTTATACAATAATGGTGTATAAAACGTGTGCGTATGAGTAATATCAATACTTAAAAAATATTTTAAGAGGCGATGGGAGCGTGAGTGAGTTTTTTTTACGATCACGCACGCTAATGAAAGAAAAAAAAATATTCAAGCACGATGTTTTATTTTACTCACTCCAACCACTGTATGGGGGATACAGTGGTTGGAGGGTATAAAAACGAGTACCTAACATCAAGAGTTGCCACGAATATGTCTTGTGTTCATAGGCTGGTAAAGTTATTAGATGGACGAAATCGGACCAGGAAGAAGCTTCCCTTTTTAAAGATTTAAACCTCTGAAGACGCAAACTTGGACCTAGAAGACGTACAAATTTTAAATTTTTCCGTTCGTTCCTTTTTTAAATTTTTGTGGGTATGAAAGATTCAGCACTGTCAAATTTAACACTCTCAATTGTTTTTTTGTACTTTTGTTAAACAAATGGAACATTTTTATGCCAGAAGAAGTTCAGACTTGTGGAGTAATTTTGGTGAAAAAATTTGTTTTTTTTTTTTATGAAAACATAAAAATGTTAAATGAAAAAAAATGTTGATAAAGAAAAAAAATTTTGATGAAAAAAAAAAATTTTGATAAAAAAAATTTTGATGAGGAAATAAAAATTGACAAAGAAATAAAATTTTAAAGAAAAATTTTTTTTGATTAAAAAAAATAATATTTTTTTTTTTTATTAAAAAAAATTTATGAAAAAAATAATGAAAAAATTTTTCGGTGAAAAAAAAATTATGAAAAAAGGAATGAAAAAAAAAATTTGCTAAAAAATTATTATGTTACGTTTTATTCACCAGCTGGTGAAAAACTTTTTTATTCACCTGCAGGTGAATTATTATACAAGTTACAAACCTTGTTAGTTTTAAGAAAATGAAAACAATAATTCTTATTTTAGTGACTTAAAATTTTTTGCGTAGTGCTATTTTAAACCTGTGTCATGGGTCCTTTATGCGGCATTTATGTCAAAATACTTTTTTTCAAATTTAAAAGATTTCCCCATTTTGCAAGACCTCATAACTAGAAGCCATATATGGGACTACCCAGGCAGAAAAATACAAACGGGAAAGCGGTGGCAAAGTACCTTTCATGGTCGCTTGTGTGCTGGGAAAGCATCACAGTTTAGTACTCCCCCAGCGTCCAAAATGATAACCACGGTAAACGGTATGCCGTTGCTATTTTAAAGCGCTTTGAAAGCGCTGTAAAATCAAAAAATATGGTACTATTATAGCACTTTTAGAACAAAAAAATGGGACGCATCAAAATTGTATAAGACACAACTTTTTTTGGTGTTTATTTGAATAAAGATATGTATTAAATTAGGATACAAAATTTATTGACTAATTTATTAGGATAAAAAAATTTTGGACAAACTTTGAAATATTTTCTAAGTCCCGAAAAAAATTTGTTTGTAGTTTTCTATGCGTTTTGGAATAAAAAATTTATTAAAAATGCTTCTAGGAAAATTTTTGGAAAAGTCCCGAAAAAAATGGTGTATTGAACCGAATCGGGAAGTGTTCCAAAGGGATAGGCCCAGTGACATTTCACTTGTGATGTATCCGGAGTTTAAGACAATTCCTCACGAAAGAAACAGGTGTTTTTACATAAAAGGTATCAAGTTTGTAATATGTAGGTCATTGTGTCTAATACCCTATTCACACTTACAGTTTTAAATCGTTTTTAGCAATTAGTTTTAGCATTTTCTGTCAATATACTGTAATAGCATAAAGGAAGTGCTAAAAATATTGCTGCTAAAAACGATTTAAAACTGTAATGTGAATAGGGTATAATACCCTATTCACACTTACAGTTTTAAATCGTTTTTAGCAATTATTTTTAGCATTTTCTGTCAATATATTGTAATAGAATAAAGAAGGTGCTAAAAATATTGCTGCTAAAAACGATTTAAAACTGTACGTGTGAATAGGGTATAATACCCTATAGTTTTAAACCGTTTTTAGAAATTATTTTTAGCATTTTCTGTCAATATGCTGTAATAGAATAAAGAAAGTGCTAAAAATATTGCTGCTAATAACGATTTAAAACTGTACGTGTGAATAGGGTATAAGTGGACATATCACGAGAACTATTAAGGACCGGTCTTTTATCCTGCAGGGAAATAAAAAATATTCCAGTTGTTACGAAATTAATAAATTTAAATAAAAAATTTATGCTTTGAACGAAATTAAAAAGAAAAACATTGGCAAAGCGCTTGCAAAGCACTTTTTCGAATTCATACTACCTTCTACACAAAAAATAAAGTGCTTTGCCGAGACTTTTTCTTTGGAACGGTTGGCAGTTTCTGCCTGGGTATTTAAATAAATCATACATGGGAATTTTTAATTGACATTGAATTTTCATCGGCATTAGTTGAAACTAGAGATGGGCACATGAGCAGATTAGAGCGTGATTCACGTGATTCACGCGTGAGTGTGCCTGAATTCAATTTTACTCACGTGATTGCGAGTGGAGAAAAAAATTACGTGAGTGAGTGTGCGTGAGTAAGATTTTGGCGTGAGTGAGTTGATTTTTTTGCGTGAGTTTGCGTGATTTATTTTCTCATCATATTTCCTTTCGTACCAAAAAAGGTACAAAAAAAAATTTTAAAATTTGGCTTAACTAAATATTTCATTCCAAAAATAGCAAAAAAAAATTTAAAATTTCGCTGAACTTTAAATTTTGCTGAAAATTTTGAAAGATTTTTCAAAATTTTAGTTTTTGATTTTTTTTTTTGTATAAATAAAAGTTTCGTGAGTGTGAGTCAATGTGAGTGTGAGTGAAGCTTGTGAGAGTGCACGTAATGTGAGTTGTATGAAATTTACTCACGTGATTGTGAGTGAGCGTGAGTATAAAAAATATGCTCGTTAGTGAGTGTGTGTGATTCAAAAATTACTGTCGTGAGCGTGAGTGAGTGTGAGTCAAAAATCACTCACGCGCCTATCTCTAGTTGAAACTAATGAAAATCTATACGAAATCCAAGACTTGTTCTATACAAAATCCAAGACTTTTTCTATACGAAAAATGTCTCAGAAGCTGAGACTTTTTCTATACGAAAAATATCCCAGAATCTGATCCTTTCTCTATACGAAAAATGTCTCAGAATCTGAGACTTTTTCTATACGAAAAATGTCTCAAAATCTAAGACTTTCAATATGAAAAATATCTCAGAATCTGCGACTTTTTCTATAAATATGAAAAATGCAATGAAAAAGAGTTTATTCTGATTCGAGGCCTTTTCATGTTCCCCATTATGAATTAACATAACAAGTACTTATGATAACTCTACTTTCTTTATTAGGATATTCTCCCATTAAATACTCATAGAGTTTCTTGCTTTCAAAAATTTTGGCAATTTTCAGGAATGAATTGACGATCGTTTCGGGGGTGTTCCAATTCCCCCATCATCAGAATTCTTTACTAATTTTTATTAGAATAAATAACTAATTTTTATTATTTAATAAAAATTAAAACACACTTG
The DNA here is from genome assembly GCA_963921195.1 of Pegoplata infirma. NCBI lineage: Eukaryota > Metazoa > Arthropoda > Insecta > Diptera > Anthomyiidae > Pegoplata > Pegoplata infirma. The sequence continues at coordinate 95,234,177 of OY992538.1, read as the reverse complement.
GTAACCCTCTTGATACGAGAGAATTTGTTTTCTATAACAGAAGGCAAAAACAAAAACTGTATTTAACAACTACCGAAGGTAGTATATGCAGTAACCAAAAAAACTTGCTTTCAAATTATATTTGGTGTAATGCTGGTGGAACTTCGAAAATCATATTTGCTTTCTCACTAACAATAAGTTGAGATTATTTAGAATATGAATATTTGATGTTTGCATGCTAACAGTATTACCTTATTTTCTAAAGAATTCTGATGATGGGGGAATTGGAACACCCCCGAAACGATCGTCAATTCATTCCTGAAAATTGCCAAAATTTTTGAAAGCAAGAAACTCTATGAGTATTTAATGGGAGAATATCCTAATAAAGAAAGTAGAGTTATCATAAGTACTTGTTATGTTAATTCATAATGGGGAACATGAAAAGGCCTCGAATCAGAATAAACTCTTTTTCATTGCACAATTAAAAGGTCGAATAAATAACTAATTTTTATTATTTAATAAAAATTAAAACACACTCAATATGAAATATGTCTCAAAATCTGAGACTTTTTCTATACGAAAATGCCTCAGAATCTGAGAGAAATGTCTCAGAATCTGAGACTTTTTCTATACGAAAAATGTCTCCAATCTGAGACTTTTTCTATACGAAAAATCTCTCAGACTCTGAGACTTTTTTTATACGAAAAATGTCTCAGAATCTGAGACTTTTTTTATACTTACAAGAAATGTCTCAGAATCGGAGACTTTTTCTATACGAAAAATGTCTCAAAATCTCAGACTTTTTCTTTACGAAAAATGTCTCAGAATCTGAGACTTTTTCTATACGAAATATGTCTCAAAATGTAAGACTTTCTATATGAAAAATTTTTTAGAATCTGAGACTTTTTCTATATGAAAAATGTCTCAAAATCTGAGACTTTTTCTATACGAGAAATGTCTCAGAATCTGAGACTTTTTCTATACGAAAAATATCTCCAATCTGAGACTTTTTCTATACGAAAAATGTCGCAGAATCTGAGACTTTTTCTATACGAAAAATGTCTCAGAATTTGAGACTTTTTCTATACGAAAAATGTCGCAGAATCTGAGACTTTTTCTATACGAAAAAAAGTCTTAGAATTTGAGACTTTTTCTATACGAAAAAAAGTCTCAGAATTTGATACTTTTTCTATACGAAAAATATCGCAGAATCTGAGACTTTCTATACGCAAAAATGTCTCAGAATCTGAAACTTTTTCTATACGAAAAATGTTTCCAATCTGAGACTTTTTCAATGAGAATCTGCTATGACAAGGGAAGTATCTCAACCCTTATGAACCGATTTGAATGAAACTTAAAATTTTTATAAAAGAGACAATTCTAAGTTTGGGGTGTCTCGGCTTATCGGCCAAATCGGGGATTTAGGGGTTCAAAAAAATGGGTAATTTTTTTTTTTTTTTTATTGTTCAAGCCTTTTCTTCCTTAGAAACTATATGTTTCCATATGAGAAGAAAGGTTTTTTAATGCCAAAGTGACATAATCTTGTAAAAATTAGGCTTCGTTAAATTTATTTTCATGAAAATTTGTAAATTTTGGGGGTATTTATGTAGATAATCTTTCGATATCCATATAAATACGAAATAGTCTTTATTAAATTTAATTCGACATGTATTTTTGCTTTAGACGATATTTCTGTTAGCTCGGGAGTTATCGAAATTTTCCCGAAGGTCCACATTGTTTCATAAGGGAACAACGAAAATTTTAAACACTGATATGGCCGATAAGCCGAGACACCTCAACCTTAAAATCATCTCTTTTATATATATTTTAAGTTTCAGGCAAATCGGTTCTATACGAAAAATGTCTCAGAATCTGAGACATTTTCTTTACGAAAAATGTATTAAGAATGGAAAATGTTTATTGGCATTTAGGGCATCGTGAGGTCGGGGTCCTGGGCACGTGCCCAATGTGCCCTATTGGTTAAAACGGTACTGGTTTCAACTAATGCCAATTAAAATTTAATGCCAATTTAAAATTTTCATGTATGCCAGAAGCCCCAAAAATTGGCACAATCTCTCTTTTGTAAAAGTTAACTCCAATATCGATTGTCAAATTAATTTTGAATTCTCTCAAATATTTAAAACTGAACTGCCCAGTTGGCAAAATAAAGTTACACCTGACATACTGCTGACACTCCCTTTATGAAATCGCTGACTCTTCATACAATTTTTCAAAATGTCATCAATGACATGTCAGCAGTTGGTCAGCAGTGTCCACCAGTATCGGTGGCCACTAAGAATTCGTTTAAACAAACGCTGACCAACTGCTGACATGTCATTGATGACATTTTGAAAAATTGTATGAAGATGTCAGCAGTATGTCAGGGGTTAATTTTTTTTTGCCGACTGGGTGGTTATTAGTGACCGACCGAATACACCTTTTTTGGCCGAAGACGAATATTCGGGCAAATTTTCACTATTCGGCCGAAACCGAAGCCGAATATTCAAAAAAATTATTTATTTAGTAAAAACAAGAAAAAAAGTAAAACTCGACTTCGCGGAATACACAAATGAACAGTTCATCCGAATAAGGACGAATAGACCATTTGTATAATTTTACAAATGACTATAAAAACGCAGGAAACGGTTTAAAACTTATATTTTTGTGAACTTTTTTGCATTAATGGATTAGTGCATTATGCAAAAATGTTGGAAAAAATATTAGTTTTTAGCCGTTTCCTGCGTTTTTATCGTCATATGTAAAATAATACAAATGGTCTGTCTATTCATCCTTATTCGCATGAACTGTTCAAATGTATAAAAATGTTGTTCAGAACGATTTATTTTTAACAAAAAACTTTTTTTTAGGTATTTTTGTAAATAATTTTTTTTTTTTGCGGAAATTTTTCGATCGAAAAATTTGTTTGAGTGCAAAATCTTGTTTAAGCTGCAAAAACAGTTAATAAAATGTTTTTGTGGCTTACTAATATGATTCAAAGTGAGTTTAGTGTGTTTTTCAACACGCGAGTACAAATTTTTTACAATTATTCGGTACTCGGCCATATTTGGCCAGAAATGTAGCCGAAGCCGAATAGTACTTTTTGGCCGAAGACTAAGCCGAAGCCGAATATTCGGTCGGTTAGGTTAGGTTGTAAGTGGCTGCTGACGTTTTACGTCAACACACGTAGACTCTGAGGTCCATTGTGATACCACTGGACCGTAATAGGTTTCCCTACTAGTCCCTGTCGTTAAACCAGTTTGAGCTTCTTATGAAACTCCTTAGATATTGAATTTTGACATCCGACAAATCAGAAAGATCGTACAGCTCCCTAGATCCCAGTGAAGCAAGTCTCTGTCCAGAAAGTGCCGGGCAATGGCAAATAAAGTGTTCGATAGTTTCCAACTCCTCTTCATCTATGCAACTTCGGCAAAAGTCATTCGACGGCACATTTAACCGCTCTGCGTGCTTCCCTTTAAGACAGTGTCCGGTAATTATTGAAACCACCGTCGAAATCTCTCCTCTTGGAAGCGATATCAGCTCACTTGTGCGCCCCTGATTAAGAGAAGGCCAAATCAGTCGTGTTGTCTCACACGTCCATCCATTTGCACATCTTTGATTGGTCTCCGTCGCAGAACAAAGCCGTAGGTTTTGCTTGCAAGTTTCTAGAGGCATACCAACACATTCCAATTCTGTTGGAACCTGTAAGGTAGATCCTAGTCTTGCAAGCTCATCGGCTTTGCAATTCCCTGGAATGTTTCTGTGCCCTGGGACCCATATGAGTCGTATGTTAAACTGCTTGGCCATCTCATTTAAAGACGTGCGGCAGTTAAGGGCAGATCTTGTTTTCAGAAACATTGAATCCAGGGACTTGACCGCGGCTTGACTGTCAGTATAGATGTTGACTGCGGTTGTAGACAAGACATTGCAGCTCAATCAGTCAGCCACTTCCTTTATTGCCAGCATCTCTGCCTGGTAAATACTGCAATGCATGGACGTATACAGGGGGTGGGCACAGGGGGCACGTGCCCCCCCTTTCGATTTGAAAAATTTAAAAATTTTAAAACACATAAAAGCATTATACAAAATAAAACTCACAAGTTTCTAAATATTTTTAGAAGAAGAGATTTTATTTCTTTTTTTTATAAGAACTCTAGAGTTTGAAATACTTTCGTTTCTAAAAAGTCATTTATACCGCAAAATCAGTAAAATATGATAAAAAAAACACATAATATTACTTTTATTTAATAAAAATTAGGCATAAGAATCATGAAAATTAATTTCTGCAAAACAATTTTCAAACAAAAGGATAAGGGAAGTATCTCAACCTTTATGAACCAACCGATTTCCCTGAAACTTAAAAGACGATTTGAAATTTACACATTTTCATAAATAAAAATATTTACCGAAGCCAAATTTTTACAAGGTTGTTCCCCCGTTGAATAGGCATTAAAAAAAAGTTATTATCATATGGAAACATCATATAGTTTCTTAGAAGAAATGGCTCAAAAGTCCAAAATTCGCCATTTTTTACCCATTTTTTAACCCCAAAATTCCCGATGTGGTCAATGAGCCGAGACACCACAACCTTAGAATTGTTTCTTTTATATGAGGGTTCGTCAACTATTTAAACACAGGTTTTTGTGGTCGTTTAAGAAGAATCTGAAGTTGGAATTTTAAAATTCAAAATTAAGGATCCAACATGGTGATATTTTTTTTTTTAAATATTTTTCTTAAGCGACTCCAAGAACCAGTGCATGAAGAATTTTAAGCAAATCTGTAATATTTTTACAAAATTAGGCGCCATATTGGATCCGCCATAATGAAAGTCAAAACCGCTACTCGGCATTTAAAACCAAATATTTTTAAGTAATTTCCAAAACTTTCTAAAAAATTTTTAAGCCCATACCAATTTTGGAAAGAAGGATCATAAAAGTTTTAACTTTCCAGACGAAAATCGTGTTGGGGGGGGGGGGGGGGGGTAATTGGTGAAGTTAAAAACAAATATTAATAGGCGATGACGAAAAAAATTTTGGGAATTGTGCCCCCCCGTTTTCAAATTCCTGGATACGTCGCTGCTGCAATGATCTGGCAATCTTCGAGCCAGGCTCAATCCAAGCTCTTGCGAATAGACTCCAAAGCCCACTTGTTCGTACAGCCTCGATCCATCTGTGTAAAAATTTATGGTGGCTCCACTACCTGGAATGTCCCCCATTAAAGACTCCCTGGATGGTATCATAGTGGTAAAGTGGCGCTCAAAGAGGCTCGAAGAGGGAGCACAGTCCACATTTTGTGGTATTGTTATCTTCAAGATCGCGCTATGGCCACAATCGCTGCTCCTCCATTGCAGCGTGCTATTAAGTCGAATTGCCGACGCAGCCGCATACTGCCTACCCAATATGTCCAATGGTATCAGGTGAAGGAGGATTTCTAATGCAGCCGTAGGTGTATTACGAAGAGCACCAGTGATGCACATCGACGCCATTCTCTGTACCTTCGTGATAAAGACAGAGTTCGCTTTTGTTTCTAAAGCAGGCCACCAGACAATGATTCCATACAGCAAAATTGGACGCACCACTGCTGTATAGGTCCAATTATCGTTTTCCAATGGCCCTTTTACAGGAATATAAAGCAATCGTTGCTTTTCGTTCCTCAATGTTACGCCTGAAATTCAACTTCCTATCTAGAAATACTCCAAGATACTTGGCTCCATCTGAGAAAGTGATTTCAGTGCCGTCCAGAGAAATAGGATCAAAAGCAGGAATCTTATTTTTCCTTGTAAACAAAACAAACTCTGTTTTACTTGGATTAACTCCTAGACCACAGTCTCTTGCCCATTTAGACAGATCTTTCAGAGAACCCTGAAGAATGTCCCTCAATGTTGGCAGATGCTTCCCCTCTACCGCTATCGCGACATCGTCAGCATATGCGACAACATGACAACCACGTGCTTCTAGAGATAGCAGCATTGAATTCAGTGCCAGGTTCCAAAGAGGCGGCGAAAGAACACCTCCTTGTGGTGTGCCCCTATTAACAAATCGAGATATGACGAACGCTCCCAATTCAGACGTTATACGTCTATTGGCAAGTAGGTTTTCCACCATTAAAACGATTCCACGCTTTACTCCTAGACCAGACAATGCCAAAATTATCGAGTCTGGGATGACATTATTAAAAGCCCCCTCTATATCAAAAAACCATAGTGTACTCCTTCACCGAAAGCGATCTCTCGATGGTACCAACGAGCTCATGCAGAGCTGTTTCCGTTGATCTACCCTTGCTGTATGCATGTTGCTTTGTCGAAAGCAACCTCGGGTCAATCACTCTACGCAAATATGAGTCTATCATTCGTTCCATTGTCTTTAACAAAAAATAAAACAGACTAATTGGTCTGAAATCCTTCGGAGCTGTGTGGGAACTTTTCCCAGCCTTCGGGATAAATACGACTCTGGTATCCCTCCATTTTAAAGGAATATACGACCAGTTGATCAACTCAGCCGGGATTATACCATCAGGTCCCGGGGATTTATAGGGCCTGAAGCTTTTTATCGGTCGGACACTACTGGTTATTGTTAATTAAGAAAATTTTAAAAGTAAAATATTTGAGCTCGAGGCTAGAATATTTCTATAATTAAAATTGTTCTTTATTTTAATGTTTGAGTTACATTTTATTTTTAAAATTAAATTAGAAACCCAGTTGGCAACGTCCTCGAGCCATCCTCAGTGACGGAGCGATGACATGTCAGAGTCACACCTGACATCCACAAGACATCTCTATGTACTGGGTTGAGGACAGTTTCATACAAATTTTCAAAATGTCCTCACTCAAAGTCAGCAGTGGTCAGGGCTGACCTTCTGGGGACATGTCACCTAAGACTTCTTTGGGGAAATGTCTGACATAGGTCATGCGAAAATACAAAAAATTTTAGTTTTTACTTTTATCCATTTTCCTTTGTAAATTATCTTTCTCATATTTAGAAAAAACTTTTCGCCTTTTTTAGTCCCAACTGGATTTGAACCTGGAACCTCCAGTTTATTAGTCCCACACCTAACCACTTGTTCCAAACTTTATTTTTAAAATTGTTTGTCTATTTATTACTTTTATTCTACTTGTTAGATTTTGATTTTATTTTAATTAAGTCGATAATATTGCCATCTTTTTCTTGGAAATTGAAGAGTTGCCCAGATTTAAAATTCTAATTTAATATACTGCTTAGGGCTGTCAAACGGGATCGGTTTTTTAAAATCCCGGGATTCGGGATTTGAAAATCGAAATCCCGGGATCCCGGGATTTTTCGGGATCACAGGATTTTTCGGGATCCCGGGATTTTTCGGGATTCCGGGATTTTTCGGGATTAAATTTCTTTGATTATATAAGTAAAAAAATAGTTGACTCTTTATGTTTCAATTTTATTGTGCATATTAAGGGGGCTAATGTGGGTTAGTTGGCAACGTGCTAACCTATTAAGCAGAGTGTCGTAGGTTTGATTCCTCCAAAAACCCTTGGGTCGATTTCGCTACAACGAAATTATTAAAAAAATGATTTCTAATTATTCTGATTGTTATTTAACAGCAATTAAAAAATTAAGTATACGCCACTTATGCAGTTTTCAAGTGATTATTATTATTATTATTAAATTATTATTAAAAAAAAGCCTTGAGGGGTTTGTTATGGAAAACGACAACTTTTATTTGCTTTTGGTTTCATCCTATTTCGATTTCGTTGCTGCATTGTATAATTTTAAAACTTATTTAAAGAAAATTTTAAATAAAAAAATCATTTAAAGGAGAAAAATAATAATAAAATACATTAGACTTGCATTTTTTTGTATAAAAAAATTTTTCTTCCAATTTTGAACGTCCGGGAAAAATTTTTATTCTCCTACGCCTAAACTTATGTGGTACAAATTTGAGGCCAATCGCAATCGAAAAACCTTCGATCAAAGGTTTGGTTTTTTAGAAAATGTTCGCCAAAACCTGCAAACTTTGGTCAAAGGGCTTCGTGACTTTAGCTTAATGGTTAGTGCATTGGACTATTATTCAGCAAGCCTGGTTAGAATTCTCAGCTCAGCCAAATTCGTGGCCAGCTACGTTGAAAATTAAAAAAGTTTTAGTTTTAATATGTTTATGTAAATGTAACAATAATTGAACAAAGTTGTATTTTTAAAAATAAATTCTCATACATTTTTAATATTTCAAAAATCCCGGGATTTGAGCTTTAAAATCCCGGGATTCGGGATTTATTTTATGACAAAAATCCCGGGATTTCGGGATTCGGGATTTTGGGATTGACAGCCCTAATACTGCTATTCTGAAGACATTTCCTTCAAGACGTCTTAGAGGAATTGTCCACACTCTTAAAGCAAACATTCAGTGCTGACAATGTTAGGACTTGTCATCAAGGATTGCCTATGATTTGTCAGAACCTGAAGACATTTCCTCAAGGAATCACTGTGGAAATTTCCTCAGTGACACATTTTCCAACTGGGAAGATCAAATAAAAAGCAACTTTAATTTAAATTAAGTAAATTCAGAAATTAATATATTTAAATGTATGTTTATAATAATTGCTGTGAGCTTTAGTAAAAAAATCCTGCTTGAACCTGCATGATCCCTTTAAAATTTTCGAAAATTTAATACTCATCATAATTTGTCTAATCTAGTTTTTTAATTCTAATTTACAGGAGGAGGGATGGTTAATGGGTGAAAAAGAAGGCACAACCGAAAAGGGTCTATTCCCAGCCAATTTTACAAGGCCTATTTAAACAATTTGCAGAAAAATTATTTAAGCAAACAAAAATGCAACAATAACATAAAAACAACAAGAACAACTGTAACCGTAACAATATTTAACAACAACAACATAAAAATCTATTGTATTCAGAGAGCGCAGCACATATTAAAAAATAATTAAATTTAAAATTAATAAAAAAAAACCCAACCAGTTGAATAAACAAACATTTATTTTAATAAATATATAGAAAGAAAATAAATAAAAAACAACAACAAATTATTAATTGTTAAATTAAAAAAACAAAAAATGAACAAAAAAAAAAACTAATAGTTTAAACAACCAAAATATACATTTGAAACGAAACAAAAATAAAAAAAATTATGAATAATACATATTAAAAACAACAACAACAAAAAACAATATATATTTAAATTTTTAACAAAAAAAAAAATGACCGTTATTGAACATATTATTTTTATTCTTCAACTATTTTTAATTCTAACCAAGTAAAAAAGGTTTTTATATAATTTGAATAAAATTATATCAAATTATACAAAATTATACAAAACTATATAAAATTATATATACAGGTTTCCGTTTTCAGAAAATTGGATAAAATTTTATATAATTATAACAGGATTTGGTAAATATATTTTTTTTGGAATTAGATCAAATTATATATAATTTTATCCAAATTCATAAAATTTTATCAAATTATATATAATTTGATATATTTTAAAATTATATTCAAATTATCAAATTATATATAATTTTATCAAATTTTTATGAAAACTGAAGCCTGTATATAATCTTATATAATTATATATAATTTTGTATAACTTTATAAAATTATACATAATTATATATAATATTTTTTTACTTGGTAATTCTATTCATTACTATTTTTTATTTTTTTTTGTTTGCTTAGTTTTAATAATTAATTTATTTTTTATTTTTTAATAATATATTGTCTTTAGTTTTTTTTTTGTTTTATAATAATTAAATTTTGAGTTTATTAAAAAAAAAAAAACAATTTCTTTATTTACAATTACAATTTTATTTTTTAATTTTAATGAGCTTCCAGTTTTTAAATACGGAATTTATTTTTTAAAATGCAACATTTGGCCAAGTAATATAAAATTTAATAAATACCTTTTTTTGTGAAACTTAGTTTTAAAAACTTTAAACGAAAATAAATATTAAAAAACAAAAAAATTAAATTGTTATTGTTAATTTAATAAATTAAATGCAACACTTTTTTTTTTTAATTATTATACAAAATTTATTAAATTAACAACTTTATACAAAGAAAAAGTATAATAAAATTAATAATTATGAAATATTTTAATAATAAAAAAACAAAACAAAAACATTTTTAAATAAAACAATTTTCAGTTAGAGGTTATTCTGTTTTAAAGAGCAACTGATGTATTTAAAAAACAAGAGAAAAGGTAAGTTTAACGAAAAGTAAGAGACATTTTTTCAGAATCTGAGAATTTTCATAAACAAAAATATTTCAGAATTTTTCCATAAGGAAAAATGTCTCAGAAACTGAGAATTTTTAAATACAGAAAAATGTTTCAGAATCGAAGAAATTTTCAATGGGAAAAATGTCTCAGAATCCGAGAATTTTCTATAAGAAAAATGTCTTAGAATCTGAGAATTTTTCTAAAGGAAAAATGTCTCAGAAGCTGATGATTTTTCTATAGGAAAAATTACTCAGATTCTTATAATTTTTCTATAGGAAAAAAGTCTCAGAATCTGAGAATATTACTATACACTCAAAATAATACATTAGTAGATTTACTATTTTTTTTGCTAATGCTGGTTAGCTAACTTTTAGCAAATTTTTAGTTGAGATTAGCATGTTAGCAGAAATATCTTGTAAACTTCATTTAGCGCATTAGCAATTTTAAACAAAATTTGAACTAATTTTTTTTGCTAAATTTAAAATTGAGTTGACCAAATTTTTACAAGTTTTTTTGCAAATATTAGCAAAAATAAATGGTAATTTTTTTTTATTTTTAGAAAACTTAAAATGGCGATATCTCGGAAACTAAGCCAGATAGAGCAAAACGGAGACCATTTTTGGTTCTCGAGCTTTCCACAGTATCGCCGGTCCTCTTCACATGTGTGGACCCTAATGGGTCCTAACTTTGGATCCAAAAAATTTTGCATTCCCGAAAATTTTAAAATGCTCATATCTCGGTAAATATTGCCGACACAACAATATTTTATTTTTTGTAGCTCTCAACACGTAGAACAAGACCGCAAAATAATCAAAAGCTCTCCGAGTAATATTTTTGAAGTTATCGAGTTTTGTAATTCTCAAAACCCCGGTGGTCCCCTAAAATCACGTATCTCAAAAACTAAGCAAGGTAGAACGAAACGGACACAAATTTTGGATCAAAAACTATGACGATTTTTAAGGAACCCAACTAGGTCTAGGCCCATCGGGGTCTGGACCTATCGGGTCCGAACCCAATAGGGTCCTCAAATGTGTATGAACTAAGTTGAAATAAATATAATTTCAGTTAACTAATTTTTAGCAAAACGTTTTTGCTAACTTTACCAAAAAAATTGTGGGTTCAAAATCAGCAAATTTTCTTGTAGGTTTACAAGCTTTTTTTGCTAACTTTACAGTTTTTTTTTTTTGAGTGTAGGAAAAATGTCTCAGAATCTATGAATTTGTCTACAGGAAAAATGTCTCAGAATCTGAGAATTTTCCAAAAAAAAAATGTCTGAGAATCGGAGAATTTTACATGGAAAAAATGTCTCAGAAACTGAGAATTTTCTATAAAAAAAATGTCGTAGAATCTGAGAATTTTTCTATACGGAAAAATGTTTTGGAATCTGAGAATTTTAATATAAGGAAAAATGTCTCACAAACAGAAAACTTTTCTATACGCAAAAATGTCTGACAAACTGAGAATTTTTCTATACAGAAAAATGTCTCGAAATCTGAGAATTTTTCTATACGGAAAAATGTCTCAGAATCTGAGAATTTTTCTATACGGAAAAATATCTTAGAATCTAAGATTGTTTCTATACGGGAAAAATATCTCACAATCTGACAATTTTTTTTTTACGGAAAAATGTCTCAGACTCTGAAAATTTTTCTATATGGAAAAATGTCTCAAATTGAGAATTTTTTTGTAAGAAAAAATTTCTCAGAATCTATGAATTTTTCTATGCAAATAAAATGTCTCACAATCTAAGAATTTTTCTATACGGAACAATGTCTCAGAATCTGAGAATTTTTCTGTACGGAAAAATGTGTCAGAATCTGAAAATTTTTCTATACGGAAAAATGTCTCAGAATTTAAGAACTTTTCATCCGGAAAAATGTCTCACAAACTGAGAATTTTATATATGGAAAAATGTCTCAGAATCTGAGAATTTTTCTATAAGAAAAATGTCTCAGAATCTGAGAATTTTTCTATAAGAAAAATGTCTCAAAATCTGAGAATTTTTCTATACGAAAAAAAATGTCTCAGAATCTGAGAATTTTTCCATACGGGAAAAAATGTCTCAGAATCTGAGAATTTCTCTATACCGAAAAAATGTCTCAGATTTTAAATTTTTTTTTTACAGAAAAATTTCTCTGAGTCTGAGAATTTTTCTATACGGAAAAATGTCTCAGAATCTGAGAATTTTTTTGGCTACTTTACGGGGCACAAAAAATATTCCACCCCTTTAGAATTAAAAAAGAAAAAAAATTAAATTAAAATTTAAGGGGGCTGGGCCGAATGGCGGCTACACAGAAAAACATTTTAAGCAAAAAAAAAAATTTTTGGATTGACGTTTTTTTGAAAAAGTTTTTTTTTGGACCTAGAGGGGCCAGAGACCTAGCCCACTTTTTTAATTACCTTTAATTAAAGTACCCACACAAACCTGTAGGTGGATAGGGCGGTTTTTGGCTCCAGGTGGGGGGGGGGGGGGGGGGCCTAGCCCCGGTTTTTTTCTTCTTTAATTCCAGAAGGGGTTCAATTTGTTTCCTTCCCAAAATATTTGTGCCCCGTAAAGTGCACTTTTGCTTTTTTTTTATACGTGAAAATGTCCCAGAATTTTTGTATACGAAAAAAATGTCTCAGAATCTAAGAGTTTTTCTTTACGGAAAAATATCTCAGAATCTGGGAAGTTATGAGTAAAAGAAGTTTGAGTAATAAAACAAGCTTCGAATTTTTGAAAATTCGATTTCTTTTAAACGGGTCATCAAAAAAATCTGAAGGAAAAATATATTTTAATATCCACGCCCACAAAAGCGGGCGGGCAAAAAAAAACGACATTTTTTAATCCCCTGATTTATTCTGTCATAAAAATGTTGCAATTAATTAGGAAAAATACAAAAAAAAAACTGTTAAAAGTGGAATTTTGAAGAAGTTGCGTTGCTTTGGTTCTTATAGGGGAAACTTTTTCTCCCTGGTCCGATTTGGTTCATCTCCGAACTCATCCTGTCTGTGACCATTAGACATATTCGTGTCAAACTTTAGGAGTCTAGCTCCATTGTTTTGTATGTGCACTCACACAAGCTTCACTCACGTTGACTCACATTCTCAAAACTCTTATTTATACAAAAAAAAAATTTCAAAACTAAAATTTCAAAAATTTATTTCAAAATTTTAAGCAAAATTAAAGGTTTAGCTAAATATTATTTTTTTTTTTGATTTTTTGGTACGAAAAGAAATATGAAGAGAATATAATAAATCACGCAAACTCACGCAATTTTTTCCCACTTACACTCACTCACACTCAAGTGAGTAAAATTTAATTCAGTCACACTCACGCGTGAATCACGCTCTAATCGGCTTATGTGCATATCTCTATTTTATATTGTATCGTGTCCTACACAGACGGACGGACATCGCTAGAATGTTTTAGAATCGATCACTGATCTATAATATATATGGGGCATTCCATGTCAAATCGGATACTTTGAAAATTTTTTTTTTAGATTTTCCCAATTTGTTAACAGTTTTTAGTATCCTTCGTGGTAAATTTTCAGATTTTTTTGATGGCCCGTTCAAAAGATATCGAATTTTTAAAAATTGGTAGTTTGTTCCTTTACTCAAACTTCTTTTACTCATAACTTCTTCAATAATGGTCCAAATTTCAATTTTTTTTTTTTTTTTAATAATTTGTTTTTTTACGTACTTTTTAAAAAAAAATCCCAAAAAATTCTTAAAAGCGCTCTAGTATGCGATATTTAAGTTTTAAAATTTAAAACTCATTTTTGAAAATGTTTGTACTCTTCGATTTTTTGAAATTTTTTTGTGTAAAACATCTATCGATTCTACAAATTTTTTGCCCAGGAGGATCGTGGGATAACGATTACACTGCGTGACAAAACTAACCACTATTTTAGAAAACAAGAGTTACGACCATCATTTCTATATATTTCGGACATGCTGAATCGAATGGCGTACTCCGTTTTTCGATGTATGGTACAGTTTTCTTGTAAAATGTCATTAAAGATTGGCTGTTTTTCAGCTGCTTTTTTAACAAAAAAAATTCCAAAGCTAATGATTTTTTAATTTTATGGCATGTAAAACAAAGATATAACTTGTAGCAATATTTCTAATATAAATTTGGTTTAAAGCTTTTCATCTTAACCCCTTTAATTCGCGGATTTCTTCATTTTTTTAAGTTTTCGCGAAATTAACCGCTAAATTGGTCTCTGATAAAAAACATGCATTTTGTGGATCATAAAGGCGTGCATGACACTACGAATAGTGGACAAAAAACATCTATGTTATATGGACCATCATGAAGAAAATCGCGAAAAACCGTTTTTTTGTATATGGCAGCATCACTTTAGGAGATGATTTGAGGCTTCATCTTTTAGTATATAATGTGGGAACCTTAAACAATGAACTGACCCAAAATTTGTCCAAAAAAGTTTTCATTTGCAAAAGTTATCTTAACAAAAACGGTTATTTCAGTGTTTGCGATACAATAATTATAGTTTTTGTTAAGATAACTTTTGCAAATGAAAACTTTTTTGGACAAATTTTGGGTCAGTTCATTGTTTAAGGTTCCCACATTATATACTAAAAGATGAAGCCTCAAATCATCTCCTAAAGTGATGCTGCCATATACAAAAAAACGGTTTTTCGCGATTTTCTTCATGATGGTCCATATAACATAGATGTTTTTTGTCCACTATTCGTAGTGTGATGGACGCCTTTATGATCCACAAAATGCAAGTTTTTTATCAGAGACCAATGTAGCGGTTAATTTCGCGAAAACTTAAAAAAATGAAGAAATCCGCGAATTAAAGGGGTTAAGATGAAAAGCTTTAAACCAAATTTATATTAGAAATATTGCTACAAGTTATATCTTTGTTTTCCATGCCATAAAATTTAAAAATCATTAGCTTTGGAATTTGTTTTGTTAAAAAAGCAGCTGAAAATCAGCCAATCTTTAATGACATTTTACAAGAAAACTGTACCATACATCGAAAAACGGAGTACGCCATTCGATTCAGCATGTCCGAAATATATAGAAATGATGGTCGTAACTCTTGTTTATTTTTTAGTGTTCCGCAGTGTTATTACTATTTTTTAAAATTTTTTGAAAACATTTTATTGTAATTTTCCAATCTTAAAATCATTTCTACTGCTCCAACGGTGCGTCATAGAGGGGTCCTTTATAAGACCGACCCCCATTAATTTGTACGTCTTAACATTTCTTTGGAACTAACAAATACCCTATGTCCAATTTCTAAGGGGGCTCCCACACAAAACAAACTTTTTTTAAAATTTGCTCCAACTGCTCTAACTGCACTAATAGTGCCCCCAGAGTAACAAAATGTATGACCGACCCACAATATTTTTTTAGTCCAAACATTTTCTCTGAACACACCTACCCTCTATCTCTAATTATTAAGGCGGTCCCCATACAATTTTTTTTATTTTTTGTAAATTTGTTTTATTTAATCAGCTTCATTAGAGAGACCGACCCCCATTTATTTTTACCCTAAAACATTTTTTCAAAACATACCTACGCCCTATCTCCACTCCCTAAGTAGGCTCCCATACAAAATTACATTTTTATAAAATTTGCTCCAACTGTTATTTGTATGGGAGCCTACTTAGGGAGTGGAGATAGGGCGTAGGTATGTTTTAAAAAATGTTGTAGGGTAAAAATAAATGGGGGTCGGTCTCACTAATGACCCCTCTCAGACGCACCATTTGACCGGTAGAAGCTGATTAAATAAAACAAATTTACAATAACTAAAAAAAAATTGTATGGGGACCGCCTTAACAGTTAAAGATAGAGGGTTGGTGTGTTCAGAGAAAATGTTTGGACTAAAAAAATATTGTGGGTCGGTCATACATTTTGTTGCTCTAAGGGCATTATTAGGGCAGTTAGAGTGGTTGGAGCAAATTTTAAAAAATGTCGTTTTGTGTGGGAGCCCCCTTAGAAATTGGAGATAGGGTATTAGTTTGTTCCAAAGAAATGTTAAGACAAAAAAATTAATGGGGGTCGGTCTTATAAAGGAACCCTCTATGACGCACCATTCGAGCAGTAGAAATGATTTTAAGATTGGAAAATTACAATAAAATTTTTTCAAAAAATTTTAAAAAATAGTAATAATCGTTATCCCACGATCCTCCTGGGCAAAATTTGTAGAATCGATAGAAGTTTTACACAAAAAAATTAAAAAAAAAATCGAAGAGTACAAACATTTTCAAAAATGAGATTTAAATTTTGAAACTTAAAAATCGCATACTAGAGCGCTTTTTAGAATTTTTTGGGATTTTTTTTTTTTAAGTACGTAAAAAAAACAAAATTTTACAAAAAAAAAATTGAAATTTGGACCATTATTGAAGAAGTTATGAGTAAAAGAAGTTTGAGTAAAGGAACAAACTACCAATTTTTTTAAAATTCGATATCTTTTGAACGGGTCATCAAAAAATCTGAAAATTTACCACAAAGGAGTTTTCGAAGGGTACTAAAAACTGTAAACAAATTGGGAAAATCTAAAAAAAAAATTTTCAAAGTGTCCGATTTGACATAGAATGCCCCATATACTTTATGGGGTCCAAGACCGATATTTCGACGCGTAACACGCGGAATAATACCAAATTCGCATTCATTTTTTTAAACATGTTTAAGTACTTAAACATGTTTATGTACCTTAACACGTTTAAATTTAAACATGTTTAAGTGGTTAAACATGTTTAAAAAAAGTGAATGCGAATTTGGTATAACAAAGTGATTATACCCCCATACTGTGGTTGGAGCATAGAAAAAAATAGAAATGAAACAGAGTCGTATTTCGCTTGAATAAGTATTAGTGACAGCACATTATGTAACTTTTGACGTTTAATAAAAACAATGCAACATAAAGGAGAACAACAACAAAGCAAACAACAAAATAGAAAAAGAAAGTTTTTAAACTATCAATAGTGCGTATTATCTTAAAAAAAACGTTGAATAAAGCAAAATAAATAATAAATTTAATTAAATGAAAGACAAATTCCATTTTTTATAAACAAAGAATCTAATTTGATATTAAATACGTGTGAGATGAGGAAGAACAAGCATTTTGCCACCATATTGGAAAATACATCAAATACAACACTGCGTACCTTCTAATCTTTTCTGTGGGTTGGAGGGTTTGTTTTATGTATGTTTTTTAATTTCCAAAACACTGTGCACCCACCAATTACAACTCTGCATTGTTAACACTATTATCGACATGGCAAAAAATTTGACACATCGAAGTCGCCGTTTTATTACGTCTTCACAAAATTGCTATACATACGAAATGTCAAATTGTAGAAACGCCGTAAAAATTTCAAGAAAACAACTGGCCTGGAACTCTGCTCGTACGTTGTGTTGTGTGTGGTAATAAAGAATAAAATTTTCTATTTGAAAATAAAATAAATTAAAAATTTTTGCAAATTACTAAACAATTAATAAATTTTACAACGAACAACATGTAAAGCTATTAAAATGAAGTGAAATATAATAGAAATATGTAAAGAATTTAGCAAAAAATCAAAGAAAAAAGCATGTGGAAAATTTTTTAGTAGTAAAATTTTCTTCATATTGGGGCTCGTCATTTTTTTTTTCGCCAAAAGCAGAGCAAATCGTTAAAAGCAGAGCTGGTATAAAAAATAAAATATACCAAAAGAGTGCGGGAGAGCGCAAACAAAAGGAAAAAAGAGAGTTTTTTTAAGAAAAAGAATAAGCAAATAAGAATAAAAAAAAAATTGAAAGAAAAGTAAAGTGATCAAATAATAAAAAGAATGGAAAAAATTAATTTAGCTATGGAAAAATTACAAAATAATATTAATATAATTTAATTGAATATTAAAAGAGCTATTAAAGTTTAACAAAAGAATAAAGAAAATTGTATGAATGCAATTTAAATACAAAAATAAAGTGAATATACAATAAAAAAAAAAACGAAATTGTACAAAAGTCAACAGCCGGGGTGAATTTGTTACAGCAAAGAAAAAAAAAACAGGACGACAAATTTAGGGGCGAGTTTTTTTTTTAAGTCTTCAAGAGTGTGAGGATAAATATGAGGACGGACAAGACCTAAAAAAATTGTATAGGCCGGTTACGTTGTGATATTGAAATTAATAAAAAGTGGCAAAAGTAAAAAATTTTAAATTGAAAATAAATATTAACTAAACCTTTAGTTGTTGTAAATTCAAAAAAATTTAAACATTAAAGTTTTTAAAAATGTAATTTTATGAAATCATTATTAATTAAAGTGTTAAATTCAATTAGTTATTTGCTAAATAATATTCAGTATAATACTTTGTAAAGATTTTTATTTTTTTTCTTCATTTGTTCATTAAAAAGTTTTTTTATACTTGTTCGTTTGGGGAACCTCGCCCTGCAATATGTGTATTCGTGCGCAATGTTGATAATAACGTGAGAGTGAGAAAGAGAGTGTGTGAAAAAAGTATTCATAAAAACGGAACATTTCCCCGTCCTCATCATCATTGTGTATATGTAGAACAAAATGTCACTTTAATGTTTACTTTATTTTAAGTCGGTAACATAGTGTTTATTAAACTCTTCATTAAATGAAAAAAAAAGCAAAAGGAAAGCAAAAAATCTAATGTCACGCAATTTTTCTTCTGTGATGCCAACTTTAAATAAAAATAAACCATCAAATTTAGCTATGTTGAGTTTAGCTGGAAATATTTTTTTATTTTTACTTGGCAGTTGCTTGTATTCCGTTAAAAATTGCATAAAGTGTATAATAAAGTCTAGAAATTTCAAGGAATTCGTATAAAATATGCAGCAAAACTTTTTAAGACTTAATTGGGTAATTCTAATCCAAATAACACGTAAGCACATGAAGAGTCGAAGAGTCTATTAAAATTGAATGGTTAAATTTTAGATTCAGTTGATTCTATTCGGAATATTAATATTCTTTTAGATAGAAAGTTAGATTTTAAAGCTCAGTAGACCTTAGACGGTATTTATACACAGCCTTTTTTTGCTTGCAATAAAGTCTTGCAACTTTTTTTTGTAGGCAAACGGGGGTGAAAAGAAAACGGGGTAGAAAAAAAATCACAAATTCTGTTTTTCTTCTTCTATGCTTCTCACCCCCGTTTGCCTACAAAAAAAGTTGCAAGACTTTATTGCAAGCAAAAAAAGGCTGTGTATAAATGCCCTCTTACGAAATTTACATGCTGACTTTTTTGATCGCGTTATTTTGAAGGCAAATGAGGTAGAAAAAAAATCACGAATTTTGTTTTTCTGCGTTTTGCTTCTCTTCCCCGTTTGTCCACAAAAAAATAACAGACAAGAAAAACGGCGGCGTGTGAATTCCCAATTGGTGAAATCCTGGTGTAAATAATTTTTGGAACACCTGCTTTTATAGACCAAAGCACCAAATTTTTAATCGGTATAAAGAGAAATATTTCGCGAGATATATCGCTTTAAAATTTGAAACCAAAGTTGGCACGTCTTTGGTGTATAATACGAATTTGGTGTATAATACAAATTAACCGTCAGTTTCTGTATGACGATCGTCATACGTTAGTCAAACAGAAACTAGGGGTTAGTATTGTTAGAAAGGTCTTGAGCATGCCTTTCAAACTATCTTCAAAAGCGGGTGGTAGAATGATTCTACACAATAACTTGTATTCAAGCTTTCATTTGATCTAACATGTAGCCTTATATCTCCTAAAATTCAGAAATAGCTTTGCTTAGGATTCAAAAACTGTATCTTTTTGCATAAGGGCAAAATTTTTAAAAAAGATTTTCTTTGTAGCGGTTTCGGCCTGTCTTAAGGATTATAATCTTCATTCAGCCGAAACGGCTTTACTAAATAAAGGGATACACGCGTTATATAAAAATAACAAAAACGTTATTTGGCTCGCAATATACTAACCGTTTTATTACATTTAAAATGTATGTATATCTTTTACATTTCTAAGACAATAATCACAATTTGAGCGGCAAGCGGTTTTCCGCAATTGTTCCATAAAAATAGAATTGAATCTAGTTTGGTGGAAAAACGCGGCGGAATTTTGTTTTCATATAAAACGTATGTGAACAATTGCGAAAAAACGCTTCCAGCTCCAATTGTGATTATTCTCTAACGCTATCAAACTCATCTTCGTCGGATAAATATTCGTAGAAACGCAGGTAATTTCGTTTTGAACTTAAAAGCAATATACCTTACAAAATGTGTCTCTCCGATCTTAATTTTTTTCATAATATCAGATAACAAAATTGGAGCGATATTGTTAAATTTCAGTCGTACATTACATTATTATACTTAGCTACTTTACACTATCACATTTTTCCATTATACACATCAAAATTTACCAATTTCTAAAAGATTTTTGTACTCCTTTTTGACTGAAACCTAGTCGTATCTAATAAGTGAATAATTTCTGAAAAATTTTTTTTATTAAATGTTTCTTTAACATAATGAAATTGCTCTTGTATAATGGAAAAGTATAATTGTGTAAAGTGGGTATTAGTGAGGCCAATTTTAGAATTCGAATGTATTCTTTAGAATTTCCAATTTGTCGTTTTTAGTAACATGATTAATTTAGTACAGAAAAAATTATAAATTTTATTTATATAACAATTTGTCACTCTTCTCCAAAAACATTAAATGAAAGTTGCACAAAACATTTACTATAAATCAGCAAGCACATATAATTTCTTCCGTGAGTAACTAAAGTGTGCTCTACCAGCGAAAACCACAATATATCGTTTGAGCACAAAAAAAAATATATATTTGCCCAGAATTAGATGATGGTATGCTAAAAGCTATTGCAAATCCAGCACATTTAATGGAGACGAAAAAAAAATGTGTTCGATGACATGTTTGGAAGATATAAGCTTTAATATAATGCTTTTATGGACCAAATCGATGGGTTTGTAGACATGGCAATGGCAAAATATTTCCACAAATTGCTAACAAGTTAATTTTTTTTATGAGATAGGCCATGTATGCACATTTAAAAATGCCTGTATGTTTTCAAGCCGTTCGTAGGCAAATTGATAAAAATCTCGCTAAAGCCATTTAGAGGTTTGCGCTACCAGCGAAAACCACAATATATCGTTTGAGATCAAAAAATATGTATATGCTCAAGATTAGGTGATGATATGCAAATAGCTATTGCAAAGGCAGCACATTAAAAGGAGACGAAAAATTGATGAAATGTCTGAAAGATATGAGCTTTAATATAATGCTTTTGTGGAACAAATCGATGGGTTTGTAGACTTAGGCAATGGCAAAAAATAAATTCCTCAAATTGCTAACAAGTTAAACTTTTTATGTGATATTCAATGCATGCACATTTAAAATTTCCTGTTCGTGGCCATATTTATAAAGAAGATCTCGCGAAAGCCATGAAGGAGACAATTAGAGCATTGCGCTACGAGCAAAAACCATAATATATCGTTTTAGAACAAAAAATATGTATATGCCCAGGATTAGATGCTAATGATATGCTAATAGCTAGCGCATTAAATGGAGAAGAAAAAAAATGTGTTTGATGAAATGTTTGGAAGACATGAGATTTAATATAATGCTTTTTTGAACCAAATCGATGGATTTGTAGACTTAGGCAATGACAAAAAATTTCCACAAATTGCTAACAAGTTATAATTTTTATATGTGATAGCCCATGTATGCACAAATTTCCTGTCTGTTTTCAAGCCGTTCGTAGCCAAATTGATAAAGAAGATCTCGCTAAAGCCATAAAGGAGACAATTAGAACTTTGCGCTACCAGCGAAAACCACAATATATCGTTTGACAACAAAAAATATGTGTATGCCCAGGATTAGATGATGATATGCTAATAGCTATTGCAAAGCCAGCACATTAAAAAGAGACGAAAAAAAAATTGTTTGATGAAATGTCTGGAAGATATGAGGTTTAATATAATGCTTTTTTGAACCAATTCAATGGGTTTATAGATTTGGGCCATGGCAAAAAATTTCCACAAATGGCCAAGTTAAATTTTGTATGTGTGCACATTTTAAAATTCCTGTATGTTTCCAAGCCGTTCGGAGCCAAATTGATAAAGAAGATTTCGCTGAAGCCATAAAGGAGACAATTAGAGCTTTGCGCTACCAACAAAAACTACAATATATCGTTTGAAAACAAAAAATATGTATATGCCCAGGATTAGATGATGATATGCTAATAGCTATTGCAAAGCCAGCAAATTAAAAGGAGACCAAAAAATTTTTTGATGAAATGTCTGGAAGATATGAGCTTTAATATAATGATTTTTGGACCAAATCGATGGATTTGTAGACTAACGCAATGGCAAAAAAAATCCACAAATTTCTAACAAGTTAAATTTTTTTAATGTGATAGGCCATGTATGCACATTTAAAATTTCCTGTATGTATTCAAGCCTGTCGCTAAAGCAATAAAGGAGACAATTAGAGCTTTGCGCTACCAGCAAAAACCACAATATATCGTTTGAGAACAAAAAAAATATATGCGTCCAGAGTTAGATGATGATATGCTATTGCAAAGCCAGCACATTCAATTTATACTTGGGTAATGACAAAAAATTTCCACAAATTTTCACCAAGTTAAATTTTTTTTATGCGATCCGCCTTTGCACATTTGAAATTTCCTGTATGTTTCCAAGCCGTTCGTGGCCAAATTGATAAAGGAGAAACAATTAGAGCTTTGCGAACTTGCGGTATTGATGTAAGTTTGTTAGCTCGACTAAACGTAATTAATAGTAGTGTGGAAATTAGAATGTGCCCCAGATTTAAAGAAAACCATGTACTAAAAAAGGTGTTCAATGTAATGCGTGTCAATGAAAATAAAACATTTATTTTCAAATGCAACTCAGGAAATGATCGATGCTGCAGTTAAAATGTCCTTCGCAATAAATAAAGTCTTTAATTTTTGCAATGCTACAAAGGCCAATCACTATAATCCAGATAGATGTGTAATAACACGGAACAATAATTAACTCGAGAAATTGCAATAGTATGAGTTTTATTTAAGCAGTTTGTCTCTCCCATCACAACAAGCAATAAAGTTACTATCAACAGAAATGCTCAACAAAAATCAGGGGGTTACCGCATATTTCGATTCTATACGGAAAACTTTTCGGACAGAATTTTCTTTTGGCAAATAATCAAAAAGAAAATATTTTTTTTAGTAACAAAATTCTTGAGAGCCTGCCAGCTCTTTAAATAATGTTACGCGGTAAACCCCCAGGACATAATAATCCTCATAGGGGTAATTAAACAAAACCAAAAACAAATATTTTTCAGTCAGTTAGCAGGATCGGCTTTTGGTCACTTAAACCAGATATGGCAATCAGATCTCATTAAAACCCAAGTAAAAAAGTTTTTATATAGTTGTATATAATTTTATAAACATTATATATGATTATATAGAATTATATAGAATTTGATGCGAAAAATGAGTCGATAAAACCATATAAAATTTTTTGGACCCCTATTTTTATATAACAACAGCAAATTTATATAATCAACTATATCAAATTATATAAAACAATATATAATTTTATAAAGTTATATAAAATTATATCATAAAATTTTGTTTTAATTATATAAAATTATATATAATTTTATGTAACTTTATATAGTTTTATACAGTTTTATACAATTTTATATATTTTTATATAATTACCACGCGACGGCAAAAGATTACAGACCAATCAGTTTAACATCTTTTCTTTTGAAAACACTGGAAAGGATAATTGATCTATATATACGAGAGCATTTAGGTACAAATTTTCTATCGGATGCACAGCATGCTTACCAGCAGGGTAAATCCATAGAGACTGCGCTCCATTCACTTGTACAGAAGGTAGAAGTATCCCTGGAGTATAAGGAATTTGCTCTTGCAGCATTTCTGGATATAGAAGGGGCTTTTAACAATGTAAATACAAAGACGATAGTTAATGCTTTGGACAAGGCTTCAACTAACAGTTGTTTGAGTAAATGGATAGAGCAAATGCTTTCATGTCGGGAAATAACGGCCGAATGGGGTCATGCAAAAACATCTCGTTACGCTACTAGAGGAACACCACAAGGTGGGGTTCTGTCACCACTGCTCTGGCTCCTGGTGTTGGACCCCATTTTAAAGGAACTGAAGACTTTAGGAACCACAACAATAGCATACGCTGATGATGTGGTTATTCTATCATGTGGCAAATATCTGGATACTGTATCCGAGATTTTAGAGGGCTCACTTAAGGCTATGTGGAAGTGGGCTTCAGGAAATGGACTTAATGTCAACCCGCAGAAAACGGAAATGGTTCTTTTTACTAGAAAATACAAAATCCCGGAATTTAGAAAGGTTCGAGTGGGAGGAGTTGAAATTCCAATATCACCGCATGCCAAATTTCTTGGAGTGTTCTTGGACAGTAAGCTGTTCTGGAACAAGAACTCTGAAGAAAGAGTAAAAAAGGCAAACAACGCGTATTACGCGTGTAAGAAAATGTTCGGCAGTACCTGGGGTCTAGAACCTAAAGTCACTTACTGGATTTATACTTCAATCGTAAGACCAATCTTACTCTATGGAGTTTTAGTCTGGCATAAGGCACTCGAAAAGGATGTGACGCTTAAAATGTTTCAGAAGCTTCAACGGCAAATGGGACGGAGTATCACTGGCGCTTTGAGAACAACATCAGCCGACTCTATCGACACTTTATTGCACTTATTACCAATTGATCTCTTTGCTAAGGGCGAGGCTTACAAAGCTTGCCTCAGACTCAAAGAGTCAAATTGGTTCAAGTATCGCAACTTTGGACACAGTAACATTGCTAATATGGACCGTATTGACTCTGATTACACAGTGCCCAAACTATTTTTCGACCGGAAATATGAAGTTAGATTTCCGGATCGAGAATTCTGGTCGACCTGGCAGGGCCCTCCTGCGAACTCAATAAATATCTTTACTGATGGATCGAAGCAATCGCATGGTGTTGGAGCTGGTTTCACGATACTGGAACTTGACCAACACTTATCTTTTAAATTACCCGTGGACTCGAGTATCTTTCAGGCTGAGATAGCTGCTATATCAAAAGCTGTGGAATATATGGCAAAGGAAAAAGGTGCCACCCTTAATTTCTAAGTGGATAGTCAAGCTGCTCTAAAGGCACTCTTGAGCTACCAAATTAAATCGAAAACGGTTTTAAAGTGTTACGAGAATTTAAAACAACTTTGCTTAAATAATGAAGTTACCTTATTATGGGTACCAGGGCACGAAGGAATAGAAGGAAACGAGAAAGCAGATGAACTCGCGAAACTTGGAGCAGATGGCATAGGTACCACCATAATGCTTTCACCGCCACTCCAGCATTTCAAACTAAAACGAAATACCCTAACTGTCGCCAAAGCAAATCGAAGATGGAAGGAACTTGGGACAAGTCGTATAAGCAGAATTTTATGGCCACGCTATGATTTAGGAAGAACTAAATTCTTACTTACACTTACGAGAATAGAATGTCGTATGTTGACAGGTTTAATAACGGGACACTGTCTTGTCGGAAAACATGCCAAGAACATGAATCTTATTACGGACGCAAACTGTAAAAGGTGCGAGACACCAGACGTCGAAGAGACCATTGAACACATCCTGTGTCACTGCCCGGCTTTGGCACGAACTCGACTATCAATTATAGGAAGTTCACAGTTCGAGACTTTGGAGGAAATTACGAGGATAGACCTGAAAAGCTTGAAACAATTCGCAATGAAGGTCAATGTATTTAGTTTACATCGATAAGCGGAAAAAGTTTTGTGGTATCGCTATGGACCAATTGGTCTATGCGGAGTGCCCATCTGGCACCGCCACCCTAACCTAACCTATATAATTACATCTGATAATATAATTTTGCTATTATTATATAAAAATAGGGGTCCAAATTTCGCATAAAATTATATAAAAAATTTATCAAAATATAAGAAATATTGATCAAATTTTATATAGGGCCATTCCAGAAAATTTAGCTCAAATTTTAGTCATTTTTGGAAATGGTGTCTCAGATTAATTTGAACCTTGACACATAGATAGCCCTTATAAATATGATATATGTACCATATATCGTTTTTTTACATTTGGTGTATTTAACGAATTATGGCGGGTCAAAGATTGACTATTTAAGCAAAAGTAAGAAAAATACATCACGTTTAAAGAGCTGTAACTTCTTAACCAATGACCCGATTTTCACAAATTTAGGCTCATGTGAAAGCTGGGTTTCTTCTTTATACTTTATATTTTTAAAATAACGCAGTTTTCTTTACAGAAATGAAGCAAAAATGCAAAAACATTTTTTCTTTTCGAATATTTAAAAAAACACATCTTCGATTTTTTTTTTAAAATTCTGGTGAAAAATAACAATGTTTTGTATAACATATTCAAAATTCAGAGTGGGATCTCCATGGGATCAAAAAATATTCTGTTTTAAGTACGAGGTTCTCATATTTTTCCCTTAGAAAATTTAAATTTCTAATGCTTTGAATGTTTTCAAAATTTTAATAGTATAATTTTCTTTGAAAATTTAAATTTTTATATTGAAGAAACATAAAATTTTAATTTTCTAAGGTAAAATTTAAGAACTTCGTACTAAAACCAGAATATTTTTTGATCCCATCGGGATCCCACTCTGAATTTTGGATATGTTGTACAAAACAGTATTGTTTATCAGCAAACTTTTTTTTAAAAAAATCGAAGATGTGTTTTTTTAAATATTCGCAAAAAAAATATGTTTTTGAATTTTTGCAACACTTCTGAAAAAACCGTATGCTTTTGAAAATATTTCCTAAAAGAAGAAGAATTAAGCTTTCATATGAGCCATTACTTGTGATAATCGGATTAGTAGTTAAAAAGTTAGAGCACATTAAAAGTCATGTATTTTTCTGACTTTTGCTAAAAAAGTCGAAATTTGACCCGCGATAATTTGAAAACTACAGCAAATTTTGAAAATCCAAAAATGCAACATATCTCATATAAACGTGGATATCTATGAGCCAAATTCTCAGTGGCGTCCAAAGGCATGTTTCCGAACAGTGGGGCGAAAATTTTTGGAATTACCCTATAGTTTTATCGACTCATTTTTCGCATCAAATTCTATATAATTCTGTTTAATCATATATGATGTTTATAAAATTATAAACAACTATATAGGAACTTTTTTACTCGGGAAACTAAAGTTCGCATATTCAATGCATGCGTTAAATCTACCGTACTCTATGGCAGTAAAACCTGGCTAACAACAAATGACATAGCACAAAAAATACCAACACTTAATAAAAAATGTTTACACATTATTTGCCGTTTATTTTAGACAAATACAATATCAAACACTAATTTGTGGCGGAACGAATGAAAAACCACTTAACCGTCAGATTGCAAGAAAAATAATGGAAATAAATAGATCACACTCTGCCAAAACCACCCAATAGCATAATCACATTTGCATTGGAATGGAGAGCTGAAGTCGGGGACGTCAAAAAAAAAACATGGCGAAGATCAGTTTTAGCGGAACTAGAAAAATTGATCAAAACATGGAATGATATTAAAATTTATTGTAATGATAGAAATAGATGGAATTGTCTTGTAGAAGCCCTATGTTACAAAGTGGAATAAATAAAGGAAAAAAGAGCTGGATATGGATATCACACAAATTCCCCTGTAAGAGGAGTGCAATACAAAATGTCTAATTTACTTGATTGCGTTGACACACAAGGCGTAGAAGCTTTAACTTAAGATGCAGATATGCAAGATGTTCAAGATAAGGTTTCTACGACAGCTGTTAAAATTCCAATGAAAAACGTACATAAAATTGTAAACGAGATAAGTTCGGACGACTACGAAGATACTAATATGTAAAATCTTTAAAATATATTTATATATAAGTCCTTTATTTGATTAAATATAATATAAGTACAAAGTGTAACATAAAATACTTAAATAAAATGTTCACGGAGAACATAGGGCGTCAACAAATTCTCTCCATCTATTTCAATCTCTGGCAAGTCGCTTAATTTCGTTCAATGTTTTTGGAACTGTAAAATATAGTGGACCGTATTAGGATATTTGCAGAAGCTGACATCAAACATGTTCAATATCTTTTAGTAAAAAATATTCTCCCAGCTATAGTTAACGAGATGGCTGATAATGCGGATGTGGAGAATCTCCAAGATGTTGACATAGCTGATATAGTGGATCACAAGATCAAGTTGAGCAGATCACTAATTTAGAAGTAGACTTGTGCTTAATCGTTCAATTGAGTGAGCGCTCATTTTCGATCATTTCAGATAAAAGTCCTAGTTCGTTCATCTAGTTCAATCGCTCTTTTATGGTCTTCGTTCAACAGTTCATGAACGAATCATTTTGATCATGTCTGTTGGTCGTTCATCTAGTTCAAATCGGTCAGTTTTTGTTTTCGTTCAACAGTTCGTGAACGAATCATGTTGATCATGTCTGTGTTTTGGCTTTCGTTTAAAAAATAAAAAAATTTTTAATAAAAACATGAATTTAAAAAAAAAATACAATTTTTGTAAAAAAAACATAAATGCTGAGAAAGCGTGCCAAAAGG
This sequence comes from Pegoplata infirma, assembly GCA_963921195.1. NCBI lineage: Eukaryota > Metazoa > Arthropoda > Insecta > Diptera > Anthomyiidae > Pegoplata > Pegoplata infirma. The sequence goes on along the minus strand of OY992538.1, from coordinate 95,205,421 downwards.
GAAGAGAAAACTAACGCCTATTGAAAAAATTAACAAAAAAAAAATTGAACGACCGAACTGAAAGATCAAAATGATGTAATGACCAATTGAGCTGAATGAACGAAAAGACCTGAAAGAGCGGAAATGAATGAACTAGATAAACCGCTCAGTTAAGTGAATAGTTCAATTGAACTAGTTCGTTCGTGAACGACACAACTCTATTTAGAAGGTTCAGGAGACGACATCACAACCTTTGATGATTCTGACGATGAAATTGATGTCGATAATGATAATTTACTAGAATAGAATGTCGTATGTTGACAAGTTCAATAACGGGACACTGTCTTGTCGGGAAACATGTCAAAAACATGAATCTTATTACAGGCGCAAGCTGCAAAAGTTGCTAGACACCAGGCGTTGAGGATACCATTGAACACATGCTATATCACTGCCTATCTTTGGCACGAACTCGACTATCAATTATAGGGAGTTAACAGTTCGAGACTTTGGAGGAAATTAGGAGTATAGACCTAAAATTTAATTTAAGCTTGATAGGTCCAGATTGAGTAAATAATAAAGATAGACGATGGCCGATCTGGAAAATAAACTTATTTATAGACATTTTTCAGATTTTTTTTTTTTTAATATTTCTAAGTCGATTTTTTCTTAAGAATTGACATTTCAAAAGGTCAAGGCTGAAATCCTGCTGGACGTAATTTTCGACTTTTGAAGACACAGACATTTTGGATGCTGCGCTATGTGTCACCGGATTACTAAATTCTTTTAAAATATTAGAAAATCGTAATTATTATTAAATCTATGGATATATTAGTTAACATAGGTTAAATCTACTAGGAGAAACCATTACCTTTATGAAGTCCCCGACCAATATTGTGATGCGTTACACACGAAATTAAAAAGTGATTGCGGGGTTTAAAAAATAACCCAGTTGGCAAAATGAAATAAACGCTGAAATACTGCAGACATTCCCTTTATGAAATTGGTGACATCTTAATACACATTTTTCAAATGTCCCCAATGATATGTCAGCAGTTGGTCAGCAATGCCCACCAGTATCGGTGGCCACTAACAATTTGTTTAAACAGCTGCTGACCAACTGCTGACATGTCATTGGGGACAATTGTATAAAGGGAGAGTCAGCAGTAGAGATGGACGCGTGAGTGAATTTTGACTCACGCACGCTCACGCTCACGAAATAAAAATATTGCTCACGCACGATCACGCACGAAATTTTTTTGTTCTGCTCACGTTCACGCACGCTCACGTGAGTAACTAAAATTTGTCTCACGCTCACGAAATAATCACGCTCACGGAGACTCACGAAATTAAAATAAACAAATTTTTATAATTTATAATTTCTGAAAAACGATCATACAAATTTATTAAAATCACAATTTTGTATTTTTTATACCCTCCACTCTAGTGATAGAGGGTATATATAAGTTTGTCATTCCGTTTGTAACTCATCGAAAAATCGGTCTGAGACCCCACAAAGTATATATATTCATGATCCCCGATCGATTTTAAGATATTCTAGCGATGTCCGTCTGTCTGTGGAAATGGTGATCACGGCCAAAATATTACAGGGAGATGACTCCCGAGAAGTTTGGTATTGCATTTGAGCGATATCGGTTCAGCGGTTCAAAAGTTATGAACGAAATTGTAAGGACACTTAAAAAATTTAGTACATTCAACATAACCTAAAAATACAAAATGCCTTAATTCGGCTTCTGGTTGACATATGTGAACATAATTGAACACAAAATGGTATTTAAAAAAGTACGAACATATTTTTTGACAAAAAAAGAAAAAAATCGCGGATTTTTTTTTACCAATTTTTTTTTTTAAAAAAAAAAAATTTTTTTTGCAAAAGTAATTTACTTTTAAATAAAGGTTTTTGCAATAATCTTTTAGAAATTGTGGAGGGTATCACTACATTCGGCAAGGCCGAATTTAACTTTTTTACTTGCTACCCTCTAAATTCAATATAATGACAATTTTCTTACTTGTTTTCTGCTTCAGGCAGCACAAAACAATCACGCAAACTCACGAAACAAAACTTACTCACGCACGCTCATGCACGAAACTATTTTCTCTAATCACGCGCACACACGATCACGTGAGTAAAAATAAATTTTACTCACGATCACGCGTGAATCACGTGATTCACGAATACATCGTGTCACGCGCGCATCTATAGTTACCAGTATGTCAGAGGGATTTTTTTTGCCTGCAGGGAATTTGAACACAAAAATATTTAATGGGAAAAAAGGGACACGTATTTTTTTAGCGACCCAAATTCATATTTAGAGTCGAAGAAACGGTAATTTTTCAGTTTTTTTTCGTTTATCTAATATATTATGTGAAGATACCTAGCCATGTTCTATACCAAATGAAAGGTGTTTCAAAAATACGTGTTGAATTAATTTTCGTTTTAAACAACATATCAACATTTCATGAAGATCGGAGGGTGACACCAGGGAGACTCTCCTTGTCGATCAATTTTTCTCGAAAACGCAAGAATAGAATGAATTTTTTATTCTATTTGCAAAAAAAAAAAATTATTTCGGTAATGCAGTGCTCTGATGTGATTTACATTGTTTTGGACTCACTCACTGACTAATCACTCACGAAATTTTTTCTTTAACTCCTGCTCACTCACTAATCACTTGAGTAATTTAAGTTTGGCTCACACTCTTAAGACACGCGTGATTCACGTTAATAAAGTACAAAAATAATAAAAGAACAAAGCATTTAATTGATAATTTGAAGAATAACTACAAAAATCGTTAATATATAATTACAAAAAAACCCTACGTTGGCATCACTTTTTATCTTTTAAGTGATTTTCTTTAAAACATTTTCGTCGTATTTATACAAGTTTTTCTCTATTTAATTAAATCCTCTATACTCTTTCGCTTTTATACTTACATATCGTCGCTGCGCCTAAAAATGGAGTCATGTGTTTTGGGGCAAGTGTTCAGGAGAGCAAAAAAACTGTTTATTTTTGTCCCTTCGCGATTTTTTTTAAAAGTTTGTTCTACAAAAAATTCTCGTACCGATATGCTATCCACATACTGCAAAAAAATTATGAAACATTTAGCGGTTTTCCAGTGGTCCAGAAATTTTCAAAAAACATACACATAACTCCTTTTTTAAGTACTTTTTGGAACAAAATTTAAATAAATGGAAATATTTTTTACACATAACTCCTTTTGCTTATGAAATTATTTTTGTTGTTAATTTCTTTTTGAGAGGAACAAAGACTAAATATAGTTTGTTGGCGGTTTAAAGCGACATTAGTTAGACAAGGTCCTTAAAATTTTGATATTTAAAAGCTCTTCACTAACAGATTTTTCGCAAAACTGGTGCTGATTTTTTGTTTTTTCTTTTAAATATTCAAGAGCTTTGACATAAATTGACATCTGCGAAAGATGCTGTACTTTAGATAATAAAATTTTCCGCCGTAAATGATTTGATTGCTTTCACAAGGCTTTATTACCCGCCATTTAGGATTTAGATAACAGGATGAAAATTTGCAAATATTATCCAAAAAATCTTGACAAATTCATTTAAAATACTTGGATCCTATGTGTGAACCTCATATTACTAAAAAAGTGGTCCATTTTGTCACGTTCTGTTACTTTTTTATCAAAAAAAGTTATGTGTAGCTTAACACATAACTCCTTTTCAGACCTTTTTTTAGTATGACGAACACATAGCTCCTTTTACTAACTTTTGAACCAATCAAGATATCAAAAAACGGTTTAGTGAGTAAACGTATGACCAATAGGGGATCAGAAAGATGTAATAAAAAAAAATTTAAAAAACTACACATGACTCCATTTTTAGGCGCAGCGACGATATATATTTTTTTCCTTCATTGATAAATTTTAATACTCTTTTTAGCAGAGTGTTAAACGAAATATAAAATAAAAATTAAAATATAAATTAATAAAATAATAATAAAAAAAAAAAAAATAGCCACCAAAAAAGTGTTTTAAATCAATTCAATATTTTCATATACTTGCAGAATATTGTAGTTTTTTTTCTTCAGGGATTTGTTTTCACTATAAATAAAACTAAAAAAACTAAATTATTTAATTAAAAAAAATACATCTTTTTTTACTAAAATTAAAAAATCTAAAGTAAACTTATGTCTAAAATTAAATTTTTATCTAAATGTGAAAAATCATCATTGTCAGTGAAAGAATCAGCAGCAACGGCAATCGAAACAGAAGCAGCAGTAGTAATAGAATCAACAACAGCAACAAAAACAGCAGTAATAAAAATCAGTAGTAGTAGCATCAACAACAGCAACAACAACTATTTAAACAAAAATTAGATCAACAACATTTTTTATACCAATTTTTTTATAAGTTTTAAGTTATTTAAACAAAAGTTATAACTTAAACTCATCAAAATAAAAACTAAAAACTACTTCGTTTATAACGGTAAGTACGAGTTTTTACGATTTCTCTTTAACGAACTATTTATATAAATATTTCTATAATTTATATTTATCATATCTTAGTGTTGCCATATTTTTGGATAATAACTTAAAAATTGAAAAATATAAAAAAAGAGTTTTTATAAATTTTTGTTTGTAAAACAATTAAATTTTACATGCTAAAAATTTACTAATTAAATATTTAGTCTTAATTTTTTATACCCTCCACTTATTGTTAGTGGTCAGTACCGTTTTAACCATTAGGGTACACGGGGCACGTGACGAGGACTCCCCGACCTCGAAAGGGTCTTCGAAAGCCAATTTTTAAGTGCATAAAACATTTTTTTTTACAGTAAACCATTTGTTTTTTATGAATATTTTACATTTTCGTATTTAAAAAGTCCTACACAGAAAAAAATAAAAAAATATTTAATTAAAAAAGTCGTAGATTTAATTAAAAAATTAATTAAATCCGGACCAATCACTAAAATGCGCAAATAAATTAAAAATATTTGTATGTCGTTAATTAAAAATAAATGGATATTTATTTAATTAAAAAGTTAATACTATAAATTAAAAAATTTAATTAAAATTTAAAAAAAAAATAATTAAAATTTTAATTGTATAAATTAAAAAAATTAATTAAAAATATTATATTAAAAAAAAAAATATTTTGCAAAAACATTCTTTTTGAACAAAATAGTTAAAAAAAAATATTTCTTCAAACTTTACCAAATTTACTTATGCCGTAAAGACATAGTCAGTGAGATGATTTTATAAAGTTGATTATAAACCTTTCATATACATACACATAAAACTATAAACAAAATGAGAATTCAAAAACCTATGTGAAAAATAAAAAAAACTTTCAACAAACTTTTTATACTTATGTATTTTTTTTTGTATGTAATACAATGCAAGAGAAAAACACACACTCGCACACACACGGAAAACAAAACAAAAAAAAAATAAGTAAAGCTAGAAATTTAATTAAACATTTAATTATATAAATTAAATACTTAATTAATATTAAATTTGAAAACAATTAAAATATTAATTAAAATAAAGTTAAAAATTTAATTAAACAATTAATTATATTAATTAAAAGTTTAATTAATATTAAATTAAAAAACAATTAAAATTTTAATTAAAATAAAATATACGATATTATTTTCTGTGTAGATTTCAAACAAATTTTCGTATAGAAAAAGTCGAAATCCGAGAATTTTCTATAAGAGAAATCCTCCCTATAATGTCTCGAATTCTGAGACATTTTTCGTATAGAAAAAGTCTCAGATTCTTAGACAGCTTTCGTATAGAAAAAATTCCCTGATTCTTAGACATTTTTCGTTTAGAAAAAACTCTTAGATTCTGAGACATTATTTGAAAAGAAAAAGACGATTCTGAGACATTTTTCGTATAGAAAAATATTCAGATTCTTTGACATTTTTCGTATAGAAAAATATTCAGATTCTAAGACATTTTTCGTATAGAAAAATATTCAGATTCTGAGACATTTTTTGTATAGAAAAAGTCTGAGATTCTGAGACATTTTTCGTATAGAAAAAGTCTCAGATTTTGAGACATTTTTCGTATAGAAAAAGTCTCAGATTTTGAGACATTTTTCGTATAGAAAAAGTCTCAGATCCTGAGTATGTATGAATACGAAATAATCTTTATTAAATTTAAGTCCACACGCATTTTTGCTCTAGACCAGCGGTTACCAACCTTTTTGGCTCGCGTACCCCTAATTTTAAATTTTATCAGCCGCGTACCCCCTAACTTCACATATAAATATTGGAGTTAATTCTGAAATTTTATATCTGCGGGTATTATAATTTTTTTTGAAGGATTTCGGGGAGATCAAAACAATGATGGTATTTTTTTTGGAAAATTGTTCGCTCCTTTGGGTGGTTAGTTCAATGCATCTGAAAACGCGGATTTTGAGCTGATTTTTCTGCAGAGCAAAAACGGTTGAAAATATTGTAAATCTGATTTCACCAGTCAATTCTAAATTAAAACAACGGTCGTTCTTTGAACTCTTAAAAAAAATATATAATTTTTTTTTAAATGTTTTTTTAATTCGAGGGAAACACCCCCAATTACAATGGAAGGGCATTTTGAGCTTTCCACTCTATTACAACCCGTCTCAAAAATTACCAAAAACACGTTTTTTGAGAACTTTGACATAAATTTTCTCAAAAACCAGACGTCAAAGAAAAATTTAGGAACCATATTCGGAATCAGCATCGAAAGGTTAATCGAAAACAAGTGGTCAGATCTCAAAATATCATCAAAAAAAAATCGCAACAAATGCTCTCTAAATTGCACAAAAATAAGTTTTTTGTGAACTTTGACCTCAACTTTCTTGAAAACCTTACGTTATGGAAAACTTTGGAAGCCAGATGCCGAGCCAGCATTGAAAGGTTAATCTAAAACGAATGTCCAAATTACTGAAGTTTGGCGTACCCCCGCGGACAGTTTCGCGTACCCCATAGTGGTACGCGTACCATAGGTTGGTAACCGCTGCTCTAGACGAAATTCCGGTTACTTCGGGAGTTGTCGGAATTTTCCCGAAGGTCCACATTGTTTCATCTATCTATCTATATATATAAAAATGGATGTGTGTATGTATGTGGGTATGTATGTATGTATGTTCCGTATGGACTCGAAAACGGCTGGACCGATCTTGATGAAATTTTCAGGGAATATTCAGAATAGTCCAGGGAGTAACACTGTGCGGTCAGATTTTTAATTTTTTGCGTGTGGGCGGAGGGGCGTGGCAAAATCGAATTTTTACATTGCACCACTAATGACATCTATATATAAAAAATGGATGGACCGATTTTGATGAAATTTAAACAAAAGATAGTACTAACCGAGTACTAACTACATGCCAAATTAGAGCGTGATCGGGCTAATGGGCGTAAAATGCCATGCTTTTTTGTCTGTGGGCGGAGGGGTGGGCAAAATCGAATTTTTACATTGCACCACTAATGCCATCTATATATAAAAAACGGATGGACCGATTTTGATGAAATTTAAACCAACAATAGTAATAACCAAGTACTAACTATGTGCCAAATTAGAGCGTGATCGGACAAATGGGCGTAAAATGCAATGCGCCTTTGTATTGAATTGAATGTTATTTCTGCATGCTCCGCAATAACGCAAAAACTGTTGATTCAATTTTAATTTAATTTTCAGCACTGATGGTGTTAACCGAGTTCGGAACTATATTCCATGTTATACTACGATTGGAAAAAGGGGCGTAAAATGCAACGCCCCTTTGTACTATACTGGACGTTGTCTGCCTGTTTCGGATAAAAAATAAGCATTTTACTCATACGTGCCCCAGACCCTTGCATGGTTTTTAAAGCCAAAATTTGACAATTGGAAAATTTGACGATTGGAAAAAGGGGCGTAAAATGCAACGCCCCTTTGTACTATACTGGACGTTGTCTGCCTGTTTCGCAATCACGCAAAAACCGATTCTCTTGACATTTTCACTACATACAGTGCTAACCAAGTGCATATGTAGGCCATATAAGATCGTTATTGGAAAAAGGGATCAAAATTGCAACGCCCTTTGTACTATACTGACCTCGATTGAACAAAGAGGCGTAAATTGCCACGCCCCTTTGTTTTATACTGAACGTTATATCTGCCTGTTTTAAAATTACGCAAAAACGGATAAGCCGAATCTGTCACTACTGATTGTACTAACCGAGCGGGAACTGTAGGTCATATGTAGAGCGCAATTTGGCAAAAAGGTATAAAATGTCACTCCCGTTTTTCATAAATAAAAAGTTATTTCCTCCTCTTTCGCAATCACACAAAAACGGAAAAACTGATGTCAATTAAATTTGCAGCACAGATAGTACGAATCGAGGATGCAGCATGGAACTTTAGACTATCACGATTCGATAAAAATGCGTTAAGTGACAAGCCCCTTTGTACTATACTTAACGTTATGTCTGTCTGTTTCGAAATCACGCAATAACGGCTGAACCGATTTTGTTGAGATTTCTCTATAGATAGTGCTAACCGAGGGTGGAACCAAAGGTTACTAGCTGGGCCCGGACCCGTGCTTTAATTTTGTCCGACACTATATTTAAATTAAAATGAAACATAAAACCGTTTTTTTCTTAGGGCCAGCAACGCGGACCGGGTATAGCTAGTGTCCGATAAGCAGAAAAGCCTTAACCTTAAAATCTCTTTTTATACCCTCCACTTAGTGATAGAGGGTATATATAAGTTTGTCATTCGTTTGTAACTCATCGAAATATCGGTCTAGGACCCCATATACTTATATATATTCATACTTTATATATATTCATGATCCCCGATCTATTTTAAGACATTCTAACGATGTCCGTCTGTCTGTGGAAATGATGATCACTTTTTGAGCGATATCGGTTCAGCGCACATGGGTTGAATGAGAGGCAAAGTGGCGCTTTATTCAGGGAAGCAGTAATTTTAACATATAATATTTTTTGATTTGAAAACATGTGTTTCTTATATTTTTTAACCTGTCAGAATTTTTTTAGTGTTTCTTGAAAATTGAACTTGATTCACAATTTAAGCTGTAACTTTTAAACCAAAAGCGATAATTTAATGAATACAGTTGCAAATTAAAGTATTTTTAATGCGATAATAAAAATTTAAAACAATAAAAAATAAATATGTGTTAATACTTGCATAAAATTAGTTTAAAGTCGGATTTTTGTGTTTCACCAAATTTTAAATTTTTGTAAATTTTCCATAAAAAGTCAGGAAAGTCGTAATTTAGAACTATTAATTTTTTTATTGGCGTCAAATCATAAATAAGTTAAATACCACCATTTTTGAAAAAAAAAAACATATTAGGTGCGTGGTTATGCTTTATTTCGGGAAAAACTAAATTCACAATTTTTACTGTATCTGTAAAATTAAAAAACACAATATTTTGAAACAAATAGTAAATTAAAGTTTATGTAAAGTGCTATTATAAACTTTTAACAAAAATTATATGCTCTCATATAAGCATTAAATTTATTAAGAAACCTAATTTTTTCATAAAAATTCTTGAATGTTTACATTTACCTTTTTTAACTTAAGCTTGGAAATTAAAAAAAAAAAAAATTATATCAGCTGCGTTATTCATAATAAATAAAGTTAACATCATGCATGTTTTTTGTCAGATATTATATTACACCGCCCAGAGACATCTGCTTACCCCGCCTCACCCCCTTCCCACTCCCCACAAAAACCGTCCCTGTCATTTTTATTTTTTTGCTTGTTGGAGGGTATCAAAGATTTGGCACAGCCGAATTTTAAACTCTTACTTGTTTATATATGGGGCATTCCAAGCCAAATCACTCACTTTTAGACCCGACCCCTTTCGATTTATTTTATTTTTGGATATGTTTTAGTCCTTATTAAATGCAACTTGGACACCAATTTTCAGCCTTTTATTCCAAGATGGTGTTGAATAATCAATTTTTCAAAATGGCGATTTTCTCCAAAAAATTAAAAAATTGAAATTTTTAATTAATTTTGACCATTAAAAAATATAGATATTTTAAAAAAAGTTGGACAACGTTTTGTTGGTATTTAAATGTAGTTTCAGAAAAAAAATATGAAAAAATTATTCGAAGTAATTATCACTTATTTTTTGACGTTTAAAAATTAAAATCGACTTTTTTAAAAAGTCCGAAACCTTCGATTTTTGTGTAAAAAACTATAAAAATTCTACTCTAAATTATGCAACTTTTAAGCCATAACTCGAGATGTGATCACAATTCTTTCTATTTTTTTTTTAATTTTTAAAATTACACCTTTTATGTTTTGGCTCTGATTTATTTTATATGGAGCTCAAAAAAAATAAAAAATTGGTAGATACTGACCCTAACTTACCCTAAATATATTAATTTGGAGGTAAATATACGTCTCACAAAAATTTAGGACATATCCAAAAATAAAATAAATCGAAAGGGGTCGGGTCTAAAAGTGAGTGATTTGGCCTTGAATGCCCCATATAGATTACAAAGACCCACAAAAAAAGGTCTAGACCCACAAATACTTATGTATTTTTACCTTCTAAATTCTATTCCGCGATCAGAATTAAATTCTACCGTTGGGTTTTTCTGCAATTTACAAGGAAAGTCCGCAAAAGTGAACCGACCTGATTTCCTTGTAAATTTGACCAACAATAAGTTAACATTTTTTAAAATTTTATTTCGGTATGTAATGTTCAAGTCTGATTTATTACGAAGAAAATAAAAGGTTATATTATAAAATTCATCAAAAATTTCAGAAGTTACTTGCATTTGAACAAAAATGCATTAATTCACAACATAAATACAACTGTTTTTGTATAAAACTGAAATAACGCGTTTTTGTTCAAATGCATGTAACTTCTGCAATTTTTTACGGATTTTATTTAAAATACTCTTATTTTCTACGTAATAAATTAGACTTGAACCTTACATACAGAAATAAAATTAAAAAATTTTGTAACTTTGTCAAATTCACAAGGAAATTAGGTGGGTTCACTTTGCGGACTTTCCTTGTAAATCACAGGAAACCCAAACATTCAATTCTGAAGGCAGAATCGATTTTAGAAGGTCAAAACACATATCGATAAGTGGGTCTAGTTTCTGGGTCAGAAACTTTTTTGTTTTTTTGTGATGAAGTGTTATTGAAGCCACCATATTTTTTTCATAAAATCTTAAATAAAAAAATAACGGCATTAAACGCGGACGTTTTTTTTTCTTTTAAATTAAAGCTTATACTATATGCTTTATTATCACAATGTATAAGCAATAACAAACTCTTACATTTTTTTATATTCCATCAAGTATTAAAAATACTCCAATTTTGGAACATTTTACAAAAAAATTTCAAAAATAACTGAATTTTTATTTAGTTCGGTTTAAGTCCATATTAATTATTTCTGAGAAATAATAATTGTTGTACAATGAGAAAATCTGAAAAAAATCAAGTGACAACACAGGCTAAGTGGAGATGTCGACAGCTTTCGGAAGATGCCACCCTTCCATCATCAGCACTCCTTCGATTGCCACACACTTAATGTGTGTCAGATTAAAATTAGCCATTTAAATGAAACTTTTGAAGAAATTAAGAATTGGAATTACTCCTCTTTGTGTTGAATAACCCCTATTCACCATTAATTCGTGTTGTATTCATTTGGCAGAAACTTAATCCATCTTAACTTTTAACAGAGTTGTATTTTTCCCATTGTTAACCCTTAGTAGGACTTTTCAAATCTTGAAAAATGTCCGTTAGGTTTGAATTTTTGTTTCATATTTCTAATTCTTAGAAATATTACTAAATTGCAATGTACCTTATGAGTTGTGTATTAATTGTGTTTATATATTGTTGGACTGTATATTCTATAACTGAATTTTTATTTAGTTCGGTTTAAGTCCATATTAATTATTTCTGAGAAATAATAATTGTTGTACAATGAGAAAATCTGAAAAAAAATCAAGTGACAACACAGGCTAAGTGGAGATGTCGACAGCTTTCGGAAGATGCCACCCTTCCATCATCAGCACTCCTTCGATTGCCACACACTTAATGTGTGTCAGATTAAAATTAGCCATTTAAATGAAACTTTTGAAGAAATTAAGAATTGGAATTACTCCTCTTTGTGTTGAATAACCCCTATTCACCATTAATTCGTGTTGTATTCATTTGGCAGAAACTTAATCCATCTTAACTTTTAACAGAGTTGTATGAATACAACACGAATTAATGGTGAATAGGGGTTATTCAACACAAAGAGGAGTAATTCCAATTCTTAATTTCTTCAAAAGTTTCATTTAAATGGCTAATTTTAATCTGACACACATTAAGTGTGTGGCAATCGAAGGAGTGCTGATGATGGAAGGGTGGCATCTTCCGAAAGCTGTCGACATCTCCACTTAGCCTGTGTTGTCACTTGATTTTTTTCAGATTTTCTCATTGTACAACAATTATTATTTCTCAGAAATAATTAATATGGACTTAAACCGAACTAAATAAAAATTCAGTTATAGAATATACAGTCCAACAATATATAAACACAATTAAATTTCAAAAATATTTTTACAACAATTAAAAAAAAAAAAACAGAAATGTACTTGAAAATGCCTGAAGTTGATGGTTTAATAATAAAAAAATTACCTTTGAATGAATAAATAAAAAAAAAAAAATCTAGAAATAAGTTGATTTCCAATTTTTAGCACCATATTCAAAAACACAAAAATTTGTTTGATTTTGACGGCGGATTGCAAGAAAAGTAAACAACTCAGAATAATAGTTGTGACAGATTTTTTATTGTAATTTTATATACTTTAAACCTAAATAAATAATTTTTGTAAAAAAAAAAATTTCAGTTTTGAATAAAGCGCCACTTTTGATCCATTTCAACCCAATGTGCAGCGGTTCAAAAGTTATGAACGATAATGTAAGGACACTTCAAAAATTTTAGTACATTCAACATCACTACATTCGGCAAGGCCGAATTTAACTTTTTTACTTGTTAAACACTCATATTGCCGATAAGCTGAGACAACCCAACCTTAAAATCGTATCTTATATATATTTTAAGTTTCAGGCAAATCGATTCATAACGGTTTGAATACTTAACTTGTGAGACATTTTTCCTATAGAAAAAGTCTCAGATTCTGAGACATTTTTCGTACAGAAAAAGTGTTTTTGATTTTGAAACATTTTTTGTATAGGATAAGTCTCATTTTCTGAGATATTTTGTCGTTTAGAAAAAGTCACAGATTCTGTGACATTTTTCGTATAGAAAAAGTCCCAGATTATAAGACATTTTTTGTATAGGAAAAAGTTTCAGATTCCGAGTCATTTTTTGTGAAGAAAAAGCCTCCGATTCTGAGACATTTTTCGTATAGAAAAAGTCTCAGATTCTGCGAAATTTTTTGTATAGAAAAGGATCAGATTCTTAGACATTTTGCGTATAGAACATGTAAGAAAATTATATTCGGACAAGACCGGCCATACATTTAACAAGTACACAAGTTTTTTTATGTAATTTGATATGTGAATATTGGGAATGTGGTTCGTATGGATTCTGAAACATTTTTTTGCATCGAAATAGTCTCAGATTCTGAGACATTTTTCGTATAGAAAAAGTCTGAGATTCTGCGACATTTTTGGTTTAGAAAAAGTATAAGATTCAAAGACATTTTTCGTGCAGAAAAATTCTCAGATTCCGAGATATTTTTCGTATAAAAAAGGTATTTTTCGTATAAAGTCTTAGATTCTTGAACATTTATAATATAGAAAATTTCTGGAACATTTTTCGTATTGAAAAGGTTTCAGTTCTTGATTTATTTTTTGTATAAAAAGTCTCAGATTCTGAGACATTTTTCCTATAGGAATGTTCATTGACTCCGCTTGGACCAAGGGGATAAGGAAATGAAACCTTTTAAGGCCCGCCCCTTTTGGGCACGTGGTTATAGAAAATATTGAAAAGTGAAATTGACACACCAAAACGCCGACACACGTAAACTTAATTTTGGGTCGTAGAACACAGTGGCGGTCTCCGTTTTGACAGATCAGGTAAATATTAGGAGATATTTAAGTTTGTGATTTTCAAGCGATTTTTTTATTGTTTTTTTTTTAAGAAAATTGAAAAATTGAAGAAAACAATTTTATTTTACTCGTCCAAATTAATCGGTCATCAATGTTAGAGTAAAGTTTCGATTAAGAAATACTAAATAAAGTAATTTTAAAAGAGTTTTTGATGGATAGTCCTAAGAAAATTAAATAAAAACTCGTTGAAAATTGCAAAACTTTAAAACGAAATATCTCTTGATTTTGACCTGACCTCGCAAAACGGAGAATGCCACTGGATTCTCCTACCCAAAATTAAGTTTACGTGTCTCGGTGTTTTCGTGTGTCATTTTAAAAGTTAAAATTATACTTACAGTGTAATATTTAAACGTAGGTAAATATAATAAATAAATTTGTAAACATTTATAGCAAGGGTTTCCCTTGACAACCTCCCCTCCCCCTCTTAAAAACCGCAGGGAATGATCCTTGTCGAAATATTTTTGTTTTACTGTTATTTATCGCAAGAAGAAAAGGTGCATAACCTGACATCTCCGCGGCGCTGCTTGTAATTTTCTTCTCTCTCCAAACATCCCTGTCCATATTATTATAATTTGGTAACATGTAGTATCATTTTTGCTTCAACTTTTGATTTTCCCAAGTATCTGGGCAAATTTTTGTTCTACTACACCATTTACAGATGTAATTCGTAAAAGATCAATTGTAATTCGAAGATTCCATTTGTAATTCGAAGATTCCATTTGTAGTTCGAAGATTCCATTTGTAATTCGAAAACGGACGATTAAAACAACAAAAAATTGTTTTGCACGTCTTTAAAAACATTTTTTTCCCTCAATTTTTGCAAATTTTAAATAGCGATATCTCCAAAACTGTTTGGCCGATTTTTTTTTAAATTCGTGTTCAGCGCATCAAAATTAGCAAAAAAAAAATAAAAACTTTGAACGCCGGGCGCCACGTGTTAATTTAATCCAATTGTTCTCAAATTTGTACCACATAAGTTTTCGGAAGAAATTCCCGGGAAAATCTTGTTTCCCTTACAAAAAATATACCGCTCTAATGTAGGAGGGTATAAAAGATTCGAATTTAACACTCGCTTGTTTTTTTTTTTTAAATAGATAATTTTTTTCAAAAAATCTGATCTATCTTAAAATCGTTAGCACGTTCATCATCAAGTCAAGGCATTTATGGCGTATTTAGCGCATAGTTTACATTTTATTTTATTAAGATAAAATTTAAAAGATAAGTTTAGTTAGTATCTTAATACAGTAAGTTTCACAATAAAGTATATGCTATAAATAGTTCGTGAAATTCTTGAATTATATTAAATTTGTTAAAGTTAAAAGCCTCCGGCAAAATCTCGAAATCGAAATACATACCTCTGGCAATATATTACCTTGTAATGTATAATTAAATAAAAAAAAAATACCTTATTTTATGTATAGCTCATGCCAAGTGCATTAAATCTGAGATATTTACCTAATGAGACTATGAGAAATGTTTCCAAAGAAAAGTTCTCAGATGGAATACACTCAGAGTCCTTGATCTTTATTCTGCAGAAAAACTCGAAGATCTAAAGATGAAAAAAAAAAAAACATATGGGATTTTAAGACATTTTTATAGTAAGCTAAATTCAGATTCCAGAACATTTTTCCTTATGAAATACACTCCGATTTTGAGATATTTTTCCTATACTTTCATTCTGCTGTATACTTTCTTGCAAACGCACTGTATGCAAATAGATGTCACGATAATGTGTGTATGAGTATTAAATGTGAAAAACAAAATTAAAGTGCATATGTACTTTTGAAAAAAAGCACTGTGGTAATATTTGGTGGAGAATTTGGAACTCTTCTTAAAATTCTGTGAAAATTATTTTTTTGGTCAAAACTTAAAATGGCTATGTCTCAAAAACTAAGCCCGATAGAGCAAAATTGAGGGTATTTTTGGTTCTAAGAATTACATAGTGTCATCGGTCCTCTTCATATCTGTGGACTGACTCTAAATTTTGAATCAAGAAAAATTTGCGCTTTCAAAAGTTTAAAAATTCACATACCTAGCTACCGAAACAAAAAAAAAATATTAAAAAATTTTTGGTCAGTTCGCTTATTTGGTGCAGACCCCATTAGGTCCAGACCCTAGGTCCCTAAATGGGATAGATTTAAAATGTTGTAGCGTTATCTTGCTTAGTTTACTGGGTATTGCAATTTAGGATCTTGAGAATTTTAGAAAGCGAATAACTAAAAAAAACTATTTGTTAGGGTAAATCCACTTTATCATTTCCAAACCACATTTCAAAAACGAAAATGAAACATCAACATAATTTGTATTTTACTTTATTGTCAGAAAACTTTTTTATTCATTTTGTACAAATATTTTTCAATTTACTTTTTTAAATAAAATACACAACATCAGTTTTCATTTTCGTTTTTGAAATGTGGTTTGGAAATGATAAAGTGGATTTACACATTCCCCCCCTCGTGAACCAGATATGGGTTCACCACTTGATAAATTTAAAACAGCTAACTTTGAGGCTGGACGACGTGTAACTCCATTAAGCGTTTTTACATCTTCAAAGCGGACTTGACCATCTTTTGACGGATATGTTTTTATAACTCGACCCTTGTGCCATTGGTGTCTAGGTATTGTTGAATCCAAAACTATTACGATATCATCGATCTGAATTGGACTGACGCTATCTCTCCACTTTGACCTTTGCATTAGCTGTGGAAGAAATTCAATAACCCACCTTTTCCATAAACGATCCTTCAAGTTTTGGGCTATTCTCCATTGTTTTCTTAGGCAAACATTTTCTTCAGAAGTTGCTGGTGTCTGAGTGGCAGAAAGACAACCCAATAAAAAGTGGTTAGGCGTAATGGGTTCATCGTCTTCAGAAGAAATAGAAATTTCTGTTAACGGTCGGCTATTAATTATGTTTTCGGCTTCAATAAGAACACTTTGTAAAGTTTCAGGACGAGGTGTGGTTTCCTTCAGAGTTTTCAATAACAAGCGTTTAACGATTCGTATGAGTCTTTAACGTGGTGACGGAAAAATCTTTCAAAGTGAATTGTGAAATTCAAGGTGTTGGAGAACAAAGGACTCGTTTTGCTCTAAAGAATTTGTACACCGTTAAGTATTTAAATTTGCCTGTTCAGTCCTTTAGAAAGGAAGACTATCCGCATTTGAAAGATCTACCAATTGATGATTATCATAATGCTTCGCCTATTCTTTTGCTTGGTTTGGACAATATTCACTTAGCAATTCCGTCTGCCATTAAAGAAGCCGGTAACACATCTCCAGTTGCTTTTCAAACAAAACTGGGATGGGTTGCATATGGTCCTACAGATGCTTCATCTTCTGAAAATCCAACTGTGCTGCATTTGAATGAAAAGTATTCCACCCAAGAGATCCATAATATGATATCAGATTACTTTGCCACCGAGAATTTTGGGTCCAATGATAAAACCGAACTTCTTCTGTCTGATGAAGACCAAATTGGTCGTGATATAATGCAAAAAACTTCAAACGTGTTGGTGATCGATTCGAAATTGGACTTCTTTGTAAAAAGTATCCACCAGAATTACCTCAAAGCTATGAGATGGCCAAAAAGCGTTTATTTACCATTGAAAGAAGGATGCAGCATGATCCAAACTTTACTGATCGATACGCCGTAGATATAAATAAGTACCTACAAAAAGGTTATGCTCGCATGTTATCTACGGATGAAGCTAATAACACAAAGTATCCCATATGGTACCTGCCACACTTTGGAGTTGTCAACCCACACAAGCCTGAAAAGCTTCGGGTAGTATTCGATGCAGCAGCTCAAACTTCTAATACGTCACTGAATACATCTCTCGTAAAAGGACCTGAACAAGCTAAGCCACTACTTGACATTTTGCTAAAGTTTCGTCAAGGAACCATTGCAGTTGCTGCCGATATTAGAGAGATGTTTTCGCAGGTCAAAATTCGTTTTGAAGATCAACAAGCCCAAAGATTTCTCTGGCGTGATGGTGATGTTAACAAGCCCATCCAACATTATGCCATGACTTCAATGACGTTTGGAGCTATATGTTCGCCTTGCTGCGCAGAGTACGTTAAAAATCAGAATGCCAAAGAATTTGATGATGTGTTCCCGGAAGCTGCCGATGCTATTATTAACAAACATTATGTTGACGATTTTGTGTGTAGCTTTGATAACGAACAATATGCTGTGCGTTTATGCAAAGAGGTCGTGCAAATTCACTTAAAAGCTGGGTTTGAGTTACGTGGGTTTTTTTCAAATAGCCAAAGTTTAGAAGTTGCCATGAATCCCACTGCTGTTACTGATGCCTCAAATTCGGTTAGTATGGAAAAACAAGCTACAACAGATAAAATTCTGGGTATGTTTTGGAATAAATATGATGATACTTTTGAGTTTAAGACCAAGTTTCTATGTCTTAACCCTGATGTTTTAATTTGGTGCACGTGTTCCAACCAAAAGGGAAATGCTAAAGATTGCGATGGCAGTTTTCGATCCATTTGGTTTAATTGGTGATTTCTTGCTTTATTCAAAGATACTGGTACAACATTGTTGGAAAGAAGAAATCGGTTGGGATGACCAAATACCAGAATCTTTGCATAACAAATTTAAAGCCTGGTGGAAAGAATTCAAAGAAGTTAAAAATTTCAAAATACCAAGATGTCTTTCTCCAAATTTACTTTATGCCTCAAATGTACAGCTTCATGTCTTTGTTGATGCCAGCCAAGATGCATTTGCTGCTGTTTGCTATTTGAGAATCGTCCATGACACTGGCATTGACGTTGCATTCGTGATTGGTAAAATTCGATGTGCACCAAAGAAATTAATGAGTATTCCCCGATTGGAATTGCAAGCTGCCGTGTTGGGAATACGAATTGCTAAAGCTGTAAGTAAAATAGAAGAATTTCATATATTTTCAGTCCACTATTTGTCAAATTCCCAAACTGTTATTCGTTGGATTTATTCCACGGAACGCCGCTTTAAAGCCTTCGTAAGTCATAGAGTGGCTGAAATTCTTAATAACTCTTCACCACATCAGTGGAAATGGGTGCCAACCAATCTCAACTCCGCCGATGCTGGTACTCGTCCCAGTTATCCACCAAAATTTGCCCATAATGGATTATGGATAACAGGGCCCGCATTTTTGAAAAAAGAAGAATCTTGCTGGCCCCAAGTTGAAGTCGAAAGCTCTGATGTTCTACAAGAAGAAGTAAAGCCACGTCTACTTGTTATAAATACCTTTAAAAACGTTATTGAGTTTCATCGATTTTCTTCCTACGTCAAACTTCGAAGAACTGTTGCGTGGGTTCTGCGTTTTCTGAAACGATGCCATACACCTGAGAATTTAAACGCAGAAGAACTAAAGTCCGCTGATATCGTTATATGCCGTTTGGTTCAACGTGAATGTTTCTTCAATGAAATTAATTGCCTTAAGAATTCCCAGATTATTTCTAAATCCAGTTCTCTGTATTCGTTGGTGCCATATCTGGATGAAGATGGTCTTTTACGAGTAAATGGGCGGTTAGATGAAGCCACGTATTTACCCATAGATGTCAGAAGACCTATTATTTTACCACAAAATCATCATATTTCCGAACTCATAATGCAGTACTACCACAACAAAAACTACCATCAAAATATGGCAATAACAATCAACGAGGTACGTCAAAAGTATTGGATTCCTCGAATCAAGTCTGTTTATAAATCCGTGGTGCAAAAATGCCTTGTTTGTAAGTATGATAGTGCCAAGCCAAAGCAGCCTCTAATGGGTCAATTGCCATCAGATCGAGTTACGCCATTCGTAAGACCTTTTACCTATGCAGGAGTTGATCTATTTGGTCCCTTTAACGTTGCTATTGGTCGTCGTCGAGAGAAAAGATGGGCAGTTATATTTACATGTTTAACTGTTAGGGCTGCACACATAGAATTGGCACATGATCTCTCTGCAGATGCCTTCATTTTGTGCTTGCGAAACTTCATAAATCGTCGTGGAACTCCTGTAAGGATTCGAAGTGACAATGGCACTAATTTTATTGCGGCCCAAAAACTGCTGAAGAAGGAAGACAGACTTCTTAATACAGATGAAATAATAAATGAAGCAACCAAAAACAGTATTGGATGGGTCTTCAACTGTCCTTCTAACCCCAGCTCTGGAGGTTGTTGGGAAAGACTCATACGAATCGTTAAACGCTTGTTATTGAAAACTCTGAAGGAAACCACACCTCGTCCTGAAACTTTACAAAGTGTTCTTATTGAAGCCGAAAACATAATTAATAGCCGACCGTTAACAGAAATTTCTAGAGTCCGACCGAAACCAGTTTTCGAGGCCGAACCGAAACCGAACCGATTATTCGGCCGAAAAAGTAATATTCGGCCGAAACCGAACCGAAACCGAAACTTAAAAAAAATTACCGCCTGGCATGAATAAAATTATTAAAAAGTTGTTAAAGATTAATATACAGCATATAATGCTTTTAAACTACTGGAATTGTTGTATTTTTGAAAAAAAAAATATGTTTTTTAAGAAACTTACAAAAAAATTTTATATTTCATTTGCAGATTAGGAGAAAATAATTTTTGAACTGAAACAGTTTTACATTTATTGCATAAACTTGTAACATTTTCTTCAATTGAACTGAAACAAGTGTAATGAAATACGAAATCAAAAAATTCACCGACTTTTTTACATATTTTTTAAAATACCAAAAAGTTTCGGTTTCGGCTAATATTCGGCCAAAATTTTGCCGAATACCGAATAGAGGCCGAAACCCCATTATTCGGCCGAAACCGAGACCGAAACCGAATATTCGGTCGGACTCTAGAAATTTCTATTTCTTCTGAAGTCGATGAACCCATTACGCCTAACCACTTTTTATTGGGTTGTCTTTCTGCCACTCAGACACCAGCAACTTCTGAAGAAAATGTTTGCCTAAGAAAACAATGGAGAATAGCCCAAAACTTGAAGGATCGTTTATGGAAAAGGTGGGTTATTGAATTTCTTCCACAGCTAATGCAAAGGTCAAAGTGGAGAGATAGCGTCAGTCCAATTCAGATCGATGATATCGTAATAATTTTGGATTCAACAATACCTAGACACCAATGGCACAAGGGTCGAGTTATAAAAACATATCCGTCAAAAGATGGTCAAGTCCGCTTTGCAGATGTAAAAACGCTTAATGGAGTTACACGTCGTCCAGCCTCAAAGTTAGCTGTTTTAAATTTATCAAGTGGTGAACCCATATCTGGTTCACGAGGGGGGAAATGTTAGGGTAAATCCACTTTATCATTTCCAAACCACATTTCAAAAACGAAAATGAAACATCAACATAATTTGTATTTTACTTTATTGTCTGAAAACTTTTTTATTCATTTTGTACAAATATTTTTCAATTTACTTTTTTAAATAAAATACACAACACTATTACTCTGAGGGATGTCGAGTATTTGGCAGACGGGTTCTACAAACCGAGAGCTACAATAACGCTTATGGACTTTTTGTTGTGTCGGAAATACATATTTACCATGATATAAGCATTTTTAAATTTTCAGGAATGCCATTTTTTTTGGATTTAAAGTAAGAACCCATTGGGTTTCACCATGTAAAAAACTAAAAAAAATACAGGAGCGTTTTTGTGGGGGGGGGGGGGAGAAAAGGGGGAGGTGGGAGTCGGCAGAGGTCAATGGGGTCATTTCCCCTTGCGGTTTATAAATTCATTTATTATGCGTTTTGCACTTCAGTACACTAAAAAAAACCTTGTAAAGTTACCAACAAATTTCGTGATTTTACGAGGCTATTCTCGTAAAATAGGAGGCTGATAAAATTCTCGTAAAATTACGAGGATTTCCTCGTAATTTTGAATGCGCCAAAAATTGGTAAAATAACCAATTTTATTGGTGAAAATATTGTTTTAAAACCGGAAAAATAAAAAAAAATGGTAAACGTACAAGAAAAAATGGTAAATATATAAATATATATGTTTAAAAAAATGGTAAAATTACAAACCAAAATGGTAAATTTACAAAAAAAAAAAAATTTTGTTAAACAACATAAATCCTCGTAATAAAATCATTTTTGTAAAATAACTGTTTTTTTTTTGTAAATTAACGAGAATCCTCGTAATAAAATTTTCATCTTTTTTTTCAAATATTTTTCAATAGAAAATTTAAAAAAAAAAAAAAAAAAATTACAAAAAAAAATCGTTTTGTTTTTTGTTAAACAACAGATCGCTCATTTACTTGTGTAGTGTCATAACGCAAAATGTTTGATTTTACAAAAAACCTGTTTAAAGTTTACAATTGAAACTTGTTTTACATTGCAAAAGGCCCGTACATAGAAAATATTATAATGGCGTGTTCTCTTCTCAAACGGTGAGTTTAGAAGATATTAATACGAATTTTTGACACAATATAAAGCAGGATATAACAAATAATTCTGTATGGTTTACCCAAAAACGACATATTTTGAGTTATGACACTATACATGTAAATGAACGATATGTCACAAATCTCTTTTAAATTTCAACTCAGTGAAACTGAAATAAATGTTTAAAAAAACTGGCAGTTTTTGGAATTTAGAAAAACTGTAAATGCAGTTGTGTAAACAAGACCTTGAACCATCACTGAGCAATGTTTAAGGATTACCCCACTTTATCCGTAAAAGTTACAGAGGTTTAAAGTTGAAAAATAGATAAAAAAAGGCTGGATATAATTTATAGTTTTTACCTCCTTTCGCTTTTTCTTTAAGTTCTCCTTATATTTCAATCTTTTCCGGCATAACACAAAGTCAGTACATACACTCAAAAAAAAAAACTTGTAAAGTTACTAAAAAATCTCGTGATTTTACGAGGCTATTCTCGTAAAATAGGAGGTAGGTAAAATTCTCGTAAAATTACGAGGATTTCCTCATAATTTTGAATGCGCCAAAAATTGGTAAAATAACAAATTTTATTGGTAAAAATATTGTTTTAAAACCGGAAAAAAAATGGTAAACTTACAAGAAAAAATGGTAAATATGTTAAAAAAAATGGTAAATTTACAAAATAATTTTTTTTTTTAAACAACATAAATCCTCGTAATAAAATCATTTTTGTAAAATAACTGTTTTTTGTATATTAACTAGAATCCTCGTAATAAATTTTTCAAAATTTTGTCAACTTTTTTCTAAAATATTTTTCAACAAAAAAAAAAAAAATGTTTTTTTTTTTTTTGTTAAACAACATAAATCCTCGTATAACATAATTTTTGTAAAATAACAGTTTTTTTGTAATTCAACTAGAATCCTCGTAATAAAAACTTTGTTGTAAAATTACAGTTTTTTTTTTTTAAATAACCTTTCAAAATGGTAGAATACAATTACGAAAATAAACTTTTAAAATTACCAATAAAACTGTAGTTCTCGTTTGAGCAAAGTACAAGATTTTTTGTGAAAAAACAAGGAAAATTGTTAAATATTGGTAGAAGGGGATTACAAGGCATTTTACCAGGCGTTTTACCAGTTTATTTTTTGAGTGTATAAGAGATTATTTTAATGTTGTCGCTTGGTGGGAAGTTATAAGACGGTTAAGTTTTGAAACCAAAAATTAAGAATTTTTAAATTTTCGAGGTTTTTTGAACAGGGATTTCGGCCCCCTCTATAAAATGAAAAAAGTTGAACTAGAGTTGGTAGCTGTTGTAATTCTTAACATTTTGGAATTAATCCCGTTAATCTGCCACGAATAGTAAAGGAGTTTCAGCAGATCAAAGTTCGAAAGAAAAAACGTAATTTTTTTAAAATACCAGTTTTTCGCGAGGCACATTCGCGGTTTCATTCGAAATTTGGTGGACTCTTGCATAAACCGAGTTTTTTGTGAGTTTACATAAAAAAATCACTGGCGGGTTTATAAAAAATAAATTGCAAAAAATTTATGGCATTTTTGAAAATTGTGCGAAATTTGCAAATCTGTTTCCTATTTTTTTTTGGTAGCAATTAATGTATCATGTTCATTTTAATACACCAAAAGACGTGCCTTAACGAGTAGATCTGATTTGCTTTCACTTTTTACTTTAAGCCATGCTGAGCGGAAGGCGCGATGATTTTATCTAAACCTGTTTTGATCTGGCACATCCAAGGCTTTACACGAAATTGGATGAAATTTTTTTTAAATGAAAGCCCACTTGATGTGTCATCATAAAATCAGAGGCGGGTTAAAAAATGTTGATGATTATAGATTTTTTGGACCATATTAAATTTTTTTTAAAACTACTGGTACAATGATACGATTTTCCGTAATTTTTTTCAGTAATACCAACGCGCATTTCCTTAATATGTTATACAAAATTGTGAAACTTTTCTTTTACCGCGAATTAATCGCGATTTTAGGTACTTAGATATTTTTTTTAAATCGTTTAGTCATTAAAGGGTTAAATTTATATCATATATTTTAGAAGAAATGATATATCCTGGCATGTTTTAATAGCGCATGCAACAAATGTGTAGAAAAAAAATCTTTAAAATATTTTTAAGATTTTTAAAACCGCCAAATCTTAAAACCGCCGCCATAACTTTTGACCCCCTTGCGCTATTTAATTGACGCGAACAAATTTCTTATTCTTAAATAGCTTTTAATATTTATGCCAACTTACATCGATGTAAATAACAGTTTTTTTTTTTTGTATAAAAACTTTGTTGCAAAATTACAGTGTTTATACCCTACACCACTCTGTGGTACAGGGTATAATGAGTTTGTGCTGATGTTTGTAACTACCCGAAATATTGGTCCTAGATCTATCTTCAAGTATACCGATCGACTCAGAATTACTTTTTGAGTCGATTCAGCGATGTCCGTCCGTATGTCCGTCCGTCTATTGGTTTAAGCACGATACTTAAGCATCTTTTGCCCAAGGACGAAGCCTATTAAAATTGGGGAAAATCAGTCCATGTTAAGACCTAGCCCCCATACAAACGCCCCTTTGGATTCAGCTTAAATGGCTCTAATAACCGTATTATAGATATCGCTTTGAAATTTAATAGGTATTCAAATTTTGTATGCACGAATTATCACTCCAAATTTCAAAGGAATCGGGTCAGTCCTTCTGGTAGTCCCCATACAAACCACCCTCCCGATATTTACATAATTCCCTCAAAATTCATAAACATGGAAATATTTGATAAAAACTTTATTTTAAGGCGTTAAATATAATTGGACCATTTTTGGACTTAGTTCCCCATATAAAAATTTCGACCAATATTCAGTTAAATCGGTCTATTGACAAAAAAAAAATAAACCAATTAAACTAAAATTTGATCAGTGTGTGTTTTCTACACTAAATAAGATCTAACAAAAGACAGATCCAATCGGTCCATGTTTAGACTTGGGACCCATTTTCCGGAAAATACTGGTGTAGGGTATCATATGGTCGGTCTTGACCGACTATAACTTTCTTACTTGTTTTTTTTTTTTTTGTAAAATAACCTTTCAAAATGGTAGAATACAATTACGAAAATAAATTTGTAAAATTACCAATAAAACTGTAGTTCTCGTTTGAGCAAACTACAAGATTTTTCGTTAAAAAGCAAGGAAAATTGTTAAATATTGGTAGAACGGGATTTCAAGGCATTTTACCAGGCGTTTTACCAGTTTTTTTTTTTTTGAGTGTAGAGTGCCCAGAATAAAAACCTTTTTTGTAGGTCTTACTCCTTAAATTTGTTCCTTAATGTTCAAAAAACTTTCGATTTTTTAAAAAAAATATTTAGAGGTCGCACTTTTATCCAAAAATCTCAATTTAAAATTTTCGATTTTGTGTATTTAAAATGCCTTAGGGATTCCAGTTTTAGGTTTCGCGAAATTTCAAAACTTCGCGATTTTTTATACCCTCCAACCACAGTATGGGGGTATACTCACTTTGTCATTCCGTGTGTAACGCATCGAAATATCGGTCTAGGACCCCATAAAGTATATATATTATTGATCAGTGATCGATTCTAAGACATTCTAGCGATGTCCGTCCGTCCGTCCGTCCGTCCGTCTGTCCGTCTGTCCGTCTGTCCGTCTGTCCGTCTGTAGAAGACACGATTCAGTCCAAACTAAACGAGCTAGACTTCCGAAGTTTGGCACGAATATGTCTTATATTCCTAGGCAGGTTAAGTTCGGAAATGGGCAAAATCGGACCAAGGGGAAAAAAGTTTCCCCTTGGAGAACTAAACCAACCCAAGAAAAAACGCATTTTTTGCAGGGTTTTTTGTACTTTTGCTGAGCAAATGCAACATTCTTATCTCAGAAGAAGTTAAAAATCACAGGGGGAAGGTGCCCCCTAACGTCTCCCCCAACCCCCCCCCCCAAAAAAAAAAGACGCCCCTGGATTTTTTTCATATAGAGTTTTTTTTACATTTTGGAGGGTATAAAAGATTCGGCACCGCCGAATGTAACACTCTCACTTGTTTCGTGTTAATATTTGCAAACCCAAAAATACAAAATTGTGTCTAGTTTTAATGAGCCATAAGTCTAGATACACTTAATGGATTTAAACATGGTCGGGTACAGCGGGGAAATCAACCCCGAGCCCAAATTTCGAAAAGGAAAAAAGAGGAAAAGAAACAAGTAGAAAAGTTAAATTCTACTTTGCCGAATCTATGAATACCCTCCACAATGCCGTTTTTTAAAGGATAGTACTTTTTTAACGTGAAAAAAATTAACAATTTTGATTAAAAATATTTTATTAGTAAAAAAAACTATTTTTTTGTCATTAAAAAACAATCAAAATTACAATTTTTTTTTGAGTGTAAAACTTTTTTCGAGTGAATGATTTTTTTACTGTAAAAATATTTCTGAGTGAATACACGTACGTATGTACACAAAATATTGACATTTTTGTAAAAAAAACTAATTTTTTTTTGAGTGTAAAATTTTTTTTGAGTGTAAAATATTTTTCGAGTGTAATTTTTAAGTTGCCAATGCTTTTAAAACTAAATAAGTTTAAAAAGCATTGCTTTAAAACTAAACAAGTTTGAAAAGCAGTGCTAAGTTTCCACCAATGCTTTTCAAACTTGTTTACCACGTGGCATTTAAGATGAACCCAATCTGAAATTCGGGGTTTTGCTTATAACTTTTGAACCACTGGACCGATTGAGCTGAAATTCAATACAAAGCAGACCTGGGGAACGGGAAAGATACATACCATGTTTCAGCAGTCTCATTGCACAGTGTTACAAAAATGAATGAAACAGAAAAACCTGGGATGCGATACTTTTTTTCTAGTAGGTGTTGTCGAGTACAACAAGATTCTGTCCTTGAAATTTGCGAAACACCTCCAAAATCTTGAGTTACGGGTAAAAAACCGGTTTTTCGAACTTTTTACACTTATAAGCCAGTAACTTTGTTGAATATTAACCGATTTTGAATTTCTCGGTTTTAGAAAGAATAAACTAATATCTTTCGAAGTTGTAAACATGAAATTTAAGTAATATTAAAACAACTGTGCGTATTTTTCCAGCAAACTCAATTTTTCAAAAAAAAAATCATTAGTTTTTAAGTTTGAAGATGTTTTATCATATTTTTTTATTTAGGAACCGTACAATTTATGCATTTATTAATAAAGCATATTTATTTAAGAGTAAATTACAACGTTGGATTTTAAAATCGGTTAAAAATTGACTGAGTTATTAAACTTTTAATAAAAACAAAATTTTTGAAATAAATGCCTGCACAATGTTTTTCTACCATCCAACTATAATATTCAGGGTATACTCACTTTCTCATTCTGTGTGAAACACATCGAAATATCGATCTAGGGTCCCATAAAGTATATATTTTTGATCAGTGATCGATTCTACGACATTCTAGCTTTGTCCGTCTGTCTGACCGTCCGTTTGTCCATCTGTGTCTAAAATAAAAGAGCTAGACTCCTGAAGTTTTGACACGAATATGTGTTATGTTTATAGGACAGTGAAGTTTTTAAATGGGCTAAACCGGACCAGGGGAAAAAAGTTTCCCCTTGGAGAACTAATGCAACCCCAGAAATACACTATTTTACTTTAAAGTTTTTTTGTCTATTTGTTCAACAAATAAAACATTTTTGCGTCATATGAAGTTCATTGACCTGCTGTTGAACCAAGGGGATTAAACAATGCCATTTTTTTGGTCCGCTTTCCTTTTAGGTTAAACGAAAAATAAAAAAAATATAAAATTTTATTATTTCAGTGTAAATATCATAATATATGAATTTGTAAACATTAATCGCTAGGGGAAGGTGTCCCCAGACAGCATCACCCACAACCCCCCCCCCCCTCAAACCCGCGAAACGTCCTTGTAGTTTTTTATTTTCATTTATCGCAAGAGAAATGTGTCCCAGGCAATTCCCCTTCTCAACAACAGTTAAGAACAAGAGCTTTCGCCAAACTTTTTTGCTTTATAATCCCATTGTCATTTATAGAAGATTTACATTCCACTAAATTACCATGTCTTCTACAAGCGGACGTCCGCACATGACGGACATCTCTTCAATGTCTTAGAATCGATCACTGATCAAAAAAATATATTCTTTATGGGACTCTAGACCGATATTTCGCCATCTCTATAATGTATTAGAATCGATCACTGATCAAAAAATTATATTCGCTGTGAGACTCTAGACCGATATTTTGATGTGTTTCGAACAGAATGACAAAGTGAATATACCTACTACTATATACTACGGTTAGAGGGTATAAAAACATTGTACAGGCATTTATTCCAAAATTTAGTTTTTATTAAAAGTTTAATAACTCGGTCAATTTTCTACCGATTTTAAAAACCAAAGTTGAGTTTTTCTCACAAATAAATATCCTTTTTTAATAAATTCATAAATAATACGGTTCCTTAACAAAAAAATGTG
This sequence comes from Pegoplata infirma, assembly GCA_963921195.1. NCBI lineage: Eukaryota > Metazoa > Arthropoda > Insecta > Diptera > Anthomyiidae > Pegoplata > Pegoplata infirma. The sequence goes on along the minus strand of OY992538.1, from coordinate 95,176,514 downwards.
TAAAAACATCTCCAAAGTTGAAAAATATAGAAATTTTGTTAAAAAATTGAGTTTGCTGGAGAAATACGCACAGTTGTCTCAATATTACTTAAATATGATGTTCAGATCTTCGGAAGGTCTTAGTTTCTTCTTTCTAAAACCGTCGATAAATTTAAAATCAGTTGGTTTTCAACAAAGTTACTGGCTTATAAGTGTAAAAAGTACGAAAAACCGGGTTTTTACCCGTAACTCAAGATTTTGGAGGTGTTTCGCAAATTTCAAGTACAGGGTCTTGTTGTACTCGACAACACCTACTAGAAAAAAAGTATCGCATCCCAGGTTTTTTTTTCTGTCACACAGTGTTATTGTCTTTCAAATGTTATCGCGTTTTTTATCTCGTAAATTCGCGAAAAACCCTTGCCGAAATTTACTCTTTTGCTCATAACTTTTGAACCACTGTACCGATTTGACTGGATTGCAATACCGACCTGACCCGGTAAATGACCAACATATATGCCAAACTTCAGTAGCCTCTGTAAAGTCTTTCAAAAGTTAGCGTGTTTTCAACGGACAGACAGACAGACGGACGGACGGACATCGCTAGATCGACTTAAAATCGATCGAGGATCATGAATATATATCGTTGGCTTAGTCGGCAAACCTGTCAAGTCCGTTTTTTTTAATTTTTCAGGAGAGACAAAAAACTGTCTAACTTTTTTTTGGGTTAACTTTTTTTAAATCTGTAAACGCAGTTTTTTTCTTAAGTTCATCTTGTTTAACCTCAAAAAATCATAGAACTCTAAAATAAAAGAAAGGAACACTTATGGGCTCTTTTTGGACTTAGCACATTTGCTCTTTATAATTTTCTATTTTAAATGTGGACTTAGCAGATTTTCTTTCCATTTTGTGGACTTAACAGATTTTCTTGTATTTTTTTTTTTTTATTTTTATTGATTTTTTTTGATTTTTTTTTGTGTTTTTTTTAATAAAAAATACTACTACTACATACTTTTTCATTGTTGTTGACAAAAAAAAGAAATTATTTATAACCTAAATCGTAGGGTGGGTCGATGATATGGATATTTGCGAATCTCGTGAACTAATAGCAAAAAGTCGGTGAGCATTTTCAAGCTGATAACGGGAAAAATTATTAAAAAAAAAATTTGCAGGTTACTTTTAGTCCTCTACAAGCGGTTTAAGTTCGCGGTTTTTGGAAAAAAAAATTTTTTTTTTAAAAAATATTTTAAAAATTTTGTGTTGACAAAAGCTTTCAGCTGAACAACAGCTCCAGAAAGTGAATTTTTTTATTTTTTTTAGTTTTTTTTTATTAAATTTTTAAATATCCCTCTGAAGATGGTCAGCAATGTTGACTGAAATGCTGGGACAATAAAAAAAAAATATGTTTATATTTTTTATTTAATTAATTTATTAACTCATGACCTAATGCCGAACAAAATCAACGAACTACTAACTATTCACAACTTTAAACAATTTTGTGAAATAAAAAATTCCAAAAAAATGCTGATAAATTTTGGTCCATGGAAGCACATAAAAAGCCAAATTTTCTTTTCTTAATGCGCTTTATTTTACTAAATTTTACCATTTGAATGAAATTTTGAAAAAAAAAAGTTTTTTTATATAAAAAATCTAACTTTTCTGGCTTTGGAAATGCCATCATGTACCAAAATTTATCAGCTAATTTTTTTTTTTGGAATTTTTGCCTTTATAAGTTATATTTTGAAAAAAAAAAAACAAAAAACAAGCATGTATTTCCATACGAGCTCTCTTTTTGCGTCCTTTTAATAAAATAAACAAACCTCGAATTTAAATCTATTGAAGAAATTTGTTGATACAAAATGTGTGTTGTTTTCAGCTGGACTTAGCACGTGGCTTTCGATGTTTTATTTTTTTTTGGACTTGACACAATTTCTTACCACTGCATAACAAGAAGAAAAAACAACATAACGGCATTTTGTTTTTTGTAAATGATGTGTTTTGAGTTATACTACACTGAAAAAAATAACCTTCCTGATATTAATGAAACGGATTCATTATTTTGATTTCATTACTTAAATGAAGGAATTCATAAGCTGATTGAAATTTCATGCATGTTATGAACAAATTTTATGAAACTTGTTTCATTAGATTTCATAATTTCATTAAAAACAAGTAAGAAAATTATAGTCGGTCAAGACCGACCATATAATACCCTACACAAAGGTTTCCCGGAAAATGGGTCCCATGGATCGATTAGATCTATATGTTGTAAAACTTTTAATAAGTGAAGAAAACACTCACAAATCAAATTTGAGTGAAATAGGCTTCTATTTGTTGACAATAAACCGCTTTAACTGAATATCGGGCGAAATTTTCACAAGGGGCCTGAGTCCAAAACTGGTCCGATGATTATCAGGTTTGATAAGGTTATTTAAGTACGTGTTTAACATACACAAACAAAATTTTAATTAAATATTTTCTATTTTCATGAAATTTGAGACATTTATGTCAAAATCGGGAAGGTGGTTTGTATGGGGGCTACAAGAAGAACTGGTCCGATTTCTTTGAAATTCGGAATGATGATATGTGAAGACAAAACATGTTTACCATCCAAATTTCAAAGCGATACCTTCTACAATACGGTTATTAGAGTCATTTGAGCCAAAACTAAAGAGGACCTTTGTATGGGGGCTAGGTCTAAATATGGACCGATTTTTTCCAATTTCAATAGGCTTCGTCCTTGGGCCAAGAGAGACTTAAGTTTCAAATTTCAAGTCAATTGATTAAAAATTGCGACCTGTATCGTGTTTACACCGTTTACATGGACAGACAGACAGACAGACGGACGGACAGACGGACGGACGGACGGACATCGCTAAATCGACTCAAAAAGTTATTCTGAGTCGATCGGTATACTTAAAGGTGGGTCTAGGACCAATATTTCGGGTAGTTACAAACATCAGCACAAACTCATTATACCCTGTACCACAGTGTGGTGTAGGGTATAAATATCATAAGATTTTTTAGAACTAAATACAACTCTGCGTTGCGAATAAGAGAAAGAAAACAGAAAAAAAACATACGACGTTTTATTACACCACGCGTGTTTAGTCTAATTGTAATTTTTACATGTGAGTTAACTTTTTTCTAAAAAAATAAAATAATTTTATATTTTTTTGCTTAGTTATTAATACTTGTGTGTGTGTTATGCTGGTTATATCTAATTGAAATTACAAGTAAAAAGTTCCGTATAAGTGTTTCTTTTGACTGTTTCTTATAAAATATAATATAATTTGCAACAGAAAAGTCATCGCGTTTTTGTCTTTTATAGTTTACCTTATATGGCAATTCAGACCAATTTAAGTTTGGAGTAAAATTTAGTTGTGTGTAAAAACTAGGTGAAAACCATAAAAAGTGTGCAATTAAGGGTCATGTCACAGACTCAATTCCGTTGAAACCACTTTTAGCAATTCAATTCCACTTTGATTTTTGAAAGTGTTTTCATTCCGAAAAAAAAAATTGTTTTGCGTTTTACGAGTAACAACTTTTTTTCAAATCCGATCGGAATTGAGTCTGTGACATGCCCCTAAATAAAATTTCAGTGACGGTTACAGTGATGGTTACATGTGACTTACCAAAATTGTTATTAATGCAAATTTTCACTTATGGTAACTTGTTCCTAACTTGATTAGGGGCTTTCTATGGAAATTTTGATAACTTTAACCAAAATGAATTTATCGTAAATCCCATATCAAAACCTTAATAAAGTTAGCAACTAGTTACTTGTAAAAAGCAATTATCATACGCTCATTACCAACTACTATTCCACATTTAACCAATGGATATTTTCATACATTTTATGAAAAACTTCATAAAACGTTTCAAACAAGTTCTACGAATATTTTCATTATTTATATGCAAGTTTTCATTGAAAGGAACTTTAATTACACCAGTTTCATTAATCAAATGATATCTGTCTTCGGTTGAAAACGTGAGTCATTTTTCATTAAGGTTAAGTCAATTTTCATTAATTTCACGAAGCTATTTTTTTCAGTGTAGCATACTACATCAAAAACTCAATTTGCATAAAAATTGGACTTGACAGGTTTGCCGACTAAGCCAACGATATACTTTATGGGGTCCTAGACCAATATTTCGATGTGTTGCAAACGGAATGACAAACTTATGTATATATACCCTCTATCACTAGAGTGGCGGGTATAAAAAATTTAAACTTTTATTCTTGATATTGCTACATTAATTTGTTCAAACTAAAAATAAAATGATATTTAGATAAAATATTTAATAAATTTTTATATTTTCTCAAATAATACTTAATATGCGTTACTTTTACGCAGTCAGATCATTATCCATATTTGTTTAACAAGTAGTAGTTTTACAAAAGATATGGCTAACATTCTCACGGTTGCTTTATCTCTCTGAATAATTTTTATGTGTTAAAAGAATCTGAAAAATAATTTTTATTATTAGAAAAATTATATTAATATAGTTGATTACTTATTCTAATCATAATAATTAAAATTGTGGTTTTTTGAATGTCATAAATTACACTGTGCTACAAAAAAAAAAAACAAAATCGAATATACTTTTCTAATGAGGTAGTTAAGGTTGTAGGTCTAGTCGAAAAGATCACAAAAATGCCCATCAAACTTGAAAGACACCCTCAAATTTTAAAGTTATATTCAAAAACGTTTCTTTGGGACTTTTCTCACTAAACCACGTGTAACTTAAAAAATTTTTTAAACCGATTTTCAATTTTTTAACTGTTTTGGAAGAAGAAAGATATAATATAAAAAAGATACCCAGTCAGAAAAATACAATCGCAAAAGCGTTCTGAAAGCGTTGTTGACGGTTGTACGAGCGTTCTGTTTACCAACTTCAAAGCGCCTTCAGATGATCCAAATGATAACATCGATCTAAAGCGTTTAAAAGCGATGTTAAAAAGTGCTTTCAGAACGTTTTTTTAAAGTCATCAAAGCGCTTTAAAAACCCAAAGTAAAGAATTTCTGTTTTAGTTCGGTTATAATAATTTGTTTGATACAAAGTGAAATCCGAAAAAAAAAATGTTTGTACTTCAAGAAACTTAGAAAATTTTTTTTGTACTTCAAGAAACTTAAAAAAATTTTCAAAAAAATTTTCGAAACTTAGAAAATTAAAAAAAAAATTCTAAAAACATTTTTGATGATTTTTTTTACTTAAAAACCAAAAAATTATTATTCAAAAATAGTTTCGGAACTTAGAAATTTAAAAAAAAAAAAAATCTAAAGAACTCTTAAAACGCTTTTCGAATACGCTCGCAAAGCGTTCCAAAAAAACGATTTGAGATTGCTTTTTTTTGTTATAGAGCTTTCAGAACACTTCAAAAATGCTCGCAAAGCGTTTGAAAATAGCGTTTTGAGAATGTTTTTTTTTTTTGTTACAGTGCTTTCAGAACGCTTTTTGTTTAGAACCGTCGTCAATTTCTGCTTGGGTATGTATTGAATTTTTCAACAATATCTAATTTTTTTGTTTTTTTTTTGAAAATTTTTTGAGCTTCTCTATTTTTTTCTGCTATAGTTCGTTCAACAACATTTATACACGGTGAGCCTCAGCGATGTTTAGGTTGAACTTTAGTGTCGACGAAAAGTGTAAACGCAGTTCGATTTCTACTTGATTAAATGTTACAAAACTGTTAACAGAGAAATCGTAGCTGCTCGCATTCGCGAGATAACGCGAAATTCGTGTTTTTTTTTTTTTTTAATTTTTGACATTGAAGTTTTTTAAATATTTTCAAAAACTGAGTATACAGTTTTAATTGTACTATTTAAAGGTCACAAAACAGTAAACATCAAAATCCTATCTTCTTTAGTTCGTGAGAAATCGCGAAATTAATTTTTTGTTGTTTTTGTTTTCGTTTTTTATCTTTAGATGGGTTTCTTTAAAATTTCGTAAGAACATGGTATGCAGTTTTAATTGTGCTTGATCAAAGGTCACACAGCTGTTGACATCGAAATTGTAGGTGATAAATTTCGCGAGATATCGCGTAATTATATAATTTTTTTTTTTTATTATTTATTTATATTTTAAAACCGGTTCCTTAGAAATAATAAAAAAGTGGTATGCCGTTTGATTTGAACATGTTGGAAGAATTTAAAACTGCCCACAAAAAAATTAAAGCTGCTCACTTTCGCGAGAAATAGCGAAAAACAGCTTTTGGGGGTATTTCTTGTTTTGATTAATAAAAGAAGTTTCTTTAACATCCCTGCAAAAAAAGTCATTACCACTTCTCAGTGGAGTGCTTTAAAACTACAACAAATGTAATGAAATACAACAAAAATAACAAAAAACACAAGACAAAAACACACAAACAGTTTTTTCTACTCCAGAATACATAGATATTCAGCACTTAACTCATTACCTATCGCGACACCTCCATACAAATGTAAGTAGATATTCAGTAGATAAGAACTACTCCGTGGAAGTAGTTGGAAGTTGTTTGAAAGCTCGGAGTACTTCTTATCTACTGAATATCTACTTACTTTTGTATGGGAGTGTCGCGGAAGGTAATGAGTTAAGTGCTGAATAACAACTTTTTATGGAGTAGAAAAAACTGTTTGTGTGTTTTTTTCTTGTGTTTTTTGTTATTTTTGTTGTATTTCATTACATTTGTTGTAGTTTTAAAGCACTCCACTGAGAAGTACTCCGCACTTTTTTTGCTGGGATTGTTGAAAAACACGAAATGCAGTTTGTGTTTACACCATGCAAACGGTGTAAACACGATACAGGTCGCAATTTTTATTCAATTGACTTGAAATTTGAAACTTAAGCCTTTCTTGGCCCAAGGACTAAGCCTATTGATATTGGAAAAAATCGGTGCATATTTAGACCTAGCCCCCATACAAAGTTCCTCTTTAGTTTTGACTCAAATGACTCTAATAACCGTATTATAATAGGTATATTTTCGAAATTTGGCAGGCAAACGTGTTTTGTCGTCACAAATCATCATTTCGAATTTTTAAGAATTCGGACCAGTTCTTCTTGTAGCCTCCATACAAACCACCTTCCCGATTTTCACATTAATCTCTAAAATTTCATGAAAATAGAAAATATTTAATTAACATTTTGTTTGTGTATGTTAAACGCGTACTTAAATAACCTTTTAAAATCTGATAGTCATCGGACCAGTTTTGGACTTATGCCCCTTTTGAAAATTTCGCCCGATATTCAGTTTATTGTCAACAAATAGAAGCCCATTTCACTCAAATTTGATTTGTGAGTGTTTTTTACACTTATTAAAGATTTGACAAAATATATATCTAATCGGTCGATAGGACCCATTTTCTAAGGCCAATTTTCGGAAAACTTTGGTGTAGGGTATTGTATGGTATGCTTTTACTCTTCACACTTGTTCATATTTCCTATTGTTATATATTTGCAGTGTTCACATAAATTTCATCAATACAAAACAAAGCTAGCATCGGAATTGTTGCATTTTTAGGTAGAGTTGTCAAGACCGATTTCCCAAGTATTCGAAAAATCGATTTTTTCTATTTTTCCGGTTTTTTAAAACCGTTTTTTTTAAAGGCCGGTTTTCGAAGTATTCGAGAAACCGATTTTTTGGTCTCGAATAATCGACTTTTTTTATATTTAATTTTTTTGGTTATTTTGCATTCAATGTCGTTTTTTTAAGGGTACTTTTCACTATCACACATTTCCATTATACAAGCGTAATTTCACCATGTTAGCGAAATATTTTTTTAAAAAATTTGGCCAGAAATTGTTCACTTATTAGATACGACTAGGTTTCAATCAAAAAAGAATCCAAAAATCTTTAGGAAGTTGGTCAATTTTGATGTGTATAATGGAAAAGCGTGATAGTGGAAAGTACCCTTTAGTAGCCATCTCAAAACTTTGAAGAACAGTTTAATTATACCTTGAAAAAAAAAAAAAATCAAAATCCTGAATTGAAAGAGGATTTTGACTAAATACTTCATAGAAAATTTTTTTAGATAATTTATCTACCTTCCAAATTACTGAAAAGTAATGGGCGTATGATACTTGCTTTTTTCAAGTTACTAGTTGCTAACTTCATTAGGGTTTTTCTATGAAAATTTCGATAGCTTTAACCAAAAATTTTGAATTTATCATAATTCCCATAGAAAAACCCTACACTCAAAAAATTATGTAGGTAAATTCCAGTGAATATTCACTTAAAACAAATGAAATTTCATTTAAAAACCATTCCACAGTTTTTTCATTTAAAATAAAATCACATTACAGTAAATTTTAAATGTTAATTTAATGACTAACCAAAACATTAAAAAACTACTGAATATTCACTTATTTTGTATTGAAAAACAGTAAAACTATAGAAGAAATTTTTTACTGCCGAAAATAAATGTAACAGAAAATTCATTTTTAAGATAGTAAATTATATTTTTTAAACTACAGAAATAGTAAAAAAATTAAATCCTTTATAAAATAAGTGATTTTTCTTTTAAAATAACTTTACTGATTACTTTTTAAAATAACCTACAAACAGTTAATGACATAATTTTCTTAGTGTAATAAAGTTAGCAACCTGTATCTTAAACAAGTAAAAAAAGTTAAATTCGGCCTTGCCGAATGTAGTGATACCCTCCACAATTTTAAAAAGAGTATTGCAAAAAACTTTATTTAAAAGGAAATTACTTTTGAAAAAAAAAAAAATTTTTGAAAAAAAATTTCCGCGAAAAAAAAAATTTGGTAAAAAAAAATCCACGAATTTTTTCTTTTTTTGTCAAAACATATAAAACATACCTGTTTAAATACCATTTGGTGTTCAATTATGTTTACATATGTCAACCAGCAGCCGAATTAAAGCATTTTGTATTTTTAGGTTATGTTGAATGTAATAAAATTCTTGAGGTGTCCTTGCATTTTCATTCATAACTTTTGAACCGCTGAACCGATATCGCTCAAATGCAATACCAAACTTCTCAGGAGAACTTCCAATGAACATCCCGAGTAAAAAAAGTTATATGACGCAATATTTAATTATATATGAACAGATATGCTTTTATGTACATCCATATTAATTTTGATCCGAAAATTGGCGGATCGAATATTATACGCTTATATCAAATTCTATTATTTTTGATAAAATAATATCAAATTTGATTAAGTTTGATCCCAAAAATGGGTCTATCCAATTGTATTAAATCATATCTTATCTGTTAAAATTAGATAAATTTTTATATTATTAGATGAAATGTGGTAAAATTTTTTGGAATTTTAAACGTTAAATTAGAAATTATTTTAACAGATTGGATATATTATCAACTAGAAGAGTTTTTATTGCTCTTCTGAATTTTTTCGGGACTTAGCAAATTATTAAAAATTTGTCAATTTTTTTTCTAAAATCATTTTTAAGGGTTTAAAACAGCGATGCGCACACACATACTATAACATTTATGCTTGTGTGGGTAGTAGCAAGCGAAAAGTCAACAAATTTGCTCAAGCAACAGAATTTTATAGTGTACGTGTGTTGACAGCGCTGCTTGTGCGGGAATAGGAATTACAAAAATGCGCATGACTGGTTTAAAAATTCCAAAAAATATTTGTGTCTTAGAAAATTTAAAAACATTTTTTCGGAACTTAAAAATTTTTCAAAAAAATAAAATTTCTTCTAAAAACATTTTCAATGATTTTTTTACTAAAAAAATTGCCAAAAAAATTTTGTGTGTGGAACTTTGGAAAATTTTCATAAAATTTTTTAGGACTTGAAATTTTTTTAATTTTTTTTTTATTGTCCGGGACTTAAAAAATTTTGAAAAATTTTTTCGGGATATAATTATAAATAAAATCATATATCTTTTTATCTGTCATATCTAAAAATTCCCGACCTTATATGTCATATCTAATTTCATATAGATCGGTATATAAATAGATAGGAATATGTATGTTATCATCCCGAGTAAAAAAGATATGATATAATCATATATACTAATATATAATTATTTAAATTTATATATGGTTATGCATGAACTTTGATATGGACATATAAGTTTATATATAGCATTGTAATTTTCCTTATTTGTTAATATGATAACATACATATTCATATCTATTTATATACCGATCTATATGAAATTAGATATGACATATAAGGTCGGGAACCCGAATAAAAAAAAGTTATATGACGCAATATTTAATTATATATGAACAGATATGCTTTTATGTAAATCCATATTAATTTTGATCCGAAAATTGGCGGATCGAATATTATACGATTATATCAAATTCTATTATTTTTGATAAAATAATATCAAATTTGATTAAGTTTGATCCCAAAAATGGGTCTATCTAATTGTATTAAATCATATCTTATCTGTTAAAACTAGATACATTTATATATAATTAGATGAAATCTGGTAAAATTTTTTGGAATTTTAAACGTGAAATTAGAAATTATTTTATCAGATTGGATACACTATCAATTAGAAGAGTTTTTATTGCATTCTTCGGAATTTTTTTATTAAAAATTTGTCAATTTTGTTTTCTAAATCATTTTTACGGGATTTAAAAATTCAAAAAAATGTTTGTGTCTTAGAAAATTTAAAAACATTTTTTCGGAACTTAAAAATTTTTCAGAAACATAAAATTAGAAGAGTTTTTATTGCATTCTTCGGAATTTTTTCGGGACTTAGCAAATTATTAAAAATTTTGATTTTTTTTTTCTAAAATCATTTTTAAGGGATTTAAAAATTCCAAAAAATGTTTGTGTCTTAGAAAATTTAAAAACATTTTTTCGGAACTTAAAAATTTTTCAAAAAAATAAAATTTCTCCTAAAAACTTTTTCAATGATTTTTTTACTCCAAATGACTTTTTTACTCCGGGACTTTGGAAAATTTTCATAAAATTTTTTAGGACTTGAAAATTTTTTAATTTTTATTTAATTGTCCGAGAAAATTTTGAAAATTTTTTTCGGGATATAATTATAAATAAAATCATATATCTTTTTATCTGCCATATCTAAAAATTCCCGACATTATATGTCATATCTAATTTCATATAGATCGGTATGTAAATAGATATGAATATGTATGTTATCATATTAAAAAATAAGGAAAAATACAATGCTATATATAAACTTATATGTCCATATCAATGTTCATGCATAACCATATATAAATATAAATAATTATATAATAGCATATATGATTATATCAGATCTTTTTTACTCGGGAATTTTTAGATATGGCAGATAAAAATATATATAATCTTATTTATAATTATATCCCGAAAAAAAAATTAAAATTTTCTAAGTCCCGGACAATTAAAAAAAATTAAAAAATTTTCCAGTCCTAAAAAATTTTATGAAAATTTTCCGAAGTCCCGGACACAACATTTTTTTGGAGTAAAAAGTCATTGAAAGTGTTTTTAGAGAAATTTTATGTTTTTGAAAAATTTTTAAGTTCCGAAAATTTTTTTTTAAATTTTCTAAGACACAAACATTTTTTGGAATTTTTAGATCCCTTAAAAATGATTTTAGTAAACAAAATTGACAAATTTTTAATAAAAAAAATTACGAAGAATGCAATAAAAACTCTTCTAAGTGATAATGTATCCAATCTGATAAAATAATTTCTAATTTCACATTTAAAGTTCTAAAAAATTTTACCAGATTTCATCTAATTATATAAAAATGTATCTAATTTTAACAGATAAGATATGATTAAATACAATTAGATAGACCCATTTTTGGGATCAAACTTAATCAAATTTGATATTATTTTATGAAAAATAATAGAATTTGATATAATCGTATAATATTCGATCCGCCAATTTTCGGATCAAAATTAATATGGATTTACATAAAAGCATATCTGTTCATATATAAGTAAATATTGCGCCATATAACTTTTTTTACTAGGGATATTAAAAAATAAGGAAAAATACAATGCTATATATAAACTTATATGTCCATATCAAAGTTCATGCATAACCATATATAAATATAAATAATTATATAATAGCATATATGATTATATCAGTTCTTTTTTACTCGGGATGTTAAGTTTCAGTCATATCTGTGTAGTATTTTGGTCGTGATCACCATTTCCACAGACAGACGGACATCGCTAGAATGTCTTAAAATCGATCGGGGATCATGAATATATATACTTTATGGGGTCCTAGACCGATATTTCGATGAGTCACAAACGGAATGACAATCTTATATATACCCTTTATCACTAAGTGGAGGGTATAAAAACCAAGTTCATACACCCATAACCCAACCTCAACGATTAGTGAATGTGTTTTATCAGTATTATCCACTTTAAAAACCAAGTTAAGAAATCGTATGTTCCCAAATCATTTGAACAGTATCCTTTTTTAAATGCTATTTAATAAAAATTAATAAAAATTCGGCTGTGCCGAATCTATTATAATCTCCAACATGCAAAAAGTAAAAAAAAGTAAAAATTTTGCAGGTGCGATTTTTTTTTTTTTGAATGGCTCATTGGGGGACATCTTGCTCTTCGCGGTAAATGTTTTCAAGTTCATTTATAATGCTTTTGGCGATATAGTAATACAATTTTATCATTATTTAAACTATTTTTTATATGCACGCCCACGAAAGGGGACGACCCTAAAAAAACTAAATTTTTAAATCCCCTGGGTCCAAGTGATAGACGTTGAACTTCTTCTACCATAAAAATGTTTCTTTTGTTTTACAAAAATACAAAGAACCATGTTAAAAAGTGTCGTTTTTCTGAGATTGCCTTAGTTTTTCAAGGTTGAACTTTTTTCCCCCTGGTCCAATTTTTGCCATTTACGAACGTAGCCGGCCCATGACCATGAGACATATTTGTGCCAAATTTCAGAGGTCTAGTTTTTTTTTTATTTTAAACTGAATTGTGTTTTATACAAACGGACATGATTGTTTTGTTTTACTTTATTGTTTTGTTTTACTTTTTTATTAAAAAAATAATTTAAAAAAACCGAAAACCCGATTATTCGAAACCGGTTTTTAGTTACAAAACCGATTTTCTTAAAAGGCGGTTTTTCGAAGTATTCGATATTTAGACGAATATTTGATAACTCTAATTTTTAGGTCTTTACAAAAAAAAAATTATTGGAACTTGATTTAAATTTAGTAAGTATAATTTTGTTCAGTGTATTTTAAACTCTCCGTCATTTTAAGTATCATTTTAGTAATGTTGAAGTACCAAAAGATCGTAGTGTTCATTAGAGATTTAAACTTGGTCATACACATAAGTCAAACTTTGATTGTTTTAATCTTTTTATATTTTCAAATTTGAAAATATTTTTTGTTCCTACATTTGTTGTTTGTTCATTTATTTTCACTTTTTTTTTTGCAATTTTCACTTATTAGTAAAAATAATTAGTGAAGAATAATAGAAAATCACGAGTTTATTCTAAAAATATTTAATACACTTTCTCAGTGTCTTTTACAATAAATCAATACTTGTATTTACAAACGAAAGAACTACACTCAAAAAAAAAAGTTTGTAAAATGACATAAAATCCCCGTGATTTTACGGGGCAGGTTTTGTAAAATATGTACTAGCAAGAATCCCCGTAAAGTTACGGGGATAATTTGTAAATTGATTTAACAAAAGAAAATGTAAATTTACAATTTTTTTGTAAAATATCATCTTCGAGGTGAACATTTTTTTTTGTAAATTTGCAAAAAATTTGGTAAATTTACAAAACAAAATTGTAAACTTACATAAAAAGGTTGTTATTTTACAAGGAAAAATAAAAAATGAAAAAAATAAATTGTAGATTAACAAATTATTTGGTTAAAAAGTGGTAAATTTACAATTTTTATTGTGTATGTACCATTTTTCCTTATTTTTTTGCCGTAAAAACAGTAGTTTAACCATAAAATTTGTAAATTTACAATATTGTTTTTGTATTTTCTATTTCATTTTTGTAAAATTACAACTTTTTTCGTAAGTATACAATTTTGTTTTTTAAATTTTCATATTTGTTTTGTAAATTTACAAAAAAATTGGTTTATTTACATATTGGATTTGTAAATTTAAAGGTTTTTTCCATTGGTGCATCTTATTTTTCCTTCTTCGGCAGCTGGAGTAGCACTTCAACAACCTGAAAAGATTTTTTTTCACTTGAGCACTTTTAACAAACTTTTTAATGTATAACACTGCACTTTTTTATTTTTTTTCGACATTTCGTTTTTCTTAAGTAGAACATATGAGAATTGCGAAGGAGGATACACAAGAAATTTCTTATATTTTCAGGAAAAATTAGTCAAAAAATAAAAAATTTTTTTTTGAATTTTTAATTATTTTCACAAGTGGCTATTGTAGATTGGATGTTTAAGTACCAGTTAAAATAAGAAAAATTTGATTTTTCATAATTGGCAGCTTTCTATTGACATTTTAGGTACCAAATTTAAAAAAAAAATTACCAAAAAAATTTGGTAAAATCACCAAAAAAAATAGTAAAAATACAAAAAAAAACTAGAACAATTATAAAGTAGAAACACATAAAAATTGTGGTATTTTACTTAACGCAAATTACCAAAAAAATGGTGTAAAAATTATTTATAAAAAATTATTTTTAACTAAATTTTTTACTCCAAAACGCAAAAAAAAAAAAAATCTGAACTTAGAAAATTTTTGCGTGTCCTATTGTTGAATAATTATTTTTTTTTTTTTGTAAAACAACATTAATTCTAGTAATAAAATAAGTTTTGTAAAATTATATTGGAATTTTGTACTTTTCAATACATACATTTCAAACTGAAAACCTTGTAAACGATCTTAAAAAAAAAATTTTTGTAATAAAACATTTTTTTGGTAAAAAGACTAAATAACATCAAGTAAAATTATGTTGTACAATTACAGTTTTCTTGTGTAAAAAAACTAAACACCTTGTAATATTTTTTTAATTTGTAAAATAATTCACTTTTTTGTAAATTTACCTAAAAAATTTGCAAAATAAATTTACCAACATATAATAGTAAAATTACAAAGCAAACTGTAGTTTTCGTTTTATTAAATATACAACAATTTTTGTAAAAAGACAAAAATATTAGTAAAATAGAATTACAAGACCTTTTACTTGTAAATTTACAAACTTTTTTTTTTGAGTGTATAAAGTGTAAATCGTTTTTTATACCCTACTAATACTAGCACCCGAAATATTGGTTCTAGACACACTTTTAAGTGCAATCCACAATACTTTGCATTTGTTTTCCTTGTAAATCTCACGCGGAATCCCAAAATGAATTCCAAAGATTCAAAAGTAGAACAGTTTTCAAGATATTACTTGTTTTTTAATTTTTTTAAAAAAGTGGTTATACTTAAATTTAAAAATCCTCGGACCAAATCGGAGGAATTTGTAATTAAACTCTTTATTAATTCTACATGCAACAATTTTCAATCTGATTATCGCCTATAATGCTATTATTCGATATATGGACAACTTTGCTACAACTTTATCAAAATTTGGAGAAAAAAGTAAATTCTATTCGCATTTTGTATTTTTAGGTTATGTAGAATATACCAAAATTTTCGAGGTGTTCTTACATTTTAGTTCATAACTTTTGAATCGCTGAACCGATTTCGATCAAATGCAACACCAAACTACTTAGGACAACAACAAGTAAATTTGCTAAGTCTCAGTCATATATGTTTAATTTTTTTTCCAAAATTTCGGTAAAATTGGAGCAAAATTGTCGATATATCAATTAAATGTGATAATCAGGGGAAAAATGTAATTGAAGAATTGATAAAGCATTTAGTTACCTTTAATTTAAAACCAAATTTAAGTAAAATCACTTTTTTAAAATGTTGAAAATATATATGGTTTAGAACAATGGTTCCCAACCTTTTTTGCGCCATGCCCCACTTTTAAGTTGAAAAAACTAAAATGTCCCCCCTGCAGTCAAGAAAAATTTGTAAATTTGGTTTGAAATTCAAAATTTACATGTGGTTGAGCAAACTTTTAGTTAAAATCAGCGTTTAAACAAAGTTTTTAGAAAAAGTTTTTAATAATCATCTAAATAATTTAACTTAAACAATATTTTTTTAGTTTATTTAACAAAAAAAAGTCTTAAAAATTTGCACGTTGCCCCCCTGAAGCATTCAAATTGCCCCCCAGTGGGGCGAGAATCAAAGGTTGGGAACCATTGGTTTAGAATATAACCATATAAAGATCCAATTATTTCATGTTTGGATAGGGAACCATTTTTGCAACAAGCACTGGTGTATGGTATTATATAGTCGATCTTGACCGACAATCATTTTCTTGTTTTTCTTTTCTGTTTTTCTGATTATATAACACATTACCAGGCAATGCATATAACTTATTTGTAGCATTATTTTATGATGTCTTACCAAACATTTGTTCCACAACGTATTATTTTCAAGTGAAAAATAATGCATTACTAATAATTTGCTACGTAATGCATGATTATTGGAAAAAATGTATTTCATATTTATTATTTCTAAACATTAAATCATGGATGACTCATATTTGGTTACATTATGTATTATTTGAAAGTTTGAAATAATGCATTATTTATAATTGGATGCATAATGCATTACAATAATATAAAAAATAATTATTTTATAAAAAATGCATAAGTTTAAACTAGAGATGGGCTCACGACAGGAAATTTCTAGCGACACACACTCACGAGCATATTTTATCTACTTACACTCACTTACAATCACGTGAGTAAATTTAATACAAAATTAATTTTTCGCTACTCGTAACACCTTATATATTATCTTCTGGTATGCTATATTATTTCATTTCTCGTAACCTATAAAATATCACATATTTTACACCTTACTCGTATTCTTCGTTATAAATTTATGACTTATTTTATACCTTTCTGGTATTCTTTGTGATAATGTGAATGCATTACTTTGAGTCTCATCGCCTGTTAAAATCATCAATGCTGCAATGTATAAAATAAGAGATCCTATATCTTATTTAATACCTTATTTGGTAATCTAAGTTTTGCTGGGAAGAAACAAAAACTGTTGTTTTTTAATATAATACATTAGATTATTAGATATTTATTACTAACATTAAATTTTTTTTTTTTTTTTTAAGTTTTTAAAAATTAAAGTAATAACAATTTTTAAACTCTCATTTAAAATTTTGAAAATTAAAAGATAAAGAAAAAGAAAGAAAGAAAGAAAGAAAGAAAGAAAGAAAGAAAGAAAGAAAGAAAGAAAGAAAGAAAGAAAGAAAGAAAGAAAGAAAGAAAGAAAGAAAGAAAGAAAGAAAGAAAGAAAGAAAGAAAGAAAGAAAGAAAGAAAGAAAGAAAGAAAGAAAGTAAGAAAGAAAGAAAGAAAGAAAGAAAGCAACAAAAAGAAACGAAAGGAGAAAGAAAAAGAAATAGTCTGATATTTTTTATGAAAATTGCCTTAGAATTTCAAATATTTTTTGGTATATGTATAGGATAAAAATTATAACTGTTCTTTAAGAAAAACTTTAAACTCAGAAACTGTGATTTTTTCTCAAAATCTTACCTTTTTTTTTAGGAAAAATTTTTTAGAATCTGATAGGAAACACGCCTCAGAATATGAGAACTTTTGGAAAAATTCTTAGAAATTTGAGACTTTTTTCTATATTAAAAATTTCTTAGAGTCTCACACTTTTGTAAAAGGAACAATATCTTGGAACTTTAAAATTTTTCTACGGAAAAATATATTCAATTTCCATAAAATTTACTCAGAAACTGAAACTTTTTCTATATTTAAAATTTCTTAAAATCTCAGAAATTTTTAATAGAAAAAATTTTTCAGAATTTAAAAATTTTTCTATAGAAAAAAAAAATTATTAAAATCGGAAACTTTTTTTGATTAAAAAAATTTCTCAGAATCTGAGACTTTTTCTATGAAAAAATGTTTCAGAATCTGAGACTTTTTCTACAGGAAAAATGTCTCAGAATCTATGACTTCTTCTATAAGAAAAATGTCTTAGAATCTAAAACTTTTTCTATAGGAAAAATGTTTCAGAATCTAGGACTTTTTCTTTAGGGAAAATGTCTCAGAAACTGTGACTTTTTCTATTTGAAAAATGTCTCAGAATCAAGACTTTTTCTTTAGGAACAATTTCTCATATTATTTCTATAGGAAAAATGTCTCAGAATCTGAGACTTTTTCTATAGGAAAAATGTCTCAGAATCTGAGACTTTTTCTATAGGAAAAATTTCTCAGAATCTGAGACTTTTTCTATAGGAAAAATGTCTCAGAATCTGAGACTTTTTCTATAGGAAAAATGTCTCAGAATCTGAGACTTTTTCTATAGGAAAAATGTCTCAGAATCTGAGACTTTTTCTTTAGGAAAAATTTATCAGAATCTGAGACTTTTTCTATAGGAAAACTCTCTCAGAATCTGAGATATTTTTCTATTTGAAAAATGTCTCAGAATGTTAGACTTTTTCTTTAGGAAAAATTTCTTAGACTATTTCTATAAGAAAAATATCTCAGAATCGGAGACTTTTTCTATAGGAAAACTCTCTCAAAATCTGAGACTTTTTCTATAGGAAAAATATCTCAGAATCTGCGAATTTTTCTATAGAAAAAACGTCTCAGAATCTGAGATTTTTTCTATAGGAAAAATGTCTCAGAATCTAAGACTTTTTCTATAGGAAAACTCTCTCAGAATATGAGACTTTCTTCTATAGGAAAAATGTCTCAGAATCTGAGACTTTTTCTATAGGAAGACTTTTTCTACAGAAACTTTTTCTATGGAAACTTTTTCTAGGAGAAATGTCTCAGAATCTTTTTCTATAGGAAAAATTTTTCTAGGAGAAAATGTCTCAGATTCTGAGACATTTACTATAGAAAATTTTTCTATAGGAAAAATGTCTCAGAATCTGAGAATTTTTCTATAGGAAAAATGTCTCAGAATCTGACACTTTTTCTATAGGAAAAATGTCTCAGAATCTGACACTTTTTCTATAGGAAAAATGTCTCAGAATCTGAGACTTTTTCTATAGGAAAAATGTCTCAGAATCTGAGACTTTTTCTATAGGAAAAATGTCTCAGAATCTGTGACTTTTTCTATAGGAAAAATGTCTCAGAATCTGAGACTTTTTCTATAGCAAAAATGTCTCAGAATCTGAGACTTTTTCTATAGGAAAAATGTCTCAGAATCTGAGACTTTTTCTATAGGAAAAATGTCTCAGAATCTGAGACTTTTTCTATAGGAAAAATGTCTCAGAATCTGAGACTTTTTCTATAGGAAAAATGTCTCAGAATCTGAGACTTTTTCTATAGGAAAAATGTCTCAGAATCTGAGACTTTTTCTATAGGAAAAATGTCTCAGAATCTGAGACTTTTTCTATAGGAAAAATGTCTCAGAATCTGAGACTTTTTCTATAGGAAAAATGTCTCAGAATCTGAGACTTTTTCTATAGGAAAAATGTCTCAGAATCTGAGACTTTTTCTATAGGAAAAATGTCTCAGAATCTGAGACTTTTTCTATAGGAAAAATGTCTCAGAATCTGAGACTTTTTCTATAGGAAAAATGTCTCAGAATCTGAGACTTATTCTATAGGAAAAATGTCTCAGAATCTGAGACTTTTTCTATAGGAAAAATGTCTCAGAATCTGAGACTTTTTCTATAGGAAAAATGTCTCAGAATCTGAGACTTTTTCTATAGGAAAAATGTCTCAGAATCTGAGACTTTTTCTATAGGAAAAATGTCTCAGAATCTGAGACTTTTTCTATAGGAAAAATGTCTCAGAATCTGAGACTTTTTCTATAGGAAAAATGTCTCAGAATCTGAGACTTTTTCTATAGGAAAAATGTCTCAGAATCTGAGACTTTTTCTATAGGAAAAATGTCTCAGAATCTGAGACTTTTTCTATAGGAAAAATGTCTCAGAATCTGAGACTTTTTCTATAGGAAAAATGTCTCAGAATCTGAGACTTTTTCTATAGGAAAAATGTCTCAGAATCTGAGACTTTTTCTATAGGAAAAATGTCTCAGAATCTGAGACTTTTTCTATAGGAAAAATGTCTCAGAATCTGAGACTTTTTCTATAGGAAAAATGTCTCAGAATCTGAGACTTTTTCTATAGGAAAAATGTCTCAGAATCTGAGACTTTTTCTATAGGAAAAATGTCTCAGAATCTGAGACTTTTTCTATAGGAAAAATGTCTCAGAATCTGAGACTTTTTCTATAGGAAAAATGTCTCAGAATCTGAGACTTTTTCTATAGGAAAAATGTCTCAGAATCTGAGACTTTTTCTATAGGAAAAATGTCTCAGAATCTGAGACTTTTTCTATAGGAAAAATGTCTCAGAATCTGAGAATTTTTCCATAGGAAAAATGTCTCAAAATCTGAGAATTTTTTTATAGGAAAAATGTTTCAAAATCTGAGAATTTTTCTATAGGAAAAACATCACAGAATCTGAGAATTTTTCTATAGGACGAATATCAGAAACTCTGAGAATTTTTCTATAGGAAAAATGTCTTAAGACTTTTTTATAGGAAAAATCTCAGAATTTTTCTATAGAAAAAATGTTACAAAAAACGATCTGCATTCTCATCTCTTCCATCTCGCTCAGATTTCGATTTGTGATATTATTTCGTAAACAATACCATATGGTTTTTGTTTACTTCTTTTTCAAATGCCATTTATTACCTTACTCTATAACTCCGGGTATGCACTTAAAATCTTAACCAATTATGCAAATCCGACTTGTGAAAAAAAAAAATCATTATTTAACAATTTTTTTTTTTATAAAAAGTCCTTAATTTGTATCTAGACCGTGTCTACAATTTCATTTTGATTAAGCCTATTAGATTCTAAAAATCTTTTCCTTTTTATATTTATACAGAAACGTAGAAACATTTTCTTAATTGACCTCTACTTTGTCTTGGTCATGGTAAAACTATAATATCATTATTCGTAGTTCCGTATTTCTTTGAATTTGTATACTTCCCATTAACCAGATAGTGAACAGCATTTGCATGTATGGCGTAAAAATGTTTGTTAGCCAACCTTGCCATTGAGGTCTTTGAAATTAAAAGACAATTGGATTATCGTAAATATCTAACGTCATATGTGTAGTATAAACAATAAGGTGAAATTAGGTTTTAAAAACAGGAATTTATAGGTGCCGGCGGACGGAAAAGTCTCAATTTAAAAAAAAAAAAATTTCAAACCCCCAACCCAAACTCGTACAAAAATCTCCGATCCAGAGAATTTAACCGTTATTACCAAAACTGATGCATTTCAAATTTAATTACATATAAAAATTATCATTTTATTTCCAAAGATGAAAAATATATTTC
The DNA here is from genome assembly GCA_963921195.1 of Pegoplata infirma. Taxonomy (NCBI): domain Eukaryota; kingdom Metazoa; phylum Arthropoda; class Insecta; order Diptera; family Anthomyiidae; genus Pegoplata; species Pegoplata infirma. Next base: position 95,155,233 of record OY992538.1, on the reverse strand, counting down.
AAAATAACATAATTATGTAATCTGATGATTACAAATCTGCCCCTGTATTTAATCTCTACACCATTTGTAATTGTATTTCAGAAATTATCAATTGAATTTCAGAAGTTATCAATTGTATTTCAGAACTTATCAATTGTGTTTCAGAATTTATCAATAGTATTTCAGAAATTATCAATTGTATTTCAGAAGTTATCAATTGTATTTTAGAACTAATGAAATGTATTTCAGAAATTATCCATTGTATTTCAGAAAATATTAATTATATTTCAGAAACTATTACTTAATTGTAATTCAGAATTATCAATTGTATTTTAGAAATTATCAATTGAATTTCAGAAATTATCAATTGCATTTCAGATATTTTCAATTGCACTTTAGAAATTACACTGTGCAACAAGAAAAATGAGCCTCAATGGCTTCAACGCCATATGAAAGTAGACCATCAAATGGACAAAATCACCAAAGGGTTTTGCAAAGTCAGTTCGGATTTCTTTTTTATAGCCCACTGAAGTTTTTATTTTTTTTATCAAAGGCGTTTGGAAAACGTCAAAAATACTATAATAAGAACACATCTGAGCTTCAAAATATGATTTGATGTCTTCAGTGAAATTTTATGGTGGTTCTTTTCTTAGAACAATTTAACCCTCTAGCTGCCATTTTAAGGGGTCATTTTAGTCCTTTTTCGAAAACCAAACACAGAAGTCTAATAAAACGTCCATTTAGAGGGTTAAAATGTTCTACAAATATTTTCCTCATAAAATTTCACTAGGGGTTGTCAAATGTTCAAAGTTTGTGCGACATGCGCAAAGTGCTTGAAAAGGGTCAAGTATAAATAATCAATGTTTGTTATTTTTTTTTACCAAAGCAGTGTTAAAAAATATCGACTAAAAACAGTGCAAATATACTTTTGAGCTAAAAATGATATTCTGACGTGTTTTATAAAATTTTATGATGATTCTTTTCTTTGACCAAATTAACCCTCTAGCTCCCGTTTTAAAGGGTCATTTTTGTCCTTTTTTAAAAGAAATACAAAAAAGTCTATAAAAAAAGGCAGTTAAAGGGTTAAAATGTTTTACAAATATTTTCTGCATCAAATTTTACTAGGGCACGTCTAAGACAGAATGTTCGTCCAGCATATAGAAAATGCTTAAACATTTTTAAGTATTCAAAATTTTTTTTTTGTATTTTTTTGGGCCGAAATAAAAAAAAACAAGTAACAAAGTTAAATTTGACTTTGTCGAATGTATTAATACCATCCACGATGTAAAAAAGTTTATTTGCAATAAAAAACAAAAAAAAAAATCCGCGAAAAAAATTTTTTGGTAAAAAAAAAAATCGACGAAAATGTTTTTTTTTTTTTTAAATATGGTTGTACTTCTTTAAATACCATTCGGTGATTCCGCCGAATTTAAGCATTTTACATTTCACAAAGTCGAATTTAACTTTGTTACTTGTTTTTTTTTTTATTTCGGCCCAAAAAAAATATAAAAAAAAAATTGAATACTTTAAAATTTTTAAGCATTTTCTATATGCTGGACGAACTTTCTGTCTTACAAGGAAGTCTCCCTAGTACCACCCGCGGATCTTTATGGAATTGGTTTTATTTTGTAGAGCAGAAAAAATAAAGGAACACGTATTTTTTTTTAGCGGCCAAAATTCATATTTAGGGGGCAAAAAGGAGGGGGGAAGTCAAGGCCATTTTTCAGTTTTTTCGTTTATCTCCTATATTATGCAAAGAAACCTAGTCATGTTACATACCAAATGAAAGGTCTTTGGAAAACCTATCTACGTGTTCTAAGAACGTGTCCAAACAATTACAACTTTTCGTCATATTGAGTAAAATACCCTAATTTTAGGACATTTTTGTTAATAAGTCGAAAAATATTAACTTTTTTGGCCCGTTGTTAGAACCACGAGATAGGTATTTTTAATACCTTTAATCTGATACTTTAATCTGATACCACATTAATATTGTTTAAATAGGCGTAAATTGTAAAAAACTGAAAAAAGGTAAATTTACCCCCATACAAATCGAACCCCCTAAAAATGAGTTTGGGCCGCTAAAAAAAAAATACCTGTCGAATTAATTTTCGTTCTTAACAACATATCCAAATTTCATGAAGATCGGAGGGTGACACCAGGGAGACTTCCCTTGTTAGACGTGCCCTAGTAAAATTTGATGCAGAAAATATTTGTAAAACATTTTAACCCTTTAACTGTCTTTTTTTATAGACTTTTTTGTATTTCTTTTAAAAAAGGACAAAAATGAACCTTTAAAACCGGAGCTAGAGGGTTAATTTGGTCAAAGAAAAGAATCATCATCAAATTTTATAAAACACATCAGAATGTCATTTTTAGCTCAAAAGTATATTTGCACTGTTTTTTGTCAATATTTTTTAACACTGCTTTGGTAAAAAAAAATAACAAACATTGATTATTTATACTTGACCCTTTTCAAGCACTTTGCGCATGTCGCACAAACTTTGAACATTTGACAACCCCTAGTGAAATTTTATGAAGAAAATATTTGTAGAACATTTTAACCCTCTAAATGGACGTTTTATTAGACTTGTGTGTTTAGTTTTTGAAAAAGGACTAAAATGACCCCTTAAAATGGCAGTTAGAGGGTTAAAATGGTCTAAGAAAAGAACCGCCATAAAATTTCACTGAAGACATCAAATCATATTTTGAAGCTCAGATGTGTTCTTATTATAGTATTTTTGACATTTTCCAAACGCCTTTAATAAAAAAATAAAAACTTCAGTGGGCTATAAAAAAGAAATCCGAACTGACTTTGCAAAACCCTTTGGTGATTTTGTCCATTTGATGGTCTACTTTCATATGGCGTTGAAGGCATTGAGGCTCAATGCGATGACCCAAAATTTGTTGCACAGTGTTATTAGTTGTATTTCAAAATTTATCAGTTGTATTTGAGAAATTATCAATTGTTTTTATACCCTCCACTCAAGTGATAGAGGGGGTATATATAAGTTTGTCATTCCGTTTGTAACACCTCGAAATATTGGTCTAGTGCCCCATAAAGTACATATATTCATGATCCTCGATCGATTTTAAGACGATCTTGCGATGTCCGTCCGTCTGTCTATCTGTCTGTTGAAAACACGCTAACTTTTGAAAGACTTTACGGAGGCTCCTGAAGTTTGGCATATATGTTGGGAATTTACCTGGTCAGGTTGGTATTGCAATCAAGTGAAATCGGTCCAGTGGTTCAAAAGTTATAAGCAAAAGACTGAATTTCGGCAAGGTTTTTTTTCGTGAATTTACGAGATAAAAAACACGCTAACTTTCGACAGGCAAATCTGAGGATGCTGAAGCATTGCACATATATTTGTCGTTCCTAAGGCCTGGTTCATGTTGAATTTCAGCCAAATCGGTTCAGTGGTTCAAAAGTTATTAGTAAACCCGTGAATATCAGATTAGTTTCACATTAAATTCACGTGTTGAAACCCCGTTAAATATGTTTTAAAAACATTGGTAAGTCACAAATTTTTTAAACTAAAAAAATACACTCGAACAAAATTTTGCACTCAATAAAAATTTTACACCCAAAAAAATTATTTTCAGAAATTACTAATAATATTAATATTCTGAATTTAAATAAAAACTTATTTTTAGACCTTGTCAAATAATATTAACTATTTTCATCAATATCCGCTCAAAAACACATGTAAATGTTTAAAAATTTAAAATTTTCTAAAATTGAACTTTGACCTTTAACAGGGGTAATTTTTAATACCTCAATTTTCCCTAATTAAAGTATTGAAGTGCTCTACCTTGTGTTATAATAATCCGGGCCAAAACATATGAAGTTTGTTGCTAAAAAAGTGACAAAAATCACTGTTTTCCCCAAATCCGCCGAAATCAAATGGCTGGACTAGCCAAATGGAAAAAGGAATGCCTACAATTTTTGGAGGGGTTGTTCCCTTATATTTATGTGCTTAACAAATCCATAAACTCCAATAGTCAATTTTTTTAAATTTCTTTAACAAAAAAAAAAATAAAAATTATAAATTGGAGATTTAAAAACCGTGCTTAAAAATTCAGACCTTTTTATCATAAAATTAAAACAAGTTAGCAAAACACAATATTACACTCAAAATAATAACTCTGTTAAAGTACAGAAAAACTCTGCTAATTTAACAGAGTACACCATACTTTTCCAGCTAAAAACATTTCTTGGTAATTTTACTAAAAAACTCTGTAAAATTATTTTGACAGAAAAAAACTGTTAATTTACAGAGTTTATAGTAAAATATTGGTTAACTATGAAAACTTTTTTACAGAGAAAACTCTGTAATTTTACTATAAAACTCTGTAAAATGATTTGGAAAAAAAAACTGTTAATTTACAGAGTTTCTAGTAAAATATTGGTTAAATAGACTACCATTTAGCAAAAATAACTACTATACCACCATTTAGCAAAGAAAACTATGTATTTGTAAAATACATTTAATGCAAAAAAAAACAAAAAAACTCTGTAAATTTACAGAGTTTAGTTAAATGCATGTTATTTTGTAAAAATTTTATAAGATTTCTGAAAAAAAAATGTTGATAACTTTTTTTTGCTACTTTTTCAACTTTTTCTCAAAAAAAAAAATATTCAGATAAAATTTTGATGTTTGGTAACAAAAAAAAAACTACTCAAAACAGAAAACTTTTTTGGTTATAAAAAATACGAAGTATTTTGCTTAGATCTGTATTTTAGCAGAAAACTCTGTTAATTATCTGTAAAATTAAGATTACAAAGTAAAAAGTAATATAACCGAGGAAACTTTGTTTTTTTGTCACAACAAAATACAAAGTATTTTCTTTAAATCTGTATTTTGACAGAAAACTCTGTCAAATATCTGTTGAATAGAGATTACAGTCATTTTACAAAGTATTTTACAGAGTTATTATTTTGAGTGTATAAGTGCTCGCCATCTTAGTACATTGGAGCTTGAAGAATAAAAAAATGTTGTTACAGTAGATAATTTCAATAAATTTCAAAAATGGGGCTCGAATTCCTTGATTAAGTGGTTGTAATAACTCGGCTTATTTTCAACCGATTTTAATTTGTGGAGTCCGACCGAAACCAGTTTTTCGAGGCCGAACCGAATATTCGGCCAAAAAATCAATATTCGGCCGAAACCGAACCGAAACTTAAAAACAAAATAATTTCCTGGCTTGAAAAAAATTATTATGATTTTTTTTTTTATAGAACTTAATGTTTTTAAACCATGGGAATGGTTGTATTTATTGTAATAAACTTAAAAAAAAATCATATTTTTATAAACAAAAAAAAAATATTGTACATTTCATAAAGAAAAAAAATGTTTTAACTATAACAGTTGTATATTTAATGGACAACCTTGTTACTTTTTTTCAAGTGAACTGAAACAATTGAAATGAAACACGAAATTAAGAAATTTTGCGACTTTTTTTATATATTTTTTTAATTAAATTTGGCCGAATAGCGGCCGAAACCCCATTATTCGGCCGAAACCGAGACCGAAACCGAATATTCGGTCGGACTCTATTAATAGGTGTGTTTCAGAACTTTCCGGGTAAAGTTCGGTAAAATGAGAGAAAGTCAAAAAACCTCTCACGATACCACAAAAATGCACAAAAGTACGGGAACGCAAAAACCCACATTTCAAGCCCAAAATAGTAGAAAATAGGTGTGTTCCAGAACTTTCCGGGTAAAGTTCGGTAAAATGAGAGAAATTCAAAAAACTTCTCACGATACCACAAAAATGCACAAAAGTACGGGAACGCTAAAAACCACATTTCAAGCCCAAAATAATAGAAAATGTAAACAAACCAATAACGCTAAAATATTTTCGTAAGAAAATTTACTTTAAACAAGAAAACTAATTGTAAAAGTTCATTTTAATTACAAATTATCTTTTTTTGTATTGAAATAACACATTTCCTTGGTTTAGTTCTTTATTTTATTTAAATTTCCAATTTAGCTTCACAAAAAAAATCAGCTGTTTTTAAAACATCTGACTGTTACCAATTTACCCGAAAAAAGTGCGGGTAAAGGTCTGAACAGAACAAGCCCGGCACGACTTTTTCCATACGATTTGACAGTTAAAAACCGTGACCGGCACGACAAAAAATTAAAACTTATTTTATTTTATCTCCGGGTTCTCTCAATCTCCCTCCCTCTCACACTCCAGGGTTGCCGCATTTTCTCAACAATTTTTTATTTTTTCATTCACAATGGTGTAACAAACGTACAGTAGTGCCAACTTAATCACATTGACTATGTGATAAGCGATTTTTTTCTGTAAAATTACTCTAATTTTATAAAAAGTTAGCACCACTGAACAAACAAATGACATTTTTTGCCGTCGCCGTCCCCCGTCATTGTTTTGGGCCTATATTCTCCGGCAACGGCAACCGTCCCCCGTGCCGTGCTTGTTCTGTTTCTACCTTAAGTTCGGTAAAATGAGAAAGTAATTTATTCTCTCAAAAACTCTCTCATTTACCCAATTTTTGCGTACGGGAACGCTTTTCGGGCTGGTTTGGGTACCCGCGGTAACGTTGTGGAACGAACCTAATGTAAACAAACCAATAACGCCAAAATATTTTCGTAATAAAAATTAATTTAAATTAGAAAACAAATTGTAAAAGTTTATTTTAATAAAAAATTACGTTTTTTTGTATTGAAATAACACATTTCCTTGGTTAAGTTCTTTATTGTATTTAAATTTCCAATTTAGCTTCACAAAAAAAAAAAAAAACAGCTGTTATCAACTTTCCTGACTGTTATCAATTTTCCCGAAAAAAAGTGCGGGTAAAGCTCTGAACAGAACAAGCCCGGCACGACTTTTTCCATACGATTTGACAGTTAAAAACCGTGACCGGCACGACAAAAAATTAAAATTTATTTTATTTTATCTCCGGGTTCTCTCAATCTCCCTCCCTCCCACACTCCAGGGTTGCCGCATTTACAGAACAGTTTTTTATTTTTTCATTCAGAATGGTGTAACAAACGTACAGTAGTGCTAACTTAAACACATTGACTATGTGATAAGCGGTTTTTTTCCGTAAAATTACACTAATTTTATTAAAAGTTAGCACCACTGAACAAACAAATGATATTTTTTGCCGTCGCCGTCCCCCGTTATTGTTTTGGGCCTATATTCTCCGGCAATGGCAACCGTCCCCCGTGCCGTGCTTGTTCTGTTTCTACCTTAAGTTCGGTAAAATGAGAAACTAATTTATTCTCTCAAAAACTCTCTCATTTACTCAATTTTTGCGTACGGGAACGCTTTTCGGGCTGGTTTGGGTACCCGCGGACACCCGCGGTAACGTTGTGGAACGAACCTAATTTGTAATACCTTATTTGATAGACAATTAACTCTTAATCAAAATTCAGTGATCATATAAATTCAAACTACTCAAAATATCAAAAAAATTGAGAAAATGAAAAAAGTCATATTTTCCCCTTGTTATCCATTTTTCAAACTTCAGGGCCGATACGGCACTCCTTACCCACATCCGATTACCCTATAATTTTGCAAAACATATTTTTACACCCAAATTCATACATATTTCTAGGGGGAGTTACGGCCATTATTTAACAACTTAATTTTTAAGTGTATAGATTAGTGTATAAATTACATCCCTTATGGCACAAAAAATAGTTCCATCACAAATCGCCGTGCTACCCTAATAATCATATTTGTATTACCTATCTGTATAACCTATACCGCCAACATTTAAACAAAAAAACCTTAAACTTGCACTGGACGATTGAGGAAATAGTGAAAATGGAGGTGGGAAGAACAGGGTCAAAGTAGTACACACATATACTCTTAAGAAGCCTTATACTCGCCATCGTATTTTGGTACTTATTGTTAGTTGGAAAACTAATACAACCTTTAAATTAAAAAAAAGCGAAATAAAAATCGGAATTCTATGAATAACAACAAGAACTATATTGACAGATTGTTTGGAAACATTTTGTTAATGGAGGGTCATTTAACAATTATTGGAAGAATTGAGCAGTCTAAAGACGTTTACTATCAAACACACGAATAGTTTTTAAAGAAACATCAGTCAAAGCCGTTGTTTTAGATACGAAAGCGGTGCCGTGATTTTTTTTCAAATAAAAAATTCATAATAAATATAATTTCTAAACAAAGAAATTTATAAAAAAAAGGTGAAAAAATATATTATTTAATTGTTATTTTTTGAATTTTATCAATTATTTTTTTTTATAAAAAATGTCTTAACTCTTAATGACTTGATTAAAATATCAAAATGTTTTCCACAAATCAACATAGCAAATCTTCTTAATCAAATTAAGTAATGACCGTGTAAATCTTGATTCGTATGAATGCAGTAATCCAAGTTTTAATCCAGTGTGATAACGTTAATTCATCAAATTAATTGTAATCATTTAATGGATTATAAGATTGATTATAATATTAATTAATGAAAATATAAATACTATAACAATTTATTTTTTTATTATTAAAATTCTATAGATTTCATTTTATGAATCTGAAATTATCGATTTTTTTTGGAATTCTAAAATTTTCTTCTGAAAAAACGTTAACATTCTGGAAATTTCAAATATAAATGTTGCAAAACAAAGACGCCTGTACAGTTTTACCAAAGTTATATGAAAATCGATAAACAAATCGATATGTTTTTAAATTCTAGAAAGATTATTTCATAATTTTAAACACCTACAAAGTTTTTTTTTTCGAAATTTTTCTTTAAGTTTCGCTTTGCATGCTAAACTGGTGATTTTTTCCCCCAAAAAGAATTGTTTTTTTTTTTTTTTTGTTAATTCAATTATATATTGGTATTTGCGTAGAAAATATTATTTTTATAAATCAGTTCTTGCGATGATGCCTACACTAAAAAAAAAGTGAACTAAAAATGGTGAAATTAACTAAATTTTGAGACAAAATGGTTATGATTTAGCGCCAAAGATTTTTTCATTTGTTTTAGTTCATATTTTTCTATAAAATATGGGAAACAAAGTAATTTCATTTTTGGGTTCGGACCCCATAGGTCCAGACATTGATCCAAAACATTTGTCCGTTTCGCTCTACCTTGCTTAGTTTTTAAGATATGGAAATTAAGGGCCTGATAGGGTTTTGAGAATCTTACAAACTGAATAACTCAAAAACCGTTACTCGGAGGGCTTTGGGGTATTTTGCAGTAGTGTTCAGCTTACACTCCGAAAAAAATTAAAAAAAAAATCTGTACTTGATTTTACCCATTTTTTAACTAAATAAATTTAATTCTAGTCTTAATCCGGTCTACAAAAAAACCAGGCTAATATAATAAAGAAAAACTTTTAAATTTTTTTCCAAAACGATATGTATTTTGATGTCGTTTATGCATTGTCAATCGTTGTCGTTTAACGTGATTAGCCTCCTGATTTAAAATCAGCATTAAAAAGAAAATCAAAAAAAGTGGTCAGATCCCAGACGCATCCGAAAATTTCACAAACAAAACACTTTAAAATGCACAAGAATACGTTTTTGTGAACTTTACCTTTAATTTTCTCAAAAATCTAACGTACTAGAAAAATTTAGAACCCGGAATCAGCATCAAAAAGTTTATAGAAAACGAACTGTCAGATCCCAGACTCAGCCAAAAAACTTCACAAATAAGGTGTGGGAATCCCGAGAAATTAACAACTGCGCAAAGATTACGGAGGGACCTTAAGTGATGGAAATTTTTTTTTGCTTTAATAAAAGGAGTTGTATAAGAAGTTGTAAAAATGTGTTTTAAATTTACCAAAATTTAAGGTTTTAATGTTTTTTATTCGCGACCCCCCTGAAACTCTTCCGCGGCCCCCTAGGGGGTCGCGACACACCGTTTGAGAACCATTGGTCTAAATACTTCTTCGGAACAAACTAATACCCTATCTCTAATTTCTAAGGGGGCTCCCACACAAAATTAAATTTTTTTAAATTTGCTCCAACAGCTCTAACTGCCCTAAGAGTGCCCTTAGAGCAATGGTTCCCAACCTTTTTTACGTTACGCCCCACTTTTAAGTTTAAAAAATTGCATTGTCCCCCCTACACAAAAGAAAAATTTAATAATTTTTCTAATTTTTGTTGCTAATGAAAAATTACTACTGGTTTAGCAAAGTTTTTGTAAAAAAAGCATTTAAACTAAGTTTTTATTAAAAATTTTTGACAATTAACAACATTTTTGTAGTTAATTTTGCTAAAAAAAAAGTTTTTTTGGTGAATTTGACTAAAAAAATCTTGAAAATTTCTCGTTGCCCCCCTGGAACCTTCAAATTGCCCCCAGTGGGGCGAGAATCAAAGGTTGGGAACCATTGCCTTAGAGCAATAAAATGTATGACCAGCGTTGCCAATTTAGCTTTTTATACCCTCCACTCTAGTGATAGAGGGTATATATTAGTTTGTCATTCCGTTTGTAACACCTCGAAATATTGGTCTAGGACCCCATAAAGTATATATATTTATGATCCTCGATCGATTTTCCCAGTCGGCAAAAAAAATCACACCTGACATACTGCTGACTCTCCCTTTATAAAATTGCTGACAGCTTCATACAATTTTTCAAAATGTCATCAATGACATGTCAGCAGTTGGTCAGCACATGTTAAAACGAATTGTTAGTGGCCACCGATACTGGTGGACACTGCTGACATGTCATTGATGACATTTTGAAAAATTGTATGAAGATGTCAGCGATTTCATAAGGGGAGAGTCAGCAGTATGTCAGGTGTGGTTTTATTTTGCCAACTGGGCTGAATTTCAAATTAGTTTCATCTAAAATGCCACGTGTTTTAACAAGTTTGAAAAGCATTGGTGGTAACTAAACAATGCTTTTCAAACTTGTTTAATTTTAAAGCAATGCTTTTTAAACTTGTTTAGTTCTTAAAGCGTTGGTAACTTAAAAGTTACACTCAAAAAAATTTTACACTCAAAAAAAATTTTAAACTCAATAAAAATTTTACACTCAAAAAAAATTTTACACTCAAAAAAAAAATTACACAAAAAAAAATTTAGTTTTTTTTTACAAAAATGATAATATTTTGTGTACATACGTACGTGCATTCACTCAGAAATATTTTTACAGTAAAAAAAACATTACACTCGAAAAAAATTTTACACTCAAAAAAAAAATAGTAATTTTTCTTTTTTTTAGAAAAAAAATGCAAAAAAAGAGTTTTTTACTCAAAATAAAATATATTACACTCAAAAAAAATTTACACTCAAAAAAAAATTACACAAAAAATTTTTTTTTTTTTTTTACAAAATATTTCATTCAGAAATATTTTTACAGTAAAAAAAAACATTAAACTCGAAAAAAAATTTACACTCAAAAAAAAAATTAGTAATTTTTCTTTTTTTTTTTTTTAAAAAAAAGGCAAAAAAAGAGTTTTTTACTCAAAATAAAATATTTCTAATCAAAATTGTTAATTTCTTCACGTCAAAAAATGTACTACCCTTTAAAAAAATGCATTGTGGAGGGTATTCATAGATTCGGCAAAGTCGAATTTAACTTTTCTACTTGTTTCCCTCTAGATTTAGCTTTTTTTTTAATTTTTCGCGGGAAAATTTTGCATTTAGCTTTAAGCGGGCTTTTTAGTTTTTTTTTGAAAATTTTTTGGCTTTTTTTAGACTTTTTTTTAACTTTTTGCATTAAATATAATGTAAAATGAGAAGAAACATAATTTTTTCTTGAAAAGTTTCTACTTGTGCTCAAAAACACAATTATATTTCAGAAACATCTAACTATTTATATTTTAAAGTTTGTCTGAATGTGTTTTTGGGAGTTTTTTTTCATTTAATTTTTTTTCAGAATTCTTGTAAGTAATTGAAAATTTTGAAAACTTAAGTAAAAATTCTGATTAATTTTTATTAAAAAATAAAAATTGTTTTATTTGGCCTTTAAAATATTATATTTTGTGGTGGTTTGTTCTAGCTCGAGGTCATTATTTCCTTTATTAATTAAAACTATGATATTCTCATAGAATAATTTTTAAGAAAACTTTTTTTATGTTTTAAATTTGTTTATGTTGGTCATTTTTTGCAAGACTTAATCGGGATTCGTCAGATCTCATTGTCAAGATTATTTAGCAATAACTATTCAATCATAGTTTTAATTAGTATAGGAGATAATGACCTCGGGCTAGAATAAACCTCCACAAAAAAATTAAATAAAAATGTTTAAAATGTATTTGGAAATTTCTTAAATATACATTAATTTGACAAAATGAAATTTTGGAACATATAAAGAATTTTCTAAAACATATTTAGTTTTTTTTTGTGAAATAAAATTGGAAATTTTTAAAATATAAATGCAGATTTCTGAAATGTATTTTAATTTTTTTAAATATTATTTGTAATACAAATTTTTTATTTCCTGAAAAATTGTTGGGAATAGTATTGAAACTGTATTTCTAAATATTCAGAAATCTTCGAATGTATTAAAGAAATTTCCACTTCTAATTTTTCCCAAATTTCTAAACTTTATTTGAAAATGTAGTTCAAACAATTTGAAATACATTTTCCGAGCAAATTCTGAAATGCAATTGAAAAAATAAAAAAAAAAAAATATAAATTGTATTTGAAAATTTCTTTAATTTAGTTTGAAATTTGTTCACAACTTTTGAAATTTCTAAAATGCACTTTGAATTTGTTAACGTTAAAGATTTTCTTGATTGTGTTATTTTTTATCTTTATTAATATGTACTTTTCGGAAATTTTCGAAAACATAATTTTTTAAAAATGTTTATAGTTTAATATTTTGTTTATTAATAAGCATTATTTAAGTCCCAAATATGCTATAGAAGGAATAACAGATCCCTAAAATCGAAGAAAAAGTCAATTTAAATTAATTAAAAAAAATTAGCTTATTTTTTTAGCTTTTTTTTCAAAATTTTTAGCTTTTTTTAGCGGGTTTTTTGAAAAATCTAGCTTTTTTTGTTTTAAAATTCTGGCAACGCTGTGTATGACTGACCCACAATATTTTTTTAGTCCAAACATTTTCTCTGAAGACACACACCTACCCCCTATCTTTAACCATTAAGGCGGTCTCCATATAATATCTTTTATTTTTTGTAAATTTGTTTTATTAAATCAGCTTCTACCGGTCCAATGGTGCTTCCAAGAGGGGTCATTAGTGAGACGGACCCCCATATTTTTTTACCCTCCAACATTTCTTTAAAACATACTTACGCCCTATCTCCACTCCCTTTTATTTTTATTTTAAAAAATGTCATTTTGTGTGGGAGCCCCCTTAGAAATTGGAGATAGCGTATTAGTTTGTTCCGAAGAAATATTTAGATGTAAAAATTAATGGGGGTCGGTCTTGGAAATGACCCCTCTATGACGCACCATTGGAGCAGTAGAAATGATTTTAAGATTGGAAAATTACAATAAAATTTTTTGAAAAAATTTAAAAAAATAGTAATATTTGTTATCCTACACAGAAAGAAATAAAAAAAAAATTTGAGTAAATTTTTAATACTATTGAGTAAAAAATTACTCAATTTTCCACCAGTAAACGATTTAATAGTATTGAGTAAATTTTTAATAAAAATTTATTAAATGTTTGCCAAAAAAATTTGAGTAAATTTTTAATTGACCACCTTTTAAAAACAGAACAAGTTTTATTTCACATCGGCGCCGGCCACCGGTTTAATCTGCCAAACCGTATGGAAAAAGTCGTGCCGGGCTTATTCTGTTTCTACTCTAAAAAAAACAAAGTTTAAAAAAATTTCATATTTTTTTACAAAGAAAAAAAACATGTTTTTCAAACTTTACCAAATATATTTTTGTCTTAAAGACATAAAAATTTTTTATAAATATGATTACAAACTTTCATGTATATATACAAAAAACTATAAACTAAAAAACTAAACTATAAAAAACTAAGAAAATTCCAAAAAAAAATTAAAAAAGCTATTAAATTCTTATTAAATTATTTACTCAATTTGTTTTTAAATTTTTGAGTAAATTTTTAATTGCGTCAATTAAAAAATTACTCAAAACTTTTTTTAAATTTAAACAAGTGATTACTCAAATTGTTTTTCCCCATATTTTTTTCTGTGTAAGATCCTACTGGGAAAAAAATTTGTGGAATCGATAGAAGTTTTGCAGAAAAAAATTTCAAAAAAGTCAAAGAGTACATACATTTTCAAAAATGAGATTTCAATTTTAAAACTTAAAAATCGCATACTAGAGGACTTTTAAGAATTTTTGTGGATTTTCTTTTAAGAAGTACGTACACTCAAAATAAATTCTCTGTCCAATCAGCAGAAAAATCTGCTGAAAATACACCCATTTTGAGCCATAAGAGAAATGATTTTAGCAGACACGGTTTGCTAAATATCTGTCATAAAAGGTGAATAAATATAACAAGAAAAAAAAAAAAACATACGCCGCCAGCCAGCATCGAACTCGCCACCTTCCGATTTGAAAGTACACTTCTTAACCACTACGCTACGGAAGCTTATACTTTTATTTGGCGTTTTAGTTATTAAACATGTGTGTTGTTCGACAGCAGAGAAATCTGATTTTAGCAGAAATATCTGCTGATTTTAGCAGAAAAATCTGCTGATTTTAGCAGAACAATCTGCTGATTTCAGCAGAATAATCTGCTGATTTCAGCAGAATAATCTGCTGATTTCAGCAGAATAATCTGCTGATTTCAGCAGAATAATCTGCTGATTTCAGCAGAACAATCTGCTGATTTCAGCATAGCAATCTGCTGATTTCAGCAGAACAATCTGTTCTGCTTTTTTTTATATAAAAAAAATTCTTGAAAAAATAATGAAATTCAGCAAACAAAATCAGTATAAACATAGGGTACGTTCAGCAGAGAAAGCTGCTACTCAGCTGCTCCTCAACATTCTGCTGAACGGTTTAATTTTTGACATTTCAGTCAACATGTTAAGTGGGCGCTTCTCATCACTGGTAGCGATAAAAAATTATGCTACATTTGATCACAAACTGATAAATAAGCTGTTTTATTGAAATTATTTCTTTTTTTGACGTTATTTAAGGAAATAAACAAAAATATCATAAAAAAAGTAATTTCCACAGATAAAATAAATGAAAATATAAAAAAACAATCATTTATTCCAATATTTTAAAACATTCATAAAAAATTGCGTTCAGCAGAATCAACTAATCAAAACATGCTACATCTCAACTGTTGAGTAGCAGGTTTCTCTGCTGAACACTCTCATAGTAAAATGTCTGTTATTTTCTTAAACTGAATGACAGAGATTTTAGTAAAAATATCCTTCTCAGCAGAACAATCTGCTAAAAGATTGCTAATTCAAATTGAAAGTCGTTTTACAGATTTTTTGACAGAGTTTTTCTTTTGAGTGTAAAAAAACAAAAATTAAAAAAAAAAATCCAATTTGGATTATTATTGAAGAAGTTATGAGTAAAAGAAGTTTGAGTAATGGAACAAACTACCAATTTTTAAAAATTCGATATCTTTTGAACGGGTCATCAAAAAAATCTGAAAATTTCCTACGAAGGAGTTTTCAAAAGGTACTAAAATCTGTCCACAAATTGGGAAAATCTAAAAAAAAAAAAATTATTCAAAGTGTCCGATTTGACATGGAATGCCCATATGTAAAAGAGACAAATCTAAGGTTGGAGTGTCTCGGCTTGTCGGCCATATCGAGGATTTAGGGGTTCAAAAAATAGCGAAAAAATAGTTTTTTGGATTTTTCATCCATTTTTTTGAGAATCTGTATGATGTTTCCATTTGAGAAGAAAGTTTTTTTTAATGCCTATCCAACGGTGGCATAACCTTTTAAAAATTCAGCTTCGCTAATTTTTTTTTTTTTCATGAAAATGTGTAATTTTTGTTATTTTTCCTTAAAAGGCTTTTATATTCCCATCATTTTGGAGGAGGTGTCAAGTATTTTAAAATTGAAAAAAAAAAACAAATTCAGGATGCGTTTATGTTGAGCAATCGCCCTAAAAAATTAATTTTTTTTTTTTAAATATTTTTTTTTTGCAAAAACCACAGCCAAGGACAAAACTATTCACAAACTTAAAAATCAATTGGGAATGGATTTTCAGGATTCAGAATTTACTATTATCAAAACATTTAATGAGAATTTCTTGTACGGCATTCCGAAAATTAAAAATTGTATAGTTTTCTTTTACTAAATGATACTTTTTTTAATATTTCTTATTAAATTTCCAACTAATATAGAGCTTTATTTCTTAATTTTATTTTCAGAAGTTAAAATCAAAATAAAAACAGAAAATTGTGTCAGTGACGTTTTTTTATGTTTAAAAACAACTCCATCATCATCACCATCTAAACATTGATGAGTGTAGCGTTTCAAATGGTTTGCCAATAACTTTAGAAATATAAAAAAAAATATTCGTGGCATTTATGATCATTTCCATGTAATTAAAAAAAAAAGAAAAACTAATCCAAGATAAAACGACGACTAGAGGAAGATTAACAATAACACCAATTACCAACACCAATAATAACAAAGAAAACCAACAACAACAAAAAGAAAAACTTATGCATACAACGGCTAAAAGAAAAATATTTTTACAACCAGGATAAAAATATTGAATATTGAAAAGTTTACAACCGATCAGTTACAAACTTACGCAAAATATACACAGTAAGAGAAAATAAATGTGCAGTCCAACTAATATAAAGAAGGACAACTGAAAATAATAAAGGATCTTCGAAATCAATCAACTTTAGCCTCTATCTACAACATTCTCTCTTTGGGCCGACAATAACAGGAAACCTTGGATTCGTAACTTGGGTTTCTTGTTGTTTTTCTCTTAAGAGTCTATCAACCCCATTTTGTCTTTCCTTCCAACACCCCACAATATAATTATAATTCATTCAACGTGTGGCGTTTAAGCAGCGTTAGCAGCTTTAAATCTAGTTAGCATGGAGTGCTGTTTATCAGAAGAGGCCAAGGAACAGAAGCGTATCAATCAAGAAATTGAACGACAATTACGTCGTGATAAAAGAGATGCGCGAAGGGAATTGAAATTATTGTTACTGGGTAAATATAATTTTTTATTTTCAAATTAGTTGTTCGAAATAGTTTTTTTTTTTTGCAATTAAAAAAAAACAAAAAAATTTACACTTTGTGTAAATTCAAATATTTTCTCATTAAGGTGGACCTTATTTTGCTTTTTTAGATTTTACTAATCGGAGCCGTTTTTTGTAAGGTTGGGGTAAAAACAAAATTGACAAAAATATGGCTCGATCGGCTGCAAATTGACGTGCCACACGAGCATTTAAGTTTGTGAGAAAGCAATTGTGCAAAGCGAAAAGAAAAAATGTATATGTCTTGCGACACACCTTGTTTATTAATTTTAATACTTTAAACACAAATATCGTTAAAGATTTTTGTTTTTTTTAATCTTAAAATTTATATTCCTTGACACTTTCATAGAACTTGAGACGAACTTTTATTTAAACTTAATTTGAGCCAAATCGGATAATTTTAACCCTTGGCGCACTTCAATCGAAATTGAAAAATCCGGAATTTTAATCGAAGGCGCCATATGGCTCAAATTAAGTTTAAATGAAAGTACGTCTAAATTTCTATAAAAGTGTCAAGAGAAAGAAATTTTGAGATTTTTTTTTTAAAAAATTTCTGAATCTTGACTCAAATTAAGTTTAAATGATATTCGTCTCAATTTCTGAAAGTGTCAAAAGAAAGGAGTTTTAAGGATTTTTTTTTAAATTCTTGAACGCAGTAAAAATAGCCATTTTTACAAATTTAACATAGAGATATCTCGAAAACCGTTCGAGATACAGTGCAATATTGCAACATTAAAAAAAAAAAATTAATAAATTTTTTTTTCTATTACCTTTTATATGATGCGTAGTTACAATTACTTTTATTCACAAAGAAACCAACAAAAAAAGTTGCAATGACAAAAAAGTTGCAATGACATTGCGCAATTTTGCAAGACTAAAATTTCTGACGTGAATTCCATTATTATTATATTTCTTTCCATTTTGCACCAATTGCATTTTCACAAACTTCAATGTTCGTGTAGCACGGCAATTTTTAACCAATTGAGCTCATATTTTTGTCAAATTTTTTTTACCCTAACATCACCCAAAACTGGGCTCCGATTTTGGAAAAATCGAAAAAAAGCAAAATAAGTTCCATCTCATTTCTACACTCAAAAAAAAAAAAAAAAAACTTGTAAAACGCCTGGTAAAATGCCTTGTAATCCCGTTCTACCAATATTTAACAATTTTTCTTGTTCTTTAACAAAAAATCTTGTACATTGCTCAAACAAGAACTACAGTTTTATTGATAATTTTACAAATTTATTTTCGTAATTCTATTCTACAATTTTGAAAGGTTATTTTTAGGGATGTCGCGAATAGTGTATTCGGCATTTTACCGAATATTTATTATTCGGTATTCGGCTTGAACCGAATACGAATATTGCCGAATAGTTTGATTATTCATACGCCTGTATTTTATCTATGTAAAAAATTTAAAAAAAAGTACCAGACTAAAAAACAACAAGGCTTTTGCTGACACTATTTTTTCTGTTACCTTAACAATTCGAATTTGAATCAATTGCTAACGTTTTTTTTTTGGAAAAAACAAACTAAAAAGACTACAAAAAAGTCAAACATTAATAAAACGTGTTTTTTAACCAAATTTTAATTTTGCCGAATACTCGGCAAACTGTTACCGAATATTTATTTAACCGAATATTCAAAAAACATGCCGAATATGCCGAATACCGAATAGTGACGAATATTCGCGACATCCCTAGTTATTTTACAAAAAAAAAAAACTGTAATTTTACAACAAAGTTTTTATTACAAGGATTCTAGTTGATTTTAAAAAAAAAACTGTTATTTTACAAAAATTATGTTATACGAGGATTTATGTTGTTGAACAAAAAAAAAAAAAAACATTTTTTTTTACCTTTAACATATTTGCCATTTTTTCTTGTAATTTTACCATTTTTTTTTATTTTTATTTTTTTGGTTTTAAAACAATATTTTTACCAATAAAATTGGCTATTTTACCAATTTTTGGCGCATTCAAAATTACGAGGAAATCCTAATACGAGAATTTTACCTACCTCCTATTTTACGAGAATAGCCTCGTAAAATCACGAGTTAAAAACTATACAAATTATATAGTGATTAGAAATTCCAGAACCTTATTGTTCCCGATTTTTAAAGCAGTTATATTTTTAAGAAAATATCGGTCCTTGTCACGGACTTTTGCTTATACCCTTATGACACTAGTTTTTTTATACCCTCCAACTACAGTATGGGGGTATACTCACTTTGGCATTAGTTGGAACTAATGCCAATGCCAAAAAAAGCATTAGCATTTATTGCCAATGAATTTTTTTGGCATTGGCATTTTTTGTACTAATGCCAATGAAACGGCACAAATGCCTAAAAAACTATTTACAATTGATAAAAAAAGCATTTGATTACAATAAATATATATTTTTTTTAAAACTTAAAATGGAAATATCTCGAAAACTAAGCCAGATAGAGCAAAATGGAGGTCATTTTTGGTTCTTTTGGATCCCCATACTTTCGCAAGTCTTCTTCACATGTGTGGACCCCAATGGGTCCTAACTAGTGTTTTCAATTATTCGACCCTGCTGGTTAACCGGTTAGGGCATTATTCGAAAATTGACGAAAATTGGTTAATCGGTTATTCGGGTCGATTAATCGGAAAAAGTGGCGATTAATCGTCAAAAACAATGAAAAATTAATTTTAAACGATTTCTTTAAATTAATGTAACAAAAAATAAAAGTATTTTAAGTAAAATTTCTTTTTCAGTCTTTATATACACACACAAAAAATTAGAATGAGTTTCAATTACTATTTTAATTGATTTTGCAACTATCACGAAAGTAATAGTATTAATTACTTAAATTTGTAAAAGTTTAATATCGCAAAAGTGCATTTTTTCTCAATTCACGGAAATTTTCGAAATCTTAATAGATTAAAAACATTATTAAAACCAAATCGAACTTTTTAAAATTTTTAATTAAAAGTTTTTGTGTACTGTTTTTAAAGGGGAAACCAAAACGCAACTAATTGAAATTTAGATATAATAAAAATTCCTAAATTTTATTTGGAATTTTGTAAATTTTAATTGGGATTTCAAAATTTCAATTTACTTATAATTGTAATTTTTACATCTAAATTTTGATTTTCTAAACTATGAATATCAATTCAGATTTGTGAATTTCAGTTGGCTTTTCTAAATTTCAATTGGTATTTCTAAATTTCAATTGGGATTTTTAAATTTTATTTGTGCTTTTCAGATTTTTATTTGGTGTCTTCTAAATATTAATTTTGATTTATATAATTTGATTTCACTTTTCTAAATTTCAATTGGAATTTCAATTGAGATTTCTAAATTTTATTAGCTCTTCAGAAACTGAATTATCTTTTCTGAATTTCATTTAGAATTTTTAAATTTCAAGTTTGCTTTTCTAAACTTCAATTGAGATTTCTTAATTTCAGTAGGCTTCTGTAAATTTTAATTTTGTGAAATTGGGAGTTCTGAATATCAATTAGAATTTCTAAATTTCAATAAGCTTTTCTGAATTTGGATTGGGCTTTCGTAAATTTTAATTGGGCGTTTCTGAATTTCGATTTAAATTTCTGAATTTCATTTGGGATTTCTAAATTTAAATTAGCTTTTCTGAATTTCAATTGGGATTTTCTGAATGTTAATTGGGATTTTCAATATGGTGTTTGAAAGCTTTAATTAGGATTTCTGAGCTTTAAATGATGTCTTCTAAATTTTAATTTTGCTTTTCTAAACTGTTAATTGGTTTCTGAATATCTTTTTTTTTGTAGTTTTGACTTTTTTCGGAAGTATTTGTAAAAAAGAGGAAGTGTTTCAAACAAATTATAGTAGAATATAGAGATAATAATATTAACCGGTTAATCGAACCATTTTAACCGATTAATCGGGTCGAATAATTATTTGTGTTTTAAATTATTTGTTTCGACATTTACCGAAATAGAGGCGATTAATCGAGGAATCGGTTAATCGATTAACCGAATTGGAAACACTAGTCCTAACTTTGAATCCAAAAAATTTGAGATTCCCGAAAATTTAAAAATGCTCATATCTCGGTAAATATTGCCGACACAACAAAAATTCCAAAAGCATTTTTGTAGCTCTCGGTTTCTAGAACTCGTCTGCCAATATTCGAAAACCCTCTGAGAAATAGTTTTTCAGTTATTCAGTTTCTAAAATTCTCAAGACCCTATTGGGCCCCTAAATTGCAATACCTGGAAAACTAAGCAAGATAATGCGAAAGATATGTGAATTTTCAAATTTTCGGGAGTGCCAATTTTTTTATATTCAAAATTTGGACCTATTAGGGTCCACACATGTAAAGAGGACCGGCGAAACTATGGGGATTCAAAGAACCAGAAATGCCCTCCATTTTGCTATATCTGGCTTAGTTTTCGAGATATAGCCATTTTAAGTTTTAGGCAAAAAAAAATTTCACAACTCGCTGACGTAAAATTAACATTAAATATTTCTTATGCTTTGTTTTCATTAAGGCATTTATTAATGCCAATGAAATTTTTTATAATTGGCATTACTAATGCTACTAATTCCTTAACGAGCATTGGCATTGATTGAAACAATGGCAATGCTAAAAATTTCATTGGCATTAGTTTCAATATAATGCCAATGAAATCGTCAATTAATTAGTCCATTTATTTAAATAGTCCCATGTATGAAGAAGTAAATATGGTTCAAAGGGTTTCACATAATGAATGTCATAATACAAATTTTAAAATAGTATCATTTTAAAAAAAATAATTTAAATATAAGAACTTAAGATTATGGTATACCATATACATATGAGGCATTCCACACCAAATGTCCCGCAACAGAAAAACATTTCTGAATAGGTTGTTTGGATAGCCCTATATGAAACTAAGAAAATTGCGTTTTTGGTTTTTAAAATTTTCAAAAACTGGGCTTAGGAGGCGTGGTCAAATATTGGAAAAATGGTAAAATTTGCGCCAAGTTGGCTTGATTAAATATTTATCACATTAAAACGGAATGCACCACAATGTCAAAAATTTACATTCTTATATAGTTTTGTATGGGCTATCAATTAAATTTTTTTTTCCAATATTTGACCACGCCTCCTAATCCCAGTTTATGAAAAATTGAAAAACCAAAGAGGCAATTTTCTAAGTTTCATATAGGGCTACCCATACAACCTATTCAGAAGTTTACGGTACACATGTTTTTTTTTTCGCTGGACATTTGGTGTGGAATGCCTCATATACGTATTAGAATGCCACAAATAGTAGTTATAAATGATGTGGCTATCTAGTTTGTATAGCAGACGATGAAAAGAATAGGCTAAAAATAAAGAAGATAAAGAGAATTAGTAGTTAGTTGTTTCTAGAAATTGAATTATTTCTAGAAATTAAATTAAAAAGTTAATTTTGAAAACTGTTTTTTCCTGTTATGAGTTAAAGATTTATGGGTAAGTCATTCCAAAGTTTAATGGCATTAACGAAGAAAAATCTACCTGTATTTAAATAGAAGTATCTAGGACTAATTAATGTCTTTTGGTCCTCAGAAACAAAGTATCGCCGACGCTCTACACCTGCACTCAAAAAAATTATGACGGTAGAGTCTACTACAAAAGACAGTTAAAACAACTACATTTGCTGTTGTTTAGGCGTCCACTACATTTTACGGTAAAATCAACCAAAAATTGTTGTTGTTTTTAACTATTAAATAAGAACTACAAAAAACGGTAAAAACAAATTCAAATTACAGTTGTTTTTATTGTAATTCAAATTGTCAAAATTTTTTTATTAACAAAAAAAAAAAAACTTCAAGACGTTAAAATGGTTAAAATTTTTTGGTAATAATTCCTGATGCATCTGACACTTCCAACTCGTTCAACACATGTGTTTTCCTAGTTTTTAAAGACTAAAAACAACTACATAAAACAACTGCCACTACAATGTAATAATTTTTTTGTATTTATTTTTTAAAACGACTACAAAAAATAGTTGTTTGAGATTTTTCATATAACTACTACTTACAACACAAATGACCGTCATATAGTAACTGCAATAATTTTCTAAGTGTTTGTTGACCCCAATGGGCCCTAATTTTAAACTTTTAAATGCTCATATCTTGCTGAATGCTGCCGACACGGCAAACCAAGAAAAATCATTTTTGTAGCTCTGGGCTCGTTTAAAACGACCGACAAATACCCGAAAGCTCTCCGAGTTACAGTTAGTTTCAAAATGAAGAAACAAAAAAGATTATAACTTTTTATGCATCCGGGAACAGTCTGAAAAACTGCGTTCGGTCGGCCGCTATTGATTAGTAAACAATTCTAAGATATTCTACCGATGCCTGTCTATCTGTGGAAGACACGATCCTAAAGTTGGCACAGATATGTCTTATGGTTATAGGCTGGTTAAGTTCGGAAATAAACCAAATCGGAACAGGGGGAAAAAGTTCTCCATTCAAGAAATAAGAATTAACGTCAAAAAACGACATATATTTATACTTAGCAAATGAAACAATTTAATTTCGGAAAAAGTTTTAAGCTCTTGGACCCAGGGAATAAGATTTTTTTAGCCCGCTCCCTCTTGCAGGCGTATATGAGGAGTTCCGTCTAAGACTTAAAATTTGAGGTAAAAAAGATGTGATTTTTGTTTTGATGGCACATCGATGAAAGTTGGCATAAATATTAGAAGCTATTTAAGAATAAGAAATTTGTTCGCGTCAATTAAATCGCGCAAGGGGGTCAAAAGTTATGGCGGTTTAAAGATTTAGCGGTTTTAAAAATCTTAAAAATATTTTAAAGATTTTTTTTCTACACATTTGTTGCATGCGTTATTAAAACATGCCAGGATATATCATTTCTTCTAAAATATATGATATAAATTTAACCCTTTAATGACCAAAGGATTTAAAAAAAAAATATCTAAGTACCTAAAATCGCGATTAATTCGCGGTAAAAGAAAAATTTCACAATTTTTTATAACATATTTAGGCAATGCGCGTTGGTATTACTGAAAAAAATCACGGAAAATCGTATCATTGTACCAAAAAATCTATAATCATCAAAATTTTTTAACCCGCCTCTGATTTTATGATGACACATCAAGTGGGCTTTCATTTAAACAAAAATTCATCCGATTCCGTGTAAAGCCTTGGATGTGCCAGATCAAAACAGGTTTAGATAAAATCATCGCGCTTTCCGCTCTGAATGGCTTAAAGTAAAAAGTCAAAAAGCAAATCAGTTCTACTCGTTAAGGCACGTCTTTTGGTATATTAAAATGAACAAGATGCATTAATTGCTACTAAAAAAAATAGGAAACAGATTTGCAAATTTCGCACAATTTTCAAAAATGCCATACAATTTTTGCAATTTATTTTTTATAAACCCGCCAGTGATTTTTTTATGTAAACTCACAAAAAACTCGGTTTACGCAAGAGTCCACCAAATTTCGAAACCGCGAATGTGCCTCGCGAAAAACTGGTATTTTAAAAAAATTACGTGTTTTCTTTCGAACTTTGATCTGCTGAAACTCCTTAACTATTCGTGGCACATTAACGGGATTAATTCAAAAATGTAAAGAATTACAACAGCTACCAACTCTAGTTCAACTTTTTTTCATTTTATAGAGGGGGCCGAAATCCCTGATCAAAAAAACTCGAAAATTTAAAAACTCTTAATTTTTGGTTTCAAAACTTAACCGTCTTATAACTTTTTACCAAGCGATGAAGCATCTATCAAACCAACATTAAAATAATCTCTTATATGTACTGACTTTGTGTTATGCCTGAAAAGATTGAAATATAAGGAGAACTTGAAAAAAAAGCGAAAGAAGGTAAAAACTATGGATTATTTCAAGCCATTTTTATCGATTTTTCAACTTTAACCCTCTGTAACTTTTACGGATAAAGTGGGGTAATCCTTAAACATTGCTCAGTGATGGTTCAAGGTCTTGTTTACACAACTGCATTTACAGTGTTTCTAAATTCCAAAAACTGCCGGTTTTTTTAAACATTTATTTCAGTTTCACTGAGTTGAAATTTAAAAAAGATTTTGTGATATATACAAAATTAATTTAAATAATTATAAAATTGTTTAAATTTAGTGCAAACATCATAATAAAAGCATTTGTTAATATTTATCGCGCAAGAGAAGAAGTCCCTCCACGTCGATGATAAATTAAAAAAAGTTTATTAATCGATAACATTTAAAAAATTCATAATTGTATTTTTAAGTACCCATGATTCCTTTTTTAAAAAATTCTTTAATCATTTATTTTAATTTTAAAAATAAAATCTAAAAATATAAACTCTTTTATATATTTCAAAGGTACTGGTGAATCCGGTAAATCCACATTCATCAAACAGATGCGTATTATTCACGGCAGCGGTTATTCAGATGAAGATAAACGGGGCTATATTAAATTAGTTTATCAAAATATATTCATGGCTATGCAGTCCATGATAAAAGCTATGGAAATGTTAGCTATTTCATATGGCGGTGCTGATATTAAGGTAAAGTTATTATAATTGTACTAACATGACAATTTAAAGGGGGCCCCTGTAGGCTAGTTGGTAGCGTGCTAGCCTATGAAACAGGGGGTCGTGGGTTCGATTCCCACAAAAACCCTTGGTCGATTTCGCTACAACGAGACGACGGTCATTGTTACCAGTTCTCGGTTAGGTTAAAATTATTTAAAATGAGTTGTAAATAAAATTTGGAAAAATAAATAAAAACTGATCCTTGGATCAAATTATTATTACATGACAATTTAATGAAACTAATCTGTTAACTTTTTTCACCACCCTAGGAAGGTGCTGATCTTGTTATGAGCGTTGATTATGAAACAGTTGCAACATTTGAAGATCCATTTTTGTCAGCCATAAAAAACCTGTGGGCCGATGCTGGTATACAAGAATGCTATGATCGACGAAGAGAATATCAATTAACAGATTCAGCTAAATAGTAAGTAACGCAATTGATTTAATGAAATATATACTATGTGACGAAAGGACGTATGGTTGGTCTGAATATGAATTTTAACGAAAACTGCCTCAAATTAATTTCATAACATTTTCTTTGTCACCGTTAAAAAATCTAGTTATCTAATGGATATTGATCGTGTGGCTCAACCTGATTATTTACCAAGTGTACAGGATATTTTACGTGTTCGTGTACCGACAACGGGGATTATTGAATATCCTTTTGATTTAGAAGAAATACGATTTAGGTATACATTTTGTTCACTTTTTCACTACGTTATACGTTGTAACGTTCTGATTTTCACTAACCTTTTTTGTGCATGTTAATGCGTTTTATTAACTAACCCACCATTTTTATTGTAAATATAATTTTATTTATGCATGTTTAATTTTATACTTTATTGTGATTTATGCGGTGATTGGTTAAGTTTTAGGATTTATTTTTATAAATATTAGAAATTTAAAATTGCAGCAATTAGAGTTCGGTTCAAAAGTGTATTTGGTCAATATACGATATTTGGAAATTAGTTGATTAAACTTTTTATACCCTCCAACTACAGTATGGGGGTATACTCACTTTGTCATTCCGTGTGTAACGCATCGAAATATCGGTCGGGGACCCCATAAGGTATATATATTATTGATCAGTGATCGATTCTAAGACACTCTAGCGATGTCCGTCTGTCTGTCCGTCCGTCTGTGGAGGACATGATACAATCCAAAATAAAAGAGCTAGATTCCTGAAATTTGGCGCAAATATGTCTAACTGTCATAGGCTGGTTAAGTTCGGAGATGGACAAAATCGGACCACGTTTTTTGGAGAGCATAACAGATTCGGCACGGCCGAATTTAACACTCTCACTTGTTTTTATTTATTTTTCCTGTGGGTTACGTGGTTAACGATTCAAAATTAAAAAAAAAAATTTAATAGATTCTTCTTTTTGTAAATACATAGTTTTAAAGAAAAAATTTTTTTCACTACCGGCTTTTTATACTCTCTAACAACTCACTTTGTCATTCCGTGTGCAACGCATCGAAATATTGATCTAGGAACCCAGTATGTATATTTTTGATCAGTGATCGATTCTAAAAAATTCTAGCGATTTCCGAGTATCCGTCCGTCTGTAGAAGACACGATATAGCCAAAAATCAACGAACTACCCTACTAATGTTTGGCACGAATACGTCTCCTGATTATAGGCTGGTTAAGTTCGAAAATGGGCAAAATCGGAATAGGGGAAAGAAGTTCCCCCATGAAGAACTTAGCCAACCTCTGAAAAATATCACATTGTTGTTTAAAATTTGTTTTTTTTATTTGATAATCAAATAAAACAATTTTATGTCAGAAGAGTTTAAAGTACTTGAACCCGAGGCAATCAAAAAAGGTTGTTATTTTTGGTTGGCCCCTTTATGTAAATTATGATAAAATTGCATGACTTAAGTGCAAAAACCATATAAAATAAACTTCTAAATATTTTCCGCGAGGGAAAACGTGTCCCTCAATGATTTTTACCAAGGTCAAAAAAGGCTGAGTTCTTCCACTGTATTTAAAAAATTTTCCGCGAGGGAAAACGTGTCCCTCAATGATTTTTACCTAGGTCAAAAAATGCTGAGTTCTTCCACTGTATTTAAAAAATTTCATTTTTTGTTTGGGTAGTTGGAAAAACTAACTAATAACTGAATAAAAATAACTGGATAATTTTTTAAATTTTTAATGTTTGAACTTGAAAAAAAAAATCGAAAAGCCCTGGTGTACATCATCCTTTACACACAAAAAAACATACTCACAAGAGAAATGTTTTTCAAAAAATTTCTTAAAAATATCTATAAATAATTTTATTTTCCAGTGCATCCCTGATATCTCATTTAATATTTGCTCAATCTGGACGCTTTCAAGCTTAAATTAAAGCTTGGAAAATTTCCTATATAGCATTTTCTACAAAAATGGTCGATTGATAATAATATGGTTAAGTATTAATAACTTTTCCTTTAAAGAACTGCTATCAAATATATGCTGTTCCATTATTAGTTTAAGTCACTGTATATGCAACCAACCTTAAAGCTTTCATATACAAAATCTTCCGAATCCGAAAGCTTATACGATTCTTATTCTATTTTTGAGAATTTTTTAACATTTATTTTTTTATTTTTATTTTTTTTACTTTATTTCAAAAATTGAGATTTGGCCTACAAAAATTTCGTGAACAGCTCACCTGTTTGTAAATTTATTTTTACTTTCCGAACACATCTTCTTGAAGATATCTCCTTCGATCAAAGTTTTGGATTTTTGAAAAAATTTCAACAAAAATTTTGGATTTTTCAAAAATAAAAAAAATAAACTTGCGATAATTTTTCTTTGGCCTTTTTATAGAGCTAGAGACACACTTTCATGTAAACTTACTTTGAGCCTAATCCAATCATTTTAACATGTGCCCTCTTTGATCAAAGTTTTGGATTTAAAAAAAAAATTCAACAAAAATTTTGGATTTTCCAAAAATGAAAAAATAAAAAATTTATCTTGCGATACAGTATTATACCCTACACCACTTTGCGGTGTCAAGATTTTGTGCTGATGTTTGTAACTACCCGAAAAATTTTAAGTATACCGATCGACTCAGAATCACTTTTTCAGTCGATTTAGTTTTAATTTTGCCTTAAATGACTCTAATAACCGTATTATAATAGATATCCTTTCGGAATTTGGCTGATATTCATGATGTATTCACAAATCACCATTCCGAATTTTAAAGGAATCGGATTAGTTCTAGAGTTGTCAAAACCGGTTTCCGAATTATTCGAAAACCCGTTTTTTTTTTGCTTTTTTCCGGTTTTTTCAACCCGGTTTTCTAAAACCGGTTTTTTTAAAGTTATTCGAAAAACCGGTTTTTTTGTGTCGAATTATTCGACATTTTCGAACATATAATATGTATGTACTTAATTTTTTTGTCATCATTTGTTACAAATTTTGTAAAATGCAACTCTGTAAATTAAATTTTGTTTCTTATTTCATAGTGAATGACAAAAACTTAAAAAGGTTAGTCCAAGGATTACCTTCAAGTATACCGATCAACTCAGAATCGCTTTCTGAGACGATTTTGTGATGTCCGTCCGTCCGTCTGTTTATTTAAACATTGTGAGCACGATACAGGTCGCAATAATCAATCGATTTCTATGAAATTTGAAACTTAAGCTTCCTTTGGACCAAGGACGAAGCCTATTGAAACTGGAAAACATCGGTCCATGTTTAGACCTAGCCCCCATACAAACGTCCCTTTATAATTTGGCTTAAATGACTCTAATAACCGTATAATAGGTACCGTTTCGAAACATATTTTGTATTCACAAATCATCGGTCCAAATTTTAAGGAATCAGACCTGTTCTTCTTGTAGTCTCCATATAAACCACCCTCCCGATATTCACATAAATCTCTCAAAATTCATGAAAATTGGAAATATTTGATTAAAATTTTGTTTGTAGGTGTTAGACATGCACTTGGTGGCCTTATCGATTCTGAATATAATTGGACCATTTTAGAGTCAGACCTCATATAAAAATTTCGCCCGATATATAGTAAAATCGGTCAATTGGCAACAAAAAAAGTAAATTTCAACCAAATTTTGTTTGTGTGTGTTTTCTACACAAATTAAAGATCTAACGAAAGATAAATCAAATCGGTCCATGTTTGGACTTGGGAACCATTTTCCGGAAAACACTGGTGTAGGGTATCTTATGGTCGGTCATGACGGACTATAATTTTTTTACTTGGTTTTGTTTGCTTTTTGGAAAACAGCAAACTGCTATTGTGTACAATTATTTTTTCCTCTTTTTTTGTTAAAAACAAATAAAAACCTTTTTTTTATTTTTTTTAAATGTTTTTAATAAAAAAAAATAAAAAAACGAAAAAACCGGTTATTTTTTTTTTTTTTTTTTTTTTTTTTTATTTTTTTTTTTTTTTTTTTTTATTTATTTATTTATTGTACATAAATAGTATAAATTCATTTTAATTATGGCCCCAGCGCCTGTAGGCATTATTGGAGCTAGCTGGCAAGATATATTACTTGTTAAATGTACATATGAAAATAATTACATATAATTTTAACAAAAAAAATGTTTTAAGTTTAACAATTAAATTTAAATTATAACAGAATTTAAATTACAACAGAATTTAAATTACAACAGAAGCGTTTCCATTTTATCATACAAAAAATCTTTGCAAGATGATTTAAACGTCGTTAATCTATTAATTGACTTTAAATGTAAAGGCAAACTATTGTATTTTATACTGCCAGTGTAATCTATACGTCGAGCCGGTTTTCAAATAAAAAAACCGAAAACCGGTTTTTAAAAAACGACGGTTTTTTTAACTATTCGAAAACCGGTTTTTGCAATATGCCGAATAGTTGACAACTCTAATTAGTTCCTTTTGTAGCCCCCATACAAACCACCCTCCCGATATTCACATAAATCTCTCAAATTTCATAAAAATAAAAAATATTTTATTACAATTTGGTTTGTGTGTGTTTAAATCCTACTTCATATCTGATTATATGCAGACTGTTTTTGAACTAGCCCCATATAAAAAATTTCGCCCTATATTCAGTTAAAGCGGATTATTGGCAAAAACAAATATTGACCTATTTCACTCAAATTTGGTTTATGAGCGTTTTTTACACGTATTAAAGATTTGACAAAACATAGATCAAATCGGTTCATGTTTTTTTTTTACTTCGGAACCATTTTCCGGGAAACACAGGTGTATGGTATGGTCGGTCTTGACCGTTTATAATTTTCTCACTTGTTTTTATTATTTTTGGCATGCTAAGTATGAATATCAAAAATTTTCTAAAATCGGTTGAACGGTTTTCGAGACATCGCCATTTGAAATTTGTCAAAAAAAATTCCAAAAATGGCGGGTTTTCCTATATACGTTGAAGATTTTTTTTAAATCTCAAAATTTTTTCCCATTGACTATTTCATAGAGTTTGAGACAAACTTTCATTTAAGTTTAATTTAAGCCAATTCAGAACATTTTAACCCTTCGAACAAAGTTTAGAGTTTTTGGTTAAAATTTTGTAAAAAACAAAACTTTGATCAAAGGGTGCCACTGGTTAAAATTATCGGACTTGGCTGAAACTAAGTTTAAGATTGGTTCAAGCTCTATGAAAGGGTAATGGGAACGAAATTTTGAGATTTTTTTAAAGAAATTTGAACGTAGCAAAAAACCGTAGTTTTTTTTTTTGCAAATTTCAAATAGCGATATCTCGAAAACCGGTTGACCTATTTTATTTGTATTCCCTCCACTTAGTGATACACTCAAAAAATTATGTTAGTAAAATCAACTGAAAATGTCAGTTAAAATAACTACTTTGTCAGTTGTTTTGGGGTCAACTACTTTTTCAGTACCACTTTTACGCCCACTTTTTCGATTTATCTAAAATCGGACAACGGCTGCACCGATTTGGCAAATTTTTTTAAATGTTCGTAGTAATTTAATTCAAGTTTTTACTGAAAGAAAAATTACCTTAATTTATCTAAAATCTCAGAACGTCTTATTTTATCTTCTTCTTCGTTTGTAATCGCATAACTTGAGAACGGCTGGACCGATTTTGCTGATTTTTTTTTTTTAAATTGTTCGTTGTAGTCCAACTTAGGTTTTTTCGAAAATAAAAATTGACCATGCCCATTTTTAAGCCCGTTTTTTGATTTATCTAAAATCAGAAAACGGCTAGACCGATTTGGCTATTTTTTTTAAAAGTTCGTCATAGTCCAACTTAGGTTTTTAAGGAAAGAAAAATTGAGCACTCCCATTTTTTTCGATATATGTATCTGAAATCCGAGAACGGCTTGAACTATTTGGCTATCTTTTTTAATATTTGTCATAATCCAACATAAAACCCCTTGGGATTCATTGTGATTTTAAATGTAAATACAGTCACAAATTAGCATAACGATCACAAGCAAATTTATTGAAATTTAGAGAGGACGTCTGTCGGATCCGCTAGTCCAAATGGTTAAAACAATTGAAGGGCTTATTGTAAAAACTCGATAAGCAACATTTTATATTATGGTGGTTTTTGGCTTAAAACATTTAAAATAATGTTTTAAGCCAAAAATCTGTCAATAGAGCATCAGCAGAAGGCGAAAAACACGAACAAATAAAATGTTGCTTATCAAGTTTTTGCAGTTAGCCCTTCAATTTATTGTTCTGCTGTTGAAAATGTCTTTATGACTATTTCTGGAAATTACTCGTAATAGAAAAATTCAATTCAGAATTTGTAATCAGCATATGAAAATTCATTTTACACCTTAGGTCGAATCTTAGCACATATTAGTAAAATTATTTAAATTAAATATGACTGGACAGTGAAATTATATAATTTTCAAAATCTAATAATTATTGATTTAATAACTATTAATAAATCTATAGTTATTTAAGTGATCTTCCTCGTATTGGAGATCCAAGCTATTTACCCGATGAACAGGATATTTTACGTGCTCGTGTACCAACAACTGGTATATTGGAATATCCATTCGATTTGGATGGTATTGTATTTAGGTATAACATTTTACTAATAAATTAAAAAAAAAATACAAGATATCAAATGGATATGCTAGGCTAATGTTTTGAAAGATTAAATATTAGAAATAGGTAAAATTAATGTGCTCGATTCTCGAATACGATTTCACCATTCATCCAACTTTTAAAAATTTGATATTCTTTCGAATTTTAAGATTAAAATTAAAACAAATTTAAAAATCTAAAAATTCGATAGAATATCAATTTTTTAAAAATTAGGTGAATGGTGAAATCGTATTCGAGATTCGAGAATCGAGCACAATATTTAATGTAGTTGGGTAATGTAAATTTTGATATAAACTTAGTGTATTTAACGTATTTTTAATAAAATATAATTTAATGTTATTTGCTTATTTTCTGTTAATTTAAATACATGTATGTTTGTCTTATGCTTTTTACAATTTTGTTGTTAATTGTTTAAAAATTTTTTAAATTTGTTATTCATTTTTTTTTTGTATTAAAATTTTCTAATACAGAATGGTAGACGTCGGTGGCCAGCGTTCCGAAAGAAGAAAATGGATTCATTGTTTTGAAAATGTAACATCAATCATATTTTTAGTGGCCCTTTCCGAATATGATCAAATTTTATTCGAATCTGATAACGAGGTTTGTTAAAATTTCATAATTTAATGCAAATTTTTAAATTAATTGTAATTTTGAGTAACTCTTTCTTCGTTTTAGAATCGTATGGAAGAATCAAAAGCTTTATTTAGAACTATTATTACGTATCCATGGTTCCAGAATTCATCAGTAATTCTTTTCTTAAATAAGAAAGATTTGTTAGAAGAAAAAATTATGTATTCGCATTTGGTAGATTATTTTCCTGAATATGATGGTAAGTTAAAAAACAAGGAAAAATAATTAAGAATCGTCAAAACCAAAGGGATAACCGGGTTATAATATTCAAACCGGAAATGTTTTCGGATAGAATTTTGAAATTCATTTATAAGAACATTTTTTTAAAGTAAAAAATTCTCTTAAATGCTTGTCAACTCTTAACACAGAAAAAACAGCCTGTTTTTTGTAGTTTTGTCCAATAAAAAAATATTTTTACAACATAAAAGAAACAAAAATTGGTCAATATGAAAGGTGATTATGTGAGAAACGAACTATTTTCAATTTTTTTAATTTTGGTTCAAAATAACGCCCTCTATTGGAAAAAAATAAAAAAAGCAATTACTAAATACACTGATTCAATTACTTTAGTATTTGAATTTCCTCCGAGCACGAAAACTGTAATATTGATTTCTCAAGTAATTGGTCCAATAACTAAAGTAATTGGTACAATTATTTTAGTAATTGAACCAATTACTTGAGTAATCTATCAGGGCGTTTATGAAACCAATGCGGATTGGTTTGACAACACTTTTTCACGAAAATTAGCTGTGTGTGTTTATGAATCCAATCCAATTCCAATCAAAGAGAAAATGAGAAAATTTCAGTTCGAAAACGAAAATGTGCGTTCATGAATTCCATTCAGTTGGTTTGACAGTTGGAAAATTTTCGTCAACGTTTGGCTTCGGGGATTTGTAAGAAAAGTTGAAAATAATTAATTTAAAAAAAATTAAAAACAAAGTTTAGGTTAGGTTAGTAAGATGTTTTTTTTGTTTTCGACTTTTTTAAAAAATATTTTTCCTCTTTTTTTTATAAGGGCACGGTACAAAATTAATGAGCAAAATGCTGTTAGTTCTTCATGAGTTTATGGAAATAAATCCCGATATATCGAAGGGATTTGTGTTTTAAGGCCTTAAATATAAACAAATGTAATTCACATTAAAAAATGTGAAAATAAAATTTCCAATTTTTTTTTTGTGTCCTAGATTTAACTTCCGTAAAAGTAAAACGAATGCACTTTTTTTCTATAATTTTAAAATTTTAGTTATTCGATTTTAACTTTGAGTGAAAACGTAAACAACAGAACACCAAATTGGATTTCATGTGATTCGGAAAATGTGAATTGAAAAGTTATGAAAGGCAAAACAGAGGCCTTTGTAAACTTTTCGCGAGTACGAACATATTTTTTGACAAAAAAACATATTTTTTTTGTCAAAAAATATGTTCGTACTTGTGTAAATACCATTTTGTGTTCAATTATGTTCACATATGTCAACCAGCAGCCGAATTAAATGTTGAATTCGAAATCGAATGTTGAATGTACTAATATTTTTGAGGTGTCCTTGCATTTTCATTCATAACTTTTGAATCGCTGAACCGATATCGCTCAAATTCAATACCAAACTTCTCGGGAGAACTTCCAATGAAAATATTAAGTTTCAGTCATATCCGTGTAGTATTTTGGTCGTGATCACATTTTCCACAGACAGACGGACATCGCTAGAATGTCTTAAAATCAATCGGGCATCATGAATATATATACTTTATGGGGTCCCAGACCGATATTTCGATGAGTTACAAACGGAATGACAAACTTATATATACCCTCTATCACTAAGTGGAGGGTATAAAAATCATAAAAGAGGAACAAAGTAAAGCATCCATACAAAATGCCAGATCCTAAGTATATATTAGAATACGACTCTGTATTTGCAAAAACAGAGTCGTGTTTTGTAAATACTTGTGTCTCCGCTAAGTTCGAACGCAATAGATATTTTTTTTCGAACAAAGCAATTCGTCACGGTTTCATGAACGCTTCGAAAATTGGAAACGGATTTGAATTTCGTTTCCAATCCAATTTCGTTGTGGATTCATGAACGGCCTGTATATTACAATTTTCGTGCTCGGAGGAAATTCAAATACTAAAGTAATTGAATCGGTGTATTTAGTAATTAATTTTTTTACATTTTTTTTTTTTTTCATTTTTTCGAATAGAGGGCACAATTTTGAACCAAAATTAAAAAAATGAAAGTAGATCGTTTCTCACATAATCACCTTTCATATTTACCAAATTTTTTTTCTTTTATGTCATACAATATATTTTTATTAGACAAAATAACAAAAAACCGTCTGTTTTTTCTGTGTAAGATAAGTTGCTCGGTTTTCACGTGAAAATCTGTCAAACTCCATATAAAAAAACTTAAATTTCACACCGGCTTTACAAAAGCGTAAAAATTTCGCTGAAGAGGTATTCTGTTCACTGGTGAAAAACCGGTCAAATAAGCCGGTATATGTTGCAGCAATACACTTCAACACTATTCGCAACATTTTTTTAAATTGTACAGACAATTTTAAAAGCGGTGAAATTTGAATTTATAAGTTATTGGCACTGTTAACATTAATTATTAGTGTCCGACCGAATATTCGGCTTCGGCCAAAAAGCACTATTCGGCCACTATTCGGCTTCGGCCACAATTTTGGCCGAATAGGCCGAATACCGAATAATTGTATAATATTTGTGCTCACGTGTTGAAAAACACACTAAACTAACTTTGAATCACATTAGTAAGCCACAAAAACATTTTACTAAGTGTTTTTGCAACTAAAAACATTTTTTACATTCAAAAAAAGTTTTCGGTCGAAAAAAATGTTCACTCTAAAATATATTTTTTTACAAAAATGTAAAAAAAAAAATTGTTTGCTTAAAATTAGATCAATCTAGACAACATTCTCATGCATTTGAGTATCCCGCCGAGTCTAGTTTTATGTTTTCCTTGTTTTTACTACATAAATATTTTTTTTTTTTTAATATTCGGCTTCGGCTTCGGTTTGGCCGAATAGTGAAAATTTGGCCGAATATTTGGCTTCGGCTTCAGACAAAAAAGGTGTATTCGGTCGGACACTATTAATTATATCAGATAAATAGACAAAAATTACAAAAAATTGTAAATTAAAGTTATTTTGCGTATGCCGATGCGCAAAAAATAATCTAACATATGACTGTCAAATTTTCACTACAAATTAATTGATGTTTCGAAACATTTTTTTGTTCACCGGTGAACAACTTACGGGCCTTTACCAAGTACATGAGAAATTTTATTTTGAAGTCATTTTTTATAAAAAAAATTCCGTATTCGCGCATATAACACGGTTATCCCCCCAAAAGGTTTGACAGAGAAACCCAAACATTGAATTTCAATTAAAAAATACATTTTCATTCTGAAAAATATGATTTTAAAACAAATTTGCCTAATATTTTAAGGTCCCAAATGCGATCATGCCGCAGCAAAACAATTTGTTTTGAATAAATATTTAAAAGCAAATCCTGATCCAGATCGTCAATGTTATTCTCATTTTACTACAGCCACAGGTTACAATTATTCAATACATTGAAATACAATTTTTATGCAAAAAAATGTATTTAAAATCGTAGTATTATATAAATCATTACATTTTCAAATAAGTGGCTAGTTTTTAAATATTGCTAAAAAATTAATTTTTTTATATAATTTAAAAAAAAATGCTAAAAAGTATTGCTAGAAATATTGCTTTAAATGTGTATATATTATTTTTTTTATTTGTAACAAAAAAAAAAAAAACTTTAGGCCCCCAAAGAGATGCCATAGCCGCCCGTGAATTTATATTGCGTATGTTTGTGGATTTAAATCCAGATTCAGAGAAAATTATTTATTCTCATTTTACATGTGCTACAGGTAAGTTTTAGTTTTTTAAGTTTAAAAAATATTTAGCTGTTATTTAAAAATGACCAATTGAAATTTATTTTGCATTTGTTTTTGAAGACAATTTTCCGTTGAAATATTAATTAACTCCTTCTTAAGTTAAAATATTTTCGGCACGCATGAAGCGTAAATATTATAAAGTTATTTATAAACAGTGGGAGATAAAGGTCTCCCCCGACATTTCTTAAACAGAAAAATAAAATCGCAACAGTGTTGTTAAAGCATTGTGTGCGGGGAACGACTGCACAGTACACCATCTACAAAGGGTTTTTTTGAAGATCAGAATGATAACATCGATTTACGATAGATTAAAGCGTTTTAAAAGCAGTGTATAAAATTGCTTTAAGAACGTTTTACTTAGTCATCAAAGCATCCCAGTCAGAAAAATACAAGCGGGCAAACGTTGCCAAAAGATTTACAAGTAATACTGAGCAGTAGAGTGGAGCAATTTTTGCAGCAAAAGAAAACAGAAAAAAAAAAAAATTACAGATCCAAAAACATTTTTTTACTCTAAAAGCACTTTTCCAGTAATGTTTGAAAATAGATTTTTCTTTCCTAAATATTATAGATTTTGCTCTCCTGAATCCAAATCTGCCACCCAATTTTTTCTAGCACGTACCGATTTTGAGATATTCGCTGTTAAAATCAGTGGGTGTAAGATTATATGGGGCCGAAAAAAATGCACTCTTTTTTTACAAAGGAAAAAATGGTTCTCTTAATGTATGAAAATATCTGCAAATTTTTAAAAAAATGCTGCAAAATCAGGGGAAAAAGTAGAAAGAGTAGGCAAATGTTCCAAAATCAGGGGAAAAAGTAGGGAAATTAGTTAAGAGAGAATTTTAATAACGGAAATAGTGGTAATCCTCTCAATGCAGATAGGTAATCCTCTCAGTAATAGTGGTAAAATTTACTCATTGGCTAATTCTCTTTGATCTTTTTACAAAATTTTTAAATTTCTGCAATACATTAAGTTTACCAATTTTCATAAACTTGCAGCCTGATTTTGGGTCCTTTCAAACTCTCTTACTTTCCTTACTCTATGGTTAAAATGTCAAAAAACTAATAATTTCGCACTTTTAGTAGTCCACCGTTACAGATTCTTCCAAAAATATGACTTGATTTTATATAAAATGGAACTTCTGATTCCAAAACTGCAATCCAAATTTTTCTAGCATGTTTCGTTTTTGAGATATTCGCGTTTGAAAAATTTTCCACGCGAAAATGCCGAACGCGAATATCTCGAAAACGAAACATGCTAGAAACATTTGGATTACAGTATTGGAATCAGGAGGTCCAATTTATATGAAATCAAGTCATATTTTTGGAAGAATCTGTAACAGTGGACCACCAAAATTTGTTGGAAGCAACATAACAGTGAACCCCCAAATGTGCGAAATTAAAGGTTTTTTGACTTTTTAAAAGCGAATATCTCAAAAACGGTACGTGCTAGAAAAAATTGGATGGCATATTTGCATTCAGTAGAGCACAATCTATAAGAATCGTTTGAATATTTCACTGGGAGGTTTTCGTTGTCGAACAGTGTACTTTTTTAACAATAACTTGAAAACGGGATCAGCTAGGATTTTCGTGTTAACGATTTTTATACCCTCCACTCTAGTGATAGAGGGTATACATAAGTTTGTCATTCCGTTTGTAACTCATCGAAATATCGGTCTGGGACCCCATAAAGTATATATATTCGTGATCCCCGATCGATTTTAAGACATTCTAGCGATGTCCGTCTGTCTGTGGAAATGGTGATCACGGCCAAAATATTACACGGGGGTGACTGAAACTTAACATATTTATTGGAAGTTCTCCTGAGAATGTTGGGAATTGCATTTGAGCGATATCAGTTCAGCGGTTCAAAAGTTATGACCGAAAATGTAAGGACACCTCAAAAATTTTAGTACATTCAACATAACCTAAAAATACAAAATGCTTTAATTCGGCTGCTTGTTGCCTTATGTGAACATGATTGAACACCAATTGGTATTTAAACAAGTACCAACATATTTTGAGACAAAAAAAGAAAAAAATCGCGGATTTTTTTTTTACCAATTTTTTTTTTTCGCGGAAATTTTTTTTCACAAAATTTTTTTTTTTTTCAAAATTCATTTTCTTTTAAATAAAGTTTTTGCAATAATCTTTTAGAAATTGTGGAGGGTATCACTACATTCGGCAAGGCCGAATTTAACTTTTTTACTTGTTATAGTTCAAAATAAAGAGGAGTGAAATGCCATTAGCCGATTTGTCACCATTTTAACACAACCTAAACAAATGTTGTATGGTAAAAATAAATGGGGGTCGGTCTCACTAATGACCCCTCTTGGACGCACCACTTGGACCGGTAGAACCTGATTAAATAAAACAAATTTACGTAAAAATTAATGGGGTTCGGTCTTATAAATGACCCCTCTATGACGCACCATTGGAGCAGTAGAAATGATTTTATGATTGGAAAATTACAATAAAATTTTTTCAAATAATTTTAAAAAATAGTAATTATCGTTATCCCAATATCCTCCTGGGCAAAAAATTTGTAGAATCGATAGAAGTTTTACACAAAAATATTTCAAAAAAATCGAAGAGTACAAACATTTTCAAAAATGAGATTTAAATTTTAAAACTTAAAAATCGCATACTATAGTGCTTTTAAGACTTTTTTGGGATTTTTTTTTAAAAGTAAGTAAAAAAACAAAAATTTTGAAAAAAAAAATTGAAATTTGGACCATTACTGAAGAAGTTATGAGTAAAAGAAGTTTGAGTAAGGGAACCAACTACCAATTTTTAAAAATTCGATATCTTTTGAACGGGTCATCAAAAAAATCTGAAAATTTATCACGAAGGAGTTTTCGAAGGGTACTAAAAACAGTTAACAAATTTGGAAAATCTAAAAAAAAAATATTCAAAGTGTCCGATTTGACATGGAATGCCCCATATATACTTTATGAGGTCCCAGGCCGATATTTCGATGAGTTACAAACGGAATGACAAACTTATATATACCCTCTATCACTTACAATAAGTGGAGGGTATAAAAATTATCAATTGGTATTTTTCTTAACAGCTAAAACTTTAATAACATAATAATGGTATTCTCGTTCTCGCAATTTTACTCCTACGCGAAGTAGCATTATTGAAACTTTTTTCGTATAATTTTGTAAAGAGTTGAGTAAAAGAGAAAAATTATGAATAATGTTGCAATTTTGCACTTTTGCAAGGGTAAACATTTCTAAAGTTAATACCATACACCAAATACAAAAAAATCTTTAAAATATATATAAAAATACTAAATAAATTAAATTTATACATACATAATGAATGAATGCGTTGTCAATATAAAATTAACAACTTTGTGTGTGTGTCTGTTTGCGTTTTTGAAATCTTAATATTAACCCGTTAAGCGTATATGTCTATCCGGTGAGTATGAGAAATGTAATTGTAATTGGGGAAAAACAAATTCTGACATTTTGAGTTAATTTTCAGGTATTTTTTTTGTATAATTAATTTTTTAATATATTTTTCATTCATTTTCCATTGTTTTGCTAGAATTAAACTTGAGTTATAAATGCTTTTAAAGGTATTATGATGTACACTTTTTTTCCTCAATTTTTTGTCTTTTCTTGCAAGAGCTGTGTGAGCAAAACAGATATATATGAGTAAAAGAATAAAAACTACATGGAATTTTCGAAGTTGACGTTTTTTATTTCCATTTTATTAATTACACAATGGGCCAAATATCATTATTTGTAAAATAAATTAAACAAATTTAAAAATTCTATGAAAAAATTTAATTTATTTATAAAAGACACAAGAAAGCTTCAAAGCATAAATTAAAGCATATTTTTCATAATAAACCGTGCAAACCGCGTTGTATACATAGAAAAAAATTAAGTATAAAAATTTTGTTCCAAAAAAATTACAAAATTGTCCCATTGTTCGAACAAAAAAATAACATATTAACAAAAATGCAAATTTTTGCCAAATTTATGCAATAAAACACATTGAAATTATGATATTTAAATAGATTTATTTTGCTATTAATTTATTCTCAAATTTTTTGCACATTTTTATTAAAAATAAACACAATTTTCGATATTTTTTGTAATTTTCAAATATATTTTTTCTGTTTGTTTTGGTTTTTTTTTTTAATTTTGTTTATTTGTTTTGGAAAAAGAAAAAACTGCCAGTTGAAAAATAATAAAAAGACGAAAACTTTTGTCTTTTTTAAAGTTTTGCTGCTTTTTCTCTGCTTTCAGAAACTTGAAATTTGACTTGAAATAACTTTTTTGTTTTTATAGTGTTTGTTTTTTACTCATTACAAAACCTATTGGAATATAGTCGCACTTTTTCAACTATTCTTTATCAAGACGAAAAATTGATGAAAACAAGTGTACATCATACCACCTTAATTATTTGTTTCTATATTCAAATAATATTTATATAAAAATTTTCTTTTTTTTTTTCTTCAACTTCTTTTTTGTTAACTCTAAATCTTTCCAAATCTAAAAATATCTCTCAACAGATACTGAAAATATTAAACTTGTATTTTGCGCCGTAAAAGATACAATTATGCAAAATGCTCTTAAAGAATTTAATTTGGGTTAAGTATATTATGGCTGTTTTTATTTTCGATTATCTTTTCTTTACTTTATATTATTTGCCTACATCATTTGGACTTTTTATGAATTATTTTAAGAAATTAATAAAAAAAAAGAACAAATTTAGCTAAAAAAATCTTAATATATTTTAATTTATTAATATTTTTTTAATTTTAATCACTATTAATTATATTCCTTATGTACTAAAAACTTATTAATAAATTTCTGAAATTATTGGTTGTTTTATTTCAATATTAACACTGTGCAACACGAGTTTTTATCTGGACAAAAACAAATGAATGTAGACTATCAGTGAATCTAAGCCCCCGAAATGTTTAAAAAAAAGCTAACTTTTTTTTAATGCCCACTGCACACTGGGCCGAGATGGTAGGTTTTTTG
Organism: Pegoplata infirma; assembly: GCA_963921195.1. Lineage (NCBI taxonomy): Eukaryota > Metazoa > Arthropoda > Insecta > Diptera > Anthomyiidae > Pegoplata > Pegoplata infirma. Next base: position 95,113,036 of record OY992538.1, on the reverse strand, counting down.
GCCAAAAGTCTCTACAGGTCGTAAATGTTAACCGATTTTCTTGAAATTCAGAATATAACCCACATTTTCTAATTCTCTGGGTCCAAGTGCAGGACTTTGAACTTCTTGTAGCATAAAAATGTTGCATTTGTTAAACAAAAACACAAAAAATAACGTAAAAAAATTCTATTTTTCAGAGGTTGGTTTAGTTCTTCAAGGGGGAACTTTTTGCCCCCTGGTCCGATTTTGCTTATTTACGAACTTAACCTGCCTATTAACATAAGACATATTTGTGCCAAATTTATTTTGGACTGCATCGTGTTAACTACAGACGGACAGACGGACGGACGGACATCGCTAGAATGTCTTAGAATCGATCACTGATCATAAATATATATACTTTATGGGGCCCTAGACCGATATTTTTATGCGTTTCACACGGAATGACAAAGTGAGTATACCCCCATACTGTAGTTGGAGGGTATAAAAAAAATTTCAAAACAACGTGATTCACGCGTGAGCGTTAGTGATTTTAATTTAAATCACGTGAATATACCGTTTTCAAAAATTGATTTGAAAAAAAAAATTTATAAAAATTTTAAAAAAATTAAGTTTTTTTTTTGAACTCATCGTTATCAAAAGTTTCACGCCCTTTTAAAAAACTGTCTGGACCAGAACTATTCTTTCTATCCACACTTTCCAAAAAAGTTGACTGCTTGTGCCCGTTTTCAAAAATGGTCCTATACCACCTTTAAGTATACCGATCGACTTAGAATAACCTTTTGAGTCGATTTATTGATATACAGCTGCGGTCAAAAAAATAGCACCAGGATAAAACAAAATTTTCTTCGGTGTTTTTTTTTTAACAATTTAAACTTATGTCACTGAAAACGTGTCATAAGTTACTTACAAGAGTGTGAAACAATATTACATAAGAAAAGCCTAATATGGTTTTTTATATCATTAAAAATTTTCAGAGTTTTTAAAAAAACTTCAAAAAGACTCAGTCAAAAAAATAGCACCACAGTACTTTTTGTATTAAAATTAAATTCTTAAATTTGAAAAACGAATGGATTATGAATTCAGCATTGTTGTGATATCTTTAAATAATAAAAAAAAAAATTGTCGAGTTTTCATTGTTGACAATTACCTCTGTACAATGTTATTGTACCGAATTCACGAGATTTTGGGATCTTTTATTCGAAATTGAGTTCCAGATTTGCTGAACAGCCACCCAAAGGGCTTCATTACAAGTTGGTTGTATTCGAGACACTCCCTTCTCTATATCTGTCCATTAACTATCGATTTGATCTAGGTCTGGGGACTGACCAGGCCATTCCATCACATGTACTTTATTGTCCAGAACCAATTTTTTGCCAATTTCCCGTCATGCTTTGGGTAATTGACGTGCTAAAAGACCTAAATTAGTGGCATTTGCTCAGAAACTTATGGTAACATTACTTTCTGGAGGATAAAAACGTTAAGTGTATATCTACGATTGTCCTAGTCCAATATGTGAGCCATGGCCCAATATATGAACCCCACTCCACAGTAGGAAAATATCCCCCACACCATTAGCACCATTTTAAGTTATTTTTATTTCGAATTTTGGATTGAAATCCGCGTTATAAGGTCTTCTGACATAGGAATGTAATCCCATATCTCCAAATAAAACAACAATGGATTCATTTGTCCATAGAACATTGATCCACTTTTAAGCTGGTCATTCTGAGTTACTGTTATCAAACTTCAAACGACTTGCAGCATGCTTAAGTGAGATTAGGGGCACTTTTTCGAATCTACAAGCGTTGATGTTGTTGTTTTGTAATCTTCGACGAACATTTTCAGCATTTGCTGTCCTTTTTTAGCTCTAGAGCTGCCGTAAATGGGGCCTTCTTCCATTGTCTTTACGAACACCTAACCACTTATGGTGACAAACGTCGCTTGTGACTAAGTTTATCAAGCTCTAAAGTAAATTTTGTTGAATTTTCAATCATTTTATAAGCGCATCCAACTAATTTTCCTGTTTCAGAATATGGTTTATGTTCAGAAATTATATTTTTTACAAAAGCACGTTTTTGAGGAGTGTAATCCTTTCCACGTCCTATTTTTATGAAAATAAACATCAAATTTTGTAATGAATTAATTTTTTTATAAATAAAAACTATCTTCCTTTAATATTTAACACTTTTATATTAATAATTTAAACAATATTAATTTTTTTAATGAAATTTTTTTATTCGGTGCTATTTTATTGACTGCACTGATTTACAGTTTTTTTAAAATATCGATCATTAAAAAAGAACCGTCCACAATTTTTGGAAAAAGTAAAAACATTTAAGGGGTATATACTTAGTATGAGAGTATTACATATTTACTTTAAACGAATACACACATAATATTTTGTTTTAATTGGATGAATAGAGATTTTGTCATTGGTGCTATTTTTTTGACCGGCACTGTATGTCTGTTTATGTAACGATGTAAACACGAAATTGAAAAAAAAAATGGTCCATGTTAAGACCTAGTCCACGTACAAAGGTCCTCTTAAAATTTGACTTTATTGCACCTAATAACCCAGCAAAAAAAAATCGAAGTGGTGCAAAAAGAATAAGTGATTCACTACATACATAGTAGCTATATGTGCCGATCTTCATATTCCATAAGAAGTACTTTTATAAGCACTTCCAAAACTGCTAAAAAAATGCCAATAATAACAACTTTCACCAGTTCTTTCCTCAATGATTTAGAAGTACCATTTTCATATGTGTTTACAAATGCAATTGAAAAGTACAAATTTGTGGCACTTAAGTATTGGATTTGTTTTATTGAATATTTTTTTTTTTATAATTTTATCTGATTTAATAAAAAGTTAAATTTTATAAATGAATTAACTTGATATGCCGCAAAAGCGAATTTGTTATGTAAATTATGTTATAAAAAAATACAGTTTCCAGATTTTTGTTAAAATTACCAAATGACTCAAGAAGTGCTAAAAAGATAACAAAAAAACAGTTAGCCCTTAAAAAAGACAAGGGCTGTAAAAAACTTAAATAAATGTATTTTCAAGTAAGTATACAAATACTTGTACTTGAAATATTCAAGTATAAATATTTTTTACTTACTTGAATAATTTTTCAAGTAAGTAAGTATTTTTTATTTGAAACAAAATTTCGTCAAGTAAAAATACTTGATAAACATTTTGTTCAAATAAACAACTTGAGCAACAATTTTTGGAAATAATATACAAAAATATTTCTTTATGAGATTGTCAAAAAAATAAATAATTTAATAAATTTAATTTTTTCCATAATATTGTTTTTCGCTCAGTTTCTTTTGGTATTTTTCTAATATTTGCTTGCGTCAAGCTCTTTGTCTCCCGCTCTTAATATTTTGGAACTTTTTAACAGAAGGTACGAAAACTGTTAGACGAGGAAAATACGATAATGTTAAATTAACATTGTTGGTTTGACAAATAATGCTAACTTTTTATATCGAAAAAGCGCTTAATAAATTTTAAAGAAATGTATCAATTTATAATTTTTATGTTAATATTATTTAAGAAATACCTTTAAAAGTGTTTAAAACAAATTGTCAGCAAATAAAAAGTCATTGGATTTCCCGATAATCCACAAAAAATAACTTTTTTTACAGCTAGACGAAAAAAAACGCTAGCTTTAGTCTGAAAATCGCCAAACTGCAACACCTTTTTTTTGTTTATATCGAACTTAAGGGATTTTTTTTGGTTTGATCAAACGTCCAGTTCGATGGCGGACTTAGCAAAGGGAATTTAAGAGAGAGTTTAACAGAAGAAGGGAGACTTCACATATCTTTAAGTATTGATAGTCTTTGCTTGCGTTTATGAAAGAGCCTGCCACTACTGCATACATTATGCAAATGGCATCTGATTGGAGCAAAAAGGCGAAGGGGTAAAAAACTACGAAAATTCCCACAATTGTTATGGAGTGTAAGACCGACATCCATTAATTTTCATCACAGCATTTTTTCTGAACAAACATTCTCCCTATCTCCACTCCCTAAGGGGTCTCCAAAAAAAATATATGAAGTTCGCTCCCATCGCTCTGTCTCAAGGATGCCCCCAGAGAAACCGATTGCATAACCGATTCCCAATCCCTAGAGGGTTGGTTAAAAAAAACCAACCCTTTATCTTCAATACTTAAGGCTCTCGCCGTACATTTTTTAATAAACTTATTTTATTAGATCTGCTGCTATCGCTTCCATGGTGCATTTTAGAGGGTAAAATGTAAGAATTACATTCATTAATTTTTGCCCCCAAACTTTTTTCTAAAACATACCCACCCCAATTCCTTGCTCAAAAGTTCCACATATCGCTCATTACCATAACTCAAAATATGTCGTTTTTGGGTAAAACAGGTTTTCTGTAAATTCAAAAATTTTGAGTTATGACACTATACAAGTAAATGAGCAATATGTATATATTTTTTGCAATTTTTGCTGCCATGCCTTAAAAAGCGCTAATAAAAAAAACGCATGGTGTTAAATACTAACATGATTGAGCATCGATATCAGCTTTTATAGGCTCATCGGACAGTGCGTTTTTTTAGTGGGTTGAAGTTTATTATCGGCCAAAAAATGGGTCAATTTTGGATGGGGTTGGCGGGGATTTTTATTCAGCTGTAGTATCTTTCGTTGCCTATTTAAAATGGTAATGTACAAATTCAGTGAGATCCTTCAATGAAAAATATTGTGTTATTTTATTCCCGCCTAAGTAGTGGTCGATGAACAAACGAAACATATTTTTAAATTTCACAAAAGTTTTGTTTGTAAACTTGTTGCTTAAATATTTTATTTGGAAACATTTTTGTTTACAAAAATAATTTAAAAACATTTTGTAGTTATTTTTCACATAAAGAAAATTTTCTATTTATTTAACTTAAACAAATTTTTGTTTAAGTATTTTATTTCAACAAATTTTGTTGCAAGTAAAATTATACTTACTTACTTGAACTTTTCGTCAAGTAAATACAAAATATTTGTACTTGAAATGTTCAAGTACAAATACAAAAATACTTGAAAAAAAATTAATTTAAGTAAATAAATACTTAAGTATTTACAGGTTTGGGTTAAATATAACCAAAAAAGAGCTAAGTTCGTATTGCCGTTTAAAGGTATAAAAACTCTTCTAAAAATATACGATATCTGATTTAAAATGAGAGAATTACTTTTTTTTATCTCTTCATTTTATTTATTGGATGTTTTTTTTTAACGACATGTATAAAAAAATTTTTTTTTATATAATTTTTGGAGTTGTTTTGTAAATTATGTACAAAAAAAAAACAATAAAAAGTTTCCAGATTATGGTAAAAATCAAATGGCTTAAAAAGTGCTTAAAGGGCTAAAAAAGATAACCAAAAAAAGGTGGTAGCCTTTAAAAAAAGGGCTGAATTATAGCCACAAAATGACTAAGTTGGTATCGCTGTTGAAAGGTATAAAAACTCTTCTAAATATTAGGGTATTCAATTAATCGAGGTTTTGGTTTAATCGGCTAATCGGGCAAATAATTAATCGCACTTAAAAAATTATGTTAGTAAAATCAACTGAAAATGTCAGTTAAAATAACTACTTTGTAAGTTGTTTTGGGGTCAACTACTTTTTCAGTTAAATCAACTAACAATGTTAGTTATTTTAACTGACAAAAAACAACTGACTTATGTAGTAAAAACTACTTACATTTGTAGTCAAAACAACTAAAATGTAGTAAAAATAAAAAAATCAATATATAATTTTTTTTTTTCAAAATATTTTTCAGAAAAAAAAATTGAAGACCAAATTTTTTCCAAAGTTTTTTTTTAAAAAAAAAGTTGTGAAAAATAAAAATAACGATTTTTTTTTTTTTTGGAAAAAAAACTTTAAAACTTTTCAGAGATAAAATAAATAAAATTAACTACTTTAAATAACTGTTACTACATCACAGTACTTTTTTGTTAGTTGTTCAAAAAAAACGACTTAAAATAACTAACAGAAATAGTTGTTTGATATTTTTCATACAAAAACAACTGACTTTGTAGTTGAAAACAACTAACTACTGTAAAATATACAAATAACTAACATGTAGTAACTTACATAATTTTCTGAGTGCGGGGTTGAGATTTAATCGGTTAATAATCGGATAAATTTGAATTATTCGGTTAACCGAATAATAAAAATTTTAATTGAATATAAAACTAAGAACTTATGTACTTTTAAGAATTTTATTAATTTTATTTAAAATAAATCTTTATCCGATATGGCGAAGCTCTATAATGTTAGCCCAAATAAAGATTTTTTGTATGGCACCCTGAAAATTTACCCTAAAATTGATACCCAAATTGATGCCGGGCTTAGATGCACCTCTAATAGAGTTTCGAATTCGGTACTATTATATATCAACAAGACAAATTGGTTGGTTTTCAAATTTGTTTTCTTTTATTTTTTAGGGCCGAAATTGCAATAATTTTATCGGTCGATATCTCCGTAATAAAAAAAAGATATCTTAAGGATTGCAAAAGTAATTTGAAGAATAAGTGAAGTATTTTTAGATGTGCTGAACTAATTATACATCATAAAATAATTCTCGGTTTTATAAGGTCCCGAACATTGCGAATATCTGAGTTTATGCAGTACTGTCAATCGAAAATCTAAATATCTCAAAATAAGATAAATCACTTCTAAGGCCAGATTCGGATTAAGCGCATGAAAAACTATTAGAAAAATATATACATCCACATTTAATTAATAATTCCTATTAGTTAAACTAAATTATTAAAAACATCGATTTAATCTTAACAATTTCAAGTCTAAATATTACATAATAAATATTATACATTGTTAAAAATATCGTTTTGGTTTTAATTTTTATTAGTGTAAATACTAAAAAAAAAATCTTAAAATCAATCCCAAAAAGTCATGAAATATGTACTTATCAAGAAGTGATGAAAAAATCACTTCTAAATCACCATATAAAAATTACATAATCACATCCAAAATGCCAAGAAATATATACTTCTAAAGAAGTGATGAAAAAAGCACTTCCAAAAGGTCAAGTTATATTAACATCCCGATCACTACTTCAGAAGTTGTGATAAAGATGTTAATATATATGTACATACTAAACACTAGTGATATTGTGTGTCACGCCCATATAAAATTCATCAGTGTTTCAGCTGAAGAAGAAGTACATCTGGTTCATAAGTTGTGGTGAATTTTGTAGTGAATGGTAAGCTCTTTTTTTGCTGGGAACCTTAGCATAATCGCTATCTTTTTGAAAGGTGAGTTATTGTAATCATAAATCATCGATTCAAATTTAAACTCGATCATATCAAGTTAACAATAGCCTAACAAAAGCCAAATGACGTCCTAATTTACATATAAGGTAATTTATAAAGCTTTAATTTAAGTCTAATGGCGTCCATATTGAGTTAATATTAAATGTGTTGCGACGGTTGAAATGAAAATTGAAATTATTGAATGACCGTTTTTAGAAATTTTTATTTATAAAAAAAATGGTGGTCAAATGAATTGGAGGTCAAAAAAATTACGATTTTTTACCTAAAAAGAATTGGAGGTAAAAAAATTACGATTTTTTACTGCATTTAAAAAATTTTAATTTTTGGTTGGGTCTTTGGAAAAATGAGTGGATAACTAAATTTAAACTATTAGACCATTTTTTTAAATTTTTAGTGTTTAAAAATCAACTTAGAAATATTTAAAAAAAAATTATATAATTTCAATTAAATATTTACTCAATCTGGACGCCATAAGGCTTAAATTAAAGCTTTATAAATTACCTAGACAGATTACACTGTTCGAACAGATTACACTGTTCGAACAGATTACACTGTTCGAAACCAAAAACCTACCAGTGAAATGTTTGCTCTCCTGACTCCAAATCTGCCATTCAAATTTTTCTAGCACGTACCGTTTTTAAGATATTCGCTGTTAAAAAGATATTCGCTGTTAAAAAAAAAAAAACAGTATTTTAGCACTTTTGGAGGTTCACTGTTGCGTATTCTTACGTTACTTTCACAAAATATGACTTGATTTAGTATAAAATGGACCTCCTGATTCCAAAACTGCAATTCAAATTTTTCTCGCATGTTCCGTTTTTGAGATACTCGCGTTTGAAAATTTTAGTGTGCTTTATAAAGAAAGTGCGTGACAGTGGCGTTTGAGTTTTTTAAACGCTTATATTTCAAAAACGATACGCGATAGAAAAATTTGGATGCCGGATTTGGAATCAAGAGGTCTCATTTATACTACATCTATTCCTATTCTGTGTGCGAAACTTTAAAATACGCTACAGGGGAGACCCAAACGTTTTTCGAGATATTGCTAATTGAAATTTGAAAAAATTGCGGGTTTTTCCTACGTTCAATAAATTAAAAAAATCTTAAAATTTCTTTCTTTTGACCCTTTTAGGTTAGGTTGTAAGTGGCTGCTGACGTTTTACGTCAACACACGTAGGCTCTGAGGTCCTGATACCACGGGACCGTAATAGGTTGCCCTACTAGTCGCTGTGCAAAAAGTTTGTAGAATCCAGTGGGTATCAGGTTGGTTGGCTACCATTTAATTTCCTCCCTCAAAAAGTTGGTTCTCTTAGTGTTGCCTATGCTATTGCATGTAAAAACTCTCTTAAACATTAAGAGAACCAATTTATATAAAGTGACATATTGTTGTGGGGCCTATCAAAATCTCTGATATATTCTTTACTCTATGGTAGAATCGATAGATGTTTTACACAAAAAAATTTCAAAAAAATCGAAGAGTACAAACATTTTCAAAAATGAGATTTAAATTTTAAAACTTAAAAATCGTATACTAGAACGATTTTAAGGATTTTTTTGGGATTTTTTTTTTTTTAAAATACGTAAAAAAACAAAAATTTTGAAAAAAAAAAAATAAAATTTGGACCATTATTGAAGAAGTTATGAGTAAAAGAAGTTTGAGTAAAGGAACAAACTAGCAATTTTTAAAAATTCGATATCTTTTGAACGGGTCATCGAAAAAATCTGAAAATTTACCACGAAGGAGTTTTCGAAGGGTACTAAAAACTGTAAACAAATTGGGAAAATATAAAAAAAAAAAATTTCAAAGTGTCCGATTTGGCATGGAATGCCCCATATACTTTATGGGGTCCCAGACCGATATTTCGATGAGTTACAAACGGAATGACAAACTTATATATACCCTCTATCACTAAGTGGAGGGTATAAAAATCCGCTCTAAGCCCCTATACTAATCGCCCTCCAGTTAAGATACACTCAATGACCTCAAATTTGTTGCATAGTGTAATTTTGTTTTAGGGGCCTATTTACAAAAAAAGTCATAACTCAATCATAACTAAATTTTTTTCATAAAAAAATTCAAATTTTGTTTGAAAATTTCAAAAAAAAAAAAATAAAGACCTGCTACCACCATCGCACATTGGGTTCAAATGGTACACTCAAAATAATAACTCTGTTAAATTACAGAAAAACTCTGCTAATTTAACAGAGTACACCATACTTTTCCAGCTAACAACATTTCTTTGTAATTTTACTAAAAAACTCTGTAAAATGATTTTGACAAAAAAAAACTGTTAATTTACAGAGTTTATAGTAAAATATTGGTTAAATATGAAAGCTTTTTGAAAGCTTTTTGACAGAGAAAACTCTGTAATTTTACTTTAAAACTCTGTAAAATGATTTGGACAAAAAAAAAACTGTTGATTTACAGAGTTTCTAGTAAAATATTGGTTAAATAAAACATCATTTAGCAAAGAAAACTATGTAAATTTACATATATTTGTAAAATGCATTTGATGCAAAAAAAAATTACAGAAAAAACTCTGTAAATTTACAGAGTTTAGTTAAATGCATGTTATTTTGTAAAATTTTTATAAGATTTCTGAAAAGATTTTTTTGATAACTTTTTTTGCTACTTTTTTAACTTTTCTCAAAAAAAAAAAATATACAGATAAAATTTTGTTGTTTGGTAACAAAAACAAAAACTACTGAAAACAGAAAACTTTTTTGGTTATAAAAAAAATACAAGGTATTTGGCTTAAATCTGTATTTTAGCAGAAAACTCTGTTAACCCAATAAGCAATTTTAAAATTCAAGTGCAAATCAAGTATAAAACAAGTGTAAATCAAGCCCTAAATTCCAGCCCCTGCTTGATTTATACTTGAATTACACTTGAATTCAATAGCATACTCCAGCAAAACGGACACTGGAATTCAAGCCCTGTAAAAACAGCCTTTTCACTGGTTTTCAAGTGTAAAAACAGCGCTTGAATTCAAGTATCCGTTTTGCTGGAGAATGCTATTGAATTCAAGTGTAATTCAAGTATAAATCAAGCATAGACTGGAAATAAGGGCTTGATTTACACTTGATTTATACTTGATTTGCACTTGAATTTTAAAAGTGCTTATTGGGTAATTATCTGTAAAATTAGGATTACAAAGTAAAAAGTAATATAACAGAGGAAACTTTGTTGTTTTGTCACAACAAAATGAAAAGTATTTTCTTTAAATCTGTATTTTGACAGAAAATTCTGTCAAATATCTGTTGAATTGAGATTACAGTCATTTTACAGAGTTATTATTTTGAGTGTATAGTCTGAGACTTTTTCTTCTTTTTCTTCTGTTGACATCGAAATTGTAGGTGTTAAATTTCGTGAGATATCGCGTAATTATATATTTTTTTTTTATTATTATTTATATTTTAAAACCGGTTCTTTAGAAATAATAAAAAAAAGTGGTATGCAGTTTGATTATAGCATGTTGGAAGAAATTAAAACTGCCCACAAAAAAAATATAGCTGCTCACTTTCGCGAGAAATAGCGAAAACAGCTTTTTGAGGGTATTTCTTGTTTCGATTAATAAAAGAAGTTTGTTTAACATTGTTGAAAAACACGAAATGCAGTTTGACTTGCTTTTGATCAAAGGTAATAAGGCTGTTAACACTTAAACTCTAGCTGGTCAATTCTTCGAGATATCGCTAAAAAACTCGCTAAACTATTATTTATTCATTACTTTGTGTTATTTTTGGTCTGTAAAAACATTTACCTTAATTAACGACAAAAATGTGGTATGCAGTTTGAATTCGAGGTTATTAAAGTTAACAAAACTGCAAGCATAAAAATTATAGATGATCAATTCCCGAGAAATTGCAAAATTACTGTTGAAGCTTTTATATTAATTAATTTATTTTTTCTTTAGTGTCTAAAATAAAGGAAAAAAATCAAGAAACGAGAAATATATTGCATGCAGCTTAAATTTTATCTTGACTGCTAATTTACGCGAAAAATAAAAATTTTTCCAATTTTTTATATTTTTTTTATTTTGCAATTTTTCGCGAAATTGAGAAGATATATTTCGATGTTAACTGTTTTGTGACCTGTAAATAGATACAATTAAAACTGCATACTCAGTTTTTGAAGATATTTAAAAAACTTCATTGTCAAAATTTTAGAAAATACAAAACCACTAATTTCGCGTTATCTCGCGAACGCGAGCAGCTACGACTTCGCTGTTAACAGTTTTGTGATATTTAATCATGTAGAAATCAAACTGCGTTTTCACTTTTCGTCGACACTAAAGTTCACCCTAAACATCGCTGAGGCTCACCGTGAGAACCTGAGAAAGTTTTGTGTGTGTTTGTTGCTTTATATTTACATAATTATGGGAGGTGTAGCTGGGGGGTAAGGAACATAATTTAGTACAGGAATTTCTAGATTTCCCGTCTGAGTGTGAATGTGTTGAATCTTAAAACTAAATTTAATTGTTTTTTTATTTTGTTATTATTATTATTATTTTCAAATTAAAAAAAAAAAAACTTATTCTCTTCCTATTTAGATACGGAAAACATACGATTTGTTTTTGCAGCTGTTAAGGATACGATTCTTCAATCAAATCTAAAGGAATATAATTTGGTCTAAACGGGTTTTAGGCAACAAAAGAACTAATTTTGTGATTTTATTAATTATGAATGAATTCCTTTCTTTTTTTTACCTTAAAAAAAAAAAAGAAAATAAGTCAAAAGAAATTAATTAAAAAAATAATAAAAGAAAAATATTTAATACAAGATTTCTTAAAAAAAATACATCAAAACCGAAAAAATATTTGAATATGATAAAGGAAAAAAATGAAAAAAAAATACTAATTTAATAATTAATAAATAAAAAAAAACCAACCATTTTATAACGCTAATTATAACAAATTATATACTTTATATATATAAAAAAAGAAAAACAAATTAATTAATTTAAATAAAAAATTAATTGGGTCAGAAAAAAAAAATTAAATGAATTTTGTAAAAAACGATAAAGGGTTTATTAAATAAAAACAACTGCAGACGAAAACTCAAACCCAATACCAATTTTTTTTTTAGAAAAACCACATTTTTAAGAAGATCTTTATATGGTGGTACTACTATGACTAATTATAATTAATATAAATTATAATATATTTAAAAAATAAATACACAAAAACATTTATTTGTAAATGTATAACTAATAAAGAGAAAAAAAATTTATAAATTTAAAAATAAATGAAAAGAAAACAACAACAAAAACCCTACCATATACATTTAATGTAAAATTAAAAAAAATGTATTTCACAAAATATATTTCAAAAAAATAATTAAAATTGAATAAAACAAACTACAAAACATGCATACATACAAAAAGTATAGAATAAATAAGAGTATTCGTCCCATTAGTAGTTTACTAACAAGTCGGATTATTTCAAAAAGTCTTTAATTAGCGTACTATTAGCTCTCATCCTCTCATGGAATTGCTCGAATCCTCTCACTGAATATCTGACATTCCTTTTAGTTTGACATTTTCATATTTATTTCTTCTTTGTCTTTTTTTTTCTTCGATGTGTTTTCTTTAATTCCTCTTTATTTTTTCTCTTCTTCGATGAGTTTATTTACCTTTTCGATGAGTTTTTTTGTCTTTTCGATGTGTTTTTTCACTTTTCGATGTGTTTTATCACTTTTTTCCTAATTTTTTTCTGTCAAAACATGCTCGAGATAAGCCGATTTAAGGACCAAAATTCCAGAGAGGAGTGCCTCTGAAATTTTGCGGAAGAATACTCTTATTTATTCTATACTTTTTGATACATACAACCAAAATTCAACTAAATTTAATAATAATAATAATAAAAATGATGATGAAAAAAGTATATTAAAAAACACTATCTCCTTTAATTTATAAGTTTAAACTAAATATTAAAAAAAAACAAACAAATTTAAACAAACACCTTTCGAAAAATGCAGCATTACAAATCGCTGCCTTGTTTGATTAGGTATTTGTTAATTAGAAAAAAATAAATAATACTACTCTATCCAGCAAGAGGAGGAGTTAAAAAAAACTTTTAAACAATTTTAATTACAATCACAAAATAATAAAATAAACAGAGTCATTAAAATTTTCTGTGATTAAGAGAAACTATTTAATTATTTTTTTTTTATTGAGGCAATTACAAAATTATTCAATAATGGAATTTTCAAAAATCTCAATAGACGAGTTGTTAAAAAAAATATTAACAGCTTTTTGTCGAAATTCCCAATGTTGTAAATACAAAAATAAATCAAGAATTTCTCTGATTAAAACTTTGATTGATTTAAAAAGCATCAATCAATTACTTTTGTGATGAATATACACTCAAAATAAATTCTCTGTCCAATCAGCAGAAAAATCTGCTGAAAATACACCCATTTTGAGCCATATGAGAAATCTGCTGATTTTAGCAGACACGGTTTGCTAAATATCTGTCATAAGAGGTGAATAAATATAACAAGAAAAAAAAACATACGCCGCCAGCCAGCATCGAACTCGCCACCTTCCGATTTGAAAGTACGCTTCTTAACCACTACGCTACGGAAGCTTATACTTTTATCTGGCGTTTTAGTTATTAAACATGTGTGTTGTTCGACAGCAGAGAAATCTGATTTTAGCAGAAATATCTGATGATTTTAGCAGAAAAATCTGCTGATTTTAGCAGAACAATCTGCTGATTTCAGCAGAATAATCTGCTGATTTCAGCAGAACAATCTGCTGATTTCAGCAGAGCAATCTGCTGATTTCAGCAGAACAATCTGTTCTGCTTTTTTTTTATATAAAAAAATTTCTTGAAAATTTAATTAAATTCAGCAAACAAAATCAGTATAAACATAGTAAAATGTCTGTTATTTTCTTAAACTAAATGACAGAGATTTTAGTAAAAATATCCTTCTCAGCAGAACAATCTGCTAAAAGATTGCTAATTCAAATTGAAAGTCGTTTTACAGATTTTTTGACAGAGTTTTTCTTTTGAGTGTAAAAACTTATCAGAATAGTAGTCAATATTATTTTAAAAGTCTTAATATTAATTGTTTATTTTTATTCAATAAAAATTAAATATAATGAAAAAATATTATTGATTCAAAAAGTCATAATCAATTACTTTTGTAATTAATTCAATTAAAAATAATAATCAATATTAAAACAATCAAAAATAACAGTTAATATTATTATCCTTCGTTGATAAATAGCACTAAAAACGTCAACGAAGTAAAATAATAAAATAATGGCTATAAACACAGCTTCAAAAATAATTCGCCAGATCAATAACAGATGGCAATGCAACAACTGTACTCAAAATTATCAACACGCGCAATTACAGTGTTGCCATACTGAAGCCCTTCTATCTTTCAAAAATCTTTCATCTCTCTTCTATTCCCTTTCCGAAAGAAGCATCACGGTTACATTGGTAATTGATAGGCAGCATTGCCTGAGTGTTGCTTCTTTTTCAAAAAAAAAAAAAATATATTAATTAATTTTTTAATTGAATCAATCACAAAGAGTAATTAAATATTATTTTTTTAATTCAATTAAATTATTCGATCATATTTTTTTTTTTAAGTGGTTAATTTTTAATATAATAAATTAAAGAGTAATTGAATATGAATTTTTAAACAATCAAATTTTTTAGCACAGGAATTTTCAATATTTTTTTTTGTCTGTGCAGTTTATATATTTTAATTAAATCAATTAAAATAATAATTGAATTCTTTTCTTTAACAAAAATTTTAATCACTTTTGTTTCTTTGCGTAGTTTCAAATTTAAAAGTCTTAGAATCTGAGATTTTAACTGTTGCAAAAATGCTTTAGCAATTGAAAACACATTTCATTGGAAAAACGTATCTGAATCTTAAATTTTTTCTTAGAAATTGAAGACTTTCTTAGAAAAATGTCTTCGAATCTGCACCGAAAAAAAAATTCCTGCCTTATATGTACGAAAACGTTCAATTTACGAATCAAAACATATCTGAAGCAAATATGAGTATATATTAGAGCACCCATATGTGCATAATTGTTTTTTTTATCGCTCCCCGCTCATTTTCGGTTGAGTTGGGAGTAAAAAATAATATCTATCCAGAAATTGGACTTCTAGGTTGCAAACAGGCCAAGCAGTTTGAACTTTTGACCTCAAAAATGGGCTAAAAAACCTTTATAGATTAATTTGGCTGTAACTCTTAAAATAAAAGTTTTTCGCAATTAACTATCATAACAATTTTTTTGTAGAATCAAAATGCAAAGATTTTTCTCTCATACTGTTTTGACCTAAATATGCCCGATCGCGGTGTTTTAAGCGGTTAAAGTCGAAATTTGGGTCAGAACTTTTTTTAAAAAAATTCTCGTAAATTTTTAAATTGGGGAAAATTTGAGCTCTTTGCATAATTTAATAGGGTATTGAATGCAGTTTTCCAAAAAATTTCTTTTTGCAAAAATATATCGACCCTTCCATGAAAAATTGCCAAAATCATACCCTGAACCACAACTTTTTGACCTCCAACTACGTTATGAGGGTGTACTCACTTTGTCATTGCATGTTTTACGCATCGAAAGATGAGTCTAGGATTTCACATAGTATATATGGGGTATTCCATGCCAAATCGGACGCTTGGAAAATTTTTAATTTTATGTTTTTTCAATTTTTAAGTACCCTTTAAAAACCCATTCCAAGCAAATTTTGACATCTTTTTTGACAATCCGTTCAAAAAATATCGAATTAAAAAAAAAAAACACTATTTTTTCTGTCTTCCCTTCTTTAAAAATGGTCCAAATTCGAAATAATTTGTTGAAATTTTAGTATTTTCTTTAAAGTGTTTTAATAAAGATTGGAAAACAAAATTCAAAAACCGCTGAATATATTAATTACCAAAATCCCACGATCTACTTAAGCTTAAAATTTTAAGAAAATATTAAGTTTACCACGAAAAATTAAAAAAAAAAAAATAAAAAAATCTAATAAAAAATTTTAAGAAAAGATTGAAAACAACAAAACAAAGAGAGCAATCATTTAAAAATTGCATATTAGAACACTTTAAGAAATATTTAATAAAAAAACAAAAATTAAAAAAAAAAAAAAAAAAGGTTGACCATTTTTGAATTTGTTATGATAAAAATACGGAAAACGATAGTTTATTTTTGAAAATTTCATATCTTTGAAACGGGTAATTTAAAAAAATTTGAAAACAAACTTGGATGGAGGTTTTAATGGGTTTTAAAAAAATTTAAAAATAATTAAAAAATGTAAAAAAAAAATTTCAAAGTGTCCAATTTGGCACTGAATACCCCATATATATTTAGGGAAATCCTAGACAGATGTTTTGGTGCGAAACTCACGGAATTACAAAGTGAGTATTCGCCTATATTGAGGATGAATTGTAAAAAAATGAGATTCAGAGTAGAACTTTGGGATTTTTTCATGAAACAGTCGATATATTTTTGCAAAAAAAAAATTTTTGGAAAACTACATTCAATACCCTAGTGAATTGTACAAGGAGCTCAAATTTTCCCCAATTTAAAAATTTACGAGAATTTTTTTAAAAAAAGTTCAGACCCAAATTTCGACTTTAACCGCTTAAAACACCGCGATCGGACATATTTAGGTCAAAACAGTAAGAGAGAAAAATCTTTGCATTTTGATTTTACAAAAAAATTGTTATGATAGTTAATTGCGAAAAACTTTTATTTTAAGAGTTACAGCCAAATTAATCTATAAAGGTTTTTTAGCCCATTTTTGAGGTCAAAAGTTCAAACTGCTTGGCCTGTTTGCAACCTAGAAGTCCAATTTCTGGATAGATATTATTTTTTAATCCCAACTCAACCGAAAATGAGCGGGGAGCGATAAAAAATACAATTTTGCACATCCCATACATTTTGTGGGTGCTCTAGTATATATGGACTAGATCTAATTACATCCATTTAGATATGATCCATATATGTTTTTATCAAAGGAGATATGTTTTGATCTAATTATTTTTTTACACGGGAAGGGCTTCTTTAATATCAAAGGTTTTAAACTAAATAAAGATAAATTTTATCACAAAATTGGTTTAAATTTTTACAATTTCATATACCAATTTTAAACGTAACCGAAACGCACATTCTTATAATTTGAATACAGAACTGGTTTAAAATTGTGTAAAAAATATAATTTAATAAATTAATTTAAAAAATTAAATCGATGACATGATTTTAATGTGCAGCGGATTTTTTGGAAAGAAAAAATGGCTATAACAACTTTGGAAATGTTTTAGCTTTATTTTTTTTTTTGCTTAATATTTTGGCTACACTGGTGTACACTGAAAGAATTATTTTCACAATTTTAAATGAGTTGTTCATGAAATTTCATTGGAAATGATATTTTTTGATGATATAATTTTTATAGTATTAATAAAAAAATATGATTGTGTTAATGAAAAATTTAATACAAAACTTTTCATAAAATTTTCAAAAATAAACAATAATTTTTTTTCAGTTTAGTAAAATCTTTAGATTAAAAAAGAATTTTTAAATAAATTGAGTTATAGTAAAAAAAAATATTTAACTTAAATACTTTCTTCTCTGCTGGATAATATAAACTCTTCTCCATATTATATTTTGTATTTCATATTAAAATTTAGTTAAACAAAATATAAAACAAAAACAAAAAACTATTGTAATATGCTTTTTATTTTTCCTTAATTTATATTTAAAAACAAAAAAAAATCTTTTTTTTTTTCTTTTTGTAAATGTTTAAAATAATTTACTCTTGATATATTATAAAAAAAAAAAAAAGAAAAGAAATAATAATTATTATAATAATATTAATTAATGTCTTATTTGTTTGTTTATTTCTATTATAATAATTTTGTTTTCATTTATTTAGATAAAAAAAATGTTTAATTTGTGTCATATTTTTTTAATGCTTTTTATTAAATTAAAAATATGAAAAAAGAAAATAATATTAATAATTTATATGCGCACATTCATACAACAAAAACAAAAAAATGATAAATAAAGTGGAAAAAAATATATATAAAATATTTAATTATTTTTTATTTGTTTTGTGTTATTTTTTTTTTTTTTTTAATTTTAAAAACTTTAAAAAGGAATTTATTCAAATATTTCATCAGTATGTTCGTCTGGCGCCGAATCTCCAACATTCCACAGCAAATGTTCAGCAAAAAAAAAAAGTTGTGTCGTGGCAATATGAAATCATTTGCAAAGTATTCGCTCTTGGGGTACTATTAAATAACAAAAATAAAATTTAAGTTTTTTTCAAAAAGTGGGCCTTGTAGGCGTGGTCAAATATTGAAAATATCAAACTTTTTTGCCTGAGTATCTCTACTTTAATATTTATGCAAATTAAATGAAACACAGTAAAGTCTTTAAGACAAAAGTTTTTTATAGATTTTTGTATGGGCTATCGATTAAAAAAATAAAAATTGGAAAATTTTCAGAAGAAGTTCTGAATTTTTCAAATTTAAACTTAAACTTTATTTATCAAAAAACATGCCGCAATTTTATTTTTTTTTTATTTTTAAAAAAAAGTTAAAGTTCTTTCCTATCTGTTCTGAAATTTTCAGAAATGTGGTTTGCCTTGTTTTCGAGAAATCAAATTTTAAAGATTGCAATACCCTAATTTTATACAATAATGGTGTATAAAACCTGTGCGTATGAGTTAAAAAATATTTTAAGAAGAGATGGGAGCGTGAGTGAGTTTTTATTTATGATCAAGCCCGCTAATGAAAGAAAAAATTTAGTCACGCACGATATTTTATTTTGCTCACGTTCATTCACGCACACGTGAGTAGGAAAAAATGCCTGCGAATTTTGTACTCTTGCCCAAAACATTAAATCATGATAATGTTTTGCGGAAGATTTGGGTGTACTTGCCAAAGCAAAGTTTTTTTAGAAAAAATAATGTTATATTACTTTGCTATTCCATGCAAAACGAATTGAAATATCAGTCGAGGGAGGACCCCATTAAAAAAACAAAAGAGCTGTACATTTCGTAAGTGAGTGCAAAAATAAGTGCAAAAAAGTGTTTTTACATTTTGGAGAGTATAAAAGATTCGGCACCAAAGAATATACCACTCTCACTTGTTTTATGTACATTTGATAAACAAATGGAAATTTTTATGCGAAAAGCTTAGACTTGGTGAAAAAGTAGTTTTGGTAAAAAAAAATATTTTTTTTTCACGAAAAACTAAATTATGTTAAAAAAATTTAATGAACCCAAAATTTTTGGTGAAAAAAATTTTGATGAAAAAAAGTTTTTGATGAAAAGAAAATTTTTTTTATGTAAAAAAGAATTGATGAAAAAAAAGATGAAAAAAAAAATTTTTTTTGGTGAGAAAAAAATTGTTAATAAAAATTTATGAAAAAAAAAATTGATGAAAAAAAAATTTGATGAAAAAAAAAATTTGATATAAAAAAAAAAATTGACGAAAAAAAAAAAAATGATGAAAAAAAATTTTTTGATGAAAAAAAAAAATTTGATGAAAAAAAAAACTTTTTTGTTGACAAATAATTATGTTACTTTTATTCACCAGCTGGTGAAAAACGGGTTTATTCACCACGAGGTGAATTATAATCAAAATTACAAACCCAAGTAATTAAAATTTTTGGTTTTAAGAAAATGAAAATAGTAATTCTTGTTTTCTTTTTCGTTAATTGTTAGCTTATATAGTCAAACTGAGGTGGCGTAATGCAACTTTTTTAAAATTAGACACCAGCCTAAAAACATTATCATGTTAAAATAAGTCACGGTCACGATGATCACGTGAGCGTGAGAAAAATAAAATATCGTGCATGATTAAATAAAATCTCACTCACGCTTCTATCGCTTCTTAAAATATTTTTTAAGTATTGATATTACTCATACGCACACGTTTTACACCATTATTGTATAAAATTAGCGTATTGCAATCTTTAACATTTGATTTCTCGAAAACAAGGCAAAACACATCTCTGAAAATTTCAGAACAGATAGGAAAGAACTTTAACTTTTTTTTTAAAAATTAAAAAAAAAAATAAAATTGCGGCATGTTTTGTGATAAATAAAGTTTAAGTTTAAATTTGAAAAATTCTTCTGAAAGTTTTCCAATTTTTATTTTTTTAATCGATAGCCCATACAAAAATCTATAAAAAACTTTTGTCTTAAAGACTTTACTGTGTTTCATTTAATTTTCATAAATATTGAAGTAAAGATGCTTAGGCAAAAAAGTTTGATATTTTCAATATTTGACCACGCCTACAAGGCCCACTTTTTAAAAAAACTTAAATTTTATTTTTGTTATATAATAGTACCATAAGAGCGAATACTTTGCTAATGATATGCCATTGAAACCACTATGGTTTTTATGTAGTGGAACAGTTGGTGTGGAATGCCTCATATAACTTTTAAAAAACAACAAAATCCTACTGTTGCGTCTGTTTAATTTCTGCCAGTCGCGTCTGTTAAATCTTTTTGAATAGAAGTCCCCGATATGGAGTTTTACAAAAGTGTTTGGCGACTTAATTTTGTATTTGCCGAATATTTGGGACTTAATTTTTGATATGACGTATATTCGGCTTCTTTTTCCCCCAAAATACTAGTATTCGGTCATATCTCTAATACTTTTGTTTGACCTGCATTACAAAAAAAAAAACCTAAACCTAATGGTGTTTTCCTTTCTGAAAAAAAGTGTTTGCATTCTTAGCATGTACATTTTTAAAATGTTTTACTCACACCTTCAAAAGTTTGCATTATTTTTTAACAGCAGTTCTTACAAAACATGACAGAAAAAGTCAGCTGTTTTATAAGGAAATTTCAACCCCGTGGTTTTATACAGGGCAAAAAGTGCAACTTTTTTGCACTTTCGAGGGCAAACATTTTTAGAAAAAACACGATACCCTTGACAAGGGTTGGCATTTTTTTTTAGAAAAGAACACAAAAACACAATTTTAAGGGCAAAATGCAAATAAAAGGCACATTTTTTGCCAGAAAAGAAAACACCATAAGTTATTTTTAACATTTAAAAATTCGTTTTAGATTAACTTTTTAATACTTATTCCGTATTTTCAAAATTTCTCCATGTCACAGACTCAATTCCGTCCGGAAGTGGAATAAGTGGTTCACTCGTAAAACACTGAATATTTTTTTCAGAATGAACCCACTTTTATGCAATTCAATTCCACTTTGATTTTCGAAAGTGATTTCATTCCGAAAAAAATATTATTCCAAATCCTAACGGAATTGAGTCTGTGACATGCCCAAAATCATGGTTTTGAGAAAATTGAGGTCGAAGTTTACAGAATTTTTTTTGTGATTTTTGAGAGCTTTTTGCGGGTAAACGCAATGCAAAATCCGCATTGAAAGCTTAATCGAAAATGAGTGGTCAGATGCCAGACACATTTTTGATGTCGGCCAGCATTATTTTTTGATTTTCCACATATTGAATTAATTTATTACCATATAATGAATCAAATAGGATACACGTTAAAGACTCGGGTAAGTACGAGAACAAATTTTTATTATTAACTGTATTTTTTTATACCCTCCACTCTAGTGATAAAGGGTATATATAAGTTTGTCATTCCGTTTGTAACACCTCGAAATATTGGTCTAGGACCCCATAAAGTATATATATTCATGATCCTCGATCGATTTTAAGACGATCTAGCGATGTCCGTCCGTCCGTCCGTCCGTCCGTCTGTCTGTCTGTCTGTCTGTCTGTTGAAAACACGCTAACTTTTGAATGACTTTACGGAGGCTCCTGAAGTTTGGCATATATGTTGGGCATTTACCTGGTCAGGTTGGTATTGCAATCCAGCGAAATCGGTCCAGTGATTCAAAAGTTATGAGCCAATGAGTGAATTTCGGCAAGGGTTTTTTTGGAATTTACGAGATAAAACACACGGTAACTTTCGAACGGCAATTCTGAGGGTGCTGAAGTGTGGCATATATATTTGTCGTTCTTCAGGTCCGGTTCGTTTTAAATTTCAGCCGAATCGGTCGAGTGGTTCAAAAGTTATTAGGAAAACCGTAAATTTCAGATTCGTCTCACCTTAAATTCACGTGTTGAAAACCCGTTAAACATGTTTTAAAAACATTGGTAAGTCACAAAAATATTTTACATCGCATTTTTGTCACTCAAAAATATTTTTACACTAAAAGAAAAAAAAAAAATACACTAAAAAAAAAATTTACACCCAAAAAAAATTTTACACTCAAAAAAAATTTAGTAAATTATTTTTTTTTTTTTTCAAAAATTAGTTAAAATAAAAAGTTTTTCTACACAAAATAAAATATTTCTAATCAAAAATTATATTTTTTCACTCTAGAAAATTTACTATAACTTAAAAAGGGCATTGTGGAGGGTATTCATAGATTCGGCCAAGTCGAATTTAATTTTTCTACTTGTTTTTTTATATTATATTATTTATTATTATTATTTTTTTTATATATGCCCCCTACGAATGCAGTGCATTGTGTTGATATCAGGAAAAATAGGTATGAGAGGGAGGAAAGAGGGAGTAGTGTTTATGAATATTTGACTTGAACCTTTCTAGATTAAATGCGTTAGGAAAGACTTCTGCGGGGAGATTATTCCACATACGAATAGATCGACTGAGAAACGAATTCTCTCTGTAATGCGTTGTGCGAAAGACTGGACTGTCGATTACAAACGGATGAGCTCTATTTGATAAGCGAGTGTTACGAACAAAAACACGGGCTCGGGGTATGAGTTCGCTTATCTCAGCAGAACATTTCCCATGGTAATATCGATAGAAGAGTGTCACACAACCCAATAGAGTTGGATACGCTATTGTCATTAATAAGCTTCACCGCCCTCCTTTGCACACGGTCCAGAAGATTCAGAATAGACACTGAAGCTTCTGCCCATATATGGGAGATGTGTTCCATTTTCGGCCGAATGTAGGTGGTATAGATAGTGCGGAGATCGGATGAGGTAAAGTAGTTCTTACACCTTTTCGGAAAGCCAAGACACTTGAATGCTTCTTTCGACACTTGAAAAATATGCTTATTCCATCGGACATCACACTGTATTTTCATGCCCAGAACATCAAGAGTTTCCGATTCCATAATATCTATACCACCCATTGATGCAGATGACGGTGCTAATTCCACAGTCCGTCTGTGGGTCAACACACAACACTGGGTTTTGTGTGCATTAAAGTCCACCCTTTTCACTAGACCCCACTCTGAGATAGTAGAAAGATCTTGGTTGAGTGTGTCATTCATTTTCTGTCTCATTAACCCAACCTCCCAAAGGCTTGGCCTATGTCTAAAGGAAAATGAATGACAAATGTTGCTGTCATCGGCAAAAGAGTAGATAGGATAAGAAGTTTGACTTAGAAGGTCGTTTAAGAAGATAAGAAATAGAGAAGGAGAAAGAACAGAGCCTTGGGGAACGCCTGAATTAAGCTGAAGTACGGTCCCTGAGAAAGCTCGAAATAAAACGACAAAAATCATTACCCACACCAAAAGCAATTAGCTTAGACACAAGCGCAGCGTGCCATACACGATCGAATGCTTGGAAATATCTAGAGCCACCACCTTACTCTCACCAAAATGGTATATATTGTATAAAGACGAATTATTAAAAAATAATCAGAAAGTTCTCGCTTTTTCTTGCTATGGATGACTTGAAAATGGATGCATGTTTCATATTTGTTTTAAACGTGAGACTGTAAGGAATCATATTTTTTAGTGGTTTATCTTTTTTTTTTTTTTGCTGTAAGAGCCTAAGAAATCACGTTCGAACGAGATTTCGATTATATGGTACTGAATCATTTTATTACAATACCGTACGATCGAAAACTCGTTCGAAGGAGATTTCACCTCAGCACAGTGGATCGTGTAGAAGAAACACCCGGCAATTTTTATTTTTTGCTGTTTTTATTAATGAAAAAAGTATTTTTATATGTTTTAGGGGGCTCTGACTCCGAATTTGACATAAACAAAAAAAAAATTCAAAAAAATTTAAAATGGCGATTTTTTATTTTTGCAATTTTGCAACATTTGCATTCATTTAAGGCATACCATTACAATTTTTCTTTAGCTCAACTTCAAATCCAAAAGTTAAACTACAAAAAAAATAAAATCGGTCCTAATATGTAAAAAAAAATCTACACTGAAAAAAAAAAAATTTAGGTTAGAATAAAAAAATTTGCCCAAGTTCTTTAAAAATAGTATGAACAGAAAACTAAAGGTGTTTACGTCCTCTTTAATTTCCATATCGGTTTTATACCCATTTTCTTGAACCCCGCCGAAATATTTGTCGGTTAAAATTTCAGAGTAATTTTTTTCAGTGTATTAATTGCCAAATTTGAAAATAGTGTTAGTCAAGTTATAAGGACAGATGATATTTATAATTTATATAAAACTTTATAACCTTTCATTTCTATTTTTCGCGTTATGTCGCGTTTTGTGAATTTTGCTTTCCGCGCAATTTTTTTGCAAACCAAGCATGCAATGTTTTAAAACAATTTCCTATTATCATATTAGCGTAAAAAAATTACAATAAATTACACATCTTCTATGAAAAACTATAGAAAAACTGAAAAAATCCAAAAATAAAAAAATTTGGACCCCAATATCTCGTGAAATATTACAATATAGGATACAAATTTCAATGAGTTTGGATGATTAGTTTTGCCTTTTGACCGGGACTTTCGATTTTCGATCCACTGTGCGTGCTAGAGAAATTTGGAGGGCAGATTTGGAATCAGGAGTCCAAAATCTATAGGAACCAGATAGACATTCACTGGGAGGTTTTTTATTTATTTTTATTTTTTTTGCCCATTTTATCCTTCTACACTGACTTTTCAAAAATTTTAATCTGACTTCTTTTAAAAAAATGTAATCTGACTTATTAAGGATATGTCAGTACTATAAGCATGATAATTTTTTAAATGAACAGGAACGGGCACAGTCCAAAAATATAAGATCTGACTACTTCAGGATATGCTCTATCGCCAGGACTACATGCTTTGCAAGTTTCCGTTAAAATTAAAAAAAAAT
The DNA here is from genome assembly GCA_963921195.1 of Pegoplata infirma. NCBI lineage: Eukaryota > Metazoa > Arthropoda > Insecta > Diptera > Anthomyiidae > Pegoplata > Pegoplata infirma. The sequence goes on along the minus strand of OY992538.1, from coordinate 95,087,706 downwards.
AGAATTTCGCCACACTCCTTTCCAACAAACCTTTTTGCCCTCATACATAAAACGAAAAATCCGGCTACGTTAGGATTTCGCCCTGTGGGGGTGTTCTGTAATTTATGCGAAAAGTTTTCGCATCGAAAAGTATAAAACAAAAAATTCCATCGTTTCTCGATTCTGGAAAAAAAGTTGTTTCTGTATATCAATGCGAAAACGGCAGCATTTTATTGGAATATTCCAAATCAACTGTCAAAAAGGTAAATAAGGCGAGAAAATAATAAAAATCACAAAAAAAAAAAAACGCAATTTTACATTTTTTTTAAACAACATTGGCAAACAAAAATGAAATAATAAATTAACTTATGAAAATAATGTGTAGTATATCATTAATAATATTAGTTGATAGTATTTTCTTGAAAAAATATTGTTTTTTGTTTATCATAACTCAAAAGTTGTTTAATTTACGAAATATCGCACCATTTTTAAATGTGAGTGATTTTGACACTTCAACTTCAAAAGTTTTCGATAAATTGGTTTACAGAAACAGTTTTTCTCGCATATTTCCAATAATTTTGAAAAAATCATATTTGACAGAAAGTTTCCGCATAACAAAATTACAGAAACAGTCGAATGCGAAAAGTCAGGTTTTGTGCCGATTCACGATGTTTCTGTTTCGTTCATGTGAGAAATCTTTCGATTCGAGAGTTATAGAACACCGCTACTGGTGTTGTATATTAATTTTCTGCTTTATGGCTCATCAGTAGGCTCAAAAACGGTTTTGATTAAACAAGTAGAAAAGTTGAATTCGGCTTAGCCGAATCCATGCCATTCCTTTTTAAGTGATTGAAGATTTTTTTAAAAGTGAAAAAAAATAACTATTTTTTTTGGAAAAATATTTCTGAATTTTTGAGTTTTAATATTAAAAAAATATTCTAAAATCTATTTTTCGATAGGAAAAATAAGTCAGAATTCAAGTATTTTTCTATAAAAAATGCCTTAGATTCTGAGAATTTTAGAAAAAATATTCTGAGAATTTTTGAAAAAATATCATAGAATCAAAAAAAGGTCTTAGATTCCGAATTTGTTTTTAATTTGAAAAATGTCTCCGAATCCAAGACTTTTTTTGTAGGAAAAATTTCGGAGACTCAGAATCTGAGACTTTTTCTATGGGAAAATTAACTCAGAAACTAAATCATTTCTTAGACTCTCTTATGAAAATATTTCTCAGAAAATGCTTGGCCATCTTAGACTTTTTCTATGGAAACGTTTCTCAGAAAACAAAACTTTTTTAGTAGAAAAATGTCACAGAATCTTGAAAATTGCCTCCAAAAATTTTAAAAAGCATTAAAGTCTTCAATTTTTCTAATCTCAGGTAATTTCTATGGAATATTTTTTCTACACCTACATTTTTCGGTATCTTAAACCTTTTTTGTACAAAAATAGATTAGAAAAAAATATTTCAGAACCTAAGGAGTTTTCAATGGAAAAATAACCACCAAATCTGAGAATTTTTCTTTACGAAATTTTTTTCTAAATATAGAAATGGTGTGAGAATTGCATAAATATCTGAGAAGTTTCTATATGAAGGAGCATCAGAATTTAAAATGTTTGTATAAATTCTGAATAATTTTTATTCAAACCCGAGTAAAAATTTTCTGGTCTAATCATATATAATTTGATACAATCTTATATGAGTTAATATGCTTCCGTATAAATTTATATAAAATTTTATCTATCACTTTGATACGGTTGATCCACTTTATATGGTTAGATATTGCTCTATATATGATTAGATTCATATTTTGGTTTTGCTCATCAAATTATATAAAAATAGATATTATAAGATCAATTTGATCTAATTAGATTTGACCAAATTCAGGATCAAATTGTATCAATTTTTATATTTTTTGATCTAAAGTAATACAATTAGATATTATTTGATACAACCATTTACGGATCAAATTAGATCTATTTAGTAAAATTAGCATAATATTTTTACTAGGGAAAATAAAAATCGTTACATTTGACCTTTAAAATATTATATTTTTAGTAGGTTTATTCTAGCTCGAGGTCATTATTTCCTTTACTAATTAAGACTATGATATTCTCATAGAATATTTTTTTGAAAATTATTCTGAGAATATTACAGTTTTAATAAGTAATGGAAATAATGACCTCGAGCTAGAATAAACCTACTCAACATATTTTTGTATACATTTTAAAAGCATTTCTGTATCAAAATGCCTCTTTAAGAAAATGATTCGGGAAAATTTTCGAATCAGAAAACTTTTTGTGAATAAACATATCTCAAACCTGACTTATTTTTGCTAACAGAAAAATGCTTTAGATCCCGAAATTTCTTGAAGAGACATTTTTCAAAATATCACACATTAAAGTTTTTTTTTATTATAGGAATAAATTTTTAAAATTTAAAAATTTTTCTATGGAAAAAATCATAATAAACAAGAGTTGAACACTAAAAAAATCTTAAACAATGATTCAAATTGGACCTGAAATTCTCCCTGCAAAAAAAAATTTTTTTTGAGCAAAAAAAAAATTTTCCCCCCCAAACCCAAGAGCTGGATCCGCGCCTGATTGTAACTAACAAATATAGGAAAAAATATAAAAAGTTAATGATAATTCACAATTAACCTTTTTTATGCATTTTTCGTATACCGGTCGAACTTTCTGCCTTCAGTAACCGCCAGTGAAATTTGATGCTGAAAATAATCGTAGAACATTTTAACCCTTTAAACGCACGTCTTAGTAGGTTTCTGAGCCATTTCTTAAAAAAATTACGTAAATGACCCATTAAAACGGGAGATAGAGGTTTAGCGTACTCTAGAAAAATGTTCCCCATAAAATTGTATTGAAGACATCTAAACACTATTTTAAGTTCAAAAAAACATTAACATTAGTTTTTTGTAGAGTTGTCAAACCCGATTTCCGAAGTGTTCGAAAAATCGATTTTTTTCTATTTTTCCGGTTTTTTAAAACCGTTTTTTTGAAAAGGCCGGTTTTCGAAGTATTCGAAAAACCGATTTTTTGGTCTCGAATAATCGACTTTTTTATATAAATTTTTTTTTTTATTATTTTGCATTCAATGTCGTTTTTTAGTAGCCATCTCAAAACTTTGAAGAACATTTTAGTTATACCTTAAAAGAAATTCAAAATCCTGTATTGAAAGAGGTTTTTGACTAGATACTACATAGATAAATTATCTAAAAGATCTTCCAAATTAGATCTGCTTCACAAGGCATTACTGAAAAGTAATGGGCGTAATGATTGTTGTTGTTATTTTCAAGTAACTACACTCAAAATAATCCTACAGTAAAAAATACAGTAAAAGTGTTATAACTTTAACTATACTACTTTTTTAGTAATTTACAGTATAAATTTAGCTTTACAGTATAAATTTAATTATTTTTTTGAAATTGGAATCCCAGCAAAACTTTGGTAATGGGTAGTGATTATATAACACATTACCAGGTAATGTATATACCTTATTTGTAGCATTATTTTAGGATGTCTTACCAAACATTTGTTCCACAACGTATTATTTTAAAGTGAAAAATAATGCATTACTAATAATTTGCTACGTAATGCATGATTATTGGAAAAAATGTATTTCATATTTATTATTTCTAAACATTAAATCATGGATGACTTATATTTGGTTACATTATGTATTATTTGAAAGTTCGAAGTAATGCATTATTTATAATTGGATGCATAATGCATTACAATAACATAAGAAATAATTATTTTATAAAAAAATGCATAAGTTTAAACTAGAGATGGGCTCACGACAAGAAATTTCTAACGACACACACTCACGAGCATATTTTATCTACTTACACTCACTTACAATCACGTGAGTAAATTTAATACACAATTAATTTTTAACTACTCGTAACACCTTATAAATTACGTTCTGGTATGCTATATTATATACCTTACTCGTAACCTATAAAATATCATATATTTTACACCTTACTCGTATTCTTCGTTATAAATTTATGACTTATTTTATACCTTACTGGTATTCTTTGTGATAATGTGGATGCATTACTCTGAGTCTCATCGCCTGTTAAAATCATCAATGCAATGTATAAAATAAGAGATCCTATACCTTATTTTATACCTTATTTGGTAATCTAAGTTTTGCTGGGAAATGTTTTTAAATCTTAAATTTTTTTACAGAAAAAAAGTAAAATTAAAATTTTTGTGTACTAAAAATAAGAAAATTTTCTTCAGTGAAAATTTGGGAATTTTTTATACAAAAAATGCAATAGAACTTTGAGTTTTTCTAAACGAAAAATTATACAGAATCTAGGACTTTTATAGGAAAAATGTCTCAGAATCTGAGACTATTTTCTTATGAAAAATGTATCAGAATCTGAGACTATTTTTATTAGAAAGATGTCTCAGAATCTAAGACTTTTTAATTTCTTTACCTTTTCTCTAGTAAAAAAGTCCTAGAATACTAGAAAAAAATTTTAGATTTTTTCGAAAGGAAAAATATTTCTGAATTTTTGAGTTTTAATATTAAAAAAATATTCTAAAATCTATTTTTCGATAGGAAAAATAAGTCAGAATTCAAGTATTTTTCTATAAAAAATGCCTTAGATTCTCAGAATTTTTAAAAAAATATCATAGAATCAAAAAAAGGTCTTAGATTCAGAATTTGTTTTTAATTTGAAAAATGTCTCCGAATACAAGACTTTTTTTGTAGGAAAAATTTCGGAGACTCAGAATCTGAGACTTTTTCTATGGGAAAAATAACTCTGAAACTAAATCATTTCTTAGACTCTCTTATGAAAATATTTCTCAGAAAATGCTTGGCCATCTTAGACTTTTTCTATGGAAACGTTTCTCAGAAAACAAAACTTTTTTAGTAGAAAAATGTCACAGAATCTTGAAAATTGCCTCCAAAAATTTTAAAAAGCATTAAAGTCTTCAATTTTTCTAATCTCAGGTAATTTCTATGGAATATTTTTTCTACACCTACATTTTTCGGTATCTTAAACCTTTTTTGTACAAAAATTGAATAGAAAAAAATATTTCAGAACCTAAGGAGTTTTCAATGGAAAAATAATCACCAAATCTGAGAATTTTTCTTTCTCTCTCTCTCTCTCTCTAATGGAAATAATGACCTCGAGCTAGAATAAACCTACTAAAAATATAATATTTTAAAGGTCAAATGTAACGATTTTTATTTTTAAATAAAAATTATTCAGAATTTATACAAACATTTTAAATTCTGATGCTCCTTCATATAGAAAATTCTCAGATATTTATGCAATTCTCACACCATTTCTATATTTAGAACATTTTAAAAGCATTTCTGTATCAAAATGCCTCTTTAAGAAAATGATTCGGGAAAATTTTCGAATCAGAAAACTTTTTGTGAATAAACATATCTCAAACCTGACTTATTTTTGCTAACAGAAAAATGCTTTAGGTCCCGAAATTTCTTGAAGAGACATTTCCCGGGTAAAAATGAAATATATATGATCATATATAGATATATGGATCTATATGATCCATATATCTTCATATATGATCATATATATTTCATTTTTACCCGGGTTTTCAAAATATCACACATTAAAGTTTTTTTTTATTATAGGAATAAATTTTTAAAATTTGAAAATTTTTCTATGGAAAAAATCATAATAAACAAGAGTTGAACACTAAAAAATCTTAACCAATGATTCAAATTGGACCTGAAATTCTCCCTGCAAAAAAAAAAAAAATTGAGCAAAAAAAAAAATTTCCCCCCCCCAAACCCAAGAGCTGGATCCGCGCCTGATTGTAACTAACAAATATAGGAACAAATATAAAAAGTTAATGATAATTCACAATTAACCTTTTTTATGCATTTTTCGTATACCGGTCGAACTTTCTGCCTTCAGTAAAGTGAAAGTGAAATTTGATGCTGAAAATAATCGTAGAACATTTTAACCCTTTAAACGCACGTAAAAAAATTACGTAAATGACCCATTAAAACGGGAGATAGAGGTTTAGCGTACTCTAGAAAAATGTTCCCCATAAAATTCTATTGAAGACATCCAAACACTATTTTAAGTTCAAAAAAACATTAACATTAGTTTTTTTGACTTTTTTCCAACGCCTTTGAAAAAAAAACTGAAAAATTCAGTGGGCTATAAAAAAAATTTGAGACGTTACAGAGCTAAACCCTTTGGGGTTTTTACTACTACACATAAGTACTTTCAAACTGTCTTGGTTTGGTTGAGGCCCTAAATGTGCTGCTGCACTGTGTTATCAAACATTATGAAGATGAGCTGCCGAATTTTACATAGGTTGGTGGCTTAGGTAGCAAAGGTGTCGTCGAAATAAATATTACAGATATGAGTTTTCATGGATCGAATACCAGCAAAGGATTTTTTATTATTTATTATTGTTATTTATATTTATTTCAATTATTTTAAATATTTTAATATTACTTCATTTAATAATGTTAACGAATTGTAATGCATTATGTAACACATCATTAGAAAGTCATTATTATACATTTTGAAATAATAGGTTTTGCTGGGTACAAAAGGTTTTCTCTATTTTGAACCCAGTAACGGAACTACAGCCAAACGATACTGAACATTAGAATTGACCGTTTCTACACTTTTTTTCTGCTCGAAAACGGCTACCCGGGAAAAGTGTCCCACCCATACCAGAAACATATATGCAACATCTTGGATGATCGTTTTTGTTTATTAACTTTACAAGTAATTAAATCTATTTATTTTATAACTTAGATAAAAGATATTTTTTAAATTAATTCACATATTTTTTTTAAAACATAAAAAAATGTGTTGTATAAAGCTTTAAATTGAATTAAACAAAAATTCAAAAAAACATGATAAATAAAACAAAAATTAAATATTTTTTAAAATATTATTAGCTTTTAAAAAGCTTCAAAATTAATTATATATTTTTTTGGTAATATAATTTAACTGATAAAGTGCATAAAACATTTTTTAAAAATAATATTTAAATATTTTTTTTTTTTTCAATAATTATATTTTTAAGTTTTTCCGTCCAAACATTTAAAAAAAATATTTACTATTTTGTTTTTTTTTTTTTTAATTAACCCTTAAACTATACACATTAATATAAAAAAAAAGAAAATTGATTATTAGGGACCATTTTTACAAGTTCCTTCATAAATAAAATATTTGAAATACTATTTCAATTTTAACCACAAAGAAATGTTTAATTTATTTAAATTAAACACAAGTTTTAATAAAAAAAATATAAATTCTTTTGAAATGTGTATACTTTAGAAGGGTTAATTATATTTTTGTTTTAATAAAGAGTTCTTTAATAGAAAAAATAATTAACATAAAAATAATAAAATATATGCACATAAATAAAAATATGTTTTAAACATTATGTAAGTTCTATTTGTAATTAATAATTTTATTATGCATTTATAGACTTTGCCTTGGTAAATACTTCCACACTCAAATTAAAAACTTTACCAGAAAATATTTGAAAAGATTTTGAAATACTACAAAAAATACCAAATAGTCTAGAATTAATGTAAAAAATTTTGTAATTGGGAAGAGATTGCACTCAATACTACTTCCGCCTACAAAAAAGTTTGCTTAAAATACTAAAAATAACCCAAAAATTTAATTGATCGAAGATGTTTGGGTTGAATATGTAAAGTTTGAAAGTTAGATACTGTCAGTACCGTTCGTTTTAGCAATTAAGAACAAGGGCCCCGACTTCACAGGGGCCCCGAAAGTCCAATAAATTCGCTTAAACGAAATAGGAGCTTAATTTTTCGTGATCATATTTCCCTTTAAAACAGTTTTTTAAGCGCTTAAAATGCTTTTTAGAGAAAAAAAAAATTAATAGTGGTATTCAGAATCTTGCTTGCCAGCTCTGGCAAGAGCTTTTTTTGAAATTACCTTTTAAAATACATGTATTTTTTGAAAGAAGTACACTTTTGCACAAAAAACTAAAATTTGTTTTTGATTTACGCAAAAAATTTTTAGTCACATTTTTTATAGACATTTTTAGAATAGAAAGTCTCAGATTCAGAGACATTTTTCATATAGAACATGTAAGAGAGTTAAATTCTTTCATACCCTCCAACATGCAAAAAGAAATTGCAGGAACGTTTTATTTTTTAGGGGGGAGGTCGGTAGTGCTAATTGGGGGGAGGGGGCAAATTTCCTCTCGAATATGTGTTTAAAAATTCATTCTCATGCTTTTTGCGCTAAAGAAATACAAGTTTATCAATATTTAAAAAAAATAAATATTCTACGCCTATAAAAGGGGGGGGGGGCGAACCGAAAAAACGGCATTTTCAAATTCTTTTGGTCCAAATACAGGACTTTGAACTTCTTGTAGCATAAAAATGTTGCATTTGGTTAACAAAAACACAAAAAAAATCATTTAAAAAAATGCTTTTTTTAAGAGGTTGGTTTAGTTCTTCAAGGAGGAATTTTTTTCCCCCTGGTCCGATTTTGCTCATTTACGAACTTAACCTGCCTAGGAACATAAGAGTCTAGCTCTTTTATTTTGGACTGCATCGTGTTAACTTCAGACGGACAGACGGACGGACATCGCCAGAATGTCTTAGAATCAATCACTGATCATAAATTTATGTACTTTATAGGGTCCTAGACCGATATTTTGATGTGTTACACACGGAATGACAAAGTGAGTATACCCCCATACTGTAGTTGGAGGGTATAAAAAATCTCAGATTCTGACACATTTTTCGTATATTAAAAGTCTCAGATTCTGAGACATCATTCATACACACAAAAAATTATTGGCTAAAAATTTTCAATTAAATGTATTGATCAACAAAATTTAAATGAGTCAATCAATGTTTTGATTAAAATTTTTGTTATTTTTTGTTTCAACATACCAGATTTTTTTTTTCGCTTTAATTTATTTGAATAGATTAATTCAAAAATATACAAAATAATCGGGCTTTACTTTTTTTATTGATGACAACATATTGGAAAGCAAAAAAGATGCATTTTTTAATAATTTTGTCATAAGCTTACAATTGATTTGTTAAATCAATCATTATTTTGATTGACTTTAAATAAAAAATTGATCAAATTTTTGATCAAAATCGAAAAAATGTTTGATTGAAAAAATTTTCAATCAATCACCTACAATTTGATGATTGATATAACAATTTTTTTAATTGGAGGAATTTCAATCAAAAAATTGATTGAATCCGCGTTTTTGTTGATTGAAATTCGTTTCAAATTTTTTCTGTGTAAAGAAAAAGTTTTAGATTCTAATACATTTTTCGTATAGAAAAAGTCTCAGATTCTGAGATATTTTTCATATAGAAAAAATGTCAGATTCTGAGACATTTTTCATATAGAAAGTCTCAGATTCTGAGACATTTTTCGTTTAGAAAGTCTCAGATTTAAAGGCGTTTTTGTATAGAAAAAGTATCAGATTTAGAGAAATTTTTCATTTAGAAATTCATAGATTCTGAGACATTTTTCGTATAGAAAAAGTCTCAGATTCTTAGACATTTTTCGTATAGAAAAACTCTCAGATTCTGAGACATTTTAAGTATTGAAATTTGCTCAGATTCTGAGACATCATTCATAAAGAAAAAGTTTTAGATTCTAATACATTTTTCATAAAGAAAAAGTCTCAGATTCTGAAATATTTTTCATATAGAAAAAATGTCAGATTCTGAGACATTTTTCATATAGAAAGTCTCAGATTCTGAGACATTTTTCGTTTAGAAAGTCTCAGATTTTAAGGCGTTTTTTGTATAGAAAAGTATCAGATTTAGAGAAATTTTTCATTTAGAAATTCATAGATTCTGAGACTTTTTCTATAGGAAAAATGTCAGAATCTGAGACATTTTTCCTATAGAAAAAGTCTCAGATTCTGAGACATTTTTCCTATAGAAAAAGTCTCAGATTCTGAGACATTTTTCCTATAGAAAAAGTCTCAGATTCTGAGACATTTTTCCAATAGAAAAAGTCTCAGATTCTGAGACATTTTTCCTATAGAAAAAGTCTCAGATTCTGAGACATTTTTCCTATAGAAAAAGTCTTAGATTCTGAGACATTTTTCCTATAGAAAAAGTCTCAGATTCTGAGACATTTTTCCTATAGAAAAAGTCTCAGATTCTGGGACATTTTTCCTATAGAAAAAGTCTCAGATTCTAAGACATTTTTCCTATAGAAAAAGTCTCAGATTCTGAGACATTTTTCCTATAGAAAAAGTCTCAGATTCTGAGACATTTTTCCTATAGAAAAAGTCTCAGATTCTGAGACATTTTTCCTATAGAAAAAGTCTCAGATTCTGAGACATTTTTCCTATAGAAAAAGTCTCAGATTCTGAGACATTTTTCCTATAGAAAAAGTCTCAGATTCTGAGACATTTTTCCTATAGAAAAAGTCTCAGATTCTGAGACATTTTTCCTATAGAAAAAGTCTCAGATTCTGAGACATTTTTCCTATAGAAAAAGTCTCAGATTCTGAGACATTTTTCCTATAGAAAAAGTCTCAGATTCTGAGACATTTTTCCTATAGAAAAAGTCTCAGATTCTGAGACATTTTTCCTATAGAAAAAGTCTCAGATTCTGAGACATTTTTCCTATAGAAAAAGTCTCAGATTCTGAGACATTTTTCCTATAGAAAAAGTCTCAGATTCTGAGACATTTTTCCTATAGAAAAAGTCTCAGATTCTGAGACATTTTTCCTATAGAAAAAGTCTCAGATTCTGAGACATTTTTCCTATAGAAAAAGTCTCAGATTCTGAGACATTTTTCCTATAGAAAAAGTCTCAGATTCTGAGACATTTTTCCTATAGAAAAAGTCTCAGATTCTGAAACATTTTTCCTATAGAAAAAGTCTCAGATTCTGAGACATTTTTCTGAGACATTTTTCCTATAGAAAAAGTCTCAGATTCTGAGACATTTTTCCTATAGAAAAAGTCTCAGATTCTGAGACATTTTTCCTATAGAAAAAGTCTCAGATTCTGAGACATTTTTCCTATAGAAAAAGTCTCAGATTCTGAGACATTTTTCCTATAGAAAAAGTCTCAGATTCTGAGACATTTTTCCTATAGAAAAAGTCTCAGATTCTGAGACATTTTTCCTATAGAAAAAGTCTCAGATTCTGAGACATTTTTCCTATAGAAAAAGTCTCAGATTCTGAGACATTTTTCCTATAGAAAAAGTCTCAGATTCTGAGACATTTTTCCTATAGAAAAAGTCTCAGATTCTGAGACATTTTTCCTATAGAAAAAGTCTCAGATTCTGAGACATTTTTCCTATAGAAAAAGTCTCAGATTCTGAGACATTTTTCCTATAGAAAAAGTCTCAGAATCTAAGACATTTTTCCTATAGAAAAAGTCTCAGAATCTAAGACATTTTTCCTATAGAAAAAGTCTCAGATTCTGAGACATTTTTCCTATAGAAAAAGTCTCAGAATCTGAGACATTTTTCCTATAGAAAAAGTCTCAGATTCTGAGACATTTTTCATGTCAAAGTCTCAGATTTTGAGACATATTATATATAGAAAAAGTCTCAAATTCATAAAGAAAAAGTTTCAGACACAGAGACATTTTTCATGTAGAAAAAGTCTTATATTTTCAGATTCTGAGAATTCTCTGTATCTGATAATTTTTCTATATAAAAAAAATTATTAAAAACTAAAAACTTTTTACGAAAAAATGTGAGAATTTTTTAATAGAAAAATTTTTCTTGGATTTTTATATAGAAAAATTAGAAATTGTTCTACAGAAAAAATGTTTTAGATTCTCTGAGACTTGTTCTATAGAAAATATTTCCATACAGGTTCCCATGTCTATCTAAAATTGAGTAATTTCAAAATTTTTCCGAGTTTCATCATCGTAACTTTAAAAATCGAAAACTTTATACAAAAAGAACTCTTTATTTTTAATTTTTTATTAATTTTTTTATTTTTAGATTTTTTGTTTTATTTTAAATAATTTATTTAAATTAATTCAAATTCAATAAAAAATTTCTTAAATTTTCATTTCTTTTACTAACATTCAAATAAAATGAGCCAATTAAATTCTTTAATTGAATGTTAAAAATTTGAAAGAAATGAACATCACAAGAAATATAATAACAAATTTTTTAGTTAATTAAAAAAAAAAAAATCTTATTTTATAAAAATTGCAAAAAATCCATTAACAATAATTTAAAAAATCAAAATATAAACCAAAAGCAAGCTTAAATTGGTAAATCCCTTAAAATTTTCCAAATTAACCTTGAAAATCACCAAATTCACCACATATTTAATAATATTTTTGTTTCAGCAATTCCGAAAAAATCCAATAAAAAAAGTATTTTTAATTCATTTATACATACATACACCAAAAAAATCCCAAAAAACCCCAAAAAAATAAAACTTTGCATAATATGCTAACTAAATAAGCTTAAATTAGTAAATATTTTAAGAAGTTATTCTTAATACTAAAACTAAAACCCACTATATATAACAAAATGACAAAAAAATTCCCCAAAAACAAAAAAAAAATGAAACGTATATTACTTACATTCAATGATAATGAATGATTTATAATACAAAAGAAAACAAAATAATAAAAATGAATGTTTTATTTAAGGATATTTAATATATTAAATCCTTAACACTTACATTAATTATAAATAAAAAACCAAAAATAAAATAAAAATTAATGTACACTTATTTAATAAGAAATATTTGAAAAATAAATACAAAATTCATAAAATAATACAAAAAAATCTGGCAATTATTTAAAAAAGGGTTTTATTCATGGATGGAAATTTCGGTACTAAATTATCCCCACGAAAAATTCAGTACTTTTTTTAACAAAATGTTCCTCACTAAATGTCGCTCAACAGAAAAAAACGTGTCCCATGAATTTCTAAATAGGTTGTATTGATAACCCTTTATGGAACTAAGAAAATTGCACTTTTGGTTTTTCAGTTTTTCAAAGCCTGGTCTTAGGGGCGTGGTTAAATATTGAAAAAATTTACAACTATGTGTCAAGTTGCCTTGATTAAATATTTATCAAATTAAAAGGAAATGCACCACAAATGGGCTATTGATTAATTTTTTTTTTTTAATTTTCAAATTTCTTCTGAACTTTATAATTTTGTAAAAAAAGTCAATTTATTAAAAATCCAGCCACTTTTTTTCTTTTTCAATTTTTTTTTTTTAGTTTAAATGTTTGTCTGGCCCAGTGTTGCCAGTAGATTTTTTTGAAAGTACCTACGCTTATAAAAAAAAATCCCTTTTTTCCCTACATTAGATAAAAATTTCCCCTACATTTGATCCCTACATTAAAATTGGTCAAATTTTATTAAAAAGATTTTTTAGGTCGAATAATTTCAGATTTTCTTTAAGTGTATAATATTAACAGACTAATGCCCAGCTAAATATTTGGTTGCAAAGAACCGGTGTGGAACAACTTATTCTCCCACAGAACCTGTTCGAATTCTGGTGCTACACCAAGGTTTTTTATATAGAGAGATTGTCCCGAAAGTAGTGTTTTCGATTACTGTTCTCACAAATCTACTTTACTTTAAATCAAAAGAGTCAAAATTTAAAACAAAATACTTGAGTTTTTTGATATTATTCGAAATTATGAGATTTGCATTTTATGATACTTTTTTTTCTACTTACATTTGTAAAACGAGTAAAGTTTCCTACTATAAATAGGAAAATTTCAAATAGATTACAAAGTTTGTTGAAATTTACCCAAATTATAGTAGGCATCCTTTTAATAGAGTGTACAAAAGATTTTAATAAGCACATTCCAAGAATTTGTTCTGAAACCCTCAAAGAAAAGTAATGTTTTTAACTAAAATTCAAGGTTTTGGACAACTTTTAGCTGTATTCTGAAAAAGTACCTACATTTGATGAAATTTTAAAAATCCGTCCGTTTTTCCCTACGCTACCATTTTATGGACAAAAATACCTACATGTAGGAATTTTTCCCTACTTCTGGCAACACTGGTCTGGCCATATTTTTCTCGTATTTAGTTATAAGCAGGGCAAGGAAGTTCATGCACTAAAAATCGCGTTTTAGTGCTAAAAATATGTATCAAATATTAAAAAATATTCAGCAAAAATTAAAAAAATATGCATTTAAAAAATTTACAAATTTTAATATTTATTCATAAAAAAAACGTAAAAAACATTTAATTCAGTCCCATTGTGAGTGTGAATATTAACAATTCGTTTTCGTTTTTCGTCTCGAATTCGTTTTTTTTTTGAATTTTAAAATTCTTTCTCAATTTTTTTTAATTTTTTGTTGTAGAAAATAAATATTTTTTAATATCATGGTTGGAGTACCGTTTTAACCATTAGGGCACATGGCCAGGGCCCCCGACCTAAGAGGGCCCTGGCCCCGAAAATGGAGCAAACTTTTTTTAAATTAGTTTTTAAAGAAAATTTCATATTTTCTTACAAAAAAATTCTCAAAAGAAATTTGTCCTATATCAAAAGTCTCAAATTCATAGAAATTTTTCCTATATAAAAAGTTTCAGATTGTGAAATATTTTTCAGATTATGAGATTTTAAAAGTCTAAAGTTCATACGGTAAAAGACACTTACCGTATGCTAAGTCTCAGATGGGGAGACATTTTTTGTATAAAAAAAATCTCACATTCTGAGACATTTTTCATATAGAAAAAGTTAAAGATTCTGAGATATTTTCCATATAGAAAAAGTTTCAGATTCTGAGACATTTTTCGTATAGAAAAAGTTTCAGATTCTGAGATAGAAAAGGTCTCATTAAAACCAAATTGTTCTACACAAATATCATGGTTCGAATATAACTACTCAAAATATTTTTTTTAGTTTCTTTGTCGTAAAACAGGTAATAACATGAGTTTAATTTGTACCAAATAAATTTTTTTTTTTGTCATGCGACTTTTTACTTTCCAGCGGGGCCCCAAATTTATGTGTGCCCAGGGCCCCGCCATACCTTAAAGCGGACTTGCATGGTTGTAAAAAAATATTAAACTGAAAAAACTGAGTTTGCATCAACAAAATTTAAGCAGATTTTTTGCTGAAATGGATTTATTAACTGAATTCTCTGTCATTTTATTTTAGAAAATAACAGATATCAGCAGATTATTTTCTAATTTTACAGAAATATTAAGTTACCCTGTTTTCTAGATTTTTTTTTTTTTTTTTTTTAATTTAATTTAAAAGTCTTTTTAAACAAATAAAAGTCTTTTTAAGTGCGTATGATACTTGCTTGTTTCAAGTTACTTGTTGCTGCATTTATTAGGGGTTTTCTATAAAAATTTCGATAACTTTAACCAAAAATTTTGAATTTATCGAAATTCCCATAGAAAAACCCTAATAAATGCAGCAACAAGTAACTTGAAACAAGCAAGTATCATAAAGGCATTAAACAAATAAAATACATTTTTGATGTTAAGATTCCCAGGTAGAAAAATGCAACCGTAAAAACGCTTTTAAAGCGCTCTGCATGGTAGTACGAATGCTTTCAGATCATACTGAAAACCATCCTCAGAGCGCTTTCAGATAGTCCTAATGATAACACCGTTAAACGGTTTATATAAAGCGTTTTTAAAGACATTTAAAAAGGTGATTTGGGAACGCTTCGTTAAAGCATTATTAAAGCGTTACACTGAAAAAAAGACATAACTAAAATTAAGGAAAAAATGTCTTTGAAAATTTATCATGAATTTTCCTAAAATTTAGTTAAATTTAACTTAAAAATGAGAAATTTTCTTAACTATGAGGAACAAATTTTAGTTCATTTACTTATAATTAGTTCATAGTTTTCTTTAAATGGATTTTTTTAATATTAGGAAAAAAATTCTTACTGCCAAAGAAATTTTCCACAAATCTAAGAATCGTATCTTTATTTTTAAGACATATTTCTTAAAAAACAATTTAGTTCAAGTTTAGTTGAAATTTACTAAAAAAAATATCATCGTATTTCTTTTCTTTGAATTGAGGAAGTGTACTTCTTAGAATTTAGTAAATGACTTCTGAGAATTTAGTAAATAACTTCTTAGAATTTAGTTAAAAATTCAAAATGGCGATATCTCGAAAACTAAGCGAGATAGAGCGAAACGGATGAAATTTTCAAAAGAAAGACTACAAAGAAAAATATGGAATAGCCTATCTCTGCATATCTGTCGGGGTCTCAAGACCCTTATTTTAGATCTAAAATTAGAAATTCCCGAGATTTTATATATGCACATATGTCGGAAAATACTGCCAACACGAGAAAAAGTCCAACGGCATTTTTGTAGCTCTTGACTACGAGTAGAACACTTCCGCAAAATACCCGAAAGCCCTCCGATTAATACTTTTTGAGTTATCCAGTTTTTAAGTTTCTCAAGACCCTATCAGGCCCCTTATTACCGTATCTCAAAAACTAAGCAAGTTAGAGCGAAACGGACACAAATTTTGGTTCAAAATCTATGGGGACCCTTAAAGGACCCAACGGGGTCTCGAGTTAAATGGGGTTCGAACCCATGGGTCCAGGGTCTAGACCTAATCTATTTCTAAAATGTGAAGTATAATTTTTCCCATTTTCTAGTTAAAATTGGCTTAAAATTAAATATCTTTGTTTTCCTTATTTTTGGGAAAATTATGAACTAAAACCAAGAAAAAAAATCTTTGGAGCCAAATCATTCCCTCTTTTTCTCAAAATTGAGTTAATTTTCCCAGATTTTAGTTCACTTTTTTTTGAGTGTAAAAAGCAAAAAATATAGCAATTTTAAAATTTTTGTAAACTTTGACGTACTGGACGATATAAGTTGTATCTTGGTATAGGCAAGAAATTGCTGCAAAAATTAGTTTTAAAAATGTTAAAGTTTGCAAGAAAATGTAATATTGCAACAAAATTTTAATAAAATATCTGATCCCTAGTAAAAATATTATGCTAATTTTACTAAATAGATCTAATTTGATCCGTAAAATGGTTGTATCAAATTATATCTAATTGTATTACTTTAGATCAAAAAATATAAAAATTGATACAATTTGATCCTGAATTTGGTCAAATCTAATTAGATCAAATTGATCTTATAATATCTATTTTTATATAATTTGATGAGCAAAACCAAAATACGAATCTAATCATATATGGAGCAATATCTAACCATATAAAGTGGATCAACCGTATCAAAGTGATAGATAAAATTTTATATAAATTTATACGGAAGCATATTAACTCATATAAGATTGTATCAAATTATATATGATTAGACCAGAAAATTTTTACTCGGGATGATATAACTTTATAGTTTCAGAGGAAATCTTTCGTTTTAATGGATATTGAAAATTGGAAAATTAGATATTTTTGTTATATGGTTGAGCAATAATTCTAAAAAATGTAGTGGAATTTAAGCAGTACTGACACTTTAAATTCTTTATACAGTTTGTCGTATTTTTCCATCAAACGCGATTAATGCAAAGACAATTTTAAGAAAATTATAAGAAACAAACAATGAATTTTCACAAAATTTTTCACAGATGATGTAGCTAATATGGAAGCTACAATATCTCAGTTTTCTGACTTCGATTTTGAAACCAGTTTCTTAAAATCAATTGTAAATGATTCATACAAATTCTCAAAATAAAACGCCATTGGTAGTATACACTAGGATGGCTCGTTTTTGGGCTTTTCTCTCTGATCAAATTCTAATACCCGCCAAAAGTGTCGGTCCCCTAAAGGAAACTCACATGCAAAATATCACTCCGATCGGAGTTTATCTTCTGTCTCCACTTCGAGCCTCAAAATTGGGGTTTTCGCAAAAAAGGACTTAAAAAAAAAAAAATAAAAAAAAATTTAAATTTTTTTATTAAAATAATTAAAAAAATATTTTTGTATAATATTTGATCGTAAATACCTAAATATGAAATTTAAAGATTTTACGGTATCATTAACCCGTTCAAACTTGATACCAAAAAAATGACATGATTTTGGGGGCGTTCTCAAAACACCTTTTTTCAAAATTTTAAAATTTTATTAAAAAAAAATTTTAAATACACCATTTTTTCTTTCTGAATTCATTAAGAACACCTTGGAGAAGAAAAATGTGGAATATGGCGGATATCTGTCGAGCCACTTTTCGGGAATCGCGGGGGGAAGTTAGCGGATTTCAAGGAAATGTTGATTTTATCAATAATTTGGATTAATCAAATCTTATAAATTTATTTTTTTTGAAAATTAACGGTTTTTTGGTGTCGTGGCATTCTATTATATAACTTTAAGTCTGTCATGAAATCTTACAGATCTAGGACATCTTAAACCCACATTGGCTGGGGGTCAAAAATTACCCCCGCGGAAAATTTGAAGTTTAGAGTTTGAATTTTGTGCTATAAACAAGTATAAAATGGCTTTTATGTTTTTTACCCCAACTATTATTTCGTATTATAATATTATCTTTAAAAAAATCGTTAACCCTTCTTGGTAGGGGGTCAAAAATGACCCATTCAATAAAAAATATATATTTTGTTGATATAAAAAAATTCAAGCACTATGCCTAAAATTTTTTGTCGGGGTCATTTTTGACCCCTGGCCAATGTGGGTTAAAGATATCTTAAATATGAGAGATTTAAGGGCTGATTTAAAGTTATCTAAAAGATTGCCACAAATTAATTTTATATGAAAAAATATATACTTTTTATTGAATGGGTCATTTTTGTCCCCCTACCAAGATGGGTTAACGATTTTTTTAATAATAATATATTAATACGAAATAATAGTTGGTGTAAAAAACATAAAAGCCGTTTTATACTTGTTTATAGCACAAAATTTTAGCTCAAAACTTCAAATTTTCCGCGGGGGTCATTTTTGACCCCCAGCCAATGTGGGTTTAAGACGTCCTAGATCTGTAAGATTTTATGACAGACTTAAAGTTATATAAAAGAATGCCACGACACCATAAAACCGTTAATTTGACAAAAATGGAATTTATAGGATTTTATTAATCCAAATTATTGATAAAACCAACATTTCCTTGAAATCCGCTAACTTCACCCCGCGATTCCCGAAAAGTGGCTCGTCGGATATCCGCCATATTTTACATTTTTTTTCTCCAAGGTGTTCTTAATGAATTCAGAAAGAAAAAATGGTATATTTAAAATTTTTTTTTAATAAAATTTCCAAATTTTGAAAAAAGGTGTTTTGAGAACGCCCCCAAAATCATGCCATTTTTTTGGTACCAAGTTTGAACGGGTTAATAATACCGTAAAATCTTGAAATTTCATATTTAGGTATTTACGATCAAATATTATACAAAAATAATTTTTTAATTATTTTAATAAAAAAACTTAAATTTTTTTTTATTTTTTTTAAAAAAGTCCTTTTTTGCGAAAAAGCCAATTTTGAGGCTCAAAGTGGAGACAGAAGATAAACTCCGATCGGAGTGATATTTTGCATGTGAGTTACCCTTAGGGGACCGACACTTTTGGCGGGTATTAGAATTTGATCAGAGAGAAAAGCCCAAAAACGAGCCACCCTAGTATACACAAAGGTACCCACTCTACAAGAATAGAATCCAACAACTTATGCCCAATTTGAAATGCAAAAACTATGATTGTAAATCAAATTTTTATCACAAAGGTATCCAATATCTTCAATGAAATGAACAACATTTTATAACCCAATTTCATCAATAGATACAGGACATAATAGGATATAATGTTGAAAATACTTTGTAATGGGAAAATTATGATAGCAAACCCAATTTTTTGCTCAAATCAAGCCAAAAACAATTTTGACAGTTCTTATTTTTTGAATGGCAGTAAAATAAAATCATAGGTTTGGTTAAAAAGTATTCTCAAAACGCTTTTACGAATAGTTCGAAAAGCGTTATGAAGTTATGCTTTAAAATTGAGTTATTTTTTATAAGTCTTGACTTTATTTTATAACCATCATGAATTTATACTTGGGGGTGTTTTGAAAACGCTTTTTCTTATTACCGTCATGAATTTCTACTTAAGAGTACTTTAAAGACGCTTTATTTTTATAACCGTCATGAATTTCTACTTGGGTTGTTTATCGAAAACATCATCAGATTTTTCTTCGAAAATCCGCAGATTATTCAACAGAAATCAGCAGATTTTTCTGCTGTCTTAGCAGAATTTATTTTTTGCTCAAAATGAGTGTATTTTCAGCAGATTTTTGTGCTGATTAAACAGAGGTTTTATTTTGAGTGTAATGTTTTATTTTTAAACTGGACCGTACACAATACTGTAAGTTTTCAATTAATGAATGAAGGTACAACAGTATTGCACTCAAAAAAAAACTTTGTAAAATTACAAGAAAAGTTTGAAACTTTTTTTTTTTGCTACCTCCTATTTGACAAGAATTCTTTGTTTTTTACAATCTTTTTATCAATAATTTTGTAATTTTACAAGCTTTTAACGAGGTTTCGTGATTTTACTAGAATTTTTGCTACCTCCTATTTTACGAGAATTCCTAGTAAAAATTACGAACTTTTTTTTTATTTTACAAGATTTTCACCAATAATGTAGTAAATTTACAACTTTTTTGGCAAAATAAAACCTACAAAAAATTTTCGTAAATTTACTAGATTTTTTTTTTTTTTTTGTAAAAAACTTTGGAAATTTGTAAAATTACAAGAAAAACTGTAAAATTACAAAAAAAATGTAAATTTCGATCGAAAATTATTTGTTAAAAAACAAGAAAAACTGTCAAATATTGGTAAAATGGGATTACGAGACTTTTTCTAGTAATTTGACAAGGTTTTTTTTGTGTGTATATGGCCCTCTTAAAATTGTTTTAAAAAAAGAACTGTAAATAAAAATTAATACTGAACATGAAATGTCACAATATTCGCAAAAATAACAAAAAAATATTTTTTTTTTAAATATTTAAAAATATGCAAGAAAACAAACCGTGTCTGCTAAAATAAACAGATTTCTCTTATGGCTCAAAATGGGTGTATTTTCAGCAGATTTTTCTGCTGATTGGACAGAGAAATTATTTTGAGTGTATATTTTCAAATGCGAATATCTTGAAAAACGGAAAGTGGTAGAAACATTTTGATGACTGATTTGGAATTACAAGGCCCTATTTTGTGTGAGCAATTAAGAATACATTACAAGGGAGATCCAAAAATGCTAATTTAGCGTTTTTTTATTGTTCAAAAAAAATTTGAAGAAGATTTAGAATCAGAAGTTTAAAATCTATTTAATTCATGTATTCTGATTCATGAGAGTGGGAATGCAAATTTCGAATTTGTTCAACAGTGCTATTTTTGTGAGTGTTGTTTTAGCAGATGGGTTAAACAATTCAGTAAATATTATTTTTTATATTTCTTGCATTTTTACATTTGTTTTTATATTTAGTATATTTTTGCGTTCAAACCCGAGCGGTTCAATAATAAAAAAACTTACAAAAACAAAATAAAAATTTTAAATCGGGATTATAAAAAAACTAAACAACAAGTAAAGGATTAATTTAATTTAAATTAAAAAAAAATAAAGGATTTTCAAAATATAAACATTGATAGTTTGCTGAACTTAATAAGTTTTTTAAAATAAAGTGATAAAAAACTAAAAATAGTATTATTTTGTGTAAAACAATATTTTAATTAAAAAATATATACTAAAAATTAAAAAAATATATAAAATACTTAATATGTAAATGGAATAAAAACGAAATAAACTCAATTCAAAATATATAAAAATTAAAAAGAAATTAACATTTTAACGTTAAAGATCAATTTGGAACTAAAAATTTTTGGACTCTTGCGTTTTTAAAATTTTTTCAAGTGTTTTCTATAGAAAATTCAATGAAAATTTTAAATTTATCAGTTTAATTATAGCAAAAAACCTAAAAAAATCGATTTTACTTTTGATTTAACAAGACCCCAGAAAAATAAACCTAAAAAAGTGCTATCAGATAACATTGAAACAAGAGTCACAATTAAAAAAAAAAACATGTCGATTGCTGAGTTTTACAAAAATCGGGAAATTTTTATTACTGGCGGTACTGGTAAGTTAGCTTATTTTTATGTTTGCTGATATAATAAAAACACAGTTTTATTTTCAACAATTATTTTAAATAGAATCTGAGAACTTTTCTACAGAAAACAATTCACAGAATCTGAGATTTTTTTTTATAGAAAACATGTATCAGTCTCTGAGAATATTTTTAAAGAAAAAATGTCTTAGAAGCTTTTTTTTATAGAAAAAATGTCTCAGAATCTGAGAATTTTTCTATATAAAAAATATCTCAGAAACTGAGAAATTTTCTATTGAAAAAATGTCTCAGAATCTGAGAAATTTTCTATAAAGAAAATCCCCCATGTGATGAAAATCGATCGACTTCAAATCGATCGTGATAAAATGAGATAAAATTATAAAAAATAATATTTAATTCAACTCAAGCATTTAAAACATCTCTCAGAATCTCAGAATTTTTCTTAAGAAATAATGTCTCAGAATTTTTTTTTTATAGAAAAAATGTCTCACAAGGGTAGTATCTAAACCCTTATGAAACGATTTGCCTGAAACTTAAAATATGTATATGGGCATTCCATGTGAAATCGGACACTTTGAAAAATTTTTTTTATATACTTATTTTCCCAATTTGTTTACAGTTTTTAGTACCCTTCGAAAACTCCTTCGTGGTAAATTTTCAGATTTTTTTGATGACCCGTTCAAAAAAAATCGAATTTTTAAAAATTCTTCAATAATGGTCCAAATTTCAATTTTTTTTTTTTCAAAAATTTTTTTTTTACGTACTTTCTAAAAAAAAATCCCAAAAAATTCTTAAAAGCGCTCTAGTATGCGATTTTTAAGATTTAAAATTTAAATCTCATTTTTGAAAATGTTTGTACTCTTCGATTTTTTTGAAATTTTTTTGTGTAAAACTTCTATCAATTCTACAAATTTTTTGCCCAGGAGGATCGTGGGATAACGATTATTACTATTTTTTTTAAATTTTTTGAAAAAAATTTATTGTAATTTTCCAATCTTAAAATCATTTCTACTGCTCCAATGGTGCGTCATAGAGGGGTCCTTTATAAGACCGACCCCCAATAATTTTTAAGTCTTAACATTTCTTTGGAACAAACTAATACCCTATCTCCAATTTCTAAGGAGCTCCCATACAAAACGACATTTTTTCAAATTTTTTCCAACCGCTCTAACTGCCCTAATAGTGCTCCTAGAGCAACAAAATGTATGAACGAACCACAATATTTTTTTAGTCCAAACATTTTCTCTGAACACACCTACCCTCTATCTTTAACTGTTAAGGCGGTCCCCATACAATTTTTTATTTTTTGTAAATTTGTTTTATTTAATCAGCTTTTACCGGTCCAATGGTGCGTCCGAGAGGGGTCATTAGTGAGACCGACCCCCATTTATTTTTACCCTACAACATTTTTTCAAAATATACCTACACTCAAAAAAAAAGTGAACTAAAATCTGGGAAAATTAACTCAATTTTGAGAAAAAGAGGGAATGATTTGGCTCCAAAGATTTTTTTTCTTGGTTTTAGTTTATAATTTTCCCAAAAATAAGGAAAACAAAGTTATTTAATTTTAAGCCAATTTTAACTAGAAAATGGGAAAAATTATACTTCACATTTTAGAAATAGATTGGGTCTAGACCCTGGACCCATGGGTTCGGACCTCATTTAACTCGAGACCCCGTTGGCTCCTTTAAGGGTCCCCATAGATTTTGAACCAAAACTTGTGTCCGTTTCGCTCTAACTTGCTTAGTTTTAGAGATACGGTAATAAGGGGCCTGATAGGGTCTTGAGAATCTTAAAAACCGGATAACTCAAAAACTATTAATCGGAGGGCTTTCGGGTATTTTGCGGAAGTGTTCTACGAGTCAAGAGCTACAAAAATGCCGTTGGACCTTTTCTCGTGTTGGCAGTATTTACCGAGATATGTGCATATATAAAATCTCGGGACTTTCAAATTTTAGATCTAAAATTAGGGTCTTGAGACCCCGACAGATATGCAGAGCTAGGCTATTCCATATTTTTCTTTGTAGTCTTTCTTTTGAAAATTTCATCCGTTTCGCTCTATCTCGCTTAGTTTTCGAGATATCGCCATTTTGAATTTTTAACTAAAAAATCCATTTAAAGAAAACTATGAACTAATTATAAGTAAATGAACTAAAATTTTTTCCTCATAGTTAAGAAAATTTCTAATTTTTAAGTTAAATTTAACTAAATTTTAGGAAAATTCATGATAAATTTTCAAAGACATTTTTTCCTTATTTTAGTTATGTCTTTTTTTTCAGTGTACGCCCTATCTCAACTCACTAAGTAGGCTCCCATACACAATTACATTTTTATAAAATTTGCTCCAACTGTTATTTGTATGGGAGCCTACTTAGGGAGTGGAGAAAGGGCGTAGGTATGTTTTGAAAAAATGTTGTAGGGTAAAAATAAATGGGGGTCGGTCTCACTAATGACCCCTCTCAGACGCACCATTGGGCCGGTAGAAGCTGATTAAATAAAACAAATTTACAAAAAATAAAAAAAATTGTATGGGGACCGCCTTAACAGTTAAAGATACAGGGTAGGTGTGTTCAGAGAAAATGTTTGGACTAAAAAAATATTGTGGATCGGTCATACATTTTGTTGCTCTAAGGGCACTATTAGGGCAGTTAGAGCGGTTGGAACAAGTTTTAAAAAAAAGTCGTTTTGTGTGGGAGCCCCATTAGAAATTGGAGATAGGGTATTAGTTTGTTCCAAAGAAATGTTAAGATGTAAAAATTAATGGGGGTCGGTCTCATAAAGGACCCCTCTATGACGCACCATTGGAGCAGTAGAAATGATTTTAAGATTGGAAAATTACAATAAAATTTTTTCAAAAAATTTTAAAAAATAGTAATAATCGTTATCCCACGATCCTCCTGGGCAAAAATTTGTAGAATTGATAGAAGTTTTACACAAAAAAATTTCAAAAAAATCGAAGAGTACAAACATTTTCAAAAATGAAATTTAAATTTTAAAACTTAAAAATCGCATATTAGAGCGCTTTTAAGAATTTTTTGGGATTTTTTTTTTTAAAAGTACGTAAAAAAACAAAAATTTTGAAAAAAAAATTAAAATTTGGACCATTATTGAAGAAGTTATGATTAAAAGAAGTTTGAGTAAAGGAACAAACTACCATTTTTTACAAATTCGATATCTTTTGAACGGGTCATCAAAAAAATCCTAAAATTTACCACGAAGGAGTTTTCGAAGGGTACTGAAAACTGTAAACAAATTGGGAAAATAAAAAAAAAAGTTTTTCAAAGTGTCCGATTTCACATGGAATGCCCCATATATATGTTCCCGAAGCTCCTATAAGGAGCATAGGGCCTTGTAGGATATAATAAAACAATTAAAATAAATAGAATCTGAGAAATTTTCTATAGAAAAAATTTCTCAGAATCTTTTATAGAAAAAATGTATTAGTCTCTGAGAATTTTTTTATAGAAAAAATTTCTCAGAAGCCGAGATTTAACAAAAAAAAAAATGTCTTAGAATCTGAGAATTTTTCTATATAAAAAATATCTCAGAATCTGAGCAATTTTGTATTGAAAAATGTCTCAGAATCTGAGAAATTTTTGATAAAGAAAATACCCCATGTGATGAAAATTGATCGATTTCAAATTTATCGTGATAAAATGAGATAAGCCTTTAAAAACAATTTAAAATTATTTTGTCTTATTTGTAAACCCAGTTGGAAAATGTGTCACTGAGGAAATTTCCACAGTGATTCCTTGAGGAAATGTCTTCAGGTTTTGACAAATCATAGGTAATCCTTGATGACATGTCCTAACATTGTCAGCACTGAATTTTTACTTTAAGAGTGTGGACAATTCCTCTAAGACGTCTAAAAGGAAATGTCTTCAGAATAGCAGTATATTAAATTAGAATTTTAAATCTGGGCAACTCTTCAATTTCCAAGAAAAAGATGACAATACCCAGACAGAAAAATACAATCATCAAAGCGTTTTAAAAGTACTCTAGATGGTGGTACAAGCGTTTCCAAAACATCATAGTTTTTGCTATTAGAGTGCTCTCAAAACGTCCGAATGATAACGTCGTTAAACGCTCATACGTTTGTTTTTTAAAGCACTCTAAAAGCATTCGGAAGACAAAAAATTAGGTGGTTTAAAGATGCTTTATGCTAATTTTATTTGAAATTGTAGATTTTTTAAATTAAATTTTTTATATATTTTCTTACAATAGAGTAAAATAGAGTACATTATGGGTGGAAGATATAAAACACTTTTTTAATTCGTATAAAGGTGCTGTAAAAGCACTTTTGGGTTGGTTAAACAAAGCGTCTTCAGAGCGTTTGGAAAATAGTACTTTCAAAGTGCTTTTTTTTTTTGTACCATCATCAATTTCTGCATGGGTATTATCGATTTATTTAAAATCAAAATCTAACAAGTACAATAAAAGTAATAAATAGACAAACAATTTTCAAAATAAAGTTTGGAACAAGTAGTTAGGTGTGGGACTAATAAACTGGAGGTTCCAGGTTCAAATCCAGTTGGGACTAAAAAAGGCGAAAAGTTTTTTCTAAATATGAGACAGATAATTTATAAAGGAAAATGGATAAAAGTAAAAACTAAAGGAAATACGAAAACTTTTTTGTATTTTGGCATGACCACCTACGTCAGACATTTCCCCAAAGAAATCTTAGGTAACATGTCCCCAGAAGGTCAGCCCTGCCTACTGCTGACTTTGAGTGAGGACATTTTGAAAATTTGTATGAAACTGTCCTCAAACCAGTACATAGATATGTATGTCAGCAGTGACTCTGACATGTCACCGCTCCGTCACTGAGGATGGCTCGAGGACGTTGCCAACTGGGAACTTTTCTAATTTCGATTTTTAATGAAATCGATCGAAATTGAAATCATTTGAATCCCAGATTTTTTTTTTATAGAAAAAATTTCTCAGAATCAGAGAATTTTTTTTATATAAAAACAAGTAAGAAAATTATAGTCGGTCAAGACCGACCATATAATACCCTACACCAGAGTTTTCCGGAAAATGGGTCCCAAGTTCAAACATGGACCGATTAAATCTATATTTTGTTAACTCTTAATAAGTGTAAAAAACACACACATCTATTTTGAGTGAAATAGGCTTATTTTTGTTGACAATAAACCGATTTAACTGAATATCGGGCGAACTTTCACATGGGGCCTGAGTCCAAAAATAGCCCGATGATAATCAGATTTGATAAGGTTATTAAAGTACGCGTTTAACATAAACAAACAGAATTTTAATTAAATATTTTCTATTTTCATGAAATTTGAGAGATTTATGTGAAAATCGGGGAGGTGGTTTGTATGGGGGCTACAAGAAGAACTAGTCCTATTTATTTAAAATTTGGAATGGTGATTTGTGTAGATAAAACATGATTACTTGCTAAATTTCGAAACGATACCTATTATAATGCGGTTATTAGAGTAATTTGAGTCAAAATTAATGAGGACCTCTGTATGGGGGCTAGGTCTAAATATGGACCGATTTTTTCCAATTTCAATAGGCTTCGTCCTTGGGCCAAAAGAGGCTTAAGTTTCAATTTTCAAGTCAATTGATTAAAAATTGCGACCTGTATCGTTTTTACACCGTTTACATGGACAGACAGACAGACGGACGGAAGGACGGACATCGCTAAATCGACTTAGAAAGTGATTCTGAGTCAATCGGTTACTTAAAAGTAGGTCTAGGACAAATATTTCGGGTAGTTACCAACATCAGCACAAACTCATTATACCCTGTATCACAGTGTGGTGTAGGGTATAAATATCTCAGAGTCTGAGAAATTTTCTATAGAAAAAATGTCTCAGAATCTGAGAAATTTTCTATAAAGAAAATCCCCCATGTAATGAAAATCGATCGATTTCAAATCGATCGTGATAAAATTATTTTGGCTTATTTGTAAACTTTTCTAATTTCGATTTTTAATGAAATCGATCGAAATTGAAATCATTTGAATCCCATCACATGCCAGAATGTCTCAGAATCTGAGAATTTTTTCTATAGAAAAAATATCTCAGAATCTGGGAATTTTTCTATAGAAAAAATGTCTCAGAACCTTAAAACTTTTCTATAGAAAAAAATGTCTCAGAACCTAAACATTTTTCTATAGCAAAAATGTCTTAGAATCTAATACCCTATTCACACTTACAGTTTTAAACCGTTTTTAGAAATTAGTTTTAGCATTTTCTGTCAATATACTGTAATAGAATAAAGAAAGTGATAAAAATATTGCTGCTAAAAACGATTTAAAACTGTACGTGTGAATATAAGATTCTAAGAATTTTTTATAGAACAAATGTCTTAGAATCTGAGAAATTTTCTATAGAAAAAATGTCTCAGAATCTGATAAATTTTCTATAGAGAAAATTCCTCATGTGATGAAAATCGATCGTGATAAAATGAAATAAAATTGTATAAACCCGAGTAAAAAAGATTATATATAATTTTACTTATTTTTATATAAACATATATTATTTCATAA
Source organism: Pegoplata infirma (assembly GCA_963921195.1). NCBI lineage: Eukaryota > Metazoa > Arthropoda > Insecta > Diptera > Anthomyiidae > Pegoplata > Pegoplata infirma. Next base: position 95,059,211 of record OY992538.1, on the reverse strand, counting down.
ATTTATACGTAAATTGTTTTGCTATCATATAAGATTATATATATTTACACTTCGTATCTTTTTCTTATATAAAATTATATAAATGAAAATGTTAAGTTATACATAATAACATATGATTAGAGTGAGTTTATATAATTACATATGAAATATAAAAATTTGTCTGTTGTTTTATATAATTTAATATCCCGAGTAAAAAAGTTCCTATATAATTATATATAGTTTTATATATACATATATTATTTTGTAAAACTATATGTATTTTTTGTTGCATCATATGTGATTTTATATATTTGCACTTCTAATTTGTTTCTTATATAAAATTATATAACAGAAAATATGGACTTTTATATAATAACATATGATTTAAAGTTCGTTTATATAATTACATATGAACTTTAAAATTCTGTCTTCTTTTTTATATAATTTGATAAAACAAAATATTTGAAGAAATTTTATATAAAACTTTATGCAACTGTTTTTAAATTATATGTTATCTTATATGAGTAAAATTTAAAAAAAATCTAAGTCCTTTACATATAATTCAATATAACTTTTGAAAATTTTTCTAAGTCGAGATTTTTTTTTTTTAAATTTTCAAAGTCCTAAAAATATTTTTAAAAATTTTTAAGTCCTGGAAACAATTTTTTTTTTGTCAATTTTTTGCGTTTTGGGGGAAAACATTTTTTTCTTATATATAAATATATTTAATTATATATAATTGCATCAATTTTATACAAAAAAGGGCCCAATTTTCGCATATAACTATATAAAATTATATTAAAATTATATCAAATTTGATCAGATTTGATCAAATTTGATAAGTTTTTATATCGTTTTATCGACTCATTTTTCGCATTAAACTATATATGATTATATATGATGGCTTTATATAATTTTATATGAATATATATGAACTTTTTTACTCGGGATAACAAAATATTTGAAGACATTTTATATAAAACTTTATGCAACTTTTTTCTGAATCATATGTAATCTTATATGAGTAAAATTAAAAAAAAAATCTAAGTCCTTTATATATAATTTGATATAACTTTTGAAAATTTTTCTAAGTCCAGAATTTTTTTAAGTTCCAAACCTAAACCTTAAACATTTCCCGACTAAAAATAAATATACAGGTCCATATATAATTTGAAATTGAGCCATATATAATTTGATATCGCCCAACACGTATTTGGATAAAATAAGATGATGAAATTGGTGGATCAAAATAGCTCAAAATTTGTTATATTAGATTAAATATGATCATTTTTGATCCGAATATTGGGTTTATCTAATTTGATATAATTGTATATAATTTTATATCATAAGATAAAATATGTAGAATTTTCCATAAAATATTTTTTTTATCTCATAATTTTCAAATTTATCTCAAGTTTTTTCGGGAATTGCAAAAAAAGTTCTGTCTGGGACTTAGAAATTTAAAAAAAAATCGAAATTTAAAAAAAAAATTCTTAAAACTTTGTTAATAAATTTTTACTTCAAAACGCAAAAAATTTACCAAAAATTTTTTTTATCCAGGACTTAGAAAATTCTACAAAACTTTTTCAGGACTTTTTTTTAATTTTTTTTTTTTTTTGTTTAAGTCATTTTTAATGAAATTCTTAACTCCAAAACGCAAAAATTATTTGTGTCTGGAAATTTTAAAAAATTTTCTCGGGACTTAGAAAACTTTTTTCCCCCGATTCGGCACCATATATATATGTATATCTCATCTTGTATGAGGTCAGACATGGAGTTATATATCATATATTTATTTATCTAATCTTGTATGAGGTCATTCATGGAGTCATATAAAATATTATATGCAATATCTAATTTAATAAAGCTTTATATATTGTATGTGGAGCAACACATGATTCGATATCCTTTTATATGGCACCATATTAAATTTTGGGTGTAAAACTTAATACAAGATACATTTACATATAATTACGTAAAGTACTGTGTAAGTCCATATATAAATATATTAAATAATATGTTGCTATATCTAAACTTTTTTAGTCGGGTTGTTTTAAAAATTTTATATGTTATTATATATAATGCAAAATTTATGAAAAAATTTTTTTTTTGGATTTTTTTTTTATTTAATTATATATAATTGCATAAATTTTTCTAAAAAAGGGGCCAATTTTCGCATCAAATCATATAAAATTATATTAAAATCACATCAAATTATATCAAATTTAATGCAACTTTATATGGTTTTATCGACTCATTTTTCGCATCAAATTCTATATGAATATATATGATGTCTTTATATAATTAAATATAAACATATATAATCTTTTTTACTCGGGAATTCATTTATTTAATTCAACTCAAGCATTTAAAAACAATTTAAAATTATTTTGGCTTTTTTATAATTTTTTTTTTTAATTTCCATTTTTAATGAAATCGATCGAAATTGAAATCGTCCGAATTCCATCACAAGCCAGAATGTCTCAGAATCTGATTTTTTTTTTAATAGAAAAAATTTCTCAGAATCTGATATTTTTTTATATAAAAAAACAGAGACCATAACTGTTATGAGATTTATTAAAAAACATCAAATTTAACTGTCCAAAAATATTTTTTCAAATAAAAATTAAAAAACAGTTTGAAATGATTTATATAAATATCTGAGAATTTTTTTTATAGAAAAAATGTCTCAGAATCTGAGAATTTTGCTATAGGAAAAATGTCTAAGAATCTGAGACATTTTTCCTATAGAAAAAGTTTTTCTACAGAAAAAATTTCTCAGAAATTTTCTGAGGCATTTTCTATAGAAAAAATATCTCAGAATCTGACAATTTTTCTATAGAAAAAATGTCTCAGAATCTGAGAAATTTTCTATAGAAAAAATGTCTTAGAATCTGAAAATTTTTTATTAAAAAATTTCTCAGAAATTTTTTGAGATATTTTCTATACCCGGTGAAAAATGAGCATATATGGATACATATATGTAAATATATGGATGCATATATGTAAATATATGAGCATATATGGTCATATATGAAATTGTATGCAGTCATATATGATCATATTTGCATCATATATGTCCATATACGTAAAATGAGGGCATATGCCCATATATGACATATGTGGACATATATGGAGCATATATGTCATATATGTTCATATGCCCTCATTTTACGTATATGGACATATATGTTGCAAATATGACCATATATGCTTTCATACAGTATCATATATATTCATATATGCTACATATATGGACATACATGACGCTGTATGAACGCATATATGATCATATTTGTACCATTTTTCACCGGGTAGAAAAAATATCTCAGAATCTGATAATTTTCCTATAGAAAAAGTTTTTCAGAATCTGAGAATTTTTCTATTGAAAAAATTTCTCAGAATCTGAGAATTTTTCAATAGAAAAATTTCTTAAAATCTGATAATTTTCATGTAGAAAAAATGTCTCAGAAACTGAAAATTTTTCTATAGAAAAAATGTCTCAGAATCAGTTTTTCTATAGAAAAATTGGGAACCCAACGTGTTCTATCATTATTTTTAATTATTAACGCCCCTAACATTCTTTTTAATTATTTTTTTTTATTATTTTTATTTTATTTACATTTTGGAATTTAAAAAATGATTCGGTGCAGCCAAATTAAATCTTTCATTTCTCTTTATAGGATTTCTTGGCAAAAGTTTACTAGAAAAACTTTTGCGTGACTGCCCAGATATATCAAAAATCTTTATGTTAATACGATCGAAAAAAGATAAAACGCCACAAGATCGTTTAAAGGAATTTACAAGTAATCCAGTATTTGAACGTTTACATCGTGAGAGACCAAATGCATTTGAAAAGCTTGTACCCATTGTTGGGGATAGTTTAAAATTGGGTTTGGGTATAAGTAACGAAGATTTAGAGCGTATGAGAAATGTTAGTATAATATTTCATAATGCAGCAAATGTAAGGTAAGTAACAACACTTGTTTACCAAAAATAATACAAATTTATTGTTTAATAACCCTCCATTTTGTGATAGGACGTGTAAGGACGACAGTCAAGTAAATTTAAGTTCGTAAATGGGCAAAATCGGCCCAGGAGGGGAAGTTTTGTCTTGAAGAACCGACCATTTACTATATTTTTTGTATTTTTGTTAAACAAATGAAACATTTAAAAAAAAAGAAATTTCCACTTGACCTGGAGCTTAAACAACTTCATTTTTTCATATTAAATGTGAAAGCTCGAATAAAAAAACCACTTTAATTTAAAGGAAGCATTTTTATGTTAAACGAAGTTTAAAGTACTGCGCTTTGACCCAGTGAATTAGAAAATGCTGATTTTGGCCCGCCTTTTTGTGGGCGTGGATTTATTTAAATATTGATAATACCCAATCAGAAAAATACAATCGCAAAAGCGTTGTAAAAGCGTTGCGGACGGTTGTACGAGCGCTTTGTATACCAACTCCAAAGCGCCTTCAGATGATCCGAATGATAACATCGATCTACGCTAGGTTTAAAGCGATTTAAAAAAGTGCTTTGAGAACGTTTTTTTAAATTCATGAAAGCGCTTTAAAAACCCAAAGTAAAGAATGTCTGTTTTAGTTCGGTTATAATAGTTTGTTTGATACAAAGTGAAATCCGAAAAAAAAAATTTGTACTCCAAGAACTTAGAAAATTAAAAAAAAAAAAATATTTTTTTTTACTTAAAAAACAAAAAAAAATTAACAAAAAATTGTTTTTCAAAAAAAATTTCGGAATTTAAAAAAAAAAAAATTTTCAAAAAAAAGTTTTTTCAAAAAAAAAAAAAAAATTAAAGAGCTCTTAAAACGCTTTTCGAATACGCTCGCAAAGCGTTCCAAAAAAACGTTTTGAGATTGCTTTTTTTTGTTATAGTGCTTTCAGAAAACTTTTCAAAAACGTTCTCAAAGCGTTTGAAAATAGCGTTTTGAGAATGCTTTTTTTGTGTTACAGTGCTTTCAGAACGCTTTTTTTTAGAACCGTCGTCAATTTCTGATTGGGTATACCTATAGTTATTAATTTATAATTATTTTAATATTGATAAAATTTTATTACTTAAGTGTAAAAAGCATAATATATGAATTTGAATACATTTTCCGGCGCCCTTATCCGCCGCCCCCACCTAAAACGCATCCGACAAGTTTTTTTTTTTTTTAATTTTTGACATATTGGGGGGGGGGGGGGGGTAAAAAAGATTCAGCACATCCGAATTTAACCCTCTCACATGTTTTTACTCATTTTATAGATTTGATAATCATTTACGCGGTTCCATGCTACTAAATACTAGAGGTACTCACGAATTGATCAAAATTGCCTTAACGCTCAAGAATTTAATAGCTTTTGTACATTGCTCGACAGCATATATAAATCCTAAGGAATCTCATGTTGAAGAAAGGGTATATTGAATTGAAATATTATTGTTGATGTTTGAAATGCTAACTAAAATTTAATTGTTCTTTAATTACAAGATGTACGATAATCCAATAGATTGGAGAGCAGCTATCAAAATTGCTGAAACTTATGATGAGGAAACACTTGAAACGTTAAAACTTAAGTAAGTACTTACAAAACTGATTTTAATACAAATTTTAAGGTTAAATTCAAAAGAATTGAAAGTAAGAATATAAAAATCTGACTCAGAACATTTTTGCCTATTTTTAAGGATTTTTTAAATATTTTGAGTAGTTTCATTCTAGCTCGAGGTCATGTAAAACTTTACTAATTAAAACTACGATATTCTCATAGAATGAGATTTTTCAAGAAAATTATTTTTCTGTTTTAAATTTATTAATGTTGGTCATTTGTAAGACTTAATCGACACGTGCTTCGGAATTTGTCAGATTACATTGTCAAAATTATTTAGCAAATATAAAAACCCTATACTACAAGTAGCAAAGGGAATTTAAATGAAAAATCACTAATGTTCAAACGAAAATATTAATTCATACTAATAAGACTCTACTCCCATTGAGAATTAGAATTCAGATTAAGTCTTGAAAAAATGACCAACATAAATAAAATTTAAAACAGAAAAATAACACAGCTCAACAAGAAAATGCGTTTTGGATTCTGGTTAGTGATTTGGATAGCCTAAATTTTTTTATCACGTCAGGATTTTGAGTTTAAATTCTAGGAAAATTTAATCTTGTCTTAAAGAAAAAATTACATACTTTCGAATGAGCTTGATACCAAGTCATTTTCATGTAACGGTCTTCTTTTATTGGCGATCAAAAATGGTCGAAATAGTTCTTTTTTGAAACTTTAACCGCGATTTTCTCAAAATTGTGACGTGATATAAAAATTTGAGTTACCGTTTTGGAATCGGGGCACCAAAACCTATTAACTTTTTTTGGTTTCATCCAAAGCGCAGCGACAAACCTCAGATTTGTAGAGCGGTGTAATTTTCTTGAAAATTATTCTATGATAATATCATCGTTTTAATTAGTAAAGAAAATAATGACCTCGAGCTAAAATAAACCTACTCAAAATATAATATTTTAAAGGTCGAATAAAACAATTTTTATTTCATAATAAAAATTAATCAGGATTTTTTTTAAATTTTCAAGAGCTTATATCTCGAAAAGAAAAAGGTCAGAGGTTCAAAATTTTGGCACTATAATTTTTTTATAATGTCCAAACCTTATTTCAAATTTGTATTAAATTCAAAAGGGGTGATTTAAAAAATTTTACTATATTAAGTCATTAATTTATTTTTTTATACCCTCCACTTAGTGATAGAGGGTATATATAAGTTTGTCATTCCGTTTGTAACTCATCGAAATATCGATCTGGGACCCAATAAAGTATATATGTAGAATAATTGTTCTTTACAAACGTTGTTTTTATTTTCACAAAATACCAAAGAATGAATACAAAATATTTTTCCAATCAAAATTTAAAATTCAGAAAATCAAAAAGTACAAGATAAAATATTCAAACAAATCAAAGTAAAATATTAGGGAGTATCACTGGTATTATATCCAATATCCACATATATATTCATGATGCCCGATCGATTTTAAGACATTCTAGCGATGTCCGTCTGTCCGTCTGTCTGTCTGTCTGTCTGTGGAAAATGCTGTCGCGGACAAAATATTGCACAGAGATGACTGAAGCCTAACATATTTATTGGAAGTTCTCCCGAGAAGTTTGGTATTGCATTTGAGCGATATCGGTTCAGCGGTTCAAAAGTTATGAACGAAAATGTAAGCACACCTCCAAAATTTCAGTACATTCAACATAACCTAAAAATACAAAATGCTTTAATTCGGCTTCTGGTTGACATATGTGAACATAATTGAACACCAAATGGTATTTAAACAAGTACGAACATATTTTTTGACAAAAAAGAAAAAAATCGCGGATTTTTTTTACCAAAATTTTTTTTTGCGGAAATTTTTTTTTTCAAAATTTTTTTTTTTTTTCAAAAGTAATTTCCTTTTAAATAAAGTTTTTTGCAATAATCTTTTTGAAATTGTGGAGGGTATCACTACATTCGGCAACGCCGAATTTAACTTTTTTACTTGTTTTTATTATTTTTAGATACACAAACTTTTTTCCAAATGCCTACAGTTTTACAAAGAATATTTCGGAACAAATTATCGCAGCTTATTCAAAAAAGATACCAATGGTTATATTGCGTCCATCAATTGGTAAGAAACTTTTAAAAATAAAATTTTAGTCAAAATAAACTGAAAAGATTTTTCTTTGAAAAAAAAAGTTTTGGTAAAATTTTTATATCCTCCTGTCATTTTGTGTTAAACACATCGAAATATCGGTCTGTCGGGGACCCCATAAATTACTACACCTTTTACTGCTGTAATTCGAAAAAAAAGGTGTAATTCGAAAATTCTTCTTGTAATTCAAAGATTCCATTTGTAATTCGGAGATTCTGCTTGTAATTCGAAAATTCCAGTTGTATTTCGAAAATTTCAATTGTAATTCGAAAAAGATCAATTGTAATTCGAAATATGTATGTTGATCAATTCTAATTCGAAAAGGATCAATTGTAATTCAAAGATTTCAATTGTAATTCGAAAAAGATTAATTGTAAATCGAAATAGAGTAGTTCAAAATCAATTGTAATTCAAAATAGATCAATTGTTATTCGAAAAAACCACTGTAATTCGAAAAAGATTAATTGTAATTCGAAAAAGATCAATTGTAATTCGGAAAAGATCGATTGTAATTCAAAAAAGATCAATTGTAATTCGTAATATTTCAAATGTAATTCGAAAAAATCAATTGTAATTCGAAAAAGATCAATTGTAATTTGAAAAAGATCAATTCTATCCATACATAATACTATTTTATTAATTTTGATTTTTTTTATAGTTTCACATTCTGTACATGAGCCAGAATCAGGATTTATTGATAATCTTAATGGTCCAATGGGACTTTTGGTTGGTATAGCAATGGGAGTTTTACAAATGTGTTATTGTGATGGTAATTTGAATTTGGCCTGTATACCAGTAGATTTTGTAACATGTTTAACAATAATTGCTTGCTATAAACGAGGACTTGAAACACTTAAGTAAGTAAAAAGTTTATTGAAATAATTAATTTACACCATTTTCATATGAATTTCGAAAAAAAATATAATTTGATATTCGAAAGCTCCATTTGAAATTTGAAAAAAAAAAATTATTTTAAATAAATTTCTCAACAAATCAATTGAAATTTGAAAATTATCAATTAAAATTTGAAAAAGATGAAAATGAAATTTTCAAACTCTAATTGATGTTTTTCAAATAACATTTGCTAATAGTAAAAACATTTTTTAAAATTCAAAAAAGAATAATTAAAATTCATAAACGGCCAATTGAAATTTTAAAAAGAATAATTCAAATGAAATTTTCGATTTTTAATGTTTCGATTTTTAATATATTTTTTAATCTCCTAGTTTCTATATTACGAACAGCATTCGTATTCGATGAATTTTAATAAAACCAAAATGCATGCAAACTTATCTCAAACAAACGACGTTCGTATTACAGAAACGGAGATTTATTTAACTTTTTTCTCAATTTTAGATCCAATAAAACAAACTATGAATTAGATATTCGAAATCTTACATCTGGAGAATTACATCCGTTTACTTTAAAACAAGGCGCACTTAAATTTATTCAAATTGCAAATAAAAATCCTTTCCAGTACACAATATGGGCTCCGACGGCTTATATGACTACAAATAATTTTTTGTACATGTTGACAGTACTTTTTATAAGTATACCAATGGCCGTTATGTATGACGGTCTATTGATCTTATTTAAAAAACAGCCAACGTAAGTAGTTTTATGTAGAGATTTAACTCGTTGACGGCGAATGGGACATTAGACTGGCATTTTTTGTCAACTTTCGCTTTTCCCAAGTGTCCGGGCAAATTTTTATTGTCCTAGGTCTAAAACTTATGTGGTACAAATTTAAGGTCAATCGGATTAAATTAACCCGTGGCGCCCGGCGGTCAAAGTTTTGGATTTTTGACAAATTTTAAAAAATTAAATTAAAAAAAAATATATTTTTTTTGCACATCATATTTGTTAATTTCGATGAAGCATGAATATCAAACAAATTTTAAAATCGCTCGATCGGTTTTCGAGATATTGCCATTATAAATTTGTAAAAAATGGCGTTTTTTTCCTACGTTCAAGAATTTTTTTTAAAAAAAGTATCAACATTTCATTCCGCCGGCCATTTTTTAGAGTTTGAGACAATCTTTCATTTAAATCAAATTTAAGCCAAATCCGATAATTTTAATCCGTGGCGCCCATCGATAAAAGTTTTTGCTTTTTAGAAACTTTTTACCAAAAACTGTAATCTTTGATCGCAGGGCGCCACGGGTTAAAATTATCGGATTTGGATCAAATTAGGCTTAAATGAAAGACTGTATTAAGCTCTATGAAAGGGTTAAAGTAAAGAAATTTTGAGACTTTTTTAAACAAATTTACTAAACGTAAAAAACCGCCTATTTTGCAATTTTTTTGACAAATTTTAAATAGCGATATCTCGAAAACCACTCGACCGATTTTATAAATTGTTTGATATTCGTATTCAGCATGCTTAAATTAATAAAAATAATGTATCGCGGGATATTTTATTTTTTTTATTTTTTTATTTTCAAAAATCCAAAATTTCGGTTGAAATTTTCCAAAAGTCCAAAACTTTGATCGAAGGGCGCCACGGGTTAAAATGATCGAATTTGGCTCAAAAAACTTTTTTTAAAAAAATAGCGATATCTCGAAAACTGATTTTAAAATGCTTTTGATTTTCGTGCTCAGCGCATCAAAATTAACAAATTTGATGTGTCGAAAGATATATTTTTTTTTATATTTTTTTTTTTTTTTAATTTTTCAAAAATCCAAAACTTTGACCGCCGGGCGCCACGGGTTAATTTAATTCGATTGACCTCAAATTGGTACCACACAAGTTTTAGGCCCAGTAGAATAAAAAAATGCCCGGACTTTGAAATCAGAGATAAAAAAAATTTGCCATACAGAAAAATGCCAGTCTAATGGGACATATGTCCCATTAGAGTGGCATTTTTTCTTCAACTGTTGATTTTCCTAAGTGTCCGGGCAAATTTTTATTCTAGTGGACCTAAAAAATATGTGGTACAAATTTGAGGTCAATCGGATTAAATTAACCCGTGGCGCCCGGCGGTCAAAGTTTTGGATTTTTGAAAAATTTTAGAAAACAAAAATATGTCTTGCGACACATCATACTAAAATCGGTTAAACCGTTTACGAGAAACCACTTTTTGAAATTTGCAAAAAATGGCTAAAAATGTGTTACCCTTGACCCTTTCAAAGAGCTTGCAATTTTAGTCTAGATTTACAATGTATTACTCCACTCTATCGCGCGGGGAACTTTATCTTTGTAAATAATGCTTTAACCATTTGACGACAAAAAAATCGCTGGAAATTTTTAAAATTTTATTGCGGGTTTATACTTGGAAATGCTGCATTTCAGAACTCGGCCAAACGGTTTTCGAGATATCAATATTTGAAATTTGCAAAAAATGGCGGTTTTTTCCTACGTTTCAGAATTTTTTTTAAAAAAGTCTCAACATTTTTTACCCTTGACTCTTTCAAAGAGCTTAACACAATCTTTCATTTAAAATTAATTTGAACCAAATCCAATCATTTTAACCCGTGGCGCCCTTCGATCAAAGTTTTGCTTTTTTTTACAAAATTTTCATCAAAATCTCTAAACATTGATCAAAGGGCGTCATGGGTTAAAATGGTCTGATTTTGCTCAAATTAAGTTGAAATGAAAGCTTGTCTCCAGCTCTATAAAATATTTAACGGAAATAAATTTTTTTAAAAAATTTCTTAAACGTAGGAAAAAAACGTAATGTTTTGACATATTTCAAATGGCGATAACTCAAAAACCGCTCGACCGATTCAAGATATTTTTTGATATTCGTATTCAGCATTCCATAATTAATAAAACTAATGAATCGCGAGATATTTTTTTTTTTTCGTTTTTATTTTTCAAAAATCTAAAATTTTGGTGGAAATTTTCTAAATACGCAAATCTTTGATCAAAGGGCGCCACGGGTTTAAATGCTTGGATTTGGCTCAAATTAATTTTGTATGATTGTGTCAAGCTCTTTGAAAGAGTCAAGGGTAAGAAATGTTGAGACTTTTTTTAAAAAAATTTCTAAAACGTAGGAAAAAACCGTAATTTTTTGCAAATTTCAAATAGCGATATCCGATAGCCGATTTTAAAAATTCTTTGATATTTGTGTTCAGTGCATCAAAATTAATAAACATGATGTATCGCATTTTATTTTTATTTCTAAAAATTTTCAAATATCCAAAACTTTGATCGCCGGGCGCCACGGGTTAATTTAATCCGATTGACCTTAAATTTGTACGACATAAGTTTTAGGTCTAAGAGAATAAAAATTTGCCCTGACGTTCAAAATCGGAAAAAAAACTTATTTGCCACACAAAAAAATGCCAGTCTAATGTCCCATGTCCCATATGTTCCTCGTATAAACAGTAACACTTTTAAATTTTGATAACACTTTAGTTCTGAAATGTAGCATTTCCGAGAATAAATCCGCAATAAAATTTTAAAAATTTCTAGCGATTTTTTTTTTGTCGTCAAACGGTTAAAGCTCTATTTACAAAGATAAAGTTCCCGCACGATAGAGTAGTATATTGTAAATCTAGACTAAAATCACAATATTTGAATGTGTCTGTCAAACAAAATTTTAAAATTTAATTTTTGTGGGATTGCACATTAGACCGGGTCGAAAAAAAAAGTTCCCACTGTGCGGGCTTTATTTTAAAGCTTACCTCGAAAAAGTTCCATAGCCAAAATATTAGATTTTTAGGTCGCGATTTGGTACCGCCGAAATCGTTTTTTGTTCATAGCTTTGTCATTTGATGTCCGATCGTTGTAAAAAAAAATTTGTTTGAAAGTCCTCAGCGAGTACTAAATTTGACCCATATCTGGTTTTGACCTCTGAGGTCATCTTCGTGTTATAAGTGTTAGTTTCTCAGCTTTCTACCCACCTAAATGATCTTTATTTTTCCATTAAATTATAGCATTAAATAATTCATGAAATTCTTCCCTTAGAAGTGCCCTCTTAAATTAATTAACAAAAAAGTTACATTCAATTTTAAATTTCCATAGAAAAAGATTTAAAACACTTGTTCGTATGTATTTAAATACAAACTAAAAAAATTAAATATAGTTTAAAGGCATAATAACAAGTGTTTTTTCAAATTTTCTTTATATTGTATATGAAAATCTTAAATCAAATGTAACTTTTTTGTTAATTAATTTAACAGGATACTTCCAAGGGAAGGATTTTATGATTTTCTTAGTGCTATAATTTAATGGAAAAATAAAAATCATTTAAGGGGGTAGAAAGCTGAGAAACTAACACTTATAACACGAAGATGACTTCAGAGGTCAAAACCAGATATGGGTCAAATTTAGTACTCGCTGAGGACTTTCTAACAATTTTTTTTTTACAACGATCGGACATCAAATGACAAAGCTATGAACAAAAAACGATTTCGGCGGTACCAAATCGCGACCTAAAAATCTAATATTTTGGCTATGGAACTTTTTCGAGGTAAGCTTTAAAATAAAGCCCGCACAGTGGGAACTTTTTTTTTCTCCTTTATGGTCGACCCAGTCTATTGCACATTATGGGGAACCCCCCTTTATAAAAATGCCAATCCCTCTAGAGTTAATGAAAAAAAAAAACTAAATTAAAATTAGGAGCTCGGATACAGAGGCCACCTTTCAAAAAATCACGATTTTTTAGTTTTCTCAAAAAATTAAAAAAAAAACTAAAAAGTATTTAACTTTTGAGTAGGTTTATTCTAGCTCGAGGTCATTATTTTCTTTACTAATTAAACTATGATATTCTCATAAAATAATCTTCAAACAATTTTTTTTTTGAAATTTGGACTCTAGGATCCTCTCGCGGAAATAGCATTCTTAAAAAAAAAATTTTTAAAAATTCCGCCTGCATGGGGAGGGGGGGGCGGATAGAGGGAAATAGGGCAAATTAGTACATTTTTTATCTTCTGAACAAATGATCCCAGAAACTTGAAGTTTGGACTCTAGAATCCTCTCGCGGAAATAAAATTTTGAAAAAAGTAATATTTTGAAAATTCAGCTTTTAAGTGGGGGGAGGGTGAAAATAGGGCAATTTAGAACATTTTGTATCTTTTGATCTAAAAGTCCTACAAACTTGAAGTTTTTAATGTAGGATCCCCTCGCGGAAATAAAATTTCTAAAAATGTACTTTTTTTTTAATTCCGGTTTTAAGGGGGCCAAAAGGGGGAAAAAAGGGCAATTTGGAAAATTTTGGACTGTGGGTTCAAGTTTTAGCCAGGGCTGGATTTTTTTTTAATTTTTTTTTTTTTGTTTTTTTATTTATTTTTATTTTTTTAATATATTTATTCAATAGTTTTATTTATTTTAATATTATTTTAATTATTAAAAAAAAAAAAAAATTAAAGGCATATTGATGACACTTTTTGATGACATGATGAAATGTGTCATCACTTGTTTTTTCAACTTAGATGACATGTTTCATATTATTGAAGAAAAGCTTCATCAATATGAAGAAATTTGTCATCAAAATTGATGACAGCAAGTGATGAAACCGTATCATCAATATGATGAAGCATTTTTCTTTGAGTGTAATGGTTCTGGAAACTTTAAATTCGGACTTTAGGATCCTCTAGCGGAATTAATATTCTGACCAAAGTATTTTTTTTTAATTCCACTTCTAAGGGGGAATTTGTATCTTCTTAACTAATGGTCCTAAAAACAAGAAATTTCGACACTAGTATCCTCTCGGGGAAAAAACATTTTTTTACTTAAATTTGTTTACTCAAAATATTTTTTACTTAAATTTTTTTTAAAGATTTGAAAAATGCATCCAAAAAAAGATTTTGCTTTTTTTGGATGCATTTGATTGCATCGGTATAAAAAAAGGACAATTTTTAGAGTCGAATGCTTTTTGAAACATAAAAATCAGATAAAAAATTTCGAAGATATCGCTCTTCGAAATTGAATAATTTTTAGATTTTTAAATTTTTTAAGAAAATTTAATTGCATACAAATCGCGATTTTGTGAAATTAAATTAAAAAAAAAAAAATGAAAATGGATAGGTTTGACGTTTGAGAAAATATGTTCAAAAATATTTTTGCAAATGTGTTCAAAAAAAAACTTAGATAAATTTGAAGACCCTTGGACAGATTTTATAAAATCTCTGCTACACTCAAAAAAAAAAAAAACTGTAATGTTAGCAAAAAAAGCTTGTAAACCTACAAGAAAATTTGCTGATTATGAACCCACAATTTTTTTGCTAAAGTTAGCAAAAATGTTTTGCCAATAATTAGTTAACTAAATTTTTTTTTTTTTTAACTTAGTTCATACACATTTGAGGACCCCATTGGGTTCGGACCCAATAGGTCCAGACCCCGATGGGCCTAGACCTAGTTGGGTTCCTTAAAAATCGTCATAGTTTTTGATCCAAAATTTGTGTCCGTTTCGCTCTACCTTGCTTAGTTTTTGAGATACGCGATTTTAGGGGATCACTGGGGTCTTGACAATTAAAAAACTCGATAACTTCAAAAATATTATATTTTATATTATCGGCAATATTTACCGAGATATGAGCATTTTAAAATTTTCGGGAATGCAAACTTTTTTGGATCCAAAGTTAGGGCCCATTAGGGTCCACACATGTGAAGAGGACCGGCAATACTATGGAGATTTTAAGAACCAAAAATGGCCTCCATTTTGCTCTATCTGGCTTAGTTTCCGAGATAGCGCCATTTTAAGTTTTCTGAAAATGAAAAAAAATTTACCATTTATTTTGCTAATATTAGCAAAAAATCTTGTAAAAATGTTGTCAACTCAATTTCAAATTTAGCAAAAGAAATTAGTTCAAAGTTTGTTTAAAATTGCTAATGTGCTAAATGAAGTTTACAAGAATTTTTTGCTAACAGCTAATCTCAACTAAAAATTTGCTAAAAGTTAGCTAACTAGCGTTAGCAAAAAAAAATTAGTAAATCTACAAACGTATTTTTTTGAGTGTAGAATTTTTAATACGTATATTAATCTCAATATTTTTTTCATTTAGAGTTTTCAAAATAACACGTAAAGTGGTGTATGCTTCCTATGCGGTAGAAAAGTTTTCAAGAAAGCATTTTCATTTTTACAACGATGGCATGTGGGATTTGCTAAACTATGTATCAGAAGATGAAATGTTTGTATTTTGTTTTCATATCAAGTAAAAACGGAAATAAAAAATGTGTAATTCTTTTTTTATTACAGGAAAATATTTGGATATGTCCTAGCTGAAAAGCTCAATTATCATTTGACTTATGAAAGTAAGCTGGCAAATATTAAATTCTTTCTGTTCCAAATCGAATTAATTCTCAAAAACATTTTTTTTTTCCTTACAGGCTTAGTATATGGAGTTAAAAAATACATATTTAAGGAACCAACTCAATCTACGCCAAATACTATCCAGCGTTTCAAAGTGTTGAATATTTTAGATAAAATTGTTAAATTATTATTATTTGTAGTCGTAATAAGATATTTATGGAGATTGGTAAACTAAATTGATATTTATAAAGTTATAAAAAAAAATGGTCGAATATATAAAAAGGTGATCTCAAATTTTAGTTACTTTTGTATTTACTGTTATTTAAAGTACTTAACCTTAAATCAAACAATAAACACATGTTTCAAAGTTCGAGACCCACAAGGGGTTCACTCTAAAAAAAGTTAGGAGCGCCATAAATTTCAAGTAGTAGTTTTTTTTAGGAAAATTTTATACAAAAATAAGCAAAAATAAGTAAGATCATATAGTCGGTCAAGACCGACCATATGATACCCTACAACCAGAATTTCCGAAAATGGGTCCCAAGTCCAAACGTGGACCAATTTGATTTAACTTTTATTAGATCTTTAGTAAGTGTAAAAACCACACAACAACCAAATTGGAGTGGAATTGCGTTATTTGTGTCACCAACCGATTTAACGAATATCGGGCGAAATTTGTATATGCACTCAAAATATTTTGTAGGCAAAAACAAATGAAAAACATATTTAAAACAAGTGATAAAACATTTGAAACCCATCCCAGTAATTATTCATTTGTTTTAACAAACATCAACATTTATTTTTTACTGTTAATAAAATTTTCTAAAATAAATAACATTGGACATTAAAAAATAACGCCACTTTCATTTTTTTTACCAGCAAATTCGAAAAAAATAATCTACGAAAACATTAAAAATGAATGATTTTTGTGTTATTTTTTATCAACAAATTAAAAAAAACATGTAAAAAAGTTAAATTCGGCCTTGCCGAATGTAGTGATACCTTCCAGAATTTCAAAAAGATTATTGCAAAAAACTTTATTTAAAAAAAATTTTGAAAAAAAAAATTCCGCGAAAAAAAATTTTGGTAAAAAAAAATTCGCGATTTTTTTCTTTTTTTAAAAAAAATATGTTCAATTATGTTCACATATGTCAACCAGAAGCCGAATGAAAGCATTTTGTATTTTTAGGTTATGTTGAATGTACTGAAATTTTTGAGGTGTGCTTACATTTTCGTTCATAACTTTTGAACCGCTGAACCGATATCGCTCAAATGCAATACCAAACTTTTCGGGAGAACTTCCAATAAATATGTTAAGTTTCAGTCATCTCTGTGCAATATTTTGTCCGTGAGAGCATTTTCCACAGACAGACAGACAGACGGACATTGCTAGAATGTCTTAAAATCGATCGGGCATCATGAATACATATACTTTATGGGGTCCCAGACCGATATTTCGATGAGTTACAAACGGAATGACAAACTTATATATACCCTCTATCACTAAGTGGAGGGTATAAAAATTACCTACGAAAACATTAAAAATTAATTATTTTGTAGGTTATTTTTACAATTTTTCTATTGAATTTTATTTTTAAAAATTTTTAATAAAATTTTTGGGGAATCGATCCCGCAATCAACTACATTCTAGCCAGACACTCTACCCATCGAAATTTTGTCTACAAAAAAATAACCAACACAATTAGGTAGAAACTAATGACTTCTCTTTAAAAAATGCCAACAATTTAAAAAAAAAATAACGTACACAAATCATTAAAAATTAAGGAAGAATCACTTATTTTTACTTACAGAACAAAAATAAATGACTTTAAAAATTGAATGCTAATGAAAGTCTTTATTTTTTATGTTGTTATTTTTGAAACAAGAACAGAAATAGTCATTTAAAAAAACTGAAAATTGAAAAAAAAAAATTTCTTTTAAAAATTACAAAACGTAATACTTTTTAAATAAACTACAAACAGTTAATGACACAATTTTTTTGAGTGTGGGGACTATGTCCAAAAATGGTCAAATTATGTTAAGATTTGATTAGGTTACAAAGTACAGTTTAATACATACAAACAAAATTTTAATTGAATATTTCCCATTTTTAGGAATTTTAAGGGAATTATGTGAATATCGGGAGGGTAGTTTGTATGGGGACTACAAGAAGGACTGGCCCGATTCCTTGGAATGATGATTCGTACATACAAAATTAGATCACCTGTTAAATTTCAATACGACATCTATTATAATACGGTTATTAGAGTTATTTAAGTCAAACTCAAAGTGGGCGTTTGTATGGGGGCTAGTTCTTAACACGGACCGATTTTTTCCAATTGCAATAGTCTTCGTCCTTTGGCCAAAATAGGCGTAGGTTTCAAATTTCAAGTCAATTGGTCGAAGATTGCGACCTGTATCGTGCTTAAACCGTTAGATAGTCAGACGGACGGACATCGCTAAATCGACTCAAAAGGTAATTTTGAGTCGATCGGTATGCTTGAAGGTAGGTCTAGGACCAACATTTCGGTTAGCTACAAACATCAGCACAAACTCAATACACCACTATGTGGTACAGGGTATACAAATTATAGTTGGTTAAGACAAAACCGCATAATAACCTACACCAGTGTTTCCCGGAAAATGGGTCTTAAGTCCAAACATGAACCGATTGGATCTTTCCTTTGGAAAATCTTTAATAAGTGTAGAAAACACTCACAAACCAAATTTTAGTGAAATAGAATTCTATTTGTTGCCAATAAACCGCTTTAAACGGATATCTGACGAAATTTCCATATGGGGCCTAATTCTAAAAATGGTCTAATTATAATCAGATTTGATTAGATTAATGAACTACGCGTTAAGCACACACAAAAACATTTTAATAAAATATTTTCTATTTTCATAAAATTTAAGAGATTTATGTGAATATCGGAAGGGTGGTTTGTATGGGGCCTACAAGAAGAACTGGTCCGATTCCTTTAAAATTTGGAATGGTAATTTGTGAATACAACACGTTCAGCTGTCACATTTCGAATGTAACATCTATTAGAATACGGTTAAGTGCGTATGATACTTGATTTTTTCAAGCTACTTGTTGCTGCATTTATTAGGGTTTTTCTATAAAAATTTCGATAACTTCAACCAAAAATTTTGAATTTATCGAAATTCCCATAGAAAAACCCTAATAAATGCAGCAACAAGCAACTTGAAAAAAGCAAGTATCATAAAGGCTTAAATTTGCAACTAAAGTTCTGGTAATAAATTTTATAAAAAATGTATCACCAGATTTGGCTATTTCTACTTCATCTCACTTACAAGGGAAGTCTCCCTGGTGTCACCCTCCGATCTTCATGAAATTTGGATATAATTTGGATATGTTGTTAAGAACGAAAATTAATTCGACACGTATTTTTTTTTAGCGGCCCAAACTCATTTTAAGGGGGGTCGATTCGTATGGGGGGAAATTGACCTTTTTTAGTATTTTACGATTTACGCTTATTTAAACAAAATTAATATAGGCATGTGTGGTATCACATTAAAGGTATTAAAAATACCTATCTAGTGGTGCTAACAACGGGCCAAAGAAAATAATATTTTTCGACTTATTAACAAAAATGTCCTAAAATTTTGGTATTTTACTCAATATGACGAAAAGTTGTGCATGTTTGGACACGTTCTTAGCACACGTAGATAGGTTTTCCAAAGACCTTTCATTTGGTGTGTAACATGACTAGGTTTACTTGCATAATATAGGAGATAAACGAAAAAAACTTAAAAATGGCCCCCTCCTTTTTACCCCCTAAATATGAATTTGGGCCACTAAAAAAAATATGTGTCCCTTTATTTTTTCTGCTCTACAAAATAAAACCAATTCCATAAAGATCCGCTGGTGACACTAGGCCGACTTCCCTTGTTAGTTTAGAAATAAATTGCAATTAATGTTTAAAAAACAAAACGTTCAAAAATAGATTTTTTGGCGATCACTAGATCTGGAAATTTTCACTCTGTCGCCTTTCATCACATTTAGTTCAGGAATAAATTGCAATTAATGTTTAATAAAAAGTTTTTGGTCATCACCAGATCTGGAAATTTTTGCTCTATCGACTTTAGTTAAGAAAAAAATTGCAATAAAAGGTTTTTGATACAAAAATAGATTGTTGGTGCTGCTTTTCACTCTATCAACTTAAGTCAAAGTTTTCATACGAAAATAAATTTTTTATGGTAATCACCAAATTTGGTCATATTTGCTGTATCACATTTAGCTATGTGTGACACGTTAAGGTAAGAAATAAATGGCAATAAAAAATTTTTAGAAAATTTTTCCAAAAAATAGTAAATTTGTAAAACGCAACACGCTCAATCTCAATACAAATTATTGTAACAAAAACAATTTATACAGGAATTTTAACAACTCGGCGCGTTGCGTTTTACAAAATATGGGGGTTAAGTATAAATTTAAATTAAACAAATAATTCTGGTTAATAGTTTGTCTGCTTTTGCTCTATCGCCCTTAATTGGGAAATAGATTGCAATTAAAGTTTTTTTTTAGAACAATTTCATACAAATTTAAACTCTGATCACCAGATTTTGATATTTTCGCTCTATACGGTTTGTTTGAGGTAGAGATGGGCGCGTGAGTGATTTTTGACTCACACTCACGACAGGAATTTTCGAATCACGCACACTCACTCATGAGCATATTTTTTTTACTCAAACTCACTCACAATCACGTGAGTAAATTTAATACACACTCACGAAACTCTTATTTATACAAAAAAAAAAAAAAAATTCAAAAAATAAAATTTAAAAAATCTTTCAAAATTTTCAGCAAAATTTAAAGTTCCTCGAAATTTTAAATTTTTTTTTGCTTTTTTCGAGACGAAAACTTAAGTTTAGCCAAATTTAACAATTTTTTTGTTGCTTTTTTATGAAGAGAGTATGAAGAGAAAATAAATCACGCAAACTCACGCAAAAAAATCGACTCACGCACACTCACTCACGCAAAAATCTTACTCACGCACACTTACTCACGCATTTTTTTTCTCCACTCACACTCACTCACAATCACGTGAGTAAAATTGAATTCAGTCACACTCACGCGTGATCACGCGTGAATCACGTGGATCACGCTCTAATCTGCTCATGTGCCCATCTCTAGTTTGAGGTATACATTTCAATTAAAGTTTTTGAAAATTGTTAATACATAAAGAGATTTAAAATACATAAAGGGATTTTTAATGGTAATCATCAGATTTGACTATTTTCATCACCTTTGGTTGAGCATTGCTCAATGAGCAATAAATTAAAATCAAAGTTTTTAAAGTTTGAAAAATTTCATAAAAATAAAATTGGTGATCGACAGAAAAAGTTTTTTCGTTCTATTGTCATTAGTTAAGGGAAAAAATTGCAATTCAATTTTTTTTTTTAGAAAAATTTTAAGGTCAAATTTAACTTTTTTACTTGTTTTTTTTTTTTTTTTTATAATTTTTATATAAAAACAAGTTATTTATGCTGTTTCTTTAGTGAAAAAAAATCATACAAACATTGGCGTTGGAAGAGCATTTTCTGGGGGGGGGGGCGTAATTTTTTTTA
This sequence comes from Pegoplata infirma, assembly GCA_963921195.1. Classification (NCBI taxonomy): domain Eukaryota; kingdom Metazoa; phylum Arthropoda; class Insecta; order Diptera; family Anthomyiidae; genus Pegoplata; species Pegoplata infirma. Next base: position 95,037,746 of record OY992538.1, on the reverse strand, counting down.
TATCAAAAAAATTTTTTAAAATATAAATCAGGACCTTTTTCTAAAACTTCAAAAAAAAAACGTGCATTCAAGTTTTGAGTTGTGGTGCCCAGAAAAGAATTCCTTCCAAAAGCAGTTTAAAAATTAATTTTTTTAATTTTGATTCTGAGAATTTTTTAGCAGTTGAGAACCTTTTCCCACAAATGTTTAGAACTGAAAAACTCTTTCGTTGTAAGCATGCGCGGGTACAAGGGGGGGGGGGGGGGGGGGAAAGGGGAAATTTCCCCCCCAGACCAAATTTCGAAAAGAAAAAAAGGAAAGAAAAGAAAAGAAAAAAAAGAAAAGGAAAGAAAAGAAAAGAAAAAGAAGAAAAAAACAAAGAAGGAAATTTTCTAAAAAAATTTCGAAGTCCAAAAATTTTTCATAGAAAAATATCTGTCAATCTTATTATGAATTTTGGCATAAAAAATTTACTTAGAATATGCTTTTTTTTTGTATAGAAAAATGTTACAGGATCTTAATTTGGTTTATCTAAAAAATGTTTGTCTTCTACACAGCAATAGAAAAAATATCTTAAAATCTTAAAAATGTTGATAGTCGAACTTGCATATGTAAATCTATTTTAAATTTTTTTTTCTAAAGAATAAACTTTTTCTAAAGAAATAATTCTCAGAATCTGAGACTTTTTTATGTGAAAAAGTTCTCAAAAATTATTTATAGGAATAAGCTCGCAGAAGAGTTTTTCTATGGGGAAAAAGTCTCAGAATTTCTGAATTTGAGACTTATTTTAAAGAAAAGGTCTCAGAATCTGAGTCTTTTTTTAAAAGAAAAAGGTCTCAAAGTCTGAGACTTGTTATTGTTGAAAAATAGTCTCAGAAGTTGAAACTTATTGAATTGGTAGAAGATCGCACAATCTGAGACTTTTTCAACGGGAAAAGGTCTTAGAATCTAAGTCTTTTCTATAGGAATAAGGTCTCAGAATCTCAGAAAAATATCTCAGAATCTCAGACTTTTTCTATAGGAAACAGGTCTCAGAATCTATAACCTTTCTATAGGAAAAAGGTCTTAAAGTCTGAGACGTATTCTATAAGAAAAATATTTCCGAATCTAGGACTTTTTCTTTAGGAAAGGGGCACAGAATCTCCGACTTTTTCTATCGAAAAAGTGTCTTAGAATCGGAAAAGATTTCAGAATCAGAAAAAGATCTAAGAATCTGTCACTTCTTCTTTAGAGAAAAAGTTCCAGAATTTTAAACTTTTTCTATAAAAGAAAAGCTTTCAGAATCTGAGACTTTTTCTTTTGGAAAAAGGTGTGAGAATCTGAGCCTTTTTCTATAGGAATAAGATCTCAGAATTTGAAACTTTTTCTTAAGGCAAAAGGTCTTAGAATCTGAGACTTTTTCTATTGGAAAAGGTAGAAGAATCTAAGACTTTTTCTATAGAAAAAGGTCCCAGAATCTAAAATTTTTTCAGTACGAAACAAATCTAATAATCAGAGACCTTTCTTAGGAAAAATGCCTCAATAATGCTTTAAAATATGAGACTTTTTCTACAGTAAAATGTCTCGGAATCTTAGACTTTTTCTGTGGAAAAAAATTCTTAGAATCTGAAAATTGTTCTATACGAAAAAAGTCTCAGGTTCTGAGACATTTTTCGTAAAGAAGAAGTCTTATATTCTGAGACATTTTCCCTATAAAAAAAAAATCACGAAAAATGTCTCAAAATCTGATATTTTCTATGTAGGAAGAATTTCTTCTATTAAAAAATTCTCAGATTTAGACTCTTCTTATTTATACGAAAAATATAGAATTTTCTTTTAAATTTCTTTTAAAAATCTCAAAATTTTTCTATACTTTCGTATCTAAGATTCGATAAGTCTAAGATTCTGAGACATTTTTCGTAAAGAAAAGTCTTATATTCTGAGACATTTTCCCTATAAAAAATTATTTTTCACGAAAAATATCTCAACATCTGATGTTTTCTATGTAGGGAGAATTTCTTCTATTAAAAACTTATCGTCGAAATACGAAAAATATACAATTTTTTTTAAAACAAATTAAAAAAAAAATTGATCTAAACGAAATATGATCATAAAAACCAAACCTTCGACAAAAACTAATAAATTTGATGATTTTATAGCTTGCCCATCACTTTTTTTTTTTGTAAAAAAAACGTATCCCTTTTTTTTGCTCGTCAACAAAGGTGAATTTATGATTTTTTTTTTTCGAAGTAAAAAAAATTTCCCCCCCCCCCCAAACCCAAAAGCAGTACCCGCCACTGGTTGTTAGTATAGATTTTACCTTTGCATAGTTTGAGTTTAAATTGAATGTGGTTCCTAAATAAAATCATTAGATTTTTATAATTTTCTACAACACAAATTCTGTGAAGTTTTTACTAGTGAAAAAAACATTAGGTTCAAATAACTTTTACCATTATACAACAATCAGATCTGAACACTTTTTTCGTTAAAAAAAATCGGACTAACACTATTTATACCCTACACCACACTGTGGTACAGGGTATAATGAGTTTGTGCTGATGTTTGTAACTACCCGAAATATTGGTCCTAGACCCACCTTTAAGTATACCGATCGACTCAGAATCACTTTTTGAGTCGATTTAGCGATGTCCGTCCGTCCGTCCGTCTGTCTGTCCATGTAAACGGTGTAAACACGATACAGGTCGCAAATTTTCAATAATCAATTGACTTGAAATTTGAAACTTAAGTCTCTCTTGGCCCAAGGACGAAGCCTATTGAAATTGGAAAAAATCGGTCCATATTTAGACCTAGCCCCCATACAAAGGTCCTCTTTAGTTTTGGCTCAAATGACTCTAATAACCGTATTGTAGAAGGTATCGCTTTGAAATTTGGATGGTAAACATGTTTTGTCTTCACATATCATCATTCCGAATTTCAAAGAAATCGTACCAGTTCTTCTTGTAGCCCCCATACAAACCACCTTCCCGATTTTCACATAAATGTCTCAAATTTCATGAAAATAGAAAATATTTAATTAAAATTTTGTTTGTGTATGTTAAACGCGTACTTAAATAACCTTATCAAACCTGATAATCATCGGACCAGTTTTGGACTCAGGCCCCTTGTGAAAATTTCGCCCGATATTCAGTTAAAGCGGTTTATTGTCAACAAATAGAAGCCTATTTCACTCAAATTTGATTTGTGAGTGTTTTCTTCACTTTTTAAAGGTTTTACAACATATAGATCTAATCGATCCATGGGACCCATTTTCCGGGAAACCTTGGTGTAGGGTATTATATGGTCGGTCTTGACCGACTATAATTTTCTTACTTGTTTTTAATGGGAAAAACTATTATGGCGTTTTCTTTTCTGGCAAAAAATGTAACATTTTGTAACATTTTTTTCATTCTTTGAATTTTTTGTGTTCTTTTCTAAAAAAAATGCACACTTTTGAAAAAATATTATGTTCTTTTCCCAAAATATTGCCTGCCCGTGATGTAAAAAATGCATATTTTCCACCCCGAAATCAAATGACGGGGTGAAAAACTGCCCTGATATTCTCTCATGTAGCAAAACTCAAATTAAGCGAACAAGTTAACTGGTGCTGTTGTGGTGCAGAGGATGTGTCGTGGCATGTGACACTGGAGGTCCGGGGTTCAAATCCCGGTATGGACAATTTTTTTTTTTTATTCTGGTATTTCTTTTTATTCAATTACATATTGTGCTCGATTCTCGAATACGACTTCACCATTCACCCAATTTTTAAAAATTTGATATTCTTTCGAATATTATGATTTTAAATTTTTTTTCTTGTAACAATAAAAGATCTAGTTAATATGTTTAATAATTACAAAAACAAATTTAAAAATCCTAAAACTCGAAAGAATATCAAATTTTTAAAAATTGGGTGAATGGTGAAGTCGTATTCGAGAATCGAGCACATTATTTCTTATTTAAAATGTTTTTTTTTTTTTAATTAATTTAATCATTTAAAAAAAATAAAAAATTTCATACTAAGGCTGGATTACTCAATGCTCCGTTATAAAATAACTCTCCGTTAAATTTAACTTTTTCATACAAATTTTGACATAAGGCTCCGTTAAATCGGCAGTTAGCAGCTAACTTTTCATTGAGCCCTAAATTTGTTAATTTTTTGGTATTTTTTTTTTTTTTTTAAAGTTTAAACAATTAAAAAAAAAAAATAATTTAACAGCAAAAAAAAATATGAGATGGCCATCGCCGAGATTCGAACCTGAGCTGCCGGCAATATAAGCGAAAAACACATCCATCGAACCACAAATCAGGGCAATTTCCGTACAAAACAGCATTTTTTGTGTTCTTTTCTGAGTGTAAAAAATGCAACATCGTTTTAGGGCCATGTCAACATTTTAAAAAGAAACATTTTAACAATGCACATTTAACACATTTACCACATTTAACATTTAGCACATTTAACATTGCACATAGATAGTTGATGCTAGATTTGACTATTTTTTGCTCAATCACCATTATAAAAAGAAAAAATTGCAATTAAGTTTTATAGAAACATTTTCTATTAACGTTTTTAAGAAAAATTAGCAATTTAAGTTTTGTTAGAAACATTTTTATAAAAAAATGGCTTTTTCCACTCCATCACATTTAGTCCAGAAATAAACTATTTTTTAAAAAACACTATTCTTAAAAAAAAATTGTACAAAAATTGATTTTTTGGGAATCATTAAATCTGGAAATCATCGCTCTATCACCTTTAGTTAACGAATAAATTGGAATTAAATGTTTTTATCAACTTTATTTAAAATCTTTTAGAAAAATTTCATACGAAAATAATTTTTTAGTGGTAATCATTAGTTTAGCTAGTTTCGATCTGAAACCTTTAGGTAAGAATAATTGGCAATTAAATTTTTTTAGAAAAATTTTATAAAACAGTTAAGGTATAAATTAAAATTAAAGAAAATAAATAAATAAAATTAAAGAAAATAGATTTTTAATTCTGGTTATCAATTTAGCTGTTTTCGCTCTATCCCCTTAAGTTAAGAAATAAATTGCAATTCAAGTTTTTTTTTTATACAAAAACAGATTTTTACGCTGATCACTAGACTTGGCTATTTTCGCTCTATTATCTAAAGACAAGATACTTCATCCGACAAAAAAAAGTCGTTCAACACGAACCGAATAACACGGTGTTACAAAAAAAGAATCAAACAGAAATACTGGAATGTGATACTTTTTTTTCCTGTAGGTGGTGTCGAGTACAACAAGACTCTGTCCTTGAAATTTGCGAAACACCTCCAAAATCTTGAGTTACGGGTAAAAAATCGGGTTTTCGTACTTTTTACACTTATAAGCCAGTAACTTTGTTGAAGAATATTAACCGATTTTAAATTTTTCGACGGTTTTAGAAAGAATAAACTAATATCTTTCGAAGATGTAAACATGATATTTAAGTATTTTCCAGCAAAATCAATTTAAAAACAAAAAATCCTTATTTTTAAAGTTTGGAGATGTTTTAACATATTTTTTTATTTGGGAACCGTACCATTTATAATTCATATTAAAAAAGTATATTTATTTGAGAGTAAACCACAACTTTGGTTTTTAAAATCGGTTAAAAATTGACTGACAATGAGTTATTAAACCTTTAATAAAAACAAAATTTTAGAATTATGCCTGCACAATGTTTTTCTACCATCCAACCATAATATGCGGGGTATACTCACTTTGTTATTCTGTGTCAAAATATCGGTTATTTGTTTTTATTAAAAGTTTAATAACTCGGTCAATTTTTACCGATTTTAAAAACCAAATTGAGTTTTCCTCACTAATAAATATACATACTTTTTTAATAAATTCATAAATGATACAGTTTCTTAACAAAAAAATGTGTAAAAACTAGGGATGTGCGATTAATCGATTAATTAATCATTTCGATTAATCGAAATCTTGATTAATCAGTTAATCGATTAATCATAAATTTTGATTAATCAAAATCATGATTAATCGAATAATTTAAATTTTGAATAATCAAAATTCATGATTAATTGATTAATCAGGAAGTTGAATATTCAAAATTTGAATAATTGAATATTTTGTTTTGTTTTTATATTTCAAACAGGGACCAAAAATAACCGTTATGATTTTATAAAAATCACGAAAAAAAATTTAAAAAAATGGTTAATTATTTAACAATAAATATATTAAGACACATTTTAGTTAAAAATTAACAAAAATTTTGCAAAGATGTCTTAAAATTCATTTTTATTTTTTTATTCATAATTTTCGGTTAATTTTTGGATTTTTATTTTGAACCTGAAAATAAAAGTTATTTGTTGAAATACACATAGCGGTTCTGGTTGGCACACCGACGATATGTGTATTCATTTCTAGATTTGAGCATGGTTAGAGGCATATTATTCATAGAATCTCCAGTCTTTCATGATAGATCTAAGTATGGAAAATTTGGTTGAATATATTGTTGGATTTTGGCATATCAAATTTCGCTCTGTTTATTAATTTATAAATTTTGTTTTAATTTTTAAATATTTTTTTCTTTGTTTGTCTTTGATTTTGTTTTGCCAACATTTTTTAAAAATTTAATAAAATTATTCGTTTTCGATTAATCAAAATTCAAATTAGTTGATTAATCATAGTTCTGATTAATCAGAAAGTATGATTAATCGATTAATTGATTAATCAGGATTTCGATTAATCGAAGTGATTAATTAATCGATTAATCGCACATCCCTAGTAAAAACATCTCCAATGTTACTTAAATATTATATTTCCATCTTCGGAAGGTCTCAGTTTCTTCTTTCTAAAACCATCGATAAATTCAAAATCGGTTGATATTTAACAAAGTTACTAGCTTATAAGTGTAAAAAGTTCGAAAACCGGTTTTTTACCCTAACTTAAGATTTTGGAGGTGTATCCAAGGTAGATTTATATAAGGTAATATTTTAGTGACGTAAATGAAAACAATTTTCTTTCAAAATCATTGTAGTCGGCAAAAACGACTTAAATGTTCAGTGCACACATTAACCAATTTAAACGCTTTTGAAGACTTTAAAATTTTAGAAAACAACTAAATTATAAAAAAAGTATTGGAATTCAAACGAAATTCTTTTATTTTCGACGACAAAAATTAAAAAAAGTTAAAATATTTTTAAGCATTAAAAGTGTAGTGTAAACTGAAGTCATTTATGCCGAACAAAATATTTTTATTTCGTTTTGAAAATTCGTAAATATTATTGTTTCCAAATTTGTCAAAAAACTTACTATGGAGGAAAAGTGAGGTTATTGGATCTTACCTTGTATAAATCTACCTTGGGTGTATCGCAAATTTCAAGAACAGGGTCGCCAGTTTTTTTTTGGATGCCATACCCAACTTAAAGTTTTTCATCCCCAAAAATCCCCAAAAAAAAATTTCTTAAAATTTACTACACGCAAAAAACACTTGCAACCCATCAAGTGCTTTTGAGTAATTTAGCCAATTTCTTAGAGCAAAAACTTGGTTAACTTACACACAAACACTTGGTGGGTTGTATTTTACACTAAAAAGTGTAAGCGTATTTTGCATGTTGAGTGATTAGAACATCATTTGAAATCGCCAATGGTTCGATAAGTATTATGATAAAATTAAAAAACCAACGGAAATGTTTTATCAACGGAAATGTTTTATCACCGATAGAGTATTTTATTGGTCCAAATTGGATAATTTCCACAATAGATTTAAAGGATACATGTACTACACTCAACCAAAAATCATTGTATTCCCAAAGAAAATCGCTGTAAATTCAACAGAAATCATTGTTGATTTTGGCCCTACAAATATTTATGTTGATTTCAATAAAAATTATTGTCAGTTTTTGTAAAAGTTGATCAACTCGTTTTTTTGTAAATCAACTCTTATTTTTTGTAAATTCAACTCATATTTTTGTTAATATAAGAAATTTTATTAATAAAAAAACTTGTTGTTATTTTTAAATATTCTTTAATTAAGCACAAATCACAATATTTTTGTATTATCGTCGGCTTTTTAAACTGCAATATTTGAAGATTTTCACAAAGATTTTCACACACACTTTATTCATGTTATGCACTCATAAGCCATTCTCCAGTTTTTTGATGATACCAAACAAAATCCTTAAAAAAAAAAAAACAAAAAAAGTTTTAATATAGTATGAATACATAAAGTAATCAATGTATTTTTTTACTTACCAAATATTTACAAATCAGATCCTATTTTTATTTAATTTTACAATATTAAATATTTTTATAAGAGATAAACACGATTCACATTGCAACCAACTCACTCGTCACTCGCTAATAATAAAAAAAAATGAACGAACAGGGTTGTTTTTTCCATTTTGATTTATCTATTGAATTCTGTATAAGCGTTGTAAAAAGTTAATTCAACTTTACTGATTAATCAACGATATCAACATTATTTTTTGTTGAATACGGCATTATTCTGTAAAACTTGATCTACAATGGGTTTACTAGTTTTTCTACTAAGATATTTCTATGAGTGTATAGAAAATGTATGAAAATCTACAATTTGGTTTAAAGAAAAAGAAAATCATGATATTAACGAGTGACGAGTGAGTTGGTACACAGAAAAAAAAATATTTAAGAAAATTTTAATAAACACGTTTATTAAAAATAAAAATATTTTTAATAAAATTTTTTATTGTATCAATAAAAAAATTTATTGAAATTAAAAAAAAACTATGTTCAACTCATTCCGTCGGCAAGTTTTGTTGTGTTTCTTTTTTTCACACATAGCAATTTCAAATAAAGTAATAACTTAAAAAAAACAAAAAATATTAACAAAAAAAAAAAAAAGTTGGGTCTGATGGGGATTCGAACCAACGACCCCCAAAAAAAGTAATAAGTTTATCCACCGCTTAGCGCATAACGCCAAAACAGTGTTATAGTTTTGTCGGCTAAATTCTGTCATCTACTTACAAGCAAGAACAAAATAGAAATAAAAACACAATTTGTTTGTGAATGCGTGTGTGTTTGTATAGTTGTGTGTTAAATATTTTTACTATTATAAGTTAGAGAATGAAAGTGATGCACTCAACTAAATTAGTCAGTATTTTTTTCTTTTGTTAATTTCAATTGAAAATTTTTTCTGTTACCATTACTGACAAAATTATGTGAGTGTTTCAGAATTCTTGTTTACTTTTATTTAAAACCAAATTGATTTTATGCGTTAAAACTTGTTGTCATGCTGTAGCTCAGTTAGTTAAACGGCCAGCATTCTAAACAGGAGGTATGCTGTTCAAAGCTCAATGGAAACAATAAATTGAGAAAAAGTAAGAAATAAAGAAAACAATTAAATAATAAAATAAAAATAAATAAAAAAAAAACAAATAAAAAAAAATAATTTTTTTTTCTTTAGTTCTAAAAAAAATATTAAAAAAAATATAAATCAATAAACTTTTTTATTGAATCTTGAAATTCGTTTATTGAAATTATTTTCAGCAAACGACTTACAAATGCGTTTATTGAATTCGTGAAAATCTTCACCGCGGCTTTTTTAGTTAATTTATTTATTGAATTCGTGAATTTTTTTATTGAAATTGAATTTTTTTTTTGTGTGTAGCAATTTGAAACGTGTTTGTCTCTTACACCTGGTCTAGATTAGCAACCAACAAAGCAACCATAAAGGGTGTTCAGTGTTACATTTGACGTTTACAAACGCCAAACTCGATAGTAAGCAATGGTTAGCAATTCCATATAGACACTCGATTGCTAGCAATCTATAGTAGAACAGGCGCTCTACCATCAATTGTATACCATCATTGTATACAACTGTCCGGATTAGCAATCACAGCCATTACTATCGATTGTGACGTATGATGGAAGTGATGATTGCTAATCTAGACCGGGTGTTATAACATGACACCACTACGATCCATGTTTTGACAGACACCCTAAAAAATTTTAGATTTTTCTTTATAAACTTCACATAATTCCTACGTTTGCGTTTTTTTTTTTGATGTTTTAATGTCCACGATTGATCAAAAATAAAGTAGAGTTCATTTTACCGATTTTAGCATTATTTTATGATTGAAGTATTTCAAAAACACTTGTTTATCTAAAATATTTCATCCCCAAAAAATCCCCGAAAAAATCAGTGTCATCCCCATGAAATCCCCTGATCCCCAAATCAAATTTTTCATCCCCAATTTCCAAAAAAAATCCCCAATTTGGGGACAAAACCCCTAAACTGGCAACACTGTACTCGACAACACCTACTAGAAAAAAGTATCGCATCCCAGGTATTTTTTTCTGTCACACAGTGTAATATACCTTTGACACTAGAGACTAATTGTATTAAAATTATATTTACAGTTCTTGATCCTGTTTCCTTTTAAAAAGACTTCAAAGTTTTGGAGGAGTTAATTTTTGTAAAATATTTTTTTAAATATTTGTACTCGGATGCCACTTTTGATAGCACATGAAAGAGGAGAACATCCGCTAAAATCTTCATTTTATTATTTTGACATATCAGAAAAAGGAGGTATAATGTCCTTTTAAATCTTATCTTTCAATATTATTTAAAACAAAAAATCGTTTAACACAATCTTTTGATAATGATTTTAAAAGACATTATTTACATCCTTTTTCCTGATAAGGCAAAATAAAATAATTAAAAAATTAGCGAAGATTTTCCTATTTTTTTTTTTTTGCCATAGTGGCATAGTAACGTTATAAGACAAGTGCAAGTATTTTACAAAAATGTGATCCTTTAAAACTTTGAAGTCCTTTTAAAAGGAAACAGGATCACGAAATGAAAAACTGTAAATGCAGTTTTACTGCATTTTATCTCTACTTTTAGACGTATATCCTCCGGTTCATGATTAACATTAGCTTTCGGACGGTACAATTTTTCCTCTTTCACCTTCAGTTAAGGAATATATAAATTTTAGAAAAATTTAGGACAAAAACAGATTTTTGATGGTGATTACCCTATTTTCTCTCAATTACCTTTTTTAGTAAAATTTCGGAAATAGAGTTTTGATGCTGCTGATCACCAGATTTAGATATTTCTCTTAATTGCCTTTTGTTAAACATATCGAATTTGAAGCCAAAGCCTATTCACTATATTCAATTAAATATCGCTAGATCGGACGAAAATAGTTATTTGAGAACACTGTTTTTAATCAGCTGCCTCACAGCTGGGACAGCAAAAATAAAAATTGTTTTGGTTTAGTTTTACGAAATTTCGCACAAGTTTTTGGATTTGTCTCATAAAACACAATGATTATATTTAAAAAACCTATACCTAGATTAATGCTTAAACACTGGCATTTAAAAAAGTCCGTATCAACATGGACACCATTAGCCACCGCCTTCAATTCGCCACCATATAAAAAAATCAATTTTACACGTAATGAAGCGGTGAGAACAGTGGATCATTTTTTTTTTTAATCATTCATTTTACTAATTTAATGCTTAATTTAGGGACTATTTTGTATGCCAGAACTACGGAACCATGACGGTTTTTTCTTGCTTAAGGATAATGTGGCCAATAAAACAGAAGAGCTTATACAAGAAGCCATATCGGATAAACGCCAACGAAAAATAGTAGAAGTATTTGATGAACTTTCCGATTCCTTATGTAAAGTAGCCGATTTATCGGAATTTATACGTATAGCTCATCCACAAAGTAGATATGCTCAGGCAGCCGAAGATGCCTGCATTAGCATAAGTGGTATAGTGGAAAATTTAAATACCCACAAAGAATTGTATATGGCTTTACGTAAGGTAGTGAAAGAAGGAGATTTTATGGACACTACGGATGTAGATAAGCATGTTGCCAAATTGTTTTTGTTTGATTTTGAACAATCGGGTATTCATTTAAAGGTAAGAGTATTATTAAAAACTGGACATAAATTTTTCTATAGCAAATTCCTGGAAATTTTTAGATTAAGCCTAGATTATACCGTCCTTTCCCTTTTCGAAAAAAATATTTAAATGCTTCACAATTACTTTGCAGGAAGATGAAAGAGAAAAGGTAGTACGTTTAAATGATTACATATTACAGTTAGGCCAAAAATTTATGCATGGTGCGGTTCAGCCTACCGCTTTTCCTAGAGGTCAGGTTCCTGAATCCATAAAAAATTATTTTCCTACTGAAGGTGATCATGTCTTAGTCTCTGGCCTCTATACCAATTCATCAAATCCTCAAGCTCGCGAGGCTGCCTATAGATTATTTTTATATCCTTCAGAAAGACAAGAGGAACTACTTAGCGATTTGTTAAAATGTCGTCATGCTTTAGCCAAAAACTGTGGTTTTGAGACATATGCTCATCGTGCTTTAAATTCTAGTACCGTAGAAAATCCGGAAATGGTAAAGGAGTTTATAGATGAATTAACACAAGAACTTAGACCACGAGCTGATGCAGATTTTCGTGTAATGGAGCAAATGAAACAAAAAGATAGTGGTAATACGAAAGCCTCGCTGGCAGCCTGGGATACTCCTTATTTTACTTCTCTGATGAAACGTAATGCTTTAAATGCTAGTGCCAATGAATTTTTACCCTACTTTAGTTTGGGTGGATGCATGCAAGGTTTGGATAACTTAATGCGTTCCCTTTATGGTATTACCCTGCAAAATACAGAAATGGAGCCGGGCGAGTCTTGGCATAATGACATCTATAAACTTTCTGTAGTTCATGAAAAAGAGGGTCTTCTTGGCTATATTTATTGTGATTTCTTCGAACGTAATGGCAAACCTAATCAAGATTGTCATTTTACCATACAAGGTGGAAAACGTTTAACTGATGGTTCTTATCAATTACCTATAGTTGTGGTAATGCTTAATTTATCTCAACCACGATGGACTGGGCCAACTTTATTATCTCCCTCTAGAGTTGATAATCTATTCCATGAAATGGGTCATGCAATGCATTCAATGTTGGCGCGCACCGAGTATCAACATGTTACGGGAACTAGATGTTCAACAGATTTTGCTGAAGTTCCCTCGGTGTTAATGGAATACTTTGCCAGTGATCCTAGGGTTTTACGTACATTTGCTAAGCATTTTCAAACTCATAAACCAATGTCTGAGGATATGTTACAAAGATTGTGCGCTTCGAAAAATCTATTTTCTGCTAGTGAAACACAGTTGCAGGTGTTTTACTCAGCTTTGGATCAAATTTATCATGGTGATCCACAGAGACAAGGAACCAATACAACAGAGACATTACAGAAAGTACAAAGAGATTACTATAGTTTACCTTATGTAGAGAATACGGTAAGTATAATTTATTGAAAACAAAAATTGTGTTATATTCTTTTCCTTTTATGCCCTACACAAGTACAGTGCTGACGTTTGTAACTATGTACCTGAAATATTGGTCCAATGGCTATCTTAAATTAACCAATCACTTTTTGATTCGAAATTTTAGCGTGTTTTTGCCAAAGGACGAAAAAAGCAGTTCATGTTTAGACCTAGCCACCAAACAAACGTCCCTTTAAAATTTGGATCGAATGGCTTTAACAACCGTACTGTAACACCGTCCGACAAAAAGAAACAGGATCCGGAAAATATTTGTACTTCTCCTAGGATTACACTATTGATGGCAAATGAAAAAAGGGGATCTCGGCTAATATTTAAATTTTTTTTGTCATATCAGGCAAAAAGTATGTGAATAATGTCCTTTAAAAACTTTACCCTTTACAAATAAAAACAAAACTTAAAAAAAAAAAAACTAGTTAAGGACCTTCATAAAAGACACTTGAGTATAGGGTTACACTCACTTTGTCATTTCGCGTGTAACACATCGAAATATCGGTCGGAAACCCCATAATGTAAATTATTGATCCCCCAGCAAAAAAAGAGCTTACCATTCACTACAAAATTCACCACAACTTATGAACCAGATGTACTTCTTCTTCAGCTGAAACACTGATGAATTTTATATGGGCGTGACACACAATATCACTAGTGTTTAGTATGTACATATATATTAACAACTTTATCACAACTTCTGAAGTAGTGATCGGGATGTTAATATAACTTGACCTTTTGGAAGTGCTTTTTTCATCACTTCTTTAGAAGTATATATTTCTTGGCATTTTGGATGTGATTATATAATTTTTATATGGTGATTTAGAAGTGATTTTTTCATCACTTCTTGATAAGTACATATTTCATGACTTTTTGGGATTGATTTTAAGATTTTTTTTTTTTAGTATTTACACTAATAATAATCAAAACGATATTTTTAACAATGTTTAATATTTATTATGTAATATTTAGACTTGAAATGGTTAAGATCGATGTTTTTAATAATTTAGTTTAATTATTAATTAAATGTGGATGTATAAATTTTTCTAATAGTTTTTCATGCGCTTAATCCGAATCTGGCCTTAGAAGTGATTTATCTTATTTTGAGATATTTAGATTTTCGATTGACAGTACTGCATAAACTCAGATATTCGCAATGTTCGGGACCTTATAAAACCGAGAATTATTTTATGATGTATAATTAGTTCAGCACATCTAAAAATACTTCACTTATTCTTCAAATTACTTTTGCAATCCTTAAGATATCTTTTTTCATTACGGAGATATCGACCGATAAAATTATTGCAATTTCGGCCCTAAAAAATAAAAGAAAACAAATTTGAAAACCAACCAATTTGTCTTGTTGATATATAATAGTACCGAATTCGAAACTCTATTAGAGGTGCATCTAAGCCCGGCATCAATTTGGGTATCAATTTTATGGTAAATTTTCAGGGTGCCATACAAAAAATCTTTATTTGGGCTAACATTATAGAGCTTCGCCATATCGGATAAAGATTTATTTTAAATAAAATAAATAAAATTATTAAAAGTACATAGAGTTCTTAGTTTTATATTCAATTAAAATTTTTATTATTCGGTTAACCGAATAATTCAAATTTATTCGATTATTAACCGATTAAATCTCAACCCCGCACTCAGAAAATTATGTAAGTTAAGTTAGTTGTTTGATATTTTTCATACAAAAGCAACTGACTTTGTAGTTGAAAACAACTAACTACTGTAAAATATACAAATAACTAACATGTAGTAACTTACATAATTTTCTGAGTGTACTACATGTTAAATATTTGTATATTTTACAGTAGTTAGTTGTTTTCAACTACAAAGTCAGTTGTTTTTGTATGAAAAATATCAAACAACTATTTCTGTTAGTTATTTTAAGTCGTTTTTTTGAACAACTAACAAAAAAGTACTGTGATGTAGTAACAGTTATTTAAAGTAGTTAATTTTATTTATTTTATCTCTGAAAAGTTTTAAAGTTTTTTTCCAAAAAAAAAAAAATTTCGTTATTTTTATTTTTCACAACTTTTTTTTTAAAAAAAAACTTGGAAAAAATTTGGTCTTCAATTTTTTTTCTGAAAAATATTTTGAAAAAAAAAATTATATATTGATTTTTTTATTTTTACTACATTTTAGTTGTTTTGACTACAAATGTAAGTAGTTTTTACTACATAGTCAGTTGTTTTTTGTCAGTTAAAATAACTAACATTGTTAGTTGATTTAACTGAAAAAGTAGTTGACCCCAAAACAACTTACAAAGTAGTTATTTTAACTGACATTTTCAGTTGATATTACTAACATAATTTTTTAAGTGCGATTAATTATTTGCCCGATTAGCCGATTAAACCAAAACCTCGATTAATTGAATACCCTAATGTTTAGAAGAGTTTTTATACCTTTCTACAGCGATACCAACTTAGTCATTTTGTGGCTATAATTCAGCCCTTTTTTTAAAGGCTACCACCTTTTTTTGGCTATCTTTTTTAGCCCTTTAAGCACTTTTTAAGTCATTTGATTTTTACCATAATCTGGAAACTTTTTATTGTTTTTTTTGTACATAATTTACAAAACAACTCCAAAAATTATAAAAAAAAAATGTTTTTATACATGTATTTAAAAAAAAACATCCAATAAATAAAATGAAGAGATAAAAAAAAGTAATTCTCTCATTTTAAATCAGATATCGTATATTTTTAGAAGAGTTTTATACCTTTAAACGGCAATACCAACTTAGCTCTTTTTTGGTTATATTTAACCCTTGTCTTTTTTAAGGGCTATCAGTTTTTTTGTTATCTTTTTAGCACTTCTTGAGTCATTTGGTAATTTTAACAAAAATCTGGAAACTGTATTTTTTTATAACATAATTTACATAACAAATTCGCTTTTGCGGCATATCAAGTTAATTCATTTATAAAATTTAACTTTTTATTAAATCAGATAAAATTATAAAAAAAAAATATTCAACAAAACAAATCCAATACTTAAGTGCCACAAATTTGTACTTTTCAATTGCATTTGTAAGCACATATGAAAATGGTACTTCTAAATCATTGAGGAAAGAACTGGTAAAAGTTGTTATTATTGGCATTTTTTTAGCAGTTTTGGAAGTGCTTATAAAAGTACTTCTTATGGAATATGAAGATCGGCACATATAGCTACTATGTATGTAGTGAATCACTTATTCTTTTTGCACCACTTCGATTTTTTTTTGCTGGGCCATTATAGATTCTAACGGCCGTATTCAAAATGAAAAACGAATGCCTAACATCAGAGTTGGGCCCGAATCATTGATTTTTTTTTAGGGATGTCGCGAATAGTGTATTCGGCATTTTACCGAATATTTACTATTCGGTATTCGGTTGGAACCGAATACGAATATTTGCCGAATAATTTAATTATTCATACGCCTGTATTTTACCTATCTAAAATATTAAAAAAAAGTACCAGACTAAAAGACAACATCGCTGTTGTTGACACTATTTTTTTTTGGTACCTTAACAATTCGAAATTTAATCAAGTGCTCAAGTTTGGCGCTATGAAATAGCCCCCAAACGAAAAAATGAAATAACACCCAAAAAAAATACGAAAAAAATTTTGGGGTTTATTTCATTTTTTTGGGGGATTATTTCATATTTTTTTGGGGTCTATTTCATTATGAAATAACACCTAAATGAAATAATCCCTAAGATTTTTTATTTTGGGGGTTGTTTCATTTTATTTCTATTTTAGGCGCTATTTCATTTTATAGGACTTATTTTAGGCTGTCATAAAATGATAGGTCTAAAAATGTAACTTCTGCCAAAACAAAATTGTCAAAAAATCCAAAATATTTTTTTGGGCGAAATGTCGAAATTACGACTTCTATGCTTTGTTTTTTGTAATAAAGGTTTTCTGCGTAGCCGACCTTCGGCCGGGCTTAGGGATTACAAAATCCATGCATTAAACCCACCTTCTCTGCAAACCAAAGCTATTTTGGTAATCAGGCATTTTTGAGGCATAACAAATTTGATAGCGTAAAGGCCTGCTACCCTAGAATACTTTCTTTTGCGGAGAGGGTGGGTTTAAAGCGTGGATTTTGTAATTCATAAGCCCGGCCGAAGGCCGTCTACGCATAAAAACTTTAAAATATTAGGTGTGTTCCAGAACTTTCCGGGTAAAGTTCGGTAAAATGAGAGAAAATCAAAAAACCTCTCACGATACCACAAAAATGCACAAAAGTACGGGAACGCTAAAAACCACATTTCAAGCCCAAAATAATAGAAAAAGTAAACAAACCAATAACGCTAAAATATTTTCGTAAGAAAAATTACTTTAAACAAGAAAACAAATTGTAAAAGCTTATTTTAATAACAAATTATCTTTTTTTGTATTGAAATAACACATTTCCTTGGTTTAGTTCTTTATTTTATTTAAATTTCCAATTTAGCTTCACAAAAAAAATCAGCTGTTTTTTCAACATCTGACTGTTACCAATTTACCCGAAAAAAAAGTGCGGGTAAGTTCGGTAAAATGAGAAAGCAATTTATTCTCTCAAAAACTCTCTCATTTACCCAATTTTTGCGTACGGGAACGCTTTTCGGGCTGGTTTGGGTACCCGCGGGCACCCGCGGTAACGTTCTGGAACACACCTATTGTGTTAAAAAAAAAAACAATATTGATAAGTTTTATGATTATTTTTTTGGGTGCTCTGACATTTTATAAATTCAACATTTCCAAAATTTGAGGATTTTTTCATTTTATGCTTGGGTGTTTTTTCATTTTATTTGGGAGTTATTTCATTTTTTACTCTTGGATCTTATTTAATTTTTTTTGGGTGTTATTTCATTGGGGGCTTTTTCATTTCTTGTTTGGGTGTTATTTCATTTGGGGGCTATTTCGTAGCGCCCTCAAGTTTTTTTGTATAAAAAACAAACTGAAATGACCACAAAAAAGAATCAAACGTTAATAAAAGTGTTTTTTTAACTAATTTAAATTTTTCCGAATATTCGGCAAACTGTTAACGAATATTTATTTAACCGAATATTTAAAAAACATGCCGAATATGCCGAATACCGAATAGTGACGAATATTCGCGACATCCCTAATTTTTTTATATAAAACGCTCAATAAAATCGATTTCATTGAATCATTATTCCATACAAATTTCTATCCATGCCCAACTATGCCTAACATGGAGTATCTAACTTTTTTTATTCACAATTTTCAATAAGGGAAAGTAATGTTCTTCATGAAAGTCAACCATTTTATCATTATAATAATGAAAAAAATAATATAACATCGATTAAAGTTTCATAATCTACTTGGTATAAAAAAGATAGACACCCGATGTTACACTCGTTTATTTTGAATACGGCCGTAAGACATTCTATAAATGTCTGTCTGTCTGTTGAAAGCACGATGCAGTTCAAAAAAGAGCTACCCTGCTGAAGTTAGGCATGAATATAGCAAATGGCCATAAGAGCAACAATTATAATAAATCAATCCTCAAACATTTATCGCGAGGGGGAAGGTGTCCCACAACGCCTACCGACCACACCGCAGATAATACGTGCTTAATAATAGTTAATTAATTAATATTTTCTTTATCCTTTCCAGGCTTGGCAATTACGATTTTCTCATTTAGTTGGCTATGGTGCAAAATACTACTCATATTTAATTTCAAAAACTATTGCTTCTTGGATTTGGCAAAGCTACTTTGAAAAGAATCCATTTAATCGTGAAGCTGGTGAAAAATATCGTCAAGAAGTTTTGGCACATGGCGGTGGTGTACCTTCCCGTCAGCTGGTGGCTAACTTCCTTCAACGTGATCTCACACCACAAAATTTGGCACATAGTTTAATTCATGAAATTGATGTTAATAATGAAAAAATTAAAGATATGCTTACTCTAAATAAGTAGTAACCTCCCGTAAAACGTATAAGCATTACGAAATGAGTGTCGTTTATTTTAGTTAAATTTTTATTGTTAACATTTTTAATAAAAATGTTTTGTATTTTTTAAAACAAAACAAACATGTTTCATACTTAAACTTAATGTATATTAATTTAACGTAAAAGCTTTAATGGTGAATGGCGGGCATTATTTCAACTCCAACAAATTCTTTGGCTATTCTTACTCCCAAAAAGAAAATACCAAAACTTTTAACCAACGACCTAGAAAGAACACACACAGGCGAAAAATGAGGTTAATTTGTATATTTTTAGTGTAATATGTTAACTAACCATTGAAATTCATTATGATAAATGCCTTTGAAGAAATTAACAGCAACATTACCTTTTTGCACCATTTTTATGTAATATTAATTTTTTAATTGTCTTTTTATGGAAGGGAATTACGAAAATATACTATTTCCAAAATTTCTAAATAGAAGTGAACAACATATGACTTAATTCGTTATAAGAGACAAAGTGGGATGAAACAATATAACAGTTGTATGGATAGAATAGAAGCAGGCTTCTCATGTTCACTTTTTGGGTGCTAGATTTATCACATTCTTTAGCAAATTAGCACCTTAATTTTAGAAAATGGAGCAATATTACCAATAAACCGCTTTAAATGAATATCGGGTGAAATTTAGATATGGGGCCTAAGTCCAAAAATGGTCTAATTACAATCAGATTTGATTAGGTTATTAAAGTATGCGTTAAACACACACAAACATAATTTGAATAAAATATTTTCTATTTTCATGAAATTGGAGAGATTTGTGTGAACATCGGGAAGGTGGTTTGTATGGGGGCTACAAGAAAAACTGGTCCGATCTCTTTAAAATTTGGAATGGTGATTATTGAATACAAAACGCGATTACCTGCCAAATATATCTATTATAATACGGGTATTAGAGTCATTTGTGCCTAAAAAAAAAACGGACCATTGTATGGGGGCTAGGTCTAAATCTGGATCGATTTCTCCCAATTTCAATAGACTTTTCCTTTGGCCAAACGAAGCTTCAGATTCAAATTTCAGCCAAATCGATTGATAATTGCGACCTGTATCGTGTATACAACGTTTAGATCGACGGACTGACTGACAGACGGACGGACATCGCTAGAATGACTTAAGAAGTTATTCTGAGTCGATCGGTATACTTGAAAGTGGATCTAGGACCAATATTTCGGGTAGTTACAAACATTAGCTCAAAGTCATTATACCCTGTACCACAGAGTGGTGTAGGGTATAAAATAAGCTAAAGCCATCATATTTACACTGCGCAACTTAATTCCCGAGGTCTGTAAAAATAGTCTGATTCTAATAAAAAATTGGAATGGTGATTTAAGTATTTTGGGCGTCTGCTATTTGCTGTAATCATAGGGGTGAAACGAACAAGTTTCGCATATGTGTATATATTAGTGACGGCACGCGCGTGTAACTTTTGACGTTTCATACAAAACGTAAACAAACAACGAAAATACAGATGCAAAAACTCACACGTACAGGCACACGTAATCTACACGCAAAAAAAAACTTGTGTCGGAGTGAGCAAAAATCTGGCATAATTTTACCAAAAATATGCTAAAACTACAACCGACGAAGTAGTTTTCGTAATTTAGCCAAAACACTTATGTAAAAAATTTTGAAGAAAATGCTAATGCTATTTAAGCAAAAACTTGGTAAAATATACCAAAAGAAATATGGTGAAATATACCAAAATTATTTGAAAAGCTGACTAAAAATAATGCTAAAAATTTCCACATTTATGCTAAAATAAATTTTCAATAAATTTTTGTAAAAATTTGTATATTTGTTGAATTTAAAATTTTCACAGAATAAATCCATATTAATATAATAAATGTTGTGTAGGATTTAATTTTCCACCGACCAACTGACCCTTTTTGTACAATTTTCTCGAGTGACTGCTGCCTACGCTTCTTCTTGAAGTAAAGGATCCGCTATAGCTTCACGAATTTATTTAAAAGCATCCTGTAAAAATAGAAAATTATTACAAAACATAAATTTTTAATTTAAAAAATTGGTTAACCCCATTGGTCTCTTGGTAAGGAGGAACACTTACTTTGTCATTCCATTTGTAACCCATCAAAACAGGTATGGACTCCCTTGGCTTTGGGTTTTTAGGTTTTAATTTTATAACTAAAGGCAGGATTGGTGTCCACGCTCTTTATTGTAGTGAAGGATTCTCCATAGCTTCAAAAATTTATTTAGCAGTACCCTGTAAAAATATAAAATTATTACCAAACACTAATTTTTAACTAAAAATCTATTAAACCATATTGGTGTCTTCGGAATGCGGGTATACTCACTTTATCATTCCATTTGTTATTCATCGAAACATACGTCTGGGACTCCATTGGTTTTTCTTATTGAATGGTGTTTTAAGTGATGAAAGCAAAATTAACTTTAACATTCTTTTATCTTACATTTATTTATCTTTTAGAAAACTAATTATTTGTTTTTATTTATGTATTAATTTATTTTTATTTTATATATCAATTTCCTTTTTACGTTTTTATAACACAGAAAATAAACGAACAACGCACGCACAAAAAAATACAAAATGAAAATGGCGGTCTGTATTTGTTTTGTTTTTTTGTTGTTTTCTTTCGATAAATTTTTGTGCAGGTAATTTGCGTTATTGAGCAAGCTACTTGGTTGGAGACGAAGCAGCGAGTGTTGCAGGGATTCTTGAAGCGCAATATAGCTTATTCTATTGAAACTAGCCTTAGCCTCTCAGAATTCAGTGACCGACCATCCGTGGTGAAGAGCCACAACCTGCAGGAGGTGTCTCTGCTATTTAACAGAAGATGGCGGATCTAGAGCGGACACTCAATAAAAACCTGTAATTCCGGGTGTAATTCGTACCGTGCCCATGGAATGAATGGCACTACATTAACGTGTCTGTGAACGGTGACCTCCATTTCTTGGCGAAATTTGGTTGTAATTAGCTGGCTGGTAGCAAAGGGCTCTGCTATCTAGCTTCATTTATTTTAATCCCTACATTTTTATACTTACAGATATGGATTCAAGCAACCAATTAATTATGAAAAACAATAATGAGCAAGAGCAGGTCGACGTAGACCTTTTTATGGATACCCAAGAGATACCGTGTCTCACCATTTCCGAAGAAGAAATGGATGCAGTTCAGCAGACAGAGGCCATCAATAGGTCTAATGTGGCTGAACAATGCATCCCAACGGACGAAGAGGATGAGTTATTGAGCTCCCAGCCTAAACCAACCGAAGCTGAAGATGAACCAGGTGTGCAGACAAACCCCGTGTCTGACAGGGTTAAGCTCTCCGGTGCTGCCCGAATACGCCTGAGGAAGTATCTGAACGAAGGCATCGACATCGATACGGCTCGCAGGCTTTGCCAGAAGCCGATGCGTGAAGCCCGCAATGAGGTGCGTGACCTTCTGTCACAACGTAAGAGGGCGAGGTCGGATGGATCTACTCCACCGGAAATAAAACGTCCATCTAAATGGGCCGCAGAAACACAAGCTGATGGTACACCGCGCAAGGTAGCAAAAGTCAACCAAGCTAAGCCGGCGCCAGCGACATCAACTTCGCAAATGCCATCAAAGCAGAAGAAGGCGGCACCCTCGTACAAGGAAGCAGTAGCGACCACCAAGATTGGAGTCATCCCACCGGATTTTCCAAACACGAGGTGGTCGGATGAGCAGCTACAGGCCATACAACAAGCTGTCCTCTTGAAGATTGTGGAGCTGAGAAAGGGGGTGGTAAAACCAAGTTTCTCCAGCTGCACATTCAAACCAGGATGGCTTTTGTTTGTCTGTCGCGACAAGGAAACGGTAGAGTGGCTGGGAACTCATGTTCCAACCTTACAGCCCTGGAAGGAAGCCGTTCTGAAGGTTGTCGCGGAAGACCAGGTGCCTAAACCCCGTATAGTGGTTGGATACTTCCCTGAGAAGTCAGAAACATCCAACGAGATGATTCTAGGTCTACTCGAGGGCCAGAATGTTGACCTTCCTGTTGGGTACTGGAAGGTTCTAAAGCGGGTCATAAGGGGTGGTATAGTTGAACTTACCATCTCAATTGACCCGATTTCGGCTGAGGTACTTCAACAGAAAGGTCATAAAGTGAACTATGGCTATGGATCAGCGCTGGTAAGACCTACCCGTCCACAAACTGAGGTCGAGCGCGGGATAGCCAGTACGGTGAAGGCGACTACTTCGACAACTGTGGCTAAGTCTGGCAATGGAGCTAATCACAGCACCAACCGGTCAGATGAAAAACCCAGCTGTTCGAAGGACATCGCTAAACCGAGTTCTTCTTCTGTGCCTGAGAAAAAGATTGAAAAATCATCTCATAGGTCGAGCTCAGAACGACCTCGCAAATGGGAGAGAAGCTCAACAGAGGAGTCAGCGCTGCTGAACTCAAATAGAGGAAGGAAGGTGGCAAAGCGTGCCATAAAGAACACCCGTCATGATGCCTGCTCCAAAAGGTAAGACACCCAGGCACCTTAGGTGTCTCCAAGTGAACCTTCACCATGCGAAAGCTGCCTCACATATGCTCAGCAGAAGGTTCACTACCGATGGCCTGGACATCGTTTTTATCCAGGAACCTTGGGTCAATAATGGAGTCATCAAGGGACTCACCGCCCAAAAAGGTAAGCTAATTTACAACTCAAACCACGAGAGGCCGAGAACGGCCATTTTCATTAGAAACAATCTAACATATCTTCCAATTTCAGAGTTCATACTTGGGGACTTGGTGGCAATCAGGGCAACGGTGCCCTCCCTCTCAGGGGATCACGAGGTGGTACTAGCCTCCGCCTATATGCCAGGTGAGTTTGATACGGCACCAACCACGGAAGTATTAAACTTCGTGGAATATTGCCGAGTAAATAATCTGAGCTGGATTCTCTGCTGTGATGCAAATGCGCATCACACCAACTGGGGGAGTACGGATATAAATAAAAGAGGTGAGTCGCTTTTAGAATTTGTGTTTAACAATAATATTAACATTGCGAATAGAGGAGATGAACCAACGTTCAGAAATGCTGTCAGATCTGAGGTCTTGGACCTCACTATGACTAGCTCTAATCTAGCGTTCTCCATCTCAAACTGGCATGTTTCTGATGCACTGTCCATGTCGGATCACCAATATTTGGTATTCGATCTGGTAAGTGCAGTGGAATCAGACCAGACTTATCGCAATCCTAGGAAAACTAACTGGGATAATTACCGTAATAATCTTGATACTAACGTTGATAAATCGACCGGACTCATTAGGAGTACATATGAGATAGATCAGGGAAGTATCGAATTGCATTCAAATATGACACTAGCTTATGAAAGTAGCTGTCCACTTAAGACCAGGAAGGTTAAGAGGGATGTTCCATGGTGGAACAACGGTCTTGAACAGCTTAGGCAGGAGGCTAGGAGATTATTCAATAGGGCCAAACAAACAGGTGATTGGGTCACCTATAGGAGGGCACTAACTGAATACAATAGGGAAATTAGACGATCCAAGAGGACTACGTGGCGCGACTACTGTGAGAAAATAAATGATCTTCCAGAAGCAGTGCGACTGCAAAAAGCCCTCTCTCAAGACCATTCAAATGGCCTATGTACTTTAAAAAGACAAAATGGGTCTTATACTGAATCTCCTCTTGAAACTTGGAAACTTCTTTTGGAAACTCATTTTCCAGGATGCATGTCCGTTAGTGAACCATTACCAGCTACAAGAACTCCGTCTTTGACTGGTCGTGATATTCGCTTAACGAACAACATTTTCAGAAGTGAACGAGTTAGATGGGCGATCAGCAAGTTTTCCTCCTTCAAATCACCGGGTCCGGACGGGATCTACCCATGTCTACTTCAGAGGGGAATAGATATCATCATTCCTCAACTGATTAGATTATTTAGATCTAGCCTTCTATTTGGCTAAGTCCCGGAACCTTGGAGAGAGGTAAAAGTGGTATTTATACCTAAGGCAGGGAAGAAATCTGAACAACTGGCTAAATCATATA
Source organism: Pegoplata infirma (assembly GCA_963921195.1). Taxonomy (NCBI): domain Eukaryota; kingdom Metazoa; phylum Arthropoda; class Insecta; order Diptera; family Anthomyiidae; genus Pegoplata; species Pegoplata infirma. The sequence continues at coordinate 95,012,515 of OY992538.1, read as the reverse complement.
GGCCAATTAGTCTCAGCTCATTCTTCCTTAAAACTATGGAGAAACTATTGGACTGCTTTATCAGAGAAACCTGTTTGAATAGCAAACCGATACATAGGTTTCAATTTGCATATCAACCGGGTAAATCTACTGAAACTGCAGTCCATCATGTTGTCAAAACGATTGAAAAGGCCATAGAAGCAAAACAAATTGCCCTCTGTGCCTTTATCGATATACAAGGAGCTTTCGATAATACATCATATGATGCCATTAGGAAAGCTATGATAAGAAAGGATATTCCTAGGCTTATAATAAACTGGACTCTGGAGATGTTAACATCCAGAGTGATTACGTTTGATCTTGGCGGCACATCTATGACCATCAACGCAACAAGGGGATGCCCACAAGGTGGTGTATTATCACCTTTGTTGTGGACTTTGGTCATAGATGAGCTGCTCGAGGAACTTAATAGCTCTGGTTTTAAGACCTTCGGCTACGCTGACGATCTTGTTATTGCCGTCTCTGGCTGGCATGAGCCGACTATCTCGGACCGCATGCAACAAGCTCTCGATATGACTCAAAATTGGTGTCAGTCAAAGGGGTTATCAATTAACCCATCCAAGACTATACTAGTACCGTTCACTAGGAAAAGAAAATTAAAACTTACCATGCCAACTTTGAATGGCATAACTATAGGATTTTCAGATGAGGTTAAGTACCTTGGAATTACATTGGATAAATCCTTGTTATGGAACCAACATCTAAATAATTTAACCATAAAGGCCACAAGAGCTACCTATGCCTGTCAGAGACTTTTTGGGAAAACATGGGGACTGAAACCGCACATGATTTTCTGGTCTTTCAACACTATTGTGAAACCTATGCTAACATACGCTGCTTTAGTATGGTGGCCCAAGGTGGAACAAAGTACAGCCAGAACTATATTAGATAAAGTCTACAGACTCGTCTGCATTGGCATTACCGGTGCTGGCAAAACATGCCCAACTTATGCCATCGGGGCCCTACTTAACATTCCACCATTACACATTTCTGTAATGGAGAATGCATTAAAAAGCGCCCTAAGGCTGACGGAACTTGGTAACATGAAGGAAGGTGACTTACGGGGACATTTGAGAATTGCAAAATTCTTCATTGATGACCCTATTTTGAAGGTCATGGACAGAATTTTACCGACACAAGTATTTATTAGAAACTTTGACACTAAAATCCTTGAACGGAACGTGTGGTCAAACATGACCTGGGACCCAGAACCAAATTCCATAATATGGTATACGGACGGGTCCAAGCAAACCAATAAGGATACAGGGGCGGGGATATTCGGACCAAATTTCCAACGCGCTCTACCCATGGGGAAATCCCCATCAATATTCCAGGCGGAACTATATGCCATTCATGTATGTGTAACCGAATGTCTTCGTAGGAAAACAAATGGTTCCCATATATACATAATGTCTGACAGTCAGGCTGCACTAAAAGCTCTCATAGCTTATGAGGTGACATCCGGACTGGTCATGAACTGCATTGAGTCACTTAACGAACTAGGACGACATAACGACCTGACACTCGTATGGATCCCAGGACATGAGGGTCACACGGGAAACGAACGCGCTGACTGTTTGGCAAATTGTGGTGCCAGGCGACCCTTTATTGGCCCTGAACCATTCTTTGGTTTGCCATCGGGACATGTTAGGGAAAGACTCAAAATATGGAGTGAATCTAAGTTCATGGAACATTGGAACTATTGCGCTGGGCAGCGGCAGGCAAAAAGATTCATAATTCCATCCAGCACTGTATCTAAACGATTACTGTCTTTAGACAAAAGGGATCTTCGAATCCTAACGTCCTACCTAACTGGACATTGTAACCTACGTTACCAACTTAGGAAGAAGAATCTATCTGACACGGACACGTGCAGATTCTGCGAGATAGAGGAGGAGACAGCAGAACATATACTTTGTACATGCCCAAGACTGACTGGTAGAAGACTTCAACATCTAGGGGGACACTTAATATCTCCGACCGACGTGTGGAACTCTCTGCCGAATAGGATTCTTGGCTTTATTAAAAGCCTGAACATTTAGGGCACCCTTTTTAGGCTGCACAATAGATCTTTCTGGTCGCAGTGCATAGGGCCTCTTTAATCTAATCTAATCTAATCTAAGCTACTTGGTTATTTTACATAAAAAATGAATTATGTTACTTTAACATCGACAAGCATAATATTAGCAAAAATTTGGTAAAACATTTTTTTTGGTATGAAAAAAGTTTTACCAAGTAGGATTGCTCAATCTTACACAGATTTTTTTTTTGTGTGTAGGCAGAGAAGTAAATTTAGTAGTATTTAGTATGCGTCCATATTGAAAGTACCAAAATAAGCACTCGTGTTGCATGTCTATACAGGGGTAACTCATGAATAGTAGTGTCAGTAATAACGAAGTCGTTATATACAGGTGGCAATCTTTTTTTTGGGAACGATTTGGGAATAACGAAAAATAAACATTAAAAAATTTTAAAATTATGAATGAAAATTATTGTTGTGTCACTTGAAAATAAAAAAAATACATAATAAAAAAACGAAATGAATATAATTAAATCAAAACAACCAGCAAAATTAAACGAAAAATAAAAGGTAAACAAAATTTCCAGCTTTCCCAGATACCATTTGTAAAACTAACACCACCTTTAAACGTCAAAAAGAATTGACTATTGCCTAGTCACAGACTAAATACAGACTCGACAGTAGAGTTTTATAAGAAAAAATGGGGAAAAACTAAGCGATTTTAGGAGAAAACACAGCGATTTTTAGTCCGTTTTACGCTAAGATGGCAACACTTTCTACGACTTAGGAGTGAGTGAAACAACAAAATCCAATCTGGCATCCATTTTTCTAATGACACGTTATATTAGCTTTCTCTTTCTAACCTAATTCGTAGAATAATTTGAAAAAATTAACCATATGGTTAAGAACTACTTTTTTGACACCTGTCACTTATGTCGAGTCTGTATTAGTCTGTGGCCTAGTCTTTATATATTTAAGTTTTTGTGTCTATATGGTCTGTGGCTGTAATAAATCCCGTATAACAGTTTTTAAACTTTAGATATTGGCAGCCCTATAATTAAGTGGCATATCATTAAAACATCTGATTTATTGTTTTTTTTTTAATTTTTTGTTGACAACAAGAAAACGTGTTTACTGGCAAAAATTGCAACAAACCAAACGATTTGTGTTTATATTATTAAAATAAATAATTCAATACTATTAATATGGAAAATATTTACACTTCTATTGGCTGCAATCGTACCACTGAAAGTGCGGACTGGGGTAAAAATGGTTTAATAGTATTTGGTGCTTGCAATGCAGTGGCAATTTTTGATGCAAAGGTGAATCAAATCAAAATTAGTTAAATTCATTTGTTAAAGATTTCTTGATCATCCAAATTACAGTTTAACGGATATTCAGCTAAAATAACTCATACTTATGTGAAACATTCTAGAAGAGTCAACACAGTGCGGTGGCTAAAAACTTTTAAACAAGATAAAGAAGTATATTTTTTGTCCGGATCCGATGATAAATTAGCCATTTTATGGAATGTATCAAATCTTGATGACGTCAAGGCTTTTGAATTAAAAGGTCATGAAAGTGGTGTCAATGCAGTTGATGGCTTACAGCGTTCTAACGGTGAATGGATTTTAGCCACAGCTGCCGCTGATTCCACCATAAAATTATGGTCATTTAAAGGCGATTTTTTGCCAGAATGCAAACAAACATTGTTATTAAATACTGGTTTTTGTTTTACCTTAAGACTTTCGTTACTACCAAAGTCTAAACAAATTTTATTAGCATTTACCACAGATGATGAAAGTGTTTCTCTGTGGGCTGAAGACGACAAACACCAAGAAGATAATATAAAATTTCAACCTGTACACAAGTTGGTGGGTCATGAAGATTGGGTTCGTGGTTTAGATTTTGTGCGTGAAGGTGATGACTTGCTATTGGCTACATCATCACAAGATCACTTTATACGTTTATGGCGTATAGCTCCACGTACGGAAGAGCAAGTTAATAGCAATAAAGTGGATATATTTAATTTATTAGATGAAACTACTGGTGAAATTCGAGTTGAAGAAAAAATATTGCAATTTTCGAGCTCTTGGTATGCTATAAGTTTAGAATCCGTTTTATATGGTCATGATAATTGGGTGTATGGTGTCCACTGGCACAAATCATCAGAAGAAACTTTAAGTCTTCTCTCCGCCTCAATTGATAAAACCTTAATTTTATGGCAACCCGCAGAAGATAGTGGTATATGGATGGAAAAAGTACGTTTGGGAGAAGTTGGTGGTAATTCTTTGGGATTTTTTGGTGGAAAATTTTCCAGCAATGGCAAATCCATTATGGGCCATAGTTATCAAGGTGGTTTTCACATATGGCAACAGTCAGAGGAAAATGAAGCCATATGGTCGCCCCAAGTTATCGCTGGTGGACATTTTGGTGAAGTTCGTGATTTAGCTTGGGACTCTGCAGGTGAATATCTTATGACGGTTTCAGCTGATCAAACAACACGTATACATGCTCCTTGGCGTTGTGGCGAATCATCAGAAACATGGCATGAATTGGCTCGTCCTCAAGTTCATGGTTATGATATGCAAGCTCTAGCTTTGCTATCACGTTATAAATTTGCCAGTGGTGCTGAAGAGAAAATTGTTAGAACTTTCCAAGCTTCGTGTAATTTTATAGAAAATTTTAGAAGTATTACCAAAGTGGAGGAAGATAAAGAAGGTGATATGTTATTGGAATGTAAGTAACTGAACATTTTAATTAAAACTTGATTCTTTATTGGGTTTTTATTAGAGCCTACGGTTAGTGCTATAGTACCGGTATGCCCGATACTCCCGGTTCTCGGTATTACCGGGAAATGGTACCGGTTTCCCAGTTTTTTGAAAAATCTTGGTACTCTCGGTTTCCGTTAAAAAAAATTTAATTAGGTTAGATAACATTAGAAAAGGCCCTATGTACTGCGACCGATTGGATCTTTTGTGCAGCCTAGAATGCGCCCTCTTAAGGCTTTTAATAAAGATGTCAGTTGGAGCTAATGACCACATAGAAATCGAGTTCGCCATTAAGTCTCTGGCATTCACAAAGTCTGTATTATGCCGTTTCGAAGTCAAATTCACAGAATCTTATTATTTCACTGTCCGATTTTTTTTTCTAAGTTGACAGGGAAGATTACAATGTCCGTTGAGGTAACTAGTTAGAATCCTTAGACCCTTCTTGTCGAGAGAACTAGTCGTCTAGATACCCCAGGGGTTGGAGTGACAAAATTAAATTACCGATGGGAATTCAAAAATCTGAATTAAAATTCTAAAAATTAGTTTTTCTGATTCCAAATCAGAAATTCCAATTTTTCTATGTAAGTATTAAGCCATAATTAGTTTAGAAATGAGATAGTGAGGTAGAGCATTACACCCGGTCTAGATTAGCAACCACCAAAGCAAACACGTTTACAAACGCCAAACTCGATAGAAAGCAATGGTTAGCAATTTCATATAGACACTTGATTGCTAGCAATCTATAGTAGAACAGGCGCTCTACCATCATTGTATAAACTGTCCAGATTAGCAATGACAGCCATTACAATCAATTGTGACGTATGATAGAAGTGATAATTGCTAATCTGGACACACTGTTATGTAATTCTCAATAAGAAACAAGAAAATTATAGTCGGTCAAGATCGACTATGTGATACCCTACAACAATGTTTTCCGAAAAAGTGGTTCCAAGTTCAAACATGGACCGATTGATCTATCTTTCGTTAGATCTTTAATTAGTGTAAAAAATACAAACAAAAGAAATTTGAGTGAAATTTCTTTATTTTTTATGCTAATAGACCGATTTTACTGAATATCGGGCGAAATTTTTATATGGGTCTAAGTCCAAAAATAGTTCAATTATATTCAGAATTGATAAGACCACCAAATCACACGTTTAACACCTACAAGCAAAATGTTTATCAAATAGTTCCAATTTTCATGAATATTGAGAGATTTATGTGAATATCGGGAGGGTGGTTTGTATGGGGACTAAAAGAAGAACTGGTCCGATTCCTTTAAAATTTTAAATGATTATTTGTGAGTACAAAATATGTTTGCCTGCCAAGTTTCGAAAGGATACCTATTATAATACGGTTATATGAGTCATATGAGCGAAATTATAAAGGGACGTTGTATGGGGCTATGTCTAAACATGGACCGATTTTTCAATTAGGATTCGTCCTTCGTCCAAAGGAAGCCTAAGTTTCAAATTTCATACAAATCGATTGATAATTGCGACCTGTATTGTGCTCACAGCGTTGAGATGGACAGACGGACGGTATAAAAATAGTGTAGATAATTTTAAAATTTGTGTGTTTTTCATACACATTGAATTTTGACATAGGCCATTTTTAGTGGTAATTTTGGTAATTTTTTTATAAATATCCTCATAGAACATGAATAAAATGTGCGTTTATGGGGTTAAAATGTTCTACAAAAATGTCTGCATCAAATTTCACTGGGGGTTGTGAAAGACCATAACTTCGTGCAAAATGCTTAAAAATGTAAAATTGTACCACATACTGTTAAATAGTTTTTCACCGAAGTCGTGTAAAAAAAGTCGAAAAAATGTTATAAGTCTGCTTCAGAGCTAAATAACGTAAATAGATGTCTTCAGTGACATTTGATGGCGGTTCTTTTCTCAGACCTCATTTTTAGGGGTAAATTTTGTACCATCATAGAACAACACGAAAAGTGCCTTTAAAGGGTTAATATGTTCTACACACATTTTCTGCATCAAATTTTACTAGGGATTGTGAAAGGCCAAAAGTTCGTGCGAAAAGTGCAGAATGCTTAAAAAAGTAAAAATGTAAAGTAACATAGTGCTCGATTCTTGAATACGATTTCACTATTCACATAATTTTTAAAAATTTTATATTCTTTAAATTTTAAGATTTTTAAATCTGTTCTTGTAATTTTTTTAAAAATCCCGATATTAACTGGATCTTTATTTGTCACAAGAAAAAAAAATTAAAATCTTAAAATTCGAAAGAATATCAAATTTTTTAAAAATTTGGTGAATGGTGAAATCGTATTCGAGAAACGAGCACATAATTTAACAAATTATGATAATTTAAAATTTTCCATTTTTAATCATTTTGCTTTTATAACACAAACTTTTGACCTTTGACAACCCCTAGTAAAATTTGATGTAGAAAATGTTTGTAGAACAATTTAACCCTTTAAGCGCAAGCCTTAGCCGTGAGGATATTTGAAAAATGGGCCAAAATGACCCCTAAAAATGGGCATGACTGACTTATTTCACATGACTTCGGTGAAAAAAATGAACAGTATGTGGTAATTTACAATTTTACATTTTTAAGCATTTTGCACTTTTCGCACAAACTTTTGGTCTTTGACAACCCCTAGTGATGCAGAAAATTTGTAGAACATTTTAACCCTTTAAACTTGCGTTTTATTGCTGTTTTATGATGATATTTAAAAAAAGTACCAAAATTACCCCTAAAAATGGAGATAGAGGGTTATTATGTTCTAAGAAAAGAACCGGCATTAAATTTTAATAAAGACACTTGTGAACATTATTTGCTTTAGAATTAGATCTAATACTTTTTTTGGATTTATTCCAAACACCTTTGAAAAAAAAAATTAAAACTTCAGTAGGCCATAAAAAAAGAACTCGAGCTAAGTTTTCCAAACCCTTCGGGGGTCTTCTATTGGTATACTTTAATTTTAAATTTTTTTTTTTTGAGCACCATTCAAGACCCCAAATTTGTTGCACAGTGTAAAATAAAGAACATGTGTAAGGACTAATTACTTAATCCATAATATAACTGCGAAATATTTTTTGAACGGATAAAAGACTAAACTGCTCTTTTTCTTATATATAAACCTTTAAAACTGGCTTTTTAATTTGTTTAAATTTTCTCCTAGCATTGCCGAAAGGAGCATCAGTGCCATCATTGGGTTTATCAAACAAAGCTGTGTACACTGTAGAAAATCCCGCTTCTGAAGGACGACATGTAAAAGATGAATATCCCGAAAATTATTTTACACCCATATCATTAAATGCCCCACCACAAGAAGAAACATTAATGCAAAATACTCTCTGGCCAGAAGTACAAAAACTCTATGGTCATGGTTATGAAATTTATGCTTTAGCCTCATCCTCTGATGCAACTCTTTTAGCATCATCATGTAAATCATCTAATGCTGAACATGCACAAATTATACTATGGAATACAGCAACATGGAAACAAATACAAAAATTATCAGGTCATCAGTTGACCGTAACACAAATGCGTTTTTCACCTAATGGACAATATTTATTAGCAGTATCACGTGATCGTAGATGGTCATTATTTGAACGTCAATCATTGGAAAATGATTCAAATAAAGTGGCTACATTTGCTTTAACAGCCTGTACGGATAAATTGAATGGTGTTCATACACGTATAATATGGTCTTGTGATTGGTCTCATGATAATAAATATTTTGTTACTTCCTCCAGAGAGGGAAAAGTTGTGGTATGGTCGAAGGCTCTACAAACAGAAGCAGACGTTAAATGTTCATTAAACGGCTGGCATTCTTTGGAAGTTTTAGAACTTAAAACTGAATCTATAACAGCTGTAACATTTGCCCATTCATTACACTCAAATGGTTCATATATTGTAGCCGTGGGTTGTGAAAGTGGTTTAATACATGTTTATCAATTTAATGTCCAGTGGACTTTGTTAATATCTCTAAATAAGTCGTAAGTTATTTATGGCTTTTTTTAAATTATCTAGAATGTAGTACTATTTTTTTAAAATTTGTTTTTCTATTTTTTTAGACAATCTCATCATTTAACGGTTAAACGTTTACAGTTTAGACCTTATAAGGGTGGAAATAATCAATTCCAATTGGCCAGTTGTGGTGAAGATAATTTGGTTAGAATATATCAATTAAATTTTTAAATTTAAAACTATTTACAAAATTATTATGCATAATATATGCATATATTTAATAAGTGTACTTATAATTAAACTACATATAAATGTTGATACGTTTATTTTTAATAAAAAAATTAAATGCTGTAAATGCAAAATTATTCTTTAATTTTAAAAATTTAGCTTTTTTTTTAATTTTAAAATCGTCGGGGTTGGAAAAGTTTTCTTTTATTGCCAATGAAAAATATTGGACCCGTAGGACAATGTCTTTGTGTTCACTTTTTTGACTAGAAAATCGGAAAGTTCCGAACAAAGTGAACAAAATAATTTTTTTTTTAGCTTAAATATTAGTATAAAAATTAAAAAAAAAAAAAAAATGTTCTTCAAAAATATATATTATTGATCAGTAATCGATTCTAAGACATTCTAGCGGTGTCCGTCCGTCCACCTATAGTTAACACGATGCAGTCCAAAATAAAACAGATAGACGCTACAAGTTTGGCGCAAATATATCTTATGGTCCTAGGCAAGTTAAGTTCGGAAATGGGCAAAATCGGACCAGTGGAAAAAAAGAAGAACAAGACCAGCATCTGAAAAACCCTAATTTTTTACATGTTTTTTTGTATGAACAAATGAACCATTTCATGGGTTCAACCCCTGGCGGCTATGATCTGTTAATAATTTTCACATATACAGTACAACTGGCTATTAACTGAATAAATTTGACGTTACAAATTTTCTAATGATTATACATAATAATAACTGAATTACAATGAAATTTCTAGAAAAATTAAAATTTTTCTTTCACATCTATCTCAATTCAAACCACATATAACCAAAATAAAAACTTTTAATGCAAAATTATAATAAGAGCCTGAGCTTAAGTTCAAAGTAACGCGCTTGGACACAGGGGATTAAAAACTTCGCTTTTTTCGGCCCGCCTTCTTTTGAGGACGTGGATAAAAAAAATAATTTGAATAATGAGTGCACAAAGTAGAATAAAATGAACTTGTTAAAATATACCTCGAAGGGCAAGGAGCCCCCAACTCACCGGTGTCTCGGGTTATCGGGGATTTAGGGGTTTAGGATTTTTCAGCCATTTCTTTCTTAGAAACTACATATCGTTTTCATATGAAAAGAAAGTTTTTTTTAATGCCTATCCAACGGTGGCATAACCTTGTAAAGATTTGGCTTCGTTAAAGATTTTTTTCATAAAAATGTGTAAAGTTTGGGATTTATGTAAAGACATAGACCTACGATATTCATATGAATAAGACATAATTTTTATTAAATTAAGGTCGACACGAATTTTTACTCTAGACGATATTCCTGTTAGTTCGGGAGTTACCGAAATTTTTCCGAAGGTCTACATTGTTTCATAAGGGGACAACAAAATTTTTATCCACTTTCTCACTAAAAGTGTAAAATAAAGTTTGTAAAATAAAAATTGCTATTTTTGGGGCAAAAGAACTTTTACTTGATAGCGAAATCAGGGGCAAGTAATGGGTTTATAGGTCCAAATTCTTGTAGAATAACTATTATTGAGTTGCAGATCTTAAAAATCATAAAGCGATAAGCAAATAGCTTTGTGCAGTGCTGTGCACATTTTTTCACTAATCACGACAATGAACCAAAAATCAAAATCCCTTCGGCAGAAAATGTATGGTCGTCAAAGGGTTAAGTGTTTTACAAACCCCAAATGTATTTTCTTGCGAGCAAAATTTGACGCACAAACTATTAGTAGAATATTTTAACCCTATAACTGCCTTTTAAAAAGGAGCTAACTTGGTCAAAGAAAATAATCATCATAAAATTTTATACAACACATCAGAATGTAATTTTTTAGCTCAGAAGTATATATCGCTCATTTACTTGTATAGTGTCACAACACAAAATGTTTGATTTTACAGAAAACCTGTTTAAAGTTTACAATTGAAACTTGGTTTACATTGAAAAAGGCCCGTACATAGAAAATGTTATAATAGTGTTTTCTCTTCTCAAACGGTGAGTTTAAAAGATATATTAATACGAATTTTTGACACAATATAAAGCAGGATGTAACAAATAATTCTGTATTGTTTACCCAAAAACGACATATTTTGAGTTATGACACTGTACAAGTAAATGAGCGATATATAATTGACTAGTGATCGATTCTAAGAAATTCTGTGAATATTCGTCCACCAGTCCGTGGAAAGCACACTGCAATCCAAACTAAAAAAACTACACTCCTGAAGTTTAGCATGAATGTCTTCGATCATAGGCTGGTTAAGTTCTTGAATATGCAAAATTGGACCAGAGGAAAAATAACTCCCCTTGATGAACTAAAACAACTCTAGAAAACATATACTTTTTGACATGCGTTTTGTATATTTGTTCAACAAATCTATTGACCTGTCCTTGGATCAAGAAATTTTTGAAAATGCCATTAATAATATGAGATGTTAATAAAAAATAACGATAAAATTGTATTATATAAGCAAAAATATCATAATAAATTTGTTAACATTTATACCTATTAGGCTGGATTACTCAATGCTCCGTTATAAAATAACTCTCCGTTAAATTTAACTTTTTCATACAAATTTTGACATAAGGCTCCGTTAAATCGGCAGTTAGCAGCTAACTTTTCATTGAGTAATCTGCCCTTAAAGGGGAAAATGCTAAAAACCTTTTATTATTCAAATACGCAAAAAAAAAATGTGTCACTGGACTTGGAAAATGAATGTCCTATTTTTTGTTCAAAAAGTGCATTGTAGTAATATATTTTTTGGCTTTAAAGCCTTTTGAAATAGCAACGTCATACCGTTTACCGTGGTTATCATTTTGGACGCTCGCAGAAAACTTAACTGTGGTGGTATTCCAGCACATAAATGCCCACATTTTTCCGTATTTTTTCAGTATTAAACGTATTAATTCCGTCGTGTTGTTTACTTTGTGAAAAATATTTTGTTGGTTAAAACTTAAAGTGGCTTTATCTCGAAAACTAAGCCAGATGGAGCAAAATGGAGAGCGCTTTTGGTTCTTGGAATCACCATAGTTTCGTCGGTCCTCTTTACATTTGTGGACCCTAATGAGTCCAAATTTTGAATCTTAAAAATTAGTACTCCCGAAAATTTAAAAATTAGCATAACTCGTTAAATACTCTCGACACGAAGACAAGCCCAAAATTGTTGGTCCATTTCGTCCATTGGGTCCAGACCCCATTAGATTTTGGTCCCCTAGGTTCTTAAAGGTTCGCCATAGATTTAATATGTTTATCAGTTTAGCGATATCTTGCTTTTTTATCAATTGTAAATAGTTTTTTTGCTGTTTCATTGGCATTAGTACAAACAATTCCAATGCCAAAAAATTTCATTGGCAATAAATGCTTATGCTTTTTGTTGGCATTGAAATTAGTTCCAACTAATACCAATGTAAATTTAATGCCAATTAAAAATTCCCATCTATGCCCCACATACCCTTAGTTGGGTGGGGCCAATGGGTATTCAATTGGTTGGATCTCGTTCTTTTGCGCTCCCTATAATAAGTTGGTTCATTTAATTTAATCTTAAACACCAATTTATATAAAGTGATATATTGATTTTGGGGTCTACCAATGACTCTTATCATATTTACTCTATGGATGTGGCGGTTTTGGGACCAAAATTTTGATTTCGGTGTTCGGTAGTTCCGCAGGGGTCCATTTTTTTATTTTTCGAAAGATGTTACCCTTCCTAAGTGAAAAGCTTACCCACTTAAACGAGGACACATTAGTCAAACATACAAATATCATTAAGTTTGGAGCCATTTTGGTAAACTGTGTTAATGGCAAGAATCAGAGCGGTGTCTAAGAACAATATATAAGCGGTGGCAAAAAACAGTAGAACTTGCCGTTCCTAACATTTTTGAGTAAAGTTCTTAATAAACTAAAACAAAATGAGCAAACTTACCCATTTAGATGCAGTTTTCGAATTAAACTTCCTTAAATAAGTTGAACATTTCCGGAACTTTGTAAATTTTTGGTGGAATAAGCAATTTTTTATTTAACTGGACACATTTTGTTTGCTTTTATTTTCATATATGAAAGTCGCACTTTAAGATTTTCCTTTTTTCTATTTTCATAAGTAGCACTTTAAGATTTTGTCGCAAAAAATAAATTTATTTTTAGTTTTTATTGATTTATTTTATGAAAACTATAATAATTTTTTTCACTTCACTTTTTTTCTTTATTTGCAATTTACAGTTATTAAACTAGAATTCAAAGTAGTAAAACAAATTAATGGCAATTCCGCACACAAGTGGCGGTGAAATGCTTGTCAGCAAACTAGAGATGGGTAAACTAAAAAGAAGAGTTGTAACATTCATGCATGAACTAGTTCAATATAACTAGTTTAATTGAACTACTTTTTGAGTTGACCAAGTTCACTTCTTTACGTTAGATAATCGTATATGCCAGGACGCTTGAGAATATACCACGTTGACTTTCAGTAAAACCTTTAAATTATCAGCGACCGTTCGATGTTCTCCGAATGCAATTTCTAATGCGACTGTGCGAACTGTTGAGCGGAAACAAAAATTGAACAATTGGACTACACCATTTCCAATTTTAATTCAGAAAATACAAATTATATTTCAAAAATTTCCAATTATATTTCAGAAATTTCCAATTATATTTCAAAAATTTCCAATTATATTTCAAAAATTTCCAATTATATTTCAGAAATTTCCATTTATATTTCAAAAATTTCCAATTATAATTTAAAAATTTCTAAATATAATTCAAAAATTTCCAATTATAATTCAAAAATTTCCATTTATAATTCAAAAAATTCCAATTATATTTCAAAAATTTCCATTTATATTTCAGAAATTTCCATTTATATTTCAAAACTTTCCATTTATATTTCAGAAATTTCCATTTATATTTCAGAATTTTCCATTTATATTTCAGAAATTTCCATTTATAATTCAGAAATTTCCAATTGTATTTCAGAAATTTCCATTTGTATTTCAAAATTTTCTAAATGCTTTTCAGAAAATTCCATTTGTATTTCAAAAATTTCCATTTGTATTTCAAAATTTTCCAAATGCTTTTCAGAAAATTCCATTTATATTTCAAAAATTTCCAATTATATTTCAAAATTTTCCATTTGTATTTCAAAAATTTCCATTTGTATTTCAAAATTTTCCAAATGCTTTTCAGAAAATTCCATTTGTATTTCAAAAATTTCCATTTGTATTTCAAAATTTTCCAAATGCTTTTCAGAAAATTCCAATTGTATTTCAAAAATTTCTATTTATATTTCAAAATTTTCCAAAAGCTTTTCAGAAAATTCCAATTGTAATTCAAAAGTTTCCATTTATATTTCAAAATTTTCCATTTATATTTAAGAAAATACAAATTATATTTCAAAAAGTTTCAAATTTTATTAAGAAAACTGTAAGTGTATTTTTTATGATACAAACATTATAGAAACTATCAGACTATCCAAAACCCTATACACCATCAATATTTTTCAAAAGAAAGTGGTTAACATTTTTCTTAACTTATCATTTTGATTCAAGAACAAATGATTCTAAAAGTGTGAAAAACCATCTTTAAAATGGTACCAACATATTTTGGAATTTCATGAATTTTAACCACAAAATTTAATGAAAGAAATTGAGGTTATGAGTGTCCGACTACTTTTTTTACCCACTGTATAACTGTTCAAAGGTATTAGGAATAAAATAACCTTTTTAAGATGAAAAATTTTATAAATTTTGCCTTGCATATTTCAGCTTATAAAATTCGTACAGACCTATAGCAAAACCATTATTGCAATTAATAGAGCTATGATTCTTAGTACGATTTTTTTAACAATGTCACTAAATGTCTCCAAGGGAACACAAATTAAGGGTTTTCTTCATTCTTATCGGTTTTGTTGTATTTTTTCAAATTTCTCATTATCCTCCACAATCCTCCACAAAGGAAGACTGTGTTTTTCTGCAAGTTTTGATAATTTATCATGAATTATAATGAACTTATAATAACTACAAAGTGTAGGGAACTACACTTACAATTTTTTTAATTTATTTAGAAAGTTTTTGAAATACAATTTGTATTTTCTTAAATACCCAGCAAAAAAAAATCGAAGTGGTGCAAAAAGAATAAGTGATTCACTACATACATAGTAGCTATATGTGCCGATCTTCATATTCCATAAGAAGTACTTTTATAAGCACTTCCAAAACTGCTAAAAAAATGCCAATAATAACAACTTTCACCAGTTCTTTCCTCAATGATTTAGAAGTACCATTTTCATATGTGTTTAAAAATGCAATTGAAAAGTACAAATTTGTGGCACTTAAGTATTGGATTTGTTTTGTTGAATATTTTTTTTTTATAATTTTATCTGATTTAATAAAAAGTTAAATTTTATAAATGAATTAACTTGATATGCCGCAAAAGCGAATTTGTTATGTAAATTATGTTATAAAAAATACAGTTTCCAGATTTTTGTTAAAATTACCAAATGACTCAAGAAGTGCTAAAAAGATAACAAAAAAACTGTTAGCCCTTAAAAAAGACAAGGGTTAAATATAACCAAAAAAGAGCTAAGTTGGTATTGCCGTTTAAAGGTATAAAAGCTCTTCTAAACATATACGATATCTGATTTAAAATGAGAGAATTACTTTTTTTTATCTCTTCATTTTATTTATTGGATGTTTTTTTTTAACTACATGTTACAAAAAAAAACAATAAAAAGTTTCCAGATTATGGTAAAAATCAAATGGCTTAAAAAGTGCTTAAAGGGCTAAAAAAGATAACCAAAAAAAGGTGGTAGCCTTTAAAAAAAAGGGCTGAATTATAGCCACAAAATGACTAAGTTAGTATCGCTGTTGAAAGGTATAAAAACTCTTCTAAACATTAGGGTATTCAATTAATCGAGGTTTTGGTTTAATCGGCTAATCGGGCAAATAATTAATCGCACTTAAAAAATTATGTTAGTAAAATCAACTGAAAATGTCAGTTAAAATAACTACTTTGTAAGTTGTTTTGGGGTCAACTACTTTTTCAGTTAAATCAACTAACAATGTTAGTTATTTTAACTGACAAAAAACAACTGACTTATGTAGTAAAAACTACTTACATTTGTAGTCAAAACAACTAAAATGTAGTAAAAATAAAAAAATCAATATATAATTTTTTTTCAAAAAATTTTTCAGAAAAAAAACTGAAGACCAAATTTTTTCCAATTTTTTTTTTTATTAAAAAGTTATGAAAAATAAAAAAAACGAAAATTTATTTTTATTTTTTGTAAAAAATCTTTGAAAATTTTTCAGAGATAAAATAAAATTACCTACTTTTAATAACTGTTACTACATCACAGTACTTTTTTGTTAGTTGTTCAAAAAAACGACTTAAAATAACTAACAGAAATAGTTGTTTGATATTTTTCATACAAAAACAACTGACTTTGTAGTTGAAAACAACCAACTACTGTAAAATATACAAATAACTAACATGTAGTAACTTACATAATTTTCTGAGTGGCGGGGTTGAGATTTAATCGGTTAATAATCGGATAAATTTGAATTATTCGGTTAACCGAATAATAAAAATTTTAATTGAATATAAAACTAACAATAAGAACTCTATGTACTTTTAAGAATTTTATTAATTTTATTTAAAATAAATCTTTATCCGATATGGCGAAGCTCTATAATGTTAGCCCAAATAAAGATTTTTTGTATGGCACCCTGAAAATTTACCCTAAAATTGATACCCAAATTGATGCCGGGCTTAGATGCACCTCTAATAGAGTTTCGAATTCGGTACTATTATATATCAACAAGACAAATTGTTGGTTTTCAAATTTGTTTTCTTTTATTTTTTAGGGCCGAAATTGCAATAATTTTATCGGTCGATATCTCCGTAATAAAAAAAAGATATCTTAAGGATTGCAAAAGTAATTTGAAGAATAAGTGAAGTATTTTTAGATGTGCTGAACTAATTATACATCATAAAATAATTCTCGGTTTTATAAGGTCCCGAACGTTGCGAATATCTGAGTTTATGCAGTACTGTCAATCGAAAATCTAAATATCTCAAAATAAGATAAATCACTTCTAAGGCCAGATTCGGATTAAGCGCATGAAAAACTATTAGAAAAATATATACATCCACATTTAATTAATAATTCCTATTAGCTAAACTAAACTATTAAAAACATCGATTTAATCTTAACAATTTCAAGTCTAAATATTACATAATAAATATTATACATTGTTAAAAATATCGTTTTGGTTTTAATTATTATTAGTGTAAATACTAAAAAAAAAATCTTAAAAATTTTAATAAAATTTTTTTAAGTTAAAATCAATCCCAAAAAGTCATGAAATATGTACTTATCAACAAGTGATGAAAAAATCACTTCTAAATCACCATATAAAAATTACATAATCACATCCAAAATGCCAAGAAATATATACTTCTAAAGAATTGATGAAAAAAGCACTTCCAAAAGGTCAAGTTATATTAACATCCCGATCACTACTTCAGAAGTTGTGATAAAGATGTTAATATATATGTACATACTAAACACTAGTGATATTGTGTGTCACGCCCATATAAAATTCATCAGTGTTTCAGCTGAAGAAGAAGTACATCTGGTTCATAAGTTGTGGTGAATTTTGTAGTGAATGGTAAGCTCTTTTTTTGCTGGGTATAAATGGAAAATTTTGAAATATAAATGGAAAATTTTGAATTACAATTGGAATTTTCTGAAAAGCATTTGGAAAATTTTGAAATATAAATAGAAATTTTTGAAATACAATTAGAATTTTCTGAAAAGCATTTGGAAAATTTTGAAATACAAATGGAAATTTTTGAAATACAAATGGAATTTTCTGAAAAGCATTTGGAAAATTTTGAAATACAAATGGAAATTTTTGAAATACAATTGGAAAATTTTGAAATATAATTGGAAATTTTTGAAATATAAATGGAATTTTCTGAAAAGCATTTGGAAAATTTTGAAATACAAATGGAAATTTTTGAAATACAAATGGAATTTTCTGAAAAGCATTTAGAAAATTTTGAAATACAAATGGAAATTTCTGAAATACAATTGGAAATTTCTGAATTATAAATGGAAATTTCTGAAATATAAATGGAAAATTCTGAAATATAAATGGAAATTTCTGAAATATAAATGGAAAATTTTGAAATATAAATGGAAATTTCTGAAATATAAATGGAAATTTTTGAAATATAATTGGAATTTTTTGAATTATAAATGGAAATTTTTGAATTATAATTGGAAATTTTTGAATTATATTTAGAAATTTTTGAATTATAATTGGAAATTTTTGAAATATAAATGGAAATTTCTGAAATATAATTGGAAATTTTTGAAATATAATTGGAAACTTTTGAAATATAATTGGAAATTTCTGAAATATAATTGGAAATTTTTGAAATATAATTTGTATTTTCTGAATTAAAATTGGAAATGGTGTAGATGACAGAATAAGACAATAATTGAACGGGAAAGCACAAGCCTACACGCAAAAAAAAAAATCTGTGTAAGATTGAGCAATCCTACTTGGTAAAACTTTTTTCATACCAAAAAAATTTTTTTACCAAATTTTTGCTAATATTATGCTTGTCGATGTTAAAGTAACATAATTCATTTTTTATGTAAAATAACCAAGTAGCTTGCTCAATAACGCAAATTACCTGCACAAAAATTTATCGAAAGAAAACAACAAAAAAACAAATCAAATACAGACCGTCATTTTCATTTTGTATTTTTGTGCGTGCGTTGTTCGTTTATTTTTTGTGTTATAAAAACGTAAAAAGGAATTTGATATATAAAATAAAAATAAATTAATACATAAATAAAAATAAATAATTAGTTTTCTAAAAGATAAATAAATGTAAGGTAAAAGAATGTTAAAGTTAATTTTGCTTTCATCATTTAAAACACCATTCAATAAGAAAAACCAATGGAGTCCCAGACGTATGTTTCGATGAATAACAAATGTAATGATAAAGTGAGTATACCCGCATTCCGAAGACACCAATAAGGTTTAATAGATTTTTAGTTAAAAATTAGTGTTTGGTAATAATTTTATATTTTTACAGGGTACTGCTAAATAAATTTTTGAAGCTATGGAGAATCCTTCACTACAATAAAGAGCGTGGACACCAATCCTGCCTTTAGTTATAAAATTAAAACCTAAAAACCCAAAGCCAAGGGAGTCCATACCTGTTTTGATGAGTTACAAATGGAATGACAAAGTAAGTGTTCCTCCTTACCAAGAGACCAATGGGGTTAACCAATTTTTTAAATTAAAAATTTATGTTTTGTAATAATTTTCTATTTTTACAGGATGCTTTTAAATAAATTCGTGAAGCTATAGCGGATCCTTTACTTCAAGAAGAAGCGTAGGCAGCAGTCAATCGAGAAAATTGTACAAAAAGGGTCAGTTGGTCGGTGGTAAATTAAATCCTACACAACATTTATTATATTAATATGGATTTGTTTTGTGAAAATTTTAAATTCAACAAATATACAAATTTTTACAAAAAATTATTGAAAATTTATTTTAGCATAAATGTGGTAATTTTTAGCATTATTTTTAGTCAGCTTTTCAAATAATTTTGGTATATTTCACCATATTTCTTTTGGTATATTTTACCAAGTTTTTGCTTAAATAGCATTAGCATTTTCTTCAAAATTTTTTACATAAGTGTTTTGGCTAAATTACGAAAACTACTTCGTCGGTTGTAGTTTTAGCATATTTTTGGTAAAATTATGCCAGATTTTTGCTCACTCCGACACAAGTTTTTTTTTGCGTGTACTGAAAAGTACAAAATACCAGCACTGACAGTGATGCAACATTGTTTACCCGCTGTCTACACCTGGGAGAAATACTGAGATATTTATATTAAGAAACGTCAAAATCAATCGCAAAGATATTTTTCTCAGGTGTGGACTAAATATTAGTCTCAGTATTTTATCTCATCAGATAGTTGTTATGAGATATCTCATAACAACAATCTGATGAGATTGGATGAGATCAAGTGTCAAATTCACTTATATTTGTATGTTTACAATTGTTTTTTTGGAGCAAATGGCGTCGAAAAAAGGAAAAATAAAATAAATCATTAAAAAATAATTGTATAAACAAATGTATGTGCCTAAAAAATAGATTGAACATATATTTATGATGAATAACATATGTAGTTATTCCACGGCTGATTGTAAATTATGAAATTTCACAAGAGCAATTGCAGCTCGTTTTCCACACCACTTGATATTGAGATAAATGCTGAAATTTCCCTACTGTTTCTCTGCCGACGTTATCTCTGCGTTCATGAAAAAATTCTCCCACGTGTAGATGGTGCGTTAGCAAACAAAAGATATCAAATTTCACAATATCGTTACAAAATTTTTTTTAAAATGGAAAATGTCAATCGATTCGGAGAAAAATCCGCTTCACAGTTGAAGATTTTGGTTGCGAATTAGCTATATTAGCGAACAGGACTTAAAACACTTGTAACATGATTTTTTAATTTAGTAATTCATTACATTTCATATTCATCCGATTTTCTATCGAAAACATTGAAGTGGTAGTCTGAAAGGTAAATCTGTTCAGAAATAAAAAGTGCTTTTTATTTTACTTAACTTAAATGTGAAATTTAAAAATAACGGTAATGCCATTTTAATTTTTTTTTAAATTTATTAAGCGATTTTTAGTCTATATTTATATGACAACACTGTCTGATTGTGATTTTTTACGTTTCATAGCAAAAAGCTTTTGTTTGTATACCCAATCAATCAGCTGATTCTGATAAGCTGTCAAAATTACAAATTACAAGGATTTTCTCTTGTTTTGTGAACATTTTTTATTTATTTTAAGAAAATTTATTAAATTTCGTAATAAATACGTTTGAAAGTAGTTTTCAACAATATGGCAACTTACTCCAATCCTCATTGGTTGTTATGCCATATACGTAACTCCTTTATATCCACCGATGATACGGGTATGTGTGAGACCGTAATGGTCAGTGATGATTTGCCTAAACATTATCTACGGAAATATCAAGGTAATGGTATGACCCGTAATATGCAACAACAGCAACAACGTCGTTCATTGGTAGCGGGTCAACATCCACCACCACCGCCACAACATCGCAACTATGATCCACCCCTACAAGAAGTCGATTTTATTTGTTATCCGGGCCTAGATCAAAGTGATGATGAAGATGTTGATTTGACTGCTCAATCATTTGATATACAAATGTATCCGGAAGTAGGGGCACATCGTTTTCGTTCAAATACCGCTCAAAAGCTAGAAAAAATGGATATTGCACGACGAAAGGCTGCCAAAACAAAATGTGTCAATTATGATGATGAAATTATACAACCAGAACGTAGTGATTTTTTTCTTCGCAAAGAAGTTAAGGGACAGGAAACTTTAACGAAGAACGGCGATAATGTGATAAGTAAATTAACCTTTCAGTTGGCCAATAGTCCAAAACAGGTTCAAAATAAATTTCAAGAATATGCAAAATATGATGGTACATCACAGTCTGGCATACAGACAAAACGTATTAATGTCTTCCTGAGTATGTTGCCGGAAAAGGAAAGAAATTATCCAATAAAAATTTGTGTCTTATCACATGCTAAAATAGCAGATGTAAGTAAAAACTTAATATTCTTTTTTTATGTGCTTTTTTGGTTAAGTTTTATTTGAGATGCTAAGATGTGCTCCGATTTGAACACATTGTGGTTATTCGGAGTCTTACTGTGCACTTTTTAAAATTCCATGAGAAATATTCATAATCCTATTTGTAGGCTCCGGTACATTGTAAGGGCTGGCAGCAAGGCTCTGAATACCACTCGTGTATTTTTTAAAGAAGAATAATTTTGTTACATTGCCAGGGCTTGAAGCTAGAATCTGAATACATACCTCTACACAGTCGGCAAAAAAAGTCACCGCTGACATACTGCTGACATTCCCTTTATAAAATCGCTTGCATGTGGGAGTTGTTTATCTTCCTCATGGGCACTTAGCACCCTTTGATAATAGTGTTACATATGTATTAACTAAATACTCTGATATTGTAGTTTTAGGCGATTTTAATAACAATATGTTCAATGCTGCTAGCGCACAGTCTGTTAGAGAAATGTGTAACAGGTTAAATATTAAATGTCATCATAATTGCTTACCAACTCATTTTAGTGTTAGACACGGTTCTACCTCATTACTTGATTTTTTGCTTTTATCTCCCTCTATGGGTGTTGTTCAGTCTGGTCAGGCACAGATTCCTGGCACTTCTCGTCATTCTTTTATTTTTGCGTCTTTGAATATCAACTCACCACGTATTGATGAGTTTGTGGAATATTTTGATTATAAAAATATTGATTTTTCGTCTCTTGAGTCAATTGCTGCCTCTTGCGATTTCAACAGTATATTTTATACTGCTAATGTTGATGATCAGGCAAATTTATTATATTCTTTTTTATGTAAAATGCATGGTGCTGTTCCATTAAAGAGACGTAAGATTTGTAGTTCTTTTGATAACACTTGGTTTAATTCCTTGGAAATCAGGAATAGTTTGTCCGTTCGTGATGCAGCTTATCGTTCTTACTTAAATAATAGGAATAAAGCAAACTGGAGGATTTTCTGCCGGTTAAGAAATCGTGCAAAAACTGTAATTCGTAATGGTAAACGAAGGGCGCATGCTCAAATGTTTAGCAACAAAGACTCAAAGCAAATATGGAATTTGCTGCGTGAAAATGGTCTTGATGATAATTCATCAACTATTGGTGAAATTGATGTTGATAATTTAAATCGCTACTTTTCCTCTAATCAGGGCTGTAATGCTGTTGACACTCCACTTTTATCTGATGATTTAGTTAATGGGGGTTTCTCATTCCGTAGTGTTGATATAAATGAGTTATTTGTTGCACTACAATCAGTTAAGTCTAATGCTGTTGGGTGTGATGGTTTCCCAACTAAATTTTTTAAATTGGTTTTTCCCTACATTGCTAGATATATTTTACATTTTGTTAACAATATTATAACCACAGCGATGTTTCCTTCAGGTTGGAAAATCGGGAGAGTAGTTCCTATAAGGAAAGTTGGCGAGTCTGATGATATGGAGAATCTACGTCCTATTTCTATTCTTCCAGTACTTTCCAAAGTGGTTGAAATTTTGCTGAGAAACCAGCTTTTAAGTCATATTAATGAAATTTCGTTTTTCAACGATGCCCAATATGGGTTTAGATGTAAAAGAAATACAACATCTCTTCTTTTGGGTTTGACTGACACTATTAGAAAATCCACAAGTACTGGCAATGTCAGTGTTCTTTTATCAATTGACCTAACAAAGGCTTTTGATAAAGTTGATTACAACATTTTAATTTCTAAATTAAATCGTGATTTAGGACTTTCTGTAATGTCATGTAAACTAATTTTGTCCTATCTAAATGGTAGGTCTCAGTATGTTTCAATTGGCACAAAGTATTCGAAAGTTTTACCAGTAAGAAGTGGAGTACCTCAGGGTTCGGTATTAGGACCATTGTTATTTGATATATATATTAATGACATTTTCAGTTCTATTCATTTTCCTTCTTGTAATTCGTTTGCTTATGTAGATGACTTGTTTTTCTTATTTAAAGGGGAAAGGCAGTTCTCTGATGTTCTGCAACGAATGATTAATTATAGTGTTTCCAATATTAATGACTGGATGGAGGATAATAAATTATTTATTAATGCCTCTAAGACGAAGGCTATGTGTTTTGGATCCCCTCAACAGGATTTGATAATTAATATTAATGGTAGTAGAATTCCATTTGTAGATAAAATGAAGTGTCTTGGTTTGTGGTTGGATTGCAAACTGAATTTTGATAAACACATCAACTCTGTTGTATCCAGGGTAAACTATGCCCTGCGGAGACTTTATAACATTAATTTAATCTTACCCTTGAATGTTAAAGCCATGATGGTTCATTCTTTAGTCATGCCAATCTTTTTATATGGTATTGAAGTGTACTCTGGTACTCTAGGTTATAATATGAGGAAACTTGAGAAGTTGTTTAATAGAGTTATTCGTTATCTCTACTCATTGAGAAGACGTAGTCATGTATCGGTGTATGTTTCTAGATTTTTGGGTAGTTCATTTTTGAACTACGTAAAATCTAGGATTTTGATTTGTTTTTATAATGCGTATAAAAATAGAAACATGACCTACTTGATTTCATTTTTCACTTTTAACCGTTCTAGACGTAATTGCCAACTTCGGATTCCAAAATTAACCTCAATTTTGGAACGATCATTTCACGTAAGAGTAGCTCGTATTTTTAATAAATTGCCTACTAAACTCAAGACCTTTAAATTTTCATACTGCACCTTTAAACGCAAAATTTTGATTCATCTTAAAGATAAAAATTTGTAAAGTTCTTTTTTGTTTTATAGATTTTTTTTTGTTATGTCATGTTTTTTCTCGTTATATCACAGAAAAAAATAACAAGGAACATTTTTTAATTAAAAGTTTTAATAGAATTCAAAATTTGATATAATTAAAATGTTTAATTGTTTTGTATGTAAACATCTCTGATTTTTTTGCATGCTTCTTCTTACACATGCAATACAAAACAGAAAAAGTGAAAATATATTTTTATAAAGATTAAATTAATGAAAATGCGTTTTTATCAAATTTATATCTGAATCGGTATTAATTTTGTTATTTAAAAAGAACGAGAACAATTGAAATTGAATAAATAAATGAAAAAAGTGAACATTAGTATAAAAATAAAACAAAGAAGCTCCACAAGAAGATCTTGGTAAACGGCAAACAACAACGGAGGAAAATGACACAAAAATCTAATCAAACACATTTTTGATGCTTTAAATATTTATTTATTATATTTAATAAGTTTTTATTTTGTTAATAATAAACACATTTTTGTTTTTAATTTATATTTGTTTTTTAACATGATAATGTTTTTAGGCTGGTGTCTAATTTTAAAAAAGTTGCAGGACGCCACCTCAGTTTGACTATATAAGCTAACAATTAACGAAAAAGAAAACAAGAATTACTATTTTCATTTTCTTAAAACCAAAAATTTTAATAACTTGGGTGTGTAACTTGGATAATAATTCACCTCGTGGTGAATAAACCCGTTTTTCACCAGCTGGTGAATTAAAAGTAACATAATTATTTTTCAACAAAAAAACTAATTTTTTTTTCATAAATTTTTTTTTCTCATAATTTTTTTTTTTTTCATCAATTTTTTTTTTCATAAATTTTTTTTTTTCATCAAACTTTTTTATCACTTTTTTTTATCAATTTTTTTTATCAATTTTTTTTTTCATCAATTTTTTTTTTCATTAAATTTTTTTTCTTCAAATTTTTTTTTCATCAGTTTTTTTTTAATTAATTTTTTTCATCCAATTTTTTCACATCAATTTTGTTTTTTTTTATAACTTTTTTCCCATCAAATTTTTTTTTTCATCAAATTTTTTTTTCTATCAAATTTTTTTTCGTCAATTTTTTTTTTATAAAACTTTTTTTTTCATAAAATTTATTTTTTCAACATTTTTTTTATCAAATTTGTTTTCATCAATTTTTTTTTTTTTCATCAAATTTTTTTTCATCAATATTTTTTTCATCAATATTTTTTCATTAAATTTTTTTATCAAATTTTTTATTATAAATTTTTTTCTAACCAAAAAAATTTTTTTTTCCATATTTTTTTTTTCATCAATTTTTTTTACATCAAAAAATTTTTCTTTTCATCAAAAACTTTTTGTCATCAAAATTTTTTTTCACCTAAAATTTTGGGTTCATTAAATTTTTTTAACATAATTTTCATTTTAGTGAAAAAAACATTTTTTTTTACCAAAACTACTTTTTCGGGGGGGGGGGTGAAATAAAGCCATAGGCAATAAGGCCATATGGCCTTATTTCTCAATTCAATGGGAAATAAGGCCATATGGCTTTATTACCAACACGATTGAGCAATAAAGTCATATTGATTTTGCAACCAAAGTGGAAATAAAGCCATATCAGTTGAAAATGTGGAAATATATTTCCCCGTAAATCCTGCTACCCAAAAAAAAATATTTAGCGAAGCCGCTAAATGAATTTATGGAGTTTGTAATCCCTTAGCCCGGCCGAAGGCCGGCTACGCAGAAAAATTTTATGACTATCTTTAAATTAAAAAATTAAAAAATTAAAAAACCACATATACCACCAGTGTTGCCAATTTAGCCATTTTCGGCTAGATTTAGCTCCTTTTGAACTCGTTTAGCCGGAGAAAAAGGCATTTAGCTCTTAGCCGTTTTTTAGCCATTTTCGAAACTATTTTAGCAGTTTTTTAGCCATTTTTGAGTTTTCGGTTAAAAAGTAATTTTTATTTTTTTTTTTATATTAAAATAGAGAATTTATTGGTCTTTAAGTTTGTACAGATCGATCACAGGCTCTAATACTATTTGTTATAAAGGTTTATGTTGAAAAATGTAGGAGAAAATTTAATTTCTAAAAATTATAGACATTTCTGGGATTCCCATAC
Source organism: Pegoplata infirma (assembly GCA_963921195.1). Taxonomy (NCBI): domain Eukaryota; kingdom Metazoa; phylum Arthropoda; class Insecta; order Diptera; family Anthomyiidae; genus Pegoplata; species Pegoplata infirma. Next base: position 94,985,978 of record OY992538.1, on the reverse strand, counting down.
CGGTTTCTAACACTTTAGTTATGTGTTATCATCAGAAGGATTTTAAATGTTGGTTTGTTTTGTTAGTAGGTAATTGTATTTTCATATATTTGAATTTTTATTAACACCAGTCTGGAATAAAATCACGTATAATTTTGTCATATTCATACCATAAACATTATACTAACTGTGCGATTCGCTATCTCGGTCGAAGTGAGTGACTACAAAATTTGTACGTAAAACAAAAACAAAAAACTCAAATTTGTTTTTGTTTACGTACAAAATTTCTAGTCACTCATTTCTAACGACATACTGAATCAGGGCATAAATTTTAGAAGATCTAGCGATGCCCGTTTCTCTGTCTTTTAAAAATACGCTAATGTTCAAAACTCAACTTGAAGGCTGATTGCTAAATCTTGGCATATATATTTTTGGAATTCTTCTGGTCAGGTTTTAGCGAAAACGGGCCCAAGGGTAAAAAGTTACACCTCTAATTCACGTATTGAATTTTTTTTTTAAGCCAATATAACTAAAAAATTTTTTTACTTGAATAAATTTTTGGTAGTCAAAATTTTTATATATATTTTTATAAAAAATTTGAATATAAAATATTTAAATCATTAAAAAAAGTGTTTTGAACTCTCGTCATTTTATCTAAAATATGTCAAAACAGTAACAAAAGATCTCCTTATTTTAATATATGTATAAAAAACGGTACAAAATATGAATTTACATTAGTTTTTCTTAAAAAGTAAAATATATATTTTAGCCTTTTTTTAGCCATTTTTTAGCCGTTTTTTAGCCGTTTTTTCAAAAGGATTTAGCCGTTTTTGATTACCAAGTTCTGGCAACACTGTATACCACGAACCTCGGAACTTAGAGGGGTCTAGAGGCACCAATTTTTTATTGGCAGGGTTTTTAATTTAAAGATTGTTTAACAAAAAAAGTTTTTCTGTGTAGCCGGCCTTCGGCCGGGCTTAGGGATTAAAAAATCCATGCATTAAACCCACCCTCTCCGCAAAGTAAAGTTTTCTAGGGTAGCAGGCCTTTGCGCTATCAAATTTGTTATGCCTCAAAAAGGCCTGATAACCAAAATAGCTTTGGTTTGCAGAGAGGGTGGGTTTAATGCATGGAGTTTGTAATCCCTAAGCCCGGCCGAAGGCCGGCTACGCAGAAAACCTTTTTTACAAAAAAACAAATCATAGAAGTCGTAATTTCGACATTTCGCCCAAAAAAAATATTTTGGATTTTTTGACAATTTTGTTTTGGGAGAAATAACATTTTGAAACCTATCATTTTGGGCTATATGTCGCAGCTTGGGCGATATCAAATTTACGGTTTTGGGCGATAAGACCTTGACTTTTTTTGTTTAACTTTCTTTAAATTAAAAACCCACATTCCAGGAACCTCTGAACTCAGAGGGGCCTAGAGCACAATTTTTTTGTTAGCAGGATTTTTAATTTAAGGATTGTTTAACAAATAAGTTTTTCTGTGTAGCCGGCCTTCGGCCGGGCTTAAGGTTTACAAACTCCATAAATTAATTTAGCGGCTTCGCTAAATAATTTTTTTTTTGGGTAGCAGGATTTTAGTGGAAAATTTTTTGCACATTTTCCCCTACACTCTCCGGAAATTAATGACGAATACTTTTATAAATTTTCAAATGAGTAATAAAGCCATATATGGCTTTATTTCCAACAGTGGTTGGTAATAAGGCCATATGGCTTTATTTCTCAACTCATTGGGAAATAAGGCCATATGGCCTTATTGCCTATGGCTTTATTTCACCCCCCCTACTTTTTCACCAAAGTCTAAGCTTTTCGAATAAAAATTTTCCATTTGTTTATCAAATGTACATAAAACAAGTGAGAGTGTTATGTTCTTTGGCGCCGAATCTTTTATACTCTCCAAAATGCAAAAACACTTTTTTGCACTTATTTTTGCACTCACTTACGAAATGTACATCTCTTTTGGTTTTTTAATGGGGTCCTCGACTGATATTTCAATTCGTTTTGCATGGAATAGCAAAGTAATATAACATTATTTTTTCTAAAAAAACTTTGCTTTAGCAAGTACACCCAAATCTTCCGCAAAACATTATCACGATTTAATGTTTTGGGCAAGAGTACAAAATTCGCAGGCATATTTTTTAAGTGGGCGTAATTTTGTACTGATTTTGAGCAATAATTTTTATTAATTTGTTTAATACTATTAATTACTTTTTTAATTATTTTCAGTTTTAAATTTTTATTAAATTTTTTAATTACTATTATCATTTTTTTAATTAGAGCAAATCTAATTAACATTTTAATCGATATGAGCAATTTTTAATCAAAACTCATTTTTTATTTTTTTGTGTGTACTAAACAGTGCTTTTTTTCTTCTCTTTAATTCTTTATTACTATCTCAAATTCTTTTTCTTCTTTCTATAGGTTAATTTTAAATTTTCTGATCTTTATAATATAAATTTAAGTGTTTTTATTATTACATTTTATTATACCGTTGTAGTATTTATTTACATAGAGCAGTATTTTTGTAACTACATATGGCCCTTTGGGCTCAGTTATTTTGAAGAATAATAAATCTATATAAATAAAAGTTTTTCCAAATGTCCCCAAGGGCATGTCAGCAGTTGGCCACCAGTGCCCAGCAGTATCGGTGGACAATTCTTTTAGACAACCGCTGACCAACTACTGACTTGTCATTAGGGACATTTCGAAAAATTTGAATGAAGATGTCAGTGATTTTATAAAGGAAGCGTTAGCAGTATGATCTGATTTTGATAAATTTTTTGTATGAAAAACAAAATCCACATTCTGAAACAAGGTTCCTACAGAAAAATTCTTTGATTTTGAATAATTGTTCTTTCAGATGAACTCTATGAGTCTGAAATAATTTTTCTAAATTCTGAGACATTTTTAAATACTGAAAATTTTTTGATAAAAAAAATTTTAAGATTCTGAAATATTTTTTCTGTGAATAAAACGGACTCTGAAATATTTCCATTTTTTATATAATTTTTTTATGAGATTTTAAGCAAAAAGTAAATTATTTCTATGAAACACTTAAAATCTTATTCAAACGTTTAAAATTTTGTTTAAACTTTATATTTCTTATTCTTTCAGGTCATTGGCTTAGTCTGTTATAAGGCCACCATCGAATTTCCAGATCTCCCCCTTAAATCTATACGTCATTATGGTTTATATATGACTGAAGATAATGATGATTTAGAAGATTTTCCACCATTGGATCATCGAGAACCATGTTCAAAATTTGGTTTTTCTCACTTAACATTAGCTGAACGAAGGCCTTTGGCAGCAGTAACACGTATTGATTATGGGCATGGTCTTGCTCCCACAAAATCAATGACATCCGAAGAGGAAAAAGCTAGATTAGCAGCCATGGCTGTACATTCTCTGAATTGTACGGGTGTGGGAGCAGATGGTTTTCATAGTCCCGGTGATAAAGATGATGTTGATGGTGCTAACAATACATTGGGTAGCGAAGGTGGAGTTGATGATTTAGAAGAACGTATATTAAGTCAAGATGATATGTTGGAGGCACCAGTATACCGTAGTTATAATCTTAATATCATTGATAAGAAATTCTTTAAAACCGAAGTGGCTTTAGGTATATCTGGGGAACGCATAGAAATTGATCAGCATAAAAATGCTAAATTTTGGACAAAACAAAGGGCGGTCACCTATCCCATAGATGCTGTAGCCCATTGTGAAATTGTTGAAAAAAGAACTATTAAAGCTGTCTTGCGTGTTTGGTTAAGATCTTCATCGTCCATTAATTCAGCATCACTAAATGACACTAAAAACTCTCTATCAATACCAGCTCATTCACCCACTAGCCCCGGACATTATCCCCACTTTTCATCACCCTTCAGTTTTCTAAGTAGTTCAAGTGGTAGTGCCGCCTCCTCATCATCACAACAAATTCGCTTTAAACATTATGATTTTGAAACTACAATACCCACGGCAGAACAAATATTTAAAAAACTGAATTGTATTTTAGAAATGTGCTCATCTGATGTACGTCGTGAGTTCTTGCAGGTGAAACAGCGTAAATTGGAAAAGAATCAAGCGAAAAAACATCTCAAATTGTAGTATCTAGATTTTTATATAACATTCTATAGATTTTTAGTGTGTTCTTGTTGTGCGGGTCAATGTGATGTTACAAATTTATTGCTTCAACATTATCATCACGAACTGCAGCAATATCAAGAATACTATTGAATTCAAATTAGTTTTGTTTATTGTATTTAAAAAAAAAAAACATTTTATATTTCTAGGATCTTCAAAATATGTACATTTAAAAATTTACTTTGTATTTTATTAAGGATTATCTTTAAATTATCTTTATTAATAAGTTTTTCTTTTTTTTTACATCCATAAGACTTATTTTCTTACTCAACTGATATTTAATAATAATAATAAAAAAAATAATAAAAATAATAATAATAATAAAAAATGCATTATATTTATCATAAATTATATTAACTGGGTGTTTTATTTTCTGCTTTTTCTTAAACATTAATAAGAAAATAGAGCAGGGGAAGATTTGACACACTTTTGAAATTAATTTCGTTATTTATTTCTGGTTAGTTGGATTGCTTTTAAATTTTAATATTTCTTTTAAAGAAGTAATAAACTTATGGTCGGTCAATATCGACTATATAATACTCTATACAAGTGTTTCCCGGAAAACGGGTCCTAAGTCCAAACATGGACCGATTCGATCTATCTTTTGTTATATCTTTTATTAGTAAAATTTGAATAAAATTGGCTTATTTTTGTTGCCAATAGACCGATTTAACTTAATATCGGGGGAAATTTGTGTATGAGAACTAAGTCCAAAAATGGTCCCATTAAAATCAGATTTGATAAGGATGCACGCGTTTCATTTTTTTGACAAATATTTTTTTGCTTTAGCATATTTTTTTTTTAACAAATATTTTTTGTTTTACAATTTTTTTTTTTAAATATTTTTTTGAGAAATTTTATTTTCAATATTAGGTCTGTTTGTTTACTTAAATTTCTTACTATTTTTACTACAACTGGAAATTTTTGTAGTAAAAATGAGTAGATTGTAGCAAGGTAAACGAACAGGCATATTATTATATTTATTTCAACATTTTTTATTCAATTCTATATTAATTAATAAACAAGCTTGAGGCCACAGTTGTTTTTATAAAATATTAATTTTTATTATTTTCAATAGCAGTCGTTGTATTTGAATGACATCCAATCATTCAAAGGATAGAGCAATATTGAAAATAATAAAAATTACAATATTTTGAGTAGGTTTATTCTAGTTCGAGGTCATTAATTCCTTTACTAATTAAAACTATGATATTCTCATAAAATAATTTTCAAGAAAAATATTTTTCTGTTTTAAATTTATTTATAGGTCTATTCGATTACCTTACTACAATCTACTATTTTTTACTCATTTTACTACAGCTGGAAATTTTCAATACAAAAAGTAAACAAGACTTTCCAGTTGTAGTAAAAAATAGTAAGAAATTTGGGTAATCGAATAGACCTTATGTTGGTTATTTTTGAAAGACTTAGGGCGGATTACTCAATAAAAAGTTAGCTGCTAACTGCCGATTTAACGGAGCCTTATGTCAAAATTTTTATGAAAAAGTTAAATTTAACGGAGAATTATTTTATAACGGAGCATTGAGTAATCCAGCCTTAATCGACACGTGTTTCGAAATTTTTCAGATTTCATTGTCAAGATTATTTAGCAAATATAAAAACCCTATACTACAAGTAGCAAAGGTTTTTAATGACAAATCGTTAATGATCAAACTAAAAATTTGTCATTAAAAACTCTTTGCTACTTGTAATAGCAAAGGGTTTTATATTTGCTAAATAATCTTGACAATGGAATCTCACAAATTCCGAAACACATATCGATTAAGTCCTGCAAAAATTACCAACATAAATAAAGTTAAAACAGAAAAATATTTTTCTTGAAAACAATTTTATGGGAATATCCTAGGTTTTTTTAGTAAAGGAAATAATGACCTCGAGCTATAATAAACCTTACTCAAAATATAATATTTTAAAGGTCGAATAAAACAATTTAAAAGTTGAATAAAACAATTTTTAAAAATATTCTGAATAATAAAAATTAATCAGAATTTAAAAATTAATTATGTTTTATAAAAACAACTGGCCTCGAGCTTAAATATGATTTTTTTTTTAATTTTTTTTTTACATTATTTAAAATTTTTTTGACAGCATTTTTTGATTTTGACAAATTTTTTTTTTGTCAAAAATATAAAATGTTTGTCAAAAAAAAAAAAAAAAAATTGGTAAAAAAAAGTTGTTAAAAAAATTTATAAAAAAAAAATTATAAACAAAAAACTTTGTCAAAAACAAAAAAAATTTTGTCAAAAACAAAAAAATTTTGTCAAAAAATATTGGTCAAAATTAAAAGAAAATATGTATTATCAAAAAAATAAAATTTTGTCAAAAAACAATTAAATTTCCTGAAAAAATCATTTGTCAAAACAATAAAGAATTATTTGTCAAAAAATAAAAAAATGTTTACCAAAAAAAAATTTTTTGCCGAAAAAAAATTAAAAAAAAATTGTCAAAAAAATTGGTTAAAAAAATATTTTGTCAAAAACAAAAAAAAAAAAAAATTGTCAAACAATATTGGTAAAAATAAAAAAAAAATTATCAAAAAAATAAAATTTTGTCAAAAAAAAATTTAAATTTCGTAAAAAAAATCATTTGATGTATGAACTCACTCAAAAAATTATGTTAGTAAAATCAACTGAAAATGTCAGTTAAAATAACTACTTTGTAAGTAGTTTTGGGGTCAACTACGTTTCAGTTAAATCAACTAAGAATGTTAGTTATTTTAACTGACAAAAAACAATTGACTTATGTAGTAAAAACTACTTACATTTGTAGTCAAAACAACAAACATGTAGTAAAAATAAATTATTCAATAAAATTTTTTTTTTAATTTTTCAGAAAAAAAAAATTGAAGATCAAATTTTTTCCAAGTTTTTTTTTTTTTTAAAGCTGTGAAAAATAAAAAAAATAAAATTTATTTTTATTTTTTGGGAAAAAACTTTGAAAATTTTTCAGAGAAAAAAAAAAAATTAACTACTATAACTATAAATAACTGTTACTACATTACAGTACTTTTTTGTTAATTGTTCAAAAAAACGACTTAAAATAACTAACAGAAATAGTTGTTTGATATTTTTCATACAAAAACAACTGACTTTGTAGTTGAAAACAACTAACTACTGTAAAATATGCAAACAACTAACATGTAGTAACTTACATAACTTTCTGAGTGCTTCAGAGTATAGTATTTTAAAACATTTTTAGTTCAATCGGTTGTTCTTTTCATTGCAAGCATAAAATACATATTTAGTTCGTTTCGAACGGATAGAATATAATGATTTTTTCATTCTAAATTTTGAGAATGTCTCAATACAACATGTAAATGCATTCGTGCAAATGTCTGGTCTTATAGTGAACCAAAGTTTTAAATTTTAAAGAAACCGATTGATAATTCCGACCTCACAACGTTGACATGGTCAGACGGTAGGACATCGCTAAAACATATCAGAGAGTGATTCTAAGTCGATCGGTATACTTAAAGGTGGATCTTGGACCAATATTTCGGATATTTACAAACATCAGCACAAACTCATTATACCTACACTAGAGATGGGCACATGAGCAGATTTGTGAATAATTTACGTGAATCATTTTTTACTCACGTGATTGTGAGAGAGTGTGAATTGAAAAGAAAATTGCGTGAGTCGATATTTTTGCGTGGGTTTGCGTGATTTATTGTTGCTTTATATTTCCTTTCGTCACGAAAAAAACCAACAAATTTTGTAAAATTTGGCTAAAAAAAAAACTAAAAAATATTTTTTTTTTCAATTTTAATACTAAACAAGTATTTCGTATTTATTTTTATTTTTATTTTTTCTAAAATGCCCTTTAAAATGTGGAGAAAAAAATTAAAATAGAGTTTTTTTGGGGGTCAGGGGGAACGTTGCCGGACCACACCTACAAAAGGGGGGCGGGCCGAGAAAACTGTAATTTTATTATCCCCTTGATCAAAGTGCAGGACTTTGAAGTTATTCTGACATAAAATTGTTTTATTTGTTTAAGAGAAAAGTAAAAAAATATATAAAAAAAGTAGAAGAGTTAAATTCGGCTTACAAGGGAAGTCTCCCTGGTGTCACCCTCCGATCTTCATGAAATTTGGATATGTTGTTAAGAACGAAAATTAATTCGACACGTATATTTTTTAGCGGCGCAAACTCATTTTTAGGGGGGGTCGATTTTTATGGGGGAAATTGACCATTTTCAGTTTTTTACGATTTACGCCTATTTAAACAAAATTAATATAGGTATGTGTGACATCAGATTAAAGGTATTAAAAATACCTATCTCGTGGTGCTAACAACGGGCCAAAGAAGTTAATATTTTCGACTTATTAACAAAAATGTCCTAAAATTTTGGTATTTTACTCAATATGACGAAAAGTTGTGCATGTTTGGACACGTTCTTAGCACACGTAGATAGGTTTTCCAAAGACCTTTACATACCAAATGAAAGGTCTTTGGAAAACCTACAGGTTTCTTTGCATAATATAGGAGATAAAGGAAAAAAACTGAAAAATGGCCTTGTCTTCCCCCTTCTTTTTACCCTTAAATATGAATTTGGGCCGCTAAGGGTGACACTAAGCTGAATCCATGAATACGCTCCACAGTGCCCTTTTAAAGCGATAGTTAGTTTTCTAACGTGAAAAAAATAACAATTTTGATTAGAAATATTTTATTTTGAGTAAAAAACTTTTTTTTTAGTCATTTTTGAAAAAAAAAAAAATTACACAATTTTTTTTAGTCATTTTTGAAAAAAAAAAAAAAAAAAAATACACAATTTTTTTTTTGAGTGTAAAACTTTTTTGAGTGTAAGTTTTTTTTGCTTAATTGTAAAAATATTTGTGAGTGACGAAAATACTTTGCAAAATATTTTTCTGACTCTTCAATGTTTTTAAAGCTGGTTCAACTGGATTTTCAACACATGAACTAAAGGTGAAACCAATATGAAATTCACGGTTTTGCAAATAATTTTTGAACCACGAAGTCCTTCAAATATCAAAAAAAAAATACTTGGGCACCCACATCGTGGTTTAAAAGAAAATCTCCAAAAAAAATTGGACTATACTAAGGGGTTCAGAAAGTTTCTATTAGGAGTCATAATGATTTCAAAAAATTTCGTGAAAATTAATTATTTTCTTCTACTCCAGCATAGCGGTTGAAGTATTATTTTTTTTTGGAAATTTTTACATAATCCACGATGTAGTTGCCCAAAGATTTTTTGATTTTTATGAGACTTCGGGGATGCATTTGGAGTACGATTTTTCATTTACAAAAACCAAAAAAATTAAAAATTTTCTATTATTTTTTTTTTTAAAAAACATGTTTTTTTTTGGAAAAACCGTTTCAATACCGGTACGTACCGGTACCGAAGGAAAAGGTTTTTGGATACCGGTATCCGATACCAAAACTGAGTTTCGGTATTGGTATTGGTACCGGTATTCAATTTAAAGGGTTTTGAAACGGATAACGGTATTGAAGAGGTATCGATTGCCAACATTGAATTTTGCTAATAATTTTGAGAGATTTTGAAATTTAATTTTTTTTGTATAAATAAGAGCTTCGTGGGTGTGAATCAACGTGAACGTGGGTGAAGCTTGTGTGAGTGCACGTGAGTTGTGTTAAATTTACTCACGAGATTGTGAGTAGATAAAAAAAAAGTTTGTGAGTGTGCGTGATTAAAAAAATCCTGCCGTGAGCGTGAGTGAGTCAAAAGTCACAGACACAAGAATTTTTTGCGTTTTGGAAAAAAAAATCTTTAAAATTGCTTTTAGGAAAAAAATTGAAAAGTTCCAAGTCCCGGACACAGACAATTCAAAAAAAATTAAACAAAAAGGTTTTTAGAAAAAAAATATTTTTGTGACATGTCACTAATAAACCGGCACGAGGACCAGTCACTTTTCCTGCAGGGATATTAAACATATTCAAATTTTTATAAACATTAATAAATTTTTATAACAAATTTATATTTAAGAGAATTTAAATAAAAAACCTTCACAAAGCACTTTTTTTAAATTACTTAAATTACACTTTTTTTAAACTACTTTATACACAAAAAATAAAGTGCTTTGCTGGGACTTTTTTTGTACAGTTGGCAGTTTCTACCTGGGTAATTTCATTTACTTCAAATATTAGAAATTGTTTGTTTGAAAATTGTTAAATAATCTTGAAATTTATTTAGTGCTTAACAATCGGAAATAAATATATAATGTTAGTGAAAATTGTAAACTTTTAAAAACGTGATTATAATAATAGAAGTGTTACTAAAAATAACTTTATAAATTTATTAAATTATCATTTGAAAAATCTAAATATTAAAAAAAAAAACTTCCTGCTTTTTTGTTTTAAATGTTACAAACTTTGATTAATTTTTTTTAAGATATCATTACACCATTTAAAAATAAAATTTCAGAAAATTTCAAATCAGAGCTTTACATACACTCAGAAAATTATGCAAGTTACTACATGTAAGTTGTTTGTATATTTTACAGTAGTTAGTTGTTTTCCACTACAAAGTCAGTTGTTTTTGCATGAAAAATATCAAACAACTATTTCTGTTAGTTATTTTAAGTCGTTTTTTTGAATAACTAACATAAAAGTTCTGTAATGTAGAAAAATTATGCAAGTTACTACATGTAAGTTGTTTGTATATTTTACAGTAGTTAGTTGTTTTCCACTACAAAGTCAGTTGTTTTTGCATGAAAAATATCAAACAACTATTTCTGTTAGTTATTTTAAGTCGTTTTTTTGAATAACTAACATAAAAGTTCTGTAATGTAGTAACAGTTATTTAAAGTAGTAAATTTATTTTTTTTATCTCTCAAAAATTTTCAAAGTTTTTTTTTCCACAAAATAAAAATAAATTTTCGTTTTTTTTTTTTTTTATATTTCACAACTTTAAAAAAAAAAAAAAACTTGGAAAAAATTTTGTCCTCAATTTTTTTTCTGAAAAATTAAAACAAAAAAATTAATTTTCTTTTTTTTTATTTTTCACAACTTTTTCAAAAAAAAAAAAACTTGGAAAAAATTCGGTCTTCAATTTTTTTTTTTGAAAATAAAAAAAAAAAACAAAATATTAAATTGATTATTTTATTTTTACTACATATTAGTCGTTTTGACTACAAATGTAAGTAGTTTTTACTACATAAGTCAGTTGTTTTTTTGTCAGTTAAAATAACTTACATTGTTAGTTGATTTAACTGAAAAAGTAGTTGACCCCAAAACAACTAACAAAGTAGTTATTTTAACTGACATTTTCAGTTAATTTTACTAACATAATTTTTTGAGTGTAATTTTAAATTATTTTTCAAAATTTTAGTTGAACAAACAACAAGTAACTGTAATAATTTTAATAATGTGGGTAATTTTTTAGTCCGATAAAACCGAACTTTTAGAACATATTTTCCTGATGAGATACAGGACGTTTTGCTTTGACATTTTATAAGATTCCACTGAAAATTTTTTAAAATATCACTTTATCAATTTATCAACACTCAATCAATTTATCCACTAAAAATGACAGTTACACTTAAAAAAATTATGTTAGTAAAATCAACTGAAAATGTCAGTTAAAATAACTACTTTGTGAGTTGTTTTGGGGTCAACTACTTTTTCAGTTAAATCAACTAACAATGTTAGTTATTTTAACTGACAAAAAACCACTGACTTATGTAGTAAAAACTACTTACATTTGTAGTGAAAACAATTAAATGTAGTAAAAATAAAATAATCAATATATAATTTCATTTTTTTTTTAATTTTTCAGAAAAAAAAATTTAAGACCAAAATTTTGCCAAGTTTTTTTTTTAAAAAAAAGTTGTGAAAAATAAAAAAAACGAAAATATTTTTTTTTTTTGAAAAAAAAACTTGCAAAATTTTTCAGAGATAAAAAAAATTAACCACTTTAAATAACTGTTACTACATTACAGTACTTTTTTGTAACTTATTCAAAAAAACAACTTAAAATAACTAACAGAAATAGTTGTTTGATATTTTTCATACAAAAACAACTGACTTTGTAGTTGAACACAACTAATTACTGTAAAATATGCAAACAACTAACATGTAGTAACTTACATAATTTTCTGAGTGCAGAGCTTTACATAATTTTAAATTATTTTTCAAAATTTTAGTTGAACAAACAACAAGTAGTAACTGTAATAATTTTAATAATGTGGGTAATTTTTTAGTCCGATTAAACCGATTTTTTAGAACATATTTTCCTGATGAGATACAGGACGTTTTGCTTTGACATTTTATAAGATTCCACTGAAAATTTTTTTAAAATATCACTTTATCAATTTATCAACACTCAATCAACTTATCCGCTAAAAATGACAGTTACACTAAAAAAATTATGTTAGTAAAATCAACTGAAAATGTCAGTTAAAATAACTACTTTGTAAGTTGTTTTGGGGTCAACTACTTTTTCAGTTAAATCAAGTTAGTTATTTTAGCTGACAAAAAACAACTGACTTATGTAGTAAAAACTACTTAGATTTGTAGTGAAAACAATTAAAATGTAGTAAAAATAAAATAATCAATATATATTTTTTTTTTTCAAAAAATTTTTCAGAAAAAAAATTTAAGACCAAATTTTTTCCAATTTTTTTTTAAAAAAGTTGTGAAAAATAAAAAAAAACGAAAATTTATTTTTATTTTTGAAAAAAAAAAAACTTAGAATATTTTTCAAAGATAAAAAAAATAAAATTAACCACTTTAAATAACTGTTACTACATTACAGTACTTTTTTGTAAGTTGTTCAAAAAAACGACTTACAAGAGAAGTCTCCCTAGTGTCACCCGCGGATCTTTATGGAATTGGTTTTATTTTGTAGATCAGAAAAAATAAAGGGACACGTATTTTTTTTAGCGGCCCAAATTCATATTTAGGGGGTAAAAAGGAGGGGGAAAGACAAGGCCATTTTTCAGTTTTTTTTCGGTTATCTCCTTTATTATGCAAAGAAACCTAGTCATTTTACATACCAAATGAAAGGTTTTTAGAAAACCTATTTACGTGTGCTAAGGACGTGTCCAAACATGCACAACTTTTCGTCATATTGAGTAAAATACCAAAATTTTAGGACATTATTTTTAATAAGTCGAAAAATATCAACTTCTTTGGCCCGTTGTTAGCACCTCGAGATAGTTATTTTTAATACCTTTAATCTGATACCACACATGCCTATATTAATTTTGTTTAAATAGGCGTAAATCGTAAAATACTGAAAAAGGTCAATTTCCCCCCATACAAATCGACACCCCCTAAAAATGAGTTTGGGCCGCTAAAAAAAAACCTTTTCGAATTAATTTTCATTCTTAACAACATATCCAAATTTCATGAAGATCGGAGGGTGACACCAGGGAGACTTCCCTTGTTAGAATAACTAACAGAAATAGTTGTTTGATATTTTTCATACAAAAACAACTGACTTTGTAGTTAAAAACAACTAACTACTGTAAAATATGCAAACAACTAACATGTAGTAACTTACATAATTTTCTGAGTGTACAATAATTACACTCAACTTGAATGCAGTTTTTTTTAAGTTTTAAAAGAGAAATATATAGAGTTTTAACCCAAAACTTTTTACTGTGTATGGCAACGCTAATTACGAATATAGAATCGAAAATTTAAAATTCAAAATGGCGGACTCAAAATGGCGGCCAAAAATTTTGAAATTTTTTTTATCGAACTTAAACTATTTGTTTATGAACGATATGGCGTCCGTGATTACGAATATGAAATCGGAGACGTTGTACGTATGCCAGAACGAAGGATACCAAAGCAATTCCTGGAAGCTAAGCCAGAAGGAAGAAGACCCATAGGAAGACCAAGAGTATCATATGAAGATTGCATAAAAGAAGCTGGAACAAAAAGAGGAAAATCGCTAAATGAAATGAAGAGAATAGCGAGAAATCGAACAGATTGGAGGAAGTTTATTGCAGCCCCCCCTACGCTTTAAAAGGCAAAAGGGTGAAGACAAAGAAGAAGAAGATTTCAAATTCCAAATGGCGGATTCAAAATGGAGGCCATTAATTATAAAATTGGTATATATTGAATTTTAATTATTTGTTTATACGGATAATGGTTGATTACGAAAATAGAATCGAAAATTTTAAATTCAACATGGCGGATTAAAATTGAAGGCCAAAGATTTTTTAATTAATATATATACGCAGGCGCGGATCCACGGGGATCCGTATTCAGCAATTCAAAATTAAAAAAAAAAACTAGTAAAAATGCCACGGGCTCTGCAAATTTCAAATAGCAATATCTCGAAAACCTTTCGACCGATTTTAAAATTTTTTTCAAAGTCGCGAGACATTTTATTTTTTTAAAATTTTTTAAAAATCTAAAACTTTGATAGCCGGTTGCCACATGTTAATTTAATCAAATTGACCTCAAATTAGTACCACATAAGTTTTCGACGTGGGAAAATAAAAATTTTCCAGGACATTTAAAATCGGGAGACAAATTTTGCCATGCAAAAAAATTCTGGTCGGAGGTATTTACACATTTCTCCACTGGAAATATCTTTAAACTAATGTCAACTATGTAGTACTGCACTCAAAAAATTATGTTAGTAAAATCAACTGAAAATGTCAGTTAAAATAACTACTTTGTAAGTTGTTTTGGGGTCAACTACATTTTCAGTTAAATCAACTAACAATGTTAGTTATTTTAACTGACAAAAAACAACTGACTTATGTAGTAAAAACTGCTTACATTTGTAATCAAAACAACTAAAATGTAGTAAAAATAAAATAATCAATATATAATTTTTTTTTTCAAAACATTTATATTTTACAATATTTTACAAAAAACATATTCTAATCACCCTTGATTTGTTTGTTATTGTTGATATTCAAGATCAATTGCAAACATTTTATTTCCTGTCTACGGAACCGCTATACAAAAACAGATATGAATTCTAATGAATAATTACTGGAACAAAAAAAAAAAAAGAAAAACAGGCCAAATGGAAAATTTTAGATAATATTAAAATAAACTATGTAAATTAATTTGAAATTGGAAAATCGATCGATTCTAAAACGTTCTAGCGATATCCCCCCATTAGTCTGTCTGTCCGTCTGTGGAAGAAGACACGATAAAGTCCAAAGTAAAAGAGCTAGACTTCTGTCGAACATAACCAGTCAAAAGGCTGGTTGTGTTCAGAAATTGCCAAAAGCGGATTAGGTGAAAAAAGTTCCCCATTTCACAGTTTTTTTTTTTGTAATTTTTCTTAGCAAATGAATAATTTTTATGTTAGAAGAAGTCCAAAGTCCTGATCCAAATGACAAAAAAAAATTCAATTTCCAAGTAAAAATATGAAGGATCAGTACTGATCCGAAAAATGGATCGCTAAGATTAGGCCAGTTTTAACCGGACGGATACAATTTCATCCGAAAAATGGGTTTATCTAATTATATAAACCCATTTTTCGGATGACATTTGTATCCGTCCGATTAAAACTGATCTAATCTTAGCGATCCATTTTTCGGATCAGTACTGATCTTTCAAATCTCGGATCAGCACTGATCTACCTCGGATCAGTACTTATCTTCCAAATCTCGGATAAGATGTAAATATATGAATATATCTAAACATTTTTACTCGGGTTGTTTTAGTCCGCCCGCCCTCATTTTTGGGCGTGAATAAACAAAATAATTTAAATAATGATAAAATTGTACATTACCGTTTTAACCATTAGGGCACACTGGGCACGTACCCAGGGCCGCCGAAATGTCAATAAATTCGCTCATACGAAAATGGAGATTTTTTTTTATACCCTCCACTCTAGTGATAGAGGGTATATATAAGTTTGTCATTCCGTTTGTAACACCTCGAAATATTGGTCTAGGACCCCATAAAGTATATATATTCATGATCCTCGATCGATTTTAAGACGATCTAGCGATGTCCGTCCGTCCGTCTGTCCGTCTGTCTGTCTGTTGAAAACACGCTAACTTTTGAAAGACATAACGGAGGCTCCTGAAGTTTGGCATATATGTTGGGCATTTACCTGGTCAGGTTGGTATTGCAATCCAGCGAAATCGGTCCAGTGGTTCAAAAGTTATGAGCAAAAGACTGAATTTTGGCAAGGGTTTTTCGTGAATTTTTGAGATAAAAAGCACTATAACTTTCGAACGGTAATTCTGAGAATGCTGAAGCTTGGCATGTATATTTTGCGTTCCTCCAGCCTCGTTCGTATTGAATTTTAGCCAAATCGGTCTAGTGGTTCAAAAGTTATTAGCAAAACCGTGAATTTCAGATTAGCTTTACCTTAAATTCACGTGTTGAAAACCCGTTAAACCTGTTTTAAAAACATTGGTAAGTCACAAAAATATTTTACAACGTATTTTTGTCACTCAAAAATATTTTTATACCAAAACAAAAAAAAAAAATACACTCGAAAAAAATTTTACACTCAAAAAAAATTTTACACTCAAAAAAAAAATAGTAAAATATTTTTTTTTTTTCAAAAATTACTAAAAAAAATTTTTTTTAGACAAAATAAAATATTTCTGATCAAAACTGTTATTTTTTTCACGTTAGAAAATTAATTATCACTTAAAATGGGCATTGTGGAGGGTATTCATAGATTCGGCCAAGTCGAATTTAACTTTTCTACTTGTTTTAATTTGTTTTTAAAGAAAATTCAGATTGTAAATATTTTTAGTATCGATAAATTTTCAGATTCTGATTTTGAAAGTCTAAAGTTCATTAAATTTTTGGCAAAATAAAAAGTCTCAGATTTTAAGACACTTATCGTATGGAAAGTCTCAAGCGTTCTCAAAACGCTATTTTCAAACGCTTTGCGAGCGTTTTTGAAAATTGTTCAAAAAGCACTATAACAAAAAAAAAAGCAATCTCAAAGCGTTTCTTTGTAACGCTTTGCGAGCGTATTCGAAAAGCGTTTTAAGAGTTCTTTAGATTTTTTTTTTTAAATTTCTAAGTTCAGAAACTATTTTTGAATAACATTTTTTTTTCGTTTTTTAAGTAAAAAAAATTATCGAATATGTTTTTAGAATTTTTTTTTAAGTTTTCTAGGTTTCGAAATTTTTTTTTGAAAAATTTTCTAAGTTTTTTGGAGTACAAAATTTTTTTTTGGATTTCACTTCGTATCAAACAAATTATTATACCCGAACTAAAACAGAAATTCTTTACTTTGGGTTTTTAAAGCGCTTTGATGACTTTAAAAAAACGTTCTCAAAGCACTTTTTACATCGCTTTTAAAACGCTTTAAATCTAGTGTAGATCGATGTTATCATTCGGATCATCTGAAGGCGCTTTGAAGTTGGTATACAGAACGATCGTACAACCGCCAACAACGCTTTCACAACGCTTTTGCGATTGTATTTTTCTGACTGGGATATTTCGTATAGAAAAAGTCTCAGATTCTGAGACATTTTTCGTATAGAAAAGTCTCAGAAAAAGTTTCAGATTCTGAGACATTTTCTGTATAGAAAAAGTCTGAGATTTTGAGACATTTTTCGTATGGAAAAAGTATCAAATTCTTAGACCATTTTCGCACAGAAAAGTCTTAGGGCTGGTAACTTATCGCAATACAATCAATGATTAGTGCTAATCAATGTATGATTAGCAAGTTTATATGAAATTAATCAATGATTAGTAGTGTCCGACCGAATACACCTTTTTTGGCCGAAGCCGAATATTCGGCCAAATTTTCACTATTCGGCCAAACCGAAGCCGAATATTAAAAAAAAAATGTTTTTAGTTGCAAAAACAATTAGTAAAATGTTTTTGTGGCTTACTAATGTGATTCAAAGTTAGTTTAGTGTGTTTTTCAACACGTGAGCACAAATATTGTACAATTATTCGCTATTCGGCCTATTCGGCAAAATTGTGGCCGAAGCCGAATAGTGGCCGAATAGTGCTTTTTGGCCGAAGCCGAAGCCGAATATTCGGTCGGACACTAATGATTAGTATTAATCATTTATTAGCTTTTGATAAGTTACCAACCCTTAGATTTTCAGACATGTTTCGTATAGAAAAAGTCCAAGATTCTGAGACATTTTTCATATAGAAAACGTCTCAGATACTGATACATTTTTTGTATAGAAAAGTCTCAAATTCTAAGACATTTGTCGTATAGAAAAAGTGTAGGTAAAGTCTCAGATCTAAGACGTTTTTCGTATAAAAAAAAAACTCAAACACTGAGAAATTTTTCGTACAAAAATATTCTCATCATCTAAAACATTTTTCGTAAAGAAATTGTCGCAGATTCTGAGACATTTTTCATAGAGAAAAAATTTCAGATTCTGAGAATTTTTTTATTCAGACAGTTTCAGATTCTGAGATATTTTTCGTATAGAAAAAGTATCGGATTCTGAGATAGAAAAAGGTCTCATTAGAACCAAATTGTTCTACACAAATATCATGGGTTTAATATCCTTACTCAAAATATTCCTTTTTTAGTTTCTTTGTCTTAAAACAGATAATAACATGAGTTTAATTTGTACCAAAAAAATGTTTTTTATTTGTCATGCGACTTTTAACCTTCCCGCGGGGCCCCAAATTCTTGTGTGCCCAGGGCCCCACAATACCTTAAAGAGGACCTGAAATTGTATTACTATTGTGCAAGAAGAATAATAAATGAATTAGTAAACATTTTCGCGAGGAAAAGGTATCCACCACCGACTCCGCTGAAATCCCTCCCCTCCTCACCAAAAAAAGACGTTCCTCATATTTTTTTTTTAAATTTTTTAACGTGTTGGAGATTACGGCTTGCTTGGAGATTACGGGTGCTATGAGCACTACACCAGGCGCCGCTCTTATCGCTATGTTGGATATTCTGTACTTATCCAAAGGGAAGCCATGAAATCTATGCGCAGATTCCGTAAAAATGCAGGATATGGCCAACTGTTTAATGGACTTTTAAAACTTTGTCCGATGTTTGCCATACCCTTAGACAGGTTAGTGTAAACGTTTTGAAAAGGGAGGTCGGCTGCGATCCAGATAAGCTTCTCAGAAATTATTCTGATACTTTCTATTTGGACGGTTCTAGTACCTTAGTTGGTTCTGGATATGGTTGGTATTTGGATGACGAAACCAAATACTTTCATGCTATGGACAAAATGGCAACAGTCTGTTAGACTGAAGTGTTTGCTATTTTGAATGTAGCGACTTGGATAACTGAAAATAGATGGAGGGATAGGATCATCGGTATCTTTAGTGGCAGTCGAGCTGCGCTCGAGGCACTGGATTCTAAAATTGTCCACGAGTTTAGGCGCAGACTTATTAAGGTCTCATGGGGGACTTGGGTTGACGGTGGGATGTACATGCCTTAACAAGAGAAAGAGGAAAGTTCATGGCGCTCAGACTTAAAATAGTCTATTGTACAAATGAGGGAACAGGGTCTGTCTTGTGGGTTACGGGTCATAGGGGATTACGGGAAACCGAGATAGATGATTCTTTGACAAACATTTTTTTTTGAAAATTATTGGCTCCGATAGAATTCCTCCAGAGCCTCAGATTGGCTTAGACTTGACATGAATGATGCGTTGGATAAACTCTCACATGAAATCAATTTTCATGGAAAGATGCTCAAATGAGTTGACATGCAAGAATACTAAATAGTTTGCCAAGAAAGTGACAAACTATTTACTCAGTCTGAGTAGCTGTGTGCAGCTTGTTTTGATTTAGAGGACACAACAGAGCACAACGTCTTTTGTTGCCCAGCGTTCTGAAGGCCTACTAGGTTCTAATATTTTGTAATTGGACATGGTCCATGGACTTTCCTTGTTTGACATTCTCAGATTGGTGAAATAAGCTAAGAAATTCTGAGCAAGCAGCTTTCATTCCCTTTAAAGTTTAAACTTTCTCTCATTCTTTACTAATTTTTCTTTCCAGTACCTGATTTCTGTAACTATGTAAGAAGTTTTCGCATCGAATACAAGGATGCAGGATACAAACAGAGAAACAATATTAAATGCACCTGCCGAATTTAGAGCCAAGTAGATGGTTCGATCGCGAAAACCAAAATTTTCTATTGCGATTACCGAAATTTGTATATGATAATTTCTGTTGGTTGAAATAAATTTCGGTTATCGCAACAGAAAATTGTGGTGCAAGCGAAAGTGTCCCCAACGTCCCCTTGCCTTTTTTTAAAATTTTTTTTTCATAGTCGAATTTAAGACTCTCACTTTCTCAAAATAAGCTATCACTTGTTTTATCAAAAATTGTGACCACTGAACACATAAATCACAGTTTTTGCTGTCACCAACCCTCGTTATAAAATTTGGCCAATTTTCTCTAAGCAACAGAACATGCACGGGTCGGTGGACGATTGCCACCGACCCGTGCATGTTCTGTTCAGGCTTTCGATGTTATCGCGACAATTAGGCTTCAGATGTAGAGTATAAATATAGCGATATATACATATCGAAATTGTTTGATTCAATTATTCTCTCTAGTGGGTCAATTTGTATGATAATAATTTAATGCATAACATACGGAACTATAACATCAATAACATTTTAAACTTGTTTTTGTTATATTTTTGTTGGGTGTATTAGTTTCATACATATACTCTCACTCTTCAATGCAATAAAATGCATCATTACTTTCATAATCCCATGTAGACAATATAAGGCCCGTACGATTCAGTGTCTGAACATAACAGCCCATTTAAAACAATTTTTCTACAGCGGTATTCTTTCACCGTTCCGTGATTGTTCTGTTGATGCTTTACGTCAGCACACATAGATTCTGAGCTCCGTTGTGATATACGACGGTAATTGGGTTACCCTACTAGTCCCCACCGTTAAACCAATTTAAGCTCGTTATGAAACTCCCAAGATATTGAATTTTGACATCAGACAAATCAGAAAGATTGTGCAGCTTTCTTGATCCCAGTGAAGCAAGTCTCTGACCAGAAAGTGGCGGACAATGGCAGATAAAGTGTTCTATGTAATCAACTCCTCCTCATCCGTGCAATGCATCTCCGGTAAAAGTCATTGGACGGCAACCACCGTTGAAATCTGCCATCTTGGAAGCGATATCGGCTCAATTGTTTGCTTTTGATTAAGAGAAGGCAAAATCTGTCGTGTTGCCTCACACGTCCATCCATGTGCCCATCTCTGATTAATCTCCGACGCGGACAAAGTCGTAGATTTTGCGTCCAAGTTTCGAGAGGCGCATACCAACACATTACAATTCTTTTGGAATCTGTAAGGTAGTTCCCAGTCTTGCAAGCTCACCGGCTTTGCAATTCCCTGGAATGTCTATGTGCCCTGGGAACCATAAAAGTCGTATGTTAAACTGATTGGCCATTTCATTTAAAGACGTGCAGAAGTTAAGGGCAGATATTGTTTTCCGAAACATTGACTCCAGGGGCCGCGGATTGTCCGTCGGATTAGATGTTGACTGTGGTTGTAGATAACACATTGCAACTCAACCAGTCAGTCACTTCTCTTATTGCCAGTATCACTGCAATGATCTGTCAATCTTCGAGCCAGTCTCAGCTTAAGCTCTCGCGAATAGACTCAAAGCCCACTTGTTCGTGTAGCTTCGATCCATCTGTCTAAAAATGTATGAAGGCTCCACTACCCGATATGCCCCTTCATCATTACATGGTCTTTGTGTTGACTTTGTCTGGAGGAAATAGAAAACACATATTGTGCGAATGCGTCGCGGTTTGTAGGATCCGAAAATGGTTCTTAGATATTAGGAAACATTGAACAGAGTTTGATTTAAATTGATTTAAATTTTGTTGGCTACAAATGTGATCTGAAATCTGACTTAAAATCTTATCTATTAACCCTTAAAAGTCCACTTCAAATATGAATCAAACGGCCACTTAATTTCAAAATATGTTTTTCTATTCCTAAAATTCATTAGAAGGTTGGACAGTTCGGAGAAAGAGAAAGATGCAGAGAGACATTGTATATATATTGGAACTACATACAAGACAATAGTCATGATCTTTTGGCAGGCATACTGTCTCTATAAACAACTTATAATGAAATTTGTTTGTATGTTTGTTTTAGTTGTCTAAGGCCAAGGTTGTCTGTCGGTTTTTAAGGTCGTTGATATCACATTAGAGGAAAATTTACTCATATAAAAGTTGTATGCCTTAGAGTGGGCTGAAAAATGTGGGAACTTGGAAAATATGAAAAGGATGAAAACTTACAACAATATGATGAAATGTTACATCAAATTTGGGGGTATAATAACTTTGTTATTCCGTGTGTACAGGCGCGGATCTACGGGGGGGAAAGGAAATTTCCCCCCCAAATTGAATTCGAAAGAAAAAAAAAGAAAAAAAGGAAAAAAAGAAAAAAAAAGCAAAAAAAAGGAAAGGAAAGAAAATGAGAGAAAAGGATAGAAAAAAGGAAAGTGAAAGTGAAAAAGAAAGAGAAAAGGAAATAATCTTAGAATTTTTTTCTATAAAAAATTTTAAAGAATCTTAAAATTTTTCTAAAGGAAAAATGTCTCGGGATGTAAAAATTTTTTTATAAGAAAAAATTTAAGAATTTTTCTATAGAAAAATTTGAGCATTCTTTCTATAGGAAAAATTTTAGCATATTTTTAGGATAAAAAGTGATAATTGTTAGATAGGAATAACTTGCGAATTTTTCTATAGAAAAATCCCTAAAAGTTCCCTATAATTCCTATAATCAGAAATTTTTTATAGAAATACTTCTTTGAAAAATGTCTAAGAATCTTAACATTTTTCTAGAGGAAATATGTTTCTGAATGTTTCTAAAGATATAAGTAGGGATGAGATTTTCATGCACTAAAAAATCGCTAAAAAAATTCAAAATATGCAGTAAAAACACTAAAAATATGCACAAAAAAATAAAATTTGTGCAATAAAAATCCTGTTTTCATAGGAAAATATTCCTAAAAAGCAAAAAGTAACGCCGGGTTTAAATAGTAACATTTAAAACTTTATATAAGCAAGATATTTTTAGATATTAAGACAATCTATAAAAAAAAAAATAAAAGAAAAAAAAAAATAATTTTTCATATTTAAAAAAAAAAAAAAATTAATTTAAATAGTTTTTGAAACAAATAAATTTCAATTTGTGTTTTTGGTAATTTATGCAAAATATGCACTTAAAAGTTGGAAATATACACAAAATATGCATTTAAAACCAAAATATGCAAAAATATGCATTCTCACCAAAATATGCAAAAATATGCAAAAACAAATCGATGCCATTTTAACGCAAATTTCTTGATTCGGAAAGATAATTGGTCGATATCGTTTTTAGACTATCGACAAAAAACATGCATTTGC
The DNA here is from genome assembly GCA_963921195.1 of Pegoplata infirma. NCBI lineage: Eukaryota > Metazoa > Arthropoda > Insecta > Diptera > Anthomyiidae > Pegoplata > Pegoplata infirma. The sequence goes on along the minus strand of OY992538.1, from coordinate 94,962,570 downwards.
ATGGAAATCTCATCCCTAGATATAAGTCTCAAAATATAAAAAATTTCTTTTAAAAAATACCAGAATTTTTCTAGACAAAATATTTGGGAAATTTTTCAATACGAAAAATTTTGTAATTTTTTGGGAATTTTTCTAGACGAAAAAATTATGAATTTTTCCATAAAGTTGAGAATTTTTTTATAGGAAAAAGCTTTTAATTTGGCAATTTTGATATGAAAAATCAATTTTTCTATAGAAAAAATCTGAGAATTTTTATATTGAATATCTGACAGATCTTCTGGGTAAAAAAGGAAAGAAAATAAATCATGTGAGATTTTTTTTTTTAATTTTCAAGAATCTCAAAATTTTTCTTTAGAAAAAATGTTTTTACGTCTAAAAATTTTAAAAGTAAAAAAAAGTAAAATTTAAAGTAAAAAAAAGTAAAATTTAAGGAAAAATGTCTCAGAATCTATGAATATTTCTATTTGAAAGAAGTCTCAGAATCTAAGACGTTTTAAAGAGAAAAGCTAAGAGCTTTTCTATAAAAAAAGGCTTAGAGTCCTAAAAAAAAAAATTCAGATTTTTCAATGGCAAAAATATCTCAGAATTCGTGAGGTTTAATATTAAAAAAATGTTCTAGAATCTAAAACTTTTTCGAAATTAAAAATAATTTACAATCTAAGACTTTTCTATAAAAAACATGCCTTAGATTCTGAGAATTTTAGGAAAAATATTCCAGAATCTGAGAAAAGGTCAGATTCAGAGATTTTTATATTTAGAAAATTTCTCAGAATCTAAGATATTTTCTGAAAGAAAAATTTCTGAGACTCAGAGACTAAGAAGCAGAGAACGAAGCCGATCGGCTCGCAGTCGGCGCATAGCCGCCGCCAACTTTTTTTAAGTAATTGAGCCGCCGCCGACTTTATGCGGCTACCGTCGGCTCAAATTTTTAGCCGACTCGGTCGGCTTAGCTGACAATTTTGAACTTTTTTTAATTTTTTTTTATTTAATTTATTATTTTGGCTAAAAAATTAATCTTATAAAAATCTAAGCGAGTAACATTTTGCAAAAGTTTTTGTTAGATTTATGGAAAATCTAACTAAAACTTTAAAAGTAGAGTATGTATTTAAAGGGAAAGTATTTTTTGCATGTATCGAATATATTCAGAGCTTCGAAGAATATAATTCTTTTCGAATGAATTCTCAAAAAAATCCATTCCATTTTCATAGTCAGTGAATGCATTCGATTTCATAAATCAACATTGAATGGAGTACCTAAAATTCATTCGATTGAATGAACAAAAATGAATGCATTCGATTTCTTGTTCATTCGATTTAAAAAAATCGAATGCATTCGATTTTTTTATCATTCCACTGCGAATGCAATCGATTTTTTAAATATATAGAGCAAAACGGAGCAAAATTTTGGTCATAGTATCGCCTACTCTCTTTACATACGATGATCCTAATGGGCTCTAATTTTGAATCCAAAGAAATTGGTGTTCCCGAAAATTCTAAAAATGCACATTTTAACTGCCTATACGACAAAAAAAAAATGTGAAGAGTGTTAGCGATACTATGGACAAAAAACTGGCTCCGTTTTGCTCTATATTGGTTAGTTTTTTAAAGTTTTTTATGCAATGAATGAATAATCCATCCGATTTTTCAAATTGAATGTAAAGAAACCCAGCAAAAAAAGTGCGGAGTACTTCTATTTGGAGTGCTTTAAAACTATAACAAATGTAATGAAATACAACAAAAATAACAAAAAACACAAGAAAAAAACGCAAAGGACTTCTTTTCTACTCCATAAAAAGTTGATATTCAGCTCTTAACTCATTACCTTCCGCGACACTCCCATACAAATGTAAGTAGATATTCAGTAGATAAGAAGTACTCCGAGTTTTCAAACAACTTCCAACTACTTCCCGGAGTACTTCTTATCTACTGAATATCTACTTACATTTGTATGGGAGTGTCGCGGAAGGTAATGAGTTAAGAGCTGAATATCTATGAATTCTGGAGTAGAAAAAACTGTTTGTGTGTTTTTGTCTTGTGTTTTTTGTTATTTTTGTTGTATTTCATTACATTTGTTTTAGTTTTAAAGCACTCCACTGGGAAGTGGTAATGACTTTTTTTGCAGGGAAATCGATTGCATTCGCAAGTGAATGCATTCGATTTTTGAAAGTCGAATGAAAAATAAAACGAATGCATTCGATATTTATAAATCGAATGAGTCTAAAGTGAATTCATTCAATTCGCTAAAATGTGATTGGGGAATGCAATCACTAAATTTTCACTCAGAATGACAAATAGAATTAAGGAATGAAATCCTTCGAAGCTCTGAATATATTGAACATGTCTTTTTTGCAATTTTTTTCAGCTGTAGTCGACTTTAAGCCGCCGCCGACAGTTTTTTTGTTTAGCAGCCGCCGCCGAAAAAATTTCGGCTTTAGTCGACATTTAGCCGCCGCCGACTACTTTTTTGCTTAGCCGCCGCCGCCGCCGACAGTTTTAAGTCGGCTTCTTTCTCTGCTAAGAAGCTGATACCTTTTCTTTTAGAAAAATGTCTCAGAATCTAAGACATTTTTTTAGGAAAAATTTCTTCGATTCTCTTATGAAAACATGTCTCGAAAAATGATTAAGCACCTCAAACTTTTTCTAAGCAAAAGTGCCTCAGAAAACTATACTGTTTCTATAGAAAAAAATGTACACTCAAAATAATAACTCCGTTAAATTACAGAAAAACTCAGCTAATTTAACAGAGTACACCATACTTTTCCAGCTAGCAACATTTCATGGTAATTTTACTATAAAACTCTGTAAAATGATTTTGAAAAAAAAACTGTTAATTTACAGAGTTTCTAGTAAAATATTGGTTAAATAAAACACCATTTAGCAAAAAAAAACTCTGTAAATTTACATATATTTGTAAAATGCATTTGATTCAACCAAAATTTTATAGAAAAAAACTCTGTAAATTTACAGAGTTTGGTAAAATACATGTTATTTTGTAAAATTTTTATAAGATTTTTGCAAAAAAAAAAATAAATACAGATAAAATTTTGGTGTTTTTATAGAAAACTCTGTTTTTAACTATGAAATTAAGATTACATAGAATAAGTTAAAATATAGATAAAACTTTGTTTTTTGATTATAATAAATACCGAGTATTTCGCTTAAAGCTGTATTTTGGCAGAAAACTCTGTTAATTATCTGTAAAATTAAGATTACAAAGTTAAAAGTAATATAACATATGAAACTTTGTTTTTTTGGCACAACAAAATACAAAGTATTTTCTTTAAATCTGTATTTTGACAGCAAACTCTGTCAAATATCTGTTGAATTGAGATTACAGTCATTTTACAGAGTATTTTACAGAGTTATTATTTTGAGTGCAAAAAACATCAAAGTCTTCAATTTTTCTAATCTCAGGTACTTCCTATGGAAGAGTTTTTCAAACCATAAAACTTTTTGTGTTTGTTTCAATATCCTAGACATCTGTAGTAAAAAAATAATAAAAAAAAATATTTCAGAACTTAAAAAGTTTTCTGTCGGCTTTTCAGAACCTCAGAATTTTTCTATAGGGATAATGTCTCAGAATCATGAACTTTCTCTTTAAGCAAATGACTCAGAAAAATGCTTTAGAACCTGAAAATCTCTTAAAGAGACATTTTTCAAAATATCAAACATTTCTTAAGTTTTCTTTATAGGAATAAATTTTTCAAATTTGAAAATTTGTCTATAGAAAAAATCATAATAAACAATAGTTGAACACTAAAAACTTTAACTAATGATTCAAATCGTACCTGAGGTTACCTGGAAAAATTTTTTTTTGAAAAAAAAAATTTAAAAAAAAAAAAAAATTTTTTTTGGTAAAATTCAAAGCTTAAAAGTACAATGGTACACCAATGGCTAATTTGGTTCAATTTTAGAAACTATTTTAAAGTAGATGCAATTTTATAATTGAATTTTTATTTAGTTCGGTTTGAGTCCATATTAATTATTTCTGAGAAATAATAATTGTTGTACAATAAGAAAATCTGAAAAAAATCAAGTGACAACACAGGCTAAGCAGAGATGTCGACAGCTTTCGGAAGATGCTACTCTTCCATCATCAGCACTCCTTCGATTGCCACACCATTAATGTGTGACAGATTAAAATTAGCCATTTAAATGAAACGTTTGAACAAATTAAATATCGGAATTAGATGCAATTTGTTAAAAACAAAGTTAATAATGCTAAACGTTATTATCTAACGAGTATTATTTTAAAAATGTTATGTAGGTAATCTATAAAGCTTTAATTTAAGCTTGATAACGTCCAGATTGAGTAAATAATAAATGTGCTACGAGGGTCAATCTGGAAAATGAAATTATTTATAGACATTTTTCAGAACATTTTTTTAAAATATTTCTTAGACGATTTTTTCCAAGTTAAAACAATAAAAATTTAAAAAAAATTTCAATAGTTTTTATTTAGTAAATCAAATCATTTTTTCTACAGCCCAAACAAAAAATTAAATTTTTAAGTACAGTACAAGAAATCCACATTTTTGACTTCCAATTTCTTTTGACCACCATTTTTTTTGTTTCCAATAAAAAATATTTAAAAAAATGTTGGTACAATTGGGGTCGAAGAAGTACAATTTTATAATCTCGTTGGTACAATTTTGATGTTCCCATTTTGCAACCCTGGTTTTTACATTAGGAGTTTGTAATAGTTCTCCTAAATTATTATTTGTATTGACAAACGTACAAAATCTTCAATTTTTTTTCAACAAAGAAATTCAACAAACACAAACGCCATTTGTTGATATGGTAAAGGAATTCAACGAAGGAATTTATGATATCAACTAACAGTATTACTTGTATTGACAAATTAAATCAATTAAATATTTTGTTGGGTCAACAAAATATTTAACAAACGGGTTATTTGAAAGTTTAAAAAAAAAATTTTTTGTCTTATTGACAAACTGCCACTAATGATTTGTTAAAAAATTTTGAAATACGTAGTTTGTTGAAAACAAAATCGAATTTTTGTATTAATGACTAACGGGATGCCGTTGTTACTAAATGTTTGGTTGATATCAGTTAAGGACATTCACAATTGCTGTTTGTTGACGTGAATTTTATGATTAAATTCCTTTAATTTTAAACTAAAAACAATGAAATCCATCAATTTGTTCCAGAGATATTTTAGTTTAAGTAAAACCACTTTTTTTAAGAAATGAAAATTTGAATAGTTGTTGATATCTCGAAAACTGGTCTACTTTTGAAACTTTAGAGTGGAGTTAACATGAAAAATTAATGTAACATGTAGAGGATCAAAATCTCTGTAAACTACCCAGTTGGCAACGTCCTCGAGCCATCCTCAGAGACGGCACGGTGACATGTCAGAGTCACTGCTGACATCCACAAGACATCTCTTTGTATTGAGTTGAGGACAGTTTCATATAAATTTTCAAAATGTCCTCACTCAAAGTCAGCAGTAGTCAGGGCATGATGACCTTCTGGGACATGTCACCTAAGACTTCTTTGGGGAAATGTCTGACGTAAGTCATACGAGAATATATAAAAAAAATCGTATTTCCTTTAGTTTTTACTTTTATCCATTTTCCTTTATAAATAATCTTTCTCATATTTAGAAAAAACTTTTCGTCTGTTTTAGTTCCAACTGGATTTAAACGTGTAACCTCCAGTTTATTAGTTCCACATCTAACTACTTGTTCCAAACTTTATTTTAAAAATTGTTTGTCTATTTACTACTTTTATACTACTTGCTAGATTTTGATTTTATTTTAAATAAATCGAAAACATTGGCATCTTTTTCTTGGAAATTAAAGAGTTGCCCAGATTTAAAATTCTAATTTAATATACAGCTATTCTGAAGACATTTCTTTTCCGGCGTCTTAGAAGAATTGTACACACTCTTAAAACAAACATTCAGTGCTGATAATGTTAGGACATGTCATCAAGGATTACCTATGATTTGTCAGAACCTGAAGACATTTCCATAAGAAATCACTATGTAAATTTCCTCAGTGACACATTTTCCAACTGGGTAGTGTTATGCGACTATCTAGCGTCGCCCGATAAGGTTTATAAATGGGCTGAATCGGCTGCCTTGCAGAACTGAAATAATCTCTGAAAAATAAATTTGAAATATTTCGTTGCCAAAAAAGATCACCACATTGGACTTGGGTTAAAGGGATGAGAATTTAACAAAAAATTAGCTTTTCAATGTGAAGGAAATTTTGTGGCACTTAGCCGATGCACATTGGTCTGGCAATCCATATTTTTTGGCCAAAACTAAAATAATCACTTATACACATAAATTGAAATAAAATACACTATTTTTTTTTTTTTTTTATTATTTTATTCTACAACTAGTCAATATTGACTAACGAGCAGATTTATTCTGACAATTACATAAAATTATGAGTTTATAAGATATTAAACTAAAAATATCTTAACTACTAATTTGTATCACAAGATCGTGCGGCTTTGTACGTCGAAGTCTTCTAGGGTGACTACTGGTGTGACTTAGTTCTCTGGCTTCAGAATTAACATGAGTGGACAATCTTTGATGGTGGATTGTTGCAATTTTTTGGATGACATTTTTAACGTTTTCAATTCTCAAATCACGTTGAAGATCGGAATTGCGGATGTACCAGGGGGCATTTACTAGCTTCCTAAGTATTTTATTCTGAGAGCGTTCAATTATTTGTATAACCGATGGTTTAGCACAGCCCCATAACTGGCAGCCATAAGTCCAGATTGGTTTAATTATTTGTTGATAGACAATGAGTTTGTTATCAAGAGATAGATTTGAAGTTTTGCCGATTAGCCAATTTAACTTTCTATTTTTTATATCTATTTCGGTTTTTTTCTTTAACACATGATCTTTCCATTTCAGCTTTGAGTCAAGAGTTAGACCCAAGTATTTTGCTGTATCTGAGTATGGAATGACCGAGTCGTGCATTTTAAGCGGGACATATGATATATCTTTGATTGCAAAATTTACATGTGATTTACAATGATTTAGTATGATTTATTTTGATTTTCCATTTGGAAGCCCAGAAAGAAATGTTGTTAATGGCTGGTTGAAGATAGTTTGCAGCTTCTTCTGCTGTGTTTCCTACTGCTATTATGGCTGTGTCGTCAACAAATGTTGCCATTGTTGTGTTTGCTGTATGAGGAAGGTCGCTGGTATATAAAATATAGAGCAGGGGTCCAAGAATACTTCCTTGAGGCACACCTGCATTTATTTCTCTAATTGAAGAGAATACATTTTCGTATTTTATTTGAAAATAACGATTTTGAAGGTAAGATTTCAGTAGATTGGTGTACCGAGGTGGAAATATATTTGACAATTTTAAAAATAAGCCTTTATGCCATACTTTATCGAACGCTTGCGAAACGTCGATGAAAATAGCGGAGCAAACTTGTTTGTTTTCGAATGCGTTTTCGACTTCGTTTGTGATACGATGAACTTGTTCCACAGTGGAATGTTTTTGACGAAAACCAAACTGGTGATTTGGTATAGCGTTGTATGTTTCCACAAAGGGATGTATACGTTTCTGTAAAATTTTTTCGAAAAGCTTTGAGAAAACTGGAAGAAGCGATATTGGTCTATATGAGGACACATCATGGGGATTTTTCCCTGGCTTTAAAATCATTATAACGGTTGATACTTTCCAGAAACTAAGAACATGTTGCAGGTAAAAAGTTGCTTGTATTATTTTAGTCAGCATTATTATAGCTTTGTATGGCATTTGTTTTAGTATTTCTGCTGTTATTAAATCATATCCAGGGGCTTTTTTATTTTTTAAATTTGAAATTTCACGTTTTACTTCGCATTTTGTTATTTGGATTTCCTGAGTATCAAACTGAGGTGGATTTAAATCTGTTATGGTATTTACAATGTGTGAATCATAAGTATCATTGGGTTTGAAAACTGTATCCAAATGATCGCTGAAGAGTTTGACTTTGTCATCGTTCGATCTAGCCCATTGACCATCTGGTTTTTTTAATGGATGTAATTGATTTGTGGGATGCGATATGCGCTTTGTTGCCTTCCATAAGGAATAATTATCGTGCTTGTCATATGACAGATTTTTTAAATAGTTTTGCATTGTTTCATTTTTTATCTTTATGAGTTTCCTTTTTAGCTGCTGTGAGGCTCTGTTGTAGTTTGTCTTATCATCAGGTGATCTAGTTTGATGCCACTTTTTTCTTAGGTTGCGCTTCTGTTCAAGCATAAGTTTTACTTCTTTGGGATAGTTAATTCCGTATTGTTTATTTTTAATATTATTGAACCAGAAACAGGAGCTTCTACATGAGCTTTAGGTAATCATAAATGTACTAAAAATATTGGTATTTTTACTAAAAAAGCTATTACTAAAGAAAAATAAAGAATTTCATAATTAAATATATAATTATTTAATTAACAACAAAAAACATAAATTTTATAAAGTTTTGAAACATTTTAATCTATTTTTTAACCCATCTAGAGCCAGGGAACAAATTATTCTCTTCATGTTTCTAAATTTTTTTACTATAACACTGTGCAGCACGCTTTTTATCTTAGATGGGACCTACAAAATTTAAGTACACCAAAACCCGAAGGGTTTTAAAAACTTAGATCGAGTTTATTTTTTATAGCCCACTGAAGTTTTCAAATTTTTTTCAAAGGCGTTTTAAATAAGCAAAAAAAAAAAGTATTAAATCGAAATCTGAGGTAAATAATGTTACAAGATGTCTGCAGTAAAACTTGATGGCGATTCTTTTCTTAGAACATATTAACCCTCTATCTCTCATTTTTAGGACTCATATTGCTTCTTTTTTAAATATTCTCATAAAACACCACTAAAACGTGTTAAAATGATATACAAAAATTTTCTGCATCAAATTTCACTAGAGGTTGTTAAATACCAAAAGTTCCTACGAAAAATGCAAAATGCTTAAATAAGTAAAATTATAAATTGTTAAATTGTTTTTCACCAAAGTCGTGTGAAGAAAAAATATATAAATCTGCTTCTAAGCTAAATAATGTTAACAGATGTCTTCAGTAAATTTGATGGCGGTTCTGTTCTTGTAACATATTACCCCCTATCTTCAATTTTTAGTGGTCATTTTGGACCTTTTTCGCAAATATTCTCATAGAACACCACTAAAACGTGCGTTTAAAGGGTTAAAATGCTCTACAAACTTTTTATGAATTAAATTTCACTATGGGTTGTCAAAGGCTAAAGATCGAACAAAAAGTTCAGAATGCTTAAAAAAGTAAAATTGTAAAGTATCATAGTGAAACACAATTTAACAAAATATGATAATTTATAATTAAATTTTTGAAACATTTTGGTTATATCACACTAACTTTTGGTGAAATTATATAGTGAAATTTTATGCAAAATATTTTTTTTAGAACATTTTAACTCTTTAAAAGCACGCCTTACAAGGGAAGTCTCCCTAGTGTCACCCGCGGATCTTTATGGAATTGGTTTTATTTTGTAGATCAGAAAAAATAAAGGGACACGTATTTTTTTTTAGCGGCCCAAATTCATATTTAGGTGGTAAAATGGAGGGGGGAAGACAAGGCCATTTTTCAGTTTTTTTCATTTATCTCCTATATTATGCAAAGAAACCTAAAATACCAAAATTTTAGGACATTTTTGTTAATAAGTCGAAAAATATTAACTTCTTTGGCCCGTTGTTAGCACCACGAGATAGGTATTTTTAATAGCTTTAATCTGATACCACACATACCTATATTAATTTTGTTTAAATAGGCCTAAATCGTAAAAAACTGAAAAAGGTAAATTTCCCCCCATACAAATCGACACCCCCTAAAAATGAGTTTGGGCCGCTAAAAAAAAATACAGGTCGAATTAATTTTCGTTCTTAACAACATATCCGAATTTCATGAAGATCGGAGGGTGACACCAGGGAGACTTCCCTTGTTCGTGGTGTTCTTTGAGGATATTTGAAGAAAGGGCCAAAATGACCCCTAAAAATGGGAGATAGAGGGTTAATGTGTTTTCAGAAAAGAACCGCCATTAAATTTTACTGAAGAAATCTTTTTGTTTCTTCGATTTTCGCCAAGAAACACGTTGGGTTTGTTCTTGTTTTTTATTTCCACTCTGCCAAACTGTGAGTAAATTACAGTTTTTGGAGCAAAAGTTTCCTGAAACAAAAATTGATTTCTTGAAAACAAGCAACAACTAGCAAAAAGTTATTGATGATTTGTAAGCACCAAATATCACTTTAATTTTTTGTCTTTTTGGGTCGTTGAAATTGCTTGAAATTTTATAAGTTTTATACTATATTTCCTTTTATAAAAAGCAAAAATCGCTGATTTTGAAGTTATGAAAGTTTTCCTGTAATTTCCTTTTTCCATAATTTTTATTGAATATTTCAAAATTGAAAATTCAAATACTTACTATCGTCATTAATTTTCATAACTAATAGATTGAAAAAGTTTTTTTTTTATTTTCGTCTAGCCAGTGTCCTAAGAAATCAAAAAATTACACCACGTGTTTCAGTTTACCACTGCACTTACAACATTGAACTTTCTCACTTCATAGAATAACAGTTAATTAAAGTTTGCAAAAACAAATTATTTTTTTTTGTTTATCTGAAGTGTTTGCTACAACATTCCAACAACAAATATAGAAAAAAAGTTTTGAGTTTTGGCCAAAAAAATGGGTCTGGGAGACCATTGTGCGATGGCTGTTCACTTTTTATACAGTGTTGTACAAAATAATAAAAATTTAAAAAACTAGTAAAGTTATATTTCGGATGTGCCGGATCTCTTATATCTTGGCCGATGGCTGTTAATTTGAATGATTTTTGTCAGTCTACTCTAATACATATAAAAACGTACTTTTTATACAGTGTTGTACAAAATAATTACATTTTTTTAATTAAAATTTAAAAAAACTAGTAAAAGTTATATTTTGGATGTGCCGGATCACTTATAACCCCCCAAATGTTAAAAAATAAAAAAAGTAAGAAAATTATAGGCTGTCAGGACCGATCATACATGATTCCAGGCAAAAATTGTTTAAATCATTATGAACAGCTTTTGTGAAGGACCCTCCAACCACAGTATGGGGGTATACTCACTTTGTCATTCCGTTTGTAACCATCGAAATATCGGGAGGGGACCCCATAAAGTATATATATTATTGATCCATGATCGATTCTAAGACATTCTGTGAATGTCCGTCCGTCCGTCTGTCTGTAGATGGCACGATGCAGTCCAAAATAAAAGAGCTAGCCTCCTGCAATTTGGCATGAATATGTCTTATGGTCCTAGGCAGGTTAGGTTCGTAAATGGGCAAAATCGGCTCAGGGGGAAAAAAAGTTCCCCCTTGAAGAACTGAACCAACCTCTGAAAAAATACAGTTTTTTTACATGTTTTTTTGTATTTTTGTTAAATAAATGAAACATTTGCTCTCAACGTCCCCCTCTGACCCCCATCAACACTAATTTATTAGGATAAATAAATTTTGGATATACTTTGAAATAGTATTTTCTTAGTCCCGGAAAAATGTTTAAAAGTTTTTCAAGTCCCAGACACAATTTTTTTTTGGCTTTATTTTTATACCCTACACCACTCTGTGGTACAGGGTATAATGAGTTTATGCTTATTGAAACTACCCGAAATAATAGTCCTAGATTAGCGGTTACCAACCTTTTTGGCTCGCGTACCACTAATTTAAAATTTTATCAGCCGCGTACCCCTTAACGAGTTTTTTGATTTTTCATTAAACACTTCTCATATAAATATGGCACTACCTCGTAGGTGACTTTGCTACCGGTAGGAGAGAGAACACCCCCCCCCCCCTTTCGCTGAGCATGGCTTGTCCTATAGGTAGCAAAGTCTCCTATGAGGTAGTGCCTTCATGAACCGTTACAAACTTAAAGTTTATATATAAAAAAAAACACAAAAATTCAAAATTAATGATAACTTAAAAAAAAATCATAATAACACTGTTGAACAAATTCATAGAAATTCGCAATCCCATGAATAAAAATATAGTAAAAAGATTTTGAACTCATTATTCCAAATCTGCCTTCCAAATTTTTCTATCACGTAAGATTTTTAATATATTTCCTTTTGAATATTTAAAAAAAAAAGGGAAATTTAGCACTTTTTGGGTCTCCCCTGTAACGTATTCTTAAGTTGCTTACACAAAATTGGACCACATTTAGTATGAGATCTCGTGATTCCAAATCTGGCATCAAAATTTTTCTAACGCGTACTGCTTTTGAAATATTGTTGTTTGAAAAACTGAAAATCAACTGTTACGCATTTATATTCTTTATAAATCACACTAAAATTTTCAAACGCGAATATCTCGAAAACGGAACATGATAGAAAAATTTTTAATTGCAGTTTAAGAAGGTCCATTTTATATAAAAACAAGTCCCATTTTGTGAAAGCAACTTAAAAATACGTAACAGTGGAACCCAAAAGTGCTAAGATATTGGTTTTTTGACTTTTTAACAGCGATTATCTCAAAAACGGTACGAGTTAGAAAAATTAATACGGCTGATTTGAAGTCAGGAAACCAAAATCTATATCTTGGTGTCGAACAAGATTTTGTAGTGTTCTTAAGAAGATAGGAAAAAAAAAATAATATTGTAAGGTTTAATTATATTTCATACATTAAATTCAGAAAAACATTACCATGAATTAGATGGTACAATAAATATTTTGATAAGTAAATGTATATTAGCGTGGGTCGATGATTTGCATATTTGCGAAGCTTGTTAACTAATAACAAAAAGTCGGTGCGCATTTTCGAGCTGAACGGGAAAAATTATAAAAAAAAAATATTTTTTTCCAAAAACCTCGAACTAAAACAGCTTGTGGAGGACTAAAAGTACCCTCCTAAATTTTTTTTATTCTTTTTCCTGTTATCAGCCTTGAATTTTTTTCGACATGAAATTGTTTTTCTTTTGCTTACCTAAAATGCAAAAAATCCTGAAAAAAATTTAGTTTTTCAGGGGTTGGTTAAGTTCTTGAAGGGAAAACTTTTTTCACCCTGGTCCGATTTTGCCCTTTTACGAATTTAAACTGCCTATCACCTTGAGACATATTCTAAAAATATCTTAGAATCGATCACATATCATTTATATATGCGTTAGACACGGAATATCAAAGTGAGAATACCCCCATGCTGTGGTTGAAGGGTTTAAAATGTACTTGAAGAAGTGGTCGAGAAAAACTATTAGTATTTCCGTACTCTATGGACTCCAACCAACTCTCGCATTTTTTTTGGTGTAGCACAGTGAAATTATTAATGTTATTACTAAACAAAATTAAAAAAAAAAATGCGAAAAAATAACTAAAATTTCGCGTACCCCCGTGGACAGTTTCGCGTTCCCCCTAATGGCACGCGTACCATAGGTTGGTAACCGCTGTCCTAGATTAACCTTTTAGCAAAAGTCCCGAAAAAAAGTGATGTATTGAACCGAAACGTGTTGTGTTCCAATGGGATAGACCCAGTGACATTTCACATGTGATGTATCCGGAGTTTAAGACACTTCTTCACAAAAGAAACTGGTGTTTTTACACTCAAAATAATAACTCTGTAAAATACTCTGTAAAATGACTGTAATCTCAATTCAGATATATGACAGAGTTTTCTGTCAAAATACAGATTTAATGAAAACACTTTGTATTTTGTTGTGACAAAAAAACAAAGTTTCCTCTGTTATATTACTTTTTACTTCGTAATCTTAATTTTACAGATAATTAACAGAGTTTTCTGCTAAAATACAGATCTAAGCAAAATACTTCGTATTTTTTTTATAACCAAAAAAGTTTTCTGTTTTGAGTAGTTTTTGTTTTTGTTACCAAACATCAAAATTTTATCTGTATATTTTTTTTTGTGAGAAAAAGTTGAAAAAGTAGCAAAAAAAGTTATCAAAACGTTTTTTCAGAAATCTTATAAAAATTTTACAAAATAACACGCATTTAACTAAACTCTGTAAATTTACAGAGTTTTTCTATAAATTTTTTTGGAATCAAATGCATTTTAGAAATATATGTAAATTTACATAGTTTTCTTTGCTAAATGGTGGTTTACTTAACCAATATTTTACTAGAAACTCTGTAAATTAACAGTTTTTTTGTCCAAATCATTTTACAGAGTTTTATAGTAAAATTACATAGTTTTCTCTGTAAAAAAAGCTTTCATATTTAACCAATATTTTACTATAAACTCTGTAAATTAACAGTTTTTTCTGTCAAATTAATTTTACAGAGTTTTTTACCAAGAAATGTTGTTAGCTGGAAAAGTATGGTGTACTCTGTTAAATTAGCAGAGTTTTTCTGTAATTTAACAGAGTTATTATTTTGAGTGTATTTAAAAGGTGTTAAGTTTGTGTCTAAGTGACATATCACGAGAACTATCAAGGACCAATAACTTATCCTGCAGGGAAATGAAAAATATTCCAATTGTTATGAAAATCAATAAATTTTAATTACAAATTATACTTTGAACGGATTTAAATATAAAACATTGGCAAAGCGCTTGCAAAGCACTTTTTTTTATACTACCTTATACACAAAAACTAAAGTGCTTTGCCGAGACTTTTTCTGTGGAACGGTTGGCAGTTTCTGCCTGGGTAAATATACTTGATTTTATACAATATTTTGATAGACACTGTATAGGTTTATATTTAAATAGAAAAATGCATTTTATTATTTTTAGTGACAATGCCATTAAAACTGTAAAATACAAATTATAAACAAAATCTATGTAATTAACATGTAACAATTAAGAAAACAACAAAACAAAATAATAAATCAAAACATTTCATAATTGAATAATTCTAATCAATTTAAATAAATATTCAATGTGCATAAACAAGTTCAGATTTATAATTTTTATACATATAATTTTTAATTTAACAAAAACAAAATATATATTTATATTAAACTATGATAATTTTGATGTTTAACAAAAATGATTATTAGTTTCAAAATGATTTTTAATTAAATGAAATTACGTTAAATACTCGTTTATGATTTAATGATTTTGCTAAAGTGAAAATTTATGTTAATTATTTGAATTCATTAAACATTTTGTATTTTGTATTTTTTTTTTTAATTGAAATTTACATAATTTCGTGCAAATTTTTCTTTAGAGTTTTGTTTAGCAGAATTTTATCACATTTAACCTCATTTCTGTTTATTATTTGAATTTCTACTATTTTTTGTTTGTTTTTAACCGGTTCAATGACAAAAATTTACATAATTATCAAAGTTTTTTAAATGAAATGAAACTAATGAAAAGTTTTAAACAAAAGTAATTGAAATGAGTTAAGAAAATTATATTCTATGCAAACCTTTTCCAATTGAAATACAGAATGGATTGGCGGGATTATCCCGCTTTTTGATGTGTCATCCTGCATTGAATTCCGATTTCGCTTTTTAAACAAAAGTCCCGCTTGGAATAGCAAAGTACAATTTTAAGGTTATTTTAATAATATTTTGAGAAATATATTTTTGAGCATATTAACTATTTCTTACCGTATAAAGAAAATTTTAAGAATAATTTTGTTTACTCAAAAAAACTGCCCGGTGAAAAATGTTCATATATGAATCATATGTGGTCCAAATAGGGACACGTATGTTAATATATGTAAATATTAGGGCTTCCAATCGGGATATCCCGATCCCGGAAATCCCGGGATTTTCAGGATTAGGCAAATCCCGAATCTCGGGATTTCTGATTTTCAATCCCGGGATTTTCGGGATCCCGATTTTTTTATTTTTTTTTTTAATATTTTTAGATTTTTTTAAATAATTTGGAACAAAATAAAAAAATCGACAAAAGTTCCGTCAGGTACCATGTTTTTGTTATAGAAAAAGGTGAAACATTTGCGAAATGTAAAGAAATTATAAAAACTAGTGGTGGTTCGACATAAGGGCTTTTATATATATTACTTTTACTCTTACAAGGAGCATAGGACCGTAAATGGCTTTTGACACATCTTAACTCCTTAAGTTGTAAACTTTTTTAATTTTATGTTTTACTAAAACATTTTTTAAAGGCGTGAGTGGGTTTTGATTCACGCTCAGTCACGCTCACGAAATCAATAATGGGATCACTCACTTATGACTTACGCTCACGCGTGAGTCATGCAAACTCTACTCTCGCACTTTCGCTAACACATTTATTACCAATTAAAAAACATTGCTAAAAATTTTTTTTTTGCAAGAAATAAAAAAAAAAAAAACAAATTAAAAAAAAAAATCAAATCAAGCAAGCTTTAGCAAAAAATGAATCACTTATGCAAAAATTCGAAATTTTTTTTTTTTTTTTTTAACTCACGCTCACTTAAAGTTGATAGCGATTCGCCACGACGAAAGATAAGAAAGATAACCGAATACGGATATTCTTCCACTAAAAAAATTATGTTAGTAAAATCAACTGAAAATGTCAGTTAAAATAACTACTTTGTAGGTTATTTTGGGGTCAACTACTTTTTCAGTTAAATCAACTAACAATGTTAGTTATTTTAACTGACAAAAAACAACTGACTTATGTAGTAAAAACTACTTACATTTGTATTCAAAACAACTAAAATGTAGTAAAAATAAATTAATCAATATAATTTTTTTTTTTTCAAAAAATTTTTCAGAAAAAAAATTGAAGACCAAAATTTTTCCAAGTTTTTTTTTTTTTAAAGTTGTGAAAAATAAAAAAAACGAAAATTTATTAAAATTTTTTGGAAAAAAACTTTGAAAATTTTTTAGAGAAAAATAAAATTAACTACTTTAAATAACTGTTAATACATTACAGTACTTTTTTGTTAGTTGTTTAAAAAAAACGACTTAAAATAACTAACTGAAATAGTTGTTTGATATTTTTTATACAAAAACAACTGACTTTGTAGTTGAAAACAACTAACTACTGTAAAATATACAAACAACTAACATGTAGTAACTTACATAATTTTCTGAGTGTCACAGTACACTCAAAAAAGTATGTCGGTAAAATCTACTACAAAAGACAGTTGTTTTGACTACATTTTGTCGTTGAAAAGGCGTCCACTACATAAACGGTAAAAACAACTGAACATGTTGTTGTTTTTAACTATTGATTTTCAACTACAAAATGTAGTAAAAACTACTACAAAACTGTTTAATACAGTTGTTTTTTCTACAATTGCCTGAAATTTTATTTAAAAAATTTCTTAAACGTTTAAATGATTGATATTTATTTATTTAAAAAGCAATACATTTCAGTTGGTTGTATAGAATTTCGACATGATGACAATTTTTTGATGTATTTATCTGGAATTATAGAAGAAAAAAATTATATTAATTAAATGTTAAACAAAATAAATTGATTGTATTTACCTTTGTTTTTTTAATAGTTCATTTCAAATTTTCACCGCTACTGATCAAAATTTGTCTGGAATAAAAAAAAATGAAATGCTTTGGCAAAATTGATTTATAAAAAAAAAAGAATTAATTTGAAATGTTTCAAAAAAGTATGTACCTGCTCTGTTGTGTATACAAAGAAAAGAAAGATGGCGCGCTCATAAGAAAACAAAACACTGCACACATTTTATTTTGTTTTTTCCGATTGGTTTTTACGCACGCTTATGTGAGCGCTATATTATACACACTTGTTATCTCATTTATCCACTTATTTTCTTTCGCTCAAGAATATTTTTCCAAAAACATATTTTTTGTTATAATTAAATTTAATAAATTGTAATTTAATTTATTTAGATATTATTTATTTGGTATAAAAATAATTCCTTCCGCATCCCGCACGACCAACTCGCTCGACACATTCGTTTGCAATAAAAATTTCTAGAAAAAAACGAGTTTTAGAAAAAAAACTAAAAACAACTACATAAATCAACTATTGCTACAGTGTAGTATATTTTTTGTAGTTATTTTTTGAAACTACTCCAAAAAAAGTTGTTTGAGATTTTTTCATACAAAAACGACCGAAATTGTAGTTAAAAACAACA
This sequence comes from Pegoplata infirma, assembly GCA_963921195.1. Taxonomy (NCBI): domain Eukaryota; kingdom Metazoa; phylum Arthropoda; class Insecta; order Diptera; family Anthomyiidae; genus Pegoplata; species Pegoplata infirma. The sequence continues at coordinate 94,944,577 of OY992538.1, read as the reverse complement.
GCTACTACTTACTACACAAACGACCGTCATGTAGTAACTGCAATAATTTTCTGAGTGTAGGAATCCCAAACTTTTTTTGAAGTTCACAACATCGACTTTGTTAATCTTAACGAACGCGTAGATTTTTCAAAGTGATAAAAAATACTAAAAATTTTTGAAAATCCCGAAAAATCCCGAAAATTTCCAAAAAATCCCGTGAATCCCGGGATTCAAAATATCCCGAAAATCCCGGGATCCCGAAATCGGGATCCCGAAAATTTTTCTTCAATCCCGAATCCCGGGATTCAGAAAAACCAATCCCGATTGGAAGCCCTAGTAAATATATGTTACACATGCGAAAATTGGCGGCATGTGTACATATATGGCATGGGTTCATATATGTGCATATGTGTTCATATATGTTTCATATATGTCTGTCTACATGCCGCCAATTTTCGTATATGCTCATATATTAAATATATATATGTTTATATATGTAATCATATGTGAAATATATATGATTCACATTTGAACATTTTTCACTGGGTGTTCACAAGAGAACCCTACTGGACTGATTTAAATCAAAAATAAATTAAAATTAAATTTTTACATAAAATTTGTTCATTGTGATACTTCGAATATTCCGAAAAAAGCTTTCTATAAAAAAGTATTAAACTTAAATACATTTTTCTTAATTCTCAGATTCTTAGAACTTTTTTGTATACAAAAATCCTCAGATGCTGAAACATTTTTCATAAAAGAAATATTTCAGATTCTAACAAATTATCGGTTTCTAAAAAATTCTTCTTAAAAAAAAATCTGATACCCTTTTCTAAAAATAAATTCTTAAATTTTATAGCCCCGTGAAAAAAATTGATTAGATCTGGTCTGATTTGTAAAAATCTAATGATTTCATTTGTATCTGATAAGATCTACTAGATACGAAATTTTTACGAACTGATCCGTAATTGAATCTGATCAGATCCTGAAATTGTGGAAAAATGTTGGATCAAAAAGACCTAAAATTAAAAATAATATTTTTTAGATCCAAACAGATTAAATCAGATCTAATCGATTATTTCAAGGGGCATTTTTCGATAGAAAATATTTGAGAAGGGAAATTTTTAAAGTTCTAATGTTTTCTAAGATAATTTCATGTAGAAAAATTATTAGGTTTTAAGACATTTTTCTAAAGAAAAATCTAAGAAGCAACTTTAAAAGAAAATTTTACAGACTCAAACACACACTTCCTTTATAAAATTTCTCAACAGAAATATTTTTAGATTCTGGTAGATTTTTCATACAAAAAAACTTAGATTCTGATATAATTTTCTATAGAAAAATTCCAAACATTTTCCTTTTTGGAAAAAGTCATAGATTTTGAATAACTTTTCCTATAAAAAAATTCTCTGATTCTAAAATATTATTTAAACAGGAATAATCTCTTTTTCCATATAATAAATTCTAAGATTCTGAAATATATTTCTCATAAAGAAACTACCAGATTCTGAAACGTTTTTCTGTAGAAAAATTATCCGATTTTAGATTTTTTTCCAGAAAAAAAAAAATAAATTAACAGTTGCCAATGGATTTTTTTTATAGAAAATTTATAAGATTCTTAAACATTTCTCCTGCAGAAGAATTCTTAAAATTTTAGATAATTTTTCTTTTAAAATATTCTTAAATTCTGAGTCAAGTAAGTATCTAAATATTTTCTAAAGACAGTCTCGAGTTCTGAAACATTTTTTTATAAAAAATATATTAGATTTACTTTCTCTTAGAAAATGATAAGAAAAGTTATCAGATTCAGTCTGCGACTCTAATTTAATTTTAGTTTTTCATATGTTTTTTTTTATTCTAAGGGCCGGTAACTTATCACAATATAATCAATGATTAGTGCTAATTATTGTTTCCAAACGTCAATTTTATATGAAATTGCTCAATGATTAGTGTTAATCATTGATTAGCTTTTGATAAGTTACCAGCCCTAAAACATTTAATCCCAACGTTGGTAAAAAAATTCCTTAGACTAGAGACTATGTTTGCTGACGTAATCTAAATAAAACTTTTCTAGTCAAAATTCTACTGCATATTTTTACATAAAAAAAATTACAATCCCTTAAAAGTATTTCCAGAATTTTGTGCATTTTGGAGGGTATTCGTGGGTTCGTTCAAGTCGAATTTCACTTATTAAAAAAAATCCCGCTTTTTAGATCAAAATCCCGCTTTTTCAACCTTTCGATCCCGCTTTTCAGTCAAAAGCAGTTGGAGGGTGCTGTGGCTTAGTGGTTAGCGCGTTGGACTACTAGCCAGCAAGCCTGGGTTCGATTCCCGGCTCAGGCAGAACAACATTTTTTTCAGATATTTATTAGTTTCTATTTATAACTAATATCTATCGCAGCACCCTCCTTCGTTGATAAATAGCACTAAAACGTCAACGAAGTAAAATAATAAAATAATGGCTATGAAACACAGCTTCAAAAATAAATTGCCAGATCAATAACAGATGGCGATGCAACAACTGTACTCAAAATTATCAACACGCGCAATTACAGTGTTGCCATACTGAAGCCCTTCTATCTTTCAAATCTTTCATCTCTCTTCTATCCCCTTTCCGAAAGAAACAACACGGTTACATTAGTAATTGATAGGCAGCATTGCCTGAGTGTGTTTCTTTTTTAAAAAAAAAAAAAAAAAATTAAACTACTCTACACGGTTTTTGCACAGACATGTTGAAAACATTTTCTAAAGTATTTTGACATCCTAAACACGAATCTGTCATCAGAAAAGTTTGTATGAAAACGCCTCTCGAGATATAGGCGTTTTCATTGTTTGCGAACCAAGTTATTCTACTTTTTTTTTATTCGAATTTCCAAAAAAAATAACCTAACTTTTGCAAAAAATCTGGACTCGATACGATCAAGGATCCATCATAAGATTAGAAGGAAGTTCAAAATGTCCTTTGTTGATTATATCCTTAAAGGTATTCGAATTTTTTAAAGAAATTTCCTGTTCAAAGCAGATATGTAAAGTAAATATTCCAATAAAGAGAACCTGGGGTTAAAAATCAAAATCTATTGAGTATATCCAGAAATATTTGCAAAAGAAATCAAAATTTTAAACCAAATTTGCATATTTTTATACCCTCTACTTGCAATTAGTGATAGAGGGTATATAAGTTTGGCATACCGTTTGCAACTCATCGAAATATCTGTCTAGGACCTCATAATGTATATCGAGGGCCTATATTCAAAACCCTCTATCTAAAAAAACACAACTTTTCAGGAGAGCCAAAAAACTGTTTATTTCGCGGATTGTTAGAGTAATTAAAATTCGATATTCTACAATATTTTTTTGAATCATCTACTGAATCTCACATATAATTCGTTTTTAAAATTTTGCACTATTGGGGATTTTAGAGGATAGATAGAGGGTTTTGTTTCTCAAAAATATTAAGTACAGAAATGAAAATGATCAGATAGAGGGTTTTGCATTTTAATAAAAATGAATTATTATGATTTCATTTATGACATTGGTTAATTTTTAACGTAATTTATTAATGATAACGGCTTATAAATAATTTCGAAATCGCGGTTTTGGTCCACAGGTGCGGATTTTTAATACAAAAATTATTTTTTTTACCGAATTCGTTTCAAAAGTTGACAAACTGTTGAGTATGTTATGTAAGAAATAGTAAAACAAATAAAAACGCGATTTTGGTCCACAGATGCTGATCAGCATCGGGATTTTTAAGATAAAAATTTTTGTTTTATAATGTACACAAGACATCCAAAGTTTGAGACATATTTCTCAAAAAAGGCAAACAAGAATTTTCCGAAAAAATTAGCATCAGTGGACCAAAATCGTGGTTCTGGAATTTTGTTGACAAATTCATGTGCAGCATGCAAAAATTAATATGAAAACATGTAATGCATGATGAAATTATTCAAAACAAATATTTATAAATTAATTATTTGAAAAGATAGAGGGTTTTGCATTTAGAAAAATTAATTGTGTAAGAGATAGAGAAAACCAAAAATGCAAATAAAATAGCAAAAAAAAATATTTTTGTTCTGAATTTTACACCATAGATGAGGCCGTTTTACTGAATATTTTGCCATCAAAAAGTAATTTTCGTGAAAATGGAAGATAGAGGGTTTTGAATATAGGCCCTCGATATTATATATATTATTGATAAGTGATTGATTTTAAGACATTCTAGCGATGTCTGTCCGTCAGTCCGTCTGTACGTATTGGATTTTGGATTTAAACCACAAGTTCTCCTTATTGAAGTGTCTACTTTGTATATCTGCTTTGAACAGCGAATTTCTTGCAAAATTTGGATACTTATAAGGATATAACCAAAAAAAGGACATTTTGAACTTCCTTATAACGCTCTGATGGTATTCTTGATCGTATCGAGTCGGGATTTCTTGCAAAAGTTAGGTTATTATATTGGAAATTTGAATACAAAAATATGAATAACTTTAACATACACTTTTCCTATACTAAAAAATTTTTCAGTTTTGATGGCTTGGTCCACAAAAAATCAAAAAGCCTTTATCTCGACATGGCGATTTGATACAACTTTTTTGATAACAGATTCGTGTTTAGGAGGCTAAAATACTTACTTTAGAAAATGTCCTCTAGAAGTCTGTGCAAAAATACATTTTTTTTTTGATTTTTGTAGAGTAGTGTTATTATCAAACAAGTATTTTTGTAAAAATTTCTGTCTAGGTAATTTATCAATCTTTATTTTAAGCTTAATGGCGTCCAGATTGAGTAAATAATAAATGCGCTACGAGGATCAATCTGAAAAATTAAATTATTTATAGACATTTTTCAGAAATTTTTCAGAATTTTTTTTTTAAATATTTCTAACAATAAGTCGATTTTAGAAATATTAGAAGTATTTTTAAAAAGTTTCATCTAGGCGTATGAGTGATGTTAGGTTTTGGAAACATTTATTACTTATACGCCTTATACTATTAAAACCAGAGAATTTGAATTTAATTGTTTTTGTTATTAGTTCACAGTAGGCCATCATCCCTGAGTTTTAGACATTAAAAGAATAATAAATATTGAGAAAGATTACTCCAGCTCGAGGTCACGCTTCATTACTAATTATTACGATGATATTGTCAAAGTAACACTTTTCAAGCGTTTGTTTTAAATTGATTGATTTACCAAACTTTATAAATAGTTTTTGAAAAGTGTTACATTTACAATATCATCGAAATAATTAGTAAAGAAACGTGGCCTCGAGCTGGGGTAATCTTCCTCAATAGAATTTATAGGTCGAAAAATAAATAATTTTTATTAATTTAAAAATTAAAACAGAATTTAAGTATAAAAAAATAACAAAATCAGAATCTGGGCCCTTTTCTTTAGAAACAATTTCCCAGATTATGAGACGTATTTTTTCTACAGAAAAATTGTCTCAGAATCTGAGACTTTTTCTATAGAAAAATTTTCTCAGAATCTGAGACTTTTTCTATAGAAAAATTGTCTCAGAATCTGAGACTTTTTCTATAGAAAAATTGTCTCAGAATCTGAGACTTTTTCTATAGAAAAATTGTCTCAGAATCTGAGACTTTTTCTATAGAAAAATTGTCTCAGAATCTGAGACTTTTTCTATAGAAAAATTGTCTCAGAATCTGAGACTTTTTCTATAGAAAAATTGTCTCAGAATCTGAGACTTTTTCTATAGAAAAATTGTCTCAGAATCTGAGACTTTTTCTATAGAAAAATTGTCTCAGAATCTGAGACTTTTTCTATAGAAAAATTGTCTCAGAATCTGAGACTTTTTCTATAGAAAAATTGTCTCAGAATCTGAGACTTTTTCTATAGAAAAATTGTCTCAGAATCTGAGACTTTTTCTATAGAAAAATTGTCTCAGAATCTGAGACTTTTTCTATAGAAAAATTGTCTCAGAATCTGAGACTTTTTCTATAGAAAAATTGTCTCAGAATCTGAGACTTTTTCTATAGAAAAATTGTCTCAGAATCTGAGACTTTTCTATAGAAAAATTGTCTCAGAATCTGAGACTTTTTCTATAGAAAAATTGTCTCAGAATCTGAGACTTTTTCTATAGAAAAATTGTCTCAGAATCTGAGACTTTTTCTATAGAAAAATTGTCTCAGAATCTGAGACTTTTTCTATAGAAAAATTGTCTCAGAATCTGAGACTTTTTCTATAGAAAAATTGTCTCAGAATCTGAGACTTTTTCTATAGAAAAATTGTCTCAGAATCTGAGACTTTTTCTATAGAAAAATTGTCTCAGAATCTGAGACTTTTTCTATAGAAAAATTGTCTCAGAATCTGAGACTTTTTCTATAGAAAAATTGTCTCAGAATCTGAGACTTTTTCTATAGAAAAATTGTCTCAGAATCTGAGACTTTTTCTATAGAAAAATTGTCTCAGAATCTGAGACTTTTTCTATAGAAAAATTGTCTCAGAATCTGAGACTTTTTCTATAGAAAAATTGTCTCAGAATCTGAGACTTTTCTATAGAAAAATTGTCTCAGAATCTGAGACTTTTTCTATAGAAAAATTGTCTCAGAATCTGAGACTTTTTCTATAGAAAAATTGTCTCAGAATCTGAGACTTTTTCTATAGAAAAATTGTCTCAGAATCTGAGACTTTTTCTATAGAAAAATTGTCTCAGAATCTGAGACTTTTTCTATAGAAAAATTGTCTCAGAATCTGAGACTTTTTCTATAGAAAAATTGTCTCAGAATCTGAGACTTTTTCTATAGAAAAATTGTCTCAGAATCTGAGACTTTTTCTATAGAAAAATTGTCTCAGAATCTGAGACTTTTTCTATAGAAAAATTGTCTCAGAATCTGAGACTTTTTCTATAGAAAAATTGTCTCAGAATCTGAGACTTTTTCTATAGAAAAATTGTCTCAGAATCTGAGACTTTTTCTATAGAAAAATTGTCTCAGAATCTGAGACTTTTTCTATAGAAAAATTGTCTCAGAATCTGAGACTTTTTCTATAGAAAAATTGTCTCAGAGTCTGAGACTTTTTCTATATAGAAAAATTGTCTCAGAATCTGAGACTTTTTCTATATAGAAAAATTGTCTCAGAATCTGAGACTTTTTCTATATAGAAAAATTGTCTCAGAATCTGAGACTTTTTCTATAGAAAAATTGTCTCAGAATCTGAGACTTTTTCTATAGAAAAATTGTCTCAGAATCTGAGACTTTTTCTATAGAAAAATTGTCTCAGAATCTGAGACTTTTTCTATAGAAAAATTGTCTCAGAATCTGAGACTTTTTCTATAGAAAAATTGTCTCAGAATCTGAGACTTTTTCTATAGAAAAATTGTCTCAGAATCTGGGACTTTTTCTATAGAAAAATTGTCTCAGAATCTGAGACTTTTTCTATAGAAAAATTGTCTCAGATTCTGAGACTTTTTCTATAGAAAAATTGTCTCAGATTCTGAGACTTTTTCTATATAGAAAAATTGTCTCAGAATCTGAGACTTTTTCTATATAGAAAAATTGTCTCAGAATCTGAGACTTTTTCTATATAGAAAAATTGTCTCAGAATCTGAGACTTTTTCTATATAGAAAAATTGTCTCAGAATCTGAGACTTTTTCTATATAGAAAAATTGTCTCAGAATCTGAGACTTTTTCTATATAGAAAAATTGTCTCAGAATCTGAGACTTTTTCTATTTAGAAAAATTGTCTCAGAATCTGAGACTTTTTCTATATAGAAAAATTGTCTCAGAATCTGAGACTTTTTCTATATAGAAAAATTGTCTCAGAATCTGAGACTTTTTCTATATAGAAAAATTGTCTCAGAATCTGAGACTTTTTCTATATAGAAAAATTGTCTCAGAATCTGAGACTTTTTCTATATAGAAAAATTGTCTCAGAATCTGAGACTTTTTCTATATAGAAAAATTGTCTCAGAATCTGAGACTTTTTCTATATAGAAAAATTGTCTCAGAATCTGAGACTTTTTCTATATAGAAAAATTGTCTCAGAATCTGAGACTTTTTCTATATAGAAAAATTGTCTCAGAATCTGAGACTTTTTCTATATAGAAAAATTGTCTCAGAATCTGAGACTTTTTCTATATAGAAAAATTGTCTCAGAATCTGAGACTTTTTCTATATAGAAAAATTGTCTCAGAATCTGAGACTTTTTCTGTATAGAAAAATTGTCTCAGAATCTGAGACTTTTTCTATAGAAAAATTGTCTCAGAATCTGAGAGTTTTTTTTTTATAGAAATTTTTTTTTTCAAAATCTAAGACTTTTTTCTATAATTTTTTTTTTTCAAAACATTAAAAAATTATATTTTTATTGTTAAATAAAAACATTTTCAAGTATAAAAACCTTTTACAAGGACTTTTACTATCGCTGTAAAAAACACAGCATGTTTGAGTGCAAATATATATTAAAATGAAAGTTGTTATTTAATTTTCATGGTAGAAAAATATCAAAATCATTATTAAATTAAAATAGTATTTTAAATTATATTAAATAAAATTAAATTAGCAAAACACAATATTAATGGCAATGAAAATGCAATAAAAAAAATGTAAACGACAATAAATGACAATTTTTAATATTGAAAAATGCAATCGAAAACAAATAAAAAAATATTTTTAGTTTAGTCGAATCTATGAATACCCTTCACAATCTAATAACTATTTGACGGGAATTACAAAAATATTTTTTTGGGTAAAAACATTTTTTGAATCTAAAAAAATCTATTTGAAATTTTTTTTGTGGCATTATCACAAAATTTATTACTAATAATATGAGTTTTTAGTTTTACTACTTACATTTTTTATAATAACTTCTTAACTGCTGAAACGACAAGGCTGAATTTTAATACCAACCCTTCTTGTACTACGACAAATATATATGCCAAATTTCAGCTGCCTCCGGCAAGTCTTTCAAAAGTTATCTTGATTACAACAGACATATTGACGGACGGACATCACTATTTAGTCTGAAAATATACAAGTAATCAAGCTTTTTTAAATTTGTTAAATAAAAAATTGTTATTTACTCGAACTCTTACGAGTAATTGTGCAATAAATAAGAATTTATTCTAGTTCGAGGTCATTTATTTTTAATTATACTTAATGGGATTTTTAATCAATATCTTAAGATGTTCCAAATTGAATGACAAACTTATCATTAAGTGGAGGGTAAATAAAAATAAATGCACATGTTAAAATTTAATAGACCATTTTAGAAAACATAAAATTGTCATTTAAATATATTTTTTTTAGAATATTTTTTTTTTTATCTTAATTTTTCGAATGTTTATGAATGTTTTAGAATCAAAGGTGTTGGTTGGTGTTGAAAATATATCTACAGACAGGCCTATGAAAATAATATTAATAAAATTTTTAGCAAAAACATAAAAACACCTTTAGGCTTTTAACAAATAAAAGTCAATTGAAAATTTTAACAAAACCGACAATGGAAAATATATTTTTATATTTATCATTTTATAACATTTGAAATTTTTGTTTTGTTTTTTACTTTGTATGATCAGTTAATAGAGAAAAACGCCTATTTAACGTATGTAGGAATTTTATTTTATTTGTTGGAAATATGCATTTTAGCTACTTTTGGACAAAGTCAAACAAACTGACCGAACCTCAAATTTATCAAATGCGTGTTTCTATATGCCAAAAAAATAAATAAGAACTCTATTTGCCACCTTATGTTGACGTTAACACCTTCACTATATTGTTTGCATAAATAACCCATTAATGTTGTTATAGGACATATTTAACGGAATTGAAAAATTTTGTTCAGATAATAACTTTTGCTGAGCGGAATTTCCAAAAAGTTCTGTTTCCAGAATGTTTTTTTTCACCGAAGTATCCTACATTCCAAATTTACAATTTCTAGGATCATTATTCCAGGAAAAAGAATAAAGTACCAAAGTAAAATATTTTTACATATATGGTGACAAGAATCGGAATTTCCAAAAAACCCTTTTTCCAAAATGTTTTTTTTTCACCGAAGTATCCTACATTCCAAATTTCAGGAAAAAGAATAAAATACCAAAGTACAACATTTTCACCATTTATATGGGGAAAAAATTGGAATTTCCATTAAAAAACTTTTTTCAAATTGAAATTTCTAGGACCATTATTTCAGGAAAAAGAATTAAGTACCTAAGCACAACATTTTCACACTTTATATGGGGACAAGATTCGGAACTTCCAAAAAGCACTATTTCCAGAATGTTTTTTTCACCGAAGTATACTTTATTCCAAATTTCTAGGACCATTATTAAAGGAAAAAGAATAAAGTACCAAAGTGCAATATTTTTACCATTAATATGGTGACAAGAATCGGAATTTCCAAAAAGCACTTTTTGCAGAATGTTTTTTTTTCACCGAAGTATCCTACATTTCAAATTTCTAGGACCATTATTTCTGGAAAAAAGAATAAAGTACCAAAGTACAATATTTTCACATTTATATGGGGACATGAATCGGAATTTCCAGAAAGTTTTTTCATCCTACATTCCAAATTTGAAATTTCTGGGACCATTATTTCAAGAAAAATAATAAAGTACCAAAGTACAATATTTTCACCCTTTATATGGGGACAAGAATCGCAATTTCCAAAAAGTCCTTTTTCCAGAATGTTTTTTTCACAGAAGGATCCTAAATTCCAAATTTAAAATTTCTAGGACCATTATTTCAGGAAAAAGAATTAAGTACCAAAGTACAATATTTTCACCCTTTATATGGGGACAAGAATCGGAATTTGCAAAAAGTACTTTTTTCAGAATGTGAACCTACATTTCAAATTTCAAGTATCTATGACCATTTTTTTAGGATATGTTAATATTTACCCTCCTTAAAAACGGAATTTTTAAAAAGTATCTAATGTTTTTTTTTAACAAAAGGATCCTACATTTTTTCAAAATATATAAAAAGTATCAAAAGTAAACGAAATTTCCAAAAAGTACTTTCCCGAGTAAAAATAATTTAATATGATCTTATATACTTTTATATAGTCATATTATTTTATATATGATCATGTGTGACACTATGTATTGCGTGATAAATTTATATAATAAATTTTTATGTGCGATTTTTTTAAGATATCGCCATACATAACTATATGTTGTAACAACTGGTCTCATGTACTTATCATTCCAAATGCCTTAAGTGTTTTATATAAAATTGTATATGCCTCCATTAATTTTTAATTTTTCAAAGTTTTTTTCAAGAACATATTTTTATCGCGAAGTGTTTTATATAAAATTTCATATGACTCCATATTTTATATTTTTTCAAGTTTTTTCCAAGCACAACTTTTTATCACGAATATTTTCTAAGTGTTTTATATAAAATTTTATATGACTCCATTTTTAAAATCTTTTCTAACCCCCCGACTAAAAATAAATATACAGGTCCATATATAATTTGAAATTGAGCAATACATAATTTGATATGGCCCAACACGTATTTGGATAAAATAAGATGATGAAATTGGTGGATCAAAATAGCTCAAAATTTGTTATATTAGATTAAATATGATCGTTTTTGATCCGAATATTGGGTTTATGTAATATGATATAATTGTATATAATTTTATATCATAAGATAAAATATGTAGAATTTTGCATAAAATATTTTGTTTTTATCTCATAATTTTCAAATTTATCGCAAGTTTTTTCGGGAATTGCAAAAAAAAATCTGTCTGGGACTTCGAAATTTAAAAAAAATCGAAATTTAAAAAATTGTTTCTTAAAACTTTGTTAATAAATTTTTACTTCAAAACGCAAAAAATTTACCAAAAATATTTTTTATCCAGGACTTAGAAAATTCTACAAAACTTTTTCAGGACTTGTAAAATTTTTCAAAATTTGGCTTATTTTTTTTTTTTTGTTTTAATCATTTTTAAAGAAATTCTTAACTCCAAAACGCAAAAATTATTTGTGTCTGGAAATTTTAAAAAATTTTCTCGGGACTTAGAAAACTTTTTTCTCCCGATTCGGCATTATATGTATATCTCATCTTGTATGAGGTCAGACATGGAGTTGTATATCATATATTTATTTATCTAATCTTGTATGAGGTCATTCATGGAGTCATATTAAATATTATATGCAATATCTAATTTAATAAAGCTTTATATATTGTATGTGGAGCAACACATGATTTGATATCCTTTTATATGGCACCATATTAAATTTTGGGTGTAAAACTTAATACAAGATACATTTACATATAATTATGTAAAGTACTGTGTATGGCCATATATAAATATATTAAATAATATGTTCCTATATCTAAACTTTTTTAGTCGGGCCGACTAAAAATAAATATACAGGTCCATATATAATTTGAAATTGAGCCATATATAATTTAATATGGCACAACACGTATTTGGATAAAATAAGATGATGAAATTGGTGGATCAAAATAGCTTAAAATTTGTTATATTAGATTAAATATGATCCTTTTTGATCCGAATATTGGGTTTATATAATTTGATATAATTGTATATAATTTTATATGATAAGATAAAATATGTAGAATTTTGCATAAAATATTTTTTTTATCTCATAATTTTCAAATTTATCACAAGTTTTTTCGGGAAATACAAAAAAAAATGCCAAAAAAAAAAAAAAAATTCTGTCCGGGACTTAGAAATTAAAAAAAAAAAAAAACAAAATTTAAAAAAAAATTTCCTAAAACCTTGTTAATAAATTTTTACTTCAAAACGCAAAAAATGTACCAAAAATATTTTTTATCCAAGACTTAGAAAATATTACAAAACTTTTTCAGGACTTGTAAAATTTTTCAAAATTTTGCTAATTTTTTTTATGTTTAAATCATTTTTAATGAAATTCTTAACTCCAAAACGCAAAAATTATTTATGTCTGGAAATTTAAAAAAAAATTTCTCGGGACTTTTTTCCCCCGATTCGGAACCATATATATATTAGGGTGGTTTTTTATTTTATTTTTTTTGGAATTTCGAGGAGCGCGCAGCGGATTTTTGTGGCATTTGATGTTAAAATAATTGTGAAAAAATTTGAGCTAAATCGGATAAAATTAACCCGAGGCGCAAGAAGGTCAAAGTTTCGAGAAAAAGCCAAAATGGCCAAATTTTGAAAAAACTTAAAAAAATTTAAATTTTGTAGAAATAAAAAAAATAAAATATTTTTCATTTAACTTTCTTGCAATAATACTCAGAAAAAATTATCTTAAATTTTTACGACGGCAGTAACACTTTCAAACATGAAATACAAAAATTACCATGCATTTTGGGGGATACCTGAAATGAGTGTTTTCGATTTTTTGAAAATTTTATTAAACAAAAAAATTAAATCTTACTATTTTATAGCAATGGATTATTAAATACATCCTAAGGCTTAAATATTTAAAAAATTGGGGATATCCATCGACTCAATTTTTTTTTGGAGTCATTTGACTCCTTGAAATCCGCAAAACTCAAATGACTCCAAAAAAAATTGAGTCGATGGATATCCCCAATTTTTTAAATATTTAAGCCTTAGGATGTATTTAATAATCCATTGCTATAAAATAGTAAGATTTAATTTTTTTGTTTAATAAAATTTTCAAAAAATCGAAAACACTCATTTCAGGTACCCCCCAAAATGCATGGTAATTTTTGTATTTCATGTTTGAAAGTGTTACTGCCGTCGTAAAAATTTAAGATAATTTTTTCTGAGTATTATTGCAAGAAAGTTAAATGAAAAATATTTTATTTTTTTTATTTCTACAAAATTTACATTTTTTTAAGTTTTTTCAAAATTTGGCCATTTTGGCTTTTTCTCGAAACTTTGACCTTCTTGCGCCTCGGGTTAATTTTATCCTATTTAGCTCAAATTTTTACACAATTATTTTAACATCAAATGGCACAAAAATCCGCTGCGCGCTCCTCGAAATTCCAAAATAAATAAAATAAAAAACCACCCTAATATATATGTGTATCTCATCTTGTATGAGGTCAGACATGGAGTTGTATATCATATATTTATTTATCTAATATTGTATGAGGTCATTCATGGAGTCATATAAAATATTATATGCAATATCTAATTTAATAAAGCTTTATATATTGTATGTGGAGCAACACATGATCCGATATCCTTTTATATGGCACCATATTAAATTTTGGGTGTAAAACTTAATAGAAGATACATTCACATATAATTATGTAAAGTACTGTGTATGGCCGTATATAAATATATTAAATAATATGTTACTATATCTAAACTTTTTTAGTCGGGAAGTTTTTCCAAGGACAAATTTTTTACGAGAATATTTTCTAAGTGTTTTATATAAAATTTAACATGACTCCATGTTTTGAAATTTTTCCAAGTTATTTTTTGAAAATTTTGAAAAGTTTAAATTTAAATTTTTCAACTTTTTTATTAAAAACTGAAAAAAACATCCGATTTATAAAATTGTATAAATTTGAATATAATTGGATATAACTTTATATCATTGGATTAGACCAAAACTCGTTTCAAAGTCGACATAAAGTTATATAAACTGATATTATTAGATAATATTCGATCAAATCTTATGAAACCATTTTTCGTATAAAATTATATCTAAATAGACATGAACTCATATAAAATTAAATATTGCGTCATATCGTCCATTCCACCAGACATTTGGTAATTTTAGGCATTTTTTGACCAAGGGTCCTCCGATTTTTGTTATTTTTTTCATACAGATACTCAATGGAGCCAATTTCAAATTTCATCCATCAGATCGAAAATATTTGAAAAACTCGCTATTTTATTCACGATTTTCGTTTTTAAAAAAGTCAAAAAAATGCAAAATCTGTGTAACTTTGAGCAGCTGTATTTTCTAAACTACTTATCGCATTTTAACAATCCATAGCGCATACGAATGGTTTGTAAGTCTATTTTGATATCTTATAAACTGAAAAAATTTCGGTGGTTTAAAAGTGCATTTTATATGCAAATGCAGTTTTGAAGTGCATTTTGCGAAACTTTTACCCCATTTAATTTTTTTTAATTAGCATATTTGGAAAATTTAGAATTTTTGCTACAGAAAAATGTTTTCATTACAATGGACCGAGCATGTGTGATATTTTTAATATTTTTTTAAAAAAATACTTCCGTAATTTTCCCTTAAAATTTTTTTTTTTTTTAAATTATACCAAAATCATGTAAAAAGACATGTTTTTAAACCGTTATATTTTCAAAAGTACTAATCGTATCTCATTGTTTTTATGCACATTAGAAAGGTATTTTTGTCTATTTTTGCATTTAATGACCGCAAATATGTTGGTGTTTCAGAAATGCATTTTAAATGCAAATGCAGTTTTGAAGTGCATTTTTCAAAACTTTTACCCCTTGGATTTTTTTTTAGTTATCATTAGGGTTCGGACTTTTATGCAGTTAAAATCGTGTTTTATGCGCATAAAACATGCACCAAAAATAGAAAAATATGCGATAAAAATGTAAAAAATATGCACTTAAAATTTTTTTTAAAACATTTATTAATGATAAAAATAACAAGAAAAACAAAAAAACACAAAATTATAAAAGTCATACATAGAAAAAAAAATTTGAGTAAATTTGTAATACTATTGAGAAAAAGATTACTCAATTTTGCACCAGTAAAAGATTTCAAAGTATTGAGTAAACTTTTAATAAAAATTGTATACCACATGGTTTGAGTAATTTTTTAATTGACACAATTAAAACTTTACTCAAAACTTTTAGTTTTTATACCCTACACCACACTGTGGTGCAGTCAGACCTGTAAATACTTGAAAATTTATTTACTTATTCTATAATTTTCAAATATTTTTTGTATTTGTACTTGAAAATTTCAAATACAGTCAAACCCGGTTATAACGAACTCCAAGGGACCAGTAAAAACAGTTCGTTATAAGCGTAGTTCGCTATAAGCGGGGTATATTTTTTATCAACCTAGTTTTATTTTCAATATAATAGATCCAATTTTGATTTATTTGATGTTTTTTTTGTAAATAAACTACTTATTGCGAAGAAAACATTAAAAATATAAATAAATGACATAAAAACTATATTAAAAACCAAAAATTTTCAACTTTTTGTGAGTTCGATAAACATGATTGCCGCACATTCTGAAATATTTATGGGAGTTCGTTATAAAAAGGTAAATACACATGAACTTTTATTCGTGGGACCTTAATAAGTAGTTCGTTTTAACCGAGGATTCGTTATAGCCGAGTTCGTTATAAAAGAAGTATTTTGTGTGAAAATTGATGCCAAAACGTCGGGACTTTAGAATTAAGGAGTGAGATCATAAAAATGTTAACACACATAAAGTTAAATAAAAAACAGACTACTGAATTTTAAGACTTCAAACCAAATTTTTATTAAATAAAATTTAATACAAAATCATAACAAAAAAACCGCATGGAACTCTAACCACTACGAACAAAGTTATCCACTTTTTCCGGAAACCCTTCCATTAAGGCTTTTATGGTAGTTTCTGTCACCTTTTTAGAGCAGGTGGTCCATCTACGTTTGAAATCTTGCATGTCCTGGGAGACCTTTTTTGTGCCCTTTAATTCTTTTTTAACAAGAGCCCAATATCTCTCCACTGGCCTGAGCTCCGGGCAGTTTGGTGGATTTGCCTCTCTTGGTACAAAAACCACATTATTATCATTATACCACTCCAGCGCTTTCTTGCTGTAGTGACAAGATGCTAAATCGGGCCAAAAGTAAGTGGATACATTGTGCTGACTCAAGAACGGAAGAAGTCTCTTCTGCAAACACTCCTTGATATAAATTTCGCTGTTTATAGAGCCAGATGTCACAAATGACTGGCTTCTTTGGCCGCAGCTACATATGGCTTGCCATACTAGGAATTTTTTGGGGAATTTCGTTTGCTTTTTTGACCGAAATTTTTCCGCAACATTTCCTCGAACATCGGAAACATAAAATTCTTGACCAGGGAGCTGCGCAAAATCAGCCAGGACATAAGTTTCGTCGTCCATTACACAACAGTTGTATTTTTTTATAAAATTTGATTTCAATTTTCTAGCTCTGGTTTTGGCCTCCAAATTTTTAAAAGCGTTTCTATCGGGAACTTTTTGAACTTTGTAGGACTTTAGTCCCGCCTTACGTTTCACTTTACGTACAAAAAAGTCTGAGCATTGGGCTAACCGAGCTGTTTTTCTGCCAGATGTGTTAGGAGCTCTCTTAAGGATGCTTTTAACTTTATATGCCTTACCAATGTTACGATAACCAGTCGTTGTTCCTGTTCCCGGCTTCCTTTCAATTGTTAGGTGTTCCAGATACCTTTTTACCACTTTTGAAACTGTTTGGCGGCATACATTAGTTTCTTTGGCAATTTTTTTGTATGTCCATGTTTGGTTTTGTTGAAAATATTTAATTATTTTTGAACGCACTTTTCTTTCATCGTCCATTGTGTAAAAAATTGCAAATTAAAACTCATGATGTAAATTAATTTATTAACTGACATATTTTTAAAATGTAAACTGCCGAAAAAAAAAAATTTGGAAGCTTTACACCAAAGTTGTAGGCAAAAATGTGTGTTAACATTTTTATGATCTCACTCCTTAGTGCGTTATAACCGAGAATTCGTTATAACCGAGTTCGTTATAACCGAGTTCGACTGTACAAATATTTTTTTACTTACTTAACATTTCTACAAGTAAGTAAAACAAAATACTTACTTAAAGTTTTCAAGTTCAAATATTTTCAAATAAATGTTGTATTTGAAAAAATGTTTACAAATAAAATATTTGTCAACAATGTTTACAAATAAAATATTTGAGAACATTTTTTCAAATATTTTTTACTTGTCTACATTTTTCAAATATTTTTATACTTGTCCACATTTTTCAAATATTCGAAATTAGAATAGTTCACGCAAATAAAACCGTAACAACCAATTTTTTAAAAACATATTTTTAAACAAATGCATATTTGCAAAACAGCTTTAAATTGTTCTATTTGAAAGACGCGTTTTTTTATTTTTTTATTTATTTTTTTACTTACTTAAAAAAATGTTAAGTAAGTAAAACAAATATTTGAACTTGAAAACTTCAAGTATAAGTATTTCAATATTTACTTAAAAATACTTAAGTACAACTTTTTTACAGGTTTGGGTACAGGTATAATGAGTTTGTGCTGATGTTTGTAACTACCCGAAATATTGGTCCTAGACCCACTTTTAAGTATACCGATCGACTTAGAATCACTTTTTGAGTCGATTTATCGTAAAAACGATACAGGTCGCAATTTTTAATCAATTGACTTGAAACTTAAGCCTCTTTTGGCCCAAGGACGAAGCCTATTGAAATTGGAAAAAATCGGTCCATATTTAGACCTAGCCCCAATACAAAGGTCCTCTTTAGTTTTGGCTCAAACTACTCTAATAGCCGCATTTTAAAAGGTATCTTTTTGGCAGGTAATCATGTTTCATCCACAGAAATCACCATTCCGAATTTTTAAGAAATCGGACCAGGTCTTCTTGTAGCCCCCATACAAACCACCTTCCCGATGTTTACATAAATCTCTCAAATTTCATTAAAATAGAAAATATTTAATTAAAATTCTGTTTGTGTATGTTAAACGCGTACTTTAATAACCTTATCAAATCTGTTTATCATCGGACCATTTTTGGACTTAGGTCCCATGTGAAAATTTTCGCCCGATTTTCAGTTGAATCGGTTAATTGTCAGCAAAAAGAAGATTATTCCACTCAAATTTGATTTGTTAGTGCTTTTTACACTTATTAAAGATTTGACAAAATATAGATCTAATCAGCCCATGTTTGAACTTGGGCCCCATTTTCCGGAAACTCTGGTGTATGGTATTATATGGTCGGTCGTGACCGACTATAATTTTCTTACTTGTTTTTAATTAAGTTTTTATTTGTGCTAAGTAAAAATTTACTCAAAATTTATCAATTTATTTTTTTAAAAAGATTAAGAAAGTTTCACATTTTTGTTTACAAAAAAACATTTTTTTTAATCTTGCACCAAAAATATTTATTTCTTCAAGACAGAAAATTTCATTGAGATGATTTCCACTAACTTTCATTTACATAAACAAAAAACTATAAACTAAATGAGAATTCAAAAAATGTAAGAGAAAAAAATAAAATTAAAGAAAAAAATTATTAAATTATTTACTAAAATTTTTTTAAAAACTGTAAAGTGAATTTTTAATTGCGTCAATTAAAAAATTACGGGATTTTTTTTTTAAATTTAAACAAGTGATTACTCAAATTTTGTTCCATATTATATTTTAAAAAATATATACAGCAATGTAATAATATCATAAAATCAAAAAAAAAACTTTTTTTTCAAAATATGCGACAAAAATATGTAATATCAGCAATATATGCAAAAATATGCATTAAAAGCAAAATATGCAAAAATATGCACTAACAAATCAATGCCATTTTACTGGAAATTTCTTACTTCGCAAAGATATTTAGTTTTTGTTGCTCTCAGACTGACGACAACAAATATGCATTTGCATAAAAATCCGAACCCTAGTTATCATATTCTAAAAGTTTACAATTTTTACTACAAAATAATGTCCTCCTAATAATGGACCCACTGTGTGTGATAATTTTTTAGAATTTTTAAAAAAATCATGTTATTTCAGATTTTTTTGGTTTTATTTAAAATATTGAAATTTTTTGGAATTAAATGAGAAATATGAAAATGTATGGTCATATACAATTCATTTTTAGCCGGGAAATTACAATTTTCTTTTCATTCACTATTTGACATTTAAGGGTTAACAATAAAAGTGAGTGGTAGATTTGCAGTTTTTTTTTTTCCTAATAATACTTTTTTTATTTATATTTTTTTTTGTAACTTTTAATATCATATCGCTCTGTAATAGGCCTTTTAACTGCATACTCGTTTAATAAACAATAAAATATCGTTTGTTGTTTTTTTGCGATATTTTTTTATTTTAGTCCAGTTGCGTGCTGTTTCTATGGAATCTCAAGGCAGCTATATGCAGATTTTAGATTTCAAGATATTGAGTTCACAACCCAACAGTCATTTAAAATAACTTACGAGAGTCAAAATGCATGTTGAGTTTGGGTTACTTGTAGTTTTGTTAACTACACGTACAATATTTAAAGGCATACCTAAGAAAAAAAAAAAAAAATACTTCAAATTAGAATCTAACTAAGCACTCTACTATACCACCAGGTAACTCTAACAAACAACGCATGCGTCAAATGTCACGCATTTGTAATAACGATCTAATGCATGTGCAAATGTGTTTCGATTAGAGTGGACTGAGAGATTTCTTTTTCTAAAACAAACAGGAGGACAAACGGATTTAGCTAGATCGACTAAAAATTAATCGCAGTGAAAACTAGGGAAGTCGCTCTTGGCGAAATTCATTCGTTACACAGTGCAACAACCAAAATCGCAATGGGATGAAACCAAAAGCAAATGAAAGTTTGCCATATTCCATAACAAACCCCTCAAGGTTTTTTTTTTTGTTCAGCACTATATTTTTTTTACACGCATTTCAAGTTAGTGAACTTTTATTATAATTATAATAATAATTGCTTTAAAACTGTATAAGTGGCGTATGATTAATTTTGTAATTGCCTTCAAATAACAATCATACGCAATGGTGCATAGTAGTTTATTTTTAATAATTTCGCTATTCAGTAAGTAGGTATTGAACCGATTGCAGCAAAATTTACACCGGTTATAGCTAACGTAATTTTCAGATTAAGTTTGGACGCTGGACCCCACATGTCCAATAAGGGCACCACCAGGGGCCCCTAAATTAGGACTTGTTTAGTACACAAAAACTTTAAATACACCAACTTTAAATGCGTGTAAAAAAATCTAGCTCTAAACTAAAAAAAGTCTTGAGAGTTTTTTTATGTAAAATGTCAACTTTCATTTGCTTTTGGTCTCATTCCATTCCGATTCGAAGAGTTAAATTTTGTATCACGGTGTTATTATTAAGGAGAGTAATTTCATGCAAATGCATATTTTGTTTTGTTAGTCTTAGAATAGCATACACCAAAAATCTTTGCAAATCAAAGAATTTGCTTTAAAATGGCATTGATTCGTTAGTGCATATTTTTGCATATTTTGCTGAAAATGCATATTTTTGCATATTTTGCTAGTATTCTGTTATAGTTGCATATTTTTGGGTCATATTTTGTAGAAAATTTTAGTTTTAACTTATTTTTTCTAGTTTTATGAATTTTTTAGAAAACATAATTAATTTTCCTGTTGGGCAGGCCTCACAATTTTTTTTTTTTTAGGGTCAAATACTGATTTTTTGTTCGTTAATTAGCCAACAAAGTAAAAAATTATTTAAAAAAATAATTTTTTTTTGGTAATTCTTTTTCAAAAATGTAAAAAATTCACAATTTTTATGATTTTTAGTGCATATTATTGTAGTTTAAAGTGCATATTTTAGGATTTTTAGTGCATATTTTAAGCACTTAAAACATAGTTTATTAGTGCATAAAGGTGATGTCCCTAATTTTTATATCAAATTCATTCATTACGATAACACTACAAAAAGTACCGTTTCAACCATTAGGACACACTGGGCACGAGCCCAGGGCCCTCGACCTAAGGGGGCCTCCAAATGCCAATAAATTCACTAAAACGAAAATGTGGAACATTTTTTTTAATTTGTTTTAAAAGAAAATTTCTTATTTTCTTACAGAAAAAAACTATCAGAATCTAACAGATTTTTCGTATATTTTGTATAGATCAAAATTAACAAATTCGCAGAAATTTTTCCCACATAAAAAGTTTCAGATTGTGAAATATTTTTCGTACAGAAAAAGTTTCAGATTCTTAGATTTTAAAAGTCTAAAGTTCAAAGAAAGGTTTCCAAAATAAAAAGTGTCATTTTCAGATTCTGAGACACTTTTCGTATGAAAAGTCTCAGATTCCGAGACATTTTTCGTTTAGACCTCAGTTATATCGAAAACCTGATGTGATTGAAAATTAAATTAAAGTAGGAGGTAGCGTCCCAGTCGCATACATTTGTGTAACTTTATCCTTATTCATTTAATTTTTTTAATCACGCCCACAATAGGGGGCGGCCCGAAACATTTAATTTCCTAGTTCTCTTGATCCAAGCACCATACAAAAAACTTCGTTTATCATAAAAACTAGAGATGGGCGCGTGAGTGATTTTTGGCTCACACTCACTCGCGCACACGACAGGAATTTCTGAATCACGCACACTCACTCACGACCATATTTTTTCTACTCACACTCACAATCACGTGAGTAAATTTAATACAACTCACACACACGTGCACTCATGCAAGCTTCACTCACACTCACGTTGACTCACACTGACGAAACTCTTATTTATAAAAAAAAAAATTCAAAAACTAAAATTTCAAAAATCTTTCAAAATTTTTAGCAAAATTTAAAGTTCAGCGAAATTTACATTTTTTTTTGCTTTTTTAAGCCAAATTTTACAATTTTTTGTTGCTTTTTTTTTGGTACGAAAGGAAATATGAAGAGCAAATAAATTACGCAAACTCACGCAAAAAAATCGGCTCACGCACACTCACTCACGCAAAAATCATACTCACGCACACTCAATCACGTAATTTTTTTCCCCACTCACACTCACTCACAATCACGTGAATAAAATTGAATTCAGTCACACTCACGCGTGATCACGCGTGAATCACGTTCTAATCATGCTCATGTGCCCATTTCTAATAAAAACGTTTCAATCTGAAAACGAATATCCTAAAGGGGGTTGGTATATTCTAAAAAATATTGGGAGAAAAATAAGTGCACAGAAAAAATTTGAAACGAATTTCAATCAACAAAAATGCGTATTCAATCAATTTTTTGATTGAAATTCCTCCAATAAAAAAAATTGTTATACCAAACATCAAATTGTAGGTGATTGATTGAAAATTTTTTCAATCCAAATTTTTTTCGATTTTGATCAAAAATTTTATCAATTTTTTACTTATAGTCAATCAAAATAATGACTGATTTAACAAATGAATTGTAAGCTTATCAAAAACTATCAAAAAATTCTTCTTTTTTGCTTTCCAATATGTTGCCAACAATAAAAAAAAGTAAAAAAGTTAAATTCGGCCTTGCTGAATGTAGTGATACCCTCCACAATTTCAGAAAGATTATTGCAAAAAACTTTATTTAAAAGGAAATTACTTTTGAAAAAAAACATTTTTTTGGAAAAAAAAATTTCCGCGAAAAAAAATTTTGGTAAAAAAAATCCGCGACTTTTTTCTTTTTTTGTGTTCGTACTTGTTTAAATACCATTTGGTGTTCAATTATGTTCACATATGCCAACCAGAAGCCGATTGAAAGCATTTTGTATTTTTAGGTTATGTTGAATGTACTGAAATTTTTGAGGTGTGCTCACATTTTCGTTCATAACTTTTGAACCGCTGAACCGATATCGCTCAAATGCAATACCAAACTTCTCGGGAGAACTTCCAATAAATATGTTAAGTTTCAGTCATCTATGTGCAATATTTTGTCCGCGACAGCATTTTCCACAGACAGACAGACAGACGGACAGACGGACATCGCTAGAATGTCTTAAAATCGATCGGGCATCATGAATATATATGCTTTATGGGGTCCCAGATCGATATTTCGATGAGTTACAAACAGAATGACAAACTTATATATACCCTCTATCACTAGAGTGGAGGGTATAAAAAGTAAACCCCGATTTTTTTTTGTATATTTTTGAGTTAATCTATTCAAATAAAGCGAAACAAAATCTGGTATGTTGAAAATTTGTAATTCGACAGTTAACAAATAACAAAAATTTTAATCAAAACATTGATTGACTCATTTAATTTTTTTTGGTATTTATATAGATTTAATTGAAAATTTTTAGCCAATAATTTTTTGTGTGTGGGGATCGATCTTACATTTATTCCTCTAGGGGGCACCATGTGAGCAGTAGGAGCTGGTATTCTAAAAACAATAAAAAAATGTATGGAGACCACCATAATGGTTGAAGATTAAGGGTAGTAGGTATGTTCTGAGAAAATGTTAGGATTGAAAAAATATTGTAGGTCGGTCGTACATTTGACTCCGCTAGGGTTAACCCTAGGACAGTTAGAGGGAGGGAGCAAATTTTTTAGAAATTAAATTTTTGCATGGTATTTTATAAATAGAATTTTGTATGGGAGATCCTATTTGGGTCCTAAATCAATATTTCAAGGTGTTGCAAGCGGAATGACAATAATGTTTTTCAGTCCACTCTAAATTTCATACATTCATATGATTAGTAGTTAAAATGGGCTGTAAAACAAGTTTTCTTGAGAATATATATTTTTTCGTTAATTTGTGTTTTTTAGCATATGGACCACATAAAATTTATGTTAGTTAAATTTAAATATTTTCCGATATTTTTCATTTCAAAATACGTTTTTATGTTCTTTTTTTTTTTAAAAATTACCATATTTTATTTTCTAGAACTTTAATAAATGAGTTGGTGTCACACATTTAAAGAAGTAAATTCGTCAGTCAGATTCCTAAGCTAAATCTTGATTAAAAAAAAAAATAGACTTTGAGAACGGCAGTTCGAACTTTACAAAATTAGAGTTTATTTAAGAAGTTATGACAAATTTACTACAACTTTTTTTACAATTCCTCAATTCTAATAAGAAACATATGATGATTTTTTTCATAGATTCGAGGAAAATTTCTTTGGCAATAAGAATTTCTTTCATAAATTAGGGAAATCTATTTAAAATTTAAGATTTAATCGAGTCTTACACTCAAAATAATAACTCTGTTAAATTACAGAAAAACTCTGCTAATTTAACAGAGTACACCATACTTTTCCAGCTAACAACATTTCTTGGTAATTTTACTAAAAAACTCTGTAAAATGATTTTGACAAAAAAAAACTCTTAATTTACAGAGTTTATAGTAAAATATTGGTTAAATATGAAAGCATTTTGACAGAGAAAACTCTGTAATTTTACTTTAAAACTTTGTAAAATGATTTGGACAAAAAAAAACTGTTAATTTACAGAGTTTCTAGTAAAATATTGGTTAAATAAACCACCATTCAGCAAAGAAAACTTTTTTGGTTATAAAAAAATACGAAGTATTTAGCTTAAATCTATATTTTAGCAGAAAACTCTGTTAATTATCTCTAAAATTAAGATTACAAAGTAAAAAGTAATATAACAGAGGAAACTTTGTTTTTTTGTCACAAAAAAATACAAAGTAAAGGGTGTTTTTTTTAGAGGTATAGAACTTCGAATTGAAATAAAACACAAGAAAATCGTTTTAATGTCCATCAATTTGGCTTTATTGGAAGGATAATTTTATGCCATTAATGTTTAAATATGATTTCGGGCATGTGGCTGCCGCGGCTGGCTCGAATAAAGCCAATTCTACTGGTCCAATTTTCAACCACTTTTTCGAGCATATGGGGCCGTATGCCGGCAATAACGCCACGAATGTTGGCTTCCAAGTCCCCTAACGTTTCTGGTTTGTTGGCGTAGACGAGCGACTTCACATATCCCCAAAGAAAATAATCCAATGGTGTCAAATCACACGATTTAATTAATTGCTCTGATGGACGATTATGTCGACCATAAAATGGACGGAGCTTGCGGTAAACTTCGCGAACTGAACCATTATTTTCGAAATAAATTTGCACGATTTGCAAGCGTTGTTCTTTTGTCAACCTGTTCATGATGAAATGGCAAACCAAACTAAATATTAATCACTTGACAGCTGACAAAATGGCCGCCAATTAAAAAAGTGATGCCAACTTAAAGTTCTATACCTCAATAAAAAACACCCTGTATTTTCTTTAAATCTGTATTTTGACTGAAAACTCTGTCAAATATCTGTTGAATTGAGATTACAGTCATTTAACAGAGTTATTATTTTGAGTGTATGATAAATATGTAATTTTTATAAACCTATCAAATCTAATAAATTTTAAAACAATATTTTTAATTGACGTTTTAGAATCTGGATTTGGGATCTGAAATATCTCAAAATCTGCAAAAATTGATTGTACAAAAATGTTTTATATGTTAAAAAATTTTCATAATAGTATTTCTCATTAAACTTGTGAAATAATAACACCGTCCGACAGCCAATATTAAACATGAACCGGATGATATACGTCTGAAAGTAGATATCAAATGGAGTAAAAATGCATTTACACTTTTTCATTTCGTGATCCTGTTTCTTTTTAAAAGGACTTCTAAGTTTAAAGGATACATTTTTTAAAATATTTTTGAAATATTTGTGCTTGTCCTAGGATGACACTGGTAATATCAAATGACAGTGGAGGATCTCCCCTAAATTTTTATTTTTTTATTTTGCCATATCAGGATAAAAGGATGTGAACAAAGGCATTTGAAAACTTTATCAAAATTTTTTGTTAAAAATTTTGAATGACATTTAAGGATACATTTTTGAAAGGACGTAACTTACCTCCTTTTTTCTGATATGTAAGAATAATGAAACAGGAAAATTAGGGGAGATCATCCTTTTTCATTTGCTATAACCAGTGGCATCCTACACTCAAAAAAAAAAAAAAAAAACTGTAATGTTAGCAAAAAAAGCTTGTAAACCTACAAGAAAATTTGCTGATTTTGAACCCACAATTTTTTTGCTGAAGTTAGCAAAAATGTTTTGCCAATAATTAGTTAACCAAATTTTAATTTTTTTTAACTTAGTTCTACATATCTGAGGACCTCATTGGGTTCGGATCCGACAGGTCCAGATCCCGATGGGCCTAGACCTAGTTGGGTTCCTTAAAAATCGTCATAGTTTTTTATCCAAAATTTGTGTCCGTTTCGCTCTACCTTGCTTAGTTTTTGAGATACGTGATTATAGGGGACCACTGGGGTCTTGAGAAATAAAAAACTCGATAACTTCAAAAATATTACTCGGAGAGCTTTTGACTATTTGGCGGTCTTGTTCTACGTGTTGAGAGCTACAAAAATGCTTTTGGACTTTTTGTTGTGTCGGCAATATTTACCGAGATATGAGCATTTTAAAATTTTCGGGAATGCTAACTTTTTTGTATCCATGTGAAGAGGACCGGCGATACTAGCCCGAGAACCAAAAATGGCCTCCATTTTGCTCTATCTGGCTTAGTTTCCGAGATAGCGCCATTTTAAGTTTTCTAAAAAAAAAAAAAAATTACCATTTATTTTGCTAATGTTAGCAAAAAAGCTTGTAAAAATTTGGTCAACTCAATTTTAAATCTAGCAAAAAAAATTAGTTCAAATTTTGTTTAAAATTGCTAATGCGCTAAATGAAGTTTACAAGATATTTTTACTAACATTCTAATCTCAACTAAAAATTTGCTAAAAGTTAGATAACCAGCATTAGCAAAAAAAAAATTAGGGCACCCTGAAAAATGGCCCCAATGCAAAATGGCCCCAACGCCAAAAATGAAAAATGGCCCCAGTTTTGGGGTCTTTTTGAAAATGAAATTTCACCCCACTTTGAAATATGAAATATGGCCCCAATTCTGTGTGAATAAATGCCCCAAAAAATTAGAACCATTTTTCTGAAAATGAAAAAAGGCCCCAAATTGCAATATGAAAAATGACCCCACAAAAAAATATGTATTTTTCCCAAACCATTATAAATAAAATTTTTATTCAGTCAGTTTCATTTCAGTCAATAATTATAAATTGTAATTAATAATTATAAATTTAAAATAACTGCAAATGAAATAAGTTTTTTAATTTAAAACTTTTGAGTTGTATTAATGACCTGAAAGATATTATTAACGCTTTCGGGCTGCTGCTTATGGTGGGTTTATATCATTGGATTTTCGGTATGATTTAATTTTGGCACCCTTTATAATTCTCATGAATATTCATATCTTAAAAGCACCCGTGTAAGTACTTCCATATAATTAAGTGAACTTAAACAAAGGTAAAAAATATATTCTATTTTATCAACCCACTCAAAGAAGTTGAAATCAATTATATTCTTTGATGACTTATCGTTTCGAGGATTCTGTATAATGGCAGTATCAATAATACATATTTTATTTTTGTTAAACTTTAAAAGCATATAGGTGTTAAGAAAGCGCCGCAGGCGAAAAATTTTTACAAGAGATTTTAACAAAAAATTAAAAAAAAAATCGCGCGATTTTTTTTTAATTTTTTGTTAAAATCTCTTGTAAAAATTTTTCGCCTGCGGCGCTTTCTTCACATCTATATGCTTTTAAAGTTTAACGAAAATAAAATAATTAACTTAAATATCGCGGAAATAAAATTTAAGTAGGTTTTTATAATACCGAAAGACCAACGGACCTCAGAGTCCATGTGTGCTGACGTAAAGCGTAAGCATCCAATTAAAACCTATACCAAAATGAAATTA
Source organism: Pegoplata infirma (assembly GCA_963921195.1). Lineage (NCBI taxonomy): Eukaryota > Metazoa > Arthropoda > Insecta > Diptera > Anthomyiidae > Pegoplata > Pegoplata infirma. The sequence goes on along the minus strand of OY992538.1, from coordinate 94,916,218 downwards.
ACATTTCAAATAATCTTTCCAAGTTCCTTCCTACTTTTTGTTTTTTCACTTCAGATTTTTGTTTTGTTGTATGAGAAATCACATAAAAAAATATTAAAATATAAAGTACAGCTGCCCAAAAAAACTTTATTTGTCTGGTTTGATTCACACCAATAATGATTCTTTAGAATCTGCTGATATTCCCTTAAGGCATAATTACTTGAGCGAATACGGTTCGGAGACGTGTCAGCTGATACGTTAGCTTGTACTAAAATATATAGAAATAGGTACTTAAACGAATACGTGACGGTGTATAGCGGCCGAACTTTAAAACGATACAACAGCCCGTCACGCTACAGCACCGCTACAGTAGCGCTCAAGTGCCTGGGCCTTTAGTAAGTGTGAAACAGATCTGTGCAGATGTATCATGTGATGAATATTACGAAAATATCATAAATACAATTTTTGGGCCTCGAACTAATTAAGTAAAATTTTTTTATTATATAAAATTTTCTTATCTATGAAATTATTTAAAAGAATACATTAATTTTCATGTATGTTTTTAGAATAAAAAATTACTTTAATTGCATTTGAAGTAAACATATGACTTTGAAGATCATTAACGCATTGGTTTTTCAAAAAAGGCAATTTGTTTTGTGTAAATTATCAAAAACTGAAGGTGAACAACATTTCAAAAACAAAAGTTTTTATTAAAACGGATGTTGTTTATTTTTATTTTTGTGAACAAAATTGAAAAATTACTCATGAAAAACAATTTCTATATCTATTTTTTTTTTGTATACATAAATATATCCGTATTTAATGACGAAAACCCAAATTTTTTTGAATAATCACCACCGAAATATACAATTGTTGAAAAGAATATAGTTTTTGTGTAACATAACAATTCAGGAGTGATAAGGTAATGAATACATTTCAAAGTTTAAGTACTGCGATATTTTTTTTTTTTAACTGTCAATTTGCACAATTATTAGAATTCCTTACATGGCCAAAACTAGTTTTCAATTCAATTAAATTTTTATCTAGTTTTTCCTACTTTACAATTTTTGTGATAAAAAAATGTATAATACAATTTTTGCTAGTAACCCACATAAAACATATTTGAGCCAGTTTTACGCACTTGCAAGTTTTAACATGCGTTAAACTCAAGGTTGGTTACCGAAACGAATAACGGTAAGGGTAACGGTAACGGTATCTAATTTTTATTTATTTCGGTAAAGGTAACGGTAAGTGTTTTCAAATCGTTTCGGTAATGGTATGTACCGGTACCGAACCAACCAAACCGGTATGTACCGGTATTATTAATTTAGTTAAAAATTTGAAAAAAGATAGAACTGAAAGCTAAAAATATTTTATAGACCCAAAAACCAGTATAGATTTGATATGATTATTATTTTTGTCATTTATTTTATGATAATTTGCAAATTATAAATTTAAAATTATGTTAGCAATTTGATTTTATTTTTTTGTTCGTTAAAATCCCTTAAAACAGGTAAAATTTTGAATACCGGTACAATACCGGTAACTTCTAATAATTATAACGGTAACGGTAAGGGTAACGGTATTTTAAAAATATTTTTAGCGGTATCGGTAACGGTAACGGTATTCGATTTGAAAGGGTTTTAAATCGGTAACGGTATAATAAGGGTAACGGTAACCAACCATGGTTAAACTCCAAAAATCCAAAAATGTTGTTGCGTGGCAAATTCTTTATTTTATTTTTTTTCTTTGGAGAATTGCATAAGATTTACCATTAGACCAATGATGCCCATTTCTTTACACAATTGTGCATTACGCTCTTCACACATATTCTTATACTCATTCATTTAGTCGTCGATGAGACAGCGAAGAACGCACATGCTAAACTGATCATCGCTTATGTTTTTTTATATGCACTGACAGAAACAAATGATACCCTTCAAGCAGTAATCTGTTATAAAATTCTTTTTTTAATATACAATGCCTCTTATTATTAATTAAATTAATTTTTTTATTAATTGAATTTATTTATAAAGAATTAATTCATTAATTATAATTGAATTATTCACAAAATTAATTAATTATTTTTTTTTTTAATAATTTAAATTTAATTAAAAAAATAATTCAAACATAAATTAATTCATTAATTAAAAATGTAATTAAAAATAATGTGAATTTATTCACAATTAGAAAGAAATTCTTTAAAGGTCTAAAAATTTTATATGTCTTAAATATGATCTTCTATTAATGATAAATTAGAAGTAAATAACATTTTCGAAGATCTAAAAAATATGTTTCTAAAAATATCTTTAAAATTGTATAAAAATAAATACAAATATATATTTTAATCATTAATAATATTTCAATAATTAGTCTGATTTTAACGACATCTTTTATAATTCGGTCAATTATTTTTGCTCAGTGCAGTATCTCTCGTGCTCACTAATACTAATGCAAAAACTTTTTGGACATCACTGCATTAGACCTAATATACTGGTTTAAAAACTATATGCTATGTACGTTGAGAAGTTAAGACCCAAACTATGAACGTTGAGAAGTTTAGTTATTTGTCAGTTATTTTATTTGTTTTAATTTGTTATAAGGGTTCAAGTTGAAAAAATGCAGAAGAAAAATTTAATTTTTAAAAATTACACCGCTCAACAAATCGAAGGTTTTTGACTCCGGTTTGAAGTTTGATACAAAATTTTTAAAGATTTTGACTCGCTGATTCCAAATCTGTGCTCCAAATTTTTCCATCACGTCTAGAATTTTAATTATTCGCGGTTGAAAATGCGAAAAACGCGATTTTTGCATTTTTTTGAAAGCCTGCACAGCAGCCACTGGGTGGAATAAAAATCTGGTATAAAGCGTTAGAATAGAATTGAACTATGATCTCAAATATATGATCCAAAAAAATTTGAAGTTGTTGCACTATTATTGGCCAAACATGTATTTTAAAAAAACACTGACAAGGGAAGTATCTCAACCCTTATGAACCGATTTGCCTGAAACTTAAAATATATATTAAAGAGACGATTTTAAGGTTGGGGTGTCTCGGCTTATCGGCCATATCGGTGTTTAAAAATTTCGTTGTCCCCTTATGAAACCATGTGGACCTTCGGGAAAATTTTGATAACTTCCGAACTAATAGGAATATCGTCTAGGGCAAAAATACGGGTCGACTTAAATTTAATAAAGATTATTTTTTATTCATATGGATCGTAGGTCTATGTCTTCACACAAGTACCCCCCAAAATTTACACATTTTCCTGAAAAAAATATTTAAAGAAGCCGATTTTTTACAAGGTTGTGCCACCATTGGATAGGCATTAAAAAAACCTTTCTTCTCATACGAAAACATCATATAGCTTTTTAAAAAGAAATGGCTGAAAAATCCAAAAAACGATTTTTTCGCCATTTTTTGACCCATGTTTTGAACCCCTTAATCCCCGATATGGCCGATAAGCCGAGACACCCCAACCTTATAATTGTCTCTATTATATATATTTTAAGTTTCAGGCAAATCGGTTCATAAGGGTTAAGATACTTCCCTTGTGAGAAAAAAATTAGAAAAGGCACCATTTTTAACCCTTCTGCATCCCTTGCATATGTGCCCTTCCTATGATCCTTTGGGTCAATATGACCCAACATTAAAATGTAAACAAAATTCCATGTTTTAGTATTAAAAATAATCAAAAATAATCAAAAATAATGAAAACTAAAATAAATCAGCCCTTCCAGAGCAATTATTATAAAACATAAAATCTAATTTGAAATTCAACCTTTTTTACTTTGAGCAAACACTTAATGCAATGCATTGTGTTGGTATTAGAAAATGGGTTATGAGGAGAAGGAATGACGGAGTAGTTTGTGCACATTTAATTTGAATTTTTTCAAATTATACACATACAAAAAAAACTTTTTCAAAGTACTAGGAAAAGTCTCGTAATTTTACCATTTTACCAATATTTGACAGAAATTTGGATCTAAATTTAAATTTTTTTTGAAATTATACAATTTTTTTTGTAATTTTACAAATTTCCAAAAAAATTTTACAAAAAGTCTAGTAAATTCACGAGAATTCCTTGTAATTTTAATTGCGCCAAAAAAACTGTAAATTTACAATTTTATTGGTAAAAAGTTGGTAAAATATTGTAAAATTACTAGAAATCTCGTAAAATAGGAATTAGCATAAAATCTAGTAAAGTTACGAAATCTCCTTGTAAATTTTATCGTGTCCAAAAATTTGTAAATTTACAATTTTATTGATGAAAACCTTGTAAAATTACAAAATTATTGGTTAAAAGCTTGTAAAATTACTAGGAATTCTTGTAAAATAAGAGGTAGCTAAAAAAGTAAAAAATTGTTCTTGTAATTTTACAAGGTATTTTTTTTTGGAGTGTAGCTGACTGGGTAGACTTCTGCAGGGATTTAATTCCACATAGGGCTAGTTTGACTGATGAGAAACGAATTTTCTCTGTAATTCGTTGTGCAAGACATTGGACAGTAGACAACGAAAGGATGTGATCTGCTGGAAAGGCGCCCATCTCAGCTGAATACTTACCATGGTTATATCTATATAACAATGACGCTCAACACATTCCGACTATGCTCCAATGAATCAATAGAGCTGGATACCCTACCATCGTTGATGAGCTCCAACGCACTCCTTTGCACCTGATCAGATAGACCTTGAAGCATTTGCCCAGATATGCGAGTTGTGTTCCATTTACGGTCGGATATAGATGCCATAAATAGTGAGCTCAGACGGAGTGAAGAAATTCTTGCACCGTTTTAGGAAATCAAGACACTTGAATGCTTCTTTCGACACTTGAAAAACATGTTTGTTCCAACGAACATCACATTGGATTTTCATGCCTGATTCCACCCATGGATACAGATGATGCTGATTCCACAAGCCGTCTGAGGGTCAAAACATAACATTGTGCCTTACGAGCATTAAAATCGATCCTATTTGCAAGACCCTACTCGGAGATTGTCGTAAGATCATGCTAACGACTCTACGAAACAAAAGTGAATCGGACTCCAGATAATTTACCAAGTGGTGATCGATCATGCTCGTCATGACCTGCGAGAGCGTAAAAAAAAATTGCTATTGGGAGTTAGTTTTCTGGGTTTGTTACCTCACCCTTTTTTGGGTTTGGCGGACCTTTGCGGGTTTCTCAAAATCTCACCCACAGTACGAGAATAATAAAATTTTGAATGATAAAATAATTAACGAGAATAATAAAATTTAGAATGAAAAACTATTCAATGAAAGCGATTTTATTGATTCTTTGACCGACAATATTATTGATCTATCATTCTGAAAGAAAATGAACCCAATTCAATTATATTCAGAAGGAAAAAAAAGGTAAAGTAGAACTAAACTTGCATTATCGCTTGTTGGGTCATATTGATCCAAAGGATATTAAATGTCTGTAAATAGTGTTTTAAAATGTGGAGGGGGGAGAAAAAATTTAAATTTTATTATTTTCTTTTAAAACCATAATTTTCGGCCCTGTTATGGATAAATTAAAGTTTCACGTTGATACCTTATAACTAAAGGGAAAAATTTTGCGTTTGAAAACCAAAATTGGTTCAAATTGACCCAAGGAGTGCAGAAGGGTTAAAAGGCTCTAAAACAAAATCCAGATGATCAGTCTTTACTGTGATGAGCTTAAAATTTAGGCAAAAGTTCATTCTTTCTTATAGGCTTTTAAACCCATTAAAGATATCTTCCGGTTTGTACGAAAAATAACACAGAAAACTTTAATTTGTAAAATATTTTTTTTTTTTAGTTTTTCTTTGAAAAATATAAAAATGATAATTTTAACAGAGTCACTTTAAAACGTAATTGTTACCCATTAGAAAAAAATTGTTTTCTATGTTGGAGACCAAAGACAAATTATACTTTTGCGCCTTATACCAGATTTGTATTCCACTCAATGGCTGCTGTGCAGGCTTTCAAATAATGCAAAAATCGTAATTTTTCGCATTTTCAACCATGATGTGATGGAAAAATTTAGAGAACAGATTTGGAATCAGGAGATCAAAGTCTACTAAAATTGATCACCAGAATTCAAACCGGAAAATGAGTGTTGAGCGGTGTTATAGACATTTCTGATATTCCCATACCGGTTTCAAACACTCCAGTTAGTGTTATCATCAGTAGGATTTTAAATGTCGGTTGGTAAATAAAATTTGGGAAATTTTTAGAAGAAGTTTTGAATTTTTGAAATTTAAACTTTACTTATCAAAAAACATGACGCATTTTTTTCAACTTTTAAAAAAAAAGTGCTTTTCTATCTGATCTGAAATTTTCAGAGATGTGTTTTGTCTTGTTTTCGAGAAAACAAATGTTAAAGGTTGCCCTATGCTAATTTTATACAATAATGGTGTATATAACTTGTGCGTATGAGTAATATCAACACTTTAAAAATATTTTAAATAGTAATGGGATCGTAAGTAAATTTTTATTTACAATCACGCACGCTAATGAAAGAAAAAAATTATACACACACGATATTTTATTTTATTCACGCTCGCGTTAACATCGTGACCGTGACATATTTTTTCTACTCACGTGTGTGTGCATGAGCGTGAGCAAAATAAAATATCGTGCGTAATTAAACTTTCTTTCATGAGCGTGCGTAATTGTTAAAAAAAAACTCATTCACGATCCCATCTCTGTTTTAAATATTGTTTAAGTGTTTTTAATACTCATACGCACACCATTATTGTATAACATTAGCATGGTGAAATCTTTAACATTTGTTATCTCAAAAACAAGGCAAAACACATCTTTGAAAATTTCAGAATTGATAGAAAAGAACTTAAACTTTACTTTTTAAATTAAAAAAAAAAAATAAAATTGCGGCATGTTTTTTGATAAATAAAGTTTAATTTTAAATTTTAAAAATTTAAAACTGCTTCTGAAAATTTTCCAATTTTTATTTACAAACCGAAAAAAATCCCACTGATGATAACACTAACTGAAGCAGTGTTGCCACCAGTAGATTTGAAAATTACACACAAAATTATCCAAAATATCACAAATTACACACACTCAAAAAAAGGTGAACTAAAAACTGGGAAAATTAACTAAATTTTAAGAAAAAGAGGGAATTTTAGTTCATACTTTTCACAAAAATGAGTAAAAAAAAGTTATTTAATTTTAGTTTTTAGTTCATTCACATTTTAGGACTAGATTGGCTCCTGAACCTGGATCCATGGGTTCGGACCCCAGGGGTTCAGACCCCATGGGTCCAGACCCTGTTAACTCGAGACCACTTGGGTCCTTTATGGGTCGCCATAGATTTTGACCTTTCGTTCGTTTCGCTCTACCTTGCTTAGTTTTTGAGATACGGTAATAAGGGGCCTGATAGGGTCTTGAGAATCTTAAAAACTGGATAACTCAAAAACTATTAATCGGAGGGCTTTTGGGTATTTTGCGGAAGTGTTCTACGAGTCAAGAGCTACAAAAATGCCGTTGGACTTTTTCTCGTGTTGGAAGTATTAACCGAGATATGTGCATATAAAAAATCTCGGGAATTTCAAATTTAAGATCCGAAATTAGGGTTTTGAGACCCCGACAGATATGCAGAGCTAGGCTATTCCATATTATTCTTTGTAGTCTTTCTTTTGAAAATTTCTTCCGTTTCGCTCTATCTCGCTTACACTCAGAAAAAAAACTAACTAAAAAATGGGAAAATTAACTAAATCCAAGGAACATTGATAATGATTTAGCTCCATTGCCATGTATTCCTACTTTTTAGTCCATATTTTTCTTTAAAATTAGGACCAATTTGAACTAGAAAGTGGGAAAAAATTTGTTGTGATTAAAATATTATTTTTTCCCTCACACATACATGCAGTGTTACCGTTGTGCGACTTTAGTTGCAATTTGCAACCTTTTTGACGCTCTGAGACTTTTTGTGAGACTTTTTTGAACTTGTCTAATTTTGCAACTTTTTCCAACTTTGTGCGACTTTTTCCCCCTTTTTTTGTTCAGTGAAATATTTTTTTCTTTTTAAAGATATAAACTGCAAAATTACACATATTTCAAATATTTTTTTGAAATTTTGGAATTTTAAAAATAATATCTAAAGGTTGCGCTCGCGGCTTTTTTACGTAAATGTTTGAATTTTAGATTTTTAAATTATTCGAATTCTTAAAATGCATTAAAATGGTCAAATCAAAAAAATAATCAAAACACAGAATTACACTAACATTTTACCCATTTCATAAGATAATATCGTGAAATATTGCATGGAAACACCCTTATGAAATAACGATAGATTGTTGGTATGTTCAGAAAAAATGTTGGGGGGTAAAAATTAATAAGGGTCGGTCTCACTTTTTACCCCTCTAGGGGGCCTGAAAAAATGTTGGGGTTGAAAAACATTTGACTTCTCTAGAGGCACCCTTGGGACAGTTAGAGGTACACTAAGAAAAAAAAATTCTCAAATCAAGCAAAAACAATCTCAAATTAAAAATAAAACAGTGACAAAAGTCAACAAACTTTGTTTTTTCTCAAATTTTTTTTTTTTTTTTTTTTTTTTTCCACTTCTTTATTTGCGATCTATTTTACAATAATAAGCTAATTTTATAAAATATAAATATTAACATAATTTATTGATTCCCATCGGAAACAACAATATAAGATATGCATGTACTAGTTATAATACATATATAGAGATGATTTATATTTTTAATAAAATAATAAAGTAATTAATAAGATTTTTTTTTTTTTTTTTTTTTTTTTTTTTTTTTTTTTTTTTTTTTTTTTTTTTTTTTAAACCAAAAAGGAGTAATTTACAAAATATAGTTATAAATTAAATTATGTTAATCACATTTTATACAAATGGGAGATCTAATATGTGTTTTCTCTTAAGTCTTCGTACTTCGTCAGTCTCGTCTAATAGTGTGATTGCCAGTGTGTTAGAGTGATTGCTGAGTCTTTTTAAATAGTTGCAGCTAAATTTTTGTATTTCAGTTTTTACAAAAGGTATTTGGAGGTCATTATGTAATGCTATATTGGTAACGTAAAAAGGAGCGTTTGTAATTGATCTTAAGGCCTTAGATTGAAATTTTTGCAAAATTTCTATATTTGATGTGCTGGCTGTTCCCCATAATTCTATGCCATAGGTCCAAATTGGCTTTAATATTGTTTTTAAAAGAAGTACCTTATTTTCGAGTGATAGTTGTGATTTGGGCCCCAGAAGCCAGTACATTTGTTTAAATTTCATATCGAGTTGTTTTCTCTTGGCATTTATGTGCACTTTCCATGTAAGTCGTCGGTCCAAATGAAGCCCAAGATATTTGACATTTTCTTTGCTGGGTATTGGGGTGCCATTGAGGCTTACAGGTGGGCAGTTTTCCCTTCTTAACGTAAAAGTAATGTGATTAGATTTTTGGGTGTTAACTATAATATTCCATTTAGTAAGCCAGTGTTGAAGATGGTCGAGTTGTAATTGCAATAATCTTGAAGCTTCAGTTGGTGATTGATGTGAGGATATAAACGCGGTGTCATCTGCGTATGTTGCTACAGTTACGTCTTCTGTAGTTGGCATATCGTATGTGAATATAGTGTACAGCACTGGTCCTAGAACGCTGCCTTGAGGAATACCGGCTTCTATTTGATAAATGTTCGAAACATCACTGTTGATTTTTACATAAAAGCATCTGTTACTTAAATATGACAGGAAAAACATATAAAATGGTGCTGGTAGAATATTTTTTAGTTTATATAGCAATCCAGTATGCCAAACTTTATCAAACGCCTGTTGTATATCTAAAAATACAGCAGAACAATATTTTTCATTTTCGAAGGAGTCAATTATAGCTTTACATATTCGGTGGCATTGTTCAGGCGTTCCATGTTTATGGCGAAAGCCAAATTGGTGATCAGGAATGATACTGTTTTTTTCTAAAATAGGTATTAAGCGCTTTAGGAGAAGCCTTTCAAAAATTTTTGAGAAAATGGGCAGTAAACTAATTGGCCTATAGGAAGATACTACATTTTTTGGTTTACTTGGTTTTAAAACCATAATTATCTCTGCACACTTCCATTGGGAAGGGAAGTGTTGGAGTCGTAAAATAGAATTAAATATAAGTGTTAAAAAGACAATTCCTTTATACGGTAATGATTTTATAACTTTCGCATCTATTTTATCATATCCTGGTGACTTGTTGTTATTTAAGGAAGTTATTTCCTCTTTTGTCTCATTCGGAGTGACATGTTTTATTGGCAGATCCATTTGACACGCAACATCTAGGAAATGCAGAATATCGCTGTCGTTATCATTAATGCATTGAGGCTTAAAAGTTTTCTCTAAGTGCTCTGCAAAGGCGGTAGATTTTTGTATATCAGTTCGGCACCATAAACCATTATCAGCTTTAATAGGAACGTTTGTTTTTGCTGGGCGTTTGAGATATTTAGTGGCATTGTAAAGATCATGTTCCTTGTTTTTGTTTTGTGGCTTTAATTTCCTGAGATACTGAGCAGTATTTTCGTTTCTCTCTTTTGCCAAGAATTCTGAGCATAATTTAATAGCAAGATTCCAGTTGGTTTTGTCAGATGGATTTCTTGTACGGTGCCATACTTTTCTTAGCCGCCTAGATTGTCTGATCATTTCTCTGGCTGTTGCTGAAGCTTGAACTTTAAGACCTAAGTTTCTAGAAGGCCCTATGTCTGGGGTTGATAAAACAGCCGACTCGTGAATCGATGAAGTCAATATTTCAACAGCATCGTCCAAGTCATTCCCTGATTTAATTACCATATTGAGGTTCAAACTGCCTTCTATCCGTTCTCTGAAGACTTTCAGATTCGTGTTTCGTTTAATTAATTTGACATTTTTAGGTTTTATCTCTACATTGACGTTGTAGTTGACAAGAAGGGGAGAATGATCAGAATTCAAGCTATCATCATTTGTGATGTCAAGTGAGTACCTGGAGATGCCACCATATACAACGAAATCAAGAAGGTCCGGTATTTTAGCAGGGTCTGTAGGCCAGTATGTGGGACTGCCGGCTGATAAAGTACTAAAGTTGTTTTGCGATATACACTTATATAAATTCTTTCCCTTAGGGTTAGTAAGCCTGGAACCCCACCAAGGGTGCTTCGCGTTATAGTCCCCAGCAACAATGAAACGAGGACCTAGTCCTTTAAAGAAACTTTCATACTCTTCACATTTTACGCTGTGTTTAGGGGGGAAATATATAGAGTAAATATTGATAGGCCTATTATTGCAGATTAGTTTTACACCAGCAGCTTGAATATAATTTTTACGACATTCATCTGCAAGTTCATATCGAACTGCAGATTTTATAAATAAGCCAGCTCCAGCATGGGCTTTACCATCAGGGTGGTTGGTGAAGATAAAATCGTAACCTTTTATTTTTACATAAGACTTTTTTGTTAAGTGCGTTTCGGAAATAAGAAAAATATCAATATGTTGTGTTTTCATAAAAAATTCAATTTCATTCAATTTATTCGTTATTCCGTTCGCATTCCAAACACCAATTCTTAAATTTACTTGCATAATTTGTTAATAAGAAGTGACATCATATTCATAAGTGTATTTGTTAATTCAATTTGTTTATTTAAAAGATGTTCAATATTTTTCATAATGTTATTATTAGCATTTTGACTCGCAACATTGGCGTACGTTTCGCCAGCATTAAAGTTATTAGAACCAGTATTTACATTACTGTTATTATTATTAAAATTGGGATTCATATGAGGAAAATCGTTTCTGTTCATTGAATACTGATTATTGATGTATGGTCGTCGCTCAGCTAGTCTTTTCTTTAAAAGGGTTTGGTAAACTGTACATCCTCTGTAGCTAGCAGTATGTTGTTGCAAGCAATGTACACATCTTGGAGGAGTGTCGTTTATTTTTGGGCAATCAGGTGTAGGATGACCAAGTCCACATTTCACACATACAAATGGTTTCTTGCAGTACGTTTTTGTGTGCCCGAATTGTTGACAACGGTGGCATTGGACAATATCGTCAGTGACTTTAGGAGCTTCAATTTGTACGATGCAATGGTTTATTTGGCGTATTTCAAATACCTTTTTATTGTTTGGGCTGGGATCAATATCCACGTAGAAAATCGGTAATGGTTGTTTACTAAATCTACTTTTAACATTTGTAACATTTCTTACAAGATGACCCTTAACAATAAGATCTGCTTTAATATCTTCAATTTTAGTGGTATGATGGAGACCCTTAATAACAAATCTGTAAGATCGCTCACTTTTTAACTGATATGTATGATAGGTAAAATTATTGTCATTTAAGTATTTAGTTAATGTACGATATGATTCAACTGTTTTTAAATTAAGTTTAACTTGACCGTCATTTAAACTTTTGTAATTAAATTCACTATTGGCAATCACACTACTTACACATTTTATCATTTTATTTATGTTAGTAACATTATTAATAAAAATTGGTGGCGGCTTTGGTGTAGTTTCAGCATCAGCTTCATTATCATTGTCATTATGATCTTCATTATCATCAGCAAGTACAGAAAACTTATTGGTATTAGAACAGCTTGGTTCATCAAAACTTTTAAGTTTTTTTTCAATATTTGTTATTTTTGTGTTTTTTTTACGTTTTGTTGTTACTTTTTGCCAGTTAAGTAAATCATCATCACTTGCACTACTGTCTTCACTGTCTGTAGTTATTGTATGACTTTTAATCCCTATATTAAGTGTATAGGGATTAATAATCACTAATCCACTTGTTTGTTTAAAATTTATTTTTGTTATTTTTTTTATTTTTAATTTTTATTTTTAAATCACAAAATAAGTTAAACAGGGCACGTCTGCTCACTTTGAATAACTCAACGCGACTCTTTTTCTCAAATTGAAAATGTTTATCAACACTTTTAATATGGCTTCAGTAACAAACAAAATTTTAAAAATGAACTGAAACAACGTTGATTTGAGAATGTTTTATATTCAAATCAAAAGTGCACATAATCAAATTAAATATTAAAAATTATTTATATAATTTTCTTTCTGTTTCCTAAAATTTTCAATGTTAATAAAACAATTGGAATTTTTTATATTCATATATACATATTTTATTTATTTTTCTTTACCACAGAAAAGTTAGAAAGATGCAATTTTCTATATATAGAAATAAAATAATATATCGTCGCTGCTCCGACGAAAACATCCATGTGATTTTCAAAAATTGTTGAAGACGTCTACGAATTAGATTAATTGTGTTCTTTCACGTTGTTTAAAGTTACACCTCTTACATACATATTTAAATAATATTGCAAATCTACTTTTTCCATTAAGATTACCTTAAAATTCAACGCAAAAGTTCACAAATTAGCTTGTCTCTCAAGAAATACACGTAGGTTTTTTTGTCAGAGCACCGACGATAAAGTAGACATCAAATAACACAAAAATTCCGGGATTGCTGTCATAAAATGTTAATTTTCTTCTGGATTATAGGTACTCCACATTAATTTCCGCAAACTCCACATTAATTTCCGCAAACTTCACATTAATTTCCACACCGTTTTTTTTTATTTATGTCAATACATATGTATTTACTTTTGACTTTTGTCACTTCCCGAGTAAAAATGAATACATATAATTTTACATTATTTGATATATGTATATATAGCCATATGAAACAATATGTTTTCATATCAAACAAAGTATATTATTATATCTCGCATTGAGTTTTTCCAAATTTTTTAAACGGAGTCATATACAATTACATCTAATGATAACCAAATAAATATATAAATATATGTGGGAGACATAATCATATGTGACACATATAACTTTATCTGATTGCATATATACTTATATGAGACTTAATATCAAATAACGTATACGAGCATATTTAATAAAAATCCAATATCATTATATATATAATTATATATGACTTACAAGAAACCATTTAAAATTATATATGACTTACAAGGAACCATTTAAAACTATATATGGTTCCATCTAAAAAAAACGATTTAAAAAAATTTCAAATATAATTATATATGGTCGCACATATAACTCTATATACAGTTATATAAAACTATACATGGCATCGAACATTTTTTTTTTTAATATTATCGTAGATATAATTATATATGGCTCATGCGATACCGTATATAATTTTGCAAGGTACCATATAAATAAAATTGTTGTTGAAACTCTATATATAATTTTAAATGGTCGCACATGTGACACCATATAAAATGTTATACAATTCTATAGGGTAAAAAAATATTTTTTTCTTTTATTATATTTTATATATAATTTTGCATAAATTTATATGACAGTATTTCAATATATTTTTTTTAATGTTACATCATATATATTTTTATGTAAGTATACAAGAGACCCTGTATAATTATGTATGATTCTCAAAGCACCTTAAGTCAGTCAAAAAAAATATATAATTTTTTTTAATTTTTTAATAGAAAAAAAAATCTGTTTAATCCAGGGTTGGCAACCGAAACGAATAACGGTATCGGTAACGGTATTGGTATTACATATTTTTTATATCGGTAACGGTAAAGGTAACGGTATTTTCGATTATTTCGGTAACGGTGAACCGTTAAGCTATTTGAGAAATCTGCTGATTATAGCTGACGCGGTTTGCTAAATTTATGTCTGGATAATCCAAGTGGAATCTGCTGAAAAACCCGTCAAGACAGCAGAAAAATCTGCAGATTTTAAACAACAGCCTGAACTGTTTATTTGAAATCAGCAGATTTCTCTGTTAAAATGATTAAAATTGTTTTTCCTGTTGTTAAAAAAATCGGCAGGGATAAAAAAACTTCGCAAGGATTTTTCAGGGGATGTTTTTTTAAGGGAGGGACACCTTTCCTCTCGCCATAGATGTTAATAAAATTTATTTTATTTATATTTACGCATAAATAATACAATTTTATCAATATTTAATTTTATTTGCTATAGCCAAGCCCCCAAAAGGTTCGGAAAGAAAAAAATCGCATTTTCTAATATTTTTTTTTCGAACGGTCCCATCATCTTGGCCAATGAACTTCACACGGCATAAAATTGTTTCATTTTCTAAACAAATAGGCAAAAAAATTAAATAGAATATGTTTTTCTGGGGTTTTGTAAGTTTTTCAGGGGGGAACTTTTTTTCATCTGGTCCGATTTTCCCATTTCGGAACTTAACCAGCCTATGACCATAAGACGTATTCGTACCAGCAGATTAGCACGTTTATTTTGGATCGTATCGTGTTTTCTACAGACGGAAAGACGAACATCGCTTACAATCAATCACTGATCAAAATAATATAAAATCTTAATGAGGTCCAAGACCGATATTCGAATTTAGTTAATTGCGAATAAGATCATTGGTTGGATTGGCAATGAACAAACTATTTTTTTTTTATTTTAAATATATAAAAAATATTTTAATATGTTTTAAATCCACACAAAAAATAAAACATGTAATATTAATGCAACCGAAACAAAACCGATATAATACCGGTAAAAATCCGAATAAAGGTAACGGTTTTTTATCGGTAACGGTATTTACAAATTTTTTTTCGGTATTGGTAACGGTAACGGTAGTCAATATTAAAGGGTTTTTAATCGGTAACGGTATTGAAAGGGTAACGGTAGCCAACACTGGTTTAATCCGTTGCATTTTAAAACTTAAAAAAATGCATATTGGATTTTAAATGTTAAATTTTTAAAAAATGCGTACTACTTATATAGTTGTGTGTAACTTTATATAAGATCATATAAGATAATATATGCTGCTTGGGGACCCCGAGTTCGATTCCCGGCTCAACCCAAAAAAAAAACTATTTTTTTTTTAATTTTTTTAAAAAGAAAATATGTTTTTAAAGCTTCTTGTTTTTTCTAAACTTAAAAATATTGAATAATTAAGTTTTTATGATAATATTTAAAAATAAATATTATTTATTTATAGTTATATAATTTTATATATTACATCATATAAGGTAATATATGATTCCTGATTACCCTGGGTTCGATCCCCGGCTCAGTCAAGAAAAAAAATATATTTTTTTAATTTTTTTTTTAACGAAAATATGTTTTAGAAGCTTTAATTTTTTTCACAACTTAAAAATATTGATTAATTAAATTTTTATGATAATATTTAGAAATAAATATTATTTATATATAGTTATATAACTTTTAATATTGCATCATATATGATAATATATAATTCTTGGGGACCCTGAGTTCGATTCCCGACTAAGTCAAGAAAAAACTATTTTTTTTTAATTTTTTTTTAATCGAAATGTCTTTTTAATGCATTTTCGTTTTTCAAATTAAAAAAAAATAAAATCCTTGAATTTTAACAAAAATATTTCAAAAATTATTATGTATCTATATAATTATATATTATTTCATCCGAAGAAAAAAATATTTTAAAACTTTAATGTTTAACCATCAATATCTCTGGTTTTAAGAGAGCTAAAGTGCTCAGATCAAGCTCAAATCAAAGCTTTAATTGTTGCCGATAGTAAAAAGTGTATTTGGCTCGAACTTATGTTAGCAAGATTTTCAGATAAAATTATTTTTGTCTGAAAAAACTTCTGAAAAAAACTTAAAACTTATTATTTGGCCCTTGGTGAGTAAAAAAGTTTATACATGTTTTATACCATTTTAAAGGTATTTTTATTAAATTTCCAACGGCAGAAAGAAGTTCTGGATTCGGTGAAAATTTGAAGCTCATAAGCCAAAAACCGTTTTGACTTTGAAGGTTTATAACTTCGAAGGCAAAGAGCATTGGAACAGGAAAATCATGTTGTTGAACTCAGTATTAAACCCCCTATTAGCTCTAAAATTAACTAAAAAAAAAAAAAATCACAAATTTTTGCAAAAATTTTCTAAGTCTTTTTTAAAATTTTGTTCAAATTCAAATCAAATATAATTTGATGCAACCATATACACGATGAGATAAACTGGATTTAATTATATATAAGTTAAACTTGATATAATTATAAATGATAAACTATTTTCAAAAATTTTCTAAGTTTTTTTAAAACATAGTCTTTTAAAGTTGTCATTTATTAACAACGTCCGCTGGGTCAGAGGTTAGAGATTGCGATTACAAAACAGTTGGTAGCTGTTCGATTCCTCCGTCGCTCGAAGTTTTTTTTTTTTTTTTAAATAAATTTAAATTATATATATTTATATCTTAATATTGAAAAAAATTGTTTGGATAAAACTTTATCAGTTCTAAAAATAGATTTTATTGTTCGGATTAAATTATATATAGTTCTAAAAATAGATTTTTTTTTCGGATGAAATTTTATCTAAAGTTTTTTGTAATAATTTTTTTTTTTCGTATAAAATTTTATCTTTTTTAATCCAGCTAAAAAAATCTTTTTTTTTTGTCTTGATCTAATAAGATCCAACCATTTTTCGGATGAAATTGTATCCCAACGATTAAAACTGATCTAATTAGATAAACCCACTTTTCGGATGAAATTGTATCCGTCCGGTTAAAACTGATCTAATCTTAGCGATCCATTTTTCGGATCAGTGCTGATCTTTCAAATCTCGGATCTATCAACAGATCTGGAATAATTTAAGAACATATATTGCTCCATACAAAAATTTCTACTCGGGTTATTACAAAAATTTAGTTCATTGTTTTACTTTAAGAAAATATTTATTATTTTTCGTTTATTTAATTTTTAAGGAAATTGAAAAGTTTTCACTTATGATACGCCACGAAACTTTTCTAAAATAATTGCGTCATTTATGAGGCGTCGTTTTTAAAGTTGTTGAAAACTCATTTTGCTATTGTTTACAATCAAAATGATTATTTTCATCATGGCAGCATTATGAAATAAAAAGGAGTTTTTTTATATTTAATTCAAAAAATATACTTTTAAAATCAAGACCGAAACATATTTAATTTTATAAAATTTCATTTCATTATTAAAATTTCTTTCAAAAATTTGAGAATTTTAAAAATGAGTCCGAAAATTTTTGATTTGACGACTATTTTTTCCCTCAGTGTAGGAGAAATATTATCTTTGTTATCCTTGTATGGAATAAGATAGGGCTTAGGTATATTTGGAAAACATGTTAGGGAGGAAAAATTAATGGGGGTCGATCTCACATTTTATCTCTGTTTGGGCGTGTAGGTGTAAAAATTCACAAAAAGCCCCACAACTGCCCCGGAGTCTCCAAAAAAGGGGCAAAATGTGAGATATTTTGCCCTAAATTTTTTTCCAAGCATACCTAAGCCCTATCTCTACCCCCTAAGGGAGCTTTTATACGAAAACAACAATTTTATACAAAATATTCAACCCTTAAAAAAATGTGCGACTTTTATTTGGAAAAACAACTTTTTTGTGCGACTTTTTTTGTAAAAAACGACTTTTTGTGCGACTTTTTAAAAATTCTCAACGGTAACACTGCATACATGTGTAGAAAAAAATTTAAACATTAAATTTATTACTTGTTATACAAGACCAAACTCTCTTTTTCATATACATACTACAAATAATAAACAAAATGTGAACTACAAGCAATCATGTAAAAAAAAAATAAATTAACTAAACTTCAGTTATAAAATATAAAGTCCAACAATATATAAAACAGAATTAAAACTCAACTCATAAGGTACAATGCAATTTAGTAATATTTCTAAGAATTAGAAATACGAAATATAAATTCAAACCTAACGGACATTTTTCAAGACTTGAAAAGTCCTACTAAGGGTTGCAACTCTGAGAAAATCTACTACAGTGTAAGAAATTACAACTGTGTTGGAAAAAGTTAAAAATAGATTAATTAAGTTCGTGATAAACGTAACATATGGGTAACGAAATGTGATATAATTCCCGTTCGCTTTTTCACCTTAATGTACGTTTAAATAGCTGATCTTAATCTTACACACCTACAGTGACAATCGAAGAGTGCTGACGAAGGAAGGGTGGCTTCTTCCGAAAGCTGTCGACATCTCCACTTAGCCTGTGTTGTCAATTAATTTTTTTCAGATTTTCTCATTGTACAACAAAAATAATTATTTCTCAGAAATAATTAATATGGACTCAAACCGAAATAAATAAAAACTTCAGTTATAAAATATAAAGTCCAACAATATATAAAACAGAATTAAAACTAAACAATTTCATGTTATGAAAAATTTACTAAACTTGTGAAAAAAACTTCCTCAAATTAAAGAAGATAAATATGATAAACTGAATTTTTTGAACTAAATTTTGTTTTAAGAAATATGTCTTAAAAATAAAGATTTTTTTTCATTTATTAAGGGAAAATTTCTTTGGCGGAAAGAATTTTTTCCATGTATTAGGGAATTCCATTTAAGGAAAATTATGGCCTATTTAACAGTCCATGAACTAAAATTTTTTCCTAAAAGTTGGGAAAATTTTCAAAATTTTAGTTAAATTTAACTAAATTGTGGGAAAATTTATAAACTATTTTGAAGAAAATTTTTCCAAAGTTTAAGTTAATGGTTTTTTTTGAGTGCAGTTTTGAGATATCGCAATTTTTAATTTTAAATACTAAGAAATTTTCTTAAGTTTCTTATACTTTCAGGAAAAATTAGTCAAAAAATAAAATTATTTTTTTTTTAATTTTTAATTATTTTCACAAGTATTTTTAAAAAATCGGATTTTTTTTTTGGATATTGTAGATTGGATATTTGAGTACCTGTTAAAATAAGAAAAACTTAATTTTTCATAATTGACAGCTTTTTATTGACATTTTAGGTGCCAAATTTAAAAAAAAATTACCAAAAAAATGGTAAAAATACAAAAAAAAAAGAATAGAACAATTATATAGTAGAAACACATAAAAATTGTAATATTTTACTTAACGCAAATTACCAAAAAAATGGTGTATAAATTCATTTTTTTTGCTAAAGCTTACAATTAGTTGAAAAATGTTTGTGTCCGGAACTTAAAAAATTTTCAAAAATTTTTTTCATGAAATTTTTTATTTATAAAAAATTATTTTTAACTAAATTTTTTACTCCAAAACACCAAAAAAATCTGAAGTTAGAAAATTTTTGCGTGTCCTACTGCTGAATAATTATTTTTTTTTTTTTGTAAAACAACATTAATTCTAGCAATAAAATAAGTTTTGTAAAATTACATTGGAATTTTGTACTTTTCAATACATACACTCAAAATAATAACTCTGTTAAATTACAGAAAAACTCTGCTAATTTAACAGAGTACACCATACTTTTCCAGCTAACAACATTTCTTGGTAATTTTACTAAAAAACTCTGTAAAATGATTTTGACAGAAAAAAACTGTTAATTTACAGAGTTTATAGTAAAATATTGGTTAAATATGAAAGCTTTTTTACAGAGAAAACTCTGTAATTTTACTATAAAACTCTGTAAAATGATTTGGACAAAAAAAACTGTTAATTTACAGAGTTTCCAGTAAAATATTGGTTAAATAAACCTCCATTTAGCAAAGAAAACTATGTAAATTTACATATATTTGTGAAATACATTTGATGAAAAAAAAAATTACAGAAAAAACTCTGTAAATTTACAGAGTTTAGTCAAATGCATGTTATTTTGTAAAATTTTTATAAGATTTCTGAAAAAAAATGTTGATAACTTTTTATGATACTTTTTCAACTTTTTCTCAAAAAAAATATACAGATAAAATTTTGATGTTTGGTAACAAAAACCAAAACTACTCAAAACAGAAAACTTTTTTGGTTATAAAAAAATACGAAGTATTTTGCTTCGATCTGTATTTTAGCAGAAAACTCTGATAATTATCTGTAAAAATAAGATTACAAAGTAAAAAGTAATATAACAGAGGAAACTTTGTTTTTTTATCACAACAAAATACAAAGTATTTTCTTTAAATCTGTATTTTGACAGAAAACTCTGTCAAATATCTGTTGAATTGAGATTACAGTCATTTTACAGAGTATTTTACAGAGTTATTATTTTGAGTGTACATTTCAAACTGAAAACCTTGTAAACGATCTTAAATTTTTTTTTTGTAATATAACATTTTTTTGGTAGAAAGACTAAATAATATCAAGTAAAATTTTGTTGTACAATAACAGTTTTCTTGTGTAAAAAAACTAAACACCTTGTAATATTTTTTTAATTTGTAAAATAATTCACCTAAAAAATTTGTTAACTATATTTACCAACATATAATAGTAAAATTACAAGGCAAACTGTTGTATATTTAATACAACAATTTTTGTAAAAAGACAAAAATATTAGTAAAATAGAATTACAAGACCTTTTACTTGAAATTTTACAATCTTTTTTTTTTTGAGTGTAGTTATAGGTAAGTAGTTATTTATCTCCCTACACTCAGAAAAAAAATTAACTAAAAATGGGAGAACTAACTAAATTCAAGGAATTTTGATAATGATTTAGCTCCATTGCCATGTTTTCCTTCTTTTAAGTTCATATTTTTCTTAAAAATAAGGAAAGAAAAAAAAATTTAATATTATGCCAATTTGAACTAAAAAATGGGAAAAATTAATTTCAATTTAGTTCATACACATTTGAGGACCCGATTGGGTTCGGACCGATAGGTTCAGACCCCGATGGGCCCAGACCCTGTTGGGTTCCTTAAGAATCTTCATATTTTTTGATCCAAAATTTTTGTCCGTTTCGCTCTACCTTGCTTAGTTTTTGAGATACGTGAATTTAGGGGATCACTGGGGTCTTGAGAATTTTTAAAACTCGATAACTTTAAAACTATTACTCGAAGAGCTTTTTTGTATTTGGCGGCCTTGTTCTCCGTGTTAAGGGCTACAAAATTTCTTTATGAGTATTTTAAAATTTTCGCGAATGCCAACTTTTTTAAATCCAAAGTTAGGACCCATTGGGGTCCACACATGTGAAGAGGACCGGCGATACTATGGAGCTTCTAAGAACCAAAAATTGCCTCCATTTTGCTCTATCTGGCTTAGTTTTCGAAATATCGCCATTTTAAGTTTTTGAAAAAAAAAATTTGCCCGAGTTATTAAAATTTTACTAAAATAGTGGAAAAAACTTCCTCAAATCTAAGAAAATGAACAAATTGGTAAAAAATTACGTCCTAAAACTAAAGAAGAGGAATATGTCTTAAAAATATAGATTTTTGTCATATATTTAGGGAAAATTTCTTTGGCGGTAAGAATTTCTTCAATGTATTTGGGAATTCCATTTAAGGAAAATAATGGACATTTTAACAGTACATGAACTTAAATTTTTTCCTAACACACAGAAAAAAATAAAAAAATATTTGAGTAAATTTTTAATACTATTGAATAAAAAATTAATCAATTTTGCACCAGTAAACGATTTAATAGTATTGAGTAAATTTTTAATAAAAATTTATTAAATGTTTGAAAAAAAAATTTGAGTAAATTTTTAATTGACACAATTAAAAATTTACTCAAAATTTATCTCTTTATTTTTTTTTTTTTAAGTTTAAAAAAGCTTTAAATTTTTTTACAAAAAAAAAAAAACAAAAAACATGTTTTTTTTTAAACTTTACCAAACATATTTATGTCTCAAAAACATAGAAAAATTTTATAAAGACGATTACAAACTTTCATATACATACACAAAAAACTATAAACTAAACGAGAATTCAAAAAACTATGAGAGTTTAAAAAAAAAAAAAACTATTAAATTTTTATTAAATTATTTACTTAAATTGTTTTTAAAATTTTTGAGTAAATTTTTAATTGCGTCAATTAAAAAATTACTCAATTTTTGTTTTTAAATTTAAACAAGTGATTACTCAAATTTGTTTCCTTCATATTTTTTTCTGTGTATTCAATACACAAAAATATTAAAAAAACATAACCTTACTTTTGTTTAATTTATTTTTGGGAAAATTTAATATTTTTAGTCCTGCCTAGATTAAAATTAACATCCGTTTAGGTATAAAATTATTTACATTAATAAAACTATTTTGGATTTATTTTAACACTAAAAAATAGATTAAAAAGCCACTCTCCCACTATCTTTTTATCTCTTTAAAAGTATACTTTTAATGGAATTAATTTAATTCTTTTTGTCTTTGATATGTATAAGTATATGGACATTTCCATTTAACTTTTCATTTCTTTGAAATTTTGGTTTTTTGGCAAACACTTTTTTTATTTGCATTCAAATGGCTATCTACTGATAGAAATGCATAAAGGACTTCTAATGCAATTAGCTTACAAACGCTTAAGGCCAAAAATCTTAATTTGCGGTAGTTAGCGACAATCAAACTTCCGAAATGTGGAAAAGTCGATTGAAATTTCATAAAAACTATATACTCTATGGCCTATTGTACTTGCGCCGTCCAACGTATTCTTCAAAGATTTAAAATATATGATCCCTATACTTGTTCAAAAAAGACGTATTTATGAATTTGATGTGCCATCAATAATAAAAAAGTTATTTGGTGGTAACGGTTTGAAGTTAAAATTTCTTCATTTTCAATTTTTCGTCTTTTTTTTATCAGAAAATTTGCGCCGCTTCATACTTTTCAAAAGCTAATACGAAGAATGATAGCTGTCGTAATTCCCTACAGTTAAAAACCGATCTCATGAATGTGCCCTCAATAGGAGCGGAGTACTAGCTAGACAAAGGTTGAGAGACAAAACGTGAAAGTCATCAAAAATCCACTTTTTTGCGAGGCACATTCACAATATTACTTAAAAGTGGCCAGCACATCGCGTGATCCAAATATTTTTGGATTTTTTATAATAACATCGATATAGCGTGTTAAAATTTTGATTAGCAAAAATTTTGCAAAAATCTGACATTTCACGATTTTAAACTTTTGCTTGTATTTTCACGCGAAAAGAATTTAGATTTAAAATATACCCGTCAGACGATTGCTTGTAGTGCGTATTATGGATCGTGTGCAAAAATTGGGACTTAATGTAACTGTACGCTGAAAACGCGTCAATTTTGTCTCCAGATAAACCGCCAGGGCACACCCAAACCGCTAATAGAAATTCATTTCTATGAATGCCAATTGCTGGTACTTATAAAGATTTATCTCAAAACTGAGCGGCATTGATCAATTTTGAAGATTGTGGATTTTATGCATCTTTCAAAATTTCATTAATCAGAAATTGCATCACTTTTAAAAATTCACAATTTTGCATAATGCACAAGTTTCTTAACTAATCTTGAGGGCGCTAAATCCGAATATGACCTTTAATTTGGTCCATTGTCATTAGATTTCGCGTAAATTGAATATCAAGCATTAATAGAGCAACTTTTTAAAACAAACTTTTATCGTAAAAATCTGATTGTATATCCACGTAAATGGACGTAATTTATCCGGCTTTTATTGGGGATAGTATGAAACATTAATTAACGTTGATTTTGTTAAATTCTAATAATAATTGTAATTTTGAGATTTTTTGTTTTCAATTAAAATCTTTAAACCGCAATAACTTTCGCGCCGTCAGCTGAAAGTTCTTCACGCAAACGGATTTGAACCTTCCAAATGCATGTTTATACGCGTACTAAACGATTTTGATGTGCCCTCAAAAAAAATTTTAATATTTTTTAAACCTTAACATCAAAAGTTAAATGGAAATGTTCATATACACACCAGCTAGGAATTAAAATTAACCCAAAACTTTTTACTGTGTAGTTATTTGGCAAAGGCGTTATTATTTGAAAAATGTCATAATTTTTTTTGCAAAGAAATCTTAACAAAATATTCAGCAACAAATTAACAAAACGTGGCTATAAAGAATAATAATTTTGTGAAAAAAAACATAACTTTCTTAAATCCGAGGGTGGTAAGCCGAAATAGCCAAAGAAACGAAGAGACGTCCAACGGTCGTCTCTTCGACCGTTCATGGTTCTTGAAGGAATATCGTTTCCAGAACATACAATCCCAGAACAAAAACCACCTGTCGCAACCGCAATTATTCTAACCTCATTTTTGAAGTTTTCGCAAATGGCAATTACAATTGTTACAACTATATAGAGGTCATAACAACCACAATGTGGCGGTGACAACCGAAATGACGGTTTTCCTAAACCTCACAAATGAGGTTAGAATATTTGTGGTTATGACAACCGTTCCTTTATTTATGCATTTATAAAAAATACACCAAATCCGAACAGGTCCTGACCCTTTTTTTGTAAATAAAATTAAACTCTTTAAATTTAACAAATCTTTGTATAATTATAGGTTAAAACATGTTGTTAAAATAAAATTAAATTTAACTACGTGCATCATTAGTACGATTATAATTATGATGATGTTCATCATTATTATCATGATATCGATCGAATTCATTATAATTTAGTACATTTTTTTTTTTGTTGTTAAATAAAACAGCAAAAATTGCATGCAAAGGTCAAATGCAGTCACTAAACTTAATTTGGTGATACGAAAGTCAACAAAAAAGCTAAATCGGGAAAAAATATCAACAAGTTATTGAACATTTACAAACGACAACCACAAAAAAAAATAAAACAAGGGCTACCTCAGTTACATGCAAACTGAACTGCAGAACCCCAAAAATAAAACATGTATGTAAGTGAAACCGGTAAAATGCAGGTAAATATATTCACCAGACACCAACAAAAAAATAACAAAAAGTAAAAATTTAAATAAAATCAAGAGTACTTATGAACGACCACATGGTACAGGTTCATTTTGGAGGTACAGTGTACACAGGCCCCTCGATTATCGACATTGTCATTGCGGGCAGTAGGGCGTTGGAGCTTTTTGTGGTTCTTTAAAAATTCAAATTCTAATTAATTTTTATTAAAAAATACAAAAAAAAAAAAAATAAAAAAAAATAATTTTGGGTAGGTTTATTCTAGCTCGAGGTCATTATTTCTTTTACTTATTAAAACTATGATATTCTCAAAGAATAATTTTCAAGAATATTATTTTGTCTGTTTTAAATTTATTTATGTTGGTAATTTTTTGCAAGACTTAGTCAACACGTGTTTCGAAAATTGTCAAATTCCATTTTCAAGATTATTTAGCAAATAAAAAAACCCTATACTACAAGTAGCAAAGGGAATTTAAATGACAAATCGCTAATGTTCAAACTAAAATATTGATACATATTCGACACTACTCCCATTGAGAATTTAAAGAGAAAATTTTACCATCGTACACTCAAAATAATTACTCTGTTAAAAACTCTGTAAAATGACTGTAATCTCAATTCGACAGACATTTGACAAAGTTATCTGTCGAAATACAGATTTTAAGAATATACTTTGTATTTTCTTGTAACCGAAAAACAAAATTTTATCTGTAATTTTACTTTTTACTTTGTAATCTCTATTTTACAGATAATAAACAGAGTTTTTTGTTAAAATACAGATTTTATACATTTTCTCGTAACCAAAATACTAAATTTCAACTGTAATTTTACTTATTGCTCTGTAATGCAGTTTTTAAATAAAAAACTCTTCAAAAAACTCCCAAATATTTCAACCGCTTCTTAAAAAGGGTCTTAAATTACAATAAAACCTGGTAAATTTTACGAGGATGTCGGGTACAATTGGAGGTACTCGTAAAATACATCGTAATTTTCACAAAAATAAAAAAAAGTAAATTTAAAGTAAAAGTAAAAAATTTGGCATTTTCCAATTGTCAACACTACTTGCACATTAAGGAAAGAGAAATTGATCAGAAATCAAATAGTAAATAAAATAGTAAAATTCTGGTCGCTTTTATCAATATTTTACAGATAATTCTGTAATTTTACAGGTTTTTTTTTACCGAAATCATTTTACAGAGTTTTCTTCGTAAAATAACAAAAAATCTTGCTGGTTGGAAATCTATGGTATTTTCTGCTGGCTCAGCAGAGTATCTCTGTAATTTAACAGAGTGATTATTTTGAGTGTAGTAAGATACGATCGTCAAATAACACTGCGTGACAAAATTAACCACTATTTTAGAAAACAAGAGGTACGACCATCATTTAAATATTAAAATATATTTAAATATATTTCGGACATGCTGAATCGAATGGCGTACTCCGTTTTTCGATGTATGGTACAGTTTTCTTGTAAAATGTCATTATAGATAGGCTGATTTTCAGTTGCTTTTTTAACAAAAAAATTCCAAAGCTAAAGATTTTGAAATTTTATGGCATGGAAAACAAAGATATAACTTGTAGCAATATTTCTAATACAAATTTGGTTTAAAGCTTTTCATCTTAAGCCCTTAAATTCGCGGATTTCTTCATTTTTTTAAGTTTTCGCGAAATTAACCGCTAAATTGGTCTCTGATAAAAAACTTGCATTTTGTGGATCATAAAGGCGTCCATGACACTACGAATAGTGGACAAAAAACATCTATGTTATATGGACCATCATGATGAAAATCGCGAAAAACCGTTTTTTTGTATATGGCAGCATCACTTTAGGAGATGATTTGAGGCTTCATCTTTTAGTATATAATGTGGGAACCTTAAACAATGAACTGAACCAAAATTTGTCCAAAAAAGTTTTCATGTGCAAAAGTTATCTTAACAAAAACTATAATTATTGTATCGCAAACACTGAAATAATAGTTTTTGTTAAGATAACTTTTGCAAATGAAAACTTTTTTGGCCGAATTTTTGGTCAGTTAGTTGTTTAAGGTTCCCACATTATATACTAAAAGATGGACCCTTAAATTATCTCATAAAGTGATGCTGGCATATACAAAAAAACTGTTTTTCGCGATTTTCATCATGATGATCCATATAACATTGCTGTTTTTTGTCTACTATTCGTATTGTTAGGGATGCATTTTTGATTCATTAAAAGCAAGTTTTTTTATCAAAGACCAATTTGGCTGTTAATTTCGCGAAAACCTTAAAAAATGAAGAATTTCGCGAATTTAAGTGCTTAAATTGAAAACCTTTAAACCAACTTTGCATAAGAAATTTTGCTACAAGTCATATCTTTGTTTTCCATATCATAAAATTTATAAACCATTAACTTTGCAAATTTTTTTGTTAAAAAAACTGGCTCGAAATCAGCAAATCTTTAACGACATTTTGCAAGAAATCTGTACCATACATCGAAAAACGGAGTACGCCATTCGAATCAGCATGTCCGAAATATATAGAAATGATGGTCGTAACTCTTGTTTATTTTTTAGTGTTCCGCAGTGTAACCAACAAAAATATTAAATACAGATTTACATATGATAACCATTGGGTAATACTACACTCAAAATAATAACTCTGTTAAATTACAGAAAAACTCTGCTAATTTAACAGAGTACACCATACTTTTCCAGCTAACAACATTTCTTGGTAATTTTACTAAAAAACTTTGCAAAATGATTTTGACAGAAAAAAACTGTTAATTTACAGAGTTTATAGTAAAATATTGGTTAAATATGAAATCTTTTTTACAGAGAAAACTTTGTAATTTTACTATAAAACTCGGTAAAATGATTTGGACAAAAAAAAAACTGTTAATTTACAGAGTTTCTAGTAAAATATTGGTTAAATAAACCACCATTTAGCAAAGAAAACTATGTAAATTTACATATATTTGTAAAATACATTTGATGCAAAAACAAGTAGAAAAGTTAAATTCGACTTGGCCGAATCTATGAATACCCTCCACAATGCCCTTTTTAAGTTATAGTAAATTTTCTAGAGTGAAAAAATAACATTTTTGAATAGAAATATTTTATTTTGTTTAAAAAAACTTTTTTTTTTAACTAATTTTTGAAAAAAAAAAATAATTTACTAAATTTTTTTTTGAGTGTAAAATTTTTTTTGAGTGTAAAATTTTTTTCGAGTGTATTTTTTTTTTCTTTTAGTGTAAAAATATTTTTGAGTGACAAAAATGCGTTGTAAAATATTTTCGTGACTTACCAATGTTTTTAAAACCTGTTTAACGGGGTTTCAACACGTGAATTTAAGGTGAGGCGAATCTGAAATTTACGGTTTTGCTAATAACTTTTGAACCACTGGACCGATTTGGCTGAAATTTAAAACAAACCGGACCAGAGGAACGGCAAATATATATGCCACACTTCAGCACCCTAAGAATTGCCGTTCGAAAGTTACCGTTTGTTTTATCTCGAAAATTCCAGAAAAACCCTTGCCGAAATTCACTCATTTGCTTATAACTTTTGAACCACTGGACCGATTTCGCTGGATTGCAATACCAACCTGACCAGGTAAATGCCCAACATATATGCCAAACTTCAGGAGCCTCTGTAAAGTCTTTCAAAAGTTAGCGTGTTTTCAACAGACAGACAGACAGACAGACGGACAGACGGACGGACGGACGGACGGACGGACGGACGGACGGACATCGCTAGATCGTCTTAAAATCGATCGAGGATCATGAATATATATACTTTATGGGGTCCTAGACCAATATTTCGAAGTGTTACAAACGGAATGACAAACTTATATATACCCTCTATCACTAGAGTGGAGGGTATAAAAAAAAAATTACAGAAAAAACTCTGTAAATTTACAGAGTTTAGTTAAATGCATGTTATTTTTTAAAATTTTTATAAGATTTTTTGAAAAAAATTTTTTGATAACTTTTTTGCTACTTTTTCAATTTTTTCTCAAAAATAAAATACAGATAAAATTTTGATGTTTGGTAACAAAAACTACTCAAAACAGAAAACTTTTTTGGTAATAAAAAAATACGAAGTATTTTGCTTAGATCTGTATTTTAGCAGAAAACTCTGTTAATTATCTGTAAAATTAAGATTACAAAGTAATTTAACAGAGGAAACTTTGTTTTTTGTCACAACAAAATACAAAGTATTTCTTTAAATCTGTATTTTGACAGAAAACTCTGTCAAATGTCTGTTGAATTGAGATTACAGTCATTTTACAGAGTATTTTACAGAGTTATTATTATACACTCAAAAAAATAAAACTGTAAAGTTAACTAATTTTTTTTTGTTAACTCGAGTTTACTGGCTTTTTAGCAAATTTTTAGTTAAAATCAGCGTTTTAACTACTTTTTTTAGTTAAGTTCAATTTACGAAAATACTAGTTTTGAACAAATTTTGAATTAATTTTTTTTGTTGACTTCAAAACTGAGTTTACGAATTTTTACTAATTAATTTGCTGATTTTTCGTAACAAATTTGTTAAGTGGAATTTCTTGCGAAGCCTCCTATGCAAATCTCATAAGTTCTACTTAAGCTGATGAAAAAATAGAAAAAATAAACTTTTAATTTTTTACAAAATATTTTCTAAATTTTAGTTTACGAAAAGTAACAAAAAGTTTAGCTGAATTCAACTAATTTTTTTGTTAATATATGTACATAAAAACGTTACGAAATTTCAGCTAAATTTTTAGTTAAAGTTACGGTTTTTTTTTGCTAAATTCGTTCTACGAAATGTTAACTAAATATTTTTAGTTAAATTAACTAAAAATTTAGTAGGCCCAAAATCAGGTGCTTTTTTAGTTAAAATTAACTAAATTTTTTGTTAACTTTACAGTTTTTTTTTTGTATTTGAATTCCAACGATCACATACATTTGGTTTGTTTATTTGACTTAAAATTTTAAAACAATTAAATATATTTCCAGAAAAACCATATACTATTATTATTCTATCAATCGGCATAAATTCTTAGATTAACCCTTTAATCGAAATCATAGATGGGACTAATTAATTAATGGGACCAATTAATTGATGGTTTAATTACCATTTAATTGATGTCAATGGTAATGAAATTTTTTTCATTACAATTGGTTGTATCAATTGCACCAATTAAATTACTAATCAATTTAATTACTAATGGAAATTAAAAAAAAAAATAATTACCATTGGTATGGCATCAATTAAAGAAAATAATTACCATTAGTAAAAGTCGTCACAATATTGTCAAAATCGTTAATATTTGAAAATATCTGTTGTTTTTTGTTATTTTGTATTTCAATTTTTCACATTTTATGAACCAAACGCACGTTTGCTTTTGTATAACACAATATTTGAAGTTTTTTTTATATGCGTTTAGATTTTTGTCTTTATTCATATTTAAAAAAAAAAAAAAACATGCTTTGATGTTTAAATTTATAACTTTTCAAAAAGACAAAAATGTGTAAACAAATGGTTTTGAAACCAATTATAATTGGTGTTTTTCAACAATTGGTGCATTTCATTACAATTGGTAATTATTTTTTCAATTAAAAAAATTTAATTACCATTAAATGGTAATGAAATTTTTTTCATTACCATTGATATCAACCAATGGTAATTAAATTTCAATGGTAATGAAAAATTCCCATCTATGATCGAAATAGCAATTTTAAATTAATCGAACAATTATTCGTCTAAAATTGTTCGATTATTCGAACAAGAATTAATTGACTGAACGCCCTAGTCAAGATAAATTCCTGTGTAGGCTTTCTACACCCTATTTGAAATTCCCTGGCTAAATTTTTCCTAGATTTTTATATCCTCCACTCTGGTGATAGAGGGTATATATAAGTTTGTCATTCCGTATGTAACACATTGAAATATTGGTTTAGGACCCCATAAAGTATATATATTCATTATCCTTGATCGATTTTAAGTCGATCTAGCGATGTCCGTCTGTCTGTCTGTCTGTCTGTCTGTCTGTCTGTCCGTCCGTCCGTCCGTATGTCTGTCTGTCTGTTGAAATCACGTTTTTGGCAATACTCCGAAACCGATTTAAACGCTTGGGGTACCAAAAGCGTAATTTTCCTAGGCAAAAACTGATGTATTTTTTTTTAAAATCGGTTAAGTATTTTAAAAGTTATGAGCGAATTACTGAAAAACACATTTTTTTTTTTAACATAACCCTAAATTAACTCATATTTTGTGTGATACATAAGAAAGAAAACGGAAATGAAAAAAAAAACTGAGAAAAAGAAAAAAATCTTTACAAAAAAACTTTAAAATATGTAAAACAAAATCTAAATTTAAT
Source organism: Pegoplata infirma (assembly GCA_963921195.1). Taxonomy (NCBI): domain Eukaryota; kingdom Metazoa; phylum Arthropoda; class Insecta; order Diptera; family Anthomyiidae; genus Pegoplata; species Pegoplata infirma. The sequence goes on along the minus strand of OY992538.1, from coordinate 94,884,366 downwards.
TAAAAAAAAGTTCGTTAAGTAATAATAAAAAAAATAATAGTTATTTTTATATAGCATGTGTGTGTGTGTGTCCATTTTTTGCTTCGTCATATTAACGGGGTTGCCAGACTTTTTTTTGGCTTTGTCGTCAAATAGGATGTAAAATATCGCCAAAATTCAATTTTGTTCAGATTTCTTTAAAAAAAATATTTTCATTTAAAAAAATAAATTTTGTTAAATAATAAAAGACAGAAATAAACTTTATGGCAAAAATCGCCCAAATCCGAAAAATTTATATATCGCTCATTTACTTGTATAATGTCATAACGCAAAATGTTTGATTTTACAGAAAACCTGTTTAAAGTTTACAATTGAAACTTGGTTTACGTTGCAAATGGCCCGTGAGTAGAAAATGTTATAATGGCGTGTTCTCTTCTCAAACGGTGAGTTTACAAGATATTAATACGAATTTTTGACACAATATAAAGCAGGATATAACAAATAATTCTGTATTGTTTACCCAAAAACGACATATTTCGAGTTATGACACTATACAAGTAAATGAGCGATATATATATAAAAGAGTAATATGACTGACTGACATACTCATTCATCATCGCCGAGCCCAAACCGCTGAAGTTAGAGACTTGAAATTTGGACTGTAGTTTAACCTCTCGGAATATAGATCCATTAAGGCTGTATTTTTGCCAGTGTTAATTCTAAGGGGGTCAAAAGGGTAAAAAACAGTACTTTTGGTGCTTTTTATATCTCCCCGAGTAAAAATTTTTATATGATGCAATACATAATGATATATAACACAATATATATTTATACGCAATATAATCCGAATAATGGTGGATGTTATTGCATTAAAAAAGATCAACTTGTATAAAATATGATTCGATTTCATCCGAGTTTTGACCAGACATTGCCATATTTCATTGGATCCAATTAGATCTAATTGCATAAAAACATAAAAAAACTTAGTGTGTTTTGGTTTGGGTGAGTTACACCACAGGTCAACGATACATTCACCAAACATATAATTTTCTAAAACAAAAAAAATGTTTGGGTACGCTTCGAACCAGCTAGGTGATATACATAACCCTAACAAGGAAATGTTTAGGAACATTTTAAAAGTTTCTTGTACTTTGCTTAAAAAACTTAGAACATTTTTGGTTAATTGGAAACATTTAATTGGAAACATTTATATATGGAACAGAATAAGCTATATATAATTTTATATTAAATTATAAAGAAAAACAAATTTTGTATTGGCCCTAATATTATTTCATATATTTATATCAACCGTATACCTTTTAATCCGAATCATGATTAAATTATATATTACAACATATGACTGCATTTAAAAAAATTAGAAAATACCTCACGGGATGTATAATCATATATAATTTATTATGTTTGTATCAAGTTATATATTGTTATATATGTTTATTTTTACTCGGGTCCTGAAATAATGGTCATAGAAACTTGAAATTTCGACAGTATGTTCACATCCTAGAATATAGATCCTGTACGGCTGGATTATTGCCAATGTTGATTCTAAGAGGGTAAAAAGGGAAAAAATCTGTACTTTAGGAACCTTTTATATTTCCTTAAAAAATTGTCAAATTTCCTTAAAAAATTGTCAAATATGTTCACCTCCCGGAATATAGATACCCTAAGGCTGTGTTTTTGCCAATGATTTTTCTAATAGGGTAAAAAGGGTAAAAATATGTACTTTTGCTACATTTTATATTTCCTTAAATAATGGTACTAGAAAATGGAAATTTGCAATGTCGGTTCACCTTCCGGAAAAAAGATTCACTAAGGCTCGGGTTTTGCCAATGTTGATTCTACTGAGGTAAAATGGGTAAAAAAGTACTTTTGGTACTTTTTTTTATTTACTGAAATTTTATTCAAACTTGAAATTTAGAATGTAGGATCCTTTAGTGAAATAAAACATTCTGGAACAAGTACTTTCCGAAAATTCTGTACCATTTTCAAAAAGTACCTTTTATAAAAAGTACCTTTTATAAAAGGTTCCTTTATAAAAAGTACCTTTTATAAAAAGTACCTTTTATAAAAAGTACCTTTTATAAAAAGTACCTTTTATAAAAAGTACCTTTTATAAAAAGTTTCTTTTATAAAAAGTTTCTTTTATAAAAAGTACCTTTTATAAAAAGTACCTTTTATAAAAAGTACCTTTTATAAAAAGTACCTTTTATAAAAAGTACCTTTTATAAAAAGTTCCTTTTATAAAAAGTACCTTTTATAAAAAGTACCTTTTATAAAAAGTACCTTTTATAAAAAGTACCTTTTATAAAAAGTACATTTTATAAAAAGTACCTTTTATAAAAAGTACCTTTTATAAAAAGTACCTTTTATAAAAAGTACCTTTTATAAAAATTACCTTTTATAAAAAGTACCTTTTATAAAAAGTACCTTTTATAAAAAGTACCTTTTATAAAAAGTACCTTTTATAAAAAGTACCTTTTATAAAAAGTACCTTTTATAAAAAGTACCTTTTATAAAAAGTACCTTTTATAAAAAGTACCTTTTATAAAAAGTACCTTTTATAAAAAGTACCTTTTATAAAAAGTACCTTTTATAAAAAGTACCTTTTATAAAAAGTACCTTTTATAAAAAGTACCTTTTATAAAAAGTACCTTTTATAAAAAGTACCTTTTATAAAAAGTACCTTTTATAAAAAGTAACTTTTATAAAAAGTACCTTTTATAAAAAGTACCTTTTATAAAATGTACCTTTTATAAAAAGTACCTTTTATAAAAAGTACCTTTTATAAAAAGTACCTTTAATAAAAAGTATCTTTTATAAAAAGTACCTTTTATAAAAAGTACATTTTATAAAAAGTACCTTTTATAAAAAGTACCTTTTATAAAAAGTACCTTTTAAAAAAGTACCTTTTATAAAAAAAAAACTTTTATAAAAAGTACCTTTTATAAAAAGTACCTTTTATAAAAAGTACCTTTTATAAAAAGTACCTTTTATAAAAAGTACCTTTTATAAAAAGTACCTTTTATAAAAAGTACCTTTTATAAAAAGTACCTTTTATAAAAAGTACCTTTTATAAAAAGTACCTTTTATAAAAAGTACCTTTTATAAAAAGTACCTTTTATAAAAAGTACCTTTTATAAAAAGTACCTTTTATAAAAAGTACCTTTTATAAAAAGTACCTTTTATAAAAAGTACCTTTTATAAAAAGTACCTTTTATAAAAAGTACCTTTTATAAAAAGTACCTTTTATAAAAAGTACCTTTTATAAAAAGTAACTTTTATAAAAAGTACCTTTTATAAAAAGTACCTTTTATAAAAAGTACCTTTTATAAAAAGTACCTTTTATAAAAAGTACCTTTTATAAAAAGTACCTTTTATAAAAAATACCTTTTATAAAAAGTACCTTTTATAAAAAGTACCTTTTATAAAAAGTACCTTTTATAAAAAGTACCTTTTATAAAAAGTACCTTTTATAAAAAGTACCTTTTATAAAAAGTACCGTTTATAAAAGGTACTTTTTATAAAAAAAGTACCTTTTATAAATTACGGTACAATGGACTATTTTAAGTCTGAGCGCCATGGACTTGCCTAGAAAAATTTACTTATTTTTAGGCTTGTACAACCCACCCTCAACCCTCAACCTTTTATAAAATTACTTTTTATAAAAAGTACCATTTATAAAAGTACCTTTTATAATAAGTACCTTTTATAAAAATACCCTTTATAAAAAGTACCTTTTGTAAAAAGTATCTTTTATAAAAAGTATCTTTTATAAAAAGTACCTTTTATAAAAAGTACCTTTTATAAAAAGTACCTTTTATAAAAAGTACCTCTAATAAAAAGTACCTTTTATAAAAAGTACCTTTTATAAAAAGTACCTTTCATTAAAAGTACCTTTTATAAAAAGTACCTTTTATTAAAAGTACCGAAAGTACACTTTTTGGTACTTTTTTATTTCCTGAGGTATAAATAAAACAAACTTTTTTGTTTTTTAAATCATCACATTCGTGGAGGGTATTTAAAGATTCGGCACAGCCGAATATAGCTTTCTTACTTGTTTTAAAATACCGTATAATAATGGTCCGGTGTAGTTTTTATCTCATTTTGAAATTGAAAAAAATGAACAAATTCATTTTTCGCCACCATAATTTAGATGTTCTTTTTGGTGATTGCATTAATAACTCCATGTAGTATGCTTTTGCTGTATGTTGCTCACTGCCTGCTGTCGATATTTCGTTCATCGTCGTATTACACATGTTATTTAATGCTTGCAGTAGTTGTTGTGTTTGTTATGCTTACTGACAAGGGAAGTATTCCAACCATTTTGAACCGATTTGCCTGAAACTTATAAAATATATATAAAGGAAACGATTTAAGGTTGGATTGTCTCTGCTTATCGGACATATCAGTATTAAACAAATTCGTCGCTCCCTTATAAAGCAATGTAGACCTTCGGGAAAATTTGATAACTTTCGATCTAATAAGAATATCGTCTAGAGCAACTTAAATTTAATAAAGATTATTTCGTATTCGTATAGATATCGTAGGTCTATGTCTTCACATAAATACCACCCAAATTTACATATTTTCGCGAAAAAAAATATTTAACGAAGCCTAATTTTTACAAGGTATTAAAAACTTTGGATAGGTATTAAAAAAACCTTTCTTCCCATATAAAAACATCATAAAGTTTCTCAAGAAGAAATGGCTCAAGAATTCAAAAAACCATTTTTTTCGCCATTTGTTGACCCATTTTTGGAACCCCTAAATCCCCGATATAGCCGAGATACCCGACCTTATAATTGTCTCTTTTATATATATTTTAAGTTTTAGCCAAATCGGTTCATAAGGGTTGGAGTACTTCCCCTGTGAGTATTATTCAGGGTCATTTACTCATATCAACTTGTTGCCGTTTGTGTTGTTGCTTCTAAATTGAATGTCATCATATTGAGAATGAGCCAACAACTATCATCGAACATTTCATTACTACGTTTATGTTGTTGTAATGAACACAGTTTTTTTTTTGTGATTTCATTTTTGGCAACAATTCTACCTGTGATCAGAAAGTTAACAAACAAAATGCATGTTTCCTATACGAAAAAAAAACTTCCAGTCATGTCTAGTCGGAACTAAATAAATAAGCGTACTTTATGGTGGGAGGGGAATGAGAAAAGATCATCTGGAAGTTTATTTGACACGAGAATAATTCAAAAATAAAATTCTATACACTCAAAATAATATCTCTGTAAAATACTCTGTAAAATGACTGTAATCTCAATTCAACAGATATTTGACAGAGTTTTCTGTCAAAATACAGATTTAAAGAAAACAAGTAGAAAAATTTAATTCGACTTGGTCGAATCTATGAATACCCTCCACAATGTTATCTGATAGTAATTTTCTAAAAAAAATTTAAAAAAATTGCATTACAAATTTTTTATTAGAAATATGTATATTATTTTGAGTCAAACTTTCTTTTAATCAATCAATTTTTTTTGAGTGTACAATTTTTTTGACTGTCAAAATTTTTTTGAGTCTGCCATTTCATTCAAAAAAATAATAATGTGTAAATTTTTTTTTTGAGTGTAACATTTTTTTTTTTGAGTGTAAATTTTTTTTTGAGTGTAAATTTTTTTTAGTGTACAAATTCTTTGAGTAACAAATTACTTTGTCAAATATTTTTGTTGTTTTATACCTACATATATGTAATACAAAAAAAAACTATTTCACATATTTTCCTCTTTTTATATTACCATCCTTTTCTTTAAAAACCAAAAACAAATTAACATTCAATCATACACATACTTTATTTGATTTTTTCCCGTTACATACAGTTACACTAACAATAACAAATATTTACTTGTCTAACAACTAAACTGCACCCCACGACAAGAAAACAAACAACAACAAGTTTTACAAAACTGGTATTTCACCATGCTATTAAAACTTGTTTAACGAGTTTTCAACAGTTTAAGGTGAAACAAATCTGAAATTCAGTGCATTGCTTATAACTTTTGAACCACTGAACCGATTTTGCTGAAATTCAAAACCAAACAGCCTTGGGGAACAATAAATATATATGCTAAGCTTCAGTCCCCTCAGAATTGTCTTTCGAAAGTTATAGTGGTTTTAATCTTGTAAATTCGAAAAATACCCTTCCCGAAATTTACTATTTTGCTCATAACTTTTGAACCACTGGACCGATTTCGCTGGATTGCAATACCAACCTGACCCGGTAAATGAAGAACATATATGTCGAACTTCAGGAGCCTCCGTAAAGTCTTTCAAAAGTTAGCGTGTTTTCAACGGACAGACAGACAGACAGACGGACGGACGGACGGACGGACGGACATCGCTAGATCGACTTAAAATCGATCAAGGATCATGAATATATATACTTTATGGGGTCCTAGACCAATATTTCGATGTGTTACAAACGGAATGACAAACTTATATATACCCTCTATCACTAGAGTGGAGGGTATAAAAAGTTTGTATTTTGTTGTGACAAAAAAAAACAATGTTTCCTCTGTTATATTACTTTTTACTTTTTACTTTGTAATCTTAATTTTACAGATAATTAACAGAGTTTTCTGCTAAAACACAGATTTAAGCTAAATACTTCGTATTTTTTTATAACCAAAAAAGTTTTCTGTTTTGAGTAGTTTTTGTTACCAAACATCAAAATTTTATCTGTATGTTTTTTTTTTTTAGAAAAAGTTGAAAAAGTAGCAAAAAAAGTTATAAATTTTTTAGAAATCTTATAAAAATTTTAAAAATAACTTGCATTTAACTAAATACTGTAAATTTACAGAGTTTTTTCTGTAATTTTTTTTTGCATCAAATATATGTAAATTTACATAGTTTTCTTTGCTAAATGGTGGTTTATTTAACCAATATTTTACTAGAAACTCTGTAAATTGACAGTATTTTTTTTGTCAAATCATTTTGCAGAGTTTTAAAGTAAAATTACAGAGATTTCTCTGTCAAAAAGCTTTCATATTTAACCAATTTTTTACTATAATCTCTGTAAATTAACAGTTTTTTTTGTCAAAATCAATTTACAGAGTATTTTAGTAAAATTACCAAGAAATGTTGTTAGCTGGAAAAGTATGGTGTACTCTGTTAAATTAGCAGAGTTTTTCTGTAATTTAACAGAGTTATTATTTTGAGTGTAGAAAAAGTCCCAGCTTCTAAAACATTTTTCTTACAGAAAAAATCACAGTTTCTGGGACGTTTTTTCTATGGAACAAGTCTCAGATTCTGATACATTTTTCCTATAGAGCAAGCCTAAGATTCTGAAAAATTTTTCCTATAGAAAAAGTCTCAAATTCTGAGACATTTTTTCTATAGAAAAAGTCTCAAATTCTGAGACATTTTTCCTATAGAAAAAGTCTTAAATTCTGAGACATTTTTTCTATAGGAAAAGTCCCAGATTCTGAAATATTTTTCAAATAGATATAGTATTAGATTCTAAGATATTTATCATATACACTCAAAATAATAACTCTGTTAAATTACAGAAAAACTCTGCTAATTTAACAGAGTACACCATACTTTTCCAGCTGACAACATTTCTTGGTAATTTTACTAAAAAACTTTGCAAAATGATTTTGACAGAAAAAAACTGTTAATTTACAGAGATTATAGTAAAAAATTGGTTAAATATGAAAGCTTTTTGACAGAGAAATCTCTGTAATTTTACTTTAAAACTCTGCAAAATGATTTGACAAAAAAAATACTGTCAATTTACAGAGTTTCTAGTAAAATATTGGTTAAATAAACCACCATTTAGCAAAGAAAACTATGTAAATTTACATATATTTGATGCAAAAAAAAATTACAGAAAAAACTCTGTAAATTTACAGTATTTAGTTAAATGCAAGTTATTTTTAAAATTTTTATAAGATTTCTAAAAAATTTATAACTTTTTTTGCTACTTTTTCAACTTTTTCTAAAAAAAAAAAACATACAGATAAAATTTTGATGAAAAAAAACTGTTAATTTAGAGAGTTTTAAGTAAAATATTGGTTAAATAAACCACCATTTAGCAAAGAAAACTATGTAAGTTTACATATATTTGTTAAATGCATTTGATGCAAAAAAAAAATTACAGAAAAAACTCTGTAAATTTACAGAGTTTAGTTAAATGCATGTTATTTTGTAAAATTTTTATAAGATTTCTGAAAAAAAAATGTTGATAACTTTTTTTTGCTACTTTTTCAACTTTTTCTAAAAAAAAAAATATACAGATAAAATTTTGATGTTTGGTAACAAAAACAATAACTACACAGAAAAAAATATGGAGGAAACAAATTTGAGTAATCACTTGTTTAATTTTTTAAAAAAAAATTGAGTAATTTTTTAATTGACGCAATTAAAAATTTACTCAAAAATAGAAAATAAAATTTGAGTAAATAATACAAATTTAATATTTTTTTTATTTATTTTTTTTTCTCTTGGTGTTTTGAATTCTCATTTAGTTTATTGTTTTTTGTATATGTATATGAAAGTTTGAAATCATCTTTATAAAATTTTACTTTGTCTTGAAGACATAAGTATATTTGGTAAAGTTTGTAAAAGCAATTTTTTTGGAAAAAAAATTAGAAACTTATTAAACTTTTAAAAAAAATAATTTGATACATTTTGAGTAAATTTTTACTTGACACAATTAAAAAGTTACTTAAAAATATTAAAAAATTTTAAGTAAAGATTTAATTGTGTGAATTAATAATTTACTCAAATTTTTTATTAAGCATTTAATAATTTTTTATTAAAAGTTTACTCAATACTATTAAATCGTTTACTGGTGGAAAATTGAGTAATTTTTTACTCAATAGTATTAAAAATTTAATCAATTTTTTTTTTTATTTTTTTCTGTGTACTCAAAACAGAAAACTTTTTTGGTTATACAAAAATACGAAGTATTTTGCTTAGATCTGTATTTTAGCAGAAAACTCTGTTAATTATCTGTAAAAATAAGATTACAAAGTAAAAAATAATATAACAGAGGAAACTTTGTTTTTTTGTGACAACAAAATACAAAGTATTTTCTTTAAATCTGTATTTTGACAGAAAACTCTGTCAAATATCTGTTGAATTGAGATTACAGTCATTTTACAGAGTATTTTACAGAGTTATTATTATGAGTGTACACTCAAAATAATAACTCTGTTAAATTACAGAAAAACTCTGCTGATTTAACAGAGTATACCATACTTTTCCAGCTAACAACATTTCTTGGTAATTTTACTAAAAACTCTGTAAAATGATTTTGACAGAAAAAAACTGTTAATTTACAGAGTTTATAGTAAAATATTGGTTAAATATGAAAGCTTTTTTACAGAGAAAACTCTGTAATTTTACCATAAAACTCTGTAAAATGATTTGGACAAAAAAACTGTTAATTTACAGAGTTTCTAATAAAATATTGGTTAAATAAACCACCATTTAGGAAGGAAAACTATGAAATTTACATACATTTGATGCAAAAAAAAAATTTACAGAAAAAACTCTGTAAATTTACAGAGTTTAGTTAAATGCATGTTATGTTGTAAAATTTTTATAAGATTTCTGAAAAATGAATTTTGATAACTTTTTTTTGCTACTTTTTCAACTTTTTGTCAAAAAAAAAAATTACAGATAAAATTTTGATGTTTGGTAACAAAAACAAAAACTACTCAAAACAGAAAACTTTTTTGGTTATAAAAAAAAAACGAAGTATTTTGCTTAGATCTGTATTTTAGCAGAAAACTCTGTTAATTATCTGTAAAATTAAGATTACAAAGTAAAAAGTAATATAACAGAGGAAACTTTGTTTTTTTGTCACAACAAAATACAAAGTTTTTTCTTTAAATCTGTGTTTTGACAGAAAACTCTGTCAAATATCTGTTGAATTGAGATTACAGTCATTTTACAGAGTATTTTACAGAGTTATTATTATGAGTGTAGAAAAGTCTCAGATTATGAGACATTTTTTCGTTAGAAAAAGTCTCAGATTTTGATACATTTTTCCTATAAAAAAGTCTCAGATTCTGAAACATTTTTCCCATAGAAAAAGTCTTAGATTCTGAGGCATTTTTCCTACAGAAAAAGTATCAGATTCTGAAACATTTTTTCTAAAGAAAATGTGACAGGTTCTGAGACATTTTTCCTTAAGAAAAAGTCTCAGATTCTGAGATATTTATTCAATAGAAAAAGACTTAGATTTCGAGACATTTTGCTATAAAAAAGTTGCATATTCTAAAATATTTTCCAAATAGAAAAGTCTTAGATTCTGAGACATTTTTCCTATAGAACAAGTTTCAGATTCTGATACATTTTTCCTATCGAAAGATTCTAATACATTCCTGTTCCTATAAAAAGCATCAGATTCTAATACATTTTTCCTAAAGAAAAACCATCAGGTTCTAAAGAAAAAGTATCAGATTCCCAGAAATTATTCCTATTAAAAAAGTCTCATATTCTGAGACATTATTCCTAAAGAAGAATTCTAATATTCTGGGACATTTTTCCTATTGAAAATTTTTCAGATTCTGAGACATTGTTCCTACAGAAAAATTCTCAGATTCTGCAACATTTTTCTCTCAAATGTCTCAGAATCTGAGACATTCTTTCTATAGAAAAATTCCCAGATTTTGATACATTTTTCCTATGAAAAAAGTCTCAGAATCTTAGACATTTTTCCTACACTCAAAATAATCTCAATTCAACAGATATTTGACAGAGTTTTCTTTTAAAATACAGATTTAAAGAAAATACTTTGTATTTTGTTGTGACAAAAAAAACAAAGTTTCCTCTGTTATATTACTTTTTACTTTGTAATCTTAATTTTACAGATAATTAACAGAGTTTTCTGCTAAAATACAGATTTAAGCAATATACTTCGTATTTTTTATAACCAAAAATTTACCAAACATACAAATTTTTAAAAAGTAGCAAAAATTCGTTGAAAAAGTAGCAAAAAAGTTATAAAAAAATCTTTTCAGAAATCTTATAAAAATTTTACAAAATAGCATGCATTTAACTAAACTCTGTGAATTTACTGAGTTTTTTCTGTTATTTTTTTTTTTTTTTTTGCATCAAATCCATTTTACAAATATATGTAAATTTACATAGTTTTCTTTGCTAAATGTTGGTTTATTTAACCAATACTTTAGTAGAAACTCTGTAAATAATTTTTTTTTTGTCCAAATCATTTTACAGAGTTTTGAAGTAAAATTACAGAGTTTTCTCTGTCAAAAAGCTTGCATATTTAACCAATATTTTACTATAAACACTGTAAAGTAACAGTTTTTTTTGTCAAAATCATTTTACAGAGTTTTTTAGTAAAATTACCAAGAAATGTTGTTAGCTGGAAAAGTATGGTGTACTCTGTTACAATAGCAGAGTTTTTCTGAAATTTAACAGAGTTATTATTTTGAGTGCAGTTTTACTTGTTTCTTAACAAATAATTTTCGAAATTTACATTTTTTTTTGTAATTTTACTATTTTCTTGTAATTTTACAAATTTCCAAGGTTTTTTACAAAAAAAAATAGTAAATTTACGAGAATTCTTTGTTATTTTTATTTCGCCAAAAAAGTTGTAAATTTACCAAATTATTGGTAAAAATCTTGTAAAATTACGAAAAAGTTCGTAATTTTTACTAGGAATTTTCGAAAAATAGGAGGTAGCAAAAAATTTAGTAAAACACGAAACCTCCTTATAAGTTTTATCGCGTCAAAAAATTTGTAATTTAACGTCGTTTTTTAGAGCAAGCAGTTTTTTTTTCAAAAATAATTTTACATTGAAAATGTTGTAGTGATTACACTGAAAAAAATAGCTTCGTGAAATTAATGAAAATTGACATAACCTTAATGAAAAATGACTCACGTTTTCAACCGAAGACAGGTTTCATTTGATTAATGAAACTGTTGTCATTAAAGTACCTTTCAATAAAAACTTGCATATAAATAATGAAAATATTCGTAGATCTTGTTTGAAACGTTTTATGAAGTTTTTCATAAAATGTATGAAAATATCCATTAATTAAATGTGGAATAGTAGTTGGTAATGAGCGTATGATAATTGCTTTTTACAAGTAACTAGTTTCTAACTTTAGTATGGGTTTTCTATGGGAATTACGATAAATTCCTGTTGGTTAAAGTTATCGAAATTCTCATAGAAAGCCCCTAATAAAGTTAGGAACTAGTTACATAAAAAAGCAAGTATCATACACCTATAAGTGAAAATTTGCATTAATAAACCGTCACTGAAATTTTATTTAGGGGCATGTCCCAGAGTCAATTCTGATCGGATTTAAAAAAAGTGGTTAATCGTAAAACGCAAAACAAATATTTTTTTCGGAATGAAATCACTTTCAAAAATCAAAGTGGAATTGAATTGCTAAAAATAGTTTCATTCCGAAAAAAATATTTGCTTTGCGTTTTACGAGTGAACCACTTTTTTCACTTCCAAACGAAATTGAGTCTGTGACATGACCCTTAATAACACACTTTTTATGGTTTTCACCTAGTTTTTACACACAACAAAGTTTTACTCCAACCTCAAATTGGTCTGAATTGCCATATAAGGTAAACTATAAAAGACAAAAACGCGATGACTTTAAAAACACGTGCTGCCAAAACGTAGCAACAACGTAGCAATGGAACAACACAAATTACTCTACATTTCATCACAAAATTTTAATGACTTAAAAAACTATTTTTCTGTTGCAAATTATATTATATTTTATAAGAAACAGTCAAAAGAAACACTTATACGGAACTTTTCACTTGTAATTTCAATTAGATATAACCAGCATAACACACACACAGGTTTCAATAACAAAGCAAAAAAATATAAAATTATTTTATTTTATTAGAAAAAAGTTAACACACATGTAAAAATTACAATTAGACTAAACACGCGTGGTGTAATAAAACGTCGTATGTTTTTGTTTTGTTTTCTTTCTCTTATTCGCAACGCAGAGTTGTATTTAGTTCTAAAAATCTTATGATATTTTTTAATGAAATTATGAAATTTAATGAAACAAGTTTCATTAAATTTGTTTATAACCTGCATGAAATTTCAATCAGCTTATGAATTCCTTCATTTATGTAAAGAAAACAAAATAATGAATCCGTTTCATTAATATCAGGAATGTTATTTTTTTCAGTGTACCGTAGAATATATTCAAGAATCTATTGAACCAAGAATTGTTCCAAAAAATTTTCCTGGGTATTGCCGATTAGAGATGTGTTCTCTATTTAATTAGAATCTATGCAATCTATCTAGAAAAATCTATAATCTTTTTGATCTGTTGGATGTCTAAATGAAACATCTTAGGAGTTTCGTAAGAGACTCAATTTCATTAAAAGGACACTAAAAGGTGGCTCTCTTAGTTATTTGAAGAACCTCCCCGACTCTGGCTCTTTAATTAAAAACCAAAAACAAGCACGTCTCTGTCAGCAATTACAGGTGATCTCACTGCTTTTAAGGATGATTTTGACCTTGCTGTCACTAGAGCATTATGAACCTGTTGTTAATGATGTTTTTGATGATGATCATTGTGTTGTTTTCATTTAATGTTCTTATGTTGTCTTTACAATAGTTGTTCGTTGTTAAAAGCAACTTGTTCTCATGACCCATATTAAGAAAAGAATGTTGATAACAATAAAAAATGTTTTCAGAAAAAATTACATAATATCGACTTCATTTTTTATTTTTTTGAATTTTGTAAGTGTTTGAGTAGGTGCGGCTTTTACAAAAAGAATTAAAAAAAAAACAAAAAAGATCCAGCAGACTGAAAAAATACAAAACAAGTCAATGTCAAAATTGTTGAAATGCAAGGATTTTGCAAAATACAACAAGTATTTTTTGGTTCAAAAGGAATAAGGAAGTCAGAGGCTATACAGAAAACATTTTACAACACAAATACATTTAATTAAGATATGAATCTGCACGATTTTTTTTTGGTTTTTAATGTGAATATGTGAATTTTGTGTTCTGATTTTAAAATATATTGTTAATTATGATCGTTAAAAAAATACACCATTTTTGATAAAGAAAAATTAAGAAGAATCCGAGAGTCATTCAAGAAGAAAAAATGTCTTAGAATCTGAGAATTTTTCTACACGGAAAAATGTCTCAGCATCTGAACATTTTTCTATACGGGAAATTGTCTCAGAATCCGAAAATTTTTCTATACGGAAAATTATTTCAGAATCCGAGAATTTTTTTAAATGAAAAATGTCTCAAATTCTAAGAAAAATGGAAAAATGTTCTGAATCTACACTCAAAATAATAACTCTGTTAAATTACAGAAAAACTCTGCTAATTTAACAGAGTACACCATACTTTTCCAGCTAACAACATTTCTTGGTAATTTTACTAAAAAACTCTGTAAAATGATTTTGACAGAAAAAAGCTGTTAATTTACAGAGTTTATAGTAAAATATTGGTTAAATATGAAAGATGTTTTACAGAGAAAACTCTGTAATTTTACTATAAAACTCTCTAAAATGATTTGGACAAAAAAAAACTGTTAATTTACAGAGTTTCTAGTAAAATTTTGGTTAAATAGACCACCATTTAGCAAAGAAAACTATATATTTGTAAAATGCATTTGATGCAAAAAAAAATTTCAGAAAAAACTCTGTAAATTTACAGAGTTTAGTTAAATGCATGTTATTTTGTAAAATTTTTATAAGATTTCTAAAAAAAATTTTGATAACTTTTTTTGCTACTTTTTCAACTTTTTCTCAAAAAAAAAAAATATTCAGATAAAATTTTGATGTTTGGAAACAAAAAAAAAACTACTAAAACAGAAAACTTTTTGGGTTATAAAAAAATACGAAGTTTTTTGCTTAGATCTGTATTTTAGCAGAAAACTCTGTTAATTATCTGTAAAATTAAGATTACAAAGTAAAAAGTCTTATAACAGAGGAAACTTTGTTTTTTTGTCACAACAAAATACAAAGTATTTTCTTTAAATCTGTATTTTGACAGAAAACTCTGTCAAATATCTGTTGAATTGAGATTACAGTCATTTTACAGAGTATTTTACAGAGTTATTATTTTGAGTGTAGAAAATTCTCCGAAACTTTTTCGAAACTTTAACATTTTTTGAAAATTTGTTATTGTTTTAATCATTTTTAATGAATTTCTTAACTCCAAAACGCAAAAACTATTTGTGTCTGCAACTTAAAAAATTTAAAACAAATTTCTCGGGACTTAGAAAACTTTTTTACCCCCGATTTGGCACCGTATATATGTGTATAACTAAACTTGTATGAGGTCATACATGGAGTCGTGTATCATATATTTATTTATCTAATCTTTTATGAGGTCATACATGGAGCCATATTAAATATTATATGCAATATCTAATTCAATAAAGCTTTATATATTGTATGTGGAGCAACATATGATTCGATATCCTTTTATATGGCACCATGTTAAATTTTGTGTAAAACATAACACAAGATACATTTACATATAATTATGTAAAGTACTGTGTATGGCCATATATAAATATATTAAATAATATATTACTATGTCTAAACATTTTTAGTCGGGCAACTTTGAGAATTTTTCTCAGAATCAGAAAAATGTTTTAGAATCAAAAATTTTCTGTACGAGAAAAATTTCTCAGAATTTAAAAATTTTTCTACTTATACGGAAAAATATCTTCAAATCTGAAAATTTTTCTACAAAAAAATTTCTCAAAATCTAAGGATTTGTCTCCATGAAAAATTTATTAGAATCTGAGAATTTTTCTTTACACTCAAAATAATAACTCTGTTAAATTACAGAAAAACTCTGCTAATTTAACAGAGTACACCATACCTTTCCAGCTAACAACATTTCTTGGTAATTTTACTAAAAAAACTCTGTAAAATGATTTTGACAGAAAAAAACTGTTAATTTACAGAGTTTATAGTAAAATATTGGTTAAATATGAAAGCTTTTTTACAGAGAAAACTCTGTAATTTTACCATAAAACTCTGTAAAATGATTTGGACAAAAAAAAAGCTGTTAATTTACAGAGTTTCTAGTAAAATATTGGTTAAATAAACCACCATTTAGCAAGGAAAACTATGAAATGTACATATATTTGATGCAAAAAAAAAAATTACAGAAAAAACTCTGTAAATTTACAGAGTTTAGTTAAATGCATGTTATTTTGTAAAATTTTTACAAGATTTCTGAAAAATAAATTTTGATATCTTTTTTTGCTACTTTTTCAACTTTTTCTCAAAAAAAAAAAATACAGATAAAATTTTGATGTTTGGTAACAAAAACAAAAACTACTCAAAACAGAAAACTTTTTTGGTTATAAAAAAATACGAAGTATTTTGCTTAGATCTGTATTTTAGCAGAAAACTCTGTTAGTTATCTGTAAAATTAAGATTACAAAGTAAAAAGTAATATAACAGAGGAAACTTTGTTTTTTTGTCACAACAAAATACAAAGTTTTTTCTTTAAATCTGTATTTTGACAGAAAACTCTGTCAAATATCTGTTGAATTGAGATTACAGTCATTTTACAGAGTATTTTACAGAGTTATTATTATGAGTGTATGCAAAATGTTTCAGAATCTAAGAATTTTTCTAATCAAAAAAAATCTCCTGGGCTGTTAAATTTTTTATAAAATTTTTTTCACACAGTAAATGGTGTAATTTGCAACAAAATAAAACTCGTGTGATTATTTTTCCAAACCATTTGTTTTGCCTTTAATTGCCAACACTTGACAATCAAACAATAGTGAATATTAATTGTGTTCAATTGTTGTTTTTTTTTGCGATTTTTTTGACGGTTTTTTTTCTGTCGTTACTTTTAGCATTTTAACACAGTAAAAAGTTTTGGGTTATATGTAAAACCAAGCGGAGCACATTTTAAACTACTTTGGAATTAAACTCAAAGTTAAATCTGAAATGGGTTATATGCTAAACCACATAGGGATTAAAAATTTGATTATCTTTATGTCATTTTTTTTAGTTTTATTTTGATGCCAAAAAATAATTAAATTTCTCTCTTGAAAAACTTATAAAAAATAAACGTCAAACGTCATCAAAAAATTGTATTTCATCAAGTTTAAGATAAACACTTAACAAGGAATTGAAAGCAGATGTCATATTGAGTGAACAAAAAATGCTTATTCATTCAATAAAAGTGAGAAAAGAGGTTAGCAATGTACACAAAAGTAAAATCTTTATATTATTAAAATTTGTGATCCAGAAAGTGAAGATTTTGCTCCAACCGAAATATAAATATCAAGTAAGTATTGACTACAAACGTTTTTCAATCATTTTAATTGATTTTTGGTTAACTTTACTTTTAGGCCAGCTGAATCTTGAAGCAGAAGGCAGAGAGATGGAATTTTTAGATCACGACAGTGCCTACCCCCAGGAATAATTTCTTAATATAGAAGCAGTTGCAGTTTATTTTATGCAGAGTTGTGCTGAGTTTGGGTGACAAATCAACAGTCCTCTGGATGTTAACTTTATTCATGTATTTGGTCTGTATTTGTATTCAATACACAAAAATATTAAAAAACATAACCTTACATTTGTTTTATTTATTTTTGGAGAAATTTAAGTCCTACCTTGTTCAAACAAACACCTGTTAAGGTGTAAAATTATTTCTATATTTTGGTTTTATTATAACACCCAAACATAAATTCAAAATCCATTCTCTCACTCTCTTTTTATCTCTTTAAAAGTAAACTTTTTATGGAATAAATTAAATTATTTTTGGCATTGTTATATATACACTAGAGGTGTCCTTAAAAACGAAAATCACCTTTTTATACCTGGTAGGGTCCTATATTGTTCTTTAGTATCTAAAAATGAGTGAGCCAAAATTTGGGGACAATCGGCTAAAAATAACTCGTGCCGAAAATGGATTGAAGTTTTGGGACATTCTTTTAAGAACGAAAAACTCGTTTTTTCTAGTTTTTTCAAAAACATTGGTATTTGATATTTTTTGTTTAATTTTTTGTGAAATAATATGAAAATGGTACTAAATTACCTTTTCAAAACGAATAATAAAATTAAAATCGGATGAAAAATAAGCATTTTACGCATACATGCCCCAGACCATTGTATGGTTTTTAGAGCCAGAATTTCAAAATTTTTAAAATTTTTAGGCAAAAAAATAGTAAAAATTTAATTTTACTTTATGATCAAATTGAAAACATGTTTAAGATTAAAAATAGCAGATATGGTAGTCAAGCTTTTTTTTTTATTTGGCGCGGGTAGTGATAAAATTTCCGCGGATTCCAAATAAAATGAGTTTTTCTACAATAATTAAGCAAATTTTTGAAAATTTGTACTCTATTGTGCGGATCGAAGTGTAAAACGTAAATTCTGTAACTTTTGAGAAATCGGATATATGCAGATATTTTGTATTATAGAAATGTATAACGTCTCAAATTTGTCATTTCACCTCGACGAAAAGGGGTTAAAGATGCCCGAATTCTCAAAAAATTTACAGAATTTATGTATTTCACTTCGTATAATACAATACAGAAAATTGTTTCCCATATTTGCCAAATTATTTTAGAAAAACTCATTTTCTTTGGAATCCGCGGGAATTATATCACTACCCACGCCAAATGAAAAAAAAAAGTTAGACTACCATATCTGTTAGTTTTTATCTATAACATGTATTTAATATAATTATAAAGTAAAATTTAATTTTTTTTATTTTTTTGCCTAAAAATTTTGAAAATTTTCAAGTTTTGGCTTTAAAAACCATGCAATGGTCTGGGGCATGTATGCGTAAAATGCTTATTTTTCATCCGATTTGAATTTCTTTAAGCTTTTTGGAAAGGTAATTTATTGCCATTTTCATATTACTTAACAAAAAAATTAACAAAAAATAGCATATACCAATATTTTTCAAAAAACTAGAAAAAACGTGTTTTTTCATCAGATAAGAGTGTCCCAAAACTTCAATCCATTTTCGGCACGAGTTATTTTTATCCGATTGTCTCCAAATTTTGGATCACTCATTTTTAGATACAAAACTACAATTTAGGACCCTACCACGTATTAAAAAGTGATTTTGAAAAATTGCCTTAGTCGTAAGGACACCTTTAATATACACACTAGCTAGGAATTAAAATTAACCCAAAACTTTTTACTGTGAAAGGTAAACGCGTAACAAATTTCGCCTTAATTGTCGTCGAGACAGATTATAAGCAGATCAGCTCTCTAAATATTGACCTTGCGTTGAATTGTATGGAATCATATATAAAAAAAAAAATTAAAATACAAACAAATCACAAACATAAGTATGAGAATAGCAACAACAAATGTACAAAAATATAGATTTATTACCAATAACAAAAAAATATATATTTTTTTTTTATTAAAAACAAAAAAAAAAAAAAACAAAAAATTGCCAACCCATATGAGCTTTCAAACATTTGTCTATTTGTTTAGAAAATAGTAACGAAAATATAAGTTGGGGTAGAAAGTAATTTCGTATTAGTTTTGAAAGTGGAGAAATATTGGTCTTTCTGTAAGTTTTATTTAGAAGAAGAAAATTTGAAAAAAAAACAAGTACACTCAAAATAATAACTCTATTAAATTACAGAAAAACTTTGCTAATTTAACAGAGTACACCATTTTCCACATCTTTTCCAGCTAACAACATTTCTTTGTAATTTTACTAAAAAACTCTGTAAAATGATTTTGACAAAAAAATACTGTTAATTTACAGAGTTTATAGTAAAATATTGGCTAATTATGAAAGCTTTTTGAAAGCTTTTTAACAGAGAAAACTCTGCAATTTTACTTTCAAACTCTGTAAAATGATTTGGACAAAAAAACTGTTAATTTACAGAGTTTCTAGTAAAATATTGGTTAAATAAAACATCATTTAGCAAAGAAAACTATGTAAATTTACATATATTTGTAAAATGCATCTGATGCAAAAAAAAATTACAGGAAAAACTCTGTAAATTTACAGAGTTTAGTTAAATGCATGTTATTTTGTAAAATTTTTATAAGATTTCTGAAAAGATTTTTTTGATAACTTTTTTTGCTACTTTTTCAACTTTTTCTCAAAAAAAAAAAAAAAAATATACAGAAAAAATTTTGTTGTTTGGTAACAAAAACAAAAACTACTGAAAACAGAAAACTTTTTTGGTTATAAAAAAAAATACAAGATATTTGGCTTAAATCTGTATTTTAGCAGAAAACTCTGTTAATTATCTGTAAAATTAGGATTACAAAGTAAAAAGTAATATAACAGAGGAAACTTTGTTTTTTTGTCACAACAAAATACAAAGTATTTGCTTTAAATCTGTATTTTGACAGAAAACTCTGTCAAATATCTGTTGAATTGAGATTACAGTCATTTTACAGAGTATTTTACAGAGTAGACTGCCCAGAAAAAAAGCGAAGTTTTTATTTTCTTGGGGGATACCTGCAAATTTTGTTCCTTTTTGTGCAAAAAAATTTCGGTTTTTTTTTGGGAATTTTAAAATAATATCTACACAGAAAGAAATAAAAAAAAATTTGAGTAAATTTTTAATACTATTGAGTAAAAAATTACTCAATTTTCCACCAGTAAACGATTTAATAGTATTGAGTAAATTTTTAATAAAAATTTATTAAATGTTTGCCAAAAAAATTTGAGTAAATTTTTAATTGACACTATTAAGTGCAGGAACAGAACAAGAAGCACCACCTTTTAAAAACAGAACAAGTTTTATTTCACATCGGCGCCGGCCACCGGATTAATCTGCCAAACCGTATGGAAAAAGTCGTGCCGGGCTTATTCTGTTTCTACTCTAAAAAAAACAAAGTTCATATTTTTTTACAAAAAAAAAAAACATGTTTTTTCAAACTTTACCAAATATATTTTTGTCTTAAAGACATAAAAAAATTTTAAAATATGATTACAAACTTTCATGTATATATACAAAAAACTATAAACTAAACGAGAATTAAAAAAACTAAGAAAATTCCAAAAAAAAATTAAAAAAGCTATTAAATTCTTATTAAATTATTTACTCAATTTGTTTTTAAAATTTTGAGTAAATTTTTAATTGCGTCAATTAAAAAATTACTCAAAACTTTTTTTAAATTTAAACAAGTGATTACTCAAATTGTTTTTCCCCATATTTTTTTCTGTGTAGAGATCGCGATCTCGCGTTTTATAACGATTTATTTTTTTTGAGTTTTTTATTATTTTAAATTGTTAAATATGATTAATATGATAAAATATTAATAATTTCAGACAAAAAAAAAATAAATTAAAAATTAAATATCGCTCATTCCATGAGATGTCTCCCAGCATCTAATAAAATGTTCCTTAATTTATTTGAAATTTTGCACATATGAACACTATGAAGCTATTAAAATAAATCAGTTCCGAGAAAATCCGTGAATTCGCGAATATATTCGCGTTCGCGAATTCGTGGATTTTCGCGAAACTAAAAACGAATTTATTTTAATTGCTCCATAGTGTACCTGTGTGCGAAATTTCAAATAAATTAAAGAACATTTGATTAGATGCTGGGAGACATCTCATGGAATGAGCGATATTTAATTTTTAATTTATTTTTTTTTTTGTCTGAAATTATTAATATTTTATCATATTAATCATATTTAACAATTTAAAATAATAAAAAACTCAAAAAAAAATAAATCGTTATAAAACGCGAGATCGCGACCTCTAGATATTATTTTAAAAATCCCAAAAAAAAACCGAAATTTTTTTGCACAAAAAGGAACAAAATTCGCAGGTATCCCCCAAGAAAATAACAACTTTGTTTTTTTCTGGGCAGTCTATTACAGAGTTATTATTTTGAGTGTAGAAAAGTTAAATTCGACTTGGCCGAATCTATGAATACCCTTCACAATGAGCCTTTTAAAAGATAGTAAATTTTTAAACGTGAAAAAATGAACAATTTTGATTAGAAATATTTTATTTTGTGTAAAATTTTTTTTTATTCGTTTTTTTCGACAATTTTTTTTTATATTGATTACGAAATTATATTTTCCTACCTCCAACATTTTTGATAATACTATTGGTTTAAACCTCATGCCAACAATAGGTTATTATAATAATTTTTTTTAAACTATATGGCAATTGTTAACAATTGATTTGGAAAAAAAAACACAAAAAAAAAAATAAATCACAAGTGTAGCGTAGGTTAGTTCAGAGTAATCATGCATGCAAAGACAAACTTATAAATACCAATAACTACACCATTTACAGATGTAATTCGAAAAAGATCAATTGTAATTCGAAGATTCTATTTGTAATTCGAAGATTCCATTTGTAATTCGAAGATTTCATTTGTAATTCGAAGATTCCATTTGTAATTCGAAGATTCCATTTGTAATTCGAATACTCCAATTGTAATTCGAAGATTCCATTTGTAATTCGAAGATTCCAATTGTAATTCGAAAAAGATCAATTGTAATTCGAATAAGATCAATTGTAATTCGAAAAAGATCAATTGTAATTCGTAAAAGACCAATTGTAATTCGTAAAAGATCAATTGTAATTCGAAGATTCCAATTGTAATTCGAAAAATATCAATGGAAATACAGTTGATATTTTTCGAATTACAATTGAAATCTTCGAATTACAATTGATCTTTTACGAATTACAATTGATCTTTTACGAATTACAATTGATCTTTTTCGAATTACAATTGATCTTTTTCGAATTACAATTGATCTTTTTCGAATTACAATTGATCTTTTTCGAATTACAATTGGAATCTTCGAATTACAAATGGAATCTTCGAATTACAATTGGAGTATTCGAATTACAAATGGAATCTTCGAATTACAAATGGAATCTTCGAATTACAAATGGAATCTTCGAATTACAAATAGAATCTTCGAATTACAATTGATCTTTTTCGAATTACATCTGTAAATGGTGTACTACTCACACTTCTTTAAAGATATTTTTGCGCATGCGTAACCAATTATTTTATATTTTTATATATGAACCTACATTATTACTTTATTAATATTATTATTAAGCGGTTTCTGCTGTTTTATTTTGTTGCTTTTAATGTTGTATGTGTTAAAGTCAATAAATTAAATTAATGAGATTTTTGTTTGATTTTCTTTAAATTATGATTCTATGATAGAGTTATGAACATTAATAATAATTAAAAATTTAATTTTAAATAATTTAAAGTCATCGAATTTATATGAAATTTATAATTTATTTTTATTTATCTAGGGGACTTTACTAATAGAGAACACTACCCAGGCAGAAACTGCCAACCGTTCCAAAGAAAAAGTCTCGGCAAAGCACTTTATTTTTTGTGTAGAAGGTAGTATGAATTCGAAAAAGTGCTTTTCGTAGCAATTGGAATATTTTTTATTTCCCTGCAGGATAAGTGGCCGGTCCTTGATAGTTCTCGTGATATGTCACTTACAAGGGAAGTCTCCCTGGTGTCACCCTCCGATCTTCATGAAATTTGGATATGTTGTTAAGAATGAAAATTAATTCAACACATATTTTTTTTAGCGGCCCAAACTCATTTTTAGGGGGGTGTTGATTTGCATGGGGGAAATTGACCTTTTTAAGTTTTTTACGATTTACGCCTATTTAAACAAAATAAATATAGGCATGTGTGGTATCAGATTAAAGCTATTAAAAATACCTATCTCGTGGTGCTAACAGCGGGCCAAAGAAGTTAATATTTTTCGACTTACTAACAAAAATGTCCTAAAATTTTGGTATTTTACTCAATATGACGAAAAGTTGTGCATGTCTGGACACGTTCTTAGCCCACGTAGATAGGTTTTCCAAAGACCTTTCATTTGGTATGTCACATGACTAGGTTTCTTTGCATAATATAGGAGATAAACGAAAAAAACTAAAAAATGGCCTTGTCTTCCCCCCTCCTTTTTACCCCCTATGTATGAATTTGGGCCGCTAAAAAAATATACGTGTCCCTTTATTTTTTCTGCTCTACAAAATAAAACCAATTCCATAAAGATCCGCGGGTGACACTAGGGAGACTTCCCTTGTTAGACACAATGACCTACATACTACAAACTTGACACCTTTTATATATGTAAAAACACCTGTTTCTTTCGTTAGGAAGAGTCTTAAACTCCGGATACATCACATGTGAAATGTCACTGGGCCTATCCCTTTGAAACACTACCCGATTCGGTTCAATACACCACTTTTTTTTCGGGACTTTTCCAAAAATTTTCCTAAAAGCATTTTTATTAATTTTTTATTCCAAAACGCAATGAAAACTGCAAACAAATTTTTTCCGAGACTTAGAAAATATTTTAAAGTTTTGTACAAAATTATTTTATCTTAATAAATTAGTCAATAAATTTTTTATCCTAATTTAATAAATTTCTTTATTCAAATAAACACCAAAAAAAGTTGTGTCTTATGGACTTATACAATTTTGATACGTCCCATTTTTTTGTTATAAAGTGCTATAATAGTACCATATTTTTTGTTTGTAATGCGCTTTCAAAGCGCTTTAAAATAGCAACGGCATACCGTTTACTGTGGTTATCATTTTGGACGCTGGGGAAGTACTACACTGTGATGCTTTCCCAGCACACAAGCGACCATAAAAGGTACTCTACCAGCGCTTTCCCGTTCGTATTTTTCTGCCTGGGTAATTATACCGTCCGACAAAAATTAAAAAAAGTCTTTAAACACGAACTGGATAATATACGTTTGAAACTAGAGACTAAATGTAGTAAAACTGCATTTACAGTTTTTCTTTTCGTGATCCTGTTTTCTTTTAAAAGGACTTCAAAGTTCTGGAGGATTAAATTTTAAAAAATATTTTTTTTTTAATATTAATACTTGTCCAAGGATGCCACTAGTGATAGCAAATAAATGAGAAGGACCTCCCCTAATTTTCCTATTTTATTATTTTTACATATCAGGAAAAACGAGGTAAGTTACAACCTTTCAAAACTTTATCCTTCAATATCATTCAAAATTTTCAGCAAAATATTTTGACAAAGTTTTCAAATTACTTTTTTCACATCCTTTTATCCTGATATGGCAAAATAAAAAAATTAAAAAATTAGGGGAGATTCTCCTTTTTCATTTGCTTTCACCAGTGTCATCATAGGACAAGTACAAATATTAAAAAAATATTTTACAAAATGTATCCTTTAAAGTCCTTTTAAAAGGAAACATCATCACGAAATGATCTCTACTTTCAGACGCATATCAGCCGGTTCATGTTTAATATTGGCTGTCGGACGGTGCTATCAATAATTTTTTCGATTTTAAGATATTTTTCCTATTTCTATGTAGCAGAAAAACATTTTTTATGTCAACCAAATTACGATTCTGTAACATTATTCTATTAAAAAAAAAAACATTTTCTGAGTCATTTTTGATACCAAAATTGTCAGAAAATTTCCTTCATAATAAAAGCTTTCAGAATGAAAAAATTTGTAACAGGAAATTTTCAGATTTAGTAGGGCTTTTGCTTTAAAAATTTTCAGAATTTCTCTATAATTTTTTTTTGAGTTTTCCTAAAAATTCAGATTGTTTTCTATGAAAAATTTTTGGATTTCGAGATTTTTTTCCTTTGGAAATTTTTAAATTAAATTAAAAAATTTCATTCTACTTTCTTTTTTCTTTCTCTACCTCTTTTATTTATTTTTTATTTGTTTTTAAAGAAAATTGCATATTTTTTTACAGAAAAAGTCGCAGAATCTAAAATATTTTTCGTATATCTGATTCTTTTTCTATAGGGAAAATTTGAAAATTTCAAATTCTTAAACTGAAATGAAAAACATTGCCAAAATATCTGTAAAACGACTTTTTATGTAGCAAACTTTCAGCAGATTTTTTGTGCAAAAAATTTATCTTTTTAATAAAATGCCTGTCATTCAGTTTTACCAAAATTCTACTACGTTTTCACTGATGTTCTTATTTTTTGTTTTTTTAAAGTGTTAATTTTTTTTGTTTTTTATGCAATCAAAACAATATTTTTAAAAATATTTTTGAAAATATTTTTAGCAGATTATTTTGTAATTTTACAGAAATAGTTTGCTGTCATCCTTTTTTCAAGAAAACTTTCTTAATTTTTTTTTTCAAAGTGTTATTTTTTTCGATTTTTATACAATTAGAACGATTGGGACTAATAACACCGCTCAACACTCATTTTCCGGTTTGAATTCTGGTGATCAATTTTAGTAGACTTTGATCTCCTGATTCCAAATCTGTTCTCCAAATTTTTCCATCACGTCCAGATTTTTAGTTATTCATGGTTGAAATGTGAAAAATTACGATTTTTGCATTATTTGAAAGTAGAGATGCGCGCGTGACACGAATTTTTCGTGATTCACGTGATTCACGCGTGAATCACGCGTGATAGTGAGTGAAATTTATTTTTACTCACATGATCGTGAGTGCACGTGATTAGAAAAAATAGTTTCGTGCGTGAGCGTGCGTGAGTAACTTTTGTTTCGTGAGTTTTCGTGATTGTTTTGTTCTGTTTGAAACAAAAAACAAGTAAAAAAATCGACATTATATTGACTTAAGAGGGTAATTAATACAAAATAGTGATTTAAATAAATTTTTATTATTGTTTTAAGGAAAATCAATAATTTTTGTGCAAGAAATCGAAAAAAGTAAAATAAAAATTTATTAATTTTAATTTCGTGAGTCTTCGTGAGCGTGATTATTTCGTGAGCGTGAGAAAAATTTTAGTTAATCACGTGAGCGTGCGTGAACGTGAGCAGCAAAAATAATTTCGTGCGTGATCGTGCGTGAGCACTATTTTTATTTCGTGAGCGTGAGCGTGCGTGAGTCAAAATTCACTCACGCGCCCATCTCTATTTGAAAGCCTGCACAGCAGCCATTGAGTGGAATACAAATCTGGTATAAAGCGCAACCAGGGGTGCCAGATGATTTTGATGAAAAATCGGCATATTTTCCAAAAAAAATCGGCATTATCGGCACTTCAATTTAAAAAATCGGCAAAAAATCGGCAAATGAAAAATAACCATTTTAAATACAATAAATTACATTTCTATTGACAAATAATAACAAAAGAGAACAATTTAGCATTAATATATGCATATAATATATTTAATAACATAAAAATCAATCAGAAATAACCATTTTTGGTCACTACAAAATTTATAAATTTGTTTTCGCAAAAAAAAAAAAAAATTAAAATTTTTACAGACCAAAAAAATTTCGATTATCATAAAAATTATTTTTCAGTAATGTCCTAATATTAACTAATATTTTCAGCAAAAAAATCAAAAATATTCGTTTTCAGATTTTCCGTTTTTTAAGATAAAAAAGACGGTACAATGGACTATTTTAAGTCTGAGCGCCATGGACTTGCCTAAAAAAAAAAGGAATTTACTTATTTTTTAGGCTTGTACAACCCACCCTCAACTCAAGATAAAAAAGAGACCCACAGGCAATTTTTTTTACCCCAATGATAAGCGAAAAAAAATGTGTTTTCTACAGACAGTTGGACGGATATCGATAGGTTGACTTAAAATCGATTTAGGACCATGAATATATATTAGACTGCCCAGAAAAAAAGCGAAGTTTTTATTTTCTTGGGGGATACCTGCAAATTTTGTTCCTTTTTGTGCAAAAAAATTTCGTTTTTTTTTGGGGATTTTTAAAATAATATCTAGAGGTCGCGAACTCGCGTTTTATAACGATTTATTTTTTTTGAGTTTTTTATTATTTTAAATTGTTAAATATGATTAATATGATAAAATATTAATAATTTCAGACAAAAAAAATAAATTAAAAATTAAATATCGCTCATTCCATGAGATGTCTCCCAGCATCTAATAAAATGTTCCTTAATTTATTTGAAATTTTGAACACATGAACACTATGAAGCTATTAAAATAAATCAGTTCCGAGAAAATCCGTGAATTCGCGAATATTTTCGCGTTCGCGAATTCGTGGATTTTCGCGAAATTAAAACGAATTTATTTTAATTGCTCCATAGTGTACCTGTGTGCGAAATTTCAAATAAATTAAAGAACATTTTATAAGATGCTGCGAGACATCTCATGGAATGAGCGATATTTAATTTTTAATTTATTTTTTTTGTCTGAAATTATTAATATTTTATTATATTAATCATATTTAACCATTTAAAATAATAAAAAACTCAAAAAAAAAAAAAAATCGTTATAAAACGCGAGTTCGCGACCTCTAGATATTATTTTAAAAATCCCCAAAAAAAACCGAAATTTTTTTGCACAAAAAGGAACAAAATTCGCAGGTATCCCCCAAGAAAATAACAACTTTGTTTTTTTCTGGGCAGTCTAATATATATACTTTATTGGGTTCTAGACCTATATTTCGAGGTATTACAAACGGAATGACAAACTTATATACATACACTTTAAAAAAAATAGTCCAGTTTCCTACTATAAATTGGGTAAATTTCTACAAATTCAAATTATATACTACTACCCAGTAAAAACTTCTATTACCAAGTAATGGGGTTTTCGCCTTAAAATAGAAGGTCGTATCTAGTTACTAGGTTGGTGAAACACTCATTATTTTAACATGGCGATGTCATTGGAGTAATGACCGCATACCAACTCGCTTACGAGAATGCTACTGAAAAACTACATACATTAGTACCACAAATAACGAGCTACAAGTAGCCCAAAAATAACTCGTTACCCACTCCTTACAAAAATGCTACCAAATAATAGCATACATTAGTCCTAAAAATAAGTAGCTACAAGTAGCCCAAAAATAACTCGTTGCCCACTCCTTACAAAAATGCTACCAAATAACAGCTTTTGATTCTTTTAATAAATTTTTAACTTGGGGCAACTTCCGCCAATATGAAATTGAACAAGTTCATGTTGAACGCGTTTATTTCAAGAGCAACCAAGCGGGAAAATTCGGAAATGGTATTGATCCAATGTGCCAACTGAACCAATGTTTACGTTGATATCCTTCCCTCCAAATGTTTGATTGCAAAATTCAAATATTACAGGACCGAAAATATATCTTGGAACCTCGTAGAAAAGGACATTTGGCTACCTAGGACATTACCAATAACAAATATACAGAGTCTATATAAGAGTGAGTTAGGGTTTAAGGGAAATGCTGTCTGTGATGGTTTTTTACCTTTTTACCGGCTTTAACATAATTTAAACAACAAGGCAAACAAAAGTTAAATTAAAATTTGGAGAACACCACAAAATTTCTCAAAAAAAACAATAACAATTTAGAAAAAGCCAATTAAAATCCAGAAAACTTCAATAGAAGTTATGTAAAGACTAATTAACGCTCATAAATCACGATCAAGTGTCAGCTAGATCCAGTTTTCTGAATATCAATTTGGTTTTCTAAACTTTTTTTTGCCTTGTCCCAGATAAATGTTAATCTTTTTTAAGCTAAATGTGCAAGTTCTTTCTAAATTTTCTTTAGCATTTTTTTAATTTCATTAAAAAAAAAATATTTAGACAACGTATCAGATATTTTAAATCGTATTTACCAGTAACCTGTTCTGTATCAGGTTATCGGTAACTCATTATTTATTAACAAGATGTAACCGGTTTTGTATCAGGCTATCGGTAACTCATTATTTGTTAACAAGAAGTAATCGAGCAGGCAACGAGCCCTCATTACATAGAATGCGTGCGGTAATGGGGACTTATTACCAAGTTTTTACTGGGTATAAATTGGATAGATTTCCAATAATTTTAGGTATAACTGAGCAATTTTCGTAAATTTATCCAATTTATAGCAGGAAACCAAAAAAAGTATAAAAAGCGACCGTGTTTTTGAGTTGATCAAAAAATCGGCACTTTGATAATTTTGAGGCAAAAAATCGGCAAAATGCCGATAAATCGGCAAATATGGCAGCCCTGAGCGCAACAGTATAATTTGTCTTTGGTCTCCAACATAGAAAACATTTTTTCTAATTATTGCGTTTGGTTGGGCTACAATTGCGTTTTAAAATGACTCTGTTAAAATTATCAATTTTGTAAAAAAGATAAGGTAGGTAGGTACCTTAGTTTTTTTTATATTTTTCAAAGAAAAACTAAAAAAAAATAAATTTTTTACAAATTTAAGTTTTCTGTGTTATTTTTCCTATAAACCGGAAGATATCTTTAATGGCTTTAAAAGTCTATAAGAAAGAATGAACTTTTGCCTAAATTTTGAGCTCATCACGGTAACGATTGATCATCTGGTTTTTGTTTTAGAGCCTTTTAAAAATGGTGCTTTTTCGAATTTTTTTCACAGTGTTTTTTAAAATACATGTTTGGCCAATAATAGTGCAACAACTTCAAATTTTTTTGATCATATATTTGAGATCATAGTTCAATTCTACTCTAACGCTTTATACCAGATTTTTATTCCACCCAGTGGCTGCTGTGCAGGCTTTCAAAAAATGCAAAAATTGCGTTTTTTCGCATTTTCAACCGCGAATAACTAAATTTCTAGATGTGATGGAAAATTTTGGAGCACAGATTTGAAATCAGCGAGTCAAAATCTTTAAAAATGGTGTATCAAACTTCAAACCGGAGTCAAAAACCTTCGATTTGTTGAGCGGTGTAATTGACAAAACAAAAAAAAAATAATCAGTAGATTTTTTTTCTAATTCTACATTTTTTTTTATTTTTTTTATACCCTCCAACTACAGTATGGGGGTATACTCACTTTGTCATTCCGTTTGTAACGCATCGAAATAACGGTCGGGGACCCCATAAAATATATATATTATTGATCCATGATCGATTCTAAGACATTCTGTGAATGTCCGTCCGTCCGTCTGTCTGTAGATGGCACGATACAGTCCAAAATAAAAGAGCTAGCCTCCTGCAATTTGGCATGAGTATGTCTTATGGTCCTAGGCAGGTTAAGTTCGTAAATGGGCAAAATCGGCTCAGGGGGAAAAAGGTTCCCTCTTGAAGAACTGAACCAACCTCTGAAAAAATACACTTTTTTTTACATGTTTTTTTTTTGTATTTTTGTTAAATAAATGAAACATTTGTTATATTTATCGGGATGGGAAGGTGCTCTCAACGTCCCCACTGACCCCCATCACCCCCCCCCCCCCCCAAAAAAACAAACGCCCCTTACAATTTTTTTTTTTACATTTTGGATGGTATAAAAGACACTCTCCCTTGTTTAAATTAAAAAAAACTATGTATTAAAAATTTCATGAAAATAAATTTTCTAAAAACAAAAACTTTCTAGAAAATATTTTAGCAGATTTTTTTGCTGTTTTGACAGATTTCTCTGTTGATGTCACTTATATAATCATGACAAATTTTCAGCAAACCATGTCTGCTCAGTAGATTTCTCATATGGGCAGTGTTGCCATATATCAAGATTTATCTTTTTTTGCAAGTTTTTTGAGGTGCTAAAAAGATTTTTTTCTGAAAAAAAGATTTTTGGAACGACAAAAACAAAAATTTATTTTCTAAATAAGCTCAAATTACCTCAGAAATATATTTTTTTTTATAAATTTAATATTATTTTTTCATTCTACGCTATACTGTTACGTGCTTTTTATGTTAAAATTGAATTTAAAAAACAATTTGTGAGTTTTTTTTAATGATTTTAATATTTTTTTCAAAAAAAAGATTTTTTTTACAAAAAAAAGATTTTTTTTCAGAAAAAATAAGATTTTTCAAAAAAATATATGGTAACACTGCATATGGGTCAAAATGGGTGTATTTTCTGCAGATTTTTTTGCTGATTGGACAGAGAATTTATTTTAAGTGTAGAAATATTTCCTACATAAAAAGTGTCAGATTGTGAAATAGTTTTCATAGAGAAAAAAGTTTCAGATTCTGTGATTTTAAAAGTCTTAAGTTCATTGAAGTTTTACCAAAATAAAAAACTCAGATTGTGTGACACTTTTCGTATAGTAAAAATCTCACATGCTAACAGATTTTTCGTATAGAAAAAGTCTCAGATTCTAAAACATTTTTCGAATAGAAAAAGTCTCAGATTCTGAGACATTTTTCGTAGAGAAAAAAATTCTCAGATTCTGAAACATTTTTCGTGTAGAAAAAGTCTCAGATTCTGAGATATTTTTTCACATGGAAAAAGTCTTCTGATTCCGAGACATTTTTCGTACACAATTAAAAAAAAAAAAACTTGTCAAATTACTAGAAAAAGTCTAGTAATCCCATTATACCAATATTTGACAGTTTTCCTTCTTTTTTAACAAATAATTTTCGATCGAAATTTACATTTTTTTTGTAATTTTACAGTTTTTCTTGTAATTTTACAAATTTCTAAGGTTTTTTACAAAAAAAAATCTAGTAAATTTACGAGAATTCCTCCCGAGTAAAAAAGAAATGATATAGTCATATACAATATTGTATAGGAATATAGATTTGTATATGTTTATATCTGACACTATATGTTTCTAGATAAAATCATGTATTGGAAAAAATATTTCAATAATTTCCAATATAGTCTCAGATAATGTTATATATTATTATATGTGGTCAGATATATTATTATATATGCCGTATATAAATATAAAAGATTGGCCGAATTAAATACAACTCCACATGTAAATATATATGGTACTATGTCAAATAATATATTATTATATTACAGCAAAAAAGCAAAAATCTTCTAAGTTAATTTTGATATTATTTTATGTAATTTTATAAAAAAAAATCAAAATTGTTGAAAAGAAAAACAAATAATAAAAATTATAACAAAAATAATTTTATATTTTTACCAAATTAAAATGATTTAAAAAACAAAACTAGGAAGATTGTTGCCAATTCTAATTTTAATATAACCCAAAAAGAAAAAACCCCAAATGAATTCAATAACTACATAAAAATATTTGTTTTATGTTTTAAAATGTATGGCCCAATTTTTTTTTTAAATTTATACGAAATATCCCCAGCAAAATTTTCTGTTCCAAATAATTGGTTCCAGAACGCATCATATTACCCTGCAACCGATTCTACTTAACGTTCCAGAATCAATGATTTTTTTTTTTGAAATTGTCCCGAAAGCAATCGATTTTTAAAGAAAGTAGTTTTTTTGAAAAATAATTTTACATAGAAAATTTTGTTGTGATTACCATAGAATTTATTCAAGAATCTATTCCAGTTGGAATAGGTTCCAAAAACTTTTCCTGGGATCAGATTATATAATTTTTAATAAAATTTGATAAAATTTTACAAATCAACATTAGACCAAAATTCGGATCTAATTAAATCTAACAATATCATATATGATATTATTAGACAATTTTAGATAATTTCTGATACAGCCAATTTTGAGATCAGATTAGATCAATTAAAAGCTGCTACCAGATTAATTAAGATATAATTACATAAAGGACCAGATTAATTTTTTTACTCGGGCTTGTAAGTTTAATTTCGCCAAAAAGGTCGTAAATTTACAATTTTATTGGTGAAAATCTTGTAAAATTACAAAAAAGCTCTTAATTTTTACTAGGAATTCTCGTAAAATAGAAGTTAGCAAAAAATATACTAAAGTTTCGAAATCCCCTTGTAAGCTTTATCGCGTCAAAAAAATTGTAAATTTACAATTTTATTGGTAAAAAGCTTGTAAAATTACAAAATTTTTTATAAAAAGCTTGTAAAATTACAAGGAATTCTTGTCAAATGGGAGGCAGCAAAAAAAAAAAGTTACAAACTTTTCTAGTAATTTTACAAGGTTTTTTTTTAGTGTATAAAAAAACTCATTGTCAGATTAAGAGACAAGTCTTAGATTCTGAGACATTTTTCGTATAGAAATGGTCTCAGAATGGTGATTTGTGATACTTTTCGTACACTCAAAAAAAAAAGTTTGTAAAATGACATAAAATCCCCGTGATTTTACGGGGCAGGTTTTGTAAAATATGTACTAGCAAGAATCCCCGTAATGTTACGGGGATAATTTGTAAATTGATTTAACAAAAAAATTACGGGGAGAAAGTGTAAATTTACAATTTTTTTTGTAAAATATTATTGTAAACTTACAAAAAAAGTTGTAAATTTACGAAATAAAGTAGAAAATCAAAAAATAAAATTGTAAATTTACAAATTGTTTGGTTTAACTACAGTTTTTTGTGGCAAAAAACTTGTATATTTACAGTAAAAAGTGGTAAATTTACAATTTTTATTGTAAATATACCATTTTTTCTTATTTTTTTTGCCGTAAAAACAGTAGTTTAACCAAATAATTTGTAAATTTACAATATTGTTTTTGTATTTTCTACTTCATTTTTGTAAAATTACAACTTTTTCTGTAAGTATACAATTTTGTTT
Source organism: Pegoplata infirma (assembly GCA_963921195.1). Lineage (NCBI taxonomy): Eukaryota > Metazoa > Arthropoda > Insecta > Diptera > Anthomyiidae > Pegoplata > Pegoplata infirma. The sequence goes on along the minus strand of OY992538.1, from coordinate 94,850,130 downwards.
TCGAAACTTTCATATTTGTTTTGTTAATTTACAAAAAATTTGGTATATTTACATATTGGTTTTGTAAATTTAAAGGTTTTTTCCATTGGTGCATCTTATTTTTCCTTCTTCGGCAGCTGGAGTAGCACTTTAACAACCTGAAATGATTTTTTTTCACTTGAACACTTTTAACAAACTTTTTAGAGTATAACACTGCACTTTTTTATTTCGGAATTTATGAGAATTGCGAAGGAGGCTACACAAGAAATTTCTTATATTTTCAAGAAAAACTAGTCAAAAAAATTACCTTTTTTTCGAATTTTTAATTATTTTAGCAAGTATTTTTAAAAAAAATTATAAAAAAAAACTTTGGATATTGTAAATTGGACGTTTAAGTACCTGATAAAATAAGAAAAAACTTAATTTTTCATAATTGACAGCTTTTGATTGACATTTTAGTGCCAGATTTAAAAAAAAAGTACCAAAAAAATATGGCAAAATTACCAAAAAAAATGGTAAAAATACAAACAAAAAAACTAGAACAATAATATAGTAAAACCATATAAAAATTGTGGTATTTTACTTAAAGCAAGTTACCAAAAAATTGTCTTGATATTCAATTTTTTTGATAAAGCTTACAACTAATTGAAAAATGTTTGTATCCGGAACTTAAAAAATTTTCAAAATTTTTTTATGAAATTTTTTATTTATAAAAAATAATTTTTAACAAAATATGGAATTTTTGCGTCTCCTATTGTTGCATAATTATTTTTCAATACAAAATTTTGTTTAATTACATTTTTTTGTGTCAACATACTGAAAACCTTGTAAACTAAAAAATCTTGAAAAAAAAATTGTTTGTAATAAAACATTTTTTGGTAGAAAGACAAAATACTATCAAATAAAATGTTGTTGTACAATTACAATTTTCTTGTGTAAAACAACTAAACACCTTGTAATTTTTTTTTAATTTGTAAAATAATTATTTTTTTTGTTAATTTACCTAAAAAAATTGTTAAATAAATTTACCAACATATTATAGTAAAATTACAAAGCGCACGGTAGTTTTTGTTTTATTAAAAATACAAGAATTTTCGTAAATAGACAAAAATATTAGTAAAATAGAATTACAAGACCTTTTGCTTGTAATTTTACAAACTTTTTTTTTTGAGTGTATAGAAAACTTCTCAAATGCTGCGATATTTTTCCTATAGAAATAGTCTTAAATTCTGAGACATTTTTCGTATGGAAGTAGTCTCAGTTTCTGAGACTTTTCGTTAAGAAAAAGTCTACTGAGACTTTTTTGATATCAGCACCAAAAACATGGATAAAATAGGGAACGAAGTGGTACACTCAAAATATTTTGTAGGCAAAAACAAATGAAAAACACACTTAAAACCAGTGCATAAATAATTGAAAACCATCCCAGTAATTATTCATTTGTTTTAACAAACATCAACATTTATTTTTTACTGTTGACAAAATTTTCTAAAATAAATATCATTAAACATTAAAAAATTACGTTTTTTTTCACTCTTTTTTACCAACAAATTCGGAAAAAATAACCTACGAAAACATTAATAATTATTGATAGTTCTGTTATTTTTACCAACAAATATCAAAAAAATAACCTACGAAAACAATAAAAATTAATGATTTCGTAGGTAATTTTTTTACAATTTTTTATTGAAATATTTTTTTAAAAATTTTTAATAAAATTTTTGGGGAATCGATCCCGCAATCAACTACATTCTGGCCAGACACTCTACCCATCGTGCCAAAGTCACTTGAAACAAACATGTTTTTATATTTTTATAAATAATTTTTTGATTTTTTTTTTTACAAAAAAATAACTGACTTGTGTAGGTAAAAACTAGTGATATTTCATTAAAAAATACCAACAATTTAAAAAACAAGTAAAAAAGTTAAATTCGGCCTTGCCGAATGTAGTGATACCCTCCACAATTTGAAAAAGATTATTGAAAAAAACTTTATTTAAAAGGAAATTACTTTTGAAAAAAAAAATTTTTTTGAAAAAAAAATTTTAGCAAAAAAAAATTTTGGTAAATAAAAATCCGCGATTTTTTTCTTTTTTTTTTGTCAAAAAATATGTTCGTACCTGTTTTAATACCATTTGGTGTTCAATTATGTTCACATATGTCAACCAAAAGCCGAATTAGAGCATTTTGTATTTTTAGGTTATGTTGAATTTACTGAAATTTTTGAGGTGTCCTTGCATTTTCATTCATAACTTTTGAACCGCTGAACCGATATCGCTCAAATTCAGTACCAAACTTCTCGGGAGAACTTCCAATAAATATGTTAAGTTTCACTCATCTCTGTGCAATATTTTGTCCGTGACAGCGTTTTCCACAGACAGACAGACAGACAGACGGACAGACGGACAGACGGACAGACGGACATCGCTGGAATGTCTTTAAATCGATCGGGCATCATGAATATATATACTTTATGGGGTCCCAGATCGATATTTCGATGAGTTACAAACGGAATGACAAACTTATATATACCCTCTATCACTAACAATAAGTGGAGGGTATAAAAATTCTTACACAAATCATTCTGGTTATTCTAACCAGTAGTTTTTACTTACAGAACAAAAATAAATGACTTTAAAAATTAAATGTTAATGAAAGTCTTTATTTTTAGTGTGTTCTTTTTGAAACAAAGGACTGACGTAGTCATTAATAAAAACTGAACATCAAACAAATGTTTTTTCTTTTAAAAACGACTAAACGGAAAACTTTTTAAATAAACTACAAACAGTTAATGACATAATAGTGTATAGAATATCGATCGATTTTTTTTAATAAAATTTTTTACTCAATATTTATTTTCACTGAAATCTTATTTTGTGGCCGAAAATTATAACGAAAAAAATGTAGTAGTATAAAATTCTATATCAATTGAAATATATTTAAGAATAAAACAACTTCCCCCACTTGAATAAAATACAATTACTAACCTACCGCACTATTAACAAAAAATAACGTTATTTATTTGCAAACATGTTTTTTTAAATTTTTTTTTTTCAATTTTTAATTGTATAAATCTACAATGTATTGTACAAATTTACAAACATTTCAATTGACTTGAGTTTTACTTCCTATAATGGCAACAGAAACAAATGATATTCATGTTCATACTCAATAATACTTTAACAAACATTTCAATGGAACTATTTATAAAAAATTGTCGAGTATTTTTTTTTATTTTTTTTTGATTGACACGCCTTTAGCGGCATCGTGTACAAAAAATAATACTTAAATTGAAATAATCATGAATGTTTTAATACACAATATTTCTAATAAATAAACAAAAATGTACTATATGATTTTAGTTGTATTATCTTCTAAATTCTACCTGAATTATTGAATAAGGGAAAAAGTAATTTCTAAATTTAGAAGGCAGATGGTTCTCAAGTTTTGAAATTTCTAACAGTACTAAAGATTTTAACAAATTCAATACTTAAAAACTAGAAAAGTTAAATTCGACTTGGCCGAATCTATGAATACCCTTCACAATACTCTTTTTAAAGGATAGTTAATTTTCTAACGTGAAAAAATTAAAAATTTTGATAAGAAATATTTTATTTTGAGTAAAAAACTTTTTTTTTGTAAAAAAAGTAATATTACTATTTTTTTCTTTGAGTGTACAATTTTTTTCGAGTGTATTTTTTTTTTTTGTGTAAAAATACTTTTGAGTGACAAAAAGAACATTGTGAAGTAATTTTATGACTTACCAATGTTTTTGAAACTTGTTTTTAAAACTTATTTTTAAAAGCTCGGTTTTTTCAACATATGAATTTTAGGTGAAACCAATCTAAAATTCACGGTTTTTCTAATAACTTTTGAACCACTGGCCCGATTTGGCTGAAATTCAAAACGAACCAGACCAGCGGAGCGACAAATGAATACACCAAGCTTCAGCATCCTCTGGATTGCCTTTTGGAAGTTAGTGTGTTTTTTTATCTCGTAAATTCGAGAAATACCCTTGCCACTCCTTTGCTTATAACTTTTGAACCACTGGACCGATTTCGTTGAATTGCTATACAAACCTGATCAGGTAAATGACCAACATATATGACAAACTTCAGAAGCCTCTGTATAGTCTTTCAAAAATTAACATGTTTTTAACAGACAGACGGACGGACATTGCTAGATCGACTTAAAATCGATAGAGGATTACGAATATATATGGGGCATTCCATGTGAAATCGGACACTTTGAAAAACTTTTTTTTTAGATTTTCCCAATTTGTTTACAGTTTTCAGTACCCTTCGAAAACTCCTTCGTGGTAAATTTTCAGATTTTTTTGATGACCCGTTCATAAGATATCGAATTTTGAAAAATTGGTAGTTTGTTCCGTTACTCAAACTTCTTTTAATCATAACTTCTTCAATAATGGTCCAAATTTCAAAATTTTTTTTCAAAATTTTTATTTTTTTACGTACTTTAAAAAAAAAAATCCCAAAAAATTCTTAAAAGCGCTCTAGTATGCGATTTTTAAGTTTTAAAATTTAAATCTCATTTTTGAAAATGTTTGTACTCTTCGATTTTTTTGAAATTTTTTTGTGTAAAACTTCTATCGATTCTACAAATTTTTTTTCCAGGAGGATCGTGGGATAACGACTATTACTATTTTTTAAAATTTTTTGAACAAATTATATTGTAATTTTTCAATCTTAAAATCATTTCTACTGCTCCAATGGTGCGTCATAGAGGGATCCTTTATAAGACCGACCCCCATTTATTTTTACGTCTAAAGAATTCTTTGGAACAAACTAATACCCTATCTCCAATTTCTAAGGGGACTCCCACACAAAACGACATTTTTTAAAATTTGCTCCAACCGCTCGAACTACCCTAATAGTACCCTTAGACCAACAAAATGTATGACCGACCCACAATATTTTTTTAGTCCAAACATTTTTTCTGAACACACCTACCCTCTATCTCTAATTTTTAAGGCGGTCCCCATACAATTTTTTTTATTTTTTGTAAATTTGTTTTATTTAATCAGCTTCTACCGGTCCAATGGTGCGTCCGAGAGGGGTCATTCGTGAGACCGACCCCCATTTATTTTTACCCAGCAACATTTTTTTAAAACATACCTACGCCCTATCTCCACTCCCTAAGTAGGCTTCCATTCAAAATTACATTTTTATAAAATTTGCTCCAACTGTTATTTGTATGGGAGCCTACTTAGGGAGTGGAGATAGTATTAATCGTTATCCCACGATCCTCCTGGGCAAAAAATTTGTAGAATCGATAGAAGTTTTACACAAAAAAATTTCAAAAAAATCGAAGAGTACAAACATTTTCAAAAATGAGATTTAAATTTTAAAACTTAAAAATCGCATACTAGAGCGCTTTTAAGAATTTTTTGGAAAAAATTTTGAAAAAAAAATTTGAAATTTGGACTATTATTGAAGAAGTTATGAGGAAAAGAAGTTTGAGTAAAGGAACAAATTATCAATTTTTAAAAAATCGATATCTTTTTATTATTGAAGAAGTTATGAGGAAAAGAAGTTTGAGTAAAGGAACAAATTATCAATTTTTAAAAAATCGATATCTTTGGAACGGGTCATCAAAAAAATCTGAGAATTTACCACGAAGGAGTTTTCGAAGGGTACTAAAAACTGTAAACAAATTGGGAAAATCTAAAAAAAAAAATTTCAAAGTGTCCGATTTGGCATGGAATGCCCCATATATTTTATGGGGTCTTAGATCAATATGTGTTACAAACGGAATGACAAAAAGTGAAGGTTATAAAAATCATGTGTTTTTTAACTACTTTAAATTCCAAGGGGCACATTTCTTTTTCCCCTATTTACCCCAAAAATATATATGGTTAAATAAACCACCATTTAGCAAAGAAAAAGTCTGTAAATTTGCATTTTACAAATATATGTAAAATGCATTCGATGCAAATAAAATTTTACAGAAAAAACTCTGTAAATTTACAGAGTTTAGTTAAATGTTATTTTGTAAACATTTTATAAGATTACTGAAAATATTTTTTTGTATAACTTGTTTTTGGTACTTTTTCAGCTTTTCTTCAAAAAGAATACAGATATGGTGTTTGGAAAAAAAAAATACTCAAAATAGTGTTTTTACAGAGAACTTTTTTTGTTATAAAAAAATACAAAGTATTTTGCTTAGTTCTGTAGTTTAGCACAAAACTCTGTTAATTATCTGTAAAATTAAGATTACAAAGTTAAAAGTAATATAACGGATGAAACTTTTCATTAAATCTGTATTTTGACAGAAATCTCTGTCAAATATCTGCGAATTGAGATTACAGTCATTTTACTGCGTAATTTACAGAGTTATTTTTTTGAGTGTACACTGTAAAATGACTGTAATCTCAATTCAACACATATTTGACAGAGTTTTCTGTCAAAATACAGATTTAAAGAAAACACTTTGTATTTTGTTGTGACAAAAAACAAAGTTTCCTCTGTTATATTACTTTTTACTTTGTAATCTTAATTTTACAGATAATTAACAGAGTTTTCTGCTAAAATACAAATCTAAGCAAAATACTTGGTATTTTTTTATAACCAAACAAGTTTTCTGTTTTGAGTAGTTTTTGTTACCAAACTTCAACATTTTATCTGTATATTTTTATACCCTCCAACCACAGTATGGGGGTTAACCACTTTGTCATTCTGTGCGTAACGCATCAAAATATCGGTCTAGGACCCCATAAAGTATATATGTTTATGATCACTGATCGATTCTAAGACATTCTAGCGATGTCCGTCCGTCTGTCCGTCCGTCTGCCCGTCTTTAGTTAACGATGCAGTCCAAAATAATAGAGCTAGACTCCCGACATTTGGCACGAATATGTCTTATTAGACTGGCATTTTTTTCTCAACTTTCGATTTTTCCAAGTGTCCGGGCAAATTTTTATTGTCCAAGGTCTAAAACTTATGTGGTACAAATTTGAGGTCAATCGGTTTAAATTAACCCGTGGAGCCCGGCAGTCAAAGTTTTGGATTTTTGAAAAATTTAAAAAAAATAAATAAAAAATTTAAATTTCTTTCGACACATCATATTTGTTAATTTTGATGCGGTGAGCACGAATATCAAAAAAAATTAAAATCGGTCAAACGGTTTTCGAGATATCGCCATTTGAAATCCGATATCCCGTGGCGCCCTTCGGTCAAAGTTTTGGATTTTTGAAAAATTTCCACCAAAAAAAATTAGATTTTTTAAAAATTAAAAAAAAAAAAAATGATTTTGATACATTATTTTTATTAATTTTGGCATGCTGAAATGTCATAAAATTTTCTGTAGGGCAAAAAAAAATTTTCTCCAATTTTCAAAGTCCGGGCATTTTTTTATTCTACTAGGACTACAACGGATGTTGTACAAATTTGTGGTCAATCGGATTAAATTAACCCGTGGCGCCCGGCGGTCAAAGTTTTGGATTTTTGAAAAATTAAAAAAAAAAAAAATAATAAAAAATTTAAATTTTTTTAGACACATCATATTTGTTAATTTTGATGCGGTTAGCAGGAATATCAAAAAAAAATTAAAATCGGTCAAACGGTTTTCGAGATATCCCCATTTGAAATTTTCCAAAAAATGCCCAAAATGGTGGTTTTTTCCTACGTTTCCACCAAAAATCCAAAATTTTGACCGAAGGGCGCCACGGGATAAAATGAACGGATTTGGCTCAAATTAAATTTAAATGAAAGATTGTCTTAAGCTCTATGAAATGGTCGAGGAAAAAAAAATTGTGATGTTTTTTAAAAAATTTCTTGAACGTAGGAAAAAACCGCCATTTTTTGCAAATTTCAAATGGCGATATCTCGAAAACCGTTTGACCGATTTTAATTTTTTTTTTGATATTCGTGCTAACCGCATCAAAATTAACAAATATGATGTGTCTAAAAAAATTTAAATTTTTTATTATTTTTTTTTTTAATTTTTAAAAAATCCAAAACTTTGACCGCCGGGCGCCACGGGTTAATTTAATCCGATTGACCACAAATTTGTACAGCATCCATTTTAGTTCTAGTAGAATAAAAAAATGCCCGGACTTTGAAAATTGGAGAAAAATTTTTTGGCCATACAGAAAAATGCCAGTCTAATGTCTTATGTTCCTAGGCAGGTTGAGTTCGTAAATGAGCAAAATCGGACCAGGGGGTTAAAAAGTTTCCCGCTGAAGAACTAAACCAACCTCTGAAAAATACCATTTTTTTACATGATTTTTTGTGTTTTTGTTTAAAAAATGCAAAATTTTTATGTTAAAAGAAGTTCAAAGTGCTGCATTTGGACCCAGAGAATTAGAAAATGTCGTTTTTTTTATCAGTCCGCCCCCTTTTATGGGCGTGGAAGAAAAAAATTGTTTAAATAATGATAAACTTGTATTTCTTTAGAGCAAAAAGCATAAGAATGAATTTTTAAACACATATTCGAGAGGAAATATAAAAGATTCGGCACAGCCGAATTTAACACTCTTACGTGTTTTTTTTTAGAAAAGTTGAAAAAGTTATCAAAATCTTTTTATCAGAAATCTTATAAAAATTTTACAAAATAACATGCATTTAACTAAACTCTGTAAATTTACAGAGTTTTTCTGTAAATTTGTTTTTGCATCAAATGCATTTTACACATATATGTAAATTTACATAGTTTTCTTTGCTAAATGGTGGTTTATTTAACCAATATTTTACTATAAACTCTGTTAATTAACAGTTTTTTTCTGTCAAAATCATTTTACAGAGTTTTTTAGTAAAATTACCAAGAAATGTTGTTAGCTGGAAAAGTATGGTGTACTCTGTTAAATTAGCAGAGTTTTTCTGTAATTTAACAGAGTTATTATTTTGAGTGTAGATTGCGAGTTTAATGCTGGTTGGCGCGTGAATTTTTTTTATTTTGTTTTCTTGTTTTTTTTATTTACCTCATTTATTTTAAATTGACCACTCATTTTTAATTTACATACGTAGTGTAAAATTACCGAATTTATATTACACTCAAAATAATAACTCTGTAAAATACTCTGTAAAATGACTGTAATCTCAATTCAACAGATATTTGACAGAGTTTTCTGTCAAAATAAAGATTTAATGAAAATACTTTGTATTTTGTTGTGACAAAAAAGCAAAGTTTCCTCTGTTATATTACTTTTTACTTTGTAATCTTAATTTTACAGATAATTAACAGAGTTTTCTGCTAAAATACAGATCTAAGCAAAATACTTCGTATTTTTTTATAACCAAAAACGTTTTCTGTTTTGAGTAGATTGTGTTTTTGTTACCAAACATCAAAATTTTATCTGTATATTTTTTTTTGTGAGAAAAAGTTGAAAAAGTAGCAAAAAAAAGTTATCAAAATTTTTTTTTCAGAAATCTTATAAAAATTTTACAAAATAACATGCAATAAACTAAACTCTATAAATTTACAGAGTTTTTTCTGTAAATTTTTTTTTGCATCAAATGCATTTTACAAATATATGTAAATTTACATAGTTTTCTTTGCTAAATTGTGGTTTACTTAACCAATATTTTACTAGAAACTCTGTAAATTATCAGTTTTTTTTGTCCAAATCATTTTACAGAGTTTTATAGTCAAATTACAGAGTTTTCTCTGTAAAAAAGCTTTCATATTTAACCAATATTTTACTATAAACTCTGTAAATTAACAGTTTTTTTCTGTCAAATTAATTTTACAGAGTTTTTTAGTAAAATTACCAAGAAATGTTGTTAGCTGGAAAAGTATGGTGTACTCTGTTAAATTAGCAGAGTTTTTCTGTAATTTAACAGAGTTATTATTTTGAGTGTAGGATTCCAGTTTCCTACACTCAAAATAATAATTCTGTTAAATTACAGAACAACTCTGCTAATTTACCAGAATATACCATACTTTTGCAGCTATCAACATTTCTAGGTAATTTTACTATAAAACTCTGTAAATTGATTTGGACAGAAAAAAAACTGTTAATTTACAGAGTTTCTAGTACAACACCATTTAACAAAGAAAACTCTGTAAATTTACAGAATTTTACAAGAAAAAAATCTGTAAATTTGCAGAGTTTAGTTAAATGCGTTTCTAGTAAAATATTTGTTAAATAAAGCACCATTTAACAAAAAAAAAACTCTGTAAATTTACATATATTTGTAAAATGAATTTGATGCAACCAAAATTGTACAGAAAAAACTCTGTAAATTTACAGAGTTTAGTTAAATGCATGTTATTTTGCAAAATTTTTATAAGATTTCCGAAAAGATTTTTAACAATGAAATTAAGATGGTTAAAAAATACAAAGTATTTTGCTTAAATCTGTATTTTAGCAAAAAACTCTGTTAATTATCTGTAAAATAAAGATTACAAGCTAAAAGTGATAAAAACAGATACAACTTTGTTTTTTTTTTTTTTGTCACAACAAAATACAAAATATTTTCTTTGAATCTGTATTTTGACAGAAAACTCTGTCAAATATCTGTTGAATTGAGATTACAGCCATTTCACAGAGTATTTTACACAGTTATTATTTTGAGTGTACTATAAATTGGGTAAATTTCAACAAATTTTGATTAGATCGTAGGGACACTCGATACGATGGATATTAGTTTAACTTTTTTCGTGTAATGTAAAATAACTGTTGCTCTTATCTAATTTTATCATATTTATAGTTCATTGGGTCTTTTGTGGCAAGGTTAAACATAAGATTCATTACTTAAATACAGTCATACGAATTTAAATTCTCGTTTTTTCCGTTTTTAATTCATAGAAATTGTGATGTTTTTATTATTTGTTTCCGTACCATTTTTAATTTTGTATTTTTTTATATTTATTTCTTTGCCAAATTCAATTGCGGTTAAAGTGCTACTTGAACAATTGGCAAAAAGTCAAAAATAATAATAATAATAATAAAAAAAAAAAAACAATTGTTCAATAATAAATTTGAGTTTCATAAAATAGTAATGATAATAAATTATTTGTATTATTTTTTTATGTTTTTAAGTACTTTTTTTAAAAAAAAGGTTTCTATTGTTGAGAAATTTATTGTTTGTTATCTTAAATATTTGGTCAATGTATAAGAAGTTGACATTGAAATTTAATCTTAAGTAGTCTGCAAAAAAATCTTTAAACCATTTTTAAAATTGAAAATTATTGTGAAGAAGGTCAATGATCAGAAGTGACATCTTTAAGTGCATGTATAACTCAGGTTCTGAAAAATGTTATTCCTCTATAAAAGTTTCAGATTCTGAGACACATTTCTATGTAATAACTATGTTAAATTACAGAAAAAATCTGCTAATTTAACAGAGTACACCATACTTTTCCAGCTAACAACATTTCTTGGTAATTTTACTAAAAAACTCTGTAAAATGATTTTGACAGAAAAACACTGTTAATTTACAGAGTTTCTAGTAAAATATTGGTTAAATAAAGCACCATCTAACAAAGAAAACTCTGTAAATTTACATATATTTGTAAAATGCATTTGATGCAACCAAAACTTTATAGAAAAATTCTGTAAATTTAGAGAGTCTAGTTAAATGCATTTTTTTTTGGAAAATGTTTATAAGATTTCTGAAAAGATATTTTTTATAACATTTTTTGGTACTTTTCCTTTTTTCTCAAAAAAAAAAAAAATACAGATACAATTTTGGTGTTACTCTAAACCAGCGGTTACCAACCTTTTTGGCTCGCGTACCCCTAATTTTAAATTTTATCTGCCGCGTACCCCTTAACGAGTTGTTTGTTTTCGTTAAAAAACTTCACATATAAATATTAGAGTTAATTTTGAAATTTTTGATCTGCGGGTATTATCATTTTTTTTTTTTGAAGGATTTAGGGGATATTTTTTTGCAAAAATATTCGCTCCTTGGAGTGGTTCAATGCATCTGAAAACGAGGATTTTGAGCTGGTTTTTCTGCAGAGCAAAAACTGCTGAAAATATTCGATTCAAAAAAATTAAAACAAACGGACGTTTTTTGAACTCGTAAAAACCCAGCAAAAACATGGTAATGAGTTGTGAAAAGTAATCATTACCAAGTACATTATTTATAATGAGTACCCATTACCATTAACATTATTTTAAGCCCAAAAGTAACTACTTTTCAGTAATATATTATAAAAGTACTTCTAAGTAATAATATATCCTTGCACTTACAGTTTTTAACCTTTACAATTCAATTACCTTAAAAAGTACTTAAAAACTTAATAAAAATTACGTTTTAGTAAAAACAAGTTAAATTTTAAATGTTTTAATTAACTAATTATTTTACTTCTTATTGGTAATGGGTTTTTACTCCTTATTTGTAATCCGAGTCAGTAACTACTTATTTATCTCCATACTCTTCACTAGTTATTTTTGTCTCACGCCCTTGTTAAAATAATTAGTGTTTCATTCAATAAGTAACTACTGATTAACATCTGTTTCGGATTACAAAACCCATTACTAGTAATGCCAATTTTTGCTGGGAAAGTTCCAAAAACCCATCACAGGGGACGGAGTACAATTATTTTAATTATTTTAATTCTTTTTTTTAGTTTGACCATTTACGATTTGTCATAAAAAACCATTTGTTACTTGTAGTATAGAGTTTTTATTTTTGCTAAATAATCTTGACAATGGGATCTGACAAATTCTGAAACACGTGTCGATTAAGTCTTGCAAAAAATGACCAACATAAATAAATTGAAAACAGAAAAATATTTTTTTTGAAAATTATTCTATGAGAATATCATAATTTTAATTAGTAAAGAAAATAATGACCTCGAGCTAGAATAAACTTACTCAAAATATAATATTATAAAGGTCGAATAAAACAATTTATATTTTTTAATAAAAATTAATCAGATTATTTTAACTTTATTTAAATGTTTTTTTTTTAATACGAGGGAAGATCAATAATTCCGTGACTTTTCTAATGAAACACCCTCGTATATACAATGAAAGGTCATTTTGAGATTAACAAAATGGCACCAAAATTTCCACTCTATCACAATCCGTCTCAAAAATTCCCAAAACCACGTTTTTTGAGAACTTTGACATACATTTTCTCAAAAACTTGGCATCATAAAAAAATTTGCGGACCATATTCTGAATCAGCATCGAAAGGTTAACCGAAAACATGTAGTCAGATCTCAAAATATCATCCAAAAATATTGCAAAAAATGCCCTTTAAATTGCACAACAATACGTTTTTTGTGAACTTTGACCTCAACTTTCTTAAAAACCTGATGTTATGGAAATTTTGGAAGTCAGATGCGGAACCAGTATTGAAAGGTTAATCTGAAACGAATGTCCAAATTACTAAAATTTTGCGTACCCCGCGAACAATTTCGCATACCCCCTAGTGGTACGCGTACCATAGGTTGGTAACCGCTGCTCTAAACAGTATTTTTACAGAAAAATTGGTTTTTAACTATGAAATTAAGATAACGTACACTCAAAATAATAACTCTGTAAAATGACTGTAATCTCAATTAAATAGACATTTGACAGAGTTTTTTTTGTCAAAATACAGATTTAATGAAAATACTTAGTATTTTGCTGTGACAAAAAAAAACAAAGTTTTATCTGTTACATTACTACTTTGTAATCTTTATTTTACAGATAATTAACAGCGTTTTCTGCTAAAATACAGATTTAAGCAAAATACTTTGTATTTTTTGTAACCAAAAAACTAATGGTGTTTTCTTTTCTGTGCCTTTTTTTGCATTTCGCCCCGAAAATTATGTTTTTGTGTTCTTTTCTAAAAAAAATGTCAACCCTTATAAAGAATATCGTGTTCGTTTCTAAAAATGTCTGCCCTATAAAGTGCAAAAAAGTTGCAAAAAATTGCCTTATACCACAGCTGACTTTTCCTATGTTGTTTTCTCAAATCAGCTGTTAAAAAATACAGGGCAGAGTATTGCTGTATGTTGTGTTCTATTCCAGTCAAATAAAATGCAAATTTTTATAGGTGTGAGTTAAACATTTTAAAAATGTATGCCTTAAAAAGGCAAACATTTTTTTTCAAAAAAGAAAACACCATAAGTTTTATCCATATTTTTGCTTATTACTACATTCCAAATAATAACTCTGTTAAATTACATAAAAACTCTGCTAATTTAACAGAGTACACATACTTTTCCAGCTAGCAACATTTCTTGATAATCTTACTATAAAACTCTGTAAAATACTTTTGACAAAAAAAAACTGTTAATTTACAGAGTTTCTAGTAAAATATTGGTTAAATAAAACACCATTTAGCAAAGAAAAACTCTGTAAATTTACATATATTTGTAAAATGAATTTGATGCAACAAAAATTTTACAAAAAAAACTCTGTAAATTTACAGACTTTAGTAAAATACATGTTATTTTGTAAAATTTTTATAAAATTTTTGAAAAGATTTTTTTTGGCACTTTTTTAACATTTTCTCACAAAAGTTAAAAAGGTACAATTTTGGCGTTTTTACAGAAAACTCTGTTTTTATACCCTCCACTCTAGTGATAGAGGGTATATATAAGTTTGTCATTCCGTTTGTAACACATCGAAATATTAGTCTAGGACCCCATAAAGTATATATATTCATAATCCTCGATCGATTTTAAGTCGATCTAGCGATGTCCATCCGTCCGTCTGTCTGTCTGTCCGTCCGTAGAAAACAAGCTAACTTTTGAAAGACTTCACAGAGGCTACTGAAGTTTGGCATATATGTTGGGCATTTACCTGGTCAGGTTGGTATTGCAATCCAGCCAAATCGGTTCAGTGGTGCAAAAGTTATGAGCAAAAGAGTAAATTTCGGCAAGGGTTTTTCGCGAATTTACGAGATAAAAAAAACTATAACTTTCGAAAGACAATAATGAGACAAATGAAACGTGGCATGTATCTTTGCTGTTCCTCAGGTCTGCTTGGTATTGAATTTCAGCTCAATCGGTCTAGTGGTTCAAAAGTTATAAGCAAAACCCCGAATTTCAGATTTTGTTCATCTTAAATGCCACGTGGTAAACAAGTTTTAAAAGCATTGGTGGTAACTTAGCGATGCTTTTCAAACTTGTTTAGTTTTAAAGCAATGCTTTTTAAACTTGTTTAGTTTTAAAAGCATTGGTAACTTAAAAACTAAAGTCGAAAAAAATTTTACACTCAAAAAAAATTTTACACTCAAAAAAAAAGTTTGTTTTTTTTTTACAAAAATGTCAATATTTTGTGTATTAAATATTTTTGTAGTCAATATTTTGTGCATTCACTCAGAAATATTTTTACAGTAAAAAACATTACACTCGAAAAAAGTTTTACACTCGAAAAAAATTAGTTTTTCAACATAATATATTTCTAATCAAAATTGTTATTTTTTTTCACGTTAAAAATGTACTATCGTTTAAAAAATGCATTGTGGAGGGTATTCATAGATTCGGCAAAGTCGAATTTTACTTTTCTACTTGTTATACCCTCCACTTAGTGATATAGGGTATATATACACTCAAAATAATAACTCTGTTAAATTAAAGAAAAACTCTGCTAATTTAACAGAGTACACCATACTTTTCCAGCTAACAACATTTCTTGGTAATTTTACTAAAAAACTCTGTAAAATGATTTTGACAGAAAAAACTGTTAATTTACAGAGTTTATAGTAAAATATTGGTTAAATATGAAAGCTTTTTGACAGAGAAAACACTGTAATTTTACTTTAAAACTCTGTAAAATGATTTGGAAAAAAAACTCTTAATTTACAGAGTTTCTAGTAAAATATTGGTTAAATAAAACACCATTTAGCAAAGAAAACTATGTAAATTTACATATATTTGTAAAGTGCATTTGATGCAAAAAAAAAATTTACAGAAAAAACTCTATAAATTTACAGAGTTCAGTTAAATGCATGTTATTTTGTAACATTTTTATAAGATTTCTGAAAAGATTTTTTTTATAACTTTTTTTTGCTACTATTTCAACTTCTTCTCAAAAAAAAATGTACAGATAAAATTTTGATGTTTGGTAACAAAAACTACACAAAACAAAAACTTTTTTGGTTATAAAAAATTACGAAGTATTTTGCTTAAATCTGTATTTTAGCAGAAAACTCTGTTAATTATCTGTAAAATTAAGATTACAAAGTAAAAAGTAATATAACAGAGGAACCTTTGTTTTTTTGTCACAACAAAATACAAAGCATTTTCTTTAAATCTGTATTTTAACAGAAAATTCTGTCAAATATCTGTTGAATTGAGATTACAGTCATTTTAAAGAGTATTTTACAGAGTTATTATTTTGAGTGCACTCAAAATAATAACTCTGTTTAATTACAGAAAAACTCTGCTAATTTAACAGAGTACACCATACTTTTCCAGCTAACAACATTTCTTGGTAATTTTACTAAAAAACTCTGTAAAATGATTTTGACAGAAAAACACTGTTAATTTACAGAGTTTATAGTAAAATATTGGTTAAATATGAAAGCTTTTTGACAGATAAAACACTGTAATTTTACTTTAAAACTCTGTAAAATGATTTGAACAAAAAAAACTCTTAATTTACAGAGTTTCTAGAAAAATATTGGTTAAAAAAAACACAATTTAGCAAAGAAAACTATGTAAATTTTCATATATTTGTAAAATGCATTTGATGCAAAAAAAATTTTACAGAAAAAACTCTGTAAATTTACAGAGTTTTGTTAAATGCATGTTATTTTGTAAAATTTTTATAAGATTTCTGAAAAGATTTTTTTGATAACTTTTTTGCTACTTTTTCAACTTTTTCTCAAAAAAAAAAAAAAATATACAGATAAAATGTTGATGTTTGGTAACAAAAACTACTCAAAACAGAAAACTTTTTTAGTTATAAAAAAATACGAAGTATTTTGCTTAGATATGTATTTTAGCAGAAAACTCTGTTTATTATCTGTAAAATTGAGATTACAAAGTAAAAAGTAATATAACAGAGGAAACTTTGTTTTTTTGTCACAACAAAATACAACCCGTATAAAAAAATAATTATATGAAAACATATCTCATTTGATAAAAACATATATGGATCATATCTAAATGGATATAACCAGATCTACTCCATATATATTCATATCTGCTTCAGATATGTTTTGATCCGTAAATTGACTCTATCTGGCATATATGGCATATATGATCAGACATTTTCAGATATGTTCATATATGTAAAATTGTCAGATACCCGAGTAAAAAAGATTTGATACCCAGCAAAACTTAGATTACCAAATAAGGTATAAAATAAGGTATATGATCTCTTATTTTATGCATTGCAGCATTGATGATTCTAACTGGCGATGAGACTCAAAGTAATGCATCCACATTATCACAAAGAATACCAGTAAGGTATAAAATAAGTCATAAATTTATAACGAAGAATACGAGTAAGGTGTAAAATATATGATATTTTATAGGTTACGAGAATTGAGATAATATAGCATACCAGAAGATAATATATAAGGTGTTACGAGTAGTGAAAAAGTAATTTTGTATTAAATTTACTCACGTGATTGTAAGTGAGTGTAAGTAGATAAAATATGCTCGTGAGTGTGTGTCGTTAGAAATTTCCTGTCGTGAGCCCATATATAGTTTAAACTTATGCATTTTTTTATAAAATAATTATTTTTTATGTTATTGTAATGCATTATGCATCCAATTATAAATAATGCATTATTTCAAACTTTCAAATAATACATAATGTAACCAAATATAAGTCATCCATGATTTAATGTTTAGAAATAATAAATATGAAATACATTTTTTTCAATAATCATGCATTACGTAGCAAATTATTAGTAATGCATTATTTTTCACTTGAAAATAATACGTTGTGGAATAAATGTTTGGTAAGACATTCTAAAATAATGCTACAAATAAGGTATATATATTACCTGGTAATGTGTTATATAATCACTACCCATTACCAAAGTTTTGCTGGGTATAACCATATATGCTAATATATAATTATTTATATTTATATATGGTTATGCATGAACTTTGATAAGGACATATAAGTTTATATATAGCATTGTATTTTTCCTTATTTTTTAATATGATAACATACATATTTATATCTATTTATATACCGATCTATATGAAATTAGATATGACATATAAGTTCGGAAATTTTTAGATATGGCAGATAAAAAGATATATGATTTTATTTATAATTATATCCCGAAAAAAAAATTAAAAATTTTCTAAGTCCCGTACAATTAAAAAAAAAAATAAAAAATGTTCGTCTTAAAAATTTTATAAAAATTTTCTCAAGTCCCGGACATAAAATTTTTTTGGCAATTTTTTTTTGGAGTAAAAAAATCATTGAAAATGTTTTTAGGAGAAATTTTATTCATTTGAAAAATTTTTATGTTCCGAAAAATTTTTTTTAAATTTTCTAAGACACAAACATTTTTTTGGAATTTTTAAATCCCTTAAAAATTGTTTTAGAAAAAAATTTTACAAATTTTTAATAAATTGCTAAGTCGCGAAAAAAATTTCGAAGAATGTAATAAAAAATCTTCTAATTGATAATGAATCCAATCTAATAAAATAATTTCTAATTTCACGTTTAAAATTTCAAAAAATTTTACCAGATTTCATCTAATTATATAAAAATGTATCTAATTTTAACAGATAAGATATGATTTAATACAATTAGATAGACCCATTTTTGGGATCAAACTTAATCAAATTTGATATTATTTTATCAAAAATAATAGAATTTGATATAATCGTATAATATTCGATCCGCCAATTTTCGGATCAAAATTAATATGGATTTACATAAAAGCATATCTGTTCATATATAATTAAATATTGCGTCATATAACTTTTTTTTACTCGGGTAGACTCAATTTACGGATCAAAACATATCTGAAGCAGATATGAATATATATGGAGTATATCTGATTACATCTTTTTATATATAATCCATATATGTTTTTATTAAAGGAGATATGTTTTGATATAATTATTTTTTTACACGGGAAAGTATTTTCTTTAAAACTGTATTTTGACAGAAAACTCTGTCAAATATCTGTTGAATTGAGATTACAGTCATTTTACAGAGTATTTTACAGAGTTATTATTTTGAGTGTAGTGATAGAGGGTATATATAAGTTTGTCATTCCGTTTGTAACTCATCGAAATATCGGTCTAGGACCTCATAAAGTATATATATTATTGATCAGTGATCGAGTCTAAGACATTCTAGCGATGTTGGTCTGTCTGTCGATTTGTTTTTAATTTTTCGAAAGCTTTCCAAAAATCTAAAGTTTTGATCGAAAGGTCAAATGAACGGATTCGAATTAAATTAAAATGAAAGTTTGTCTCAAGCTTATGGAAAAAAAATGTTGAGATTTAAAAAAACAAATTGGACTTTGGAAAACCGACATTTTTTGCAAATTGCAAATTATATCTCGAAACCCGCTTGACCAAATTCATTTTTTTTTTATATTCATACTTTTTTCTTATAAGCATAGCAAGACGAATTTTTTAATTTTCAAAAATCTATAACTTTGATCGCCGCTACGGGATAACTCAATTCGATTGACCTCAAATTTGTACCACATACATAAATATATTGTGCTCGATTTTAAAGCATTCTTTAACCATTCACCTAATTTTTAAAAATTTGAAATCCTTTCGATTTTTAAGATTTTTAAATTTTTATCGTGTAATTATTGAAAGTATCAAAATTCGAAAGAATACAAAATTTTTAAAAATTAGGTGAATGGCGAAAAAGTACTCCCAAATCGAGCATGTTATATATTAAAAATGTTTATTTTTGTACTTTCATACGTTTGGAAATTTAAAATTTAAAAGATTTTTTTAATAAAATTATTGCGCAATTTTTAAATAAATTAAATTGCGCAATTTAATTTATTTAAAAATTCGATTAATCTATAATCGCGATTAACGGCGATATTTTCAATCGTAATCGCGATTATGAAATACATATCTCGATTATTTGCAAACTCTAGTATCAATACATTCGGCAAGGCCGAATTTAACATTTTTACTTGTTTCCCCTCATTCCCATATTTAAGTTAGAGGACAATCGGTGGGTGCCCTGTGAAAGACCTCCCTTGTAAATGTAATTTGTAATAATTAATTGTAATCCTAACGTGTGGCAACTAATTCCATAAAAATCATCTAACATTGAAAAAGACCAAACATGAACAATAGACCACCCAAATTTGCAAAAGTATTTTTTTATTCGCTCCACCGGCAGTTTCTGATAGATTTGCCATAAAAAATAATATCTGTGCAAGAACTGGATCTCTCGGTTGCATACAGGCCAGTCGATTTTAACTTTTGACCCTAAAAGTGACCTAAAAACACTACAAAGCTTTTAAGTGCCATAACTTTTAAAATATGCGTTTTTCAAAAAAAAATGCTATATAAGTTTTATTTTGCACAATAAGAAAGCAAACATTTCCTTCATACATATTTTTAGCCTAACAAGGGAAGTCTTCCTAGTGTCACCCGCGGATCTTTATTTAATTGGTTTTATTTTGTAGATCAGAAAAAATAAAGGGACACGTATTTTTTTTTAGCGGCCCAAATTCATATTTATGGGATAAAAAGGAGGGGGGAAGACAAGGCCATTTTTCAGTTTTTTTCGTTTATCTCCTATATTATGCAAAGAAACCTAGTCATATTACATACCAAATGAAAGGTCTTTGGAAAACCTATCTACGTGTCCAAACATGCACAACTTTTCGTCATATTGAGTAAAATACCAAAATGTTAGGACATTTTTGTTAATAAGTCGAAAAATATTAACTTCTTTGGCCCGCTGTTAGCACCACGAGATAGATATTTTTAATACCTTTAATCTGATACCACACATGCCTATACTAATTTTGTTTAAATAGGCGTAAATCGTAAAAAACTGAAAAAGGTCAATATCCCCCCACACAAATCGACCCCCCCTAAAAATGAGTTTGGGCCGCTAAAAAAAAATACGTGTCGAATTAATTTTCGTTCTTAACAATATATCCAAATTTCATGAAGATCGGAGGGTGACACCTGGGAGACTTCCCTTGTAAGTCTAAGACATCGTGGTGTTTTTTGTGGTTAAAATAAAAATTTATGTGAAGACTTCATTTAAAACGACCCTCGTTAAAATTTGGACGGAAATTAAAATAGTCGGTGTCCATTATTTTGTAGAGTAAGATATGTAGTTTTCACAAACCAATTACATTTGGAATTTATATGGGTAATTTCATTACAAAAAGAGCCCAAAGATGACTTTGAAGTTTCGATTTTCCAAATTCTGTATACAAATTTGTAAAATTACTTTATTTTATTTTTTTACAAACGGCTTCCATGATTTTGAAGAGTTAAAAATGGAGATTTCAAACGAGTGTTGAAAAGTGCAGGTATTTTTAGGATTAATTTAAAACATGTTAGCAAAATACTATATGAAAAATACTTGTCATCTAATTACACAGTGCAACACCTAAAATCGGAATGGAATGAAACCAAAAGCAAATGAAAGTTGACATATTCCATAACAAACCCCTCAAGGCATTTTTCTAGTTCAGAGCTAGATTTTGTTTTACACGCATTTGAAGTTAGTGCACTTTTGTTATAATTATAATAATAAATGCTTGAAAACTGTATCAGTGGCGAATGATTAATATTGTAATTGCCTTTAAATAACAATCATACGCAACGGTGTCCAGTGATTTATATTAATAATTGCCTTTAAATAACAATCATACGCAACGGTGTACAGTTGTTTATTTTAATGATTTGGTTATTCAGTAAATAGGTACTGGACCGATTGCAGCAAAATTCATACCAGTCATAGCTGAAGTAATTTTGAGCTTAAGTTTAGAAACTGGACCCTACATGTCCAATAAGGGCACCACCAGGGGCCTTTAAAGTACGACATGTTTAGTTCACAAAAACTTTAAATGCTTTAAAATCACCAACTTTAAATGCGTGTAAAATAAAATCTAGCTCTGACCTAAAAAAAAGCCTTGAGGGTTTTGTTATGGAAAACGTCAGCTTTCATTTGCTTTTGGTTTCATCCCATTCCGATTCCGAAAGTTCGATTTTGTATCACTGTGTTACATTTGAACTTGAAGAATAAAAAAATGTTTTTACTAGGGATGAGATTTCCATGCAAATGTATGTTTTTTGTCGATAGTCTAAAAACGATATCGACCAATTATCTTTCCGAATCAAGAAATTTGCGTTAAAATGGCATCGATTTGTTTTTGCATATTTTTGCATATTGTGGTGAAAATGCATATTTTTGCATTTTTTGGTTTAAAATGCATATTTTGTGCATATTTCCAACTTTTAAGTGCATATTTTTGCATAAATTATCAAAAACACAAATTGAAATATTTTTCTTACAAAAACTGTTATAAATTTTAAAAAATAATTTTCAAAGTAAGAAAAATTATGTTTTCTTTTTAATTTTTTTTTATAGATTGCCTTAATTTCTAACAAACATCTTTCTTATTTAAAGTTTCAAATGTTACTATTTAAACCCGGCATTATTATTTTTTGATTTTTAAGAAGTTTTTCCTATGAAAACAAGATTTTTATTGCACACTTTTTACTTTTTAGTGCATATTTTTAGGTTTTTTAGTGCATATTTTGAATTTTTTAGCGCATATTTTCGATTTTTTAGTGCATGAAAATCTCATCCCTAGTTATTACAGTAGAAAATTTCAATGAATTTCAGAATCGGATTGTATTCCTTAATCAAGTGGTCTGCCGCACGTTAGATGCCTGGGGAAGTTTTAATAACTTGGCTGATTTTCAACCGATTTTAGTTCCTTATTAGAGATTAATTTTACTCCAAATCAAAATTCTGTAAGCACATGAATTCATATTTAACTTAAAATACCCTAAAAATTTAGAAAACAGAAAAAACTCATATTTTTCTTTGTAATCCGTTTTTTTAAATTCAAGGCCGATGCGGCACGCCTTACCAATGTCCGACTAACTAAAATTTTTATGAGCCATATTTTTACCCACCAATGAATATGTCTAGGGTAAGTTAGGGTCAATATCCACCAAATTAATTTTTTTTGGAGCACCATATAAAATAAACCAAAGTTAAAAAAATAAACCAAAATTAAAAAAAAATTGAACGAAATGTGTTCACATCTCGAATTATGGCTTAAAAGTTGTGCAATTTAGAGTAGAATTTTTGGATTTAAAAAAAAACCAAAGGTTTCGGACTTTTTTCAAAAATTCGATTTTAATTTTTAAACGTTGAAAAATAAGTGATAATTACTTCGAATAATTTTAAATATTTTTTTTTTCTAAAACTACATTGCAATACCAACAAAACGTCGTCCAACTTATTGTAAAGTATCTATATTTTTTACTGATCAAAATTAATTGAAAATTTCCATTTTTTATTTTTTTTTGAAAAAAACGCCATTTTAAAAAATGGATTACTCAGCACCAACTTGGTATAAAAGTCTGAAAATTTGAGTGCAAGTTTCATTTTTTTGAAAAAACGGCATTTAAAAAAATAGATTACTCAGCACCAACTAGGTATAAAAGTCTGAAAATTTGAGTGTAAGTTGAATTTAATACGTACACTCAATATAATAACTCTGTAAAATACTCTGTAAAATGACTGTAATCTCAATTCAACAGATATTTGACAGAGTTTTCTGTCAAAATACAGATTTAAAGAAAATACTTTGTATTTTGTTGTGACAAAAAAACAAAGTTTCCTCTGTTATATTACTATTTACTTTGTAATCCTAATTTTACAGATAATTAACTAAGTTTTCTGCTAAAATACAGATCTAAGCAAAATACTTGGTATTTTTTTATAACCAAAAAAGTTTTCTGTTTTGAGTAGTTTTTGTTTTGGTTACCAATCATCAAAATTTTATCGGTATATTTTTTTTTTTGAGAAAAAGTTGAAAAAGTAGAAAAAAAAAGAGTTATCAACAATTTTTTTTTCAGAAATCTTATAAAAATTTTACAAAATAACATGCATTTAACTAAACTCTTTACAGAGTTTTTTCTGTAAATTTTTTTTTTGCATCAAATGTATTTTACAATATATATGTAAATATACATAGTTTCTTTGCTAAATGGTGGTTTATTTAACCAATATTTTACTAAAAACTCTGTAAATTAACAGTTTTTTTTTGTCCAAATCATTTAACAGAGTTTTAAAGTAAAATTACAGAGTTTTCTCTGTAAAAAAGCTTTCATATTTAACCAATATTTTACTATAAACTCTGTAAATTAACAGTTTTCTTCTGTCAAAATCATTTTACAGAGTTTTTTAGTAAAATTACCAAGCTGTTAGCTGGAAAAGTATGGTGTACTCTGTTAAATTAGCAGAATTTTTCTGTAATTTAACAGAGTTATTATTTTGAGTGTACTAAAAAATTAATCGAAGGGGGTCGGGTCTAAGAGTGAGTGAGTTGGCCTGGAATGCTCAAAAAATTTTCCAAAAGCTACACTCTTCAAAATCATGGAAACCGATTGTATCCATTAAAATTTTAACGAGGGTCGTTTAAAATAAAATAATTTTACAAATTTGTACACAGTATTTGGAAAATCGAAACTTCAAAGTCAGCTTTGGGCTCTTCTGTAATGAAATTTCCCATATAAATTTCAAATGTAATTGGTTTGTGAAAACTACATATCTTACTCTACAAATTAATGGACACCGACTATTTGAATCTCCGTCCAAATTTTAACGAGGGTCGTTTTAAATGAAGTCTTCACATAAATTTTTATTTTAACGACAAAAAACACCACGAAGTCTTAGGCTAAAAATATGTATGAAGGAAATGTTTGCTTTCTTATTGTGCAAAATAAAACTTATATAGCATTTTTTGGAAAAACGCATATTTAAAGAGTTATGGCACTTAAAAGCTTTGTAGTGTTGTTAGGTCACTTTAAAAAGTTCAAATCGACTGGCCTGTATGCAACCGAGAGATCCAGTTCTTGCACAGATATTATTTTTTATGGCCAATCTATCAGAAACTGTCGGTGGAGCGAACAAAAAAATACTTTTGCAAATCCCATACAGTTTTTGGGTGGTCTAATGAACAATTTTTCAAATTTACACATGTGTTTTTTAATATACAAATCACAACCACTTTTTGCTTCTTTAAAAAAGAACCAAAAGACAGTGAGACTTTTTGTAGTGTCTGCAGTATTTACCGAAATATTTGCAATTTTAAAATCTTGGTAATGGTAAATTTAAGTCAGTCCAAACCAAAAGTGATTTATTCCTAAAGTTTGCCACAAATTTATTTTTATAGTAAAAGGTTTGTTAATATTGTAAATGATTAAAACCGTACCGAGGGAAATAGGGTTTCCCTTAAAGAACTAAACCATCCTCTAAAAAACTCCATTTCACCTTTGTTAAGCAAATAAGGGACTGATCGATCCCGGGGGATTATAAAGTGCTATTGTTTTCGACCCACCCCGTTTTGTGGGCATAGATATAAAAACATTTTTTTTAAATAATAATAAAATTCGATCAGTTAAGCATTTCTAGATAAAGAAAGGTATCCCCTACAGTCCCCGACGAACACCCTCCTCAACAAAAAAAAAAAAAACGATTTGTCGAAATTATTTTTTTTAATTTTTGGAAAACCTCGACTTTCTTTATACTTCACATCCTGACAAATATGAAGTAAGAACATTTTCGCCTCTTGGTAATTCGGATAACTGCACCATTTCGCATCCTTCTCGTACTCCGAACTTCTTAACGTTTCAACAACAGCTTTCAAAAGCGTTCAGTATTTATTTATGGGAAGTCTTGTTGGGCAGATCTCAAAGATTTTTTCCGGCATTTCAATTGTAAACTTTGTTTCCTCGACGGCAACGTCGATGCCGCGGTGAAAATTGTAGAAAATATTACAGTGCTTGAAGTGAAGTCATTCATTCTATCACAGCTCATTTCGGCTAAACCAAACGAAAAATGTTGGTTTAACCAGAATTGCAGAAATGCAGTCAGATCCAGGAAGGAAGCGTTCAAAAATTGGCGTGACGACAAAAACATTAATACTGATCTGCTACGCAGAAGGGCGATATCCGAGTCTGCAAGAGTACTTAGAATTAGTGACGAAAAGCTTCTTCTACGAACAGCGACTTCGAGCTAAATTTCTTTCGGCTCCTCGGGTCCGTAAGAGCTTTTGGTCGTTCGTTAAAAGAGTCAAAGAAAATGCTAGTTCTTCTATCCTGACTCTTTTAAAAGACGATCAAGTGTTCATTCAACATATTGACAAAGCTAGACAGTTGGCTGGGCTCTTTGCAAGAAATTCTTTTTTGCGGGAAAGCAATCAACCATAGCCCAAAATCGAGCGGTATCCCTTACTATATATACCCAAGATATTTTTTCGAGCTCGAGCATTTTAAAGGGTTCTTTCGGATCTTAATTTAAATAAGTCACCGTGGACGGATGGTATACCAGCACTGGTGCTGAAGCAGTGCTTTTCGTCGTTAGCACGTCCACTGGCTAATCTTTTCATTTCGTCGTACCGTGCGGGAGTCTTTCACTCATGTTGGAAGGTTGCCAATGTGCAGCCAATCCCTAAAAAGGGTGCGGCTAATAACCCTGATAATTACCGCCCAATCACAATATGCTCAGCGCTTTCGAAGGCGATGGAGAGCATGGTAAATAGTAGAGATGGGCACATGAGCAGATTAGAGCGTGATTCACGTGATTCACGCGTGATCACGCGTGAGTGTGACTGATTTCAATTTTACTCACGTGATTGTGAGTGAGTGTGAGTGGAGAAAAAAATTGCGTGAGTGAGTGTGCGTGAGTACGATTTTTGCGTGAGTGAGTCTGCGTGAGTCGATTTTTTTGCGTGAGTTTGCGTGATTAATTTTCTCTTCATATTTCCTTTCGTACCAAAAAAAGCAACAAAAAAATTGTAAAATTTGACTTAATTTAAGATTTCGTCCGAAAAAAGCAAAAAAAAAAAATGTTAAATTTCGCTGAACTTTAAATTTTGCTGAAAATTTTGAAAGATTTTAGAAATTTTAGTTTTTTAAATTTTTTTGTATAAATAAGAGTTTCATGAGTGTGAGTCAACGTGAGTGTGAGTGAAGCTTGCGTGAGTGTGAGTTGTATTTAATTTACTCACGTGATTGTGAGTGAGTGTGAGTAGAAAAAATATGCTCGTGAGTGAGTGTGCGTGATTCAAAAATTCCTGTCGTGAGCGTGAGTGAGTGTAAGTCAAAAGTCACTCACGTGCCCATCTCTAGTAAATAGCCATCTTGTTAGGTATCTGGAGGCAAACTTACTTTTAAATGATCGACGGTATGGTTTTCGGAGAACTCGTACCACTGGGAATCTGTTGGCGTTCCTTTCGTAACGTTGGAGACCGATCCACCATTTTGGTGAGAGTAAGGTGGTTGCTCGGGATATTTCCAAGGCGTTTGATTGTGTATGGCACGGTGCGTTCATGTTCAAGCTTAATGCTTTTGGTGTAATGACTTTTCTCGATTAATTTCAGAGATCGTTCAAAGATGGTCTCTCATCAAATGAGTTTCAGCTTCAATCAGGGGTACCGCATGGTTCTGTTCTTTCTTCTACCTTTTTTTTCTTAATGACGTTATAAGTCAAACTTCAAATTAGAGATGGGCGCGTGAGTGAATTTTGACTCACACTCACTCACGCTTATTAAAAAAATAATAGAATTACTCACTTATCACTCACGCAATTTTTTTTTACTCACGCTCACTCACTAGTATGAGTAATAAAATACTTACTCACGCTCACGCGTGACTCACGCCAGATTCAATCACGCTCACGCGTGAGTCACTCAAAATCTACTCAAGCAATAAAATTTTCTTACCAAAAAAAACTCCAAAAAAAAAAATTTTTACAAAAAATTAAAAAATAATTGGGCAAATCAAAAAATCTAATCACGCAAACTCACGCAAAAAATAAATGACTTACTCACTTATCACTCACTCAAATTTTTTTTCAACTCACGCTCACTCACAATCACGTCATTGAAACGAAAATCACTCAGACTCACGCGTGATTCACGTGAATCACTCAAATCACGTGACCAGCGCCCATCTCTACTTCAAATCCTATCTACTCTTTTGCAGATGATACTAACATTTTACATTAATTTTTCTTTGATCGTAGGCCAAGCATTTTTGAGGTTGAAAGCAACGGCAGATTATGAAGACACACTTAATCAAGACCTGTTGACAATCTCTAAGTGAGGTCTTGCGAATGGGGTCAAGTTAAATGCACGCAAGACTCAATATTGTAAATAGACCCTTAGGAATGTGGAACCAACAGCGTCGTCTAGACATATTGGTGGTATCTTGATGTTCTGGGAATGAAAATTTGGTGTGATGTACGTTGGATATGGGCAGGGTCTTCAAAGTCTATTTTGGAGCTCTTGGACCGTGTGCAAAGGAGGGTGTTGATGCTTATCAATACCAACTCTATTGACTCATTGGAGCGTAAGAATGTGGGTTGTGTAACTTTGTTCTATCGATATTACCCGGGAAAGTGTCAGCAGAACATAAGTGAACTTATTAGCTCGAGTTTTGGTTTACAACACTCGGTTGTCTAGTAGATCAAATCCGTTTGTTGTCGATTGTCCAGTTGATCCCACAGTGCATTACAGAGAAAGTTTCGTCTATCAGTTGAACTAGCATGTGGAATAATCTCCCCTCACAGGTCTTCCCAGTTTCTTTCAATGTAGATAAACTCAGTCAAATATCCAGAAACACATCATAACCTATTTTCCTGATATCAAAGCATTGCATTAGAAGGGGCATCACCTAAGAGTTGCTTCAACGAACAAAAAAAAACTTCGAGATTTTGGCACATCCAAATAGCGCTATTGAGGCACAGAAAAGCAAGGGCTAAAAATTATTTTTTTTTGCTCTATCTACTTAACAGTGCTCTTAACAGTGACATCGCTTGGATGCACCCTTTGACTTGTGATTCCTTTTCAAAAGCTGCTTCCAGTTTGGCAAAATGTCTGCTGGGTTATTATAATTTGTAACATTTGATTGTAATCCTAGCATGTGGCAAATAATTCAACAAATACATTTAACATTGACAAAAACAAAACATGAACACTTTTACATATTAAAAAATGTGTTTTTTAATTTAGAATTTTTTGTCTTTAAAATCGTGGTTTCAATTTCTTAAGTTTAACAACATCAGTAGGTTTTGCAGTTTTTAAAACCATCCAACCACATTTTGGGGCTATGCTCACTATGTCATTCCCTGTGTAACGCATTGTAGTATCGGTCTAGGGCCCCACAAAGTATTTATATTATTGATAAGTGATCCATTCTAAGACATTCTAGCGATATCTGTGTGTCCGTACGTGGAAGACACGATTGAATCCACAACTAAACAGCTAGACTCCTGAAGTTTGGTATAAATGTGTCTTCTGGTCATATAATGGTTAATTTCGGAGATGGGTAATATCGGAGAGGGAAAATATTCCCCCTTGAAGAACTAAACCAAATTTTATAAAACGCCAATATTTTACATGATTTTTTTAATATGTTTTTTTAAAGCAAATGAAACATTTTTATGCGTGAATAATCGCAAAGTCCTGAATTTTGGACCAAGGGGACTTGAAAATTCCATTTTGTCGGTCACCCCCTTTTGAAGGCGTGGCTTAAAAAACATATCTAAAATAGTGATAACATAAATAACCAATAAATTATTAAGCTCGAGGTCCTTTTTGTATAAAAATATTCATTATTTTTTTCCTCCAATATTTTTTTATTCCTAGAATAACATCATCAGGGACAGTCTATTAAATAGTAAAAGTACTTAAACCTCTCGGTATTCTGGATCATAGCACTATTTCTGCATCGTTTTCGTACTCGGCACTTCAAAACGTTTCTCGGTCGGCTGCTAAACGCTCAGTTCATATTTACGAAAAGGCTCGTTGGGTAGAATTCAACGAATTTTTTTGGCAGTTCAACTGGAAACTTGGTTTTCTTGACGGTAACGTCGACAACGCCGGAGAAAAGGCAGGTAATGTGATTGGGCTTTGAATGAAGAAATTTATTTCATTAAAGCTGGTTTCGGTTAAGCCAAATGATAAATGTTAGTTTAATCAGGCTGGCAGGACTGCAGTCAAATCCAGAGAGGAAACATGCAGAAATTGGCGGGATGACGAAACCGACAATTCTGATATGCTGCGCAAGCAGGCAAGAACCAATTATGCCCAGGTACTGCGACGCGAGAAGCTTCTAAACGAACAGCGTCTTCGTGCTAAAGTTCTTTCTGTCCCTCATGGTAGTCATTCGTTAAAAGAATACGGGACAATGCAAATTCTTCTATCCCGACTCTCATCACAGTGAACACTTGGTCATCCTAAGTGTTCACTGTCTCGGTTGATCAGGCTAACCTTTTTGCTGAATTATTTGCAAGAAATTCTTTCTTGCCGGCGGGCGATCAACCACTGCCAGAACTTGAAGGGGTACCCAGTACTATTCCCAAGATATTCTTTCGAGCTCGTGCAGTTAAAAGGGTTCTTGAGGATCTCAACGTAAATAAGTGACCGGTACTCAACCAGCACTGGTGCTAAAGCAGTGCTTTTCGGAGTTAGCCAGTCCGTTGGTAAAGGGTATCTATCCTTTTTGTTGGAAGCTATCCAACGTTCAACCAATCCCTAAAAATAGTGCGTTTTCTAACACTGAGAACTATCGCCCGATATCAATTTGTTCTACGCTCACGAAGGTGATGGAGAGCATTGTAAATCATCATATTGTTAACTATCTGGAGTCATTCTCACTTTTCAGTGACCGACAGTATGGCTTATGTAAACGTCGTTCTACAGGAGATCTGATGGTGTTTCTTTCGGAACGTTGGAGTCGTTCCATTTACCAATTTGGTGAAAGCAAGGTGGTTGCTTTGAATTTTTCCAAGGCATTTGATCGAGTTTGACACAAAGCACTTGTATCTAAATTTATTGCTTTTGGTGTAAGCAATGATTTCTCTCGATTTATATCAACTCAACTCAGGGGTATCGCAAGGTTCTGTCGTTTCTCCTACTCTTTTTCTTATCTTTATTAATGACCTTCTTCGTAAAACTTAAAACCCTATTTACTCTCTTACAGACGACAGCAACATTTGTCATTAATTTCCTTTGATCATAGGCCCAGACTTGTAGAGGTTAGACTTGTGCGGCAGAATATGAAAGACACTCTCAATCAGGACGTTTTGACAATCTTTGAGTGGAGTCTGGCGCATAAGGTCGATTTTAATGCACTCAAGATCCAATGTTGTAAATTAACCAATAGACTATGTATCTATGAGTGATATTGTTATTGAGTAATCGGATACTCTTGATGTTCTGGGCACGAAACTACAGTGTGATGTCCGTTGGAATAAACATGTTTTACAAGTTTTGAAAGAAGCATTAAAGTGTCTTGGTTTCTTAAAACGGTGTAAGAATTACTTCACTTCCCCCGATCTCCTTAATATTTATACAACCTATAACCCGCCCATATATGGGCAGGGGCTTCAGAGTCTATTCTGAAGTTTCTGGACCGTGTCCAAAGGAGGGCGTCGAAGCTAATCAATGACAGTGGGGTATCCAACTCTATTGACTCTTTGCAGCATCATCGGAATGTGGGTTGTGTAACACTGTTCTATCGATTTTACCATGGTAAGTGTTCTGCTGAGATAAGCAAGCGAACTGATCCCTCGAGCCCAGGTTTTTATTCGGAGTACTCTCTTGTCTACACCTTTTCCAATTGAAATTCAGAAAAGATCAATTGTAATTCAGAAATCACAATTGAAATTCAGAAATCCCAATTGAAATTCAGAATAGCCCAATTGAAATTCAGAAATCATAATTGAAATTCAGAAAAGCCCAATTGAAATTCAGAAATCACAATTGAAATTCAGAAAAGCCCAATTGAAATTCAGAAATCACAATTGAAATTCAGAAAAGCACAATTGAAATTCAGAAAAGATCAATTGAAATTCAGAAAAGCCCAATTGAAATTCAGAAAAGCACAATTGAAATTCAGAAAAGCACAATTGAAATTCAGAAAAGCACAATTGAAATTCAGAAAACCCCAATTGAAATTCAGAAAAGCACAATTGAAATTCAGAAAAGCACAATTGAAATTCAGAAATCGTAATTGAAATTCAGAAAAGCCCAATTGAAATTCAGAAAAGCACAATTGAAATTCAGAAAAGCACAATTGAAATTCAGAAAAGCATAATTGAAATTCAGAAATCGTAATTGAAATTCAGAAATCGTAATTGAAATTCAGAAAAGCCCAATTGAAATTCAGAAAATCACAATTGAAATTCAGAAAATCACAATTGAAATTCAGAAAAGCCCAATTGAAATTCAGAAAAGCACAATTGAAATTCAGAAAAGCACAATTGAAATTCAGAAAATCACAATTGAAATTCAGAAAATCACAATTGAAATTCAGAAAAGCCCAATTGAAATTCAGAAAAACACAATTGAAATTCAGAAAAGCACAATTGAAATTCAGAAAATCACAATTGAAATTCAGAATAGCCCAATTGAAATTCAGAAAATCACAATTGAAATTCAGAAAAGCCCAATTGAAATTCAGAAAATCACAATTGAAATTCAGAAAAGCCCAATTGAAATTCAGAAATCGTAATTGAAATTCAGAAAAGCCCAATTGAAATTCAGAAAAGCACAATTGAAATTCAGAAAAGCACAATTGAAATTCAGAAAAGCCCAATTGAAATTCAGAAAAGACCAATTGAAATTCAGAAATCGTAATTGAAATTCAGAAAAGCCCAATTGAAATTCAGAAAATCACAATTGAAATTCAGAAAATCACAATTGAAATTCAGAAAAGCCCAATTGAAATTCAGAAAAGCACAATTGAAATTCAGAAAAGCACAATTGAAATTCAGAAAATCACAATTGAAATTCAGAAAATCACAAGTGAAATTCAGAAAAGCCCAATTGAAATTCAGAAATCGTAATTGAAATTCAGAAAAGCACAATTGAAATTCAGAAAATCACAATTGAAATTCAGAATAGCCCAATTGAAATTC
Organism: Pegoplata infirma; assembly: GCA_963921195.1. Lineage (NCBI taxonomy): Eukaryota > Metazoa > Arthropoda > Insecta > Diptera > Anthomyiidae > Pegoplata > Pegoplata infirma. The sequence continues at coordinate 94,817,151 of OY992538.1, read as the reverse complement.
AGAAAATCACAATTGAAATTCAGAAAAGCCCAATTGAAATTCAGAAAATCACAATTGAAATTCAGAAAAGCCCAATTGAAATTCAGAAATCGTAATTGAAATTCAGAAAAGCCCAATTGAAATTCAGAAAAGCACAATTGAAATTCAGAAAAGCACAATTGAAATTCAGAAAAGCCCAATTGAAATTCAGAAAATCACAATTGAAATTCAGAAAATCACAATTGAAATTCAGAAATCACAATTGAAATTCAGAAAATGTAAACAAACCAAATGTAAACAACCCAAATATTAGTCACCACTACATAGACAGATTAAACAAATGATGTACAATTACTATGTATATGAGAGTATCGAACTTTATTCTCTACGTATTGCAGAGATCAGACAGAAAATACACTAATAAAATGTTGTTGGTAAAATCAAGTGAAACTGACTTTATTTTTTTTTTAATCTACATCATTTTTTATTAGTATTGCGAACAAAAATATTTACTCTACCGCGTAACATAAATATTGCTGTATACATTATGCTGGGTCGTATTCCAACAAAGTGCTCAGATCAACTATTAATAGTGAAAAAAAGTTGGTACAAGTAAATACAAGCAATTTAAAACCAAAATGAACAAAATCGGTCCATGGCTTCCGTTCTCGCATCGCGGGTCAAAATTGCGGTTTTTGAAAAAATGGACATAATTTAAAAAAAAAAATAAATATTTAAAAAAAATAAAATGTATTTATTCGGCCTTTATATATGTATACATATATAAAGGCCGAATAAATACATTTTATTTTTATGTACCTTTTAGTACTAAAAATAAAAAAAAAACATTTAAAAAAAAATTATTAAAAAAAAAATATTTTTTTTGTATCCCATTAATTCAAAGATATTTAGAAAAATTTTGTTCGTTTTTTCCGGATATCGATAACCCACCCAAACGTGAGGGCAAAAAAAACTCACTTTTTTAACATGGAGCTCAAACTACTTTTTCACTATTTTAAAAATTTAGTGAAACAAAATTTGTAAATATATTAGTTTATCCACTTGATATCATTGAATACATCTCAGGGATTGTAGAAAAAAAAATTCTTAGTTAAATTCCTCAGTCCAGTTGGTGTGTGGAGTGATTTGAATTTAGCGGATTTCCAGAACATGTGTTTTTATCGACATTTTTGACTAATTTGTAGTTGTTAGAAACATTTTACTTAAATTAACCAACTTTTTTTGTTCAAATGGTTGTTTTGGACCATAGTAACTCTGCTTTGAAATAATAGGCTTTTTGGACAACGTTAACCCTTGCCGGCACGGGGTTTAAAAAATTCCTCCAATGAAATTTTTGAAAATTCCTCACTTTAAAATCGTGTATGTGTTTAAATAATCAACAATTACAAGTTTATACAAAGTTTTCATGAAGGACATCTTTAACCCTTGTTGAACGAACGCCCAAATAATTTCAAGCGTTAACCCTTGCCGGCACGGGGTTAAAAAATTCCTCCAATGAAATTTTTGAAAATTTCTCACTTTAAAATCGTGTATGTGTTTAAATAATGAAGTATTACAAATTTATACAAAGTTTTCTTGAAGGGCATCTTTAACCCTTGTTGAACGAACGCCCAAAAAATTTCAAACAGCTTTTTTTTGCCCATAGTCAAATGGACTTTTTTGACATTTTAAATAATATGTTTTTACTTTAAGCTTTACACAGTAAAAACGACGAAGACGTAATGAAATTTCGGATGCCATTTTTTCTTTTATTTTATTTAGTTTTAAGCATTTTCCGCTTAAGTGCGCTTACTTTAAAACGTTAATTTAAATGCGATCGTTTAAATGCATTCCCCGCTTAAACGATTCGTCGTTGTTCCTGGGTTAAGCTAAGAGTGAAAAACTTATTTAGAATGTTAAAAAGTCCATTCTGACTATGATTATAAAATGAAAGATATGTACATCTGCGAGTGAATCGTTTGAGCGGGGAATGCATTTAAACGATCGCATTAAAATTAACGTTTTAAAGTAAGCGCACTTAAGCGGAAAATGTTTAAAACTAAATAAAATAAAAAAATGGCATCCGAAACTACAATACGTCTTCGTCGTTTTTACTGTGTAAAGCTAAAAGTGAAAAACATATTATTTAATATGTCAAAAAAGTCCATTTGACTATGAGCAAAAAAAGCCTATTATTTCAAAGCAGAGTTACTATGGTCCAAAACAACCATTTGAACAAAAAAAGTTGGTTAATTTAAGTAAAATGTTTCTAACAACTACAAATTAGTCAAAAATGCCGATAAAAACACATATTCTGGAAATCCGCTAAATTCAAATCGCTCCACACACCAACTGGACGAAGGAATTTAACTAAGAATTTTTTTCTACAATCCCTGAGATGTATTCAATGATATCAAGTGGATAAACTAATATATTTAAAAATTTTGTTTCACTAAATTTTTAAAGTAGTGAAGAAGTAGTTTTGAGCTCCATGTTAAAAATGTGGGTTATCGATATCCGAAAAAAACAAACAAAATTTTTCTAAACATCTTTGAATTAATTCGATACAAAAAAAATTTTTTTTTTTTTAATAATTTTTTTTTAAATATTTAATTTTTTTTTTAAATTATGTCCATTTTTTAAAAAAACCGCAATTTTGACCCGCGATGCGAGAACGAAAGCCGTGGACCGATTTTGTTCATTTTGGTTTTAAATTGCTTGTATTTACTTGTACCAACTTTTTTTCACTATTAATAGTTGATCTGAGCACTTTGTTGGAATACGACCAAGCCTAATGTATATAGCAATATTTATGTTACGTGGTAGAGTAAATATTTTTGTTCGCAATACTAATAAAAAATTATGTAGATAAAAAAAAAATAAAGTCAGTTTCACTTGATTTTACCAACAACATTTTATACGTGTATTTTCTGTCTGATCTCTGCAATACGTAGAGAATAAAGTTCGATACTCTCATATACATATTAATTGTACATCATTTGTTTAATCTGTCTATGTAGTGGTGACTAATATTTGGGTTGTTTACATTTGGTTTGTTTACATTTTCTGAATTTCAATTGTGATTTCTGAATTTCAATTGGGCTTTTCTGAATTTCAATTGTGATTTTCTGAATTTCAATTGGTCTTTTCTGAATTTCAATTGGGCTTTTCTGAATTTCAATTGTGCTTTTCTGAATTTCAATTGTGCTTTTCTGAATTTCAATTGGGCTTTTCTGAATTTCAATTACGATTTCTGAATTTCAATTGGGCTTTTCTGAATTTCAATTGTGATTTTCTGAATTTCAATTGGGCTTTTCTGAATTTCAATTGTGATTTTCTGAATTTCAATTGGGCTATTCTGAATTTCAATTGTGATTTTCTGAATTTCAATTGTGCTTTTCTGAATTTCAATTACGATTTCTGAATTTCAATTGGGCTTTTCTGAATTTCAATTGTGATTTTCTGAATTTCAATTGTGATTTTCTGAATTTCAATTGTGCTTTTCTGAATTTCAATTGTGCTTTTCTGAATTTCAATTGGGCTTTTCTGAATTTCAATTGTGATTTTCTGAATTTCAATTGTGCTTTTCTGAATTTCAATTGGGCTTTTCTGAATTTCAATTACGATTTCTGAATTTCAATTGGTCTTTTCTGAATTTCAATTGGGCTTTTCTGAATTTCAATTGTGCTTTTCTGAATTTCAATTGTGCTTTTCTGAATTTCAATTGGGCTTTTCTGAATTTCAATTACGATTTCTGAATTTCAATTGGGCTTTTCTGAATTTCAATTGATCTTTTCTGAATTTCAATTGGGCTTTTCTGAATTTCAATTGTGATTTTCTGAATTTCAATTGGGCTATTCTGAATTTCAATTGTGATTTTCTGAATTTCAATTGTGTTTTTCTGAATTTCAATTGTGATTTTCTGAATTTCAATTGTGATTTTCTGAATTTCAATTGTGCTTTTCTGAATTTCAATTGTGCTTTTCTGAATTTCAATTAGGCTTTTCTGAATTTCAATTGTGATTTTCTGAATTTCAATTGTGATTTTCTGAATTTCAATTGGGCTTTTCTGAATTTCAATTACGATTTCTGAATTTCAATTACGATTTCTGAATTTCAATTATGCTTTTCTGAATTTCAATTAGGCATTTCTGAATTTCAATTGTGATTTTCTGAATTTCAATTGGGCTTTTCTGAATTTCAATTACGATTTCTGAATTTCAATTGTGCTTTTCTGAATTTCAATTGTGCTTTTCTGAATTTCAATTGGGGTTTTCTGAATTTCAATTGTGCTTTTCTGAATTTCAATTGGGCTTTTCTGAATTTCAATTGTGCTTTTCTGAATTTCAATTGGGCTTTTCTGAATTTCAATTGATCTTTTCTGAATTTCAATTGTGCTTTTCTGAATTTCAATTGTGATTTCTGAATTTCAATTGGGCTTTTCTGAATTTCAATTGTGATTTCTGAATTTCAATTGGGCTTTTCTGAATTTCAATTGTGATTTCTGAATTTCAATTGGGCTTTTCTGAATTTCAATTACGATTTCTGAATTTCAATTGTGCTTTTCTGAATTTCAATTGAGATTTCTGAATTACAATTGATCTTTTCTGAATTTCAATTGGAAAAGGTGTAGTAGAGCTCATCTATTTGTTGTCGATTGCCCAGAGTACCGCACAATGCATTACAGAGAAAATTCCTTTATAAGTCGAACAATCCGTATGTGGAATATACTTCCTGCAGAGGTCTTTCCTTTTAACTTAGAAGAATTTAGAAAAATTCAAATCAAATATCAACAAACACTACTCCCTCTTTCTTTCTTCCCATAACCTATTTTCCTAATTACCAACACAATGCACTAGGGGACATCCCCTGAGTTCTGGTTAATTAAAAAAAAAAAGATATATCGCGAGGAGGAAGGGTTTCTCCCAACGACCCGTCCCCGCAAAAAAGTCCATGCCATTTTTTTTTTTATACGCATTTTGTTTTTGTTTGTAAATTAGGTATAATTATTAGTGTCCGACCGAACAGTTCGGCCAAAAAATGGTATTGGCCAAAAATTATTATTTGCAAGCATTTTTAAGAGCATTTTCAGATGGCCGTTTGTTTGTTTAGGCAATAGAAGACTATTCTGAGTTTCAAATTTAATGGCGAGGACGAAGTTAAGCACCAATTTAGATGTTCGGTAACCGAACGTTCGGCCAAATTGAAAAAAGTTCGGTTACCGAACTTCGAAATTGTGGCTTAACTTCGTACTCGTTCTTAAATTTTACAATCAGAATCGTCTTCCATCGCCTCAACAATTCTACCCCATATAAAAAAAGTTGTTAAAAGTACTCTCAAATACCAAATTTTTGATTAAATGACGTTTTTTGGCCGAACTGTTCGGTCGGACACTAATAATTATATTTACAAATATGTTGTGTTTTTCCTTCAATGTTAGATGTTTTGCTGTCGAATTAGTTACCCCGTGTTGGTATTACAATAAAATATTGCTATTTGAAAACATTAACCCATTATGTTACTACTTCACAGGAATAACTAAAATAAGAAATACCTTCTTTTTGAAGAATTTTACATTAAAATCATATACAAAATTTTACATTGTGTTTGCCGAAAAAAAAAATTTTACTCCCGATTAATTTTGGTACCTCATACATAATTACATATATGTATAAATTGTGTCAACAAAATTAGAATTGAAAAATATTTTTGACTTTTTTAATTAACTTTGAAATGATGGGGACAGATTTGTGTCTTAAATTAAAACTTCAATTATATACTACGCCCTCTAGCGATAAGTCCTAGAATTTAAATACCAAAATAGTCTAAGAAGCCAAAAATATTTGTTCACAAATGGGTTAATTATGCATTCTTTGATATATAAATGCAATTGAGTCGACTGGCGATAACGATGAAATTAAATGCATTACCAAATTGAAGGTATAAGAAACTTTATGAAATCTATAAGGAATTACTTCAGCAGGGCTTTTACACCATTTCCAATTGTATTCTAAAATTGTCCAAATGTATTCTAAAATTGTCCAATTGTATTCTAAAATTGTCCAAATTTATTTTAAAATTGTCTATGTGTTTGTTTTTTTTTAATTTCCAAATGTATTTTAAAGTTGTCCAAATATGTTTTAAAATTGTCCAAATGAATTTTAAAATTGTCCAAATGTATTTTAAAACTGTCCAAATGCATTTTAAAATCGTCCAAATATATTTTAAAATTCTCCAAATGCTAATTAATTTTTATTAAAAAATAAAAATTGTTTTATTAGACCTTTAAAATATTATATTTTGAGGATGTTTATTCTGGCTCGAGGTCATTATTTTCTTTACTAATTAAAACCATGATATTCTCATAGCATAATTTTCAAGAAAATTATTTTTATACCCTCCAACCACAGTACGGGGGTATACTCACTTTGTCATTCCGTGTGTAACACATCGAAATATCGGTCGGGGACCCCACAAAGTATATGGGGCATTCCATGTCAAATCAGGCACTTTGAAAAAATTTTTTTAGATTTTCATAATTTGTTTACAGTTTTTAGTACCCCTCAAAAACTCCTTCGTGGTAAATTTTCAGATTTTTTTGATGGCCCGTTCAAAAGATATCGAATTTTTAAAAATTGGTAGTTTGTTCCTTTACTCAAACTTCTTTTACTCATAACTTCTTCAATAATGGTCCGAATTTCAATTTTTTTTTTTTTCAAAAATTTTGTTTTTTTACCTACTTTTAAAAAAAATCCCAAAAAATTCTTAAAAGCGCTCTAGTATGCGATTTTTAAGTTTTAAAATTTAAATCTCATTTTTGAAAATGTTTGTACTCTTCGATTTTTTTGAAATTTTTTTTTTGTGTAAAACATCTATCGATTCTACAAATTTTTTGCCCAGGAGGATCGTGGGATAACGATTATTACTATTTTTTAAAATTTTTTGAAAAAATTTTATTGTAATTTCCAATCTTAAAATCATTTCTACTGCTCCAATGGTGCGTCATAGAGGGATCCTTTATAAGACCAACCCCCTTCGTGGTAAATTTTCAGATTTTTTTGATGGCCCGTTCAAAAGATATCGAATTTTTAAAAATTGGTAGTTTGTTTCTTTACTCAAACTTCTTTTACTCATAACTTCTTCAATAATGGTCCGAATTTCAAATTTTTTTTTTTCAAAAATTTTGTTTTTTTCCTACTTAAAAAAAAAATCCCAAAACATTTTTAAAAGCGCTCTAGTATGCGATTTTTAAGTTTTAAAATTTAAATCTCATTTTTGAAAATGTTTGTACTCTTCGATTTTTTTGAAATTTTCTTTTTGTGTAAAACATCTATCGATTCTAAAAATTTTTTGCCCAGGAGGATCGTGGGATAACGATTATTACTATTTTTTAAAATTTTATTGTAAATTTCCAATCTTAAAATCATTTCTACTGCTCCAATGGTGCGTCATAGAGGGATCCTTTATAAGACCGACCCCCATTAATTTTTACGTCTTAACAATTCTTTGGAACAAACTAATACCCTATCTCCAATTTCTAAGGGGCTCCCACACAAAACGACATTTTTTAAAATTTGCTCCAACCGCTCTAACTGCCCTAATAGTGCCCTTAGAGCAACAAAATGTATGACCGACCCACAATATTTTTTTAGTCCAAACATTTTCTCTGAACACACCTACCCTCTATCTCTAATTGTTAACGCGGCCCCCATACAATTTTTTTATTTTTTGTAAATTTGTTTTATTTAATCAGCTTCTACAGATCCAATAGTGCGTCCGAGAGGGGTCATTAGTGAGACCGACCCCCATTTGTTTTTACCCTACAACATTTTTTTAAAACATACCTACGCCCTATCTCCACTCCCTAAGTAGGCTCCCATACAAATAACAGTTGGAGCAAATTTTATAAAAATGTAATTTTGTATGGGAGCCTACTTAGGGAGTGGAGATAGGGCGTAGGTATGTTTTGAAAAAATGTTGTAGGGTAAAAATAAATGGGGGTCTGTCTCACTAATGACCCCTCTCGGACGCACCATTGGACCGGTAGAAGCTGATTAAATAAAACAAATTTACAAAAAAAAATTGTATTACAAAAAATAAAAAAAATCGGTCATACATTTTGTTTCTCTAAGGGCACTATTAGGGCAGTTAGAGCGGTTGGAGCAAATTTTAAAAAATATTTTGTAAAATGTTGTATAATTAAAATCGTTTCTTCGCTTTTACCAAAAGAAATATAAAACTTGTGAAAAACACCATTTTAATTTTTTTTTATAATGTAAAGAAGAAAATAGTTACATGATTTTCAAATAATTTTTCAAACACAACTTAATATTTCTGAAATACTAATTAAATGATGTAATTTAAATATTTCATGGTATAGTATTTTTTAGGTTTTTGAGAACCGGTACCAGGATCAGAACCGGGAATACCGGTATTCCCGGGAATATATCTAGAGCCGGGAATACCGGTATTCCGGTATTGAGAAGACATTTTTTAAAATATCAAACATTTTGTTAAGTTCTAAAACCTTTTCGATAGGAATACAAACCCTTTCGATAGAATTACATTTTTAAAATTTTAATATGTTTCTAAAGTAAAAAGTCATATTAAATACTCAAAATATTTTGTAGGCAAAAACAAATGAAAAACACATTTAAAACCAGTGAATAAACAATTGAAAACCATCTCAGTAATTCAATTTGTTTTTTATTTAATATTCATTTGTTTTAAAAAACATCAATATTTATTTTTTACTGTTGATAAAATTTTCTAAAATAAATAACATTAAACATTAAAAAATTAAGTCTTTTTCATTCTTTTTTACCAACAAATTCGAAAAAAATAACCTACGAAAACATTAAAAATTAATGATAGTTCTGTTATTTTTACCAACAAATTCCAAAAAAAAAATAACCTACGGAATCATTAATTTTTAATGTTATTTTTTACAATTTTCTATTGAAATATTTTTTTAAAAATTTTTAAAAAAATTTTGGGGAATCGATCCCGCAATCAACTACATTCTGGCCAGACACTCTACCCATCGTGCCAAAGTCAGTTGATACAAACATGTTTTTATATTTCTATAAATATTTTTTTGATTTTTTTTCTACAAAAAAATAACCTACTTGTGTAGGTAAAAGCTAATATCTCATACCAACAATTTAAAAAAAAACAAGTAAGAAAGTTATAGTCGGTCAAGACCGACCATATAATACCCTACACCAGAGTTTCCCGGAAAATGGATCTCATGGACCGATTAGATCTATATGTTGTAAAATCTTTAATAAGTGTAAAAAACACTCACAAATCAAATTTGAGTGAAATAGGCTTCTATTTGTTGACAATAAACCGCTTTAACTGAATATCGGGCGAAATTTTCACAAGGGGCCTGAGTCCAAAACTGGTCCGATGATTATCAGGTTTGTATGGTGCTACAAGAAGAACTGGTCCGATTTCTTTGAAATTCGGAATGATGATTTGTGAAGACAAAACATGTTTACCTTCCAAATTTCAAAACGATACCTTCTATAATACGGTTATTAGAGTCATTTGAGCCAAAACTAAAGAGGACCTTTGTATGGAGGCTAGGTCTAAATATGGACCGATTTTTTCCAATTTCAATAGGCTTCGTCCTTGGGCCAAGAGAGACTTAAGTTTCAAATTTCAAGTCAATTGATCAAAAATTGCGACCTGTATCGTGTTTACACCGTTTACATGGACAGACAGACAGACAGACAGACAGACAGACAGACGGACGGACGGACGGACGGACGGACGGACGACAGACGGACGGACGGACGGACATCGCTAAATCGACTCAAAAAGTGATTCTGAGTCGATCGGTATACTTAAAGGTGGGTCTAGGACCAATATTTCGGGTAGTTACAAACATCAGCACAAACTCATTATACCCTGTACCACAGTGTGGTGTAGGGTATAAAAATACTTACACAAATCATTAAAAATTTAAAGAATAATCAGTAGTTTTTACTTACAGAACAAAAATAAATGACTTTAAAAATTTAATGTTAATGAAAGTCTTTTTTTTAGTGTGTTATTTTTAAAACATAGGACAGAAGTAGTCATTAATAAAAACTGAACATCAAACAAATGTTTTTTCTTTTAAAAACGACTAAACGTAAAATTTTTTAAATAAACTACAAACAGTTAATGACATAATTTTTTAAGTGAACAAAAAGTGAACACTAAAAAACCTTTACTTATAATTAAAATTCGACCGGAGGTTCCCTGAAAAAAAAAATTCACCCCCGCCCCCCCCCCAACCGAAGAACTGGAACCGCGCCTGTTTAACTTGTATGCAATTTTTCTTTCCTTTTTTCTTGTAAAAGTTATTAAAATTGAAAGTAAAATTCATATTCTGATCCCAGTAACTCCTCAATTTTGTTCTAAAAATATATTCGAAAGGCTTTATCGGAATAGGTCAAAAAATTCAGACATGAAATTTTGTCGAAAAACGTAATTTTTTTAAACTTTGATCGCTGGTTGCCAACTGAAGATGTCATTGACAAATTTTTTAATAAATTTTCCCACAATCATCTCTTCACTGGTTATCGGCATGTATTCCGACAACACCCAGCAGACGTTTTTCTGAACCTGAAACAGCTTTTGGAAAGGAATAACGAGTCAAAGAGCGCCTCCAAACCACCTGAATTTAGGCATGATTTCTGTGGGCGATTTCACAGTTTCGAGCATACTTTTGTAGCACAGATTCATGTATCTTTTCAGCGCTGATTCAGATTTGATTTAAGCCCAATAAATATTGTATTTTTCTCCTTAAATCATAATTTATCATTCCAAAAAGTGTTAAAGGTGTTAAACAGGAAAGTATGCGTGAAATTTTATCAAAAACGAATTTTTTAAGGGTTTAAGTTAAAGAAATGCAGAAGAAAAATTTAATTTTAAAAATTATAGACATTTCCGATACCGGTTTCAAACACTCCAGTTTTAGTGTTATTATCAGCAGGATTTTAAATGTCGGTTTGTTTTGTTAATGTAAATTGGTTTTTATATATCCCAGCAAAACTGCCGGCAATATAAGCGAAAAACATATCCATCGAACCAGCAAATCAGGGCAATTTGCGTACAAAACAGCATTTTTTGTGTTCTTTTCTGAGTGCAAAAATGCCTGCGAATTTTGTACTCTTGCCCAAAACATTAAATCATGATTATGTTTTGTGTTTTTACATTTTGGAGAATATAAAAGATTCGGCACCAAAGAACATAACACTCTCACTTGTTTTATGTACATTTTATAAACAAATGGAAAATTTTTATGCGAAAGCTTAGACTTGGTGAAAAAGTAGTTTTGGTAAAAAAAAATAATTTTTTTTTTCACGAAAAACAAAATTATGTTAAAAAAAATTTAATGAACCAAAAATTTTTGGTGAAAAAAAATTTTGATGAAAAAAAGTTTTTGATGAATTTTGATGATTTTGATGAAAAGAAAAATTTTTTGATGTAAAAAAAATTGATGAAAAAAAATATGAAAAAAAAATTTTCATGAATAAAAAAATTGATGAAAAAAAATTTGATGAAAAACAAAAAAAAATTGATGAAAATAAAATTTGATGAAAAAAAATTTATGAAAAAAAAAAATTTATGAAAAAAAAAAAATGATGAAAAAAAAAATTGATAAAAAAAAATTGATAAAAAAAAATGATGAAAAAAAAAAGTTTGAGAGTTAAAACACCTCAATTCATCCGAAAAAAGTAGCATTTTTGACCTTACCCATTTCGAATTTGATGAAACTTGGAATATAGTTGGGCCCTTACAAAAAAATCATAGTGCCAAACTTTTGGACTTCTGGTAGTTTTTCTTCCCGAGCCCATATGGCTCTTGAAAATTGGCAAAATCGTATACATTTGACAAAAGTGTTTTGAGATAAATAAAGATAACTCAAAAAGTGATAATAATACAGGTCTCAGTCAGGTTGCAAATAATAGGTAATGAGACAGCCTTTAAAATGGCATTCCCCAAGATTTTTTTTTGAAAAAGGTCAAAGGTCATTGGGTTTAACCTTAATTTTTGGAGAGCTATATCTCAAAAAACGATATTTTTAAAATTTTGGAAAATATATATCGAGGGCCTATATTCAAAACCCTCTATCTTCCATTTTCACGAAAATGAATTTTTGATTTTCAGTAAAACGGCCCTCATCTATGGTGTAAAATTCAGAACAAAAATATTTTTTTTTGCTATTTTATTTGCATTTTTGGTTTTCTCTATCTCTTACACAATTAATTTTTCTAAATGCAAAACCCTCTATCTTTTCAAATAATTAATTTATAAATATTTGTTTTGAATAATTTCATCATGCATTACATGTTTTCATATTAATTTTTGCATGCTGCACATGAATTTGTCAACAAAATTCCAGAACCACGATTTTGGTCCACTGATGCTAATTTTTTCTGAAAATTCTTGTTTGACTTTATTGAGAAATATGTCTCAAACTTTGGATGTCTTGTGTACATTATGAAACAAAAATTTTTATCTTAAAAATCCCGATGGTAATCAGCATCTATGGACCAAAATCGCGTTTTTATTTTTTTTACTATTTCTTACATAACATACTCAACAGTTTGTCAACTTTTGAGACGAATTCGGAAAAAAAAATAATTTTTGTCTTAAAAATCCGCACCTGTGGACCAAAACCGCGATTTCGAAATTATTTATAAGCCGTTATCATTAATAAATTACGTTAACAATTAACCAATGTCATAAATGAAATCATAATAATTCATTTTTTTTAAAATGCAAAACCCTCTATCTGATCATTTTCATTTCTGTACTTAATATTTTTGAGAAACAAAACCCTCTATCTATCCTCTAAAATCCCGAATAGTGCAAAATTTTAAAAACAAATTATATGTGAGATTCAGTAGATGATTCAAAAAAGTATTGTAGAATATCGAATTTTAATTACTCTAACAATCCGCGAAATAAACAGTTTTTTGGCTCTCCTGAAAAGTTGTGTTTTTTTAGATAGAGGGTTTTGAATATAGGCCCTCGATATGTTATTAAGGGTCACCTATACTACTTTAGTTTAAATTTTCAGGATGGAGACTTCATTGTAACTTTTAATATTAATAGAAACATAGTGACAGGAAAGAAAAAGTGATGTATTTTCACTTAAAAAAATATATTTTTTTGTCTTGTATATTCTGGTACCAAATCTCACTTTTCTGAATGTTTTTGACGTACTGAGTCCATATATGACCTTTGAACTGGCCTATCGTTTTTAGTTTTCGAGATATCTGCACACAAATGTGTGAAAATTGCTAAAATGCTATTTCTGTGTTGTTTTGAACATTTAGGTGCATATATCTTGAAAAGTAATAGCGATAGGCCAGTTCAAAGGTCATATTTAAACTCAGCACGTCAAAAACATTCAGAAAAATCAATTTTGGTACCAGAATTTCAAAGACAAAAAAAAACATTTTTTTTCTAAGGAAAATTACACCGCTTTTTCTTTCCTGTCACAATGTTTCTATTAATATTAAAAGTTCCAATGAAGTCTCCATTCTGAAAATTTAAACTTAAGTAGTATAGGTGATTCTTAACAACATATATTTTTTCCAAAATTTTAAAAATATCGTTTTTTGAGATATAGCTCTCCAAAAATTAAGGTTAAAACCAATGACCTTTGACCTTTTTCAAAAAAAAAAACTTGGGGAAAGCCATTTTAAAGGCTGTCTTATTACCTATTATTTGAAACCTGCATGAGACCAGTATTATTATTACTTTTCGAGATATCTTTATTTCTGTCACACCACTTTTGTCAAATATATACGATTTTGCTAATTTTCAATACCGCATATCTCAAATACTGGAATGACCAGAAGCCTGAAAAATTGGCAAAATCTCATTTTTGTTAAAGTAAACCCCAGGACTTAATTTCATTAAATTTGGTGGGGGTGCGGTCAACTCGTCGGTTGAGTTGAGGTGTTTTAGCTCTTGATGAAAAAAAAAAAAAATAAAAAATTATGAAAAAAAAAATTAATGAAAAAAAAAGTTTGATGAAAAAAAAATAAAAATTTGAAAAAAAAAATTGATGAAAAAAAAATTTTTGTTGAAAAACAATTATGTTACTTTTTATTCACCAGCTGGTGAAAAACGGCTTTATTCACCACGAGGTGAATTATTATCCAAGTTACAAACCCAAGTTATTAAAATTTTGGGTTTTAAGAAAATGAAAATAGTAATTCTTGTTTTATTTTTCGTTAATTGTTAGCTTATATAGTCAAACTGAGGTGTCGTCCTGCAACTTTTTTGAAATTAGACACCATCCTAAAAACATTATCATGTTAAAAATTCTACATCGTTTCTGGGCCATGTCAACATTTTAAAAGAACACATTTTAACAATGCACATTTTTTTGTTCAGAAAAGAAAACACCATAAGGTTGCAAATTTATTTCTCTTAACTACAGCTATTCCACATTTAATCAATGAATAATTTCATGCGTTTAATGAAAAACTTCATAAAACATTTATAACAAGTTCTATGATTATTTTCATTATTTCCATGTAAGTTTTTTTTAAAAAGGAACATTAATGACACCAGTTTCATTAATCAAATGAAACCTGTTTTCAGTTAAAACGTGAGACATTTTTCATTAAGCCTATGTCAATTTTCATTACTTTCATGAAGCTCTTTTTTCAGTGTACTACTGGGCCGGTTGCTCAGCTTATTATATTTTAAATAAATTTAAAATAAATAATTTTACGTTTGCAGCCTGCCGCTGGATTATAATAACAAACATTATATTCCATAAATATATATTTGCAATTATTATTTTACACATTGCCTACTTGGACTTGACATTTTTGTAAGTTGATTGTCAATGGTGGTGTTGAAATATTATCATTAATATTATTTACGAATGTACAGCGGTCATTTATTGTTTAAGAAAATATATAATTAATTTATGTGCCGGGTTTTTTAAATATGAATACATCTTACCTTAGTAAGTCAAAATTTTCTAATATTTTGTAGTTATTTGAAAATCGGTTTATGCAGCTTTCTCGGTAAATGCAGTTTTTTGTGCTGAAATTAAATAATATATTTTTTTTTTGTGTATTAAAATTTTAATAATTTTAAATCTTATGTTAATAAGTTAATCATTAAATTAAATGTATATTTTTCTAAAAATTTATTTCAATATTTTTCATTAAGATTAACTAAAAATTATTAACCTTGTCTATTTGAGTGAAATTTTCAAATTATCTTGAGATTTTTTTTTTTTTTTTTTTAAATATCAAGGAAAAACTACACAAAAAACCTTTTTGTTAATTAATTTTCTCTTGTTTTTATTTGAATTGAAATTGAAAATTTATTTTTGAAAACTACAAAGAAAAATCTACCTAATTTTTGAAATCAAGGTTGAACTAAATTTCCGTTATAACGTTAAAACAAAACAAGATCGATCTTTCGCTCGCATACAATTGAAATTAAAAAAAAAAAAACAAAAAGGAAATGCTGAGCAAGGTGAATTTAAAATTATAGAGATGATGATTTAATAAAAAAAAGAGTATACAATACAAAATAATTCGTGATGAGAGACACGTGCTGTAAATCGGAGATGGCAGTTACTGTTGAATTATAAATGAAAAAGCAAAAAAATATAAATATGTAAGTAAAATCTATTGAATACTAGCTGGCCCGGTCCGCGTTGCTGGCCCAAATATAAGATCAGTGTTATATATCGCCTCGCTATTTTTTTAATTGATCGAATTAATGTAAAAATGAATCTTCTATATATATAATTTCCCTATTTGTGTGTTCCTCTTTTTTTGTCTATCCAGAGCTTTTTGAAGCCCACTGATGAGCTACAAAGCTGAAAATTGGCATGCTTATAGTAAAACACCTGGGGCAGATCCTAACGTAGCCGGATTTTCGATTTTTTGCCTGTGGGCGGAGAAATATGCGGGAAAGTGGGCGTGGCAAAATGCAATTTTTTGACGTTTTTGCTTAATTTAAAGCCCCCAAATGACTTGGGAATCTGAAAATTTCCTAGAATATAGTCCTAACGATGCCGCATATCCCCAAGTAGTCGGATTTAAAATTTTCGCAATGTGGGCGGAGAATTGAGGGGAAAAGTGGAGTGGCAATATTTAGATTTTTTTAACATTTTTACTTCTTTTGAAGCCCCCAAATGACTTAGGAAGCTGAAAATTTCCTAGAATATAGTCCTAACGATGGCGCATATCCCCAAGTAGTCGGATTCAACATTTTCGCAATGTGGGCGGAGAATTGAGGGAAAAATGGCAAGGCAAAATTGGGATTTTTTAAAATTTTTACTTCTTTTGAAGCCCCCAAATGACTTAGGCTGAGTTTTTGAGTTGTAAAATTTATTAGTTTTAGGTTTAAACTGAGTTAAAACCACAAATTCTGTTTTTGAGATGTGGTTTATTTTAAGTTTAACTCACCAATGATGGGGAGTTAAACTAAGATACAAAAATGTCAAAAAAACACCTCTGATTTTCAAATATACTGGTTAGTGTTGCCATGCTGTGGTATTTTAACGGAAAAAATGTGCGATGATGGCAACTATTCTAATTGGAAATGCGATATTTGGTATGGCAATACTGCGTTAATCGACATTTGCTAAACTTGAACTGAAAAACAGAATGCTTGGTTAAACTTGGTTTTAATTTAATAAAGTTTAATAAAACTCCCGTTTAAACTAAGTTAAAGCGATATGTCAAAAACGCAGCCTTAGGAAGCAGAAAATTGCATAGCATTTAGTTCTAACAATGAAGCATATCCTGAAGTAATCGGATTTAAAATTTTTAAACTGTGGAAGAAGAATTAAGAGAAAAATGGGGCGTGGCAAAATTGTGTTTTTTTAATATTTAATTTGAAGACCTCCAATGATCTATGAAGATCCATAGATCATTAAGAGCCAACTGCATGGATAGTAGTCCTATCGATTAAGCATATCCTGAAGTAGTCGAATTTTAAATTTTTGTACTGTGGGCGGAGAATTTAAAGGAAAATGGGGAGTCACAAAATTGTGATTTTTAACATTTTAACTTATTTTGAAGCCCTCAAAGGAAGCGGAAAATGCATAGCGTATAGTCCTTTCGATGTGGAATATCCTGAAGTAATCAGATTTAAAATTTCTGGACTGTGGACGCAGAATTAAAAGAAATTAGGTTTTTTAACATTTGAAGACCCCCAATGACTTAGGAAGATGAAAATTGGCATGTGTATAGTAGGTTTCATGGGGAAGATCAACACGAACCTGTATTTTTGATATCCAGTGTATGGGTGGAGAATAAGATAGGCAAAGGGGCGTGGTAGATTTATTTCCATCTATTTTCTGTATATATAATTTCTTTTTTTTGAGTTTCTTTTATTTTTTGTGTATCCAGCCTTTTAAATCTCATGGATAGACTTATTCTGGATTACTCAATGCTCCGTTATAAAATAACTCATCGTTAAATTTAACTTTTTCATACAAATTTTGACATAAGGCTCCGTTAAATCGGCAGTTAGCAGCTTACTTTTTATTGAGGACAGATTCTTACGAAGCCGGATTTTTTGTCTGTGGGCGGCGAATTATGAGAAAAAGGGGCCTTGGCAAAATACATTTTTTTTTAACATTTTAAAGTATTTTAAGCTCCACCCCGCCCCAATGAATTAGGAAGCTGAAAATTCCTAACATGTAGTCCTAACTATGAAGCATATTCTAAAGTAGTCCGATTTAACATTTTTGAATGTAGAGGGAGAGTTGAGAGGAAAAAGGGGCTAGGCAACATTGTGTTTTATTTTTTTTAATTTAACTAACTTTAAAGCCCTAATTACCTACGCAGCCGAAAATTGGCAATCATATTGTCCTGACACTGGAGCATATCCTAAAGTAGTCAGACTTATAATTTTTGGACTGTGGACGAAGAATTAAAAGGGAAAAGGGGCATTTAAATTATTTCTGAAACCCTTAATGACTAAGGAAGCTGAAAATTGTAAAGCATAAAGTATTGACAATGGATCATGTCCTTATGAAGTCAGATTTAATATTTAAACTGTATACGGAGAATTATACGGAAAAAGTTAAGTGAAAAAATTGTGTTTTTTAACATTTTATCTAATTTTAAAACCCTTCATAGTTAAGAAAAATAAAAATTGCATGTATATAGGAGTGACCATGGGACAGTTCCACACGATGGATTTTTGATATTAAGGACGGAGAGACGAAATGGGCGTGCTTAATTTAGTTCTAAAATTGTAATAATAAAACCTTTTATACTATTTCAATTTTTTTCCAGGTTGGGAAATAGTTGATGTAACTCAATCTAGCAATATTAAGTTTGTGAAGCACAAACATAATTTTTTATAAAGTTTGGTAAAAAAATTAGAATTATTGAGAAAAGTGATTTGGTGTTCCGCCTGGCAGGGACAGGCTATTCGACTAGTTTTAGATATAAGGAAAAAAAGTGGGCGAAGACAATTTTTCCTTCCGAAGAATTATATGGACTATTGCGAATATTAACAAGTAAAAAAGTTAAATTCGGCCTTGCCGAATGTAGTGATACCCTCCACAATTTCAAAAAGATTATTGCAAACAACTTTATTTAAAAGGAAATTACTTTTGAAAAAAAAAAAAATTGAAAAAAAATTTCCGCGAAAAAAAAATTTTGTAAAAAAAAAAATCCGCGATTTTTTTATTTTTTTGTCAAAAAATATGTTCGTACTTGTTTAAATACCATTTGGTGTTCAATTATGTTCACATATGTCAACCAGAAGCCGAATTAAAGCATTTTGTATTTTTAGGTTATGTTGAATGTACTGAAATTTTTGAGGTGTGCTTACATTTTCGTTCATAACTTTTGAACCGCTGAACCGATATCGCTCAAATGCAATACCAAACTTCTCGGGAGAACTTCCAATATATATGTTAAGTTTCAGTCATCTGTGTGCAATATTTTGTCCGCGAGAGCATTTTCCACAGACAGACGGACAGACGGACAGACGGACAGACGGACATCGCTAGAATGTCTTAAAATCGATCGGGCATCATGAATATATGTACTTTATGGGGTCCCAGACCGATATTTCGATGAGTTACAAACGGAATGACAAACTTATATATACCCTCTATCACTAAGTGGAGGGTATAAAAACAAAAAAAAAACTAAACAAATCGGTCCAGTCGTTCTCAAGTGTTGCAAATTTTAAGGATATTGAAAATGTGGGCTTTGAAGTGGGGAAGGACAATAATTATTTCCGTAAAATCCTTATTTGGAATATAATGATCATTAAAGAAAAAATTTACCAAATCAGGCCAGTCGTTCTCCGATTTTAGATGCATAGTAAAAGTGGGAGTATACAATTACTTTCCGTAAAAACCTTAGTTGTATTGTCACGAACGTCAACAAATTCTGCTAACAGCTAAATCGGCCCTGCCGTTCTTCTATTTTAGATATATCGAAATAAAAGTGGGTATGCAAATTTTTTTATTTCCGTTTAAACCTAAGTTAGACTATGACGAAGATTAAAAAAAAAGAAATTAGTCAAATCGATCCAACCGTTATCTGATTTTAGATATATCGAAAAAAGGGGGCGTAAAAGTGGGCGTGATTAATTTTTTTTCGAAAAAACCTAACACGAACATTTAAAAAAAAAATAAGACGAACATTAAAAAAATATATTATCCAAATCGGTCAGTTCTCAAATGATGCGATTACCAACGAACTACAGTTGATTTTTATTTATATTTAATTATTCCATATTTTATTTTTCTATGGAGCAAATTTTATATATGTCGAAAAAATACAACTTTTCTTACCGTAAAAACCTTATTTGAATTTAACCAACTCGGTCAATCCATTCAAAAGTGGGCGTAGAAATGGAAAATTGTTTTTTCCGAAAAACCTTAGTTGGACTATGACGATCAATAAAAACAAAATTAATCAAATTGATCCAGCCATTCCATGATTTAAAATAAATATATCGAGAAAAGTGAGCGTAAAAGTAGGCGTGAACATTTTTTCTTTCCTTAAAAATCTTTTGTGCACTATAACCAAATCGGTCTAGCCGTTATAATTCATTCGATAAATTGAAAAAATGGGCGTAAAAGTGGGAGTGGTCGATTTTTTTTCAGTAAAAAATTAAATTGGATTACTATGTACATTTCAAAAAAAATTACCCAAATCCGTGCAGCCGTTTTCCGATTTTAGATAAATCGAAAAAAGTGGGTGTAAAAGTGGGCGTGGTCAATTTGTGTTTACGTAAAAACCTAAGTTGGACTATGGCGAACATTTCAAAAAAAAAATTGTCCAAATCGGTCCAGCCGTTCTCAACTGATGCGGTTACCAACGAACGACAATTGATTTTTATTTATATAGATGACGTTTGAAACAACTACTTTGTGAATTTTTTGGGTTCAACTACATTTTCAGTTAAAACAACTAACAAATGTAGTTGTTTCATGTGACAAAAAAATTAATGTCTTATATAGTGAAATTAAAGAATTTCAAATATTTTTTTTGCAAAAAAAAATCCTATTATATTTTAAATAACACAGTGATACAATATTGAACTCTTCGGAATGGGATGAAATCAAAAGCAAATGAAAGTTGCCATTTTACATAACAAAAACTTCAAGGATTTTTTAATTCAGCGCTAGTTTTTTTTTTACACGCATTTAAAGTTTGTGATTTTAAAGCATTTAAAGTTTTTGGAGTCCACCGTCCAAGCTTAAACTCAAAATTACGTTAGCTATAACCAGTATGAATTTCTCTGAAATCGGTCCAGTACCTACTTACTGAATAGCCAAATTATTAAAAATCACTGTGCATAGTTGCGTATGATTGCTATTTGAAGGCAATAACAAAATTAATCATACGCCTCTTGTTCAGTGTTTAAGCAATTATTATTATAATTATACACTCAAAATAATAATTCTTCTAATTTAAAAGAGTAACCCATACTTTTCCAGCTAAAAACATTTCTTGGTAATCTTACTAAAAAACTCTGTAGAGTGATTTTGACAAAAAAAAAACTGTTAATTTACAGAGTTTATAGTAAAATATTGGTTAACTATTAAAGCTTTTTGACAGAGAAAACTCTGTAATTTTACTTTAAAACTCTGTAAAATGATTTGGACAAAAAAACTGTTAATTTACGGAGTTTTTAGTAAACTATTGGTTAAATAAACCACCATTTAGCAAAGAAAACTAAAATGCATTTGATGCAAAAAAAAAAATTGCAAAAAAACTCTGTAAATTTACACACGGTGAGCCTCAGCGATGTTTAGGTTGAACTTTAGTGTCGACGAAAATAGTAAGCGCAGTTCGATTTCTACATGATTAAATGTCACAAAACTGTTAACAGCGAAATCGTAGCTGATCGCGAGATAACGCGTAATTAGTGTTCTTGTATTCTTTAAAATTTTAACATTGAAGTTTTTTAAATATTTTCAAAAACTGAGTATACAGTTTTAATTGTACTTATTTAAAGGTTACAAAACAGTAAACATCAATATCCTATCTTTTTTAGTTCGCGAGAAATCGCGGTATTATTTTTTTGCTGTTTATGTTTTCGTTTTTATACCCTCCAACCACAGTATGGGGGTATACTCACTTTGTCATTCCGTGTGTAACGCATCGAAATATCGGTCTAAGACCCTATAAAGTATATATTTTATTGATCAGTGATCGATTCTAACAAGGGAAGTATCTCAACCCTAATGAACCGATTTGCCTGAAACTTAAAATATATATCAAAGAGACAATTCTAAGGTTGGGGTGTCTCGGCTTATCGGCCATATCGGGGATTTAGGGGTTCAAAACATGGGTCAAAAAATGGCGAAAAAATCGTTTTTTCGATTTTTCAGCCATTTCTTTTTAAGAAACTATATGATGTTTTCATATGAGAAGAAAGGTTTTTTTAATGCCTATCCAATGGCGGCATAACCTTGCAAAAATTCGGCTTCTTTAAATATTTTTTTCAGGAAAATGTGTAAATTTTGGGGGGTACTTATGTGAAGACATAAACCTACGATATCCATATGTATAAGAAATAATCTTTATTAAATTTAAGTCGACCCGTATTTTTACCCTAGACGATATTCCTGTTAGTTCGGAAGTTATCAAAATTTTCCCGAAGGTCCACATGGTTTCATAAGGGGACAACGAAATTTTTAAAATATGGCCGATAAGCCGAGACACCCCAACCTTAAAATCGTCTCTTTAATATATATTTTAAGTTTCAGGCAAATCGGTTCATAAGGGTTGAGATACTTCCCTTGTAAGACATTCTAGCGATGTCCGTCCGTCCGTCCGTCCGTCCGTCCGTCTGTCCGTCTGTAGAGGACACGATACAGTCCAAAATAAAAGAGCTAGACTCCCGAAGTTTGGCACGAATATGTCTTATATTTCTAGGCAGGTTAAGTTCGGAAATGGGCAAAATCGGACCAAGGGGAAAAAAGTTCCCCCTTAGAGAACTAAACTAACCTAAGAAAAACCGCATTTTTTGCAGTGTTTTTTGTACTTTTCTTCAGCAAATTCAACATTTTTACGTCAGAATAAGGTGCCCCCAACGTCTCCCACCAAACTCCCACCTACCCCAAACCCCCCCCCCCCCCCCAAAAAAAAATGACGCCCCTGGAAATTTTTTTATATTTTTTTTTAAATATTGGAGGGTATAAAAGATTCGGCACAGCCGAATGTAACACTCTCACTTGTTTATCTTTAGATAGGTTTCTTTAAAATTTCGTAAAAACATGGTAGGCATTTTTACTTGTGCTTGATCAAAGGTCACACAGCTGTTGACATCGAAATTGTAGGTGTTAAATTTCGCGAGATATCGCGTAATTATATAATTTTTTTTTTATTATTTACTAATATTTTAAAACCGATTCTTTCGAAATAATAAAAAAAGTGGTATGCAGTTTGATTTGAGCATGTTGGAAGAAATTAAAACTGCCCACAAAAAAATTATAGCTGCTCACTTTCGCGAGAAATAGCGAAAAACAGCTTTTTGGGGGTATTTTTTGTTTTGATTAATAAAAGAAGTTTCTTTAACATTGTTGAAAACACGAAATGCAGTTTGATTTGCTATTGATTAAAGGTGATAAGGCTGTTAACATTTAAATTCTAGCTGCTCAATTCTTCGAGATATCGCTAAAAAACTCGCTAAACTACTATTTATTCTTTACTTTGTGTTATTTTTGGTCTGTAAAAACATTTACTTCAATTAACGACAAAAATGTGGTATGCAGTTTGAATTCGAGGTTATTAAAGTTGACAAAACTGCAAGCATAAAAATTATAGATGATCAATTTCCCGAGAAATTGCAAAATTACGGTTCTTATATTAAGTCTAAAATAAAGTAAAAAAATCAAGAAACGACAAGTATTTTGTATGCAGTTTAAATTTTATGTGGTTAAGGGTGTTAAAACTGCTGAAATCAATATCTTGACTGCTAATTTACGTGAAAAATAAAATTTTTACCAATATTTAATTTTTTTTTTAATTTTGTGATTTCTCGCGGAATTGAGCAGATATGATTTCGATGTTAACTGTTTTGTGACCTGTAAATAAATACAATTAAAATTGCATACTCAGTTTTTGAAGATATTTATAAAACTTCATTGTCAAAATTTTAGAAACAAAAACTCTAATTTCGAGCAGTGTTAAAGGCTGAGTTAGGCACCCGTAACCTTAAACTAGCGTAGCGTAGAGAGTTTTTCGTTATATGAGAACAAATGAGAGCAGTTATTCTTCTTTGCAGACGTCTACGTGATTTTCTATTTGATTTTGATCGCTACGCTACGCTACGCTAGTTTACGGTTACGGGTGCCTAACTCAGCCTTAAGTCCTCATTTTCCAAAATGTAAAAACTTAAGGGTAGTTTATATTAGAGATGGGCGCTGGTCACGTGATTTGCGTGAATCACGCGTGAGTGTGAGTGATTTTCATTTCAATCACGTGATTGTGAGTGAGTGTGAGTTGAAAAAAAATCAGAGTGAGTGATTAGTGAGTAAGCCATTTATTTTTTGCGTGAGTTTGCGTGATTAGATTTTTGGATTTGGCCAATTTTTTTTAATTTTTTTTTTCTTTTTGGTAAGAAAATTTTATTGCGTGAGTAGATTTTGCGTGTCTCACGCGTGAGCGTGATTGAATCTGACGTGATTGAATCACGCGTGAGGGTGAGTAAGTTTTTTATTACTCACGTGAATGTGAGTGAGTGTGAGTAAAAAAAAATTGCGTGAGTGATTCGATTATTTTTTGCGTGAGCGTGAGTGAGTGTGAGTCAAAATCCACTCACGCACCCATCTCTAGTTTATATGGAAAGGTATATCATACGACCGCCAAAATCACATATAATATTCATTATTAAAATTAAACTGACCCGTATTTTTGCGTTTGGCGAAATTACTGCACACAGAAATCAAATTTGCTAATTTCCAACTGCAATTCAGTTGTTGCAACAAAAATTCAGTTGATGAATTTGTAAAATTTTTGACATAAAAAAAAAAATTGTTGAACAAAAAAAAAAAAAAAAATGTATTGATGAAAAAAAAAATATGTAAAACAAAAATTAAAAAAAAAAAAAAATTTGGTGATGAAAAAAAAAAATGTGAAAAAAACAAATTTTTGTGAAAAAAATCAGAGTAAGCATTTGCTCACGAAAGAAGCTTTCATTTGTGCACACTCATTAATTTTTTGTGAAAATGAAAAACATGCTGTTTGCTCTCGTTTCATTTTATGTGCAATGAAAAAATGAAAGAAGAAAAAATACGTGTGTTGATTGAATGAAAATACTAATGAGGATTCTCATGAGAAAATATGAGATGCTCATGAGAAATTTTTTATTTTTTTATTTCTTACACACAAGCAGTGAAACAAGAAATAAATCTGCTTTTTTCATAGCACACGAATGAAGCAGTTTGTGTTTATTTCATTTTCAATGCTTGGTGAGAATGAGTGAAAATGAAAGAGTAAATCCGAACCTTGAAAAAAAATTTTTGATGTTTTATTTTGTCATTTTTAGTTTTATAAAAAAAAAAGTGATAAAAATTTTTTTTTTATGCAAATTTGATGTAAATGTACAATTTTAAGGGTAATAAAATGTTTGTTATTTGTAAAAAAAAAACATTATGGCCAAAAAGTTTGTGAAAAACATTTTTCTATTAGCTGAATTTTTTCGACAAAAAAAAAATATTGATGAAAAAAAATTTTATGAAAAAAATTTTAATAAAAATTTTGATAAAATAAAAAAAAATATATTTTATTTCGTCGTTTTCAATTGATTAAAAAAAATTGTTGATGTAAATTTGATGTAAATTTAAAATTATTGTTGGCTGCTACAAAAATTCATTAAAAAACAAGTAAGAGTGTTAAAGACTAAAAAAAATTCCAGAGGCGGCTTTTTTATTGATGGAAAGGGGTTAGGGTTTACAATTCATTAGTTATGCTTTTTGCACTTACGTAACACAATTGCATAATAATTTAAATAAATTCTCTATTTCCACGTCCCCAAAAGTGGGCGGGCCGAAAAAAAATGATATACTCTAATCTCCGGGGTCCAAGCGCAGTACTGTGAACTTCTTCTGATATAAAAATTGTTTATATGTTAAACAAAAATACGAAAAAATAATTATGTTGGTTAAGTTCTTCAAGGGCAAACTTTTTTCCCCCGAGCCGATTTTGTTTATTTACAAACTCAACCTGCTGACGATCATAAATATTCGTGCCAAATTTCTGTAGTCTACAGACGGACGAACATTAATAGAATTTCTTAGAAGTTTAGGTTTAGAGTTCTATTACTAATTTGCTATTTACTAATTTGCTCGATTATCTTCGGCAATATTAAAGCTCTTGAACTGCAAAAAATTTTCAAAGGTTTATTTAAAAAAATTCCACCTTCATATCCAAAAACTTATAAATTTAAAAAAATACCCGTTTATTTTTTACATTTTTAAGTTTTTGATCATAAAGGTGGAATTTTTTTGAATAAACTTTTGAAACTTTTTTGTTGGGCAGTTTACGAGCTACAACTTTGCAGAAGACATTCAAGAAAAATCTTGAACAGTTTTCGAGATGTGGGGCCTAATAAAATAAGGGATACATTATCAAAAATCCAGCCAGTTTGTTTTATTTTTTTTATACCCTCCATTTAGTGACAGAGGGTATATATAAGTTTGTCATTCCGTTTGTAACTCATCGAAATATCGGTCTGGGACCCCATAAAGTATATATATTCATGATCACCGATCGATTTTAAGACATTCTAGCGATGTCCGTCTGTCTGTGGAAATGGTGATCACGGCCAAAATATTACACAGAGGTGACTGAAACTTTTCATATTTATTGGAAGTTCTCCCGAGAAGTTTGGTATTGCATTTGAGCGATATAGGTTCAGCGGTTCAAAAGTTATGAACGAAAATGTAAGGACACCTCCAAAATTTTAGTACATTCAACACAACCTAAAAATACAAAATGCTTTAATTCGGCTGCTGGTTGACATACGTGAACGTAATTAAACACCAAGTGGTATTTAAACAATTACGAACATATTTTTTGACAAAAAAAGAAAAAAATCACGGATTTTTTTACCATTTTTTTTTTTTTTTTCTGAAATGTTTTTTCAAATTTTTTTTTCAAAAGTAATTTCCTTTTAAATAAAGTTTTTTTTCAATAATCTTTTTGAAATTGTGGAGGGTATCACTACATTCGGCAAGGCCGAATTTAACTTTTTTACTTGTTTAAGTTTAGATTGTCTATCCACACAAAAAAATTCAAAAGCTCATATTCGTTTCGAGAAAATCGCATTTAAATATTTAATAATAATAGTTTTGTATAATTTTTTTTCTTGTACTTTCTTATTTCAACATAGCGTATGAGTAATAATTTTGCAAATACAAATATTTGTTACTCATACGCTATGTTGAAACAAGCAAACACAAGAAAATTACAAAATTATTATGAAATTTTATATCCAAATGCAATTTTCTCAAAAAAAAAAAAATTAAAAAAAACCCGCTTCTGACATTTTTGTGTGGATAGACAAACATCTAAACTTAAAAATATTAAAAAGGGGGAAAAAAAGTTGCCGGATTTTTAATAAATTCACTTTTTTACAATATTAAAAATGTCAGTACTTGTTCTGAAAATCTAATCAATAGTTCATAAAAAATTAAATAAACGTAAATTTTCTGGATTGTAATGCATTCCGTTTTAATTTGATAAATTTTACCATTTTTATTCAATATTAAGCCACTAGGAGGCGTGGCCAGGTTTTGAAAAATTGAAAAAACTAAAAGCCCAAATTTCTTAGCCCATATAGGGCTATAAATACAACATATTCAGAAAATCATGCACTCAAAAAAAATACGTTAGTAGATTTACTAATTTTTTTTTGCTAAAGCTAGTTAGCTAACTTTTAGCAAATTTTTAGTTGAGATTAGCATGTTAGCAAAAAATTCTTGTAAACTTCATTTAGCACATTAGCAATTTTAAACAAACGTTGAACTAATTTCTTTTGCTAAGATTTGAAATTGAGTTGACAACATTTTTACAAGATTTTTTGCTAACATTAGCAAAAATAAATGGTAAATTTTTTTTTATTTTCAGAAAACTTAAAATGGCTCTATCTCGGAAACTAAGCCAGATAGAGCAAAATGGAGGGCATTTTTGGTTCTTAGAATCACCATACTTTTGCGGGTCCTCTTCACATGTGTGGACCCTAATGGGCCCTAACTTTGGATCCAAAAAAGTTAGCATTCCCGAAAATTTTAAAATGCTCATATCTCGGTAAATATTGCCGACACAACAAAAAGTCCAAAAGCATTTTTGTAGCTCTCAAAACGTAGAACAAGACCGCAAAATAGTCAAAAGCTCTCCGAGTAATATTTTTGAAGTTATCGAGTTTTTTAATTCTCAAGACCCCGGTGGTCCCCTATAATCACGTATCTCAAAAACTAAGCAAGGTAGAGCGAAACGGACACAAATTTTGGATCAAAAACTATGACGATTTTTAAGGAACCCAACTAGGTCTAGGCCCATCGGGGTCTGGACCTATCGTGTCCGAACCCAATGGGGTCCTCAAACGTGTCAAAAAAAAATTTTTTGTTAACTAATTATTGGCAAAACATTTTTGCTAACTTTAGCAAAAAAATTGTGGGTTCAAAATCAGCAAATTTTCTTGTAGATTTACAAGCTTTTTTTGCTAACATTACAGTTTTTTTTTTTTGAGTGTGGGACACTTTTTTTTTTCGTTGGACATATGGTGTGGAATGCCTCATATATTCATCTGGTCTATTAGTACAGCCAAAAGTTCAAAACCTGTCTGACGGATGTTGTTTTTTTTTTTGCAAAGAAAACTTTTACATTAAATTAAAAATTCCATCCCTGCTGCATATAAAAACTCAAAAGATCATGAATTTTCTGGTAGAAGTGAGAATTATTTGCTTTTAATTAAAACAATTGAGTGCATTATTTGGCTTTGACGAATTTTACAATGCCCGTCATTGCAATATTCGGCTGTGTCGAATCTTATATGCACTATAAAATTGTTCCATGTGCCGAGATATGTGCATTTTTAAAATCTCGGAAATGGCAATTTTGAATTTAGAATTAGGGCCCAATGGGGTTCCGAAATGTGTAGCTGGGCTATTCCATATTTTACTTTGAGTAATTCTTTTAAAAAATTTCCTACGATTTGCTCTATCTCACTTAGTTTTTGAGTTTTTAACTAAATTCTAAGAACTACATGTAGAAAGTGCACTTTTTCAATTCTAATGAGATATATATATGAGGCATTTCACACCAAATGTCCAGCGAAAAAAAAACACGTGTACCGTAAACTTCTGAATAGGTTGTATGGGTAGCCCTATATGAAACTTAGAAAATTGCGTTTTTGGTTTTTTAATTTTTGAAAAACTGGGCTTTCGAGGCGTGGTCAAATATTGGAAAAATGGTCAAATTTGTGGCGAGTTGCCTTGATTAAATATTTATCACATTAAAACGGAATGCACCACAATCTCAAAAATTTACATTCTTATATAGTTTTGTATGGGCTATCGATTAAATTTTTTTAATTTTTTTTGGAAAATTTTCAGAACCCGTTCTGAAATTTTCCATTTTTTAAAAATGTCAATTTATTAAAAAACATGCCACTTCTTTTTTCTTTTTTAATTTTTTTTTTTAAGTTTAGATGTTTGTCCATCCACATCAGAAACACGTTCTTCGTTTTTTTTCGAGAAAATCGCATTTGAACTTTAAATTTCATAACAATTTTGTAATTTGCTTGTATTTCTTTGTTTTAACGTTGCGAATGAGTAATATTTATGCAATTAATAATACTCATTCGCAACGTTAAATCAAGAAAATACAAGCAAATTACAAAATTGTTATGAAATTTAAAGTTCAAATGCGATTTTCTCGAAAAAAACGAAGAATGTGTTTCTGAATTTTTTGTGTGGATGGACAAACATCTAAACTTAAAAAAAACAAGTAAAAAAGTTAAATTCGGCCTTGCCGAATGTAGTGATACCCTCCACAATTTCAAAAAGATTGTTGCAAACAACTTTATTTAAAAGGAAATTACTTTTGAAAAAAAATTTAAAAAAAAATTTCCGCGAAAAAAAATTTTGGTAAAAAAAAAAATCCGCGATTTTTTTCTTTTTTTGTCAAAAAATATGTTCGTACTTGTTTAAATACCATTTGGTGTTCAATTATGTTCACATATGTCAACCAAAAGCCGAATTAAAGCATTTTGTATTTTTAGGTTATGTTGAATAACTGAAATTTTTGAGGTGTGCTTACATTTTTGTTCATAACTTTTGAACCGCTGAACCGATATCGCTCAAATGCAATACCAAACTTCTCGGGAGTACTTCCAATAATAATGTTAAGTTTCAGTCATCTCTGTGCAATATTTTGTCCGCGAGAGCATTTTCCACAGACAGACAGACGGACAGACGGACATAGCTAGAATGTCTTAAAATCGATCGGGCATCATGAATATATATACTTTATGGGGTCCCAGACCGATATTTCGATGAGTTACAAACGGAATGACAAACTTACATATACCCTCTATCACTAAGTGGAGGGTATAAAAATTAAAAAAGAAAAAAAAGGGGCATGTTTTTTAATAAATTGACATTTTTAAAAATTGGAAAATTTCCGAACGGGTTCTGAAAATTTTCCAAAAAAAAAAAAATTAATCGATAGCCCATACAAAACTATTTATGAATGTAAGTTTTTGAGATTGTGGTGCATTCCGTTTTAATGTGATAAATATTTAATCAAGGCAACTCGCCACAAATTTGACCATTTTTCCAATATTTGACCACGCCTTCTAAGACCAGTTTTTGAAAATTAGAAAAACCAAAAACGAAATTTTCTTAGTTCCATATAGGGCTATCCAAACAACCTATTCAGAAATTTACGGGACACATGTTTTTCTGTAGCGGGACAGTTGGTGTGGAATGCTTCATATATGAGGCATTTCACACCAACTGTTCCTCCACAGGAAAAACATATTGCTTTCAAGGGGATAACTATGGCAAAGTTTTCGTCATTAGGTTAGAACACGTTGTAAAATTTTCAATTAAAAAAAAAAAAAATATAAAAAATCAGGCCACTTTTTTCAAGTTTAGAGAATAATCACAATTGGAGCGGGAAGCGTTTTTCCGCAACTGTTCACATACGTTTTATATGACAACAAAATTCCGCCGCGTTTTTCCGCCAAACAAGATTCAATTCTATTTTTATGAGGACAATTGCGTTTTCCGCTTCCCGCTCAAATTGTGATTATTCTCTCAGATGTTTGTCTATCCACACAAAAAAATTCAGAAATTATTTTTTTTTAGAGAAAAACGCAATTGAACATTGAATTTCATAACAATGTTGTAATTTGATTTTATTTCTTGTTTTAACATAGCGTATGAGTAATATTTTTTACTCATACGGTATGATGAAACAAGCAAATACAAAAAAATTACAAAATTATTATGAAATTAATATTAAGGCCTCTCTTCTGTCTTTCACAACTTATCAATTCACATGAAAATTTCCGAATCACATGAAATCAAGTTAAGTGTTTTGTTGATCACGTTTTCATTCAAAGTTCAAATCGAATAATTAAAATTTAAAAAATTATAAGGAAAAATGTGCATTCGTTTTACTTTCACCAAATTTTATTTATGTGAAACAAAACGAAAAAGAAATTTGGATGTGAAATCTAAAACACCAAAAAAATTCGGAAATTTTCATTTTCACATTTTTTATGTGAATTACTTTTTTTTGGAACAAAAATAAAAAAAAAAAAAACAAGTTCCCCGATTTTTATGATTTGATTGTATGTATTATAAAACATTCCTAATAGCAAGGAAATACTCATATAAGAACGATAATTCTGTTCGTTACTAACAGGTCGGTGCATAAAGTTGCATCTTGTAAAATCCTGTAAGTAGTGTTCATTATTTTGCATTAATTAAGCCGATTTTAAACTGTTGTAACTTTTTAACAAAAAAAGATTTTTATTCACTTTTTTTTGGTAATTTTAAAGGCTTTAAGTCAAATCTTTTCTTCTTTTTTAATAATTTTTTCTATTTTTTTATCAAATTTTTAACATAATAAAAATTTTTGAAAAGAAAATTATATATTTATTTTATTTGATGGAATAGAACTTTTGTGTTTGGTTCCTATTGGTCGCCGGACTTTTTTAGACATATTGACCAATATCCATAGTACTTATTTCAACGGCTAACTATTGCAACCGTCTGCGACGCCGACTACAGTGGGGCGATATGTAAACCTTGTTTTTACATATTTTTAAAACATATTTTAAAAAAGTGGTCGCGGCAGTTGTCTGACCGCCCCCTTTTTTTGTGATATTATTTCTACAGTCATTGAGAGTATATATACCAAATTTCAAGAAATTATAACCAAATTTACAAATATTTAAAAAGTGGGCGTGGCCCTTAAACGGCCTCCCATATTTTTCATAATGTTATTTTCGAAGTCAAAACGAACATTTATACCGAATTTCAAGTCAATATAATTAAAATTGGATTTTTGTCGTCCTATATTGGCCAAATGTGGCACTGTGCAGCGGCCTAAAATGCGATTTTCTCAAAAAAAAAAAAAACCAAAAACGCTCTTCTGAATTTTTCGTATGGATAGACAAACATCTAAACTTAAAAAATAAAAAAAGGGGCTGGATTTTTGATAAATTGAGTTTTTTAAAAAAATGGGAAATTTTATAACGGATTCCGAAAATTTTTTAAAATAAAAATTTTTAATTGATAGTCCATAAAAAATATACAAGAACTTAAATTTCTGAGATAATGGTGCATTCTGTTTTAATTAAATAAATATTTAATGAAGGCAACTCGACACAAATTTGATAATTTTTTCAATATTTAGCCCCGCCCCCTAAGACCAGGTTTTGAAAAACTGAAAAACCAAAAACGCAATTTTCTTGGTTCAATATTGGGCTATTAATACAACCTATTCAGAAACTCATTAGACACATTTTTTTTTTCTTGTAGCGGTACATTTGGTGTGGAATGCATTATATATGATGTTTTTCTTATACAAAAATTTTAGATTCTGAGACATTTTTTTATAGTAAAATATAAAAATTCTCTGATTTGAGACATTTTTTCTATAGAAAAATTTTATGTTTTTAAGTAATTTTTCTATAGAAAAATTTAAGATTCCTAAAAATTTTTTTAATAGAAACATTCTCAGATTCTAAGACATTTTTTTTTATAGAAAAATCTCAGATTCTCAGACATTTTTTCTATAGAAAAATCTTAGATTCTGAGACTTTTTCTATAGACTTCTAAGACTTTCTCTATAGAAAAAATGTTTTAGAATCTGAGACTTTTTCTATTTTTTTTCTATCGTCTCAGACATCTCAGTTCTGAAACTTTTTCTATAGAAAAAATTTCTCAGAATATGTGACTTTACTATAAAACAATTTTTTCAGAGCCTGTGACTTTTTCTATAGGCAATATGTCCCATTATCTGTGAGAATTTTCCAACAGAAAAATTGTCCCAAAATCTGAGAATTTTTCTGCAGAAAAAATTTCTCAGATTATGAGACTCTTTCTATAAAAGAAAAATGTCTCAGGATCTGTGAATTTTCTATAGCAGCGGTTACCAACCTTTTTGGCTCGCGTACGCCTAATTTTAAATTTTGTCAGCCGCGTACCCCCTAACGAGTTTTTTGTTTTCGTTAAAAAACTTCTCATATTAGAGTTAATTTTGAAATTTTTGATCTGCGGGTATTATAAGAATCAGGGTCTCAGATTCTATGACTTTTTTTTATAGAAAAAAATATCTCAGAATCTGAGACTTTTTATACAGAAAAAATTTTTCAGAATATGAGAATTTTTCTACAAGAACAATGTCTTAGATTCTGAGACATTTTCTATAAGAAAAATGTCTCAGATTCTGAGACTTTTTCTATAAGAAAAATGTCTCAGATTCTCAGACTTTTTCTATAAGAAAAATGTCTCAGATTCTGAGACTTTTTCTATAAGAAAAATGTCTGAAAATCTGAGACTTTTTCTATAGGAAAAATGTTTCAGAATCTGAGACTTTTTCTATAGGAAAAATGTCTCAGAATCTGAGACTATTTCTATCAGAATCTGAGACATTTTTCTTATAGAAAAATGTCTCAGAATCTGAGACTTTTTCTATAAGAAAAATGTCTCAGAATCTGTGACTTTTTCTATAAGAAAAATGTTTCAGATTCTGAGACTTTTTCTATAAGAAAAATGCCTTAGATTCTGAGACTTTTCTATAAGAAAAATCTCTCAGAATCTGAGACTTTTTCTATAGGAAAAATGTCTCAGAATCTGAGACTTTTTCTATAAGAAAAATGTCTCAGATTCTGAGACTTTTTCTATAAGAAAAATATCTCAGAATCTGAGACTTTTTCTATAAGAAAAATATCTCAGAATCTGAGACTTTTTCTATAAAAAAAATGTTTCAGAATCAGGACGATTTCTATAAGAAAACTATCTTAGAATCTGAGACTTTTTCTATAAGAAAAATGTCTCAGAATCTGAGACTTTTTCTATAAGAAAAATGTCTCAGAATCTGAGACTTTTTCTATAAGAAAAATGTCTCAGAATCTGAGACTTTTTCTATAGGAAAAATGTCTCAGAATCTGAGACTTTTTCTATAAGAAAAATGTCTCAGAATCTGAGACTTTTTCTATAAGAAAAATGTTTTTTTCTATAAGAAAATTGTCTCAGATTCTCAAACTTTTTCTATAAGAAAAATGTCTCAGATTCTATGATTATTTCTATAGAAAAAATGTCTCAGAATCTTAGACTTTTTCTATAGGAAAAAATGTCTTAGATTCTGAGACTTTTTCTATAAGAAAAATATCCCAGATTCTGAGACTTTTTCTATAAGAAAAATATCCCAGATTCTGAGACTTTTTCTATAAGAAAAATTCTTAGATTCTGAGACTTTTTCTATAAGAAAAATATCTCAGATTCTTAGACTTCTTCTATAAGAAAATTGTCTCAGATTCTATGATTATTTCTATAGAAAAAATGTCTCAGAATCTTAGACTTTTTCTATAGAAAAAATGTCTCAGAATCTTAGACTTTTTCCATGGAAAAAATGTCTCAGAATCTAAGACTTTTTCTATAAGAAAAATTTCTTAGAATCTGAGACTTTTTCTGTAAGAAAAATTTCTCAGAATCTGAGAATTATTCTATAAGAAAAATGTTTTAGATTTTGAGACTCTTTCTAAAATAAAAATATCTCTGACTCTGAAACTTTTTCTGTAAGAAAAAATGTCTCAGAATCTGAGACTTTTTCTATAAGAAAAATGTCTCAGAATCTGAGACTTTTTCTATAAGAAAAATGTCTCAGAATCTGAGACTTTTTCTATAAGAAAAATGTCTAAGAATCTGAGACTTTTTCTATAAGAAAAATGTCCCAGAATCTGAGACTTTTTCTATAAGAAAAATGTCTCAGAATCTGAGACTTTTTCTATAAGAAAAATGTCTCAGAATCTGAGACTTTTTCTATAAGAAAAATGTCTCAGAATCTGAGACTTTTTCTATAAGAAAAATGTCTCAGAATCTGAGACTTTTTCTATAAGAAAAATGTCTCAGAATCTGAGACTTTTTCTATAAGAAAAATGTCTCAGAATCTGAGACTTTTTCTATAAGAAAAATGTCTCAGAATCTGAGACTTTTTCTATAAGAAAAATGTCTCAGAATCTGAGACTTTTTCTATAAGAAAAATGTCTCAGAATCTGAGACTTTTTCTATAAGAAAAATGTCTCAGAATCTGAGACTTTTTCTATAAGAAAAATGTCTCAGAATCTGAGACTTTTTCTATAAGAAAAATGTCTCAGAATCTAGACTTTTTCTATAAGAAAAATGTCTCAGAATCTGAGACTTTTTCTATAAGAAAAATGTCTCAGAATCTGAGACTTTTTCTATAAGAAAAATGTCTCAGAATCTGAGACTTTTTGTATAAGAAAAATGTCTCAGAATCTGAGACTTTTTCTATAAGAAAAATGTCTCAGAATCTGAGACTTTTTCTATAAGAAAAATGTCTCAGAATCTGAGACTTTTTCTATAAGAAAAATGTCTCAGAATCTGAGACTTTTTCTATAAGAAAAATGTCTCAGAATCTGAGACTTTTTCTATAAGAAAAATGTCTCAGAATCTGAGACTTTTTCTATAAGAAAAATGTCTCAGAATCTGAGACTTTTTCTATAAGAAAAATGTCTCAGAATCTGAGACTTTTTCTATAAGAAAAATGTCTCAGAATCTGAGACTTTTTCTATAAGAAAAATGTCTCAGAATCTGAGACTTTTTCTATAAGAAAAATGTCTGAGAATCTGAGACTTTTTCTATAAGAAAAATGTCTCAGAATCTGAGACTTTTTCTATAAGAAAAATGTCTCAGAATCTGAGACTTTTTCTATAAGAAAAATGTCTCAGAATCTGAGACTTTTTCTATAAGAAAAATGTCTCAGAATCTGAAACTTTTTCTATAAGAAAAATGTCTCAGAATCTGAGACTTTTTCTATAAGAAAAATGTCTCAGAATCTGAGACTTTTTCTATAAGAAAAATGTCTCAGAATCTGAGACTTTTTCTATAAGAAAAATGTCTCAGAATCTGAGACTTTTTCTATAAGAAAAATGTCTCAGAATCTGAGACTTTTTCTATAAGAAAAATGTCTCAGAATCTGAGACTTTTTCTATAAGAAAAATGTCTCAGAATCTGAGACTTTTTCTATAAGAAAAATGTCTCAGAATCTGAGACTTTTTCTATAAGAAAAATGTCTCAGAATCTGAGACTTTTTCTATAAGAAAAATGTCTCAGAATCTGAGACTTTTTCTATAAGAAAAATGTCTCAGAATCTGAGACTTTTTCTATAAGAAAAATGTCTCAGAATCTGAGACTTTTTCTATAAGAAAAATGTCTCAGAATCTGAGACTTTTTCTATAAGAAAAATGTCTCAGAATCTGAGACTTTTTCTATAAGAAAAATGTCTCAGAATCTGAGACTTTTTCTATAAGAAAAATGTCTCAGAATCTGAGACTTTTTCTATAAGAAAAATGTCTCAGAATCTGAGACTTTTTCTATAAGAAAAATGTCTCAGAATCTGAGACTTTTTCTATAAGAAAAATGTCTCAGAATCTGAGACTTTTTCTATAAGAAAAATGTCTCAGAATCTGAGACTTTTTCTATAAGAAAAATGTCTCAGAATCTGAGACTTTTTCTATAAGAAAAATGTCTCAGAATCTGAGACTTTTTCTATAAGAAAAATGTCTCAGAATCTGAGACTTTTTCTATAAGAAAAATGTCTCAGAATCTGAGACTTTTTCTATAAGAAAAATGTCTCAGAATCTGAGACTTTTTCTATAAGAAAAATGTCTCAGAATCTGAGACTTTTTCTATAAGAAAAATGTCTCAGAATCTGAGACTTTTTCTATAAGAAAAATGTCTCAGAATCTGAGACTTTTTCTATAAGAAAAATGTCTCAGAATCTGAGACTTTTTCTATAAGAAAAATGTCTCAGAATCTGAGACTTTTTCTATAAGAAAAATGTCTCAGAATCTGAGACTTTTTCTATAAGAAAAATGTCTCAGAATCTGAGACTTTTTCTATAAGAAAAATGTCTCAGAATCTGAGACTTTTTCTATAAGAAAAATATCTCAGAATCTGAGACTTTTTCTATAAGAAAAATGTCTCAGAATCTGAGACTTTTTCTATAATGTCTATAATGTCTCAGATTCTGAGACTTTTTCTTTAAGAAGAATGTCTTAGATTCTGAGACTTTTTCTATAAGAAAAATTCTTAGATTCTGAGACTTTTTCTATAAGAAAAATGTCTTAAATTCTGAGACTTTTTCTATAAGAAAAATTTCCCAGATTCTGAGACTTTTTCTATAAGAAAAATTCTTAGATTCTGAGACTTTTTCTATAAGAAAAATGTCTCAGATTCTTAGACTTCTTCTATAAGAAAATTCTCTCAGATTCTAAGATTTTTTCTATAGAAAAAATGTCTCACATTGTCTCAGAATCTGAGATTTTTTCTATAGAAAAAAAGTCTCAGAATCTAAGACTTTTTCTATAAGAAAAATTTCTTAGAATCTGAGAATTTTTTTGTAAGAAAATTTTTTAAAAATCTGAGAATTTTTCTATAAGAAAAATGTTTTTATTTTGAGACTCTTTCTAAAAGAAAAATATCTCTGACTCTGAAACTTTTTCTGTAAGAAAAAATGTCTCAGAATCTGAGACTTTTTCTATAAGTAAAATGTCTCAGAAACTGAGAATTATTCTATAAGAAAAATGTCTCAGATTCTAAGACCTTTTCTTTAAAAAAAAATGTCTCAGAATCTTGCTACAGATATTTCTATATAAATAATACAAACGTTACGATAAACAAATATAGCCTCATCATGAAAGCTTGAAAGTATGAAAACGGAAGTAATTTATACAGTTTTTAAGAGCTTACAATAACAATTTATATGTAATAAATAAGAGAATAATAAATTAAATAAACGAGAGAGCAACAAGTTTGTTTAAAATTATTTTTTTTGCAAATAATGCGTATGCGAAATATATCGCAAAATAATTACAATAACAAAACAAGCCTACAAACAATTTACAAGACTTAACGTCACCGATGCTAAAAACGAAGGAAACCGACAGTGTTTTGTTAAGGCGAACGCATTTACAATATTAAAAAACGACAAAAACAACAAATAAAATATAACTAAAATATACTTAAACATATACAAATACAACTAACGAAAGCAGAGGGTATTTAACCGACCTCAAATCAATTTGCAATTTCAGTCTATCTCCGTGTTGCAGCGTTGCATGAACTCTCTTTTTTTTTTTAAAAAAATTGAATAATAAAAAATTATTTTTTTTTAAAAAACAAATTAAATTAACGGTTATTTAAAAATGAAAATTTTAAACAATTAAAAAAAAAAAAATATTGTTAAGCTTGAACTTGAAATTTTAAAATTTTATTTTAAAACGGAAATTTAAAAAAAATAAAAAATTTTACCACAAAAAATTGCTAAAAAAAATTAAGAAACGTATGTTAAAATGACAACCAAACAATTGAAAAAAATATAACAATAGTGTTGCCAATAAACCTAAAATACGTGATTAACATTTTAATTTAAAACAAATAAAAACAGAGAATACAAAATATATAAAAACTATTTTTTTCAATAGTTTGAAAAATTTTTAAAATGAATTGGCATTAATTAATTTGTTATCTAATAAATTTTTTTTGTGGGACAATTTACAAAAAACAAAAAAAAAAAAAAGTGTAAAATTTAAATTAAGTGTAACCTAAAAACAAAGAAAAACGCATAAATGCAGTAAACAATTATTTTTTGAAAAAAAAAAAATAAAAGTAAATAACTTTTTACAAAAAAAAAAAAAAAAAAAAAAAAAAACACAAATGTTAAAACCAGTTGCAATTTTAAGCACGTTCACTTAGCAGCACCCTGCCTGAGGATTACAACATTTTTATATGGACATTATAAAAAAAAAAAAAAAATAATCATAAACTTTTAAAATTCAAACACACGAAACGTTAAAAAAAATAATAATAAACATTAAAACAGCGTTCAATGAACGTTATAAAAATAAATTTATATAAAAAGTGTTTGTAATTCAATATTATTATGAAAACTTGAACAAAAAATAAAAAAAAAACCTTTCAAAGAGTGTTTGATAAAAAAAACTATCTAAGAGAAAGAAGAGTATTAGAAAAAAGAAAAAAAAAAAAAACTGTTAAATCAACGACCTTGAAATTTTTTTTTTAAACCAAAACTATTTAAACATTAACACGTCTGGCATAGTTTGACGACGTTGCGAAGCGGGGCTCCTCAGACGAAAGTGAAAGTAATACAGAAATATAAAACTCTTTGGCGGTTTTTTCTTTCTTTCTTTCGTGTGAATTTTGTTAAATGTTGAAGAAAAAAACCCATAGTATAATTTTGCAGTTAACTGCAAAAATTATTAAACAATATTATTAGCTTTTTTTTTGGTTGGAGTGCAAGGCGGTAGTTTTATTTAACAAAAAAACGTGCTCAAAATTTTTTTTTTACGAAAATCAGTAAGCAACAGAAATAGATGAAAAACCATTAAGCCAGCCATCATCAATAAGCTTACTTACCCAGGTAAAAATGTTAATAAAACAGATTGTATTATATTCGAAAAATGGTAGATAAAATTGTATAAAATATAAAATATGATCTAATTGTAATGGATTAGATCTGATCAGATATATAGTGATCAGGATTGGCTACCGAAACGAGTAACGGTATTGGTAACGGCATTGGTATGACATATTTTTTATACCCTACACCACTCTGTGGTACAGGGTATAATGAGTTTGTGCTGATGTTTGTAACTACCCGAAATATTGGTCCTAGACCTACCTTCAAGTATACCGATTGACTCAGAATTACTTTTTGAGTCGATTTAGCGATGTCCGTCCGCGCGTCCGTCTGTCCGTCCGTCCGTCTGTCCATCATCTATCGGTTTAAGCACGATACAGGTCGCAATTTTCAATCAATTGACTTGAAATTTGAAACTTAAGCATCTTTTGGCCCAAGGACGAAGCCTATTGAAATTGGGGAAAATCGGTCCATGTGAAGACCTAGCCCCCATACAAACACCCCCTCTGGATTCGGCTAAAATGACTCTAATTACCGTATTTTAATAGATATCGCTTTGAAATTTAGCAGGTATTTGTATGCAAGAATCACTATTCCAAATTTCAAAGGAATCGGGTCAGTCCTTCTGGTAGTCCCACTACAAACCACTTTCCCGATATTCACATAATTCCTTCAAAATTCGTAAAAATGGAAATATTTGATAAAATTTTTATTTTTAGGTTTTAAACTTGTACTTTAGTAACCTTATCAAATCGGAATATAATTGGATTATTTTTGGACTTGGTCCCCTATAAAAAAATTTCGACCGATATTCAGTTAAAACGGTATATTGACAAAAAATAAACCAATTCCACTAAAATTTGACCTGTGTGTGTTTTCTACACTAAATAAAGATCTCCAATCGGTCCATGTTTGGAATTGGGACCCATTTTCCGGGAAACACTGGTGTAGGGTATCATATGGTCGGTCTTGACCGACTATAACTTTCTTACTTGTTTATATCGGTAACGGTAAAGGTAACGGTATTTTCGATTATTTCGGTAACGACAAACCGTTACCGAAACATCGACAACGGTACGTACCGGTATTATGATTAAAATTTACCCAAAATGTTAAAAATTCACAAATTTGTTAAAAACAAGTTAAAAATCCAAAAAGAAACACTCAAAATATTTTGTAGACAAAAACAAATTAATAACACACAGAAAAAAATATGAAGGAAACAAAT
The DNA here is from genome assembly GCA_963921195.1 of Pegoplata infirma. Lineage (NCBI taxonomy): Eukaryota > Metazoa > Arthropoda > Insecta > Diptera > Anthomyiidae > Pegoplata > Pegoplata infirma. The sequence goes on along the minus strand of OY992538.1, from coordinate 94,776,261 downwards.
TTGAGTAATCACTTGTTTAAAATTAAAAACAAAAATTGAGTAGTTTTTTAATTGACGCAATTAAAAATTTACTCAAAAATTTTAAAAACAATTTAAGTAAATAATTTAATAAAAATTTAATAGTTTTTTTATTTATTTTAAACTCTCATAGCTTTTTTTTAAATCTCGTTTAGTTTATAGTTTTTGGTGTATGTATATGAAGGTTTGTAATCGTCTTAATAAAATTTTCGTATGTTTTTGAGACATAAATATGTTTGGTAAAGTTTAAAAAAACAAGCTTTTTTGTTTTTTTTTTTTTGTAAAAAAATTTAAAACTTTTTTAAACTTTAAAAAAAAAATTAATAGATAAATTTATAAATTGATAAATAAATTGACACAATTAAAAATTTACTCAATTTTTTTTTCAAACATTTACTGTGCGATTCGCTATCTCGTTAGAAGTGAGTGACTACAAATTTTGTACGTAAAACAAAAACAAAAAACTCAAATTTGTTTTTATTTTACATACAAAATTTCTAGTCACTCACTTTGTACGACATACTGAATAAGGGCATTAATAAATTTTTATTGAAAATTTACTCAATACTATTAAATCGTTTACTGGTGCAAAATTGAGTAATTTTTTACTCAATAGTATTAAAAATTTACTCAAATATTTTTTTTATTTTTTTCTGTGCACACACTCAAAATAATAACTCTGTTAAATTACAGAAAAACTCTGCTATTTTAACAGAGTACACCATACTTTTCCAGCTAACAACATTTCTTAGTAATTTTACTAAAAAAACTCTGTAAAATGATTTTGACAGAAAAAAAAGTGTTAATTTACAGAGTTTATAGTAAAATATTGGTTAAATATGAAAGCTTTTTTACAGAGAAAATCTGTAATTTTACTATAAAACTCTGTAAAATGATTTGGACAAAAAAAACGGTTAATTTACAGAGTTTCCAGTAAAATATTGGTTAAATAAACCTCCATTTAGCAAAGAAAACTATGTATATTTACATATATTTGTAAAATACATTTGATGCAAAAAAAAAAAATTACAGAAAAAACTCTGTAAATTTACCGAGTTTAGTCAAATGCATGTTATTTTGTAAAATTTTTATAAGATTTCTGAAAAAAAAATTTTATAACTTTTTTCGCTACTTTTTCAACTTTTTCTCAAAAAAAAATATACAGATAAAATTTTGATGTTTGGTAACAAAAACAAAAACTACTCAAAACAGAAAACTTTTTTGGTTATAAAAAAATACGAAGTATTTTGCTTAGATCTGTATTTTAGCAGAAAACTCTGTTAATTATCTGTAAAATTAAGATTACAAAGTAAAAAGTAATATAACAGAGGAAACTTTGTTTTTTTATCACAACAAAATACAAAGTACTTTCTTTAAATCTGTATTTTGACAGAAAACTCTGTCAAATATCTGTTGAATTGAGATTACAGTCATTTTACAGAGTATTTTACAGAGTTATTATTTTGAGTGCACTTAATACTAGTGAATAAACAATTGAAAACCATCCCAGTAATTATTCATTAGTTTTAACAAACATCAACATTAATTTTTTACTGTTGACAAAATTTTCTAAAATAAATAACATTAAACATTAAAAAATTACGGTTTCTTCATTCTTTTTTACCAACAAATTCGAAAAAAATAACCTACGAAAACATTAAAAATTAATGATAGTTCTGTTATTTTTACCAACAAATTCCAAAAAAATAACCTACGAAAACAATAAAAATTAATGTTTTCGTATGTTATTTTTTACAATTTTCTATTGAAATATTTTTTTAAAAATTTTTAATAAAATTTTGGGGAATCGATCCCGCAATCAACTACATTCTGGCCAGACACTCTACCCATCATGTTTTTATATTTCTATAAATATTTTTTTGAATTTTTTTCTACAAAAAAATAACCTACTTGTGTAGGTAAAAACTAATGATATCTCATTAAAAAATACCAACAATTTAAAAAAAAAATTAATTACAGAAATCATTAAAAATTTAAAGAATAATCAGTAGTTTTTACTTACAGAACAAAAATAAATGACTTCAAAAATTAAATGTTAATGAAAGTCTTTATTTTTTAGTGTGTTATTTTTGAAACAAAGGGTTGAAGTAGCCATTAATAAAAACTGAACATCAAACAAATGTTTTTTCTTTTAAAAACGACTAAACGTAAAATTTTGTAAATAAACTACAAACAGTTAATGACATAATTTTTTAAGTGAACTTAAATTTAGTGCGTTTTTAACACAAAATTAAATAGCAGTATTTTATTATATAAATTACCTCAGAATTTAATTGAAATTTCACGCAATATTGTAATTCAACAAACATTTTTTTTGATATTTACGTGTTTATTAGGGTATTCAATTAATCGAGGTTCTGGTTTAATTGGTTAATCGGGCAAATAATTAATCGGGGTTTAGATTTAATCGGTTATTAATCGGTTAAATTTGAATTATTCGGTTAACCGAATATAAAACAACGAATTGTATATACTTTTAAGAATTTTATTAGTGAGGATTCTATACCCGTTATGGCGAAGCTTTAATTACCCTGTAGAATGTTAGCCCAAATAAAGAATTTTTGTATGGCACCCTTAAAAATTAGCCCAATCCAAATTAGGACCAATTCAATGTAAAAAATGTCAAAAAACAAATCAATTTTTATAAAAAGGTAAAAAATTGCTGCGGGGGGTGACTCTACCACTAAGAGTTCCGAATTCGGTACTAAAAATAGTAACAAAAAATTTTTTTGGTTTCCAATTTTTTTTTTTTAGTGCCGAAATTGCAATAATTTCATCGGTCGATTTTTGCGTAATGAAAAAATAATATCTAAAGTGTTTCCAAAAGTATTTTGAAGAAAAATAGTAGGAATTTCAGATGTGCTGAACTATTAATACATCATCAAATAATTCGCGAACATTGCGAAAATTTGAGTTTATGCTGAATTGTCAATCGAAAATCTAAATATCTCAAGATGAGATAGATCAGTTCTAAGGTCAGATTCGGATTAGGCGCATGCAAAACTATTAGAACAATTTATACTGTTGGCAATGTATAAAAAATTGGCTAGGGTTACTAATTCTTTTTTTTTTTTTTTAACCGAAATATCTTTTTAGGACCTTGATAAAATATTTTATTGACGACGTTTTCACCCATTGCTAAAAAAGAGTTTGATAATTTTTTTATACCTAAACTTCTTTCAGCAGAACCGTAATTTAAATTAAAAAAAACATCAAAACACAAAATAAGCAAAAAAAAATAGGTAAAAGTACTAAAAAAAGAAACTTCGGTTAATCGACACAAATTAATCGGTTTATTTGTTATTTGAAAATTGACAATTTTAAATTATTCGAACAGTTTATCGACCAAAATTAATCGATTAACCGATTAACGGTTAATCGATTGAATACCCTAGTGTTTATTAAATGTCTCTGTGCAATCAGCAGAAAAATCTGCATTGTGAGCCATGAGAAAAATCTGCATTTTGAGCCATTTGGCAAATCTGCTGATTTTAGCTGACGCGGTTTTGTAAAAAAATCTGTCAAGACGGCAGATAATAATTTAAGCAGAAAAATCAGCTGATTTCAGATAAACAGCCGGAACATCGGAATTGCATTTTATTTAAGTAGAAAAGACTTATTACAAAAACTGCTTCTAAGGAAGCGATAAAGAACTAGTAAGAGTGTTAAATTCGGCTTTGCCGAGTCCTTTATATCCACTAACATTTAACCAAAAAAAAAAAAAAATATTGACAGGGACATTTCCGGAAAGGAAGGGGAAGAAGTAGAAAGCCGCAGTTCGCCATCAATACTAAAGATTTGGCACAATTCAGGTTTGTCTCTTCTTTCATCTCCCCACTTAAGAATGTTTACTCACTTTTCTTTTCGGAACTTTTTAGGTAAATTGGGAATGTGATCTAAATTTACTTAATTGTAATGTGATCATTGATTGGACCGATTTCTCATTGTTTTTATCTAAATAACAATACGATTTGCAATGAACTAAAATTTGCAGCTTTATTTTATGTACATTTAAAATATTTTATCTGCAAAAAAATTGAAATAAGTAATATTCATACAACCGAAACAAAACCGTTATAATACCGGTAAAAATCCGAATAAAGGTAAAGGTTTTTTTTATCGGTAACGGTAATTAAAAATTAAATTATTTAAAGATAATTTTTATAAAATTTCTTAAAAATATTTCTAAGTCGATTTTTTCCAACATTAAAAATTTTAAAAATTATCCATTAATTTTTATTCAGTTATCATCTACACTGATAGAAAAACGCTTCATATTGCTAATAAATGGAATTCATTAACGTTGTTTCATTACAACAATGAAATATTTCATATGCTGAATAAAATTTCATACATATAATGCAAGATTTTCATTAATTTTGATTCATGACTTCGCAGTTTCATTAAAAAATTTCATTAAGTTTTATTTACAAAATTTGCTGTTTTTTGACACCTGTCGTGTCGCGTCTGTTTAGTCTGTTAGTAAATATATTTCATTTTAAAAATAAAAGTAGCATTTATTGAATGAACGTATTTCAAAAATAAAAAGTAGGATTTATTCAATTAAAGTATTTCATAAGAATTAACTACTTTTTTCATTAAAGAAATGAAAATTTTCATAAATACAATTTATATTTTGTATGAACAGTTTTCATTAATTTAATGAAACTTGTTCTTGCAATTACATTTTATGATACCTATTTCATTAATTCAATGAAACCCTACATAGGTTCCTTTTTAACGCCATTTTGCATAACATTAATGTAGATTTTCATTATTGTCATGTACAAATTTCTATCCATGTAGGAAGAATTTCTTCTATTAAAAAATTTTTAAATTTAGTCTATTTTTATGTATACGAAAAATATACAATTTTCTTTTAAAAACCTGAAAATTTTTCTATACGAAAAAAATCTCAGATTCTGAGACATTTTTCGTAAAGAAAAGTCTTATATTCTAAGACAGCGGTTACCAACCTTTTTGGCTCGCGTACCCCTAATTTTAAATTTTGTCAGCCGCGTACCCCCTATCGAATTTTTGTTTTCGTTAAAAAACTTCTCATATAAATATTAGAGTTAATTTTGAAATTTTTGATCTGCGGGTATTGTAATTTTTTGAAGGATTTAGGGGAGATCAAAACAATGGTGGTACTTTTTGGAAAAATTTTAGCTCCTTGGGGTGGCTCAATGCATCTGAAAACGTGGATATTGAGCTGATTTTTCTGCAGAGCAAAAACAACTGAAAATATTACAAATCTGATTTCACCAATCGTTTCTACACCAAAAATTTAAACAACGTACGTTGTTCGAACTATTAAAAAAAGTACCAAAAACACATCACAGAGGGCGGAAATATAATGTTTTTTTTTTTAATTTTTTGATGTTTTTTTTTTAATACAATGGCAGATCAACAATTCCGTGACTTTTCGAATGAAACACCCTCGTATATACAATGAAAGGTCATTTCGAGCTTAACAAAATGGTATCAAAATTTCCACTCTATCACAACCCGTCTCAAAAATGCCCAAAAACACGTTTTTTGAGAACTTTGACATACATTTTCTCACATCATAGAAAAATTTGAGAACCATATTCGGAATAAGAATCGAAAGGTTAATCGAAAACAAGTGGTCAGATCTCAAAATATCGCAAAAAAATGCTCTCTTAATTGCACAAAAATACGTTTTTTGTGAACTTTGCGAACCATATTCGGATCAGCATCGAAAGGTTAATCGAAAACAAGTGGTCAGATCTCGAAATATCGCAAAAAATGCACTTTAAATGCACAAAAATACGTTTTTTGTGAACTTTGACCTCAACTTTCTTAAAAACCTGACGTTATGGAAAGCTTTGGAAGCATTGAAAGGTTAATATAAAACGGATGTCCAAATTACCAAAATTTTGCGTACCCCCGCGGACAGTTTCGCGTACCCCCTAGTGGCACGCGTACCATAGGTTGGTAACCGCTGTTCTAAGACATTTTCCCTATATTTTTTTTTTTTTACGAAAAATGTCTCAACGTCTGATATTTTCTATGTAGGAAGAAATTCTTCTATTAAAAAATTTTCTTCTTATGTATACGAAAAATATATAATTTTCTTTTAAAACAAATTAAAAAAATTTATCTAAACGAAAAATGATCATGAAAAATAAACCTCTTTCAGCAAAAACTAATAAATTTGATGATTTTTTAGCTTTTCAAGCACTTTTTTTGCAAAAAAAACGTAGTCCTTTTTTTACTCGTCAACAAAGGTAAATTTATGATTTTTTTTTTCGAAGCAAAAAAAAATTTCCCCCCCCCCCCCCCCCAAACACAAAAGCTGTACCCGCCACTGCATATGAGTGCATGATTTTAAAATTTTAGTCCTCACTTTTTTAGATGATTTCGCGATGATAGTCCGTCCATATAAACGGTGTCAGCACGATACAGGTCGCTAGTCGAACCAATATCGCCCAAATGCAATACCAAACTTGTCGATTCAATAACAAGTAAATATTATATCCATTCGATTACCAAAATTTCAAACTATTTTACTACAATTATAAAGTTTAGTTTACTTTTTGTATTGAAAATTTCTAGCTGTAGTAAAAATAATAAAAAATAGTAGATTGTAGTAAGGTAATCGAACGGACCTATTAATTACAACGCAACTCATAGTATATGTGTGCTGACGTAAAGCATCAGCAGCCACTTGCAGCAAGTTAATATTTTATACAGTTACAAACAGAATGACAAACTTTTTTTATAATCTACCAATAAGAGTAGGGCATAGGGTGTTCAATTAATCGGGTTTTTTTATTGTTCGATTAAACGATTAATCGAAATTTCCCATTTTTAAATTATTCGATTTAAAAATTGTTCGATTAATCGAATAATTACAAATTCAGAAATTTTCAAAATTACAAGATTTTTTTTTTTGACAATTTTAGAAAAAATTGGTACTTGAGTAAATAAACAATATTAATAACAATATTAAAACATAGCAAAATTTGATTTTTCTGCTAATTTGTTTGAGAAAATTAAAAATTTTTTTTTGAGATTTGAAAAATGTGTAGAATTTAAAAACATTTTTTTTTGCCAAATTTATATGGATTACCGATATGACAAATTTTTTTGTTATCTGACAACATTTGGGAAATCTTAAACAAAAGATATTTTGTGTTAAGCGTATTCATAAAATTTGTATTTTTTTTTAATAATTTAGTGCGATTTCGCCCAAAACTCGAAACTTTGACTGATTTTAGCGCGGTCATACAGTTAACCGATTTGGCCCAAAGTTTGCCAAAATCTGAAAAAACTTAAAATTAGGATCACTCAAGTAAACATAACTGTTTCTTTTTTTAAACCAACGGCCACATACATTTGTTTTGTTTATTGGACTTAAAACTTTTAAAAAATTATACATATTTCCAGAAAAACTATATATTATTATTCGATTAATCGGCATAAATTCTTCGATTAAGTCTTTAATCGAAATTAGCTTTTTTAAATTAATCGAACAATTATTCGTCTAAAATTGTTCGATTAATCGAACAAGAATTAATCGACTGAACACCCTAGTAGGGTATACACAAATTGTTTTTAATCCTTCCCTAACTCCGCTTAAAGTTAAATTCGATTCCCTAAGCATACTATTAAAATCTGAGTTTTTAGTGGGGTTTAATTGTTTACACACACGTAAAAAGACAACTGTTAAAATCGCAAACCTCATTTTTAAGGTTGTTGCAAACACTCATTCGCTCGTCATAACTGAATTGCGGTTGACTCAACCGAATTAAGTTGTTAAAAAACGCATTGTGTATGTGGGAATTGATTGGCCGTTTGCAGGAATCTCTAAATTAAATTGCAGTTAAATTGAAACATTTGCGATTCTGATAACTGGCTTTGGTAAGTGAGTGTGGAGAATATTCACCCCACTTCCAAAAAAGATCTGAATCTGCCACTAATACTATTAAAAAATATTTTATACAATTATATCCACCATTTTTGAACATAATTTTATTTTTACCCGGGTAAGTTTTAACTTTTTTCAAATTTCATTCATAGATAATTGAAGTTCAAGTTGTTATTAAAAATTTAAAACACAAAATTGGATAATAAATCATAAACGAAAAATATAAACGAAAAAATCACAACAAAAAAAATTATTGCAATATTGGATTACAAATCTTTACAAAACCAACCGCACAACGTGAAACCTTAAAAAACTCACAAGAAATTATAAATATTAGTAGTATATAATAACAAAATATTTTTTTTTTTTGCAAAAGAAAATTACAAAACTGTGTTTCTTATAGAAACGTATAATTAAATATAAACTTTAAAAACAAAATGAGTGACCCAGCCCCAGAAGAAAAACCGACTACAATAATAATGCCAAAACCGGAAGAAGTTATAAATTTGCAAACTCCAGTAGAAATAGAAACTTCACCAGAAACATGTGAAATACATCGTAGTCAACTTGTAAAAAATGGTCATACATTTTTGGTAACCACTGTACGGACCGAAACTATAACCACAACCACCGAACGTAATTTAAAGGATACGGAACAATTAAAAGCTGTTCCCATAATGATGAAACCCAAAGAAATGGAATTTAAAACAGCTTCTAGCAGTCTAACGATAGATGAAGAAAAACCTAGCTGTAGTAGTAGTGGATTATCTTCTACTCTAGATCCATCTGCCAAGGCGGTAGTTCCTTTATCTTCATCTTTACCTTCAAAATTATTAAGATTTCATGCTAAACGTTCAGCTCAAGCTTTGCTACATCAAGTGGAATCACAAAATGTTTTATTAGGTACACAAATTGCTAGTGAGCAAGATAGACAGGCGGAAGAAGAAGAAGAAACAAGTAGTGCTGATGGTTATAACTCACAAGATAGCTGTGATTCATTTGAAGCCTCGGCACCACCCATGTCACCACCACCACCCCGCAATTCTCCATCTACAGATAATACAGATGAAAAAATTGATGTGGGTATGGGTTCTTCTATAGAGGGTTCTGAAGAATCTGAAGAAGATGATGAATTAAAACCTTTAGCTGTAGATAATCATGTTTTACATGAGATCGATTTGAGAACACCACCTTTAAGTCAACAAGATACTAGCCAAGAAATTGCTGTCAACACTGCCATATTAAGTGAGGCTAATTTAGAGAAATTCCATAAACATGGTACACAGCAACAACCACAACATCCACATATGGATAATATTTATCTACATCCTAATTTTAAATATGAATTTAAAGAAATTAGTGAAACCGCAAACGCCACAACTCCAACATCACCCGACGAACCTAAAAGAGTTCACAGATCATTTTTAACTATGAAAAAACCAGACACTCTGGAAGAAAAAGCTAATTCCGTACAATCTCAGGCTACTACGGCCTCAGCTGATAAGACTTTAGTTAATGAATTGGATAATATGGATCCTTCTTTAATACCCAGTGAAGAATTGGCGGCCGAAATTACCGAAGCTGTTGAATTTTATTTCTCTAATGATAGCATCTTAAAAGATGCCTTTCTACTAAAACATGTTAAACGTAATAAGGAAGGTTTTGTAAGCCTTAAATTGGTATCCAGTTTTAAGAGGGTACGCCAGCTGACTAAGGATTGGAAGGTAGTGGGTAATGCGGTACGCCGTAAATCTAATAAAATTGAACTTAACGATGTAGGCACCAAGGTTAGACGTATTGACCCATTACCAAACTTTGATGAAACTATGCCATCACGTACTATTGTGGCCTGTGATTTACCTTTGGATAAATTGACCATAGAAAAAGTATCTGATATTTTCTCAAAATGTGGTGAAATTGCTTTGATACGTATATTAAAACCAGGCATGGCCATACCGGTAGATGTTAGACAATTTATGAATAAATATCCAGAAATGCAACAAAAAGAATGTGCCTTAGTTGAATATTTGGAATCATCTTCGGCCAGGGAGGCTCGTAATATACAGGGTCCCTTTAAGGTTTTCGAAATGGTGGCACCCAAAAAGAAAACTGGCAAGAAAGCTGTAATACAGGTGTCAGCTCCCGTAGTACGCATGGTAGAAAATTATCGTTACTATAATGATCATAATTATGAACGTACTCGAGGTGGCAGTTTTAGTGGTGTAGGAGCTCATGATTCGGACTTACGTTTTAGACTTAAACGTAATAATTCTGATTTTACCGCAAAAGCTTATCCTTTAGATGGTCATCATTCATCATTTTCAACAGCCACAACACCACATTATCATCATCCGCAATCGTCATCATATAATTCAACACATCGTGGTAGTTTTGCCAGTGATCAGCAGCATCATCATCACCAACAACATCCAACGACCACACATCATCATGCCCAGCAACAGCATTATCAACCCCGTGGCAGTATAAGTCAAGAACCCGGTCCACAAACTCCTAGTTCTCCGGGTACCAATTCAAATTACTTTGCTTATACTCCGAGACGTTATAGTAATACTTCTACTATATCGGCTAATACGGCTAATAATATAAATGATGCTCCGTTGGCTCCAAAAACTTCGCATATTAGTAATCAAGTTAGCAACTCTAACATTAGTAATACTACTTCAGGAGTTGGTCATAATTTAATAAGACGTCTTTCCAATTGCTCTCAGGAGGGCGGCGGTTATGCCGATGCTGTAAGACGTTCTTCGAACTGCTCCGACAATTTACCCCAAAGACGTGATTCGAATTGTTCTGAAAATTGTCCCTGTTCAAGAAGAATTTCTGATTTTGGTCAACCTGAAGTATATCGTAAATCTTCCCAAGGTTCCATAGGCAGCGGTGGTGAACGTAGATTCTCTAATGGTTCTATGCAATTCGAAAGAACTTTTTCAAATGCCAGTGATATTAGCAGTGGCAATAACTATCATCGTCGCATGTCCAATGATTTCAATTTGGATCGTAAGCAGTCTTTAGAAACTCAATCCGGATCACCCTATGAGGATCCTAATGTTGGTGGTGGCGGTGGTGGTTATAATGTCTTTCCACGTCGTTATTCCAATAATTTCAATAATAATATTAGCAATAAATTGGCAGCATATGATAATGCTCAATATATCAATGGTAGACGTATATCCACCGATTCTGGTTATGATCGTCGTTTTTCCTTTGGTTCCGAATATGAAGGTTCACCACGTTCTCGCACAAATAGTTTCCTAAACAACTACAAACATGGTGTTAATGATTATGATGGTCAACCACGTTCACGTACTGGTAGCTTCTTAGATGGTTCACCAAGATCACGTTCTGGTTCATTTGCTACACGCACAGCGGAACATTTGGTGCGTACGCCTATTGGACCAGATGGTAGTAAAGGTTTTGGATCGCGGGCACGTAAATTGGAGCAAGCTATATCACCCGTTTAAATAGAGAAAAGGAGAATATATAAAAGCACCGTTTTCTTTTTCGGTTAGGTAGGTAATGGTAAGATATTGTTTAGGGACCGAAAAATGGGTATTAGTCTGAAGTAGGTATTTGGAAGTAGGTTGAAGAAAATGTTGCTGATGGCTGATTTTTTTTTTTGGAGCTGGCGATTAAAGACTATTGAGAAAGCCAAATTATTGAGTAAAGCTGAACCAATATGTTCAGTATTCAGTTGCCAACCTTTTTAAACATGACTGAATATGAAAAATTGTTCAAATTGCTTATAAATTTCCAATTCTGGCCAAATATCAAAGTTTGACCGAAAAACGGTCATTGGTCAGATATCGGTATTTGTAAGTATATTTAACAAATCTTTCCTGATGACCACTTTTTCTTGTCAATTTTAAAAGCGATGTTGAATCAAAAATTTCAGTATTCAGTCGCCAAAGATTTTCAAACTCGACCGAATGTTTGGCGTCCAATGAGTAAACACTTCTCCAACTTGCTTCCAAATATCAAATTCTGACCAAATACTGAATTTGGGCCGAATTTTTCGGTCGGACACTAATAGTTTTTAGCAACAAAAGTGTTCATGTTTTGTATTACTAAATTTTTATTATTTTGTTATACTATTAAAGCAGGTTTGTGAAAACTAAATGGCTGTTAATCCTTACCCTTCCCTTCAGAATTAAAAATTCTGTTTGATATAACGTTAATTGTTTTGTAATGAAAAATTGCAGTGTTTTAGTTTTAAGATTTTATTATAGATTGCACTTTTTGTTAAAGGTTTTTAAGGCGCTCAGTTTAAAAATCGTCTTGAATTTGATTTCGAGATATTCATAAACTAGGATGCACAAATATATCTTTTGGCCACTCTTGCAGGTATTTATGCCCAGTTTCTGTAAAACGAACGTCATTCGTCTGCAAAGAATTTGCATGTATTTTGTTACAATAAAAAAATTCCTTCAAATTCATTGGATACGAATGACGTTCGTGTTACAGAAACTGGACAGTTCTCTCTATCAAGCCTGGGAGATACCCTGCCTTTCAAAATAAATTTTGAACACTTCAGATATATTTATTCATCTCGGAAATTGTCTACACTTTATCTTAAAGGAAAAACACACCCAAATCAAAATTAGATATATAATGCTTTAAATAATGGGCCCCAAATTGGGCGCCATTTTAAGAAACTGGGCTTTATTCTTTATCATGCCTGGGAGATCTTCTTTTGGCCTTTCAAATAAATTTTGAACTCCTCAGATGTCTTTATTCATCTCGAAAATATCTTCCCACCGAATAGTTCGGTCAAAGAACTATATTTTCCGACTTTATTAACCGAAAAAGGCGATCGAAGAAGGTTCTTGAAAGTCCTATATAAAAGCGAAGTGGAAGTTAAGTATATTTTTCATTGTTCAGCAGCCAAACTTTTTTCAACTTGGAAGAACTTTTGGAACCCGACCAGTTAAAATGTGTCTTACCTGGGGGGTAATTGTGTATTTCGATTCGAAAAGAAAAGCTATTCGAACAAAATTTTTGGTTGCAATTTAAAATACCTAAAATAATTTTTATTCGACCGAAAATCTTTTGGCATATTAATGTTTATCCTTTTATTCTAAAAATGAACAAAAAAATATTTTTCTCATAACGGGTTACATTTTACAAAGGATCAAAATTTTCCGAATTCGAACAGTTTCTTTCGAATCGAATTACACAATTACCCCCCTGGGTTTTGTTCTTAAATATGGCCAGCAGAGCCGCTTTCAATTGGTTCTACCAAAATTTATTAAAAATGCTTCTAACAGTACAATATCTGCGTCTTTTCATATTCTACTCTTCGTAATGTTTCTACCGTGGCTCCAAAACGCTCTATGTTCCCCTATGAAAAAGCTCGTTGGGCCGAGTTCAATGATTACTTTCGGCATTTTAGAAACTGGAAACTTTGTTTTCTCGAAGACATCCACGATGTCGCTGCAGAAATGGTAGTAAATATAATTTTTTAAGCCTACGAAGCCTATTTTGGCTAAATCAAGCCAAACGTGGAAAAATGCAGTGAGATTCAGACAGCAAGCGTTCTGTAATTGGCGTTCAAATAAGAACGTCTACGTACGAAAGTTCTTTCTGCTCCTCGGAGCACTAAGACCTTTTGGTCGTTCGTTAAAATAGTAAAAATAATGTTAGTTCTTCTATTCCAACTCTTTTGAAGCATGATAAATTACTCACCGACCCGGTTTATAAGGCCAAATTTTTCGCAGAACTCTGAAATTCTTTCTTGCTGGAAAGTGATCAACCACTGCCCGTTTTCGAACGAGTATCCTATACTAAGTATATCTTCGATTTTCTTTCGGACCAATGCAGTAAAAGGGTTCTTTTGGATCTCAACGTATATAAGTAACCGGGGCCGGATGACACTGGTTCTGAAACAGTGCTCTTTTACTTTAGAACGTTCATATGAAAACCTTTAGAGCTCTTCGTACCGTGAGTCTTCCTTTCATGCTGGAAGGTGGCCAATATCCTGCCAATCCCTATAAAGGTTGCCACTAACAACCCTGAAAATTACCGCCAAATAGCAATTCGCTCTGCACTCTCCAAAGTAATAGAGAGCATGGATCTTGGAATATTCACTTTTAAATGATCGACAGTATGACTTCCATAGCGATCGATCTACGGATGATCTATTGGCGTTTCTATCTAAACGTTGGAGACGGTTCCTCCACCATTTTATGAGAGTAAAGTGGTTGCTCTGGATATTTCCAACGCGTTCGATCGTGCATGGCTCGTTCGATCGTAGTGGCTAAGCTTGCTGGTTTTGGTGTCGGTAATGACTTCTCGAATTATAACGAGTTTTCTCAGAGGGTCTCATCAAATGAGCTTCAGATAATTTCAGGGTTATCGCAATATCTGTTCTTTTTTCCTACTTTATTCCTCATTCTTGGTCAAACCTTAAATCCTATCTATTCTTTTGCAAATGATAGCAACATTTGTCATTCATTTTCATTCGATAACACGCCAAACTCTTCGGAGATTGCGACCTTTCTACAATATCCGATAGGAGTCTAGCAAAAAAAGGTTGATTTTATGCACACAAGACTCAATGTTGTATATTAACCCACAGACGCGCTGTAAAATTAGCATTGTCAGCTGTATCTTTGGATGCTATATATATTGAGGAGTTTAATACTCGTGATATTTTGAGCGTAAAAATACGGTGTGATGTCCGTTGAAATAAACATGTTTTTTAAGTGTCGAAAGAGATATTCAAGTGTCTTGGTTTTTTGAAACGGTGCAACACTTCACTCCATCCGATCTCCTTACTTTATATACCAGCTTTATTCGGTCGAAAATCAAAGTATATTCTGACCGGGTTCAGGGGAGGGAAGTGAAGCTTATCAGCGACAGTGTATCCAACTCTATTGATTCATTGAATCATCGTCGGAATGTGGGTTGTGTGACACTATTCTATCGATATTGCCAGGTTGTTTCCCAGGCCCGAGTGTTTTTTCGTAATACTCGCTTATCTAATAGAGCACACCCTATTTTCCTGAAAGACGACAAACTAATTAATTTTAACGGGCAATATCTTCGAGAAGGGTAAAAATATCTGAAAAGATCAAGTATAATTTGAAGGGACTGTAAGAAAAAAGTGTTTCAAATTGTAATTTCACATCTTGAATGCATTTCAAAGCCATGTTTAGCTTACGCCTTCCTTAACCCTTTTTTAAAGTATGATTTGGTCTCAGACACTTGACATTTTGTTAAATTTGTGGGCCTACATTATTATTTTTTTATTAGTTAGTAGATTATTAAAGAATTTAAAGTTGCTTAATTAAATAATTGTACACTAGTTCCAATTGCTAGTTGGAAAACATTAATAAAAATATCAAATTAACCATTTAGAAATTCGAAAAATATCAATTTAAATTCAAAAAGTCTTAACATTTTTTTTTCTGAATTTCAATATACATTTAGAACTTCTGAAAATATCAGTTAAAATTCAGAAAGTCCTTAAATTTTTATCTTATCAAATAAGAATTTGGCAACTCTGCCTATGGACTATAGTTAATATCTCAAGCAACGAAGTGCTTTTTAAATTGCGTATTTATCTCTATTCGTTTCGAAGATATAACATTTCAAATATTTCTCTTCGAAAACTGAAATAGTGAACCAATTTGGAATAAGTAGTTTGAATTGTATGAAAGTTTAAAAAAGTTTTTCATACACTTAAGTGTTAGCATACACTTAAGTGCGTTCTACAAAAACCGCCTTTAGCATAGGAAATTTTGAAATTATTAAAAAAATCTATTAATAAATAAGAAAAACTTTTCATAGATTAAGTTTTGAATTCATTGATAAAAATTATTAAGGTTTTAAAAGAGAAAAAAAAAAATTAGACATTCTCAGGTATTAGTTTTAAAAATTTAATTGGTTAATAAAAATTAAATGTTTTTAACACATAATTAGCCTGTTCCACTACCTCCCATGGTTTTAAAGATTTCACTTTATTTGTAAAATTTTTGATACAAAATTTATAAAAAAAAGAGACATTAAAATGTAGTCTGGTGTTTGAACAGGCATATTTTGGGTACCCGACTAAAAATGTTTATATATATTCTCATATATCACATCTGATTCGAGATTTAAAAAATCAGCACTGATTCGAGTAAGATCAGTACTGATCCGAAATTTGAAAGATTAGTACTGATTCGAAAAACGGATCGCTAAGATCCTATTAAAACTGATTCAATCTTAGCGATCAATTTTTCGGATCAGTACCAATCCTTCACATTTTTACTCGGGTATACATGAGTTAAAAAGCAATTTGTTATTTCGTTTGTAAGTTAATATTGGAATTTAAAAAATTAGTAATACCGTTACGCATTATGACATGAGTAAAAAACATACATATATTGCTTTAAAAATAAAATTGGAAAATACAATCGATTTGTTATATTTATTATAGTTGTGCTATTATTTATATTACTTTATCTATTACTTTTTTTTAGTTTTAAAGTTATAATTCTTATTTTAAGGAAATTTAACAACGCACAGATATTAAATGCTTTAATTTAATTGATGTCAAAATCTAAAAGATGTTGACATTTTAGATCATTTTAACAACCAGTTTAAAAACTGGATCTGCTTACAACATGTTTTAATCAAATTGTATGTAATTGTATTTCACCCGATTCAATTTGATTTTATTAAGATTCAGTTTGATCAGATACAATAAATAAGTTCTGAACAGCATATTTGTAATTTACCTTAAGGAAATTCTTCCAAACAATTTTAATAATATAAAATAAAAATATTATAACAAAAAGAAAAGGAAAGAGAAAATGAAATTTTCCACCCATAAAGTGATTTCTCTTAAAAGTAAAAACACACCCAAATCAAAATAAGAAATATTAAAAATGCTAAAAAAAAAACGTTGGCCCCAAGTTGGGCGCCATTTTTTTGTAACGATTTCTTTGTTGTGATATAAAGGAAAGTTTTTTTCATGGGCATACGTATCTAGTTCTTCTAAAGGCTAGAGGCTAGAGCAGGTTAGTCACCTGTACTTCCGAATTCACTAATTAATTGTTCAATAACAGGGGCGAGATTATAAAAATAGTTTAATTAATGAATTGCATAACTTTAGTGCAATAAGCATTAAAAATAAATTTGCGAACTATTTTTTGTGAGAGGCAAAGGTGTCCACAAATCCCCCTCCCCTAGAAAAACGTCTCTATACTTTTTTTTAACATATTGGAGGGATTTAAAGATTCGGCACAGATAAGGGTTTAAGTTGGAAAATGTGGATAAAATTTTAATTTCTAAATATTATAAACATTTCTGATATTTCCATTCCGGTTTCACACCCTCCAGTTATAAAGCTATTATATCACCCAGGGCCATCTTAATGTACGGCGGGACCCTTGGGCACACAAGAAGTTGAGGGTGCCCTTAAGAAGTATAACCCACAATTATTCTAGCTCGAGGTAGTTTTTCTTTTCTATTAGAAAAAAAGTATCAGAATCTGAAATTTTTTCTATAGGAAAAAGGCCTCGCAATCTGAGACTTTTTGTTATACAAAAAGTTTCTGCGAATCTGAAACTTCTGCTTTAGTAAAAGGTCTCAAAATCTGAAACATATTCTAAAGGAAGAGGTATTTTTCTATGGGTGCAAGTTCTTAGAGACTGAGACATTTTCTTTAAGAAAAATGTCAGAATCTGAGACTTTTTCTATACTAATCCCAGAAAATGAGAAAAATTAATTAATATAAATTAAAAAATGAAGATCCTTTTTTTCACCTAAGCAAATTTATTGGCCTTTTGGGGCCCTAGAAACTTGCCTCGTGTACCCTAATGGGTAAAACGGTACTGATCGTACCCGGAACGAATGTTTTTATACAGTAAGATAAAAAAATTGTACAAATAGCCCGCTGTTCCAAAAAAAAAAAATTAACATTAAAAAAAATGAAAATTTAATTTTCCGAATTTTTTCGGTGTTCTAGGTTTCACTTCACCTTGTTTTTGCCACCTACTTAGTATTCTTTGTAGAAGGGTAAGCTTCATCACCTAAAATTGCTTATTTATGATCATCATGGTCTCCAGCCACTAGGTATTAAACACAAAATAAAATACAACTGTGGCCCCAAGTTGGGCGCCATTTTTTATGTAACAGTTATAGAAATAAAGTTGTTTTCTTTAGAAAAGGATAAGAATCATCGCCTATGATTCCCGATTTATGATTATTTTGTACTACATCTACTAGATATTAAACAAAATATATAATCTAACTAAGGCCCTAAGTTGGGCGCCATTTCTTTTAAATCAATTATTGAAATATTGGTGTTATTTATGATAACAATGTGCATAGGGTTTCAAATAAGAAAATAAATATAATTTAACTGACGGCCCAAGTTGGGCGCCATTTATTATGTAACGATTATAGAAAAATCGTTGTTTTTTTTTTTTTTTTTTGTAGAAGGATCGCCTATGATTGCTGATGTATGATTTTTGTGTACTACATCCACTAGATATTCAACAAAAACTATAATCTAACTATGGCCCCAAGTTGGGCGCCATTTTTTTAAATCAATAATTGAAATTTTGTGGTTATTTATGATCATAATTTGCCTCAGCTACTAGATATTAAAAAATTAAATAAAATACAACTGTGGGCCCAAGTTGGGCGCCATTTTATATGTAACGATTTAAAAAAAAATCGTTGTTTTCGTAATAGAAGGTTAAGCACTATCGCCTATGATTCCCGATTTATGATTATTTTGTACTAAATTTACTAGATATTAAACTAAAAATATAATTTTACTAAGGCCCCAAGTTGGGCGCCATTTCTTTTGAATCAATTATTAACATATTGGTGTTAATGATAATAATGTGCCTCAGCCACTAGGTTTTAAACAATAACATATAATATAACTGAGGCCCCAAGTCGGGCGCCCTTTCTTACGAATCAATTATTTAAATATAGTTATTAAGTATTGCTACCCAATTAATAGTTTTCTTAGCGATTCTCAGTCTTTCTACGAAGGGGCCACCTTCTGGAAGAGGTGGCAATAAAAAATCGTCCAAAATTGATTAAGTAACTGGGGCAGATTTTTTTTTTTTAATTTTAATGGACGATATTATAATACGTTCTATTCATTGCTTGTTCATTTGTAGGTTAAATTTTTTATTAATTTTATAATTTAATTAAATTTTTTTGTTTATTTAAAAATACTCGTATCTAAGCGTATAAAAAATGCTCCAAATATCTATAAAAATATATTTTTTTAATAAACATTTTTGTTAAAATTTGTTAACAATTTTTTTTTTCAATTTTTAATAAAAATTATATACTTTTATTTAAAAAAAAAACACTGCAATTTTTCAATTTTAATAGTTTTTATAATCATTTTAAAGTAACAATATATTATTAAGAATAAAATGTTAGTTGAACTTATAATAACAAATATTAAAAATAGAAAATTAAGAAAACATTAACAATTTTTTAAATATTTTGAAATTTAAGTTATATTTGAAAAATTCAGAATAATTTCTTTGTAAAAAATTAAATTTGTAAAACAAAAAAAAAACTTCTAAATTAAATTTTATATATTTTAGATGCAATTATATAAAAGCAGATACAATCATATATAACAAAATAATTAGAATATGGGAATATGTCGGGAATTCTAAATTTGTACGTCTTATTGAATTAGTTTTTATTCCAAAATTCTTTACAGTTTTCGGATCTTATTATATGTGCCAATTTTTCGTTACTTTAAACATCGAAATTTTTAGTTTTTTTAACTGATACCTCAAAATTTATAACTTTTGTTTTAAGTCCGTTATAATCATATTTTACTTATTTATTAATGTAACCTAGAATTATATATAAATACCGAAGTCCAACATATAAATGCTTTCGGCTTATTCGATATGCAGAAATATACAGTGTCTAAAGCAATGGTTCCCAACCTTTTTTGCTCCATGTCCCACTTTTGAGCTAAAAAAAACAAAATGTCTCCCCTACACTCAAAAAAAAAAATTGCGAATTTTACAAATTTGTTTCATAATTCGGAATTACTAGTGGTTTAGCTTTTTTTTTTTTCAAATCTTAGTTTAAACAAAGTTTTTAGTATAATGTTTCATGTTTTAACTAAATAATTGTAGTAAATTTAACTTTAAAAAATATTTTTTTTTTAGTTAATTTAAGTAAAACAAGTCTTAAAAACTTGCTCGTTGCCCCCCCCCCCCCCCCCTAAAATATTTAAATTGCCACCCAGTGGGGCGAGAATCTGAGGTTAGGAACCATTGGTCTAAAGCATTTATTTTTTGGGCTCCTGTCATTACACACAAAAAAATTTTTCTAATGAACGACTTTCATAGTATTTATGAACAAATTCATAAAATGTATTAATTTTTTCATATAACTTAAAAACTTTTTCATAGTTTTTATGAAAAATGATAAATTGTTCCTCAATTTCATAAAAACTATGAAAAAGTTTATACACTCAAAATAGTTCTACAGTAAAAGCTTTAATAAGTGATTTTGTACCAAAATCTACTAATAATTTACTAATTTTAGTATCTTCAAAGTACTAAAACTAGTAATTTTTACTGGTTTTCAATAATTTTAGTAATAAATGTTAGTATTGGTTACCGGTTTCTGCACTAGGTCCTTTTGGACTAAAATTTAGTTAAATTTTTAGTATTGAATACTAGCGTTTTTTTTTTGGGTGTAAGTTATATGAAAAAATTAATACATTTTATGAATTTGTTCATAAATACTATGAAAGTCGTTCATAATAATTAATAAATTGTATGAATTTGTTCATAAATACTATGAAAGCCGTTCATTTGAATTTATTTTTGTGTATATATATTTTCTAGCAGGGTTGGCAACCGATACCCACCTAGAATAACGGTATTTGGCTATTGTACCGCAACTAATAAAGATATGGACATTTTCGAAAGCGATTATGAAAGCTGATAAAATTTCTACACTCATAGAAATCCTACAGTATTCCTTACTAAAAAGTTGGTAGTTATTACTAATTGTTAGTATTAAAGGGCCCTACAACGCGTTAGTCAATTTTTACTAACGCAGTTATAAAAAAACGGTAAACAAATTTAAAAGCGAAAACCTATCCAAAATCGATTTTAAAAAATTTTTTAACAAAAAAAATTGTTTCAAAAATATATAATTATTGAGCTTGATAGCTGGAAATGATCTATTTCGGAATTTTTTTAAAAAAAATATTTTTTTTCAACAAAAATTTGCTATGTGCGTTTGAAAAAAAAAATATTCAAAAATGTAAATTTTACCATATTAGGTGTCAAAAATAATTTTCCAAATTTTTTAAAATTACTAACAAAAATTATTAAAAAATCGGTAAAAAAATCAGTATTCAGTAAAGTTCAAAGTATTCCAATTTCAAAAAAATAACTAAATTTATACTGTAAATCTAAATTTACACTGTAAATGACTAAAAAAGTAGTATAGTTAGAGTTATAACACTTTTACTGTATTTTTTACTGTAGGATTATTTTGAGTGTAGTATTTTAAATGTGTCACTTCGTGTTTTTACCGGTTCGTTTTCGAAATATAGGTCAATACCTTTATAATACCCTTTGATACGGTATTATAACGGTATTGGCCTATATAACTAAAACGAACCGGTAGAAACACGAAGTGACACATTTACAATACTAGAAATTTCATCAGCTTTCATAATCGCTTTTGAAAATGTCCATATCTTTATTGGTTGCGGTACAATAGCCAAATACCGTTATTCTAGGTGGGTATCGGTTGCCAACCCTGTTTTCTAGAATTACTAATCCTACCATAGGTTGATGTTTATTTGAAAACGGTTTAAATTTAAATATATTTGCTTCTAAATATTTATTTTTTGCAAACATTTTTTACTGGATGAAATGTAATTTAAAAACAAACTTGTTAATATGGCGTCCCGTCAAATGTAAACTTTAGAATTTCTAGTCGTAATACCTGCCAAACGATTGCCACGTTTGAGCTGAATACGGGAAAAATTATGAACAAATTTTGCGCGGTCCTTCAGTCATCAAACAGCGGTCAAAGTTGGAAAAAATTACGAATTTCAACCAAAATTCATGTCCGAATTTTTTAACTAAATTCAGCTTAAAAAATTCGGAAAATTTGCGTACTTTATTGAAAAAATATTAAAACCGCGAGTTTGGAAACCACAGATGCTGATTTTTAAACATATTTTTTCCAAAGTTGGAAAATGTTAATAATGTTACCTAAATAATAAGATTTTTGTCCAAAAATGCTGACCAGGAACCAAAATCGCTGATCAGCGTTTTTGGACCAAAATCGCGTTTTGATATTTTTTTAATATTTCTTAGATAATAAACTCAACATTTTTCAACTTTTGAGACCAATTTGGATAAAAAACAATTTTTATGTTTAAAAATCTGCATCTGTGGACCAAAATCGCGGTTTTGGAATTTCTTAAATATTATTCCAATAAAGTAAGCAATATTTCCGAATTTTCGAGCCGGATTTGGTAAAAAAAATTCGGACATGAATTTTGGTCGCAGTACGTAATTTTTTCCAACTTTGACCGCTGGTTGCCGACTGAAGATGACCTTGCAAAATTTTTTCATCAATTTCTCATATTCAGATCTAACGTGGCCATCGTTTGGCAGGTATTGCGACATGAAATTCGAAAGTTTAAATTTGACGGAACGCCCTACTGCAGTAGGGCTGGTTTGATTTAAAAACAAAAATATAATTGATTTTATTCAACTGGTGATTTTTTAAAATTTCAATTGATATTTTTTTAAATTTCAATTGATTGTATTCCTAATCCAATTAACATATTTTAAATGTTTATCAATTTTTAAATCGAAATTGGAAATTCCATTGATCTTTTTTAAATTACATCTGAAAACGGTGAAGAAGCTTTGTACGAAAATTTTGAGAACTTGAACATAAATTTTTATTGAAAAATTCAAAAATTTTTTTTCCAAAATTAATTTTTTTTTAAATTCCTAAAAAAAATATTTCAATAATTTTTATTAAAATATAAATTTAACTTTTGTATCATCCGTTTTCAGAATTACACATTTTGTTGTTTAGTTTTAAATATCGAATTTAAGGTGCCAATATTATTATTATTATTAATATTCATTAGTAATTTCTTTGTTTGTTTTATTGAATTTTATTAAATATTTAGTATATTTATTTAAAATATTAAGTTAGTTTATAGTTTAATCAATCAATTATAATAATTAGTGTTATAAATTTTAGTTTTAGTATATAAAAATTATTGTTATTGCATATTTAATGTAAAACTATATATGAAATTTTTTTAAAATATATTTTTTTTAAACAAAAAAAAAAAAAATAACTTTTATTCTGGTGTTAAAATTTTTTAATTAAGGTAAGTACACTTATTGAATATTTATTTGTATATATTTTTAATTTTGATTGAAAACAACACACAAAAATTTTTTTTTTCCATGAACGATTTTCATAGTATTTATGAACAAATTCATACAATTTATTAACTTTTTCATAATATTTATAAACTTTTTCATAGTATTTATGAATAAATCATAATATGTGAAATTTAAGATTTTTTAACATTTTTCATAAATACTATGAAAAGTTTATAAATATTATGAAAAAGTTAATAAATTGTATGAATTTGTTCATAAATACTATGAAAATCGTTCATGGAAAAAAATTTTTGTGTGAACTTAGAATGCTTTGTTCGGCTATGGCGAATCAAAAATATCCACCAAAACTCATTAGATTTTTCCGTCCTATCTTTATTTTCCTGATTATTTTCTTCTAAGATCTATAATTTTTCAATATTTTCTTGTTATTTTTTTTTTTTTTATTTTTCTGAATTATTTAAATCAAAGTTGTCAAGCTGAGCAACTCTTATAACTCTTATACCCCCATTAGTTCCCCCTCCCCCTAACATTTTTTGCAAATATACCTAAGCACTATCTCCACTCCTTAAGGGGGCACAGAAAAAAATAAAAAAAATATTTTAGTAAATTTTTAATACTATTGAGTAAAATATTACTCAATTTTGCACCAGTAAACGATTTAATAGTATTGAGTAAATTTTTAATAAAAATTTATTAAATGTCTGAAAAAAAATTTGAGTAAATTTTTAATTGACACAATTAAAAATTAACTCAAAATTTATCTACTTAATTTTTTAAAAAGTTTAAAAAAATTTTTAAATTTTTTTACAAAAAAAAAAAAACAAAAAACTTGTTTTTTCAAACTTTGCCAAACATACACTCAAAATAATAACTCTGTTAAATACTCTGTAAAATGACTGTAATCTCAATTCGACAGATATTTGACAAAGTTATCTGTCGAAATACAGATTTTAAGAAAATACTTTGTATTTTCTTGTGACCGAAAAACCAAATTTTGTAAAATTGGAGTTAGTTACTCATTAAAAACTCGTAATTTTCACAAAAATAAAAAAGTAAATTTACAATTTGGAAGCATTAAAGCGGGAAATTTAACAAATTTTTAATTTTAATTAATTTAATTTTAATTAATGTTTTTGAAGCAGTGAAGTTTTTCTCACAAAATAGATTTAACTAAAACTTTGTACTTTTGCAGAGTTTTTTTTGTAAAATTTTGAACTCATAAAATGTATTTAACTAAAACTTTGTAAATATACAGAGTTTTATTGGTAAAATTCTTCTCGGTTTTATCAATATTTCACAGATAATTCTGTAAATTTTTAGTTTTTTTTTATCGAAATCATTTTACAGAGTTTTCTTCGTAAAATAACAAAAACTCTTGCTGGTTGGAAATCTATGGTATTTTCTGCTGGCTTAGCAGAGTATCTCTGTAATTCAACAGAGTGATTATTTTGAGTGTATTTGTGTCTCGAAAACATAGGAAAATTTTATAAAGACGATTACAAACTTTCATATACATATACAAAAAACTATAAACTAAACGAGAATTCAAAAAACTATGAGAGTTTAAAAAAAAAATTAAAAAACTATTAAATTTTTATTAATTATTTACTTAAATTGCTTTTAAATTTTTTAAGTAAATTTTTAATTGCGTCAATTAAAAAATTACTCAATTTTTGTTTTTAAATTTAAACAAGTGATTACTCAATTTTGTTTCCTCCATATTTTTTTCTGTGGGCTTCCATACAAATATTACATTTGTAAAATACTGCTCCTTCAGTTCTAACTGCCTCAAAAGTGTCCCTAGAGGAGTCAAATGTATAAGCGACCCTTAATATTTTGTAGGGATGTCGCGAATAGTGTATTCGGCATTTTACCGAATATTTACTATTCGGTATTCGGTTTGAACCGAATACGAATATCTGCCGAATAATTTAATTATTCATACGCCTGTATTTTACATGTAAAATATTAAAAAACAAGTAAAAAAAATTATAGTCGGTCAAGACCGACCATATGATACCCTACACCAGTGTTTTCCGGAAAATGGGTCCCAAGTCCAAACATGGACCGTTTGTACCTATCTTTTATTAGATCTTTATTTAGTGTAAAAAACACACACAGATCAAATTTTAGTGAAATTGGTTTATTTTTTGCCAATAGACCGATTTAACTGAATATCGGTCGAAATTTTCATATCGGGGACTAAGTTCAAAAATGGTTCCGATGCGATTAGTTTACCAAAGTACACGTTTAACACCTACAAATAAAATGTTAATCAAATATTTTCATTTTTATGAATTTAGAGGAAATTATGTGAATATCGGGAGTGTGGTTTGTATGGGGACTACCAGAAGGACTGACACGATTCTTTTGAAATTTGGTATGATGGTTTGTGCATTCAAAATTTAATTACCTGTTAAATTTCAAAACAATATCTATCATAATACGGTTATTAGAGGCATTTAAGCGATATTCAAAGGGGGCGTTTGTATGGGGACTAGGTCTTAACATGAACCGATTTTCAATTTCAATAGGCTTTGTCCTTGGGCCACTAGAAGCTTAAGTTTCAAATTTCAAGTTAATTGATTGAAAATTGCGACCTGTTTCGTGCTTAAACCGGTAGATGGACAGACGGACGGGCGGACAGACGAACGGACGGACATCGCTAAATCGACTCAAAAAGTAACTCTGAGTCGATCGGTAAAGATGGGTCTAGGACCAATATTTTGGGGTAGTTACAAACATCAGCACAAACTCATTATACCCTGTACCACAGAGTGGTGTAGGGTATAAAAAGTACCAGACTAAAATATAACAACGCTGTTGTTGACACTATTTTTTCTGGAACCTTAACAATTCGAATTTTAATCAAGTGCTCAAGTTTTTTTGTATAAAAAACAAACTCAAATGACTACAAAAAAGAGTCAAACGTTAATAAAAAGTGTTTTTTAACTTATTTAAATTTTGCCGAATATTCGTCAAACCATTGACGAATATTTATTTAACCGAATATTTAAAAAACATGCCGAATATGCCGAATACCGAATAATGACGAATATTCGCGACATCCCTAATATTTTGTCCATCCCAACATCTTTTCAGAGCATACCCAAGTTCTATATCTGACCCTTAATAAAAATTAATAAAAATATTTATCAAACGTATTGCACCCACTATCCCAAAAATTTATTTTTGCTAAATTTTTAGAACCCGTTCATAAGTTTTTAATTTTGTAAAAAAGTCAATTTATTAAAAATCCGGCCACTTTTTATTTTTTTTTAGCTTACACACAAAACAATTCATCTCCTTCTTTCGAGAAAATCATATTTGAATATTAAATTTCAGAATAATTTTATAATTTTCTTGTAATTGCCTGTTTGAACATAGCGTATGAGTTACAATTATTTGCGAAATTCGTTGATTTGTAACTCATACGCCCTGTTGGAACAAGAAAATTAAAAAATTATTATGAAATTTAATATTCAAATGCGATTTTCTAAAAAAAAACTATTCTGAATTTTTTTTGTATGGATAGACATCTAAACTTGGAAAAAAAAGAAAAAAAAGAAAAATCAAGTAGAAAAGTTAAATCCAAGTCGAATCTACAAATATATGCCTTTTTTAAGTGATAGTAAATTTTCTAAAGTGAAATAGTAACAATTTTGATTAGAAAGAAATATTTAATTTTGTGTAAAAACTTTTTTTGTAATTTTTGAAAAAAAAAAAAAAAATACAAAATTTTTTTCAACTGTATTTTTTTTTTAAGTATTATAGTGCATTCACATTGGCATCGAAACCCCGTTTAACGAGGTTTCGCCTCAAACCTCATTTGAAAATACGTATTTTCCCATACAAATTGAAAACATTTTTTTTATGAGCTTTCACGAAAGTACGATCGAAACCTTTTAAATTTCATAGTTCTCCTTTTTTTTACAACTGTTAGAAGAATAGAAAATAAATTAAAGAAAGTGTCAAAAATAAAAAATAAAAATATTTTAATATTTCCGTAAAAAAATAATAATTAAACAATAATTTTCGGTTAATTTTTGTAAACAAACGAGAAAATAAATTATGTGTGCATTTTTTATCCCGTAAAATTACCCAGCAAAAAAGAGCTTACCATTCACTACAAAATTCACCACAACTTATGAACCAGATGTACTTCTTCTTCAACTGAAACATTGATGAATTTAATATGGGCGTGACACACAAAGTATGTTCTTTTTATCGCCACTTTTCAGTGGCGAAAGATTGACACTTAAGTATAACATATATCACTGGTGTTTTTATCACAACTTCTGAAGTAGTGATCCGGATGTTAATATAACTTGACCTTTTGGAAGCACTTTTTTCATCACTTCTTTAGAAGTACATATTTCTTGGCATTTTGGGTGTGATTATGTCATTTTTATTTGGTGATTTAGAACTTCTAAATTAGAAGTTCTTTTTTCACTTATTTTTGTAAGATTGATTGAAAAGAGTATTTTTTGTAATATTTACACTAAAAACACTGTTCGACAGCAAAAACCTTCCAGTGAAATTTCTAACTGGTCGTTATAGATTTTGGTCTCCTGCTTCCAATCTACCGTTAAAATTTTTCTAGCACGTACCGTTTTTGAAATATTCGCTGTTAAAAAGTAAAAAAAAAACACTTTTAGGGGTCCACTGTTACGTATTCTTACGTTGCTTCCACGAAATAGGACTTGATTTCATATAAAATGGACCTCCTGATTCCAAAACTGCAATCCACAATTTTCAAGCATGTTCTGTTTTTGAGATATTCTCGTTTGAAAATTTAAGCGTAATTTATAAAGAATATAAGTAAGTGCGTAACAGTAGAGTTTGAGTTTTTCAAACGCCAATATTTCAAAAACAGTACGCGATAGAAAAATTTGGATGTCAGATTTGGAATAAAGATGCCTTATTTTTACTAAATCGAGTTCTATTGTGTTTGAGCAACTTAAGAATACATTACAGAGGAGACCCAAATATTTCAATATTAAAACGCGAATATCTTAAAAACCTTACGTGATAGAAAAATTAATTTCATTGATAACACAGGGCAACACTTTTTTTTGCCCGGGTTCTGATAGCTAGATTTGGGTAATTGGGGTACGCTGATTTCAAATCTGGCTATAGTTTTTTTTGGATCAGCTCTAGTTTTCGAGATATAGCCTGAGGAAACTTTGAAAATAGGCTATTTTTGGCATGTTTTGTGAGTCCATATTTACCAACACTAGTCTTACATCCAAAAAGTGAATGACGATTTTAAGTATGTTGGATATGCTGATTCCAAAAATGCTCTTACTTTTGTTGAGTCATATTTAGTTTTTGAGACATCGCTAAAATAAAATTTTTAAATTAATGTCCTCGTTAATTTTGTCTGAATATTTATGCCCTTTTTAATAACTCGAAAACTAAAGCTAATACCAGTTTTGAAATCCTCGCATCCAATATAATTAAGTTCATTTTTAAAACTGAGGCTCTAAAGTTAGTTTTGGAAATTATAGCCAAGCAAAGTTGGTAAAAAACACACTTTTTCGACTCTTTTAAGAGCGATTTGCTCGCGAACGCGAGCTGGTGGAAAAAATTGGATAACAGATTCGGAATCAGCACACTAAACTCCATATAAATCAGTTGTCAAAGGTCAAGCAAATTGAAAAAGGTAAACTTTTGTCAACCTGTGTAATCTAACGTATATACTTCGAATTAAAAAAGGAGTAATTATAGAGATCACAAAACTATAAAAATTCACGCGAATTGATTCACAAGTTTGTTTTGACCACAAGCCTATCTATACCTCAATTTTCTAAAAAGCTTAAACAATCTATAATAATGTGATGCAGCAACATCCGCTTTAGTTCGTAAATGTATTTATTTAATTTAGGACCAACTTTTTTTGATATAAGAAATGAAATTTGAAAAATTTATCAATAACCAATTTTCGTCTTTTCGATTTTTTAAGCTCTAAATAAAGAGAAATGAAAGGCCACTACCAAATTTTGTCACCATTTTTGCAAAACCCAAATCTATTTAAAGCTGGACGTAGAAAAAATTCTAATTGTTTCAGTTGAAAAAGAAGTTCATATGGTGTGGTGATTTGATTCCTAAGAACATATAAAAAAGGTACTTTAAAATCATTAAGCAAAGAACTGGTGAAAGATGTTTTTATTGTTATTTTGTAGCATTTTTGGAAGTGATTTTAAAAGTACTTCCTACGGAATATGAAGTTCGGCACCTATCGCTACGTTGTATGTAGTGAAACCACTAATTCTTTTTGAACCACTTCGTTTATTTTTTGCTGGGTAAAGATTTGTTTTCGGTAATTTTTAAAAGCTTAATAAATGTCAAAAATTTCGGGTGTGAACGACAAAGCTTTTAAATTGAAATTACGAGGTTTCAACGGGGTTTCGAGGTAAGTGTGAATGTACTATTAAAATATTTTTGAAAGACTAAAATACGTTGTAAAATATTTTTGTGACTTACCAATTTTTTAAAAACTTGTTTAACGGTTTTTCAACAAATCTGAAATTTACGGTTTTGCTAATAACTTTTGATACCAATCAGACCTGAGGAACGACAAAAATATATGCCAAGGTTCCGCAGAGTCCCAGGTTCCGCAAAAGTCTTTTTTTTTCAAGTTTAAATTAAAAAAAATATTCGAGTTCTCATGAAAACAAATTTTCTAGAAAATGTCTTAGCAGATTTCTCTGCAGATTTTTCTGCTGATTTCATCTACACCATTTATAGATGTAATTCGTAAAAGATCAATTGTAATTCGAAGATTCTACTTGTAATTCGAAGATTCCATTTGTAATTCCAAGATTCCATTTTTAATTCGAAGATTCCATTTGTAATTCGAATACTCCAATTGTAATTCGAAGACTCCAATTATAATTCGTAGATTCCAATTGTAATTCGTAAAAGATCAATTGTAATTCGTAAAAGATCAATTGTAATTCGTAAAAGATAATTCGAAGATTCGTAAAAGATCAATTATAATTCTTAAAAGATCAATTGTAATTCGAAAAATATCAATTGTAATTCGAAAAAGATCAATTGTTATTCGTAAAAGATCAATTGTAATTCGTAAAAGACAATTCGAAGATTCCATTTGTAATTCGTAAAAGATCAATTGTAATTCGTAAAAGATCAATTGTAATTCGAAAAATATCAATTGTAATTCGAAAAAGATCAATTGTAATTCGTAAAAGATCAATTGTAATTCGTAAAATATCAATTGTAATTTGTAAAAGATCAATTGTAATTCGAAAATTCCAATTGTAATGTAAAAAAAAGTTTCGCTCTAAGCCCCCATACAAATCTCCCTCCCGGTAAGATACACTCAATGACCACAAATTTCGTACACATGTGTGTACGTCCTATCTGCACTCCCTAAGTAGGCTCCCATACAAAATTACATTTTTATAAAATTTGCTCCAACTGTTATTTTTATGGGAGCCTACTTAGGGAGTGGAGATAGGGCGTAGGTATGTTTTAAGAAAATGTTGTAGGGTAAAAATAAATGGGGGTCGGTCTCACTAATAACCCCTTTAAGACGTAAAAATTATTGGGGGTCGGCCTTTTAAAGGACCCCTCTATGACGCACCATTGGAGCAGTAGAAATTATTTTAAGATTAGAAAATTACAATAAAATTTTTTCAAAAAATTTAAAAAAATAGTAATAATCGTTATCCCACGATCTTCCTGGGCAAAAAATTTGTAGAATCGATAGAAGTTTTAAACAAAAAAATTTCAAATAATCAAAGAGTCCAAACATTTTCAAAAATGAGATTTAAATTTTATAACTTAAAAATCGCATACTACACCATTTACAGATGTAATTCGAAAAAGATCAATTGTAATTCGGAGATTCTATTTGTAATTCGAAGATTCCATTTGTAATTCGAAGATTCCATTTGTAATTCGAAGATTCCATTTGTAATTCGAATACTCCAATTGTAATTCGAAGACTCCATTTGTAATTCGAAGATTCCAATTGTAATTCGAAAAAGATCAATTGTAATTCGAAAAAGATCAATTGTTATTCGAAAAAGATCAATTGTAATTCGAAAAAGATCAATTGTAATTCGTAAAAGATCAATTGTAATTCGTAAAAGATCAATTGTATTGCTTTTCTCTCGACTCTAGTTAAAGCCTCTGCCACATTTGACTATATTTGTGATCACCGGAAAAAATTTTGATATTTTAAAATATTTTTTTTTTTATTTCTTCAGAAATACAAATGGTGAAAACGAAGATTTTTTATGAAATTTGTCAAAGGGTTTGAAATTTTTGTAATGTTTCAGAACACATGCATCGAAAATTGTGTCGTATACACAAATTTGAAGCTTTTGTAATTCCAAGTTTAATCAAATTTGACAATTTTTAAATCCAAAAAATATACTCTGAATCTGGAACAATATATCAAGAGTACTTCTCTTTTGCCACCAATGTCAGGGCTGGCAAGTAAGACTCTGAATACCACTAAAGTTTTTTTTTTAATATCTAAATAAAACTGAAAAAATTTTATTGACAAAAAATATTGTGAATTTAAGAACTTTTCTTTACAAAAATATCTCAGAATCTATTTATTTTCTCATTCAATAAATGGATAAGAGATTTTTAAAGATCATAATAATTGTTTTCATTCTATTTCTGTACGATAAATATTTTAGAATCAAAGAATTTCTCTATACAAAAAACGTCTTATAATCAGTGTATTTTCTTTACGAAAAATCATTCAGAATCGGAAAAATCTATACGAAAAATGTATCAGAATCTTGAAATTTTTCTATACCAATTTGAAATATTTTTCTTAAAATAAATTTTTCTGTACGAAAAATGTGAGAATTCATCTATGCAAAAGGATCTCAGAAATTTTCTATACAAATCTGAGATTTTTCGTATAGACAAATTCACTATACGAAAAATATCTCAGAATCTAAGAATTTTTCAATGCGAAAAATTTTTCAGAATCTGAGAATTTTTCAATACAAAAAATGTCTCAGATAATCTCAAAATTTTCCATACGAAAAATGTCTCAGAGTCTAAATTTTTTTTTTTTACGAAAAGTGTCTTAAAAGCTGAGAGCTTTTTCTATACCATAAATGTCTTAGAATCTGAAAGTTTTTCTATACTAAAAATAACTCAGAATCTAAGAATTTTTCTTCACGAAAAATGTTTCCGAAATGGAGAATTTTTCTATAAGTAAAATGTCTCAAAATGAAAACACCTTTTTCTTAAAACCTCAGAGTTTTTCTATACAAAAAATGTCTCAGAATCTAAGAATTTTTCTATACGAAAAATGTTTATAATCGGAGAATTTTTCTACACGAAAAATTGCTCACAGTTTTAGAGTTTTCTTGTACAAAAAATGTCTCAAAATTTGAAAATTTTCTATGCGAAAAATGTTTTAAATCGTAAGTAAAGTAAAAAATTTTCTATGGTTAAAATGTCTTGGAGTTATAATGTTTTTTGTTCAAAAACTGTAGAACTAAAAATATTTCCTAAAATTTAAGGGGTCTTTCGTTCCAAAAATGTTTCAGTATCTTTGATTTTATTACGATGATATGTATCTTAGAATTGGAGAATTTTGTTACCAAAAATGCTCTTAGAAGTTTTCTGCATAAATATGGTTTATAATCAAATAACTATGAAAAAATTTATGAACAATTCAAAAAGGTGTCAAATAGTTTTCAGTTTTTACTCGTAAGGTATTTTTGAGATTTTTTAAAGAAAAGTTGCCTAAATTTTCAAATTTTTAAAAAAAAAAAAAATTACTCCTTCCCAATAAGCACATTTAAAATTCAAGTGCAAATCAAGTATAAATCAAGTGTAAATCAAGCCCTTATTTCCAGTCTATGCTTGATTTATACTTGAATTACACTTGAATTCAATAGCATTCTCCAGCAAAATGGATACTTGAATTCAAGCGCTGTTTTTACGCTTGAAAACCAGGGAAAAGGCTGTAAAAACAGGGCTTGAATTCCAGTGTCCGTTTTGCTGGAGTATGCTTGAATTCAAAAACCCAATAAGCAATTTTAAAATTCAAGTGCAAATCAAGTATAAAACAAGTGTAAATCAAGCCCTAAATTCCAGCCCCTACTTGATTTATACTTGAATTACACTTGAATTCAATTGAATTCAAGTGTAATTCAAGTATAAATCAAGTAGGGGCTGGAATTTAGGGCTTGATTTACACTTGTTTTATACTTGACTAGCTTACCATCCCAGTACTTCGTTACCGGTTGTATTGAATACCGGATAATAGAAGGATCAGGATTACTCTACCGATTTCTAAAAAATTTCCCTACGTTGTTTTTGTTTTATTTACTTGTGGACGTTTAAGTCTTTCAAAAAATAATATTTCAATGAATAATTTGAACAATAAAATTTGAATAACTCCGCTGGTACGTCATCATGCTCGTTGTGAAAAAAGATATTGACAATTTTCGAGCCCTTATAACGGGTTTTGGGATTTTGAGTGAATAAAAATTTCAGTGAAAAAAGAAATTGGAATAAAAATAAGTTTGAGTGGAAAAACATATAGAGAGAAAAAATATGGAGTAAAAAAAGTTAAATACGAATAATTTGAGTAAAAAGTATCATTCCATATTGTTCCCAGCTCTATTGCATTTCGATCCCCGTTCTACTCCATTTCATTTCCAATTGCATCTTCTTTCGTTCCATTTAAGTTTCATTCCTCTCCGTATAATATGCGTTAAAGAAATAAAAAGTTCTATTGTCTTTATCTTATATATATGAAAAGTGTCATTTTACACCACTGTTACCAGGTACCCCTTTTTACCCAAAAATTTTAAATTTTAAAATATGTCCTTCTCTTGGGTGTTATTTCTGGAGCTTTTAGTTTAATAGTTGATAGCTAAATGTAACCATTTGCCACCTTTTTCCCTTAAAATTAAATTTTCCAAAAACTGTTTTTTTTTGTGCTAGGTAATCCTATATTTAAAATATTAAGTTTATGAACCATTATGCCAAGAAATATAAAAAAAAAACAAATTTGCACTTTTGTATCCCCTGTACGATCGGTCGCGACCCTTAGAAACGAAATTTCCAAAAACAGCTTTTTCCAGCATTCAAAATTTCAGTGTCTAGGATCATTACTTCATGAACTATAAAAAGTACCAAAAAACACTTTTTTACAGCTCTAGAAACGGATTTTTTTTAAAATACTTTAGCAGAATGTTTTCATTTCACCGAAGGCCCTACATTCCAAATTCAAGCTTCTACGATCATTATTATAGGAACAAAAAAAAAGTACCAAAAGTACACTTTCTAACCCCCGTTAGCAACGGAATTTCCAAAAAAGTACCTCTTCCAGAATGTTTTTTTCTTCACCGAAAAATCCTACATTCGATTTTCCAATTTTCTAGGATCATTGTTTCAGCAAATATTAAAAGTACAAAAAGAATTTTACTTTTCTAATTCTAAGTTTCTAGAACCATTACGTCAGAAAATATCAAAAGTACCGAAAATACACTTTTTTAGCCATTTTACCCCCAAAAGGTATTTTTCCCACAATGTTTTTTTATCAAATTTTCCTAGATCACAAATTTTAAGATTCTATAAACATTTTTTCAGGAAATATAAAAAGTTTCTATGATTATTATTTCATGAAGTAAAAAAGTAACAAAAAGTGTACTTTCGATACTTTTTACCAAAGGTACTTTTTAAAAAAGGTACATTTTATAAAAGGTACTTTTTATAAAAGGTACTTTTCATAAAAGGTACTTTTTATAAAAGGTACTTTTTATAAAAGATAATTTTTATAAATGGTACTTTTTATAAAAGGTATTTTTCATGAAAGGTACTTTTTATAAAAGGTACTTTTTATAAGTACTTTTTAAAAAAGGTACTTTTTATAAAAGGTACTTCTTATAAAAGGTACTTTTTATAAAAGGTACTTTTTATAAAAGGTACTTTTTATAAAAGGTACTTTTTATAAAAGGTACTTTTTATAAAAGGTACTTTTTATAAAAGGTACTTTTTGTAAAATGTACTTTTTCAAAAGGTACTTTTCATAAAAGGTACTTTTTATAAGAGGTACTTTTTATAAAAGGTACTTTTAATAAAAGGTACTTTTTATTAAAGGTACTTTTTATAAAAGGTACTTTTTATAAAAGGTACTTTTTATAAAAGGTACTTTTTATAAAAGGTACCTTTTATAAAAGGTACTTTTTATAAAAGGTACTTTTTATAAAAGGTACTTTTTATAAAAGGTACTATTTATAAAAGGTATTTTTATAAAAGGTACTTTTTATAAAAGGTACTTTTTATAAAAGGTACTTTTTATAAAAGGAACTTTTTATAAAAGGTACTTTTTATAAAAGGTACTTTTTATAAAAGGTACTTTTTAAAAAAGGTACTTTTTATAAAAGGTACTTTTTATAAAAGGTACTTTTTATAAAAGGTACTTTTTATAAAAGGTACTTTTTATAAAAGGTACTTTTTATTAAAGTTACTTTTTATAAAAGGTACTTTTTATAAAAGGTACTTTTTATAAAAGGTACTTTTTATAAAAGGTATTTTTTATAAAAGGTACTTTTTGTAAAATGTACTTTTTCAAAAGGTACTTTTCATAAAAGGTACTTTTTATAAAAGGTACTTTTAATAAAAGGTACTTTTTTATAAAAGGTACTTTTTATAAAAGGTACTTTTTATAAAAGGTACTTTTTATAAAAGGTATTTTTTATAAAAGGTACTTTTTATAAAAGGTACTTTTTATAAAAGGTACTTTTTATAAAAGGTACTTTTTATAAAAGGTACTTTTTATAAAAGGTACTTTTTATAAAAGGTACTTTTTATAAAAGGTACTTTTTATAAAAGGTACTTTTTATAAAAGGTACTTTTTATAAAAGGTACTTTTTATAAAAGGTACTTTTTATAAAAGGTACTTTTTATAAAAGGTACTTTTTATAAAAGGTACTTTTTATAAAAGGTCTATATTCCGGGATGTTAACATACAGTCCAAATTTCAAGTTTGTATGACCATTATTTCAGTAAATAAAAAAATAGTACCAAAAGTACAGTTTTTTACCCTTTTTACCCCCTTAGAATCAAAATTGGCAAAAATCGAGCCTTAGTGGATCTATATTCCGGGAGCTGAACTTACATTCCAAATTTCAAGTTTCTAGGACCATTATTAAAGAAAATAAAAAAGGTACCAAAAGTACAGTTTTTTACCCTTTTTACCCCCTTAGAATCAACACTGGAAAAAAATCCGGCCTTAGTGTATCTATGTTCCGGGAGGTGAACATACAGTCCAAATTTCAAGTCTCTATGACCATTATTTCAGGAGATATAAAAAGTACCAAAAGTACAGTTTTTTACCCTTTTTACCCCCTTAGAATCAACACTGGCGAAAATCCAGCCTTAGTGGATCTATATTCCGGGAGGTGAACCTACAGTCCAAATTTCAAGTCTCTAGCTTCAGCGGTTTGGGCTGGGCGATGATGAATCAGTCAATAAGTCAGTCAGTCAGTCAGTCAGTCACATTACTCTTTTATATATATAGATTTGCACTTGAATTTTAAAATTGCTTATTGGGTTTTTTATCTTAAATTTTAAAATAAATGTTTTGTTTTCTAAAAATGTAAAAAAAAATGTAAGTGAAAAAATGTTCAAGCGAAAAAAAAAAATTTTGAAAAAAAAAAAATTTTGGGCCCCCCCAAAATAAATTCCTGCGTACGTGCCTGGTCGGAAGAAGTTGTTAGTTCTTCACTTGGACCCCGGGCATTAGAAAATCTAGTTTTTTGGCCCGCCCCCTTTTGTGGGCGTGAATATTAAAAAATTATTTAAATAATGATGAAATTGTATTACTAAAGTGCATAATAAATAAATTTGTAAACATAAACCAAGAAGGAAAGTGACCCCAATGTAGGGTTATATAGTCGCAACAAAAAGTCGACTTTTCGACTTTTTTCAATTTCTAAAAAGTCGATTTTTCAACTTTTCAACTTTTTTCAAATTTTAAAAAGTCGACTTTTCGACCTTTCGACTTTTTAAAAAGTCGACTTTTTTCGACTTTTCGACTTTTTCGACTTTTCGACTTTTTTCGACTTTTCGACTTTTTAACCTTTTTCGACCTTTTCCAACTTTAAAAAGTCGATTTTTTGTGAATAAAAGTTTAGTTTTGACTTATTGTAAGCATTTAAGTGCTATTTTTTTTGGTTGTATTTTATTTATCAAAAAAAGTCGAAGAAATCGAAAATGTGGAAAATGTTGAAAAAATCGAAAGCAAAAGAGTCGACTTTCGATTTATAGAACCCTATCACTGAGGTGTTTACAATAATCAAAAATATTGGTAAATATTGCAGTTAACACTTTCTAACTCATGAATTTGGCATTGACATTTTTGCTTCACATACAAAATACATGGAAACACCAATAGCTTCAGTTGTTATTAAACTCGGCTCTCATTTGAAATTTTTTTCAGAAGAAAGAAATTATTTTCATTTAGCAAAAGTAAAAAAAATCAAAAATAAAATCGAAAAAAAATCGAAAAAAGCCGAAAAAGTCGAAAGCAAAAGTCGACTTTTCGACTTTTTAAGAACAAAAAAGTCGATTTCGACTTTTCGACTTTTTCATACAAAAAGTCGATTAATCGACTTTTCGACTATAGAACCCTACCCCAATGACCTCTGCCGTTACCCCCTCCCCCACAAAAACGCCCCAGTAATTTTTTTTATTTGTTTACATGTTGAGGGGTATCAAAGTTTCGGCACAGCCGAATTTAAAACTCTTGTATGCAATACATTTGATCTTTTTATACCCTCCACTCTAGTGATAGAGGGTATATATAAGTTTGTCATTCTGTTTGTAACTCATCGAAATATCGATCTGGGCCCCCATAAAGTATATATATTCATGATGCCCGATCGATTTTAAGACATTCTAGCGATGTCCGTCTGTCCGTCTGTCCGTCTGTCCGTCTGTCAGTCTGTCTGTCTGTCTGTCTGTCTGTCTGTCTGTCTGTCTGTCTGTCTGTCTGTCTGTCTGTCTGTCTGTCTGTCTGTCTGTCTGTCTGTCTGTCTGTCTGTCTGTCTGTCTGTCTGTCTGTCTGTCTGTCTGTCTGTCTGTCTGTCTGTCTGTCTGTCTGTCTGTCTGTCTGTCTGTCTGTCTGTCTGTCTGTCTGTCTGTCTGTCTGTCTGTCTGTCTGTCTGTCTGTCTGTCTGTCTGTCTGTCTGTCTGTCTGTCTGTCTGTCTGTCTGTCTGTCTGTCTGTCTGTCTGTCTGTCTGTCTGTCTGTCTGTCTGTCTGTCTGTCTGTCTGTCTGTCTGTCTGTCTGTCTGTCTGTCTGTCTGTCTGTCTGTCTGTCTGTCTGTCTGTCTGTCTGTCTGTCTGTCTGTCTGTCTGTCTGTCTGTCTGTCTGTCTGTCTGTCTGTCTGTCTGTCTGTCTGTCTGTCTGTCTGTCTGTCTGTCTGTCTGTCTGTCTGTCTGTCTGTCTGTCTGTCTGTCTGTCTGTCTGTCTGTCTGTCTGTCTGTCTGTCTGTCTGTCTGTCTGTCTGTCTGTCTGTCTGTCTGTCTGTCTGTCTGTCTGTCTGTCTGTCTGTCTGTCTGTCTGTCTGTCTGTCTGTCTGTCTGTCTGTCTGTCTGTCTGTCTGTCTGTCTGTCTGTCTGTCTGTCTGTCTGTCTGTCTGTCTGTCTGTCTGTCTGTCTGTCTGTCTGTCTGTCTGTCTGTCTGTCTGTCTGTCTGTCTGTCTGTCTGTCTGTCTGTCTGTCTGTCTGTCTGTCTGTCTGTCTGTCTGTCTGTCTGTCTGTCTGTCTGTCTGTCTGTCTGTCTGTCTGTCTGTCTGTCTGTCTGTCTGTCTGTCTGTCTGTCTGTCTGTCTGTCTGTCTGTCTGTCTGTCTGTCTGTCTGTCTGTCTGTCTGTCTGTCTGTCTGTCTGTCTGTCTGTCTGTCTGTCTGTCTGTCTGTCTGTCTGTCTGTCTGTCTGTCTGTCTGTCTGTCTGTCTGTCTGTCTGTCTGTCTGTCTGTCTGTCTGTCTGTCTGTCTGTCTGTCTGTCTGTCTGTCTGTCTGTCTGTCTGTCTGTCTGTCTGTCTGTCTGTCTGTCTGTCTGTCTGTCTGTCTGTCTGTCTGTCTGTCTGTCTGTCTGTCTGTCTGTCTGTCTGTCTGTCTGTCTGTCTGTCTGTCTGTCTGTCTGTCTGTCTGTCTGTCTGTCTGTCTGTCTGTCTGTCTGTCTGTCTGTCTGTCTGTCTGTCTGTCTGTCTGTCTGTCTGTCTGTCTGTCTGTCTGTCTGTCTGTCTGTCTGTCTGTCTGTCTGTCTGTCTGTCTGTCTGTCTGTCTGTCTGTCTGTCTGTCTGTCTGTCTGTCTGTCTGTCTGTCTGTCTGTCTGTCTGTCTGTCTGTCTGTCTGTCTGTCTGTCTGTCTGTCTGTCTGTCTGTCTGTCTGTCTGTCTGTCTGTCTGTCTGTCTGTCTGTCTGTCTGTCTGTCTGTCTGTCTGTCTGTCTGTCTGTCTGTCTGTCTGTCTGTCTGTCTGTCTGTCTGTCTGTCTGTCTGTCTGTCTGTCTGTCTGTCTGTCTGTCTGTCTGTCTGTCTGTCTGTCTGTCTGTCTGTCTGTCTGTCTGTCTGTCTGTCTGTCTGTCTGTCTGTCTGTCTGTCTGTCTGTCTGTCTGTCTGTCTGTCTGTCTGTCTGTCTGTCTGTCTGTCTGTCTGTCTGTCTGTCTGTCTGTCTGTCTGTCTGTCTGTCTGTCTGTCTGTCTGTCTGTCTGTCTGTCTGTCTGTCTGTCTGTCTGTCTGTCTGTCTGTCTGTCTGTCTGTCTGTCTGTCTGTCTGTCTGTCTGTCTGTCTGTCTGTCTGTCTGTCTGTCTGTCTGTCTGTCTGTCTGTCTGTCTGTCTGTCTGTCTGTCTGTCTGTCTGTCTGTCTGTCTGTCTGTCTGTCTGTCTGTCTGTCTGTCTGTCTGTCTGTCTGTCTGTCTGTCTGTCTGTCTGTCTGTCTGTCTGTCTGTCTGTCTGTCTGTCTGTCTGTCTGTCTGTCTGTCTGTCTGTCTGTCTGTCTGTCTGTCTGTCTGTCTGTCTGTCTGTCTGTCTGTCTGTCTGTCTGTCTGTCTGTCTGTCTGTCTGTCTGTCTGTCTGTCTGTCTGTCTGTCTGTCTGTCTGTCTGTCTGTCTGTCTGTCTGTCTGTCTGTCTGTCTGTCTGTCTGTCTGTCTGTCTGTCTGTCTGTCTGTCTGTCTGTCTG
Source organism: Pegoplata infirma (assembly GCA_963921195.1). Lineage (NCBI taxonomy): Eukaryota > Metazoa > Arthropoda > Insecta > Diptera > Anthomyiidae > Pegoplata > Pegoplata infirma. Next base: position 94,735,717 of record OY992538.1, on the reverse strand, counting down.
TCTGTCTGTCTGTCTGTCTGTCTGTCTGTCTGTCTGTCTGTCTGTCTGTCTGTCTGTCTGTCTGTCTGTCTGTCTGTCTGTCTGTCTGTCTGTCTGTCTGTCTGTCTGTCTGTCTGTCTGTCTGTCTGTCTGTCTGTCTGTCTGTCTGTCTGTCTGTCTGTCTGTCTGTCTGTCTGTCTGTCTGTCTGTCTGTCTGTCTGTCTGTCTGTCTGTCTGTCTGTCTGTCTGTCTGTCTGTCTGTCTGTCTGTCTGTCTGTCTGTCTGTCTGTCTGTCTGTCTGTCTGTCTGTCTGTCTGTCTGTCTGTCTGTCTGTCTGTCTGTCTGTCTGTCTGTCTGTCTGTCTGTCTGTCTGTCTGTCTGTCTGTCTGTCTGTCTGTCTGTCTGTCTGTCTGTCTGTCTGTCTGTCTGTCTGTCTGTCTGTCTGTCTGTCTGTCTGTCTGTCTGTCTGTCTGTCTGTCTGTCTGTCTGTCTGTCTGTCTGTCTGTCTGTCTGTCTGTCTGTCTGTCTGTCTGTCTGTCTGTCTGTCTGTCTGTCTGTCTGTCTGTCTGTCTGTCTGTCTGTCTGTCTGTCTGTCTGTCTGTCTGTCTGTCTGTCTGTCTGTCTGTCTGTCTGTCTGTCTGTCTGTCTGTCTGTCTGTCTGTCTGTCTGTCTGTCTGTCTGTCTGTCTGTCTGTCTGTCTGTCTGTCTGTCTGTCTGTCTGTCTGTCTGTCTGTCTGTCTGTCTGTCTGTCTGTCTGTCTGTCTGTCTGTCTGTCTGTCTGTCTGTCTGTCTGTCTGTCTGTCTGTCTGTCTGTCTGTCTGTCTGTCTGTCTGTCTGTCTGTCTGTCTGTCTGTCTGTCTGTCTGTCTGTCTGTCTGTCTGTCTGTCTGTCTGTCTGTCTGTCTGTCTGTCTGTCTGTCTGTCTGTCTGTCTGTCTGTCTGTCTGTCTGTCTGTCTGTCTGTCTGTCTGTCTGTCTGTCTGTCTGTCTGTCTGTCTGTCTGTCTGTCTGTCTGTCTGTCTGTCTGTCTGTCTGTCTGTCTGTCTGTCTGTCTGTCTGTCTGTCTGTCTGTCTGTCTGTCTGTCTGTCTGTCTGTCTGTCTGTCTGTCTGTCTGTCTGTCTGTCTGTCTGTCTGTCTGTCTGTCTGTCTGTCTGTCTGTCTGTCTGTCTGTCTGTCTGTCTGTCTGTCTGTCTGTCTGTCTGTCTGTCTGTCTGTCTGTCTGTCTGTCTGTCTGTCTGTCTGTCTGTCTGTCTGTCTGTCTGTCTGTCTGTCTGTCTGTCTGTCTGTCTGTCTGTCTGTCTGTCTGTCTGTCTGTCTGTCTGTCTGTCTGTCTGTCTGTCTGTCTGTCTGTCTGTCTGTCTGTCTGTCTGTCTGTCTGTCTGTCTGTCTGTCTGTCTGTCTGTCTGTCTGTCTGTCTGTCTGTCTGTCTGTCTGTCTGTCTGTCTGTCTGTCTGTCTGTCTGTCTGTCTGTCTGTCTGTCTGTCTGTCTGTCTGTCTGTCTGTCTGTCTGTCTGTCTGTCTGTCTGTCTGTCTGTCTGTCTGTCTGTCTGTCTGTCTGTCTGTCTGTCTGTCTGTCTGTCTGTCTGTCTGTCTGTCTGTCTGTCTGTCTGTCTGTCTGTCTGTCTGTCTGTCTGTCTGTCTGTCTGTCTGTCTGTCTGTCTGTCTGTCTGTCTGTCTGTCTGTCTGTCTGTCTGTCTGTCTGTCTGTCTGTCTGTCTGTCTGTCTGTCTGTCTGTCTGTCTGTCTGTCTGTCTGTCTGTCTGTCTGTCTGTCTGTCTGTCTGTCTGTCTGTCTGTCTGTCTGTCTGTCTGTCTGTCTGTCTGTCTGTCTGTCTGTCTGTCTGTCTGTCTGTCTGTCTGTCTGTCTGTCTGTCTGTCTGTCTGTCTGTCTGTCTGTCTGTCTGTCTGTCTGTCTGTCTGTCTGTCTGTCTGTCTGTCTGTCTGTCTGTCTGTCTGTCTGTCTGTCTGTCTGTCTGTCTGTCTGTCTGTCTGTCTGTCTGTCTGTCTGTCTGTCTGTCTGTCTGTCTGTCTGTCTGTCTGTCTGTCTGTCTGTCTGTCTGTCTGTCTGTCTGTCTGTCTGTCTGTCTGTCTGTCTGTCTGTCTGTCTGTCTGTCTGTCTGTCTGTCTGTCTGTCTGTCTGTCTGTCTGTCTGTCTGTCTGTCTGTCTGTCTGTCTGTCTGTCTGTCTGTCTGTCTGTCTGTCTGTCTGTCTGTCTGTCTGTCTGTCTGTCTGTCTGTCTGTCTGTCTGTCTGTCTGTCTGTCTGTCTGTCTGTCTGTCTGTCTGTCTGTCTGTCTGTCTGTCTGTCTGTCTGTCTGTCTGTCTGTCTGTCTGTCTGTCTGTCTGTCTGTCTGTCTGTCTGTCTGTCTGTCTGTCTGTCTGTCTGTCTGTCTGTCTGTCTGTCTGTCTGTCTGTCTGTCTGTCTGTCTGTCTGTCTGTCTGTCTGTCTGTCTGTCTGTCTGTCTGTCTGTCTGTCTGTCTGTCTGTCTGTCTGTCTGTCTGTCTGTCTGTCTGTCTGTCTGTCTGTCTGTCTGTCTGTCTGTCTGTCTGTCTGTCTGTCTGTCTGTCTGTCTGTCTGTCTGTCTGTCTGTCTGTCTGTCTGTCTGTCTGTCTGTCTGTCTGTCTGTCTGTCTGTCTGTCTGTCTGTCTGTCTGTCTGTCTGTCTGTCTGTCTGTCTGTCTGTCTGTCTGTCTGTCTGTCTGTCTGTCTGTCTGTCTGTCTGTCTGTCTGTCTGTCTGTCTGTCTGTCTGTCTGTCTGTCTGTCTGTCTGTCTGTCTGTCTGTCTGTCTGTCTGTCTGTCTGTCTGTCTGTCTGTCTGTCTGTCTGTCTGTCTGTCTGTCTGTCTGTCTGTCTGTCTGTCTGTCTGTCTGTCTGTCTGTCTGTCTGTCTGTCTGTCTGTCTGTCTGTCTGTCTGTCTGTCTGTCTGTCTGTCTGTCTGTCTGTCTGTCTGTCTGTCTGTCTGTCTGTCTGTCTGTCTGTCTGTCTGTCTGTCTGTCTGTCTGTCTGTCTGTCTGTCTGTCTGTCTGTCTGTCTGTCTGTCTGTCTGTCTGTCTGTCTGTCTGTCTGTCTGTCTGTCTGTCTGTCTGTCTGTCTGTCTGTCTGTCTGTCTGTCTGTCTGTCTGTCTGTCTGTCTGTCTGTCTGTCTGTCTGTCTGTCTGTCTGTCTGTCTGTCTGTCTGTCTGTCTGTCTGTCTGTCTGTCTGTCTGTCTGTCTGTCTGTCTGTCTGTCTGTCTGTCTGTCTGTCTGTCTGTCTGTCTGTCTGTCTGTCTGTCTGTCTGTCTGTCTGTCTGTCTGTCTGTCTGTCTGTCTGTCTGTCTGTCTGTCTGTCTGTCTGTCTGTCTGTCTGTCTGTCTGTCTGTCTGTCTGTCTGTCTGTCTGTCTGTCTGTCTGTCTGTCTGTCTGTCTGTCTGTCTGTCTGTCTGTCTGTCTGTCTGTCTGTCTGTCTGTCTGTCTGTCTGTCTGTCTGTCTGTCTGTCTGTCTGTCTGTCTGTCTGTCTGTCTGTCTGTCTGTCTGTCTGTCTGTCTGTCTGTCTGTCTGTCTGTCTGTCTGTCTGTCTGTCTGTCTGTCTGTCTGTCTGTCTGTCTGTCTGTCTGTCTGTCTGTCTGTCTGTCTGTCTGTCTGTCTGTCTGTCTGTCTGTCTGTCTGTCTGTCTGTCTGTCTGTCTGTCTGTCTGTCTGTCTGTCTGTCTGTCTGTCTGTCTGTCTGTCTGTCTGTCTGTCTGTCTGTCTGTCTGTCTGTCTGTCTGTCTGTCTGTCTGTCTGTCTGTCTGTCTGTCTGTCTGTCTGTCTGTCTGTCTGTCTGTCTGTCTGTCTGTCTGTCTGTCTGTCTGTCTGTCTGTCTGTCTGTCTGTCTGTCTGTCTGTCTGTCTGTCTGTCTGTCTGTCTGTCTGTCTGTCTGTCTGTCTGTCTGTTGAAAATGCTGTCGCGGACAAAATATTGCACAGAGATGACTGAAACTTAACATATTTATTGGAAGTTCTCCCGAGAAGTTTGGTATTGCATTTGAGCGATATCGGTTCAGCGGTTCAAACGAAAATGTAAGCACACCTAAAAAATTTCAGTACATTCAACATAACCTAAAAATACGAAATGCTTTAATTCGGCTTCTGGTTGGCATATGTGAACATAATTGAACATCAAATGGTATTTAAACAAGTACGAACACAAAAAAAAAAAATCGCGGATTTTTTTTACCAAAATTTTTTTTTCGCGAACATTTTTTTTTAAAATTTTTTTTTTTTCAAAAGTAATTTCCTTTAAAATAAAGTTTTTTGCAATAATCTTTTTGAAATTGTGGAGGGTATCACTACATTCGGCAAGGCCGAATTTAACTTTTTTACTTGTTTAAATTACTATTGATATTTTTCGAACTACAATTGATCTTTTCCCAATTAAAATTGGAATTTTCAAATTACAATTGAAATGTTTCGAATAACAATTCATCTTTTTGAATAACATTTGATATTTTCCGAATTACAATTGATCTATGTATTTCGAATTAAAATTGATCTCTTTCGCATAACAACTGATATTATTCGAATTTTAATTCGAATTTTAATTAAAATTTTCGAATTACAATTGGAATTGTCGAATTTCAAATGGAATTTTCGACTTACAAGTAGAATCTTCAAATTACACATGGAATCTTAAAAATACAAATGGTGTTTATTTCTTACACTTTTTTTGAAATAATAAACACGATTCATTTAATGGTTTATAAAATAACAAATATTCAGTTTTATTTTGTATTCAACTAAACTTAAATTTACACTTTTTTCACTGTATATTGTTTCGTTTTATTTAAAATAAGGGTTAAGATAAATTTAATTATATAAAGGAAATTAATTTCAACTTATTTTAATTCATAATTTTTGTTTGCTTTTACTTTTCACAAATTGATTTGGTTTTTAAATCGAAATAGATTTTATTTAATTGTTCTTCACTTGTTGCTTCTTATACCGAGAGTGATTGTTTCTTCAAAAAAATAAATACTTGTTCAGCAGTAAAATATAAAGAATATGAAGATTATAAGGAAATACAAATTATAATTTTAAGGAATAGTACCGTTTTGGCACATACGTAGGTTGTTAATAAAGTTTAAGGTTGATTATACGTAGGGCCATTTATAAGTTTAAGGTATGACTTAAACATTCCGCCCCCCATGAGACGGTGTGGTTTAAAGTACTCTTCTGACTGGTCCGATGAAAACATAACCCATGGAAGTTTTTTGGGCAATTACTTTTCCCACTGCTACTTCAATTGATCCATCACGACGAATGTCTGCATAAATGTCTGCACCTAATTCTATCTCAATCAAAGTATTGGAACGTGGGTCCATATCGGCAAGTGAGTCGTCAGAGAATTCGGTTGTCGGGTCTTCTCTTATTGGAGCATCATATGGTCTTCTGGGCAAATCATTTGTTACCAAAACCGTAAGCGTATGAACCCAACGACGACGACGACCACGAGCCCGTATACGCAACTCTGCAATTTTGTAGCTGTTCTTTCTTATGATGTCGAGACCCATTTTGTTTGCGGTAGATAGGGCAATACGGCTGACTTGTGACGACTGAGTGATGAGCGCTCTTACAGGTACCCATGTATCCTCATGTCCGTCAAGTTGTATTTCAATTGTTGCGGTAGGCAAAAATACAGCAGAGCTGATAAATTTGTGGATAGCAGGAGTTTGAGTCTCAGCGTTTCTGACGACAGGGCGTTGAATGGTTGGTTGATTTTTTACTTGAGGGGCCTCATGGAGTAAGGTGTGGTGACGACGATTACAGAGACGGCATCCAACATCGTTGAAGCATCGATCAATAATATGAGATCGTGCGAGGCAGTTAATACAATAATGCTTGTTGGTAACGGTGCGATATCGCTCCGACGCAGTATAGTTTAGAAATTTTGGGCAGTGTTTAATGGCGTGATCCTTTTGGCACACTCCACAAGAAAAATGCCAGTTTGCTGGTCGTGTACGATAAATTGAAATTTATAATTATTGGTTTGTTCTGGGTTGTAGATTGTAGATAAGTTTATGTGGAAAATAAAACTACAATTTTAGTTATGGGTCGGGTTATGACACCGTTTTGTGTTTTTATATCAACGACACGAATTCTACTATCTGTACCAGGATAAGTTTTTGTTATTCTACCCAATCTCCATTCATTAGATGGCAAATTATTGTCTTTGATAATGACTAAATCATCAACTCTAACATCATCCTTAGGATTTTTCCATTTATATCGACGATGAAGCTCGGCCAGATATTCCGATTTCCATCTTTGACAAAAGGAATGATAGATGATTTGAAGGCGTTTCCAGCGATTGACAAAAGTTACATTTTCGTTGCTTAAGTCTGGTTCAGCTGGGGTCATTAAAGGCGAACCGATAAGAAAATGTCCTGGGGTCAATGGGGAAAGATCATTAGGGTCATCGCTAGCAGGACTTAGGGGTCTAGAATTCAGACAAGATTCAATTCGGGTCAAAATTGTAGACAGCTCTTCAAATGTGAATTTCATGTTTGGAATCATTTTTCGCAGATGGGTCTTGAATGATTTTACCCCCGCTTCCCAGAGTCCTCCCATATGTGGGGCGCCTGGTGGTATGAATTTCCAATCAATATTCTGATGGCTGTAATGATGAATGACTTTGGTCTGAAGAGTTTTGAAAAATTCTAGACGATCCTTTTTTATAAGTGTTGCAGCTCCAACAAAATTGGTTCCATTGTCTGATTGTATTACAGATGGGCATCCTCGCCTTCCTATGAATCGAGAAAAGGCAGCCAAAAAAGCTTGCGTCGATAAATCACTTGCTGCTTCAAGGTGAACAGCTTTGGTGGCAAAACACACAAAAATGCAGATATAGCCTTTGGTAATGAGACAGGCTCGACCCTTAAAATTTCGAATGTCAAAGGGGCCCGCATAGTCAACTCCAGTTACAGCGAATGGTCTAGAGAGGGTCGTGCGTTCGGGTGGCAGTGCTGCCATAATTTGATTTTGGGTCTGTTTTTTAAATAATATGCACGTTTTGCAGTTATTAATAACAGTTTTAACTAGCGGTTTCAGTCGAAATATCCAAAATTCAGTTCTTATAACCCTGATTATGAGTTGATTTTGTCCATGTAGTGTGATTTTATGTGTAAAATGAACGATTAATCGGGACAAAGTCGAGTCATATGGCAACAAAATAGGGTGGCGTTCGTTGTAAGTTAGCGCTGGTGACTGAACGAGACGACCGTTTGCTCGAATGATTCCTGAAGAATCCATAAAGGGATTAAGGGTCAGAAGACAACTGCTTGAAGGAAGTGGAATATGTTGGATAAGTCGACGGTGTTCATCAGGAAAATGATGTTTCTGGGTCAAAACTATGAGCCTCTTTTTTACGAACTGTATTTCGTCCGGAGTTATTTCAAGTGAAGAGATTCGAAGATGTGTGCGATTTTTTCCTGTGTTTCTCCAGATTCGAAAAACATATGCTAGTACTCGATACGCGCGAGATAACGATGAAAAACGGGTCAAAGGGTCAATGTACGTAGTGGTGGTGCATGCTTTTATGTGTTTTTCTTCGAACTTTGTGTCTTGTAGAGATATTTGGAGTGGCCATTCAGCTTTGGGTAATTTTAGCCATGAAGGTCCATACCACCATAAACTGTGGTTTTCAAGTTCACTTGGGGTAGATCCTCGGCTAGCGACATCTGCTGGGTTTTCTTTCGATTCTACGTGTTGCCAGTTTTTGTTGCCTACTTTTTGAAGTATTTCCGAAACTCGATTTCCTATGAAGGTATTCCAGGTACACGGCGGCTTTCTTAACCATGCTAACACGATTGTAGAGTCTGTCCAATAATAGGCATTTACTACCGGGGCCTGAAGGTTTGGAAGGATTCCGGATACTAAATTTGCCAACAGGACAGCGCCGCAGAGTTCGAGTCGGGGCAATGAAATACTTTTTAAAGGGGCAACGCGTGTTTTCGACGCTAAAAGAGCTGTATGGGTATAGGTGTCTTCTAGTTGTACTCTGATGTAGACTGCCGCAGAGTAAGCTTTTTCAGAGGCGTCACTGAATCCATGAATCTCAATAAGACATAAGGGGCTAAATTTAATCCAACGTGGTATTTTAAAAGTGTGGATTGAGGGACAATTTTTGACGAATTTTTGCCATTTCATGCAAGTCAGGGTCTTTAATATGTCATCCCACTCTATTTTGTCTAACCAGATTTGTTGCATTATTAATTTAGCATTTACGATGATTGGGGCTAACCATCCGCAAGGGTCAAAGAATTTTGCAATTGTTGACAAAACTTCTCGCTTGGTGTAGTTTTGTTTCAGTTCTATATCTGGGGCTGTAAAACTGAAAGAGTCTGAAGAAATGTTCCATTTAATCCCTAGGGTCTTGGTTCCAGCATTTTCTGACAAGTTTAGCCAATCCAAGGGTAAAAGAGTCTCCTCTGGTAAATCTCGTATTACTTGAGGGTCATTTGATGTCCATTTCATCAGGTCAAAACCGGCTGATTTTAGAACTGTGCTGAGTTCTTTTCTGGATCTGATGGCATCTGTTATGTTGTGTTCACCTGCTAAGACATCATCTACGTACATGTTTTGCTGCAGTATTTTTGATGCTAAGGGGTGAGTCAACTTGATATCTTCCGCTAATTGAAGTAGGGTTCTGATGGCCAAGAATGGGGCGCAATTGACTCCAAAAGTCACGGTGAGTAGCTCGTAATCTTCAATTGGGTCACTGTCGGATTTTCTAAACAAGATTCGTTGATAACTTGTTTGAGTCGGGTCAACTAATATTTGTCGATACATCTTGGTGATATCGGCGTTGAAAACGTATCTGAAAAATCTCCATTTCATTATCAGAAGAACAAGATCTTGCTGAAGGATGGGTCCTGGATGTAAAATGTCATTAAGACTCTTCTTGTTCGAAGTGGGGCTTGAGGCGTTAAAAACCACTCTAAGTTTTGTGGTCAACCGATCTGGTTTTATTATTGCGTGATGCGGCAGATAATAATTTGGGGCCTTGTATATCTCCAGGGGTGAGACTTTTCTCATGTGTCCCAACTCTAGGTATTCTAGTATGACCTGGTCATACTGTGTCTTTAAGTCGGGTTTTTGACTTAGCATGCGTTCCATTCTTAAGAACTGGGCCATGGCTATGTTACGAGAAGAACCAATTTCTTCTCCATGTTTAAAGGGTAGGGTAACTATATACCTTCCTGAGTCGTTTCTACGTGTGGTAGATCTGAAGTTTGTGTCACAAAATGTGTCCTCGTCTGACCTCAAAATCTTTTTTGGGGTTTCCTCCACCTCCCAAAAGCGTGTGAGGATTTTTTCCAGGGACGTGGCGTTGTATAGTGATACAGTAGTCGCCTTTTGTGTCGTTTGATGAATTGGTCCCCCCACAATCCAGCCAAATACTGTTTTCTGGGCTAACAGGGATCCAATAGCGCGCATCGGGGTTTCCATACAATAAATGGAGGGTCCTAAATCGAGTCCAATCAAAAGGTCTACAGGACGGCTTATGGTGAAGTGAGGGTCTGCAAGTTCAAATTTAGCAGATTCACTTTGATACTTGAGATCTAACGTCTGGGGCGGTAAATTAGAGGGAAGAGTCTTTAGTACTGGGGCCCATACTTCTAATTTAAAACTAGGGTCCACCCGAGAGCAAATGTTAAATAAGCAAGCTTTGGTCGATGTTTCCGATACGGCTTGACTTAGTCCAGTGACATGAACTAAGTTTGGTTTCGTGGGTAATTTCAATCGGTTTTTCAGTTTTTCCGATATGAATGTTGACTGAGATCCAGGGTCGATGATTGCTCGAGCCTCAAATCTCTGGCCTCTAGCTTCGATGTGTACAAGAGCGGTGAAGAGCAGTGTTTCGCGATCTATTTTGTTCGGAGGATTTCGTTTGTCTTGTTGTAGGGTCAAGGAAGTCACGTTTGGAATTGTTGAGTTTTGAGTGGACTGTATCATGGATGCTTGTGCAGCAGCACTCGTACTGGGTCGAGGGGCAGCACTGTTGTGAGCGGCGCTGTTGGACTGGGTCTCGTTGGCCTTATGCAACAAAGTATTGTGTCTTTGTTTGCATAGTCTACAGCTGAAGTGGCTCTTACATTCCCTGACGCTGTGTTCAACACCAAGACAATTGTAGCAAGAGTTCGTATTTCTCACTGCTTGTATACGGTCGTTAACGTCTTTCTCCAAAAACTTGGGACATGATCGCAAAGTGTGTGATGATTTGCAAAGTTGGCAAGTTATAGTGTCATTGTGAACAATTTATGTGGGTTTCGAAAAATTTTTGTTTTTCGATTTGTTGGGTTGTGATAAATTTGTGTGAAAAGTATTAACGCGTTTTTCTCTATGGGTCGATTTGTTAGGGTCTTGTTTAGGCTGATTAACTTTTTCCTTTGGTGTTTTGATATTTCCGACAGATTCCAAAGTTTTAAATTTATGGGTCAGAAAATCATCAAATAATCTCCAAGTTGGGATTTTAGAACAGTCCTCTCTTGAGTCTTCAAATTCCTGAACGAGGGACTTTGGGATTTTTTGGGAGCAAATGTGTATTAAAAACGATTCCCATGTTGTGGTGTCGATACCTAATGTGAGAAGGGTCGTTTTGCAATCATTGATTGTTCGTTGCAACTTTTTTAGCGACGCTCCTGAGTCCATGGTTACTTGAGGTAAGTCGAGGATAACTCTGTACTGTTCGTTAACCTGCATCCATGTGTTCTCATATCTGTCCATTAAGTTCTTCCACGCCACAATAAAGCCATCGTTCGTCAACGGTACGTGTGATATTATTTCCCGGGCCTCCCCCCCTGTTTTCTGTGTCAGGTGGAACAATTTTTCCACATCACTAAGCCGTGTATTATTTTTGTAAATGGCAGTAAATAAATCCCGGAATGTGGGCCACGATTTGTAGTCACCGTAAAAAGTGTCGGTGTCACAGGGTGGCAGCCTCATAAATGAGTGGTTGTCATTTGCGGAAGTAGACGGGCGATCTTTTACGTGTAGGGTCTGTAGGGGTTCTGGGGTCGGTGGGGGTGCCGTTAAGGTATTTATGTCGGCGTTAATCGAGGCTAAACATTTTTTATAAACTACTAAAGTTTCTTTGTATCGAGCCCGAAGCTTGATTTTATTGACAGGAGTTTCACCTTCTACGGGTTCGCTATCGCGGCATTCCTCGTAAGACCTCTTGATTTGAGTCCACAGCGAGTTGATTTCTACACGAAATATCTCCAGGGCGTGAACGTCATCTGTAGATTTGCTTTCAGCATAAAGCATTTCCAAATCCATCATGTCGTTGGTGCAATTTGTAAATTTGTTTAGGGTCATTTTGACGGATTTTTGATTAAAATAAGGGGTCAGACGAAAATTTCGGTCAAAAAATGCCTGCTAGCGAAAAAAATGAGTGATAAAAACAAATGAGTCGGTGGTTTTTCAAAAAAAGTGGTGATTTTTTATTTCCCCAGACGGGCTGTATAAAACGTGAAGGTGGCAACTTTATTTTTACAACAGCACGTTTTTCTTTTTGGAAAACAATATCAAGGGTTATTACAAATATATATAAAAATCGACAATTGAGGATTTTAATTTTCCCCAGATATTCTGCAAAATGTGTCGATATATTAACTCTTCAGAAAAAAATCTGGTACAAAATTAGAGTCAAGGGTTTTTGCGAAGATGTGTCAATATGTTACAGAACTTGGGTCAAAAATTTTTCCCATAAACTTTTTAATAATATTGTTATGGCCACTCTAAATATATAGAGCAAATGCAAAAAATAGTATCAAGAGTATATGTGACAAACTACTAAAAACAAGCGTACAATAATCTAGTTAATTTTGTTGTTATATTTGTTGATGGTTTAACGATTGTTCCTTTTGAGTTCTATTTTTTGCTGTCTCTCATTCGATGTGTACTTACTTGTTTGTTTGTATATACTTAGTTGATGACTATTTTCTGCCGCTGTCGCTGCTGTTGTTTCCTCTGCTGCTTGTTGATTTTTTGTAGTAGTGTTGGATGATAGTTGCTGTTGTTGTTTTTTTTTTTTTTTTGAAATGTAAATTTGATGTTGTTATTGTTGTAAAATATTTTAAGAATTTATTTTGTTTAACCGTTACTTTTTGCTTGTTAAAGTTTTTTAAAATTTGGTACAGTCTATTCAAAAATTTAATACTTATTGTTGTTGTTTATTTTTGTATAAAATATGTATTACTTTTTTTTTTGATATTTGTTTTTTATATCGAAAACTTTATCACTCAACACTTTTTATGTTGTTCATCAAAAAAAATGTTGTTTTATTTATTTTTTTTAATTTGTTAAGATTTTCACACTTTATTGTTTCACTTTTTTTTTTCAAATTTTAAGTCACAAGTATATTTTTACTTTTTGTATATTAAACTGAAAATTGTCACAGTTAAATTTTGTTTTTAAACCATTATTCGGGTCGACAAGGACCAATGTTTATTTCTTACACTTTTTTTGAAATAATAAACACGATTCATTTAATGGTTTATAAAATAACAAATATTCAGTTTTATTTTGTATTCAACTAAACTTAAATTTACACTTTTTTCACTGTATATTGTTTCGTTTTATTTAAAATAAGGGTTAAGATAAATTTAATTATATAAAGGAAATTAATTTCAACTTATTTTAATTCATAATTTTTGTTTGCTTTTACTTTTCACAAATTGATTTGGTTTTTAAATCGAAATAGATTTTATTTAATTGTTCTTCACTTGTTGCTTCTTATACCGAGAGTGATTGTTTCTTCAAAAAAATAAATACTTGTTCAGCAGTAAAATATAAAGAATATGAAGATTATAAGGAAATACAAATTATAATTTTAAGGAATAGTACCGTTTTGGCACATACGTAGGTTGTTAATAAAGTTTAAGGTTGATTATACGTAGGGCCATTTATAAGTTTAAGGTATGACTTAAACAAATGGAATCTTCGAATTAAAATTGATGTTTTTCAAATAACAACTGTAAATAGTACAGAGAAAGCATTTGCAGAACTTATATTTAGCCTGTCCTTAACACGTTACGTCAATGTTAGATCGATTAATCGAATAACTTTATAATCGAATTACTTTGTAATAATCCTAATTAGAATGTTTAAATTGTGCGACCTTTTTAAATAACATATCGTCGAACTATATTCAATAAATGCCAACTTTAAAAAGCTTACTTTTCAGGAGAGCTAAAAAAACTAGTTATTTCGCACATTATTGTAAAAATAAACGAAGTACCTTCTATAATATGGTTTAAATATTCAAAATAATTTTTATCTATGCCAAAAATTTCATATTTTGCACTTGTTTGCGTATTTTTCAGAGATGGCATTTATTACTATGTCGAAAAGCAAATATTTTTTTAAAGTTGGCATATTTTGTCGGAAAATAAAAATATTTTTTTTTTTTTGAAAATTTTTTATTATTTTTTTTTGGGATTTTGTTATCCTTAGTACGGTAATTGCAAAATCTAAAAAAAAAAAAAAAATAAAAATCTTGGCATATTTTTAAAAGTTACTAGCTCTGAAACCCCTTTAATCTCAGGGTGGTCAACTTTGGCACTCTGTAACTCACGCAGTATTGTATTAGGGTCACCCCAAACCGGCTATTTTGAAAGCTTATATCATTGACTTTATTTGCCCCACTCATAATGTTTCAATCTGATAAATAGTTTGAAAGTTACATATATATAAGCATTTTTTTTTGCAAACACTATTTACCGATATTTTCAAAATGGCAATATCTCGAAAACTAGCCATTAGATATCAAAATCTTTACCAGATTCGTGTTCAGCATGGCAAATGCAATAAGATATGTTGTATAATTTTTTTTAAAAAAATTGTTTGAAAATTTTTTTTGGAAATTTACAATGGGAGTTGGCATTTATTTTCACCAAAAAAAATATATACTTTGAGATAGCAGAATAACAAAAATGCACAGAAAAAAATAAAAAAAAATTTTGAGTAAATTTTTAATACTATTGAGTAAAAAATTACTCAATTTTGCACCAGTAAACGATTTAATAGTATTGAGTAAACTTTTAATAAAAAATTATTAAAAGCTTAATAAAAAATTTGAGTAAATTATTAATTCACAAAATTAAAACTTTACTCAAAATTTTTCAATATTTTTAAGTAACTTTTTAATTGTGTCAAGTAAAAATTTACTCAAAATGTATCAATTTATTTTTTTAAAAAGTTTAAAAAGTTTCGAATTTTTTTTTTTCAAAAAAAAATTGCTTTTTCAAACTTTGCCAAATATAATTTTGTCTCCAAGACAAAGAAAAATTTTATAAAGGTGATTTCAAACTATCATATACATATACAAAAAACTATAAACCAAATGAGAATTCAAAACACCAAGAGAATAAAAAAAAATAAAAAAAAATATTAAATTTGTATTAAATTATTTACTCAAATTTTATTTTCAATTTTTGAGTAAATTTTTAATTGCGTTAATTAAAAAATTACTCAAATTTTTTTTAAAAATTTAAACAAGTGATTACTCAAATTGTTTTTCTCAATATTATTTTCTGTGTGCCCGGTGAAAAATGTGCATATATGTACATATATGCTCATATATTGTTACATGTATGTTCATATATGAATCATATATGAACTTATATGGTGTATATGGAAGCATATATGTTGTCATATTTTTTAAAAATGGGCTCATATATGGAAATGTATGGACAAATATATTGACATATATGTATAGTATCACTTAAATTGTTAAGCAACGTAAAAACACGTTTTGCTGTTTTATGTGGCATTCTCACTTGCTGTTTTGAAGTGTTCAAGAGTGAGATGTTAAAAAAAGTCTTTGTTCTGTGTTTATTACGTTTTTATTCTGTTACTGGTGTTTTGTTGAACAACTTGTTTGAGGTCGCAAGTGTGAATGCCATATTACAGTGAAAGCGAAAAACGTTGTTCAATTTTTTTTTAATTTTGTTCATGAGTCAATCATATTATATCGGATAGTTCTGAAGATTTGGACATATTTTCGGTTAATGAAGTGCATCATAACTAGCGATTCACATTTTGATCATTTAATGGGGGAGCCAAAAATATTTTTTAAATTAAAAAACATGATGATAGTACTATTTTTGAATTTTACTCGTCAAACTTGTATTTTTTAACGAAGAGAATTTAAATTTTATGGGGAAATGTATTTTGATATAATGCATCACTATCAATTAATAACTCGTTTTTAAAGAAGAGTGTTGTTACATTGTTTCGCATTTTAGTTAACGATATATTGATTCATATTCCTGACTAAGAAAGTTTTGATATATTCATATCGCCGCTGTTCCTAAAAATGGAGTCATGTGTTTTCGGGCAAGTTTTTAGGAGAGCAAAGAAAATGTTTATTTTCGTCCCTTCGCAATATTTTTTAAAAGTTTGTTCAATAAAAAATTCTTGTACCGATACGATATCCACATGCTACAAAAAAAGTATGAAATCTTTAACGGGTTTCTAGTGGTGCAGAAATTTTCAAAAAACATACACATATCTCCTCTTTTAAGTGTTTTTTTGAACAACTGCTTTTGTTTACAAAACCATTCTTACTGTAAATTTCTTTCGAGGGGAACGAATACAAAACAAAGTGTGTTCGTGGTTTAAAGCGACGTTATTTAAAACGACGTATTTAAAGTCCTTGAAATTTTGATATTTAAGAGCTCTTCATTAAACAGCGGACAACAAATTTCGTAAACAAGTAATGCTTTTCCGTTTTTTCTTGTAACTATTTTAGAGCTTTGACATTAATCGAAACCAATGAAAGATGATCATCATCGATGTACTTTAAACACTAAAATTTTGTGACTTCAAATGATTTAGTTACTTTCACAAGGCTTCATTACTCACCTTTTAGGATTTAGATAACAGCATGAAAATATGCATAACTTTGGAAGTATTTTCCAAAAAATCTTTACAATTCATTCGAAATACTTGCAAGCAATGTATTACTTAAATAGTGGTCAATTTCGTCACGTTCTATTACTCTTTGATCAAAAAATGTTTTCCTCCTTTTCGGATCTTTTTTAGTATGACGAACACAGCTACTTTTACTTACATTTGAACCACTCAAGATATCAAAAAACGGTTTAGCGAGTAAACTCATGCTCAATATGGGTTTTTAAAGATGCAATAAAAAAAAGTTCGAAAACTACACATGACTCCTTTTTAGGCGAAGCGATGTTACTTAATACATTATTTATGCCAACTCTCAATTATATTGTAAAAAGTTGATTGTTATGAAATTACAATTTCAAAAAATTCATTGAATCCTGATAAGATCGATTAGAATTCAAAAAAATTTAATTGAAATTCAAAAATATCAACTGAAATTCAAAAAAGATCACTTGAAATTCCCAAAAATCCATTGAAATTCAAAAAACTCAATCGGAATTCAAAAAAATAAAGTGGAATACAAAACAAAATCACTTAAAATTCTAAATAAATCCATTGAAATAAAAAGAATAAATTCGAATTCAAAAAAGTTTAATTGAAATTTTAAAAAAATCACTAAAATTTCGAAAATTCAATTAGACTTAAAAAAAAATCAAATAAAATTGATAAAAATCAAATTAAATTCAAAAAAGGATCTTAAAACTACAAAAAAAAAAATTGTGAGTTCAATTGATTTTTTGGAATTCTTTTTATTTTTTGTTCAGCTTTAAATTATTTTATTTATTTTTTCAAGTTTAAGTCATAGGGCTGGTAACTCATCACAATCAATGATTAAGGCTAATCAGTGTTTGCAAACGTCAAATTTATATGAAAATGATCAATGATTAGTATTAATCATTGATTAGCTTTTGATAAGTTACCAGCCCATAGTCAATTAATTTAAAGTTACGTGTATTTTTTTAAATTTCGATGGATTTTGTGATCTTTTTTGAATTTTAATTAATATTTTTTAAAAATAATTGGAGTGAAATACAAATCACAATTGGTATTTTCGAACTTCAATATTTTTCTTAGTCGATATATTTGAAAAATAACATACGTGGATACATGTATGTTTTCATATAAATTATATATGTCCATATATGTCATATATGAACATATGCCCTCAAATTACGTATATGGTCATATATGGACAATCATATATGAAGCATATCTATATATATAAAAGAGTAATGTGACTGACTGACTGACTGACTGACATACTCATTCATCATCGCCCAGCCCAAACCGCTGAAGCTAGAGACTTGAAATTTGGACTGTAGGTCCACCTCCCGGAATATAGATCCACTAAGGCTGGATTTTTGCCAGTGTTGATTCTAAGGGGACAAAAGGGGTAAAAAACTGTACTTTTGGTACTTTTTATATCTCCTGAAATAATGGTCATAGAGACTTGAAATTTGGACTGTAGGTCCACCTCCCGGAATATAGATCCACAAAGGCTGGATTTTTGCCAGTGTTGATTCTAAGGGGACAAAAAGGGGGAAAAAAGCTGTACTTTTGGTACTTTTTATATCTCCTGAAATAATGGTCATAGAGACTTGAAATTTGGACTGTATGTTCACCTCCCGGAATACAGATCCAGTAAGGCCGGATTTTTGCCAGTGTTGATTCTAAGGGGACTAAAAGGGAAAAACTGTACTTTTGGTACTTTTTATATATTCTGAAATAATGGCCACAGAGACTTGAAATTTGGACTGTATGTTCAACTCCTGGAATATAGATCCAGTACGGCCGGATTTTTGCCAATGTTGATTCTAAAGGGGTAAAAAGGGTAAAAAACTGTACTTTTGGTACTTTTTATATCTCTTGAAATAATGGTCACAGAAACTTGAAATTTAAACTGTATGTTCACCTCCCGGAATATAGATCCAGTAAGGCTGGATTTTTGCCAATGTTGATTCTAAGGGGGTAAAAAGGGTAAAAAAATTTACCTTTGGTACCTTTTATATTTCCTTAAAAATGGTCCTAGACACTTGAAATTTTGAATGTGGGTTCAGCTCCCGGAATATAAATCTGCTAAGGCTGGATTTTGCCAATGTTGATTCTTAAGGGTAAAAAGGGTAAAAAACTGTACTTATGGTACCTTTTATATTTTCTTAAATAATGGTCCTAAAAACTTAAAATTTGCAATGTAGGTTCACCTCCCGGAAAAAATATTCACCAAGGCTGGGTTTTTGCCAATGTTGACTCTACGGGGGTAAAATGGAAAAAAGTGCACTTTTGGTACTTTTTTAATTTACTGAAATAATGGTACCTTTTTGTAAAAAGTGCCTTTTATAAAAAGTACCTTTTATAAAAAGTACCTTTTATAAAAAGTACCTTTTATAAAAAGTACCTTTTATAAAAAGTACCTTTTATAAAAAGTACCTTTTATAAAAAGTACCTTTTATAAAAAGTACCTTTTATAAAAAGTACCTTTTATAAAAAGTACCTTTTATAAAAAGTACCTTTTATAAAAAGTACCTTTTATAAAAAGTACCTTTTATAAAAAGTACCTTTTATAAAAAGTAGCTTTTATAAAAAGTACCTTTTATAAAAAGTAGCTTTTATAAAAAGTACCTTTTATAAAAAGTAGCTTTTATATATATATACCTTTTATAAAAAGTAGCTTTTATAAAAAGTAGCTTTTATAAAAAGTA
The DNA here is from genome assembly GCA_963921195.1 of Pegoplata infirma. Classification (NCBI taxonomy): domain Eukaryota; kingdom Metazoa; phylum Arthropoda; class Insecta; order Diptera; family Anthomyiidae; genus Pegoplata; species Pegoplata infirma. Next base: position 94,717,115 of record OY992538.1, on the reverse strand, counting down.
GCTTTTATAAAAAGTACCTTTTATAAAAAGTACCTTTTATTAAAAGTACCTTTTATAAAAAGTACCTTTTATAAAAAGTACCTTTTATAAAAAGTACCTTTTTTAAAAAGTACCTTTTAAAAAAGTACATTTTAAAAAAGTACCTTTTATAAAAAGTACCTTTTATCAAAAGCACCTTTTACAAAAAGTACCTTTTATAAAAAGTACCTTTTATAAAAAGTACCTTTTATAAAAAGTACCTTTTATAAAAAGTACCTTTTATAAAAAGTACCTTTTATAAAAAGTACCTTTTATAAAAAGTACCTTTTATAAAAAGTACCTTTTATAAAAAGTACCTTTTATAAAAAGTACCTTTTATAAAAAGTACCTTTTATAAAAAGTACCTTTTATAAAAAGTACCTTTTATAAAAAGTACCTTTTATAAAAAGTACCTTTTATAAAAAGTACCTTTTATAAAAAGTACCTTTTATAAAAAGTACCTTTTATAAAAAGTACCTTTTATAAGAAGTACCTTTTATAAAAAGTACCTTTTATAAAAAGTACCTTTTATAAAAAGTACCTTTTATAAAAAGTACCTTTTATAAAAAGTACCTTTTACAAAAAGTACCTTTTATAAAAAGTACCTTTTATAAAAAGTACTTTTTATAAAAAGTACCTTTTATAAAAGTACCTTTTATAAAAAGTACCTTTTATAAAAAGTACCTTCTATAAAAAGTACGTTTTGTTAAAAGTACCGAAACTACACTTTTTGGTACTTTTTTATTTCCTGAAATAATAATAAACATAGAAACTTGAAATTGGAAAAGGTTCGCCTCTCGAATAATAAAGGGATTAAAAGGAATAAAAAAGTGTACTTATTTATTTCCTGATATAATGGTCCCAGAAACTTAAAATTTGGAATGTAATTTGGAATATAAAAACCTTTGGTGAAAAAAGAGATTGGGAAAAGTTCTTTTTGGAAATTCCGTTTTTTAACGGGGATACAAAGTACTTTTAATATTTGCTGAAACAATGATCCTAGATAATTGAAATATGGATTGTAGGATCATTTGGCGACGAAAAAACATTCTGGAAGAGGTACTTTTTTTAAATTCCGTTTCTAATGGGGGTAATTAAGTGTACTTTTGGTACTTTTTTTGCTCCTATAATAATGACCTTAGAAGATGGAGATGGAATTGGAAATGAAATGGCGAAGAACGGGGAACAATATGAAATAGATAGAGCAGGGAACAATATGGAATGATTGTTTCAACTCAAATTTTTGGTGTTTAGCTTTTTTTACTCCATATTTTTTTATTCCAATTTATTTTTCCACTGAAATATTTATTCACTCAAAATCCAAAATCCCGACATAAGGGCTCGAAAATTCTCATTATATTTTTCCCCGGAACGAACATGATAACGTACCAGCAAAGGTATTCAAATTTTATTGTTTAAATTATTCATTGAAATATTTTTTTATGGAAGACTTAAACGTCCACAAGTAAATAAAACAAAGACTACGTAGGGGAATTTTTTTTGAAATCGATAGAATAATCCTGATCCTTCTATATTCCGGTATTCAATACAACCGGTAACGAAGTACCGGGATTGTAAGCTAGTATGATCATATATGCACATTTTTCACCGGGTAGATATAAAACGACTACAAATTATTTTTTTGCTCTGAAATTTTTATCACAGATGGGTATTGCATAGGGGAGCTATTTGCCATCGGAAACTCATTTCGGTCAAATTTGAGTTGGCATATTTTGAATATAGGTTCACGATATGTTAATTATTAATATCAGTTAATATGAAACAATATGTTTAGTAAACTTTTGTTTACCTTTAAAATATAATTTAAATTCTCTAGTTATTATTTTCAATATTATTCGTGACCAACCAGTAGACAAACTTACAAAATACTAGTAAGTCAGTCGATTGTATATAAAATTGCATAGAAAATATGAACCAATTACCATAAATGCTTACTAGACTGCCCAGAAAAAAAGCGAAGTTTTTATTTTCTTGGGGGATACCTGCAAATTTTGTTCCTTTTTGTGCAAAAAAATTTCGGTTTTTTTTTGGGATTTTTAAAATAATATCTAGAGGTCGCGATCTCGCGTTTTATAACGATTTATTTTTTTTGAGTTTTTTATTATTTTAAATTGTTAAATATGATTAATATGATAAAATATTAATAATTTCAGACAAAAAAAAATTTAATTAAAAATTAAATATCGCTCATTCCATGAGATGTCTCCCAGCATCTAATCAAATGTTCCTTAATTTATTTGAAATTTTGCACACATGAACACTATGAAGCTATTAAAATAAATCAGTTGTTAGTTCCGAGAAAATCCATGAATTCGCGAATATATTCGCGTTCGCGAATTCGTGGATTTTCGCGAAACTAAAAACGAATTTATTTTAATTGCTCCATAGTGTACCTGTGTGCGAAATTTCAAATAAATTAAAGAACATTTGATTAGATGCTGGGAGACATCTCATGGAATGAGCGATATTTAATTTTCAATTTAATTTTTTTTTTGTCTGAAATTATTAATATTTTATCATATTAATCATATTTAACAATTTAAAATAATAAAAAAACTCAAAAAAATAAATCGTTATAAAACGCGAGATCGCGACCTCTAGATATTATTTTAAAAATCCCAAAAAAAAACCGAAATTTTTTTGCACAAAAAGAAACAAAATTCGCAGGTATCCCCCAAGAAAATAACAACTTTGTTTTTTTCTGGGCAGTCTAATGCTTACATCATACGCACATTCTCCTCTATAAAACAAGGCTTCAAACCAAAAATAGTAATAAAAATTACTTGACATACATATAAACCCAATAAAATACACATGTATTCAAAAACTCGAAATAGTAAAAAAAAACAAAAAACTTCACTTGAAATTTGCAAACATTTTTTTTTATAATTTTTTCAAAAAACATTTTTGCGACAATTACTCATTTTACACAAAATGATTATACTGTTCAAAAAAAAACCTGTTGTCCCGTGTCTACCGTATAATAAAACTATTAGACGCACAATAATATTTAAATAAACTTTGAATATCAGTTAAAGAGATGGACAAGTGAATGATACTTAGGACACGTTTGAGTGATAATATTACAAACATATTTGAAATTTGTGAAAGATTAATTGAAATTGGAAAAAAATCAATTGAAATTCGAAAAAAAGAAATTGGAATTCAAAAGAGAAAAAAATATACGGACATTGTTGGTATACCCACGCTCACAAAAGCTGGCGGCCCAAAGAATGCTAGATTTTGAACATCTTAACAGAGGCTGTTCGCTACCTTAGACGTCACAGCCACCACATTGCTAGGATATGCTTAGACAAATACTCGTTTTGTGGTCTTTTACTGTTGTGTTTTAATACTTTCTACAGAAGTTTAAACAGTTACAACAAATAAAAATTCCATTTTAAGTAATCTCAACTTTACCCAGTTGGCTCGATCGGGGAATACAGATCGAGCACAGGCTGTCATTCTATTTGTTATAAGGGGTTAAGTTGATAAATGTTGAAGAAAATTAAATTTATAAAAATTATAGACATTTGTAATATTCCCACATTACTAACAACACAGGCTGGTCGACACTAGGATGGCTAGTTTTTGGGCTCTTCTCTCTGATCAAATTCTAATACCCGCCAAAAGTGTCGGTCCCCTAAGGGTAACTTACATGCAAAATATCACTCCGATCGGAGTCTATCTACTGTCTCCACTTTGAGCCTCAAAATTGGGGTTTTCGCAAAAAAGGACTTCTTACAAAAAAAAAAAAATTTAAGTTTTTTTATTAAAATAATTAAAAAATTATTTTTGTATAATATTTGATCGTAAATATGAAATTTAAAGATTTTACGGTATCATTAACCCGTTCAAACTTGATACCAAAAAAATGGCATGATTTTGGGGACGTTCCCAAAACACCTTTTTTCAAAATTTGAAAATTTTATTAAAAAAACATTTTAAATATACCATTTTTTCTTTCTGAATGCATTAAGAACACCTCGGAGAAGAAAAATGTGAAATATGGCGGAAATCCATTGAGCCACTTTTCGGGAATCGCGGGGGAAGTTAGCGGATTTCAAGGATATGTTGGTTTTATCAATAATTTGGATTAATAAAATCTTATCAATTTAATTTTTGTGCAAATAAACGGTTTTTTGGTGTCGTGGCATTCTATTATATAATTTTAAGTCTGTCATGAAATCTCACCGATCTAGGACATCTTTAACCCACATTGGCTGGGGGTCAAAAATGACCCCATAATAAAATTTGAAGTTTAGAGCTTAAATTTTGTGCTATAAACAAGTATAAAACGGGTTTTGTGTTTTTTACCCAAACTATTATTTCGTATTATTATATTATCTGTAAAAAAAATCGTTAACCCTTCTTGGTAGGGGGTCAAAAATGACCCATTCAATAAAAAATATATAATTTGTTGATATCAAAAAATTCAAGCACTATGCCTAAAAGTTTTTGCCGGGGTCATTTTTGACCCCTGGCCAATTTGGGTTAAAGATATCTTAAATATGTGAGATTTAAGGGCTGATTTAAAGTAAGCTAATAGATTGCCACAAATTAATTTTATATGAAAAAATATATACTTTTTATTGAAAGGGTAATTTTTGACCCCCTACCAAGAAGGGTTAACGATTTTTTTAAAGATAATATATTAATACGAAATAATAGTTGGGGTAAAAAACATAAAAGCCGTTTTATACTTGTTTATAGCACAAAATTTAAGCTCTAAACTTAAAATTTTCCGCGGGGGTTATTTTTGACCCCCAGCCAATGTGGGTTTAAGACGTCCTAGATCTGTAAGAATTCATGACAGACTTAAAGTTATCAAATAGAATGCCACTACACCAAAAAACCGTTAATTTGCACAAAAATGAAATTGATAAGATTTTATTAATCCAAATTATTGATAAAACCAATATTTCCTTGAAATCCGCTAACTTCCCCCCGCGATTCCCGAAAAGTGGCTCGACGGATTTCCGCCATATTTCACATTTTTCTTCTCCAAGGTGTTCTTAATGAATTCAGAAAGAAAAAATGGTATATTTAAATTTTTTTTTTAATAAAATTTTCAAATTTTGAAAAAAGGGTGTTTTGAGAACGCCCCCAAAATCATGCCATTTTTTTGGTATCATGTTTGAACGGGTTAATGATGCCGTAAAATCTTTAAATTTCATATTTAAGTATTTACGATCAAATATTATACAAAAATAATTTTTTAATTATTTTAATAAAAAAACTTAATTTTTTTTTTTTTTTAAATTTAAAATTTAAAAAAATGACTTAAGTCATTTTTTGCGAAAACCCCAATTTTGAGGCTCAAAGTGGAGACAGAAGATAAACTTCGATCGGAGTGATATTTTGCATGTAAGTTACCCTTAGGGGACCGACACTTTTGGCGGGTATTAGAATTTGATCAGAGAGAAAAGCCCAAAAACGAGCCACCCTAGTCGACACCTTAGCCGTCACAGCCACCACTTTGTAAGGATATGCTTCGACAAATGCTCGTCTTGTGTTCTACGATGTTTCAAAAGTACAAAAAAAAAAATTAAATGAGTTTTTTCGGAGGTTGTTCTTCAAGGGGGAACTATCTTCTCCTTGGAATTTTTTTTTTCTTACAAAAGTGTCACACATTCACTTCATATCACGTTATCATCTCTTTTATGTATTTAAGTTAGTAATATACTCCACACAGCTGGCGTTAATCGTGTGTAGAAGTAAGTTTGGTTAAAAAGTAGGTGTCAAAGCGGTTTAAGTGCGTTTTTTTTTAATTTCATTAATTTAAATAGTAGAGAGGAGGTTTGAAAAATAAAGAGGTTTTTTTGCAAAAAAAATCTCATATAAAACACCTTGGTATCAAATACAATTTTTTTTTTTTATTTTTATTTTTTCGAAAAAAAAAATCTGTTGAAAACAAAAACTTATGACTTGGGGCAATGCGTCATATTACTGGTACTTTGGGGGCGATTTTTGTATTTTGTTTAAAAATACATACACTTTCACATTATATATTGTTTCTACGAAACAATTTTTTAATAATTGTGTGTTCTATGAGATTTGATCAAGGCAAAAAATTGAATGAAAAAATAAATCACAAAAAAAAAAAAAACATTAATGATTGATATTATGCAATTATTTTTATGAGCTGGTTTAAATTGTACAATGTATCGTAGACAACAAGTCTAAGATAGTTTCAATGATTTTTTAAAAACCTAAAACATTTTAAGTTTTTTTGTTCGAAAAAAAACTTGCAAAAAGAATTTTGACTAAAAATTGATAACCCTAAGTATATGGATCTAAGAAAATGACGTTTTTGGTTTTTCAATTTTTCAAAACCTGGGCTTAGGAGGCATGGCTAAATATTGAAAAAAAAAAAATGGTAGAATTTGTATCGAGTTGCCTCAATTAAATATTTATCAAATAAACATGGAATGCACCTAGGGTTGCCAGACGGCCTGGAATGGCCTGGATTTTCCAGTTATTTTGGGTCTGGTCCAGTTTCCAGTTAGTGTATAATTTTTCCAGTTAAAAAATAATTTCTTAAAATATTTTTTTTTTTTTTTTTTTTATTTAATAGATTTTACAATTTTTTTTAATAAAACAAATCAAAGTCAGCTTGACTCTTTTGCACTTATTGCTGCATTTTTACTACAATAAAAAAAAAACTTGTCAAATTACTAGAAAAAGTCTCATAATCCCATTTTGTTAATATTGGACAGTTTACCTTGTTTTTAAACAAACAATTTTCGATCGCAATTTACATTTTTTTTGTAATTTAGTTAATTTATGTTGCAATTTTACAAAAACAGTTGTAAACTTACAATTTTATTGTCAAAAAGCTCGGAATTTTTACTAGGAATTCTCGTAAAATAGAAGGTAGCAAAAAATCTAGTAAATTCACGAGAATCGCACGTACAGGGAATATTAACTTGCCACATAGATTTTTAGATCCGATTTCCACTACGGACTTATTTTTGTGGGGTTATTTGGATAGACAAATATACGGTAGCAATCCTCAAACTATTGACGACGTCAACATCAACATTCCGAGATGCCCAAAAGTAATGACATGCTTAAAAAAGTACAAAATTTGCCATGGCCAATAGAGGCGGCCATTTGATAGATGTTATATTTGAAAAGTAGTCCAAAATAAATTTATCTCACAATTGAAAATCGGTTGTTTTTTTAAATTATTAAAAAAATATATATGTGTCCAGTTATTGTCTGAAAATCCAGCTGAATTTTTTCCAAATTCCAGTTATTGGAGTTCTAGTATCTGGCAACCCTAAATGCACCATAATCTCTAAAATTTGTATTCGTGTATATTATGGGCTATCGATTAAATTTATTTTTTTTTTAAATAAATTTTCAGAACCTGCTCTGAAATTTCTCATTTTTTAAAAAAGTCAAATTATCAAAAATCCGGACACTTTTTTTTGTTAATTTTTAAAGTTTAGATATTTTTCTATTCACACAAAAAAATTCAGACGCCCGTTTTCCGTTTTTTTTTTCGAGAAAATCGCATTTGAATATTGAATTTCTTCACAATTTTTAATTTTCTTGTGTTTTCTTGTTTCAACGTATGAGTAACATTTTTGCAAATATTTGTTACGCCATGTTAAAACAAGAAAACACAAGCAAAATGCGATTTTCCCGAAAAAAAAAAAAATAGACAATCATCTAAACTTAAACAAGTAAGAAAATTATAGTCGGTCAAGGCCGACCATATAATACCCTACACCAGAGTTACCCGCAAAATGGGTCCCAAGTTCAAACATGTACCGATTGGATCCATCTTTTGTAAAATCTTTACTAACAAGGGAAGTATCTCAACCCTTATGAACCGATTTGCCTGAAACTTAAAATATATATCAAAGAGACAATTCTAAGGTTGGGGTGTCTCGGCTTATCGGCCATTTTGGGGATTTAGGGGTTCAAAACATGGGTCAAAAAATGGCGAAAAAACCGTTTTTTGTATTTTTCAGCCATTTCTTTTTAAGAAACTATATGATGTTTTCATATGAGACGAAAGGTTTTTTTAACGCCTATCCAATGGTGCCATAACCTTGTGAAAATTCGGCTTCTTTAAATATTTTTTTAAGGAAAATGTGTAAATTTTGGGGGGTACTTATGTGAAGACATAGACCTACGATATCCATATGGATAAGAAATAATCTTTATTAAATTTAAGTCGACCCGTATTTTTGCCCCAGATGATATTCCTGTTAGTTCGGAAGTTATCAAAATTTTCCCGAAGGTCCACATGGTTTCATAAGGGGACAATGAAATTTTTAAACACCGATATGGCCGATAAGCCGAGACACCCCAACCTTAAAATCGTCTCTTTAATATATATTTTAAGTTTCAGGCAAATCGGTTCATAAGGGTTGAGATACTTCCCTTGTAAGTGTAAAAAACACTCACAAACCAAATTTGAGTGAAATAGGTTTCTTTTTGTTGCCATTAAACCGTTTTAACTGAATATCGGTCGAAATTTTTACATGGGGCCTAAGTCCAAAAATGGTCCGATTATAATCAGATTTTTTTTAGATTATTAAGGTACGCGTTAAACATACACAAACAAAATTTTAAAATTAAATATTTTCAATTTTCATGAAATTAGAGAGATTTATGTGAATATCGGGAAGGTGGTTTGCATGGGGGCTACCAGAAGTACTCGTTCGATTCCTTTAAAATTCGGAATGGTAATTTGTGAATACTAGTCACGTATAATTGCCGAATTTTAAAAGGATATCTATTATAATACGGTAATTAGAGTCATTTGTGCCAAAATAAAGCGGACCTTTGTATGGGGGCTAGGTCTAAACATGGACCGATCTTTTCTAATTTTAATAGACTTCGTCCTTAGGTCAAACGAAGCTTAAGTTTCAAATTTCAGCCAAATCTATTGATAATTGCGACATGTATCGTGTTTACAACATTTACATGGACGGACGGACGGACAGACAGACGGACGGACGGACGGACATCGCTAGAATGACTTAAAAAGTTATTCTGAGTAGATCGGTATACTTGAAAGTGGGTCTAGGACCAATATTTCGGGTAATTACAAACATCAGCACAAACTCATTATACCCTGTACCACAGAGTGGTGTAGGGTATAAAAAGAAACAAAAAGTGCCCGAATTATTGATAAATTGACTTTTTACAAAATTAAAAATTTCACAACGGGTTCTGAAAACGTTCCGAAAAAAAAAAGGAAAATGTAAATTTTTGGAATTTTGGTGTATTCCGTTTTAATTTGTTAAATATTTAATCAAGGCAACGCGACACAAATTTTACCATTTTGTCAATATTTAGCCACGCCTTCTACACTCAAAAAAAAAACTGTAATGTTAGCAAAAAAAGCTTGTAAACCTACAAGAAAATTTGCTGATTTTGAACCCACAATTTTTTTGGTAAAGTTAGCAAAAATGTTTTGCCAAAAATCAGTTAACTGAAACTAACTGGGATTTTTGTTGTGTCGGCAATATTTACCGAGATATGAGCATGTTAAAATTTTCGGGAATGCTAACTTTTTTGGATCCAAAGATCGTACTCATATGGGTCCACACATGTGAAGAGGCCGGCGATATTATGGCGAGCCCGAGAACCAAAAATGGACTCCATTTTGCTCTATCTGGCTTAGTTTCCGAGATAGCGCCATTTTAAGCTTTCTGAAAATTAAAAAAAATTTACCATTTATTTTTGCTAATATTAGCAAAAAATCTTGTAAAAATGTTGTCAACTCAATTTCAAATCTTAGCAAAAAAAATTAGTTCAAAGTTTGTTTAAAATTGCTAATGTGCTAAATAAAGTTTACAAGAATTTTTTGCTAACATGCTAATCTCAACTAAAAATTTGCTAAAAGTTAGCTAACTAGCATTAGCAAAAAAAAATTAGTAAATCTACTAAAATTTTTTTTGAGTGTGCACACACAAAATTATTGGCTAAAAATTTTCAATTAAATCTATTAATGAACTAAATTTAAATGAGTCAATGTTTTGAATAAAATTTTTGTTATTTTCTTTAACTGTCGAATTAGAAATTTTCAACATACCAGATTTTTTTTTCGCTTTAATTTATTTGAATTCAAAAATATACAAAATAATCGGGTTTAATTTTTTTTATATTGTTGGCCACATATTGGAAAGCAAAAAAGAGAAATTTTTTGATAATTTTGTCAAAAGCTTACAATTTGTTAAATCAATTATTATTTTGATTGACTTCAAATAAAAAATTTATCAAATTTTTTATCAACATCAAAAAGATGTTTGATTGAAATAATTTTCAATCAATCACCTACAGTTTGATGATTGGTATAACAATTTTTTTAATTGGAGGAACTTCAATAAAAAAATTTATTGAATCCGCGTTTTTGTTGATTGAAATTCGTTTAAAATGTTTTCTCTGTAAGGTCTTGAAAAACTTAAAAACAAAAAAACGCAATTCCATATAAAACTATGTATCGAAAAAGTGGGCGTGGTCAATTTTTCATTCCGTATAAACCTAAGTTTGACTATGACGAACAATTATAACAATTTTTTAGTTTCTCTAAAGAAAATCTGTCTTAGAATCTAGGATTATTTTTTTTTTTATGTTTCAGAATCTGAGACTTTTACTTAAGGTAAAATTGCTACAAAGGGGCCATGGAACTTTGGAAAACATAAAAAGAAAATTTAAATGTTTTTTTTTAATAATGATAAATCAACTTCCTTAAAATTAAATAAAAAGTACAACAAATGGTAATAAAATATTGAATTAATTTCATATTATTTACATACAGTGACTTAAACTAATAATGGAACAGCATATATTTGATAGCAGTTCTATCAAATACATGCATTTTTGTATAAAATGCTATTTAGAAAATTTTTCTAAGCTTTAATTTAAGCTTGATAGCGTACAGATTGAATAAATATTAAATGAGATACGAGGGTCGCACTGAAAAAAAATTATGTATAGATATTTTTTAGAAAATTAAAAAAAAAAAAATTTAAGTCGATTTTTTCCGATTTCAAACTTTTAAAATTTAAAAAATGATCCAATTATTTTTATTTAGTTATCACCAAATTTTTCCAATAACCCAAACAAAAAATAAATTTTTTTAAATACAGTAGAAGAAATTATAATTTTTTGACCTCCAACTCTTTTGACCAATTTTTTGTAAAAAAAAAAAAGAAAAAATGTAATTATTCTAATCTCTCATTACTACACACTTATGTGTACTGAAATTAATACAATACAATATTTTCTTTGTTTACAAAAAATTGATGGTCAAACAAGAGTTAAAGCTCAAAAAATGCGGATTTCTTCTAATGTATTTAAAAAAAATAATTTTTTGTTTGGGTTGTTGAAAAAACTAGCTGATAATTGAATAAAAATTACTGGATCATTTTTTAAACTTTTAATGTTTGAACTTGGAAAAAATCGACTTAAAAAAATTTCTAAAAAAAAATTCCAAAAAAAAATAAATAATTTCACTTTCCAGCGCGACCCTCGTATCTCATTTAATATTTGCTCTATCTCTGGACGCCATCAAGCCTAAATTAAAGTTTGGAAAATTTTCTATATACTATACTGAAAAAAAAGACATAACTAAAATTGAGGAAAAAATGTCTTTGAAAATTTATCATGAATTTTCCTAAAATTTAGTAAAATTTAACTAAAAAATGAGAAATTTTCTTAATTGAGGAAGTTTACTTCTTACAAGGGAAGTATCTCAACCCTTATGAACTGATTTGGCTGAAACTTAAAATATACATTAAAGAGACGATTTTAAGGTTGGGGTGTTTCGGCTTATCGGCCATATCGGTGTTTAAAAATTTCGTTGTCCCCTTATGAAACCATGTGGACCTTCGGGAAAATTTTGATAACTTCCGAACTAACAGGAATATCATCTAGGGCAAAAATACGGGTCGACTTAAATTTAATAAAGATTATTTCTTATTCATATGGATATCGTAGGTCTATGTCTTCACATAAGTACCCCCCAAAATTTACACATTTTCCTGAAAAAAATATTTAAAGAAGCCGAATTTTTACAAGGTTATGCCACCATTGGATAGGCATTAAAAAAACCTTTCTTCTCATATGAAAACATCATATAGTTTCTTAAAAAGAAATGGCTGAAAAATCCAAAAAACGATTTTTTCGCCATTTTTTGACCCATGTTTTGAACCCCTAAATCCCCGATATGGCCGATAAGCCGAGACACCCCAACCTTAGAATTGTCTCTTTGATATATATTTTAAGTTTCAGGCAAATTGGTTCATAAGGGTTGATATACTTCCCTTGTTAGAATTTAAGTAATAACTTCTGAGAATTTAGTAAATAACTTCTTAGAATTTAGTTAAAAATAAAAAATGGCGATATCTCGAAAACTAAGCGAGATAGAGCAAAATGGATGAAATTTTCAAATGAAAGACTACAAACAAAAATATCGAATAGCCTAGCTCTGCATATCCTTCGGGGTCTCAATACCCTAATTTCAGATCTAAAATTTGAAATGTTGGAGATTTTATATATGGGGCAAAACGCGTCAACGGTCCACACCAAAAAACAAATGTTGTCCGATTCAAGTATAATTTTTGCAAAATATTAGGTTAATGATAGGTAGTATAAATTTCAAATATAAAATTTTTTGATGAAATATTGGCAGAGATACAGGGTTGGGAAGTTTTGATGTTTTTGAAAAGAATATATTTTGGTGAATTTTAATTAACATTTTGATGAAACAAAAATTATAATTTAAAAAACGACTTTTAAAGTATTTTGACTGAAAAAAATAAATTTGACCTTAAAATTCAAGGTCAAAATATTAAAATGTAATTATCCTATAAGGCTCGCACTCCTAAATTTTTTTCAATAAGCCCATTAGAAAGCTTGACATTTTTTTTAATTTCGGTTTTTTTAAAAAAAATGGTATGTATGATACTTTATGAGAAATCAATTTTTTGGGAGTACATAACACTCAAATTGTACTGAAATCGCTTTAATCTGTATATAATAACAACAACAAAAATCAATGCTTAGATAAAGTGTGTGTTGTAAACACACACAACAAACGTTGCACGCATAAAAAATAAAGATATCAGTACAGTTTGGGTGTTATGTACTCGTAAAAAAATTGATTTCTCTTAAAATATCATACATACCATTTTAAAAAAAAAAAACCGAAATTAAAAAAAATTTCCATCTTTCTAGTGGGTTTAGTGAAAAAAATCTAAAAGTGCGACCCTTATAAGATAATTACAATTTAATATTTTGACCTTGAATTTAAAGGTCAAATTTATTTTTTTAAAAAAAAAAACCACAAATGCCATTTTAAAGGCCGTCAAAAATACTTTAAAAGTAATTTTTTAAATTATAATTTTTGTTTCATCAAAAAGTTAATTAAAATTCACCAAAATATGTTCTTTTCAAAAACATCAAAACTTTCCAACCCTGTAACTCTGCCAATATTTCATCAAAAAATTTTATATTTGTAATTTAGAATATATATATATTTAATCCTTTAATTCCCAGTGGAACATAGGGCCGCAACAAATGTTCTCCATTGTATTCTATCAGTAGACATTGTTTTCATTTCACTCCAACATGCTCGTTCAACTCGTTCTCAATTTGGCGTCTCCAAGTATTCGCAGGTCTGCCAGGTCTTCTGGATCCTTGGGGGTTATACTTATTCAACGGACTGTCGAGTTAAATCATTCGCTGGCTTTCTCATTGTGTGTCCCAGCCAACTGAATTTACGCAATCGGATATTCATGTTTAAAGGGACTTGATTGGTTAAGTTCCACAAGTCCTGATTTGATATTGTGACAGGCCAGAATATCCTATGTATACGCCTGAGGCAGCGGTTTACAAAATTTTTAATTTAGAATACCTATCATTAACCAACTATTTTACCAAAAATGTACTTAAATCGGACAACATTTGTTTTTTGGTGTGGACCTTTGACGCGTTTTGCCCCATATGCACATTAGACTGGCATTTTTCTGTATAGCAAAATTTTTTCTTCTCCGATTTTAAAAGTCCGGGCATTTTTTTATTCTATTGGGCCTAAACCTCATGTGGTACCAATTTGAGGTCAATAGGATTAAATTAACCCGTGGCGCGCGGCGGTCAAAATTTTTGATTTTTGAAAAATTAAAAAAAAAATAAATAAAAAATAAATATATCGCTATTTGAAATTTGTAAAAAATGGCGGTTCAAGAAATTTTTTAAAAAAAAGTCTCAAAATTTCATTCCGCCGATTTTTGAAAAATTAAAAAAAAAATAAATAAAAAATAAATATATCGCTATTTGAAATTTGCAAAAAATGGCGGTTCAAGAAATTTTTTAAAAAAAAGTCTCAAACTTCCATTCCGCCGACTTTTTTGTAGAGCTTGAGACAATCTTTCATTTAAAACTAATTTGAGCCAAATTCGATCATTTTAACCCGTGTCGTCCTTCGATCAAAGTTTTGGACTTTTGGAAAATTTCCACCAAAATTTTGGATTTTTGAAAATGAAGAAATAAAAAAAAAAAATCTTGCGATACATTATTTTTATTAATTTTAGCATGCTAAATACGAATATCAAAAAATTTATAAAATCGGTGGAACGGTTTTCGAGATATCGCCATTTAAAATTTGTCAAAAAATTGCAAAATGGGGGGTTTTTCCTACGTTTAAGATTTTTTTTTTAAAAACTCTAAAATTTTCTTTATATTAACCCTTTTATAGAGCTTTATGCAATCTTTCATTTAAGCTTAATTGGAGCCAAATCCGATCGTTTTAACCCGTGGCATCCTTCGATCAAAGTTTAGGGTTTTTGGCAAAAGGTTTCTAAAAAGCCAAAATTTTGATCGATGGGCGCCACGGCTTAAAATGATTCGATTTGGCTCAAATTAGTTTTAAATGAAAGATTGTCTCAAGCTCTACAAAAGGGTCGGTGGAATGAAATTTTGAGACTTTTTTTAAAAAATTTCTCGAACGTAAGAAAAAACCGCAATTTTTTTACAAATTTGAAATGGCGATATCTCGAAAACCGATCGAGTGATTTTTATACCCTACACCACACTGTGGTACAGGGTATAATGAGTTTGTGCTGATGTTTGTAACTACCCGACATTTTGGTCCTAGACCCACTTTTGAATCGATTTAGCGATGTCCGTCCGTCCCACAGTGCGACATTTGGCCAATCTAGGTGGACAAAAATCTAATTTAAAAGATCCTGGCTTGAAATTTGGTTTGATAATAATGTAGGACATAACTAATATTGACAACAAAATTTGGAACAATCGAACAATTGCCACGCCCATTTTTGGGAAATTAACTATTTTTTAAGAAATTGCTTAAATAATTTGAAGAATTTTTATGAGATTTTGTAAAAAAATTATTTTTTGTGTACCATTTTGTAAAAAAAAATGTACACAATAACCTCGAAGACAATTATTGATGGGCGGTATACGCCCACTTTTTTTATAACAGACATTTAAGCTGTTTTGGACAACCTTGGGCTAGATTTCCTTTTTTGACTTATGTACATTGTAAAATTAACTCTATACTGTAATAAAAAGGGGCGTGGTCAACCCACTATTTGCAGTTTTATAAATTTATTACACACAAAACGATTTTACAATAGAAATAGAAATAGCAGTACAGTAATTTATTGAAATCGTGTGATTTGTATCACTCATATTTTAGAATTTCAAACCAAAAAATTAAAGTTATTTGGTTTTCATTATTTTAATTCCATTGCGAATTCTACGAATTTAACAATTATTCAATTTTCCCATATTTTATACAAAAACTAAACATCGTTAAAAAAATGTAATGCCGTTAAACAAGGGTTTGGTGTAATAACACATTACATTTTATATTATAATGTATTCTTACATAATCATTCAATTTTATGTGCAATATAAGTGTATTTTTCATATAGTTTAAAACTAAAAGTCTCTGGAATTAAAAAAAAAATAAAGCAAAAAGTCCATTTTAGACGTTCACTAAACTTTAAAATTCTCTATAAATCGCAAAAAATCGCCAGCAAACATGGTTTAATCTCTTACTAGAGATATTCCAACACCTGCCACATGTATAGGTCGTGTGAGGGAGCGTGAGGAAACTATAGTTTTATTCCAACGAAGTTTCCGTTTTTTTCTTTTTTTTTTTTAATTTTTAATTTTTGTTTTTAATAAATTACAACAATAAGTTTTCGATTAAATTAAAAAATGAGCACGGATTTAAAAACTAGATTAAAAATACTGTATTTTTAAAAAAAGAAATGGACTTATAACTACAACAGCAAAAAAGTTATAAGTGTTTGAAGTTGGGATGGTGCTCAAAAATATATTTTATTTCTCAAAAGTCTATTACAAGATGTGACTTTAAACTCCTGTATCAAATGAAACAGCACTTTTTTCGTCATATTATGATTATTTCCATAGTATATGGATTGTTTGCTGTCACATTCATTTAAATTATAACAATTCGCCAACTTTTATTTTTCGATTTTTGTCCACCTAGATTGGCCAAATGTCGCGTCTGTCTGTCTGTCTGTCCATGTAAACGGTGTAAACACGATACAGGTCGCAATTCTTAATCAATTGACTTGAAATTGGAAACATAAGCCTCTTTACAAGGACGAAATTGAAATTGGAAAAAATCGGTCCATATTTAGACCTAGTCCCCATACAAATCTGATTATCATCGGACCATTTTTTGACTTAGGTCCCATTTGGAAATTTCACCCGATATTCAGTTGAAGCGATTTATTGTCAACAAAAAGAAGCCTATTCCACTCAAATTTGATTAGTGAGTGCTTTTTACACTTATTAAAGATTTGACAAAATGTAGATGTAATCAGTCCATGTTTGAACTTGGGACCCATTTTCCGGGAAACTCTGGTGTAGGGTATTATATGGTCGGTCTTGACCGACTACAATTTTCATACTTGTTTTTTTTTTTATATTTGTCCTCAGCGCATCGAAATTACCAAATATGATGTGTCGAAAGATATTTTTTTTTTTTAATTTTATTTTTAAAAATTTTTCAAAAATCCAAAACTTTGACTGCCGGGCGCCACGGGTTAATTTAATCCGATTAACCTTAAATTTGTACCACATAAGTTTTGGACCTAGGACAATCAAAATTTGCCCGGACTAAGTGTCCGGAAAATCGAAAGATGACAAAAAAAATGCCAGTCTAATGCACATATCTCGGTTAATACTGCCAACACGAGAAAAGCATTTTTGTAGCCCTTGACTCGTAGAACACTTCCGCAAAATACCCGAAAGCCCGCCGATTAATAGTTTTATCCAGTTTTTAAGATTCTCAAGACCCTATCAGGCCCCTTATTACCGTATCTCAAAAACTAAGCAAGGTAGAGCGAAACGGACAACATTTTTGGGTCAAAATTTATAGGGCCCCTTAAAAGACCCAAGGGGTCTCGAGTTGACAGGGTCTGGACCCATGGGCCCAGGGTCTGGACCCAATCTAGTCCTAAAATGTGAATGAACTAAAAAGTAATATAATTTTTCACATTTTCTAGTTAAAATTTGCTTAAAATTAAATAACTTTTTTTCCTTATTTTTGGGAAAAGTATGAACTAAAACCAAGAAAAAAAAAAATCTTTGGAGCCAAATCATTCCCTCTTTTTCTCAAAATTTAGTTAATTTTACCAGTTTTTAGTTCACTTTTTTTTTAGCGTAGTATTTTTTTTGAAAATAGTCGATTGATAATAATCAGGTGTAGTATTGATCAGGGTTTAAAAGCTTGGACATATCTTTTTTTCTTGTCTGATGGCTATTCCAAAAATATACCAATCCATTTTTTTTATAACATTAAGCTAAATGAAAATAGCAAGATATTTTAGCAGCTTAAGTGTTTGTTTGGACAACGAATGGCTTTTTTTATTTTATGTATATCCAAAAAAAGCAAAACAAAGTCTATTTTTTTTATGTCTAAATATATTTAGCTTGTGTGTTTATTCTGCTTTGGACGCTGCTTTTGGATTCTGCTTTTGGACGCTATTTTTGGATGCTGCTGTTAGACAAATATTTAGATTATTTTATATGAAATGGAATGAAGAATAAATAACTCAACATTGAAAATCTTTTTTAATGATTTGTATATTTTTAAGTGTAAATGAATTTGTTAATACAAATGTAATGAAATTTGTAAATATTATTAGAAGTTATGATTTGTTTTGTATTTAAATTAATATAAAATTAAAGTTAATTAAGATAAAACAATTGTTGTTGTAAATTTAAGTATGTACTATTTTTTTTGCGGTACGGGCGGGGGTGGTTTTACTAAACTGTATAATATTTCGTTAAATGCTTTAAACATAATTGATGTTAAGAAAGGAAATTCACAGTTAAAATTGAAATAAATTTATGATGTACACCAAAACCTCAATATGCGGCCAATTGTTTTAATAAGAACAGTGTGGTTCGTTCAAGTAAAACTGAAGTTATGCAAATATTGTATTTACGTTTTATTTTATTTAAATTTTTTATGCGCTAACAAAAAATCGAAAAAAATAAACCTAATTTATATTGTGCTTTAAAGCGAATTTATGACATTTTGCTATCTAAAACATTTTTATATAACCAAATTTCTATAGATAAAATTTCTAAGAATCTCAGATTTTTTTCTAATAAAAGAATGCCCCATATTTCTTAGACACTTTTACTACAGAAAATGTCTCAGATTCTACGGTATTTTTTTTTTCTTTAGAGAAAGTATTATCAATTGATAAAATTTATTAATTAATTAATTTAAAAAATCAATTGATAAAAAGTAAAAGTGAGGAACAAACTTTGTTTAATATTTTTGTTACATACTAATGTTTATCAAAGAGTATTTAGCGTGTTTTTACCATTAAATTTAAAATGAAATCAATAATAAATTCACAGTTTTGCTCACAACTTTTGAACCACTGAAATCGCTGCTTAATGTTACTGATGCCCAAAACTATTTCGTTTAAAATTAGTTTTGTATTTAGCGCTAGACAAAGAATTCTCAAAATTTCCGTGTTGTTTTTTATTTATTAATAGGGTTTTTTGCTATTTTAAAGAAAAATAGTGATTTTTTTTTAAATAAATGATTTAAATGTGCGTTAAAATTTGTTTTTTTTTTTTTTTCAATTTAAACCATAAAAGAAAAATATGACCTTAAAAATTGTGACTCAGTTATCGCAACTGAGTAATATGGAGTTCACACTAGCGACTTTAAACAAGTTGTTTAACAAAACACCAGTAACAGAATAAAAACGTAATGGATACAGAACAAAGACTTTTTTAAACATCTCACTTTTAAACACTTCAAAACAGCAAGTGTGAACGCCGTATAAGTTTCTATTAGTTGCGTTAAGCGAGGTTGTACTATATATATAAATATAGTTGTTCCTTTTACTCCTACAATGGTAATGCATTACCAACTAGAAAATTATAAATATATATGACAAACCTCACATGCATCCAAGCTGTCTTTCAATAGTTGGATTGTTTTCTACATACAGACAGACGGACATCGCGAGAACAACTTAAAATCCATCGAGGATCATAAATATATATATCTGTGGAGATTTGACAAAAGCATTTAATTCGATTTAAGTTCTTTTGTCAAAAATATATTAAAATGGACTTTTTCGGCTATAACAAATACTTTTTCCATGATTTTTTTTTTTTAAATCTCAACAATTTGAAATATTATGTTATCAGATCTCTTGGAAAATGTGGAGAAAATCGGCCAGTTCTTAACATTACAGACTCTTAAAAAAAGCTCTAAAAATATTTTTTTTAAAAAATAAGTACTTTTGTCAAACGTCCACAGATATATACTTTATGGGGTCCTAGACTGATATTTCAAGGTGTTAAAAACATAAAATCAAACTTACATAATACAAAAAAATATTCCCGCTTATATGCGCCCGTCGTTATGATACACTAGTTGTTATTTAAAGATGGTTGGCGTTGTTAACGTGAGTGCCGCATGATTCACGCGGGACCCACTATTCAAGTTATTTATTAAATACTAGCTTTTTTGAACCCGGCGTTGCCCGGATTGAAAAAAAAATATATAATGAATGAGTTTTTTTATTAGCCAGTTTATCCATCGCTTCATGACTTTTCACTAGGGTTCATAAGGGTGGAGTGATTGTTTTTATACCCTCCACTCTGGTGATAGAGGGTATATGTAAGTTTGTCATTCCGTATGTAACACATTGAAATATTGGTTTAAGACCCCATAAAGTATATATAATATATTATATATTCATGATCCTTGATCGATTTTAAGTCGATCTAGCGATATCCGTCTGTCTGTCTGTCCGTCTGTCTGTTGAAACCATGTTTTTGGCAATAAACCGGAACCGATTTAAACATTTGGCGTAATTCTCCTAGGCAGAAACTGATGTATTTTTTTTTTTTTGAAATCGGTTATGTATTTTAAAAGTTATGAGTGAAAATGTAAAGGTACCTCTAAAATTATGGTGAATTTTAACCAAAGAAATGCTATAAATTGACACCTGTTGAATGAATGTGAACGAAACTTGGCATTTAATGTAGTTTTATCATTCCTAACACTCACAAAAAATTTGGGCGGAATTGCACAATGGGGTGAGGCACCAGAAATTTAACCCAAAATTTAGAAATGATTTATTTTGGCTCATGGTTAACATATTCAAATAAAATTTTAAATAGGTTTATATTTTATTATTCTCAACGTGTTTTTGGTTATTTTGGTACCAATTATGGCAAAATCGGTCAAGGGGTTAAGAAGCTATGAGCAATTGAAATGAGTTTCAATATAAACCTCCATGTATGGCGTGTCAGCGCGCCATTTTGTAGTCGTTGATGTTTTTTGGCTTGTTAGTTGTTATTTGTATCAATAGAAGTAAAAAATACGTAGTATGTCACACACGTGGTCGCTTTTATATAATTTTCATAATTTTTATATAATTTTCATACCTACTATATACTTATAAATTTTTTTTTTTTTTTTAATATTTACATTGCACTATACTTCCGATCATTACTTTTCTTTGGCAAAATTACAAAAATGGAAAAATTTTTGGTTTAAAAAAGATTTTGTGTTAAAAATTGTTATAATATTGCAAGAAATTTTTTGTATTTCAACCAGAGACCAAATATAACAGTTATATGTGTATTTTTGTTTTAAAAAAATAATTAAACGAATGTTGTCAAAACTAACTATTTTTTATATGAAAGGAAATCTGAGATTCTTAGAAATTTTATCTACAGAAATTTGGTCATATAAAAATGTTTTAGATAGCAAAATGTCTTAAATTCGCTTTAAAGCACAATATAAATTAGTTTTATTTTTTTCGATTTTTTGTTAGCGCATAAAAAATTTAAATAAAATAAAACGTAAATACAATATTTGCATAACTTCAGTTTTACTTGAACGAACCACAGTGTTCTAATTAAAACAATTGGCCGCATATTGAGGTTTTGGTGTACATCATAAATTTATTTCAATTTTAACTGTGAATTTCCTTTCTTAACATCAATTATGTTTAAAGCATTTAACGAAATATTATACAGTTTAGTAAAACCACCCCCGCCCGTACCGCAAAAAAAAATTGTACATACTTAAATTTACAACAACAATTGTTTTATTTTAATTAACTTTAATTTTATATTAATTTAAATACAAAACAAATCATAACTTCTAATAATATTTACAAATTTCATTACATTTGTATTAACAAATTCATTTACACTTAAAAATATACAAATCATTAAAAAAGATTTTCGATGTTGAGTTATTTATTCTTCATTCCATTTTATATAAAATAATCTAAATATTTGTCTAACAGCAGCATCCAAAAATAGCGTCCAAAAGCAGAATCCAAAAGCAGCGTCCAAAGCAGAATAAACACACAAGCTAAATATATTTAGACATAAAAAAAAATAGACTTTGTTTTGCTTTTTTTGGATATACATAAAATAAAAAAAGCCATTCGTTGTCCAAACATTCATCAGAGCTACTATTGGACAAGATAATGTGTACAGCCGGCTGCTGTTAGAAAGCTTGTTGTTGAATATTAAAGTGTGATGACTATTTTTAGATATCATTAATGAAAATTATCAAATATTTGTCTGTTTTTGGATACTATTAGCAGCTTTTTTAAACCCTGGCTTTAGTACACTTATTATTTTTTGTATGTTATCTTCAAAAGTGCTCTAAAACTAGTATAATTTTTTTGAAAGTGTACTAAAAGAAGCTTATTTTTTTCAAAAGTGTTATAAAACTAGTATAATTTTTTTGAAAGTGTACTAAAAGAAGCTTTCTTTCTTGCAAAGTGTACTAAAGAAAGTTTATCTTTTTTAAATGTTCTAAAACTTGTACTTTTTCTTGGAAAATGCACCAAAAATGTATTATTTCTTAAAAAGTGATCTAAAATTAGTACTCACTTTTCGAATGTGTATAAAAGGAAGTACTTCTTCCTATAAAGTGTACTAAACCTGGTGTACTTTTGAAAGTTTACTAAAACTATTACCATTTGTTTAAAAATGAACTAACAATAAAAGCCTTCCTCAAAAGTGTACTAAAACTAGAAACCTTCTTTTCAAAATGTACTACAACAAGATAAAACCCTCTTTGAAAGTGTACAAACAATAAGAGCAGTATTTTTTTGAATGTGCTCTTAAATTAGAGAGTTTTATTTTTAAAAGCGTACTTAAACTATAGTTTTTATAGTACTTTAGTCCTCATTCTTAGTAAGTGTACTAACCAGGGTTTAAAACAGTGATACGCAGACACATACTATAACATTTATGCTTGTGTGGGTAGTAGCAAGCGAAAAGTCAACAAATTTGCTCAAGCAACAGAATTTTATAGTGTATGTGTGTTGACAGCGCACAAGCAGCGCCTATTCCCGCGGGAATAGGAATTACAAAAATGCGTATCACTGGTTTAAAAGCTTGGACATATCTTTTTTTCTTGTCTGATGGCTATTCTAAAAATATACCAATCCATTTTTTTTATAACATTAAGCTAAATGAAAATAGCAAGATATTTTAGCAGCTTAATTAAGTGTTTGTTTGGACAACGAATGGCTTTTTTTATTTTATGTATATTAGAGTGTCCCTTATTTTGGAAATGTTGGAAATCTTGAGACGGTACCCGCTCATTTTTTTCCTTTTGACTTAAAAATAACTCAGGAAAAATTTTACGCCCCTAGGACCACGCCTTCCCTACGCGACGGGCCCTTAAAGAGCGGGGCCTAAAAAATCATTTTTCCATACAAACCAAAAAATTTTTTTTTTGATTTTTAATTTTTTTGTTATTATTTATTATATTACTTGGTTTGTTTATTCACAACAAAAAATTTGATTTTGGTGGGATAAGTCTTTCAGCGCTAAAAAATTTTTCGCAAAAAAAAATTTTGAGCCGCCGGGGTCCTACAGTAAAAAATTTTTAAAAAATATTTTTTTTTAGTTTTGACCAGCAACGGTTTTAGCTGCTATGTTGCTTTAAATGATATATATTCATAAAAAAATATTTTTTGTATCTGTGACATCTTAATCGTGTTCTAAAAAAGGGTAAAAAATGCATTGATGATTTTTTTCGATACACGATAAAAATGTCACAAATATGAATAATATTTTTTTTGGAATATATATCATTAAAAACAACATAAAAACTAAAACCATTGCTTTTCAAAACTAAAAAAAAATATTTTTTAAAAATTTTTTACCGTAGGATTCCTACGGCTCAAAATTTTTTTTTTCGAAAAAGATAAAGATGTCACAGATATGAATAATTTTTTTTTTGGAATATATATCATTTAAAGCAACATAGCAGCTAAAACCGTTGCTGGTCAAAACTAAAAAAAAATATTTTTTAAAAATTTTTTACTGTAGGACCCCGGCCGCCCAAATTTTTTTTTTGCGAAAAATTTTTTAGCGCTGAAAGACTTATCCCTCCAAAATCAAATTTTTTGTCGTGAATAAGCAAACCAAGTAATATAATAATTAATAACAAAAAAATTAAAAATCAAAAAAAAATTTTTTTGGTTTGTATGGAAAAATGATTTTTTAGGCCCCGCTCTTTAAGGCCCCGTCGCGTAGGGAAGGCGTGGTCCTAGGGGCGTAAAATTTTTCCTGAGTTATTTTTAAGTCAAAAGGAAAAAAATGAGCGGGTACCGTCTCAAGATTTCCAACATTTCCAAAATAAGGGACACTCTAATGTATATCCAAAAAAAGCAAAACAAAGTCTATTTTTTTTTATGTCTAAATATATTTAGCTTGTGTGTTTATTCTGCTTTGGACGCTGCTTTTGGATTCTGCTTTTGGACGCTATTTTTGGATTCTGCTTTTGGACGATATTTTTGGATGCTGCTGTTAGACAAATATTTAGATTATTTTATATAAAATGGAATGAAGAATAAATAACTCAACATTGAAAATCTTTTTTAATGATTTGTATATTTTTAAGTGTAAATGAATTTGTTAATACAAATGTAATGAAATTTGTAAATATTATTAGAAGTTATGATTTGTTTTTTATTTAAATTAATATAAAATTAAAGTTAATTAAGATAAAACAATTGTTGTTGTAAATTTAAGTATGTACAATTTTTTTTGCGGTACAGGCGGGGGTGGTTTTACTAAACTGTATAATATTTCGTTAAATGCTTTAAACATAATTGATGTTAAGAAAGGAAATTCACAGTTAAAATTGAAATAAATTTATGATGTACACCAAAACCTCAATATGCGGCCAATTGTTTTAATTAGAACACTGTGGTTCGTTCAAGTAAAACTGAAGTTATGCAAATATTGTATTTACGTTTTATTTTATTTAAATTTTTTATGCGCTAACAAAAAATCGAAAAAAATAAAATTAATTTATATTGTGCTTTAAAGCGAATTTATGACATTTTGCTATCTAAAACATTTTTATATAACCAAATTTCTATAGATAAAATTTCTAAGAATCTCAGATTTCCTTTCATATAAAAAATAGTTAGTTTTGACAACATTCGTTTAATTATTTTTTTAAAACAAAAATACACATATAACTGTTATATTTGTTGAAATACAAAAAATTTCTTTCAATATTATAACAATTTTTAACACAAAATCTTTTTTAAACCAAAATTTTTTCCTTTTTTGTAATTTTGCCAAAGAAAAGTAATGATCGGAAGTATAGTGCAATGTAAATATTAAAAAAAAAAAATTTATAAGTATATAGTAGGTATGAAAATTATATAAAAATTATGAAAATTATATAAAAGCAACCACGTGTATGACATACTACGTATTTTTTACTTCTATTGATACAAATAACAACTAACAAGCCAACAAGCCAAAAAACATCAACGACTACAAAATGGCGCGCTGCCACGCCATACATGGAGGTTTATATTGAAACTCATTTCAATTGCTCATAGCTTCTTAACCCCTTGACCGATTTTGCCATAAATGGTACCAAAATAACCAAAAACACGTTGAGAATAATAAAATATAAACCTACCCGGTGAAAAATGTTCATATATGCACATACATGTTTCATATGTGATCACATATGAAAAATATGTGATCATATATGCTCCATATGAATACATATATGAAGCAATATTTCTTGATTTTTTTTCATATATGCTGATGTATGAAAACACATATGCACACATCTGCACGTACATATGTCTGGGACTCATAAAATTTAAAAAAAAAAAATTCAAAAGCATTTGAACTGAAATTTTGAAATGAAATTTTTTACTCCAAAACGCATAAAAAAATTTCCAAAAAAAAAACTTTGAAAATTTTCAAAAAAAAATTTCAGTTATGTACACATTTGCACATATATGACATGTACTTCCATATGTGTCCCAATACAAGATGTTTGAATTTTTCTCAGGACTTAGAAAATTTTTCAAAATTTATTTTCTAAAAACAGTTTTTAATGACTTTTACTACAAACACTTAGTACTTCGAAAATTAAAAAAAAACTTTTTTTTCTTAAAACATTTTTTAATTATTTTTTTTATTAAAAACCGAAAAAAAGTTGTCAAAAAAATTATGTGTCTGGGACTTAAAAACCAAAAATTTTGGAACTTTGAAAATTAAAAAAAAAAAATAAAATAAAAAACATAGAAAAAGTTTTTTTGTGAAATTTAAAAAAGATTTTAAGACTTCAAAAATAGTGAAGCATTTTTTTCAAGAACAATTTTAATGAAATTCTTTACACCAAAATGCAAAACGGAATTAAAAATATATATGTTACATATGTGATCATATGTGTCCATATATTTACATATGCCGCCAATTTTCGCATTTGCTTCATATATGTAATACATATGGACGAGCATATATGAATAATATATGAATAACATCTGTCATTTTTCACCGGGTATTTAAAATTTTATTTGAATATGTCAACCATGAGCCAAGATAAATCATTTTTAAATTTTGGGTTAAATTTCTGGTGCCTCACCCCATTGTGCAATTCCGCCCAAATTTTTTGTGAGTGTTAGGAATGATAAAACTACATTAAATGCCAAGTTTCGTTCACATTCATTCAACAGGTGTCAAGTTATAGCATTTTTTTGGTTAAAATTCACCATAATTTTAGAGGTACCTTTACATTTTCACTCATAACTTTTAAAATACTTAACCGATTTCAAAAAAAAAATACACCAGTTTCTGCCGAGGAGAATTACGCCAAACGTTTAAATCGGTTCCGGTTTATTGCCAAAAACATGGTTTCAACAGACAAACGGACAGACAGACAGAGGGATATCGCTAGATCGACTTAAAATCGATCAAGGATCATGAATATATAATATATTATATATACTTTATGGGGTCTTAAACCAATATTTCAATGTGTTACATACGGAATGACAAACTTACATATACCCTCTATCACCAGAGTGGAGGGTATAAAAACAATCACTCCACCCTTATGAACCACAGTGAAAAGTCATGAAGCGATAGATAAACTGGCTAATAAAAAAACTCATTCATTATATAATTTTTTTTCAATCCGGGCAACGCCGGGTTCAAAAAAGCTAGTATTTAATAAATAACTTGAATAGTGGGTCCCGCGTGAATCATGCGGCACTCACGTTAACAACGCCAACCATCTTTAAAGAACAACTAGTGTATCATAACGACGGGCGCTTATAAGCGGGAATATTTTTTTGTATTATGTAAGTTTGATTTTATGTTTTTAACACCTTGAAATATCAGTCTAGGACCCCATAAAGTATATATATATGAGCAATTGTCATTAACTTTTAATATTTAAGAAAAAAAAAATGCGATTTTTTTTTTGTGGCACATTGATAAGACTTTGTAGGTAAATAACATTATAAATAAGTAATTCAAATCCGTCCGCGTGCATTAATTTGAGCGATCGCACCCAAAACTATGGCGGTTTAAAGTTAAAATTAAAAAAAAAAATTGTCAAAATTACATTTTTTATTCGAAGTTACCCAAACGTACCATTTTGTATTATGCTTACCCAGAGCTAAAATACATATTCAAACATGCATAAAATCTTTGCTAAATATCGAGATATTTGCATTTAACCAATTTTTTTCGGCACATTTTCCAATATATTGGAAATAAAAATGTTTTCAGCGGTTTTATTTTTTTTTTAGAAAAATATTACCAAATGCATTAACAAAATCTCAACAAATTCTTAGTTAACACCATTATTCTATCTCTAATAGGTAAGAAACAGCAGTGGTTTAAAGGGAACATTTTTGAAAAAAAAAATATTAATAATTTTGAATTTATTTTTTTTTTTTAATATTAAATGTCTGATTTTACAGTGTTGTCCTTCACTGAAAATTGAAACTATTCAAAGGATGATTAATAATGCTAATATTAAGGTTATTACGAAATATTTTAACGTTATTACTAATTTGATCAAGGTTATAAAAAATTTTAGCGATTTTTCGCGATTTTCGCTACTGCAAAAATCAATGGACTAATTTTGAAATATTATTTGAATAAGACATGTCAAAATCTATCAAAATACATTTCTTTTCTACTTTATTTAAGTAATGTAAGATTTTATGTAACCATTAAATTTAAAGGTATCAAAAATTTGAAACCACCAAAAAACCGCTTAAACGTTAAATTTTTTCGGGTGCGAATTAATTGAAGATAGAGATTTAAAGAGACTATCAAACGCGCCTTTCACCGACCAATTTCTATAAGCGGCCTGGATGTGCCTTACAAAACAGTGAAAACTGGAAAACACCGCGGAATTCGCCAATATTAACTTTTGATCAATGTTGCTTTCCATGATTTATTATATTTGCACATACCATTGTTTCTACATGTTCAACTTTCAGCCATGCACATTTGGCTGTCAAATAATGCAAAACTAAAATATCGAATTTTTGCAATTGAATATTTTTTTGGGTGCGTTTGTAAATCAAGTGGGAAATGGTAAATTATAAAGATCACAAAGCATTCGGAACCATTCGGAATAAAACTGGGAGTGTGCCTCGCAAAAAACAGATTTTTTAAAAAATTCACGTTTTTTCTTCCCATCTTTGGAGAGCTGCAGCTTCGTAATTATTGCGAGCACATCACTCGAATCAGTCTCAGATTGTGGATATTTACAAGGGCTTTTACCATGTGTATTTGAATTTTAAAATTACAGTTTGCACCAAAAGCTACAATCAAAAAACCTCGAAAAATTGAAAATTGAAAAAATTGGTATCAAAGATTTAGGTCCATGTAACTTTTTTCTTATTGATGGCACATCCACTGAACCTACACCAAATAATTGCCCAAGTCTACTGATTAAACGGTATCAAATCTGGAGCAATAGCTTTAACGCACCCAACAATATGGAACTTTGAACGAAAAATTTCATGAGAGTATCAGGCGATTTTTTTACATTTTTCAACTTTGCACGTTCCTTACCATGAGATAATGAGACTATTTGCGCTGTGCCTTTGCAGAATTACTCATTATGGTTCCCTTAACATATCTACATTCACAGGTACCACCTAGTTTACAAATAAAAATGTTATTGAGAAATTAGTAAAATATCACAAGCGTTAAAAGTTAATGACTAAAGTCCATATATTTATTTTCCTCGATGGATTTTAAGTTGTTCTCGCGATGTCCGTCTGTGTAGAAAACAATCCAACTATTGAAAGACTGCTTGGATGCATGTGAGGTTTGTCATATATATTTATAATTTTCTAGTTGGTAATGCATTACCATTGTAGGTGTAAAAGGAACAACTATATTTATATATATAGTACAACCTCGCTTAACGCAACTAATAGAAACTTATACGGCGTTCACACTTGCTGTTTTGAAGTGTTTAAAAGTGAGATGTTTAAAAAAGTCTTTGTTCTGTATCCATTACGTTTTTATTCTGTTACTGGTGTTTTGTTAAACAACTTGTTTAAAGTCGCTAGTGTGAACTCCATATTACTCAGTTGCGATAACTGAGTCACAATTTTTAGGGTCATATTTTTCTTTTATGGTTTAAATTGAAAAAAAAAAAAAAAATTTAACGCACATTTAAATCATTTATTTAAAAAAAATCACTATTTTTCTTTAAAATAGCAAAAAACCCTATTAATAAATAAAAAACAACACGGAAATTTTGAGAATTCTTTGTCTAGTGGTAAATACAAAACTAATTTTAAACGCAATAGTTTTGGGCATCAGTAACATTAAGCAGCGATTTCAGTGGTTCAAAAGT
This sequence comes from Pegoplata infirma, assembly GCA_963921195.1. Taxonomy (NCBI): domain Eukaryota; kingdom Metazoa; phylum Arthropoda; class Insecta; order Diptera; family Anthomyiidae; genus Pegoplata; species Pegoplata infirma. The sequence goes on along the minus strand of OY992538.1, from coordinate 94,687,372 downwards.
TGTGAGCAAAACTGTGAATTTATTATTGATTTCATTTTAAATTAATTGGTAAAAACACGCTAAATACACAGAAAATAATATCGTATATTTTATTTTAATTAAAATTTTAATTGATTTTTAATTTTATATTAATTAAACTTTTAATTAATATAATTAATTGTTTAATTAAATTTTTAACTTTATTTTAATTAATATTTTAATTGTTTTAAAATTTAATATTAATTAAGTATTTAATTTATATAATTAAATGTTTAATTAAATTTCTAGCTTTACTTATTTTTTTTTTGTTTTGTTTTCCGTGTGTGTGCGAGTTTGTGTTTTTCTCTTGCATTGTATTACATACAAAAAAAAATACATAAGTATAAAAAGTTTGTTGAAAGTTTTTTTTTATTTTTCACATAGGTTTTTGAATTCTCATTTTGTTTACAGTTTTATGTGTATGTATATGAAAGGTTTATAATCAACTATATAAAATCATCTCACTGACTATGTCTTTACGGCATAAATAAATTTGGTAAAGTTTGAAGAAATATTTTTTTTTAACTATTTTATTCAAAAAGAATGTTTTTACAAATTTTTTTTTTTAATATAATATTTTTAATTATATTTTTTAATTAATACAATTAAAATTTTAATTATTTTTTTTTTAAATTTTAATTAAACTTTTTAATTTATAGTATTAAGTTTTTAATTAAATAAATATCCATTTATTTTTAATTAACGACATACAAATATTTTTAATTTATTTGCGCATTTTAGTGATTGGTCCGGATTTAATTAATTTTTTAATTAAATCTACGAATTTTTTAATTAAATATTTTTTTTATTTTTTTCTGTGTACTCTTTGATAAACATTAGTATGTAACAAAAATATTAAACAAAGTTTGTTCCTCACTTTTACTTTTTATCAATTGATTTTTTAAATTAATTAATTAATAAATTTTATCAATTGATAATACTTTCTCTAAAGAAAAAAAAAAAATACTGTAGAATCTGAGACATTTTCTGTAGTAAAAGTGTCTAAGAAATATGGGGCATTCTTTTATCAGAAAAAAATGTGAGATTCTTAGAAATTTTATCTATAGAAATTTGGTTATATAAAAATGTTTTAGATAGCAAAATGTCATAAATTCGCTTTAAAGCACAATATAAATTAATTTTATTTTTTTCGATTTTTTGTTAGCGCATAAAAAATTTAAATAAAATAAAACGTAAATACAATATTTGTATAACTTCAGTTTTACTTGAACGAACCACAGTGTTCTAATTAAAACAATTGGCCGCATATTGAGGTTTTGGTGTACATCATAAATTTATTTCAATTTTAACTGTGAATTTCCTTTCTTAACATCAATTATGTTTAAAGCATTTAACGAAATATTATACAGTTTAGTAAAACCACCCCCGCCCGTACCGCAAAAAAAAATTGTACATACTTAAATTTACAACAACAATTGTTTTATCTTAATTAACTTTAATTTTATATTAATTTAAATACAAAACAAATCATAACTTCTAATAATATTTACAAATTTCATTACATTTGTATTAACAAATTCATTTACACTTAAAAATATACAAATCATTAAAAAAGATTTTCAATGTTGAGTTATTTATTCTTCATTCCATTTTATATAAAATAATCTAAATATTTGTCTAACAGCAGCATCCAAAAATATCGTCCAAAAGCAGAATCCAAAAATAGCGTCCAAAAGCAGAATCCAAAAGCAGCGTCCAAAGCAGAATAAACACACAAGCTAAATATATTTAGACATAAAAAAAAATAGACTTTGTTTTGCTTTTTTTGGATATACATAAAATAAAAAAAGCCATTCGTTGTCCAAACATTCATCAGAGCTACTATTGGACAAGATAATGTGTACAGCCGGCTGCTGTTAGAAAGCTTGTTGTTGAATATTAAAGTGTGATGACTATTTTTAGATATCATTAATGAAAATTATCAAATATTTGTCTGTTTTTGGATAATATTAGCAGCTTTTTTAAACCCTGGTATTGATAACTTTCCTTTAAATATATTCTGTTCCATGGACGTATACAGGGGGTGGGCACAGGGGGCACGTGCCCCCCCCCCCCTTTTCAATTACTTTTCAAGTACTTCTAGTTAAAACTAAATATAAATAGGTGATGGCAAACAATTTTGGGAGTTGTGCCCCCCCCCCCCCCTTTTCAAATTTCTGGATACATCGCTGTTCTGTTCCATTATTAGTTTGAGTCACTGTACATACATTTTTGAAACAAACACCTTTTTTTTAAAATTTGAAAGTAATAAAAAAGTCACAACCACAAAATTATATTAAAATATATTGTTCTGGGAAGTAAAAATTAAAAATCCAGCTCAAAAATGTAAACCTGTTTATAAAAAAACAAGTAAGAGTGTTAAATTCGGCTGTGCCGAATCTTTTATACCCTCCAACATGCAAATAAATAAAAAAAAAAAAAAAATTGCAGGGGCGTCTTTTTTTTTGGGGGGGGGGGGGTCGGTAGTGGTAATTGGGGGGCACAATTCCTCTCGAATAAGTGTTAAAAAATAATTCTTATGCTTTTTGCACTAAAGAAATACAAATTTATCATTATATAAAAAAAAAAAATATTCCACGCCCATAAAAGGGGGGGGGGGGGGCGGACCGTAAAACGATTTTTTCTAATTCTGTGGGTCCAAATGCAGGACATTGAACTTCTTGTAGCATTAAAATGTTGGATTTGTTAAACAAAAACACAAAAAATCATGTAAAAATATGGTATTTTTCAGAGGTTTGTTTAGTTCTTCAAGGGGGAACTTTTTTCCCCCTGGTCCGATTTTGCCCATCTCCGAACTTAACCAGCCTATGAATATAAGATATATATGTGCCAAATTTCAGGAGTCTACCATTTTTATTTTGGACTGTATCGTGTCTTCCACAGACGGACGGACAGACGGACAGACGGACGGACGGACGGACGGACAGACGGACATCGCTAGAATGTCTTAGAATCGATCACTGATCAATAATATATATACTTTATGGGGTCCTACACCGATATTTCGATGCGTTACACACGGAATGACAAAGTGAGTATACCCCCATACTGTAGTTGGAGGGTATAAAAATATTTGGTGATGGGTAATTGTAAAATAAGTTATTTAATTGTATTTAAAAAGGTCATTGACGAAATAATTAAAAATTAAGAATTAACAGAGACTGATCAGTGATCACTCTCAATCAGATCTGTATTTTTTGTTTCTTTAAATAAAATTACAAAAAACAACAGTCAGATGTTGTTAAAAAACAAAAGAGAATTAAAAAAAAAAAAAAAAAATTATTTTAAAAAAATATTTATAATTATAAAAAATTTATAATGATGAATAATCCGATATCAATAACAGCAAGTGTATGCATAAATTTATTATTATTTTTTTTAAATTTTTTTTAAGACGTTATGTCATTTGTATGGCAATTTGCAATATTGTCTGCTTGCAATGTTCAATGAACTACACACGCATGCGCAATCTAAAACTGTAGAGGGAGGGAGAGTAATAAAGTCTGCCTGAAATTGTTATGCACCACACTGCATATTTAACACATTTTTTTTAAGCACAACTTTTGGGTATCATTTACAAAAATATAAATACATAAATATTTATCTACAATTGAACTGACAAATAAATTTTAGGTTATAAATTCTATTTAATTATTTTAACGTTCCACAATGGCACAGACGAATAATAGAATCTGATCTAAATAGAGAAAACCTTTTTAGAATCTGAGAATTTTTCTAAACAAGAAAATGTATAAGAATCTGAAAAAAATTTTATACCCTCAAGAGTATGTATTTTTTTCGGCACCCACCCTTTTTTGTGGGCATGGATATAAAAAATTTATTTAAATAATAAATTTTTATTATTTTAGTTCAAACATTATAATCGTTCAATTTACCGACATTTAAGGCGATAGGTATCCCCAAGGCCTCCGCAAAATCTCCTCTTCCCTAACATTTTAGAAGATATAAAAGATTTGTAGAACACTTTTGTTTCAGAAAAAGCTAAAAGTGCTGCCCGCCCCCTTTTGTGGGAGTGGATAATCAATATTTTTATTAATAATGATAAAATTGTATTACTTAAGTGCGAAATTTATAACACTTTACTGTCAGTTCCTTGGAAAGTGGTTAAAAAAAAAGTATTCCCGGGAACTCCCCCGGAACAAATGTAAATTTTTATACCCTACACCATTCTGTGGTACAGACATGCGCGGGTACAAGAGGGGGAAGGGGAATTCCCCCCCCCCCCCCCCCCCAAGACCAAATTTCAAATAGAAAAAAAGAGGAAAAGAAAGAAAAAAGAATGAAAGAATTTTTTATTCTGTTTTTCAATAAAAGTGTTTTTACAAAAAATTTATTCTTAAAAAAAATTTAAAAATTTTCTTGAAAACAAAATTTCTGTAAAATTAGCAAAAATAATCAGCTGATTTCTGTTATTTTCTAAAACTAAATGACAGCGAATTTTGTGAAAATTACCTTTCAGCAGATAAATCTGATAAAAATTTACTAATTAAAATTGAAAATTGTTTCAAGATATTCTTGACAGAGTTTTTTGTCTGTAAATGATTTTTCACGAACTATTGTTGAAATATCGGCAGGTTGATGTTTTCATAGCTTTCCCGAAGTTTTTTTTCAAAAAAAAAGTATCACTCTTAAAAGCTGTATCCGCCACTGGGTACAGGATAAAATGAGTTTGTGCTGATGTGTGTAACTACCCGAAATATTGATCCCATCCTCAAGCATTCCGATCAACTCACAATAATATTTTTGTCATCTGTCGGTCCGTCCGTCTGTCTATGTAAATTACCCGCACGGTACAGGTCGCACTTATCAACCGATTTAGCGAAAATTTGAAAATTTACCTTCTTTTGGTCAAAGGCAGAAGCCAATTGAAAAATCGGTCCATGCAGAGAAAAAATTTTAAACGAATTTCAATCAACAAAAACGCGGATTCAATCAATTTTTTTATTGAAATTCCTCCAATTAAAAAAGTTGTTATACCAATCATCAAATTGTAGGTGATTGATTGAAATTTTTTTTAATCAAACATTTTTTTGATTTTGATCAAAAATTTTATCAATTTTTTATTTATAGTCAATCAAAATAATGATTGATTTAACGAATGAATTGTAAGCTTTTGAAAAAAATTATCAGAAAATTCATCTTTTCTGCTTTCCAATATGTTGCCAACAATAAAAAAAAAGTAAAATCCGATTATTTTGTATATTTTTGAATAAGTCTATTCAAATAAATTAAAGTGAAAAGAAATCTGGTATGTTGAAAGCTTGTAACTCGACAGTTAAAGAAAATAACAACAATTTTAATCAAAACATTGAATGACTTATTTAAATTTTATTGATCAATAGATTTAATTGAAAATTTTTAGTCAATAATTTTTTGTGTGCGGTTTTGGATTTTTGAAAATTTTTAGAAAAAAAAAATAAAAAGAACTATGTCTTGGGACACATTATACTTATTAATTTTGATGTGCTGAAACCGAATATTAGAGAATTTTTAAAATCGGTCAAACGGTTTTCGAGATATCGCTATTTGAGATTTGAAAAAATGGCGGTTTTTCCTATGTTCTAGAAATTAAAAAAAAAAATCTCAAAATTTCTTACCCTTGACCCCTTTAAATAGCTTGATGCAATCTTTCATTCAAAATTAATTTGAGTCAAAGCCGATAATTTTAACCCGTGGTGCCCTTCGATCAAAGTTTTACTTTTTTACAAAATTTTCACCAAAAACTTTAGGCTTTGATCGAAGTGCGCCATGGGTTAAAATGGTCTGATGTGGCTCAAATTAAGTTGAAATGAATTCTTGTCTCCAGCTCTATAAAATAGTTAGCGGACACATAGTTTTGAAATTTTTTTAAAAATTGCTTGAACGTTGGATAAAATTGCCATTTTTGTAAATTTTTTGACATATTTCAAATGGATATAACTCAAAAACCGCTCCATCGATCTAAGATATTTTTTGATATTCGTATTCAGCATGCCAAAATTAATAAAAATAATGTATCGCGAGATATTTTTTTTAATTTTTATTTTTCAAAAATCTTAAATTTTGGTGTAAAATAATCGGACACACGACAAAAAGTCCAACAGCAATTTTATAGCTCTTGACAAGACCGCAAAATATCTATAATTCCATTGAGCAATATTTTTTGAGTTAATCAGTTTTTTTAATTTCCAAAAAACCATTGGGCCCCTATCTCGAAACCGTATCTTGAAAACTAAGCAAGGTAAATCAAAACGAACAAACATTATGGATCGAAACAATGGACACCCTTACAAGACCCAATTGAGTCTGCATCAAACTGGGTCTGGACCCATGGGGTCTGAACCCATTGAAGTCTGGACAAAATCTTGTCTAAAAATGTATATGAACTAAAATGGAATAATTTTTTTCTTATTTTCTATTTCAAATACGCAAAATTTGTTTTTTTTTTTTTATTTTCCTTATTTTTAAGAAACATGTGAGTTTAAACGAAAGAAAAAAATCTTTAGCGCCAAAAATCATTAACACTTTTTCAAATTAAGTCAATTTTTAAATTTTTTTAGTTTGTTTTGTTTTGTGTGTATAATTAATACAAATTCACGTTCTTTGTATAATTTTATACCCTCCAACCACAGTCTGGGGTATACTCACTTTGTCATTCCGTGTGTAACGCAACGAAATATCGATCGGGGACCTAATAAAGTACATATAGTATTATACCGTCCGACAAAAATGAAAAAAAAATCTTTAAGCACGAATTGAGACTAAATGTAGTAAAACTTCATTTACAGTTTTTCTTTTCGTGATCCTGTTTCCTTTTAAAAGGACTTCAAAGTTTTAAAGGATTAAATTTTTATAAAATATTTTTTTAATTTATTTTATTTGTACTGGTGCTCACGGTGAGCCTCAGCGATGTTAAGGTTGTACTTTAGTGTCGACGAAAAGTGTAAGCGCAGTTCGATTTCTACAAAACTAAATGTGTTAAAACTGTTAACAGCGAAATCGTAGCTGCTCGCATTCGCGAGATAACGCGAAATTAGCGTTTTTGTATTTTTTAAATTTTGACATTGAAGTTTTTTAAACATTTTCAAAAACTGAGTATACAGTTTTAATTGTACTTATTTAAAGGTTACAAAACAGTAAACAACAAAATCCTATCTTCTTTAGTTCGCGAGAAATCGCGAAATTTATTTTTTGCTGTTTTTGTTTTCGTTTTTTATCTTTAGATGGGTTTCTTTAAAATTTCGTTAAAACATGGAATGCAGGTTTATTGTGCTTGGTCAAAGGTCACACAGCTGTTGACATCAAAATTGTAGGTGTTAAATTTCGCGAGATATCGCGTAATTATATAATTTTTTTTTTATTATTTATTTATATTTTAAAACCTTTAGAAATAATAAAAAAAGTGGTATGCAGTTTGATTTGAGCATGTTGGAAGAAATTAAAACTGCCCACAAAAAAATTACAGCTTCTCACTTTCGCGAGAAATAGCGAAAAACAGCTTTTTGGGGGTATTTCTTGTTTTGATTAATAAAAGAAGTTTCTTTAACATTGTTGAAAAACACGAAATGCAGTTTTATTTGCTATTGATTAAAGGTGATAAGGCTGTTAATCTAGCTGCTCAATTCTTCGAGATATCGCTAAAAAACTCGCTAAACTACTATTTATTCTTTACTTTGTGTTATTTTTGGTCTGTAAAAAAAAATTAGGCACGTCTCCGAAACAGAAAAAGCAAATTCCTTCATTTGGGTCTGCAATTCCAGATCATGTTGGTAACCCTTGCAAAATAATGTAAGAGACAAAAAAGTTGAAAGAAAGTATGAAGTGAGGTTGAGATTGCTAGAAATAGAATTGTAGTGTTGGAAACTGTCAAAATTTATTCTGTAGAAACTATAAATATTTACATATATAAAAAACAGTTTTCATTAACAAGACAAACCGACATTTAAAATCCTACTGAAGATGACACTAACTGGGGTGTTTGAAACCGGTATAGGAAATACCAGAAATGTCTATAATTTTTAGAAATTCAATTTTTCTTCTGCATTTTTTCAACTTGAACCCTTATAACATTTACTTCAATTAACGACAAAAATGCGGTATGCAGTTTGAATTCGAGTTTATTAAAGTTGACAAAACTGCAAGCATAAAAATTATAGATGATCAATTTCCCGAGAAATTGCAAAATTACTGTTCAAGCTGCTTTGTATTCATTAATTTATTTTTTCTTTAGTGTCTAAAATAAAGGAAAAAAATCAAGAAACGACAAAAATATTGTATGCCGTTTAAATTTTATGTGGTTAAAGGTGGTAAAACTGTTCAAATCAATTGGAAAAAATAAAATTTTTTCCAATTTTTAATTTTTTTTTTTTAATTTTGCGATTTCTCTCCCCTAGTTTTCCTATTTTATTATTTTCACATATCGGGTAAAAAGAGGTAAGTTACGTCCTTTCAAAAATGTATTCTTAAATATCATTCAAAATATTCAACAAAATATTTTGATAAAGTTTTCAAATGACTTTATTCACATTCTTTTATCCCGATACCAGCGACGTATCCAGGAATTTGAAAAGGGGGGGCACAACCCAAAATTTTTTGTTTCAATGATCGCCGATTAATTTTAAACTTGAACTGCCCCCCTCCTAGGCTGACGTAATAGGAAAAAACGGACTTGGACTTAATCTGACATCAAATGAACTTACTCCAAATCAGCCATCCAAATTTTAGAATATTTCGTTATTGAGATATTTGCATTCGAAAAATTATTTTATGGTTATTTTGCACTTTCCGCAGCTCTATCTCCAGATTCCAAATACGTCATGTCAAATGTTTCAGGTGTTTCTGTTTTTGAGAAACTTGTCTTGAAAATCTATCTATTTCTATTTACATTAAATTTATAAAATATTCGAAATTCAAGTTTTCGAGAAAATTTGTAATAACACTTTTAGACCCGATTTTTTCAAAAAGAGTTAAACCGAAAATTTAAAATACAAATATTTTATACATTTTTTTACAAATAAACATTTCTGGTGGTCGCGCTTTTAGATTTAAGATTGTTTCCGGGTACAATGTGAGGATTTTTCTATAAAAAAGTCTAAGAGTTTTTCATAGAAATTGTCCCAGAACCTTTAAAGTTTATTTTAGAAAAATGTTGTTTGAATCTGAATTATTTTTTTATAAAAAAATTTTAAGAATCTGAAAATTTTTGTATAGAAAAACTTTTAGGAATCTGAGAATTTTCTATAAAAAAAATAAATATCTCAGAATTTGAGATATTTTTTTTAAAGTTTTCTTTAAAAACAACATTCGACACCCAATAGATTTTGGTATCCTGTTTTCAGATCTGACATCCAAATTTTGTAGCAGGAACTGGTTTCGAGATATTCGCGGTAAAAAGTAAAAAAAAAAACCTATAAAATGGCACTTTAAGGACTCTACTGAAACGTATTCTTTCGTTTTTCCACAAAGAATACTTTATTTTATTAAAAAAATTGATTTCAAATTAGAAATCCGAAAAATTCGTCTAATTGAGGTACAAGGTACATTTTATATAATATCAAGTCCTGTTTTGTATGAGCAACGCAAGAAAACGTTACGGATACCCAAAAAGTGCTTAATTAGCGTTTTTTAATATTCAGACTCGAAAATCTTAATTACGGTACGTGATAGAAAAATTTTGGAAACGGACTTTGAATCCCGAGGCCAAAATCGATCTTATTCATGTATTTTTATTCATGGTAGTTCGGATTTCTTTGAGTTTGTTCACTAGTGAAAGTGAAATATTTACAATACTTATGTTTTTTTTTTGGTATAATGAGTTGTAGCGTATTAAATTTTCAATATTTTGAAATCGAAAAGGGGGGGCGCCCCCTGTGCCCCCCCCCCTGTATACGTCCATGCCCGATATGGCAAAATAAAAAAATTGAAAAATTAGGGGAGATCCTCGTCATTCATTTGCCATCACCAGTGTCATCCTAGGACAAGTACAAATATTTAAAAAAATTTTAAGTCATTTTGAAAGGATACAGGATCACGAAATAAAAAACTGTAAATACAGTGTTTCTCTATTTCATCTCTTCGTTCAGACCTATATCATCCGGTTTATCTTTAATGTTGGCTGTCGAACTGTGTTATTGATCCATAATCGATTCTATGACGATTTATGAATATCCGTCCGTCTGTAGATAACACGATGCAGCGCAAAATAAAAGACCTATCCTCCTGAAATTTGCCACGAATATATGTTATGGTCATAGGCAGGTTAAGTTTCAAAACGGCAATATCGGAACAGTTGGGAAAACTCACCTCTGAAAAACGCCATTTTTTACATGATTTTTTGTATTTTTGTTAAAGAAATGAACGATTTTTAAGCTTGAAGAAACTTAAAGTCTTGCACTTGGACCCAGGGTATTATAAAATGTTAATTTTTCGGTTCGCCTCTTTTGTGGGCGTGGATACACTCAGAAAATTATGTAAGTTACTACATGTTAGTTGTTTGTATATTTTACAGAAGTAAGTTGTTTTCAACTAAAAAGTCAGTTGTTTTTGTATGAAAAATATCAACCAATTATTTCTGTTAGTTATTTTAAGTCGTTTTTTTTTAACAACTAACAATAAAGTTCTGTGATGTAGTAACAGTTATTTAAAGTAGTTATTTTTTTTTTTAGCTAATTTTTGAAAAATTTTCAAAGTTTTTTTCCAAAAAATAAATTTTGGTTTTTTTTTTTTAACTTTTAAAAAAAAAAAAAATTTTTAAAAATTTGGTCTTCAATTTTTTTTCTGAAATATTTAAAAAAAAAAAAAAAATTTAAATTGATTATTTTATTTTTACTACTAGTTGTTTTGACTACAAATGTAAGTAGTTTTTACTAAATAAGTCAGTTGTTTTTTGTCAGTTAAAATAACTAACATTGTTAGTTAATTTAACTGAAAAAGCAGTTGACCCCAAAACAACTTACAAAGTAGTTATTTTAACTGACATTTTCAGTACTAACATACTTTTTTGAGTGTATATACAAAACTAGTTTAAATAATGATAAAATTGTACAACTTTAGTACACTCAAAAAAAACGGTAAACGCCTGGTAAAATGCCTTGTAATCCCGTTTTACCAATATTTAACAATTTTCCTTGTTTTTTTTTAACAAAAAATCTTGTACTTTGCTCAAATGAGAACTACACTTTTATTGGTAATTTTACAAATTTATTTTCGTAATTGTATTTTAAAAGGTTGTTTTACAAAAAAAAAATGTAATTTTACACCAAAGTTTTTAATTCTATTCAATTTTACAAAAATTATGTTATACGAGGATTTATGTTGTTAAACAAAAAAAAAAAAACTTTTTTTTTTGTAAATTTTCTATTTTTTTTTTTTAAATTTTCCCGGACAACATTTTTTTTTTATTGAAAAACTAGCTGTTTTGCACCCGGCGTTGCCCGGGTCGAAAAAAATATTATATAATGAATGAGTTTTTTATTAGTCAGTTTATCTACTGCTTCATGACTTTTCACTGGTGAATATAAACCTATTCCTGAGCTTTGGTCGATTTTTTTCGACTTCGCTTAGCGTCGGGAACATTGTGCGTACGTGTTCTTCCGTCATGGGAACAAACCTTCTTGGTTGGGTGGAGTGTGTGATGCAGGCCGTTCAAAAAAAATTATTCGAAAACTTTTTTAACAAAAAAAAATCAAAAACATTTGTGAGTTACTTTTGTGAGTTAATCTTGACCATAAAAGGCAACTGTTACGACCCCGACGCAAAGCGAAATAGAAAAAACGAATAATCGCCCCACCCCAATATTAATATATTTCTTTAATGGCTTTTAAAAGGAACCTATAGTTCCCTCCTCGGTTAGCACTTTATGTGGTGAAAACTTCAATAAAGACATAACTTTCACAATAGTTCAAGTGGGTGTGGCATTTACCGCATTTAGTTCAATTTTGGTCTCATGTGACCTATAGTTCCCCTATTGTTAGCACGTGAATTTGTTCAGCAGGTTTTCCACGTTTGCGGAACTGGCAGACATAATTCTCACTAAAGTACAAAGGGGCGTGCCATTATATGTTTTTTAATCAATCGCTGTTAATATTGCCTATAGCACTATTTGTGTTGAAAATTTCATTGAAATCGGCTTAACTGTTTTCAGGTTCTAATATGGCAGTAGTGTTTAAAGGAATTGGTTAAGCCGTTTTTGCATGATAGCAAATAAGCTAGAAATAACGTTCTGTATATTAAAAATTGATGTGGCATTTTACTTTAAATTGTCTCATCGCATTTTATATGGCATATAGTTACGAAACAGGAAAACATATTTTTTAATTTAATACAAAATGGTGAGGCATTTTAAGCCCCTTTGGCCGATCGCCGCGGTAAGTACCAACTGTGGTGAAAATTTGCTTAAAATTGGTTTCACCGTTAACGCGTGAGTACGGATCAGGCAAAAATAAATTTTAATGTATTACAAAGGGGCGTGTCAATTCACGCCTTTGTCTGGTGGTGTCTATAGTATCCGCCTCAATAATTACTCAGTGTGGTGAAAATAATAACATCGGGTTCGTTGTTTAAGCGTGATTACGGTACGCCTCTGTTAGTACTATCTATGAAAAAAGTTTTGTTAAAATCGGTTTAGTCGTTTAATCGTTATTAAGGAATAGGCAGAAATACTTTTAGTATAGTATAAAGGCTAGTGTCAATTTACGCCGCGCCCCCTTTGTCCAAACGCGCTCTATTTTAATCTTTAGTTCCCGCCTCGGTAAGTACTTACTATCTGTGGTAAAAATTTCATTCTAATCGGTTTAGCAGTTTATTCTAGATTACGAAACAGACACAAATAGCATTCAATTGAATAAAAAGGGGCGTGATATTTTATTTATTTTTTTAAATCGGTATGGTTGTATATACATGATTACGGAACATGCAGAAAAAACTTTCAGTATAGTAGAAAGGGGCGTGGCATTTTACGCCCCCTTTCTTTGATCGCCCTCTATTGTGGATCATACTTTTCGTTTCGGTTAATACTATCTGTGGTGAAAATTTCATGAAAATCAAGTTAGCTGTTTAAGCGTAATTGCAGAAAAGCAGAAATAGCTTTCAGTGTAACAAAAAGGGCGTGGCATTTTACGCCCCTTTTTTCGATCGCCCTCTATTGTGGCTCATAGTTTTCGCCTCGGTTAGTAGTATCTGTGGTAAAAATTTCAGTGAAATCGGTTAAATCACTTTTCAGTGATTGCGGAACAGGCAGACATAGTTTCTAATTAGTACAAAGGGGCGTGGCATTTTACATCCATTTTTCCGATCGCGGATTTTTCTGACCTATAGTTCCCGCCTCGGTTTGTACTTTCTGTGGTGAAAATTTCATGAAAATCGGTTCAGCCGTTTTTCCGTTATTGCAGGACAGGCAGATATAGCTTTAGCATGGTACAAAGGGGCGTGGCATTTTACGCCCCTTTTTCCGATCGCGGTCGCTTATGGCCTATAGTTCCCGCCTAGGTTAGTACTATCCGTGGTGAAAATTTCATGAAAATCGGTTCAGCCGTTTTTCCGTTATTGTCTGACAGGCTGGTATAGCTTTAGCGTGGTACAAAGGGGCGTGGCATTTTACGCCCCTTTGCCCGATCGCGGTCGCTTATGGCCTATAGTTCCCGCCTCGGTTAGTACTATCTGTGGTGAAAATTCCATGAAAATCGGTTCAGCCGTTGTTCCGTTATTGCCGGACAGGCAAATATAGTTTTAGCATGGTACAAAGGGGCGTGGCATTTTACACCCCTTTTTCCGATCGCGGTCGCTTATGGTCTATAGTTACCGCTTTGGTTAGTACTGTCTATGGTGAAAATTTCATGAAAATCGGTTCAGCCGTTTTTCCGTTATTGTCTGACAGGCAGATATAGCTTTAGCATGGTACAAAGGGGCGTGGCATTTTACGCCCCTTTGTCCGATCGCGTTCGCTTATGGCCTATAGTTCCCGCCTCGGCTAGTACTATCTGTGGTGAAAATTTCATGAAAATCGGTTAAGCCGTTCTGTACTTATTGCGGAACAGACAGACAGACAGACAGAAAGACAGACAGACAGACAAACCAACAATCAGATTTATAATATTAATAGGGATATTTTTAAAAAAAGTTGAAAAAATTTTGAAAAATTTATTACGAGGATTCTAGTTGATTAACAAAAAAAACAGTTATTTTACAAAAATGATTTTATTACGAGGAAATTTTGTTTTTGTAAATTTACCATTTTGGTTTGTAAATTTAACATTTTTTTTAAACATATTTACCATTGTTTCTTGTAAGTTTACCATTTTTTTTTTATTTTTCCGGTTTTAAAACAATATTTTTACCAATAAAATTGGTTATTTTACCAATTTTTGTCGCATTTAAAATTACGAGGAAATCCTTGTAATTTTACCTACCTCCTATTTTACGAGAATAGCCTCGTAAAATCACCAGATTTTTTGGTAGCTTTACAAGGTTTTTTTTTTTTAATTGTACAAAAAGCATTACAAATGAATTTTTAAACATTTATCGCGAGGGGAAAGGTTTCCCTGATAACACCTGCCTTGCACGCTACCCAAAAAAAACCCTGTAAAAAATGTCTCTCTTACATTAAAAAAAAACACCTTGTTTTTCGTAACTTTTTTTTGCTACCTCCTACTTGACAAGAATTCCTTGTGATTATACAAACTTTTTACCAATAATTTTGTAATTTTACAAGCTTTTTACCAATGAAATTGTAAATTTATAATTTTTTTGACGCGATAAAACTTATAAGGAGGTTTCGTTACTTTACTAGATTTTTTGCTATCTCCTATTTTACGAGAATTCCTGGTAAAAATAACGAGATTTTTGTAATTGTACCAGATTTTTACCAATAAAATTGTAAATTTAAAATTTTTTTGCGCAATAAAACTTACAAGGAATTCTCGTGATCTTACTAGATTTTTTTTTTGTAAAAAATACTTGGAAATTTGTAAAATTACAAAAAAAAAATTGTTAAATTATCAAAAAAAAAATGTAAATTTTTGATCAAAACTTTTTTATTAAAAAACAAAGAAAACTGTCAAACATTGGTAAAATAGGATTACGAGACTTTTTTTTAGTAATTTGACAAGGTTTTTGTACTTTTTTATGTTGGAGAGTATAAAAGATTCGACACAGCCAAATTTAAAACTCTCACTTGTTTTTTTCTAAATATTTTTCTTTCTTAAATATTTGTCCAAACAAAATTTCATTCATTAAATTTTTGCTACCGTAACCAATTAGTATACACAAGTTAATGATTTAAATTGATGCAATATTTTGTTATTGGATGTTTGGAATATTAATGGTAGAATTATTGTATCACACACAGGTGTATTTAATTCTGAATAATAAACATATTTAACAAAAGTTATGAAGAACATGATTGATTTAAGATTTTTGTAGTGAATACTGATAGGAAATTTTTATACAAAACTTAAATTGAAACATCTGGAATATTGTCAAAAGCGAAAATTGAACATAAAATATTAATTAGGCAGATAAGAATCATTTAATTGGTTTTAAGCTTAAAGAGCAAAAATAAAAACCACAAGTGAGAGTGTTAAATTCGACTGGGCCGAATCTTTTATACCTTCCAACATATAAAAAAGACAAACAAATTTTTTTTTTGACGGGGCGTTTTATATTTTTGTGGGGGGGAGGGGTTTTGGCAGGAAAAAACCTTGTGAAAATACAAGAAAAGTTTGTAACTTTTTCTTTTGCTACCTC
Source organism: Pegoplata infirma (assembly GCA_963921195.1). Lineage (NCBI taxonomy): Eukaryota > Metazoa > Arthropoda > Insecta > Diptera > Anthomyiidae > Pegoplata > Pegoplata infirma. Next base: position 94,671,592 of record OY992538.1, on the reverse strand, counting down.
CTATTTGACAAGAATTCCTTGTTATTTTACCAATAGTTTTGTAATTTTACAAGCTTTTTACTAACAAAATTGTAAATTTACAATTTTTTGAAGCGATAAAACTTACAAGGAGGTTCCGTGATTTTACTAGATTTTTTGCTACTACCTATTATACGAGAATTCCAAGTAAAAATTACGATTTTGTTTTGTAATTTTATAAGATTTTTACTAATAAAATTGTAAATTTATAACTTTTTTGGCGAAATAAAACTTACAAGAAATTCTCGTAAATTTACTAGATTTTTTTGTAAAAAATCTTGGAAATTTGTAAAATTACAAGAAAAACTGTAAAATTACAAAAAAACAGGAAAACGGTAAAATATTGGTAAAATGGGATTACTATAGTATATATGGGGCACTTTGAAAAATTTTTTTTTTAGATTTTCCCAATTTGTTTACAGTTTTTAGTACCTTTCGAAAACTCCTTCGTGGTAAATTTTCGGATTTTTTTGATGATCCGTTCAAAAGATATCGAATTTTTAAAAATTGGTAGTTTGTTCCTTTACTCAAACTTCTTTTACTCATAACTTCTTCATTAATGGTCCAAATTTCAAGTTTTTTTTTCAAAATTTTTGTTTTTTTACGTACTTTTAAAAAAAAAAATCCCAAAAAAATCTTAAAAGCGCTTTAGTATGCGATTTTTAAGTTTTAAAATTTAAATCTCATTTTTGAAATTGTTTGTACTCTTCGATTTTTTGAAATTTTTTTGTGTAAAACTTCAATCGATTCTACAAATTTTTCGCCCAGGAGGATCGTGGGATAACGATTATTACTATTTTTTAAAATTTTTTGAAAAAAAATTATTGCAATTTTCCAATCTTAAAATCAAAGCCTACTTAGGAAGTGGAGATAGGGCGTAGGTATGTTTTAAAAAAATGTTGTAGGGTAAATATAAATGGGGCTCGGTCTCACCAATGACCCCTCTCGGACGCACCATTGGACCGGTAAAAAAAAAATAAAACAAATTTACAAAAAATAAAAAAAATTTTATGGGGACTGCTTTAACAATTAGAGATAGAGGGTAAGTGTGTTCAGAGAAAATGTTTGGACTAAAAGAATATTGTGGGTCGGTCATACATTTTGTTGCTCTAAGGGCACTATTAGGGCAGTTAGAGCGGTTGGAGCTAATTTTAAAAAATGTCGTTTTGTGTGGGAGCCCTCTTAGAAATTTGAGATAGGGTATTAGTTAGTTTCAAAGAAATGTTACGACGTAAAAATTAATGGGGGTCGGTCTTATAAATGACCGCTCTATAACGCACCATTGGAGCAGTAGAAATGATTTTTAGATTGGAAAAATACAATAAATTTTTTTCAAAAAATTTTAAAAAATAGTAATAATCGTTATCCCACGATTCTCCTGGGCGAAAAATTTGTAGAATGGATAGAAGTTTTACCCAAAAAAATTTTAAAAAAATGGAAGAGTACAAACAATTTCAAAAATGAGATTTAAATTTTAAAACTTAAAAATCGCATACTAGAGCGCTTTTAAGAATTTTTTTGGATTTTTTTTTTAAAGTACGTAAAAAAACAAAAATTTTGAAAAAAAAACTTGAAATTTGGACCATTAATGAGGAAGTTATGAGTAAAAGAAGTTTGAGTAAAGGAACAAACTACCAATTTTTAAAAATTCAATATCTTTTGAACGGGTCATCAAAAAAATTTGAAAATTTACCACGAAGGAGTTTTCGAAAGGTACTAAAAACTGTAAACAAATTGGGAAAATTAAAAAAAAAAATTTTTCAAAGTGTCCGATTTGACATGAAATGCCCCATATATAGTCTATAGACATTTTCTTGTAATTTGACAAGGTTTTTTTTTTTTTGGTGTGTAGATAAATTATGGTTTTTGCACTTAAATAATGCAATTTTATAAGTATTTACAAAAAAAAAAGTTTATATCAAAGCCCCTACAAGGGGACGGGCTTAAAGAATTTGACTTTTGGCTCAATTTTGCCCATATACAAACTTTACCACACTACGATCATAAGACATATTCGTGCCAAACTTCAGGGGTCTAGCTCTTTTGGTTCGGACTGCATCGTTGTTTCTACAGACAGGCAGACGGACATTCATACTGCGGGTACAAAATAAAATAAAATAAAATAAAATAAAATAAAATAAAATAAAATAAAATAAAATAAAATAAAATAAAATAAAATAAAATAAAATAAAATAAAATAAAATAAAATAAAATAAAATAAAATAAAATAAAATAAAATAAAATAAAATAAAATAAAATAAAATAAAATAAAATAAAATAAAATAAAATAAAATAAAATAAAATAAAATAAAATAAAATAAAATAAAATAAAATAAAATAAAATAAAATAAAATAAAATAAAATAAAATAAAATAAAATAAAATAAAATAAAATAAAATAAAATAAAATAAAATAAAATAAAATAAAATAAAATAAAATAAAATAAAATAAAATAAAATAAAATAAAATAAAATAAAATAAAATAAAATAAAATAAAATAAAATAAAATAAAATAAAATAAAATAAAATAAAATAAAATAAAATAAAATAAAATAAAATAAAATAAAATAAAATAAAATAAAATAAAATAAAATAAAATAAAATAAAATAAAATAAAATAAAATAAAATAAAATAAAATAAAATAAAATAAAATAAAATAAAATAAAATAAAATAAAATAAAATAAAATAAAATAAAATAAAATAAAATAAAATAAAATAAAATAAAATAAAATAAAATAAAATAAAATAAAATAAAATAAAATAAAATAAAATAAAATAAAATAAAATAAAATAAAATAAAATAAAATAAAATAAAATAAAATAAAATAAAATAAAATAAAATAAAATAAAATAAAATAAAATAAAATAAAATAAAATAAAATAAAAATAAATAAAATAAATAAAATAAAATAAAATAAAATAAAATAAAATAAAATAAAATAAAATAAAATAAAATAAAATAAAATAAAATAAAATAAAATAAAATAAAATAAAATAAAATAATAAATTAACAAAATCCACAACTAATTACAACCATGATAGAATAATTTTCAAGAAAAATATTTTTTGTGTTAAATTTCTTTATGTTGGTAGTTTTTTGTAATTAATCAAGAAAAATGACCTCTAGCTTGAATAACCATACTCAAAACATAATATTTAAAGGTCGAATAAACCAATTTTGATTTTTAATAAAAAATATTTAGAATTTATTTAACGCTTAAAAAGAATTCATTATTTTAAAATTCTATGTGTACATAGTGTATCTCAATAGTAGACAACAATTTATAAATTAAAAATGATTGCGATAAAAAAAATTAGAAATTTACATTGAGAACTACAAATAAAAACAGTTATAGAAATACTTCCGGTATTTAATTCCGGATTTTAAATAATAGCCAGCACAAACTATTTATAGGATTAATATTCTAGAGAATTTGTGTTATTAAAACTTTATGATATTGTTAATAAAAAAGGTAAAAAAAATTGCAAATTCATCACACATTTAATAAAGTGCGTAACCTTAAAAAATCTTAATAACAATTTATAGAATTGTACAATATCAATTACAAAAAAAAAATACAATTTTAAATAAAATTTCCGCATAAACACTTTGTAAAAGTGTTTTTTTTTTTTATTTTTTTAACTTTAATAATATTTATTAATGTTTGCAAGTCACGATAAAAGTTAATTTAATAAAATAAATTAAACAAATACTAGTCCATTTTACAAAAAAAAGTACAAACAATTTTAAAGATTTATATTATTGATTGCATGAATTAAACATAAATAAAGTAATTAAATTTCTATTCTCACTGACCTTAGAAAAAAAACGGAAAAAATAGTTTTTTGTTTGTTTGATTAAAAAAGAGCATTGAAACAATTAATAGATTAAAATCATCAATTGATGAAAAGGTTTCATCAACTGCTTTCATCAATTTAAATGTCAATTATACAGTGGAACAACCAAAATCGGAATGGGATGAATCCAAAAACAAATGATAGTTGAACTTTTCAGTAACAAAACCCTTAAGACATTTTTTTTAGTTCAGTACTAGATTTTTTAAGACGCATTTGAAGTTGGTGAACTTTTATTATAATTATAATAATAATTACTTGAAAACTGTATAAGTGGCGTATACTTAATTTTGTCTTTAAATAAGAATTATACGCAACGGTGCACAGTGATTTACCGATTGCAGGAAAAACATACTGGTTATAGCTAATGTAATTTTGAACTTAAGTTTGAACGCTGGACCCCACATCTCCAATAAGGGCACCCCTAAAAAATAAAAGTCTTGTTGTGAAATGTCAACTTTAATTTGCTTTTGGTTTCATTCCATTCCGATTCGGAAAGTTTGATTTTGTATCACTGTGTTATTATAAACTCCAACTTTTCTATAGCAAAAATATCTCAGAATCTAAGAATTTTTTCTATAGAAAAATTATCTCAGAATCTAAAATTTTTCTATACAAAAAATATCTCAGAATCTAAGAGAATTTTTCTAGCGAAAACATATCTCAGAATCTAATAATTTTTCTATCGAAAAAATGTCTCCAAATATGAGAATTTTTCTATAGAAAAAATATCTCGGAATATGAGAATTTTTCTATAGAAAAAATATTTCAGAATCTAAAAATTTTTCTATAGAAAAAATATTTCAGAATCTGAAAATTTTCCTATAGAAAAATATTTCAGAACCTGAGAATTTTTGTATAGAAAAAATATTTTAGAATATGAAAATTTTTTTATAGAAAATACATCTCGGAGTATGCTAATTTTTCTGAAAATTTTTCTGTAGAAAAAATATATCAGAATCGCAGAATTTTTCTCTACAAAAAATATCTCAGAATCTGAGAATTTTTCTTTAGAAAAAATATATCTCAGAATCTGTGCATTTTTCTTTAGAAAAAAGAAAATTCAGAATCTGAGAGTTTTTCTTTAGAAAAAATTTCTCTGAATCTGAGAAATTTCTATAGAAAAAATATATCTCAGAATCTGAGAGTTTTTTTAAAAAAAATTTCTCAGAATCTGAGAGCTTTTCTTTTAAAAAAACTTCTCATAATCTAACAAGGAAAGTCTCTCTAGTGTCACCCGCGGATCTTCATGGAATTGGTTTTATTTTGTAAATCAGAAAAAATAAAGGGACACGAATTTTTTATAGCGGCCCAAATTCATATTTAGGGGGTAAAAAGGAGGGGGAAAGACAAGGTAATTTTCAGTTTTTTTCGTTTATCTCCTATATTATGCAAAGAAACCTAGTCATGTTACATACCAAATGAAAGGCCTTTGGAAAACTTATATACGTGTGCTAAGAACGTGTCCAAACATGAACAACTTTTCGTCATATTGAGTAAAATACCAAAATTTTAGGAAATTTTTGTTAATAAGTCAAAAAAATATTAACTTCTTTGGCCCGTTGTTAGCACCACGAGATAGGTATTTTTAATACCTTTAATCTGATACCACACATGCCTATATTAATTTTGTTTAAATAGGCGTAAATCGTAAAAAACTTAAAAAGGTCAATTTCCTCCCATACAAATCGACCCCCCTAAAAATGAGTTTGGGTTGCTAAAAAAAAAAATACGGGTCGAATTAGTTTTCGTTCTTAACAATATATCCAAATTTCATGAAGATCGGAGGGTGACACCAGAGAGACTTCCCTTGTAAGTATTTTTGCTAGAATAAATATCTCAGAATCTGAGAATTTTTCTATAGAAAAAATATCTCAGAATCTGAGAATTTTTCTATAGAAAAAATGTCGCACACTCAAAAGAAAAACTCTGTCAAAAAATCTGTAAAACGACTTTCAATTTGAATTAGCAATCTTTTAGCAGATTGTTCTGCTGAGAAGGATATTTTTACTAAAATCTCTGTCATTCAGTTTAAGAAACTAAGAGACATTTTACTATGTTTATACTGATTTTGTTTGCTGAATTTCATTATTTTTTCAAGAAATTTTTTTATATAAAAAAAAGCAGAACAGATTGTTCTGCTGAAATCAGCAGATTGTTCTGCTGAAATCAGCAGATTATTCTGCTCAGATCAGCAGATTGTTCTGCTAAAATCAGCAGATTTTTCTGCTAAAATCAGCAGATATTTCTGCTAAAATCAGAGTTCTCTGCTGTCGAACAACACACATGTTTAATAACTAAAACGCCAGATAAAAGTATAGGATTCCGTAGCGAAGTGATTAAGAAGTGTACTTTCAAATCGGAAGGTGGCGAGTTCGATGCTGGCTGGCGGCGTATGTTTTTTTTTTTTTTTCTTGTTATATTTATTCACCTCTTATGACAGATATTTAGCAAACAGTGTCTGCTAAAATCAGCAGATTTCTCATATGGCTCAAAATGGGTGTATTTTCAGCAGATTTTTCTGCTGATTGAACAGAGAATTTATTTTGAGTGCAGAATCTGAGAGTTTTTCTTTCGAAAAAATTTCTCATAATCTGAGTATTTTTCATAAAAAAGAATTTCTTAGAATCTGAGGGTTTTTGTACAGAAAAAATGTATTAGAATCAGAAAATTTTTCTAAAGAAAAAATGTCTCAGAATCTGAGGTTTTTTTGTTAAAAAAATATCTCACAATCTGAGAATTTTTTATATAAAAAGCATATCTCAGAATCTGAGAATTTTTCTATATCTGAGAAAAAATGTCTCAGAATTCTATAGCAAAAATATAGTCTGAGAGTTTTTCTTTAGAAAAAATTTCTCTGAGTCTGAGAATTTTTCTTTAGAAAAAAATTTTCAGAATCTAAGATTTCTTTATTAGAAAAAATGTCTCTAAGATTTCTTTATTAGAAAAAATGTCTCTAATTCTGAAAATTTTTCTATAGAAAAAATATTTCAGAATCTGAGAGTTTTTCTTTAGAACAAATTTCTCAGAATCTGAGAATTTTTTACAGAGAAAATGTCCCAGGATCTGTGGGTTTTCTATGGAGAAAATATCTCAGAATCTAAGAATTTTTCTATTAAAAAAAAATATCTTAGAATCTGAGAAATTTTCTATAGAAAAAATGTCTTAGAATCCGAGAATTTTTCTGTAGAAAAACTTCCGGAGAATCTAAAATTTTTTCTATAGAAATAGAAAAATGTCTCAGAATTTAAAATTTTTTATAGAAAAAATGTCTCAGAATCTGAGAATTTTTTTATACAAAAAAACATCTCAGAATCTAAGAATTTTTCTATTAAAAACAAGTAAGAAAATTATAGTCGGTCAAGACCGACCATATAATACCCTACACCAGAGTTTCCCGGAAAATGGGTCCAAAGTTCAAACATGGACTGATTAGATCTATATTTTGTCAAATCTTTAATAAGTGTAAAAAGCACTCACTAATCAAATTTTAGTGGAATAGGCTTGTTTTTGTTGACAATAAATCGCTTCAACTGAATATCGGGCGAAATTTCCACATGGGACCTAAGTCCAAAAATGGTCCGATGATAATCAGATTTGATAAGGTTATTAAAGTACGCGTTTAACATACACAAACAGAATTTTAATTACATATTTTCTATTTTCATGAAATTTGAGAGATTTATGTGAAAATCGGGAAAGTAGTTTATATGGGGGCTACAAGAAGAACTGTTCGGATTTCTTTAAAATTCAGAATGGTGATGGCGTGGATAAAACATGATTACCTGCTAAATTTTGAAAAGATACCTATTAAAATGTGGCTTTTATAGTCATTTTAGCCAAAACTAAAGAGGACCTTTGTATTGGGGTTAGGTCTAAATTAGGGCTGTCAAACGGGATCGGTTTTTTAAAATCCCGGGATTCGGGATTTGAAAATCGAAATCCCGGGATCCCGGGATTTTTCGGGATCACGGTTTTTCGGGATCCCGGGATTTCGGGATTAAATTTCTTTGATTATAAAGTAAAAAAATAGTATACTCTTTATGTTTCAATTTTATTGTGTATATTAAGGGAGCTACTGTGGGTTAATTGGTAGCGTGCTAGCCTATTAAGCAGGGAGTCGAGGGTTTGATTCCCACGAAAACCCTTGGGTCGATTTCGCTACAACGAAATTATTAAAATGATTTCTAATTATTCTGATTGTTATTTAAAGGCATTTAAAAAATTAAGTATACGCCACTTATGCAGTTTTCAAGTAATTATTATTATTAAATATTTAGCAATAAACTAAAAAAAGTCTTGCGGGGTTTGTTATGGAAAATGACAACTTTTATTTGCTTTTGGTTTCATTCCATTTCAATTTTCGTTGTTCACTGTATTATTTTAAAACTTATTTAAAGAAGATTTTAAATAATAAAATGATTTAAAGGAGAAAAGTAATAATATAATACATTAGACTTACATTTTTTTGTATAAAAAAGTTTTTCTTCCAATTTTGAACGTCCGGGAACATTTTTATTCTCCTACGCCTAAACTTATGTGGTACAAATTAGAGGTCAGTCGGATTAAATTTACCCGTGGCACTCTTCGATCAAAGTTTCGGATTTTTGGAAAATTTTCGCCAAAACCTGCAAACTTTGGTCAAAGGGCTCCGTGAATGTTGCTTACTGGTTAGTGAGTTGGACTATTATTCAGCAAGCCTGTGTAGAATTCTCAGCTCAGCCAAATTAGCTACGATCAAATTAAAAAAAAGTTTTAGTTTTAATTTGTTTATGTAAATGTAACAATAATTGAACAAAGTTGTATTTTTAAAAATAAATTCTCATACATTTTTAATATTTCAAAAATCCCAGGATTTGAGCTTAAGAATCCCGGGATTCGGGATTCATTTTATGGCAAAAATCCCGGGATTTCTGGATTGGGGATTTCGGGATTGACAGCCCTAGTCTAAATATGGGCCGAAAATTAGTAGGCTTAATTTTCAAATTTCAAGTCAATTGATTAAGAATTGCGACCTGTATCGTGTTTACACCGTTTATATGGGCAGACAGACAGACGGACGGACATCGCTAAATCGACTCAAAAAGTGATTTTAAGTCGATCGGTATACTTAAAAGTGGGTCTAGGACCAATATTTCGGGTAGTTACAAACATCAACACAAACTCATTATACCCTGTACCACAGTGTGGTGCAGTTGATGATTTTAACATGGGATGAGACCCAAAGTAATGCATACGAGTAATGTATAAAATATAGCATACCAGAACGTAATATATAAGGCGTTACGAGTAGTGGACAAGTAACGATGTATTAAATTTACACCCAGCAAAACTTAGATTACCAAATAAGGTATAAAATAAGGTATAGGATCTCTTATTTTATACATTGCAGCATTGATGATTTTAACAGGCGATGAGACTCAAAGTAATGCATCCACATTATCACAAAGAATACCAGTAAGGTATAAAATAAGTCATAAATTTATAACGAAGAATACGAGTAAGGTGTAAAATATATGATATTTTATAGGTTACGAGAAATGAAATAATATAGCATACCAGAAGATAATATATAAGGTGTTACGAGTAGTGAAAAAGCAATTTTGTATTAAATTTACTCACGTGATTGTAAGTGAGTGTAAGTTGATAAAATATGATCGTGAGTGTGTGTCGTTAGAAATTTCCTGTCGTGAGTCCATCTCTAGTTTAAACTTATACATTTTTTTATAAAATAATTATTTTTTATGTTATTGTAATGCATTATGCATCCTATTATAAATAATGCATTATTTTAAACTTTCAAATAATACATAATGTAACCAAATATAAGTCATCCATGATTTAATGTTTAGAAATAATAAATATGAAATAAATTTTTTCCAATAATCATGTATTACGTAGCAAATTATTAGTAATACATAATTTTTTACTTGAAAATAATACGTTGTGGAACAAATGTTTGGTAAGACATCATAAAATAATGCTACAAATAAGTTATATACATTACCTGGTAATGTGTTATATAATCACTACCCATTACCAAAGTTTTGCTGGGCATACGTGATTGTGAGTGAGTAGAAAAAATATGCTCGTGAGTGAGTGTCCGTGATTCAAAAATTCCTGTCGTGAGTCTATCTCTAGTTTAACCTTATGCATTTTTGTATATAATATTTATTTTTTATGTTATTATAATGCATTATGTATTCAATTACAAATAATGCATTATTTCGAATTTTGAAATAATACATAATGTAACCAAATATAAGTCACCCATGATTTAATGTTTAGAAATAATAAACATAAAATACATTTTTTGCAATAATCTTGCATTACGTAGCAAGTTATTAGTAATACATTATTTTTCACTCTAAAATAATACGTTGTTGAACAAATGTTTGGTAAGACATCCCAAAATAATGCTACAAATAAGGGATATACATTACCAGGTAATGTGTTATATAATCACCAGCCATTACCAAAGTTTTGCTGGGATGTTTATATAGAAAAAATATCTTAGAATCCGAGAATTTTTCTATAGAAAAACTGTCGGAGAATCTAAAATTTTTTCTATAGAAATTTTTAAATAGAAAAATGTCTCAGAATTTTAAAATTTTTTATAGAAAAAATGTCTTAGAATCTGAGAATTTTTCAATAAAAAAAAACATCTCAGGATCTTTGAATTTTTCATTAGAAAAAATATAGGCAATATTAGAAAAGTGTGTACTTAAGTTATACTACTACATATTTTTTATTTTTTTTTAATTTCCAATAAAATATGCCAAATTTTGCAAGAAATCTGTATTCGATACGATCAGGAATAGCATCAGGACAATAAAAGGAAACTCAAAATGTCCTTTTAACCTATGTTTAAAATCCAATGAAATATTTGCAAAAGAAAAAAAATTGGTATTGAGGGCTTGGTCCACAAAAATTGAAAATGCCTTTATGACCAGAATGCGATTTTATACAATTTTTCTGATGTCAGATTCGTGTTAAGGAGGAAAAAGACTTAAGAAAATGTTTTTAATATGCCATTGTCCTACAGGTCCAATTTATTTGTGTGTTAATATCGACCCTAAAAGTCAACTTTCCCGACGACGACGTTTTCGAAATTCGAAAAAAAGTTAACTTTGATCCACCCTATAGATCAGTGATCGATTGATTCTAAGGCATTCTAGCGATATCAGTCTGTCTATTAAAATGGTGATTACGGCCAAAATATCTCAAAAAAGTACACAGAAAAAAAAAATTTTTTTGAGTAAATTTTTAATACTATTGAGTAAAAAATTACTCAATTTTGCACCAGTAAACGATTTAATAGTATTGAGTAATTTTTTCTGTGTATGGCAGTTACTACACCGTCCGACAGCCAATATTAAACATGAACCGGATGATATACATTAGAAAGTAGAGATCAAATAGAGTAAAACTACACTTAGAGTTTTCAATTTCGTGATCCTGTTTCCTTTTAAAAGGACTTCAAAGTTTTAAACGATACATTTTGTAAAAATTTTTTGAAATATTTGTACTCGTCCTAGGATAACACTGGTGATGGCAAATGAGAGAGGAGGGTCTCCCCTAATCTATTCATTTTTTATTTTGCCATATCAGGATAAAAGTATGTGAATAAAGTCATTTGAAAATTTTATCAAAATATTCTGTTGAAAATTTTGAATGATATTGAAGGAAATATTTTTGAAAGAATGTAACTTACTTCCATTTTCTTGATAAGTAAAAATAATAAAATAGGAAAATTAGGAGAGATCCTCCTCTTTCATTTTCTATCACTAGGGAGATCCTACGACAAGTACAAATATTAAAACAAGTAGAAAAGTTAAATTTGACTTTGCCGAATCCATGAATACCCTCCACAATGCCTTTTTGTAAAGGATAGTACATTTTTTAACGTACGTATGTACACAAAATATTGTAATTTTTTTAAAAAAAAATTTTAATTTTTTAATTTTTTTTCAGTGTTAAATTTTTTTAATTGTAAAACTTTTTTGTAAAACTGGATTGTAATTTTTAAGTTACCAATGCTTCTTTTAAAAAGCATTGCTTTAAAACAAAACAAGTTTGAAAAGCATTGTTAAGTTACCACCAATGCTTTTAAAACTTGATTAACACGTGGCATTTAAGATGAAACCAATCTGAAATTCAGGGTTTTGCTTATAACTTGTGAACCACTCGACCGATTGAGCTGAAATTCAATACCAAACAGGGTTGGGGAACGGCAAAGATACATGTCAAGTCTCAGCAGACTCATTATCTTTCGAAAGTTATCGGGTTTTTTATCTCATAACTTTCGCGAAAAACCTTTTCCGAAATTTACACTTTTGTTCAGAACTTTTGAACCACTCAACCGATTTGGCTGAATTGCAATACCAACCTGACCAGGTAAATGACCAACATATATTCCAAATTTCAGTAGCCTCTGTAAAGTCTTTCAAAAGTTAGCGTGATTTCTACGGACGGACGGACATCGCTAGATCGACTTAAAATCGAACGAGGATCATGAATATATGGGGCATTCCATGTCAAATCGGATACTTTGACAAAATTTTTTTTTTTAATTTTTTGAAAAAATTTTATTGTAATTTTCCAATCTTAAAATCATTTCTACTGCTCCAATGGTGCGTCATAGAGGGGTCCTTTATAAGACCGACCCCCATTAATTTTTACGTCTTAACATCTCTTTGGAACAAACTAATACCCTATCTCCAATTTCTAAGGGGGCTCCCACACAAAACGACATTTTTTTAAAATTGCTCCAACCGCTCTATTTGTCCTAATAGTGCCCTTAGAGCAACGAAATGTATGACCGACCCACAAAATTTTTTTAGTCCAAACATTTTCTCTGAGCACACCTTCCCTCTATCTTTAACTGTTAAGGCGGTCCCCATACAATTTTTTTTATTTTTGTAAATTTGTTTTATTTAATCAGCTTCTACCGGTCCAATGGTGCGTCCGAGAGGGGTCATTAGTGAGACCGGCCCCCATTTATTTTTACCCTACAACATTTTTTCAAAATATACCTACGCCCTATCTCCACCCCCTAAGTAGGCTACATACAAATAACAGTTGGAGCAAATTTTATAAAAATGTAATTTTGTATTGGAGCCTACTTAGGGAGTTGAGATAGGACGTAGGTATGCTTTAAAAAAATGTTGTAAGGTAAAAATAAATGGGGGTCGGTCTTACTAATAACCTCTCTCGGACGCACCATTGGACCGGTAGAAGCTGATTAAATAAAACAAATTTACAAAAAATAAAAAAAATTGTATGGGGACCGCCTTAACAATTACAGATAGAGAGTAGGTGTGTTCAGAGAAAATGTTTGGACTAAAAAAATATTGTGGGTCGGTCATACATTTTGTTGCTCTAAGGGCACTATTAGGGCAGTTAGAGCGATTGGAGCAAATTTTAAAAAATGTCGTTTTGTGTGGGAGCCCCTTAGAAATTGGAGATAGGGTATTAGTTTGTTCCAAAGAAATGTTAAGACGTAAAAATTAATGGGGGGTCGGTATCATAAAGGACCCCTCTATGACGCACCATTCGAGCAGTAGAAATGATTTTAAGATTGGAAAATTACAATAAAATTTTTTCAAAAAATTTTAAAAAATAGTAATAATCGTTATCCCTCGATCCTCCTGGGCAAAAAATTTGTAGAATCGATAGATGTTTTACACAAAAAAATTTCAAAAAAATCGAAGAGTACAAACATTTTCAAAAATGAGATTTAAATTTTAAAACTTAAAAATCGCATACTAGAGCGCTTTAAAGAATTTTATGCGATTTTTTTTTAAAAAGTACGTAAAAAAACAAAAATTTTGAGAAAAAAAATTTAAATTTGGACCATTATTGAAGAAGTTATGATTAAAAGAAGTTTGAGTAAAGGAACAAACTACCAATTTTTAAAAATTCGATATATTTTGAACGGGTCATCAAAAAAATCTGAAAATTTACCACGAAGGAGTTTTCGAAGGGTACTGGGAAAATCTAAAAAAAAAAATTCAAAGTGTCCGGTTTAACATGGAATGCCCCATATATACTTTATGGTGTCTTAGACCATTTAGAATATTTCGATGTGTTACAAACGGAATGACAAACTTACACTCAAAAAAATAAAACTGTAAAGTTAACAAAAATTTTTTTGTTAACTCGAGTTTACTGGCTATTTAGCAAATATTTAGTTAAAATCAGCGTTTTAACTACTTTTTTTAGTTAAGTTCAATTTACAAAAATACTAGTTTTGTACAAATTTTGAATTAATTTTTTTTTGTTGACTTTAAAACTGAGTTTACGAATTTTTACTAATTAATTTGCTGATTTTTTGTAACATTTTTGTCAAGTGAAAAATTTTAAACATTTCTTGTGTAGCCTCCTATGCAAATCTCATAAGTCCTACTTAGCTAAACTTAATGCTGTGAAAAAAATAAGAAAAAATAAGTGAAATGTTAGTGTTTAAAACCAATATTTCACAAATTTAAAATTTTTTACAAAAAGTTTAGCTGAATTCAACTAATAAAAAATGTTACGAAATTTTCAGCTGAATTTTTAGTTGAAATTACGGTTTTTTTGCTACATTCATTCTACGAAAAGTTAACTAAATATTTTTTGTACAGTTTTTTTTTTTTGAGTGTATATATACCCTCTATCACTAGAGTGGAGGGTATAAAAATATTTTACAAAATGTATCCTTTCAAACTTTGAAGTCCTTTTAAAAGGAAACACGATCACGAAAGAAAAACTCTTGTTTCAAACTTTTTTTATCCAGTTCGTGTTTAACGATTTTTTTATTTTTGTCGGACGGTGCTGTACGTTAGTTGTTCGTAAATAATTTCTTGTTAGTTGTTTTTAACTGAAAATGTAGTTGTTTTTCTATGACAATTATCTGAATTGGAAATCGGAATTTCCGAATATCATTTTTATAAAACGGTTTATTATAAACCTGTTCAAAGCTCTGACAATATATTTAATAATTAAACAATTTATTTTATAATAAAACAAAATAAATATTAGTCACTTGCTCATATAGTAGTTTTTTCAATTTTTTTTTTCTATCTATAAAATTGTTTATAAATAAACAATTTTCAATGTTAAACTAACCATTGACAACAATGATGCACTCACTCACTCACTCACTCAGTCATTTATTTGATTTTGCTACTGTTCGGTTTCTCTGTATTATACAATTTCTATCTTCTACCCTGACCTTACCCAATATAGTGGTTCAGTTAATAGAAATTGTATAAACAACGGTTTTCTCATCTGTTACTCTCTCATTGTTTTTAAATATTTTTGTATATACAATTAGTTGTACTACTGTCCATTAGATGTCACTGTCTTGCACAGGGTGTTTCGTGTTTAGCAATTCTAAAGATTTTATTTAACTTTGACTCATTCTTTTTAAATATGTTAACCGTTTAATTTGAATTTATATAAACGGTGATGTTAAAGTGATATAAAATAAGTGCAATTTTTTATTTAGTTTAAAAATTTTTTTAATGATAAAAACACTGTAAAATTATTTTGTGGACTACCAATGTTTTTAAAAATGTGTCTTGCGTTTTTTCAACACTTTAATTCAGTGGTCGGCACCTATTGCACTAAGATGCTAAATGATAACACCATTTGTGGCAAAGTACTTTTAAAAGCGCTTTCCCTGTACTTTGAAAAGTATTATCCGAGATTTTTTGTAAATAGCTTTTTAACTAAAATATTCCATTACAAAATTAAAAATTGCGAATAAAATTATTTTTTTATTTAATAATTTGTACATTAGAAGTCTTTTTTTAATTTTTTCATTTTAAATAAATTATATATTAACACAGCATGACAAAAGTGACCACTATTTTAGAAAATAAGAGGTATGACCAACATTTCCATTTATTTGAGACATGCTGAGTCCAGGGTTGCAAAATGAGAACATCAAAATTGAACCAACGAGCTCATAAAATTGTACTTTTTTGAACCCAATTGTACCAAATCCGAATTTTTTATGCAAAATTAAAAAAAAAAAAATTGGGAAAAAATTATACTTATTTCACATTTCGAGAATACATCTTTGAAATTTTAACTCATTTCTACAAAAATTGTGGCATAAGCGTACTACTCGAAAAAGATCGTCCCATTTTCATACAAATGTATGAAAATTCCCACCTATTTGAACTTTAATACCGATCTGTGGGATTTTTTTTAAAAATGTGCAATTATTTTTTGCCAATTATCGCGAAAAACGCGATTTCAATCAATTTTTTGATTGAAACTCCTTCGATGAAGAAAATTGTTATTTCAATCAATCACCAAATGAATAGGTGATTAATTAAATATTTTTTTAATCAAAAATTTTTTAATTTTGATCATAAATTTTATAATTTTTTTTTATTTGTAGTCAATCAAAATAATGATCGATTTAACGAATGAATTAACTGTAAGTTCATAACAAAATGTTAGTTCAGCAGTAAAAGAAAATAACAATAATGTTGATCAAGACAACAATTTTGTTGATCAATTGTTTTAATTAAAAATTTTTAGCCAATAATCTTTTGTGTGTATGATAAGAATAGTTTTTCGATATTCATCAAAAGATGTAGTAATGGTGAACTACTACTCGAAAAAGATCGTCTGCTTTCTATAAAAATGTATGAAAGCATGAAATTAGCCTTCTTTTGAACTTTTGAAAAAACATGAAATAATTTTTAACCAATTATGCATACATGATAAGAATACTTCCTCGAAATTTTAACTCATTACTACAAAAAATCAGTCACTTTTGAAGTTTAATGTCTAGTTGTGAAAAATTTTTCAGGAAGATTACTTCTTGAAAATTATAAACTGGGAAAATTCCATGAAAAAAACATCAGCTGAGAAAGTTCTTAAATTGTACCAAATGAGCCATTGGTGTACCATTGTACTTTTGAGCTTTGAATTGTACCAAAAAAAGTACAATTGTACCAACTTTTGCAACCCTGGCTGAGTCCAATGGCGTACTCCGTTTTTTGATGTATGGTACAGTTTTCTTGCAATATGTCATTAAAGATTATCTTATTTCCAGCCTGTTTTTTAACAAAAAAAAAATTGTAAAATTTGGTTTAAAGCTTTTCATCTTAAGCCCTTAAGCCCTTAAATTCGCAAATTTCTTAAGCCCTTAAGCCCTTAAATTCGCAAATTTCTTCATTTTTCAAGGTTCTTTCGAAATTAACCTCTAAATTGGTATTTGATAAAAAATTTGCTTTAAGTGGATCATAAAGGCATCCCTAACACTACGAATAGTGAACAAAAAACATCTATGTGATATAGACCATCATGTTAAAAATCGCGAAATTTTTTTTTTTTATGGCAGAATCATTTTACAAGATGACTTAAGGGTCCATCTTTAACTATATAATGTGGTAACCTTAAAAAAATAACTGACGAAAAATTTGTCCAAAAAAATAATTTTTGGTCAGTTAATTCTGTAAGGTTCCCACATTATTTACTTAAAGATGGACCCTTAAATTATCTCGAAAAATGGTGCTGCCATTTATAACATGATGATAAAATTCAACATGATTGTAAAAGCAAGTTTTTTATCAAAGGCCAATTTGGGGGCTAATTTCGCTACATCCTCTTAATAGAAGTTCCAAATACTCTAAGAATATTAAAGAAAGCTCAGAATCGAGAGTAATATTTTCTTTCGTAAACATTAATGGTTTTAAAATAAAACCAATTCATCCAGATAACGTATGTTTACTCGACAATGAAAATGTAAATAAAGTTACTGAAATTTTTAATAGAAAGCTGTCTAAATACAAATGTGATGATATATTTTTGAAAGGCAATATTTTCATTGAATGTAGCGATTTTTTTTAAATTTCCACTACCATCAAGAGAAATAGGACTCTACAATGTTAAACAAATTTGATAACAATAACATTGAAATCAGTATCCACATAGTAGAATCAAAATGTACACTCAAAAGAAAAACTCTGTCAAAAAATCTGTAAAACGACATTCAATTTGAATTAGCAATCTTTTAGCAGATTATTCTGCTGAGAAGGATATTTTTAGTAAAATCTCTGTCATTCAGTTTAAGAAAATAACAGACATTTTACTATGTTTATACTGATTTTGTTTGCTGAATTTCATTATTTTTTCAAGAAATTTTTTTATATATGAAAAAAACAGAACAGATTGTCAGCAGATTGCTCTGCTGAAATCAGCAGATTGTTCTGCTGAAATCAGCAGATTGTTCTGCTGAAATCAGCAGATTATTCTGCTGAAATCAGCAGATTTTTTCTGCTAAAATCAGCAGATTTTTCTGCTAAAATCAGCAGATATTTCTGCTGATTTCAGCAGATCAATCTGCTGATTTCAGCAGAGCAATCTGCTGACAATCTGTTCTGCTTTTTTTTTTTATATAAAAAAATTTCTTAACAAAATAATGAAATTCAGCAAACAAAATCAGCATAAACATAGTAAAATGTCACACATGTTTAATAACTAAAACGCCAGATAAAAGTATAAGCTTGCCGTAGCGTAGTGGTTAAGAAGTGTACTTTCAAATCGGAAGGTGGCGAGTTCGATGCTGGCTGGCGCCGTATGTTTTTTTTTTTTTTTTTCATTGTTATATTTATTCACCTCTTATGACAGATATTTAGCAAACCGTGTCTGCTAAAATCAGCAGATTTCTCATATGGCTCAAAATGGGTGTATTTTCAGCAGATTTTTCTGCTGATTGGACAGAGAATTTATTTTGAGTGTATTCATACTAAATTTAATAATGGCACCATTGTCATAACCAGGGAAACCAAAAATATGCTCTAAAAAACACGTTTTATGCGCTTAAAAAATGCCCTTAAAAACGGAAAATATGCTCTAAAAACAATAAAAATATGCTCTTAAAAAAAATTATGTCCCCTTTTTTGTTGTGTTTTTTACAATTTGTTAGAGAATAGACCCTCCAAATACCGTTATGTGCGATAGTAAGAGGGTTAAATATGTTCTACAAAAATATTTTCCTTAATGTTTTCTGCCAAGTTGCTGAATCTAAAGAAAACATAGTTTCATATACCGATATGAAGTAAGAACAGACCAAATGGGAATCAATCGTCACAATTCCGTAATTGTTGAAAAAAAATCTTCTTGTTAGATAAAAAATTTAAAAATACATGTTGTCATAAAAAAAATTGGAAAAGAATGCTCTAAAAATTAAAAAAAAAAATGCTCTAAAAATGTAAAAATATGCTCTAAAAAGTGGAAAAATGCTCTAAAAATTGAAAATATGCTCTAAAAATATGCTCTTATGCTAAAATATGCTCTTAAACCTAAAATATGCAAAAATATGCTCTTAAGGCTAAAATATGCAAAAATATGCTCTAATAAATCGATGCCAGATTTCTTAAAAACTTCTGAAACGGAATTACCCATTTATCAAAAAAATGCACAGGAAAAAACATGATACTGCATATTTTTGGTTTCCCTGGTCATATCTTTATAACATAATTAAGTGTTTTCAAATAAAATGTTAAAATTTAATTAAATTATTAAAAAAAAATATTTCAAATAAATAAACCGCCTTTAGTTTGGTAAAAATGTACTAGCAAAGTACTCATTTCGGTGAAACCAAGTACTTTACTAAAAAGAGCTTGCTATACAAAAAATAAATTACTTTGCCAGTACTTTTTTTTTGGTACGGTTGGCAATTTCTGGCTGGGTATGTTTTAGAAAAATATAAAAATGTTCCCTCTTTCTGCCGACCACTGCTTTAATTCAAAATGAAACCAATTTAGATTAGGTTAGGTTGTAAGTGGCTGCTGACCATAGAAAAAAATAGAATTGAAACAGAGTCGTATTTCGCTTGAATAAGTATTAGTGACAGCACTTTATGTAACTTTTGAAGTTTAATAAAAACAATGCAACATAAAGGAGAACACACACAAAAAAATATTTTACCAATAACTTGGGAGGATATGCGTTTTTAAAATTTTTTATACCCTCCAACCACAGTATGGGGGTATACTCACTTTGTCATTCCGTGTGTAACGCATTGAAATATCGGTCTAGGACCCTATAAAGTATATATTTTATTGATCAGTGATCAATTCTAAGACATTCTAGCGATGTCCGTCTGTCTGTAGAGGACAAGATACAGTCCAAAATAAAAGAGTTAGACTTCCGAAGTTTGGCACGAATATGTCTTATATTTCTAGGCAGGTTAAGTTTGGAAATGGGCAAAATCGGATTAAGGGGGAAAAGGTTC
Organism: Pegoplata infirma; assembly: GCA_963921195.1. Classification (NCBI taxonomy): domain Eukaryota; kingdom Metazoa; phylum Arthropoda; class Insecta; order Diptera; family Anthomyiidae; genus Pegoplata; species Pegoplata infirma. The sequence goes on along the minus strand of OY992538.1, from coordinate 94,651,474 downwards.
CCCCTTAGACAGGCGCGGATCCAGGGGGGGAGAATGGGATTTCTCCCCCCCCCCCCAAAATGATTTCAAAAAAAAAAAGAAAGGAAAGGAAAGGAAAAAAGAAAGGAAAAGAAAGGAAAAGAAAAAAATGGTGAGGAACAAAGATGGAAGGAAAATGACCAGGATGTAAACAAATAGAGGCTATTTGTACTGAAGTAAATTTTTTTTTAAATCCTTAAAATGTTCCAGAATGAAAGAAATTGCATTTGAATAGAGTTAAATGGCAATAGAGTTATTATTCTCTAAGAAAAAATTATTATCTGAATATTTTTATAGAAAAATGTTTCGATATTCCAGACATTATTTTTAGAAACTGTTTTGATACTTATTTGACTCTAAATGTAAAATTTTTTTATTGTAAAACCATTTTAAATTTTAGGGAAAATGTCTTAAAACTTTTTTATAGAAAACATCCCACAGCAACTGAGAATTTTTCCTTTGAAATGTTTCAGAATATACCAAGATTTTTTTAGCAAAAAATTTCTCAGAATCGATTAACATTTCTAAAGGAAAAACGTCTTTGAGTCTGAATATGTAAATTTTTCTTTTGAAATGTGTCTAATAATAAATTTTTTTCTATATGAAAATGTTTCAGAATCTAGATGGCATTAAAACCGTAACATTTTTCGTATTTTAAGAAAATTGATTCAAAATTTCTTCATAAAATGTTTTAAAAACTGATAATTTTTTAGTATCTGATAATTCTCTTTTACGAATTATGTTTCAGGTTCTGAGAATTTTTGTATACGAAAAAGTTCTTAGAATCTGAGAATAACTTTGAAATATGAGAATTATTTCAGAGGTTTTTTATAAGAAAAATATATAAGAATTTGGAATTTTTTTTATAGAAAGAATGTCTCAAAATCTCAGATTATTTCTATAGAAAATTTTAAAAATCGGAGACATTTTCTATAAGAAAGGGTTTCAGAATCTGAACAATTTTCTGAAAGGGTTATTTTTTTATATGAAAAATATTTAAGAATCCAAGAGTTTTTCTGTAGTAAAATGCATAAAAATCGAATACTTTATTATTTTTTTTTTCGGAATATTAATGCTTAATGTTATTATTATTTTCGAAAATAAAAATTTTACGTGTCTATTCACAGTTGTGACTACCCAGTCAGAAAAATACAATCGCAAAAGCGTTGTGAAAGCGTTGTGGACGGTTGTACGAGCGTTCTGTATACCAACTTCAAAGCGCCTTCAGATGATTCGAATGATAACATCGATCTACGCTAGGTTTAAAGCGTTTTAAAAGCGATGTAAAAAAGTGCTTTGAGAACGTTTTTTTAAAGTCATCAAAGCGCTTTAAAAACCCAAAGTAAAAAATTTCTGTTTTAGTTTGTTTGATACAAAGTGAAATCCGAAAAAAAAAATTTACTCCAAGAAATTTAGAAAATTTTTCAAAAAAAATTTCGAATCTTAGAAAATTTAAAAAAAAAATCTAAAAAGATTTTTGATGATTTTTTACTTCAAAAAACAAAAAAAAAATTGAAAAAAAATTGTTATTCAAAAATAGTTTCGTAACTTAGAAATTTTTTTGAAAAAAATCTAAAGAACTCTTTAAACGCTTTTCGAATACGCTCGCTAAGCGTTCCAAAAAACGTTTTGAGATTGCTTTTATTTTGTTATAGTGCTTTCAGAAGACTTTTCAAAAACGCTCGCAAAGCGTTTGAAAACAGCGTTTTGAGAATGCTTTTTTTTGTTACAGTGCTTTCACAACCCTTTTTTTTTAGAACCGCCGTCAATTTCTGCTTGGGTAGCTTTAACTGTCATAAGCCAATTTTTATGACTGAAAAGTCATAATATCAATCTTAAAATTTGCAAATGTAATTTAAAACTTTTTAATTTTTTGTACAGAAAAATATTTGATGTTATGACTGTTCAATCATAAACATTAACTTATGACAGTCATAGTCAGTCATAACTGTGAATAAAGACGTTTGTAAGACTATAAAAATGGTCCTCTTTTGGAAGTAAATACGACTGACAGGGTCCCCTTGTGAAAAAATCTTTTTGAGTAAAAAAAGTTCCCCTAAATCCAAATGCTTGAATAAAAAATATTTTTCTTGGTTATTAATTTGTTACGCAATATTAAAAATATTAACAAAAATTAACACAATACCCCCCCTCCCCTTCAAACCAAACTTTATTGCTTTCCGATTTTTTGGTAAAAAAAAAAAAAATCTCCCCCCAAATGAAATTCCTGGATCCGCGCCTGCCCTTAGAGAACTAAACCAACCCATGAAAAATACCACTTTTTTTACATGATTTTTTGTGTTTCTGTTTAACAAATGCAACATTTTTTTGCTACAGGAAGTTCAAAGTCCTGCATTTGGACCCAGAGAATTAGATTTTTCGGTCCGCCCTCTTTTATGGGCGTGGAATAATTTTTTTTTTTTTAAATAATGATAAACTTGCATTTCTTTAGTGCATAAAGCATAAGAATAAACTTTTAAACACATATTCGAGAGGAAATTTACCCCCCCCCCCCCCAATTACCACTTCCTACCCACCCACCAGTGTATAAAAGATTCGGCACAGCCGAATTTAACACTCTTACTTGTTTACATTAATTATGAAACATTTTGTAACATTTTACCAAGTTTTTGCATAACTTTGGTTAAGGTTTGTAAAATTACGCAAGGTTAATTAAATACTCTTATGAATATTTTCTAAATTTTTATCAGAAATAAACAAAAACTTGGTAAAATTATGCTATTTTTTGCATTATATATGCAAAAAACTTAAAAACGCATATCCTCCCAAGTACTTGGTAAAATTTTTTTTGTGTGCAACAACAAAGCAAACAACAAAAGAGAGAAAAACAGTTTTTAAACTATCAAAATATTTTGTATTAGTTTTTGCAACAAAAATTAAATAAGTGAATTTAATTTCATTCTGCAAATGTTTTTCCTTGATGTACTCCACATTCTGCAAATTTTGACACCAATTGCGGCCAAAACAAAAATATTTTTTTTTACAAAATACACTACGATTACCAACTTCAACCGGTTAACCGGTTCTAGGATTATTTTCTCCATTATTAGCTCTAGAAAGATCATCCTTTTTTTGCTATTACCTAAAATTTTATTTTTCGGGACAGGGTAGGGTACATGTATTTTTTGAAAGAAATACTCTTCGGCTACATTGCCAGGTCTGGCTTCACGGCTTTGAATAGCTCTAATACATTTTTGGTTAGATATGGCATTGCGGTTTATTTTACTTACCATTTTAAATTTCGTCCCCAATTTTTTGTGTATTTATTAACGAACTATTTTTATTTGGCGTTTTTTTAGTTTCCCGTTTTTAAATTTCGTTATGTTTCGCGATTTTACTTTAATTTTTTTTTGTTACTTTGGCACTTTTTCCTTTATTTACACTTTTAAATTTTTTTATGAAATTAATTTAATTTAATATTTTCCTATATTTTTAGATTTAATTACTTTATTAAAATTAACTTTTTACTTTTATGTTTCCCGAAAATAATAATTACCAAATACTTGTTATATTGACATCACTATCAACCACAGCAGAACAACACAATATCAAAACAACACAACACCAAAGTTAATGGATACCTTGGCATCCATTGTAATTTACATTTTTTGCAAACAAGAATTCATATTTTTTCACAACTTTTCACTAACTTTTGATAAAACTTTTATTAAATTCATTAATTGTTACACTTAAGTTTTAATTTTATGGAAAAATATTAATTTTAACTACATTATTTTATATGAAATTGATTAAAACAAAATTTTTTCAGTAAAACACGACCGGCTGAACGAATTTCATGAAAAAACTAAAAAAGTACTGCCAGATGTTAAAACAACAAAAACATTTTAGCACAGCCACAACAATACTAATAAAGAGATATTTAGTACTAAACATTATTGCCAGATTAAAAAAATTAGGAATTTAGCAAATAAATACACCAAAAAATGTAATTCGTTAATAACACTGTTCAACAATGAAAATGTATTTAACTTGAGACAAAAAAAAAATCAAAGTAGACTAAAACCCCTTAAGATTTTTTTTTTTTTATGGCCCACTGAAGATTTTTCAAAGGCGTGTGGAATACGTGAAATAAATGATGTAAATACACTTCTGAGCTAAGTAATGTTCTTTGATGTCTTCAGTAAAATTTTTTGGTGCTTCACTTCTTATAGCATATTAACCCTCTATCCCCGACTAAAAATAAATATACAGGTCCATATATAATTTGAAATTGAGCCATATATAATTTGATATGGCCCAACACGTATTTGGATAAAATAAGATGATGAAATTGGTGGATCAAAATAGCTCAAAATTTGTTATATTAGATTAAATATGATCTTTTTTGATCCGAATATTGGGTATATCTAATTTGATATAATTGTATATAATTTTATATCATAAGATAAAATATGTAGAATTTTGCATAAAATATTTTCTTTATCTCGTAATTTTCATATTTATCCCAAGTTTTTTCGGGAATTGGAAAACAAAAATGTGTCTGGGACTTAGAAATTTAAAAAAAAAAAATCTAAATTTAAAGAATTTTTTCTTAAAACTTTGTTAATAAATTTTTACTTCAAAACGCAAAAAATTTACCAAAAATTATTTTTATCCAGGACTTAGAAAATTCTACAAAACTTTTTCAGGACTTGTAAAATTTTTCAAAATTTGGCTAATTGTTTCTTTTTTTGTTTAAATCATTTTTAATGAAATTCTTAACTTCAAAACGCAAAAATTATTTGTGTCTGGAAATTTTAAAAAATTTTCTCGGGACTTAGAAAAATTTTTTTCCCCGATTCGGCACCATTTATATATGAGGCATTCCATACCAAATGTCCAGCGAAAAAAAACATGTGTACCGTAAACTTCTGAATAGGTGGTATGGATAGCCCTATATGGAACTTAGAAAATTGCGTTTTTGGTTTTTCAATTTTTCAAAAACTGGGCTTAGGAGGCGTGGTCAAATGTTGGAAAAATGGTAAAATTTGTGGTGAGTTGCCTTGATTAAATATTTATCACATTAAAACGGAATGCACCACAATCTCAAAAATTTACAGTCTTATATAGTTTTGTATGGGCTATCGATTAAATTTTTTTTTTTTTGGAAAATTTTCAGAACCCGTTCTGAAATTTTCCATTTTTTAAAAAAGTCAATTTATTAAAAATCCGGCCACTTTTTTTTTCTTTTTTATTTATTTTTTTAAAAGTTTAGATGTTTGTCCATCCACACAAAAAAAATCAGAAACACGTTCATCTTTTTTTTCGAGAAAATCGGATTTGAACTTTAAATTTTATAACAATTTAGTAATTTGCTTGTATTTTCTTGTGTCAACAGAGCGTATGACGAATATTTATGCAATTAATATTGCTCATTCGCAACTTTAAAACAAAGAAATACAAGCAAATAACAAAATTGTTATGAAATTTAAAGTTCAAATGCGATTTTCTCGAAAAAAAAGATGAACGTGTTTCTGATTTTTTTTGTGTGGATGGACAAACATCTACACTTTTAAAAAAATAAATAAAAAAGAAAAAAAAAAGTGGCCGGATTTTTGATAAATTGACTTTTTTAAATAATGGAAAATTTCAGAACGGGTTCTGAAAATTTTCCAAAAAAAAATTTTTAATCGATAGCCCATACAAAACTATATAAGAACGAAAATTTTTGACATTGTGGTGTATTCCGTTTTAATGTGATAAATATTTAATCAAGGCAACTCGCCACAAATTTTACCATTTTTCCAATATTTGACCACGCCTCCTAAGCCCAGTTTTTGAAAAATTGAAAAACCAAAAACGCAATTTTCTTAGTTACATATAGGGCTATCCAAACAACCTATTCAGAAATTTACGGGACACATGTTTTTCTGTAGCGGGACATTTGGTGTGGAATGCCTCATATGTATATCTCATCTTGTATGAGGTCAGACATGGAGTTGTATATCATATATTTATTTATCTAATCTTGTATCAGGTCATTCATGGAGTGATATAAAATATTATATGCAATATCTAATTTAATAAAGCTTTATATATTGTATGTGGAGCAACACATGATTTGATATCCATTTATATGGCACCATATTAAATTTTGGGTGTAAAACTTAATACAAGATACATTGACATATAATTATGTAAAGTACTGTGTATGGCCATTAGGGTTATGACCCATTTTTGACAAAATTTTTACCTATCACCACGTGATAGGCAATACAAAATTAATATTAAAAATCGTATTTGCGGGTAATTTTGGCAAAAACACCTTCCGCACCAAACGCAATTTCTAAAAAGTCACACATATTTTTTTCAAAAATAAGGTAATTTTAACCGTTCCAATGAATGAATTATATAAAAAAAATCTTGTGAACACTTACGAATAAAAATAAAGCTGTCCGGACTTTTACTTTTGGAGCTACATGCTGCCAAAGTTGACGTTATAAATAGTTAACGCTATGCAGTTAAGGGTTAAACCGCCAAATTATAATATTGAAGGAATCAAAAAAGTCCCTCCAAAAAGCATTCGTCATTTGAGCTTTTCCTACGCATCGTTTGAGTCTCATATTTTGTTAGTTTTAATTAAACTAATAAAATATAGACCAAATTTCATCTCGTTTGGTGCGGGAACTTTTTTGACGGAAGCGAAAAAGTAAAAATGCAATTCTTAATATTTTTTTATGGCCTTTTTGGCTAGGGCAGGTAAATTTTGATATTTGCAAAAAAATCCAAAAAGTCATAACCCTAATGGCCATATATAAATATATTAAATAATATGTTGCTATATCTAAACTTTTTTAGTCGGGTTGCTTATTTTAAGGGGTCATATTTGTCCTTTTTTCAAACACTGTTAAAGAAGTGCTCTAAAACGTTAATTTAAACGGTTAAAATGTTCTACGAATATTTCTGCGCCAAATTTTACAGGGATTCGCAAAAGGTTTTCAGTTTATAGGGCATAGATAAAATGCTTGAAATAGGAAAAATGTAAAGTAACACAATTTTTTCCTTATTTTTGGCAAAAGTATTGTTAAGTGAGTCAATTTTTAAGTGAGTAATATGTTTTCTACAACTTTTGATTAGAGATGGGCACATGATAGCAAGATTATAGCGTGATTCACGTGTTTTACGCGCGAGTGTGACTGAATTCAATTTTACTTACGTGATTGTGAGTGAGTGGAGATCAAAATTGCGTGAGTGAGTGTGCGTGAGAAGACTTTTGCGTGCGTGAGTGAGTGAGTGAGTGTGCGTGATTCCAAAATCACTCACGCGCCCGTCCCTACTTTTGATTCTCCCTATTTGCCTAGAAGTTTTCATTCTATTAGATCTAAAATTTGTGTGTTACAAATTTAAACCCCTGCACACTGGGCCAGCCAGATCGATTTCCGGCCAAAAGTCCTTCACTCAAAAAATTATATCATTAACTGTTTGTAGTTTATTTTAAAAATTTTACGTTTAGTCGTTTTTAAAAGAAAAAACATTTGTTTGATGTTCAGTTTTTATTAATGACTACTTCTGTCTGTTTTTGTTCTGTAAGTAAAAACTACTGATTATTCTTTAAATTTTTAATGATTTGTGTAAGTATTTTTTTTTTAATTGTTGGTATTTTTTAATGATATATCATTAGTTTTTACCTACACAAGTAGGTTATTTTTTGTAGAAAAAAAGTTAAAAAAATTATTTATAGAAATATAAAAACATGTTTGTATCAAGTGACTTTGGCACGATGGGTAGAGTGTCTGGCCAGAATGTAGTTGATTGCGGGATCGATTCCCCAAAATTTTATTAAAAATTAAAAAAAAAAATACTTTAATAGAAAAATGTAAAAAATAACCTACGAAATCGTTAATTTTTAATGTTTTCGTAAGTTATTTTTTTGGAATTTGTTGGTAAAAATAACAGAACTATCATTAATTTTTAAAGTTTTCGTAGTTTTTTTTTTTCGAAATTGTTGGTAAAAAAGAATGAAAAAAACGTAATTTTTTAATGTTATTTACTTTGGAAAATTTTGTCAACAGTAAAAAATAAATGTTAATGTTTGTTAAAACAAATGAATAATTACTGGGATGGTTTTTAATTGTATATTCACTGGTTTTAAATGTGTTTTTCATTTGTTTTTGCCTACAAAAAATTTTGAGTGTACGCACATAATTTTTATATATATATTTTTTTATTTTTTATAAATATGGAAATGGTGTAAATGACTTACTTAGTTTCAGAAAAGCTTTTGGAAATGCTGACGAGAAATTATTCACTTTTTTTCTTTATTTTGGAAAATCAATAAAAAATCTTTGAATTTAATTGGAAATGGTGTAACTGATATTTTCCATAATTCTACAAAAAAAACTAGAAATATAGATAATTTTTTTCCCCTACACTTAAGGCACTCTCTGACGATAAAAAAAAAACTATTCAAGCCGTAAAACATTATTTTGGATTAAATTATTTTTTTAAAAAACAAATCTCGGACCACTGCATATATATATGTCAAATATATATATGAGGCATTCCACACCAAATGTCCCGCTACAGAAAAACATGTGTCCCGTAAATTTCTGAATAGGTTGTTTGGATAGCCCTATATGTAACTAAGAAAATTGCGTTTTTGGTTTTTCAAATTTCCGAAAACTGGGCTTAGGAGGCGTGGTCAAATATTGGAAAAATGGTAAAATTTGTGGCGAGTTGCCTTGATTAAATATTTATCATATTAATACGGAATGCACCACAATGTCAAAAATTTACGTTCTTATATAGTTTTGTATGGGCTATCGATTAAAATTTTTTGTTTTGGAAAATTTTCAGAACCCGTTCTGAAATTTTCCATTTTTTAAAAAAGTCAATTTATCAAAAATCCGGCCACTTTTTTTTTCTTTTTTATTTATTTTTTTAAAAGTTTAGATGTTTGTCCATCCACACAAAAAAAATCAGAAACACGTTCATCTTTTTTTTCGAGAAAATCGCATTTGAACTTTAAATTTCATAACAATTTTGTTATTTGCTTGTATTTCTTTGGTTTAAAGTTGCGAATGAGTAATATTAATTGCATAAATATTCGTCATACGCTCTGTTGACACAAGAAAATACAAGCAAATTACAAAATTGTTATGAAATTTAAAATTCAAATGCGATTTTCTCGAAAAAAACGAAAAATACATTTCTGATTTTTTTTTTGTGTGGATGGACAAACATCTAAACTTTAAAAAAAAAATTTAAAAAAAAAGAAAAAAAGTGGCCGGATTTTTGATAAATTGACTTTTTTAAAAAATGGAAAATTTCAGAACGGGTTCTGAAAATTTTTCTTGGAGAAAAATTTTATTAGATAGCCCATACAAAACTATATAAGAATGTAAATTTTTAAGATTGTGGTGCATTTCGTTTTAATGTGATAAATATTTAATCAAGGCAACTCGCCACAAATTTGACCATTTTTCCAATATTTGACCACGCCTCCTAAGCCCAGTTTTTGAAAAATTGAAAAACCGAAAACGCAATTTTCTAAGTTTCATATAGGGCTATCCATACAAGCTATTCAGAAGTTTATGGTACACGTGTTTTTTTTCGCTGGACATTTGGTGTGGAATGCCTCATATGGGGGTTTTCGTGTCAACTGACACAACTTTTGAAACCGATGTCTTCCGATCGGGATGAAATTTGCACCAAGGTTAGTCCTATTGGATAGTAGTTCAGACACAATTTTTCAACGAGATCGGTCAAGAACTCTCTGAGTTAGAGGGGGTCGAAATTTGACATTTTGGCCAAAGAGGTGTTGATTCTCATCCATGTAACTTCTTACCTGTTGATTTTAGCAAAATGTGTCCCGAAGAGTTTAGATAGCTATTTCTTCAGTCTTTCGAAAAAAAAATATAAAAAAAATATAAAAAAAATTTTTGAATTTTTTTCTTAAAAATCCAAAACTTTTTTGACTTTTTCCTCAAATTGGGCCCTTTTTTTTTTTTTGATTCAAAAGAAAGCTTAGGTGATTTCCTTTAAGAGCTGTGGGGTCGCTTAGTGGGATGCGAGTGGGATATCTATGAAAAAATTTTTTTTTTAACTTTGGAAGACAAAAAATGGTTCTTCAATTTGCACTATTAGACGTGGGATAGCTAACCATTTTTTGATTTCGATCCGCGATACCCTCTAATTTTTTTAGGTTCGAAAAAGAAAGCACGAGCCAAAAAATGGGGGCGGTGGGGAGGGGCCATATGGCCCCTCATTGGGGTCAAAGTTGGGCGTAAAGAGGTAAAAATCCCCAAAAAGCCCCAAAACTCCCCTGGAGGGGTGCAATGTGAGACCGACCTCCAATAATTTTCTGCCCCCAACATTTTTCTTGAACATACCTTACCCCTATTTCCACTTCCTAAGGGGGCTCCCATACAAAATGACATTTTTATAAAATTTGCTCCTACCGCTCTAACTGTCCATAGGGTGCCCCTAGAGATGTAAAATGTATGACCGACCCCCAATATTTTACAACTCCAACATTTTCTTAGAATATACATACCCTTTATTTTTAACTCTTAAGGGGGTCCCCATACATTTTTTTTTATTTTTTTATTAGTTTTTAAAAATACATGTTTTTATAATGTATGGGAACCGCTTAAGGAGTGGAGATAGGGTGTTATGATGTTCGGACAAAATGTTGGTAACTAAAAAATAATGGGGGTTGGTCGTAATTTTTGCCACTCTAGGAGGTACGGTAGGGGCGGTAGGAGCTGGTTTAATAAAACAAATTTATAAAAATTAAAAGAAATGTATGGGGACCACCTTAAGGGTTAAAGATACATTGTAGGTATGTTTGCAAAAAATGTTGGAATTAATAAAATAATGGAGGTCGGTCATACATTTGGCCCCACTAGGGGCACTTTAGGGTAGGTTAGAATGGTAGGATCAAATTTTTTAAAAATGTTTTGTATGGGAGCCCCCTTAGGAAGTGGAAATAGGGGTAAGGTGTGTTCAAGAAAAATGTTGGGGGCAGAAAATTATTGGAGGTCGGTCTCACATTGCACCCCTCCAGGGGCGTTTCTAGGGGAGTTTTGGGGCTTTTTGTGGATTTTTACCTCTTTACGCCCAACTTTGACCCCAATGAGGGGCCATATGGCCCCTCCCCACCGCCCCCATTTTTTGGCTCGTGCTTGCTTTTTCGAACCTAAAAAAATTAGAGGGTATCGCGGATCGAAATCCAAAAATGGTTAGCTATCCCACGCCTAATAGTGCAAATTGAAGAACCATTTTTTGTCTTCCAAAGTTAAAAAATTTTTTTTTCATAGATATCCCACTCGCATCCCACTAAGCGACCCCACAGCTCTTAAAGGAAATCACCTAAGCTTTCTTTTGAATCAAAAAAAAAAAGGGCCCAATTTGAGGAAAAAGTCAAAAAAGTTTTGGATTTTTAAGAAAAAAATTCAAAATTTTTGTTTATATTTTTTTTATATTTTTTTTCGAAAGACTGAAGAAATAGCTATCTAAACTCTTCGGGATACATTTTGCTAAAAGCAACAGGTAAGAAGTTACATGGATGAGAATCAACACCTCTTTGGCCAAAATGTCAAATTTCGACCCCCTCTAACTCAGAGAGTTCTTGACCGATCTCGTTGAAAAATTGTGTCTGAACTACTATCCAATAGGACTAACCTTGGTGCAAATTTCATCCCGATCGGAAGACATCGGTTTCAAAAGTTGTGTCAGTTGACACGAAAACCCCCATATGTATATATATTAGCGTGTCCCGAAAATGAAAAATTTTAGGGCATACCCCTAGAATGATTCTTAGTAAAGAGCTGATTACGGGAAACAATATTAAAAAAATTTTAGAGGTCATCTTCAGGGCGCAACCAGCGGTTAAAGTTTGCATCCGTAGTGCATTTGGTGAAAAAAAAATATTTTTTTTTTATTTTTCAAATTGGTGCCAAAAGTTTCGTTAGGTAGAGTACATTTTGGAAAAAATATTTATAAAGTTTTCATGGAACAATTTTGGTCCAGCGCAACGTTTTGAAATTTTGAAAAGGTGTAATTTATTATATATTTTTTTAAGTTTTTTTCAAAAACCGGAGTTTGTAAGAGTTCTTTAAAGATTTTGTATAAAACGGAGTTTATGTTCAAGCCTTTGTATACAAAACTGTTTTTTACAAAAACTTAAAAAAATATGTAATAAATTAAGCATCTTTGAAGTTTCAAAACGTTGCGCTGGACCAAAATTGCTCCACGAAAACTTTTTAAATATTTTTTCGTGAATGTACTCTACCCAACGAAACTTTTGGCACCAATTTTAAAAATAAAAATAAATATTTTTTTTTTGACCAAATGCACCACGGATGATAAATGGCGAAATTACAGCTATATATGGGGCATTCCATGTAAAATCGGACACTTTGAAATTTTTTTTTTTAGATTTTCTCAATTTGTTCAACAAATTTCAAAAAATAGTAATAATCGTTATCCCACGATCCTCCTGGGCAAAAAATTTGTAGAATCGGTAGAAGTTTCACACAAATAATGTTAAAAAAATCGAAGATTATAAACATTTTCAAAAATGAGATTTAAATTTTAAAATTTAAAAATCGAATACTAGAGCGCTTTTAAGAATTTTTTGGGATTTTTTTTTTAAAAGTACGTAAAAAACAAAAATTTTGAAAAAAAAAAATTTAAATTTGGAACATTATTGAAGAAGTTATGAGTGATAGAAGTTTGAGTAAAGAAACAAACCACCAATTTTTAAAAACTCGATATATTTTGAACGGGTCATCAAAAAAATCTGAAAATTTACCACGAAGTAGTTTTCGAAGGGTACTAAAAACTGTAAACAAATTGGGAAAATCTAAAAAAAAAAAAATTTCAAAGTGTCCGATTTTGCATGGAATGCCCCATATATAGCTGTAATTTCGCCATTTATCATTTCGAGCAAGTTTGGACAACTTTTTTCGAAAGATATGGATCCATTCTATATCAAAAAAAATGTAGACCGATTGTATCGAACTGAGGATGATCGCTGAGGATTTTTTCGGCGCGAGGTAAATAGCAAAAAAATTATAACTTTTTCACAAAAAACGCGAATTGCTGCCAGGAAAATGAGTTATATTTGTCTATGTTATTTTGGTTACAAAGGCTTGTATATAAGGTTGAACCACTCAAACAAAAAGTTAAACATTAGCAATAGAAGTTTGGAAAAAAAATTAAAAAAGTATCTCAACTTTTAAAAATTTTTAAGCATCTTTTTTAACTTTGAAGACCTGTCAAAGGAAAGGGTGTAATTGGATCATAAAGATAAGTTCAGCAAACCTGCTTCTATATATGTCCAACAAATTGTTATAGACATTTTTTGAGAAATTTAATATAAGGACTTTTGGCCGGAAATCGATCTGTCTGGCCCTCTGGGCAATGTGGAGATTTTTGTTCATAAAAGTAAAAATGCACTATTTTTATAATTTTGAGTGCATACTTTAATAGTTTTTAGTGCATTAAAATATGGTTCTTTAATGCATATTTTAGGCGCCTAAAACATAGTTTTTTAGTGCATCAAGGTCCTGTCCCTGCTTATAAGGATAAAACAAAAAAAGGACATTTTAAAATTCCTTATAATATCCTGATGGTACCCTTGATCGTATCGAGTCCGGATTTTTTGAAAAAAATTAGGTAATTTTATTGGGAATTCGACTAAAAAAAATATGAATGACTTTAACATACACGTTTTCAATATTAAAAAATTTTTCGGTTTTGAGGCATGGTCCACAAAAAATTAAAATGCTTATATCTCGAGAAGGCGATTTGATACAACTTTTCTGATGACAGATTCGTGTTTAGGAGGCCAAAAAACTTTAGAAAATATATTCAAAATGTCTATGCAAAAACCATGTAGAGTACACTCAAAAAAAAAGTGAACTAAAATCTGGGAAAATTAACTTAATTTTAAGAAAAAGAGGGAATGATTTGGCTCCAAAGATTTTTTTTCTTCGTTTTAGTTCATAATTTTCCCAAAAATAAGGAAAACAAAGTTAATTAATTTTAAGCCAATTTTAACTACAAAATGGGAAAAATTATATTGCACTTTAGTTCATTCACATTTCAAAACTGGATTGGGTCTAGACCCTGGACCCATGGGTTTGGACCCCATGGGTCCAGCCCCTTGTTAACTCAAGACCCCGGTCCTTTAAGAGTCCCCATAGATTTTGACCCAAAATTTGTGTCCGTTTCGCTCTAACTTGCTTAGTTTTTGAGATACGGTAATAAGGGGTTTGATAGGGTCTTGAGAATCTTAAAAACTGGATATCTCAAAAAGCATTGATCGGGGGAATTTCAAATTTTAGATCTAAAATTAGGGTCTTGAGACCCTGACAGATATGCAGAGCTAGGCTATTCCATATATTTCTTTGCAGTCTTTCTTTTGAAAATTTCGTCCGTTTCGCTCTATCTTGCTTAGTTTTCGAGATATCGCCATTTTGAATTTTTAACTAAATTCTAAGAAGTTATTTACTAAATTCTCAGAAGTTATTAACTAAATTCTATGAAGTACACTTCCTCAATTCAAAGAAGAGAAATACGATGATGTTTTTTTTAGTAAATTTTAACTTAACTTGAACTAAATTGTTTTTTAAGAAATATGTCTTAAAAATAAAGATACGTTTCTTAGATTTGTGGAAAATTTCTTTGGCAGTAAGAATTTTTTCCTAATATTTAAAAATTCCATTTAAAGAAAACTATGAACTACTTTTAAGTAAATGAACTAAACTTTTTCCCTCATAGTTAAGAAAATTTCTCATTTTTTAGTTAAATTTTACTAAATTTTAGGAAAATTCATGATAAATTTTCAAAGACATTTTTTTCTTAAATTTAGTTATGTCTTTTTTTTTCAGTTTAGTGTAATTAAAATTTTTTAAAAATCCTTATTAAAAAGGAGCTTAAGGATGATGTCGCGACACTCTGTCGTCAATACAAAATTTCAATACTATGTCGTGGATTTTTTTTTTTTTCAAATTATAGTACAAAGTACTATTTAAGAAAACAAAAAACCATATTAAAGAAATTCAAATTTCACATACCGAAACATGGCGCCAACATACAAAAAAGCTAATTATTATAAATGATGACATTAAATGACACCTAAATAGTTTTAAACTATTTACACTTACAACATTTACATTAAAACGATACGCGATACGGAGGGTGACATTTTTCCCGAAAAATAAATATACAAGAGGGTCGGTAAATCAAAATATTTAAATATGTACGACAGAACGAACACAGGAAGATATTTAAAATAATTATGATATGATTAATAAAGTAATATGAGTTTAATTTCCATTTAGATAAAATATGTTTTATTTTAAACTTTTTTCGGAAAAAGAAAAAAAAAATCATTTTGAAAAATTTGTACATCATTTGTGTCGCATCTAAAGAATAGTACGAGTATTATTGACTGCTTGCAATGTTACCTACCGGCAAATTAATTTATGATTTTCTACACCGCATTAATCTCACTCATAGTCACACTTTATGCAACACTTTACAAGTGTTGCACACACATCTTTTATTAGTATAGCAGAGATTTAGAGTAGAGTCAGTTCCTGATGTAATTTGTGTGTAAGAGGATGTAAGGCGGCGCTATCATATTGGAATTTCAAAGATCTTCTTCACATGAATGACAATGTTTTTCTTTTTTTTTTTGGTTTTTCAAAAACAAACACATGTAAAACGTTTATGTTGGTATTTATTAGTCTATGTAATCGAAAGTGTTGCCAGATAGGGTGAAACTTTTCAATATTTTGAAATATGGGTTCGATTTGGTATTCTGCTAAAGTTTAACTACCTTACACAGATATTTGCAATTGTTCTAGTCAGGCACGTACGCAGGGGGGCCCTGGGGGCCGGGCCCCCCGAAAATGATTTGGCCATACACAAATTTTAAGACATTGCACTACAAAATATACGTTTGTTAACAAAAAAAAAAAGGCTGAGTATTATTTGTTTTATTTACCTCTAATCTAACGAAAATTTTTTTTATGAAAATTTCAAAATACTGAAAAAAATATAAAAAAAAAATTTTGATTGAAAAAATATAAAAAATTCGTAAACTTTTACGGTAGTGAATAGGACAGTTTTAAAAGGGAATTGCGACTGACCATAAGTTATGCATCATTATTATTATTCCATTAGCTTTTCTCTCGACTTTATTGAAAGCCGCTGTCACATTTGACTAGATTTGTGATATAGAAAAATTTACTATCGAAAATTTTCTATAGAAAATTGACTACTGAAAATTTTCTATAGAAAAATTTTCTATCAAAAATTTTCTATAGAAAAATTTACTATCAAAAATTTTCTATAGAAAAATTTACTATCAACAGTTTTCGATAGAAAAATTTACTATCGAAAATTTTCTATACAAAAATTTACTATCGAAAACATGCTGAAAAGCAGGGCGATTAACTCGAAAATAGGTGATGGTGAAGCGAGGAAAGTAGTTACAAGGGGCACACCACAAGGGGGGGTGATCTCTCCTCTTCTGTGGAATCTTGTAATAAATGAAATCCTCGAGGTACTCAACGGAATGGGCATCAAGGTGGTTGCCTATGCTGATGACGTTGTGATCCTAATCAGAGGTAAGTTTTTACCAACGATTAGTGAACTCATGGAATCAGCACTTAAGATACTCTTGACGTGGGCAAGGGACAACGGTCTGGGAGTCAATCCCTCCAAAACCGAACTAGTCTTGTTCACGAAAAGGACTAAGATAGACAGGTTTGTTCTTCCCAAACTAGATGGAATCACCCTAGAACTATCTAATGAGGCAAAATACCTGGGTGTAATCCTGGACTCAAAGCTTTCCTGGAAAAGGAATACGGAGGAAAGGATGAAAAAGTCGTTATGTGCTTTTTACACCTGCAGAAGAACTTTCGGAAGAAGGTGGGGTCTAAAACCGTATATTATCCACTGGATGTATGGTGCGATAATTAGACCAATACTTACCTATGGAGCCCTTGTGTGGTGGAAAGCAGCGGATAAGAAATCATATCTCTGCAACCTACAGAAGGTACAGCGACTGGCGTGCGTGGGTATCACTGGTGCTATTATATCAGCACCCCAGGCCGGTCTGGAAGTGATACTAAACATTCAGCCCGTAGATGTCTACATCAAGAGCACAGCAGCAAAATCGGCTCTTAGGCAAAGGTTCGAAGGAATTAATTCTTTAATTCAATTTCCTAATTCGAATTAAAAAAATAGAATTTGGCATTCCCTAAAATCATTCAACTTTCATAATCATTGAATTAATTCTTTCAAGAATTCATTCCTTAAGAATGATCATTCTTAAGGAATGAACTATTTTTTTATCCAAATCAATCTACTACAAATTGAATGGTGAAATTTTCTTATCATTCAATTTAAAACAGTGAGGCGCAACACACATACACACACATTTATGCTTGTGTGGGAAGCAGCAGACGAGACGTCAACAAAACAACAACCGATCGTTTACACACGAAGATGCTTAAAATGCACACAAGCAACACATTTTTGAAAATACAAAGGGAATGAGATAAAAAAAATCATCATTCAATTTGTAATAGATTTGAATGATGAAAAATTTTGATCATTCAATCGAATGATTGCTTGCAAGGAATTAATTCTTTTGGGAATTAATTCAATTTGATTTAAGCTTTGGGAATTAAGCCTTTGAATTAATTCGTGTTGAATGCTGGTAAGGAATGATAATTCAAAACTTATTAAAACAGAATTAAACTTTTGGTGAATTAATTCTCAATAGAATTAATTCGTTCGAAGCTCTGCTCTTAGGTTAAGAGAGTCACTAATGCTTAAGCAACGCTCTTGGGGACACTCGACCATATTAAGTACGGTGGGCGGGTCGGAATTGGAACGGAAAACCGACTATATCTCACCGCAGACGAACTTTAATAGGAACTTCGAAGTCAAAATACCAACTAGGGAAGACTGGGCGATGCGATCTCAATTTTCACGGACGGATCGAAGATGGAGATGGGTACGGGTTCGGGGGTATACTCTGAATGCCTCGAAATCAGGGCCTCAGTGAGGCTCCCGGACAAGTGTAGTGTTTTCCAGGCCGAGGTTTTTGCAATTGACAAAGCCGCGCAGATGATTATGACAAAGGACCTAAGTCCTTGCGCCATCAACAATTTTGTGGACAGTCTTGCAGCTCTGAAGGCCTTAGGTTCACACACTGTAAAATCGAAAATTGTTAGTAATTGTATACAATCCCTTCATCGAATCGGTCAGCACACAGTCAAGCTAATCTGGGTCCCTGGACATAGTGGGGTCGATGGTAACGAATTGGCTGATGAGTGTGCAAGAGGTGGCTCCGAGTCGGTGGGGGAACGTGTCGAACCGGATATCTCGGTTCCTATAGTGGAGTTGATGAACGAAATTGATAGGATATCGGAGAATATGATGAGGGATAGGTGGATATCGCTGACCACGTGCAGGATATCGCGGACCATGTGGCCACTGCCAAATCCTAAGAGGACAGAAAGTCTTCTTACCTTTGGCAAACGGACGGTTAGCCTATTAGTAGGAGTACTGACGGGACACTGTATGATCGGCCAAATGGCCGTTCGTATGGGAATTTCTGACTGAGACTTTTGCAGAAGTTGTGGAGAGGTGGAGGAGGAGGAGTCAGTGAGGCACTTGTTGTGTGAATGTCCGGGTCTGATGAAACGTCGTCTTAAGTATTTGGGGCAACGATTTTTTGATGACTTAGATTGCCTAAACAGTGTCCCATTGACGTCTCTAGCAGAATACCTTAGGGAATCGGGGTGGTTTGAGAGGTAGAATTTTGTATATCAGGGTGGTAGGGAGACAACTTTAGGGGAATCACAATGGGCTTTATGGCCTCCGAGTGAATTCGCCAAATCGGCGGACGCCCATCCAACCTAACCTAACCTAACCTACTATCGAAAATTTTCTATAAAAAAATTTACTATCGAATATTTTCTATAAAAAATTTTCTGTAGAAAAATTGAGTTTCGAAAATTTTCTATAAAAAAATTTACTATGGAAAATTTTCTTTAAAAAAATTTACTGTCGAAAATTTTCTACAAAAAAATTTACTATCGAAAATTTTCTATCGAAAAATTTATTATCGAAAATTTTCTATCGAATAATTTACTATCGAAAATTTTCTATAGAAAAACTTACTATTGAAAATTTTCGATAGGAAGTTTTTCCAGAAAAATTTTGTATTTAAAAATATATTTTATGTCTTTAGAAATACAAATGATAATTTCTAAAATATAATTTTAAATGGTACAGTTTTGGTGAAAACGGAGATTTTTTTAAATTTTTCAAAGGGCTTGAATTTTTTTTTGAAAAATAATGTTTTAAAACGTGTGTATTAGACTGGGTCGACCATAAAGGAGAAAAAAAAAGTTCCCATTGGGCGGGCTTAATTTTAAAGCTTACCTCGAAAAAGTTCCATAGCCAAAATATTAGATTTTTAGTTCGCGATTTGGTACCGCCGAAATCGTTTTTTGTTCATAGCTTTGTCATTTGATGTCCGATCGTTTTAAAATAAAAATTGTTAGAAAGTCCTCAGCGAGTACTAAAGTTGACTCATATCTGATTTTAACCTCAGAGGTCATCTTCTTGTTATGATTGTTAGTTTCTCATCTTTCTACCCACTTAAATGATTTTTATTTTTCCATTAAATTATAGCACTAAGAAAATCATAAAATCCTTCCCTTGGAAGTATCCAGTTAAATTTATTAACAAAAAAGTTACATTTGATTTAAGATTTTCATATACAATATAAAGGAAATTAGAAAAAAACACTTGTTATTATAATTATTTTTTTTAGTTTGTATTTAAATTCATACGAACAAGTGTTTTAAATCTTTTTCTATGGAAATTTAAAATTGAATGTAACTTTTTTGTTAATTAATTTAAGAGGGTACTTCTAAGGGAAGAATTTCATGAATTTTTTAATGCTATAATTTAATGGAAAAATAAAAATCATTTAGGTGGGTAGAAAGCTGAGAAACTAACACTCATGACACGAAGATGAGCTCAGAGGTCAAAACCAGATATGGGTCAAATTTAGTACTTGCGGAGGACTTTCAAACAAATTTTTTTTTAAAACGATCGGACATCAAATGACAAAGTTATGAACAAATAACGATTTCGGCGGTACCAAATCGCGACCTAAAAATCTAATATTTTGGCTATGGAATTTTTTCGAGGTAAGCTTTAAAATTAAGCCCGCCCAATGGGAACTTTTTTTTTCGACCCGGTCTAGTGTGTATTGAAAATTGTGTCGTCTACACTAATTTGAAGCTTTTGTAATTCCAAGTTTAACAAAATTTAACAATTTTTAAATCGAAACATCTGCTCTGAAAATGGAACTTTTTTACACAAAAATTTAATCAATATGTTATTTTTTTTTTGTAATATCTAAATAAAACTGGAAAATTTTTATAGACAAAAAAATTATGAATTTAAAAAATTTTCTTTACAAAAATGTCTCAGAATCTGTAAATTTTTTCATTCAATAAATGGATAAGAGATTTTTAAAGATTATAATAAATTTTTTCAGACTTTTTCTATACGAAAAATATTTGAAAATCAAAGAATTTGTCTATACAAAAAACGTCTTATAATCTGAGTTTTTTCTTTACGAAAAATGACTCAGAATCGAAAAAATCTATACGAAAAATGTATCAGAATCTGTAAATTTTTCTATGCCAATTTGAGACATTTTTCTTACAAGAAATTTTTCTGTACGAAAAATGTGTTAAAATCTGAGAATTCTTCTATGCAAAAATTTTTCAGAATCTTAGAACTT
The DNA here is from genome assembly GCA_963921195.1 of Pegoplata infirma. Lineage (NCBI taxonomy): Eukaryota > Metazoa > Arthropoda > Insecta > Diptera > Anthomyiidae > Pegoplata > Pegoplata infirma. The sequence continues at coordinate 94,630,638 of OY992538.1, read as the reverse complement.
TTCTATACAAATCTGCGATTTTTCGTATAGAAAAATTCACTTTACGAAAAATGTCTTAGAATCTGAGAATTTTTTAATACGAAAAATGTTTCCGAATCTGAGAACTTTCCAATACGAAAAATGTCTCAAAGACAGTTAAATGTTTAATTGTATTAACAAAGAAATTAATTGTGTTGACAAATTTGTTTTTTCTGTGTTTAATCATTGGAGCACCAATTATCTTTTAATAATCTCTTTTCCTCCAAAAAAAGTTTTTTCGATACTAGGAGATAAGACATCATTAAAAGACAATTGGTGCACAAAGGATTAAGGCGACTGACCAAATAAGTTTTGCATCTTAAAGAGTAACGTTTAAGTTTAACCCTCGACTTATTTTGAAGTCACCATCACCTCGGGTTTATCAGCTATGAGTTTCCAAAAATGCCAAAAAACAGCGAATTTTTTACTTCGACCTCAATTTTCTCAAAAACCTGATGAGATGGAAAAGTTTGGACACCGGATTTTTGACCAGCAGAACTATTGTAATTAAAGCGTAGTACTCTGTTCGATTTCACGGGAAAAAATCTGTCAAACTCCATATAAAAAAAAAAAAAATTGGCAACGCGAGGAATTATAGGGGAATTTGTTAAAAAAAGTTTCCACCCATTTTTATTATAAGGGGTAGTCCAATAACAAGTATCTTTTTAAAAATGCAATAAAATGATCAATACTCAACTTTTTTTGGAATGTTATGGCTTTATTTGAAAGAGCAAACAGTCCCGTTTTTTATGGCAAACGACTTCATTGATGCGTTCTCAGCTTGCTCCGCTGTATCGCGTTGTAGCGCAGTACTGCGCTGCCAAACTGCACGTTTTTCGAAAAAAAAGTTTTAACCGAAATAAGGCATTCAAATGAGGTTATGTTAACAAACAAATTGCTACATCTTGGGATCGGAAAACTCGGACGGTATTGTAAAGAATCCAATTCATCTATAGCAGCGACAGGCAAACACATACTATCATATTTTGTCTTTGTGTGTGTAACATGTAGCACTCTCATACTCAATGCACTTAAAGAAACTTATAGTAAAAATAATAATACATTTAACCATTTAAAAAATAAAAAAGATAATAAATGACATTGGTTAAAATGTCTAGCAATGTAATATTTAGTGAATAGTGACAAACTAAGCATTCTGGTTTATCAAAAAAATGTTCCTTAAACAAGAATTTGACATTAAAATTCTTTATTGATTATTTCTCTAAGTTTATTTTAAGCAAGAAGAGAGGAGAAAATTGCGTTTTTTTTATTTTGTTTAATGAGTGAGAGCATGTAGGTGTGAGAGTAAAAACGCCGCGTAGTGATTTTGCCTGTCGCTGATCTATAGGAAGCAACAGATTTGAGTATCAGCATCATTACACAATATTTTCAAAAATACTGCTGAAAACCCCATTTTCGTCAAAGATGAGCGCTACAGAGCCATGATTACCGACCCAATCGATATAGTCCATAGTCCATCAAACAATCCATATTTTGCGCACTTAGTTCGGAAATCGTGTTTTTAGCCATATTCGCGGTGACAATTGATCACTTCAGAGCTGCCGATTAAAACTTTTAGAAATTTTTTTGAGGGGTCTCGTTAAAGATTCATGCAACATGGGAAATCCAGAAATGTTTTAGGCCCTTTCGATGAATATCGTTCAAGCCATTCGTGAGATAGAACCAGAAACATTAGAAAAATGGGTGCCGAGGATGAGCTACTGCGGAGCTAACCCAGGCAGCCGCATGAATGAAGCCGTTTGCCATAAATAATGGGAATATTTGCTCTTTCAAATAAAGCCATAAGGTTCCAAAACTATTGAGTATTGTTCATTTCATTGCATGTTTTAAAAATATACTAGTTATTGGACCACCCTGTACAAGACAATTTAAATTGCCGTGAAAAAGTGCCATTTCAGTTTTGTTATGATCGTTGATTTCTTATAATTGTCAAAAGTAGTTGATTTTTAAATGTTTTATTGCGAACGGAGGCGTTTAAAGCAGAGCCTGCGGTCAGAACCGGGAAGCTCGAGTACCCGGGAACTCGCCTACCCGGGAAGCTCAACTACCCGGGATTACTACCCGGGTAGTTGAGCTACCCGGGTAGTTGAAATGAGCTTTTTTTACTTTTAAATCCGTGTAAAATCTAAACTATTATTAGAAAGTATAGCAAAGTTATATAAATTTTAATGGAGAGATTGCAAGGAATAACCTCAAAAAATTTTATGCAAATCTAACGACAACTGTGGCTTCGGCATACAACTACCCGTCTCGGCTCGTCCAATTTCCATACAAATATGTGAAAAACTGTACAATTTTCAAGTTTGACATCATTTTATGAAAATTTTTTAAAAACGACTTGTTAAAAAAATTACATGGCTGGGATCGGCTTATAATTGTTAATTCTTGTTTAAAATTTCAAAAGAATCCGATGAAAATTGTGGCCTTGCCAAACTACTACCCGTCCCGGCTCGTCCACTTTCCATACAAATGCGTAAAAAAGTGTACAATTTTCAAGTTTGAAGTCATTTTATGAAAATATTTTCAAAGAGACTTGTTAAAAAAAATACATGGCTGGAATCGGCATATAATTGTGATTACTTATTTAAAATTTCAAAAGAATCCGATGAAAATTGTTGCCTGGCCAAACTACTACCCGACTACCCGTCACGGCTAGTCCACTAAAAAAAAATAAAATAAAAAAATCCAAAAAAAAAAAAAATTTTTTTTTTACTAATTATAATTGACTATATTCAAGGACACCAAATTTCAAATTTTAGTACAATCCGATGAATTTTGTGGCATTGGCGAACTACTACCCGTCCCAGCTCGCCCAATCACCATACAAATGTGTGAAAAAGCGAAAAATTTTCAAGTTTGAAGTCATTTTATGAAAAAAATTTCAAAGAGACTTGTTGAAAAAATTACATAGCTGGAATCGGCATATAATTGTGATTACTCGTTTAAAATTTCAAAAGAATCCGATGAAAATTGTGGCCTGGCCAAACTACTACCCGACTACCCGTCTCGGCTAGTCCACTTAAAAAAAAATTTAAAAAATCAAAAAAAAAAAAAAATATTTTTTTTATTTACTAATTAGAATTGACTATATTCAAGGACACCAAATTTCAAATTCTAGTGCAGTTCGATGAATTTTGTGGCATTGGCGAACTACTACCCGTCCTAGCTCGTCCAATTTCCATACAAATGTATGAAAAAGTGTACAATTTTCAACTTTGAAGTCATTTTATCAAAAAATTTTCAAAGAGGCTTGTTGAAAAAATTACATGACCGGAATCGGCATATAATTGTGATTACTTGTTTAAAATTCCAAAAGAATCCGATGAAAATTGTGGCCTGGCCATACTACTACCCGTCCCGGCTCGTCCACTTTCCATACAAATGTGTAAAAAAGTGTACAATTTTCAAGTTTGAAGTCATTTTATGAAAATATTTTCAAAGAGACTTGTTAAAAAAGTACATGGCTGGAATCGGCATATAATTGTGATTACTTGTTTAAAATTTCAAAAGAATCCGATGAAAATTGTTGCCTGGCCAAACTACTACCCGACTACCCGTCACGGCTAGTCCACTAAAAAAAAAAAAAATGAAAAAAATCCAAAAAAAAAAAAAAAAATTTTACTAATTATAATTGACTATATTCAAGGACACCAAATTTAAAATTTTAGTGCAGTCCGATGAATTTTGTGGCATTGGCGAACTACTACCCGTCCTAGCTCGTCCAATCTCCATACAAATGTATAAAAAAGTGTAAAATTTTCAACTTTGAAGTCATTTTATGAAAAAAATTTCAAAGAGGCTTCTTGAAAAAATTACATGGCTGGAATCGGCATATAATTGTGATTACTTGTTTAAAATTTCAAAAGAATCCGATGAAAATTGTGGCCTGGCCATACTACTACCCGTCCCGACTCGTCCACTTTCCATACAAATGTGTGAAAAAGTGTACAATTTTCAAGTTTGAAGTCATTTTATGAAAAATTTTTAAGAAAGACTTGTTAAAAAAATTACATGGCTGGAGTCGGCTTATAATTGTTATTACTTGTGTAAAATTTCATAAGAATCCGATGAAAATTGTGGCCTGGCCATACTACTACCCGTCTCGGCTCGTCCACTTTTCATACAAATGTGTGAAAAAGTGTACAATTTTCAAGTTTGAAGTCATTTTATGAAAAATTTTTAAGAAAGACTTGTTAAAAAAATTACATGGCTGGAATCGGCTTATTATTGTTATTACTTGTGTAAAATTTCATAAGAATCCGATGAAAATTGTTGCCTGACCAAACTACTACCCGTCCCGGCTCGTCCACTTTCCATGCAAATGTGTGAAATAGTGTACAATTTTCAAGTTTGAAGTCATTTTATGAAACATTTTTAAAAAAGACTTTTTAAAAAAATTACATGGCTACCCGTCCCGGCTCGTCCACTTTCCATACAAATGTGTGAGAAAGTGTACAATTTTCAAGTTTGAAGACATTTTATGAGAAAATTTTCAAAGAGACTTGTTAAAAAAATTATATGGCTGGAATCGACTTATAATTGTGATTACTTGTTTAAAGTTTCAAAAGAATCCGATGAAAATTGTGGCCTGGCCAAACTACTACCCGTCTCAGCTCGTCCACGTTAAACACAATTGTGAGAAAAAATATTTTTTTTTTAGGTTTGATGTTGTTTGTTGATGTTTTTGTGAAAAGTATGTTTGTATTTGAAGAGATATTCGAAAAGTTAGCAGTTGAAAAAATAATCCAATAGTTTACTTGCTGTTAAAGTTCAAACAAATTTTGAGCAATTTTACTAATCCAATGGTATTTGCGGTAATCCAAACGTAGACTGATAAATTACACAAATTTTGGCTGCTTTATATACCGTTTTTTTGTCATCAAAATCCCTACCTAAAATGCGATGTAACATATTTTTTACAACTTCTCGCGAAATATTTAACAAAAGGTAATAAAATTATCTATCATAAAACCATATTCTTAAAAAATTTGCGCACTTGTAAGTGAAACTAACTACCTATCATAAAACTCTATCATAAAACTCTATAAGAGCAGGTAGTACTTAGATTCAGAATATATTAAGATGTTTATTTATTTAAATGCGACTGGATCCTTTTTAAGCATAGGAAAAATTTATCAATGGTGAAATTACATTTTAGAACTTAATAGAAATTGCCACACACACAGTGTAGTACACATTTTGGGATACAATAGTGTTTTTTTAGGAAAAACTCGTGACAGGTAGTAGTTTAGCCAGGCCACAATTTTCATCCGATTCTTTTGAAATTTTAAGCATGCCGATCCCAGCCATGTAAATTTTTTTAACAAGTTTCATTGAAAATTTTTTCATAAAATGACTTCAAACTTGAAAATTGTACACTTTTTCACACAATTGTATTTAAAGTGAACGAGCCGGGACGGGTAGTAGTATAGCCAGGCCACAATTTTCATCGGATTCTTTTGAAATTTTAAACAAGTAGTCACAATTATATACCTATTCCAATCATGTAATTTTTTTAACAAGTCTTTTTTAAAAATTTTTCATAAAATGACTTCAAACTTGAAAATTGTACACTTTTTCACACATTTGTATGGAAAGTGGACGAGCCGGGACGGGTAGTAGTATGGCTAGGCTACAATTTTCATCGGATTCTTTTAAAATTTTAAACAAGTAATCACAATTATATGCCAATTCCAGACATGTAATTTTTTCAACCAGCCTCTTTGAAATTTTTTTCATAAATTGACTTCAAAGTTGAAAATTGTACACTTTTTCATACATTTGTATGGAAAGTGGACGAGCCGGGACGGGTAGTAGTATGGCCAGGCCACAATTTTCATCAGATTCTTATGAAATTTTACACAAGTAATAACAATTATAAGCCGATTCCAGCCACGTAATTTTTTTAACAAGTCTTTTTTAAAAATTTTTCTTAAAATGACTTCAAACTTGAAAATTGTACACTTTTTCACACATTTGTATGAAAAGTGGACGAGTCGGGACGGGTAGTAGTATGGCCAGGCCACAATTTTCATCGGATTCTTATGAAATTTTACACAAGTAATAACAATTATAAGCTGATTCCAGCCATGTAATTTTTTTAACAAGTCTTTTTTAAAAATGTTTCTTAAAATGACTTCAAACTTGAAAATTGTACACTATTTCACACATTTGTATGGAAAGTGGACGAGCCGAGACGGGTAGTAGTATAGCCAGGCCACAATTTTCATCGGATTCTTATGAAATTTTACACAAGTAATAACAATAATAAGCCGATTCCAGTCATTTAATTTTTTTAACAAGTCTTTTTTAAAAAATTTTCTTAAAATGACTTCAAACTTGAAAATTGTACACTTTTTCACACATTTGTATGGAAAGTGGCCGAGCCGGGACGGGTAGTAGTTTGTCAAGGCTATAATTTTCATCGGATTCTTTTGAAATTTTTAACAAGTAAAAACAATTATAAGCCGATTCCAGCCATGTATTTTTTTTAACAAGTCTCTTTGAAAATATTTTCATAAAATGACTTCAAACTTGAAAATTGTACACTTTTTCGCACATTTGTATGGAAAGTGGACGAGCCGGGACGGGTAGTAGTATGGCCAGGCCACAATTTTCATCGGATTCTTATGAAATTTAAAACAAGTAATAACAATTATAAGCCGATTCCAGCCATATAATTTTTTTAAAAAGTCTTTTTTAAAAATGTTTCATAAAATGACTTCAAACTTGAAAATTGTACACTATTTCATACATTTGCATGGAAAGTGGACGAGCCGGGACGGGTAGTAGTATGGCCACGCCACAATTTTCATCGGATTCTTATGAAATTTTACACAAGTAATAACAATAATAAGCCAATTCCAGCCATGTAATTTTTTTAACAAGTCTTTCTTAAAAATTTTTCATAAAATGACTTCAAACTTGAAATTGTACACTTTTTCACACATTTGTATGAAAAGTGGACGAGCCGGGACGGGTAGTAGTATGGCCAGGCCACAATTTTCATCGGATTCTTATGAAATTTTACACAAGTAATAACAATTATAAGCCGACTCCAGTCATGTAATTTTTTTAACAAGTCTTTCTTAAAAATTTTTCATAAAATGACTTCAAACTTGAAAATTGTACACTTTTTCACACATTTGTATGGAAAGTGGACGAGCCGGGACGGGTAGTAGTATGGCCAGGCCACAATTTTCATCGGATTCTTTTGGAATTTTAAACAAGTAATCACAATTATATGCCGATTCCAGCCATGTACTTTTTTAACAAGTCTCTTTGAAAATATTTTCATAAAATGACTTCAAACTTGAAAATTGTACACTTTTTTACACATTTGTATGGAAAGTGGACGAGCCGGGACGGGTAGTAGTATGGCCAGGCCACAATTTTCATCAGATTCTTATGAAATTTTACACAAGTAATAACAATTATAAGCCGATTCCAGCCACGTAATTTTTTTAACAAGTCTTTTTTAAAAATTTTTCTTAAAATGACTTCAAACTTGAAAATTGTACACTTTTTCACACATTTGTATGGAAAGTGGACGAGTCGGGACGGGTAGTAGTATGGCCAGGCCACAATTTTCATCGGATTCTTTTGGAATTTTAAACAAGTAATCACAATTATATGCCGATTCCAGCCATGTACTTTTTTTAACAAGTCTCTTTGAAAATATTTTCATAAAATGACTTCAATCTTGAAAATTGTACACTTTTTTATACATTTGTATGGAGATTGGACGAGCTAGGACGGGTAGTAGTTCGCCAATGCCACAAAATTCATCGGACTGCACTAAAATTTGAAATTTGGTGTCCTTGAATATAGTCAATTCTAATTAGTAAATAAAAAAAATATTTTTTTTTTTTTTTTTATTTTTTAAATTTTTTTTTAAGTGGACTAGCCGAGACGGGTAGTCGGGTAGTAGTTTGGCCAGGCCACAATTTTCATCGGATTCTTTTGAAATTTTAAACGAGTAATCACAATTATATGCCGATTCCAGCCATGTAATTTTTTCAACAAGTCTCTTTGAAATTTTTTTCATAAAATGACTTCAAACTTGAAAATTTTTCGCTTTTTCACACATTTGTATGGTGATTGGGCGAGCTGGGACGGGTAGTAGTTCGCCAATGCCAAAAAATTCATCGGATTGTACTAAAATTTGAAATTTGGTGTCCTTGAATATAGTCAATTATAATTAGTAAAAAAAAAATTTTTTTTTTTTGGATTTTTTTATTTTTTTAGTGGACTAGCTGTGACGGGTAGTCGGGTAGTAGTTTGGCCAGGCAACAATTTTCATCGGATTCTTTTGAAATTTTAAATAAGTAATCACAATTATATGCCGATTCCAGCAATGTATTTTTTTTAACAAGTCTCTTTGAAAATATTTTCATAAAATGACTTCAAACTTGAAAATTGTACACTTTTTTACACATTTGTATGGAAAGTGGACGAGCCGGGACGGGTAGTAGTTTGGCAAGGCCACAATTTTCATCGGATTCTTTTGAAATTTTAAACAAGAATTAACAATTATAAGCCGATCCCAGCCATGTAATTTTTTTAACAAGTCGTTTTTAAAAAATTTTCATAAAATGATGTCAAACTTGAAAATTGTACAGTTTTTCACATATTTGTATGGAAATTGGACGAGCCGAGACGGGTAGTTGTATGCCGAAGCCACAGTTGTCATTAGATTTGCATAAAATTTTTTGAGGTTATTCCTTGCAATCTCTCCATTAAAATTTATATAACTTTGCTATACTTTCTAATAATAGTTTAGATTTTACACGGTTTTAAACGTAAAAAAAATTTATTTCAACTACCCGGGTAGCTCAACTACCCGGGTAGTTGAGCTTCCCGGGTAGCTCGGGTACTCGTCTACCCGGGAAACGGGGGGCTCTGGTTTAAAGTTTAAGGAAAAAAAAAACAGAGTACTTACCTTAAGTACATAATGTTGTGTCCCAGTCGCATTTTCGATGTTTAGTAGTGATATCAATCCATCTAACAAGGAAGGACTTTTAGAGGGCACCGATTGCCCTGAAACTTGTATATGGGAAAGAGGGGAGGAAAATTATAGTTATACAGATCGAGAGGGTTTTTGAAGGCCTATCCAATAGTGTATAGTTGGTGTCCAAATTCGACTTCGTTAAGTCCTTATTAGGGATGAAATTTTCATGCACTAAAAAATGGGAAATATGCGCTTAAAATATGCACTAAAAATTCAAAATATGCACTAAAAAACCTAAAAATATGCACTAAAAATAAAATGTGTGCAATAAAAATCTTGTTTTCATAGGAAAAACTTCGTAAAAAGCAAAGAGTAACGACGGGTTTAAATAGTAACATTTAAAACTTTATATAAGCAAGATTTTTCAGAAATTTACACAATCTATAAAAAAAATTTTAAAGAAAAAAAATAATTTTTCTTATTTCCAAAATAAATTTTAAAATTTAAAATAGTTTTTGAAACAAATAAATTTCTATTTGAGTTTTTGCTAATTTATGCCAAAATATGCACTTTAAAGTTGGAAATATGCACAAAATATGCATTTAAAACCAAAATATGCAAAAATATGCATTTTCACCAAAATATGCAAAAATATGCAAAAACAAATCGATGCCATTTTAACGTAAATTTCTTGATTCGGAAAGAACTTTTTCGCAAATTTAAATTTGTTGGTTTACTAAAGATTATTTATTCCGTATCTTAATAAAAGTGCACGAACATAGAAAAAGTAAGAAATTTATTATTAATTATTATTAAGTATAAAACTTCTTACTAATTCCAGGTTCATTTATAAGCGGACAAAACATATAACTCTAAATTTTACAAACAATTTTAAAATGCGAAAAAGAACGTTTTGTTCTGCGACTCCACATATAATAATCTAGTTCGGATTTTATTTGGATTTTCCAGAAAGACCTAATTTTTTCATATGGTGGCAACGCTTTTTTAAATTTGAGATTGGGCAGCTAAAAAAAACCGGTTACTCTTATTTTCTCCCCTCATATGCCAAATGCCAGTTTCAGTACAACCGGTGGGTGCTCTCTGAAAGACCTTCCTTGTTAGTAACCAAGCAACAAAATATTTTCTATATCTACAAGAAAAGTTCCCATAATCCCATTTTACCAATATTTGACAGTTTTCCTTGTTTTTTAACAAAAAATTTTTAATCGAAATTTAATTATTTTTTTGTAATTTTACAATTTTTTTTCGTAAATGTCCAAATTCTCTGGATCCAAGAACAAAGCCTTTGAAAATTGAAAAATAAAAATGTTTTAGCGAAATCGATCGAGAGGTTAAGAATTATGAACAAAATCCTTAATTTGATATGGGTCTTACCTCAAGTTCACGAGTTCGCTTCGAAAGACATTGATAAAATATTTTACACAGTGTTTTTGTCACCCAAAAAGACAAAAAAAAAAAATATTTTACCCTAAAATTCAATCGGTGTTCGGTCATTGTGGTAGATATTCGTGAATTCGGCCAAGTGGATATGAAAATGACTTTAAACAAATCGCATTAACATAAATACTGATTGTTTCGTGCCCTTTTCAGGAAATCTTTTATCTTATATAAGAACATAAGTTACAATTAATCTGGCATCACTGTGAATTATTAGAAAATGTTTCCCTTTAGCACACTTTAAGATCATATTTTTTTATAAGTTCGTTGTTTTTTAAGATTTCAGTGTCTGTCTGCTGCATGGTTTCATATTTTTGTTGACATTAATCATAATTTTGTTTCCATTTAATGTCATTGTGGTGTTGTAAAATGATTATGATCATGTTATTGGATTTGTGGATTATTTCATTTAATGTCTGTTTTAGGCAACAGATGTCATTTGTGTAAGAGAAATAATATATCAAGGTGTTTCTATTTAAAACAACATAATATTGTTACTAATAAACATTTTTTTATTTTTATGGTTTTACATAAAATTTAATCAGTTTAATTTATGACGAGTTTAGAATTGGAATATGATTGTCGTGAAAATTATTTGAATTTTTAGAGAACACGGCTACTGAATTGTGCTGAAGTTAGACAACACTTTATTCAGATATTGCTGCAAAGATATCGAGGGATTATATTCAAAAACCTCTTTCTCATATTTTCAAGAAATTGAGAATTTAATGGCAAAATATTCAGTAAAACAGCCCTCAGCTTTCTCTACAACTCATTTTTCAAAATTAAAAATTCATGATCACCCTTTATCCCGCTTTTAAAGGCTCCGACGCAATGTCGGAGTACTCTGTACTACAAAGTACCATCTTTTAAAATAGAGACGACATCATACAAAAAATGTGTAAGTGCGAAGGAGAAAGGAACAAAATCCACTTTCTGTGAATTCAGCTTAATGCATCAAAATAAAATACATTTTCGTGTTTTCAGAAACATTGACTCCAGGCACCTGACCGCGGCTTAAATTTTGGAAAATATGTTCCTTCATTGCCAGCATCTCTGTCTGGAAGATCAGGCAATCTTCGAGCCAGACTCAACCCAATCTTTTCCGAATAGTCTCCGAACGCACTTGTTCATGTAGTTTCGATCTATCTGTGTAAAAAATTTATGGAGGCTCCACTACCCGGAATGCCCCTCATCCAAGACTTTCTGGATGGTATCATAGTGATAAAGTGCCGCTCAAAAAGACTCATAGAGGGAGCACAGTCCACATTTTGTGGTATTGTTTTCTTCAAGATCGCTATGGCCACAATAGCTGCTCTTCAATTGCAGTGTGCTATTAAGTCGAATTGGTGCAAGGTTAGATTGTATATGGCTGCTGATGTTGTACGTCGGCACACATAGACCATGAAGTCCGTTGTGATACCATGTGACTGTAATAGGTTCTCCTTCTAGTCCCTGATGTTAAACCAATTTGAGCTCCTTATAAAACTCCTAAGATATTTAATTTTGACATCCGACAAATCAGAAAGATAGTGCAGCTTCCTGGATCCCAGTGAAGCAAGTCTCAAACCAGAAAGGGCCGGGCAATGACAGGTAAAGTGTTCGATAGTTTCCAGCTCCTCCTCATCCATGCAACTCCGGCAAAAGTCATCAAAAGTCCAATAAGACAGTGTCCGGTAATTACTGCAACCACCGTCGAAATATCTCCTATTGGAAGCTCACTTGTGCGCTTCTGATAAGGTTAAGGCCAAATATGTCGTGTAGTCCAAAGGCATACCATTCCAATTCTGTAGGAACCTTTAAGGTAGTTCTAAGTCTCGCAATCTCATCGGCTTTGCAATTTCCTGACATGTCTCTGTGCCCTGAGACCCGTATGAGTCGTATTTCAAACTGCTTGGCCATCTCATTTAAAGACGTGGGCAGTTAAGGGCAGATCTTGTTTTCAGAAACATTGACTTCAGGGACTTGACCGCGGCTTGACCGTCAGAATAGTTGTTGACTGCGGTTGTAGAAAAGACATTGCAACTCAACCAGTCAGCCACCTCCTATATTGCCAGCTCTCTGTCTTGTTAACACTGCTATGATCTGGCTCCTCCGAATAGATTCCGGAGCCCACTTGTTCGTGTAGTTTCGATCCATCTGTGTAAAAATGTATGGAAGCTCCACTATCTGGAATTCAAGACTCCCTGGAAGGTATCATAGGTGTAAAGTGGCGCTCAAAAAGGCTCATAGAGGGAGCGCTGTCTACTTTTTGTGGTATTGTTATATTCTTTAAGATCGCGCTATGGCCTAAACCGCTGCTCTTCTATTGCAGTGTGCTCTTCAGTCGAATTGCCGACGTAGCCGAATACTGCCTAGGTGCTTTTCCTCTACCGAGACATCGTCAGGATATGCGACAACATGACAACCACGTGCTGCTAGAGAGAACAGCATTCAATTCAGTGCCAGGTTCCAAGGAAGTGGCGAAAGAACACCTGCCTGTGGTGTGCAAGTTTGACAAGTCGAGATATGATAGACGCTCCCAATTCAGACGTTATACGTCTATTGGCAAGTAGATTTTTCACAATTAAAACGATCCCACGCTTCACGTCCAGACCAGACAATGGCACAATTATCGATAATTAAGCTCCCCATACATCAAGAAAGGCCACCATAGTGTACTCATTTACCGAAACCGATCTCTCGATGGTACCAACGAGATCATGAAGAGCTGTTTTCATTGATTTACCCTTGATGTATGCATTTTGCCTTGTCAAAAGCCACCTCAGATCAATCACTCTACGCGAATATGAGTCTATCATTAGTTCGATTGTCTTTATCAAAAATGATCACCGACTAATTGGTCTGATATCCTTCGGAACTGTGAAAAAGTTTTTCCCAGCTTTCGATATAAAAACGGCTCTGGTATTCTTCCATTTGAAAGGAATTTATGACCATTATCGGACCTAAAGCTTTTAATCGCCCAGATTAAGCTTTTGATCGCCTACACACAGAGAAAAAGCTTCATTAATATAATGAAACTCATCATAAAAGTTCGTCCAATGAAACTGTTTCATTATATTTATGAAATATTTCATAAATATTCATTGTATTTATGAAACATTTCATTATATTTATGAAAATTTTCATAACATTTATGAAAACTTCATTAAAAAGTTTCATTGGACGAACTTTTATGACAATTTTTTTTACAGTTCTTTGAGTGTAGATTAATGTTGTCATATTTATTATTTCCTAAGCAATGTCAAATGCTTGTGCGTCAAAGCGTTCCAAAGCTTGAAACGGCTTCAAGTTATTGCCCGGAAAATGCTTGTTGAGAAGTAGTTCCAGCAACTCCTCACAGGAGGTAGACCACGTCTTAGTAGGATCCTTTAGGTATCCCAGATTGCAAGGAGAAGAAGCCAGAACTTTGCGCAGCCTGGATGCCTTAGAAACGTATTCTTTGTTTCCGCAAAAGTTTTTCCAAGAATCATATATGGCAAATCTGATCATCTTCTTAAAACTCTTATGTTGCAGCCAATGTGCAGACCAGTCCTCTTCCGCTCTTGAAGACTTTGTCTAATTAAAGAGCTTTCTGCAGGAATCTCTGATCTTCTGTAACTAATTTGACCAAGGTGGCTTCTTTTTGCTCGTAGGCTTTGAAAGGAAGGGCAAGCGGCATCCAGCAAACTATTAAAAACATTTGTTATATGATTAAAAAATCGGTCCATATTTGGACCTAGCCCCATACAAACGTCCCCTTTAAATTTGGCTCGAATGACTTTAAGTTTAAGTGTTAAGTTTTAACAGCTATCCTTTCAAAAAAAAAAAAAAAGGGCATCAGACCAGTCCTTCTTGTAGTTTCCATACAAACCACCATCCCAATGTTCACTCAAATCTCTCAAAATTCATGAAAATTGGAAATATTTGGTTAAAATTTTGTTTGTGTAGGATCCATTTTAACGGCATTTGCAATATGTTTGCTTAAAAGGGAAGTATCTGAACCAATATGAACCGATTTGCCGGAATTAAATATATACAGACGATTTTGAGGTTGGAGTGTCTCGCTTATCGGCCATATCAGTGTTTAAACATTTCGTTGTCCCCTAATGAAACAACGTGGACCTTCAGAAAAATGTCGATAACTCCCGAACAAACAAGAATATCGTCTAGAGCAGCGGTTACCAACCTTTTTGGCTCGCGTACCCCTAATTTTAAATTTTATCAGCCGCGTACCCCCTACCCCTCACAAGTTTTTGTTTAAATACCTCACATATAAGTATGGTTAGAAATTTATTACTTTTACTTTTTTAAGAAACTTATACACAGAACTTCAAAAGTAAAAAAAAATATGCGGTAATTCTCATACAAAAATTTCGGGTTGATTGGAGTCCATAGAGTACGGAAGTACTTATTTTATTAGCAAAGGTGTTGAAAAACTTAAATTCTTAAATAAAGGCCTCTGCCTTTCTCAACCTTTTAATTCACATAAATTTTTCCGAATCACATGATATCGAATTCGGTGTTCTCCTTTTTACGTATACTCAAAAAATTATGACAGTAGATTCCACTACAAAAGACAGTTAAAACAACTACATTTGTTGGTGTTTAGGTGTCTACTACATTTTACTGTAAAATCAACTAAAAATTGTTATTGTGTTTAACTATTGATTAACAACTACAAAAAACGATGAAAACTTCTTCAATTACAGGTGTTTTAACTGTAACTCAAGTTGTCTGAATTTTTTTATTAACAAAAAAACTCCTCAACGTCAAATACGGTTAAAATTGCTTGGTAATAATTCATGCTGCATCTGACACTTCCAACTCGTTAAACACATCCGTTTTTCTAAAAATTTCTAGAAAATTATGAGTTTTTTATAGACAAAAACAATTACATTAAACAACTGTTACTACAATGTAGTAATTTTTTGTATTTATTTTTTAAAACGACTACAAAAAAAAGTTATTTGAGATTTTTCATACAAAAACAACAGAAATTGTAGTTGAAAACAACAACTACTACTTACTACACAAATGACAATCATGTAGTAACTGAAATAATTTTCGTAGAGTATTCTTTCGAAGTTTAAATCGGACAACTAAAAGCTTAAAATCATAACGAAAAAACTGTAAAACAAAACGAATGAAAATATTCGGAAGTGAAATCTAAAACACCAAAAAATATTCGGAAATTTTCACTTTCACATTTTTTATGTGAATTACTTTTTTGGAATAGCGACCAAAAAACTTCAAAAAATTATAACTTTGTTGTTGTATATCAGATTTTCCATTTTTTGATTTTGTTTGAAAGACAAGAGTCGTACCTCTTAAACAAAACAAAAATATTGAGAATCGGTGGGTGAGATACGGTCCTTTAAGTTAAAAGAAACACACTTTTTCCAGAAAATGTTTACTTTCCCTTTACTCTGAGTTTATCATGAGTTATTAAATTTTATTACTAAACAAAATTAAAAAATAACTAAC
Source organism: Pegoplata infirma (assembly GCA_963921195.1). Lineage (NCBI taxonomy): Eukaryota > Metazoa > Arthropoda > Insecta > Diptera > Anthomyiidae > Pegoplata > Pegoplata infirma. Next base: position 94,614,725 of record OY992538.1, on the reverse strand, counting down.
ATTTCGCGTACCCCTGCAGGCAGTTTCGCGTACCCCCTAGTGGTACGCGTACCATATGTTGGTAACCGCTGGTCTAGAGCAAAAATACTTGTCAAATTAAATTTAATAAAGATTATTTCATGTTCGTAGGGCTTTGTCTTCACATAAATACCCCCAAAAATTTACACATTTTCGTGAAAAAAATATTTAACGAAGCCTAGAAAAACCTTTCTTCTCATATGGAAACATCAAATAGTTTCTAAGAAAAAAATGACTAAAAAATCAAAAAAAAAAAAGTATTTTACGCAAATTTTTTACCAATTTTTTGAATCCCTAAATTCCTGATATCCCGAGTAAAAAATATTGATATGATCATATATGAATTCAGATCTGATCCATATATGGGCTCAGATCCGTAATTTGAGTCTATCAAATTGGATCTGAAAACATCTGACATCATATCTGAGCAGATATGTATGCGTCATTTGTCAAAATAATTAAATTTTATTTATTTTTGTTATTTTTTTTTTATTATTATAAAATATTAAATATCACATACATACATACATAAACAAAAAATTTCCAACTGCAGATACACCAAGGAGTTTTTATGTACATACATATAACTTCCACATTTGGGTCCACAAGTTAACTTATATGTACATACAAATGCATTTCCAAGTTTCATTCAGCTATTCCTCTCGAACATCAAAAATCTGCAATGAAAATATGAATATTTATTAATATTTATATTTTGACATTTTCTTAAATATAATTAATGCTTACCTTTTTGGTGGTTTCCTCTGTATTTTTGCTGTTTTTTCAATAAATAGTTAACAAATAAATGTGTTTGTTATTTTTGAAAATTTTTTGACATTTTTTTTTTGAAAATTATTTTAAAAACAAAAACATTTCAGGGAAGTACATCTGAGAAAGGGAGGTATACACAAGTATGGTGTTTATTTGATATCATATATGAATTGATAAAAACATATCTGGTATTATATATGACCAGATATAATTATATATGATATTTAAAAATTTGAAAAGATATCATATATGACCATATCAAATCATATGTGATCAGATATGAAAATATCTGATATCAGATATCGTCAGATATGAAAACATCTGCTTAAATATATGAACATATACAATTTTATCTGATACCATATCTATTCAGATACAATTTGATAAAATTTTATCAAATTGGATACATTTTGATATAATATTTTTTACACGGGATGGCACATAAGTCGAAACATCCCAACCTTAGAATTGCTTCTTTTATATATATTTTAAGTTTCACGCAAATCGTTCATAACGGTTCATAACGGTTGAAATACTTCCCTCGTTAGTAATTTTTACATGCTTAACGTGGACCTAGAAAGATTTTTAAATCTGGTTGGTATTTTCCACTTTCTAGAATCTATTGTAGAACTTATATATCAATATCACCACAATTCATGGTTCCTTAAAACTTCCATATTAACCCTTCTTCGTAAATCTTTTTTTTTTCTTAATTTAAAACCTTAATGAAATATTCAATTCCAATGCAATTAGTTTTTATTTAATTAAACAAATACCTACATTAAATCCAAAATTAGCAAATAATGTACACTCTGACCTATTTGGTAATTAATTTAAAACAATTACTCAAATTGCTTGCTATTTGACATCAGACGACAATGAAATTGGTGGCAAATGTAAATCTGTTTTATTTTCTTCTTTTTTTGTTGATCATCTATCTCATGAAGGAAACCATAAAATCACAGCCCATCACATTGCATACAAAAAGTGATTTTGATATTTATCCCCTTTAAGATACGAGTATGTGCTACTTGCGTCTATATAAAAATCCTAAAGATCTTGTAAATAGCGGTAAATTACTAGAGGAGACAATCGTTTATCACTAAACGCGCCATATGTGTATAATAAGAGTGTGGAACCCCAATTTCAAGTACATTAAGTTAACTAGACAACGACACTTTCAGTTGCGTATTTAGCGTGCTAATTGGTGTAGCTTTACGCCCCAAAATGATTTAAATGTTAACAAAAATTGTGCATGCACTTTCAAGATGTATACACTGAGAAGAAATGTTGGAGTCATACTTTGACTAAGTTTATGCTTTTGTAAAATATCGGATCCAGGTTGTGAAAAGTTCTCTTTTTCTCCTTGCACCCTGGGATACCTGATGTATCCTACTGGGGTGGGGTTTACCTCCATTGGGGAGTAGCTGGATCCAATTCTCAAAACACATTTTTTCGGGCAACTCCTTGATGCCGTTTTAAACTTTGAAACACTCTGACGCCCAAGCACTGAAATTGATTCGGAGATAACAAATATGCCAACATTAATTTGGGCAATTAAAAGCTTCTGGTTCTATAAATCCCCTGGACATTATGGTATAATACCGGCTGAGATACAGCCAGTGTTGGACTTTATACCCCTGGTTATATAATCTCTACACAAAAAGCATAAACTGGTCGGATATTTCTTTAAAATGGACCGAAGAGTCCAATTTGAGTAAATTGATTGACCCGAGGTTTCTTTCGATAAAGGCAATAAAGGCATACAGTACTCTATGGTAGACTTTCTTGATAGAAAGGCAATATAGATGTCACGACATCGGTAAAGGGAAGCACCTGCCAATATAATGGGACATTCTCCAGGAGTTTCTGGAAGATCTGTCTGGAAGACTATGGTCTGGGAGTTAATTTGGTAAAACTAAACTTGTCTTGCTTACAAGGAATCTTGAGGAATAGATGAAAAAAGCAACGATTGCTTTATATTCCTGTAAAATTATCATTGGGAAACGACGAAGCTTTAGGCCGAGAGTCGTTCACTGGATTTATATAACAGTGGTGCGTCCAATTCTGCTATATGCAATCATAGTCTGTTGGCCTGCTTTAAAGACAAGAGGGAACTGTGTATGTAGCATGAAGGTACAGATAATGGCGTCGATGTGTATCACTGGAGCTCTTTGTACTACACCTACGGCTGCATTAGAAATCTTCCTTCACTTTACCACTTTGATACCATCCAGGGAGTCTTGAAAGAGGGGCATTTCGATAAGCCTCTATAAATTTTTACACAGATGAATCGAAGCTACACAAACAAGTGGGCTTCCGAGTATATTCGGAAGAGCTTGGGTTGAGAGGTTGGGTTGGCTCGAAGATTGCCTGATCATTGCGTTTACCATGCAAAGATGCTGGAAAAAAGAAAGTCGGTGACTGGTTAAGTTGCAAAGTCTTATCTACAACCGCAGTCATCATCTATTCCGACAGTCAAGCCGCTGTCAAGTCCTTGGAGTCATTGTTTTTGCAAAAAAAGATCTGCCCTTAGCTGCCGCACGTTTTTAAATGAGAGGGCCAAGCAGTTTGACATACGACTCATATAGGTCCCAGGATACAGAGACCTTCCTGGGAATTACAGAGCCGATGAGCTTGCAAGACTGGGAACTACCTCACAGGTTCCAACGGAATTAGAATGTGTTGGCATGCCTCTAGAAAAATTGCAAGCAAAATATACGACTTTGTTTAGCGACGGAGACTAATCTGTGGAGGGCACATGGAAGAACGTGTGAGACTACGCGACATATTTGGTCTTCTCTTAATCAGAAGCACACAAGTGAGCTGATATCGCTTCCATACGGGCACTGCCTTATATTATAGCACGATGAGCGATTAAATGTACGGTCAAATTAGTTTTGCCGGAGTTGCATGGATCACTTCGTCAGTCATTGCGTATGCGTGACCGAATGTCTTCGTAGAAGGGCAAAAGGCACACGCATATATATAATGTCTGACAGTCAGGATGCACTGAAAACTCTCATAGCTTATGATGTGTCATCCGGACTGGTCATGAACTGTGTTGAATCCCTTAACAGACAAGGACGACATAACGACCTGACCCTGGTATGGATTCCTGGTCACGAGGGTCATATGGGGATCGACTTGCCGACTGTCGGGCAAACCGTGGTGCCCGTAGACCATTCATCGATTTGGAACTATTCTTTGGTCTTCCATTCACACAAAAAATTTTTTTTTAAAAATTGTGTACGTTTTGGGGATAATACAACCTATAAAGTGGTTTTGGATAATTTAGCAAAATTTTTTTAATTTTTTTTTGTGTGCTGGGACGTGTTAGGGAAAAACTCAAAATATGGAGTGAATCTAAGTTCATGGAACACTGGAACTGCTGGCCAAAGGCAGGTAAAGAGATACATAACTTCATCCAGTTCGGCAGAAAAGCTGCTAATATCTTTGGACAAAAAGGATCTCCAGATTCTAACGTCCTACCTAACTGGACATTGCAAATAACGCTACCACCTTAGAAAAAGAAATCTATTTGACACGGGCACGTGCAGATACTGCAAGATAGAGGAGGAGACTGAAGAGCATATTCATTGCACATGTCCAAGACTGACTGGTAGAGGGCTTCGACATCTGGGGAGACACTTGTTATCTCTAACTGACGTACGAAACGTCTTACCAAATAGGAATCTCGGCTTTATCAAAAGCCTGAATATTTAGGCCGCCCGACTGCACAAAATATCATTCTGGTCGCATTGCATAGGGCCTCTTTAATATAATCCGTCATTTCCCGGCGCTTTCTGGTCAGAGACTTGATTCACTGGAATTTAGGGAGCTGCACGATCTTTCTGATTTCATATCTTAGGAGTTTCACAAGGAGCTCAAATTGGTATAACGGCAGGGACTAGTGGGGGAACCCCATTACCGTCCCGTGGTATCCCAACGGACCTCAGAAAGTATGTGTGGTGATGTAAAACGTCAGTAACAACTTACAACCTAATCCAAACCTTCTCTATGCACCGCATACCAAATCAGGCTCACCGTATTTTAACTGTCAGTTTTGGTGGAGTGATCATATTAACTCCCAACACATGCAGATTTCACCACGTTCGACTCCTAAGTCTTTTGAGCTACAAGACTATTCATGAAAAAATTAATGACTCACAATTATTATCCAAGCCTGGAAAACACTTTACATGTGTGGAAGTCTCACAGAGGCCTTTCTATTAAGACACACACAATCCCGCATCTAATCTCCATCTTAGAGCCAAACTTAGATTCCAGTATTTAACTTTTCTCAGCTAAGAAAACAAGGACTGACGTGACATTTTCTGGCGATCCTGCAAGTATCTAAATGTCACATAACTCAAATAATTCCTTTATAATATGTTTTTTAAATAAGATGCCATACTGTTTCATCTACGTCATAGAGTGCTTTGGAAGTATTTCAGTTTACTGCCATATATATCCAGCGAATATTCCAAAAATGTTTTTCAGGGTGTCTGGCATAATACTCAGTCCATATAGCTTTGGCTATCCTTCAAGTTCCCACGTATGTGGTCATATCTTATAACACCGGAGCCATTGCTTAAAAATACCGCATCGAATATTCAAATTTAGCTGAATTTGCATATTTTCTCTGCCTGCATAATATTTTTTTTGTAAACACAATTTAGATTACTAAAAAGATTCAAGTGTCTTAAGACTTCGCCCTTCATTTACATCTTATTGTGGTCTCCAAATAATCAGCCAACCCTTACGATGTCGTATTTATTTAAGTATTTTCTGCGTTTTATGTAGTTGCGTTCGCATCTTTGGCAATTTGATATCAAACACTTTTACGGACAGATTACAAGTGATAATTGGTGTTGGCAGATTTATGGCTGAAAGTGATGAGCATATGTTTTAATTAATTTCCAAGAAAATAGTTGTACGCTAAATACTTTGTTTAACTTGGCAAATGATTACTTACAATAATTTCAGATTTACTTAAAATTTGTTTTCATGTTCGAATGTTTTGTTAACATGTCTTCGAGTACGATAGAATGTTTAGTTGTTTGAATTTTATACTAAATTGGGGATATTATTGTGTTAGTTCAATTTTTAGCAGAAGAGTGTAAAATTAATCTGATGAAAATTAGAGGCAACAGGAATTGTACAATACTTGGAAGGATGTTTTTATGTATACCAAATTTCTTTACCATGCTTGTAATTAATGCATGTCCGTCGATTCTTATTTTTTATATCCACGTCCACAAAAGGGGGCAGGGAAAAAAATGTCTATTCCCCTAGGTTAAAATGCGGTACTTTGGACTTCTTCTGACATAAAAATGCTTTATTTGTTTAACAAAGGAACAAAAAAGCTGTAACAAAAATCGCGTCAGGGGCTAGTTTAGGGGGGGGGGGGGGAACTAATTCTTAAAAGATCTATTGAAATTAGAAAAATATGAATTAAAATTAGAAAAACATAAGTTGCAGTTTAAAACAGATCAATTGAAATTCGTAAGTGATCAATTGTAATTCGTAAGATATCAATTGAAATTTGAAAAAGATTAACTCTAAATAGTTAAAGATAAATTGAAATTCGGAAAAGATCAATAATGGTAGTTTCTCGCTTATAATTCACTTAATTACTAAATTTTCTCCAGATAAACAGAGAAATTCATAAATTTTGACTTACAGAAATTTAATTTAAATGGCGCCCAAGCAGGGGCCAGATTCGGAATCACCGCTAATAGCGTTATCCGCAACAGAAATCGAAACCATTCTCGCCCTTTCTGTCCACTTGCCCCTTTGTTCTAAATAGACAGACGGACATTGCCTTAGAATCGCATGGATCAAGACTGATATTTCGATGAGATACACAATGAATAACAAAGTGAATATAACACCATACTGGGGTTGGAGGGTATAAAACAAAATTAACTCAGGGACCGTGTCTTGAAAGTCAAAATAATTGTATACATGATACTCTATCCGTTAGTATATTTCTTTAATAACAACACCTCCGCCTGGTAAATACTGTCATTTCCCAATGTCCCCACATAACACAATAAAGTAATTTGGTAATAGTTTTCAAAGTTGGAAGGAAATCTCCAACGTGACTTTCCCACTGATTTTTTTTTTGCTTCGAGCCAACACTCAGGGGATGCCCCCTACTAATGCATTGCATTGTGTTGGTATTAGGAAAATAGGTTATGAAGAGAACGAAAGAAGGAGTAGTATTTGTGGATATTTAGGAGCATGTCACAAACTCAATTTCGTTCAAAAGTAGAACAAGTTGTTTAATCGTAAAACGCGAAAATTAACTGTGATTTTCGAAAGTGATTTCATTCCGAAAAAAATATTTATTTTGCGTTTTACGAGTAAATTACTTATTCAAAATCCGAATGGAATTGAATCTGTGGCATGCCCCTTAATTTAAATTTATCCAAATTTTAGCTGGTTGGGACGTCTGCGGCTATTTCGACTCAAAAACGAATTTTCTCTGTAATGCGTTGTGCGATTCATTGGACAGTATACAACGAACGAATGTGATCTGCTGTAAAGTTGAGTAAGTGATACGGACGTCTCAAAGAAAAGTTCGACTATCTCAGCTGAACACTTACCGTGATAATATCGATAGAACAATGACGCACTAACCACATTCCGGCGATGTTCCAATGAGAAAATAGATTTGTATACCCTTTTGCACCCGAACCAAAAGCTTCAAGATAGACCATGAAGCACCTGCGCAGATATGGTAGTTGTATTCCATCTTCGGTCGGATATAGGCGGCATAAATAGTGAGGAGATCAGATTCGGAAAAGATTAATAATCGTAGTTTCTCGCTTATAATTCACTTAATTACTAAATTTACTCCAAATAAACATAGAAATTCAGAAATTTTTAATTATAGAAATTTAATGTGAAGTAATTTTTACACCGTTTTAAGAAACCAAGACACTTGAATGCTTCTTTTGACACTTAAATGTTGGTTCTATCGAACATTACATTGAATTTTCATGCCTAGAACATCAGGAGTGTCTTATTCCTCAATAGCTATAACACACAGATGACTCTGATTCCACAATCCGTCTGTGGGCTAACAACATTAGGTCTTACAAGCATTAAAATCGACCCAATTCACAAGACCCTACTCGATAAAATCGATAAAAGGTCACGAGTGAGTGTGTCGTTCATGTTCTGCCTCATGTCATCAACCTTAGTAAGGCTTGATCTGTGATTAAAAGAAAATAAATGACAAATGTTGCTGTCATCTGCAAAGGAACAGATAGGAGTGGAACTTTGACTGTGAAGGTCGTTAATAAAAGAACAGAACCTTAGAGTACCCCTGAATTTAGCCGGATAAGATCTTATCTGATAAGAACCCATCTATAACAATACGTATAGTATGGTCTTTGAGAAAGCTTGGTATAAATCGATAGAAATCATTACCGGCACCAAACGCAATAAGCTTCGAAACGCAATAAGCAATGTGCCAAACATTATCAAACGCCTTGGATATTTCTAGTGCAACCACCCAGGCAGAAATTGATGATGGTACAAAAAATAAAGCACTTTGAAAGTACTATTTTCTAAACGCTCTGAAGACGCTTTGTTTAATCAACTCAAAAGTGCTTTTACAGCACCTTTTTACAAATTAAATAAATGTTTTATAACTTCCACCCATAATGTAGAATACATAATAATTGTACAATTCTGTTAACAAAAGAAAGCACGGGAAAACATTATGAAGTCCTCTTGTGTGAACTCAATTAACCCCCCTAATTTTTAGTCATCCGAATGCTTTTAGAGCGCTTTGAAAAACAATCATATGAGCGTTTAACAACGTTATCATTCGGACGTTTTGAGGGCACTCTAAAAGCAAAAACCATGACGTTTTGGAAACGCTTGTACCACCATCTAGAGTACTTTTAAAACGCTTTGATGATTGTATTTTTCTGTCTGGGCATCTTTCTTTCCCCAAATTGGTGAATAGAACGACTCCAAAGTTCCGAAAGGAAAGTTACAAGGTTTCCTGTAGAACGACTTCTACGAAAGCAATACTGTCGATGGCTTTCGTCTGAATTGGAACAGATAATTTACAAGATGGTCATTAACCATCACTTTGGAGAGCGTAGAGCAAATTACTATTGGGCGTTTAATCTCCGGGCTCGGACGTTGGCCAACTTCCAACATGAGTGAAAAACTCCTACCCGTTACGAGTAGCAAAATAGGTTTGCCAATGGACGAGCAAGCGACAAAGCACAACGTTTTGTGCTAAATTGCCGCAATACCATCAGGCCCCGGGGACTTATATATGTATGTTAACATCTTCAAGAACCTTTGTGCAGTCACGTGCTCCAAAAAAAATATCCTGGGCATAGCAAAGGATATCCTTTTGAGTTCGGGCAGTGGTTAATTGCTCTTCGGCAAGTATGCGTTCCTTGCAAACATCTCAGCGAAAAGGTTGGCTTTATCAACCAAGGGTTAGAATGGATAAACTAGTATTATTCCTTACACTTTCAACAAATGACCAAAGGTATTGCTACCCCGAGGAGCACCCAGGACCGTATCACGCAGACGTTGTTCGTAAAGAAGTTTTTCAAGTTTGAGTACTCTGGCACACTCCTTCCTCTCCTGTTTACGTAACGCGTCAGTAACTGGATTTTTGTCGTTACGCCAATTACTAAACGTATCCTCTCTGGATACGTTTGCACTTTTGATTAAACCAGCACTTATGTTTTGGTTAAGTCGAAATTTCTTTGGATGGAATAAATAATTTCATTCCCTTATTCGGATTTCGCAAGTATTTTAGAAAACATTGGAAGTGTTTTCCTTCGAACATATCTCTAATTTGATTATCTTCTCCGATAAATATTATTTATTGATATCTAATCAAAATGTTTCCCTATCCCCAAATATTTTCTTGAAAATTTTAAACGATTTACCCAAACACAAATATTTATAATTAAAACTGTATGTATGTTTGTTTTTTCTTTTGTTAATATCTAATTTGATAATTGGTTGTAATTTATGATCTTGTTGTACCAATATCATTATTCATAATATCCAAAATATTACCAGCAACGCAACATCATTGCAGCATCATTGAAATGTGGAACTTCTTTAGTGCGTAAATATTATATTCGAAATAAAAAATAAAATAAATGTCTGTTTTTAATTTCTGAGAAATAAAGACATCTTCCAAACATGAATGGAAACATAAATGTTTTACTATGTGGTTGGTGTATGGTGTTGGCATTTAAAAAATTGTCATTCTTATTTTAGTGCTGCAATGCTGCTGCTGGAGGATAAGGAGGTGGTGTTGCTGTTAGTGGTTGTTATGTGAAAAATATGATTTGCTGTTGAGAAATAATTTTTCTTCAATGAATTTATGATTTAAGAGTCATATTAAGATTTTAACAAGAATTACAAAAGAGATCATATAATTAGTTTAAATATTTTGATATGTTTTCATATTTTTCAAAGAATGTTTGTGTTTTTTTATGGCAGGGGAAATTGGTTAATTATGTTGGAGGCCATTTCCAGGAAGAGTTGAATTTGGTAACCCATGTATTGTTTTTCCGTTACGAGCATATCCTTTTAAATTAATATATCCTTTAAAAGAAATATTTGATATCCAATTCTATTACTGTCTTCTTCAGTGAAAAATGTAAATTTCTGTGGGAAATACTTCCTTAAGAATCGTTTCTGGAAAATTCTAGATTTTATAATCCAAAATCATAGGAACCGATCCCAGGAGCTGTTACTTAAGGTTGGATGGGCGTTTTCCAAATTGACGAATTCACTCGAAGGCCATAAGGCCCATTGTAATTCCCTTAATTGGTTTTTCTCTACTCCGTCTCTAATACAAAGTTCTACTTCTTAAACTACCTAGATTCCCTAAGATATTCTACTGGAGAATTCAATGAGATACCGTTTAACCAATCCAGGTCATCGAAAAAACGTTGCCCCAAATGCCAAACGCGGCTTCTAATCAGACCCGGACAATCGCAGAACACTGACTCCTCCCCTCCACTTCACCACAACTTCTACAGTAGTCCCCCTCAGAAATTCCTATTCGCAAGTCCATTTGCCGATTATGCAGTGTCCTGTCAATACTCCCACTACTCGGCTAACTGTTCGTTTGCCAAATGTAAGAAGATTTTTGTAATTGGCGGACCTCAGATTCTATTTGTTCTGACGTAAAGCGTCAGCAGTTACTTACAACCTAAGATTACCTACGAAATACAATTGATCTTTTTCGAATTTCAATTAATTTCACTGTTCGTCAAAAAGTGACCCCAAAACTGCTATATTAGCGTTTTTTCAATATTAAAAAGTGAATAAGTTTGGAAAAGTTTGAAAGGCAGATTTGAAACAGGAGGTCTAAATCTATATAAATTCTGATTCATGGAAGTGCAAATTTTTATGAATTTGTTCAACAGAATTTTTAATAAACTTCAACTATTCTTTTTCGAATCAGAATTAATATTTTTTATACCCTCCAACCACAGAATGGGGTAATAGATAATCACTTTGTCATTCCGTGTGTAACACATCGAAATATCGGTCGGGGAAACCCATATATTATTAATCGATGATAAAATCCCCCCGAATGGCCTCCCACCGACTCCGCCGATCACCACAAAAAAAACATCCCTAACATTTTTTAATTGTATAACGTGTTGGAGGGTATAAAAGATTCGGCACAACCGAATTTAACACTCTTACTTGTTTTAATTTCTATTGATTTTTCGAATTTTAATTAATCTATTTTGAATAAATTTTTTTTGTTTTAATTTTAATTCATCTTTCATGAATTATAATTGATCTTTTTTGAATGTTAATGGATTTTTTTTTTTAATTTTAATTCATCTTTCATTAATTACAATTAATCTTTTTCGAATTTCAATTGAAATTTTTAATATTTCTATTAATCTATTACTAATTGCAATTTATATACAGTCGAACTCGGTTATAACGAATTCTCGGTTATAACGAATTCTCGGTTATAACGAACTAATTTCAAAGTCCCGACGTTATCGGATCAATTTAAATTGGCGCCCGGCGGTCAAAGTTTTTGATTTTTGAAAAAATTTTAAAAATAAAATTAAAAAAATATTTATCTTTCGACACATCATATTTTGTTTCGATGCGCTGAGACCAAATATCAAAAAAAAATTAAAATCGCTCGATCGGTTTTCGAGATATCGCCATTTCAAATTTGTACAAAATGGCGACCATTTTAAGCCGTGGCGCCCATCGATCAAAGTTTTGGCTTTTTAGAAACTTTTTACCAAAAACCCTAAACTTTGATCGAAGGGTGCCACGGGTAAAAATAATCGGATTTGGCTGAAATTAAGCTTAAATGAAAGATTGTATCAAGCTCTATGAAAGGGTTAAAATAAAGAAATTTTTAGAGTTTTTTTAAAAAAAAAATCTTAAACGTAGGAAAAAACCGCCCATTTTGCAAATTTTTGACAAATTTTAAATGGCGATATCTCGAAAACCGTTCGACCGATTTTATAAATTTTTTGATATTCGTTTTCAGTTAAAATTAATAAAAAATAATGTATCGCAAGTTTTTTTTTTTTATTTTTTCATTTTCAAAAAGCCACGGGTTAAAATGATCGAATTTGTCTCAAATTAGTTTTAATTGAAAGATTGTCTCAAGCTCTACAAACGGGTCGGCGGAATGAAATTTTGAGACTTTTTTTAAAAAATTTCTTGAACGTAGGAAAAAAACCGCAATTTTTTTTAAATTCAAATAGCGATATCTCGAAAACTGTTCGACTGATTTTAATTTTTTGTATATTCGTGCTCAGAACATAAAAATCAACAAATATGATGTGTCGAAAGTAGTGCCTACGGTCAGTACCGTAGAACCGGGAATACCGGTATTCCCGGGAAATAGTACCGGTTTCCCGGTTCTTATATTATTCCCGGTATTCCCGGGAATACCGGCATTCCCGGTTCCGGTTCTGACAGTATTACCGGTATTCCCGGGACTACCGGTATACAGTGTTGGAAAAAATAATAGGGACGACGAGCTTAAATTTAATTAATTGTTATAAACTTTTCATAAATGTCTCATTTTTTTCGCTTCAACTGAAAAATTATCAGTAATTTAACGGGATTTAATAATTTGTATAGCTTTTCACGATTCTGTTTTAATTTAAATTTTTATTGGCAGAATAGTAAGAAAAGTATTGAATTTTCCTGGAAAAAATAATAGGGACGAATTGCTTTAAATGGATTAAAAGATATTTTCAATTGTGTTAACCTTTAAGTTCTTAAATAATATTAATAAAAAATACAAAAAATAAATAAAAAAAAATAATTCTGTCCATTCTTGACTTGTTTTAGCCTCTTTATACTCGATAATTGTTTAGGATAATGGGTACGGGTGCCCATTGTAGGAATTATAATCGAAAACCCAGTTTAAGCTCAAAAGCGGATAGGATATCTATGATGTAAAGGTTCGTAATAATAAAATATGTGCATTGCACATATCTCGGTAAATACTGCCAACACGAGAAAAGGTCCGATGGCATTTTTGTAGCTCTTGACTCGTAGAACACTTCCGCAAAATACCCGAAAGCCCTCCAATTAATAGTTTTTGAGTTATCCGGTTTTTAAGATTCTCAAGACCCTATCAGGTCCCTTATTACCGTATCTCAAAAACTAAGCAAGTTAGAGCGAAACGGACACAAGTTTTGGTTCAAAATCTATGGAGACCCTTAAAGGACCCAACGGGGTCTCGAGTTAAATGGGGTCCGAACCCATGGGTCCAGGGTCTAGACCCAATCTTTTTCTAAAATGTGAAGTATAATTTTTCCCATTTTCTAGTTAAAATTGTTTTAAAATTAAATAACTTTGTTTTCCTTATTTTTGGGAAAATTATGAACTAAAACCAAGAAAAAATCTTTGGAGCCAAATCATTCCCTATTTTTCTCAAAATTGAGTTAATTTTCCCAGATTTTAGTTCACTTTTTTTTTAGTGTGGTGTAATTTAAATATTCTATGGTATAGTATTTTTTTGTTTCTTGAGAACTGGTACCAGTATCAGAACCGGGAATACCGGTATTCCCGGGAATATATCTAGAACCGGGAAACCGGTACCAGAACCGGGAATACCGGTATTCCCGGGAATACCGAGAACCGGGAAATGGGGGGCACTAACCGAAAGATATATTTATTTTTTTTAAGTTTTCAAAAATCCAAAACTTTGACCGCCGGTCGCCACGGGTTAATTTAATCCGATTGGCCTCAAATTGGTACCACATGAGGTTTAGGCCTAGTAGAATAAAAAAATGCCCGGACTTTGAAAATCGGAGAAGAAAAAATTTTGCCATACAGAAAAATGCCAGTCTAGTGTGGCAATCATGTTTATCAAACTCACGAAAGGTTGAAATTTTATTTATATTTTTAATGTTTTCACAACGGAATACAGGGAAATGAAAAAGCAGATGAACTCGCAAAACTTGGAGCTGATGGTTTAGGTACCATGGTGCCAGTTTTACCACCACTTCAACACTATAAACTTAAACGGAATTCCATCAATGTTGCAAAGGCAAACAGGAGGTGGAGAGAACTGACAACATGCAAAATCAGCAGAACTTTGTGGCCAACTTATGATCAAGGGAAAACTCAATATCTACTATCACTTACGAGAAGGGAATGCCGAGCTCTGACTGGGATAATAACTGGTCATTGTCTTATCGGCATCCATGCCAAGAATATTGGACTTACTTCAGACGCTAGTTGTAAAAGATACGCTTCACCAGGAGTAGATGAAACGATGGAACACATACTTTGTAACTGCCCAGCTGTGGCAAGGCCGATCGCCGATACATTACCGGTCAGATAAGTTTCGGTACTTTGGAGGATATAACGCAAATGGATCTTAGGATATTGAAAAGATTCGCAATGACTTTGAACGCGTTTAACTTGCACCGCTAGCGGAAAAAAGTTTTGTGGTACCGCTATTGACCAAGAGGTCTATGCGAGGTGTCAATCGGACACCGCCACCCTAACCTAACCTAATGTTTTCTTCTCAATAAGTAGGTTATTTACAAACAAAGCATCAAATAAAACAAAATTGGATCTATTTTTTTGGAAATAAAACTAGGTTGATAAAAATATACCCCGCTTTTAGCGAACTTCGCCTATAACGAACTATTTTTACTGGTCCCACGGAGTTCGTTATAACCGGGTTTGACCGTATTTTTTAAATTTCAACTGAAACTTTCGAATTTCAACGATTTTTTATATGAATTTAAATGATCTTTAATAATTACAATTAATTTTTTTCGAATTTCAATTTTTTTTATCGAATTTCAATTAATCTCTTACAATTAAACTTTTTATGAATCCCAATTGATGTTTTTGAATTTAAATCGATTTTCGAGCTTCAACTGGAATTCCCAAATTTGAAATAATTTTTTTTTTTTAACTACAAGTAGAATCTTCGAATTGGAAATGGAATCTCTGAATTTGAAATTTAACTTTTGAATTTCAAGTGGAGTTTTCAAATTTCAATTATTTTTTTACAAATTCCATCTGGAAAGGGTAAATAGAATATATGCTGGGAAAGCTGATTCCAACAAATTTTCCTAGGATTTTGTTAAAAATTTTTCCCTTAAATGCTGTAGGGTGATCATAAAAAAAACTCAACCCCTTTTCTTATACAAATTATAGTAAATCCAATAATTTAATCTCAGATTACCCCATTTAACACCAAATACTAATTAGTCACTAAACAACACGATGGGCCATTAATCATACTAGAATATCCTACAAAAGAAATAAATAAACAAAACAAAGGTCAATGGACACTTCTTTCATAAAACCCTTAAGAAGAGTACACAACTTAAAAAAATCTACCTACATTTTCTGGTATGACATATGAAACGATTTTAATAGAGCCAACCATAAAGGCGGTACATTTTAGAAAAACATTACTTAAGAATTCCCTAAAAAAACTAAAATCCTCCTAAACATTGCCACAAATTACGCAAATACAGATGTTTCAAAATAACAACAATTTCTCTTAAAAAAGCAAAAAAACGATTTGAAATCATTTCCCTTTTTTTTACTCCATACTAAAAATGTATTCATTACGATGATGCCTTTTCTCATAATTAATGTTTTTAACTTCATCATTTTCTCAGAGTTTCAGAAGAACATCAAGAAGAAGATAATGGGGAAGATGTTGCATATACAATGGCATTAATGCAACAACAATAAAAGGGACGTACGTCCACACGAGTCACGTGATTTATATGATTTTGGTGACAAACACTTGAAATGGTGATGATTTATAATGAAGATACATGCAGAAGTATTAATTATTTTCAAACATATTTTTGACACGGTTTTGCTTCATTTAAAACTTAAATGATACTTAAATTATGGATTTTTTTTGTTTTAAGGAGTTTTTTTGTGAAGAAAATTTGAAATTTTTTAATAAAAACCAAAATTCAATACGAAAATTTTTAATATGCTCGATTCTGGAATACGATTTCACCATTCACCTTTTTTTAATTTTTTACAAGAAAAAATTTTAAAATCTTAAAATTCGAAAGAACATCAATTTTTTTTTTAAATTAGGTGAATGGTGAAGTCGTATTCGAGAATCGAGCACAATATTTCCTGAGAGTCTTTTGGGAAAGTGTTTAATTTTAGAAATGACTAAAAATACGGAACCTAAATTAATTTGGAATTTAGATGCAATGTGGAGTTATGATCCCATTTTCATTGGAATCTCAGATTTTGTTAAGAGAATTTGTCATGAGGTAAAATGTCTTAGACAAGCGCGGATCCAGCTTTTGGATTTGATTTTGGGGGGGGGGGGGGGGGGTCTGGTGAAATTTTTTTCATTTAATTTTTGTTCACAAGGAAAACCTGCCAAACCGATTTTACAATTTTCTATATAAATTCTTAGTTGTGACACTTTTTGAAAACATTTTTCTGTTGCAAAAAGTCCAATATTTCGAAAAAAAATGTCAATAAAGTGTTAGATTTTCATACATGTTTCTTTAGCAAAATTTCTCAGATGTTGAGACATTTTGACTACAGAAAAACTCTTACAAGGGAAGTTTCCCAACCGTTATACACCATTTTTGAAATTTAAAATCTATACGGGGCATTCCATGTCAAATCGGACACTTTGAAATTTTTTTTTAGATTTTCCCAAATTTGTTTACAGTTTTTAGTACCCTTCGAAAACTCCTTCGTGCTAAATTTTCAGATTTTTTTGATGACCCGTTCAAAAGATATCGAATTTTTAAAAATTGATAGTTTTTTCCTTTACTCAAACTTCTTTTACTCATAACTTCTTTAATATTGGTCCAAATTTCAATTTTTATACCCTCCACTTAGTGATGGAGGGTATATATAAGTTTGTCATTCATTGTCATTCATCGTTTGTAACTCATCGAAATATCGGTCTGGGACCCCATAAAGTATATATATTCATGATGCCCGATCGATTTTAAGACATTCTAGCGATGTCCGTCTGTCTGTGGAAAATGTTATCACGGACAAAATATTGCACAGAGATTACTGAAACTTAACATATTTATTGGAAGTTCTCCCGAGAAGTGTGGTATTGCATTTGAGCGATATCGGTTCAGCGGTTCAAAAGTTATGAACGAAAATGTAAGCACACCTCAAAAATTTCAGTACATTCAACATAACCTAAAAATACAAAATGCTTTAATTCGGCTTCTGGTTGACATATGTGAACATAATTAAACATCAAATGGTATTTAAGCAAGTACGAACATATTTTTTGAAAAAAAATAAAAAAATCTAGGATTTTTTTTTTACCAAAATTTTTTTTCGCCGATTTTTTTTTTTTTTTTCAAAAAAAAAAATTTTTAAAAGTAATTTCCTGTTAAATAAATTTTTTGGCAATAATCTTTTTGAAATTGTGGAGGGTATCACTACATTCGGCAAGGCCGAATTTAACTTTTTTACTTGTTTTTTTTTTTTAATTTTTGTTTTTTTACGTAATTTTAAAAAAAAAATCCCAAAAAATTCTTAAAGGCTCTCTAGTATGCGAATTTTAAGTTTTAAAATTTAAATCACATTTTTGACAATGTTTGTACTCTTCGATTTTTTTGAAATTTTTTTGTGTAAAACTTCTATCGATTCTACAAATTTTTTGCCCAGGAGAATCGTGGGATAACGATTATTACTATTAAAAATTTTTGAAAAAAATTTATTGTAACTTTTCAATCTTAAAATCATTTCTATTGCTCCAATGGTGCGTCATAGAGGGGTCATTTATAAGACCGACCCCCATTAATTTTTATGTCTTTACATTTCTTTGGAACAAATTAATACCCTATCTCCAATTTCTAAGGGGGCTCCCACACAAAACGATTTTTTTTTTTAATTTGCTCCAACCGCTCTAACTGCCCTAATAGTGCCCTTAGAGCAACAAAATGTATGGTTGAGCCACAATATTTTTTTAGTCCAAACATTTTCTCTGAACACACCTACCCTCTATATTTTTCCAAGTTTTTTCGAAGCACAACTTTTTTATCATGAATATTTTCTAAGTGTTTTATATAAAATTTTATATGACTCTATCTTTTAAATTGTTTTTAAGTTTTTTTTCAAGGAACATCTTTTTATCGCAAATATTTTCTAACTGTTTTATATAAAATTTTATATGACTCCATTTTTTAAAATTTTTTCAAGGACAAATTTTTTTTTGAAAATATTTTCTAAGTGTTTTATATAAGATTTAACATGACTCTATTTTTTCAAAATTTTTCTAAGTTTTTTTTTTAAGAACAACTTATTTTTATTATTTTAATTTTTCAACTTCTTATTAAAAACTTAAAAAAAAAACATCCGATTTATAAAATTGTATAAATTTTAATATAATTGGATATAATTTTATATCATTGGATTAGACCAAAACTCGTATCAAAGTCGATATAAAGTTATATAAACTGATATTTGTTAGATAATATTCGATCAAATCTTATGAAACCATTTTTCGTATAAGATTATAACAAAATAGACACGAACCCATATTAAATTATATATTAAGTCATATCATTTTTTTTTAACTCGGGTATTTTAAGTTTCATAAAAATCGGTTCATAAGGGTTAAGATACTTCCCTTGTTAGAATTTTTTCTATATAAATAATCTGAGAATTTGAGACATTCTTCCTATATAAAAATTTAAAATTCTGTTGCGCTTTTCGTATAGAAAAACCCTGAAATACTTCCTATATTTTAAAAAAATTCTCAGATTCTAAGAGCTTTTTTGAACTCAATCCAAAACTTCAAAGTAGACCTTGAAGCCCCTGACCCCGGTGTAACTCAGACTCAGACTTCCAAACTGCCCGAGTAAAAATGAATACATATAATTTTACATTATTTGATGTATGTATATATAGCCATATGAAATAATATGTTTTCATATCAAACAAAGTACATAATTATATCTCGCATTGAGTTTTTCCAAATTTTTTAAATGGAGTTATATAAAATTACATCTAATGATAACCATATTAACATATAAATACATGTGGGAGACATAATCATATGTGACACATATAACTTAATCTGATTGCATACATATTTATATGTGACTTAATATCAAATAACGTATACGAGCATATTTAAAAAAAATCCAATATCATTATATATATAACTAGCTAACTCGCCCGGTACTTCGTTACCGGTTAGCTGTAAAAAAAAAACAATTTTATTATATATTTATAGAGGATCGTAAAGTCCAAACTTCAGGTATCTAGAACCTTTAGTTCAGCAGATACAAAACAGTTCAAAATTCAAGTATCTACACTGATAGAAAAACGCTTCATATCGCTAATGAATGGAATTCATTAACGTTGTTTCATTACAACAATGAAATATTTCATATGCTGAATGAAATTTCATACATATAATGCAAGATTTTCATTAATTTTGATTGATTAGATTTCGTAGTTTCATTAAAAAATTTCATTAAGTTTTATTTACAAAATTTGCTGTTGACACCTGACACCTGTCGTGTGACGTCTGTTAAGTCTGTTAGTTTACGCGCGCAAAAACAGCTGATCACAGCGTGATTTTTTTTTGTTTTACTTCGTGGTTTTACTTACATATGTATTAAAAGTAAATGTTATAGTAAAATTTTGTGTGAAAAAAATGAGTGAAATCAATAGATAAAATAAAAAATATGTGAAAGTGTTTTTTTTACTTGGTGATTTTGTGATTTTTTCAGACTTTTTTATGAAATTTGAAAAAAAGTAAATTATTATTTTTATATATACTAAATTCGTGCTGTCTTATATTAGTTCGTGGTTTTAATTGCGTATTACAATTTAAGGTCGGTGTAAAATTTTGTGCGAGAAAACAAAGTGAAAACC
The DNA here is from genome assembly GCA_963921195.1 of Pegoplata infirma. Classification (NCBI taxonomy): domain Eukaryota; kingdom Metazoa; phylum Arthropoda; class Insecta; order Diptera; family Anthomyiidae; genus Pegoplata; species Pegoplata infirma. The sequence continues at coordinate 94,594,544 of OY992538.1, read as the reverse complement.
ATTTTTATTATTGTTAATTTTATAAAAAGATCTTTACAATTTCATAAATATATTTCAAATATATAAAATAAATAAAAATAGCATTTATTTAATGAAAGTATTTCATTTCAAAAATAAAAAGTAGATTTTATTCAATGAAAGTATTTCATAAGAATCAAATGCTTTTTTCATTGAAGTAATGCATAATTTTCATAAATACAATTTATATTTTGTATGAACAATTTTCATTAATTTAATGAAACTTGTTCTTGCAATTACATTTTATGATACCCATTTCATTAATTCAATGAAACCCTACATAGGTTCCTTTTTAACGCCATTTTTCATAACATTAATGTAGATTTTCATTATTGTCATGTACAAATTTCTATCAGTGTAGGATAATTAGTTCAGCAGATACAAAATTGCCCTACGTTTCCCCCTCTTCCATCTACAAAACAAAATTTTCAAATTTTTTCGCGAGAGGATCGTACACTCCAAATTTCAAGTATCTAAGACCGTTAGTTCAGCAGATACAAAATTGCCCTAATTTCCCCCTTTTTCCCCGTAGAAGCGAAATTTTCAAAAAAGTACTTCCATTAGAATGTTGTTTCCGCAAGAGGATTTAAATTTCAAATTTGCCCTACTTTCCCTCTTTTTCCCCCATAGAAGCAGATTTTTCCAAAAAAAAGTATTTCTTCCAGAATGTTATTTCCGCGAGAGGATCATACAGTCCAAACTTCAATATCTAGGACCATTAGTTCAGCAGATACAAAATTGCCCTTCTTGCCCCCTTTAAAAAGTAATTTTCAAAAAAGTACTTCTTTCAATATGTTATTCCGCGAGATGATTTTGTATTGCAAATGTCATGCTTTTAAGACCATTAGTTTAAAATTACCCAAATTGCCCTATTTTCCCCTCTTGGTCCTCCTTAAAACCAAAATTTTCAAAAAGTGTATTTTTCAAAATATTATTTCCGCGAGAGGATTAAAACTTATAGTTTTAGTTCAGAAGATACAAAATTGCCCTATTTTCGCTTTTCTACTTTTTTAAGATGTTTTTTTTTGCGAGATGATCCTAGAGTTCAAATTTCAAGTTTCTGGAACCATTTGTTTAAAAGATAAATAATACACCGATTTTCCCTATTTCCCCCCTTTCCCACCGTTGAGGAGGAATTTTTCAAACAATATTTTTTTCGCAATGTTGTTTCGGCGAGAGGATCCTAAAGACCTAACTTCATGTTTATGGGACCATTTGTTCAGAAGATAAAAAATTCACTGATTTTCCTACTTTCCCACCCTTGGAGGTGGAATTTTCAAAAAAATTTGTTTTCAGCTTGATAATTCTGCGAGAGGATCCTAGAGTACAAATTTCAAATTTCTGGGACCATTTGTCCAGAAGATAAAAAATGTACCAATTTGCTCTATTTTCCCCTCCTTGGAGGCGGAATTTTCAAAAAAATATTTTTTTAGTTTTTTTTTGTGAGAGGATTATAGATTCCAAATTTCAAGTTTCTAAAACTATTAGTTCAAAAGATACAAAATCCCCCAAAGGGCCCTACTTTCCCCTTTTTCCCCCTTAGAAGTGGAATTTTTAAAAAAGTTCTTTAAGTATGTTATCTTCGCGAGAGGATCGTTCAGTTCAAATTTCAAGAATCTAGGACCATTAGTTCAGCAGATTCAAAATTGCCCTTCTTTCCCCCTTTTTCCCCCAGAATTTTGAAAAGTACTTTCTTAAGAATGTTATTTCCGCGAGAGGATCGTTCAGCCAAATTTCAAGTATCTAGAACCATTAGTTCAGCAGATAAAAAATTGCCCCCCTTGAAATCGTAATTTTCAAAAAAAGTACTTCTTTCAGAATGTTAATTCCAAGAGAGAGGAACATGCAGTCTAAATTTCAAGTATCTAGGACCATTAGTTCAGCAGATACAAAATTGCCCTACTTTCCGCCTTTTCTCCCTTAGAAGCGGAACTTTCCACAAAAAGTACTTTTTCCGCAAGAGGATCGTACAGTTCAAATTTTAAGTATCTAGGATCATTAGTTTAGCAGATACAGAATTTCCCTACTTTCCACCTTTTCCCCCTTTAGAAGGAGAACTTTCCAAAACGTACTTCTTCTAGAATGTTCTTTCCGCGAGAGGATCGTACAGTCCAAACGTCAAGTATGTAGGACTATTAGTTTAGTAGATTCAAAATTGCCCTACTTTCTCCCTTTTCCCCCTGTAGAAGCAGAATTTAAAAAAAAGTACTTCTTTTAGAATGTTATATCCGCTAGAGCATCGTACAGTTAAATTTTAAGTATCGAGGACCATTAGTTCAGCAGATACAAAATTTCCCTAACTTCCCCCTTTTCCCCCCTTAAAAGTAGAGTTTTCAAAAAAGTACTTCCTTGAGAATGTTATTTCCGCGAGAGGATCGTACAGTCCAAATTTCAAGTATATAGGACCATTATTTCAGCAGATATAAAATTGCCCAACTTTTCCCCTTTTTCCCAATCAAAATCGGAATATTTAAAAAAATACTTCTTTCAGAATGTTATTTTCGCGAAAATTGCCTACCTTTCCCCTTTTCCCTCTTAGAGGCGGAATTTTCCAAAAAGTCCTTCATTCGAATTTTATTTCCGCGAGAGGATTGTACAGTCCAATTTTCAAATATCTAGGGCTATTTGTTCAGCAGATACAAAATTGCCCTACTTTCCCCTTTTTCCCCGTAGAAGCGTAATTTTTAAAAAAGTTTTTCTTTTACAATGTTATTTCCGCGAGAGGATCGTACAGTTAAAATTTCAAGTATCTAGGACCATGAGTTCAGCAGATTCAAAATTACCCCACTCACCCCCTTTTTCCCCCGGAATTTTCAAAAAGTACTTCCTTTAGAATATTATTTCCGCGAGAGGATTGTACAGTTCAAATTTCATGTACCATTAGTTCAGCAGATACGAAATTGCCATACTTTCCCCGTTTTTCCCCGTAGAAGCGGATTTTTTGAAAAAGTTCTTGTTTAAGAATGTTATTGATCGTACAGTTTAAATTTCAAGTATTAAGGACCATTAGTTCAACAGATTCAAAATTGCCCTACTTTCCCGATTTTCCCCAGAATTTTGAAAAAGTACTTCCTTTAGAATTTTATTTCCGCGCGAGGATCGTCCACTCAAAATTTCAAGTATCTAGGAGCATATTTTCAGCAGATACGAAATTGCCCTACCTTCCTCTTTTTTCCCCTTTAAATCGGAATTTTCAAAAAAGTACTTTTTTCAGAATGTTATTTCCGCGAGAGGATCGTGCAGTCCACGCGAGAGGATCGTGCAGTCCTATTTGTTTAGCAGATACAATCCGGAATTTTCAAAAATTACTTCTTTCAGAAAGTTATTTCCGCGAGAGGATCGTACAGCCCAAATTTCAAGGATCTGCGACCATTAGTTCAGCAGACACAAAATTACTCTCCTTTCCCCATTTTCCCCCCTTAGAAGCGAAATTTTCAAAATAGAACTTTCTTCACAATGTTATTTCCGCGAAGGATCCCATAGTCAAAATTTTTAAGTCTCTGGGAAAATTAGTTCAGAACATACAAAGTGTACCAAATTGTCCTATTATCCCCCTTTTTACCACCCTAGAAGCGGAATTGAAAAAAAAAACTTTGTTTCGGAATGTTTTTTCCGCGAGAGGATCTTATAGTCCAAACTTTAAGTTTCTAGGACCATTAGGTCAGAAAAAAGAAAATGTACCAAATTGCCCAATTTTTCCCATTTTTCCCTTCTTAGAAGTGTCTTTTTAAAAAAGTACTTTCTTCAGAATACGATTTCCGCGAGAGGATCCTATAGTCCAAATTTCAGGTTTCTGGGACCATTAGTTCACAATATAGAAAATGTTCAAAATCGTCCTATTTCCCCCCCCCCCCCAAATTTGAATGAAAAATTTTCAAAAAATACTTTCTTCAGAATAATTTCCGCGAGAGGATCATATAGTCCAAATTTTTAAGTTTCTAGGACCATTAGTTCAGAAGATACAAAATGTACCAAATTATCCTACCTTCCCCCTTTCAACCCCCTAGAATCAGAATTCAAAAACAACTTTGTTTCAGAATGTTTTTCCCGTTACAGGATCTTATAGTCCAAACTTTAAGTTTCTACGACCATTAGGTCAGAAGATAGAACATGTACCAAATTGCCCTCTTTTCCCCATTTCCCCTTCTTATTTTTTTTTTTTTAAATACTTTCTTTAGAGTATTATTTCCGCGAGAGGATCCTATAGTCCAAATTTTTGGTTACTGGGGCCATTAGTTCAGAAGATCGAATGTTTAAAATTGTCCTATTTCCCCCTAAATTTAAGTGAAAATTAAAAAATAAATGAGAAAAAAAATTTAGTAAAAAATTTGAGTCAAAAAATTAAGCGAAAAATATTTTGAGTCAAAAAAATTGAGTAAAAAAATTTTCTAAGTAAAAAATTTAAGTAAAAAAAATTGAAGAATAAAATACAATTGAGTAAAAAAAACTTTTATTAAAAAAAAATTGAGTGAAAAAAATTTTGAGTAAAAAAAAATTTTGAGTAGAAAAAAATTGTAAAAAAAAAAATTTTGAGTGAAAAAAAATTTTGAGTGAAAAAAAAATTTGAGTGAAAAAAAGTTTGTAAAAAAAAATTTTTTGAGTGAAAAAAATTTTGAGAAAAAAAAAATTGAGTGAAAAAAAATTTTGAGTAAAAAAAAATTTTGAGTGAAAAAAAAAAATTTGAGTTAAAAAAAAAAAATGGATTGAAAGAAAATTTCTAAAAAAAAAATTTTGGAGTGAAAAAAAATTTTGAGTAAAAAAAAAATTTTGAGTGAAAAAAAATTTTGAGTAAAAAAAAAATTTGAGTAAAAAAATTTGTAAAAAAAAAAAAAATTTAAAAAAAAAATTTTGAGTGAAAAAAAATTTTGAGTGAAAAAAAATTTTGAGTGAAAAAATTTTAGTAAAAAAATGTTTTTTCCCCGAGAGGATACTATAGTTCAAATATCTAGTTTCTAGGACCATTAGTTCAAAATTCACCAAATTGCCCTATTTTCCCCCCTTTTTGTCCCCCTTAAAACCGGAATTTTCAAAAAAGTACTTTTTTCAAAATGTTATTTCCTCGAGAGTATCCTATATTCAAAATTTCAAGATTGTAGGACCATTAGTTCAGAAGATACAAAATGTACCTACTTGCCCTATTTACCCCCTCCCCCCCACCTTAGAAACGGAATTTTCAAAATATTACATTTTCCAAAATGTTATTTCCGCGAGAGGGTCCTAGACTTCAAATTTCAAGTTTCTGGGACCATTTGTTTAGAATATAAAAAATGTACCAATTTGCCCTATTTTCCCCTTTTTCCCCCCTTGGAGGCGGAATTTTCCAAAACTATTTTTTTCGAAATTTTATTTCCGCGAGAGGATCCTAGAGTTCAAATTTGAAGTTTCTAGGACTATTAGTTCAAAAGATACAAAATCCCCCAAAGGGCCCTATTTTCCCCCTTTTGCCCCCCTTAGAATCGGAATTTCCAAAAATCCCTTCTTAGTGGGTGGTTTTGTCGGGAGCCGAACCTACATTCCAAATTTCAAGTCTCTAGCTTCAGCGGTTTGGGCTGGGCGATGATTATTGCCAATCAGTCAGTCAGTCAGTCAGTCAGTCAGTCACCACACTCTTTTATATATATAGATTATATATGACTTACAAGAAACCATATAAAATTATATATGACTTACAAGAAACCATTTAAAACTATATATGGTTCCATCTTAAAAAACGAAAAAAAAAATTTTCAAATATAATTATATATGGTCGCACATATAACTCTATATACAGTTATATAAAACTATACATGGCATCAAACATTTATTTTTTTAATATTATCAAAGATATAATTATAAATGGCTTATGAGATACCGTATATAGTTTTGTAAGGTACCATATAAATACAATTTTTTTTTAAACTCCCCCGACTAAAAATAAATATACAGGTCCATATATAATTTGAAATTGAGCAATATATAATTTGATATGGCCCAACACGTATTTGGATAAAATAAGATGATGAAATTGGTGGATCAAAATAGCTCAAAATTTGTTATATTAGATTAAATATGATCGTTTTTGATCCGAATATTGGGTTTATCTAATTTGATATAATTGTATATAATTTTATATCATAAGATAAAATATGTAGAATTTTGCATAAAATATTTTGTTTTTATCTCATAATTTTCAAATTTATCGCAAGTTTTTTTTCGGGAATTGCAAAAAAAAAAATCTGTCTGGGACTTAGAAATTTAAAAAAAAAATCGAAATTTAAAAAATTGTTTCTTAAAACTTTGTTAATAAATTTTTACTTCAAAACGCAAAAAATTTACCAAAAATATTTTTTATCCAGGACTTAGAAAATTCTACAAAACTTTTTCAGGACTTGTAAAATTTTTCAAAATTTGAAAAATTTTAATGAAATTCTTAACTCCAAAACGCAAAAATTATTTGTGTCTGGAAATTTTAAAAAATGTTCTCGGGACTTAGAAAACTTTTTTCTCCCGATTCGGCATCATATATATATGTATATCTCATCTTGTATGAGGTCAGACATGGAGTTGTATATCATATATTTATTTATCTAATCTTGTATGAGGTCATTCATGGAGTCATATAAAATATTATATGCAATATCTAATTTAATAAAGCTTTATATATTGTATGTGGAGCAACACATGATTTGATATCCTTTTATATGGTACCATATTAAATTTTGGGTGCCCGAGTAAAAAAAGTTATATGACGCAATATTTAATTATATATGAACAGATATGCTTTTATGTAAATCCATATTAATTTTGATCCGAAAATTGGCGGATCGAATATTATACGATTATATAAAATTCTTTTATTTTTGATAAAATAATATCAAATTTGATTAAGTTTGATCCCAAAAATGGGTCTATCCAATTGTATTAAATTATATCTTATCTGTTAAAATTAGATAAATTTTTATATTATTAGATGAAATCTGGTAATTTTTTTTTGAATTTTAAACGTGAAATTAGAAATTATTTTATCAGATTGGATACATTATCAACTAGTAGAAGAGTTTTTATTGCTCTTCTGAATTTGTTCGGGACTTAGCAAATTATTAAAAATTTGTCAATTTTTTTTTCTAAAATAATTTTTAAGGGTTTAAAAATTCCAAAAAATGTTTGTGTCTTAGAAAATTTAAAAACATTTTTTCGGAACTTAAAAATTTTTCAAAAAAATAAAATTTCTTCTAAAAACATTTTCAATAATTTTTTTACTAAAAAAAATTTGTGTCCGGGACTTTGGAAAATTTTCATAAAATTTTTTAGGACTTGAAAATTTTAATTTTTTTTTTTCAATTGTGCGGGACTTGGAAAATTTTGAAAATTTTTTTCGGTATATAATTATAAATAAAATCATATATCTTTTTATCTGCTATATCTAAAAATTCCCGACCTTATATGTCATATCAAATTTCATATAGATCGGTATATAAGTAGATACCCGAGTAAAAATTTTTATATGATGCAATACATAATGATATATAACACAATATATATTTATACGCAATTTAATCCGAATAATGGTGGATGTTTTTACATTAAAAAATATCAACTTGTATAAAATATGATTCGATTTCATCCTAGTTTTGACCAGACATTGCCATATTTCATTGGATCCAATTAGATCTAATTGCATAAAAACATAAAAAATCTTGGTGTGTTTTGGTTTGGGTGAGTTACACCACAGGTCAACGATACATTCACCAAACATATAATTTTCTAAAACAAAAAAAAATGTTTAGGTACGCTTCGAACCAGATAGGTGATATACATAACCCTAACAAGGAAATGTTTAGGAACATTTTAAAAGTTTCTTATACTTTGCTTAAAAAACTTATAACATTTTTGGTTAATTGGAAACATTTATATATGAAACAGAATAAGCTATATATAATTTTTTATTAAATTATACAGAAAAACAGATTTTGTATTGGCCCTAATATTATTTCATATATTTATATCAACCGTATACCTTTTAATCCAAATCATGATTAAATTATATATTACAACATATGACTGCATTAAAAAAAATTAGAAAATACCTCACGGGATGTATAATCATATAAGATTTATTATGTTTGTATCAAGTTATATATTGTTATATATGTTTATTTTTACTCGGGTATGAATATGTATGTTATCATATTAAAAAATAAGGAAAAATGCAATGCTATATATAAACTTATATGTCCATATCAAAGTTCATGCATAACCATATATAAATTTAAATAATTATATATTAGCATATATGATTATATCATATCTTTTTTACTCGGGTGTAAAACTTAATACAAGATACATTTACATATAATTATGTGAAGTAATGTGCATGGCCATATATAAATATATTAAATAATATGTTCCTATATCTAAACTTTTTTAGTCGGGCCCCTAGTAAAAATATTATTCTAATTTTACTGAATAGATCTATTTTGATCCGTAAAATGGTTGTATCAAATAATATCTAATTGTATTACTTTAGATCAAAAAATATAAAAATTGATACAATTTGATCCTGAATTTGGTCAAATCTAATTAGATCAAATTGATCTTATAATATCAATTTTTATATAATTTGATGAGCAAAACCAAAATACGAATCTAATCATATATGGAGCAGACATGGGGGTTAATGATTACATTGTGTAATTGATTACAGTTTCAATTACAATTACATGTAATTAGTAATTGAAAATTTTCAATTACTAATTACATGTAATTGTAATTGAAAAAACTCAATTACAAATTACATGTAATTGTAATTGAAAAAACTCAATTACAAATTACATGTAATTGTAATTGAAAAAACTCAATTACAAATTACATGTAATTGTAATTGAAAAAACTCAATTACTAATTACATCTAATTGAAAAATGTAATTGATTTTAATGTAATTGTAAGAAACATGTTTATAATTACATTTAGTAGTTAATTACTAATATTGTCAATTACACATACATATTTATTCAAAAATCTTTATGCTTAAAATCGTTAGTGCAATTGTTTGTAACGCATGATCTCTGGAATCATAAGAGCTACCAACCTAAGACATACATATTAGATGCTGATCAAGGTTTTAAAGATTTGATTTTTTTCGACCCTGCAGGTGGCGCTGGCCTCAAGTTGTAAACAGAATTGTGGGTGCCATTTGACAGCAATTCAAAACAGAGTTAAAATAACTAAACTGCCACTGAAATTGTTAAACTCCTCAGTTGATAGTTTTTGAAAAAAGCCAGCAGTTGAAAATAACACACAATACTGTAGTCATTCGCAACAAACTGGAAGCAAAAACTCCAAGTCAAACGAAGATAACGAGAGTTTTTGTGGTAGTCTTTAAAAAAACTTAACAATGACTACAGACGACACAAAAGAAATACACAAAATAGACCGTTCAATGCGAGTAATAATCACCACATTAATTGGAATGCAAACATTTTAGTTAAACAAATTAAATTTAACAAATATTTAGGTAAAAAATCGTTTAACTAAATTTGAATTCATAACTGAAATAGACAAAAAATCTAAAACTGATAGGGTTTAAATAAACCCAGGTCTTTTATACAATGAATTTATTCATTAAATTTTTAGTTTTGAAATAAAGTTTAAAGTATTCATTTTCAACTGAAACATGAATCAAATTAATTTTAATTATTATGCATCCGAATACCATGAAAAAGAATAGTTGTATGTTTTTTTTGTCTTCAAAAATATTATAAGTACATAGTTATTTATTATGATTTTTTTACTTATTAACCGTTTTTTTTACAATTTGGGAAGAAAAAATTATTTTATCAAAAAATTTTTTTTCCTGTGAATTTTAATATAATTTTACCTAAGTATTTTTCAAAGCTAAACCAACATATTGTCAATGATATGTCCGTCCATCTGTAACATATTTACCCAGATTAAAAAAAAAATTTATTTTGTCGTTTTTTAGCGTCCCAAAAAATGTGTAAATAAAACAGGTATTAATACATTAGAATATTTTTTTTAAAACAAAAAGTCACAAATAACTGTTATATTTGGTCTCTGAAGAGAAATCATAATAAAATTTATTTGTTACGATTTCTATTTTTGTCGACCATCCAAATTTTGATTTAATTGCTCAAATAACGTATTTTTGTTATAATATGACATATTATGTATGCTAATTAAACGCAATCTTATCATTTGATTGGAAAATGATGTTTGAATGATTTGTTGCATGATTCTCTTTAACATGGATTTTATCGCGAGTAGATCGGATGTAGACAACGCGAGGTATAACGAAAATAGTCCAAAAATTTAAAGAAACGCTAAACAAATTTTTAATATTACTGAATCCGTGAAAAAAAAAAAATGTTGATATTTTTTTTGAGTTAGTAGTCTGTAATATATAAAAAAATATAGTCACGTTTCGTGCGCAGAAATTTTTTTTTATTTTGTAAACCAATGTTATTTATCAAGCACAACAAAAAATCTTTGAAAGAATATAAATTTGGCTGAAAACCACAAATTTTCTTTAAAAGATAAAATAAAATAATTCAGGTAATAAATATTTGCAAAAGGGAAAATTTTATCAAAAAAAAAGGTCGACAATTTTTAGTATCTGCTTTTATGGCACATATAAAAGCAGATAATAAAAAAAATTAGACCTTTTCTGTAATAATAATTTCACTTTTGGAAATATTTATTGCGATATGCAGCCGCTCCATTAAATGATAATGCAATGTCTTTAAAAGGTAGTTTCTTTACATATTTCGCGTTGCAAAAAAATAAAATACTACCCGAGTAAAAATGAATACATATAATTTTACATTATTTGATGTATGTATATATAGCCATATGAAATAATATGTTTTCATATCAAACAAAGTACATAATTATATCTCGCATTGAGTTTTTCCAAATTTTTTAAATGGAGTTATATAAAATTACATCTAATGATAACCATATTAATATATAAATACATGTGGGAGACATAATCATATGTGACACATATAACTTAATCTGATTGCATACATATTTATATGTGACTTAATATCATATAACGTATACGAGCATATTTAAAAAAAATCCAATATCATTATATATATAATTATATATGACTTACAAGAAACCATTTAAAATTATATATGACTTACAAGAAACCATTTAAAACTATATATGGTTCCATCTTAAAAAACGAAAAAAAAAATTTTCAAATATAATTATATATGGTCGCACATATAACTCTATATACAGTTATATAAAACTATACATGGCATCAAACATTTATTTTTTTAATATTATCAAAGATATAATTATAAATGGCTTATGAGATACCGTATATAGTTTTGTAAGGTGTCATATAAATACAATTTTTTTTTAAACTCTATATATAATTTTAAATGGTGGCACATGTAACGCCATATAAAATGTTATACAATTGTATAAGGTAAAAAATATTTTTTTCTTTCACAATATTTTATATATAATTATGCATACTTTTATATGACAGTATTTCAATATTTTTTTTTAATGTTGCATCATATATATTTTTATTTAAGTATACAAGAGAGCTTGTATAATTATATATGATTCTCAAAGCACCTAAAATCAGTCAAAAAAAATATATATAAATTCTATAAATTTTTAAATAGAAAAAAAATCTGTTTAATCCATTGTATTTTAAAACTTAAAAAAATGCATATTGGATTTTAAAAGTTATATGTTTAAAAAATGCATATAACTTAAATAGTTGTGTGTAACTTTATATAAGATCATATAAGATAATATATGATGCTTGGGGACCCCGAGTTCGATTCCCGGCTCAACCCAGAAAAAAACTATTTTTTTTTTAATTTTTTAAAAAAGAAAATATGTTTTTAAAGCTTTTTGTTTTTTCTAGACTTAAAAATATTGAATAATTAAATTTTTATGATAAAATCGAAAATAAATATTTTTTATTTATAGTTATATAATTCTATATATTACATCATATAAGTTAATATATGGTTCCTAGGAACCCTGGGTTCGATCCCCGGCTGAGCTAAGAAAAAAAGTTGTTTTTTAAATTTTTTTTTTTAAAGAAAATATGTTTTAGAAGCTTTAATTTTTTACTAAACTTAAAAATATTGATTAATTTATTTTTTATGATAATATTTAGAAATAAATATTATTTATATATAGTAATATAACTTTCTATATTGCATCATATATGATAATATATAATTCTTGAGGACCCTGAGTTCGATTCCCGACTAAGTGAAGAAAAAAATTATTTTTTTTTTTAATTTTTTTTTAATCTAAATGATTTTTTAATGCGTTTTCGTTTTTCAAATTTTAAAAAAAATAAAATCCCTGAATTTTAACAAAAATATTTCAAAAATAATTATATTTTGATATAATTATATATTATTTAATCCGAAGAAAAAATATTTTAAAACTTTAATGTTTAACCATCAATATCTCTGGTTTTAAGAGAGCTAAAGTCCTCAGATCAAGCTCAAATCAAAGCTTTATTTGTTGCCAATAATTAAAAGTGTATTTGGTTCGAACTTATGTTAGCAATATTTTCAGATAAAATTATTTTTGTCTGAAAAAACTTCCGAAAAAAACTTAAAACTCATTATTTGGCCGTTGGTGAGTAAAAAAGTTTATACATGTTTTATACCATTTTAAAGGTATTTTTATTTAATATACAACGGCAGAAAGAAAATTTGGATCCGATGAAAAATGTGAAGCTCATAAGCCAAAAACCGTTTTTACTTTAAAGCTTTATAACTTGGAAAATTAAGAGCATTGGAAGATGAATATCATGTTGTTGAACTCAGTATTAAACCCCCTATTAGCTCAGCAAATAAACTAAAAAAAAAAAAAAATCACAAATTTTAACAAAAATTTTCTAAGTCTTTTTTAAAATTTTGTTCAAATTCAAGTCGAATATAATTTGATGCAATCATATACCCGATAAGATAAACTGGATTTAATTATATATAAGTTAAACTTGATATAATTATATATGATAAACTATTTTCAAAAATTTTCTAAGTTTTTTTAAAACATATATGTCTTTTAAAGTTGTCATTTATTAACAACGTCCGCTGGGTCAGAGGGTAGAGATTGCGATTACAAAACAGTTGGTAGCTGTTCGATTCCCCCGCCGCTCGAAGTTTTTTTTTTTTTTTAAATAAATTTTAATTATATATATTTATATCTTAATATTGAAGAAAATTATTTAGATAAAACTTTATCAGTTCTAAAAATAGATTTTATTGTTCGGATTAAATTATATATAGTTCTAAAAATAGATTTTTTTTTCGGATAAAATTTTATCTAAAGTTTTTTGTAATATTTTTTTTTTCTTTCGTATGAAATTTTATCTTTTTTTATCCAGCTAAAAAAATCTTTTTTTTTTTGTCTTGGTCCAATAAGATCCAACCATTTTTCGGACGAAATTGTATCCTACCGATTAAAACTGATCTAATTAGATAAACCCACTTTTCGGATCAAATTGTATCCGTCCGGTTAAAACTGATATAATCTTAGCGATCCATTTTTCGGATCAGTGCTGATCTTTCAAATCTCGGATCTATCAACAGATCTGGAATAATATAAGAACATATATTGCTCCATACAAAAATTTTTACTCGGGTGATCACCTTTTCTGATGGTATTTGCCGCAAATTAGGAAAAAAAAAGCAATTCCTCCATGCAGTCTTTGGTAAATTTTCATTCTTAACAACAACAAAAAAACAAAAGAATTTCCAGATTTTTAACCAATACTATTTTAAGAATTTCCTTGCCATAAAAAACTATTTTCGGGTCTGCATAAGTCTGGGACATTGCAACGGAGAGGCTTCAATTGTAGCAAATGACAAAATTATTAATTAAATAAATAAATTTTTAATTATTTATTTGATTAACGAGATTTTTATTCAATCGAATAGTTTTCAATAAAAAAACAATGATACAAAATCTATCAACATTTTAATACACTAATGAACATATTTAAAATTTTTTAATTATATTTAAAAGAAAAATGTTTTCATTTAACAAAATAAATATCTTATATTATGAATATGTATTGCCAATCTGTAGCAATTATTCAATGACTAATTAGCCATGTACAAGTATATTCACCCAAAAGATAAGACCCCGAGTAAAAAAAAATTGTATGGTAAAACATGTTATCTTATAAAATTATATATAATTTATTGGATCTGATTTTGCTAAATTTCATCCGAAAATTGGCCGCGCCAAAGTTATCTCATAACATCATATAATATATGAAGTTACAGTTTAATATTTGATTGTATGTGATTTCATCCGGAAATTGGCCGCGCCAAAGTTATCCCAAATTATCTATTATCATGATTTTGTATTAAATATGGTATAATATGATGTAATTTCATCCGGAAATTGGCCGCGCCAAAGTTATCTTAAAATATCCAATATCATGATTTTATATTAAATTGGATATTATATAATGTAATTTCATCCGAAATTTGGCCGCGCCATAGTTATCTTATAATATCTGATATCTTGATTTTATAAAAAAATTATTGGATACATTTTTATCCAAAAAATGTTTCTGTTTTTAGATTTATTTTTAGATATAATAATGTCAAACTGAAAATAAATAAAAAAAAAAAAACTTCGAACGGACGGGGATTAGAACCACAAGTCTTCCGTTTTGTAATCGCAATCTCTACCCTCTAGACCAGCGGACGTTGTTAGCAAATAACAACTTTAAAAGACTTAGTTTTAAATAAATTGATCGTATCTAATTATATCAAATTGATCTAACATATAGTAATATATGATTATATCCAATTAAATATGTTATTCACTTGTACACAATTTTCAAAAAGACTTAGAAAATTTATGATAAAATTTGCAAAAAAAAAAAATTGGAATGACGTACAGCGCTATTAGGGGCTTCCATGGTAAGCTTAAATAATAATTTTAATGTAGCGGTATGCCTTATTTCCAAGTCATAGGCTTCCAAAGTGAAATAAGACTTTGGCTTATAAATTTGAAATTTTTCATGGAATCAGGAAATCAGAATTAGATTTGAGATCGGGTTCCAAAAATCATTGATAATTTGATAATTTAAACCAAATATGGCTATTATTAACTATATAAATGCAATATAAATTTTTAAAAATGATTGCAAAAATTCAAAAAGTAAAATTTTTTAAGTTCTAAAAAAACAAATGCAATAAAAAAGTGTTTTCCATTTAAAAAAAATAAAAAAATATATTTTTTTCTGGAATCGAACTCGGGTTCCCAAAAATGATAGATAATTTTATAATAAATTAAATATAGTTATATATAAATATATAACAGCAATATAATTTTTTAAAAATGATTGCAAAAATTCAAAAAAAGAAAAATTTTTAGTTCTAAAAAAAATAAATGCAATAAAAAGGTGTTTTCTATTTAAAAAAAATAAAAAAATATATTTTTTTTCTGGAATCGAACTCGGGTTCCCAAAAATTATAGATAATTTTATAAAAAATCAAATATAGTTTTATATAACTGTATAAAAGAAAAATAATTTTTTAAAAATGATTGCAAAAATTCCAAAAATGAAAATTTTTTAGTTGTAAAAAAATTAAACGCAATAAAAAAGTGTTTTCTATTTAAAAAAAAATAAAAAAAACTTTTTTTTTCTCGACTGGGCCGGGAATCGAACTCGGGTTCCCAAAAATCATATGTAATCTTATATGACACAATAAAAAGTTTTGTATAACCATATATGTTGACACACAAAAATAAATTTTGAAATACTGGCATATATAATTATATATGGCTAGTTGTTTGTTCAAAAAAATATTTTTTTTATACATAATTATATCAAAATATATATTCCATTACATATGCGACCATTTATAAATATATATTGAGTTTAGACGAAATTTGCGTATATATAGTACCATACAAACACAGATATGTTATCTTTTAAGACACATATAATTATATCTATTATTTTTGTTGGAAATTTTTTTAGTATGAAACCATATATAGTTTTAAATGGTATTATATTAGTCATATATAATTATACATAAATTGATACTGGATTTTTTGTTTAGTAAAGTCCTATGGATAATTAGATATAAAGTCACGTATAATAATGTATGAAATCGGATTAAGTTTTATGTGAAACGTATGATTACATCTACCATTTATATTAATATATTATGAACAATATAATTAGATATGATTTTATATGACATCATTTAAAAAAATTGGAAAATTTCAAAGTGAGATATAATTTTATACTTTGACTCATATAGTTGTATATGATTTTATGAAAACATATAAAATAATATACATTTATATAAATTCCTTTTTACTCGGGCGTATTTTCTTGAGTTTTTTCTTGAGTTTTTTTTTTTTTTTTTTTTTTTTTTTTTTTAAAAAAAAGAAAAATAAGCAAATTTAAATTATGAAAATATTTAAATGAAAAGAATTTCACATTTTTGAACTAATGAACATTTAAGCAACTCATAAATGAAGCAAACAACCGTCATTAAAAACTGAAATTATTAACACATAATTTAAGACATTTTTCTGTGTTCACTTTTTTCTTCTTATTTTTTTATATTTTTTAAATGCTCAGACATATGAAGGAGAAAGTATCATGCGTTTAATACAAAATGGAGAATATATAATTTAAAAAAAAAAAAATTCTTTTGAACAAAATAATATCGTTGTTGATCTTACTTATAAGTACTTTGAGGCTTTGCCAACATTTATTCAAAATGTCTTAATTATTTATGATGCAGTTTCATAAAAAAATATAAAATGAAAAGGACAAGATATTAATTCACTCATAGAAAAAAGTCTGGTAAAATTGACAAAAAAACACGGCTATGATGGAAACAAAAATTTCTAATATGAATTCTCGACTGGAATCTATTTTATGGCAAAAAAAATCTTCCAATTTTGAACGTCAGGTTAAATTTTTATTTTTCTGGGCCTAACACTTATCTGGTACAAATTTAAGGCCTATTGGATTAAATTAACCAGTGGCACCCGCCCAATCACAGTTTTGTTTTTTTTTACTTCAAAAAATTTGCGATACATCATATTTACAAAAAAAAAATAAAAATAAAACAAGTAGAAAAGTTAAATTCGACTTTGCCGAATCTATGAATACCCTCCACAATGCATTTTTTTAAAGGGTAGTACATTTTTTAACGTGAAAAAATTAACAATTTTGATTAGAAATATTTTATTTTGAGTAAAAAACTCATTTTTTTGTCATTTAAAAAAAAAAATTACTAATTTTTTTTTTTTTGAGTGTAAAATTTTTTTCGAGTGTAATGTTTTTTTTTTACTGTAAAAATATTTCTGAGTGAATGCACGTAAGTATGTACACAAAATATTGTCATTTTTCTAAAAAAAAAAAAAACTAAATTTTTTTTTGTATAAATTTTTTTTGAGTGTAAAATTCTCTTGAGTGTAAAATTTTTTTTGAGTGTAAAATTTTTTTCGAGAGTAATTTTTAAGTTACCAATGCTTTTAAAACTAAACAAGTTTAAAAAGCATTGCTTTAAAATTAAACAAGTTTGAAAGGCATTGTTTAGTTACCACCAATGCTTTTAAAACTTGTTAAAACACGTGGCATTTTAGATGAAACTAATCTGAAATTCAGGGTTTCGCTTATAACTTTTGAACCACTGGACCGATTGAGCTGAAATTTAAAACCAAACAGATCCGGGGAACGGCAAAGATACATGCCAAGCTTCAGTAGTCTCATTATTGTCTTTCGAAAGTTATCGTGTTTTTTATCTCGTAAATTCGTGAAACACCCTTGCCGAAATTTACTCTTTTGCTCATAACTTTTGAACCACTGGACCGATTTGGCTGGATTGCAATACCAACCTGACCAGGTAAATGACAAACATATATGCCAAACTTCAGTAGCCTCTGTAAAGTCTTTCAAAAGTTAGCGTGTTTTCTACGGACGGACAGACAGACAGACAGACAGACAGACGGACGGACGGACGGACGGACGGACGGACGGACATCGCTAGATCGACTTAAAATCGATCGAGGATCATAAATATATATACTTTATGGGGTCCTAGACCAATATTTCGGTGTGTTACAAACGGAATGACAAACTTATATATACCCTCTATCACTAGAGTGGAGGGTATAAAAAAAATAAAATTGGTCCAACGTTTTTCAAGATGTTGCTATTTGAAATTAGCAAATAGACGCGTTTTTTATACCCTCCACTTAGTGATAGAGGGTATATATAAGTTTGTCATTCCGTTTGTAACTCATCGAAATATCGACCTGGGACCCTATAAAGTATATATATTCATGATGCCCGATCGATTTTAAGACATTCTAGCGATGTCCGTCTGTCTGTCTGTCCGTCTGTCTGTCTGTGGAAAATGCTGTCGCGGACAAAATATTGCACAGAGATGACTGAAACTTAACATATTTATTGGAAGTTCTCCCGAGAAGTTTGGTATTGCATTTCACCGATATCGGTTCAGCGGTTCAAAAGTTATGAACGAAAATGTAAGCACACCTCAAAAATTTCAGTACATTCAACATAACCTAAAAATACAAAATGTTTTAATTCGGCTTCTGGTTGACATATGTGAACATAATTGAACACCAAATGGTATTAAAATAAGTACGAACATCTTTTTTGACAAAAAAAGAAAAAAATCGCGGATTTTTTTTTACCCAAATTTTTTTTCGCGGAAATTTTTTTTTCAAAATTTTTTTTTTTTTTTTCAAAAAAAATTTTTTTTTTTCAAAGGTAATTTCCTTTTAAATAAAGTTTTTTGCAATAATCTTTTTGAAATTTCGGAGGGTATCACTACATTCGGCAAGGCCGAATTTAACTTTTTTACTTGTTTTTCCTACGTTCAAGAATTTTTGTAGAAAAAAATCTCAAAGTTCTTTCTCTTGACACTTTTGTAAAGCTTTAGACAAATGATCATTTTAACCCGTGTGCCCTTCGATCAAAGTTTGGTTTTTTTTTTAGAAAATTTTCACCAAAAGCTCTAAAATTTTATTTAAGGGCGCCATGTGTTAAAATGTTCTGATTTGGCTCAAATTAAGTTTAAATAAAAGTTTGTCTCAAGTTCTATGATATAGTCTATGAAAAACAATTTTGAGATTTTTTTTTTAACTTCTTGATCATAGTAAAAACCGCCATTTTTGAGAAATTTCAAATAGTGATATCCCAAAAACCGCTGACAGATTTCAGAAATTTATTAATATTTTTTAAAAACAAAAAAATCCTCAAAACTTAATTAAAAAAAATTGAAGAAAAATTTGAAAATTCTGATTTCTAAAAAAAAATAATTTCAGAGTAATTTTTAACACAAATTTTAAGTCGATTTATCGATATAAAAATAATCATATGCAGATACATACATATGAGGCATTCCATGTCAAATCGGACACTCTGAAAATTTTTTTTTAGATTTTCCCAATTTGTTTACAGTTTTTAGTACCCTTCGAAAACTCCTTCGTGGTAAATTTTCAGATTTTTTTGATGACCCGTTTAA
This sequence comes from Pegoplata infirma, assembly GCA_963921195.1. Lineage (NCBI taxonomy): Eukaryota > Metazoa > Arthropoda > Insecta > Diptera > Anthomyiidae > Pegoplata > Pegoplata infirma. Next base: position 94,574,990 of record OY992538.1, on the reverse strand, counting down.
AAGATATCGAATTTTTAAAAATTGGTAGTTTGTTCCTTTGCTCAAACTTCTTTTATTCATAACTTCTTCAATAATGGTCCAAATTTCAATTTTTTTTTTCAAAATTTTTGTTTTTTTACGTACTTTAAAAAAAACAAGTAAAAAAGTAAAATTCGGCCTTGCCGAATGTAGTGATACCCTCCACAATTTCAAAAAGATTATTGCAAAAAACTTTTTTTAAAAGCAAATTACTTTTGAAAAAAAAAAAAATTTTGAAAAAAAAATTTCCGCGAAAAAAAATTTTGGAAAAAAAAATCCGCGATTTTCTTCTTTTTTGTCAAAAAATATGTTCGTACATGTTTAAATACCATTTTGTGTTCAATTATGTTCACATATGTTAACCAGCAGCTGAATTAAAGCATTTTGTATTTTTAGGTTATGTTGAATGTACTAAAATTTTTGAGGTGTCCTTACATTTTCGTTCATAACTTTTGAACCGCTGAACCAATATCGCTCAAATGCAATACCAAACTTCTCGGGAGAACTTCCAATAAATATGTTAAGTTTCAGTTATATCAGTGTAGTATTTTTATCGTGATCACCATTTCCACAGACAGACAGACGGATATCGCTAGAATATCTTAGAATCGATCGGGGAACATGAATATATATACTTTATGGGTTCCCAGACCGATATTTCGATGAGTTACAAACGGAATGACAAACTTATATATACCCTCTATCACTAAGTGGGGGGTATAAAAATCCCAAAAAATTCTTAAAAGCGCTCTAGTATGCGATTTTTGAGTTGTAAAATTTAAATCTCATTTTTGAAAATATTTGTACTCTTCGATTTTTTTGAAATTTTTTTGTGCAAAACTTCTATCGATTCTACAATTTTTTTGCCCAGGAGGATCGTGGGATAACGATTATTACAATTTTTTAAAATTTTTTGAAAAAATTTTATTGTAATTTTCCAATCTTTAAATCATTTCTACTGCTCCAATGGTGCGTCATAGAGGGGTCATTTATAAGACCGACCCCCATTAATTTTTACGTCTTAACATTTCTTTGGATAAAACTAATACCTATCTACAATTTCTAAGGGGGCTCCCACACAAAACGACATTTTTTTAAACTTGCTCCAACCGCTCTAACTGCCCTAATAGAGCCCCTAGAGCAACAAAATGTATGACCGATCAACAATATTTTTTTAGTCCAAACATTTTCTCTGAACACACCTACCCTCTATCTTTAACTATTAAGGCGGTCCCCATACAATTTTTTTTATTTTTTGTAAATTTGTTTTATTTAATCAGGTTCTACCGGTCCAATGGTGCGTCCGAGAGGGATCATTAGTGAGACCGACCCCCACTTATTTTTACCCTCCAGCATTTTTTTAAAACATACCACAGCCCTCCCTAACCACTCCCTAAGTAGGCTTCCATACAAATAACAGTTGGAGCAATTTTTATAAAAATGTAATTTTGAATGGAAGCCTACTTAGGGAGTGGAGATACGGCTGTGGTATGTTTTACAAAAATGTTGGAGGGTAAAAATAAGTGTCTTTTATAGAAAACACCTTTTATAAAAAGTACCCTTTATAAAAAGAACCTTTTATAAAAGGTACCTTTCATTACAAGTACCTTTTATAAAAAGTACCTTTTATTAAAAGTACCGGAAGTACACTTTTTGGTACTTTTTTATTTCCTGAGGTATAAATAAAACAAACTTTTTTGTTTTTTAAGTCATTACATTGGTGGAGGGTGTTTAAAGATTCGGCACAGCCGAATTTAGCTTTCTTACTTGTTTTTTATAAATTTGTTTTATTAAACCAGCTCCTACCGCCCCTACCGTGCCTCCTAGAGAGGCAAAAATTACGACCGACCCCCATTATTTTTTAGTTACCAACATTTTGTCCTAACATCATAACACCCTATCTCCACTCCCTAAGGGCCTCCCATACATTATAAAAACATGTATTTTTAAAAACTAATAAAAAATAAAAATAAATGTATGGGGACCCCCTTAAGAGTTCAAAATAAGGGGTAGGTATATTCTGAGAAAATGTTGGAGTTGAAAAAATATTGGGGGTTGGTCGTAATTTTTGCCTCTCTTGGAGGCACGGTAGGGGCGGTAGGAGCTGGTTTAATAAAACAAATTTATAAAAAACAAGTAAGAAAGCTATATTCGGCTGTGCCGAATCTTTAAATACCCTCCACCAATGTAATGACTTAAAAAACAAAAAAATTTGTTTTATTTATACCTCAGGAAATAAAAAATAATTGGGGGGTCACACATTTTACTTCTCTAGGGGCACCCTATGGACAGTTAGAGCGGTAGGAGCAAATTTTATAAAAATGTCATTTTGTATGGGAGCCCCCTTAGGAAGTGGAAATAGAGGTTAGGTATATTCAAGAAAAATATTAGGGGCAGAAAATTAATGGAGGTCGGTCTCACGGCTTTCTTTTCGAACCTATCAAAATTAGAGGGTGTCCCGGATCGAAATCGAAAACTGGTGAGTTATCCCACGCCTAATAGTGCAAACTGAAGAACCGTTTTTTATGTTCCAAAGTTAAAACAAAAATTTTTTCATAGATATCCCACTCGCATCCCACTAAGCGACCCCATAGCTCTTGAAGGAAATCGCCTAAGCTTTCTTTTGAATCAAAAAAAAAAGGGCCCAATTTGAGGAAAAAGTCAAAAAAGTTTTGAATTTTTTAGAAAAATAATCAAAAATTTTTTTTTTTATTTTTTTTATAATTTTTTTTTCGAAAGACTGAATAAATAGCTATCTAACTATTTAGAACACATTTTGCTAAAAACAATAGGTAAGAAGTAACATGGATGAGAATAAACACCTCTTTTGCCAAAATGTCAAATTTCGACCCCCTCTAACTCAGAGAGTCCTTGACCGATCTCGTTGAAAAATTGTGTCTGAACTACTATCCAATAGGACTAACCTTGGTGCAAATTTCATCCCGATCGGAAGACATTGGTTTCAAAAGTTGTGTCAGTTGACACGAAAACCCCCATATACTTTATGGGGTCCCAGACCGATATTTCGATGAGTTACAAACGGAATGACAAACTTATATATACCCTCTATCACTAAGTGGAGGGTATAAAAATAAACTAAAAAAAAATCAAAAAAAAAATCATAAAAAATTCAATAAAAATTCGAAAAAAATCAATCAAAATTCAAAAAAAAAAATACAAATTTTTAAAGTTATTTTTTTTTTCTACACGTGAATTTAAGGTGAAACCAATCTTCAGTAGCCTTCGTACACAGATAAAAATGAGTTGTTAGATCAAGCACGAAATACACTTTTAAATTTATATTTAAAAACTATCCCAAAAGCTAAAAAAAAAAATTTTTTTAGTACCTAGGCTTTACAGATTTAAATCGCGAATATCGCGAATACGAGCGCTAACTTCGAAAAACGGCTTTGAACGGATTGAATTTAGCGTATCCGAATTAGCTTTACCAGCAGGGTGCCCAGCTTGTTAATTTTTGCGACTAGCAATGTGTTATTTTTTTTTTGAATTTTTTTCTGAAAATTTTTTTAATTTTCCCATTTTTTCAATTTTTTTTTTTAAATTGTTTATGAATTTCACTTTTTCCTTATTATTTCGGCCATTGTATTGAAATAAAAGTGCAGCATAATCAAAAAAGAAAGTGCAGAATATCCAAAAAAATAAATGCAGCATACTTATTTTTTTTTTTGCAGCAAAATTATTTCTTTTGCAGCATATGCATTTCATGTCCCTATTCCATTATTCTACACATCCTATATAGGTCGATTAGCCGTTCTTTTTACTGTTGTCCCCAAAAATCCCCAAACCATTGGCTACAGAAACCATGGTCTAGGGTAAATCCTAGGGTATTCAATTAATCGAGGTTTTGGTTTAATCGGTTAATCGAGCAAATAATTAATCGGGGTTGAGATTTAATCGGTTAATAATCGGTTAAATTTGAATTATTCGGTTAACCGAATAATATCAATTTAAAATTTAAATTGAATATAAAACCACGAATTGTATATACTTTAAAGAACTTTATTAATAAGAATCCTATACACGCTATGGTGAAGCTTTAAATACCCTCTACAATGTTAGCTCAAATAAAGAATTTTTGTATGGCACCCTGAAAATGTTGTCCAATTTAAATTGGGTTCAATTCAATGGAAAAAAGTTTCCAAAAAAAAACAAGCAATTTTTATAAAAAGGAAAAACTGAACCAAATTGCTGCCGGACTTTGATGTAAAAGAGTTTCGGTACTAAAAACATCCACAAAAAAAATTTTTTGGTTTCCAAATTTGTTTTCTTTTATTTTATTGCAATAATTTTATCGGTCGATAAGTGTTTACAAAAGTATTTTTCAGAAAAATAGTAGTATTTTCAGATGTGCTGAACTATTTATACATCATAAAATAATTCGCGGTTTGATAGGGTCACGAACATTGCGAAAATCTATGTTTATTCCGTGTTGTCAATCATAAATCTGAATATCTCAAGATGAGATAGATCAGTTCTAAGGCCAGATTCGGATCTACTGTTTGGCAATGTATAAAAAATTGGCTAGGGTTACTAAGTTTGTTTTTTTTTAACCGAAATATCTTTTTAGGACCTCGATAAAATATTTTCTCGACGACGTTTTTACAAATTGTTAAAAGAGAGTTTGATAATTTTTTTTAGACTTTTTTTTTAAACCAGAACCGTAATTTAAATTAAAAATAAAACATCAAAACACAAAATATAGCAAAAAAATTGGTAAAAGTACTGAAAAAAAGAAACTTCGGTTAATCGGTTAATCGAGACAAATTAATCGGTTTATTTGTTATTTGAAAATTGACAATTTTAAATTATTCGAACAGTTAATCGACCAAAATTAATCGGTTAACCGATTGACGGTTAATCGATTGAATACCCTAGTAAATCCACATTTAATTAAATCAAAAAAACACAAACAACACATTAAAAATATGTTTCTTTCATTTTTACAGAAACTTTTAAATTTATATGTACGATATTTTATTATTTTTTACTGATAAGATTTATTTATTTTAAGATTTAAGATTTATTTTATTTAATCAGTGCAAATAAGACTTGAAGTCTCTTAAAGCATTTCAACAAATTAACAAATTAAAACTAAAATAATGACAAAAATTCTGTAAATAGAAGTATCAATTTAAAATATTATTCAAAAAATTTTTAAATTTAACATAATGGTACTATAGATAGCAAAACAAAAAAAAAACAAAAAACAATAAAATATTTTAATTGCTAAAGTGTCTAATAACGGCCATTTTAAACAACAACACACGGCGATCGGATTTTAAATGGTTGGGTAAATCGTTCCACAATTTTACAGCACTAAAAAAGAACATTCTAGACGATGAAAGGTAGCTATGGACAGGTATGACTAAATTACAGGTCCTTATAGACCTACTAAAAGTTAAATGATCATATAAATATTTGGGTTCTCGAGTACACAGAAAAAAAAAAAATATTAAAGAAAATTTTAATAAACACGTTTATTAAAAATAAAAACATTTTCAATAAAATTTTTCATTGAACCAATAAAAAAATTTATTGAAATTAAAAAATAAAAATTTTTAACTATTTCAAATAAAGGAAATACAAATCTTAGGTTTGTCGCTGCGTTTTGGATGAAACCAAAAAAAGTTGATAGGGTTTGGTGCCCCGATTCCAAAACGGTCACTCAAATTTTTCTATCACGTCACAATTTTGAGAAAATCGTGGTTAAACTGTCAAAAAATGCCCATTTTGACCATTTTTGATCTTGACATGCAAATGACTTGGTATCAAGCTCATTCGAAAGTGTGTAGTTTTCTCTTTCAGACAAGATCAAATCTTCTTGGAATTTAATTTTCTAAAATGGTAAAAAAATCATTAGCCATAATGATTTTTTTTTTGTTAAAAAAAATCATTAGCCATAATGATTTTTTTTTTGTTAAAAAAACACAGTGTAAATAAACTAAATATTGAAAAAATGGAAGGTTTTTGCTAATGATTTTTTTACCATTTTAGAAAATTAAATTCCAAGAAGATTTGATCTTGTCTGAAAGAGAAAACTAATTAATTTTAGTTTAACATTAAGTAGTAGGGACAAAGGACGACGAGTACCATAATTTCCTAAGTACGTTATATATTTTCATTATGGTGAGGTTAGTGTGATTCGTACAATTTAGTTTGGAGTTCAGCATAAAACCGAGGTTTTTCACAGTACTAACATATTGCACAACATCATTTCCCATCAGAATTTCTGGAAAATCGATTAAACTACAATCATTTCGAATAGTAAGTGCTTGAGTTTTCGTAGAATTTATAAGAAGGTAATTGTTCTGGGACCATCTACAAATTTCACGTAGATCCTCATTAAGACGATAACATAAATCTTCAATAAGTCCAGACGGACGTGAAAGATAAATTTGAGCATCATCAGCGTACATATGGATTAAAGAGCTACTACAACTGTAAACAATATCGTTAATAAATAAACTAAAAAGAATAGGTCCGAGAATTGAACCTTGCGGTACCACAGAAAAAATCGGCTTTAAGGCTGAAAAGGTATTATCCGAGTTAACTCTTTGATGACGATCAAAATGATATGTTCGAAGAAGTTTTAAAGCAGATTTGCTGAAACCAAAGTATTTCTCAAGTTTAAGTAATAAAAGATCATGATTGACGGTATCAAATGCTTTTGAAAAGTCAATTAGTACTACACTCAAAGAAAAATGCTTCATCATATTGATGATACGGTTTCATCACTTGCTGTCATCAATTTTGATGACAAATTTCATCATATTGACGAAGATTTTCTTCTATATAATGAAACATGTCATCCAAATTGAAAAAACAAGTGATGACACATTTCATCATGTCATCAAAAAGTGTCATAATATGCCTTTCAAATGTTTTTTTGTAAATAATTAAATTAATGTTAAAATAAATAAAAATATTAAATAAATATATTAAAAAAATATAAAAAAATATAAAAAAATAAAAAAAAAACAAAAAAAAAAAAAAATTAAAAAAAAAGTCCTGCCCCGGCTGGTACTTGAACCCACGTTCCCCAAGTTGCAGTGTTTATTGTCGACGCCTTAGCGAGTTCAGCCAACTATAGATAAAAATCTCGCACCGCTACTTAGTTAGATAACGTTTTCTAATATGTAATTGTGAAGACTCAACATTTTTCGTTATACTTATACAATGTATAATATGTATATAAACATGTTTTTAAACGTTTGTTTATGGGAATTTGTAAAGACTCAAACATTTTATGAATGTACAATATCCCTCTCTTTCCCTCTCACTGCTTTTAGCAAAGCATAGTTACGCACAAACTTTTAGCGTTATTATTAGCACACAACAAACAAAACGGCTTTTTATTCGTATTATGTATTGTCATGCTGTAGGTCAGTGGCTAGAGGCTAAGCCCAACAAACAAGAGGTACGGCGTTCTAATCTCGGTGGATACGAAAAAAAGATGTAAGTTTTTAAAAATTAGAAAATAACAAACAAATGTAAGCTAATAAAAATAAATTAAATCAAATAACAAAAAAAATTTTTTTCTTATTTTTTTTCTTATTTTTCAAATAAAAAATGTTATTGATGACACCGCTTCATCATATTGATGACAAGTTACATTGGACGAAAAATGATGTAACATTTCATCATATTGATGTTACTTTTCATCAATATGAAGAAGCTTTTTCTTTGAGTGTAGGATAGTAATATCACCACTGTCAAAAGCAGGACGAATATCCTCAAGAACTTTGAGAATTGCAGTATTACAGCTTCTTCTTGTACGATATCCAGATTGATTATCCGATAAAAGGTTGTTATTTGAAAGATGATCAATTATCTGTGAAGAAAGAAGACATTCAAATGCTTTAGATAAGGTAGAAAGAATGCTAATTGGTCGAAAATCGTCAGGAGAAGAGGGAGAACTCTTTTTGGCGACAGGAATGATATTAGCTATTTTCCAATTAAATGGATAATCTGATGTAGTGATAATGTGATTGAAAATATGAGTAATTGACGGTAAGATATGCGGTAAAATTAATTTGAGAAATTTCAAATTGACTTGATCATATCCAACTGAATTTGACTTCAAACTCGATATGGCTTTTCCAACTTCTTCTAAATGTTTCAAAGTCAAAAAATCTACCTCTATACATCCGGGTTTAACTGAAAAGTATCAATATCATGTTTCACCACTGATTTTAAGAAAAAGTCATTCACAGTCTCAGGACATATATCGCATTTGGTTTTGTCTTTCCTAATGCCAATGTTACCCACATTTTTCCACAATTCTTTCGAAGAAAGGCTACTATTTAATTTTGTCTGATAGTAAGCGAATTTCATATAGTCACTAGTGTTTGGGGTCCGGGAATTCCCGGGTCGGATTTCCCGGGAATTCCCGGGAAAAGACTGACCGGAATTCCCGGGAATTTTTTTAATTTTTCCCGGGAAATCCGGGAATTTTATAAAATAAACCATTTTACATAAAAAAACGTTTATTTTAATTTTTAATATTTTTTTTTTCATACAGGTATAATTACATTTGCTATTTTTTGTAGTTTTTCTATTTGGAAGAACATTGCAAATATATATATATTCATAGGAAAACTGACCAAGTGTAAAAAGTATGACAATATCATGAAAAAATTAAAAAGGGAAAAAATATACTTCGGTTAATGATAATTTTGATAAGACTGTCAAAAAATATAAAAACTTTGAACCTAGATTTTATATTTTCAGAACAAATATTAAAAGTGCTGCCAACTATATTAGTTTTTGGTCGAATAACGCAGTTTTAAAGTTTTTTGCGAGTTTTAGCTATTTTTTGCGATTTTTTGTGGGGAAAAAAGTTGCAATATTTTTTTGTTTTGTTTTTATTGTGTTTCAGGATTTTTAACTTTTATTTTTGATTTTTTATGTTTTAATTGATTGTTTATCTGTAATAAAACTGTTTTTAATAAAAGGTTGGTCAACTTGTATTGTTTTTATGATTTATATTAATAAGGAAAATTTCCCGGGATTCCCGGGAATCCCGGGAAATAGATTATTTTTTTCCCGTTTCCCGGGAAATTGAAAAGTCCGGGAATTCCCAAACACTAATAGTCACCTAAAATGCAAAAGGCCCTAACTAACATTTTACTAATTTTACAGGAGAAGCAAAAAACAGTATGGAATGATATTTTAAATTTGTTAATAACTTTGTTGTTTTTTAACGAATTTGACTAAAGTTTTGTGAGTACGGTATTCTAATAAATATGAATCAAAATAAATAAAAAAATATTAAAAAAAAAAAATTTTTAGTTACGTCCATTGGCGATTGCCCAAATTACGAGTTTTTTTATTTTGGCTATAAAATCGCAAATTTTTATTATGCAGCCCTAATTTTTTATGGAGACGTGTATGTTGATAAAATAATCCAGAACCAATCAAAAAAGTGATTTTAAATTTTTTGTTAGTTAGGGCCTTTTGCATTTTAGGTGACGATATTCTTAGTGACTACATGTACCATATTTCTTGCAACCTTGTATTTTTCACAGTTACGATCAGTTCGATTATATTTCCAGGTAGAATATATCTTGTTTCGCAATATAAAAATAGTCTCAGATTCTGAGACATTTTATCAATAGAAAACAGTCTAAGATTCTGGGACATTTTTTCTATAGAAAAAGTCTTAAATTCTGGGACATTTTCTCTATGGAAAAAGTCTCAGATTTTTAGACATTTTTTCTATAGAAAGTCTCAGATTTTTAGACATTTTTTCTATAGAAAGTCTCAGATTCTGAGACATTTTTTCTTTAGAAAGTCTCAGATTCTGATACATTTTTTCTATAAAAAACTGTCTCAGATTCTAAGACATTTTTTTATAGAAAAATTCTCAGATTCCGAGACATTTTTTCTATAGAAAAAGTATCAGATTCTGAGACATTTTTTCTATAGAAAAAGTATCAGATTCTGAGACATTTTTTTATAGAAAAAGTCTCAGATTCTGAGACATTTTTTCTATAGAAAAAGTCTCAGATTCTGAGACATTTTTTCTATAGAAAAAGTCTCAGATTCTGAGACATTTTTTCTATAGAAAAAGTCTCAGATTCTGAGACATTTTTTCTATAGAAAAAGTCTCAGATTCTGAGACATTTTTTCTATAGAAAAAGTCTCAGATTCTGAGACATTTTTTCTATAGAAAAAGTCTCAGATTCTGAGACATTTTTTCTATAGAAAAAGTCTCAGATTCTGAGACATTTTTTCTATAGAAAAAGTCTCAGATTCTGAGACATTTTTTCTATAGAAAAAGTCTCAGATTCTGAGACATTTTTTCTATAGAAAAAGTCTCAGATTCTGAGACATTTTTTCTATAGAAAAAGTCTCAGATTCTGAGACATTTTTTCTATAGAAAAAGTCTCAGATTCTGAGACATTTTTTCTATAGAAAAAGTCTCAGATTCTGAGACATTTTTTCTATAGAAAAAGTCTCAGATTCTGAGACATTTTTTCTATAGAAAAAGTCTCAGATTCTGAGACATTTTTTCTATAGAAAAAGTCTCAGATTCTGAGACATTTTTTCTATAGAAAAAGTCTCAGATTCTGAGACATTTTTTCTATAGAAAAAGTCTCAGATTTTGAGACATTTTTTCTATAGAAAAAGTCTCAGATTCTGAGACATTTTTTCTATAGAAAAAGTCTTAGATTCCGAGACATTTTTTCTATAGGAAAAGTCTCAGATTCGGAGACATTTTTTCTATAGAAAAAGTCTCAGATTCTGAGACATTTTTTCTATAGAAAAAGTCTCAGATTCTGAGACATTTTTTCTATAGAAAAAGTCTCATATTCTGAGACATTTTTTCTATAGAAAAAGTCTCAAAATCTGAGACAGTTTTTCTATAGAAAAGTCTCAGAATCTGAGACAGTTTTTCTATAGAAAAGTCTCAGAATCTGAGACAGTTTTTCTATAGAAAAGTCTCAGAATCTGAGACAGTTTTTCTATAGAAAAGTCTCAGAATCTGAGACAGTTTTTTATATAAAAAGTCTCAGATTCTGAGACCTATAGAAAAAGTGACAGATTTTGAAACATTTTTTCTATAGAAAAATTCTCAGATTCGGAGACAATTTTTCGATAGAAAAAGTCTCAGATTCTGAGACATTTTTTCTATAGAAAAGTCTCAGATTCTGAGACATTTGTTCAATAGAAAAAATGTCTCAGAATCTGAGACTTTTTCTATAGAAAAAATGTGTCAGAATCTGAGACGGGTTTTCTATAGAAAAAATTTTAGAATCGGAGACAGTTTTTCTATAGAAAAACTCTCAGAATCTGAGACATGTTTCTATACAAAAAGTCTCAGAATCTGAGACATGTTTCTATACAAAAAGTCTCAGAATCTGAGACAGTTTTTCTATACAAAAAGTCTCAGAATCAGACAGTTTTTCTATAGAAAAAGTCTCAGAATCTAAAACAGTTTTTCTATAGAAAAAGTCTCAGAATCTAAAACAGTTTTTCTATAGAAAAAGTCTCAGAATCTGAGACAGTTTTTCTATAGAAAAAGTCTCAGAATCTGAGATAGTTTTTCTATAGAAAAAGTCTCAGAATCTGAGACAGTTTTTCTATAGAAAAAGTCTCAGAATCTGAGACAGTTTTTCTATAGAAAAACTCTCAGAATCTGAGACAGTTTTTCTATAGAAAAACTCTCAGAATCTGAGACAGTTTTTCTATAGAAAAAGTCTCAGAATCGGAGACAGTTTTTCTATAGAAAAAGTCTCAGAATCGGAGACAGTTTTTCTATAGAAAAAGTCTCAGAGTCTGAGACAGTTTTTCTATAGAAAAAGTCTCAGAATCTGAGACAGTTTTTCTATAGAAAAAGTCTCAGAATCTGAGACAGTTTTTCTATAGAAAAAGTCTCAGAATCTGAGACAGTTTTTCTATAGAAAAAGTCTCAGAATCTGAGACAGTTTTTCTATAGAAAAAGTCTCAGAATCTGAGACAGTTTTTCTATAGAAAAAGTCTCAGAATCTGAGACAGTTTTTCTATAGAAAAAGTCTCAGAATCTGAGACAGTTTTTCTATAGAAAAAGTCTCAGAATCTGAGACAGTTTTTCTATAAAAAAGTCTCAGAATCTGAGACAGTTTTTCTATAGAAAAAGTCTCAGAATCTGAGACAGTTTTTCTATAGAAAAAGTCTCAGAATCTGAGACAGTTTTTCTATAGAAAAAGTCTCAGAATCTGAGACAGTTTTTCTATAGAAAAAGTCTCAGAATCTGAGACAGTTTTTCTATAGAAAAAGTCTCAGAATCTGAGACAGTTTTTCTATAGAAAAAGTCTCAGAATCTGAGACAGTTTTTCTATAGAAAAAGTCTCAGAATCTGAGACAGTTTTTCTATAGAAAAAGTCTCAGAATCTGAGACAGTTTTTCTATAGAAAAAGTCTCAGAATCTGAGACAGTTTTTCTATAGAAAAAGTCTCAGAATCTGAGACAGGTTTTCTATAGAAAAAGTCTCAGAATCTGAGACAGTTTTTCTATAGAAAAAGTCTCAGAATCTGAGACAGTTTTTCTATAGAAAATGTCTCAGAATCTGAGACAGTTTTTCTATAGAAAAAGTCTCAGAATCTGAGACAGTTTTTCTATAGAAAAAGTCTCAGAATCTGAGACAGTTTTTCTATAGAAAAAGTCTCAGAATCTGAGACAGTTTTTCTATAGAAAAAGTCTCAGAATCTGAGACAGTTTTTCTATAGAAAAAGTCTCAGAATCTGAGACAGTTTTTCTATAGAAAAAGTCTCAGAATCTGAGACAGTTTTTCTATAGAAAAAGTCTCAGAATCTGAGACAGTTTTTCTATAGAAAAAGTCTCAGAATCTGAGACAGTTTTTCTATAGAAAAAGTCTCAGAATCTGAGACAGTTTTTCTATAGAAAAAGTCTCAGAATCTGAGACAGTTTTTCTATAGAAAAAGTCTCAGAATCTGAGACAGTTTTTCTATAGAAAAAGTCTCAGAATCTGAGACAGTTTTTCTATAGAAAAAGTCTCAGAATCTGGCACAAAAATATTTTAAAAAAGTTGTAACAACCTCAATTTACGGTTGCTGCAACCGCAAGCCGGTTACGACAACCGTATTGCGGTTGTGGCAACCTCATTCCAACCGATTTTTTATGTGAGTGTTCGTTTTACAAAAACCTGCTATAGCTCGAAACAGCTGATTTCTGATGTAAGGTGAATGCAGTTTTATCAATATAGAGCTTGATATTTTGTATTTATTTGCTTGCTATTTTCTTGTTGCACTGTGTTACAGAAGTCTTTTAAAATGCAAAAAGAGGAGGAACTTTTTTTTCTTTTAATCAGTATCATCATCTGCAATGCAATTTCAATTGCATTATGAGTTGTGCATATTTATGATTCAATCATACTGTTGGCGTTGTCACATTATGCTTGACTATTATGTCAAAATGATTTAATTTAATGATCAAATTTGCCGTGTGCATTATTATCACATTTCAAAATGACAACTTAATTTTTCTAATTGCTTATTAAAAGTGAATAAAAATTCTATATATCATAAGTGGCGCGGTGCGTCCAATAAAATACATGTTGAAGTACTTTTTTGGTGAAAACAAGTTTAAATGTAAAATTTTAAAATTTAAATATGAAATTTTAAAGAAAAATTTCCTACAAGAAAGATTTTATCATGGGTACCAACGACTTTTTTTGAAATTTGTATATATTGCAGATGAAAAAAATCTAAAGTGAATATTATGCAACCTTAACGTATCGTTCCCGTATCGATGTTTCCGTGTCACTCGTTTAGCTTCTCACCCAAAAGAAAAGCTATCCTACCAAAATTTGTTCAATCAATCTTTCAGAAATAAACCAACCTATGAAAAAACGACATTTTTACAGTTTTGATTGTACTTTGGCTAAGCAAATGAAAATGCTAAAAGAAGTTCAAAGACCTGCAGTTGGGGACTAGAAAAGGCCATTTGTTCACAGAAAAAAATATCGTAAAATCAAGAGTAACAAAACAAATTGTTACCAACGAAATACTAGTTCAACAACGTTTTTAATTGTATCAACAATGTGTATTGTTAATGTGACAAAAATCCGGTTTTATTTCCAATTAAACGCATGAATTAAAATCATTGTTAAAGATTCCACAAAATTCACATTAATAACACAAACAATTTATAAACTCATTTAATCAAGCACAAATATATGCGACGATAGCACGGTGGTAGTGTGCTAAACTCGAATCATGAAGGTTTCGGGTTCGCTGCCAGTTGGCGGAACAGTTTTTTATTTTTGTTTTTTTTTATTTGAGATTATTATTTATTTTTAAAAACGCAAAAAGTGCATATTGAAATCACAGACACCTTATGTACGCATTTAGTCAACTTTAATTATATATGAGGAATAGCACGGTGGTAGTGTGCTAGCTTCGAATCATGAAGGTTGCGGGTTCGCCACCAGTTGGCGGAACTTTTTTTTTTTTTTTAATTTCCAATTTTAGTTTTTTTTTTTATCATTCTAATTGTAGACTGTTTTAAATATGACGTTTAGTCAAATACAAATATGTATAAGGATAGCACAGTGGTAGTGTGCTAGACGCGTAGCACGAAGGTTGCGGGTTCGATGCCAGATGGCGGTAGACATTTTTTTTTTTTTTTTATTTTATTTTTTTTTTCTATTTTTAGATTATTTTTTATTCTATTTTTAGATTTCAGATTATTTTTTATTCTATTTTTAGATTTTACAAATTTTTCAATTAATTTCATTGTTAATGTAACAATGAATGATGTTGATTTTTTTTTCAAAAGTTACAAATGCCATTGTTGTATTGACAAAATCCAATGTAGGCTCAGTTTCAATTAAATGTTTAATTGTATTAACAATGAAATTAATTGTATTGACAAATTTTTTTTTTCTGTGTTGGATATAAAAAATAGTTTAAATAATGATAAATCTGTATTATTTAAATGTAAAAACTATAAATAAATTTGTAAACAAATATCGCGAGGGGGAAGTGTCCCCAACGTCCCTCTCCGACAAAAAAAAAATGCCTTTAATTTTTTTACATTTTAGAGGGTATAAAAAATTTGGCACAGCCGAAAATCGTTTTTTATCAATTTCGTTTTTTTGCCAAAATTCTTTTTCAAACGAAGTTGTTTCCTATACCACTGTAAGTATAATTTTAACTTTGAAATGACAAATGAAAACGCCAAGACACTTAAACTTAATTTTGGGTCGTAGAATCCCGTGGCATTCTCCGTTTTGCCAGATCAGGTCAAAATCATGAGATATTTCGTTTTAAAGTTTTGCGATTTTCAACGAGTTTTTATTATATTTTTCTAGGAAAATCCTTCAAAAAACTCTTTTAAAATTACTTTATTTAGTATTTAAGAGTCACAACTTTACTCTAACAATGATATCTTATCAATTTAGGCTACTTAGGGATTGGAGATAGGGCGTAGGCATGTTCTCAAAAAATGTTGCTGGGTAAAAATAAATGGGTGTCGGTTTCACTAATTATCCCTCGCGGACGCACCATTGGACCGGTAGAAACTGATTAAATAAAACAAATTTACAAAAAATAAAAAAATTGTATGGGGACCGCCTTAACAATTAGAGATAGAGGGTTGGTGTGTTCAGAGAAAATGTTTGGACTAAAAAAATATTGTGGGTTGGTCACACATTTTGTTGCTCTAAGGGCACTATTAGGGCAGTTAGAGCGGTTGGAGCAAATTTTAAAAAATGTCGTTTTGTGTGGGAGCCCCCTTAGAAATTGGAGATATGGTATTAGTTTGTTCCAACGAAATGTTAAGACGTAAAAATTAATGGGGGTCGGTTTTATAAATGATCCCTCTATGACGCACCATTGGAGCAGTAGAAATTATTTTAAAATTGGAAAATTACAATTATTTTTTTTCAAAAAATTTAAAAAAATAGTAATAATCGTTATCCCACGATCGTCCTGGGCAAAAAATTTGTAGAATCGATAGAAGTTTTACACTAAAAAATTTCAAAAAAATCGAAGTGTACAAACATTTTTAAAAATGGGATTTAAATTTTAAAATTTTACAGTACGTAAAAAAACAAAAATTTTGAAACAAAAAATTTGAAATTTTGACCATTATTGAAGAAGTTATGAGTAAAATAAGTTTGAGTAAAGAAACAAACTACCAATTTTTAAAAATTCGATATCTCTTAAACGGGTCATCAAAAAAATCTGAAAATTTACCACGAAAGAGTTTTCGAAGGGTACTAAAAACTGTAAACAAATTGGAAAATCTAAAAAAAAATTTCAAAGTGTCCGATTTGACATGGAATGCCCCATATATTGTTGATCAGTGATCCATTCTAAGACGTACTAGCGATGTCCGTCCGTCTGTGGAAAACACGATACAGTTCAAAATAAAAGACTCCTAAAGTTTGGCACGAATATGTCTTAAAGTGCGATTACATTGAATTTCTAATCTAGTAAAATGCGATTTTAATCTACTTTGCAATCTGTACCGTTTACATTTGCATTTTTTACATTTGAGAAGATTAAGATTGACATTAACAACAAGTTGGTAATAAATGTGTGTGACTGCGTCAAAAGACAGCGACGGTAATTAGTCGTCGTATGATTAACAAGGACAGTAACGGCGTTTACAAATAACAATGACGGCGGCATAAACATACTTGGCGGAGCATCAAAACGGCAGGCTTTGTGTCGGTGTTTTTCAGTGTTGCAAAATACAAATAATAGAAATACAGAGTTGTATCTAACTTAACCAGATTGCGTTTGCCGATTAAACAACTAGATGGAAAAAAAAATTTGTATGGGCAATCTGTAAATGCACTATTATGGTCATAGGCTGATTAATTTCGGAGATGGACAAAATCGGACCTGGAGGGAAAAGTTACCCTTAAGAGCTAAATCAAATAAGGTATATACATTACCTGGTAATGTGTTATATAATCACTACCCATTACCAAAGTTTTGCTGGGGATTAGCCAAATTATTAAATATAAACACTGTGCACCGTTGCATATGATTGTTATTTAAATGCAATTACAAAGTTAATCATACGCCGCTTATACACTGTATAATATACAGTTTTCAAGCAATTACACTACTCTACACTATATTTTCCCAGACTTATTGAATACATTTTCTAAAGTTTTTTGGCCTCCTTAACACTAACCTGCCATCAGAAAAGTTTGATTAAATCGCTTTCTCGAGATATATGCATTTTAATTTTTTGTGGACCAAACCCTCAAAACCGAAAATTTTTTTAATATTGGAAAAGTGTATTATTAAGTTCATCATATATTTATACCCTCCACTCAGTGATAGAGGGTATATATAAGTTTGTCATTCCGTTTGTAACACATCGAAATATTGGTCTAGAACCCCATAAAGTATATGGGGCATTCCATGCCAAATCACTCACTTTTAGGCCCGACCCCCTTCGATTAATTTTATTTTTGGATATGTTTTAGTACGTATTAAATGCAACTTGTAGCCAAATTTTCAGCCTTTTATACCAAGGTGGTGTTGAGTAATCAATTTTTCAAAATGGCGATTTTTTCCAAAAAATGAAAAAATTTAAATTTTCAATCAATTTTGACCAGTAAAAAATATAGATATATTAAAAAACAATGGACAACATTTTGTTGGTAGTTAAATGTAGTTTTAGAAAAAAAATATGAAAAATTATTCGAAGTAATTATCACTTGTTTTTTATCGTATAAAAATTAAAATCGACTTTTTGAAAAAGTCCGAAACCTTCGATTTTTTTTTTTTAAATGTCAAAAAATTCTACTCTAAATTACGCAACTTTTAAGTCATAATTCGAGATGTGATCGTAATTCGTTCTATTTTTATTCAAATTTTGAAAATTGCACTTTTTTTTTTTTGAGTCTGGTTTATTTTATATGGTGCTCCAAAAAAAATAATTTGGTAAATATTGACCGTAACTTCCCCTAGATATATTAACTTGGGTGTAAAAATACGTCTCAGAAAACTTTAGGATGATCGGACATGGGTAAGGCGTGCCGCATCGGCTTTGAAGTTTGAAAATCGGATTACAAGGGAAAATATGCATTTTTTTTTGTTTTCTTAATTTTTTTGGTATTTTAAGTTAATTTTGAATTCAAATGGTTACAGAATTGAAATGTAGAGTAAAATGTCTCTCTATAAAGGTCATAAAAACCGAAATCAGTTTAAAATCAGCCAAGTTATTACAACTTCCCCAGGCATCTAACGTGTGGCAGACAACTTGATTAATCAATACAATCCGATTTTTGAAATTCATTGAAATTTTCTACTGTAATAACATTTTTTTATTCTTCAAGTTCAAATGTTATTAGATGACAAGTATTTTTCATATTGTGTTTTGCTAACATTTTTTAAATTAGTGCTAAAAATGCCTGCATTTTCCACACCCTTTTGAAATCTCTATTTAAAAAAAAAAAATATTTTTTTTGTTTTAAAATTTGGAAAAGTCAAAAAAATATTACACTGAAACATGAATAATGAAAAAATGTTATTACAGTAGAAAATTTCAATAAATTTAAAAAAAGGGCCTCGTATTTTTTAATCAAGTTGTATGGCACACGCTAGATGCCTGGGGAAGTTGTAATAACTTGGCTGATTTTCAACCGATTTTAGTTTTTAGTACCTTATTAGAAAGGAATTTTACTCCACATCATAATTCTGTAATCATTTGAATTAAAACTTAACTTAAAATACCAAAGAAATTGCGAAAACAGAAAAAAATTCATATTTTTCCTTGTAATCCGTTTTTTAAACTTCAAGGACCATGCTAAGCGCCTTACACATGTCCGATCGTCCCAAATTTTTGTGAGACGTATATTTACCTCCAAATGAATATATTTAGGGTAAGTTAGAGTCAGTATCTACCATTTTTTTTTTTTGGAGCTCCATATAAAATAAATCAGAGCCAAAACATAAAAGGTGCAATATTAAAAATTAAAAAAAAAATAGAAAGAATTGTGATCACATCTCGAGTTATGGCTTAAAAGTTGCATAATTTAGAGTAGAATTCTTATAGTTTTTTACAAAAAAATCGAAGGTTTCGGACTTTTTCAAAAAGTCGATTTTAATTTTTAAACGTCAAAAAATAAGTGATAATTACTTCGAATAATTTTTTCACATTTTTTTTCTAAAACTACATTTAAATACCAACAAAACGTTGTCCAACTTTTTTTGAAATATCTATATTTTTTACTGGTCAAAATTGATTGAAAATTTAAATTTTTTCATTTTTTGGAAAAAATCGCCATTTTTAAAAATTGATTACTCAACACCACCTTGGTATAAAAGGCTGAAAATTTGGCTGCAAGTTGCATTTAATACGTACTAAAACATATCCAAAAATAAAATTAATCGAAGGGGGTCGGGCCTAAAAGTGAGTGATTTGGCATGGAATGCCCCATATATATTCATGATCCTCGATCGATTTTAAATCGATCTAGCGATGTCCGTCCGTCAATTCGTCTGTCTGTAGAAAACACGCTTACTTTTGAAAGACTTTACAGAGGCTACTGAAGTTTGGCATATATGTTTGTCATTTACCTGGTCAGGTTGGTGTTGCAATCCAGCCAAATCGGTCCAGTAGTTCAAAAGTTATAAACAAAAGAGTAAATTTCGGCAAGGGTTTTTCGCGAATTTACGAGATTTGAGACTGCTGAAACGTGGCATGTATCTTTTCCGTTCCCCGTGTCTATTTGGTATTGAATTTCAGCTCAATCGGTCCAGTGGTTCAGTTATAAGCAAAACCCCGAATTTCAGATTGGATTCATCTTAAATGCCACGTGGTAAACAAGTTTGAAAAGCATTGGTGGTAACTTAGCAATGCTCTTCAAACTTGTTTAGTTTTAAGGCAATGCATTTTAAACTTGTTTAGTTTTAAAAGCATTGGTAACTTAAAAATGCTCTTCAAACTTGTTTAGTTTTAAGGCAATGCTTTTTAAACTTGTTTAGTTTTAAAAGCATTGGTAACTCTACACTCAAAAAAAAAAGTTTGTAAAATTACAAGTAAAAGGTCTTGTAATTCTATTTTACTAATATTTGTGTCTTTTTACAAAAATTGTTGTATATTTAATAAAACAAAAACTACAGTTTGCTTTGTAATTTTACTATTATATGTTGGTAAATTTATTTTACAAATTTTTTAGGTCAATTTACAAAAAAGTAAATTATTTTACAAATTAAAAAAATATTACAAGGTGTTTAGTTTTTTTACACAAGAAAACTGTAATTGTACAACAAAGTTTTACTTGATGTTATTTAGTCTTTCTACCAAAAAAATGTTTTATTACAAGATTTTTTTTAAGATTGTTTACAAGGTTTTCAGTTTGAAAAAGTACAAAATTTCAATGTAATTGTACACTTATTTTATTACTAGAATTAATGTTGTTTTACAAAAAAATTTAATTATTCAACAATAGGACACGCAAAAATTTTCTAAGTTCAGAATTTTGGAGTAAAAATTTAGTTAAAAATCATTTTTTATAAATAAAAAATTTCATGAAAAAATTTTTTGGAAATTTTTTAAGTTCCGGGCACAAAAATTTTTCAACTAATTGTAAACTTTAGAAAAAAAATAAAAGTTAAGTAAAATACCACAATTTTTATGTGTTTCTACTATATAATTGTTCTAGTTTTTTTTTTTGTATTTTTACCATTTTTTTGGTAATTTTACAATATTTTTTGGTCATTTTTTTTGTTAAATTTGGCACTTAAAATGTCAATAAAAAGCTTTCAATTAAGAAAAATTAAGTTTTTCTTATTTTAACAGGTACTTAATTATCCAATCTACAATATCCAACATTTTTTTTTCGATTTTTGAAAAATACTTGTGAAAATAATTAAAAATTAAAAAAAAAAAAAAAGTATATTTTTTGACTAATTTTTCCTGAAAATATGAGAAATTTCTTGTGTAGCCTCCTTCGCAATTCTCATATGTTTTACTTAAGAAAAACGAAATGTCGAAAAAAAAAATTAAAAAGTGAAGTTTGTTAAAAGTGTTCAAGTGAAAAAAAATCATTTCAGGTTGTTGAAGTGCTACTCCAGCTGCCGAAGAAGGAAAAATAAGACGCACCAATGGAAAAAAAAAAACTTTAAATTTAAAAAACAAATAAGTAAATTAACAAAATTTTTTGTAAATTTACAAAACAAATATGAAAATTAAAAAAAAAAACAAAATTGTATACTTACAAAAAAAAGTTGTAATTTTACATAAATTAAGTAGAAAATACGAAAACAAATTATTTAGTTAAACTACTGTTTTTACGGCAAAAAATAAGAAAAAATGGTATATTTACAATAAAAATTGTAAATTTACCACTTTTTATTGTAAATATACAAGTTTTTTGCCATAAAAAACAATTTGTAAATTTACAATTTTGTAGTTTGATTTTCTACTTTATTTTTTAAATTTACAGCTTTTTTTTGTAAGTTTACAATTTGTTTTGTAAATTTAATTTTTTTTTTTTGCAAATTTACAATTTTTATTGTAAATATACGTGTTTTTTAATATTTTTTTTGCGGTAAAAACAGTAGTTTAACCAAATAATTTGTTAATCTACAATTTATTTTTTTCATTTTCTATTTTTTCTTTGTAAAATAACAACCTTTTTCTGTAAGTTTACAATTTTGTTTTGTAAATTTACCAAATTTTTTGTAAATTTGCAAAAAAAAATGTTCACCTCGAAGTTAATATTTTAGAAAAAAAAATTGTAAATTTACATTTTCTTTTGTTAAATCAATTTACAAATTATCCCCGTAACATTACGGGGATTCTTGCTAGTACATATTTTACAAAACCTGCTTCGTAAATTCACGGGGATTTTATGTCATTTTACAAACTTTTTTTTTTGAGTGTATAAAACGCTATATTTTTACAATTTTTTTTTTTACTTTTGTTAAGCAAATGAAACATTTGGAAGTCGGAAAAAGTGCAAAGTCCTGCATCTGGACTAGGGACGCCAAACGGGAAATCCCGAATCCCGAAATCCCGGGATTTTTCGGGATTGGTAAATCCCGAATCCCGGGATTTAATTTTTTCAATCCCGGGATTTTTCGGGATTTTCCGGGATTGACAAATCCCGAAAAATCCCGGGATTTCGGGATTTTTTGTCAAATTTTGTAGCCAAAATATATTATTTTCCCAGTGCTCATTGTCCGGTGGTGACAAAATGGATATCATTTGAAAGGTGTTTGAAATATCTTTCAAATAAGGCAAGTTGGGCTGAATTTCTCTTATTCTTTTGTAGTATAATTTAATTTTTAGGGCGTATTACTTAATATACAGAAGGGTAAATCAAATTTTCCTTTTTTTCAAATTTAAAAATCGTCGGAGTCAGGGTTTCTTTTTTGACTTGAAAATCGAAAAATCCGAACAAATTGACATTTTTTACTTTGTTTGAAACTTTTCGATTTTCGTGTCTAAAAGAAACCCTACAGGTCCAAACAATTTTGAAATTCGAACAAAGGAAATTTTTTTTAAACCCTAATATAGAGTTAGCTGCCGATGTATGCATATAACAAAATTTTTAAGAAACAGTTAGATTTTGTTTAATTTATAAGGGAGCATTTAGTAATCCATTTGTAAAGTTTTTTTTTAACAGTTTTAGTTCGTAAATGAGTAAAAGAGAGAGGAGGGGAAAATTTCCCCATTAAATAACCAAAACAGTCTCTGAAAACCCAAAATCTTTTACCAATTTTTACTTTTGTTAAGCAAATGTCACATTTTTAAGTTGCACCTAGCCATTTCATTTTTCTCGTCCCGCCCCTTTTTGTGGGCGTAGATATAAAAAAATATGTAAATAATGATAAAATTCTGTTACTTAAGCGTAATAAATGCATTTGTAAACATTTATCGTAAAGGGAAGGAAACTGTTAAAATGTGATTCGCCTACCAATAGGACAGTTAATACAAATGTATCGGCGGAGGACATTCCCTCGCAATAAGTTGTAACAAATTTATAAATACAATTTTATCATTATTAAAACAAATATTTTATTTCCACGTCTACAAAAGAGACCGACAGAAAAAAAAATAGTTTCTAATCTTTTGAATTCGACTGCATCGCGTCTTTCACAGACGGATATTGCTCGAATCTATTCAAATCGGTCATAGTTGTTCCTAAATTTTTGGTTTTTCTGTGCTAAATATGTAAAACTTTATGATTATTATTTAATAGTTATGAATTAATTAAAAATTTAATTATAAAAAAATGTATTAAAAATATAACGTAAAAAAGTTTAATTTTAATAAATCCCGAAATCCCGAAATCCCGAAAAATCCCGGGATCCCGAAAAATCCCGAAAAATCCCGGGATCCCGGGATTAGGATTTTAAAATCCCGAATCCCGGGATTTGTAAATGTCAATCCCGTTTGGCATCCCTAATCTGGACCCATGGTATTCGAAAATTCCATTTTTATTTTTTCCCGCCCCTTTTGAGGGTGGGCCGAAATTCAAATAATTATAAAATTAATAACTTATGTGCAGAAATCACAACAAATGAATATGGGTTACCCAAACTTCCCCAGCCTCCAAAAAACACGGTCCTGCATTTTTTTTTTTTTTCACACGTTGGAGGGTATAAAGAATTCGGCACAGCCGAATTTAACACTCACTTGTTGTATTTTGGACCATTATTAAAAAAAGTTGTGAGTAAAAAAGTTTGAGTAGGCAACCAAGCTCCCAATTTTGAAAATTCGATATCTTTTGAATGAGCCATCAAAAAAATCTGAAAATATACCACGAAATTTAATTTTGTTCGACCCGGATGTCCCGGTACACCGGCAGTTCCCAAAAAAAATCCCGAACCCCCAAAAAAAGTTCATACCAATAAAAAATAATTAATTGTGACAAAATTAAACCAAATTTCTACAATTAATTTAATACAAAATTTGATTTTGCAAATTAAAAAAAATAATATTTATATACAATCCACTAAAATAACAATATTATTTCAAATAAATTTTCAAACAACAACAAAAAAAGTCAAGAATATTATTATAATTGACAAATTGTTGTGAACAAAGTGCTAAATTAAGCATTTACCACAAAAATTTGAAAACATTTAGCATTTTTAATGTATAAAGTGATCGTCGCGGAACGCTAGGTTCAATATTTTGCTTAATGATGCTGCTTGTTGCTCATTAGTTGAAAAATTATGATGTTTCATTTGGCTTTAAATGATTCTTAATAGAGACATCAAGTTCCAATTATACAAGATTTTATACAAAATTATGTAGAATATTTAGTTTTTGAAAAAAACAAAAAGTACACTCAAAAAAAAAAGTTTGTAAAATGACATAAAATCCCCGTGATTTTACGGGGCAGGTTTTGTAAAATATGTACTAGCAAGAATCCCCGTAAAGTTACGGGGATAATTTGTAAATTGATTTAACAAAAGAAAATGTAAATTTACAATTTTTTTTGTAAAATATCATCTTCAAGGTGAACATTTTTTTGTAAATTTGCAAAAAAATTGGTAAATTTACAAAACAAAATTGTAAACTTACAGAAAAAGGTTGTTATTTTACAAGGAAAAATAGAAAATGAAAAAAATAAATTGTAGATTAACAAACTATTTGGTTAAACTACTGTTTTTTATGCAAGAAACTTGTATATTTACAATAAAAAGTGGTAAATTTACAATTTTTATTGTGTGTGTACCATTTTTCCTTATTTTTTTGCCGTAAAAACAGTAGTTTAACCATAAAATTTGTTAATCTACAATTTATTTTTTCTAATTTTCCTTGTAAAATAACAACCTTTTTCTGTAAGTTTACAATTTTGTTTTGTAAATTTACCAAAAAAAAAAAAAATTTGTAAATTTACAATATTGTTTTTGTATTTTCTATTTCATTTTTGTAAAATTACAACTTTTTTCGTAAGTATACAATTTTGTTTTTTTAAATTTTCATATTTGTTTTGTAAATTTACAAAAAAATTGGTTTATTTACATATTGGTTTTGTAAATTTAAAGGTTTTTTACATTGGTGCATCTTATTTTTCCTTCTTCGACAGCTGGAGTAGCACTTCAACAACCTGAAAAGATTTTCACTTGAGCACTTTTAACAAACTTTTTTATGTATAACACTGCACTTTTTTATTTTTTTTTCGACATTTCGTTTTTCTTAAGTAGAACATATGAGAATTGCGAAGGAGGCTACACAAGAAATTTCTTATATTTTCAGGAAAAATTAGTCAAAAAATAACAATTTTTTTTTGAATTTTTAATTATTTTCACAAGTATTTTTAAAAAATCGGAAAAAAAATTTTTGGATATTGTAGGTTGGATGTTTAAGTACCAGTTAAAATAAAAAAAATTTGATTTTTCATAATTGGCAGCTTTCTATTGACATTTTAGGTACCAAATTTAAAAAAAAAATACCAAAAAAATATGGTAAAATCACCAAAAAAATGGTAAAAATACAAAAAAAAAAAATAGAACAATTATATAGTAGAAACACATAAAAATTGTGGTATTTTACTTAACGCAAATTACCAAAAAAATGGTGTAAAAATTATTTATAAAAAATTATTTTTAACTAAATTTTTTACTCCAAAACGCAAAAAAAAAAAAATTGAACTTAGAAAATTTTTGCGTGTCCTATTGTTGAATAATTATTTTTTTTTTTGTAAAACAACATTAATTCTAGTAATTAAATAAGTTTTGTAAAATTATATTGGAATTTTGTACTTTTTAATACATACATTTGAAACTGAAAACCTTGTAAACGATCTAAAAAAAAAATGTTTGTAATAAAACATTTTTTTGGTAAAAAGACTAAATAACATCAAGTAAAATTATGTTGTACAATTACAGTTTTCTTGTGTAAAAAAACTAAACACCTTGTAATATTTTTTTAATTTGTAAAATAATTCACTTTTTTGTAAATTTACCTAAAAAATTTGTAAAATAAATTTACCAACATATAATAGTAAAATTACAAAGCAAACTGTAGTTTTCGTTTTATTAAATATACAACAATTTTTGTAAAAAGACAAAAATATTAGTAAAATAGAATTACAAGACCTTTTACTTGTAAATTTACAAACTTTTTTTTTTGAGTGTACCCATTAAAAATGGGAAACGCCTTCCTTCGCAAGAACTCAAGTGGATGTTTTGAAAAGATCTCTATTTGTTTTTGTATAAGTTTGAATGGGGTGTTACACATTTCACACATGTTTTTGTAAAAATATTGAAATTTTTTTTATTTCAATTTTATTTTGTGGCAGGTTAGAAGAGTTAAGCCTATTTAAGTATTGTGCTATGCCATCTCTTTCTTTAGTATGTATTTTAAATTTAAAACTCATTATAATTGGATATTTCTTTTCATATGGGTTGAAATCTTTTAAGATTTTCAGAAAACTTCTTGTTGAGTTTTGTTTTAATATAAAATTTAGTTTTAAAAGATTTTCAATACTACACGGTTGTTTAGCGGGAAATGTTAATTTGAATTTTCGAAAAAATTAAAAAAAAACGTCTTTTAAAATGGAAACTCCTTCGGTAGTACATCGTTACCGTAATAGTTTTTCTATTGAAAATATTCTATCAAAACCTGCCTTAACTGAAAATAGTGATATTAATCAGAGAAATTCTTATGATTTAACTGAAAGAAATTTAAATGGTGAAAATAATAATAAATTACATTGTGGTGGTGGTGTTAGTGATTTAAGAGCTTCTAGTCCGGAATCAAGTTTTAATGAGGATACCTTAGATGATGCAAAAAGTGATATAACCTCGGAAGATGATCATGGTAAGTCAAATGTTGAACGGGTGGTAAAAAAAAAAACTGGATTGGAAACAAATGTGGAGAGTATTTAGTATTCAAAAGTTTTAACAATCAGTCATAAAAGGGAAATTAAAAAAGAATAAACAGTTTTTACACTAAAAATTAAAAAATCAACGGACGGCTTTTAACAGACGAAACGTTCCTAGTGAGCTAAAACACCTCAAATCAACCGACGAGTTGACCTTATAAAAATAAAGGTTTCATAAGGACTTCAAAAGCTATTTACAGTCGAAAAGTACCTAGTGAGCTAAAACACCTTAATTCAACCGACGCGTTGACCTCACCCCCTCCAAATTTAGTTAAATTCGATACTGGGTTTAAATTAAACAAAAATGAGATTTTGTCAAATGTTAAGTCTTCTGGTCATTCCAGTATTCGAGATATGGGGTCTTAAAAATTAGGAAAATCGTTTATATACTCAGCACATCAAAAAAAATTCAGTAAAGTAAACCTTGGTACCAGGGTCCTAAAGAATTTTTTTTTCTAAGGGAAAATACACCGCTTTTTCTTACCTGTCACTATGTTTCTATTAATATTAAAAGTTCGAATAAAGTCTGCATCCTAAAAACTTAAACTTAAGTAGTAGAGGTGATACTTAATAACACTGTGCTACAAAAAACACAAAATCGAATATACTTTTAAAATGAGGTAGTTAAGGTTGTAGGTATCGTCGAAATGATCACAAAAAAAGTGCCCATCAAACTTGCCAGACACCCTCAAATTTTAAAGTTATTGTCAAAAAACGTTTTTTTGGGACTTTTCTCACTAAACCACGTGTAACTTAAACATTTTTCAACCGATTTTAAATTTTTCAACTGTTTTGGATAGAAGAAGGCTAGGGCTTTCATGTGTGTGAATTGGTATATACATATAAGAAAGATATGTATTGATTTTTTCAACAATATCTAATTTTTTGTTATTTTTTGAAAATTTTTTTAATTTATCGATTTTTTCTGCTATAGTTTGTTCAACAACATTTATATTAATAAACGTATTCCTAAAGAAAATTTAATTGTGAATACGATGAGCTTTATTCTAAAAAAATCGGATAACAATTAACAGAGTTGTGATAATTTTTCTAAAAAAGAAAATTAAGATTTTGTATGAAATTGCCGTGAGGTTAACCCAGGCAAAAAAAATAAACGAACATACTGAGAGGTCGCGTATCATTATTTTAAAGGTTTTTGACCTCCTGAACCTTCAAAAATATTGTACAAGACCATTTATGATAAATTTATTTTTTTTTTTTTGCATGGGTTATCTGAACGGCGATTTCCTGCAAAATCTTAATTTTCTTTTTTAGAAAAATTATCACAACTCTGTCAATTATTATCCGATTTTTTCACGATAAAGCTTGTCGTATTAAGAATTAAATTTTCTTAAAAAAAACGCTCATAAAAATAAAGGTTTTTAAACGAACTATAGCAGAAAAAAATCGATAAACTCGAAAAATTTTCAAAAAATAACTAAAAAAAATTATTTTATAGAAAAAATCAATAGATATCTTTCTTTTGCGTATTGACCAATACACACACATGGAAAGCCCTCTCCTTTTTCTATCCAAAACAGTTTAAAAATTTAAAATCGGTTGAAAATTTTCTGAATTACACAAGGTTTAGTGAGAAAAGTCCCAAAAAAAGTTTTTTGACAATAACTCTAAAATTTGAGGGTGTCTGGCAAGTTTAATGGGCATTTTTGTAATCTACTCGACAAGACCAACAACCTATACTATGTCACATCAGAAGTATTTTTTCATTGTAGCACAGTGTAACATATATTTTTTCCAAAATTTTTAAAAATATCGGTTTTTGAGATACAGCTCTCAAAAAATTAAGTTTTAAACAATGACTTTTTACCTTTTTCAAAAAAAATCTTGGTGAATGCCATGTTAAAGGCTGTCTCATTACCTATTATTTGTATCCTGTATAGAGTTTTTCTTTTCCCGGACTTTTTCATTTCCCGGGAAAGCGGGATTCATTTTTAAATTTCCTGGGATCCCGGGAATTCCCGCAAAACCTAAAAACCAAAATTGTTTGTCAAAAAAATATATATTAACCTTCTGAATGCGATTACACTATTTATAATGTTTATTAAAACCATAAAAATCTTATTTACCCGACTAAAAAAGTTTAGATATAGTAACATATTATTTAATATATTTATATACGGACATACACAGTACTTTACATAATTATATGTGAATGTATCGTGTATTAAGTTTTACAACCAAAATTTAATATGGTGCCATATAA
Source organism: Pegoplata infirma (assembly GCA_963921195.1). Classification (NCBI taxonomy): domain Eukaryota; kingdom Metazoa; phylum Arthropoda; class Insecta; order Diptera; family Anthomyiidae; genus Pegoplata; species Pegoplata infirma. Next base: position 94,545,906 of record OY992538.1, on the reverse strand, counting down.
AAGGATATCGAATCATGTGTTGCTCCACATACAATATAAAAAGCTTTATTAAATTAGATGTTGCATATAATATTTTATATGACTCCATGAATGACCTCATACAATATTAGATAAATAAATATATGATATACAACACCATGTCTGACCTCATACAAGATGAGATACACATATATATATGGTTCCGAATCGGGGGAAAAAAGTTTTCTAAGTCCCGAGAATTTTTTTTTAAATTTCCAGACACAAATAATTTTTGCGTTTTGGAGTTAAGAATTTCATTAAAAATGATTTAAACAAAAAAAAAATTTTGCCAAATTTTGAAAAATTTTACAATTCCTGAAAAAGTTTTGTAATATTTTCTAAGTCCTGGATAAAAAATATTTTTGGTACATTTTTTGCGTTTTGAAGTAAAAATTTACTAACAAAGTTTTAGGAAATTTTTTTTTAAATTTTTTTTTTTTTTTTTTTTAATTTCTAAGTCCCGGACACAAATTTTTTTTTTTTGCCATTTTTTTTTTTGCATTTCCCGAAATTGGGATAAATTTGAAAATTATGAGATAAAAAAAAATATTTTATGCAAAATTCTACATATTTTATCTTATGATATAAAATTATATACAATTATATCAAATCAGATAAACCCAATATTCGGATCAAAAACGATCATATTTAATCTAATATAACAAATTTTAAGCTATTTTGATCCACCAATTTCATCATCTTATTTTATCCAAATACGTGTTGTGCCATATTAAATTATATATGGCTCAATTTCAAATTATATATAGACCTGTATATTTATTTTTAGTCGGGTAGTACAATTAAAACAAAAACAAAAAATAAGTTTCGAGAAAAAAAACACGATTTTTGTTACACGGTTTTTTATAAAAAAACGTGTAACAAAAAAACGTGGTCAAATATTGAAAATATTTTTTACATTTGAGAAGATTAGGATTGGCATTTATAACAACAAGTTGGTAATAAATGTGTGTGACTGCGTCAAAAGACAGCGACGGTAATTAGTCGTCGTATGATTAACAAGGACAGTGACGGCGTTTACAAATAACAATGACGGCGGCATACACATACTTGGCGGCGTAATCAAAACGGCAGGCTTTGTGTCGGTGTTTTTCAGTGTTGGAAAATGCAAATAATAGAAATACAGAGTTGTATCTAACTTTACCAGATTGCGTTTGCCGATTAGAGTCTAAACTACTAGATTGAAAAAAATAAATTTGTATGGGCAATCTAATAGATTGAAACTGGATTGGAGCCACAATCTACTTTAAGCTAGCTTAGAGGACCAGTGTAAACGCACTATAAAATAGAGATGTTTTCGTGGGTGAGTTTTTTGACAATCATGCACGCTCACGAAGGAAAAGTTTTAATCACGCACGATTTTTCATTTTCCTCACGTTCATGTACGCTCACGTGAGTAGAAAAAAATGTTGTCACGTGCACGATACTCACGTGAGCGTGACTGAGCGTGAGCAAAATAAATGATCATGCGTGATTAAAATAATTTCCTTGGTGCGAGTGCATGACACGGTTGGGAAATGTGGCACAATAGTGCCATTTTTGGCACTATTGAATGGTCAGTGGCCCCACAAAAAACAGTTTTGGCCCTTTTCATCCTCTCCAAATATTGTCAAAATTTATTTAAAATAAATTTAAAAAAAATATTTGTACCAAAATTAAATTATTACAAAAACGATAAAAAAAGTATCAGGTATTCCTATTTTAAGAATTTATTATACTAATTTATTGCAAAAAGTTTTTGTTTTCTTTAAATTTATGATTTTAAAGTGGGTATTAAACGTGTATTATTTTTAGCAATTACAAACTACGACTATCTCGAGATTCTATAAGTAAAAATCTCGAAATAATCGAAGTTGTTATTTTGCTTTCACCAAATTTTCACCTATGATAACTCTTATTATTTTTAGTCTATGATTGCTATTGTAAAAATGATCAAAAATTAGAAAGCATTTAATTTTTTTTGGCCCTTTTCAACCTATTTTGGCCCTTTTTATCCCACAACTTGGCACTAATTCAAAATTATCAAATACCAACACTGGTGCATGATGGTAAAAAAAAACTTACCCACGATCACATCTCTATTTTAAATGTTTTTTAAGAGTTAATATTACTCATTCGCATACATAATATACCCCATTATTGTAAATTTTAAGCATAGTGCAATGTTCAATATTTTTTTTTCTCGGAAACAAGGCAAAAAACCTCTCTGAGAATTTCAGAACAGATGGATAGATACACCTTAACTATTTTTTACCCAGCAAAAAAAGAGCTTGCCATTCACTACAAAATTGACCACAACTTATGAACCAGATGTACTTCTTCTTTAACTGAAACATTGATGAACTAAATATGGGCGTGACACAAAAATTATGTTCTTTTTTTCGCCACTCTTCAGTGGCGAAAGATTGACACTTAAGTATAAGATATATCACTAGTGTTTATTATGTATGTACATTAGAGTGTCCCTTATTTTGGAAATGTTGGAAATGTTGAGACGGTACCCTCTCATTTTTTTCCTTTTGACTAAAAAATAACTCAGGAAAAATTTTACACCCCTACGACCACGCCTTCCCTACGCGACGGGGCCGTAAAGAGCGGGGCCTTAAAAATCATTTTTCCATACAAAGCAAAAAAATTTTTTTTTGATTTTAAATTTTTTTGTTATTAATTGTAATATTACTTGGTTAGCTTATTCACGAAAAAAAATTTGAATTTGGTGGGATGAGGCTTTCAGTTCTAAAAAATTTTTCGAAAAAATCATCAAAAATGCATTTTTTACCCTTTTTTAGATCACGATAAAGATGTCACAGATAGGAACAATATTTTTTTATGAAAATATATCATTAAAAGCAACAATTCAACTAAAACGGTTGCTTGTCAAAACTAAAAAAAAAAATTTTTAAAAATTTTTACTGTAGGACCCCAAAAGCTCTAAAATTGTTTTTTTCCAAAAATTTTTTAGAACTGAAAACCTCATCCCACCAAATTCAAATTTTTTGTCGTGAATAAGCTAACCAAGTAATATTATAATTAATAACAAAATTTAAAATCAAAAAAAAATTTTTTTGCTTTGTATGGAAAAATGATTTTTAAGGCCCCGCTCTTTACGGCCCCTTCGCGTAGGGAAGGCGTGGTCGTAGGGGCGTAAAATTTTTCATGAGTTATTTTTTAGTCAAAAGGAAAAAAATGAGGGGGTACCGTCTCAACATTTCCAAAATAAGGGACACTCTAATGTACATATATATTAACATTTTTATCACAACTTCTGAAGTAGTGATCCGGATGTTAATATAACTTGACCTTTTGGAAGCGCTTTTTCATCACTTCTTAAGAAGTACATATTTCTTGGCATTTTGGGTGTGATTATGTTATTTTTATTTGCCCGAGTAAAAATTTTTATATGATGCAATACATAATGATATATAACACAATATATATTTATACGCAATTTAATCCGAATAATGGTGAATGTTTTTGCATTAAAAAATATCAACTTGTATAAAATATGATTCGATTTCATCCGAGTTTTGACCAGACATTGCCATATTTCATTGGATCCAATTAGATCTAATTGCATAAAAACATAAAAAATCTTGGTGTGTTTTGGTTTGGGTGAGTTACACCACAGGTCAACGATACATTCACCAAACATATAATTTTCTAAAACAAAAAAAATGTTTGGGTACGCTTCGAACCAGATAGGTGATATACATAACCCTAACAAGGAAATGTTTAGGAACATTTTAAAAGTTTCTTATACTTTGCTTAAAAGACTTAGAACATTTTTGGTTAATTGGAAACATTTAATTGGAAACATTTATATATGGAACAGAATAAGCTATATATAATTTTATAATAAATTATACAGAAAAACAGATTTTGTATTGGCCCTAATATTATTTCATATATTTATATCAACCGTATACCTTTTAATCTGAATCATGATTAAATTATATATTACAACATATGACTGCATTTAAAAAAATTAGAAAATACCTCACGGGATGTATAATCATATAAGATTTATTATGTTTGTATCAAGTTATATATTGTTATATATGTTTATTTTTACTCGGGTGGTGATTTAGAACTTCTAAATTAGAAGTGATTTTTTCACTTCTTTCTGTAAGATTGATTGAAAGACAATTTTTTTGTAATATTTACACTAATAACACTGTTCGACAGCAAAAACCTCCAAGTATAGATTTTGGTCTCCTGCTTCCAAATCTACCGTCCAAATTTTTGTAGCATGTACCGTTTTTGAGATATTCGCTGTTAAAAAGTAAAAAAAAAAACAAAATATTTTAGCACTTTAAGGGGTCCACTGTTACGTATTCTTACGTTGCTTCCACCAAATAGGACTTTATTTCATATAAAATAGACCTCCTGATTCCAAATTTTTCAAGCATGTTCTGTTTTCGAGATATTCGCGTTTGAAAATTTTAGTGTGATTTATAAAGAATATAAGTGCGTAACAGTGGAGTTTGAGTTTTTCAAACGCCAATATTTTAAAAGCAGTACGCGATAGAAAAATTTAGATGCCAGATTTGGAATAAAGATCTCTTATTTTTACTAAATCGAGTACTAGTGTGTTTGAGCAACTTAAGAATGCGTTACTGAGGAGACCAAATATTTCAATATTCAAACGCGAATATCTTAAAAACCTTACGTGATAGAAAAATTAATTTCATTGATAACACCGTCCGACACACTTTTGTACACATGGACCGGACCCGAAAATTCTGAAAGTAGGGCAAAAAAAAAAGTACCCGTGTCTCCCAGTTTTTCTAGATCAATTCGCGTTTTCGCGAAAAACGCAAAAAAAAAATTACATGTAAAAAAAAAGTTCGCTTTTCAGAAAGTGGGGCTCAAAATAACATTCTTGTGTTTCCCGGTTTTTTCTATATCAATTCGCGTTTTCTCGAAAATGCATTTTTTTTTACAAACTTGAAAAAATTTAGTGCATTCCGAAAATAGGGCTTAAAATAAAATATTGTTCTAGTTTTTCCATATTAATTCACGAAAAATGCAATTTTGAAAAAATGTATTGCATTATTTTTTATAAATATAAAACATAAATGTTAGAGATGGGCGCGTGAGTGATTTTTGACTCACACTCACTCACGCTCACGACAGGAATTTTTGAATCACGCACACTCACTCTCGAGCATATTTTTTCTACTCACACTCACTCACAATCACGTGAGTAAATATAAAACAACTCACACTCACGTGCACTCACGCAAGCTTCACTCACACTCACATTGAGTCACACTCACGAAAATTTCAAAAACTATAATTTCAAAAATCTTTAAAAAATTTTCAGCAAAATTTACAGTTCAGCGAAATTATACATTTTTTTTTGGTTTTTTTGGGACAAAATCATAAATTAAGCCAAATTTTAAAATTTTTTTGTTGCTTTTTTGGTACAATAGGAAATATAAAGAGAAAATAATTCACGCAAACTCACGCAAAAAAAACGACTCACGCACACTCACTCACGCAATTTTTTTCTCCACTCTCACTCACTCACAATCACGAGAGTAAAATTGAAATCAGTCACAATCACGCGTGATTCACGTGTATCACGCTCAAATCTGCTCATGTTCCCATCTCTAATAAATATACATGATTTACAGTAGAATTACGGTCCTTATACAAAAATTGCTAAAAATTAAATTCTCGTGTCTCCCAATGTAGTATGTATCTATTCGCGTTTTCGCGAAAATGCATTTTTTTCAAGGATGGGTACCAATTCGATAAAAGTATTGGTATTGGTATTGGTTTTTAAAATTATATTAGTATTGGTATAGGTATTGGTTTTCATTTTTTGTTGAATTGGTATAGGTTTCGGTATTGGTTTTGAATTATTTAGGTATTGGGTATTGGTATTGGTTTTAGCCTCGAATTGGTATCGGTTTTTAATAAGTATTGGTATTTATCTTATATCGGTTTTTGTATTTGTATGCAAAAGGTTTTGTTGTTAATATTAATTTATTTAACGTACGTCGTCCTTCTGTCCGCCCCACAGTGCACACTGGGGCGTTATGGTAGGTTTTTTGGCCAAAAGTCTCTACAGGTCGTTAATGTTAACCGATCTTTTTGAAATTCAGAAATTAAGCCTATATTAAGGTAATTAATAAGTGCCTTGAAAGTTTTTGAAATCGGACCTACAAGGAATCTATTTCAGGGTGGACACTTCATTTTTAATCAAATTTACAGATGTTATAGATGAACCAAATGAAGAGACACTTGTCTTTTGTTTATGTATTTGAATTAGAGATGGTCTGTGGTCCCGTTATTTGCGTGATTCAAAAAACCACATGATTCAGGCGTGAGCGATTTTCATTTAAATCACGTGATTATTGAGCGATTTTCATTTAAATTAAGTGACTATATTAGGGTAGGTCAACCTAACGTAACCTAGGGTAATAAATAAATGCTTTGAAACTTTTTGGATTCAGACCTACAAGGAAACTTTTTCAAGGGTGGAAACTTCATTTTAATTAAAATTTACAGATGTTATAGATTAAACAAATGTCTCTTGTTTATGTATTTGAATTGGAGATGGTCGCTAGTTCCGTGATTTGCGTGACTCAAAAAAGTGATTTTCATTTAAATCACGTGATGTTGAGTTGAAAAATTCTAACAAGGGAAGTATCACAGCCTATATGAACTGATTTGCATGAAACGTAAAATATATATAAAAGAGACAATTCTAAGGTTGGGGTGTCTTGGCCTATCGGCCAATTTGGGGATTTAGGGGTTCAAAACATGGGTTAAAAAATGGCGAAAAAATCGTTTTTTGGATTTTTCAGCCATTTCTTACCAAGAAACAATATGATGTTTATATATGAGAAGAAAGGTTTTTTAATGCCTATCCAACGGTGGCATAATCTTGTAAAAGTTTGGCTTCGTTGAATAATTTATTCATGAAGATGTGTAAATTTTGGGGGGTATTTATATGAAGACATAGAGCTACAATGTCCATATGAATACGAAATAATCTTTATTAAATTTAAGCCGACAAGTATTTTTGCTCTAGATGATATTCCTGATAGTTCGGAAGTTATCGAAATTTTCCCGGAGGTTGTTTCATAAGGAGACAACGAAATTTTGATACACTGATATGGCCGATAAGCCGAGACACCCCAACCTTAAAATCATCTTTTTTATATATATTTTAAGTTTCAGGCAAATCGGTTCATAAGGGTTGAGATACTTCCCTTGTAAGTGAGTGTCTAGAGAGTGGGTCGAATTTTTGCGTGAAGGATGTTTTTTTTTTTTTTAAAAAACCCCTTTAAAAAAATAAAAAAAAATTGTGGAAACCTCATTTTTAAATTCATCGTTATCATAAGTTCAACGCCCTTTCAAAAAACTGTCTGGACCAGAATTATCCTTTCTATCCCAACTTTCCAAAAAATTAACCCGCTTGTGTCCGTTTTCAAAAACTGAATTAAAATAAATTTTATAAAAAAATAAAATTTATAAAAAAATTCGATTTTTTTTTTTTTTTGAAAACTCCCTTTTAAAAACTCATCGTTATAGAAAGTTCCACGCCCTTTCAAAAAACTGTTTGGACCAGAATTATCCTTTTTATCCATACTTTACAAAAAACTTGCCCGCTTGTGCCAGTCAACACAAATTGAAATGCCAAAAACTAAAAAAAAAATAAAAAAAAAAAATGTGAAAACCCCCTTTTTTAAACTCATCGTAATCAAAAGTACCACACTACTTCAAAAAACTGTTTGGACCGCCTACGATAAAAAACAATTTTTCGTGCAACCGGGTTTTCTCGAAATCGGTTTTTTGTGTATTCGGGTTTCATTTTATCCATATTAATATAGAAATAAATATGTTTGTACTTTTGGAAAAACTTAAAAATTGTTAATTCATAAAATTAATTTATTCAATTATAAAATGCTCATTTTAACAACTTTAGATTTGTTCATCTCCCTTTCTATTAATATTTTAAACGCAGACGAAACAAGTGAGAGTGTTAAATTCGGCTGTGCCGAATCTTTTATACCCTCCAAAATGTAAAAAAAATATTTTAAAAAAATCCAGGGGCGTCTTTTTTTTTTGGGGGGGTTGGTGGGAGACGTTAGGGGGCACCTTCCCCTTGCGATTTTGAACTTCATCTAAATAAGGAATGTTGCATTTGCTTAGCAAAAGTACAAAAAACCCTGCAAAAAATGCGGTTTTTCTTGGGTTGGTTTAGTTCTCCAAGGGGGAACTTTTTTCCCCTTGGTCCGATTTTGCCCATTTCCGAACTTATCCTGCCTAGGAATATAAGACATATTTGTGCCAAACTTCGGAAGTCTAGCTCTTTTATTTTGGACTGTATCGTGTCCTCTACAGACGGATAGACGGACGGACGGACGGACATCGATAGAATGTCTTAGAATCGATCACTGATCAATAATATATATACTTTATGGGGTCCTAGACCGATATTTCGATGCGTTACACACGGAATGACAAAGTGAGTATACCCCTATACTGTGGTTGGAGGGTATAAAAACGGGCAAAAGGGCCAGGTCAATCTGAATGCTAGTAAACCAACGAACATTTTGGCGTCCTAAGTTTTGGATTATGTCGCGGAACATTTTGGAAAAACTATTTAAAATGGAACAATTTTTAAAAATTTAAATAAAAAAAATTAAAAAATCACAAAAAAAAACAGAATCAAGAACTGCCCATAACCATTTACAAGTAGTACATCCTTTTGTCAAATTAATTAATCAAAACATAAAAACAAGGTCCCGCCTTAATAATGTATAAATTTGTTAGCTTTTTTGATTACGGTATATGGAGATTTAAACATAAATATTTTATTTTTGATTGATCATTCCAAGAGAATGGCTGTACATATTTTTACAAAAATTACAGACAAGGTGCATCAAGTCATACTTAATACAATAGAGCATTCAGTTTTTCTATTTTTATACCCTCCAACCACAGTATGGGGGTATACTCACTTTGTCATTCCGTTTGTAACGCATAAAAATATCGGTCGGGGACCCCATAAAGTATATATATTATTGATCTATGATCGATTCTAAGTCATTCTATGAATGTCCGTCCGTCCGTCCGTCCGTCCGTCCGTCCGTCCGTCTGTATAAAACACGTTTCAGTCCAAAATAAAAGAGCTAGACTCCTGAAAATTGGCACGAATGTGCCTCATGGTCATAGGCCGGTCAAGTTCGGAAATGGGTAAAATCGGGTCAGGGGGAAAAAAGTTCCCCCTTTAAGAACTAAAAAAACGTTTAAAAAACGCAATTTTTACAGCTTTTTTTGCATTTTTGTTAAACAAATGAAACCTTTTTATGTCAGAAGGTGCTCAAAGTCCTGCACACGCAAAAAAAAACTTGTGTCGGAGTGAGCAAAAATCTGGCATAATTTTACCAAAAATATGCTAAAACTACAACCGACGAAGTAGTTTTCGCAATTTAGCCAAAACGCTTATGTAAAAAATTTTGAAGAAAATGCTAATGCTATTTAAGTAAAAACTTGGTAAAATATGCCAAAAGAGATATGGTGAAATATACCTAAATTATTAGAAAAGATGACTAAAAATAATGCTAAAAATTACTACATTTATGCTAAAATAAATTTTCAATAAATTTTTGTAAAAATTTGTATATTTGTTGAATTTAAAATTTTCACAGAATAAATCCATATTAATATAATAAATGTTGTGTAGGATTTAATTTATCACTGACCAACTGACCCTTTTTGTACAATTTTCTCGAGTGACTGCTGCCTACGCTTCTTCTTGATGTAAAGGATCCGCTATAGCTTCACGAATTTATTTAAAAGCATCCTGTAAAAATAGAAAATTATTACAAAACATAAATTTTTAATTTAAAAAATTGGTAAACCCCATTGGTCTCTTGGTAAGGAGGAACACTTACTTTGTCATTCCATTTGTAACTCATCAAAACAGGTCTGGACTCCCTTGGCTTTGGGTTTTAGGTTTTAATTTTATAACTAAAGGCAGGATTGGTATCCACGCTCTTTATTGTAGTGAAGGATTCCCATAGCTTCAAACATTTATTTAGCAGTACCCTGTAAAAATAGAAAATTATTACCAAACACTAATTTTTAACTAAAAATCTATTAAACCTTATTGGTGTCTTCGGAATGCGGGTATACTCACTTTATCATTCGATTTGTTATTCATCGAAACATACGTCTGGGACTCCATTGGTTTTTCTTAATGAATGGTGTTTTAAGTTATGACAGCAAAATTAACTTTAGCTTTTTTTATCTTACATTTATTTATCTTTTAAAAAACTACACTCAACCAAAAATCATTGTATTCCCAAAGAAAATCGCTGTAAATTCAACAGAAATCATTGTTGATTTTGACCCTACAAATATTTATGTTGATTTCAATAAAAATTATTGTCAGTTTTTGTAAAAGTTGATCAACTCGCTTTTTTGTAAATCAACTCTTATTATTTGTAAATTCAACTCATATTTTTGTTAATATAAGAAATTTTATTAATAAAAAAAACTTGTTGTTATTTGTTAATATTCTTTTATTAAGCATAAATCACAATATTTTTGTATTATCGTCGGCTTTTTAAGCTGCAATATTTGAAGATTTTCACAAACACTTCGTTTATTCATGTTATGCACTCATAAGCCATTCTCCAGTTTTCTGATGATACCAAACAAAATCCTTAAAAAAACAAAAACGTTTTAATATAGTATGAATACATAAAGTAATCAATGTATTTTTTTACTTACCAAATATTTACAAATCAGATCCTTTTTTTATTTATTTTTATAATATTAAATATTTTTATAAAAAACAAACACATAAAATAATTTTATAAGAGATAAACACGATTCACATTGCTACCAACTCACTCGTCACTCGTTAATAATAAAAAAAAAATGAACGAACAGGGTTGTTTTTTCTATTTTGATTTATCTATTGAATTCTGTACAAGCGTTGTAAAGAGTTGATTCAACTTTACTGATTATTCAACGATATCAACATTAATTCTTGTTGAATACGGCATTATTCTGTAAAACTTGATCTACAATGGGTTTACTAATTTTTCTACTAAGATATTTCTATGAGTGTAATTATTTATATTTATTTATTAATTTATTTAAATTTTATTTATCAATTTCCTTTTTAGTTTTATAACACAAAAAATAAACGAAGCACGCACACAAAAATACAAAATGAATATGGCGGTCTGTATTTGTTTTTTTTTTTTTGTTGTTTTCTTTCGATAAATTTTTGTGCAAGTAATTTGCGTTATTGTGCAAGCTACTTGGTTATTTTACATAAAAAATGAATTATGTTACTTTAACATCGACAAGCATAATTTTAGCAAAAATTTGTTAAAAAAAATTTTTTGGTATGAAAAAAGTTTTACCAAGTAGGTTTGCTCAATCTTACACAGATTTTTTTTTTGCGTGCACTTAGACCTCGGGGACTACATAATTTGTTTTTTTTGGCCCGCCCCCTTTTGTGGGCGTGGATTAAAAAAAATCATACAAATTATGAGTAAATGGTATTACTAAAGTTCAAAGAGCATAATAAATAATTAAGTAAACATTTATCTCGATGGGGAAGGTATTCCCAACCACCCCCACAGAGCCCCCCCCCCAAAAAAAACGCCTCTTAATTTTTTTTTATATATTTTAACATGTTGGAGGGTATCAAAGATTCGGCACAGCCGAATTTAACACTCTCACTTGTTTTTAATCAATTTTAAATAGTTTTTTTAGGCATTTGTAGGCACAAATCATTGGCATTAGTACAAATAATGCCAATGCAAAAAAATTTCATTGGCAATAAATGCTAATGCTTTTTTTGGCAGTGGCATTAGTTCCAACTAATGCCAATGAAAATTCAATGCCAATTAAAAATTCCCATGTATGGGTTAGATTGACCATTGTACAATCGTCAATCTTACCCACACAAGATCAATATAAAAGAAGAAGGAGAAGTGCAAAAATCATAATAAATCTATTTGACAGCATTCATTGAGCGGAGGAAAAATTAAAAAAATCCCTAACATTTAAGGTTGATTTACATGTTAACTACCCTTGACCACCCTTATCTACTATTTCCCAGTATTGGAGTATAACAATTGTCAAATTCAAATAATTTTTCATACAAAATTATTTAAACCCGGCAAATCGTATCACTAATACTGGGAAATAGGAGATAAGGGTGGTCAAGGGTAGTTAACGTGTAAACTGCCCTTTATTTATATATTTATATTTTGGAGGGTATAAAAAATAAAAATTTCCTTGATTTTCGATAATCTCAAATTCGTAACAAATTACCTAATTTTTATTGGTCAGTTTTTACTCCATTTATGTCCACTGTACCAATGCGAGAAGAACTTAATTTTCGCTTCTTTTTTTAAATAATAATGAAAGTTAAAGCCTACTAAATCAAAAATGGTTTACAAAAATATATATTTTAAGGCGTTTTAATTTTATCTCTTTTGAGAAAAATTAAAAAAGGAAATTTTATAAAACTAAAGGCCTATTCACACCTGAGGTGAAATCTCGTTCGAACGAGATTTCGATCATATGGTCTGTATCATTTTATGCACAACCATATGATCGAAATCTCGTTCGAACAAGATTTCACCTCAGGCGTGAATTGGGTATAAGATTCAATTTTATTTTTCCTTTTTTGGAAGAAGGTACTTTTTTAGTGAAATTAGTTAGCACCGGCAGATCTTAAAAATCTTGTAAAAAAATGTTTAATATTCCGTTATTCCAGAAAAGTCATATAAATTGCGGTGGTAAGGGGAGATATTTTTTAATTGCAGAAAGATGACACTTAACATTTGTAACAAAATATACCTGAAATTCATCCTTACATACATATTTTTTTTTAAAGGTGATTGAAATGGGTTATCGTGCAAGGGCCCCTTTTTCGATTTTAGATCTTTTTGTAATTAAACGGGCAAATTTTTTTTCTTATATCGAGTTCACACAACAAGTTGTCAGAGTCTACGTGTGTTGACGTAAAACGTCAGCAGCCACTTACAACCTAACCTAACCTAAGTTGTTTAACAACAAAACACCAGTAACTGAATAAAAACGTAATGGATACAGAACAAATAATTTTTTTAAACACGTAGCCCTTAAACTCTCAAAAATACCAAGTGTGAACCGCACATTATGCGTTCTTAAATTCTTTTATAATATGACTGTGCCTCTAATAAAACAAAAATTTTTTTTTTTTTTGATTCTGGTGTTGTGATATATAATTTTGTAACGACTGCTTGATTAAAATTTTGGGATTTCCAAAAAAGGACATCAGTATTTTTTTTAACAACGCAAAGAACAGTGCAGTGACATTCAATATATGTGTATTACATATTAATAATGTTTGCAAAAGAAAAAATTTCATTACAGAAAAGGTCCAAATTTTTAAAGATCTACTTTTATTAGGGGTCATAAAAATCACGTAACGTGATATAAAAATATTGGTTTTATGTTTTTATGGCTTTTAAAATTCAAGTAGCTAACTCCTTTTTGTTATATGACTTTGCATGCAAACGATTACTGATCGATGTAACATCTTTTGTGAACATCTGTAGCAATTCGTTACTAACGAATTGTTAGTCAGGTAAAACCTAATAATGTGATGGAAAAAAAAATGTTTGACGTCACAATTAAAACAAACGAAAATAAGAACACAAAAAACCGAAACAAAACCGATACGAAAGTAGAAAAAAATGATTTGGTATTGGTTTTTTATTGGTATTGGTTTTGAAGAATAAAAGTATTGGTTTTTAATTGGTATTGGTAGTGGGGAATCAGTATTGGTTTTTTATCGGTATTGGTATCGCACAAATAAAGGTATTGGTTTTTAATTGGTATTGGTTTTCAATTTGAATTGGTATTAACGGGTATTGGTATCGAAAAGGTATTGGTATCCATCATTGATTTTTTTGCACACTTAAAAAAAATTTACTACATTCGAAAAGTGGGACTAAAAATAAAATATTCACCTAATTTTTTTTAAATTAAAATTAAATTAGCTGGAAAAACTCTGATACATGGGAAATTTCTTGTTAACTCTACTTGAAATTTTGTGAGTGTGCTAAAAAGAACAAAATATTTTTTTTTTATAAATTTGCGAATTGATATGAAATAACTGGGACAAAAATGCTTAGATTTAAACCCAATTTTTTTTTTGTTAACAGTGCAAAAAAAAAATTTTTTAGCGTTTTTCGCGAATACGCGAATTGATGGCGAAAACCTGAGAGACACGGGTGTTTTTTTTTCAACCCCACTTTCTGAATAGCATAATTTTTTTTTTCTATTGTGAAAACTTTTTTTTTTGTTGCATTTTTCGCGAAAACGCGAATTGATCTAGAGAAACTGGGAGACACGGGTATTAAATTTTTGGCCCAACTTTCCGAATTTTCGGGTCCGGTTCATGTGTACAGCCAAAAGTTGCAATTTGTTGGACGGTGTAATCAAACGTATTATACTTCGAATTAAAAAAAGAAGTAATTATAGAGATCTTAAAACTATAAAAATTCACGGCGAATTGATTAACCAGTTTGTTCTGACCACAAGCCTAAACCTTAATTTTCTAAAAAGCTTAAACAATCTTTAATAATGTGATGCAGCAACATCTGCTTTAGTTCGTAAATGTATTTATTTAATTTAGGACCAACTTTTTTCAATATAAGATATCGAATGGTAGTTAAACGCCAAATTGCTTGTATGAAATTTGACAAATTGATCAACAATCGATTTTCGTCTTTTTTATTTTTTAAGCTCTAAATAAAAAGAAATGAAATCTGGTTAAACTTGGACGTAGAAAAAATTACATACTTCGTTTATCACCCCCCATTCTACTTAAGTGTTTCAGTTGAAAAAGTAGTTCATATGTTGTGGGGATTTGATTGATTTGATTTAATTCCTAAGAACATATAAAAGAGGTACTTCAAAATCATTAAGTAAAGAACTGGTGAAATATGTTTTTATTGTTATTTTGTAGCATTTTTGGAAGTGATTTTAAAAGTACTTCCTACGGAATATGAAGTTCGGCACCTATCGCTACTTTGTATGTAGTGAAACCCCTAATTCTTTTTGAACCACTCCATTTATTTTTTGCTGGGTAAACATGTAAAAAAAAAAATTGTGGCATGTTTTTTGGTATAAAAAGTTTAAATTTAAATTTAAAATATTCAGAACTTCTTCTGAAAATTTTCCAGTTTTTATTTTTTTAATCGATAGCCCATACAAAAATCTTTAAAAAAAACTTTTATTTTAAAGACATCACTGTGTTTCACTTCATTGGCATAAATATTAAAATAAAGATACTTATATATTACCATGCATTATACTTACCATGCCTCCAAGGCCCACTTTTTGAAAAATCTTAACTTTTATTTTTGTTATTTAATAGTGCCCTAAGGGCGAATACTTTGCAAATGATATCCTATTGAAACCACCATGGCATTTCTGTAGTGGAACAGTTGGTGTGGAATGACTCATATGTATAAGAGAACTCCATTTTAAGAATATGCACTTAAGTTTGTTTCTCATAGTAAGGAAAATTTCCCCTACTAACAGGCTATTCTTCATTCTTATAACAAAAATACTTTGGCATCAATTCGATTTTCAACAAATTTCCTATGGTAAGTACATTTGTGGTTAAACCATCATGTCGTATTAATTAAAATAGTTTCCGCACATTACAGTAATTAGTCGAAATAAATTGCAACAATTACAATAAAACAATTTGAATATCAAATGTTAATTCTTTATAATTTAAAGCAAATTATTCAATATGTAAAAAGTTGGCAAATTAACAAATTTCGAAATTCGTTTTGAAGATATAAGTACATAAATAAATAAAAACAACATGGCTGCCAATTTTGCCAAGAAAATATTGGCGTAAAAAATGTGTTGCCATTGGTTGTTTTAGAAATACTACAATTAACAAAAGCCAATTGGCCATTACCCTCCATCAGAAAATGGGGGCATATTAAATTTGTCATTGCGTGTGAAGCATACTGAAATGTCGACCTTAGGTTAAGGTTAGGCTGCTAACGCTTTACGTCAGCACACATAGACTCTGAGGTCCGGTAAAATACCACGGGACGTTAATGTGGTTCCCCTACTACTTAGTCCCTGACCTTAAACCAATTTGAGCTCCTTATGAAACTCCTAAGATATTGAATTTTGCCATTAGAGAAATCAGAATGATCGTGAAGCTTCCTAGATCCCAGTGAAGCAAGTCTCTGACCAGAAAGTGCCGGACAATAGGGGATAAAGTATTCTATAGTTTACAACTCCTTGTCCATGCAACTCCGTAAAAGCATTTGGCGGCTCACTGTGCTTTTTTATAAAAGGCAGTGTCCGGAATTTACAGCAACCACCGTCCTCTTGGAAGCGAATTCAGCTTAATGGTGCGCTTCTAATAAAGAGAAGGCCAAACCTGTCGTCTTGTCTCACACTGCCATCCATGTGCCCATCTCTAAAACAAAACCGTAGATTTTGCTTGCAAGTTTCCGGAGGCATACCAACACATTCCAATTTCGTTGGAGCCTATAACGTAGTTCCCAGTATTGCAAGCTCGTCGGCTTTACAATTCCCTGGAAAGTCTCTGTGCTCTGGGACCCATATGAATCGTATGTCAAACTGCTTGGCCATCTCATTTAAAGACGTGCGGTAGGTCAAGGCATAAACATTGACTTCAAGGACTTGACCGCGGCTTGACTGTCGGATAGATGACTGCGGTTAAAGACAAAACATTGGAACTCAACCAGTCAGTCACTTCCTTTATTGCCAGCAACCCTGCCTGGTAAACACTACAATAATCTGGCAATCATTAAGCCAGACTGAACCCTAGCTATTTCGACTAGACCCTGAATCCCAATTGTTCGTGCAACATTGATTCATTTGTGTTAAATGTATGGAGGCTCCATTACCCGGAATTTCCCTCATCCAGGACTCCCTGGATGGTATCACAGTGGTAAAGTGGCGCTCAAAAGGCTCATAGCAGGAGCTCAGTCCACATTTTGTGATATTGTGATATTATCTTTGAAGCATTTTTAGGGCATCAAAGCGTTCCAAAGCTGGAAACGGCGTCAGGTATACCAGGGTGCGAAGAAAAAAAGTCAAAACTTTGTGCAGCCTGAATACATCGGAAACGTCTTCTATGTTTCCACAGATGTTTTTCTAAGAATCACATTAGGCAATTCTAAACGCTTAGTTATAACTCTTAAGTTATTGCCTTCTTATAACTCTTAAGTTATAGCCCATTTGCAGAGCAGTACTCGTCCGCTTTAAATATTTTGGATTATTAAAGAGCTTTCTGCAGGAATCTCTGCTCTTTTGCAACTTATTGGGCCACCAAGGCGGCCTCTTTTTGCAAACATTTTTTATGATCCACCAGACAGTTAATTTCTGTCAAACTACGCTGTACTTCATCCAAAAGCCCAGAAAAAGTCTCCCTTTATTTCACTCAGTTTGTTCTCTTCAGATTCCTACCCACTGCCTCAACCGAATTATGCTCCCTGAGTAAAAACTCAATAAAGCGATGATCGGAGAAAGAATGCTCTTCCAAAGTCCTCAAGTCATCAATTCTATCAGACAATGAATCTGATATAAGTGTTAGTTCACTGCCCCTGGTACAAAATACAGGTTAGTACTTAACAAAAACTCCAAAAGTGATTCGCCTCTATCGTTTGTGTATGTACTTCCACATTTCGGATGATGTACATTAGTATCACAGCACACTACTAATTGGTGTCCCTTAGACTCAGGCTTCCGAATCAGATCGCTCACTTTCTCTTATGGTATGGCCCCCATACAAACCCACCTTCCTATATTCACATAAATCTATAAAACTTGATGAAAATAACAAACATTCGATTAAAATTCTGTTTGTGTGTGTTTAACGTATACTTTAATAACCCAAAAATCTGATTATAATCGAACCATTTTTGGACTTATGCCCCATATGAAAATTTCCCGATATTATATGCTATAAAAGCGGTTTATTTGCAACAAATATAATCCAATTTCACTTAAATTTGGTATGTGAGTGTTTTCTACACTTATTAAAGATTTGACAAATGATAGACCCAATTGGTCCATGTTTGGACTTGGTACTCATTTTCCGGGAAACACTGGTGTAGGGTATTATATGGTCGGTCTTGACCAGGCGCGGATCCACGGGGGGGGAAAAAAGGAAATTTCCCCCCCCCCCCCAAACCGAATTCGGAAGAAAAAAAAAGAAAAAAGGAAAAAAGGAAAAAAAGAAAAAAAAAAGAAAAAAGAAAGGAAGGGAAGGGAAGGGAAAGAAAAGAAGAACTTCTAAATTAAAAATTATACAGAATCTGTCTCGGAATCTAAGTATTTTTCCTTAGGAAAAATGTCTCAGAATCTGAGACTATTTTCCTTATGTAAAATCTATCAGAATCTGAGATTATTTTTATTAAAAAGATGTCTCAGAATCTTAGTCTTTTTAATAGGAAAAAAGTCTTAGAAAAAAAATTTCAGATTTCAGAAGGAAACATATCTCAGAACTTTTGAGTTGCAATATTAAAAAAATATTCTAAAATCTATGACTTTTTCGATAGGAAAAATAACTCAGAATCCAAGTATTTTTTCTATAAAAAATTTCTTAGATTCTGAAAGTTTTTTAAAAAATATTCTGAGAATTTTAGAAAAATATCACAGAATCTAAAAAAGGTCTTAGATTCCGAATTTGTTTTTAATTTGAAAAATGTCTCAGAATCCAAGACATTTTTTGTAGGTGAAATTTCAGAGACTCAGACTCTGAGACTTTTTCTATGGGAAAAATGACTCAGAAACTAAAACATTTCTCAGACTCTCTTATGAAAATATGTCTCAGAAAATACTTGACTGTCTTAGACTTTTTCTAGGGAAAAGTTTCTCAGAAAACAAAACTTTTTTAATAGAAAAATATTACAGAATCTAGAAAATTGTCTCCAAAAATTTTAAAAAGCATTAAAGTCTTAAATTTTTCTAATCTCAGGTACTTTTTATGGAATATTTTTTCAAACCCTAAAAATGTAGGTGTAGAAAGATCGTTTCGGTATCTTAAACCTTTTTTGTAGAAAAATAGAACAGAAAAAAATATTTCAGAACCTAAGAAGTTTTTAATGGGAAAATAATCACCAAATCTGAGAATATTTCTTTACGAAAATTTTTTCTAAATATAGAAATTTTTTGGTGTGAGAATTGCATAAATATCTGAGAATTTTCTATATGAAGGTGTATGAGAATTTAAAAATTTTTCTATAAATTCTGATTAATTTTTATTAAAAAAAATCGTTACATTTGACCTTTAAAATATTATATACTTTTAGTAGGTTTATTCTAGCTCGAGGTCATTATTTCATTTACTTATTTAGACTATGCTATTCTCATAGAATAATTTTTTGAAAATTATTCTATAAGAATATGACAGTTTTAATAAGTAATGGAAATAATGACCTCGAGCTAGAATAAACCTACGCAAAATATTTTTAATTGCTTTTCTGTATCAAAATGCCTCAGAACCGCAGAATTTTTCTATTGGGATAACGTCTCGGAGTCATAAACTTTCTCTTTAAGAAAATAACTCGGAAAAATTTCCAAATCAGAAAACTTTTTGTGAATAAACATATCTCCAAGCTGACTTATTTTCTATTAGAAAATTATGTCAAAATCTGGGTCTTTTGCTACACTCAAAAAAATAAAACTGTAAAGTTAACAAATTTTTTTTTGTTAACTCAAGTTTACTGGCTTTTTAGCAATTTTTTAGTTAAAATCAGCGTTTTAACTACTTTTTTTAGTTAAGTTCAATTTACGAAAATACTAGTTTTGAACAAATTTTGAATTAATTTTTTTTGTTGACTTTAAAACTGAGTTTACGAATTTTTACTAATTAATTTGCTGATTTTTCGTAACAAATTTGTTAAGTGAAATTTCTTGTGTAGCCTCCTATGCAAATCTCATAAGTTCTACTTAAGCTGATGAAAAAACAGAAAAAATAAACTTATAATTTTTTATAAAATATTTTGTAAATTTTAGTTTACGAAAAGTAACAAAACGTTTAGCTGAATTCAACTAATTTTTTTGTTAATAAGTATATGTACATAAAAACGTTACGAAATTTCAGCTAAATTTTTAGTTAAAGTTACGTTTTTTTTTTGCTAAATTCATTCTACGAAAGTTAGCTAAATATTTTTAGTTAAATTAACTAAAAATTTAGTAGGCCCAAAATCAGGTGCTTTTTTAGTTAAATTTAACTAAATTTTTTGCTAACTTTACAGTTTTTTTTTTTTTTGAGTGTACCAGAAAAACGCTTTAGAACCCGAAAATTTCTTGAAGAGACATTTTTCAAAATATCAAACATTTAAGTTTTTTTATAAAGTTTAGGAATAAATTTTTAAAATGTTTCTATAGAAAAAATCATAACTAACATGAACACTAAAAAACCTTAACCAGTGATTCAAATACGACCTGAAATTCCCTGCTAAAAATTTTTTTTGAGCAAAAAAAAAATTTTTCCCCCCCAAACCCAAGAGCTGGATCCGCGCCTGGTCTTAACCGACTATAATTTTCTTACTTGTTTTTTATTTAATAATGTTTTTTTTTTTAAATAAATAAAAAAAAAATCATATAAAATCGACTGCATTTGTTTTTTTTTGCATTTTTTATACCCTACACCACTCTGTGGTACAGGGTATATTGAGTTTGTGCTGATGTTTGTAACTACCCGAAATATTGGTCCTAGACCTACCTTCAAGTATACCGATCGACTCAGAATAACTTTTTGAGTCGATTTAGCGATGTCCGTCCGTCCGTCCGTCTGTCCGTCCGTCCGTCTGTCCATCTATCGGTTTATGCACGATACAGGTCGCAATTTTCAATCAATTGACTTGAAATTTGAAACTTAAGCATCTTTTGGCTCAAGGACGAATCCTATTGAAATTGGAGAAAATCGGTCCATGTTAAGACCTAGCCCCCATACAAACGCCCCCTTTGGATTCGGCTTTAATGACTCTAATAACCGTATTATAATAGATATCGCTTTGAAATTCTGCAAGTAATCAAATTTTGTATGCAAAAATCACCATTCCAAATTTTAAAGGAATCGGGTCAGTCCTTCTGGTAGCCCCATACAAACCACCTTCCCGATATTCACATAATTCCCTCAAAATTCATAAAAATGGAAATATTTGATAAAAAATTTATTTTTAGGTGCTAAACGTGTACTTTAGCAACCTTATCAAATCGGAATATAATTGGACCATTTTTGGACTTGGTCCCCCATATAAAAATTTCGACCCATATTCAGTTAAATTGTTCTATTGACAAAAAAAAAATAAACCAATTCCACTTAAAATTGATCTGTGTGTGTTTTCTACACTAAATAAAGATCTAACAAAAGACAGATACAATCGGTCCATGTTTGGACTTGGGACCCATTTTCCGGAAAATACTGGTGTAGGGTATCATATGGTCGGTCTTGACCGACTATAACTTTCTTACTTGTTTTAAGTTCAAAAAATTAAAAAATAATAATTTAAATGCAAAAAAAAATATAAAATATGTGATGGCCATCGCCTGGATTCGAACCTGAGCTGCCGGCAATATAGGCGAAAAACACATCCATCGAACCAGCAAATCAGGGCAATTTGCGAATAAAACAGCATTTTTTGTGTTCTTTTCTGAGTGCAAAAAAATGCTACATCTTTACAGGGCAATGTCAACATTTTAAAAGTACACATTTTAACAATGCACATTTTTTTGCTCAGAAAAGAAAACATCATAAGATTTAAATACATTCAATGAATGTTTGTCCGCCTGTATGTCTATATAAACCATGATACAGTCCGAACCAAAAGAGCCAGACCAACCAAGTTTGGCACGATTATATCTCATGGTCATAGGCTGGTCAGGTTCGTATATCGGCAAAATCGGACCAGGGGGAAAAAGTTTGCCATATAAGAACTAAAACTACCCAAAAAAAAAAACATAAGTGTTTATTAGTGTGGCCCATTAAAATATGGAAAAATACCAAGTATAACTCACAACTGAACGTACCTCAAAATATGATAGATGGCATCGTAACGAACAATTTGCGCTAAAATTCAGCACCCTACCGATTGGAAGAAGATGCTATAAAATTTGGATATTTTGTGAAGAACGAAAATTAATTCGACACGTATTTTTTTTAGCGGCCCAATCTCATTTTTAGGGGGGTCGATTTGTACGGGGGGAAATTTACCTTTTTCAGTTTTTTACGATTTATGCCTATTTAAACAAAATTAATATAGACATATGTGGTATCAGATTAAAGGTATTTAAAATACCTCTCTCGTGGTGCTAACAACGGGCCAAAGAAGTTAATGTTTTTTGACTTATCAACAAAAACGTCCAAAAATTTTGGTATTTTACTCAATATGACAAAAAGTTGTGCATGTTTGGACACGTTCTTAGCACACGTAGATAGGTTTTCCAAAGACCTTTCATTTGGTATGTAACATGACTAGGTTTCCTTGCATAATATAGGAGATAAACGAAAAAACCTGAAAATGGCCTTTTCTTCCCCCTCCTTTTTACCCCCTAATAATGAATTTGGGCCGCTAAAAAAAAACGTTTATTTTTTCTGCTCTAAAAAATAAAACCAATTCCATAAAGATCCGCGGGTGACACAAGGGACAGTTCCCTTGTAAGTCCAAAAATTGTACAATTATATTCCGATTTGATTAGATTACTAAATGACACGTTTAATACCTAAAATAAAATTTTTATCAAATATTTCCATTTTCATGAATTTTGAGGGATTTATATGAATATCGGGAGGGTGGTTTGTATGGGGACTACCAGAAGGATCGACCCGATTGCTTTGAAACTTGGAATGAAGATTCGTGCATACGTTATTAGAGTCATTTAAGCCGAATTCAAAGGGGGCGTTTGTATGGGAGCTAGGTCTTAACATGGACCGATTTTCTCCAATTACAATAGTCTTCGTCCTTGGGCCAAAAGATGCTTAAGTTTTAAATTTCAAGTCAATTGATTGAAAATTGCGACCTGTATCGTGCTTAAACCGATAGATAGACAGACAGACGGACGGACGGTCATCGCTAAATCGACTTAAAAAATCATTCTGAGTCGATCGGTATATTTGACCAATATTTCGGTTAGTTACAAACATCAGCACAAACTCATTATACCCTGTACCACATAGTGGTGTAGGGTATAAAAATGTGAAACCCTGCATTTTACTAAAACCGCTGTAACTCAAAAACTATGCGGACCATTAAGTTGCGGTAAAGTTAATTTAAAAGGTAATAAAAATATCTTTAATTTGCGTATAATATGAAAAAAAAATTTTTGTTTTTTTCCTAATCGAAACTAAAATGTCCTTATTGTCCTTTGTAGACAACCTTAGGGCAAAATGACCATATGTGACTTATGTGCTCTTGAAACGATACAATTTTTTTTAGATTTCTTCGGAGGTTGCAAACACATGTGATCAGTTAGCATCCCCTTCTAATCGTCGTATTGTGCTGCAATTTGGCGTAAAATTTTAGTAACTATACCATCTTTTTTAAGGTACGTTATATAAAAATGTTTATATATAAATTTTTTTTCAGCCGCCCATTTTTAGGGGCGTGAATATAAAACAAGAATTAAAAAAATGATAAAACTGCATTAGTTAAGTCAAAAAAACATTATTGATCGCTTGGGGGAGATTGTCTCCCAACGCCTCCTGTCAAACTACCCCACCCCCCTCGAAACGATTCTGTCAATTTTTATTTTTTTTAGTTGTTTTTACATTTAATATTCGCACTTGCGAGACAGACACATAATTAATATGATTTTAACGTAGGGCTACATGGAAAACATTTTGAAACAATTTCTTTAAACAAATTATAGTAAAATAATTATCTTATGAGTTGAAAGACACGATATTTAATTAATATTTAAAAATTTACATTACCTTAAAACAATTTAAATAATTTATCATCTCTTAATATTATATTTACAGGCTCTAATGATGATCGCAAAAAACGACCACGTACCGCATTTTCGGCATCACAAATCAAAGCCTTAGAAACAGAATTCGAAAGAGGGAAATATTTATCAGTAGCTAAAAGAACAGCTTTAGCTAAACAATTGCATTTAACTGAAACGCAGGTAATAATGTTTAAATTTCAATAAGATTTTAAATGTGAGGCATTCCACACCAAATGTCCAGCGAAAAAAAAACATTTGCACCGTAGATTTCTGAATAGGTTCCATGGATAGCCCTACACTCAAAAAAAAACTTGTAAAATTACAAGAAAAACTTGTAACTTTTTTTTGTTTGCTACCTCCTATTTGACAAAAATTCCTAGTAATTTTACAAGATTTTTATCAATAATTTTGTAATTTTACAAGATTTTTATCAATAATTTTGTAATTTTACAAGGTTTTTACCAATAAAATTGAGTTTTCGTAATTTTACTAGATTTTTTGCTACCTCCTATTTTACGAGAATTCCTTGTAGTTTTACACGCTTTTTACAAATAATTTTGTAATTATAAAAGCTTTTTACCAATAAAATTGTAAATTTACAGTTTTTTGGCGCAATTAAAATTACAAGGAATTCTCGTGAATTTACTAGATTTTTTTTGCAAAATTATCTTGAAAATTTGTAAAATTACAAAAAAAAAATTGTAAAATTACAAAAAAAAAATGTAAATTTCGATTTGTTAAAAAACAAGAAAAACTGTCAAATATTGGTAAAATGGGATTACGAGAATTTTCCGAGTAATTTGACAAAGTTTTTTTTGGTGTGTATATGGAACTAAGAACATTGTGTGTTTGGTTTTTCAATTTTTCAAAAACTGGGCTTAGGATGCGTGGTCATGTGTATATTTTTGAGATTGTGGTGCATTCCGTTTTAATTTGATAAATATTTAAACAAGGCAACTCGACACAAATTTTACCATTTTTTCAATATTTGACCGTCTCCTAAGACCAGTTTTTGATAAATTGAAAAACCAAAAACCCAATTTTCTTAGTTCCATATAGGGCTATTCATACAACCTATTCAAAAATTCACGTGACACATGTGGGGTTGATGGTTATAATTAAAAGGCTTTTTAATATTTTATATGAAAATTATGATGAACCAAAATTATTCATTGAAGTTTAAAAAGTGAAAGACAAAAATCGATTTCGACAACAAAAAGAAAATTTTAATTTTAAAAACTAGGAAAACTTAATTCTAAAAATATATAAAGTATTGCAGTGTTCACGTCCCTACAACACATGTTTTCTGTAGCAGGGCATTGGGCGAATAATGACTTTTTTCGAACTTCAAAGTCAATTTTTAAGCGGAAGGGTTTATCCCACCAAAACAAAATTTTTAGTCGTTAATAAGCTAATCAAGTAAAATAATAATTAAAAAATAAAAAAAAAATTTTGGTTTGATGAAGAAAAAAATTTTTTGGGGCAAAACTTTAACCCCCAAAGGCACGGGTTAATTATACCCTACACCACACTGTGGTAGAGGGTATAATGAGTTTGTGCTGATGTTTGTAACTACCCGAAATAAGTATACCGATCGACTCAGAATCACATTTTAAGTCGATTTAGCGATGTCCGTCCGTCCGTCCGTCTGTCTGTCTATCTGTCCATGTAAACGGTGTAAACACAATACAGGTCGCAATTTTTAATCAATTGACTTAAAATTTGAAACTTAAGTCTCTTTTGACCCAAGGACGAAGCCTATAAAAAATCGGTCCACATTTAGACCTAGCCCCCATACAAAGGTTCTCTCTAGTTTTGACTCACATGACTCTAATAACCGCATTATAATAGGTATCGTTTCGAAATTTGGCAGGTAATCATGTTTTATCTACACAAATCACCATTCCAAATTTTAAATAAATCGGACCAGTTCTTGTAGCCCCCATACAAACCCCCTCCCCGATTTTCACATAAATCTCTCAAATTTCATGAAAATAGAAAATTGTGTTTGTTTATGTTAAACGCGTACTTTCATAACCTTATCAAATCTGATTATCATCGGACCCATGTGAAAGTTTTGCCCGATATTCAGTTAAATCGGTTTATTGTGAACAAAAATAAGCCTATTTCACTCAAAACTGATGTGTGAGTGTCTTTTACACTTATTAAGAGTCGACAAAATATAGATCTAATCGGTCCATGTTTGAACTTAAATTCGAAAAAGTAATAATTCGTGCCACCCTAATATACATATCGTCACCTAAAATGCAAAAGCCCCTAACTAGCATTTTATTAATTTTACAGGAGAAGCAAAAAACAGTATTGAATGATATTTTAAATTTGTTAATGACTTTGTTGTTTTTTAATGAATTTGGCTAAAGTTATGTGAGGACGTTCTTTTAATTAATATGAATCAAAATCAATCAAAAAATAGTAAAAATTTTTTTTTTAGTTACGTCCATTGGCGTTTGCCCAAAATCACATGTTTTTAAATTTTGGCTATAAAATCGCAAATTTTTATTATGCAGTCCTAATTTTTTGTGGAGACGTGTATGTTGATAAAATAAGCCAGAACCAATCAAAAAACCGATTTTGAATTTTTTGTTAGTTAGGGCCTTTTGCATTTTAGGTGACGATATACTCAAAAAAAAAGAAATTTGCCATTTTTTTTTGTTAATTTAACGGAAATGTGTAGCTGGTTTTTAAGAAAATATTTTTTTTTCCAAAATTTTAATTATAAAAAAAACTTAGACAGTTTGAAAAATAAAGAAATCCGCAGATTTTTCTGCTTAAATCACCAGATATTTTCATGAGATTGGAAAGATTTTTCTGCTGATTCTACCTAGCATACTAATATAAAATATTAGCAAACCGCGTCTGTTAAAATCAGCTGATTACTCATATTGCTCAAAAATTGGTGTATTTGCAGCAGTTTTTCTGCTGATTGGTCAAAATTTGTATTTTGAGTGCAATAGTTTTTACCTACAAAATACTATGAATGTGTTTTTAATTTCTGTTTTTTTTTTTTTTTTTTTTTAATTTTAGATAAAAATTTGGTTTCAAAATCGTCGCACTAAATGGAAGCGTAAATATACCGCCGATGTTGAGACTTTAGCGTCGCACTATTATGCCCAATTAGGCATAGGTGGTCTGGCCAGACCTATGGTTGTAGGTGATCGTTTATGGTTATTTAGTCAAACACCAACGGGACCAGCACCTCTACAATCGATAATGTTAAATAATAATTCGTCAACCACAACTACCCCGCCTTCGTCCATAGCCCCTTTAGCGGCTACACAATTAAGAGCCTATCCTGCCTCTAGTCTTATGCAACCAGTACCTAATCCAAGTGTTATAGAATCAGCTCGAAATGCTATATTGTCAAGGGGACAACCTTTAAATTATGCCTTAGCACCCTATATAACACAACGTTCACCAAATAGTTCTTCGCATCGTTATATGGATTATCCTTCCCCTACTATGTATCAAAATTCTTCTGTACCTTCGGATTCTTATTTACAAATGAAATATAATGTTCTTCAAAATCTGTCGTTACCCGAAGCAGAAGCCACACCAAGTTCAAATGGTTTAGCAGAGCTAGAACGTGTTTTTGGTGATACAAATGCTAATTTTTTGGAGCATAAATCCCATAATTCAGAAAAGAGTAATGGTAAAACCGATTTTGGTTTTAATGGTTTGGCAGTAACGCAACGTTCTATAAAGTCATCAAATGATACAGATTCAGAATGTAGTGAAATTGATTGTGAGCAGATAGATGAAGAATAGGAATATATGTACATAATAATATAATATATGTACATAATTACTAATATTATTTAAGTTTTTATAACAACCACTATGTAAAATATTTATTTTAATTTTGATTTAATAACATCTTATAAGAATTGTAATTAAAAAATATATAAATTGAAAATAAAAACAAGTAAGAAAATTATAGTCGGTCAAGACCGACCATATAATACCCTACACCAGAGTTTCCCGGACCATGGGTCCCAAGTTCAAACATGGACTGATTAGATCTATATTTTGTCAAATCTTTAATAAGTGTAAAAAGCAATCACTAATTAAATTTGAGTGGAATAGGCTTCTTTTTGTTGACAATAAATCGCTTCAACTGAATATCGGGCGAAATTTCCACATGGGACCTAAGTCCAAAATGGTCCGATGATAATTAGATTTGATAAGGTTATTAAAGTACGCGTTTAACATACACAAACAGAATTTTAATTAAATATTTTCTATTTTCATGAAAATTGAGAGATTTATGTGAAAATCGGGAAGGTGGTTTGTATGGGGGCTACTAGAAGAACTGGTTCGATTTCTTTAAAATTCGGAATGGTGATTTGTGTGTATAAAACATTAATTCCTGCCAAATTTTGAAAAGATACCTATCAAAATGCGACTATTAGAGTCATTTGAGCCAAAACTAAAGAGGACCTTTGTATGGGGGTTAGGTCTAAATATGGACCGATTTTTTTCCAATTTCAATAGGCTTCGTCCTTGGGCCAAAAGAGGCTTAAGTTTTAAATTTCAAGTCAATTGATCGAGAATTGCGACCTGTATCGTGTTTACACCGTTTACATGGACAGACAGACAGACGGACGGACAGACGGACGGACAGACGGACGGACGGACGGACGGACATCGCTAAATCGACTCAAAAAGTGATTCTAAGTCGATTGGTATACTTAAAAGTGGGTCTAGGACCAATATTTCGGGTAGTTACAAACATCAGCACAAACTCATTATACCCTGTACCACAGTGTGGTGTAGGGTATAAAAAATACTTCAATTTAAAACGTAAGTGCCGTAAAAATCTGTAAAGACGAACTCCTAGTGACCCGTCAAAATAAAAGTAGTTCGTAATTAATTTTTACAATCAATTTAATTTTTAGGCTCTATTTTCAATTTAAGATAAAATATAATTTTTGTTCTGAATTTTATTGAAATTGTTTATTTATTTTTCATTACTTCCGAGCAAATTGTATTTTGGTTTATTATACCACTAGGTGGTACGCGAAGCTGTCCGCGGGGTACGCAAAATTTTAGTCTGCCATTCAATTTTTTCTAGCACGTACCGTTTTAGAGATATTCGCTGTTAAAAACTCAAAAAAGACAATATTTTAGCGTTTTTGGGAGTCCACTGTTACATATTCTTACGTTGCTTCAACAAAAGGGGACTTGATTTTATATAAAATGGACCTTCTGATTCCAAAACTGTTATCAAAATTTTCTAGCATTTTCCGTTTTCGAGATATTCGCGTTTGAAAATTTTAGTGTGATTTATAAAGAATATAAATTTGCGTTTTTTTCAATATTCAAACGCGAATATCTTAAAAACCTTACGAGATAAAATAATTTGGAAGGCAGATTTGAAATCAGGAGGTCAAAATCTATTTAATTCATGTATTCTGATTCATGGGAGTACGAATTTCTATGAATTTGTTCAATAGTGTTATTATATGTGAAGTTTTTTAGTGAAAACAAAAACTCGTTAGGGGGTACGCGGCTGATAAAATTTAAAATTAGGGGTACGCGAGCCAAAAAGGTTGGTAACCGCTGCTCTACACCACTGTGTGGTGTATCAGGGTATAATGAGATTGTGCTGATGTTTGTAACTACCCGAAATATTGGTCCTAGACCGATGTTCGTCCGTCCGTCCATCCGTCCGTCTGTCCATCTATCAGTTTAAGCACGATACAGGTAGCAATTTTCAATCAATTGACTTGAAATTTGAATTTAACGCATTTGGCACAAGGACGAAGCCTATTGAAATTGGAAAAAATCGGTTCATGTTAAGACCTAGCCCCCATACAAACGCCCCTTTTGGATTCGGCTTAAATGACTCTAATAACCGTAAAATTTAGCAGGTAATCAAATTTTGTATGCACGAATCATCATTCCAAATTTCAAAGGAATCGGGTCAGTCCTTCTGGTAGTCCCCATAGAAACCACCCTCCCGATATTCACAAAATTCCCCCCAAATTCATAAAAATGGAAATATTTGTTAATTTTTTTTTGGGTGTTAAACGTGTACTTTAGTAACCTAATTAAATCGGAATATAATTGAACCTTTTTTGGACTAAGGCCCCCATATAAAAATTTCGACCGATATTCAGTTAAATCAGTCTATTGACAAAAAAATAAAACAATTCCACTAAAATTCGATCTGTGTGTGTTTTCTACACTAAATAAAGATCTAAAAAAAGGAAGATCCAATCGACACATGTTTGGACTTGGGACCCATTTTCCGGTAAACACTGGTGTAGGGTATCATATGGTCGGTCTTGACCGACTATAACTTTCATACTTGTTTTCTGTAGAAAAAGCCATAGACTCTGAGATATTTTTTCAATTGAACAACTTTCAGACTCTAATTGTAAGAAATTTTATACTTCCAAAATGCCTTCTTTCTCAAAAAAGATTATTGAATTCTAGGGTCAGAAAAATCGGAACGAGCCAAGGTTGGCATAGCGTCGGCGCCGGTATTACCAACGTTGGCCAAAACCCGATTTACAACTAATACTGTAAAGTGCCATTGTTAGATTGATTTTTAAAATACATGTTTTAATAATGTATGGGAGCCCCTTAGGGAGTGGAGATAGGGTGTTATAATGTTCGGACAAAATGTTGGTAACTAAAAAATAATGAGGGTTGGTCGTAATTTTGGCCTCTCTAGGAGGCACGGTAGGGGCGGTAGGAGCTGGTTTAATAAAACAAATTTAAAAAAAATAAAAGAAATGTATGGGGACCACCTTAAGGGTTAAAGATACATTGTAGGTATGTTTGCAAAAAATGTTGGAATTAATAAAATAATGGAGGTCGGTCATACATTTGGCCCCACTAGGGGCACTTTAGGGTAAGTTAGAATGGTAGGATCAAATTTTTTAAAAATGTTTTGTATTGGAGCCCCCTTAGGAAGTGGAAATAGGGATAAGGTATGTTCAAGAAAAATGTTGAGAGCAGAAAATTATTGGAGGTCGGTCTCACATTGCACCCCTCCAGAGGCGTTTCTAGGGGAGTTTTAGGGATTTTTGAGAATGTTTACCACTTTACGCCCAACTTTGACCCCGATGAGGGGCCATATGGCCCCACCCCACCGCCCTCATTTTTTGGCTCGTGCTTTCTTTTTCGAACCTATAAAAATTAGAGGGTATCGCGGATCGAAATCGAAAACTGGTTAGCTATCCCACGCCTAATAGTGCAAATTGAAGAACCGGTTTTTGTGTTCCAAAGTTAAAAAAAAAAAAAATTTCATAGATATCCCACTCGCATCCCACTAAGCGACCCCATAGCTCTTAAAGGAAATCACCTAAGCTTTCTTTTGAATCAAAAAAAAAGGGCTCAATTTGAGGAAAAAGCCAAAAAAGTTTTTGATTTTTCAGAAAAAAAATCAAAAATTTCTTTTTTAATTTTTTTATAATTTTTTTTCGAAAGACTGAAGAAATAGCTATCTAAACTTTTTTGAACATATTTTGCTAAAAACAATAGGTAAGAAGTTACATGGATGAGAATATACACCTCTTTGACCAAAATGTCAAATTTCGACCCCCGCTAACTCAGAGAGTTCTTGACCGAACTCGTTGAAAAATTGTGTCTGAACTACTATCCAATAGGACTAACCTTAGTGGTTACATCGGTTTCAAAAGCTGTGTCAGTTGACACGAAAACCCCCATATGTAAAAGAAACAATTCTAATGATGGGGTGTCTTGGCTTATCGGCTACAGCAATGTTTAAAAATTTCGTTGTCCCCTTATGAAAAAAAGTGGACCTTTGGGAAAATTTCGATAACTCCCGAACAAACAGGAATATGGTCTAGAGCAAAAATCGTGTCAAATTAAATTTAATAAAGATTATTTCGTATTCATATGAATATCGTAGGTCTATGTCTTCACATAAATTCCCCCCAAAATTTACACATGTTCATGAAAAAAATATTTAACGAAGCTAAACTTTTACACGGTTATGCTACCATTTAAAAACCTTTCTTCTCATATGGAAAAATCATATAGTTTTTTAGAAAGAAATGGTTGAAAATGGAAAAAAACTATTTTTATGGATTTTTTTTACCCATTTTTTGAACCCCTAAAACCCCGATATGGCCTATAACAGATGACACCAAAAACTTAGAATTGTCTCTTTTATATATCTTTCAAGTTTCATGCAAATCGGTTCATAAGGATTGTGATACTTCCCTTGTAAGAAAATTAAAAAAAAAAATGCCAACAGACTATTTCTGTAAAATAACAAAATAATCTGCACAAAAATATTTTGAAATTTAGCGAACAGAATCACAAAAATACCAAAAAAATTTATGTAATTTTCTAAAACTGAATGACAAAGAATTTACAAAAAAATAGTCATTTTAGCAGAAAAATCTGCTTAAAGTTTGCTAATTCAAATTGAAAGTTATTCTACAGATTTTTTTTAAACTTTAACGCGATATATCTCGCAAAGTATGTATGTCTCTACCACCCAGAGCTTCGAAGGATTTCATTCCTTAATTCGATATGTCATTCTGAGTGAAAATTTAGTGATTGCATTCCCCAATCACATTTTAGCGAATTGAATGAATTCACTTTAGACTCATTCGATTTATAAATATCGAATGTATTCGTTTTATTTTTCATTCGACTTTCAAAAATCGAATGCATTCGATTTTTTTTTCATTCGACTTTTAAAAATCGAATGCATTCACTTGCGAATGCAATCGATTTTCTTTTCATTCAATTTGAAAAATCGAATGGCTTATTCATTCATTGCATAAAAAACTTAAAAAAACTAACCAAGATAGAGCAAAACGGAGCCAATTTTTTGTCCATAGTTCGCTAACACTTTTCACATTTTTTTGTCGTATAAGCAGTTAATATGTGCATTTTATAAAATTTTCGGGAACACCAATTTTTTTGGATTCAAAATTAGAGCCCATTAGGGTCATCGTATGTAAAGAGAGTGCATTCAAAAAATTATGTTAGTAAAATTAACTGAAAATGTCAGTTAAAATAACTACTTTGTAAGTTGTTTTGGGGTCAACTACTTTTTCAGTTAAATCAACTAACAATGTTAGTTATTTTAACTGACAAAAATCAACTGACTTATGTAGTAAAAACTACTTATATTTGTAGTTAAAACAACTAAAATGTAGTAAAAATAAAATAATCAATATACAAATTACACTACGTGACAGTTTTTTGACCAAATGTATCTGACACCTAATCTTTATGTACAATTGTCCACTGAATCCGAATATGAAGTCAGAATGGTCAAAAGTAGAACAGTTTTCGAGATATTCGAAAATAAGCGTTATTTGTGTTTTTAAAAAAGATGATGTCACTTAAATGCAAATATCTTCAAAACTATTCGTCGATTTATGTATTTCTTTTTTTTTAATGAAAGATAATAAAATTACTAAAATAACCATGGGTCGCTTGTGAAGATTAGTCAAGAAATGACAGAGTTACAGTGGACAAAAGTTAAAACTTCATGAACAATTTGATGATTTTTTGCAATTTTGCTCTTTTCAAGTTATTTTTTTTAAACCAAACAATTAAAAATTATAATGTTTTATTACGTAGGACATTATTTTATTTCAATACGAACATTTTGCGCCCAACAAGGCCCAGATTGGTGCAAAAATGACAAAGCTACAGAAGATTTAGTGAATTAACCCACTTTTCATTACTAACCCAGTTGGCAACGTCCTCGAGCCATCCTCAGTGACGGAGCGATGACATGTCAGAGTCACACCTGACATCCACAAGACATCTATATGTACTGGGTTGAGGACAGTTTCATACAAATTTTCAAAATGTCCTCACTCAAAGTCAGCAGTGGTCATGGCTGACCTTCTGGGGACATGTCACCTAAGACTTCTTTGGGGAAATGTCTGACATAGGTCATGCGAAAATTCAAAAAATTTTCGTATTTCCTTTAGTTTTTACTTTTATCCATTTTCCTTTATAAATTATCTTTCTCATATTTAGAAAAAAACTTTTCGCCTTTTTTAGTCCCAACTGGATTTGAACCTGGAACCTCCAGTTTACTAGTCCCACACCTAACCACTTGTTCCAAACTTTATTTTTAAAATTGTTTGTCTGTTTATTACTTTTATTCTACTTCCCGAGTAAAAATTTTGATATTGCACCAGATCTATTTAAATCTCGCTCAATATATAATCAGATCTTAATAGATCTGGAAATTGACCCGATATAATTATATCAGTTTTGATCAGTTCTGATACAAACTGATCAAATTAGATCTCGTTGGATCCGACATTTGGCCCACATATGTTCTGATCTTAGTAGATCTGATTTGATCAGAAATGATATTGTAATATATTTACATTGATTTTTGCAAAATTTCTATTGGTAAGAACAAATAATCACATTTTTAATTTAAATGGATATAAATAAAATTTATTTAGTACTTGTAATGAAAATAAGGTTTAAATGTACATACATATAATATAATTAAAAACATTTTTAACAAAATTCGGTACACAAAAATCTAAATTCCAAAATTTAAAAATGTAGGGAGGGGCATGTCGCAGACTCAATTCCGTTCGGAAGTGGAATAAGTGGTTTACTCGTAAAACGCAAAGCAAATATTTTTTTTCAGAATGAAACCACTTTTATGCAATTTAATTATACTTTGATTTTTGCAAGTGATTTCATGCCAAAAAAAATATTATAAGTTTTTCGTTTTACGAGTAAACCACTTTTTTCAAATCCGAACGGAATTGCGTCTGTGACATGCCCCGTAATAAAAAAGCATTAAATCTACACACAAAATTAAAAACACACGACAACTGCTATTTATGTATGTATATCCCAAAATCCGAATTTTTGATACAAACAATAAATATCCTTGGATATTTATAATTAAAAAGGACACTTTAAGCGGATCCAATTATCAGATTTCACGGAAAAATTTATTTGCGTCATGTTTTTGGAAAAATTCAACTGCTTAATGTACATCTTCATAGTATTCAGAGTTTTTTTATCCTGCTGAGCAGCATTTTACTGTTTCGAAACAACCTGGAAATTGAGAGACACTTGTAATAATTGTACTTCTTAATTCATGTGAACGTTGCTAAAATACTTACATACATTAAAGATAAAACATCTCGTTGTTAAAGCTTCATTTTCATTAATTTTTCCTTATTTTGAGAAAAATAATACAAATTTTATGTTTTTTTTTTTCAAATACGTAATTTTTTTATCAAAATGTTATTTTTTATTTGACAGCAAATTAAAATTATTTTTTTGTATTTCGTATTTACAGTTTCGATTTTGTTTTGATTTGATATCAAAACAAATAAAAATGAAGATTTTTTAAAATAGGGGGTGTTTATTTAAAATCGAATTCTAAAAAAGATTAGATGTTTTATTATGTTTCTAGTTAATATGGACATAATTCTTGATATAGTGACAGATATGATAGAAGACATAACCAGATATGATACAAGATATCGTTATATATAGCAACAGATCTTTTATATCTGGTTATATATAATTTGATCTTGTATAAGATATAAATATATACAATCATATCTTATTAGATATAATTATATCTTAACATTTTTACTCGGGTTGTTAGATTTTTATTTTATTTTAATTAAGTCGATAATATTGCCATCTTTTTCTTGGAAATTGAAGAGTTGCCCAGATTTAAAATTCTAATTTAATAAACTGCTATTCTGAAGACATTTCCTTTTAGACGTCTTTGAGGAATTGTCCACACTCTTAAAGCAAACATTCAGTGCAGACAATGTGTGGACATGTTATCAAGGATTGCCTATGATTTGTCAGAACCTGAAGACATTTCCTCAAGGAATCACTGTGGAAATTTCCTCAGTGACACATTTTCCAACTGGGAACATTTAGCTTTGTATATTTACTTGTGTTTTTAAAAAAAAAGTCGAAAAGTGGGACAATTCAATTAATCTACTGTAACTTTGTCATTTTTGCACCGATCTGGATCCTTTTGGGCACAAAATGTTCGTATTGAAATAAGCTAACGTTCTAAGTGATAAAATCTTAAAAAAATTTACTGTTTGGTTTTAAAAAAATATGTTGAAAAGAGCAAATAACGGTAATTTTCTCGATTTTCTCGTAAATATCTCGAAAACTGTTCTACTTTTTACCATTCTGACTTCATATTCGGATTCAGCGTTCGGATTTACATAAAAATTAGATGTCAGATTCATTTGGTCACGACTTTGTTGAAAATTTGTGACACAGTGTTATTTTTTCAATAAATTTTTCAGAAACGAAATTGAAGACCAAATTTTTTCCAAGTTTTTTTTTTTTTTTTAAATGTTGTGAAAAATAAAAAAACAATTTTTTTTTTTTTTGGAAAAAAAGTTTTAAAAAAAGTTGTGAAAAATAAAAAAAACCGAAATTTTTTTTTATTTTTTGGAAAAAAACTTTGAAAATTTTTCAGAGATAAATAAATTAAAATTAACTACTTTAAATAACTGTTACTACATCACAGTACTTTTTTGTTAGTTATTCAAAAAAAACGACTTAAAATAACTAACAGAAATAGTTGTTTGATATTTTTCATACAGAAACAACTGACTTTGTAGTTGAAAACAACTAACTACTGTAAAATATACAAATAACTAACATGTAGTAACTTACATAATTTTCTGAGTGTAGGCGATACTATGGACCAAAATTTGGCTCCGTTTTGGTCTATATAATTAAAAAATCGATTGCATTCGCAGTGGAATGATAAAAAATCGATTGCATTCGATTTTTCTAAATCGAATGAACAAGAAATCGAACACTCAAAAAATTATGTTAGTAAAATCAACTGAAAATGTCAGTTAAAATAACTACTTTGTAAGTTGTTTTGGGGTCAACTACTTTTTCAGTTAAATCAACTAACAATGTTAGTTATTTTAACTGACAAAAAACAACTGACTTATGTAGTGAAAACTACTTACATTTGTAGTCAAAACAAATAAAATGTAGTAAAAATAAAAAAATCAATAAATATTTTTTTTTTTCAAAAAATTTTTCAGAAAAAAATTGAAGACCAAATTTTTTCAAAGTTTTTTTAAAAAGAAAAAAAAAAGTTGTGAAAAATAAAAAAAAAAATAAAATTTATTTTTATTTTTTGGAAAAAACTTTGAAAATTTTTCAGAGATAAAAAAAAAATTAACTACTTTTAATAACTGTTACTACATCACAGTACTTTTTTGTCAGTTATTCAAAAAAACTACTTAAAATAACTAACAGAAATAGTTGTTTTATATTTTTCATACAAAAACAACTGACTTTGTAGTTGAAAACAACTAACTACTGTAAAATATGCAAACTACTTACATGTAGTAACTGACATAATTTTCTGAGTGAATGCATTCATTTTTTTTTCATTCAATCGAATGAATTCCAAGGACTGCATTCAATGTTGATTTATGAAATCGAATGCATTCACTGACTATGAAAATTGAATGACTTTTTTTGAGAATTCATTCGAAAAGGATTTCATTCTTCGAAGCTCTGCTACCACCCGATTTTTTTTTGTCAATAAAAAAAGGACTATCATCAAAACCAAAATTTAAAAAATCGGAGCGATGTTTTCCAAATGCAACTCCTTTTTGAAAAAATGTTTTTTTTTTGTGTTTTGCTTTTTTGTTGACTTCTATTTTTCAAAAAAATCTTGTACCAGCACTACCTAAGACAAAAAATTATATGTGCACTGTATTATATTGAGTTATAGGAAAGAAAACAAAATATTTTTTCAAGTTTGGTTAATATTTTGTTATGTTTTTAAGTAAGCTTTAAAATCATAAAAACATTTATTTTAAACTTTATTTTTTAATACAGAAAATAAGGAATAAAAATATACTTCCTAGAAAATAATTATATGTGCAAAAAGGATAATTCATATATTTTCTTTTTGATATACAATATAATAAGGTTATATGAATATTTAATGAATATTTATACTTGTTTTAGACTACGAGGCATAAAACCAAACAAGTTTTTTAATGTGCCAATACCATTTTTCAATACTGGTATGTTGGGCGCATTAAACAAGTTTTTTTTTCAAACCAGTGACATGGATTGGAGCATTGTCTTGGTGGAATGTCCAATTATCTCCACACAGTTCGATAGCAAAGTCTATTAAATGTTCCCGAACAAGTAAATTATATTGTTACATTGACCGTGATTTTGCAAATAGCACGTTTGGCGCGGCTGTCTTAAATCTCTCCAATATTGGTGTTGACGATCGTTGCCATCCAAATTAAACCTTTTTTATCACTAAAAATGACGAAAAAAAGTTAAATTAAGACGGCGCTGATGGTCACCACTTCTCTTGTAGAGGTTTAACACATTTTCGCCAAACGTGCTATTTTTGAAAGTACAGTTTCGAATCCGTCATGGTAAAAGATGCATTTGGATCATGAGAAAGGGTTTGAATATGATTTGTTTCCAATAAAAATAATGCAAAAATATATTTTTATTTGTTGGGGACCATTTAATAGACTTCGCTACCGAATTGTATGGAGATAATTGGAAATTCTCACAAGATAACGCTCTAATCCATGTCACTCATTTGACAAAAAACTTTCTATATGCGCACAACATACCAGTATTTAAGTGGCCAGCCAATAGTCCCGACCTATATCCAATTAAATTCCTCTTTAGGACCTTTTCTGCCAAGGTCATTTCAAAGTCAAAGCCGTACAAGACCATTAAAGGACTTTATCTTTAAATACTGACAAAACGAGGGACAAGGGGTATTGGTACATTAAAAACCTTGGCGGGTTTTATGCCTCCTAGGCTTAAAAAAGTTTAAATACACAAGGCGAATACAAATTTTCACAAATTACTTAATTATATTGCAAATCAAAAAGAATATACATATAGGAATTTTCTTTTATGCACATATAATTATTTTCTATAGAAAATATATGAAGTATTTCCTTTTTCGTCATTTTCAGTTTAAAAAAATAAGGTATAAAATTAAAATGTTTATGATTTTAATGCTTATATGAGGAGCCGCAGAACAAAACGTACTTTTTCGCATATTAAAATTTTTTGGGAAATTGAGGTTTATTTTTTTCGCCCCTTTAAAAAACTGCATGAACCTGGATATGGTAACAAGTTTTTTGCTTATCAAGAGATGCATCAAACTGCCATAAGTCACCACATTATATGTTAAGGATGTTTAATATAAAACCACTTTTACTTTAGAAAAAGTACGTTTTGTTAAAAAATAATGAAAAAAGTACGTTTTGTTTAAAAATAATTGAAAAACGACGTTTTGATGTGCGTATTTTTTTAGACGATACTATTTTGATCGAGTGTTTTAAAAATGTTCTTATTTATTAAAAACTACAAAAGAGCCTCATTGGCCCATATTTAGATACATTACACACGAATTGGCAAAGTTAATGTACCCCCATACTGTGGTTGTAGGGTGTAAATATACCAATAACAAGAATAAGGGGGAAATCCTTCACTGGCCTGCAAGAAGGCCTCAAAAAATCTATATGTATATGGAATATAACAGTAAAGTGGCATATTATAAAATTATGAAAAATCTTGCAAATGAAATACAATGAAAAAAGTACACGCAAAAAAAAAATCTGTGTAAGATTGAGCAATCCTACTTGGTAAAACTTTTTTCATACCAAAAAAATTTTTTAACCAAATTTTTGCTAAAATTATGCTTGTCGATGTTAAAGTAACATAATTAGTTTTTTATGTAAAATAACCAAGTAGCTTGCACAAAAATTTATCGAAAGAAAACAACAACAAAAAACAAAACAAATACAGACCGCCATATTCATTTTGTATTTTTGTGTGCGTGCTTCGTTTATTTTTTGTGTTATAAAAACGTAAAAAGGAAATTGATAAATAAAATTAAAATAAATTAATAAATAAATAATTAGTTTTTTAAAAGATAAATAAATGTAAGATAAAAAAATGCTAAAGTTAAGTTTGCTGTCATACACTTAAAAAATTATGTTAGTAAAATCAACTGAAAATGTCAGTTAAAATAACTACTTTGTAAGTTGTTTTGGGGTCAACTACTTTTTCAGTTAAATCAACTAACAATGTTAGTTATTTTAACTGACAAAAAACAACTGACTTATGTAGTAAAAACTACTTACATTTGTAGTCAAAACAACTAAAATGTAGTAAAAATAAAAAAA
This sequence comes from Pegoplata infirma, assembly GCA_963921195.1. Classification (NCBI taxonomy): domain Eukaryota; kingdom Metazoa; phylum Arthropoda; class Insecta; order Diptera; family Anthomyiidae; genus Pegoplata; species Pegoplata infirma. Next base: position 94,505,668 of record OY992538.1, on the reverse strand, counting down.
TCAATATATAATTTTTTTTTCAAAATATTTTTCAGAAAAAAAAAATGAAGACCAAATTTTTTCCAAGTTTTTTTTTTTAAAAAAAAGTTGTGAAAAATAAAAATACCCAGCAAAACTTGCATGACTTCCAGAACTAGTGCTGGAGTACTTCTTTTTTGCTCGACTAGTTCTCTATCTCGTTCTCAGAGTCATGATTTTTGCTTGAAATTGTCACCCTCAGAACTAGTTCTAGGGAAGTAGTCTAGGAACAATCACCCCTCCTATGGAATGGTTCCATCACTACTTCTAGAACCAGTTCTTTATCCCATTCTTTAACCCATGATTTTTCTTTGAAATTGTCACGACAGGAACTACTTCCAAGAAGCTATTGTGGCACTAGTTCTCTATCTCGTTCTCAGAGTCATGATTTTTGTTTGAAATTGTCACCATCACAACTAGTTCTAGGAAAGTAGTCTAGGAACCCATGTATGGAACGGTTCTTTAAGTCATTCTAGAACCAATTCTTTATCCCATTCTTTAACCCATGATTTTTGTTTGAAATTGTCACCATCAGAACTAGTTCTAGGAAAGCAGTCTAGGAACATTTTGTACATTTTTTTTTTTGCAAAAAAAAAAAAACCTTTTTGAATTATTTTTTGTTGAAAATATAACGCAATGTCAACAAAATTAGTAGTATTTTTTGTTTTTTTAGTCATTAATGCAATTGGAAATTATCTAGAAGGAGAATAAGGGATTTTTGAAAAAAAAAAACAAGTGAGTGTTACATTCGGCTGTGCCGAATCTTTTATGCCCTCCAAAATGTAAAAAACAAAATTAAAAAAAAATCCAGGGGCGTCTTATTATTTTTTTGGGGGGGTTGGTGGGAGACGTTAGGGGACACCTTCCCCTTGCGATTTTGAACTTCTTCTGAGATAAGAATGTCGCATTTGCTTAGCAAATGTACAAAAAACCCTGCAAAAAATGCGGTTTTTCTTAGGTTGGTTTAGTTCTCCAAGGGGGAACTTTTATCCCCTTGGTCCGATTTTGCCCATTACCGAACTTAACCTGCCTAGGAATATAAGACATATTCGTGCTAAGCTTCAGAAGTCTAGCTCTTTTATTTTGGACTGTATCGTGTCCTCTACAGACGGACGGACGGGCATCGCTAGAATGTCTTAGAATCGATCACTGATCGGTCTTAGACCGATATTTCGATGCGATACACACGGAATGACAGTGAGTATACCCCCATACTGTGGTTGGAGGGTATAAAAATATTATAGGGACGAAAAAATATACGATTATATGCTTAGTTGGATTACTCAAATTGCTTACTATTTTTGCTACAATTGGAAAGTTTTGTTTATTTTTTGTAATAAAAAATTCCAGCTGTAGTAAATAAAGTAGTTTATTTATTTTTTTCTTTTTTGAAAAAAATTATAAGTTTTTGAAACAGCTTCTAAGATGTTATTTGAGAACCAGTATTTGTTTCATGGAAGTGGTGCAGAAGTCATGTACGACTAGTTCCAAATCACTAGTTCCCAAACTACTCCAAAAAAGCTCTTTGGAACCAAAATATTACCCTTTTGGATCACTTTTAGAACTAGTTGTGACATCACTAGTTCCAGGATGCTCTTTGAGAACCTATCGTGACAGAATGGTAATAAATCTTATAACTGGTCATAATACATTAGGTAAACATATGGTAAGAATATGTAGATTGAATGATGATACTTGTAGATGGTGTGGGGAAGCTGTCGAAGACAGCTATCACTTCTTATGTGAATGCCCTGCGCTGTCTTTTAGAAGATTTAAACTATTTGGCTCTTATTTCTTTCAGAGCTTATTGGAAATTCGAAGCGAGAATCCTTGGACTCTACTGGCATTTATAAAAGCTTCAAAATGGGATGCATAACTGGAAACAATGCGAGTGATAAAATTGAAGAGAGAAGGTTTCGACCATTAAAGGAATCATAATGGGCCACATCAAGGCCTCTATGGACGTTAGTTTTGTATAAACCGACGTCATCCTTCACAACCTAACCTATCGTGACAAGCTTTGAAGTACTTCTAGAACTAGTTATTTTTGAATGACTCCGAAAAGTTTTGCTGGGTAATGAAATTTTTTTTTTTTTGGAAAAAAACTTTGAAACTTTTCAGAGATAAAATAAATAAAATTAACTACTTTAAATAACTGTTACTACATCACAGTACTTTTTTGTTAGTTGTTCAAAAAAACGACTTAAAATAACTAACAGAAATAGTTGTTTGATATTTTTCATACAAAAACAACTGACTTTGTAGTTGAAAACAACTAACTACTGTAAAATATACAAATAACTAACATGTAGTAACTTACATAATTTTCTGAGTGTAACTTAAAACACCATTCATTTAGCAAAACCAATGGAGTCCCAGACGTTTGTTTCAATGAATTAGAAATGGAATGATTAAGTGAGTATACCCTAATTCCGAAGACACCAATAAGGTTTAATAGATTTTTAGTTAAAAAATAGTGTTTGGTAATAATTTTCTATTTTTACATGGTACTGCTAAATAAATTTTTGAAGCTATGGCGAATCCTTCACTACAATAAAGAGCGTGGGCACCAGTCCTCCCTTTAGCTATAAAATTAAAACCTAAAAACTCATTTATATAGCAAAGCCAATGGAGTCCAGACCTATTTTGATGAGTTACAAATGGAATCACAAAGTAAGTGTTCGTTCCTCCTAACCAAAAGACCAATGGGGTTTACTAGTTTTCTAAATTAAAAATTTATGTTTTGTAATAATTTTCTATTTTTACAGGATGCTTTTAAATAAATTCGTGAAGCTATAGCGGATCCTTCACTTCAAGAAAAAGCGTAGGCAGCAGTCACGGGAGAAAATTGTACATAAAGGGTCAGTTGGTCGGTGGTAAATAAAATCCTACACAACATTTATTATATTATTAGAGATTTATTCTGTGAAAATTGTAAATTCAAAAAATATACAAATTTTTACAAAAATTTTATAGAAAATTTATTTTTGCATAAATGTGGTAATTTTTAGCATTATTTTTGTCACCTTTTCTAATAATTTTGGTATATTTCACCATATTTCTTTTGGTATATTTTACCAAGTTTTTGCTTAAATAGCATTAGCATTTTCTTCAAAATTTTTTACATAAGTGTTTTGGCTAAATTACGAAAACTACTTCGTCGGTTGTAGTTTTAGCATATTTTTGGTAAAATTATGCCAGATTTTTGCTCACTCCGACACATATTTTTTTTTGCGTGTACGTTTTGATAAAAAAATTAACAAAAAAGTACGTTTTGTTACGCACCAATTTTTAAGGAATCCATTTTCTTGATGATAAACAAAAATAATTCACGCTATGGAATTTTTTTCTGATAGATTTCGAACCAAATAATATAAAAAGAACAAAAAATCAATTTGTCAAAAAATGCGAAAAAGTACGTTTTGTTCTGCGACTCCTCATATATAAACATAATAAAATGTTAACCAAATATAAAAAAATAATTTATTTTCTTTCCTATAACTCAATATAAAAAAATGCACATATAATTATTTGTCTTAGGTATATTTTACAACGCCATACAAAAAAAAAACAATCTTTTTTGTTAGACATGGCAATTTAAAAAAAAAAAAATCAATAAAAAAATTAGATTGATGAAAAGTACATAGAAAATAATCTATTTCGACGGAAAGTTGCAGCGGAACATTATTTTCATTTAAAACAGGATGGGTCAGGAAAACGTTTCACGCTTCAATTGTTATTAATATCTTAATTAATTAATCATTGCTGTTTAATTTTACTCACCATTTTAAATTTCGTCCCCAATTTTTTTGCTTATTTATTTGCGAATTGTTTTATTTAGGCGTTCTTTTAGCTCCCCGTTTCAAAATTTTATATTTATATATTTTTTATATTTATATTTTTTTTCGCGATTTCACTTTATTTATTTATTTTTGTTGTTGTTATTTTCCAGTTTTTTCTTTCATTTACACGTTTACATTTTTTCGAAATTAATTAATTTAATATTTTTTTATATTTTTATATTTAATTACTTTATTAAAATTAACTTTTCACTTTAGGTTACACAAAAATAATAATTACCAAATACTTGCTATGTTGACATCACTATCAACAACAACAAAACAACACAATAACAAAACAACACCGAAGTTAGTAAATGGATCCCTTGGTATCCATTGCAATTTACATTTTATGTAAACAAGAATGCACATTTATCACAATATTTCACTAACTTTTGATAAAACTTTTATTAAATTCATAAAATGTTATACTCAAGTTTCAATTTTATGGAAAAATATTAATTTTAGCTCCATTATTTTATATGAAAATTTATTAAAAAAAAAATGAATAAACTAAAAAAGGAGTGCCAGATGTAAAAATAACAAAACACTTTAGCACAGTCACTGTATAACAAATAAAGTTATTTAGTACTAAAAAATATTGCCAGAAAAAAAATAGAATTTTAGCAAAGATCAACACCAACAAATTCTATTCGTTAATAACAGTGCACCCAAAAAAATGTTTTAGTAAATAATAATTAATACACTCGAAAAATTATGACGGTAGATTCCACTACAAAAGACAGTTAAAACTACTCATTTGTTGTTGTTTAGCCGTCCACTACATTTTACGGTAAAATCAACCAAAAATTGTTGTTGTTTTTAACTATTGATTGTATATGGGGCATTCCAGGCCAAATCACTCACTTTTAGACCCGACCCCTTTCGATTTATTTTATTTTTGGGTATGTGTTAGTACTTATTAAACGCAACTCGGACACCAATTTTCAGCCTTTTACTCCAAGATGGTGTTGAGTAATCAATTTTTCAAAATGGCGATTTTTTCATAAAAATTAAAAAATTAAAATTTTCAATTAATTTTGACCAGTTAAAAATATAGATATCTTAAAAAAAGTTGGACAACGTTTTGTTGGTATTTAAATGTAGTTTTAGAAAAAAAAATATTAAAAAAATTATTCGCAGTAATTATTATTATTTTTTTTTTTAACGTTTAAAAATTAAAATCGACTTTTTGAAAAAGTCCGAAACATTCGATTTTTTTTTTACAAACGTCTAAAAGTTATACTCTAAATTATGCAACTTTTAAGCCATAAATCCAGATGTGATCGCAATTTGTTCTATTTTTTTCAAATTTTGAAAATTGCACCTTTTATTTTTTGACTCTGATTTATTTTATATGGTGCTCCAAAAAAAATTAATTGGTAGATACTGACCCTAACTTACCCTAGATACATTCATTTCGAGGTAAAAATACGCCTCACAAAAATTAAGAACGATCGGGCATGGATAAGGTGTTCCGAATGGGCCTTGAAGTTTAGAAACGGATTACAAGGAAAATATGCATTTTTTTTCTGTTTTGTAATTTTTTTTTTTGGTTTAATTTCAAGTGGTAACAGAATTATAATACGGAGTAAAATGCCTCTCTAATAAAGTACCGAAAACTGAAATCGGTTGAAAATCAGCCAAGTTATTACAACTTCCCCAGGCATCTAACGTATGGCAGACCACTTGATTAAGCAATACAATCCGATTTTTGAAATTCATTGAAATTTTCTACTGTAATAACATTTTTTTATTCTTCAAGTTCAAATGTAATTAGATAGAAGTATTTTTCATATTGTGTTTTGCTAACATTTTTTTAATTAATGCTAAAAATGCGTGCATTTTCAACACCCTTTTGAAATCTCTATTTAAAAAAAAATTTGTTTTTGTTTTAAAATTTGGAAAAACCAAAACAATGTTACACTGAAACATGAATAATGAAAAAATGTTATTAAAGTAGAAAATTTCAATAAATTTAAAAAAGGGACTCGTATTCTTTAATCAAGTGGTATGACACACGCTAGATGCCTGGGGAAGTTGTAATAACTTGGCTGATTTTCAACCGATTTTAGTTTTTAAAGGCATTTTACTCCACATCATAATTCTGTAATCACTTGAATTAAAACTTAAGTAAAAATACCAAAAAAATGAGAAAACAGAAAAAAAAAATCTTATTTTTCCTTGTAATCCGTTTTTTAAACTTCAAGGACCATGCTAACCGCCTTACCCATTTCCGATCGTTCTAAATTTTTGTGAGATGTATTTTTACCTCGAAATGAATATATCTAGGTTAAGTTAGGGTCAATATCTACCAATTCATTTTTTTTTTGGATCACCATATAAAATAAATCTGAGCCAGAAAATAAAAGGTGAAATTTTAAAAATTTAAAAAAAAAAATAGAAAGAATTGTGATCACATCTCGAATTATGGCTTAAAAGTTGCGTAATTTACAGTAGAATTTTTATAGTTTTTTACAAAAAAATCGAAGGTTTCGAACTTTTTCAAAAAGTCGATTATAATTTTTAAATGTCAAACAATAAGTGATAATTGCTTCGAATAATTTTTTCATATTTTTTTTTCTAAAACTACATTTAAGTACCAACAAAACGTTGTCCAACTTTTTTTTTATATATCTATATTTTTTAATGGTCAAAATTAATTAAAAATTTCAATTTTTTAATTTTTTTGAGAAAATCGCCATTTTGAAAAATTGATTACTCAACACCATCTTGAAATAAAAAGCTGAAAATTCGTGTCCAAGTTGCATTTAATAAATACTAAAACATATCCAAAAATAAAATAAATCGAAAGGGGTCGGGTCTAAAAGTGAGTGATTTGGCTTGGAAAGCCCCATATATTATGTCCTTATTGTATATATTATGCACTCGTGCGGAAAGCTATCTGTCTGTCATCCACTTGGGGATGATAAGAAGCGATTCCTCTGTTTGAAATTCTCAAGCAGCTCACTACTTCCGGTCTTATACCAAGTATCCCCAGGTAATGTCTGTTGGCAGCTAGAGTGAGAAGGCACACAGTTGAGTAACCTGAATGGCATTCCAAAACTGATGCGTCTCAGGTAATTGGGTGCTATCCACTGAAACTCAACTGTTCTTACCTGCCTAGAGGTTGTTGGAAGCCCCAGAAATTTTTACAAAACGGATGTGCAGGAATTAGGGATGCCAAACGGGATTGACATTTACAAATCCCGGGATTCGGGATTTTTAAATCCTAATCCCGGGATTTTTCGGGATTTTGGAATTTTTCGGGATCCAGGGATTTTTTTAAAGGGGTTTCGGGATTTATTAAAATTAAGCTGTTTTACGTTATATTTTAAAAAAAAAAATTTTATTATTAAATATTCAATGAATTCATAACTATTGAATAATTACCGTAAAGTTTTACATATTTTGCACAGAAAATCGAAAATTTAGGATCAGTTATGACCGATTTGAATAGATTAGCGAGGGGAAGTAGTCCCCCAATATCCTCTGCCGATACAAAATTTGTATTAATTGTCCTATTGATAAGCGAATCGCATTTTCACAGTTTTCTTCCCTTTGCGATAAATGTTTACAAATGCGTTTATTACGCTAAATAACAGAATTTTATCTTTATTTATATTTTTTTTTTATATCCACCATCACAAAAAGGGGCGGGACGAGAAAAATTGTTAAAAACGTGTCATTTGTTAAACAATTTTGGGTTTTCAGAGGGTGTTTTGGTTCTTCAAGGGAAACATTTTCCCCACATCCGCTTTCGCTCATTTACGCACTTAAACTATTAAAAAGAAACTTTACATATGGATTACTTAATGGTCCCTTATAAAGTTTCAAAAAAAGTAAAAAAATCTTTCACTTTGTTCGGAATTTTCTAATTTTCAAGTCAAAAAAGGAACCCAAAGACATTGCCCTGCAGGTCCAATATTGACCCTAAAAGGTATCAATTCTGACTCCGACAATTTTTAAATTTAAATATAGGAAAATTTGATCCACCCTTTTGTATATTAAGTAAAACGGCCTTAAAATTAAATTGTACTCCAAAAGAGTAAGAGAAATTAAGTCCAACATGCCTCATTGGACAGATATTTCAAACACCTTTCAAACGATATCCATTTTGTCACCATCGGACAACAAATACTGAAGAAATAATCAATTTTGATTACAAAATTTGACAAAAAAATCCCGAAATCCCGGGATTTATCAATCCCGGAAAATCCCGAAAAATCCCGGGATTGAAAAAAATAAATCCCGGAATTCGGGATTTGTCAATCCCGAAAAATCCCGGGATTTCGGGATTTCCCGTCTGGCATCCCTAGCAGGAATTATTTCCAAATATGTTTAGTCGTTTTTGACGCTTTTTTGTTAATAAAATAATTCTGACAATTTGTGTTACAGTAAAAACAACTGTAATTTGAAGTAGTTTTAACAGTTTTTGTAGTTGTTAATTAATAGTTTATTTGTTGCGGTTTTAGTAATGCAATTAACAATTTTTGTTTTTTAAACTCAATTAAAAATTATTTTCGTTCATTTAAACTTTGTTGCGCTACTCGTGACATTCAAAATTGTAACTCTTTCTCTACACTTAGAAAATTATTGAAGTTACTTCATAACGGTCATTTGTGTAGTAAGTAGTAGTTGTTGTTTTCAACTACAATTTCAATTATTTGAGTTGTGAATAAATAAAAAAGAAGAATAAATGAAAAAAAAAACTAATTGATCATGTGATCAAAACTATTATTATTACAAAAAATTACTACATTGTAGTAACAGTTGTTTTATGTAGTTGTTTTTAAGCTATAAAAAAAACTAATATTTTTCTAGAAATTTTTACAAAACGGATGTGCAGGAATTATTTCCAAATAATTTTAGCCGTTTTTGACGCTTAGAAGTTTTTTTTTGTTAATAAAACAATTCTGACAATTTGAGTTACAGTAAAAACAACTGTAATTTGAAGTAGTTTTTACAGTTTTTTGTAGTTGTTAATCAATAGTTTATTTGTTGCGGTTTTAGTAATCATTGGTGTTTAGGATTAAGTGACAGATTAGGCCTCCCATCCGATCCTAGTGTTGGGGCTTCCAACAACCTCTAGGCAGGTAAAGAACAGTTGAGTTTCAGTGGATAGCACCCAATTACCTGAGACGCATCAGTTTTGGAATGCCATTCAGGTTACTCAACTGTGTTCCTTCTCACTCTAGCTGCCGACAGACGTGTGTCTAAAAGACATTACCTGGGGATACTTGGTATAAGACCGGAAGTAGTGAGCTGCTTGAGAATTTCAGACAGATAGCTTTCCGCATGAGTGCATAATATATACAATCAGGACATAATATATACAATCAATAGTTAAAAACAACAACAATTTTTGGTTGATTTTACCGTAAAATGTAGTAGACGCCTGAACAACAACAAATGAGTAGTTATACCCTACACCACACTGTGGTACAGGGTATAATGAGTTTGTGCTGATTTTTGTAACTACCCGAAATATTGGTCCTAGACCCACTTTTAAGTATACCGATCGAATCAGAATAACTTTTTTAGTCGATCTAGCGATGTCTGTCTGTCCGTCCGTCCGTTTGTCTGTCTGTCCATGTAAATGGTGTAAACACGATACAGGTCGCAATTTTTTATCAATTTACTTGAAATTTGAAACTTAAGCCTCTATTGTCCCAAGGACGAAGCCTATTGAAATTGAAATAGATCGGTCCATGTTTAGAGATAGCTCCATACAAAGGTCCTCTTTAATTTTGGCTCAAATGATTCTAATAACCGTATTATAATAGATATCGTATCAAAATTCGACAGGTATACGTATTTTGTATTCACAAATCACCATTCCGAATTTCAAAGGAATCCCGAATTTCAAAGGAATCGGACCCCATACAAACCACCTTCCCGATATTCACATAAGTCTCTCAAATTTAAAGAAAATATAAAATATTTAATTAAAATTTTGTTTGTGTGTGTTTGACACGTACTTTAATAACAATTTTTTTACTTAGGCCCCATATGAAAATTTCTCCCGGTATTTAGTTAAATCGGTTTATTGTCAACAAATAGAAGCCTATTTGGCTCAAATTTGGTTTGTGGGTGTTTTTTACACTTATTAAAGATTTTACAAAAGATATATCCAATCGGTCCATGTTTGAACTTGGGACCCATTTTCCGGGACACTCTGGTGTAGGGTCGGTCTTGACCGACTACAACTTTCTTACTTGTTTTAACCATAGAAAAGAAAAGAAGGCACGCAGTGTTGTATTTGATGTATTTTCCAATATGGTGGCAAAATGCTTGTTCTTCCTCATCTCACACGTATTTAATATCAAATTAGATTCTTTTTTTATAAAAAATGGAATTTGACTTTCATTTAATTAAATTTAGTATTTATTTTGCTTTATTCAACGCTTTTTTAAAGATAATACGCACTGTCGATAGTTTAAAAACTTTTTTTTTCTCTTTTGTTGTTTGTTTTGTTGTTGTTCTCCTTTATGTTGCATTGTTTTTATTAAACGTCAAAAGTTACATAATGTGCTGTCACTAATACTTATTCAAGCGAAATACGACTCTGTTTCACTTCTATTTTTGCTATGGTTTTAACTGTCTTTTGTAGTGGAATCTACCGTCATAATTTTTCGAGTGTATAAATTATTATTTACTAAAACATTTTTTTGGGTGCACTGTTATTAACAAATAGAATTTGTTGGTGTTGGTCTTTGCTAAAATTCTATTTTTTTCTGGCAGTATTTTTTAGTACTAATTTACTTTATTTGTTATACAGTGACTGTGCTAAAGTGTTTTGTTATTTTTACATCTGGCACTACTTTTTTAGTTTCTTCATGAAATTCGTTCAGCCGGTCGTGTGTTAGTGAAAAAATTTTGTTTTAATAAATTTTCATATAAAATAATGGAGCTAAAATTAATATTTTTCCATAAAATTGAAACTTGAGTATAACATTTTATGAATTTAATAAAAGTTTTATCAAAAGTTAGTGAAATATTGTGATAAATGTGCATTCTTGTTTACATAAAATGTAAATTGCAATGGATACCAAGGGATCCATTTACTAACTTCGGTGTTGTTTTGTTATTGTGTTGTTTTGTTGTTGTTGATAGTGATGTCAACATAGCAAGTATTTGGTAATTATTATTTTTGTGTAACCTAAAGTGAAAAGTTAATTTTAATAAAGTAATTAAATATAAAAATATAAAAAAATATTAAATTAATTAATTTCGAAAAAATGTAAACGTGTAAATGAAAGAAAAAACTGGAAAATAACAACAACAAAAATAAATAAAGTGAAATCGCGAAAAAAAATATAAATATAAAAAATATATAAATATAAAATTTTGAAACGGGGAGCTAAAAGAACGCCTAAATAAAACAATTCGCAAATAAATAAGCAAAAAAATTGGGGACGAAATTTAAAATGGTGAGTAAAATTAAACAGCAATGATTAATTAATTAAGATATTAATAACAACTGAAGCGTGAAACGTTTTCCTGACCCATCCTGTTTTAAATGATAATAATGTTCCGCTGCAACTTTCCGTCGAAATAGATTATTTTCTATGTACTTTTCATCGATCTCATTTTTTTACTTAGTTTTTTTTTTTAAATTGCCATGTCTAACAAAAAAAAAAATTGTTTTTATACCCTCCACTTAGTGATAGAGGGTATATATAAGTTTGTCATTCCGTTTGTAACTCATCGAAATATCGATCTGGGACCCCATAAAGTATATATATTCATGATGCCCGATCGATTTTAAGACATTCTAGCGATGTCCGTCTGTCTGTGGAAAATGCTCTCACGGACAAAATATTGCACAGAGATGACTGAAACTTAACGTATTTATTGGAAGTTCTCCCGAGAAGTTTGGTATTGCATTTGAGCGATATCGGTTCAAAAGTTATGAACGAAAATGTAAGCACACCTCAAAAATTTCAGTACATTCAACATAAAGCTTGATTTACACGTTAACTACCCTTGACTACCCTTATCTACTATTTCCCAGTATTGGAGGATAGCAATTGTCAAATTCAAATAATTTTTCATACAAAATTATTTAAACCCGGCAAACCGTATCACCAATACTGGGAAATAGTAGATAAGGGTGGTCAAGGGTAGTTAACGTGTAAACTGCCCTTAACCTAAAAATACAAAATGCTTTAATTCGGCTTCTGGTTTACATATGTGAACATAATTGAACACCAAATGGTATTTAAACAAGTTGACAAAAAAAGAAAAAAATCGCGGATTTTTTTTACCAAAATTTTTTTTCGCGGAAATTTTTTTTTCAAAAATTTTTTTTTTTTCAAAAGTAATATCCTTTTAAATAAAGTTTTTTTGCAATAATCTTTTTGAAATTGTGGAGGGTATCACTACATTCGGCAAGGCCGAATTTAACTTTTTTACTTGTTTTGTATGGCGTTGTAAAATATAGTGCTGGTACAAGATTTTTTTGAAAAATACATAGAAGTAAACAAAAAGCAAAACATGAAAAAAACATTTTTTCAAAAAGTAGTTGCATTTGAAAAACATCGCTCCGATTTTTTAAATTTTGGTTTTGATGATACACTCAGAAAATTATGTAAGTTACTACATGTTAGTTGTTTGTATATTTTACAAGTAGTTAGTTGTTTTCAACTACAAAGTCAGTTGTTTTTGTATGAAAAATATCAAACAACTATTTTTGTTAGTTATTAAAGGTCGTTTTTTTGAATAACTAACAAAAAAGTACTGTAATGTAGTAACAGTTATTTAAAGTAGTTAATTTTATTTTTTTATCTCTGAAAAATTTTCAAAGTTTTTGCCAAAAAATAAATTTTCGTTTTTTTTTTACACAACTTTTTTTTAAAAAAAAAAAAACTTGGAAAAAATTTGGTCTTAAATTTTTTTTCTGAAAATTTTTTTGAAAAACAAAAATTATATATTGATTATTTTATTTTTACTACATTTTAGTTGTTTTGACTACAAATGTTAGTAGTTTTTACTACATAAGTCAGTTGTTTTTTGTCAGTTAAAATAACTAACATTGTTTTTACAAAGTAGTTATTTTAACTGACATTTTCAGTTGATTTTACTAACATAATTTTTAAAAAAAGGACTACACTAAGTCCTTTTTTTATTGACAAAAAAATAGGGTGGTAGAGACATACATACTTTGCGAGATATATCGCTTTAAATAAAGTTTAAAGCGAAATTGCCGATATTTCCGTCAATACACTTTAAACAGAAACTCTGTCAAAAAATGTGTACACTCAAAAAATTATGTTAGTAAAATCAACTGAAAATGTCAGTTAAAATACCTACTTTGTAAGTTGTTTTGGGGTCAACTACTTTTTCAGTTAAATCAACTAACAATGTTAGTTATTTTAATTAACAAAAAATAATTGACTTATGTAGTAAAAATTACTTACATTGGTAGTCAAAAAATAAATAAAAATAACTAACATGTAGTAAAAATAAAATAAACAATATGTAATTTTTTAGAAAAAGTCTCAGATTCTGAGACATTTTTCATATAGAAAAAGCTTTAGATTCTGAGACATTTTTCATATAGAAAAAGTCTCAGATTCTGAGACAATTTTCATACAGAAAAAGTCTCAAATTCTGAGACATTTTTCATATAGAACAAGTAAAAAAGTTAAATTCGGCCTTGCCGAATGTAGTGATACCCTCCACAATTTCAAAAAGATTTATGCAAACAACTTTATTTAAAAGGAAATTACTTAAAAAAAAAAAATTAAAAAAAAATTTCCGCGAAAAAAAAATTTTGTTAAAAAAAAAAATCCGCGATTTTTTCTTTTTTTTGTCAAAAAATATGTTTGTACTTGTTTAAATACCATTTGGTGTTCAATTATGTTAACAAATGTCAACCAAAAGCCGAATTAAAGCATTTTGTATTTTTAGGTTATGTTGAATGTACTGAAATTTTTTAGGTGTGCTTACATTTTCGTTCATAACTTTTGAACCGCTGAACCGATATTGCTCAAATGCAATACCAAACTTCTCGGGAGAACTTCCAATATATATGTTAAGTTTCAGTCATATCTGTGCGATATTTTGTCCGCGAGAGCATTTTCCACAGACAGACAGACAGACGGACAGACGGACAGACGGACAGACGGACAGACGGACAGACGGACAGACGGACAGACGGACATCGCTAGAATGTCTTAAAATCGATCGGGCATCATTATTATATATACTTTATGGGGTCCTAGACCGATATTTCGATGAGTTACAAACGGAATGACAAACTTATATATACCCTCTATCACTAAGTGGAGGGTATAAAAAGACTCAGACTCTGAGACATTTTTCGTATAGAAAAAGTCTCAGATTTGATACATTTTTTTATATAGAAAAAGTCTCAGATTCTGAGACATTTTTTAAATAGAACAAGTAAGAAATTTACAGTCGGTCAAGACCGACCATATGATTCCCTACACCAGTGTTTCCCGGAAAATGGGTCCCAAGTCCAGACATGGACCGATTGGATATGTCGTTGTTAGATCTTTATTAAGTGTAGAAACACACACAGGTCAAATTTTAGTGGAATTGGTTTATTTTTTTGTCAATTGACCGATTTAACTGAATATCGGTCCAAATTTTTATATGGGGGACTAAGTCCAAAAATGGTCCAATTATATTCCGATTTGATAAGGTTACTTAAGTACACGTTTAAAACAGTGACGGTCCGTGAAGTTGTCACTGGGTGTTCTCTACTTATTTAAAATATCAAAATTATGTATATCGTGAACCTATATTCAAAATATGCCAACTCAAATTTGACCGAAATGAGTTTCCGATGGCAAATAGCTCCCCTATGCAATACCCATCTGTGGTAAAAATTTCAGAGCAAAAAAATAATTTGTTGTCGTTTTACATCCATTTTTGTTATTCTGCTAACTCAAAGTACATATTTTTTTGGTGAAAATAAATGCCAACTCCCATTGTAAATTTCCAAAAATTTTTCAAATTTTTTTTAAAAAAAAAATTAGACTACGTATCTCATTGCATTTGTCATGCTGAACACGAATCTGGTAAAGATTTTGATATCTAATGGCTAGTTTTCGAGATATTGATATTTTGAAAATATCGGTAAATAGTGCTTGCGAAAAAAAAAATTGCTTATATATATGTAACTTTTAAACTATTTATCAGATTGGAACATTATGAGTGGGGCAAATAAAGTCAATGACATAAGCTTTCAAAATAGCTAGTTGGGAGTGACCCTTATACAATACAGTATGAGTTAGAGAGTGCCAAAGTTGACCAACCTGAAATTAAAAGACTTTCGGAGCTAGTAACTTTTAAAAATATGCAAAGATTTTTATTTTTTTTGTAGTTTTTGCAATTACCGTACTAAGGACAACAAAATCAAAAAAAAAAAAAATAATAAAAATTTTTCAAAAAAAATTTATTTTCCGACAAAATATGCCAACTCTAAAAAAATATTTGTTTTTTGATACAGTAATAAATGCCATCTCTGAAAAATACGCAAACAAGTGCAAAATATGAAATTTTTGGCATAGGTAAAAATTATTTAGAATATTTAAACCATCTTATGGAAGGTACATTGTTTATTTTTACAATAATATGCAAAATAACTAGTTTTTTAGCTCTCCTGAAAAGTAAGCTTTTTCGAGTTGGCATTTATTGAATATAGTTCGACGATATAATAAGTATATGTTTTTCTGGACGTAATACGTTCCCGTGATAGACAAAGTCTCAGTTTTATTATTTTTTATTGACATGCAGCCAAAATTCACTTTAGGTTCCGTTTATTTGCGAAATAATGCTTTTTGTTAATTGTTGATTTGGTGAGGCAACAAAACGGCAATAAAAAAGAATTTAAGCTGCATCTTACTCAAAAATATACAAAACTAATAACATCTGATCTTTATCTATCTCGGGAATGCGTTAGGTCAAGGAAAACATGAATTTTATTCTTAAATTTGCTATTTTTAAAAATTAGAGAACACCCAGTGACAACTTCACGGACCGTCACTGGTTTAAAACCCAAAAATAAAATTTTTATCAAATATTTCCATTTTTATGAATTTTTAGGGAATTATGTGAATATCGGGAGGGTGGTTTGTTTGGGGACTACCAGAAGGACTTACCCGATTCCTTTGAAATTGGGAATGGTGATTCTTGCACACAAAATTTTATTACCTGCTAAATTTCAAAGCGATATCTATTATAATACAGTTATTAAATTCATTTTAGCTGAATCTAAAGGGGGCGTTTGTATGGAGGCTAGGTCTTAACATGGACCGATTTTCTCCAATTTCAATAGGTTTCGTCCTTGGGCCAAAAGATGCTTAAGTTTCAAATTTCAAGTCAATTGATTGAAAATTGCGACCTGTATCGTGCTTAAACCGATAGATGGACAGACGGACCGACATCGCTAAATCGACTCAAAAAGTAATTCTGAGTCGATCGGTATGCTTGAAGGCAGGTCTAGGACAAATATTTCGGGTAGTTACAAACATCAGCACAAACTCATTATACCCTGTACCACAGAGTGGTGAAGGGTATAAAAAGTCTCAGATTCTGAGACATTTTTCATATAGAAAAACTCTTATCATTTGAGTGCAATTCGACTTAATACCACACTGCAATGGAGGAGCAGCGATTGTGGCCATAGCGCGATCTTGAAGAAGATAACAATACCACAAAATGTGGACTGTGCTCCCTCTTTGATCCTCTTTGAGCGCTACATTACCACTATGATACCATCCAGGGAGTCTTGGATGGGGGATACTCCGGGTAGTGGAGCTACCATAAATTTTTACACAGATGGATCGAGGCTGCACGAACAAGTGGGCTTTGGAGTCTATTCGGAAGAGCTTGAGTTGAGCCTGGCTCGTAGATTGTCAGATCATTGCAGTGTTTACCAGGCAGAGATGCTGGCAATAAAGGAAGTGGCTGACTGGTTGAGCTGCAATGTCTTGTCTACAACCGCAGTCAACATCTATACTGACAGTCAAGCCGCGGTCAAGTCCCTGGATTCAATGTTTCTGAAAACAAGATCTGTCCTTAACTGCCGCACGTCTTTAAATGAGATGGCCAAGCAGTTTAACATACGACTCATATGGGTCCCAGGGCACGGAGACATTCCAGGGAATTGCAAAGCCGATGAGCTTGCAAGACTAGGAACTACCTTACAGGTTCCAACAGAATTGGAATGTGTTGGTATGCTAGAAACTTGCAAGCAAAACCTACGGCTTTGTTCTGCGACGGAGGCTAATTAAAAATGGGCAAATGGATGGACGTGTGAGACAACACGACTGATTTGGCCTTCTCTTAATCAGGGGCGCACAAGTGAGCTGATATCGCTTCCAAGAGGAGAGATTTCGACGGTGGTTTCTACAATTACCGGACACTGTCTTATAGGGAAGCACGCAGAGCGGTTAAACGTGCCGTCGAATGACTTTTGCCGAAGTTGCATGGATGAAGAGGAGTTGGAAACTATCGAACACTTTATTTGCCATTGCTCGGCACTTTCTGGTCAGAGACTTGCTTCACTGGGATTTAGGGAGCTGTACGATCTTTCTGATTTGTCGTATGTCAAAATTCAACATCTAAGGAGTTTCATAAGAAGCTCAAACTGGTTTAACGACAGGGACTAGTAGGGAAACCTATTACGGTCCCGTGATATCACAATGGACCTCAGAGTCTACGTGTGTTGACGTAAAATGTCAGCAGCCACTTACAACCTAACCTAACCTATCATTTGAGACATTTTTTTACAGAAAAGATCTGAGATTCAGTCAAAAAACGTTTTTTAGATAAAATGTCTCAGACCGATAAAAAAAAGTGTTTTATACAAACTTTATATTGCTTAAGGGTACTTTCCACTATCTCACTTTTCCATTATACACATCAAAATTTACCAACTTCCTACAGATTTTTGGATTCTTTTTTGATTGAAACCTAGTCGTATCTAATAAGTGAACAATTTCTGGCCAAATTTTTTAAAAAAATATTTCGCTAACATAGTGAAATTACGCTTGTATAATGGAAATGTGTGATAGTGAAAAGTACCCTTTAAGGCCGTTTGTCACGATAAGACTCATTGTCAGTAAAATGAACTTTCAAAAATCTTATAGAATTTAAAAATGTTATCGTATAAATGCGAAATGTAATGGTTTATTGGCCACAATTAGAAGCCTAATTCACTTAAATTTAGTTTGTTTCTGTTTTTACATTAATTTAAGATCGAAGGAAATATAAATCCAATCTGTCTATGTTAATACACTTAGAATATTATTGCAGTTACTACATGACGGTGGTTTATGTAGTAAGTACAATTTCAGTTGTTTTAGTATGAAAAATCTTAAACAACTTTTTTTGTAGTTGTTTTAAAAAATAAATACAAAAAATTACTACATTGTAGTAACAGTTGTTTTATGTAGTTGTTTAAAAATAAAAATAAATATTTTTTTAGAAATGTTTAGAAAAACGGATTTGTTGAATGAGTTTAAAGTGTGAGATGCAGGGCAACAATTACCAAATAAATAATACCTAAATTAATTATTAATGACAATTTATAAAATACAATAAAAATATTTTTTTGTTTTTTAAACAATTTTACAGTTTTTAAAGTTTTAGAAGATTTTTTTGTTAATAAAAAATATCAGACAATTTGAGTTGCAGTAAAAACAACTGAAATTTGAATTTGTTTTTACCATTTTGCTGTAGTTGTTAATCAATAGTTAAAAACAACTGTAGGGACACACTTTGTATACAAATACTTTGTTCAATTTTTATAATTTTGTTTTCTGTTTATTCATAATTTTATATTTCAAAATTGTCTAAAATAATTTTCATTCGGAATTTAGAATTTTACAAAAATAGAAACACATTGATTGTTTTTTATTATAATTTTAAATAAAATAAATGTAATCGTTTTTTATAAAAACTAACTAATCTAACGGTTATTAATCCAGCTATATAAACAATAATATTACCTACAAAATTGGCGATCTTGCCTGGATTTAGAAATAGTTAATTTTGTAAGAATAATCATTTTATGAATTTAAAATCCGTGTTGGATATCATCACTTTATGAATTGAAATTCCCAAATTGGAAGAAATTTAAGAAAAAGTGCTTCAATAAGCAAAAACGTTTCTATCTATATAAGAAAATCTTCAAATCTACAAATAAATACGAGCATATGTATGCACAACAAATATCAATAAAGGAAACAATTTGTCAAAATACAGATCTACTAACCACGCTTACAAAAGCTACAGAAAAGCGAAGTGAGAGAAAAATATTACCAATTTACTAGAAAGTGAAACAAGGAATTATATCTGTCAGTATTTGTGTTATTGGTTTTTATTTAAACAAATATATAAATTGTTGTTTTGCTTAATTTTTTTTTGCTGTTTATTAATAATTGTTGGTGTTTGCGAAAATATTTTGAAATTATCAAAATTTTTTAATCACATTTTCAAAACCATTCTGGACATACATATTTTAACATTTTTCAGTTATTGAGAAACGTTAATAATAGTATTTAAAAATTAAAAAAAAAATATTTTAACCCTTTTGAAACAATTTAAAACTCAGATTTCAAAATATTTATTTTTGTTTTTATTGTGTTCTTAATTTGTCGTTATTTTATATTTTATTTTTAACAAGTTTTATTGTAAACTCTCTGTCCGAAAATGATTCCACACTCTCCTTTACACAATACAGCACCTAATCAAAATTTTACATCAAACAGATCAAACTCTGATAACACTAATAATCTAGAAACTAATAATTTAACAACAGACCAACCGACAAATTATTCGATTGATAGGCCATCTCAGACAAATTTGGAAATTTTCGCCACTTCTGTAAAACTCCCTCAGTTCTGGACTAGTTGTCCCGACGCTTGGTTTGTACAAGCGGAAATGCAATTTGCTACTAAAAACGTTAGTTCAGATCAAACTAAATATGAATATATTATAACTGCTCTACCACAGGAAGTTATAATGAAAGTTTTAGACGTAATTCAGAATCCCCCTAGTAGAGATCGGTATTCGAATTTGAAAAAGGTTTTAATTGAACGTCATTCTTTGAGTGAGAGTACTAGACTCAACAAAGTTTTATCAGATAGCGAGATGGGTGACAGAAAACCATCGGAATTTTATAGATCTTTGGCGCTTCTCGCTGGATCGAGTTTTAGTCACGATCTTTTAAAGAATCTTTGGTTACGCAAATTGCCAAAAGCTCTTAATGTTGCTTTGACTTCATCAAATATTTCAGATCTCAATGAGTTAATTAAATTATCGGACAAGTTATGGGAAGTTATTTATAACGCAGAAATTTCAAGTATTCGTCAATCACCCAGTTCCTCTAACTTTGAACAAGTTATTGAAAACTTAACTCGCTCTTTAACCGAAAATATGAATAAGTTATCTCTTGAAGTAAGTTATCTTAAAAGTAAATTAGAAGATCATGACTCTCGTCCTCGATATAGAAAATTTGGTAGAAATATTTCACGGTCACGTGGTCGCTCACCAAGTAGAAACTGGTTGTGTCGCTTTCATTACCGATTTGGTGATCAAGCAAGAAGATGTGAACAACCATGCTCATATTCTGTGTCAAAGGAAAATTCGTCAAACTAAAATCATCCATTGTTGCGGCGACAAACAATGGAAATATTGATTATACATCTCGTCGTCTTTTCGTTTTTGACAAAACCAATAAATTAAATTTTCTAATTGATAGTGGTGCGGAAATATCAGTGTTACCATCATCAAAGTTTAAGAATGGTAATAAGATTTCAGATATCGTTTTAACAGCTGCAAATGGCTCGAGTATAAAAACATTTGGAAAGAAATTGCTCAATGTAGATTTAGGTCTTCGACGTGAATTTCCCTTTATATTTTTAGTGGCAGACATTTCTAAGCCTATTATAGGTGCGGACTTTCTATGTAAGTATGGTCTTTTAGTGGATGTTAAACACAAATGTTTAATAGATCCGCTAACAAAGTTGTCAGTTAACGCATTTTCATTATATTGCAAAGTATCTCTACCTAAAGTGTTTTCAGTAGATAATGACTACACACATTTGTTGAAACAATACCCCTCATTAATATCGGAACCAGATTATACTAAACCTGTGAAACATACGACGGTACACAAATTAATAACTGAAGGCACTTTACCTTTTACCAAACCCAGGAGATTAGATCCAGTTAAATATAAAGTTGCTAAAACTGAATTTGAGTTTCTAGTTAAAGCTGGAATTTGTAGACCATCTAACTCAAGTGTGGCTTCCGCTTTACATTTGGTTCCCAAAAAGGACCCAAATGAATGGCGTCCTTGTGGAGATTTTAGGCGTCTAAATTTTGTTACAGTACCAGATCGTTATCCTCTACCACACATCCATGACTTAAATATAAATATGCGACACAAAAAGATATTTTCGAAATTAGATTTAGTCCGCGCGTACCACCAGATTCCTATGGCAGAGGAAGACGTATACAAAACAGCTATTACTACACCATTTGGCATGTTTGAGTTTCAACGAATGCCGTTTGGTTTAAGAAATTCAGCTCAAACGTTTCAAAGATTTATAAACGAAGTATTCAACGGTCTCAATTTTATTTTCGTGTATATAGACGATGTTCTTGTATATAGTGAAAACGAGGAACAACATTTACAGCACTTGAAATTAGTTTTTGAACGTTTGGAAGATTACGGATTGAATATTAAACCAGGAAAATGCATCTTCGGTGTATCAAATATTGATTTCCTAGGACACAACATTTCAGAAAAAGGTATTCAACCATCTGAGGAAAAAGTTTCCGCCATTCGTAGTTTTGAGTGTCCAAAGACAGTTAAACAGGTACAAAAATTTGTAGGCATGGTAAATTATTACCATAGATATATTCCAAAATTAGCAGAGTTCACCAGTCCTATCCATGTTATCATCACTAAGGCTCTAAAGAAGAAGAAGAAAATATTAGAATGGACCAAAGAAGCACTGGATTCGTTTGAGCGTATTAAGCAATGTTTTTCGACACGTGTCTTATTGAACCACTTCAATAAAGATGCAAGGATAACTTTGACAGTAGACGCATCCAATACGGCAGTGGGTGGTGTTCTTCAACAAATTTCTGGTGATAATTCTGAACCATTGGCTTTCTTTTCTAAAAAACTGACACCTTCAGAATCCAAATACAGTGCGTTTGATAGAGAATTGTTAGCAGTTTACCTTAATATTAAACATTTTAGATATTTGTTAGAAGGTAGATCGTTTACAGTGTATACTGATCACAAACCTTTAATCTTTGCTTTAAATTCAAAAACTGAAAGGAGTCCCAGGCAAACGAGACATTTGGAATATATCTCACAATTTACACATGATATACAATACATTCGCGGTGAATCAAACGTAGTTGCAGATACACTTTCTAGAGCTTTTGAAATAGAATCTCTCCAAAATTGTGATCTAAATCTTAAGGTACTGTCTTTTGAACAGCAACAAGATTCTGAGCTTTTAGAATTAACACGGACAAAGGATATTCATCCAAATTTAAAGTTGATAAAAATTTCAGTTCTTAATATAGATATTTGGTGTGAGATGTCTCTTAATATTCCTAGACCTTATGTACCACAAAATTTACGCAAAACTGTCTTTGAAAAATTACACAAAATTTCACACCCTGGTATTAGAGCTACTCGTAAACTTATAACTCAACGCTACTTTTGGCCAGGCATGGGAAAAGAGCTTAATATTTGGTCCAAGGAATGTATTGATTGTCAAAGATCAAAAGTAAATAGGCACACTAAATCTCCAGTTGTTAAAATAAATATACCTAAAGGAAGATTTGAACACATTCATTTGGATATAGTTGGCCCTTTACCACCATCTCATGGACATCGTTATATTTTGACCATAATTGACAGGTATACTCGTTGGCCAGAGGCATATCCTTTAAAGGATATCACGGCAGCTACCGTGGTCGATACTTTTATTAGAAATTATGTATCTCGTTTTGGTGTACCTTTGAATATTACAACAGATCAAGGAGGACAATTTACGTCAACAATTTTTACTGAGCTTACGAAAATCTTAGGTTGCTATAAAATAACAACTACTCCGTATCATCCACAAGGTAATGGAATGATTGAACGATTCCACAGACAGCTGAAAGCAGCATTAATGGCTAAGAATAGATCAGATGTTTGGTTTGATGAACTTCCCATTGCTTTATTGGGCATTCGCTCCATAGTTAAGGAAGATTTACAGGCAACACCTGCTGAAATGGTTTATGGACAGAACTTGCGTCTACCTGGTGAAATTGTGACGGCGACTGGGGAGTTTGATGCATCAGACGTTTTATTTAAACTAAAAGATAACTTTAAGAATGTTAGGTCAAATCTAAATCATCATAGGGATTCTGAGACTGGAATTTTTATACCTAAGGATCTTAAAAGTTGCAAGTTCGTGTTTGTACGAAATATAAACAAACGTTCGTTACAGCAACCATATGAGGGACCTTATAGAGTGGTTGAAAAAGAAAGAAAATTTTTTAAAATTGAAATTGATAACAAAATTGTGGTCATGCCTATCGATCGTTTAAAACCAGCTACAATTGAAAATACCGATAACACAAATATTCAGAATACAACACATATGAAAAAGAAAGTTACTTTTAATTTATTGGACATAAATTTTTCGGAGGGGGAGTAATGTAGGGACACACTTTGTATACAAATACTTTGTTCAATTTTTATAATTTTGTTTTCTGTTTATTCATAATTTTATATTTCAAAATTGTCTAAAATAATTTTCATTCGGAATTTAGAATTTTACAAAAATAGAAACACATTGATTGTTTTTTATTATAATTTTAAATAAAATAAATGTAATCGTTTTTTATAAAAACTAACTAATCTAACGGTTATTAATCCAGCTATATAAACAATAATATTACCTACAACAACAACATTCTTTTGGTTGATTTTACCGTAAATTGTAGTAGACGCCTAAACAACAAAAATTTAAAAATTCTTATATCAAGGTAAATATTCCCGATACAACTAGAACTCGTTCGCCAAATACTCGAAACCCCTCAGTGCAATAGTTTTTTTTAATGATTTAGTTTCCAAAATTATCAAGACCCTATTGGGCCCCAGTACCTAGAAAGCTAAGCAAGATAACGCTAAACTGACCAACATTTTAAATATATGGCTAACATTTTTGGACCTAGGGGACTGGACCCAATAGGCAAAATGTTGCAAAAATTTTGGACATTTTTCCGTGTCGGAAGTATTTATCGAGGTATGTATGTGATTAAAAATTTGGATCCATTAAAAATGTGGATTCATTAGGGTCCACACATGTGAAGACAAAACTATGGGGATTCTAAGAAATTGCCAAAATTTCTAAGAAATTCTAAGAAATTGCCAACATTGCCCTCAATTTGGCTTATCTGGTTTAGTTTTCGAGATAAAGCCATTTTAAGTTTAAACCAATAAAATGTTTTTTTTGTTTTTAAAACGTCCACCAGGGAGTGGCTGTGACTTTAAAATACTAAAATTAGCACTAAAAATAGGGTCAAACCCCTTTTACGAAAATATTTTTTATAAAGCGGCGAGGATGGTTTTATCACAGACTAATACAGACTCGACATAATTGACAGGTGTCAAAAAAGTAATCTTGAACCACAGACTAATACAGACTCGACAAAAAAGTATTTTTTAACCATATGGTTAATATTTTCAAATTATTCTACGAATTAGGTTAGAAAGAGAAAACTGATATAACGCGCCATAAGAAAAATGGACGCCAGATCGGTTTTTGTTGTTTCACTCACTCCTAAGTCGTAGAAAGTGTTGCCATTTTAGCGTAAAACGGACTAAAAACCGCTGTGTTTTCTCCTAAAATCGCTTACAAGGGAAGTCTCCCTGGTGTCACCCTCCGATCTTCGTGAAATTTGGATATGTTGTTAAGAACGAAAATTAATTCGACACGTATTTTTTTTTAGCGGCCCAAACTCATTTTTAGGGGGGGTCGATTTGTATGGGGGGAAATTTACCTTTTTTAGTTTTTTACGCTTTACGCCTATTTTAACAAAATTAATATAGGCATGCGTGATATCAGATTAAAGGTATTTAAAATACCTATCTCGTGGTGCTAACAACGGGCCAAAGAAGTTGTTACTTTTCGACTTATTAACAAAAATGTCCTAAAATTTTGCCATTTTACTCAATATGACGAAAAGTTGTGCATGTTTGGACACGTTCTTAGCACACGTAGATAGGTTTTCCAAAGACCTTTCATTTGGTATGTAACATGACTAGGTTTCTTTGTATAGTATAGGAGATAAACGAGAAAAACTGAAAAACGGCCTTGTCTTCCCCCCTCCTTCTTACCCCCTAAATATGAATTTGGGCCGCTAAGAAAAAATACGTGTCCCTTTATTTTTTCTGATCTACAAAATAAAACCAATTCCATAAAGATTCGCGGGTGACACTAGGGAGACTTCCCTTGTTAGTTCTTCCCCATTTTTTCTTATAAAACTCTACTGTCGAGTCTGTATATAGTCTGTGCTTGAACCTCATGGTTAATTTTTTCAAATTTTTCTACGAATTAGGTTAGAAAGAGAAAACTAATATAACGCGTCATAAGAAAAATAGATGCCAGATCGTTTTTTATTGTTTCACTCACTCACTGTTGCCAACTATTTTTAACCAAAAACCTCTAAATTTCACGAAAAAAGCGCTAGAAACCGCCAAAAATTAATTTAGCGGGGAAAATTTAAAATTTTCCCGCTAAATTACAAAAAAAAGCGCTAAAAACCGAAAAACTTGGCATTTTTGTTAAACAAAAAAGAAAAATTTAAAAAAAAACAAAAAGCGCTAGATTTAGCGGGAAACCTCCAACTTGGCAACAGTGCACTCACTACTAAGTCGTAGAAAGTGTTGCCATGTTAGCTTAAAAATAGCTAAAAACCCGCCCGATTTTCTCCTAAAATCGCTAAGTTCTTTCCCATTTTTTCTTATAAAACTCTACTGTCGAGTCTGTATATAGTCTGTGGTTTTATTTTATGGAGTTTATAATTCCTAAGGCCGGTCAAAGGGTACACGTAAAACTTGACTTGTTCCAAGGTTAGGTTAGGTTAGGTTGTAAGTGGCTGCTGACGTTTTACGTCAACACACGTAGACTCTGAGGTCCATTGTGATACCACGGGATCGTAATAGGTTTCCCTACTAGTCCCTGTCGTTAAACCAGTTTGAGCTTCTTATGAAACTCCTTAGATGTTGTATTTTGACATCCGACAAATCAGAAAGATCGTACAGCTCCCTAGATCCCAGTGAAGCAAGTCGCTGACCAGAAAGTGCCGGGCAATGGCAAATAAAGTGTTCGATAGTTTCCAACTCCTCTTCATCCATGCAACTTCGGCAAAAGTCATTCGACGGCACATTTAACCGCTCTGCGTGCTTCCCTATAAGACAGTGTCCGGTAATTATAGAAACCACCGTCGAAATCTCTCCTCTTGGAAGCGATATCAGCTCACTTGTGCGCCCCTGATTAAGAGAAGGCCAAATCAGTCGTGTTGTCTCACACGTCCATCCATTTGCCCATCTTTGATTAGTCTCCGTCGCAGAACAAAGCCGTAGGTTTTGCTTGCAAGTTTCTAGAGGCATACCAACACATTCCAATTCTGTTGGAACCTGTAAGGTAGTTCCTAGTCTTGCAAGCTCATCGGCTTTGCAATTCCCTGGAATGTCTCTGTGCCCTGGGACCCATATGAGTCGTATGTTAAACTGCTTGGCCATCTCATTTAAAGACGTGCGGCAGTTAAGGGCAGATCTTGTTTTCAGAAACATTGAATCCAGGGACTTGACCGCGGCTTGACTGTCAGTATAGATGTTGACTGCGGTTGTAGACAAGACATTGCAGCTCAACCAGTCAGCCACTTCCTTTATTGCCAGCATCTCTGCCTGGTAAACACTGCAATGATCTGGCAATCTACGAGCCAGGCTCAATCCAAGCTCTTCCGAATAGACCCCAAAGCCCACTTGTTCGTGCAGCCTCGATCCATCTGTGTAAAAATTTATGGTAGCTCCACTACCCGGAGTATCCCCCATCCAAGACTCCTTGTTCCAAAAAAAAAACATTTTTAATTACTTTGGAAATGTTATGAACGTGTTTTTATTTACAAGTCAATAAAAAAAGTAAAGTATTTTTTTTGTTAAATATTTCAATATAAATATGAATTAGCACTATTTTTTTTTATAGATAGACACAGCATTATTAATTATGAATTAAAAAAAAAAATATATTAAATTTCTATAAATACAGACATATACATATGAATTAAATATCATAGAACTATGAGATTTTTTTATATTTATAATTCTATTTTTTAACTATATATAAACAGCTGCGAATGGAAATTTATGATTTCATTTATGAACACAAACAATTAGAACAATTAGTTAAACAAATTGTAAAAAAATTTAAGAGATTTTTACATATAAAAATTTCAATAAAACTTAAAACTATTGCTTAGCATTTCGAGTTCATGGTTGAAGAATAAAATATAATAAACTAAAACTTAAATAAACTATTATTTTTTATCAGAATAACACATTGATTTGAATTGTTATCTAGGTGGTCCATTGTATTAATATTAGGAGAAAAAACAAATTTACAAAGAATATTGAGAAAATGCTTAAGTTTAAAACTATTTTGAATAATATTTGGTTGATTTTTAAGAGTATTTCAAATAGCAAATCAAAGATTTTTATAATAGGAGATTTTTTTTTTATAAATTTTACTTTGAGACTCTTGTTTTCTTTAAAATAACCCTCAGATTCTGAGAATTTAGGAATTTTTCATATAGCTTAGAATCTGAGAAATTTTTTGTGGAAAAATTATCAGATTGTGAGACATTTTTCCTATAGAATTTTTTTCAGATTGTGAGACATTTTTCCTTTAGAAATATTTTCAGATTCTGAGATATTTTTATTATATAAAAATTTTCAGATCCAGAAGCATTTTTTTTTAAAATCAAATTCTCAGATACTGCTACATTTTTCCTATAGGAAAATTCTCAGATTCTAAGACATTTTTCTTATAGAAAAATTCTCAGATTCTGAGTCATTTTTCTTATAGAAAAATTCTCAGGTTCTGAGACATTTTTCCTATAGAAAAATTCTGAGATTCTGAGAGATTTTTCCTGTAGAAAAATTATCAGATTCTGTGACAATAGAAAAACTCCCAGATTCTTTGACATTTTTCCTATAGAAAAATTTTCAGATTCTTAAACATTATTCCTATAGAAATATTCTCAGATTCTGAGACATTTTTTTTTATAGAAAACTTCTCAGATTCTGAGTCATTTTTTTCTAAAGAAAAATTTTCAGATTCTGAAACATCTTTCCTATAGAAAAATTTTCAGATTCTAAGACATTTTTCCTATAGAAAAATTTTTTCCATAAAAAAATTTTCAGATTCTGAAACATCTTTCCTATAGAAAAATTTTCAAATTTTAAGACATTTTTCCTATAGCAAAATTTTCAGATTCTGAGAAATTTTGCTTATAGAAAAATTCTAAGATTCTGATGCATTGTTTCTATATAAAAATGCTCAGATTATAAGCCACGTTTCTTATAGAAAAATTAATAGATAGAAAAATTTTTTCCATAAAAAAATTTGAAAATTTTAAAACATTTTTCCTGTTGAAAAGTTCTCAGATTCTGAGACATTTTGCCTTTAGAAAAATGCTTATATTCTGAGACATTTTTCCTATAAAAAAATTCTCAGATTCTGAGACATTTTTCCTATAGAGAAATTCTCAAATTCCGAGACATTTTTCTTATAGAAAAATTCTCAGATTATGAGACATTTTTCCTATAGAAAAATTCTAAGATTCTGAGACATTTTTCCTTTAGAAAAATTCTCAGCTTCTGAGACATTTTTCTATTGAAAAATTCTCAGATTCTGAGACATTTTTCTTATAGAAGAATTCTCAGATCCTGAGACATTTTTCTTATAGAACAATTCTCAAATTCTGAGACATTTATTCTTAAGAAAATTCCTCAGATCCTGAGACATTTTCAGATTCTGAGACATTTTTCTTATAGAAAAGTTCTCAGATTCTGAGGCATTTTATCTTTAGAAAAATTCTTAGATTCTGAGGTATTTTTCCTAAAGAAAAATTCTTAGATTCGAAGTACTTTTTCCTATAGAAAACCCCAGATTCTGAGACATTTTTATAGAAAAATTCTCAGATTCTGAGATATTTTTCCTATAGATAAATTTCAGATTCTGAGACATTTTTCTTATAGAAGAATTCTCAGATTGTGAGAAATTTTTCTTATAGAAAAATTCTTAGATTCTGAGACATTTTCCTATAGAAAAATTTTCAGATTTTGAGAAATTTTTTCTTATAGAAAAATTCTCAGCTTCTGAGTCATTTTATCTATTGAAAAATTCTCAGATTCTGAGACATTTTTTCCTATAGAGAAATTCTAAAATTCCGAGACATTTTTCATATAGAAAAATTCTCAGATTCTGAGACATTTTTCCTTTAGAAAAATTCTCAGATTCTGAGACATTTTTCTTATAGAAAAATTCTCAGATCCTGAGACTTTTCCTATAGAAACCTTCTTATATTCTGAGACATTTTTCCTACAGAAAAATTCTCAGATTCTAATACAATTTTATTGCCAAAAAAATTCTCAGATTCTTAGACATTTTTTTACAGAAAAATTCTCAGATTCCGTGACATTTTTCGTATAGAAAAATTCTCAGATTCTGCGACATTTTTCGTATAAAAAATTCTGAGACATTTTTCTTATAGAAAAGTTCTCAGATTCTTAGACGTTTTTCTAATAGAAAATTTTTAATCGAAAATTTTTCATGTAGAAAAACTTTCAATTTCTGGGACATTTTTCCTATAGAAAAATTCTCAGATTCTGCGACATTTTTCCTATAGACGAATTCTCAGACTCTGAGACATTTTTTCTGTAGAAAAATTCTCAGATTCTGTGAGATTTTTTCTATAGAAAAATTCTCAGATTCGGAGACATTTTTGCTATAAAAAAATTCTCAGGTTCTGAGACATTTTTCCTATAAAAAAATTCTCAGATTCTAAGACATTTTTTTTTTAACTTATATTCCGACTTTGAATACAAATTTAAAATACTCTTCTTGGTTTTGTAACATTATTTAGTTATAATAAAAAAATAAACTACTTAAACAGTTAAAAACAAACAAACAAACAAATAAAAAAAAGAAACAATTATTTAAAAAAACTGAGGAAGGAATCATCATTGTTTATTAGGGCGTCCCATTAAATCTAAACTTTCATATTTTGTGTTGTAATACCTGCAGAACGCTGGCCACGTAATAGCTGATCGTGAGAAAATTTGTGAAAAAATATTGCAAGGGCATTTTCAGTCGGCAACCAGCGGTGAAAGTTTGGAAAACTTAAGTTTTTCGACAAAAATTCTTGTCAGAATTTTTAAACCAAATTTAGGGGCATGTCACAGACTCAATTCCGTTCGGATTTAAAAAAAGTGGTTTAATCGTAAAACGCAAAGCAAAGAATTTTTTTCGAAATGATATCACTTTTATGCATTCAATTCCACTTTGATTTTTGAAAGTGATTTCATTCCGAAAAAAATAATATTCGTTTTTCGTTTTAAGAGTAAACCACTTTTTTCAAATCCGAACGGAATTGAGTCTGTGACATGCCCCTTAGTTCAAAAATTAGGAATTTTAGTATTTAATTGGAAAAGTATTTAAAAAATTCAAAAATAGCGATTTTGGTCCACAGATTCGGATTTTTAAACGTATTTTTTTTTTAACCAAATTGATCTTAACCCTTTGACGACCACAGGCAAGTATACTTGCCAAATGGTTTTTGGCGATTATTTTGGTTCAGGTAAAAGATAGGGCAAATGTGCTAAAAGGTGAATTGTAGGGGAGTGTTATGGCAATAAAAGTCTAGTTTTCAGTTAGTATCCATACTCACTGTAAGTCCACTTACTCACAGTAAGTCCCCAAAGGTTTTAAAATAAAAATCTCTATTTTAGGGACAAAAGGATCTATACTTGTCAAGCAAAATTGGGGTCAAGAAGGGGGTTTATAGGTCCAAATTCTTGTAGAATAACTACAATAGAGTTTCAGATCTTAAAAATCACAGCGAATAGCAAATAGCTTTGGCCAGAACTGCCTAATCGTCGAAGGGCAAAATTTTTCCCCATGAAAAATGAAGGGTAAGGAGAGTGGTTAGGGGTCCAATTTTTTGTTCAGTTACTTTTATTAGGTCAAAGATTAAGACAATGAACAGAAAATCAAAATCGCATCGGCAGAAAATGTATGGTCGTCAAAGGGTTAAAAGTTGGAAAATGTTGGGTATGTGATGTGAAAATTATTAAATAAAAAACGACTTTTTATTTCTTAAACATTTTCCTAGATTTGGGACCAATTTGGTTAAAAAATAATTTTTATATTTAAAAATCAACATCTGTGGACCAAAATCTATTTTTTTTGGAGTTTTTTAAATATTTTTCCCATAAAGTACTAAAAAAATTCTAATTTTTGAGCCGGCTGGTTGCCGGCTGAAGATGCCCTGGCAACATTTTTTCATACGTTTTACCACAATCAGCTATTCCGTGGCCATTTTTACGCGGCAGGTTTAACGACACGAAATTCGAAAGTTTAGATTTGACGGGACGTCCTATTGTTTATGTTGTGGTTGTTGGTCAAAAGTTGGAACAATTAAAAATAATATCTAAACTAGGACTATGATGATAAACTTAAAATAATAAAATTCTGTTAGCTCCATGATAGATCATAGCCCTTCCAATTGACATTTGGTGCCAAATAAACACGTCTTTTATTAAAGAAAAATGATACAATACCATGATAAGCTGTACGTGGTACACCACTCTAAAAAGGGAAATTAGAAATAAGAAAGATGAAGATTAAATATTAAAGCAAAAGTACAAAATCGAGACCATTTTAAGAAGTATATATTATAAAATTGCAAAATGACCAAAATTCGATCAATTGAAAATCTTAACAATAAAAAATTAAAAAAATTAATTTAATTATTAATTTAATAATATGATAAAACTAAATTTCAAAAAAGATCAATTGAGAATTTGGAGAATTTGCATATCATAAACTTACCTTTAAATCATCCATTAGCCCCAACATTTTCGCTGTCCTTTTATATTGTTCTCTTGTATTATATTGTATTCGCACTGGTCCATCTCTTTTTATCAGTTCACGTCTTAATTCATCATACGTTACAACAGGATACGTATAGATTTCTTTAACAAAGGTTTTATCATAATTGTCCTAAAGTGAAAAAGAAATATTTTAAAATATTTTGGACTATTTGTTGTCTCTTTCGCCTACAAACTACTAACCTTTAACAGATAACTTAAGTTCATTTTGGTAAAGGGTACAAATTCCTCACTTAATTTAATATAACGTAAATATTTATCGAAAAATAAACCACTGTAAAAATAAAAAAATAAAAAATTAGAATAATTAATTATTAAATAAATTTGCATTAAGAAAATTATAATCTTCCCAGCAAAAAAAGACCTTACCATTCACTACAAAATTCACCACAACTTATGAACCAGATGTACTTCTTCTTCAACTGAAACATTGATGAATTTAATATGGGCGTGACACACAAAGTATGTTCTTTTTATCGCCACTTTTCAGTGGCAAAAGATTGACACTTAAGTATAACATACAGTGACGAGCAAAAGTGTAACAGGGTTCACATTGCTTAGATAATCTGCTCTATATTTTAAACTACACAAGATAAAGTATTGAAGTTTTTTGATAATTTTATTAGTTAATTGATCAGAATTTATAAACATTATCGAAATATGCTGTAAAATTTTTTATAAAAAAAATATAGTAAAAATTCCATAAAAAGGCAAGTGTTACATTATTGCACTCATGATTTTTCTACATAAATCTTTAGGACAACTTTTATATTTCACGCATATAGACCCGGATTTTGCAATTTTTTTATAAAAATTAATAAATAACATAAAAATAATTCATTTGTTGAAAAGAAATTTTGGCTAAACATTTTTTTTAACTCAAAAGTCCGTCCTTTTAACGATTTTAGGAGAGCCACACGTATTACTCAAGCTTAGAATATACCGACATTATTTTTTTGGAATGTCGTTTATATCCGGCGATAGTAGAGCCCATTTATAATCAAATTCATAAGTGGTTTGTTTATTTTGCAATTAATACAATTTTTTTATTGGGTACTCAATTTGGGTTTTTGGCGGAATTTCAAATATTTTTGCAGATATTCAACATTTTTCGGATGAATACGAGCCAATTCTGGCCGATGATGTTTTTTCTATATTCGGTCTTAAATATATCGTCAATTAAAATCATCAGTAGATTGACAATATTGTTATAAAGAATGTAGTTATTATTAAATCCCTATTTAAAATTATTGTTTGGGGTACCTAAATTGAATTAGTGAATTTCGTCCAATGATAAGAGCAGCAAAAGACTTTTATTTATTAAACATTATTTATTTTTGTTCTTTCTGAAAAAATTAACTCCAAAGATTGCGTTCTGATTCGATAATTTGACACTATGGCACTACCCCGAGGATAATGTCAAAAACCACGAAATGTGATAGTGGTTTTAAATGGCATAAACCCATTCTTAACAAAATTTATGATCAACTGGTGATATAACTTGTTGATTTATTTACGGCTGAATTAAGAACACACTTCTTGAGGCAAAATTGGCCTTTATTCAGCCGAAAAATGTCGAATTTCGGCAAAAATATTTGAAATTCCTCCAGAAACCCAACCCCAGTACACAATAACTTTTTTTTTACTAATTGCAAAAGCAACAATCCATTTACGAAATTTTTTCTAAATGGTCTCTATTATCGCCTGATATAAACACCATTCAAAAAAAATAATTTCTGCAAATTCTTAGCTTGATAAATATGCGTGGTTCCCCAAAAAACGTAAAAAGTACG
Source organism: Pegoplata infirma (assembly GCA_963921195.1). Classification (NCBI taxonomy): domain Eukaryota; kingdom Metazoa; phylum Arthropoda; class Insecta; order Diptera; family Anthomyiidae; genus Pegoplata; species Pegoplata infirma. The sequence continues at coordinate 94,471,781 of OY992538.1, read as the reverse complement.
GACTTTTGAGTTAAAAATAATGTTTACCCAAAATTTCTTTTCAACAAATGAATTACTTTTATGTTATTTATTAAGTTTTATAAAAAAATTGCAAAATCCGGGTCTATATGCGCCAAATATAAAAGTTGTCCTAAAGATTTATGTAGAAAAATCACGAGTGCAATAATGTAACACTTGCCTTTTTATGGAATTTTTACTATATTTTTTTTATAAAAAATTTTGCAGCATATTTCGATAATGTTTATAAATTCTGATCAATTAACTAATAAAATTATCAAAAAACTTCAATACTTTATCTTGTGTAGTTTAAAATATAGAGCAGATTATCTAAGCAATGTGAACCCTGTTACACTTCTGCTCGTCACTGTATATCACTAGTGTTTTTATCACAACTTCTGAAGTAGCGATCCGGATGTATTTTGCATCGTTGACTGATCAACTTGACCTTTTGGAAGCACTTTTTTCATCACTTCTTTAGAAGTACATATTTCTTGGCATTTTGGGTGTGATTATGTCATTTTTATTTGGTGATTTAGAACTTCTAAATTAGAAGTTCTTTTTTCACTTATTTTTGTAAGATTGATTGAAAGAGTATTTTTTTTTTGTAATATTTACACAAAAAACACTGTTCGACAGCAAAAACCTTCCAGTGAAATTTCTAACTGGTCCTTATAGATTTTGGTCTCCTGCTTCCAAATCTACCGTCCAAATTTTTCTAGCACGTACCGTTTTTGAGATATTCGCTGTTAAAAAGTAAAAAAAAAAACACTTTTAGGGGTCCACTGTCACGTATTCTTACGTTGCTTCCACAAAATAGGACTTGATTTCGTATAAAATGGACCTCCTGATTCCAAAACTGCAATCCACAATTTTCAAGCATGTTCTGTTTTTGAGATATTCGCGTTTGAAAATTTTAGTGTGATTTATAAAGAATATAAGTGCGTAACAGTAGAGTTTGAGTTTTTCAAACGCCAATATTTCAAAAACAGTACGCGATAGAAAAATTTAAATACCAGATTTGGAATAAAGATGTCTTATTTTTACTAAATCGAGTACTATTGTGTTTGAGCAACTTATGAATACGTTATAGAGGAGACCCAAATATTTCAATATTCAAACGCGAGTATCTTAAAAACCTTACGTGATAGAAAAATTAATTTCATTGATAATCAAACGTATATACTTTGAATTAAAAAAGGAGCAATTAATAGAGATTACAAAATTATAAAAATTCACGGCGAATTGATTCACAAGTTTGTTTTGACCACAAGCCTATACCTCAATTTTCTAAAAAGCTTAAACAATCGTTAATTGTGATGCAGCAACATCCGCTTTAGTTCGTAAATGTATTTATTTAATTTAGGACCAACTTTTTTTGATATAAGATATGAAATTTAAAAAATGTATCAATAATCGATTTTCGTCTTTTCGATTTTTTAAGCTCTAAATAAAGAGAAATGAAATGCCACTACCAAATTTTGTCACCATTTTTGCAAACCCTAAATCTATTTGAAGCTGGACGTAGAAAAAATTGCATACTTCGTGTATCACCCTCATTCTAATTGTTTCAGTTGGAAAAGAAGTTCATATGTTGTGGTGATTTAATTTGATTCCTAAGAACATATGAGTAAGTACCTTTACTTCAAAATCATTAAGCAAAGAACTGGTGAAAGATGTTTTTATTGTTATTTTGTAGCATTTTTGGAAGTGTTTTTAAAAGTACTTCCTACGGAATATGAAGTTCGGCACCTATCGCTACTTTGTATGTAGTGAAACCACTAATTCTTTTTGAACCACTTCGTTTATTTTTTGCTGGGCTTATAAAGTTTTCTCATTCCTTTAAAAATCTGACATAGTTAACAACGATCAATTTCATTTCAACACTCCTTAAGTAATTGTTAACATTGCAAAATAAGGTTTTGTTCGCACTGTTGCCACTTTGGTGTTTTTCCCACTAAAACTAGCGTTTTTATTTTGCGTCTAGCGGGAAAAAAAGTGATTTAGCGGGCAGCGGGAAATCTAGCGATTTTTACTAGCCGTATTAACAATAAAAAAACTTTAACCCCCAGTTTCTGTATGACGAACGATGGGCGAACGTCAAAAATTTAGATGTATTTTGTTTTTGTTACAATAACAAAATACATGCAGAAACTGGGGGTAAATTTTCCACACTTTTGAAATTTTTGTTATTATTAAAGAGCCGTTTAGACAAGCAGACTTGTAAGGCGACCTGTCAACAATTTTGTAATAAAACTCTTGTTTTTACAATCTTAACACAGCCGAATTCACAAATGTTGGTTAAGACGATTATAATTTGTTATAATTAGTAGTGTCCGACCGAATACACCTTTTTTGGCCGAAGCCGAACATTCGGCCAAATTTTCACTATTCGGCCAAACCGAAGCCGAAGCCGAATATTAAAAAAAAATGTTTTTAGTTGCAAAAAAACTTACAAGGGAAGTCTCCCTAGTGTCACCCGCGGATCTTTATGGAATTGATTTTATTTTGTAGACCAGAAAAAATAAAGGGATACGTATTTTTTTTTAGCGGCCCAAATTCATATTTAGGGGGTAAAAAGGAGGGGGGAAGACAAGGCCGTTTTTCAGTTTTTTTCGTTTATCTCCTATATTATGCAAAGAAACCTAGTCATGTTACATACCAAATGAAAGGTCTTTGGAAAACCTATTTAAGTGTGCTAAGAATGTGTCCAAACAAGCACAACTTTTTGTCATATTGAGTAAAATACCAAAATTTTAGGACATTTTTGTTAATAAGTCGAAAAATATTAACTTCTTTGGCCCGTTGTTCGCACCACGAGATAGGTATTTTTAATACCTTTAATCTGATATCACACATGCCTATAATAATTTTGTTTAAATAGGCGTAAATCGTAAAAAAATGAAAAAGGTAAATTTCCCCCCATACAAATCGACCATCCCTAAAAATGAGTTTGGGCCGCTAAAAAAAATACGTGTCGTATTAATTTTCGTTCTTAACAACATATCCAAATTTCATGAAGATCGGATGGTGACAACAGGGAGACTTCCCTTGTTAGTAAAATGTTTTTGTGGCTTTCTAATGTGATTCAAAGTTAGTTTAGTGTGTTTTTCAACACGTGAGCACAAATATTATACAATTATTCGGTATTCGGCCTATTGGACCAAAATTGTGACCGAAGCCAAATAGTGGCCGAAGCCAAAGCCGAATATTCGGTCGGACACTAATAATTAATTAGACGATTAGTATTTCGGTAAGGTTTGTTTCTTCGGAGTATGTTTAATATTTGATCCGCTTGTCAAATAATTTTCTGAATAATTTTAACAGATAAGGAGAGCCGTCCGTATGTATACAGATTATAATATACAGATTATTTAAAAAACCCGTTACATATTTAAAAAAAAACAAGTGAGAGTGTTACATTCGGCTGTGCCGAATCTTTTATACCCTCCAATATGTAAAAAAAATATTTAAAAAATTTCCAGGGGCGTCTTTTTTTTTGGGGGGGGGGGGGGCTTTGGGGTCGGTGGGGGTTTGGTGGGAGACGTTGGGGCACCTTCTTCTGCCATAAAAATGTTGAATTTGCTTAAGAAAAGTACAAAAAACACTGTTAAAAATGCGGTTTTTCTTAGGTTAGTTTAGTTCTCTAAGGGGGAACTTTTTCCCCCTTGGTCCGATTATGCCCATTTCCGAACTTAACCTGCCTAGGAATATATGACATATTCGTGCCAAACTTGGGAAGTCTAGCTCTTTTATTTTGGACTGTATCGTGTCCTCTACAGACGGACAGACGGACGGACGGACGGACGGACATCGCTAGAATGTCTTAGAATCGATCACTGATCAATAAAATATATACTTTATAGGGTCCTAGACCGATATTTCGATGCGTTACACACGGAATGACAAAGTGAGTATACCCCCATACTGTGGTTGGAGGGTATAAAAACCGTTAGATTTAAAATTTCGTGATATTTAGATATTAAATAGCTAAATTTCTTTTCTGTTTTTAAATCTGGTGTTTTCTGGAGATTTTTTTTCTTGATTTAGCGGGTTTTTGTCAAAAAAAGTTGACATCAGTGTTTGTTCGAATTGAAGTTGGATGCAGTTCATTGAACTCCAAATTTGGCAGGACTAACAAAAGAAGTCTTCCTGGTGTCACCCTCCGATCTTCATGAAATTTGAATATGTTGTTTAGAATAAAAATTAATTCGATTTTTTTTAGCAGCCCAAACTCATTTTTAGGAAGTTGACCTTTTTCAGTTTCTTACGATTTATGCCTATTTAGGGCGGATTACTCAATGAAAAGTTAGCTGCTAACTGTCGATTTAACGGAGCCTTATGTCAAAATTTGTATGAAAAAGTTAAATTTAACGGAAAGTTATTTTATAACTGAGCATTGAGTAATCCAGCCTTAATCAAAATTAGTAGTCATTAGGGTGGTTCTTAAAAACAAAAAGTTGGATTTCTGCACGGGACGCCCCCTCAGTTTATTAAGATTCATGAAAAAGTTATACAAACATTTTTCAAAATTTTCGAAAAGGTTCTTAAGGTCGCACCGGGCTCTTGAAGTTCGGACCCTGGAGCTAATAAGACGTTTAAAAAAATTAAATTTTGTAAAAAAAAAAAATTTCTTTAAAAATTGAGCCAAAGTATTTAATTAAAAATTTATAGATTTTTTGGACATAGTTAACCCTGAAGTACGTAAGGTAAAAAAAAACATTCCTTTTTTCATGCCCAAATTCACAATTTCATGATTTTTAATATTTTATTGCTTTAAATTTAAAAATCTTCAAACTTTATTGCTCAATTTTATTGAATACATCTTGGATAATCTTAATTTTAGCGATTTTCAAGAAAATGCATTTTTCCAACCAATATAGTGTATTTTTTTGCTTTGCCCAACATTTGGGGAAAATTAACTAAAAAATAATGGGGGTTGGTCGTAAGTTTGGCCTCTCTAGGAGGCACGGTAGGGGCGGTAGGAGCTGGTTTAAAACAAATTTATAAAAAATAAAAGAAATGTATGGGGACCATCTTAAGGGATAAAGATACATTGTAGGTATGTTTGCAAAAAATTTTGGAATTAATAAAATAATGGAGGTCGGTCATACATTTGGCTCCACTAGGGTAAGGTAGGGTAAGTTAGAATGGTAGGATCAAATTTTTTAAAAATGTTTTGTATGGGAGCCCCCCTTAGGAAGTGGAAATAGGGGTAAGGTATGTTCAAGAAAAATGTTGGGGGCAGAAAATTATTGGAGGTTCGTCTCACATTGCACCCCTCCAGGGGCGTTTCAAGGGCTGTTTTGGGGCTTTTTGAGGATTTTTACCTCTTTACGCCCAACTTTGACCCCGATGAGGAGCCATGTGGCCCCACCCCACCGCCCTCATTTTTGGCTCGTGCTTTCTTTTTTGAACCTATAAAAATTAGAGAGTTAGCTATCCCACGCCTAATAGTGCAAATTGAAGAACCGTTTTTTGTGTTCCAAAGTTAAAATTTTTTTTTTTTCATAGATATCCCACTCGCATCCCACTAAGCGACCCCATAGCTCTTAAAGGAAATCACCTAAGCTTTCTTTTGAATCAAAAAAAAGGGCCCAATTTGAGGAAAAAGTCAAAAAAGTTTTGGATTTTTAAGAAAAAAAATCAAAAATTATTTTTTTATTTTTTTTATAATTTTTTTTTCGAAAGACTGTAGAAATAGTTATCTAAACTATTTGGGACATATTTTGCTAAAAACAATAGGTAAGAAGTTACATGGATGAGAATATACACCTCTTTGGCCAAAATGTCAAATTTCGAACCCCTCTAACTCAGAGAGTTCATGACCTATCTCGTTGAAAAATTGTGTCTTAACTACTATCCAATAGGACTAACCTTGGTGCAAATTTCATACCGATCGGAAGACATCGGTTTCAAAAGTTGTGTCAGTTGACACGAAAACCCCATTTATATTAAACAAGTAGAAAAATTAAATTCGACTTGGTCGAATCTATGAATACCCTCCACAATGTTATCTGATAGTATTTTTCTAAAAAAAATTAAAAAAAATTGCATTCAAAATTTTTTATTAGAAATATATTAATTTGAGTAAAACTTTTTTTTAATCTATCAAATTTTTTTGGGTGTAACATTTTTTTGACTGTCAACATTTTTTGAGTGTGACATTTCATTAAAAAAAAAATATATGTGTACATTTTTTTTGAGTTTAACATTTTTTTTTAGTGTAAAAATTTTTTGCAGTGTACAATTTCTTTGAGTAACAAGATTACTTTGTAAAATATTTTTGTTGTTTTATACCTACATATATGTAATGCAAAAAAAACTATTTCACATTTTCCCTGTTTTTATTTTACCAACCTCTTCCTTAAAAACCAAATACAACCTAACATTCAATCATATAAGTCCCACTTTTTTTGATTTTTTCCCAAAAATACTTACTATACACCGTTACATACAGTTACAAAAGCAATAACAACACAATAACAAATATTTACTTGTCTAACAACTAAGCTGCACGCCACGGCAAGAAAACTAACAACAACAAGTTTTAAGAAAACTGGTATTTCACCATGTTGTTAAAACTTGTTTAACGAGTTTTCAACAGTTTAAGGTGAAACCAATATGAAATTTAGGGCTTTGCTTATAACTTTTGAACCAGTGGACCGATTTTGCTGAAACTCAAAACCAAGAAGGCTTGGGGAACGACAAATATATATGCTAGGCTTCAGCACCCTCAGAATTGTCTTTCGAAAGTTAGAGTGGTTTTAATCTCGTAAATTCGTAAAATACCCTTGCCGAAATTTACTCTTTTGCTCATAACTTTTGAACCACTTGACCGATTTCGCTGGATTGCAATACCAACCTGACCCGGTAAATGGTCAACATATATGTTAAACTTCAGGAGCCTCCGTAAAGTCTTTCAAAAGTTAGCGTGTTTTCAACGGACAGACAGACAGACGGACGGACGGACGGACGGACGGACGGACGGACATCGCTAGATCGACTTAAAATCGATCAAGGATCATGAATATATACACTTTATGGGGTCCTAGACCAATATTTCGATGTGTTACAAACGGAATGACAAACTTATATATACCCTCTATCACTAGAGTGGAGGGTATAAAAAGTATATTTAGGCATGTTTATTTCAACTTACTTAGAAACTCCAACTTTGCCAAAAGTTCTTGTACGTGATATTTCCGGACGTATGCAAACACGATTTTTTCTTTGCTCAGGATGTCGTATCCAATCATCCCAAAAACTATAAAATAACGAAGAAAAACACATTAAAAGAAAAGACAAAGAATTTTCATAAAACAAAAAATATAATTACGATTTTGGCCATTTTAAAGATAACTCATGCCATAAATCTCTTGTTAACATCCAACCCAAACCGGGAAAAAAATCAGTACGATATAGTAATTCAGGATGCGAAGCATCAATTAAATTAGCTTTGCCATTATCGTTCCAAGCAGAAACACACCTGCAAAACATAATATTAATTTCATTGTTTCTATTTTTTTTTTTACATAATTATTTTTTTTCACTTACCATAACGAAGGATCCTGTTTTAAGAGATGATGAGTACCTTGAAAGTACTCAAAAAAGTCTGGAGCTACATTGAGATCATCTTCTACTATTATAACATAGTCATAACCCTTGCCAAAGGTTGTATTTAAGGCCCAACCGTAGTGACGTGCTATTTTATAGTAACCTTTAAATTTCTTCTCCTTCGGTGGTACAAATATATCCGATTGATCGGGTTGTTGTATAAGTGACACCTGCTGGTCATACGATAATATGACATTACGTGTGGCATCATCGCCACAATCTTGTGAGACAATAATGGGAAATTGATCTGTATTTGGACGATATTTAATAAGATTATCTAAACATTTGGCTATGGAAATACGATTGCAGGCAAATACCACCACTGGTATTACCGGTTGACCATTTGAGAGATGTGTCTTAACGGGAATGGCTTTAAGAGTAGTGGCAATTACATTTGTTTCCGTATCATTTGGTTGTTCCAATATATTTTCTTGTCTCTGTTCTCCCGATTGGGGAGGCTCCTGTATGGGTTGATTATTTGGTAAAGCTATGATACCAATATCTTTTTCTGTTGGTTCCTCATCGGGATATTTAGTTTTCAAGATTCCCAACAGATTTACCATTAATTTATCAGTTCTACGATACTCTTGTCGTGCATCTTGTTCCAGTTTCTGAATTCTTGTTTGATGATATGGAAATTTTGTGTTTGTCCGTGGTACAAAATAGAATACAATAAATGTCCATGTTATAAGGAAACCAGCAATAATTAAAATTTTGCGAGATCGCATATTTTTGTGTAAATTTTTACGTTTAATAATTTGGCAAACTTTTTTTTTTGTTTTTAAGGTGGGTCGGAAAGATATTTCTTACTCTTGTTTTTTAATAGGCGTACATCAATAAAATGGCTCTTATAAACTTTTAATGCTTATCTTTCAGCATAAATTATCATTTTATTTCTATGTATCAATTTCTGTTTTGTTATCACAGCATTGGAGAAATTTCTATGAATTCAATTTAAAGTGTATTGATGTACCCTTTTGTCAACCAAACAATTCTTGTCATGATACGGTTTCTAAAATAAATAAAAAAAACATGCAAACCATTTATTTAATAAATTTTATTACAAAATTAATTGTAGTACAATGTATGATTTTGTATATCAAAAGGTTATTTTTTTTTATTTAATTGCATTAACCCATGTGTCTGTTTTTAAAAAGAGTATGAAGACAGTACTATGTTTATTGATTGTTTAAAATTATTTAATAACTACCCAGCCAGAAATTGCCAACGGTACAAAAAAATCTTTTTTAAATTTCAACTCAGTGAAACTGATATAAATGTTTAAAAAAACCGGCAGTTTTTGGAATTTAGAAAAACTGTAAATGCAGTTGTGTAAACAAGACCTTGAACCATCACCGAGCAATGTTTAAGGATTACCCCACTTTATCCGTAAAAGTTACAGAGGGTTAAAGTTGAAAAATCTATAAAAATGGCTTGAAATAATCCATAGTTTTTACCTTCTTTTGCTTCTTTTTTTAAGTTCTCCTTATATTTCAATCTTTTCCGGCATAACACAAAGTCAGTACATATAAGAGATTATTTTAATGTTGGTTTGATAGATGGGTGATTCCAGGTCGAACCGCACAGAAAACTGTCATTTTCGGATTTGTCACCTCCGATTTTAATGAAATTCGCAAAAAATATTTCACATGCGTTGTTTTCATAATATGATTACCTTACAGGTTCCAAAAATGTTTAGTTTTCGAAATATGGCGTCTTGAAAATTGGCAAAAACGTCAAATTTTCAATAAGGTGCACATACAAAGTCACGCATAACTTTAAAACTATAAAACCCACAATTACCAAATAGGTACCATTTCAAAGCTGAAAGGATTACCTTAAAAGTGACATGCACAATTTTTTCTTGTAATGAAAGGTCAAAGGTCATATTTCAATGTCTAATGTTCAAAGACCTATATGGTTCCAAAGTTACAGAAGAAAACGTGCTCGAAGGCAAGGTTTTTTCTACGAGTTCATATAAAAAATATTGCACAAACAAAACAATATACATAGTCGTAAACAAAGGTGCGGGCCTAGAACAAGGCTTAATACTTTTTATGTATTTTAAGTTATATTTTAGGGGTTTTCTTGTTCTTTTACAAGGAAAGACCTCGAAAGTGAACATACCTGATTTCTTTGACATTTACACACAAGCTAGAAAAAATAAATCTAAAATCAACGAGTCTGAGCTTGTCGGCCTAAATTCCGGTTAAACGGGGTTAAAAATTGCCCATTTTCAGTTATTTTAAAGTTTAGGTACTTTATATTGGTGCCACATATAACAGATCGGTTTCATTCGAAACCTATATTCTTCCATGGTAGGGAAATAGGAATGGGGTGCGGGAATCGTATGTTCAAAGCGGAATAAAGCTCATAAACAAGAATATAATCAAGCTCAAAAATGGTTTAGAAATGAAAACACTAATGTTTCGAACTTCTTTGAATTTTTGCCTTATTTTATTTTGGATGCACCAATAAAGATATTTTTTTTTAAATTCGGATGTAACCCGACCTGTAAGAAAAACTGCCAATAAAAAATTCATGTAATTGCTTAATTTAAATAGAAAATAGTACCAACAATGAATTTGTTTTACAAAAACTATATAGTTTAACAAAAACTATACATTTTTAACAAATAAAATTATGCAACAAATAAAATGTCTCAAACAGACGCCAAAATTTTTTTTTCAAATGAAACGGATCTGATATTTGTGGCATTAATGTACCTAAAAGTTAAAATTACTAATAATTGGTAATTTTTGACTCGCGTTTAACCCTTTAAAACTAAATTAAGACCAATCAGCTTAGACAGGTCGATGTTAGATATTTGTTGTCTTTCATGGGCATACATTTCAAAGAAATTACGTATGTTCACTTTGAAGATTTTCCTTGTAAGAAAACAAGAAAACCCTACGATAAAATTCAGTTTTGATAGTGAAATGAAATTCAGGAGGTCGAAATATTAATAAATAATGGGTTCAGTTTTTAGGTCCGTCCCATTGTTTGTTTACTGCTATGCTGCTTCGTGTGTGTAAGCTTTTGCATATGAACTCGTAGAGAAATCTTGACTTCGAGCACGTTTTCCTCTGTAACTTTGGAACCATATAAGTGTCCACCCTGGAATTTCGATACAAATGTAGGGAAAGACTTGATTGTTATCATATATTTTTTTGAGAATTTTAAAAATATCGAATTTTGAGATATAGGTCTTTGAACATTAGACCTTGAAATATGACCTTTGACCTTTCATTACAAGAAAAACTTGTGCATGTCACTTTTAAGGTAATCCTTTTAGCTTTCAAATGGTACCTATTTGGTAATTGTGGGTTTTGTAGTTTTAAAGTTATGGGTGACTTTGTATGTGCACCTTATTGAAAATTTTACGTTTTAGCCAATTTTTAAGCCGCCATATTTCGAAAACTGAAAGGTTTTGGAGCCAGAAAGGTAATGATTTTAGGAACACTGTCCATTTGCAATATACTTATTTGGCAAATTTTAGTTAATTCGAAGGTGACAAATCCGAATGCTGTGTGGTTTGAGCTGGATTTGCCCAGATGCTTCATTGCTTGGTAAGAAGTTATAAAACGGTTAAGTTTTGAAACCAAAAATTAAGAGTTTTTAAATTTTCGAGGTTTTTTGATCAGGGATTTCGGCCCCCTCTATAAAATGAAAAAAGTTGAACTATAGTTGGTAGCTGTTGTAATTCTTAACATTTTGGAATTAATCCTGTTAATGTGCCACGAATAGTTAAGGAGTTTCAGCAGATCAAAGTTCGAAAGAAAAAACGTAATTTTTTTAAAATACCAGTTTTTCGCGAGGCACATTCGCGGTTTCATTCGAAATTTGGTGGACTCTTGCGCAAACCGAGTTTTTTGTGAGTTTACATAAAAAAATCACTGGCGGGTTTATAAAAAATAAATTGTAAAAATTTTATGGCATTTTTGAAAATTGTGCGAAATTTGCAAATCTGTTTCCTATTTTTTTTAGTAGCAATTAATGCATCATGTTCATTTTAATACACCAAAAGACGTGCCTTAACGAGTAGAACTGATTTGCTTTTTGACTTTTTACTTTAAGCCATTCTGAGCAGAAAGCACGATGATTTTATCTAAACCTGTTTTGATCTGGCACATCCAAGGCTACACGAAATCGGATGAAATTTTTTTTAAATGAAAGCCTACTTGATTTGTCATCATAAAATCAGAGGCGGGTTAAAAAATTTTGATGATTATAGATTTTTTGGACCATATTAAATTTTCTTGTTATAAAAAAGCATCTCTGATTTTTTTTAACTACTGGTACAATGATACGATTTTCCGTGATTTTTTTCAGTAATACCAACGCGCATTGCCTAAATATGTTATAAAAAATTGTGAAACTTTTCTTTTACCGCCAATTAATCACGATTTTAGGTACTTAGATATTTTTTTTTAAAATCATTTGGTCATTAAAGGGTTAAATTTACATATATCATATATTTTTGAAGAAATGATATATCCTGGCATGTTTTAATAACGCATGCAACAACCCAAGTAAAAATGTGAAGGATCAGTACTGATCCGAAAAATGGATCGCTAAGATTAGATCAGTTTTAATCGGACGGATACAATTTCATCCGAAAAATGGGTTTATCTAATTATATAAACCCATTTTTCTGATAACTGATCTAATCTTAGCGATCCATTTTTCGGATCAGTACTGATCTTTCAAATTTCGGATCAGTACTGATCCGAGTAAGATCTTTTAAATCCCGGATAAGACGTGATATATAAAAATATATCTAAACATTTTTACTCGGTAAATGTGTAGAAAAAAAATTTTTAAAATAATTTTAAGATTTTTTAAACCGCTAAATCTTAAAACCGCCATAACTTTTGACCCCCTTGCGCGATTTAATTGACGTGAAAGAAAATTTCTTATTATTAAATAGCTTCTAATATTTATGCCAACTTTCATCGATGTGCCATCAAAACAAAAATCACATCTTTTTTACCTCCAAATTTAAGTCTTAGTGCCAGTTTACAGAAGGCGATCGATACACACGAACGAAAATTTTGCATGTGTTTTGTTATTGTAACAACAACAAAATACATGTAAAATTTTCGTTCGTGTGTATCGTTCGCCTTCTGTAAACTGGCACTTAGACGGAACTCCTCATATATTTGCATTTGAATATAACCCAGTCAAAAAAGGTGAAAACAAGTGAATGTTAAATTTGATAGTGACTTTTTTAGGGGAGGGGGGTTCGCTGGGGGACATCTTTTCTCTCCTGAAAAATGTTTTGAAATTTATTAATTATGGTTTTTGCACTACTGTAATACAATTTACTTAAATTATTTTCTAATATCCACGCCCCATAAAAGGGGAGTACTGAAAAACCCGTTATTTTTCAATCCCCTGGGTCCAAGTGCAGGACTTTGATCTTCTTCAAGCGTAAAACTACTTCATTTGTTTAACAAAAATGGGATATTTCAGAGGTTCTCCAAATGGTAACTTTTTCTCATTGTTCCAATGTAGCCCATACAAAATGAAATTTTTTTAAAATTAGCTTAGAGTCAACTATTCGACATATTTCAACAACCGGTTTTCGAATACCGGTATTCCCGGTTCCGGTTCTGACAGTATTACCTGTATTCCCGGGACTACCGACATGTATATTTCTTAAAATTTTGTACAATTAAAATTTTTTCTTCGCTTTTATAAAAAAAAATACAAAACATGTGAAAAACAACATTTTCATTTTTTTTTTTTTTTTAATTTAAGAAAAAAAATAGTCACATGTTTTTTAAAAAATTTTACAAACGCAACTAAATATTTCTCAAATAGTGATTAAATAGTGTAATTTAAATATTTTATGATATAGTATTTTTTTGTATTTTGAGAACCGGTACCAGGATCAGAACCGGGAATACCGGTATTCCCGGGAATATGTAGATAACCGGGAAACCGGTACCAGAACCGGGAATACCAAGAACCGGGAAATGGAGGGCACTAATACCAATTCAAATTTAATTCCAATTCAAATTTCAACTAAAGAGGACATTTGTATGGGAGCTAGGTCTTAATATGGACCTATTTTTTCTAATAGACTTCGTCCTTGGGCCAATAAAAGCTTAAGTTTTAAATATCAATTGATTAAAAATTGCGACCTGTATTATGTTTACAGCGTTCACATGGACAGACAGATAGACGGACCGACATCGCTAAATCGACTCAAAAAGTGATTCTGAATCGATCGGTATACTTAAAAGTGGGTCTAGGAACAATATTTCGGTTAGCTACAAACATTAGCACAAACTCATTACACCCTGTAGCAAAGTGTGGTGTAGGATATAAAAACTATATTAAAATAAAACTTTTTGCACCATCTCATATTCTGAGATATTTTTCCTATAAAAAAATTATAAGATTCTGAGATATTTTTTCTATAAAGAAATTTTTAGATTCTTGAATATTTTTCCTAAAGACAAATTCTCTGCTTTTAAGATATTTTACCCTCAGAAAAATTCTCAGATTCTGAGATATGTGAATGCTGTCGCTCAGTGGTTAGCGCGTTGGACTACTAGCCAGCAAGCCTGGGTTCAATTCTCAGCTCAGGCAGAACAACATTTTTTCAGATATTTATTAGTTTCTATTTATAACTAACACAGCTTCAAAATAATTCGCCAGATCAACAGATGCCGATGAAACAACTGTTCTAAAAAATAACAACAAGCGCAATTACAATGTTGTCATACTGAAGCCCTTCTATCTTTCATTTCTCTTCTATCCCTTTTCTGAAAGAAGCATAACGGTTACTTTAGTAATTGATAGGCAGCATTGCCTGAGTGTTGCATCTTTAAAAAAAAAAATTATCAGATTCTGAGATATTTTTTCTATAAAAAATTCTCAGATTCTGAAATACTTTTCCCCATAGAAAAATTCTCATATTCTGAGATATTTTTCCTATAGAAAAATTCTCAAATTGTGATATATTTTTTTTATGACAAATTCTCAGATTGGAGCCCCCGTAGGCTTGTTGGTAGCGTGCTAACCTTTGAACGTGAGGGTCGTGGGTTCGATTCCCACCAGAACCCTTGGTTTTTTCGCTACAACGAGACGACGGTCATTGATACCAATTCTCGGTTAGGTTGAATTTATTGAAAATGAGTTGTAAATAAATGAAAAAGAATAAATAAAAATAATTGATCATGTGATCAAACTATTATTATTATTATATTTATTATATTAATTCTCAGATTCTGAGATATTTTTTTCATAGAAAAGTTCTTTGATTTTGAGATATTTTTCCTAAAGAAAAATACTCTTATTCTGAGATATTTTGCCTATAGAAAAATTCTCAGTTTTTTCTTTAGAAAAATTCTCAGTTTTTTCTTTAGAAAAATTCTCAGATTTTGAGATATTTTTTGTATAGAAAAATTCTCAGTCTCTGAGATGTTTTTTCTATAGAGAAATTCCGAGATATATTTTCTACATTTATATTCCAAGATTCTGAGATATTTTTCCGATAGAAAAATTCTCAGATTTAGAGACATTTTTCAAATAGAAAAACTCTTTGATTTTGGGATGTTTTTCCTATCGAAAAATTCTCGTTTCTGAGATATTTTTTCCTGTAGATAAAATCCTATCGAAAATTGCTCGATTCTGAGATATTATTTCTATAGAAACATTCTCTGATTCTGAGATATTTTTCCAATAGAAAAACTCTAAGATTCTGAGATATTTTTCCTGTAGAAAAATTCTCAGATTCTGAGATATTTTTCCAATAGAAAAATTTTCAGATTCTGAGATGATTTCCTACAGAAAGTTCTCAGATTCTGAGATATTTTCCTATAAAAAAAATTCTCAGATTTCCTATACAAAAATTCTCAGATTCTTAGATATTTTTCCTATAGGAAAATTTTTAGATTCTAACGGACGTTTTCAAAATGAAAAACGAGTGCCTAACATCGAGTGTCTATCGTTTTTAGATCAAGTTTTCTACTAGATGAAACTTTTCAATCGATGTTATTATTCTTTCATCTTTATTATAATGATAAAAAGATTGACTTCCATCGAGAGCCTTACTTTCCCTGATTAAAAATTGCGAATAAAAAAAGTTAGACACTGTAAGACTTTCGTTTTTCATATTGAATAAGGCCGTAAGATATTTTCCTATAGAAAAATTCTCAGATTCTAAGATAATTTTCTTTAAAAAAAAAATGCTTAGATATTTTTCTTAAAAAAAATATCTTATATTCTGAGATGTATTTCTTTAAGAAAAATTGTTATATTCTGAGATAATTTTCCTATAGAAAAATTTTCAGATCCTGAGATATTTTTACTATTGAAAAATTCGCAGAATCTGAGATAATTTTGCTATATAAAAATTCCCAGATATCTGTAGAAAAATTCTCGATAAAAATTCTTATATTCTAAGATATTTTTCGTATGAGTCGTATGTTAAACTGCTTTAAATGAGATGGCCAAGCAGTTTAACATACGACTCATATGGGTCCCAGGGCACAGAGACATTCCAGGGAATTGCAAAGCCGATGAGCTTGCAAGACTAGGAACTACCTTACAGGTTCCAACAGAATTGGAATGTGTTGGTACGCCTCTAGAAACTTGCAAGCAAAACCTACGGCTTTGTTCTGCGACGGAGACTAATCAAAGATGGGCAAATGGATGGACGTGTGAGACAACACGACTGATTTGGCCTTCTCTTAATCAGGGGCGCACAAGTGAGCTGATATCGCTTCCAAGAGGAGAGATTTCAACGGTGGTTTCTATAATTACCGGACACTGTCTTATAGGGAAGCACGCAGAGCGGTTAAATGTGCCGTCGAATGACTTTTGCCGAAGTTGCATGGATGAAGAGGAGTTGGAAACTATCGAACACTTTATTTGCCATTGCCCGGCACTTTCTGGTCAGCGACTTGCTTCACTGGGATCTAGGGAGCTGTACGATCTTTCAGATTTGTCGGATGTCAAAATTCAACATCTAAGGAGTTTCATAAGAAGCTCAAACTGGTTTAACGACAGGGACTAGTAGGGAAACCTATTACGATCCCGTGGTATCACAATGGACCTCAGAGTCTACGTGTGTTGACGTAAAACGTCAGCAGCCACTTACAACCTAACCTAACCTAACCTAAGATATTTTTCCTATAGAAAAATTTTCAGATTCTAAGATGTGTTTTCTACAGAAAAATTCTTAGATTTTGATATATTTTTCCAATAGAAAAATTCTCAGATACTAAAATATTTTTCCTAAGATATACTTATTCTCAGATTCTGAGATATTTTTCCTGCAGAAAAATTCTCATATTCTGAGATATTTTTCTTAAAAAAAAAATTTGAGATTTTTTCCTATAGAAGAATTCTTAGATTCTGAGATATTTTTCCTATAGAAAGAAAAATTCTCAGATTCTGAGATATTATATCTTTCCGAAAGAAAAATTCTAAGATACTAAGATATTTTTCTAATAGAAAAATTCTTAATAAAAATAATTAAATTTTAAAACTTAATTATCTTCTTTTTCTATTATATAAAAACGTTTGTGCGGGGTACGTGTTACTAAAACTTAAGAACCGCTGAATCGATTGACACCAAACTTAGGTAACATATTAGTTTAGTCCGGAGCCAGGTTCCCCTTAAGTTTAATCCCGATAGGTGGCGCTGTTATCGCAATATTTCAATTTTTGGTATTTATGGTACGATTTGGCTAAAATTCACATCATATATTTTTAAAACAAAAATAAGTTTCCTGACAAAATGTGGACCTAATGGGTGGCGCTGTTGTCGTCATAATTCTATTTTTTGTATTTATGGTACAATTTGGCTAAAATTCACAAGGTATATTTAATAAACCAAAATAAGTTTCCTGATAAAATTTGGACCCGGTAGATGGCGCTGAGGTGAAGTTAATAACAAATTTCTTCATTTCAGTAAAATTTTGCAGCACTTCAGAATGTACGTTTCGTCATGAGAAGTTAGTATATATGAATGGACCCTATAGATGGCGCCGGGGAGAAACTATTTAGATATTCATGTCTAAGTCAAACCGGGCAATGCCGTTAGCTTCAGCTAGTTTATTTATATTTTTATATCTTTCTTGTTTATTACTTCAAAAATTTATAAGCGTGTGTTCAAACACACGCTGATAAGAAATGGGTTAATGAGAAACCGCAACATTTGTTTATGTTTTGCTATAGATGTACTACGACCACAAAAATAAGACAAAAGGGTTAATTATCATTCATTTGTATCTATAAATATAAAAACAATCAAAATTACCATTAGCCAGCCACAACAACAACAAATATTAGCAACAACAACAATACCAACCAATGTTATGGTTGACGTACATATATATTTGATTATTATAATTCCCATAAGGTTTCAATTCTCCATATGCAATATTTTTGAGTTGGTTAAGGGTATATGACACTACATTTTTTTTGTATTAAATTGAAATTGACGGCGTACTAATCACATTAGAGCACAGCATTACCGACCCCGGTAATGCTGTTCCCTAATGTGATTAGTATGCCATCAATTTCAATTTAATACAAAAAAAATGTAGTGTCATAGGGGTCTTATTGTAGTTGTTGATCTATTTTAACGATTCCATCAATATACTATAGTATACTATTATATGTGTGTACCTTTACCGCAACAACAAAAGGAGAATACACGTAGCCAACAATAGTTGATGTGCTTGTTTTTTTTTTTTTTTTGGTGACGACGATGCTGTTTGTTCTGGCACTTTAAAAACCTTATTAGCACAATTTCGATTTTTTTTCTTTTGATATTTATTGTTATAATGCCCTTAATTAATACTGCTTTAGTTGTTTTTTTATTAACAAATTCGTCAGCATCTTCTTTTTTCTTTATTTGGTAAGCTTTTAATTAAATAAATTTCTATTTTTCCATATTTTTTTTTCGTTGTTTTCTTTTAACTTTTATTTTTGGTATATTTAATTCAATTAATTTTTGTGGTATTTATCAATTATTTATCTTAATATCTACACTTTTTATTGATTATTAATTCGATTTCATTAATTAGTTGGATTTAATTCATAATTTTACAAATTTTCTTTAAGTATTTCGCTTGAAAAATGTATATTTTTTCAGTTAATTTTTTTTATTGCAACAAATTATATGCGAGTGAAAATGAAAATGTCAAATGTATGTAATTTTTTTTGTTGTAATATTTTGTGTATTTGATGAACAGCTGTTTTTAAAGTTATCGCTAGTTATCGATTAGGGGAAAGTCGATAATACAGTGTTCATATGGCAGACTTTTTTACATTCGATAAAAGCCGTTATTTTTCTTCTTCTGTGCCGTTATTTTTGTAAGTATAGACTACACCATTTACAGATGTAATTCGAAAAAGATCAATTGTAATTCGAAGATTCTATTTGTAATTCGAAGATTCCATTTGTAATTCGAAGATTCCATTTGTAATTCGAAGATTCCATTTGTAATTCGAATACTCCAATTGTAATTCGAAGATTCCATTTGTAATTCGAAGATTCCAATTGTAATTCGTAAAAGATCAATTGTAATTCGTAAAAGATCAATTGAAATTCGTAAAAGATCAATTGTAATTCGTAAAAGATCAATTGTAATTCGAAAAAGATCAATTGTAATTCGTAAAAGATCAATTGTAATTTGAAAAAGATCAATTGTAATTCGTAAAAGATCAATTGTAATTCGTAAAAGATCAATTGTAATTCGAAGATTCCATTTGTAATTCGTAAAAGATCAATTGTAATTCGTATAAGATCAATTGTAATTCGAAAAAGATCAATTGTAATTCGAAAAAGATCAATTGTAATTCGTAAAAGATCAATTGTAATTCGTAAAAGATCAATTGTAATTCATAAAAGATCAATTGTAATTCGAAAAAGATCAATTGTAATTCGTAAAAGATCAATTGTAATTCGAAAAAGATCAATTGTAATTCGTAAAAGATCAATTGTAATTCGAAAAAGATCAATTGTAATTCGTAAAAGATCAATTGTAATTCGTAAAAGATCAATTGTAATTCGAAGATTCCAATTGTAATTCGTAAATTATCAATGTAAATTCAGTTGATGTTTTTCGAATTACAATTGGAATCTTCGAATTACAATTGATCTTTTACGAATTACAATTGATCTTTTACGAATTACAATTGATCTTTTTCGAATTACAATTGATCTTTTACGAATTACAATTGATCTTTTTCGAATTACAATTGATCTTTTACGAATTACAATTGATCTTTTTCGAATTACAATTGATCTTTTACGAATTACAATTGATCTTTTACGAATTACAATTGATCTTTTACGAATTACAATTGATCTTTTTCGAATTACAATTGATCTTTTTCGAATTACAATTGATCTTTTACGAATTACAATTGATCTTTTACGAATTACAAATGGAATCTTCGAATTACAATTGATCTTTTACGAATTACAATTGATCTTTTACGAATTACAATTGATCTTTTTCGAATTACAATTGATCTTTTACGAATTACAATTGATCTTTTTCGAATTACAATTGATCTTTTTCGAATTACAATTGATCTTTTACGAATTACAATTGATCTTTTACGAATTACAATTGATCTTTTACGAATTACAACTGGAGTATTCGAATTACAATTGGAATCTTCGAATTACAATTGGAATATTCGAATTACAAATGGAATCTTCGAATTACAAATGGAATCTTCGAATTACAAATAGAATCTTCGAATTACAAATAGAATCTTCGAATTACAATTGATCTTTTTCGAATTACATCTGTAAATGGTGAGAGCATAGAAAAGATTAGAAGGTACGCAGTGTTGTATTTGATGTATTTTCCAATATGGTGGCAAAATGCTTGTTCTTCCTCATCTCACACGTATTTAATATCAAATTAGATTCTTTGTTTATACAAAATGGAATTTGTTGTTCATTTAATTAAATTTATTATTTATTTTGCTTTATTCAACGTTTTTTTAAAGATAAAACGAACTATTGATAGTTTAAAAACTTTTTTTTCTCTTTTGTTGTTTGCTTTGTTGTTGTTCTCCATTATGTTGCATTGTTTTTATTAAAGGTGGGTAAGTTGCTCGGTTTTCACGTGAAAATCTGTCAAACTCCATATAAAAAAACATGAATTTCACACTGGCTTTACAAAAGCGTAAAAATTTCACTTAAGGTAGGTAAGTTGCTCGGTTTTCACGTGAAAATCTGTCAAACTCCATATAAAAAAAACATAAATTTCACACTAACTTTACAAAAGCGTAAAAATTTCGCTGAAGAGGTATTCTGTTCACTGGTGAAAAACCGGCAAAATAACCCGGTATATGTTGCATCAACACTATAAGCAAAATTTTTTTAAATTGTACAGACCATTTAAAAAGCGGTGAAATTTAACATTCAGATGTAAAATGAAGTAATTATAAGTGTTTGGGACTGTAAACATTAATAATATCACATAACTTACCAAAAAATATTATTTAAAGTTATTTTATATATTCTGACGCGCAAAACATAACCAAACATACGACTGTCAAATTTTCGCTACAAATTAATTGATGTTTCGAAACATTTTTTTTCACCGGTGAACAACTTACTTAGCTTTAAGAGGTATTCTGTTCGCTGGTGAAAAACCGGCAAAATAACCCGGTATATGTTGCAGCAATATGCATCAACACTATAAGCAACATTTTTTTAAATTGTACAGACCATTTAAAAAGCGGTGAAATTCAACATTCAGAAATAAAATGAAGTAATTATAAGTGTTTGGGACTGTAAACATTAATTATATCACATAAATATGCACAAATTACCAAAAAAATGTTAATTAAAGTTATTTTATGTATGCTGATGCGCAAAACATAACAAAACATATGACTGTCAAATTTTCGCTACAAATTAATTGATGTTTCGAAACATTTTTTTTCACCGGTGAACAACTTACTTAGCTTAAAGCTTAAAGCTAAGTAAGTTGTTCACCGGTGAAAAAAAATGTTTCGAAACATCAATTAATTTGTAGCGAAAATTTGACAGTCATATGTTTGGTTATGTTTTGCGCGTCAGAATACATAAAATAACTTTAAATAATATTTTTTGGTAAGTTATGTGATATTATTAATGTTTACAGTCCCAAACACTTATAATTACTTCATTTTACATCTGAATGTTAAATTTCACCGCTTTTTAAATGGTCTGTACAATTTAAAAAAATGTTGCTTAGACCGTATTTAGACTGGGCAATTTTAATTGCCGCAATTCTGTTTTTTTAGTGTATCAGAAAGAGAGGTAAGACTCTTCCATCTCTTTCCGGTACACTAAAAAACCAGAATTGCGGCAATTAAAATTGCCCAGTCTAAATACGGTATTATAGTGTTGATGCGTATTGATGCAACATATACCGGGTTATTTTGCCGGTTTTTCACCAGTGAACAGAATACCTCTTCAGCGAAATTTTTACGCTTTTGTAAAGCCAGTGTGAAATTTATGTTTTTTTTATATGGAGTTTGACAGATTTTCACGTGAAAACCGAGCAACTTACCCACCTTAAACGTCAAAAGTTACATAATGTGCAGTCACTAATACTTATTCAAGCGAAATACGACTCTGTTTCATTTCTATTTTTTTCTATGGACTAGAGGGCATATAATTCGGGTGGTAGCAGACCCCTGGGAGTTTGTATGCGCAGTGTAAAAAATATATTTTTTGTGTGATATTTTCCGAAACCTACATAAGTGTCAAAATTGTTGTGTGTGAACAGGTGAGTTTTTAAATTGAAAATACGAGCTTTCAACGGGGTTTCGAGGCCAATCTGAACATAGCATAAGAATAGATGGCGTATGCTTATTTTTTCCAGTAAATTCCGGAAACGGAAAGAGAAGAAAATTATAGTTATTATTCGAAAAATAAACAAATAAAAACTGAAGAAGTGTAAAAACGATGACATAACTCGCGAACAAGATCTCGCCGACATAAAATCACCCTAATATTTTCGATTTGTAATCAAAATATATATCTCTGTTAAAAATTTGGGCTAAACTGCAGTTTACGGGGCATACAAAAATTACAAAAAAATATATGCCACCCATTTTAGAATAAATTTTAGAATAAAAAAAGAAAACAAAAACTAAATTAAAATTTAAGGGGGCTGAGCCATAGAGTAAAGATGATCAGAGATTTTGTTAGACGCCAAAACAATATGTCACTATAAGTTAGAGATGGGCGCTGGTCACGTGATTTGCGTAATTCACGTGAATCACGCGTGAGTGTGAGTGATTTTCATTTCAATCACGTGATTGTGAGTGAGTTGAAAAAAAATCAGAGTGAGTGATTAGTGAGTGAGTCATTTATTTTTTGCGTGATTAAGTAGATTTTTTGATTTGCCAAATTTTTTTTAAATATTTTTGTAAAAAAATTTTTTTTCTCTTTTTGGTAAGAAAATTTTATTGCGTGAGTAGATTGAATCTGGCGTGAGTCACACGTGAGCGTGAGTAAGTTTTTTATTACTCACGTGAATGTGAGTGAGCGTGAGTAAAAAAAAATTGCGTGAGTGATTAGTGAGTGATTCGATTATTTTTTGCGTGAGCGTGAGTGAGTGTGAGTCAAAATCCACTCACGCGCCCATCTCTACTATAAATTGGTTCTCTTATACCAAATTCGCATTCATTTTTTTAAACATGTTTAAGCACTTAAACATGTTTACGTACCTTAACAATTTTAAATTTAAACAAGTTTAAGTAGTTAAACATGTTTAAAAAATGAATGCGAATTTGCCCAGGAAACACATTTACGGACTCACCGACAAGTACGGAATTATGAATCCGGCTTTTATGGCCCGTTTACTGATCGTAAAGTTCGTATCCGTCAAAGCTGGTACGTAAACGGAACATTAACGGTCCGTAAATTTTTATTTTCGTTTATATTCCGCTTTAAAATATCCGTTTCTGTACCGTTAAAAACGGGCTACGCCGATTTTCATCCGTATTCAATCCGTTACAAACGGTGTCGTTTTTCTTCCGTTACTTACGGAGTTTTTTCTTTTGTCAGAATAATTAAATTTTATAAAAAATAATATAATAACGCGGCACAATATCACGTTTGAGATAGAAAGAGTTCTGTCCGTGAGTTATATGTAGATTTTACAGTAATTAAAAATAAATAAATTGTGACTAAGGGGCGATATCTATATTAGGGTTAGTACTTTTTGCATTTTTTGCAAATATGCAACCTCCATCTTCGGAATCGTGTAGGGCATGGAAAATAACTAAAAACTGTTATTTTAGTTGTTCGCGATCGTGAAAAAACTTCACGCACCAACTGCATTAAAGTTTGTCTATACAATTTTTTTATTTAAGTTTTACTTTGCTCTAAATAACCAAGTTGTTGTGGTTCACTTATAGAATCGTGCTTACAAAACCGTTACCCCCAATTTTGGAGATGAAAGTTTGACCAATTCGCGCTATTATTGCATTTTTCTGCCAAAAAAAAACTTAAATTAAGTAAAATATTTTAATCGCTAAAAAAATCACTTATATCGCGAATTATCCAAACTTACGTGTCGCTGACTGCGACGTGAGTTTTGTGAGAAGCGAATTTAACTAACCAACACCTTATGTTCCAAATGAAACCCAAAATTTTGTATGTTTAAAGCAAGGATGGGTACCAATTCGATAAAAGTATTGGTATTGGTACACTCAAAAAAGTATGTCGGTAAAATCAACTACAAAAGACAGTTGTTTTGACTACATTTTGTTGTTGAAAAGGCGTCCACTACATATTACGGTAAAAACAACTGAACATGTTGTTGTTTTTAACTATTGATTTTCAACTACAAAAATGTAGTAAAAACTACTACAAAACTGTTTAATACAGTTGTTTTTACAACAATTGCCTGAAATTTTATTTAAAAAATTTCTTAAACGTTTAAATGATTGATATTTATTTATTTAAAAAGCAATACAATTCAGTTGGTTGTATAGAATTTCGACATGATGACAATTTTTTGGTGTATTTATCTGGAATTATAGAAGAAAAAATATATATTAATAAAATGTTAAACAAAATAAATTGATTGTATTTACCTTTGTTTTTTTTAATAGTTTGTTTCAAATTTCTGATCAAAATTTGTCTGGAATAAAAAAAAAAGAAATGCTTTGGTAGAATTGATTTATAAAAAAAAAAAAAAATAATTTGCAATGTTTCAAAAGGTATGTACCTGTTTTGTTGTGTATACAAAGAAAAGAAAGATGGCACGCAGGCAACCAAGCCGACAAGAATTTTTTTGTTTTTTTCCGATTGGTTTTTACGCACGCTTATGTGAGCGCTATATTATACACACTTGCTATCTCATTTATCCGCTTATTTTCTTTCGCTCAAGAATATTTTTCCAAAAACATATTTTTTGTTATAATTAAATTTTATAAATTGTAATTTAATTTATTTAGATATTTTTTATTTGGTATAAAAATAATTCCTTCCGCATCCCGCACGACCAACTCGTTTGACACATTCGTTTGGAATAAAAATTTCTAGAAAAAAACGAGTTTTTAGAAAAAAAAAACTAAAAACAACTACATAAATCAACTATTGCTACAGTGTAGTATATTTTTTGTAGTTATTTTTTGAAACTACTACAAAAAAAAGTTGTTTGAGATTTTTTCATACAAAAACGACCGAAATTGTAGTTAAAAACAACAGCTACTACTTACTACATAAACGACCGTCATGTAGTAACTGCAATAATTTTCTGAGTGTATTGGTTTTTAAAATTATATTAGTATTGGTAGTGGTATTGGTTTTCATTTTTTGTTGAATTGGTATAGGTTTCGGTATTGGTTTTGAATTATTTAGGTATTGGGTATTGGTATTGGTTTTAGCCTCGAATCGGTATCGGTTTTTAATAAGTATTGGTATTTATCTTATATCGGTTTTGGAATTTGTATGCAAAAGGTTTTGTCGTAAATATGAATTAATTTAACGTACGTCGTCCTTCTGTCCGCCCCACAGTGGAGAAAAATATACGTTTATGTGCAATATTTAACCGAGTTTAGTTTTGATTTTAAGCCATCGATCGGACATGGTGGATTTTTGAATAATGATTTATTTTTTATTTTTCTTACATTAATAAGAGATGGGCTAATGAGCAGATTAGAGCGTGATTCACGTGATTCATTCGTGAGTGTGACTGAATTCAATTTTATTCACGTGATTGTGAGTGAGTGTGAGTGGAGAAAAAAATTGCGTGAGTGAGTGTGCGTGAGTAAGATTTTTGCGTGAGTGAGTGTGCGTGAGTCGATTTTTTTGCGTGAGTTTGCGTGATTTATTTTCTCTTCATATTTCCTTTCGTACCAAAAAATGTACAAAAAAATTGTAAAATTTGGCTTAACTTTAGATTTCATCCCGAAAAAAGCAAAAAAAAATTTCTCTAAACTTTAAATTTTGCTTAAAATTTTGAAAGATTTTTCAAAATTTTAGTTTTTGAAATTTTTTTTGTATAAATAAGAGTTTTGTGAGTGTGAGTCAACGTGAGTGTGAGCGAAGCTTGCGTGAGTGCACGTGAGTGTGAGTTGTGTTAAATTTACTCACTTGATTGTGAGTGAGTGTGAGTAGAAAAAATATGCTCGTGAGTGAGTGTGCGTGATTCAAAAATTCCTGTCGTGAGCGTGAGTGAGTCAAAAATCACTCACGCGCCCATCTCTAATATTAAGGACATTTTTCAGTATTTTTTCTTAAAAAAAATTAATAGGCAAGGGTATTTGAACCCCTTATTAATGATGTAAATAGCATTTGTTACATTATTAATTTAGTTTTTATAACCAAATTTAAATTCAAATAGCCTCACCACAAGTCTTCAAAAAATCGATAAAATCGACTTTTAAAATATATTTTTAATAATCGACTTTATATTTAAAATTTTAAGTCGTAGTAGTCATTGTTTTTGGGTGTTTATTTTTTTCTGATTGTTTGTTTTATTTTTTTTGTGGGTGGGTCGGTAGTGGCAATTGAAGGGGGGGAATTTTCTCTCTAATATGTTTTTAAATAATTATAGGAAGTTCACAGTTTGAGACTTTGGAGGAATTTACGAGAATAGACCTAAAAAGTTTAAAACAATACGCAATGAAGGTCAATGTATTTAGTTTACATCGATAAGCGGAAAAAGTTTTGTGGTATCGCTATGGACCAATTGGTCTATGCGGAGTGCCATCTGGTACTGCCACCCTAACCTAAACATGTGTTTAAAAATTCATTCTTATGCTTTTTGCACTAAAGAAATGAAAGTTTATCATAATTAAAAGAAAAAAATATTCCACGCCCATAAAAGGGGGGCGGACCGAAAAAAACAACATTTTCTACTTCTCAAGTTCCAAATGCAGGACTTTGATCTTCTTGTAGCATAAAAATGTTGCATTTGTTAAACAAAAACACAAAAAATTATGTGTTTTAGAGGTTGGTTTAGTTCTTCAAGGGGAACTTTTTCCCCCTGGTCCGATTTTGCTCATTTATGAACTTAACCCGCCTAGAAATATAAGACATATTTGTGCGTGTTAACTACAGACGGACAGACGGATGGACATCGTTAGAATGTCTTAGAATCGATCACTGATCATAAATATATATACTTTATGGGTCCTAGACCGATATTTTGATGCGTTACACACGGAATGAAAAAGTGAGTGTCAAAAAAGTAGTCTTGAACCATATGGTTAATGTTTTCAAATTATTCTACGAATTAGGTTAGAAAGAGAAAGCTAATATAACGCGCCATTAGAAAAATGGATGCCAGATCGGTTTTTGTTGTTTCACTCACTCCTAAGTCACAGACTAAATACAGACTCGACAGTAGAGTTTTATAAGAAAAAATGGGGAAAAACTAAGCGATTTTAGGAGAAAACACAGCGGTTTTTAGTCCGTTTTACGCTAACATGGCAACACTTTCTACGACTTAGGAGTGAGTGAAACAACAAAAACCAATCTGGCATCCATTTTTCTAATGGCGCGTTATATTAGCTTTCTCTTTCTAACCTAATTCGTAGAATAATTTGAAAACATTAACCATACGGTTCAAGACTACTTTTTTGACATCTGTCACTTATGTCGAGTCTGTATTAGTCTGTGCCTAAGTCGTAGAAAGTGTTGCCATGTTAGCGTAAAACGGACTAAAAACCGCTGTGTTTTCTCCTAAAATCGCTTAGTTTTTCCCCATTTTTTCTTATAAAACTCTACTATCGAGTCTGTATTTAGTCTGTGCCCATACTGTAGTTGGAGCACAGACTAAATACAGACTCGACAGTACACGCAAAAAAAAACTTGTGTCGGAGTGAGCAAAAATCTGGCATAATTTTACCAAGAATATGCTAAAACTACAACCGACGAAGTAGTTTTCGCAATTTAGCCAAAACGCTTATGTAAAAAATTTTGAAGAAAATGCTAATGCTATTTAAGTAAAAACTTGGTAAAATATGCCAAAAGAGATATGGTGAAATATACCAAAATTATTAGAAAAGATGACTCAAAATAATGCTAAAAATTACTACATTTATGCTAAAATAAATTTTCAATAAATTTTTTTAAAAATTTGTATATTTGTTGAATTTAAAATTTTCTCAGAATAAATCCATATTAATATAATAAATGTTGTGTAGGATTTAATTTATCACCGACCAACTGACCCTTTTTGTACAATTTTCTCGAGTGACTGCTGCCTACGCTTCTTCTTTAAGTAAAGGATCCGCTATAGCTTCACGAATTTATTTAAAAGCATCCTGTAAAAATAGAAAATTATTACAAAACATAAATTTTTAATTTAAAAAATTGGTAAACCCCATTGGTCTCTTGGTAAGGAGGAACACTTACTTTGTCATTCCATTTGTAACTCATCAAAACAGGTCTGGATTCCCTTGGCTTTGGGTTTTTAGGTTTTAATTTTATAACTAAAGGCAGGCTTGGTGTCCACGCTCTTTATTGTAGTGAAGGATTCCCATAGCTTCAAACATTTATTTAGCAGTACCCTGTAAAAATAGAAAATTATTACCAAACACTAATTTTAAACTAAAAATCTATTAAACCTTATTGGTGTCTTCGGAATGCGGGTATACTCACTTTATGATTCGATTTGTTATTCATCGAAACGTACGTCTGGGACTCCATTGGTTTTTCTTAATTAATGGTGTTTTAAGTTATGACAGCAAAATTAACTTTAGCTTTTTTTATCTTACATTTATTTATCTTTTAAATAACTAATTATTTATATTTATTTATTAATTTATTTAAATTTTATTTATCAATTTCCTTTTTACGTTTTATAACACAAAAAATAAACGAAGCACGCACACAAAAATTCAAAATGAATATGGCGGCCTGTATTTGTTTTTTTTTTTTTGTTGTTTTCTTTCGATAAATTTTTGTGCAAGTAATTTGCGTTATTGTGCAAGCTACTTGGTTATTTTACATAAAAAATGAATTATGTTACTTTAACATCGACAAGCATAATTTTAGCAAAAATTTGTTAAAAAAATTTTTTTGGTATGAAAAAAGTTTTACCAAGTAGGTTTGCTCAATCTTACACAGATTTTTTTTTTGCGTGTAGAGTTTTATAAGAAAAATGGGGAAAAACTAAGCGATTTTAGGAAACAACACAGCGGTTTTTAGTCCGTTTTACGCTAACATGGCAACACTTTCTATGAATTAGGAGTGAGTGAAACAACAAAAACCGATCTGGCATCCATTTTTCTTATGGCGCGTTATATCAGTTTTCTCTTTCTAACCTAATTCGTAGAATAATTTGAAAATATTAACCATATGGTTGAAGAATACTTTTTTGACACCTGTCACTTATGTCGAGTCTGTATTAGTCTGTGGTTGGAGGGTATAAAAATTAAAAGCCTAAAATAATAAAATGCAAAGTTTTCGTTTCTGTGCTGATGAACATTGCATTTAATGCACATATAAATTGCGGAGGCCAAGGGGAGATATTTTTTAATTGCAGAAAGTTGTGACTTAACATTCGTTACAAATTATACCTGAAATTCATCCTTTTCATACATAAATATTTTTTGAAAAAGGTGATCAAAATAGGTTATCGTACAGGCCCCCTTTTCGATTTTAGATCTTTTGGTAATTGCGATTACACGGGTAATTGTTTTCTTATATGGGGTTCAAACTTACGACCTTAAACAAGTTGTTTATCAAAACACCAGTAATACCATATTCGCATTCATTTAAACTAGTTTAATTATGTGTCTTCCCCATACAATTTTAAGCATTTATCTGTCAAAATAAAATGGTGGTTTATTTTGACGTTTAAATTGTATGGGGAAAACTAATAATTAAACTACCCAGGCAGAAAAATACGAACGGGAGAGCGCAGGCAAAGTACCTTTTATGGTCGCTTGTGTGCTGGGAAAGCATCACAGTTTAGTACTCTCCAGCGTCCAAAATGATAACCATTGTAAACGGTATGCCGTTGCTATTTTAAAGCGCCTTGTGGTACAGGGTATAACGAGTTTATGCTCATGTTTGAAACTACCCGAAATAATAGTCTTAGATTAACCTTTTAGCAAAAGTCCCGAAAAAAGTGATGTATTGAACCGAAAAGTGTTGTTTTCCAAAGGAATAGACCCAGTGGCATTTCACATGTGATGTATCCGGAGTTTAAGACACTTCCTCACAAAAGAAACGTGTTTTTATATAAAAGGTGTCAAGTTTGTGATAGGCATTGTGTCTAAGTGACATATCACGAGAGGTATCAAGGATCAATAACTAATACTGCAGGGAAATGAAAAATATTCCAATTGTTATGAAAATTAATAAATTTTAATTACAAATTATACTTTGAACGGATTTAAATAGAAAACATTGGCAAAGCGCTTGCAAAGCACTTTTTTTCATACACAAAAAATAAAGTGCTTTTCCGAGACTTTTTTTGTGGAACGGTTGGCAGTTTCTGCCTGGGTAGTTAAAAATGAATGCGAACATCGTTTTGCAGAATAAAAACGTAATGGATACAGAACAAAGATTTTTTTAAACACGTAGCCCTTAAAATCTTAAACACGTAGCCCTTAAAATCTCAAAAATAGTGAACCGCACACTAAAAAAAAATAAATTCTTATATAATATGATTGTGCCCGGCACAGTGTGCCTCTGATAAAACAAAAAAAAATTTTTTTGGATTCTGGTGTTGTGACATAAAATTTTGTAACGACTGCTTGATTGGAATTTCCAAAAAAGGACATTAGTATATAAATAAATAAACAATGTTTGCAAAAGAAAAAATTTCATCGCAGAAAAGGTCTAAATTTTTTAAGATCTACATTTATTAGGGGTCATAAAAATCAAATTTGGTTAAAAAAAGTAACAAAAATATTTTTTTTTATGTTTTTATGGTTTTTTAAATTCAAGTAGCTAACTCCTTTTTGTTATATGACATTGCATGCAAACTATTACTGATCGATGTAACATCTTTTGTGAACATCTTTAACAATTCGTTAGTCAGGTAAAACCTAATATCAATTATCAATATCAAACATTTATCACAGAAAAGGTCTAAATTTTTTAAGATCTACTTTTATTAGGGGTCATAACAATCAAATTGGGTTAAAAATAAGGATATGGTACGTAACAAAAAAAATTGTTTTATGTTTTTATGGCTTTTCAAATTCAAATAGCTAACTCCTTTTTGTTATGTGACATTGCATGCAAACGATTACTGATCGATGTAGCATCTTTTGTGAACCTCTTTAGCAATTCGTTAGTCAGGTAAAATCCAATAATGTGATGGAAAGAAAATGTTTGAATTCATGATTAAAACAAACGAAAATAAGAATACAAAAACCGAAACAAAACCGATACGAAAGTAGAAAAAAATGAATTGGCATTGGTTTTTTATTGGTATTGGTTTTGAAGAATAAAAGTATTGGTTTTTAATTGGTATTGGTAGTGGGGAATCGGTATTGGTTTTTTATCGGTATTGGTATCGCACAAATAAAGGTATTGGTTTTTAATTGGTATTGGTTTTCAATTTGAATTGGTATTAACGGGTATTGGTATCGAAAAGGTATTGGTACCCATCATTGGTTTAAAGTGTAAGTTGTTTATTTTTAAAATTTAAAAAATAAAGGTTACAAAAAATATACGAAAATAAATATACAAACAACCTACCGCAGTGTTTTCTTCGTCACAAACTAAATTAACAAACAATTTTAAAAATGCATATAGCAAGAGTTTCTAATGTGTATAACACATAAGGAATAACTGTTCCTTTATAAAAAAAAAACTTAACGAACAATTTACTGCGGGAAGTTAGGGACAAAAGGGAATGTGCAAAAATTTAAAAACATTGGACAACAACAAAATGCACGTATAAAAAACATTAAAAATTTAACAATATAAAGGGTCATCCACAACAGATGCCCACATAAATAAAATTGAACAAAATCAAATAAATAATTTAAATAAATTTGGAAACGACTATTAGCCAATCGGCGACATCCCCGCCCCCGTGGATCGACCACGATCCACCACTCCAAATCAAAGACGGCAAACTTGGACACTGGACGCAAATATAAGTGTACTCGTTCCTCACACTGGACCATACGTGGCCAACGGCTACCTTTCGCTGAAGTAAACGGGAACTCTTGATGGACCATTCATCTTGAATACATGCATCAACCAAATATTTCATCAAAGTCGTCCAAGCTCGTGTAGGAAAATTCAACATGTACAACATTATTCGATCATTTGCACAGACCATATAGACATGCAACACGAGTGCTTATTTTGGTACTTTCAATATGGACGCATACAAAATACTACTAAATTTACTTCTCTGCCTAGAATACATGTGCCTGTACGTGTGAGCTTTTGCATCTGTATTTTCGTTGTTTGTTTACGTTTTGTATGAAACGTCAAAAGTTACACGCGCGGCAAAGGACCACTTTAGCAGATTTTAATTCGGCGGCAGCAAAACTATTTTCTTCTCGAAGGCAAGATTTCCGGCTACGATGTACAAAATGAAGCACCCAGATTGAAAACGAATCTAATAGGCAACTATTAAAAACTGCAGGCCTGTTGACCAACAAAGCACATTTTGGACGAAATTTTTCATCGTTTGGACCACTTGAGCTATTAGGTACTGCTCCAGGCAATTTATATTTACCAACGCTTAAGACGAACCAGCAACAACAAAAATTTTCCAAAAATTTTTTATTTACATCAGGTGGTTTATTTTCATCCTCGCGCCATAGAAATTGTTGAACCCACCTGCCTCCACACATTTCCACAGCGCCAAACAAAATTTTAATCAAATTAACAGGCAAAAATGCGGCAGCATCCAGCACCAAATAAATTTTTCTTTGCTCATTGACAACGCCAGGCAATGATTTGGGCACATACCTCTTGCAAATGTTATCATAAAAAACGGATGTAAGCCCGACACCAAAATCATGATTTATTTTTGCTTTTTGTCCGATACCAATAAATCTGTTGAGGGTGAAAGAGCAAATATCTGGCATAACGATTTCATCACCGCGCCGCAGGAGCCCATTTTTGATTCTTTCTTCAAATTTAAAGGCAGCGCCTTTACTATATTTTAAAAGGCAATCTTTATTGGACTTTAGCACCGGCAAAACATCAACACCAAATTTTCCGGCTTCAATATAATTTGGCAGCAAATAGTTGAGGTTCTGCTCTGGCAGAACAGACAGCAAACACAATTTTGAATTTGAAGGCTTACCTTTCATTTGGCCAAAGACGACCCTGCCTAATGGGGTGCTGGCAGCATAGGGACCATTTTCTTCCAACGGCACGATTTCATCTGGAAGACCTAGATGGCAATGGTCCAACCCAATTAGAACTTTAGGCACCACATTGTTATACGATTATATGCATAGCACGATACTGTTTTTTGTATTGGATTAATATTGACGGCATGTAATACCACATTCGCATTCATTTTTTTAAACATGTTTAAGCACTTAAACATGTTTATGTACCTTAACAAGTTTAAATTTAAACATGTTTAAGTGGCTAAACATGTTTAAAAAAATGAATGCAAATTTGGTATTAATCACATTAAAGCACAGCATTACCGCGGTCGGCAATGCTGTGCTCTAATGTGATTTACATTGCTGTAGATATGGGCGCGTGACTCACACTCACATGCATTTTATGGCTTAACTAGAGGTGCTCGATTAAAAACAGCTAAATTCTAAAATAGCTAATTTTGGGGAATATCCCTTTAAATTTTCAAAATTCCATTTTTATTTCAATTTTTAATACACAATTTTAAATTAGCTGAAATTGGGTATCATTGCTACACTCAAAAAAGTATGTCGGTAAAATCTACTACAAAAGACAGTTGTTTTGACTACATTTTGTCGTTGAAAAGGCGTCAACTACATATTACGGTAAAAACAACTGAACATGTTGTTGTTTTTAACTATTGATTTTCAACTACAAAATGTAGTAAAAACTACTACAAAACTGTTTAATACAGTTGTTTTTTCTACAATTGCCTGAAATTTTATTTAAAAAATTTCTTAAACGTTTAAATGATTGATATTTATTTATTTAAAAAGCAATACATTTCAGTTGGTTGTATAGAATTTCGACATGATGACAATTTTTTGATGTATTTATCTGGAATTATAGAAGAAACAAATTATATTAATAAAATGTTAAACAAAATAAATTGATTGTATTTACCTTTGTTTTTTTAATAGTTCATTTCAAATTTTCACCGCTACTGATCAAAATTGGTCTGGAATAAAAAAAAAAACGAAATGCTTTGGCAAAATTGATTTATAAAAAAAAGAATTAATTTGCAATGTTTCAAAAAAGTATGTACCTGTTGTGTTGTGTATACAAAGAAAAGAAAGATGGCACGCTCATAAGTAAACAAAACACCGCATACATTTTATTTTGGGTTTTTTCCGATAGGTTTTTACGCACGCTTATGTGAGCGCTATATTATACACACTTGTTATCTCATTTATCCACTTATTTTCTTTCGCTCAAGAATATTTTTCCAAAAACATATTTTTTGTTATAATTAAATTTAATAAATTGTAATTTAATTTATTTAGGTATTATTTATTTGGTATAAAAATAATTCCTTCCGCATCCCGCACAACCAACTCGCTCGACACATTCGTTTGCAATAAAAATTTCCAGAAAAAAACGAGTTTTAGAAAAAAACTAAAAACAACTACATAAATCAACTATTGCTACAGTGTAGTATATTTTTTGTAGTTATTTTTTGAAACTACTAGAAAAAAAAGTTGTTTGAGATTTTTTCATACAAAAACGACCGAAATTGTAGTTAAAAACAACAGCTACTACTTACTACACAAACGACCGTCATGTAGTAACTGCAATAATATTCTGAGTGTATAAATTTCAAAAAATATAATTTTATATGATTTTTTCCCAAAATTATTTACTTATATTTTATGGCTAAAATTAAGGTGCTTAAGCAAAAATAGCTAAATTCGAAAATATCTGATTTTGGGGATCATCTTTATAAATTTTCAAAATTCAATTTTTATTTAAATTTTTAATAAAATATTTTAACTGCATTTTGTGGCTTAAGTGTTTTTTTATAAAAAACTTTTATTGCATTTAGCGGCTTAACTAAAGGTGCTACAGTAAAAAAAGTTAAAATTGGGGATTATTGCTAAACAAAATTATATGATTTTTTTTCTAAAAATTTTATTTGCATTTTGTGGGTTATCTACAGAAGCGAGTTCGAAAATAGCTGAAATTGGAGATCACTGATATAAATTTCGAAATTCCATTTTTATATGATTTTTCCTAAAATATTTTACTTGCATTTTATGGCTTAACTAGAGGTGCTCGAGTAAAAACAGCTAAATTCTAAAATAGCTAATTTTAAGGAATATCCCTTTAAATTTCCAAAATTCCATTTTTATTTCAATTTTTAATACAAAATATTAAATTAGCTGAAATTGGGTATCATTGCTATAAATTTCCAAAAATTTAATTTTATATGATTTGTTCCTAAAATTATTTAATTATATTTTATGGCTAAAATTAAGGTGCTTAAGCAAAAATAGCTAAATTCGAAAATAGCTGATTTTGGGGATCATCTTTATAAATTTCCAAAATTAAATTTTTATTTAAATTTGTAATAAAATATTTTAACTGCATTTTGTGGCTTAAGTGTTTTTTATAAAAAAACTTTTATTGCATTTAGCGGCTTAACAAAAGGTGCTACAGCAAAAAAAGTTAAAATTGGGGATTATTGCTAAACAAAATTATATGATTTTTTTTCTAAAAACTTTATTTGCATTTTGTGGGTTATCTACAGAAGCGAGTTAGAAAATAGCTGAAATTAGGGATCACTGATATAATTTCCGAAAATTCGATTTTTATATAATTTTTTCCTAAAATATTTTATTGGCATTTTATGGCTAAACTAGAGGTGCTCGAGTAAAAACAGCTAAATTCTAAAATAGCTATTTTTGGGGAATATCCCTTTAAATTTCCAAAATTCCGTTTTTATTTCAATTTTTAATACAAAATTTTAAATTTCCAAAACTCCACTTTTAATTAGAATTTAAAAAAATATATTTTTATTTTCATTTTGTGGCTTAACTAAAGTTGCAACAGCGAAAATAGCAAGAACTGAGAATCATTATATGATTTTTATTTAAAAACGTTACTGGAATTTTGTGGGTTAACTAGAGGTGCTAGAGCGAAAATAGCTGAAAGTGGGTTTCATCATTATAAATTTCAAAAAATCCAATTTTATGATTTTTTTCTAAAATTCTTTACTTATATTTTATGGCTAAAATTATGGTGCTTAAGCAAAAATAGCTAAATTCGAAAATAGCTGACTTTGGGGATCATCTTTATAAATTTCAAAAAAAAATTCGAAAATAGCTGATTTTGGGGATCATCTTTATAAATTTCCAAAATTAAATTTTTATTTAAATTTTTAATAAAATATTTTAATTGAATTTTGTGGCTTTAGTGCTTTTTTTATAAAAAACTTTTATTGCATTTAGCGGCTTAACTAAAGGTGCTACATCAAAAAAAGCTAAAATTGCGGATTATTGCTAAACAAAATTTATATGATTTTTTTCCAAAAATTTTATTTGCATTTTGTGGGTTATCTACAGAAGCAAGCTCGAAAATAGCTGAAATTGGAGATCACTGATATAAATTTCGAAAATTCCATTTTTATATGATTTTTCCTAAAATATTTTACTTGCATTTTATGGCTTAACTAGAGGTGCTCGAGTAAAAACAGCTAAATTCTAAAATAGCTAATTTTAAGGAATATCCCTTTAAATTTCCAAAATTCCATTTTAATTTCAATTTTTAATACAAAATTTTAAATTAGCTGAAATTGGGTATCATTGCTATAAATTTAAAAAAATATAATTTTATATGATTTTTTCCTAAAATTATTTATTTATATTTTATGGCTAAAATTAAGGTGCTTAAGCAAAAATAGATGCATTTGAAAATAGCTGATTTTGGGGATCATCTTTATAAATTTCCAAAATTAAATTTTTAATAAAATATTTTAACTGCATTTTGTGGCTTAAATAATGACTGTTTTTTTATAAAAAACTTTTATTACATTTAGCGGCTTAACTAAAGGTGCTAAAACAAAAACAGCTAAAATCGGGGATTATCGCAATAAAAAATTAGGTATATAATGTTTTTTCTAAAAACTTTATTTTCTCTTTGTGGGTAACCTAGAGGTGCGACAGTGAAAATAGCTGAAATTGGGGATCACCTATACAAATTTCGAAAATTCGATTTTTATATGATTTTTTCCTAAAATATTTTATTTGCATTTTATAGCTAAACTAGAGGTGCTTGAGCAAACATCGGTTAATTCGAAAAAAGCTAATTTTAAAGATCATCCATATGAATTTTCAAATTTCCATTTATATTTTAATTATTAAGAAACAAGTATTTTAACTGCATTTTGTGCCTTAAAGCAAAAAATGGGGATCATCATTATAAAAAATTATAGGATATTTTTTTAATTAGGAATCATTGCTAGAAATTTTTCGAAAAATTTAACTCCAGTTTAAATAATAAACTCTCTAATTTGTCGTTAGGCATTAGTTCTTTATTAATTTTATGTATATGTTTTTTTTTTGTTTGTTTAAAAATTAGTTAATATAATCCTGTTTTTATTTTAAACTTACTTAATGTTTAAACTTAGTAGACTAGTAATGCTTAATTTAAAAATTTTTTTAAAACAATTTTAGAAGGACAATTTTTGTTTTTGTGTTCATTTTACAATTATGATTAATAAAATTATTTTGAAAATAATTAAAAAAAAACGTTGTTTATAATTCTGCCATAACTTATTAAAATCTAATACAAATTGATTACATAGTTAATTAATTAAGGAAAGTTTAGTGTTTAAAAAAAGCAAAAGATTTAAAATGGCAGTTAATTGTTAAAATTCAGTTTTTTTTTATATAAATCTTAATAAAATTTATTTCAAAACTAAAGCGTTTTTTTAAGGAAAAATTATATTTAATAAAATAAATTTACGATTTTTTTTATATTTTACAATATTTTGAGATATACTCATATTTCGTTTTAATTAAAATTGTTTCAATTTAACAAAAATATTTATATGTTTTCTGTGCTGTGAAGTTTTTAAAATATTTTTGCTAAATTAAGACTTTTTCTGTGTGGAGGGATTGAAGTGTAACTTTACAAATATAATTTTTGATTTTGTTTTTCTGGAAGGATTTTTTTGAGTGTAACTTTTTTTTTTATATTTACAAAAATTTACATAAAATTGTTAAGAGTACTGAAAATATCACTGCTACAGATGTAGTTTTGGAAGTACTGCCATTTCTGGCATCTTCTAATTCTCTTTCATCGACAACAAAGGCTGGCACCGATAATGGCAGTTGTTCGAAAGTTTTAATCATCATGGGTTCATCAAAATGTCCACGACTATTGCGAGCTAAACGTTGATTGGCTAATTTTAATTCACGTAGTTTTTCTTCAAGACGTAAGACTTCATCTGAAATTAAAAAATTTTAATATATATTTTAGTTTAGGGAGTTGAAAATTATATAGAAAAATTACAAAAAAAAAAAACACTTTATCTTCGATTTTTAAAAACTTTTCCTATGGAAAACAAGTCCGAGATATTTTTCCTACAGAAAAAGTCTCAGATTCTAAGTCATTTTTTCTAAAGAAAAAGTCTTAGATTCTGAGATATTTTTTTTCCAGAAAATGTCTCAGATTCTGAGACATTTTTCTTATAGAAAAAGCCTCGGATTCTAAGATATTTTTCTTATAGAAAAAGTCTCAAATTCTGAGACATTTTTCTAACAGAAAAAGACATTTTTCTTATAGAAAAAGTCTCAGATTCTAAGATATTTTTCTTATAGAAAAAGTCTCAGATTCTGAGACATTTTTCTTATAGAAAAAGTCTCAGATTCTGAGACATTTTTCTTCTAGAAAAAGTCTCAGATTCTGAGACATTTTTCTTATAGGAGTCTCAGATTCTGAGACATTTTTCTTATAGAAAAAGTCTCAGATTCTGAGACATTTTTCTTATAGAAAAAGTCTCAGATTCTAAGACATTTTTCTTATAGAAAAAGTCTCAGATTCTGAGACATTTTTCTTATAGAAAAAGTCTCAGATTCTGAGACATTTTTCTTATAGAAAAAGTCTCAGATTCTGAGACATTTTTCTTATAGAAAAAGTCTCAGATTCTGAGACATTTTTCTTATAGAAAAAGTCTCAGATTCTGAGACATTTTTCTTATAGAAAAAGTCTCAGATTCTAAGATATTTTTCTTATAGAAAAAGTCTCAGATTCTGAGACATTTTTCTTATAGAAAAAGTCTCAGATTCTGAGACATTTTTCTTATAGAAAAAGTCTCAGATTCTGAGACATTTTTCTTCTAGAAAAAGTCTCAGATTCTGAGACATTTTTCTTATAGGAGTCTCAGATTCTGAGACATTTTTCTTATAGAAAAAGTCTCAGATTCTGAGACATTTTTCTTATTGAAAAAGTCTCAGATTCTGAGACATTTTTCTTATAGAAAAAGTCTCAGATTCTGAGACATTTTTCTTATAGAAAAAGTCTCAGATTCTGAGACATTTTTCTTATAGAAAAAGTCTCAGATTCTGAGACATTTTTCTTATAGAAAAAGTCTCAGATTCTGAGACATTTTTCTTATAGAAAAAGTCTCAGATTCTGAGACATTTTTCTTATAGAAAAAGTCTCAGATTCTGAGACATTTTTCTTATAGAAAAAGTCTCAGATTCTGAGACATTTTTCTTATAGAAAAAGTCTCAGATTCTGAGACATTTTTCTTATAGAAAAAGTCTCAGATTCTGAGACATTTTTCTTATAGAAAAAGTCTCAGATTCTGAGACATTTTTCTTATAGAAAAAGTCTCAGATTCTGAGACATTTTTCTTATAGAAAAAGTCTCAGATTCTGAGACATTTTTCTTATAGAAAAAGTCTCAGATTCTGAGACATTTTTCTTATAGAAAAAGTCTCAGATTCTGAGACATTTTTCTTATAGAAAAAGTCTCAGATTCTGAGACATTTTTCTTATAGAAAAAGTCTCAGATTCTGAGACATTTTTCTTATAGAAAAAGTCTCAGATTCTGAGACATTTTTCTTATAGAAAAAGTCTCAGATTCTGAGACATTTTTCTTATAGAAAAAGTCTCAGATTCTGAGACATTTTTCTTATAGAAAAAGTCTCAGATTCTGAGACATTTTTCTTATAGAAAAAGTCTCAGATTCTGAGACATTTTTCTTATAGAAAAAGTCTCAGATTCTGAGACATTTTTCTTATAGAAAAAGTCTCAGATTCTGAGACATTTTTCTTATAGAAAAGTCTCAGATTCTGAGAAATGTTTCCAATAGAAAAGGTCTTGTTTTCTATAGAAAAAGTCTCAGATTCTGAGACATTTTTCTTATAGAAAAAGTATCAGATTCTGAGACATGTTTTCTATAGAAAAAGTCTCAGATTCTAAGACATTTTTCTTATAGAAAAAGTTTATGATTCTAAGACATTTTTCTTATAGAAAAAGTCTCAGATTCTGAGACATTTTTCTTATAGAAAAAGTTTCAGATTCTGAGAGATTTTTCTTATAGGAAAAGTCTCAGATTCAGAGACATTTTTCTTATAGAAAAAGTCTCATATTCTGAGACAGTTTTCCTACAGAAAAAGTCTCAAACTCTGAGACATTTGATTCCAATTTTTCTTAAAAAAAGTTTTAAAATTTTAATATCAAATTTCTTTCCTATACTTACTTCTATTAACACCTTCTAAATCATTAATTTTAATAAACATGGCCAAAGAAATTTCATAAACTTTATTTGTATCCATTAGTGGTGTCATCATAGCATCTGAAGTATCACGTCTTCTACGGCCATAACCAACTTGACCATTCGAACATTGAGTACCCAAACATTTGTCCAAGCAAACATTCACGGTGGCACGGAATTGAACATAGGAAGAATCAGGAAATTTAAAAGCCTTAAATTTAGCACTCAATGTATCACCATCAATAGTATTGAAATTTTCAAAAAGATAAGGATCAACAGTGCAGCTGTAAAGAGAAAAAATCCAAAAATTAATTTTGTTTTCAAATTGTTTTAAATTTTTTATTATTTACCCCTTAAAAATAATAGTTTCGGATAATTGTCTTGTATCGGTTACTTCCAAAAAATTAACACCCAAACCATATACGGGTGCCGAATCACGATCTAGCGTAATTTCCATAGTTAATGGAGTACCTGGAGTTACGGTCAAATCACCCGTTACACGTTTACCATTTTGACTAACACCAATAGCCAGTCTGGGTTCGGGAGCTTTTTCAGTTAATGATGTAGTAATTTCTAAGTCTCTGCAAAGATAATAATGAAAAATATAAAATGTTAGAGAAATTAATTATACAATCTGTTTACTACTAAAATCTGGGTGAATTAAAAAAAAAATTGTGTAATTTTACTTGAAATTTGTGGAAATTTACTCAATTGCCAAAATTATACACAATTTTTCGTAAATAATTAGAATTTAATATATATGAAATAACCGAGCTCGAGGTCTGTTGTTGTTGTAAATAATTTTTATTTTACTTCTCCAATATTTCGAAATTCATCGAATTTCATCATCAGGGACAGTGTTAAAAATTACACAAACAAAGCTACTTCTATTCACCTTTTCGTTTGTGAATTGCACGACAATGTGAATAGAAGTACACTGAAAAAAATAGCTTCGTGAAATTAATGAAAATTGACTTAACCTTAATGAAAAATGACTCACGTTTTCAACCGAAGACAGGTTTCATTTGATTAATGAAACTGGTGTCATTAAAGTTCCTTTCAATGAAAACTTGCAAATAAATAATGAAAATATTCGTAGAACTTGTTTGAAACGTTTTATGAAGTTTTTCATAAAATGTATGAAAATATCCATTGATTAAATGTGGAATAGTAGTTGATAATGAGCGTATGATAATTGCTTTTTACAAGTAACTA
The DNA here is from genome assembly GCA_963921195.1 of Pegoplata infirma. Taxonomy (NCBI): domain Eukaryota; kingdom Metazoa; phylum Arthropoda; class Insecta; order Diptera; family Anthomyiidae; genus Pegoplata; species Pegoplata infirma. The sequence goes on along the minus strand of OY992538.1, from coordinate 94,429,645 downwards.
GTTGCTAACTTTATTAAGGTTTTGATATGGGAATTACGATAAATTCATGTTGGTTATAGTTATCAAAATTTCCATAGAAAGCCCCTAATAAAGTTATGGTTACCTAAAAACAGCACGTATCATACACCAATAAGTGAAAATTTGCATTAATAACAATTTTGGTAAGTCACATGTAACCATCACTGTAACCGTCACTGAAATTTTATTTAGGTGCATGTCACAGACTCAATTCCGATCGGATTTGAAAAAAAGTTGTTACTCGTAAAACGCAAAACAATTTTTATTTTCGGAATGAAATCCTAGTTTTTACACACAACAAAATTTTACTCCAAACTTAAATTGGTCTGAATTGCCATATAAGGTAAACTATAAAAGACAAAAACGCGATGACTTTAAAAACACGTGCTGCCAAAACGTAGCAACAACGTAGCAATGGCCCAACACAAATTACCCTACATTTCATCAAATTTTAATGACTTAAAAAACTATTTTTCTGTTGCAAATTATATTATATTTTATAAGAAACAGTCAAAAGAAACACTTATACGGAACTTTTCACTTGTAATTTCAATTAGATATAACCAGCATAACACACACACAAGTTTCAATAACAAAGCAAAATAATATAAAATTATTTTATTTTATTAGAAAAAAGTTAACACACATGTAAAAATTACAATTAGACTAAACACGCGTGGTCGTATGTTTTTGTTCTGTTTTCTTTCTCTTATTCGCAACGCAGAGTTGTATTTAGTTCTAAAAAATCTTATGAAATTTTTTAATGAAATTATGAAATCTTATGAAACAAGTTTCATAAAATTTGTTCATAACATGCATGAAATTTCACTCAGCTTATGAATTCCTTCATTTAAGTAATAAAAACAAAATAATGAATCCGTTTCATTAATATCAGGAAGGTTATTTTTTTCAGTGTAGCTTAAGGTTTATTTATTGTTGTTTATGTAATTCTTAACACTGTCCCTGATGATGAAATTCAATGAATTTCGAAATATTGGAGAAGTTAATTAAAAATTATTACACCAACAACATACCTCGAGTTAGGTTATTTTATTTATACTACAAATTAAAGGTCGAATAAATACAACATTAAATATATAATTAGAATTTCTCAAAATTTTCCCAATTTATAATAAATAGTAAACTGATTTAATTTATTTCAGCATAGTTCTCTCTTTCAGTATAAACCCTTTTTGTATTGTTTGAAAAAAAAAACAAATAGATAATATTTCCTTTTTGAACTATAATTATCATACATCCAACTATGATAAGTGATAAAGGAAATCATGTGTGATAAATTTCAACATCCTAGTAATTTCATTTTAAATTGAACAAATATTACAGTCATTTACCAACTGGTTATTATCGATCATTGTATTGCATTCTATATAATTATAAAAAAAGGTCTATATAAATTACATACATATAAAGATATAATGACAGAACTTATGATTTATAAAGGTTGTCTTAAAAATACACATGGGAGATAGTGTGGAAATATGTAATTTTCCAAATCAACACTCAGAAAATTATGTAAGTTACTACATGTTAGTTATTTGTATATTTTACAGTAGTTAGTTGTTTTCAACTACAAAGTCAGTTGTTTTTGTATGAAAAATATTAAACAACTATTTCTGTTAGTTATTTTAAGTCGTTTTTTTGAACAACTAACAAAAAAGTACTGTGATGTAGTAACAGTTATTTAAAGTAGTTAATTTTATTTTTTTTTTTTATCTCTGAAAAATTTTCAATGTTTTTTTCCAAAAAAAAAAATTGAATTTTTTTTATTTTTCACAACTTTTTTAAAAAAAAACTTGGAAAAAATTTGGTCTTCAATTTTTTTTTTTGAAAAATGTTTTGAAAAAAAATTATATATTGATTATTTTATTTTTACTACATTTTAGTTGTTTTGACTACAAATGTAAGTAGTTTTTACTACATAAGTCAGTTGTTTTTTGTCAGTTAAAATAACTAACATTGTTAGTTGATTTAACTGAAAAAGTAGTTGACCCCAAAACAACTTACAAAGTAGTTATTTTAACTGACATTTTCAGTTGATTTTACTAACATAATTTTTTGAGTGTATTTGTGTTAGTAAAATTTTAAACTTGTAAACACCATCAAATCTTTTCGTAAACTATTTTTATAAGTTTTTTTTTTATTACACTCAGAAAATTATGTAAGTTACTACATGCTAGTTGTTTCTCTATTTTACAGTAGTTAGTTGTTTTCAACTACAAAGTCAGTTGTTTTTGTATGAAAAATATCAAACAACTATTTCTGTTAGTTATTTTAAGTCGTTTTTTTGAATAACTTACAAAAAAGTTCTGTAATGTAGTAACAGTTATTTAAAGTAGTAAATTTTATTTTTTTATCTCTGAAAAATTTTTTAAGTTTTTTTCCAAAAAATTAAAATAAATTTTGGTTTTAAAAAAAAAAAAAAAACTTGGAAAAAATTTGGTCTTCAGTTTTTTTTCTAAAAAATTTTTGAAAAAAAAGATTATAAATTGATTGTTTTATTTTTACTACATTTTAGTGTTTTGACTACAAATGTAAGTAGTTTTTACTAAATAAGTCAGTTGTTTTTTTGTCAGTTAAAATAACTAACATTGTTAGTTGATTTAACTGAAAAAGTAGTTGACCCCAAAACAACTTACAAAGTAGTTATTTTAACTGACATTTTCAGTTGATTTTACTAACATAATTTTTTGAGTGAAGGTGACACTTATTTGGTTTCTGTCAAATTTATTGAAGTTTTTTCAAATCTTATCTGAAGACAGACGGGTATACTGTGTATCACGAAAATGTTTCTTGAATTCCTTTAAACGACAACCAGGCCGTAAATTCGGCTGTGCCGAATAACTTTTGCTTTGCGACCCCTTTCCATTATTTAAAATTTTTCGCAACCCTTCAACATAAAAAAAAAATATTAACGTGAGCTTTGACCTCAGTTTTTTTTAATAGCCTAAAGTAATGAAAAAATTTGGAATCCAAATTCAGAAGCAGCATTGAAAAATTAATCGAAACCGTGTGGTCAGATCCCAGACGCATACCAAAAATTTCAAGTAAAAAACTTCTAAAAAATAAAAATAAAACACAATTTTCGTAAACTTTGACCACAATTTTCTCAAAAAATTGAAAACCAGGTCCTGATCTACGGCATTTTATATCGAAACTTACTACCCGAGTAAAAAAGTTTATATATAATTATATATAATTTGATAAAAATTATATATAATTATATATGGGGCATTCCATGTCAAATCGGACACTTTGGAATTTTTTTTTTTTAGATTTTCCCAATTTGTTAACAGTTTTTATTACCCTTCAAAAACTCCTTCGTGGTAAATTTTCAGTTTTTTTTGATGACCCGTTCAAAAGATATCGAATTTTTAAAAATTGGTAGTTTGTTACTTTACTAAAACTTCTTTTACTCATAACTTCTTCAATAATGGTCCAAATTTAAATTTTTTTTTTCAAAATTTTTGGTTTTTTACGTACTTTTAAAAAAAAAAATCCCAAAAAAACTCTTAAAAGCGCTCTAGTATGCGATTTTTAAGTTTAAAAATTTAAATCTCATTTTTGAAAATGTTTGTACTCTTCGATTTTTTTGAAATTTTTTTGTGTAAAACTTCTATCGATTCCACAAATTTTTTGCCCAGGAGGATCGTGGGATAACGATATTTACTATTTTTTAAAATTTTTTGAAAACATTTTATTGTAATTTTTCAATCTTAAAATCATTTCTACTGCTCCAATGGTGCGTCATAGAGGGATCCTTTATAAGACCGACCTCCATTAATTTTTACATCTTAACATTTCTTTGGAACAAACTAATACCCTATCTCCAATTTCTAAGGGGGCTCCCACACAAAACGACATTTTTTAAAATTTGCTCCAACCGCTCTAACTGCCCTAATAGTGCCCTTAGAGCAACATAATGTATGACCGACCCACAATATTTTTTTAGTCCAAACATTTTCTCTGAACACACCTACCCTCTATCTTTAACTGTGAAGGCGGTCCCCATACAATTTTTTTTTATTTTTTGTAAATTTGTTTTATTTAATCAGCTTCTACCGGTCCAATGGTGCGTCCGAAAGGGTTCATTAGTGAGACCGACCCCCATTTATTTTTACCCCACAACATTTTTTTAAAATATAACTACGCCCTATCTCCACTCCCTAAGTAGGCTCCCATACAAAATTACATTTTTATAAAATTTGCTCCAACTGTTATTTGTATGGGAGCCTACTCAGTGAGTGGAGATAGGGCGTAGGTATGTTTTAAAAAAATGTTGTAGGGTAAAATAAATGGGGGTCGGCCTCACTAATGACCCCTCTCGGATGCACCATTGGACCGGTAGAAGCTGATTAAATAAAACAAATTTTTATTTTGTTGCTCTAAGGGCACTATTAGGGCAGTTAGAGCGGTTGGAGCAAATTTTAAAAAATGTCGTTTTGTGTGGGAGCCCCCTTAGAAATTGGAGATAGGGTATTAGTTTGTTCCAAAGAAATGTTAAGACGTAAAAATTCATGGGGGTCGGTCTTATAAAGGACCCCTCTATGACGCACCATTCGAGCAGTAGAAATGATTTTAAGATTGGAAAATTACAATAAAATTTTTTCAAACAATTTTAAAAAATAGTATAGAATCGATAGAAGTTTTACACAAAAAATTTCAAAAAAATCGAAGAGTACAAACATTTTAAGAATTGAGATTCAAATTTTAAAACTTAAAAATCGCATACTAGAGCGCTTTTAAGAATTTTTTGGGATTTTTTTTTAAAAGTACGTAAAAAACTAAAATTTTGAAAAAAACAATTTGAAATTTGGAACATTATTGAAGAAGTTATGAGTAAAAGAAGTTTTAGTAAAGTAACAAACTACCAATTTTTAAAAATTCCATATCTTTTGAACGGGTCATCAAAAAAATCTGAAAATTTACCACGAAGGAGTTTTCGAATGCTACTAAAAACTGTTAACAAATTGGGAAAATCTAAAAAAAATTTTTCAAAATGTCCGATTTGACATGGAATGCCCCATATATATAATTATTATTCGATTAATCGGCATAAATTCTTCGATTAATTCTTTAATCGAAATAAGCAATTTAAAATTAATCGAACAATTATTCATCTAAAATTGTTCGATTAATCGAACAAAAATTAATCGACTGAACACCCTAGTCCAGAGCCTCTCACTAAGTTTCGCTTTGCGACCACTTTTCAATATTTAAAATTTTTCGCGACTCTCCAACATAAAAAAAATAAATTATTAACGTGAACTTTGCTCTCAGTTTTTTCAAAAACCTGAATTAATGGAAAAAATTTGAAAACCAAATTCAGAAGCAGCATTGAAAAATTACTCGAAACCGTGTGGTCAGATCCCAGACCAAAAATTTTACGTAAAAAAACATTTTAATAATAAAAAAAACTATTTTTTTTTGTAAAATTTGACCTCAATTTCTTCAAAAATTTGGAAACCAGGTCCCGAACCTCGCCGTTTTATATCAAAACTTACTATCGTCATTCATTTTTTATTTCCGAAAATAAAAGAAAGATTCCAGTTTAACCTGATCAGAAATGAAGAAATGTTTACCAAGAAAGCCCAATTTGGAGTAATGATTGCTCTTTTTTTAAAATTAGGTACCAATGTTTGGTATTGTTCGAAATTTTATTCGATCACGTATCTAGATCCGTTATTCGGATTTAGATTCGACATCAGCATTAAAAAGTAAATCGAAAAAAGTGGTCAGATCCCAGACGCGTCCAAAAATTTCACAAACAAAGCTCTTAAAAATGCACAAGAATACGTTTTTGTGAACTTTGTCTTTAATTTTCTCAAAAACCTAACGTACTACAAAAATTTGGAAACCAGATTCGGAATAAGCATCAGAAAGTCAATAGAAAACAAACTGTCAGATCCTAGACTCAGCCAAAAAACTTCATAAGTCAGTGATGGATTACGGAGGGACTTTAAGTGATAGAAAAATTTTATTTCTTTAATAAAAGTGTTTGTATATTTTTATAACACAACAATAAAAAAACGTGTTTTAAATTTAAGAAAATTTAAGGTTTTAACAAAATTGTTCGCGACCCCACTGAAACTCTTCCGCGACCCCCTAGGGGGTCGCGACCCACCGTTTGAGAACCATTTCCCTAGTCAGTACTTAATTTTCTGTAGTACACAGAAAAAAATAAAAAAAATATTTAATTAAAAAATTCGTAGATTTAATTAAAAAATTAATTAAATCCGGACCAATCACTAAAATGCGCAAATAAATTAAAAATATTTGTATGTCGTTAATTAAAAATAAATGGATATTTATTTAATTAAAAACTTAATACTATAAATTAAAAAATTTAATTAAAATTTAAAAAAAAAATAATTAAAATTTTAATTGTATAAATTAAAAAAATTAATTAAAAATATTATATTAAAAAAAAAAATAATTTGTAAAAACATTCTTTTTGAATAAAATAGTTTAAAAAAAATATTTCTTCAAACTTTACCAAATTTATTTATGAAGTAAAGACATAGTCAGTGAGATGATTTTATAAAGTTGATTATAAACCTTTCATATGAGTCATTCCATGTCAAACCGTACGATTTTTGCTAAAAATTGACTTTGATGTCTCCGATGTCTTTCAAAATTTGAGAACGAAGTCTTCATTAAAAAATATTTTACACGTGTTTCGGGAAAAAAATTAAAAATTTTTTTTAAAAAGTTATTTGCATTTGAAAATCGTCAAAATCGTGAAAAATCTTCCGACATGACAACATTTAAACTAATGTTTTTATAAAACTAGTGAATGGATTTTGAAGTTCAATACCTTATTTTAAAGGTATTTGAACCTTCTTTTTTAAAAAAGTATTATTTTTTATAAATTAATTTTTTTTTATTATTAAAATTTGTTTTTTTTACTTAATTTCTGTTTTCCACAATCTTCGAACAAGTCGAAAAATCTGAAAAAAATATTTTCTTAAAGGTTAATATATTCTTAACATTCCCTCAAAATTTCAGAATGGAGGTCGAATGGATTCTATTTTTTTACGATTTTTTTCCATTGCAGCACCACAAAAAAATTACATTTTGTATATAAACATTTTATTTTCAAGCATGTTAACGAAAATGTCAACGCATGTATGTATGTGTGTATGTATTCAAAAACACACGCTAACATATTCATGTTGTTCTTGAGCATTATTTGTAGTTTTGCTTTTTATATGTGTCGTTAGATTTTTTTTTAAAATTGCATTTTGCGTAACGAAAATATCAATGCATGTATGTATTAAGCTTAAGCGACACATAGTTTTAAAAAATGCATCCAAAAATGAAATGTGCATCAAAAATGCATTTTTAAATTTTTTTTTGTAGTGCATCGATATAGAATAAATGACAATTGGTAGAGTAATTTCGCAGTCCAAAAAGCACGATCCTTTAGATAATCCAATATCATACAAATTGAAGGCTATTTTAAAGTCTTTAAAAAATATCAAAAAAGTCTGTCCGTTAGTTTGAAAACCTCTATTATTTTTAGTCAAAAAAATTCAAAGAATCATTGAACTTTTAAATTAAAATAAATTTTATTAAATTTTAATTGAAAAAAATCGATCATGATCTTACTACAAACTGACATTTAATACTTTAGGGGAATTATTTCTTATAGCAAAACTAATTCATGATGTCATTTAACATGAATTTATATATTTTTGTGTGCCAAAAACACAAACTGCATAACACAAAAAATCAAGTTTTAAAAATATAATTCCTTCGAAAAACCAAACTTACTCTGGTTCTTGAAATCCAGCAGGTAAAACATCACGTCTAACCACACCATGGTGCTGTTGTAGTTGTTGATTTTGTTGTTGGAATATAAAACGTGGTTGCTCTTGGCTAGTTTCATTCATCATCAAATTAAAAACCGGACCACTAGTGATGCATTTAACACTAACAATTTCTTTGCCATTCGAGGATTCAATAATAATTTTATGATAATAAACTTTTTTACCCTAAAAAACAAAGCAATAACACAAAATTATATGCGTGTGGTCAAATTATTAAGCAGTTAAATATTATTAATATTCCATACCGTTAATTGGTTAACCATACGTGTAACACCACATTCATAAAAATCACTCAGCGATAAACGAAATACCGCTAAAGAACCGTTTATTTGTGGATGACAACGTTCGTCTGGATAGCCCTTAAGGCCTTCCAAGTAGATTTGTGGTTTTTCATTGTTACTACTGCCACTACTACTGCTGCTGCTGCTGTCCGTTGTTAAGAGTTCAGGTAGGCCAATCTCAACGCGCATTAAATCTTCACTACAATGAACTTTGTGAGTGCCTAGAATAAATAATAAGACACAAAAATAATAAATAAAAATTTTTTTTATAAAATTTAATTTTAAATGAAAAACAGAACTTGTTTTCTATTCGAAAATGTTAAAAAAATGATTGCATAAGTGTTAATTTAAATAAAAACAAAAGAAAAGGAACTTGAAAATTTATTATCTGCAAAACAAAAGACTTAAACAACGAACTTGCCAAGTATTTTAATACAAAATACTTAAACAATAAATTTTAAATATATAAGGTAGGCAGTAAAACAAAAGACTTAAGACACACACATTTTTTGATTAGTCATTTATTTGAGTACAAAATTCATTAAGTATTAAATGGGTTTGTCAATCAAAAATTCAAACATTTTTCTTTAGGAAAACTGTTACATAATCTGAGAATTTTTATATTGAAAACATTTCTTAAAATCTGAGATTTTTTCTATAGCAAAAATAACTCAGAATCTGATGAAATAACACTGAGGAAAATATTTCGGAATCTGATACATTTTCTATAGGAAAAGTGTCTCAGAATCTGAGACTTTTTCTATACTCAGAATCTGATATTTTTTCTATAAGCAAAATGTCTCAGAATCTAAAACTTTTTCTTTAAGAAAAATGTCTCAGTATCTGAGACTTTTCCTACAAGAGAAATATCTTAGAATCTAAGACTTTTTCTATAGGAAAAATGTCGCAAAATCTGAGATTTTTCTTTAAGAAAAATGTTAATTATCTGATATTTTTTCTATAAGCAAAATGTCTCAGAATCTAAAACTTTTTCCATCATCAATTTCTGGCTAGAATGTCTTAGTATCTTAGAATTTTCTATAAGACAAACATCTTGGAATGTGAGACTTTTTCTGTAGAAAAAATGTCGCAGAATCCGAGACTTTTTCTATAGTAAAATATTTCAGAATCTGGGACTTTCGCTTTAGGAAAAATATCTGAGAATCTAAAACTTTTGCTATACAGAAAATGTCTCAGAATCTGAGACTTTTTCTATAGGAAAAATGTCTCAGAATCTGACACTTTTTCTATAGGAAAAATATCTCAAAATCTGAGACTTTGTCTATAGAAAAAATGGCTCAGAATTTGAGACTTTTTCTATAGGAAAAATGTCTCAGAATCTGAGACTTTTTCTATAGGAAAAATGTTTCAGAATCTGAGACTTTTTCTATCGGAAAAATGTCTCAGAATCTGAGACTTTTGCTATAGGAAAATTGTCTTAGAATCTGAGACTTTTTCTATAGGAAAAATGTTTCAGAATCTGAGACTTTTTCTATAAGAAAAATGTCTCAGAATCTGAGACTTTTTCTCTAGGAAAAATGTCTCAGAATCTGAGACTTTTTCTCTAGGAAAAATGTCTCAGAATCTGAGACTTTTTCTATAGGAAAAATGTCTCAAAATCTGAAACTTTTTCTATAGGAAAAATGTCTCAAAATCTGAGACTATTCCTATAGGAAAAATATCTCAGAATCTGAGACTTTTTCTATAGGAAAAATGTCTCAAAATCTGAGACTTTTTCTATAGGAAAAATATCTCAGAATCTGAGACTTTTTCTATAGGAAAAATGTATCAGAATCTGAGGCTTTTTCTATAGGAAAAATTTCTCAGAATCTGAGACTTTTTCTATAGGAAAAATGTCTCAGAATCTGAGACTTTTTCTATAGGAAAAATGTCTCAGAATCTGAGACTTTTTCTATAGGAAAAATGTCTCAGAATCTGAGACTTTTTCTATAGGAAAAATGTCTCAGAATCTGAGACTTTTTCTATAAGAAAAATGTCTCAGAATCTGAGACTTTTTCTATAGGAAAAATGTCTCAGAATCTGAGACTTTTTCTATAGGAAAAATGTCTCAGAATCTGAGACTTTTTCCTTAGACAAAATGCATATCTGAAAATTTTTCTATACGAAAAATGTCTCAAAATCAGATTCAAACAATAAACTTTTAATATATAAAGTTAGTTGTAAAACAAAAGACTTAGGAGACATACTCAGAATCTGAGACATTTTCTATAGAAAAAATGTGTTAGAATCTGATACTTTTTCTATGGAAAAAATATCTCAGAATCTAAAACATTTTCTATAATAACAATGTTTAAGGATCTGAGAATTTTTTATAAAAAAAAATGTACAAAGTTAGATGTAAAACAAAAGACTTAAGACACATACTTTTTATGAATTATATATTTTAGTAAAAATTTCATTTTAGTATTAAACGTTTTTGTCAATCCAAAATTCTAAAATTCTTTAAGAAATCTGTTTTATAAACTGAGAGTTTTTCTAAAGGAAAAATTTATTAGAATCTGAGATTTTTTTTAAAAGAAAAATTTCCCAAATCTGATACTTTTTCTATAGGAAAATGTCTCAGAATTGGAAATTTTTCCTATAGAAAAGTGTCTCAGAATAAGAAACATTTTCTTTAGGAAAAATGTCTCAGAATCTTAACGTACTATAATTTTCTTACTTGTTTTGAATTGCTTTGTTTTTTTTTTTTGGTTTAATATCTTTAAACTATGCAAATTTAACATATTTTAGTGCTACATTTTTATTACTGTTTTCTATTATTTTTTTTTTATAATTTCAAATTTCCATAATCCTGTTCTCTCTAGCTTGACCGTTATTAAGTAACGCTCCATATATTCTTCTTGCTAAATTTTTTTTTTCATCCATAGTATTATATGCAAATATCTTTCACAGTTTATGTCAAAAAGTGTTGCGTTGTTTTTTTTTTCTAGAATAACCAAAGCATTCAAAACAAGTGCGTATTCCACTGAATAATTTTGTGCATTTGATTTCACCCAAATGCTTTATGCGTTCGTTGGTCTCTATTCTCAGCGGGCAAAAAGAACACGATTTATGAGGTTGCTTAACAAGATTAAAAGAATTTGATAAAATTTTCTAATAAATTGTTTATATAAAGATGATGCCATCCAAAAGGAAGTCTAACTTGTCTTTTAAGTCACCATTTGATATTTTTTTTAGTTCTACTTTTATAGTTACAAAGTTTAGTTTACAAGGGATTAGGGTGTCCCTTATTAAACAAATATGGAATTTAAACAAGTAAGAAAATTATAGTCGGTCAAGACCGACCATATAATACCCTACACCAAGGTTTCCCGGAAAATGGGTCCCATGGATCGATTAGATCTATATGTTGTAAAACCTTTAATAAGTGAAGAAAACACTCACAAATCAAATTTGAGTGAAATAGGCTTCTATTTGTTGACAATAAACCGCTTTAACTGAATATCGGGCGAAATTTTCACAAGGGGCCTGAGTCCAAAACTGGTCCGATGATTATCAGGTTTGATAAGGTTATTTAAGTACGCGTTTAACATACACAAACAAAATTTTAATTAAATATTTTCTATTTTCATGAAATTTGAGACATTTATGTGAAAATCGGGAAGGTGGTTTGTATGGGGGCTACAAGAAGAACTGGTCCGATTTCTTCAAAATTCGGAATGATGATATGTGAAGACAAAACATGTTAATCATCCAAATTTCAAAGCGATACCTTCTACAATACGGTTATTAGAGTCATTTGAGCCAAACTAAAGAGGACCTTTGTATGGGGGCTAGGTCTAAATATGGACCGATTTTTTCCAATTTCAATAGGCTTCGTCCTTGGGCCAAGAGAGACTTAAGTTTAAAATTTCAAGTCAATTGATTAAAAAAAAACACCTGTATCGTGTTTACACCGTTTACATGGACAGACAGACAGACGGACGGACAGACAGACAGACGGACGGACGGACGGACAGACGGACGGACGGACGGACATCGCTAAATCGACTCAAAAAGTGATTCTGAGTCGATCGGTATACTTAAAGGTGGGTCTAGGACCAATATTTCGGGTAGTTACAAACATCAGCACAAACTCATTATACCCTGTACCACAGTGTGGTGTAGGGTATAAAAACAATGATCTCCAATTTTGTTTAATCAGAGTATAGCTTTACTTAATATACACCATTGCTTAATGCAAAATGGGTTCCAGTCTAAACACAGATCTTAAATTTACCTAACCGTAACTACAAACAAAAACTTTAAGTCTCCTTATTATCTAAGCATTGACTGATTTCAATAGCCATCGTATTTGGATCAAGAAAATCACGTCGGGTTCGGAAAAGTTGACTTTTTGCGCCGATATTAACTCACAAAAATATTAGACCTGTAGAACAATGACATTGGGTTCCTTTTTTGACTTGAAAATTGTAGAGTTCTAAACAAAAACTGTTTTTTTGAATTTAAAAAAAAAACACAGTTTTTGAAAAATTACTAAAATAACTCAATAAAATGAGCATTAGAGGGTTAATATATTCCAAGAAAAGAAGCACACCCAGAAAAGTTTTACAGTAACTATTTACGGTTATTCAAAAAGTTTTTAGTTAAAGTTGTTTTAAACGTTTTATTGTTTTTTAAGGAAACTAAAATATTGAATGATTTATACAGTTGTTAAAACAATAAACTACAAAATTTACGGAAAAATATTTTTATCAGTCAAATTATTTTTGACTATTATACCATATAATTTTACAGAAGTAAGGTTTTTGTAGTTTTTTATTAAAAAAAAATATTTTTACTCCACAAAATATAAAATTGTAAGCAGCTAAAATAACTGAAATATCATATGTTTTTACAGAATGTCTAGTCATTTATTACGATTTCAAAATAACTGAAAAACTATGTTAGACCCCAAATAAAAATTTTGACCGATATTCACGAAAAACGGTCTATTGGCAACAAAAATAAGCCAATTTCACTCAAATTTTGTTTTTGTGTGCTTACTGCACTAATTAAAGATCTAACGAAAGATAGATCCAATCGGTCCATGTTTGGACTTCGGTACCATTTTCCGGAAAACACTGGTGTAGGGTATCATATGGTCGGTCATGAACAACTATGATTTTCTTACACATTAAAAAAATTATGTCATTAACTGTTTGTAGTTTATTTAAAAAGTTTTACGCTTTGTCGTTTTTAAACGAAAAAAACATTTGTTCAATGTTCAGTTTTATTAAATGACTATTTCTGTTCTTTGTTTCAAAATTATTCAATTTTTAAAGTCATTTATTTTTGCTCTGCATTTTTTAAAGAAAAGTCATTAGTTTTTACCTACTTGTGTTGGTTTTTTTTTTGTTTTTGTAGACAAAAAATTCAAAAAACTATTTATAGAAATATAAAAACATGTTTGTATCAAGTGATTTTGGCACGATGGTTAGAGTGTCTGGCCAGAATGTAGTTGATTGCGGGATCGATTCCCCACAAATTTTATTAAAAATTTTTTAAAATAAAAATCAATAGATAAATTGTATAAATAACCTACGAAATCATAAATTTTTAATGTTTTCGTAGATATTTTTTTTTTGGAATTTGTTGGTAAAAATAACACAACAATCATTAATTTTTAATGTTTTCGTAAGTTATTTTTTACGAACTTGTTGGTAAAAAAAATTAAAGTGAAGTTATTTTTTAATGTTCAATGTTATTTATTTTAGGAAATTTTATTAATAGTAAAAAATAAATGTTGATGTATGTTAAAACAAATGAATAATTACTGGGATGGCTTTTAAATGTTTTATCACTTGTTGTAAATATGTTTTTCATTTTGAGTGTACTTGTTTTTTTTAAATTTAAAGAAAAGTACATTTTCGTGTTGCACAGTGTAATCAGATTGGAAAATTATGTATGTAGAATTCATAAAGCATTTAATTACCTTTGATTTAAACCGAAAACGAAATTAAATCCACCGATTGGGTCAGGAGATATTTTTATTTAAATAAAACGTCTTCGAATTTAAGGGCCCATTCACATCTGAGGTGAAATCTCGTTTGAACGAGATTTCGATCATATGGTAGTGTATAAAATGATACAATAACATATGATCGAAATTTTATAAGGGGTTAAGTTGAAAAATGCAGAAGAAAAACAGAATTTCTAAAAATTATACACATTTCTGGAATTCCCATGCCGGTCTCAAACACTCCAGTTAGTGCTATCATCAGTAGGGTTTTAAATGTCGGTTTGTCTTGTTAATGGAAATTGTTTTTTATATATGTGAATACTTATAGTTTCTACAGAATAAGTTTTGACCGTTTCCAACACTACAATTCTATTTCTAGCAAACTCAACCTCACCTCATACTTTCTTTCAACTTTTTTGTCTCTTACATTATTTTGCAAGGGTTACCAACATGATCTGGAATTGCAGACACAAATGAAGGAATTTACATTTTCTGTTTCTCATTCTGAAATTTTGTTCGAACGAGATCTCACTTTAGAAGTGATAAGGCCCTAAGTATTTTTTTTATAAAAAAAAACACAAAATGTGACAATTTTCTATAAAATAAAATCCTCACGATCCGAGATTTATTTGTGTAATAAATGTCCCAAAATATTTTTTCTCAGAATTAGATTTAATTAACTTAGCATTTTGCGTTTTTCAATTCCAAATTTTGTAAAAATATGGGATTGTCTAAAAGAGAAAATCTTAAGGAGAATCATACACTGAGGGAAAAAATCGTCGTCAAATCAAATATTTTCGTACTCATTTTAAAAATTCTCAATTTTTTTAAACAAATTTTAATAATGAAGTGAAATTTTATAAAATTAAATATGTTTCGGTCTTGATTTTAAAATTATATTTATTGAATTAAATATATAAATACTCATTTTTATTCCATGATGAAAATATTAATTTTGATTGTAAACAATAGCAAAATGAGTTTTCAACAAGAAAAGCAATAAATATTTTCTTAAAGTAAAACAATGAATTAAATTTGTGTAATAAGTGATAAAAGTCAAAAGTAAATACTATGTATGTATTAAAAAAAATGTTTGGAAATTAATGTGGAGTACCTGTTTGCAGAAATTAATGTGGAGTACCTATAATCCAGAAGGAAATTAACACTTTATAAAAGCCATCCCGGATTGTTTTTATTAATTGATTTTTATTTTATCGTCAGTGCTGTGACAAAAACACCTACGTGTAATTATTGAAGAGACTAGCTAATTTGTGAAATTTTGCGTTGAATTTTAAAGGCCAACTTAATAGAAAAAGTAGATTGGAAATATTGTTTAAATGTGTATGTAAGAGATGTAACTTTAAAGGACCGCGAATTGACAAAATTAATCTAATCCGCGGACGTCTTCAACAATTTTTGAAAATCACATGGGTATTTTCGTCGGAGCAGCGGCGACATATTATTTTATTTCTACATATAGGAAAAATGCATCTTTATAATTATTCTGTGGTAAAGAAAAATAAATTAAATGTGTATATAAATATAAAAAACTCCAATTGTTTTATTTACATTGAAAATTTAAGGAATCCGAAATAAAATTATATGAATAATTGTCAATATTAAATTTGACTACGTGCACTTTTGATTTGAACATAAAACATTCTCAAATCAACGTTGTTTCATTTCATTTTTAAAATGTTGTTTGTTACTCAAGCCATATTAAAAGTGTCGATAAACATTTTCAAATTGAGAAAAAACAAAGTTTGTTGACTTTTGTCACTGTTTTATTATACCCTACACCACACTGTGGTACAGGGTATAATGAGTTTGTGCTGATGTTTGTAACTACCCGAAATATTGGTCCTAGACCCACCTTTAAGTATACCGATCGACTCAGAATCACTTTTTGAGTCGATTTAGCGATGTCCGTCCGTCCGTCCGTGTGTCCGTCCGTCCGTCCGTCCGTCTGTCTGTCCATGTAAACGGTGTAAACACGATACAGGTCGCAATTTTTAATCAATTGACTTGAAATTTGAAACTTAAGTCTCTCTTGGCCCAAGGACGAAGCCTATTGAAATTGGAAAAAATCGGTCCATATTTAGACCTAGCCCCCATACAAAGGTCCTCTTTAGTTTTGGCTCAAATGACTCTAATAACCGTATTATAGAAGGTATCGCTTTGAAATTTGGATGGTAAACATGTTTTGTCTTCACATATCATCATTCCGAATTTCAAAGAAATCGGACCAGTTCTTCTTGTAGCCCCCATACAAACCACCTTCCCGATTTTCACATAAATGTCTCAAATTTCATGAAAATAGAAAATATTTAATTAAAATTTTGTTTGTGTATGTTAAACGCGTACTTAAATAACCTTATCAAACCTGATAATCATCGGACCAGTTTTGGACTTAGGCCCCTTGTGAAAATTTCGCCCGATATTCAGTTAAAGCGGTTTATTGTCAACAAATAGAAGCCTATTTCACTCAAATTTGATTTGTGAGTGTTTTCTTCACTTATTAAAGGTTTTACAACATATAGATCTAATCGATCCATGGGACCCATTTTCCGGGAAACCTTGGTGTAGGGTATTATATGGTCGGTCTTGACCGACTATAATTTTCTTACTTGTTTTTAATATGAGGTTGTTTTTGCTTGATTTGAGAATTTTTTTTTCTTAGTGTAAGGGTAATTAAGAACAATTTATTAATATTTCTTATGCATTGACAAATGAGACCAGTGTAATTTAAAATATACATACATATATGTTGCTGTTGGTCAGATATGTAAACGATATTAACTGAAGATTCTGAGAATTTTATTTTTGTTATAAAAAGAAGGTTAATCAATTTTGAGAATCGTGAGAAAATAATAATAAACAAATGTTTTTAAAGAAAATTAAAAAAAAAAACGTTATGTTTAAAATAATTTTAAATTAAAAAAAAAAAAAAAAAAAACAAGTAAAAAAGTTAAATTCAACTTTGCCGAATGTATTGATACCCTCCAAAATGTAAAAAAATTTAAAAAAATTTCGGTAAAAAAAAATCCGCGATTTTTTTTTGTAAAAAAACTAATTTCGTACTTGTTTAAATACCATTTGATGTTCAATTCTGTTCGTATGTGTCAACTAGCAGCCGATTAAAAGCATTTTGTATTTTTAGGTCATATTGAAAGTACCAAAAGTACCAATATTTTAAAAGAACAATTCATAAATGATACATATGGGGCATTCCATGTCAAATCGGACACTTTGAAATTTTTTTTTTAGATTTTCCCAATTTGTTTACAGGGTACCAATTTGTTTAGTACCCCTTGAAAACTCCTTCGTAGTAAATTTTCAGATTTTTTTGATGACCCGTTCAAAAGATATCGAATTTTTAAAAATTGGTAGTTTGTTCCATTACTCAAACTTCTTTTACTCATAACTTCTTCAATAATGGTCCAAATTTCAAATTTTTTTTTTCAAAATTTTTGTTTTTTTACGTACTTTTTAAAAAAAAAACCCAAAAAATTCTTTAAAGCGCTCTAGTATGCGATTTTTAAGTTTTAAAATTTAAATCTCATTTTTGAAAATGTTTGTAATCTTCGATTTTTTTTAAATTTTTTTGTGTAAAACATCTATTGATTCTACAAATTTTTTGCCCAGGAGGATCGTGGGATAACGATTATTACTATTTTTTAAAATTTTTTGAAAAAATTTTATTGTAAATTTCCAATTTTAAAATCAGTTCTACTGCTCCAATGGTGCGTCATAGAGGGGTCCTTTATAAGACCGACCTCCATTAATTTTTACGTCTTAACATTTCTTTGGAACAAACTAATACCCTATCTCCAATTTCTGAGGGGGCTCCCACACAAAACGACATTTTTTTAAATTTGCTCCAACCGCTCTAACTGCCCTAATAGTGCCCTTAGAGTAACAAAATGTATGACCGACCCACAAAATTTTTTTAGTTCAAACATTTTCTCTGAACACACCTACCCTCTATCTGTAATTGTTAAGGCGGTCCCCATACATTTTTTTTAATTTTTTGTAAATTTGTTTTATTTAATCAGCTTCTACCGGTCCAATGGTGCGTCCGAGAGGGGTCATTACACTCAGAAAATTATGTAAGTTACTACATGTTAGTTGTTTGTATATTTTACAGTAGTAAGTTGTTTTCAACTACAAAGTCAGTTGTTTTTGTATGAAAAATATCAAACGACTTTTTCTGTTAGTTATTTTAAGTAGTTTTTTTGAATAACTAACAAAAAAGTACTGTGATGTAGTAACAGGTTTTTAAAGTAGTTAATTTTATTTTTTTATCTCTGAAAAATTTTCAAAGTTTTTTTCCAAAAAATAAAAATAAATTTTCGTTTTTTTTATTTTTCACAACTTTTTTTTAAAAAAAAAAACTTTAAAAAAATTTGGTCTTCAAATTTTTTTCTGAAAAATTTTTTGAAAAAAAAATATTTATTGATTATTTTATTTTTACTACATTTTAGTTGTTTTGACTACAAATGTAAGTAGTTTTTACTACATAAGTCAGTTGTTTTTTGTCAGTTAAAATTACTAACATTGTTAGTTGATTTAACTGAAAAAGTAGTTGACCCCAAAACAACTTACAAAGTAGTTATTTTAACTAACATTTTCAGTTGATTTTACTAACATAATTTTTTGAGTGTAGTGAGACCGACCACCATTTATTTTTACCCTTCAACATTTTATTTAAACATACCTACACCCTTTCTCCACTCCCTAAGAGGGTAGGTTCTTTCAGAGAAAATGTTTGTACTAGTGCCTACGGTCAGTACCGTAGTACCGGGAATACCGGTATTCCCGGTTCTCGGTATTCCCGGGAATTGGTACCGGTTTCCCGGTTCTTAGTTCATTCCCGGTATTCCCGGGAATATCGGTATTCCCGGTTCCGGTTCTGACGGTATTCCCGGGACTACCGGTATGTAAATTTTCCAAAATTTTGTACAATTAAAATTTCTTCTTTGCTTTTACCAAAAAAAATTCAAAACATGTGAAAAACACCATTTCCATTTTATTTCTTGAATTTAAGAAAGAATAGTTACATGATTTTTAAATAATTTTACAAACACAACTAAATGTTTCTGAAATATAGTAATAGTGTAATTTAAATATTTTATGGTATAGTATTTTTTTGGTTTTTGAGAACCGGTACCAGGATCAGAACCGGGAATACCGGTATTCCCGGGAATATATCAAGAACCGGGAAACCGGTACCAGAACCGGGAATACCGGTATTCCCGGGAATACCGAGAACCGGGAAATGGGGGGCACTAGTTTGTACTAAAAAAATATTGTGGGTAGGTTATACATTTTGTTGCTCTAGGGGCACTATAAGGGCAGCTAGAGCGGTTGGAGCAAATTTTAAAAAATGTCGTTTTGTGTGGGAGCCCCCTTAGAAATTGGAGATAAGGTATTAGTTTGTTCCAAAGAAATGTTAAGACGTAAAAATTAATGGAGTTCGGTCTTATAAATGACCCCTCTATGACGCACCATTGGAGCAGTAGAAATGATATTAAGATTGAAAAATTACAATAAATTTTTTTCAAAAAATTTAAAAAATTAGTAATAATAGTTATCCCACGATCCTCCTGGACAAAAAATTTGCAGAATCGATAGATGTTTTACACAAAAAAATTAAAAAAAAAATCGAAGAGTACAAACATTTTCAAAAATGAGATTTAAATTTTAAAACTTTAAAACCGCATACTAGAGCGCTTTTAAGAATATTTTGGGATTTTTTTTTAAAAAGTACGTGAAAAAACAAAAATTTTGAAAAAAAAAATGAAGTTTGGACTATTATTGAAGAAGTTATGAGTAAAAGAAGTTTGAGTAAACCCAGCAGAAATTTTGCTGAACGTTCAGCAGCTTTTGGAAGGGGAACTTGAGTAAAGGAGCGCATCCAATTGCGCTGAATTCATGCATGATTCCCTAAGGCGATGTCCCACTTTAGAGCGCTAGTTGGATACACAGAAACAGCGCTCTTTAGATGCACTGAAATCACGTGTCTTTAGAGCGCTGATTTAAGCAGAATAAAGATGCTGTAAATTCATGTATCTTTTTAGCGCTGATTTAAGCAGATTAAAGATGCAGTGAATTCATGTATCTTTGTAGAGCTGATTTAAGCAGAATAAAGATGCTGTAAATTCAAAGTTGAAATCAAATAACTAAAATTTAAAAAAATATAACAAAAAAATTCATTCGTTTTACTTTACAAAACTTTATTTATGTGAAACAAAATGAAAAAAAAAAAATCGGAAGTGAACATCAAAAAAATATCGGACATTTTCATTTTCACATTTTTTATGGGATTTTTTTTGGGAACAGCGGTCAAAGATGCTATGATTGAAGCGCTCTTTGCAGCGCTGATTAATGCGCAATAATGATGCAGTCAAATCATGTGTCTTTGTCTAAAACTCATGTTTTTTTATTCAAAAAGTGTTAAAAATATTAAAAAGGAAAGCAAGTGTGAAATTTTATCAAAAAATAATTACACATTATAAGTTTTATATAAAAAATCTTAAAAAAAAATTAAAATTTTTTCCCCTTCCTTTTACTGCATCCCTAAGAGCGCTCTTTGGATGCGCTACGGTATGCTATAAACAGATGCTGTGTCGCCAAAATGTCGATTTATTTCTGCTGGGAAGGAACAAACTACCAATTTTTAAAAATTCGATATCTTTTGAACGGGTCATCAAAAAAATCTGAAAATTTACCACGAAGGAGTTTTCGAAGGGTACTAAAAACAGTTAACAAATTGGGCAAATCTAAAAAAAAATTTTCAAAGTGTCCGATTTGACATGGAATGCCCCCTATATAAACGGATTAAAAACTGATAAAAGATTTAGTACAATAGGCTATCTTTTTCGTAAATTTAAATCCGACCAACCCGAGGCATGTGGGATTTATTCTAGTTTTGGTACAAGTAGCCCGAGTAAAAAAGTTTATATATAATTATATATAATTTGATAAAATTATATATAATTACACTCTAAAAAACGCATGTAAACTTACTATTATAAATTGGGTAAATTTTTGTTGAATAGTACGCATTATGTGTTAATATAAACACTAAATGCGTATAATAAATTCAAACCAATTAAACACAGCAAATTAAAAATATTATCCGTTAATTCAAATATTTTACACACAAATGCGTAAATAAAATTGTCGAACAACATACATACACACATGTTAAATAACTAAAACGCCAGATAAAAGTATAAGCTTCCGTAGCGTAGTGGCTAAGAAGTGTACTTTCAAATCGGAAGGTGTCGAGTTCGATGCTGGCTAGCGCCGAATGTTTTTTTTTTTTTTTTTATTTTTTTGTTATATTTATTCACCTCTTTTTTATTTAAATTGACCACATGTGTCAATTTACACATTCAGAGTAAAATTACCCAATTTATAGTAGGAGTCCAGTTTCCTACTATAAATTTGGTAAATTTCAACAAATTTTGATTAGAGTGTATATATATTTGATAAAATTATATAAAATTATATATAATTTGATAAAATTATATATAACTATATCCGAATTTTTTTATATAAAATTATATCTAATTATATATAATTTGATAAAATTTTATAAAATTAGATAAAATTATATATAATTTTATCAAATTATATATAATTATATCAAAATTTGTTTTATATAAAATTTTCTAAAATTGTATCTAAT
Organism: Pegoplata infirma; assembly: GCA_963921195.1. NCBI lineage: Eukaryota > Metazoa > Arthropoda > Insecta > Diptera > Anthomyiidae > Pegoplata > Pegoplata infirma. The sequence goes on along the minus strand of OY992538.1, from coordinate 94,407,838 downwards.
TATATATAATTTGATAAAATTTTATAAAATTATATAAAATTTATATAAGATTTGATAAAATTTTATATAAAAAAAATTCGGATATAATTTCATATAATTTTATCAAATTATATATAATTTTATATAATTTTATCAAATTTTTTGAAAACAAAAACTTCTTTATATAATTTTATCAAATTTTATATAATTATATAAAATTATATAAAAAACTTTTTTACTCGGGAGTCTAAAACAAAAGACTTAAGAAACAAACTTGCATTAAAGTAAACTAACTGTTTTTTTTTTTCATTTCCACAACAAATTTATTTACTACATCTTAAAAATTAAAAAAATTGTTTTATCTTCCAAAACGGAAGTTACGATATCATCTAAAAAATTATTTCCCAACAAATTTCTTTTTTCAAAATTTTGATAATATATTATCAAATTGCAAATTCTTTACAAGAAATATTCCTTTCGTTGTGCTTTAAAAGGCCTTAAACCAAATTATCAGTTGAAAGTTATGTTTAAAGAATGTCTAAAGGAAACTGAGAAAAAGTTTTCGCTTAAAAAAAAACTTTGAAAAGAAGAAGATTACTAAATTGTTTCTTGTGGCTTAAGAAACTGATTTTTTTTTGTTAGCAAATGCATGATTTATAACGAGCCTCTAGGTTAAATGCAACAAGAATAAACCTTAAGCTTAAACAGATATACTTTACTACAAGTTGTAGTATTTTTTTTAAAGGGTTGTCCGTTGTAAACAGTTTAAAAACAAATGAAAAAGTTACGTTCGACTTGTCCGAATTCATGATTACCCTACACAATACCAAACACATTTTAAATAGAAAACAAGTAAGAAAGTTATAGTCGGTCAAGACCGACCATATGATACCCTACACCAGTGCCTCCCGGATAATGGGTCCCAAGTACAAACATGGACCGATTGGATCTATCTTTTGTAAGATCTTTATTTTGTGAAGAAAACACACAGATAAATTTTTTGTGGAATTGGTTTATTTTTTGCCAATAGACCGATTTAACTAAATATCGGTCGAAATTTTTATATGGGGGACTAAGTCCAAAAATGGTCCAATTATACTCCGATGTGATTAGGTTATTAAAGTACATGTTTAACACCTAAAAATACAATTTTTATCAAATATTTCTATTTTTGTGAATTTTGAGGGAATTATTTGAATATCGGGAGGGTGGTTTGTATGGGGATTACGAGAAGGACTGACCCGATTCCTTTGAAATTTGGAATAATCATTCGTGCACACAAAATTTGATTACCTGTTAAATTTCAAAGCGATATCTATTTTAATACGGTTCTTAGAGTCATTTAAGCCTAATCCAAAGGGGGTGTTTGTATGGGGGCTAGGTCTTAACATGGACCGATTTTTTTCAATTTCAATAGGCTTCGTCCTTGGGCCAAAAGATGCTTAAGTTTCAAGTCAATTGGTTGAAAACTGCGACCTGTATCGTGCTTAAACCGATATATGGACAGACGGACGGACATCGCTAAATCGACTTAAAAAGTTATTCTGATTCGATCGGTATACTTGAAGGTAGGTCTAGGTCCAATATTTCGGGTAGTTACAAACATCAGCACAAACTCATTATACCCTGTACCACAGAGTGGTGTAGGGTATAAAAATAGTGATTGTAATTATTTTACAGTAAAAAAAATTTAATTAAAATTTTATTTAGAGTTAAAAAATTATTTTTAGTAATTTTTGTAAAAAAAAAAAACACATTTGACAAAAAATATTTTTTTTTAGTGTAGACTGTTTTGAGTGTATTTATACCCTACACCACTCTGTGGTACAGGGTACAATGAGTTTGTGCCGATGTTTGTAACTACTCGAAATATTGGTCCTAGAGCTACCTTCAAGTATGCCGATCGACTCAGAATTACTTTTTTAGTCGATTTAAGGCTCCGACACAATGTCGGAGTATTCTGTTATACAGAATTCCATCTCTAAAAATAGAGATACCATCATACAAAAAATGTGTAAGTGCGAAACGTTGTTACGCAAGCCGAAGCACCTTGGTGGGCGAGTGCTTCCTGTGCCATTTGCATAGAAACATTTTCCGATTCTTATACACATTTTGTATAAAAAAATGCTTATATTTAATAAATTTTTCGTAGAAATTCACACATTATAAAACATTATCCGTATAAGATCTCTGCGTTGGGCGCCAATATAAAAAAACACGCCGATTCTGTAAAACTTTTCCTACACAATAATTCTCAGATCCCAAGACGTTTTTCGAAAAAAAAAAATTAGATTCTGAGATTATTACAAAAATTCTTAGTTTCTGTGACATTTTTCGTATTGAAAATATCACACATTTGTGGACATTTTCCTGATAGAAAGTGTGGCCCCCATTTGGGCGCCAATATTAATAAATGTTTAAATATTTCTGTTTAATTTTTGGTATAGAATAATAGCAAAGGTGTTAGAATCTTTAACATATTCCTTTTTCGAATTAAAAATTAAAGTCCAATCAAAATCTTTAAAATCCGCTTTCTGCCGGGTACTTTGCTGCAAATATTAAACAAATACTAAATGTTGCAAGAACCAAACAAATATCGCTGATATAGCTTACAAACCTATACATATGAAGATCAGTAGCTTGAAGTATGTGTAAAAATATATAAGATTGTCTATACAATCTAGACTTAAGAATGCTTAGAAGAAGAGATACTTGAAACAGAAACAAAAAAAAAAATCTAACCAATTTTGTGATGAATGTGCTGTTTTTTTTATTATTTGTGTTGCTTGCAACAGATTTCCTTTTCTTTCAAAAGTTAACCCACTCATTTATGATGGGATTTCTGGCAATCTTTTTCAAAGAATATACCAAGATTTTACTTTGAGACTAGGCGGTATACAAAAAAAAATTCTAAGCAGTTGTGTGTTTCTTTGGTGTTTGTGTAATATTTTTTTGTAGCTATTTTTTTTTTGCCCAGTGATTATAACACCGTCCGACAAAAATGAAAAGTCGTTAAAGATGAAATGGATAGTATCCGTTTGAAACAAGATGCTAAATGTAGTTAAACTGCATTTACAGTTTTTCATTTTGAGATGCTGTTTTCTTTTAAAAGGACTTCAAAGTTTTGTAAAACACTTTTTATACCCTACACCACACTGTGGTACAGGGTATAATGAGTTTGTGCTGATGTTTGTAACTACCCGAAATATTGGTCCTACACTCAAAAAAAACAGTTTGTAAAATTACAAGTAAAAGGTCTTGTAATTCTATTTTACTAATATTTTTGTCTTTTTACAAAAATTGTTGTATATTTAATAAAATGAAAACTACAGTTTGCTTTGTAATTTTACTATTATATGTTGGTAAATTTATTTTACAAATTTTTTAGGCAAATTTACAAAAAAGTGAATTATTTTACAAATTAAAGAAATATTACAAGGTGTTTAGTTTTTTTACACAAGAAAACTGTAATTGTACAACAAAATTTTACTTGATGTTATTTAGTCTTTCTACCAAAAAAATGTTTTATTACAAACATTTTTTTTTAAGATCGTTTTCAAGGTTTTCAGTTTGAAATGTATGTATTGAAAAGTACAAAATTCCAATGTAATTTTACAAAACTTATTTTATTACTAGAAATAATGTTGTTTTACAAAAAAAAAAAAATAATTATTCAACAATAGGACACGCAAAAATTTTCTAAGTTCTGATTTTTTTTTGCGATTTGAAGTAAAAAATTTAGTTAAAAATATTTTTTTATAAATAAAAAATTTCATGAAAAAAAAAAAAATTGGAAATCTTTTAAGTTCCGGACACAAAAATTTTTCAACTAATTGTAAGGTTTGGCAAAAAAAAAAATATTTTTACACCATTTTTTGATAATTTGCGTTAAGTAAAATACCACAATTTTTATGTGTTTCTACTATATAATTGTTCTATTTTTTTTGTATTTTTACCATTTTTTTTTGGTAATTTTACCATTTTTTTGGTAATTTTACCATATATTTTTGGTATATTTTTTTAAATTTGGCATCTAAAATGTACACTCAAAATAATTACTCTGTTAAAAACTCTGTAAAATGACTGTAATCTTAATTCGACAGACATTTGACAAAGTTATCTGTCGAAATACAGATTTTAAGAATATACTTTGTATTTTCTTGTAACCGAAAAACAAAATTTTATCTGTAATTTTAGTTTTTACTTTGTAATCTCTATTTTATAGATAATAAACAGAGTTTTTTGGTAAAATACAGATTTTATACATTTTCTCGTAACCAAAATACTAAATTTCAACTGTAATTTAACTTAGTGCTCTGTAATACAGTTTTTAAATAAAAGCTCTTAAAAAAACTCCCAAATATTTCAACCGCTCTTTAAAAAGCGTCTTAAATTACAATAAAACCTGGTAAATTTTACGAGGATGTCGGGTAAAATTGGAGGTACTCGTAAAATACATCGTAATTTTCACAAAAATAAAAAAAGTAAATTTACAATTTGGAAGCACTAAAGCGGGCAAATTTACTCGGTGGCATTTTCCAATTGTCAACACTACTTACACATTAAGGAAAGAGAAATTGATCAGAAACAAATAGTAAATAAAATAGTAAAATTCTGGTGGCTTTTATCAATATTTTACAGATGATTCTGTAAATTTACAGGTTTTTTTTTATCGAAATCATTTTACAGAGTTTTCTTCGTAAAATAACAAAAAATCTTGCTGGTTGGAAATCTATGGTATTTTCTGCTGGCTCAGCAGAGTATCTCTGTAATTTAACAGAGTGATTATTTTGAGTGTAGGAAAAATTCTCAGAATTCTAGAATTTTTCGACAGGAAAAATGTATCTGAGTGTGTAAACACGAAAAATGTATCAAGATTAGAATTCTTCTAACAATGAAAGGTGTCAAAATCTGCAATTAATAATATCTTCATTAATCTATAAATACACTCAAAATAATTACTCTGTTAAATACTCTGTAAAACGACTGTAATCTCAATTCGACAGATATTTTACGAAGTTATCTGTCAAAATACAGATTTTAAGAAAATACTTTGTATTTTCTTGTGACCGAAAAACAAAATTGTATCTGTAATTTTACTTTTTACTTTGTAATCTCTATTTTACAGATAATAAACAGAGTTCTTATGTTAAAATACGGATTTTAGAAAAATACTTTGTTTTTTTTCGTAACCAAAATACTAAATTTCATTTGTAATTTTACTTTTTGCTTTGTAAAAATAATAATCACTTCAAAAAACTTTCAAATATGACCGATAAACCCCTCTTTAAAAAGTGTTTTAAATTACAATCAAAACTGGTAAATTTTACAAGGATGGCGTATAAAATTAGAGTTACATGTTAAAAACTTGTAATATTCACAAAAATAAAAAAGTAAATTTACAAGTTGGAAGCATTAAAGCGGGCAAATTAAAAAAAAATTTAATTTTATTTTTAATTAATTTAATTTTTTTTTTTAATTTTAACTAATGTTTTTGATGCAAAGAAGTTTTACTCATAAAATAGATTTTACTAAAACTTTGTAAATTTACAGAGTTTTTTTTTGTAAAATTTTGATCTCATAAAAGGCATTTAACTAAAACTTTGTAAATTTACAGAGTTTTTTTTGGTAAAATTCTTTTCGGTTTTATCAATATTTTACAGATAATTCTATAAATTTACAGTTTTTTTTATCGAAATCATTTTACAGAGTTTTCTTCGTAAAATAACAAAAAATCTTGCTGGTTGGAAATCTATGGTATTTTCTGCTGACCCAGCAGAGTATCTCTGTAATTTAACAGAGTGATTATTTTGAGTGTAAATAAAAAGCTGCCAATTATGAAAAATTAAGTTTTTCTTTTTTTAACAGGTACTTAATCATCCAATCTACAATATCCAAAAACTATTTTTTAGATTTTTTAAAAATACTTGTAAAAATAATTAAAAATTCAAAAAAAAAATGCTATTTTTTGACTAATTTTTCCTGAAAATATAAGAAATTTCTTGTGTAGCCTCCTTCGCAATTCTCATATGTTCTACTAAAGAAAAACGAAATGTCGAAAAAAATAAAAAAGTGTGGTGTTTTACATTAGAAAGTTTGTTAAAAGTGTTCAAGTGAAAAAAAAAAATCATTTCAGGTTGTTGAAGTGCTACTCCAGCTGCCGAAGAAGGAAAAATAAGATGCACCAATCGAAAAACCCTTTAAATTTACAAAACAAATATGTAAATAAACCAATTTTTTTGTAAATTTACAAAACAAATATGAAAATTTAAAAAACAAAATTGTATACTTACGAAAAAAGTTGTAATTTTACAAAAATGAAGTAGAAAATTCGAAAACAATATTGTAAATTTACAAATTATTTGGTTAAACTACTGTTTTTACGGCAAAAAAAAATAAGAAAAAACGGTATATTTACAATAAAAATTGTAAATTTACCACTTTTTACTGTAAATATACAAGTTTTTTGCCATAAAAAACAATAGTTTAACCAAACAATTTGTAAATTTACAATTTTGTTGTTGAATTTTCTACTTTATTTTGTAAATTTACAATTTTTTTTTGTAAGTTTACAATTTGTTTTGTAAATTTTAATTTTTTTTTGCAAATTTACGATTTTTGTTGTAAATATACGTGTTTTTCAATATTTTTTGCGGTAAAAACAGTAGTTAAGCCAAATAATTTGTTAATCTACAATTCATGTTTTTCATTATCTATTTTTTTTGTAAAATAACTACCTTTTTCTGTAAGTTTACAATTTTGTTTTGTAAATTTACCAAATTTTTTGTAAATTTCCAAAAAAAACGTTCACCTCGAAGTTAATATTTTACAAAAAAAATTGTAAATTTACATTTTCTTTTGTTAAATCAATTTAAAAATTATCCCCGTAACATTACGGGGATTCTTGCTAGTACATATTTTACAAAACCTGCCCCGTAAAATCACGGGGATTTTATGTCATTTTACAAACTTTTTTTTTTGAGTGTAGCTATCTTTTTGCCCAGTGATTATAACACAGTCCGACAAAAATGAAAAATAGTCGTTCAACAGGAACTGGATAATATACGTTGGAATTAGAGACTAAATGAATAGTTCATGCGAATAAGGACGAATAGACCACTTTTTCACAAACACTTTTTTTTGCATAAATGCATATTATTAGCAGAGCCCTACAATCCTATGCAGAAATTTTGGGGAAATTTTGACTTTTAAGGCTAAAAAATATATTAATAAAAATATAATAATATATATATTTAAGGCTAAGATATCGTTCAACTGTTGACGAGTGTGGACGTGTTTTATTTTAACTCCGTGCTATAAATTGAATTACTAAAATTGTTCGTAATAGGTTTGTTCGTAATAGGTATTTTTGTGATATTTTCATTACCACATCAAGGAAAATGAAAATATGGACACAAATGATACCGATTTAGTTCGAGGCTCTGCCTCACCGACTGGTGCTGGTCCTAGCACTGGTCTTAGGGTTGCGACCTTGAAGTCCGGCCTTGATTCTGGTAGGGGTGCTCAGCCTAATATTGGTGGTAAAAAGAAAAAGAAACTTAAGCCATCAAAGGTCAGGCACAACCAGAGAAGGCTTTGTTTGAAAATAATTAACAGACTAAGCCAACTCGATGGAACGAAGCTCTCCGAACGTGAGAGTGCGTCGCTATCATGGGCGAAAGGAGTCATTGAAGAACAGGACAAACTTTCGGCAATGCGCGCATCTGACAAACAGAGCGCTGTTTCGGCCTCGTCATCGAAGTCTGGTAAAAGGTTGCGCTCGCCCGACGAGAAACCTTTACCTAAAAGATCTAAGGTGACCGGCAACGTCTGGACTCAGTCTTTTAGTGAAGTGGTGAAAGGTAACTTCGTTAGGGCTGTGATAAACAGGCAAAATGGGGATTGTAGTATTCCAAGGGACAAGTGGAGTTTAGTTGAAACTAAACTAAATGAAATCTACTATAGGCTTCTTGAGAGTATGCCTGATTTTCTCCCTACTACTGTCAACGCAGGTTGGTATCAGGGGCGAGTAAAACTCGTTGCTTTTGGAAACGAAAGATCCGCAGCCGTGTTTAAGGTTGCCATTAGCCAAGTGGGAGAGTTATGGCCTGGAGCCAGACTGGACGTTGTGGAAAAACATGATATCCCCTCGCAACCCAGAGCTCATGCATGGATCCCAATGGCTACAAGTGACACTGCGGTGATTCTAAAGATGATAAAAGTCTGCAATCCTGACCTTCCAACTCAGAATTGGCAAATTGCCAGATTGGGTGAGATGGAGGGCGCTCGTCGTCAAGCAGTGGTCTTGGTTAATGAGGAATCGCTTCCGCTTTTAGCCAGGACTGACGGCATTATTAGATTTGGCTTTTTTCATATAAGAGTCAATGTCTACAAGGGCGACCAGAAGCCTATTTTGGAAGCAGACAAGCCAGTGGCAGAGTCGGCTGGGGAGGAGAATCTGGAAAAGGTTGATATTCAGCTGACCGATTCTAGGCTGATGGGAGATGCATCTGGCATTTTCGAAACCGAATCTGGTAACGAATGCGACCTCTGTGATGGCACGGAGGATAAAGCTGATGCCACTATGGGTGACATTCAGGACGAGGCCCATGCAGTGAGGAATTCGGAGAGTTCTGTTGCCTCCGATTCAGAACAGATGGGACACATATCTGGCTTATTCGAAACCGAATCTGGGGACGAATACGACCTCTATGATAACACGGAGGATGAAGCCAATAACACGGTGGTGGAAAGGATGGTGGAAAAAAAGCAAGATGTTGCGGTTCCTACAAATAAACCTCCATCACTGTAAGGCAGCCTCAGCTGCACTATTGCTGCGCCTGACGACAGGAGCAGTTGACTTGGTTTTTATCCAAGAGCCCTGGGTGCGGGGTGGCAGGGTTTGCGGATTGAAGACCCCTGGGTTTAAGTTGATGGTTGCCAAAGGTGAGGGCTCACCAAGAGCCTGCATCTTGGCGAAAAATGGCTTAAATATATTCTTTTTATCAACTTTTAGTGATATGGATGTTACAGCGGCTAGCTTAGAGCTTCATGGGAAATCTATTTGGCTCGCCTCTGCGTATTTTCCTAATCCGGGGCCAATACCCCCGGAGAAGGTTGGCGGTCTGATTCGGGAGTCTGAATCTAGGGGACACCAGTTACTAGTGTGCTGTGATGCTAATGCACATCATTCGATATGGGGTAGTACAGACACAAATGATAGAGGCGAATCACTTTTGGAGTTTTTGTTAAGCACTAACCTGTATATTTGTAACAAGGGTAGTGAACCAACTTTCGTTACAAGTACGCGGCAAGAGGTTCTTGACGTAACACTTGTATCAGATACATTGTCTGACAGAATTGATGACTGGAGAGTTTTGGAAGAGCATTCTTTCTCAGATCATCGCTACATTGAGTTTTTACTCAGGGAGCGTGCCCCGGTTGAGACAGTCTCTAGAAATCTGAGAAGAACAAACTGCGTGAAATATAGGGAGACTTTTTCTTTGCTTTTGGATGAAGTACCCCTATCTGAACCGCATAGTTTAGCGGAAATTGACTGTCTGGTTGACCATATAACAAATGTTTGTAATAGGTGCCTGGATGCGTCTTGCCCTTCTGCAAAGCCTAGAGGAAAAAAAAAGCCACCTTGGTGGTCAAATGAGTTGCAGACGAGCAGAGATTCCTGCAGAAAGCTCTTTAATAAGGCTAAATTTTCAAGAGCGGACGAGGACTGGTCTGCATACAGGCTGCAACTTAAGAGTTATAAAAAGATGATCAGAAATGCAAAATGTGATTCTTGGAAAAACTTCTGTGGAAACATAGAAGACGTTTCTGAGGCATCCAGGCTGCGCAAGGTTCTGGCTTCTTCTCCTTGCACCCTAGGATACCTGAAAGATCCTAATGGGGTGTGGTCTTCCTCCAGTGGAGAGTCGCTGGATCTCCTTTTAAACACGCATTTTCCGGGCAATTCCATGACGCCGTTTCAAGCTTTGGAACGTTCTGACGCCCAAGCATCTGAAATTGCTTCGGAAATAATAAATATGCCAACATTAATCTGGGCGATAAAAAGCTTCAGGCCCTATAAATCCCCGGGACCTGATGGTATAATCCCGGCTGAGTTGCAGCAAGTGTTGGACTATATAGCCCCGTTGCTGTATAATCTATACACAGCATGCATCAACTGGTCGTATATTCCTTTAAAATGGAGGGATACCAGAGTCGTATTTATCCCGAAGGCTGGGAAAATTTCCCACACAGCTCCGAAGGATTTCAGACCAATTAGTCTGTCTTCTTTTTTGTTAAAGACAATGGAACGAATGATAGACTCATATTTGCGTAGAGTGATTGACCCGAGGTTGCTTTCGACAAAGCAACATGCATACAGCAAGGGACGATCAACGGAAACAGCTCTTCATGAGCTCGTTGGTACCATCGATAGATCGCTTTCGGTAAAGGAGTACACTATGGTGGCCTTTCTTGATATTGAGGGGGCTTTTAATAATGTCATTCCAGAATCGATAATATTGGCATTGTCTGGTCTGGGAGTAAAGCGTGAAATCGTTTTAATGGTGGAAAACCTACTTGCCAATAGACGTATAACGTCTGAATTGGGAGCGTCCGTCATATCTCGATTTGTCAATAGGGGCACACCACAAGGAGGTGTTCTTTCGCCGCTTCTTTGGAACCTGGCACTGAATTCAATGCTACTATCTCTAGAAGCACGTGGTTGTCATGTTATCGCATATGCTGACGATGTCGCGATAGCGGTAAAGGGGAAGCATCTGCCAACATTGCGGGACATTCTTCAGAGTTCTCTGAAAGATCTGTCTAAATGGGCAAGAGACTGTGGTCTAGGAGTTAATCCCAGTAAAACAGAGCTTGTTTTGTTTACAAGGAAAAATAAGATTCCTGCTTTTGATCCTATTTCTCTGGACGGTACTGAAATCACCTTCTCAGATGGAGCCAAGTATCTTGGAGTATTTCTAGATAGGAAGCTGAATTTCAGGCGTAATATTGAGGAACGGGTGAGAAAAGCAACGATTGCTTTGTATTCCTGTAAAAGGGCCATTGGAAAACGATGGGGTTTTAGCCCTCAAGTCGTTCATTGGATCTATACATCAGTGGTGCATCCAATTTTGCTGTATGGAATCATTGTCTGGTGGCCTGCTTTGGAAACAAAAGCGAACTTTGTCTTTATCACGAAGGTACAAAGAATGGCGTCAATGTGCATCACTGGTGCTCTTCGTACTACACCTACGGCTGCATTAGAAATCCTCCTTCACCTGATACCCTTGGACATATTGGGTAGGCAGTATGCGGCTGCGTCGGCAATTCGACTTAATAGCACGCTGCAATGGAGGAGCAGTGATTGTGGCCATAGCGCGATCTTGAAAAAGATAACAATACCACAAAATGTGGACTGTGCTCCCTCTTTGAGCCTCTTTGAGCGCCACTTTACCACTATGATACCATCCAGGGAGTCTTGGATGGGGGATACTCCGGGTAGTGGAGCTACCATAAATTTTTACACAGATGGATCGAGGCTGCACGAACAAGTGGGCTTTGGGGTCTATTCGGAAGAGCTTGGATTGAGCCTGGCTCGTAGATTGCCAGATCATTGCAGTGTTTACCAGGCAGAGATGCTGGCAATAAAGGAAGTGGCTGACTGGTTGAGCTGCAATGTCTTGTCTACAACCGCAGTCAACATCTATACTGACAGTCAAGCCGCGGTCAAGTCCCTGGATTCAATGTTTCTGAAAACAAGATCTGCCCTTAACTGCCGCACGTCTTTAAATGAGATGGCCAAGCAGTTTAACATACGACTCATATGGGTCCCAGGGCACAGAGACATTCCAGGGAATTGCAAAGCCGATGAGCTTGCAAGACTAGGAACTACCTTACAGGTTCCAACAGAATTGGAATGTGTTGGTATGCCTCTAGAAACTTGCAAGCAAAACCTACGGCTTTGTTCTGCGACGGAGACTAATCAAAGATGGGCAAATGGATGGACGTGTAAGACAACACGACTGATTTGGCCTTCTCTTAATCAGGGGCGCACAAGTGAGCTGATATCGCTTCCAAGAGGAGAGATTTCGACGGTGGTTTCTATAATTACCGGACACTGTCTTATAGGGAAGCACGCAGAGCGGTTAAATGTGCCGTCGAATGACTTTTGCCGAAGTTGCATGGATGAAGAGGAGTTGGAAACTATCGAACACTTTATTTGCCATTGCCCGGCACTTTCTGGTCAGCGACTTGCTTCACTGGGATCTAGGGAGCTGTACGATTTTTTTTGATTTGTCGGATGTCAAAATACAACATCTAAGGAGTTTCATAAGAAGCTCAAACTGGTTTAACGACAGGGACTAGTAGGGAAACCTATTACGATCCCGTGGTATCACAATGGACCTCAGAGTCTACGTGTGTTGACGTAAAACGTCAGCAGCCACTTACAACCTAACCTAACCTAAGGCTAAAAAAATGACTTTGAATGTGCAATAATTCGTATATTTTTATATTTTTGTTTAAATTGGGAGTGAACTAACGCACAATTTTGATTAAATACAACACAAAATCATACAAAAATTTTACTTTCAGTAACAATGTGTTAAAAGAACATTACGAAGAACAAACCACACTTATTAAATTGGCAAACAATTTTACCGTTCTTGAGTTATAAGACTTTAAAGTGTGGAAAGAAAAAAGGGGCGAATATCCATCCTTAACAAAACATTATATAAAAATTATTTAGCTGCGAGTTTAAAATTTATATTAGCTAAAATTTGAAATTGTACACAAAAAAAAAAAAACAATCTTACACTCAAAAAAAAAAGTTTGTAAAATGACATAAAATTCCCGTGATTTTACGGGGCAGGTTTTGTAAAATATGTACTAGCAAGATTCCCCGTAAAGTTACGAGGATAATTTGTAAATTGATTTAACAAAAGAAAATGTAAATTTACAATTTTTTTTGTAAAATATCATCTTCGAGGTGAACATTTTTTTTGTAAATTTGCAAAAAATTTGGTAAATTTACAAAACAAAATTGTAAACTTACAGAAAAAGGTTGTTATTTTACAAAACAAAATAGAAAATGAAAAAAATAAATTGTAGATTAACAAATTATTTGGTTAAACTACTGTTTTTTATGCAAAAAACTTGTATATTTACAATAAAAAGTGGTAAATTTACAATTTTTATTGAATATGTACCATTTTTCCTTATTTTTTTTGCCGTAAAAACAGTAGTTTAACCAAAAAATTTTTAAATTTACAGTATTGTTTTTGGATTTTATACTTCATTTTTGTAAAATTACAACTTTTTTCGTAAGTATACAATTTTGGTTTTTAAATTTTCATATTTGTTTTGCAAATTTACAAAAAATTTGGTTTATTTACATATTTGTTTTGTAAATTTAAAGATTTTTTTTCCATTGGTGCATCTTATTTTTCCTTCTTCGGCAGCTGGAGTAGCACTTCAACAACCTGAAATGATTTTTTTTTCACTTGAACACTTTTAACAAACTTTTTAATGTATAACACTGCACTTTTTTATTTTTTTCGACATTTCGTTTTTCTTAAGTAGAACATATGAGAATTGCGAAGGAGGCTACACAAGAAATTTCTTATATTTTCGGGGAAAATTAGCCAAAAAATAAAAAAATTTTTTTTGAATTTTTAATTATTTTTAAAAAATCGGAAAAAAAATTTTGGATATTGTAGATTGGATGTTTAAGTACCTGTTAAAATAAGAAAAATAATTGGCAGCTTTTTATTGACATTTTAGGTGCCAAATTTAAAAAAAAAATACCAAAAAAATATGGTAAAATAGGGGCCCCTGTAGGCTAGTTGGTAGCGTGCTAGCCTATGAAACAGGGGGTCGTGGGTTCGATTCCCACCAAAACCCTTGGTCGATTTCGCTACAACGAGACGACGGTCATTGTTACCAGTTCTCGGTTAGGTTAAAATTATTTAAAATGAGTTGGAAATAAAAATTGGAAAAATAAATAAAAACTGATCATTGGATCAAATTATTATTATTATTATATGGTAAAATTACCAAGAAAAATGGTAAAAATAAAAAAAAAAAAAACTAGAACAATTATATAGTAGAAACACATAAAAATTGTGGTGTTTTACTTAACGCAAATTACCAAAAAGTGGTGTAAAAATTCAATTTTTTTGCTAAAGCTTACAATTAGTTGAAAAATTTTTGTGTCCGGAACTTAAAAAATTTACAAAAAATTTTTTCATGAAATTTATAAAAAATTATTTTTAACTAAATTTTTCACTCCAAAACGCAAAAAAAATTTGAACTTAGAAAATTTTTTCGTGTCCTATTGTTGAATAATTAATTTTTTTTTGTAAAACAACCTTAATTCTAGTAATAAAATAAGTTTTGTAAAATTACATTGGATTTTGTACTTTTCAATACATACATTTCAAACTGAAAACCTTGTAAACGATTTTAAAAAAAAATTTTGTAATAACCCATTTTTTTGGTAGAAAGACTAAATAACATTAAGTAAAATTTTGTTGTACAATAACAGTTTTCTTGTGTAAAAAAACTAAACACCTTGTAATATTTTTTTACTTTGTAAAATAATTCACTTTTTTGTAAATTTACCTAAAATATTTGTAAAATAAATTTACCAACATATAATAGTAAAATTACAAAGCTAACTGTAGTTTTCGTTTTATTAAATATACAACAATTTTTGTAAAAAGACAAAAATATTAGTAAAATAGAATTACAAGACCTTTTACTTGTAATTTTACAAACTTTTTTTTTTGAGTGTAGAAAGGTATGGGAAATCTTGCTTCGGTTTGCGTCGATTCGGTTTGCGTCGGGTTTCTCCGGTCCCAATTAGCGACGCAAACCGGGGTAAATGGAAAAATTAGGGAGGAGTATCTCTTTCATTTGCTACACCGTCCGACAAAAATTAAAAAAGTCGTTAAACACGAACTGGATAATATACGTTGGAAATTAGAGACTAAATGTAGTAAAACTGCATTTACAGTTTTTCATTTCGTGGTCCTGTTTCCTTTTAAAACGACTTCAAAGTTTTAGAGATTACATTTTATAAAATATTTTTTTATTTATTTATATATTTTTTTATTTTATTTTATTTTATTTTATTAAGAATTACCATATAATTTCAAATTACATACTAATTTTACCTAACCGAGAACTGGTAACAATGACCTTCGTCTCGTTGTAGCGAATCAGACCAAGGCCTCTGGTGGGAATCGAACCCACGACCCCCAGACTCATAGGCTAGCACGCTACCAACTAGCCTACTGGGGCGCCTAAAATATTTTTTTAATATTTAAACTTTTCCCAGGATGCCACTAGTGATAGCAAATGATAGAGGAGGATCACCCCTAATTTTCATATTTTATTATTTTTACATGTCAGGAAAAAGGAGGTAAGTTACAACCTTTCAAAACTTTATTGTTTAATATCATTCAAAATGTTCAACAAAAAATTTTGATAAAGTTTTCAAAGGACTTTATTCACATCCCTTTATTCTAATATGGCAAAATAAAACAATGGACAAATTAGGGAAGATCCTCCTCTTTCATTTTTCATCACCAGTGGTATCCTAGGACAAGTACAAATAAAACTTTGTAGTCCTTTTAAAAGGAAACAGGATCACAAAACGAAAAATTGTAGATGCAGTTTTACTCAATTTGATCTCTACTTTCAGATGTATATCATCCGGTTCATGTTTAATATTGGTGTTATAACACAGTCCGACAAAAAGAAAAAAAGTTGTAAAACACGAACTGGATAATATATGTTTGAAAAAAGATGCTTAATGTAGTAAAACTGCATTTACAATTTTTCATGTCGAGATCCTGTTTCCTTTTAAAAGGACTTAAAAATTTTAGAGGAAAATTTAAATATTTGTACTTGTCCCAGGATGCCAGTAGTGATGGCAAATTAAAGAAGAGGATCTCCGCCCATTTCATTATTTTGACTTATAGAGAAAAATTAGGTAAGTAATGTCATTTCAAAACTTTATCCTTAAATATCATTTAAAAATTTAAATTTTAAAAAAATAAGGATAAAGTTTTGAAAGGACAATGGTTAAATCCATTTTCCTGATATGGCAAAATGGAAAAATTAGGGAAGATTCTCCTCTTTCATTTGGCATCACCAGTGCCATCCTAGGACAAGTACAAATATGTAAAAAATATTTTACAAAATGTTATCCTTTAAAACTTTAAAGTCCTTTAAAAAGAAAACAGAATGACGAAATGAAAAACTGTAAATGCAGTTTTACTCCATTTGATCTCTACATTCAGACGTATATCATCCGGTTCATGTTGAATATTAGCTGTCGGACGGTGTAATTATATAGAGATTTAG
This sequence comes from Pegoplata infirma, assembly GCA_963921195.1. Classification (NCBI taxonomy): domain Eukaryota; kingdom Metazoa; phylum Arthropoda; class Insecta; order Diptera; family Anthomyiidae; genus Pegoplata; species Pegoplata infirma. Next base: position 94,391,485 of record OY992538.1, on the reverse strand, counting down.
TGGAAGTAAAAAAATTCTATACTAGATAAATGTACAATGTAATAATGTTGCATCATTTGCTTAGGTTGTTAATAAAAGAATAAAAATGAAAATTGTAAGAAATATCTTCTACTTTTAACCATATTGAGTAACAATAAAGTGAAATTATATGGCATCATCTAAACTCATTATATTATAGACTCCCAAGTAATTTCACTTTTTTTGAATTTTCTAAACTACCAAGTATAAGTTCTTAAATTATTTTATGGTAAAAACTGCTTAAGAAATTCCTTTGAAATTTAACCATTCAATTGTTCTTAAATTTAATGTTACAATTTGAAAATAACTCTCATTTATTGGATAATTTTCACTGAAAATTTAAATCATAAAGAAGAAAAAAAAAAAAACTATTTTGCACGATTTGTGTTTTTTTCTAGCTTTAAATTAACAATTTAAAATAGAAATTGTAGGTTTTAGTTTGTACGTGTAAGAAAACGTTTCAGAGTTCTTTGGAAATTTTCTCTTAATGAATTTTATTGTTTAGTTTAACCATAAAAGGTAAAGAATTTCCTATTTTCTTTTATTTCTATTTTTCTTTCAAATGCATTCATTAATGATTTCTTTAATTGGCTTTAAAATTGCAATTAAAAGTTTTTACTTACACTCTTGGTAAGAAAAATATATATGGGGCATTCCAGGCCAAATCACTCACTTTTAGACCCGACCCCTTTCGATTTATTTTATTTTTGGATATGTTTTAGTACTTATTAAATGCAACTTGGACACCAATTTTCAGCCTTTTATTCCAAGATGGTGCTGAGTAATCAATTTTTCAAAATGGCGATTTTTTCAAAAAAATTTAAAAGTTAAAAATTTCAATTAATTTTGACCAGTTAAAAATAAAGATATCTTAAAAAAAGTTGGACAACGTTTTGTTGGTATTTAAATGTAGTTTTAGAAAAAAATATTTAAAAAATTATTCAAAGTAATTATCACTTATTTTTTAACGTTTAAAAATTAAAATCGACTTTTTGAAAAAGTCCGAAACCTTCGATTTTTTTTTTACAAATGTCTAAAAGTTCTACTCTTAATTACGCAACTTTTAAGCCATAATTCGAGATGTGATCGCAATTTGTTCTATTTTTTTTCAAATTTTGAAAATTGCACCTTTTATTTTTTGACTCTGATTTATTTTGTATGGTGCTCCAAAAAAATTACATTGGTAGATACTGACCCTAACTTACCCTAGATATATTCATTTCGAGGCAAAAATACGCCTCACAAAAATTAAGAACGATCGGACATGGATAAGGTGTACCGCATGGGCCTTGAAGTTTAGAAAACGGATTGCAAGGAAAAATATGATTTTTTTTCTGTTTTCTCAATTTTTTTGGTATTTTAAGTTAAGTTTTAATTCAAGTGGTTACAGAATTATAATACGGAGTAAAATGCCTCTCTAATAAGGTACCAAAGACTGAAATTGGTTGAAAATCAGCCAAGTTATTACAACTTCCCCAGGCATCTAACGTATGGCAGAACACTTGATTAAGCAATATAATACGATTTTGGAAATTCATTGAAATTTTCTACTGTAATAACATTTTTTTATTCTTCAAGTTCAAATGTAATTAGATGACAAGTATTTTTCATATTGTGTTTTGCTAACATTTTTTAAATTAATGCTAAAAATTCCTGCATTTTCAACACCCTTTTGAAATCTCTATTTAAAAAAAAAAAATCTTTTTTTTGTTTTAAAATTTAGAAAAACCAAAAAAATATTACACTGAAACATGAATAATGAAAAAACGTTATTACAGTAGAAAATTTCAATAAATTTAAAAAAAGGGACTCGTATTTTTTAATCAAGTGGTATGGCACACGCTAGATGCCTGGGGCAGTTGTAATAACTTGGCTGATTTTCATCCGATTTTAGTTTTTAGTACCTTATTAGAAAGGCATTTTACTCCACATCATAATTCTGTAATCATTTGAATTAAAACTTAACTTAAAATACCAAAAAATTTGCGAAAACAGAAAAAAATTCATATTTTTCCTTGTAATCCGTTTTTAAACTTCAAGGACCATGCTAAACGCCTTACCCATGTCCGATCATCCTAAATTTTTGTGAGACGTATACTTACCTCCAAATGAATATATTTAGGGTAAGTCAGGGTCAGTATCTACCAATTTTTTTTTTTTGGAGCTCCATATAAAATAAATCTGAGCCAAAACATAAAAGGTGCAATTTACAAAATTAAAAAAAAATAGAAAGAATTGTGATCACATCTCGAGTTATGGCTTAAAAGTTGCGTAATTTAGAGTAGAATTGTTATAGTTTTTTACAAAAAAATCGAAGGTTTCGGACTTTTTCAAAAAGTCGATTTTAATTTTTAAACGTCAAAAAATAAGTGATAATTACTTCGAATAATTTTTTCATATTTTTTTTCTAAAACTACATTTAAATACCAACAAAACGTTGTCCAACTTTTTTTAAAATATCTATATTTTTTAATGGTCAAAATTAATTAAAAATTTCAATTTTTTAATTTTTTGGAGAAAATCGCCATTTTGAAAAATTGATTACTCAACACCATCTTAGAATAAAAGGCTGAAAATTAGCGTCCAAGTTGCATTGAATAAGTACTAAAACATATCCAAAAATAAAATAAATCGAAAGAGGTCGGGTCTAAAAGTGAGTGATTTGGCTTGGAATGCCCCATATATTTTCTATACTATTTATGTTTACTTAATATGAGAAATAAAATTTTGTATAGCAAGCTGGTTAATATTAGAAACAATTGGAGATCTTAAGTCATAGCAGAGAAATCTGTCGAAACAGTAGAGAAATCTTTTTTATACCCTCCACTCTAGTGATAGAGGGTATATATTAGGGGTATAACCAAAATAAGAACCTAATATACCGGTATGGGCAATGTTATACTGATAACAAAAAACGTTATCCGGGGTCATTTTGGTAAAAAAACCTTCGGCACCGATTGCATTTTCTAAAACACCACAAATTTCATTTTTTTTTATATTTTGTGGTGGGAATCCTTCCCTTCAACGGTTTTTTGGGTTTTTGTCGTTTTACAACATAAATGAAACAAAAATAAAATAACAGTATGGTTTTCAATATTAGAAATATGGGTTACCTGAATAATTGAAAAAAATATTAACGAAAACTGCATCGCGATCGGTGCCGAACCTTTTTTAACATTCACGGAAAAAAAGAGCACACATTTCTTATTGATTTTGCACGTACTTTCTCACTATGATAGGTCCTTTTTAATATTTGCAAACAAATGTAAATGGTTATATCCCTAGTATATATAATAGAGCGGAGTGAATTGTTCGGAGCAAAATTTTCGACAAAATCGTCTAGGATAATTGGATTCTGCATAAAATTCTAAGAAAAAATGCCGAACAAACCATGTCTCAAAAATCAGTTTTGACCCCCCCAATTTTCAAAAATAGTTTTGTACGATATACGCCTTTTCCATTAATCATCACAAGAAAAAGGGTATTTTTTGACCGGGGATCTTTAGATTGTGTACATAGATACACTATGGAGCCATTTAGACATTCCCATTTACAGTTTTATTAAATTCCGATTTTATTCGCGATTTTAATTTTTTAACAATCACAAAATATGAAAAAGTAGTGTATTTTGATGAGCGATAACTTCTTAAGTAAATATCCGATTTTTAAAATCAAAATTGAAATTAAAAGCTTAAGTCCTCTACATTAAACTTGAAAGTTAAAAAAATTGTGTTATTAAAAAAATGCATTTTAAATGCAAATGCATTTTTTTAGTGCATTTTCGTCAACTTTCACCTCTTTTGATTTTTTTTAATTAACATATTATGAAAGTATGACATTTTTACAAAAAAAAAAAAATCAATCATCATTTTAATAGGACACAAAAGTCTTCTATTTTTAATATTTTTTTTTAAATTATGCCCATATAAAAGAAATTTTTTTTTTTTTTTTAATTTTGTTAATAAATGATTTTAGGATTTTCAAATCGTATATCGATGTACTTTGAAGATCTATAACTCCTTAAGTAAACATCGGATTTTGATAATCAAAATTGAAATTGAAAGCTGAAATCCTCTACTTTAAACGAAAAAGTTTTAAAAAATTGTGGCAGAAAAACAATAGTGTAGTTTACCATTTTTTAATTTTTTGTGGATTTTAAAAAAATTAAAATCGCGAGTTTTTGGAATTTAATTAAGCTGTAAATGGAAATGTCTAAATGGCTCCTTAGAGTATCTGGCTTCAAAATAAAAAAAAAATCTGAAGACTCAAGTCCAGATTTTTGTTTTTTAGCGCCCTCTAACGGCGGTTTAGAGCAAAATAGATATCAAATATGGATTCTCCGTACCCAAAAATACCTTTAATACAAAATAAAAGCAAAATTTATTAGTAAGACAATATATTCCAAATAATAAGCCCAGCTAAAAAAGTCGTATATCGTGCAAAACTATTTTTGAAAATTGGGGGGGTCAAAACTGATTTTGGAGACATGGTTTGTTCGTCATTTTTTCTTAGAATTTTATGCAGAATCCAAATATGTTAGACGATTTTGTCGAAAAAAAAATTACTCCGCCCTAATATATAAGTTTGTCATTCCGTTTGTAACACATCGAAATATTGGTCTAGGACCCCATAAAGTATATATATTCATGATCCTCGATCGATTTTAAGTCGATCTCGCGATGTCCGTCCGTCTGTCTGTCTGTCCGTCCGTAGAAAACACTCTAACTTTTGAAAGACTTCACAGAGGCTACTGAAGTTTGGCATATATGTTGGTCATTTACCTGGTCAGGTTGGTATTTGCAATCCAGCCAAATCGGTCCAGTGCACAGTGGTAAATTCCGGCCAAAACCCTATAACTTCTTTAATTTTTTATGTAAACTTATAAAATGTTGTAGGTAGGTTAAGAATATAATAATAAACCAATTTCGTGAAAAAAAAAAAAATTTCCGCGGAATTTTTTTTTTCCGCGAAAATTTTTTTTTTTTCGCGAAAAAATTTTTTTTGAAAGTGTTTTAAAATGTTGTGTATTAATCGTCAGTATTTCATCCATCTTCTTTTTTTATGTGTTTTCCACAGCTCAAAAAGCTCTTTATTTACATATAAATGACCCAACTTTAAAAGGCTCTAATTGAAAGACTTGGTTAAACTTGGTACTGATGTTAATTAGTACTTACTTGGGAACCCTTATACTAATTTGTGGTGTAGCGACTTAAGAGCAATTTTGAGCAAAAAGTATTTTTTTGGGCTTTCCAAAGTTTGTATTTTTTATAAATTTTTTATTTTTTTATATTTATTTTCACCACCACTGTTTAAATTGATCCACGCACTCGAAATTACCGAAATGCATATGACATGTAAAAATAATGCTAAGTTTTCAAAATACATCAATTTCAAGACGAAACATTTTTTTTTAAGTTTACAGCCTACTTGGATTTCAAAGTTGCAAATCACAACTTTTAAATTTAAAAAATAATAAATACAATTACTCAACTTTGCTTCGTTATAAAACCTAAACTAGTCAAGGGATTGGCACAAAACTTTGTAATCGCATGTTTTGAAGTGTTAGCTCTCATTTGCCATCAATTTGGAAAAAAAGAAAAAAATTTTTTTTTTTTAGTTTTGGCCGGTTTTTACCTCTGTGCAGTGGTTCAAAAGTTATGAGCAAAAGAGTAAATTTCGGCAAGGGGTTTTCGCAAATTTACGAGATAAAAAACACGATAACTTTTGAAAACCAATAATGAGACTGCTGAAACGTGGCATGTATCTTTGCTGTTCCTCAGGTCTGTTTGGTATTAAATTTCAGCTCAATCGGTCAAGTGGTTCAAAAGTTATAAGCAAAACCCCGAATTTCACATTTTGTTCATCTTAAATGCCACGTGGTAAACAAGTTTTAAAAGCATTGGTGGTAACTAAGCAATGCTTTTCAAACTTGTTTAGTCTTAAAGCAATGCTTTTTAAACTTGTTTAGTTTTAAAAGCATTGGTAACTTAAAAATTACACTCGAAAAAAATTTTACACTCGAAAAAAATTTTACACTCAAAAAAAATTTTACACTCAAAAAAAATTTACAAAAAATTTTACAAAAAGTCAATATTTTGTGTACACACATAAGTGCATTTGCTTAGAAATATGTTTACAGTAAAAAAAACATTACACTCGAAAAACAGTTTTACACTCAAAAAAAAAAAATAGTATTTTTTTTTTTTAAATGACAAAAAAAGAGTTTTTTTCTCAAAATAAAACATTTTTAATCAAAATTGTTAATTTTCTTCACGTTAAAATGTACTATCCTTTAAAAAAGGTATTGTGGAGGGTATTCATAGATTCGACAAAGTCGAATTTAACTTTTCTACTTGTTTTTATTTAAGTTTTTTTTTTTTAATTTAAGCTTTAAAAAAAAAAAAATAAAAAACAAATGTTTCTGTAAAATAAGCAATACACTGTACAACAATTTCAAACTTTTTCCAAAATTACGGGTTCAGATGATTGATTCTTGTAGAGGAGATCAAAAAAAGTTATACGTGTCAACATTTATTTTTTACTGTTAATAAAATTTTCTAAAATAAATTACATTGAACATTAAAAAATAACTTCACTTTCATTTTTTTTACCAACAAATTCGAAAAAAACTACCTACGAAAACATTAAAAATTAATGATTTTTGTGTTATTTTTATCTATAAATTAAAAAAAAAATAACCTACGAAACATTAAAAACTAATGATTTCGTAGGTTTTTTTTTACAATTTTTCTATTGAATTTTATTTAAAAAAAAGTTTAATAAAATTTTTGGGGAATCGATACCGCAATCAACTACATTCTGGCCAGACACTCTACCCATCGTGCCAAAGTCACTTGATACAAACATGTTTTTATATTTCTATAAATAATTTTTGGAATTTTTTGTCTACAAAAAAATAACCAACATCTGTATGAAAAAACTAATGACTTCTCTTTAAAAAAAATTTAAAAATCATTAAAAATTAAAGAAAATCACTTATTTTTACTTTGAGAACAAAAATAAATGACTTTAAAAATTGAATGCTAATGAAAGTCTTTATTTTTTATGTTGTTTTTATTTGAAACAAAGAATAGAAATAGTCATTTAATAAAACTGAACATTGAATAAATGCTTTATCTTTTAAAAACGACAAAACGTAAAACTTTTTAAATAAATTACAAACAGTTAATGACATAATTTTTTGAGTGTACATATCAGGCGAAATTTTTATATGGGATCTAAATCCAAATGTGGTCCAATTATATTAAGATTCGATAAGGCCACCAAAGTTCACGTTTAACACCTACAAACAAAATTATATTTAAGTATTTTTTATTTTCATGAATTTTGAGAGATTTATGTACATATCGGGAGGGTGGTTTGAATGGGGGCTACAAGAAGAACTGGTCCGATTCCTTTAAAATGTAAAATGACGATTTGTGAATATAAAATACGTCAAATTTTCTATTATACCTATTAAAATACGGCAATTAGAGTAATTTAAGCTAAATTATAAAGTGATGTGGTACAGGGTATAATGAGTTTGTGCTGATGTTTGTAACTACCCGAAATATTGGTCCAAGACTCACTTTTAAGTATACCGATCGACTTAGAATCACTTTTTGAGTCGATTTAGCTATGTCCGTCCGTCTGTCTGTCTGTCCATGTAAACGGTGTAAACAAGATACAGGTCGCAATTTTTAATCAATTGACTTGAAATTTTAAACTTAAGCGTCTTTTGGCCCAAGGACGAACCTTATTGAAATTGGTCCATATTTAGACCTAGCACCCATACAAAGGTCCTCTTTAGTTTTGGCTAAAATGACTCTAATAGCCACATTTAAATAGGTATATTTTCGAAATTTGGCAGGTAATCATGTTTCATCCACACAAATGACTGTTCCGAATTTTGAAGAAATCGGACCAGTACTTCTTGTAGCCCCCATACAAACCACCTTCCCGATTTTCACATAAATCTCTCAAATTTCATGAAAATAGAAAATATTTAATTAAAATTTAGTTTGTGTATGTTAAACGCGTACTTTAATAACCTTATCAAATCTGATTATTATCGGACCATTTTTGGACTTAGGTCCCATGTGAAAATTTCGCCCGATATTCAGTTGAAGCGGTTTATTGTCAACAAAAATTATCCTATTTCACTTAAAATTGATGTGTGAGTGTTTTTTACACTTATTAAAGATTTGATAAAATATAGATCTAATCAGTCCATGTTTAAACTTGGGACCCATTTTCCGGGAAACTCTGGTGTAGGGTATTATATGGTCGGTCTTGACCGACTTTAATTTTCTTACTTGTTTTTATTTCATTCGGCTTCGTCCTTGTGCTAAAGAAAGATTAAGTTTCAAATTTAATACAAATCTATTTATAATTGCGACCTGTATATGGACAGACGGACGAACGGACATCGCTAAATTGTCTCAGAAAGTGATTTTGAGTCTAGGACTAATATTTCGGATAATTCCAAACATCAGCACAAACTCATTATACCCTGTACTACAGAGTGGTGTAGGGTATAAAAACTTAAGAAAGTTTTCTTGATGACAGCAAACTATTTCTGTAAAATAACAAAATAATCTGCTAAAAATATATTCAAAACTATATTTAAAAATAACGTTTTGATTGCAGGAAAATTTTCTTGAAAATTGAATGACAGCAAACTATTTTTGTATAATTTAAAAATAATCTGTTAAAAATTTGTTCGAAATTTTGAAATTCAGCATACAGAATCAGTAAAAACGCAGTAAAATTTCTGTTATTTTGTAAAACTTAATGACAGAGATTTTAGTAAAAATATCAATTTAAGCAGAAACATCTTCTGAAAGTTGTAGGGTATAAAAACTTAAGAAAGTTTTCTTGAAAAAAGGAAGAAAGCAAACTATTTCTCTGCTAAAAATATGTTCAAAACTATATTTAAAAATATCGTTTTGATTGCAGGAAAATTTTCTTGAAAATTGAATGAAAGCAAACTTTTTCTGTATAAATAAGAAATAATCTGCTAAAAATATGTTCGAAAATATTTTGAAATTCAGCAAACAGAATCAGTAAAAACGCAGTAAAATTTCTGTTATTTTGTAAAACTTAATGACAGAGATTTTAGTAAAAATATCAATTTTAGCAGAAAAATCTTCTGAAAGTTTGCAAAATCAAATTGAAAGTCGTTATATAGATTTTTTACAGAGTTTTTCTTTAAAGTGTTTGTTTCATTGGTTATGGTTTCAAAAAATCTGAAAACTATTTAGTTAACTATAAACATACACTCAAAAAAACCTTGTCAAATTACTAGAAAAAGTCTCATTATCTCATTTTACCAATATTTGACAGTTTTTCTTGTTGTTTTCAACAAAAAAATTTTCGATCGAAATTTTAATTTTTCTTTGTAATTTTGCATTTTTTTTTCGTAAATGTCCAAATTTCCATGGTAATTTTACAAAAAAAAAATTTTGTTAAGTCATGAGAGTTCCATGTACTAGGTATTATCGCGTCAAAAAAAGTTGTAAATTTACAATTTTATTGGTAAAAAAATTGTAAAATTACAAAAAAGCTCGTAATTTTTACTAGAAATTGTCATCAAAAGACACCTTTACTGTAGAAAATTCATAGTTTCTGAGAAAATGTGCTCATAGAAAAAGTATCAGATTCTGTAACATAATCAATCAAGTGTTGATTAGATCCTCTTAAACGTTCATAATATTTCGTGCTTGTGCTGTTTATCATCATGTGTCATTAACAATTTCATCTTTTATTGGTGATATTAAAACCATTATAGTCTAGAAGACTATTACGGTTAAAAAAAATAAAAATAATGATTTGTTGTATTTACAGATAAAATTGTTATAATTATAAACATGTTTGTCTAGTACACTCAAAAAAAAAAGTTTGTAAAATTACAAGTAAAAGGTCTTGTAATTCTATTTTACTAATATTTATGTCTTTTTACAAAAATTTTTGTATTTTTAATAAAACGAAAACTACAGTTTGCTTTGTAATTTTACTATTATATGTTGGTAAATTTATTTTACAAATTTTTTAGGTAAATTTACAAAAAAGTGAATTATTTTACAAATTAAAAATATATTACAAGGTGTTTAGTTTTTTTACACAAGAAAACTGTTATTGTACAACAAAATTTTACTTGATGTTATTTAGTCTTTCTACCAAAAAAATGTGTTATTACAAACATTTTTTTTTTAAGATCGCTTACAAGGTTTTCAGTTTGAAATGTATCCCAGCAAAACTTTGGTAATGGGTAGTGATTATATAACACATTACCAGGTAATGTATATACCTTATTTGTAGCATTATTTAAGGATGTCTTACCAAACATTTGTTCCACAACGTATTATTTTAAAGTAAAAAATAATGCATTACTAATAATTTGCTACGTAATGCATGATTATTGGAAAAAATGTATTTCATATTTATTATTTCTAAACATTAAATCATGGATGACTTATATTTGGTTACATTATGTATTATTTGAAAGTTTGAAATAATGTATTATTTATAATTGGATGCATAATGCATTACAATAACATAAAAAATAATTATTTTATAAAAAAATGCATAAGTTTAAACTACAGGCTCACGACATGAAATTTCTAACGACACACACTCACGAGCATATTTTATCGACTTACACTCACTTACAATCACGTGAGTAAATTTAATACAAAATTACTTTTTCACTACTCGTAACACCTTATATATTATCTTCTGGTATGCTATATTATTTCCTTTCTCGTAACCTATAAAATATCACATATTTTACATCTTACTCGTATTCTTCGTTATAAATTTATGACTTATTTTATACCTTACTGGTATTCTTTGTGATAATGTAGATGCATTACTTTGAGTCTCATCGCCTGTTAAAATCATCAATGCTGCAATGTATAAAATAAGAGATACTATACCTTATTTTATACCTTATTTGGTAATCTAAGTTTTGCTGGGATGTATTGAAAAGTACAATATTCCAATGTTATTTTACAAAACTTATTTTATTACTAGAATTAATGTTGTTTTACAAAAAAAAAAAATTAATTATTCAACAATAGGACACGCAAAAATTTTCTAAGTTCAGATTTTTTTGGCGATTTGGAGTAAAAAATTTAGTTAAAAATAATTTTTTATAAATATAAAATTTCATGAAAAAATTTTTTGGAAATTTTTTAAGTTCCGGACACAAATTCATAATCGCGATTACGATTAAAAAATTTGCCGTTAATCGCGATTACGATTAATCGAATTTTTTGAATAATTTGAGTTGCAATAGCTTTAAGAAAAATCTTTTGAAATATGTGTACATTTTAGAAAGTACGAAAATACAAAAATTATTATTTTTAAGAAATAAAATTAAAAACTTTCCCACTAAAAATAATTAGAGATTTTGGAACCACAGTCTCTTTTTAGTATATTATTGCGCGTCGAAAGAACGCTCGAGCGCCCTTGAGAGTTTTTTTGTTAAGACATTTTTTTAAAACTAATAATTAAAATTCTTTGTTGATAATATTTTACGCATACTTTAATTTTTGACATCTTCAACATCAAAAAGATTTTTGGAGAAAAATATTAGATTTTCATACATCTTCATTGCGCTTAAATAAACTCTACAATTCAATTAGCTTCAATTAGCACTGAAAAGATACATGATTTTACTGCGTCTTAATAGCTCTTTATCTGTGCTACTAAAGAGTACTCTAAACTGTGACTGGTTTGCATTCGCTCTTTGGCTCGTGATTCCTTTCCAAAAGCTGCTTCCAGTTCATCAAATTTTCTGTGGGGTCGTGCCGGAGTACCTGCCGATGGCCAGTGAAGGAGCTTATTACAAGGCATCATTAGTCGGCAACCAGCGGTCAAAGTTTTATAAAATAAATTAAGTTTTTTTTAAAAAATTTCATGTTTAAATTTTTCTACCAAAGCCTTTTGATAATATTTTAAAAACAAACCTGTTTAAAACTTACTCATATCAGAATTTGAATGTTCCTTTAAATTTTAATGACTTTTACGAGAAAAGGAAAGAAAAATCGCAAACAAGTTAAATGAATCATGGCCAACCCATCAAAATGTTCCGTTCCAAATAATCGGTACCAGAACGGATCATATCATCCTGCAATCGAATCTACTTAATATTCCAGAATCAATGATTTGTTTTTTGGAATAGTTAATTTTTTTGAAAAAATTTTTTCAAAAAAATTTTTTTAAAAAATTTTGAAACTGACTTAAATTCGTTATAAAAACAGTATATTTCATAAAAAATTATTAATTATTAATCGATTACGATTACGATTAATTGGTGCGATTAATCGCGATAACGATTACGATTTTAATCGTTTTGCAAACTCTAGTGTTACGAGTAGTGAAAAAGTAATTTTGTTTTAAATTTACTCACGTGATTGTAAGTGAGTGTAAGTAGATAAAATATGCTCGTGAGTGTGTGTCGTTAGAAATTTCCTGTCGTGAGCCCATCTTTAGTTTAAACTTATGCATTTTTTTTATAAAATAATTATTTTTTATGTTATTGTAATGCATTATGCATCCAATTATAAATAATACATTATTTCAAACTTTCAAATAATACATAATGTAACCGAATATAAGTCATCCATGATTTAATGTTTAGAAATAACAAATATGAAATAAATTTTTTCCAATAATCATGCATTACGTAGCAAATTATTAGTAATGCATTATTTTTCACTTGAAAATAATACGTTGTGGAACAAATTTTTGGTAAGACATCATAAAATAATGCTACAAATAAGTTATATGCATTACCTGGTAATGTGTTATATAATCACTACCCATTACCAAAGTTTTGCTGGGATATTGTAAGCTTTTGCAAAAAAATGAATTTTTACACCATTTTTTGGTAATTTGCGTTTAGTAAAAGAACACAATTTTTATGTGTTTCGACTATATAATTGTTTTTTTTTTTTATTATTTTTACCATTTTTTTTTGGTAATTTTACCATATATTTTTGGTATTTTTTTATATTTGGCACCTAAAATGTAAATAAAAAGCTGCCAATTATTAAAAATTAAGTTTTTCTTATTTTAAGAGGTACTTACTTAAACATCCAATCTACAATATCAAAAATTTTTTTTCCGATTTTTTAAAAATACTTCTGAAAATAATTAAAAATTCAAAAAAAAAAAAATATTTTTTGACTAATTTTTCCTGAAAATATAAGAAATTTCTTGTATAGCCTCCTTCGCAATTCTCATATGTTCTACTTAAGAAAAACGAAATGTCGAAAAAAATAAAAATCTGTGGCGTTATACATTAAAAAGTTTGTTAACAGTGTTCAAGTGAAAAAAAAATCATTTCAGGTTGTTGAAGTGCTACTCCAGCTGCCGAAGAAGGAAAAATAAGATGCACCAATGGAAAAAAACCTTTAAATTTGCAAAACAAATATGTAAATAAACCAAATTTTTTGTAAATTTACAAAACAAATATAAAAATTTAAAATACAAAATTGTATACTTACGAAAAAAGTTGTAATTTTACAAAAATGAAGTAGAAAATACAAAAACAATATTGTAAATTTACAAATTTTATGGTTAAACTACTGTTTTTACGGCAAAAAAAAATAAGAAAAATGGTATGTATACAATAAAAATTGTAAATTTACCACTTTTTATTGTAAATTTACAATTTTGGTTTTTGATTTTCTACTTTATTTTGTAAATTTACAACATTTTTTTGTAAGTTTACAATTTGCTTTGGAAATTTAAATTTTTTTTTTTGCAAATTTACAATTTTTATTGTAAATATACGTGTTTTTCAATATTTTTTTGAGGTAAAAACAGTAGTTTAACCAAATAATTTGTTAATCTACAATTTATTTTTTTCATTTTCTATTTGTTTTTTTGTAAAATAACAACCTTTTTCTGTAAGTTTACAATTTTGTTTTGTAAATTTACCAAATTTTTTGTAAGTTTACAAAAAAAAATGTGCACCTCGAAGTTAATATTTTACAAAAAAAATTGTAAATTTACATTTTCTTTTGTTAAATCAATTTACAAATTATCCCCGTAACATTACGGGGATTCTTGCTAGTACATATTTTACAAAACCTGCCCCGTAAAATCACGGGGATTTTATGTCATTTTACAAACTATTTTTTTTTTTGAGTGTATAAAATTTCCACGAGATGTGTTTAGAATAAAAGTGATGCAAACAATAAAAAAAAATGTGAGTTTCTTTGGAATTACATAATTTCTGGCTAACAAACACCTTGAAAATTTTGTAAAAAAAAAAAATACAAATGTAAATTAATTACAAATGGGAAACATTTTTTGAAACCAATTTCCATTTTTTCAATTTAAAGTTTGCTTCTTAAGTCTTTTGTTTTAAATGCAACTATTTCCTTAAAACAATCAAGGAAAACTCATTTTGTAACCATAACCGGAACTAACAAAAACATATTTCTTTTTCTATTACAAGTTTGTGGCTGAAGTCTTTTGTTCTATTGAATACAAACGGTCTAAAAGTAACTTAAAGTTCGTCTTTAATAGTTATTTCTATCGAATAGCTCATTTCTAACACTTAAGTTAATGTCTTAAGTCTTTTGTTTGAAATGCTTCTGTTCACTGAAAAGTTTAAAAGAAAAAGTGTTTTATTGTATTTTTGTTTTACAACCGAAACTAACAAAAACTAAGGAAATTGTTTTTGTTTTTTTGTAATTTCAAGTTTGTGGCTTAAGTCTTTTGTTTTATTGTCATATAGCATGTAATTATTTAGCAATTAAGAGGTTGTGTGGTATTTTTTTTTTATTCTCGGCTACCACTTTTTTTTAATTAAAAGTTATTTTTTCGTATGTGTTAACTTTTGAATGTAATTATTTTTGTTTTCCTCAAATGAAAAAGTGTTTATTTCTAATGTAACCGAAACAGTTTTAAAAATTCAAGTTTGTTACTTGAATTGTTTGAATTTTTATAACACTGTGCAATAAATTTATGGTCATCAAGGATATTTTGAATGGGATTAAAAAAAAAACTAACAGTAGACCAATTTATTTATTGATTAATTTAATTACTTTTTATCCCTAGGTACTTTGAACTTCTTCTTATATAAGAGCAAGTCCATAAAAAATTTAACTGGCGGATCACCGATTCTGCTAATTTTTGGTTATTTGATAGAGCTTTATAAATGATTTAAAACGACAATAGTTTTTCTTGGATCAATACTTTGGAAGATATGGGCGTTTAAAAAAAGTTTTTTTTTTTTGGCAATATTTAATTTAAGACAGATTTTTACCAATATCGCTAACAAAATTATAAAGATTTAAAATAAAAAAAAAAAAAAAAATCAAAAAAAAAAAAATTTAACAAAATAGTTTGACAACAATATTTGAATGTCCTTTTTTCTGGGGAGGGCAGCATTGATTTTCAAAAGAAAATTTTGTTTTAAAGTTTAGAATGTCTTTTTATGCTATAACAACTTTAGAGTGGTGTTTTTTCTTATTGTCGTGCAATAAATTTTCAAAGTTTGTTTAAGAGCCAAATATGGGATTTTCTTAAAAAAATGTCAATGTTGTTTTCAAAAATTCTTGTTGAAATTTTTTTTGTTCCCAATTTTAAATCTCCATAATTTTATCAACAAAATTGTAACAGAAATTTTTTTCGTACAACTTATGGTTTCCGAGTAAAAAAAAAACTGTCATTTATTAGATTTTTTTTCAAAATTTTTTTCAAAAAATCTCCAACAAACTTTGAATCTGACACTTTTTCTACAGAAAAAATGTCCGAGAATGTGAGATTTTTCTATAGAAAAAATGTCTCAGAAAAAGACAAAAAATTAAATTTTTTCTATAGAAAAAATGTCTTAAAATCTGATACTTTTTCTTTAGAAAAAATGTCTTAGAAACTGAGACTTTTTCTATAGAAAAAAATTTCTCAGAATCTTGGACTTTTTCTATAAAAAAACGTCTCAGAATCTGAGACTTTTTCTATAAAAAAAAAAAAAATTATCAGATGCAGAGACTTTTTTATTGAAAAAATGTCTCAGAATCTGAGACTTTTTTTATAGAAAAAATGTCTCAGAATTTGACACTTTTGTTTATAAAAAAAAATGTCTCAGAATCTGACACTTTTTCTACGGAAAAAATATTTCAGCATCTGAGACCTTTTCTATAGAAAAAATTTCTCAGAATCTGAAACTTTTTCTGTAGAAAAAAAGCCTCAGAATCTTAGACTTTTCCTATAAATAAAAAGTCCCACAGTTTCCACAGAATGTCTCAGAATCGGTGACTTTTTCTATTGAAAAATGTTTTAAATTCTCAGACGTTTTTTTTTTTTAAGAAAAAGACTTAGATTCTGAGATTTTTTTTTCAAAAGAAGTCTCAGCTTCTAATACATTTTTCTATAGAAAAAGTCTCAGGTTCTGAAAAAAGTATTTTTTAAAGAAAATTCGCATATTCTGAGACATTTTTGCTTTAGAAACTGTCTCAGATTCGGAGATATTTTTTCTGTAGAAAAAGTCTCAGATACTCAGACATTT
This sequence comes from Pegoplata infirma, assembly GCA_963921195.1. Classification (NCBI taxonomy): domain Eukaryota; kingdom Metazoa; phylum Arthropoda; class Insecta; order Diptera; family Anthomyiidae; genus Pegoplata; species Pegoplata infirma. The sequence goes on along the minus strand of OY992538.1, from coordinate 94,374,939 downwards.
TTCTTATAGAAATGTCTCAGATACTGCGACATTTTTTTATAAAAAAAGTATCAGATTGTGAGACATTTTTTCTATTGAAAAAGTCTTTTATTCTGGAACATTTTTTCTGTAGAAAAGTCTTAGATTCTAAGACATTTCTTTCTGTAGAAAAACCCTCAGATTCTGAGACGTTTGTCTTTAGAAAAAAACTCATATTCTGAGACATTTCTTCTATAGAAAAGTCTAAGATTCTGAGACATTTTTTCTAAAGACAAACGTCTCAGAATCTGAGGGTTTTTCTACAGAAAAAATGTCTCAGAATCTAAGACTAAAAGACTAAAATTTCAGATTCTGAGACATTTTTCTGTAGATAAAATCTTAGATTCTGAGACATTTCTATAGCAAAATTCTTTTGCTATAGAAAAAGTCTCAGATTCTTAGACATTTTTTCGATAAAAAAAATTCTCAGAATCTAAAACTTTTTTTTTATAGAAAAAAAGTCTCAGAATCTAAAACTTTTTTTTTTTAGAAAAAAAAGTCTCAGAATAATATCTCAAACTTTTTCCAAAAAAAAAAAAAACGTCTGAGAATCTGAAACTTGCTCTATAGAAAAAGTATGTCAAAATGTGAGACTTTTTCTATAAAAAAATGTCTCAGAATCAGACATTTTTTTTAGAAAAAATGTCTCAGAATCTGTAACTTTTTCTATAGAAAAAATGTCTCAGAATCTGAGACTTTTTCTATAGAAGAAATGTCTTAGAATCTTAATCTTTATATAGAAAAAAAGTCTCAGAATCTGAGACTTTTTCTATATTAAAAATGTCTCAGAATCTAAGACTTTTTTTTAAAGAAAAAACGTCTGAGAATCTGAAACTTTTTCTGTAGAAAAAATGTATCAAAATCTGATACGTGTTCTATAGAAAAAATATATCAATATCTGAGACTTTTTCTATAAAAAAAATGTCTCAGAAAAAGACAAAAAATTTAATTTTTTCTATAGAAAAAATGTCTTACAATCTGATACTTTTTCTTTAGAAAAAATGTCTTAGAAACTGAGACTTTTTCTATAGAAAAAATTTCTCAGAATCTTAGACTTTTTCTATAAAAAAATTTCTCAGAATCTGAGACTTTTTCTAAAAAACCATGATAGATTTTTATAAGAAAATGTCTTAGAATCTGAGACTTTTTTAATAAAAAAAATGCCGCAGAGTTTTGTACTCTTGCCCAAAATATTAAATCATGATAATGTTTTATTTAATAAAAAGTTGTTACGAATAAACATCACATATTTCCAAAAACGATATTTTCTCAGAAAAAAATAACTCCAAGTAATTTCTTAAATACACTTGCAGGATTAATTCAATATTCAGAAAAAAAATTAAAAACTAAGAAACAATCCAGACAAAACCAAAAATTAGTCAAAAAAATGCAGATAAATTCAGAAAAATCACAAAATTTAAAACAAAAACTACTGGAAAATTTAGAGAAACCTGAATATATAACATTTTAACTGATTTATAAGATTCTAATTATTTTTTTTTATTATTTTGATAAGCTTTTATTTATTCCTTTTTTTTATACAAATCAAATAGTCTTTTAATTTTAAATTATACTTAACAATGACCAATACTTAAAACAATACCTTTTTCTAACTTTTTTTATAATTTAATAAAAAAAAAGTATAAAGGTTTAAAAAAAATTTGGTCTTAACAAAAAAAAAAATAAACAAGCTAAAAAAAACGAAATTTAAAAAAATATGTTGACTGATCACGGAGACGATCCCCGGACCCACTGTTTCCGAGTCTGACACACTTCAGCTAGGCTACCGCATAACATTTAAATGCCAACATAAACAGTGTTATGTTCTTGCTTGTGGTTATCCGACAATATTATAGACACATACTACAAAATAGAGATGGGCGCGTGAGTGATTTTGGCTTACTCACGCACACGAAATAAAAGTATTGCTCACTTACAAAATAGTTTTTTCTGCTTACGTTTACACGCGCTCACGTGAGTAGCTAAAATTTTTGTCACGCTCACGAAATAATCACGCTTACAAAGACTCACGAAAATAAAATAAACTAAATTTTATTTGACTTTATGTCAAATTCTTGTACAAAAGGTATTTAATTTCCTAAAATTAATCATAAAAGCTTATTTTAATCACAATTTTGTATTAGTTACCCTTTAAATTCAATATGATGACGATTTTCTTACTACACCATTTACAGATGTAATTTGAAAAAGATCAATTGTAATTCGAAGATTCTATTTGTAATTCGAAGATTCCATTTGTAATTCGAAGATTTCATTTGTAATTCGAAGATTCCATTTGTAATTAGAATACTCCAATTGTAATTCGAATATTCCATTTGTTATTCGAAGACTCCAATTGTAATTCGTAAATGATCAATTGTAATTCGTAAAAGATCAATTTTAATTCGTAAAAGATCAATTGTAATTCGTAAAAGATCAATTGTAATTCGTAAAAGATCAATTGTAATTCGAAAAAGATCAATTGTAATTCGTAAAAGATCAATTGTAATTCGAAAAAGATCAATTGTAATTCGAAGATTCCAATTGTAATTCGTAAAAGATCAATTGTAATTCGAAAAAGATCAATTGTAATTCGAAGATTCCAATTGTAATTCGTAAAAGATCAATTGTAATTCGAAAAGATCAATTGTAATTCGTAAAATATCATTTCTAATTCGAAAAAGATCAATTGTAATTCGTAAAAGATCAATTGTAATTCGTAAAAGATCAATTGTAATTCGTAAAAGATCAATTGTAATTCGAAGATTCCAATTGTAATTCGAAAAACATCAACTGAATTTCCATGGATAATTTACGAATTACAATTGGAATCTTCGAATAACAATTGATCTTTTACGAATTACAATTGATCTTTTACGAATTACAATTGATCTTTTTCGAATTACAATTGATCTTTTACGAATTACAATTGATCTTTTTTGAATTACAATTGATCTTTTACGAATTACAATTGATCTTTTTCGAATTACAATTGATCTTTTACGAATTACAATTGATCTTTTTCGAATTACAATTGATCTTTTACGAATTACAATTGGAATCTTCGAATTACAATTGATCTTTTTTTAATTACAATTGATCTTTTACGAATTACAATTGGAATCTTCGAATTACAATTGATCTTTTACGAATTACAATTGATCTTTTACGAATTACAATTGGAATCTTCGAATTACAATTGATCTTTTTTTAATTACAATTGATCTTTTACGAATTACAATTGGAATCTTCGAATTACAATTGATCTTTTACGAATTACAATTGATCTTTTACGAATTACAATTGATCTTTTTCGAATTATAATTGATCTTTTACGAATTACAATTGATCTTTTACGAATTACAATTGATCTTTTACGAATTACAATTGATCTTTTACGAATTACAATTGGAATCTTCGAATTACAAATGGAATCTTCGAGTTACAATTGGAGTATTCGAATTACAAATGGAATCTTCGAATTACAAATGGAATCTTCGAATTACAAACGGAATCTTCGAATTACAAATATAATCTTCGAATAACAATTGATCTTTTTCGAATTTCATCTGTAAATGGTGTAGTTTTCTGTTTTAGACAGCACACAACAATCACGCAAACTGACGAAGCCAAAATTACTCACGCAATCTCACGCACGAAATTTTTTTTTTAATCAAGCGTAAATTTCACTCATGATCACGCGTAATCACGTGTCACGTTCGCATCTCTACTACAAAAAATGCCGCAGAGTTTTGTACTCTTGCCCAAAATATTAAATCATGATAATGTTTTATTTAATAAAAACTTTTTACGAATAACACTCAGATATTTGCAAAAAAATATGTAAGGGTTAAAAAAATATCCAGAAAAAAAAAACTCCAAGAAATTAATATTCACAAATAATTTGGAAAACTAAGAACAAATCAAGAAAATAAAAAAAAAATAAATAAGAAAAATGCAGATATATTCAGAAAAAAATACAAAATTCAGAAAGAAAAACAACTAAAAAAATTTAGAAAAAACTGAAAAACTTTATAATTAAATAAAGAAGTTTAAAGAATTAATGCAAACAAATTTTGCCCTAACAAAAAGAAATGTACAAGCTAAAAAAAACTAAATAAAAAAAAAAGTTGAAAGATCAGGGATATAGTGACATAGTAATCCATCGACCGTTTTGTAGATCTGGCATCACCAAAGATAATTGGAAAATGCCAAACTAAAGTTCAAACGTAAAGCAAAGAGAGACAAAAAACAATCTGCATTCTCACTGTAAAACTAGTATCTTCCATCTCGCTCACATTTCGATTTGTGATAAAATTTCGTAAACAATACCATATGGTATTTGTTTACTACTTTTTCAAACGCCATTTGTTATACTACTCTATGACTCTGATCAGGGATTCGATCACCGGACCTTCTGTTTTCCAGTCTATCTCACTTCAGCTAGGCCACCGTAGCTTATTTAAATAATGATTTACATTTTGTTATGTTTCTCTTTTCGATTTTCAAATATACTGGTTAATGGTGCCATGTGGTAATATTTTATTGAAAAAAAAATTGCGATGATGGTAACTAATCTAATTGGAAATGCGATATTTGGTATGGCAATACTGCGTTAATCGAGTGACACCTAGCGCCGACTGTTTGTGTCTATGCTCTGTCACAATGCTCTGTGTGTGTTTGTAGAAAACAAATATTTTGTTTATTTACAAAAAGAAGCGTTATAAAACCAAGCGTTAGTTGGCGAGATTTTTCTTCTTTGGTGGCGCTGATAGCTAAGGCGTCGACAATTACCACTTCAGTCGGTAGGTCTTGGGTTCGAGCCCCGGTCAGGGCAGCAATGATATTTTTTTTTTAATGTTTTTTTATTTTTTTTTTTTATTTTTTTAATAAATTTATTCAACTATTTTAAAAGCCATATTGATGGCATTTTTTTCTATTAATGACATTCATTAATTCTATGAATTTTTTCTATGAATTTAATAAAATCTATGAGTAAAATTCTATGAAATATTTCAGAATACTAATGAATATTCATTCAGCCAATGAATTGTTTCATAGATTCTATGACTTTGGTTTTATGAAATTTGTTCATAGATATAATGAACAATAATTCTTTCAGTGTGAACTGATGGACTAAACCACTAATAAAGTGATTCTGAGTTGATCGTCATACTTGAAGGTTGGACCAATAGAACCAATATTTCGGATAGTTACAATCATCAGTTATGTAGGGTTTAATTTATAATAATTTTTAAATAATTAATTTAATTATTATAATTTAATTATTCACAAAATTAAATGTTTTTTTTTTTTTTTAATAAAGATTAAATTCAAAGAACCGATTTGGACACAAATTAATTCATTTATTAAAATTTTTATAATAATGCGTTGAATGGTGAAATCAATTTTCGAAGGTCTGGTTAATGCTAAGCCATCTAAGTACGACACCCTTATATAGTAAAACTGAGGTGGCGTCCTGCAACTATTTTTTAAAATTAGACCCCAGCCTAAAAACATTATCATGTTTAAAAAAAAACCCTAAATCTGGGGAAAAACCCCTTAACTGGCAACTCTGATAACAATTCAACATTTTTTTTTTGGATGAATTCCTTAAGCCCCTATGACACTACATGTTTTTTGTATTGATGAAATTTATGTAAACAGGGCAAATATATAACTATAGGAAATCTGACCAAGTGTGAAGAGTAAAACAATACTAATAAAAAATAGTAAACGTCAAATTTTATTCTTGTGTTATCGATAAATTTGGTTATCAAATGACTGAATGTCAAAAAAATATAAAAATTTTACATATTTTTTTGACATTTATGGATTAATAATACTAAGTGTTGCCAACTTTTCTGGTTTTCATCAAATGAAGCGATTTTTTGTTTGTTTTTGGCGGTTTTTTAATTAATTCAGCGGGTTTTTATTGAAAAGAAAGTAATCACCACTATTTGTTTTTTTTATTTTATGTTTCTTTTTCATTTCTTCTTCTGCTGTTTCACTCTTTCAATTAACAAAAAATAAAATACAAAAAAAATCTAGTGTCATAGGAGCTTTATTAAGCATTTAAATTTTTATTTTATTGAAAACACTAATTTAACTTTGCCGTTAAGTAAAAGAAAACATCATTGAATTCATTTTTTAAAAATTGTTCTTTTAAATAAGTTCACAGAAATCATTCATTATTTATACTGACAAAAAAATTCAAATGCTAAAAAAATTAATAAAAAAATGTAATGAACAACTTCAGAATTCGAACCTTAACTTAAGTGAACACCATATCTACCTACATTCAAGCAGATTAGGGCAATTTTCACACAAAGCAGCAATTTATTATTTAAATTTTTTTTAAATAATTAAATTATTTAAAAATAAGAATTGTTATATCAAATAATAATATGTAAGCTAAAAAAAAAAAAATAAAAAAAAAGTTGACTGATCAGGGATTCGAACTCGATATCCCTTGCGTGGTAGTCTGACACACTTCAGCTAGCCTACCGTCGGCGTTCTAAATATTAATCTAAATTCTAATATGTTTATTTTGGCTATACGACCATTTTTTGTTTACATTTATATGTTGATATCAGTTGATATGTATCTTTCACCCACCTTCTGTTTTCCAGTCTGGCTCACTTCAGCAAGGCCACTGTAGCTTTTTTCAAATATACTGGCTAGTTTTGCGATGTGGTAATATTTTATTGGAAAAAATTTGCGATGATGGTAACTAATCTAATTGGAAATGCGATATTTGGTATGGCAATACTGCGTTAATAGAGTAACGGCGCTAGGTGTCGCTACAAGAACTATTTTTTTTATTTTATTTATTAATTTTAAATTATTGTCGAAGTTTAAGGTTGTAATAAAATGAAAAATGTAATTCTCATTTTCTTTTTTGTTGAATCGTTAGCTTATATAGTCAAACTGAGGTGGCGTCCTGCAACTTTTTTAAAATTAGACCCCAGCCTAAAAACATTATCATGTTAAAACGTAGTATGTAGTTCTGCATGTAGATATTCTATTTTCAAATATACTGGTTAGTTTTGCGATGATGGTAACTAATCTAATTGGAAATGCGATATTTGGTATGGCAATACTGCGTTAATCGAGTAGCGGCGCCTAAAAGTATGTGTTTTTTTTATTTTATTTATTAATTTTAAATAATTATCGAAGTTTAAGGTTGTAATAAAATGAAAACTGTAATTCTCATTTTCTTTTTTGTGTAATCGTTAGCTTATATAGTCAAACTGAGGTGGCGTCCTGCAACTTTTTTAAAATTAGACCCCAGCCTAAAAACATTATCATGTTAAAAAATTATCAGATGCAGAGATTTTTTTAAAGAAAATATGTCTCAGAATTTGAGACTTTTTTTTGTAGAAAAAATGTCTCAGAATCTGACACTTTTTCTACAGAAAAAATATTTCAGCATCTGAAACCTTTTCTATAGAAAAAAATTCTCAGAATCTGAAACTTTTTCTGTAGAAAAAATGCCTCAGAATCTTAGACTTTTCCTATAAATAAAAAGTCCCAGAATTTACAAATTTTTCAATAGAAAATATGTCTTAGAATCTGAGAAAAGTGTCTTAGAATCTGATACTTTTCTATGGAAGACATGTCTTAGTAACTGATACTTTTTCTATAGAAAAAATATCTCAGAATCTGGGAATTTTTAATTAAAAAAATGTCTCAAAATCTGAGACTTTTTTATACAAAAAATACCTCAGATTCTGAGACATTTTCTATAGATAAAATGAAAAAGAATCTGAGACTTTTTCCAAGAAAAAACGTCTGAGAATCTGAAACTTTTTCTATAGAAAATATGTCTCAAAATGTGAGACTTTTTCTATAAAAAAAATGTCTCAGAATCTGAGACTTTTTTGTAGAAAAAATGTCTCAGAATCTGAGAATTTTTCTATAGGAAAAATTTCTCACAATCTGAGACTTTTTCTATTAAAAAAATGTCTCAGAATCTGTGACTTTTTCTATTAAAAAAATGTCTCAGGATCCGAGACTTTTTCTATAGAAAAAATTTCTCAGAATCTAATACTTTTTCTATAGAAAAAACATATCAAAATCTGAGATGTTTTCTCTATTAAATCAAAAAAATGTGGCTTTTGTTTAATTTTCTATGATCATCCAACATTGCTAAACTTATTTTTATATGACACCAGGTTTAACGCAATATACATAGATCATTGGCAGCATTTTCTTATAACGAATTTGTAATATAAATTTAACTACACCACTCACAATCAGCCATGATGGATTCAGTTAATTGTAAAATTTATATTCTGAACAACAAACATTTTTAACATATTATTTACTTTTATTGTTCTCTTGAAAAATATTTAACAGTTTATCGTAATTTATTAGTAGTAAATAAAAAGTAACTGAATTTCCAAGTTAAGGCGAAACAATTTACCAGAGCTAGCCAGCTAATTGAAAGTTAAAAAAAAAAAATTGCGAATTCAATACAGTTTTCCTAAGTACACTTAAAAAAAAAAAATACCTTCAACACATTTTTAAAAACATATCGCTCATTTACTTGTATAGTGTCATAACGCAAAATGTTTGATTTTACAGAAAACCTGTTTAAAGTTTACAATTGAAACTTGGTTTGCATTGAAAATGGCCCGTACATAGAAAATGTTATAATTGCGTGTTCTCTTCTCAAACGGTGAGTTTAAAAGATATTAATACGAATTTTTGACACAATATAAAGCAGGATATAACAAATAATTCTGTATTGTTTACCCAAAAACGACATATTTTGAGTTATGACACTATACAAGTAAATGAGCGATATGGTGTTTGCCATTTCTGTTTTATAGCATTACAATTCTTCGAATTAAAACATTTATTACAAATGCTTAACACATAATGTTTTTTTTCTCTTATTCTGCTTTTGATATCTTTATTTTTTTGCATAAAATCTAAACATTTTAAAGTTAATAACATTTTTGGAATTTTAAACATCACATTCATGTTTAGCATAAGTTTTCACACAATTCTTGGATATTTTTATTCTTTAAATGCATAAATTAGATAATGATTTAAAAGAAATAAAACAAAATAAACTGTAATTTGTATATGTTTATAATAAAATTTCATGTTAAATTAGATAAAATAACAAAAAGCACGCAAAATATTTGCTACATGAAACAAATTAATTAATCTAAGATAATATAATTACGTATAACAAAAATGTTTTTATAATTAAGCAAGATGTTTGATTTAACAAAGAATATTAGTGTTAGAACTAGATTTTTTTTTTTTAAATTAATGCTAAAAATCAAAAGAACTAAGAAACAAACTTGTTTTGAGATTTAGCTAAACGAAATACTGTGAGATTTATTTATTTTAATGTGTTTTATTTGAAAGAATTTGTTTGAAGAAGAATTCGAGTATACAAATGTTATGAATCTGATTGTTAGACATTATTCCTACACTCAAAAAAAAAAAGTTTGTAAAATTACAAGTAAAAGGTCTTGTAATTCTATTTTGCTAATATTTTTGTCTTTTTACTAAATTTGTTGTATATTTAATAAAACGAAAACTACAGTTTGCTTTGTATAAAAAATTTATTTAAAAATTATTTTTTATAAATAAAAAATTTCATTACACAAGCATTTTTCAGCCAATTGTTTTTTGTATTTTTTCCATTTTTTTTTTGGTAATTTTACCATATTTTTTTGTATTTTTATACCCTCCACTCTAGTGATAGAGGGTATATCATGAAATCTTTTTTAAATTTCAACTCAGTGAAACTGAAATAAATGTTTAAAAAAACCGGCAGTTTTTGGAATTTAGAAAAACTGTAAATGCAGTTGTATAAACAAGACCTTACACCATCACTGAGCAATGTTTAAGGATTACCCCACTTTATCCGTAAAAGTTACAGAGGGTTAAAGTTGAAAAATCGATAAAAATGGCTTGAAATAATCCATAGTTTTTACCTTCTTTCGCATTTTTTTTTAAGTTCTCCTTATATTTCAATCTTTTCCGGCATAACACAAAGTCAGTACATATAAAAGATTATTTTAATGTTGGCTTGATAGATGCTTCATCGCTTGGTAAGAAGTTATAAGACGGTTAAGTTTTGAAACCAAAAATTAAGAGTTTTTAAATTTTCGAGGTTTTTTGATCAGGGATTTCGGCCCCTTCTATAAAATGAAAAAAGTTGAACCAGAGTTGGTAGCTGTTGTAATTTTTAACATTTTAGAATTAATCCCGTTAATGTGCCACGAATAGTTAAGGAGTTTCAGCAGATCAAAGTTCGAAAGAAAAAACGTAATTTTTTTAATATATCAGTTTTTCGCGAGGCACATTCGCGGTTTCATTCGAAATTTGGTGGACTCTTGCGAAAACCGAGTTTTTTAGGAGTTTACATAAAAAAATCACTGGCGGGTTTATAAAAAATAAATTGCAAAAATTTTATGCCATTTTTGAAAATTGAGCGAAATTTTTTAAATCTGTTTCCAATTTTTTTTAGTAGCAATTAATGCATCATGTTCATTTTAATACACCAAAAGACGTGCCTTTACGAGTAGAACTGATTTGCTTTTTGACTTTTTACTTTAAGCCATTCTGAGCGGAAAGCGCGATGATTTTATCTAAACCTGTTTTGATCTGGCACATCCAAGGCTTTACACGAAATCGGATGAAATTTTTTTTAAATGAAAGCCCACTTGATGTGTCATCATAAAATCAGAGGCGGGTTAAAAAATTTTGATGATTATAGATTTTTTGGACCATATTAAATTTTCTTGTTAGAAAAAAGCATCACCGATTTTTTTAAACACTGGTACAATGATACGGTTTTCCGTGATTTTTTTTTTTCAGTAAAACCAAAGCGCATTGCCTAAATATGATATGAAAAATTGTGAAACTTTTCTTTTACCGCGAATTAATCGCGATTTTAGGTACTTAGATATTTTTTTTTTAAATCGTTTGGTCATTAAAGGGTTAAATTTATATCATATATTTTAGAAGAAATGATATATCCTGGCATGTTTTAATAACGCATGCAACAAATGTGTAGAAAAAAAATATTTAAAATATTTTTAAGATTTTTTAAAACCGCTAAATCTTAAAACCGCCATAACTTTTGACCCCCTTGCGCGATTTAATTGACGCGAACGAATTTCTTATTCTTAAATAGCTTCTAATATTTATGCCAAATTTCATCGATGTGCCATCAAAACAAAAATCACATCTTTTTTACCTTAAAATTTAAGTCTTAGCCGGAACTCCTCGTATACACTCAAAAAAAAAAGTTTGTAAAATGACATAAAATCCTCGTGATTTTACGGAGCAGGTTTTGTAAAATATGTACTAGCAAGAATCCCCGTAATGTTACAGGGATAATTTGTAAATTGATTTAACCAAAGAAAATGTAAATTTACAATTTTTTTTTTGTAAAATATTAACTTCGAGGTGAACATTTTTTTTTTGTAAATTTAAAAAAAAAATTGTTAAATTTACAAAACAAAATTGTAAACTTACAAAAAAAGGTTGTTATTTTACAAAGAAAAATTAAAAATGAAAAAAAAAAAAAAAAATTGTAGATTAACAAATTATTTGGTTAAACTACTGTTTTTAAAAGTTGTAAATTTACAAAAAAATTAGAAAATCAAAATCATTCACCATTTACAGATGTAATTCGAAAAGATCAATTGTAATTCGAAGATTCTATTTGTAATTCGAAGATTCCATTTGTAATTCGAAGTTCCATTTGTAATTCGAATATTCCATTTGTAATTCGAATACTCCAATTGTAATTCGAAGATTCCATTTGTAATTTGAAGATTCCAATTGTAATTCGAAAAAGATCAATGGAAATACAGTTGATATTTTTCGAATTACAATTGGAATCTTCGAATTACAATTGATCTTTTCCGAATTACAATTGGAATCTTCGAATTACAATTGGAAATTTCGAATTACATCTGTAAATGGTGTAGAACAATTATAGAGTAGAAACACATAAAAATTGTGGTATTTTACTTAACGCAAATTAACAAAAACTGGTGTAAAAAATCAAATTTTTTGCTAAAGCTTACAATTAGTTGAAAAATGTTTGTGTCCGCAACTTAAAAAATTTTCAAAAAATTTTTTCATGAAATTTTTTATTTATAAAAAATTATTTTTAGCTAAATTTTTTACGTCAAAACGCAAAAAAAAAATTGAACTTAGAAAATTTTTGCGTGTCCTATTGTTAAATAATTATTTTTTTTTTTTTGTAAACAACATTAACTCTAGTAATAAAATTAGTTTTGTAAAATTACATTGGAATTTTGTACTTTTCAATTTTTTTTTTCCGTCACCAGTGTCATCCTAGGACAAGTACAATATTTCAAAAATATTTTACAAAATGTATCCTTTAAAAGGAAACAGGATCACGAAATGAAAAACTGTAAATGCAGTTTTACTCCATTTCATCTCTACTTTCAGACGTATATCATCCGGTTCATGTTTAATATTGGCTGTCGGACGGTGTTATATTCCAAATATCTAGTATCTGGGATCGTTATTTCAGTATATATAAAAAGGACCTAAAGTACACTTTTTTGGGTCACTTAAAAAATAATCAAGAATTTATTTAAATTAAAAAAAATATTACTTAAATTTGTTTTCCAATTTTTTTTGTGCACCGTTCTTTCATATAAATGTAGAATTATAACGTGGACCTTCCGCTGTCCTATTGTATTCAGTTACAGACACACCAGTTTCTAAACGGTTCCATTGTTACAGTTTCGAAAATGAAAGTTCTGCTTGGTACTTCGCCAGACCTAAGTCACTCAAAAGATCATTCAGTTCAGCCTGGCTTAACCTGTGTGGCTGCGATGATACTAATTTACAATTAAATTAACTTTTTTTCTAAATTTCAGTAAAATTAAAGCAAAATAGTCGATTTATCGATTAATAGCTTCTAAGGCGATAATCACATTGAAAAATTTTGTATGCAGAAATGAAGACGCATTCAATTACCTTTAATTTAAATCCAAAGAGAATGCAATACACCTATTTGATCCCAAGATATTTTTATTTAAGTAAAACCATTTTTTAAAAAGTTCAAAATTAAAAAAGTTTGCAATTTCGAAAACGGTGCTACTTTTGAATCTATGTACTTAATTTTTGGATTCGGAAATATCTGTAAACTAGTGTAATTAAAAAATTCGTTTTTCCATAAATTAAATAAATTAAATTTCCAATTTCTAAGACTCATTTCCTTTATAACAATTCTCAGATATCGATAAAGTTTTCCTTTAGACAAATTCTAATTCCTCCAAAAACCATTTATAACCATTTGTTTATTTCTTCAGCAATCTCCAATTTAACATCAATATTATTAAATAAATTATAATGTTACAACAATAATTTGAACAATGAAACTATATTTAAAATAAACACTTAATTCAATTGCTTCTTTAAAGTTTTATATTTTTTTTTGTTATTGAGAAAGCCACTCAATTTTTATCTTACACAGAATGTGCATTAAAAAGAAGTTTTGATATCTAAAAAAAAAACAAAAGACTTAAGCGACAAACCTGTTGCATATTCGAGTACTCTATCTAGTCTACTCTTTAAAACTATAGACAAGTCAAACCAAATACAATAGACGACACTGATGGTCTGTGTTTTAAACATTGTTGTTGTTATTTTTTTTTGCAGTTGTTTGTAGTGTACGTACGTATGGTGGTATACCTTAAATGGTATTACAATGTTTAAAATTCAATTATTGTTATTTTTATACCGCATATAAAAGAAGAACAACAATTTTTTAGATTTTTTATTTATAAAAAAAAAAATATTATAAAAAGGGAAAACATTTAAACAAAGTGCTATGGGCTACAAACTAATTTAAGAAATACGATTTTTAGAGGTACTGCATTATTTATTTTAGGGAAAACAAATTATGCTATTAAAAAATTATTGCAGAATCTGACAAATTGTGTTAGAATTTGGTAATTTTTCAATAGATTTGGTTTTTCTTTGTGTGAGATTTTTTCTAACGGTATTTCTTAATTTCCTATCGAATAAGGATGTTTAGTGACAATTGTATGTAGCATGACTATATCGCTCATTTACTTGTATAGTGTCATAACTCAAAAAACTTGATTTTTGAGTTAATGATGCAGCATTTTTCGTTATATCATGCTTATATTGTGTCAAAAATTCGTATTAATATCTTTAAAACTCATCGTTTGAGAAGAAACACGCCATTATTACATTTTCTATGTACCTGCCATTTTCAATGGAAAACCAGTTTCAATTGTAAACTTTAAACACGTTTTCTGCACAATGAAATATTTTGAGTTATGACACTATATAAGTAAATGGGCGATATGTATAGTAGAGTGTCCCCTATTTTGGAAATGTTGGAAATGTTGAGACGTTACCGAGTGATTTTTTTCCTTTTGACTTAAAAATAACTGAGAAAAAATTTTACGCCCCTACGACCACGCCTTCCCTAAGCGACGGGGCCTTAAAGAGCGGGGCCTAAAAAATTCCATACAAACCAAACATTTTTTTTGATTTTTAATTTTTTTGTTATTAATTATTATATTACTTGGTTAACTTATTCACGACAAAAAAGTAAATTTTGGTAAGATAAGGCTTTAAGCTCTAAAATTTTTTTCGAAATTTTTAGAGCCATTGGGTTACGAGAACTTGCAGATGCTGTGTCTACACAACCAGGTTAATTTATTATGGGTACCAGGACACAACGGAATACAGGGAAATGAAAAGGCAGATGAACTCGCAAAACTTGGAGCTGATGGTTTAGGTACCATGGTGCCAGTTTTACCACCACTTCAACACTATAAACTTAAACGGAATTCCATCAATGTTGCAAAGGCAAACAGGAGGTGGAGAGAACTGACAACATGCAAAATCAGCAGAACTTTGTGGCCAACTTATGATCAAGGGAAAACTCAATATCTACTATCACTTACGAGAAGGGAATGCCGAGCTCTGACTGGGATAATAACTGGTCATTGTCTTATCGGCATCCATGCCAAGAATATTGGACTTACTTCAGACGCTAGTTGTAAAAGATGCGCTTCACCAGGAGTAGATGAAACGATGGAACACATACTTTGTCACTGCCCAGCTGTGGCAAGGAGTCGCCGATCCATTACCGGTCAGATAAGTTTCGGTACTTTGGAGGATATAACGCAAATGGATCTTAGGATATTGAAAAGATTCGCAATGACTTTGAACGTGTTTAATTTGCACCGCTAGCGGAAAAAAGTTTTGTGGTACCGCTATGGACCAAGAGGTCTATGCGAGGTGTCAATCGGACACCGCCACCCTAACCTAACCTAGAGCCATTGGGGTCCTACGGTAAAAAAAATTTAAAAAAATATTTTTTTTTTAGTTTTGACAAGCAACGGTTTTAGTTGCTATGTTGCTTTAAATGATATATATTCATAAAAAATATTATTAAAATAATTTCCTTGGTGAGAGAGCGTGATCGTAAAAAAACAACTTACCCACGATCACATCTCTATTTTAAATGTTTTTTAAGAGTTAATATTACTCATTCGCATACGTAATATACCCCATTATTGTAATTTATAAGCATAGTGCAATGTTCAACATTTTTTTTCTCGAAAACAAGGAAAAATGCATCTCTGAAAATTTCAGAACAGATAGATATACACCTTAACTAATTTCTGAACATTTAAAAAAGAAATAAAATTGTGGCATGTTTTTTGATAAATAAAGTTTAAATTTAAATTTAAAATATTCAGAACTTCTTCTGAAAATTTTCCAATTTTTATTTTTTTAATCGATAGCCCATACAAAAATCTATAAAAAACTTTTATTTTAAAGACATCACTGTGTTTCATTTCATTGGCATAAATATTGAAATAAAGATACTTAGGCAAAAAATGCTGAAATTTTCAATTTTTGACCATGCCTCCAAGTCCCACTTTTTGAAAAATCTTAAATTTTATTTTTGTTATTTAATAGTGCCCTAAGGGCGAATACTTTGCAAATGATATCCTATTGAAACCATCATGGTTTTTCTGTAGTGGAACAGTTGGTGTGGAATGACTCATATATATCATTAAAAGCAGCGTACCAACAAAAACCATTGCTTGTTAAAATTAAAAAAAAATATTTTTTAAAAATTTTTTACCGTACGACCCCAACGGCTTTATTTTTTTTTTTCGAAAAATTTTTTAGAGCCTAAAGCCTTATTCCACCAAAATCAAATTTTTTGTCGTGAATAAGCTAACCAAGTAAGTAGTATTATAATTAATAACAAAAAAAAAATAAAAAAACAATTTTTTTGGTTTGTATGGAAAAATGGGTTTTAAGGCCCAGCTCTTTAAGACTCCGTCGCGTAGGGAAGGCGTGTTCGTAGGGGCGAAAATTTTTCCTAAGTTATTTTTAAGTCAAATGGAAAAAAATGAGCGGGTACCGTCTCAACATTTCCAAAATAAGGGACACTCTAATGCAATGGTTCTCAAAAGGTGGGTCGCGACCCCCTAGGGGGTCGTGGAAGAGTTTCAGAGGAGTCGCGAACAATTTTATTAAAATCTTAAATTTTGGTAAATTTAAAACACATTTTTTTTTGTTGTGTAATAAAAATATACAAATACTTTTATTAAAGAAATGTAATTTTGTTGTTAATTTCCCGGGATGCCCAACACTGATTTGTAAAGTTTTTTGGCTGAATCTGTGATCTAACGGTTCGTTTTCTATTAACTTTTCGCTGCTGATTCTTAATCTGATTTCCAAATTTTTCTAGAACGTTAGGTTTTTGAGAAAACTAAAGGCAAAGTTTACAAAAACGTATTAATGTGTATTTTTATACCCTCCAACCACAGTATGGGGGTATACTCACTTTGTCATTCCGTGTGTAACATATCGAAATATCGGACCCTACAAAGTATATATGATATTGATCCGTGATAGAATCTAAGACATTCTAGCGATGTCCGTCCGTTCGTCTGTAGAAATAACGATGCAGTCCAAACCAAAAGAGCTAGACCCCTGAAATTAGGCAAGAATATCTCTTATGTTACTGGTAAGGTTAAGTTCGAAGATGGGCAAAATCGGATCAGGGGGAAAAAGGTTCCCCCTTGAAGAACAAAAACGACCCCTGAAAAATACGATATTTTTAAGATTTTTTTTTTTAATTTTTGCTTAACAAATGTAACATTTGTATGCCATATTATGTTCATAGACCTGCGCTTGGACCAAGGGGGTTAGGAAATTCGATTTTTTTCAGGCTTATAGAAATTAATTAAAAATTACGATAAAAATTTATTATTTAGGCGTAAATATCATAAACAAATAATTTGTAAACATATAAAGCGGAGGTACAGGTGTCCCGCACCAAACCCCCCCCCCCCCCACCAAAAACAAAAAGACGCCCCTGCGATTTTTTTAATTTTAAACGTGTTGAAGGGTATAAAAGATTCGGCATAGCCGAATTTAACACTCTTACTTGTTAAGAGCTTTGTTTGTTAAATTCTTAGAAGCGTCTGGGATCTGAACACTTTTTTCGATTTACTTTTTAATGCTGATTCGTAATCTGGATCCAAATAGCGGATTCGTGATCGAATAAAATTTCGATCATTAGCAAACATTGGTACATAATTTTGAAAAAAGAACTAACATTGCTCCAAATCGGACTTAAAATACTTTCTTGAAAAAAGAACTAACATTGCTCCAAATCGGACTTAAAATACTTTCTTGGTAAAACATGTCTTCATTTCTGATCAGGCTAAACCAATGGTTCCCAACCTTTTTGCGCTATGCCCCACTTTCAAGTTAAAAAAACTATAATGCCCCCCTACACTCAAGAAAAATTTGAAAATTTTTCAAAATTGTTTTAAAATTCAAAATTTACTTGTGGTTAAGCAATCTTTTTGTTAAAATCATCGTTTAAACCAAAGTTTTTAGAAAAAGTTTTCAACAATTCACTAAATAATTTAACTTAAATGATATTTTTTTAAATAATTTAACTTAAGTGATATTTTTTTAGTTTATTTAACAAAAAAAAATCTTAAAAATTTTATCGTTGCCCCCCTGAAGCATTCAAATTGCCCCCAAGTGGGGCGAGAATCAAAGGTTGGGAACCATTGGGCTAAACTGTTTTTTTTTCCTTTTATTTTCGGAAATAAAAAATGGATGACGATAGTAAGTTTCGATATAAAAAGCCGTAGTTCGGGATCTCGTTTCCAATTTTTTAGGAAACTTTGGTCAAAGTTTCGGATCTGACCACACGGTTTCGATTAATCTTTCAATACTGCTTTTGAATTTGGTTTGCAAATTTTTTCATTACTTTAGGTTTTTTAAAAAACAGAGTAAAGTTCACGTTAATTTATTTTGTTTTTTATGTTGGGGGGTCGCGAAATAATTTAAATATTGAAAAGGGGTCGCAAAGCTAAAGTTAGTGAGAAGCTCTGCTCTGCTCACTTTTCTAGAATTTGATACATTTTTTCAAAGTCTCATTTTAAAAAATATTTGAATTTTTTAACTAACTTATATCTAAATCAACTTACTATTGTGAATGAATTAATGTTAAGATTAACTAAAAATACTTTTTATAATCAAAAGACTGACATTAAGTCATTAGCCCCAAGTTGGGCGCCAATTTTCTTAAAAAAAAATATTTAAAATGTTTTCTCTTTTTCGTTATTGAAGCTATGTTTACACCATACCACTGAGTCGTATGATTTTCATGAAAAAGCAAGATTTTTTTTATAGCATAATTTTAGGCATGTAAAAAATATATGATAGTTATCTAAAAACGACAAAAAATGTTACATATTGCTAAATTTATAAACGTAGGATTAAATAAATTGTTATATTTGTTTATAAATTTAGCAATGTGTAGAGTTTTTTTTCGCTTTTTAATAACAACCATATATTTACTACATGCCTAAAATTATGCTACAAAAAACCGTGATTTTTCATAAAAATTATTCGACTGAGTGGTATGGTGTAAACATAGCTTAAGGCCCATTGTCTTATTCCACACATCGAATTTGTGTATAAACGTAGTTTAAGTTTTATTCAAAAACTTATAGAGAATATTTTTTGTTATCATTTTCAAAAAAACTCATGTTCTGTAGTTGGCGCCAAGTTGGGCGCCAACTTTGCATTAACAATTTTGTTTAAAATTATCGCTCTTTTTCGTTATTATTGCTCATTTTCTAATTCTGGACAATGTATTTCTCTAAAAACGTTGGTGTAAATCAAAGACTTATAGACAATCTTCTTTTTTATAATTTCCTTAAGTCTTACAATGAGTTAATGGGCCCCAAGCTGGGCGCCAATTTTCCTTAAACAAATTTTTTCAAAACTTTGTGCCGTTATCATTATTATGGCCCATTGCTTAACTCTAGACATTGTAATTCTCTATAAAAATACTTAAACTCCTCATCGAAGACTTATAGAGAATCTTCTTTTTATTTTTATTATTTTTAAAAAAACGTTTAAAGTTGCAACTATATTATGACTTTATAATATGTGTTGTTATGTTAAACCTTTTATTTAGTTGTATAATGTTACTTAAGGAGTGAGATCATAAAAATGTTAACACACATAAAGTTAAATAAAAAACAGACTACTGAATTTTAAGACTTCAAACCAAATTTTTATTAAATAAAATTTAATACAAAATCATAACAAAAAAACCGCATGGAACTCTAACCACTACGAACAAAGTTATCCACTTTTTCCGGAAACCCTCCCATTAAGGCTTTTATGGTAGTTTCTGTCACCTTTTTAGAGCAGGTGGTCCATCTACGTTTGAAATCTTGCATGTCCTGGGAGACCTTTTTTGTGCCCTTTAATTCTTTTTTAACAAGAGCCCAATATCTCTCCACTGGCCTGAGCTCCGGGCAGTTTGGTGGATTTGCCTCTCTTGGTACAAAAACCACATTATTATCATTATACCACTCCAGCGCTTTCTTGCTGTAGTGACAAGATGCTAAATCGGGCCAAAAGTAAGTGGATACATTGTGCTGACTCAAGAACGGAAGAAGTCTCTTCTGCAAACACTCCTTGATATAAATTTCGCTGTTTATAGAGCCAGATGTCACAAATGACTGGCTTCTTTGGCCGCAGCTACATATGGCTTGCCATACTAGGAATTTTTTGGGGAATTTCGTTTGCTTTTTTGACCGAAATTTTTCCGCAACATTTCCTCGAACATCGGAAACATAAAATTCTTGACCAGGGAGCTGCGCAAAATCAGCCAGGACATAAGTTTCGTCGTCCATTACACAACAGTTGTATTTTTTTATAAAATTTGATTTCAATTTTCTAGCTCTGGTTTTGGCCTCCAAATTTTTAAAAGCGTTTCTATCGGGAACTTTTTGAACTTTGTAGGACTTTAGTCCCGCCTTACGTTTCACTTTACGTACAAAAAAGTCTGAGCATTGGGCTAACCGAGCTGTTTTTCTGCCAGATGTGTTAGGAGCTCTCTTAAGGATGCTTTTAACTTTATATGCCTTACCAATGTTACGATAACCAGTCGTTGTTCCTGTTCCCGGCTTCCTTTCAATTGTTAGGTGTTCCAGATACCTTTTTACCACTTTTGAAACTGTTTGGCGGCATACATTAGTTTCTTTGGCAATTTTTTTGTATGTCCATGTTTGGTTTTGTTGAAAATATTTAATTATTTTTGAACGCACTTTTCTTTCATCGTCCATTGTGTAAAAAATTGCAAATTAAAACTCATGATGTAAATTAATTTATTAACTGACATATTTTTAAAATGTAAACTGCCGAAAAAAAAAATTGGAAGCTTTACACCAAAGTTGTAGGCAAAAATGTGTGTTAACATTTTTATGATCTCACTCCTTATTTTGTATTTTTCTATGTTGTTAAAACTATTTTTTCTTTATTTTAAAGTTTTAAGGTAAAATGTAAAGCGCCCACTGGCGCTGGTCGACTGGCTGGCATTGAAGCACAACTAATCCAACATTAAGTGCAAATATATGTAAGTGCTTTTTTAATGTATTAAAATGTAGACAAAAAAAAATTATAAAACATTAAAGGTTTTTTTTTATTAATTTTTTTTTATATTCAACCAATGCGTTCTTTAATGTTCGTTATATATTTATAGCGTTTTCATTTTTGTATGTACGACATGTTTTAAGAGAGGCGTTACTTTGGGGAGTTGCACTAATAGTATGGTTAAATAAATAGAAACAAACCCTTTTTGAAAAATGGAAATAAGAAAACAAAAAAAACTATTATTATTTTAACCTTTAAATGGAAAAAAGTTTCAGATGAGATGCTTTTCCTGTAAGACCCAGAATCTAAGTCAGTTTTTCTATATAAAAAGTCTTAGATTCTGCGACATTTTTCTTATAAAAACTCTAGCAGAAAAATTTATCAGATTCTGAGAGAAAATGTCTCAGATTCTATGACATTTTTTCTATAGAAAAAATTTTGAGACATTTTTTCTATAGAAAAAATTTTGAGACATTTTTTTTATAGGGAAAATTTTGAGACATTTTGTCTATAGAAAAAATTTTGAGACATTTTTCTTATAGAAAAAATCTAAGATTCTGACACATTTTTATACCCTCCACTCTAGTGATAGAGGGTATATATAAGTTTGTTTTTCCGCTTGTAACACATCGAAATATTGGTCTAGGACCCCATAAAGTATATATATTCATGATCCTCGATCGATTTTAAGTCGATCTAGCGATGTCCGTCCGTCCATCCGTCCATTCGTATGTCTGTCCGTCCGTAGAAATCACGCTAACTTTTGAAAGACCTTTCAGAGGCTACTAAAGTTTGGCATATATGTTGGTCATTTACCTGGTCAGGCTCGTATTACAATCCCGCCAAATCGGTCCAGTGGTTTAAAAGTTATGAGCAAAAGAGTAAATTTCGGCAAGGATTTTTCGCGAATTTACGAGATACAAAACACGATAACTTTTGAAAGACAATAACGAGACTTCTGAAATTTGACGTGTATTTTTGCCGTTCCTCAGATCTGTTTGGTATTAAATTTCAGCTCAATCGGTCCAGTGGTTCAAAAGTTATAAGCAAACCCCTGTATTTCAGATTGGTTTAATCTTAAATGCCACGTGTTAAACAATTTTGAAAAGCATTGGTGGTAACTGAACAATGCTTTTCAAACTTGTTCAAATTTAAAGCAATCCTTTTTAAACTTGTTTAGTTTTAAAAGCATTGGTAACTTAAAAATTACACTCGAAAAAATTTTACACTCAAAAAAAAAATTAGTTTTTTTTGCAAAAATTACAATATTTTGTGTACATACATACGTAAGTGCATTCACTGAGAAATATTTTTACACTAAATAAAACATTACATTCGAAAAAAGTTTTACACTCAAAAAAAAAAAAAATAGTAATTTTTCGTTTTTAAATGACAAAAAAATGTTAATTTTTTCACGTTAAAAAATTTACTATCCTTTAAAAAAGGCATTGTGGAGGGTATTTATAGATTCGGCAAAGTCGAATTTAACTTTTGTACTTATTCTTATTGAGACAGTCTCAGATTCTAAGACATTTTCTTATAGAAAAAGTCTCAGATTCTGAGACTTCTAAGAATTTTTTCCTAAAGAAAAAGTCTCAGATTCAGACTCATTTTTCTTATAGAAAAATTCTCAGATTCGGAGACATTTTTCTTATAGAAAAAGTCTCAGATTCAGAGACATTTTTCCTATAGAAAGAGTCTCAGATTCTAAAAAATTTTTCCTGTAGAAAGAGTATCAGATTCTAAAAAAATTTTCCTATAGTAAAAGTGTTAGATTCTGAGACATTTTTCCTATAGCAAAAGTATCAGATGCTGAGAAATTTTTCATATAGAGAAAATGTCTCAGATTCTATGATATTTTTTCTATAGAAAAATTTCTGAGACATTTTTCTTATAGAAAAAGTCTCAGATTCTGTAACATTTTTTCTATAGAAAATGTCACAGATTCTGAAACATTTTTACTTTAGAAAATTCTCAGATTTTGAGACATTTTTCTTATAGAAAAAGTCTCAGATTCTGTAACATTTTTTCTATAGAAAATGTCACAGATTCTGAAACATTTTTACTTTAGAAAATTCTCAGATTTTGAGACATTTTTGCTTTGGAAAAAGTCCCAGGTTTTGAGAAATTGTTCTTACAGAAAGTCTCAGATTCTAAGAAATTTTTCTTGTAGAAAAAGTCTCAGATTCTGAGAATTTTTTCTTATAGAAAAAGTCTCAGATTCTGAGAAATTTTTCTTATAGAAAAAGTCTCAGATTCTGAGAAATTTTTCTTATAGAAAAAGTCTCAGATTCTGACAAAATTTTTCTTAAAGAAAAAGTCTCAGATTCTGAGAAATTTTTCTTATAGAAAATGTCTCAGATTCTGAGAAATTTTTCTTATAGAAAATGTCTCAGATTCTGAGTCATTTTTCTTATAGAAAAAGTCTCAGATTCTAAGACATTTTTCTTATAGAAAAAGTTTTAGATTCTGAGACATTTTTTTTTATAGAAAAATTCTCATATTCTGAAACAATTTTCTTATAGAAAAAGTTTCAGATTTTGACACATTTTTCTTATAGAAAAATTCTCAGGTTCTGAGACATTTTTCTTATAAAAAAAGTCTCAGATTCTGAAACATTTTTCGTAAAGAGAAATTCTGAAATTCAGAGACATTTTGCATATAGAAAAAGTTTCAGATTCTAATAGAAAAAGTCTCAGATTCTGAGAAATTTTTTTTTATACAAAAAGACTCAGATTCTGAGAATTTTTTTTTTTTATAGAAAAAGTGTCAGATTCTGAGAAATTTTTTTTTATAGAAAAAGTCTCAGATTCTGAGACATTTTTCTTATAAAAAAAGTCTCAGATTCTGAGACGTTTTTCGTATAGAAAAAGTCTCAGATTCTACGACATTTTTCTAATAGAAAAAGTTTCAGATTTTGAGACATTTTTCCTATGGCAAAGTTCTCTGATTTTGAGATATTATTCCTATAGAAAAAGTCTCAGATTCTAAGACATTTTTCTTATAGAAAAGTCTCAGATTATAAGACATTTTTCTTATAGAAAATTTCTCAGATTCTGAGACATTTTCAGATTCTGAGAAATTTTTCTTATAGAAAAAGTCTTAGATTCTGAGAAATTTTTTTTAGAGAAAAAGTCTCAGATTCTGAGACATTTTCTTATAGAAAAAGTTTTGGATTCTGAGACATTTTTTTTATAGAAAAATTCTCATATTCTGAAACAATTTTCTTATAGAAAAAGTTAGATTTTTCTTATAGAAAAAGTCTTAGATTCTGAGACATTTTTCTTATAGAAAAAGTCTCACATTCTGAGACATTTTTCTTTAAGAAAAAGTCTCAGTTTCTGAGGCAATTTTCTTTTAGAAAAAGTCTCAGATTCTGAGACATTTTTCTTATAGAAAACGTCTTAGATTCTGATATATTTTTCTTATAGAAAACGTCTTAGATTCTGATACATTTTTCTTATAGAAAAAGTCTCAGATTTTGAGACCTTTTTCTTATAGATGTCATTACACAGAGGGTTAATATAAATTAAAAACCTTTCAATTTCCCTCCCCAGGGGTACATTGTGTGATAATAGCAACATCTTTGGGACATTTAAATGTAGAAAATTAATTGTTTCATTTTATTATGCCGCCTTTAAGTAATTAAATTCACATTTTCTTCTAAGACAGTGTTTTTTTTTAATTTTCAAATTTATCACAATTTCTGAGTGCGTTTTTTAATGGTAATGCATTTTGTCTTTATTTTTACATACCGCCTTAGGGTAATTAACACAGTAATTTACCACTTTAAGCATTTAAAACAAAAAAAAAAATACATTTAGGGTTTTTTTGTAACAATACAACAGGTTCATTATATGTAAATACGGGTACAGTAGAGCACCCACAAAATGTATGGGATGTGCAAAAGTGTATTTTTTATCGCTCCCCGCTCATTTTCGGTTGAGTTGGGAGTAAAAAATAATATCTATCCAGAAATTGGACTTCTAGGTTGCAAACAGACCAAGCAGTTTGATCTTTTGACCTCAAAAATGGGCTAAAAAACCTTTATAGATTAATTTGGCTGTAACTCTTAAAATAAAAGTTTTTTTTTAAAATGCAAAGATTTTTCTCTCATACTGTTTAGACCTAAATATGTCCGATCGCGGTGTTTTAAGCGGTTAAAGTCAAAATTTGGGTCAGAACTTTTTTTTAAAAAATTCTCGTAAATTTTTAAATTGGGGAAAATTTGAGCTCTTTGCACAATTCACTAGGGTATTGAATGTACTTTTCCAAAAAATTTTTTTTTGCAAAAATATATCGACCCTTCCATGAAAAAATCCCAAAGTTCTTCTCTGAATCTCTTTTTTTTACCATTCAACCTCAATATAGGCGAATACTCACTTTGTAATTCCGTGAGTTTCGCACCGAAACATCTGTCTAGGATTTCCCTAAATATATATGGGGTATTCAGTGCCAAATTGGACACTTTGAACATTTTTATTTTAGATTTTTTAATTATTTTTCAATTTTTTTTAAAACCCATTAAAACCCCCATCCAAGTTAGTTTTCAAAATTTTTAAATTACCCGTTCCAAAGATATCGAATTTTCAAAAAAAAAAAACAACTATCGTTTTCCGTATTTCTATCAAAACAAATTCAAAAATGGTCAACATTTTTTTTTAATTTTTGTTTTTTTATTAAAAATTTCTTATTGTTAGTGTTCTAATATGCGATTTTTAAATGATTGCACTCTTTGTTTTTTTTTCAATCTTTTCTTAAAATTTTTTATTTGATTTTTTTTTTAATTTTTTGTGGTAAACTTAACATTTTCTTAAAGTTATAAGCTTAAGTAGATCGTGGGATTATGGTAATATATAAAAAAGAATTAAAAATAAAAAGGTAATTAATATATTCAGCGGTTTTTGAGTTTTTTTGTTGTCTTCCAATCTTTATTAAAACACTTTGACGAAAAAAAGATAAAATTTTAACAAATTATTTCGAATTTGGACCATTTTTAAAGAAGTGATAAGTAAAAAACAGAAAAAATCGTGTTTTTTTTTTTATAATTCCATATTTTTTGAACGGATTATCAAAAAAGATATCAAAATTTACTTGGAATGGGTTTTTGAAGGGTACTACAAAATTGAAAAAATATAAAATTAAAAATTTTCCAAGTGTCCGATTTGGCATGGAATACCCCATATATACTATGTGGAATCCTAGACTTATCTTTCGTTGCGTAAAACACGCACTTACAAAGTGAATATACCCCCACAACGTGGTTGGAGGTCAAAAAAATTGTGGTTCAGAGTAGGATTTTGGCAATTTTTCATGGAAGGGTCGATATATTTTTGCAAAAAAATTTTTTTGGAAAACTACATTCAATACTCTATTAAATTATGCAAAGACCTAAAATTTTCCCCAATTTAAAAATTTATGACAGTTTTTAAAAAAAGTTCTCACCCAAATTTCGACTTTAATCGATAAAAACACCGCTATCGGACATATTTAGATCAAAACTGTATGAGAGAAAAATCTTTGCATTTTGAATCTACAAAAAAATTGTTATGAAAGTAATTTGCGAAAAACTTTTATTTTAAGAGTTACAGCCAAATTAATCTATAAAGGTTTTTTAGCCCATTTTTGAGGTCAAAAGTTCAATCTGCTTGGTCTGTTTGCAACCTAGAAGTCCAATTTCTGGATAGATATTATTTTTTACTCCCAACTCAACCGAAAATGAGCGGGGAGCGATAAAAAAAACAATTATGCATATATGGGTGCTCTAGGGTACAGGCTGCAGTTAAGGTTCTTTTTCTGTCTTAAATGCTATTGCAAATTATCGTGTCTATGTGTAATTTTCGAATTTATTTTAAATTTATTTTTTTTCAATTTTTTTTTTTTGTGTAAATTGTCATTCGCAAATATTTATGTAGCCATTTTTATGGATATTTTAAAATAGGCGGCCATTTATTTTTGATTCTTATATCGGGATGTAATGAGTTTGTGCTGACTTTTCTAACTCCACAAAAAATTGGTTCCCAAATTCACCTTCAATCCTAACGATCGACTTAGAGTAACTTTTTGATTAGGCTATGTTTATCCGCCCGTCTGTCGTCCTTATGTCCGCATTTTAATGTAAATGAGCCATAGCTAATTCAGGACGCAATTATTATTTGATTTCAATAAATTTGAAAAAAAAATCGCCCGATTTGGTGTTTCTCAAAATATCACACTTTTTGCTGCGTTAAATAAAAATTGTCACCCTTCTATTTGTCTAACTCTAAGTATTTGTAAGTCTATTCTGTACTCTTAGTGCCGCTTTTGCAATTAATTTTATATACTCAGCGCTGAAACGATTGAACGAACGGAAGTTATGGTATGTAGTCAGTCGTTTGTCGTATCGTTATGCGTGCATCTCATGGTCATTCAATTGTTAACATAATTCAATTAGAGATGGGATCGTGAGTGACTTTTCAATCACGATCACGCACGTTCACG
Source organism: Pegoplata infirma (assembly GCA_963921195.1). Classification (NCBI taxonomy): domain Eukaryota; kingdom Metazoa; phylum Arthropoda; class Insecta; order Diptera; family Anthomyiidae; genus Pegoplata; species Pegoplata infirma. The sequence continues at coordinate 94,347,444 of OY992538.1, read as the reverse complement.
AAAAAAAATTGTAATCACGCACGATCACGCACGAAAATTTTTTTTCTGCTCACGCTTGCTCACGTAAGTGGAAAAAAAATTTAATCACGCCCACGACGTAATCACTATCACGAAATACTCACGAATTAAAATATGTAAAAAAAATGTACAGTGACTCAAAGTAATAATGGAACAGCATATATTTGTTAGCAGATCATTTAAGGAAAAGTTATCAATATCAAACCTGATTATTATAAATCGACTATTTTTGAAAAAAGTGCTATATAGGAAATTTCCCAAGCATTAATTTAAGCTTGATAGCGTCCAGATTGAGCAAATATTAAATGAGATACAGGGTCGCAATGGAAAATGAAATTATTTGTAGATACATTTTTGAAATTTTTTTAAAAATATTTCTTAGTCGATTTTTTCCAAGTTCAAACATTAAAAATTTAAAAAATTATCTAATAATTTTTATTTAGTCATCAGCTTGTTTTTCCAACAATTCAAACAAAAAATTAAATTTTTTAAATACAGTGGAAGAAATCCGCATTTTTGAACCTCCAACTCGTTTGACCACCAATTTTTTGTAAACAAAGAAAAATTTTAATTATTCTTATATCTCACTACTATACACTTAGATGTACTCAAATTAATAAACAATAAAATATTTTCTTTGTTTACAACAAATTGGTGGTCGAAAGAGTTGGAGGTCAAAAAATACGGATTTCTTCTATTGTATTTAAAAAATTTCATTTTTTGTTTGAATTGTTGGAAAAACAAGCTGATGACTAAATAAAAATTATTAGATAGTTTTTTAAATTTTTAATGTTTGAACTTGGAAAAAATCGACTAAGAAATATTTTTAAAAAAATTTCAAAAATGTATCTACAAATAATTTCATTTTCCATTGCGACCCTCGTATCTCATTTAATATTTGCTCAATCTGGACGCTATCAAGCTTAAATTCAAGCTTGGAAAATTTCCTATATAGCACTTTTTTTTAAAAATAGTTGATTGATAATAATCAGGGGTAGTATTGATAACTTTGCATTTAAAGAACTGCTAACAAATATATGCTGTTCCATTATTACTTTGAGTCACTGTACATATGTCATATTTTTTTATGCATTACCCAGTTGGGAAAGTCCTTGAGCCATCCGTGGTGACGGCTAGCTGAAATGTCAGAGTCACACCTGACATTCCCAAGACATCTCTATATAGCGAGTGGAGGATAGTTTCATAAAAAATTTCAAAAATTCCTCAATCATAATCAGTAATTGTCAGGGGGTGCTGGCATTCCCATGACATTTCTCCTAAGTCGTCTTTGTGGAAATGTATGCTATAGATCATACGAAAATGCAAAAAATCTTCGTATTTCCATTAGTTTTTACTTCCATCCATTTTCATTTATAAATTATCTTTATCATATTAAGAAATAACTTTTCGACTTTCCGATGTTTCCGATGTTTTCCTTAGAAATTGAAAATTCCCAGCTTCAGAGCCGTCCTAAAGTATGGCGCGTGGCTTACAAGAATGGGAACACAAGAATGGGCACACAAGAATTTGGGGCCCCTCTATTTTAGCTTGAGGTAATTTTTCTTTACTTATTAAAATCATGATATTCGTGAAAAATAGTTTGTTTTTAATAAGACCTTTTCTACCTCAGAATCTGAGACATTTCCTCTATGAAAAATGTCTCAGAATCTTAGAATATTTTTATACGAAAAACGTCTCGGAATCTGAGAGTTTTTCAATACGAAAAATGTCTCAGAATCTGAGACTTTATATTTAAAAAAAAAAACTTCTCTGAAATTTAGACTTTTAAAATCTAAGAATCTGAAACTTTTTCTGTACGAAAAATATTTCACAATCTGAAAGTTTTTATGTAGCAAATATTTCTATGGATTTGAAATTTTTGATATATTATAAATTTCTCCTATAGAAAAAGTCTCAGTGTATACGAAAAATCTCTTAGTTTCTGAGACTTTTTGTGTAAAAAAATAAGAAATTTTCTTTTAAAAGAAATTAAAGAAAAATCTTCATTTTTGTATAACCGAATTTATTGGCATTTCGGGGCCCTTAGGTCGGAGGCCCTGCTCACGTGTTCAGTGTGCCCTAATGGTTAAAATGGTACTGCCCAGATATAAAAGTTTAGTTTGATATACTGCTATTGTGACATTTCCTTATAGATGTCTAAGAGGATTTTTTCACACTCTTACATTCATTGATGACAATGTAAGGACATGCCCTCATGAACTACCTATTATATGTCAGAATCTGAAGACATTTCCTCATGGGAGCACTGGGCAAATTCCCCAATGCACAGAGGTAAAAACCGACCAAAACTAAAAAAAAAAATTTTTTTATTATTTTCCAAATTGATGTCAATTGCGAGCTAACACTTTAAAACATGCGATTACAAAGTTTTGTGCCAATCCCTTGACTAGTTTAGGTTTTATAACGAAAAGTTGAGTAATTGTATTGATTATTTTTTAAATTTAAAAGTTGTGATTTGCAACTTTGAAATCCAAGTAGGCTGTAAACTTAAAAAAAAAATTGTCTTGAAATTGAAATATTTTGAAAACTTAGCATTATTTTTACATGTCATATGCATTTCGGTAATTTCGAGTGCGTGGATCAATTTAAACAGTGGTGGTGAAAATAAGTCTAAAAAAATATAAAAATTATAAAAATACAAACTTTGGAAAGCCCAAAAAAATACTTTATGCTCAAAATTGCTCTTAAGCCGCTATACCACAAATTAGTATAAGGGTTTCCAAGTAAGTACTAATTAACATCAGTACCAAGTTTAACCAAGTCTTTCAGTTAGAGCCTTTTAAAGTTGGGTCATTTATATCAAATAAAGAGCTTTTGAGCTGTGGAAAACACATGAAAAAAGAAGATGGATAAAATACTGTCGATTAAGACACAACATCTTAAAACACCTTCAAAAATTTTTTTTTGCGAACAAAAAAAAAATTTTTTTTCGCGGAAAAAAAAATTTCGCGGAATTTTTTTTTTTGCGAAATTGGTTTATTATTATATTCTTAACCTACCTACAACATTTTATAGGTTTACATAAAAAATTAAAGAAGTTATAAGGTTTTGGCCGGAATTTACCACTGTGCAATGACACATTTAAAAAACTTATTAAATTTATAATTTTTTGAAAGACCATGAAAAAATCAGAAAACGTTACCGAACAAAAAAATCGGGAATACAATTAAAATCACGAAAAATTCACGCAAGAATTTTACTCACGCACGAATTTTTATTATAACTCACGCTCACGTGAGTAGAAAAAAAATTACTCACGAATCACGTGATTCATGCGTGATTCACGTTAATCACGTGATTGGTGCCCATCTCTAAATTCAATAGGTTGTTGCAGTTGTTGCTTTTTTTTTGGTTTTTCTGTCTGCGATTTAAGTACATTTGATATATGGGTTTTACAACAAAGTAAATGTAATTTTATTATACGATAGATATTCTCAAATACAAGATTCATACAAAAATAAATACAATTTATTGGGTATAACGTGTTGTTGGAAACAAAGTATTTTTTTTTTCAATTAATACTTACAAGAAAATTTATTGAATTTTTGTGTTAAAGAAACCGTGAATCAATTTATAGATCAGGAAGCCAGAAGTCAAGTTTTTTTAAATTATATTTTCATCATAATTTTTATCAATACCGAGAGTAGAGTACTCACATCAATATAGTACAACAAAAATGGAAAAAATCCAAATATACGAATTTCGGATTTTTATAATTTTAAAATTTTTTCTTAATATTTTTTTAATTTTACTGAATTTTATTGAACTTTTATGATTTTTTTTTAATTTATTCGAAATTTTTAAATTTTTCTTGGTTTTTTTTTTATCTTTTCTGATTTCATTACTTTTTTTTAGTTTTCCTGAGCTTTTTAAATATTTTTGATTTTACACCACTTTATGGTACAGGATATAATTTATCTGAAATATTCGTCCTAGACCCTAGTTTTACGATTTAAAATCACTTTTTGAGTGGGTTTAGCGATGTGTGTCCATCTGTCCGTCTGTAAGTTTATGTGAACGGTGTAAACACGACTTAGGTCGCAATTATAAAATAATTAACCTTGATATTTGAAAATTACACTCTGATAGTCGCAAAAATTAACAAGCTGGGCACCGTGCTGGTAAAGCTAGGTGCCCAGCGTTTTTCGAAGTTGACACTCATATTCGCGATATTCGCGATTTAAAATTGTAAAGCTAAAGTAGAACAAAAATTAAATTTTTATGCTTTTCGGACAGTTTTTAAATATAAATTTAGAAAATACAGTCTTTTTCGCGAAAAAATTTTGTTCCGCGAAAAAAATTTTTTCCGCGCAAAAAAAAAAAAAAAAATTCCACGAAAAAAAAACTTCGAAAAATTGTATGTCTGTAATGTATCGTATTCTACACATTTTCATAAAATAATATCAAAATAAAACAAGTTAGAAAGTTATAGTCGATAAAGACCGACCATATGATACCCTACACCAGTGTTTTCCAGAAAATTGGTCACAAGTCCAAACATGGACCGATTGGATCTGTATTTTGTTTGATCTTTATTTAGTGTAGAAAATACACAGAGATCAAATTTTAGTGGAATTGGTTTATTTTTTTGTCAATAGACCGGTTTAACTGAATATCGGTCGAAATTTTTAAAAGGGGCACTAAGTCCAAAAATGGTCCAATTATATTCTGATTTGATTAGGTTACTAAAGTACACGTTTAGCTAAAAATAAAATTTTTGTCATATATTTCCATTTTTATGAATTTTGAGGGAATTATGTGAACATCGAGAGGGTGGTTTGTTTGGGGACTACCAGAAGGACTGAACCGATTCCTTTGAAATTTAGAATAATGATTCGTGCATACAAAATTTGATTACCTGCTAAATTTCAAAGCGATATCTATTATAATACGGTCATTAGAGTCATTAAGCCTTAATTGGGTCTTAACATGGACCGATTTTCCCCAATTTTAATAGGCTTCGTCCTTGGGCCAAAATATGGTTAAGGTTCAAATAGATGGACAGACGGACGGACATCGCTAAATCGACTCAAAAAGTAATTCTCAGTCGATCGGTATACTTGAAGGTATGTCTAGGACCAATATTTCGGGTAGTTACAAACATCAGCACAAACTCAATATACCCTGTACCACATAGTGGTGTAGGGTATAAAAATGTTAATAAAAAAATTCGCGAAAAAAATTTCCGCGAATAAACTTTACAGCGCTAAATTTTTTTTTTATATATTCAATAGAGTTTAGATAGCAATAATTATCTAAATAATATAAAAATTTAGTTTTTTTATTTAAAAATAAAAAATCCGCGAATAAAATTTACAGATAAATTTTTTTTGTATATTCAATAGAGTTTAGATAGCAATAATTGTCTAAATAATATAAAAAAAAAATTGTTTTTTTACTTAAAAATCAAAGAAATCAATATGTAATCGCGAATATCGCTAATACATACGCTAACTTAAAAAACTAACTTAAAACTGATGTTACAATGGGATTTAGTGTACACGAACTAGCTTTAACAAATGGGTGCCGTAAATTCAAATCAAACTAATATAATAATTGTATTGAAACTATTTTTTCACAAAAATGCAAGATTTTTCGCGAACTAAAAAATATTTTTCGCGAAAAAATTCACAAGATTATGGTTTGTTGTATTAATTAATAACAGAGTTGAATGATTTTAAATTTAAAATTTATCGCATAATTTTAAACATATCGCTTTAATTGTACTTGAGCATCAAAATTTTAAATCGCGCAAATCGCGAATACGAGCGCTAACTGCGAAAAACGGCTAGCACCATTGAATTCAGTGTACTCGAATTAACTCTACCAGTAGGGTGCCCAGCTTGTAAAAAAAGTGTAAAAATCGAGCACAGTGTTATTAAACTGTCCGACAGCCAATATAAAACATGAACCGGATGATATACGACTGAAAGTAGAGATAAAATGGAGTGAAACTGCATTTACAGTTTTTTATTTCGTGATCCTGTTTCCTTTTAAAAGGACTTCAAAGTTTTAAAAGGTACATTTTGTAAAATATTTTTGAAATATTTATACTTGTCCTAGGATTACACTGCACACTGGGCCGAGATGGTAGTTTTTTTGGCCAAAACTAAAAAAAACAAAATTATTAAATTAAAAAAAGCGAATGCACTATTGTATTAAGTATGACTTGCTGCACCTTGTCTGTAATTTTTGTAGAAATCGGTACACCCATTCTCTGGGAATGATCCATCAAAGATAAAATATGTATGTTTAAATCTTCATATACCGTAATCAAAAAAGCTAGCAAATTTATACATTATTAAGATGGGACCTTGTTTTTTTTTTGAGATTAATTTATTTGACAAAGGGAAGTACAATATGTAAATGGGTATGAACAGCTCTTTTTCCCTATTTTTTTTTGATGATTTTTTGATATTTTTATATAAATTTTGAAAAATTGTTCCATTTGATATAGTTGTTCCAAAATGTTCCGCGACATTATCCAAAAGTTAGGATGCCAAAATGTTCGTTGGCTTACTAGCTTTCAGACTGACCTGCCCGCTTTTGCCCGTTTTTTCATCTGCGTATAAAATATCAATAGAAAGGGAGATGAACAAGTCTAAAGTTGTTAAAATGAGCCTTTTTTATTGAATTAAATTAATTTTATGAATTAACAATTTTCAAGTTTTTCCTAAAGTACATACATAGTGTTTTTCTATATTAATACGGGATAAAATGAAACCCGGTTACCCAAAAACCCGAATACACAAAAAAACCGGTTACGAGAAAAACCCGGTTACAAGAAAAATATTTTTTTTTATCGTATTAAAATTTGTTTTTAATACATTGAAAAAAAAATAATTACCCGGTTAGGCAGTCCTGACAGCTTTTTGAAAGAGTGTGGAACTTTTGATAACGATGAGTTGAAAAAAGTGTTTTTTTTAAACGGGTTTTCAAAAAAAAAAATATTTTTTCTAATTTTTTTCTAAATTTTATTTCAATTACATTTTTTAAAACGGGCACAAGCTGGCACCTATTATGGAAAGTGTGGATAGGAAGAAAAATTCTGGCCCAGACAGTTTTTTGAAAGGGCGTGGAACTTTTGATAACGATGAGTTTAAAAAAGGGGTTTTCATAAAAAAATATTTAATTTTTTCAAATTTTTAATATTTCAATATCATTTGCCTTATTTTAATTAAATATTTGAAATCGGGCACAAGTGGGAATTTTTTTGGAAAGTGCGAATAAAAAGGATAATTCTGGCCCAGACAGTTTTTTGAAAGGGCGTGGAACTTTTGTTCACAATGAGTTTTAAAAAAGGGGGTTTTTACAAACATTTTTTTTATTTTTTTTTTAATTTTTGGTATTTTAATCCCATTTGTGTAAACGAGCACATGCGGGTAAGTTTTTTGTAAGGTGGGGTTAAAAAGGCTAATTCTGGCCCAGACAGTTTTTTGAAAGAGCGTGGAACTTTTGATGAGTTTAAAAAGGGAGGTTTCAGAAAAAAAATTTTTTTTTTTTTAATTTTTTATTGGGCCTTATTAGAAGTAAATTTTTGAAAACGGGCACAGACGAGTAACTTTTTTGGAAAGTGCTGATAAAAAGGGTAATTCTGGCCTAGACAGTTTTTTGAAAGGGCATGGAACTTTTGATGACGATAACTTTAATAAAAAAGGGGTTTTCAAAAAAAGACAATTTTTTTCCAATTTTTTATAAACTCTTGTTTCAATTTAATTTTTGAAAGCGGGCACAAGCGGAAAAGTTTTTTGGAAAGTGGGGATAAAAAGGATAATTCTGGCTCAGACAGTTTTTTGAAAGAGCGTGGAACTTTTGATGAGTTTAAAAAGGGAGTTTTCAGAAAAAAAACTATTTTTTTCCAATTTTTTATTAGCCCTTATTAGAAGTAAATTTTTGAAAACGGGCACAGGCGGGCAACTTTTTTGGAAAGTGCTGATAAAAAGGGTAATTCTGGCCCAGACAGTTTTTTGAAAGGGCGTGGAACTTTTTATGACGATGAGTTTATAAAGAGGGTTTTCAAAAAAAAATGTTTTTCCAATTTTTTATAAGCTCATACTTCAATTCAATTTTTGAAAACGGGCACAAGCGGGTAACTTTTTTGGAAAGTGCTGATACAAAGGATAATTCTGGTCCAGACAGTTTTTTGAAAGGCCGTGGAACTTTCCATAACGATGAGTTTTTAAAAGGGGGTTTAAAAAAAAAATAAAAAATTTTCCATTTTTTTATAAATTTTATTTAAATTCCATTTTTGAAAACGGGCACAAGCGGGCAACTTTTTTGGAAAGTGTGGATAGAAAGGATAATTCTGGCCCAGACAGTTTTATAAAAGGGCGAGGAACTTTTAATAACGATGAGTATAAAAAGGGGGTTTTCAAAACAAAAACAATTTTTTTTTAAATTTTTTATAAACTTTTTTTCAATTATATTTCGGAAAAAGGTATATTCACGTGATTTAAATGAAAATCATTCACGCTCACGCGGGAATCACGTTATTTTTAAACTCTTTTTTCAATTCAATTTTTAAAAACTTTTAAATTACGTGATTTAAATGAAAATCACTCACGCTCACGCGTGAATCACGTTGTTTTTTTGAGTCACGCAAATCACGGCACCAGAGACCATCTCCAATTCAAAAACATAAACAAAAGACAAGTGTCTCTTCATTTGTTTCATCTATAACATCTGTAAATTTTATTAAAAATTAAGTGTCCACCCTGAAAAAGTTTCCTTGTAGGTCCGATTCCAAAAAGTTTCAAGTCACTTATTTATTACCCTAATATAGGCTTATATTCTGAATTTCAACAAAATCGATTAACATTTACGACCTGTAGAGACTTTTGGCCAAAAAACCTACCATCTCGGCCCAGTGTGCACTGGTGATGGCAAATGAAAGAGGAGGATCTTCCCTATTTTTTTTTTACCATATCAGGATAAATGGATGTGAATAAAGTCATTTGAAAACTTTATCAAAATATTTTGTTAAACATTTTGAATGATATTGAGGATACATTTTTGAAAGCACGTAACTTACCTCCTTTTTCCTGATATGTAAAAATAATAAAATAGGAAAATTAGTGGAGATCCTACTCTTTCATTTGCTATCACTCATGGCATCCTAGGACAAGTACAAATATTTAAAACATATTTCATAAAATTTAATCTAATCTCTAAAATTTTGAAGTCCTTTTAAAAGGAAACAGGATCACGAATATAAAAACTGTAAATGCAGTTTTACTACATTTAGTTTCTTGTTTCAAACGTTTATTATCCAGTTCGTGTTTAACGACTTTTTTTTCATTTTTGTCGGATGGTGTAAACAATTATCAATGGAAAAAATTTGGAGATTTTTTTTTTTTTGAAATTCTTGAACATACACTCAAAAAAAAGTTTGTAAAATTAAAATTAAAAGGTCTTTTAATTCTATTTTACTAATATTTTTGTCTTTTTACAAAAATTGTTATATATTTAATAAAACGAAAACTGCAGTTTGCTTTGTAATTTTACTATTATATGTTGGTAAATTTATTTTACAAATTTTTTAGGTAAATTTACAAAAAAGTGAATTATTTTACAAAAAAAAAAATATTACAAGGTGTTTAGTTTTTTTACACAAGACAACTGTAATTGTACAACAAAATTTTACTTGATGTTATTTAGTCTTTCTACCAAAAAAATGTTTTATTACAAACATTTTTTTTTAAATATTTTTTAAATCGTTTACAAGGTTTTCAATTTTTTTTAACACAAAAAACTGTAATTAAACAAAAAATATGTATTGAAAAGTACATAATTCAAAGGTAATTTTACAAAACTTATTTTATTACTAGAATTAATGCTGTTTTACAAAAAAAAAAATAATTATTGAACAATAGGACACGTAAAAATTTTTTAAATTCATATCTCTTTTTTGCGTTTTTGAGTAAAAAATTTAGTTAAAAATCATTTTTTATAAATAAAAAATTTCATGAAAAAAAATTTTGGAAATTTTTTAAAAATTCAAAGAAATTGAATTTTTACACCATTTTTTGGTAATTTGCGTTAAGTAAAATACCACAATTTTTATGTGTTTCTACTATATAATTGTGCTAGTTTTTTTTTGTATTTTTACCATTTTCTTGCTAATTTTACCATACTTTTTTGGTCATTTTTTTTTTTTAAATTTGGAAACTAAAATGTCAATAAAAAGCTGTCAATTATTACAAATTAATTAATTGAAATTAAGTTTTTCTTAATTTAACAGGTACTTAAACATCCAATATACAATATCAATTTTTTTCTGATTTCTTCAAAATACTTGTGAAAATAATTAAAAATTAGAAAAAAAATTTTTTTTTGATTAATTTTTCCTGAAAATATAAGGCATTTTTTGTGTAGCCTCCTACGCAATTCTCATATGTTCTACTTAAGAAAAACGAAATGCCGAAAAAACAAAGTGCACTGTTATACTTTAAAAAGTTTGTTAAAAGTTTTCAACTGAAAAAAAAAAATCCTTTCAGGTTGTTGAAGTGCTACTCCATCTGCCGAAGAAGGATAAACAAGATGCACCTATGGAAAAAAACCATTAAATTTGCAAAACAGATATGTAAATAAACCAAATTTTTTGTAAATTTACAAAACAAATATGAAAATTTAAAAATCAAAATTGTAAACTTACAGAAAAAATTTGTAATTTTACACAAAAGAAGTAGAAAATACAAATAAAAATTGTAAATTTACCACATTTTATTGTAAATATACAAGTTTTTTTGCCATAAAAAACAGTAATTAAACCAACAATTTCTAAATCTAAAATTGTGTTTTTTTGATTTTCTACTTTATTTTGTTAATTTACAACTTTTTTTTGTAAGTTGACAATTTGTTTTGTAAATGTATTTTTTTTTTTTTTTTGCAAATTTACAATTTTTATTGTAAATATACGTGTTTTTCAATATTTTTTTGCGGTAAAAACAGTAGTTTAACCAAATAATTTGTTAATCTACAATTTATTTTTTTCATTTTCTATTTCTTCTTTGTAAAATAACAACATTTTTTTGTAACTTTACAATTTTGTTTTGTAAATTTACCAAATTTTTTGTAAATTTCCAAAAATAATGTTCACCTCAAAGTTAATATTTTACAAAGAAAAAAATTGTAAATTTACATTTTTTCACAATAATTTTTTTGTTAAATCAATTTACAAATTATCCCCGTAACATTACGGGGATTCTTGCTAGTACATATTTTACTAAACCTGCCCTGTAAAATCACGGGGATTTTATGTAATTTCATAAACTTTTTTTTTTTTGAGTGTAGGGAAAAAACGTTATTTTTGAAAATTTGTTATTAGTTTGTTATTAGTACACTCAAAAAAAAACGTGGGTATTCAATACTAAAAATTTAGCTACGAGTACTAATGTTTTAGTCCAAAAGGACCTAGTGCAGGAATTGGTAATCAATACTAAAATTTGTTACTAATATGTAGTAAATGAAAAATACTAAAAAAACAGTAAATATTACTGCAATTTACTACAGTTTTAGTAAACATAATTACTAAAAAAATCATAAATATTTTAAATTTGTGTCCTATTTAGTAAAAAAAAATACTAATTTTAGTAAATAAAATTGCTAATTTTAGTGAATAAAATTGCTACCCATATCAATTTTAGTAAATAAAAATAAGAAAAAAATTATATATATGTAAATGATTTTTATTTCACTTCGGGTTTAAGATATACTTAATTACATTTCTTAAGCTGTTAAAAAAAATTTTAGCGTTGATTGTACCACATTTGAAAAAATAAATGATTGATGTCGCCATACCATTGAAATCTTCTTTGCAAACGATCGCTAAAAATATAAAAAAAGAAATAATATCAATACATGTTCAAATGTATGTACAAACATTTTACCACAGAGGGTGCTTTTTTTACATACATTTTTTTGTATTCGTGTGTGTATCCATAAATTCTCTTCATCTTGAGTTTTTTTCACACAGCCATTGAAATAAAAAACGATTAAACAAAAAAACTGACATAGAAATGTTATTTTATTTAATGAACATATTGAAATAAATAAAAAAACATATATTCAATTACTTTAACACAATTTAATAAATTTATAATATATATTTTTTTACAAACACTCCGTGACCGGGTATCGCGTTGTTTCGGTTTTAATTCTTTTTCGCACTAAACAAACAAAAAAATCTGTTGGTAGCACTGCAGTTAAATGCGAGAAAACGTGGTTATCGCACACACTGCAGCAGCAAGCAGCAGAAGGCAAGAAATATAAAAAACTGTGTTTAATTATAAATTATACATTTAAAAAATAAGTACTTTTTGTATTTGCAGCTAGGGGTATGCGCTTTTAATGTTAAGAAATAAAAAATGCGTCATTTTAGTGAAATTATAATTAAATAGATTACACATCATTTTTTCTGTCTGCTGCTTGCTGCTGAACTGTGAAGAAGCATTTGGTGGCTATTACAGACAGTGTTGCCATTACCAATATAATAAAAAAAACGCAAAAATCATAAGAAAAGGGTAAAAATTTACAAAAAAAAATCAGCTACAAGAAAAAAAAGAGAAAATTAAAAAAAAAATATGGAAAATGTGCTTTTTAAGGTTAAAAGGATAAAAAGTTAAGTAAAGGATATTTGTTTTTATCATAAATTAAATAAATAAGCTGATACAATCACGAGTAAAAATAATATTACATTCATATTACTTAAAAAAACAAAAAATTTAATACAAACTTTTGTATTACATTCAATCAACACGCCACAGATCTTTTTTAATGAAATGTTTGGATATTTTATCAGTTTAATTTTTATGCATTTTACTTCATTTTGACAGTAAACAAACTTGTTTCAAAAAAAACAGTCATTAAATATTTTAAAAAATACGTAGTTGTAAAAAAATTTAGAAAATATGTACCAAAAAGTTTATAATACATTTTCATTAAAAAATATTATATAATATAATACATTTTCTTTAAAAATATTGTTAGTATTTCCAATCCGTATGAAGTGATATTATACAGGTAGTTTAGTAAAATATTTTACTCATATCTTTCGTGGGGAATCCCAATATTTAAATGTTATAATCCAAAAACTAAATTGTCTTGATGAAGCAAAAAAAATATAATCCAAAAACTAAACTTGCTAAAGCCCCTATGACACTACATTTTTTTTTCTATTTAATTTTTTTATTAATTGTTAGAATGAAACAGCAAAAGAAGAAATGAAAAAGAAACATAAAATAAACAAACAAATAGTGATGATTACTTTTATTTAAATAAAAACCCGCTTAATAAATACCAAAAACCGTCAAAACAACAAAAAAAATCGCTTCATTTTATGAAAAACAGAAAAGTTGGCAACACTTAATATCATTCATGCGTAAATGTCAAAAAAAATGTAAAATTTTTACATTTTTTTTGACATTCAATCATTTGATAACCAAATTTATCGATAACACAAGAATAAAATTTGACGTTTACTGTTTTTTATACCCTCCAACTACAGTATGAGGGTATACTCACTTTGTCATTCCGTGTGTAACGCCTCGAAATATCGGTCGGGGACCCCATAAAGTATATATATTATTGATCAGTGATCGATTCTAAGACAGTTTAGTGATGTCCGTCCGTCCGTCCGTCTGTCCGTCCGTCCGTCTGTAGTTAACACGATGCAGTCCAAAATAAAATAGCTAGACCCTTCAAGTTTGGCACAAATATGTCCTATGTTCCTAGGCAGGTTAAGTTCGAAAATTGGCCAAATCGGACCAGGGGGAAAAAGTTCCCCCTTGAAGAACTAAACCAACCTCTAAAAAATACACTTTTTTACATGTTTTTTTGTATTTTTGTTAATTAAATGAAACATTTGGTATATTTATCGCGATGGGAAGGTGCTCTCAACGTCCCCCACTGACCCTATCAACCCCCCCCCCCCCCAAAAAAAAAAAACGCCCCTGACATTTTTTTTTTACATTTTGGAGGGTATAATAGATTCGGCACAGCCGAATTTAACACTCTCACTTGTTTTAGTATGCTTTTACTATTCACACTTATTCAGATTTCCTATGGTGATATATTTGCACTGTTTACATAAATTCCATCAATACAAAAAAAATGTAGTGTCATAGGGGCATAAATGAAACAAAAAAAAAAATAAATTGCGAAAAATTTTAATTTTTGTACGACCGGTACAAAACTTATTTAAGTTTTGAATCAAATAACAACCAAAAACAGCGATGCCAATTCAGCACGTTTCGTGCTTGATTGAAAGCTATCCGACCACCCAAAAAGCGCATTTTTTTAAATCTAAGAAATGGAAAACTTTGTTGAAAATTTTTAAAAAAAGATATTTCACAATTTTTAGACTTATTCTGTGAATAGGCCTGATGATTTTCTAATTTTTTTTTAATCTTGAATTAAAATTATTTTTTTATCGCTTTTTACTTTATTCAAATTTAGCGCTTTTTGAGTCATTGTTTTGCGCGTTTTGCCTGTTACCCAATTTTCGAAAATAAACCCAAATTTTCTTTATTTAAATCTGTCAAAAATACATATTTTAATTGCATCATTAGAAAAATACAACTCCATAAGAAATCCGCCGTCGGCAAGCAAAATGGGCAAGTGGCCAGCGGCCCGCCACCGCAAAAAATTCCTAGTCGGCTTGGTTACCTGCTCACGCATACTAATAAAGTATAAATCAATTATTTTTTATTTTCATGAATTTTTAGAGAACATTTGGGATCTTGATTTGTGAACACAAAACACGTTTACCTGCAATTTTGAAAGGATACCTTGAGTCAAATTTAAAGGGGACTGTTTTTTTCCAATTACATTAGGTCTAAGGCGTAAGTATAATATAAAAATTGATAAAATAAAAATCACAAATTAAAAAAAAAATGTCGCGAAAAAATGGAAAAACACCATAAATACCTTATTTTTAAAAACGCGTATTTAAAAAACGGCAAGACCAAAAAAGCACCAGCAAATACCCGAAATGTAACGTAGTGACAACACTGAATTCAAATTTAACGATTTTGCAAAAAAAAAAAACAGTTGGTAGCTCTGCTTGTAAACAAGCGCCCCCTTACGGAATTATTACTAACAAAAATAAATTAAAAACCTAATAAATTACTATATATTAGTACTTTTATGAACTAAAAATAGTAAAAAAATTAGTAAAACCAACTACCAACAAAAATTACTCATAAACAGTAAGAAATACTAATTTTAGCACTTTGAAGATACTAAAAAAACTACTGTAATACTGGTAATTGGTAACTTATTAGTAGATTTGGGTTACCAACGCACTTACTAATTTTTTTACTGTAGAATTATTTTGAGTGTAAATATTTGAAAATTTGACAAATGGCAATATTTCGAAAACAGCTCGACCGATTTCAGAAATTTTTGATAAGTCCAAAATTTTACATGAAATTTTCCCAAATTCCAAAAATTTTGATCGAAGGACGCCACAGTTAAAATGATCGAATTTGACTCAAATAAAGTTTAAATGAAAGATTTTCTCAAGCTCACTGAATTGGTACAAGGAAAGACATTTTCTAGCTGTAGTCCTGAAGTTTGGCACGAATATATCTTATGGTCATAGCCCTGTTAAGTTCGGAGATAGGCATAATCGGCCAAGGGGGAAATGTGTCCACGTGGACACATGGAATAGAAACATGTATTTTTTTTTAACCGGCCCATTTTGTTAAATTATTAATTTAGATAATGATAAAATTGTATTACTTTAGTGCAAAAATCATAATAAATAAATTTGTTAACATTAATTATGAGGAGGGAGGTGTCTTTTGTCGAGCTGCCTCATCCAAATAAAATACGTCACTGCACTATGGTTCCAAATGCATTTTTTTTGGCATAAATTCAAAAAATAAAGCAAGGTCACTTGGATTAATTCTGGGATGATTTTTATCTCTTAGCTCAATCAAAAATCGATTGTCAAAAAAAAAAAAATTTTTTGAAAATTTTTTTTTGAAAATTTTTTTTTTTAATTTTTTTTTTTTGTTTGAAAAAAAAAATTTTTTTTTTTTTGGAAAAAAAATATATTTTTCTTAATTAATTAGCTTGACGGAAGGTAAAAAAAATTATAAAAAAAATAATTTGAAAATGTGTCACGCAAAAAACAGCAAATTTGGACGAAATTTGAGCTAAACTAAAATGGAAATTGTGGGAGTTTGCCAAAAAATGCTGGCAAGATGTAAATTTTAATATTAAATATACAATATTGAAAACACTTTCACGTTTAAAGACTCATGCAAGTTCGTTCCCAAAAAAAACTTTTTGTCCACAAAAGATATAAAACAGCAAATTTGGACGAAATTTGAGCTAAACTAAAGTGGAAATTGTGGGAGTTTGCCAAAAAATGCTGGTAAGATGTAAATTTTAATATTAAATATACAATATTGAAAACACTTTCACGTTTAAAGACTCATGCAAGTTCGTGCCCAAACAAAACTTTTTGTCCACGAAAGATATAGGCTATATTGGCTGCAAAATCCTCATAATCAAAACACCCAAGAATACCGCCAAGGATGCATTAACTGTAAAATAGGAATTTTTAACAAGAACTAGTATCCTTAGGTTTCAATTTGTCCCTTTAGCCTCTTTATAATTTTATTTTTTTCCATTTGCCGTTTGTATAATTGTAATATTGATTTCACTCAGGTTTTATTATACGTCTTAAAACTTTCAACTTTGAAAGCCAAGCAAACTGACAGTATTGGCACCAAATTTTTTTCATTATACTTTCTTGATAGCTTAAAGTGTTGCCATTGAGGAAATGTATAAGCTTTTGAAAGTTTGTAAAATTATTTTTTTTTAATTTCTGCCAAAAAAAAAAAAAAAATGGATTTGGAACCATAGAGCTCTGTACATATTTTTTTTTAATTTTGAAAAAAAATCATATTAGAAAAAATTTGAATTTGAATATTTAGTTTTGAATTACATATATTGAAGCAACTAATGACTGTTTAATAATTAAAAAAAGAAAAATTTTCATGTGGCTCTTTTAAGATTCTTGACACAAAAGTTGAATGACCATGCGCTTATCAAACCCAAAAATCAATCCACTTATTTGTAACGATATAAGTATAAATAAGTAGATATTGTAATGTGTATTAGATACCAACAACATCAATTAATCATTTGAATTATTGGCATAAATAATTATATTTTGATAAATCATCATTGTTATTGATCATTTACTTGTTATTTATCCCCCGATAAATTCATGTTCTTTTTAGCTGTTTCTACTCAATTTTAATGAAATAACATGATTTTTATGATTCTTTTTTTACCAATTGTAATTCAACCACCACCACGGACTACTTGACATCATTAATAACAATCTTGTTAAAAGTGTATATCTTAAGACGAAGTTACAAGGTAAAAAAAAAACTAAAGAGGCGTTAAAGCTGATTAACACAATGATTTTTCATTATATAATTCTAAACATTTTTTCTATAGAAATAATTGTTAGGAAACATACAATTATTTTGTGGTTAATTTAAAAAATAATAAAAAAAAATATATAAAATCATTTAAATACAAAAGTACGTTAAGGCGTAACAGAGCTATTAAAAAAAAACAGGAAGGGATTTTTAAGTATTTTGAGTTATAAATTTTCTTTAAGAATTGATTGAAAATGGAGGAATTTTAAGAAAAAATATTAAAGAATTCTTCATTTTTTAAAAGGAATATTTCTAAAGGGTCTTCTATTGAGAGGTTTTATATTTAAGAACATTTTTTCTATAGAAAAAAGTCTCAGATTATGGGAAATTTTTCCTATAGAATAAGTTTTAGATTCTGAGATATTTTTCCTAAAGACATTTTTTCTGTAGAAAAAGTCTCAGATTTGAGAAATTTTTCTTATAGAAAAAGTTTCAGATTATGAGACATTTTTCCTATAGAAAAAGTATTAGATTCATAGACATTTTCATTATGGAAAAGTCTCAGATTCTGAATTTTTTTTTTTATAAAAAAAATTTTAGATTCTGAGACAGTTCATACAGAAAAGTTCTCAAATTCTGAAACATTTTTCCTATAAAAAAAATTTCAGATTCTGAGACATTTTTCCTACAAAAAAAGTCTCAGATTCTGAGATATTTTTCCTATAGAAAAAGGTTTAGATTCTAACACATTTTTCCAGTGGAAAAGTCTTTGATTCTGAGACATTTTTCCTATAGAAAAAGTCTCAGATAGTGATAGATTTTTCTATAAGTCTCAGATTCGGCGACATTTTGCATATCGCAAAAGATTCAGATTCTGAGACATTTTTAATGTAGAAAAAACCTCAGATTCTGAGACATTTTTCATTTAAAAAAAGTCTCAGATTTTAAGAAATTTTTCCTTTGGAAATAGTCTCAGATTCTGAGACATTTTTTATATATAAAAAACCATTTTTCCTATAGACAAATTCTCAAATTCTGAAACATTTCTGAGAAAAGTCTCGGATTCTGAAACATTTTTCCATAAGAAAAAGCTTAAGACTCTGAGGCATTTTTCCTATAGAAAAAGTCTAAAACTTTGTAACATTTTTCCTATAGAAAAAGTCTCAGATGCTGAGACATGTTTCCTATAGAAAAATTCTCGGATTCTGATACATTTTTCCTTCAAAAATCTTAGATTCTGAGATATTTTTCCTATAGAAAAAGTCTCAGATTATGAGACTTTTTCCCATAGAGAAAATCTCAGATTCTAAAACATTTTTCCTACAGAAAAAGTCTCAGATTCCGAAATATTTTCCTAAAGAAAAAGTCTTACATTTTTGCTATAGAGATGGTCTGAGATTCTCAGATTCGGAGAAATTTTTTCTATGGAAAAAGCCTTAGTCTCAAATTCTAAGACATTTTTCCTGTGGAAAAAGTTCAGATTCTGAAGCTTTTTTTCTATAGAAAAAAATCAAAAGATATTTTTTTCTGTAAAAAAATCATAGATTCTGAGAAATTTTTCTTGTAAAAAAGTCTCAAATTCTGTAAATATAAGAATAATGAGCACCTTTTCGAATCACCCTTTTCCTTAAATAAAAATGCAATCTCTATTTCATTATACCCTACACCACACTGTGGTACAGGGTATAATGAGTTTGTGCTGATGTTTGTAACTACCCGAAATATTGGTCCTAGACCCACCTTTAAGTATACCGATCGACTCAGAATCACTTTTTGAGTCGATTTAGCGATGTCCGTCCGTCCGTCTGTCCGTCCGTCTGTCTGTCTGTCCATGTAAACGGTGTAAACACGATACAGGTCGCAATTTTTAATCAATTGACTTGAAATTTGAAACTTAAGTCTCTCTTGGCCAAGGACGAAGCCTATTGAAATTGGAAAAAATCGGTCCATATTTAGACCTAGCCCCCATACAAAGGTCCTCTTTAGTTTTGGCTCAAATGACTCTAATAACCGTATTATAGAAGGTATCGCTTTGAAATTTGGATGGTAAACATGTTTTGTCTTCACATATCATCGTTCCGAATTTCAAAGAAATCGGACCAGTTCTTCTTGTAGCCCCCATACAAACCACCTTCCCGATTTTCACATAAATGTCTCAAATTTCATGAAAATAGAAAATATTTAATTAAAATTTTGTTTGTGTATGTTAAACGCGTACTCAAATAACCTTATCAAACCTGATAATCATCGGACCAGTTTTGGACTCAGGCCCCTTGTGAAAATTTCGCCCGATATTCAGTTAAAGCGGTTTATTGTCAACAAATAGAAGCCTATTTCACTCAAATTTGATTTGTGAGTGTTTTCTTCACTTATTAAAGGTTTTACAACATATAGATCTAATCGATCCATGGGACCCATTTTCCGGGAAACCTTGGTGTAGGGTATTATATGGTCGGTCTTGACCGACTATAATTTTCTTACTTGTTTTTTATGTGAAATATTTTTATGTTTTTTTACTGTTACGTCACGCCGTTGTAAACATTAAAAAAATCAAAAGAAAAAAAAAACTAAATAACAATAATAAAGTCTGACTTAAAGTCGGTGTTTTCAGTCAGTAGTTTCATTTACAAGAAAATAAACTTCAGCTGTAACTTGTGTAGTTTATTAAAATCATATAGTATTGCATATTATTTAAAATGCATTATAATGGATCATAAAAGCAACTGTCCCGATTCTACAGAGACTATTTGTAAAAGAAAACTTACTGCTAGTTTTCATAAAACGAATGGCACAGACGAACGAAAATTTTGCATGTATTTTGTTAGTGTTAAAACAAAAAAATTCGTTTTAAACTTTCGTTCGTCTTTATCGTATGTATTACGAACACAAGTAGTAAAGTAGATAAAAACCTTTTTATTATTCCCGGTGAAAAATGATACAAATATGATCATATATGCGTTCATACAGCATCATGTATGTCCATATATGGAGCATATATGGATATATATGACGCTGTTTGAAGACATATATGATCATATTTGCAACATATATGTCCATTAGAGGTGTCCTTAAAAACGAAAATCACCTTTTTATACCTGGTAGGGTCCTAAATTGTTCTTGAGTATCTAAAAATGAGTGAGCTAAAATTTGGGGACAATCGGCTTAACATAACTTGTGCCGAAAATGGATTCAAGTTTTGGTGCATTCTTATGTGAAAGAAAAACCTTTTTTTTTCTAGTTTTTGGAAAGATATTGGTATTTGTTATTGTTTGTTACTTTTTTTGTAAAACAATATGAAAATGGTATTAATTAAATTACCTTTCCAAAAAGACTAATAAAATTAAAATCGGATAAAAAACAAGCATTTTACGCATACATGCCCCAGACTATTGTATGATTTTTAAAGCCAGAATTTCAAAATTTTCAAAATTTTTAGGCAAAAAAATAAAAAAAAAAATAATTTTTATTTTATGATCATATTGAAAACGTGTTTACGATTAAATATAGCAGATATGGTAGTCGAGCTTTTTTTTTATTTGTCGCCGGTAGTGATAAAATTTCCGCGGATTCCAAATAAAATGCGTTTTTTCACAATAATTTAGCAAATATGGAAAGTTTTTTTTCTTTATTGTACGGAACGAAGGGTAAAATGTAAATTCTGTAACTTTTGAGAAATCGTATACATGCAGATATCTTGTATTAGGGTCATTATTTGTGAAATCAATCATGAATATTTTTGACCCCCTCCGATATTGATGAAATTTGGTTTAGTTCTTACACTACGTAAGAAACTAACAAATGCAAATTTTCAGCCCTCTAAGTCAACAGGGGCCGAAAACACGGAGGGTCAAAATTTCCCCCTAAAATCTCCCAGTCGCGACACCTTACACCGTAAAAACTTAATATCGTTGGTTCTATTATATCTAGAAAGCCCATTTTTGGTTTGTTTTGAAGCTCATAATATGCTCTACAAGACCTACCATAACCAAAAAAATTTCGAAAAAAATAAGGGTTACCTCCCTTATTTTAAGGTCATGATATAGGGAGGAGAAAATGGGGAGGATGGTATCCCCCGTTTTTTTTTTTACTTGATAATCTTATTGAGAAAGTCCTGAAGAATAAATTCTAAAATTTTTATGTTGGGACAACAATGGGATCGCTCAAAATCTAAATTTTTCACAATTTCCCCCAAAAACTCCAACTCGCAACACTCTTGACACTTAAAAATTTAATATCATAAGTGCTTTTGTAGCTACAGAGCCCATTTTTATTTATTTTAAAGCTTATTATACGCTCTACAAGACCTACCATAACCAAAATATTTTCCAAAAAACGAAATTGGTGCCCCCCTTATTTGAAGGTCGTGGCAATGGGTGGAGGAAATGGGGGGAAAGTATCCAACGATTTTTTTTTTACTTGGTATTCTCAAAGTGCAAGTCCTAATGAACATATCCTAAAATTTTTATGTTGGGACAACAATCAGATCGACCAAAATTAAAATTTTTCCCAATTTCCACCAAAATCACCAAATCGCGACACTCTTGCACATTACAAATTTAATATAGTGTTCTATATTGTAGCTACAGAGTCCTTTTTTGGCTTGTTTTAAAGCTCTTAATATGCTCTACAATATTACTATCACAAAAAAAATAAATAAAAAAAATGAGGGGTACCTCTTGTATTAAAAGATCATGGCAAGGGGTGGGGGAAATCGGGGGATAGTATCCCCCAATTTTTTTTTACCTTGGGTTTTTTAAAGAGTAAGTTCTAGAGAGCATACCCTGGAATTTTTATCTTGGGACAACAATGGGAGGCGCAAGAATGTCTCGAATTGTTGATTTTGGGAGAAAATTTTGAAAAATTTTGATTTTGGTCGATCCCATTGTTGTCCCAACATAAGAAGTATAGACTATGTTCATTAGGACTTGCACTTTGAGAATACCAAGTAAAAAAAAAATTGGGGAATACTTTCCCCCCATTTCCTCCACCCTTTGTCACGACTTTCAAATAAGGGGGGCACTAACTTTTTTTTGGAACTTTTTTGGTTATGGTAGGTCTTGTAGAGCGTATTATAAGCTTTAAAACAAACAAAAATGGGCTCTGTAGCTACAAAAGCACTTATGATATTAAATTTTTAAGTTTCAAGACTGTTGCGATTTTGAGATTTTGGGGGGAAATTGTGATAAATTTTGATTTTGAGCGATCCCATTGTTGTCCCAACATAAAAATTTTAGAATATATTCTTTAGGACTTTTTTAATAAGATTATCAAGTAAAAAAAAATCGGGGAATACCATCCTCCCCATTTTCTCCTCCCTATATCATGACCTTAAAATAAGGGAGGTAACCCTTATTTTTTTCGAAAATTTTTTGGTTATGGTAGGTATTATAGAGCATATTATGAGCTTTAAAACAAACCAAGAATGGTCTTTCTACACTCAAAAAAAAAACTGTAATGTTAGCAAAAAAAGCTTGTAAACCTACAAGAAAATTTGCTGATTTTGAACCCACAATTTTTTTGGTAAAGTTAGCAAAAATGTTTTGCCAAAAATTAGTTAACTGATTTTTTTTTATTTAGTTCATACACATTTGAGGACCCCATTGGGTTCGGACCCGATAGGCCCAGACCCCGATGAGCCTAGACCTAGTTGGGTTCCTTAACAATCGTCATAGTTTTTGATCCAAAATTTGTGTCCGTTCCGCTCTACCTTGCTTAGTTTTTGAGATACGTGATTTTAGGGGACCACTGGGGTTTTGAGAATTACAAAACTCGATAACTTCAAAAATATTACTCGGAGAGCTTTTGATTTGCAGTCTTGTTCTACGTGTTGAGAGCTACAAAAATGCTTTTGGACTTTTTGTTGTGTCGGCAATATTTACCGAGATATGAGCATTTTAAAAATGCTAACTTTTTTGGATCCAAAGTTAGAACCCATTAGGGTCCACACATGTGAAGAGAACCGGCGATACTATGGAGAGCCCGAGAACCAAAAATGGCCTCCATTTTGCTCTATCTGACTTAGTTTCCGAGATAGCGCCATTTTAAGTTTTCTGAAAATAAAAAAAATTTACCATTTATTTTTGCTAATATTAGCAAAAAAGCTTGTAAAAATTTTGTCAATTCAATTTTAAATTTAGCAAAAAAATTAGTTCATATTTTGTTTAAAATTGCTAATGCGCTAAATGAAGTTTACAAGAGTTTTTTGCTAACATGCTAATCTCACCTAAAAATTTGCTAAAAGTTAGCTAACCAGCATTAGCAAAAAAAAGTTAGTAAATCTTCTAATGTATTATTTTGAGTGTAGCTTTAACAGAACCAACGATATTAAGTTTTTACGGTGCAAAGTGTCGCGACTAGAAGATTTTGGGGGAAATTTTGACCCTCCGTATTTTCGCCCACTGTTTACTTAGAGGGCTGAAAATAAGTGTGCATCAGTTTATCACTTAGTGTTACAACTAAACCAAATTTCATCAAAATCGGAGGGGGTCACGAAAATTTTTAGCTATTTTTGATTGATTTCACTAAGAATGACCCATTATTAGGGCTTCCAATCGGGATTGGTTTTTCTGAATCCCGGGATTCGGGATTGAAGAAAAATTTTCGGGATCCCGATTTCGGGATCCCGGGATTTTCGGAATATTTTGAATCCCGGGATTCACGGGATTTTTTGTAAATTTTCGGGATTTTTCGGGATTTTCGAAAATTTTTAGTATTTTTTGTCACTTTAAGAAAATTTACACGTTCGTAAAAATTAGCAAAGTTGTGTTGATGTTGTGAACTTCAAAAAAAGGTCGGAATTCCTTCTGTGAAGAATATCCGTATTCGGTTATCTTTCGTCGTGGCTCATCGTTATCAACTTTTAGTGAGCGTGAGTTGAAAAAAAAAATAAATTAATTTTCAAATTTTTGCATAAGTGATTCATTTTTTGCTAATTTTTTTATTTTTAATTTTATTTTATTTTTTTTTAATTTATTTGTTTTTTTTTCTTGCAAAAAAACAAATAGTTTTTAGCAATGTTATTTTTTTTGTAAAAAATGTGTTAGCGAGAGTGCGAGAGTAGAGTTTGCATGACTCACGCGTGAGCGTAAATGATAAGTAAGTGATTCCATTATTGTTTGAGTGAGCGTGACTAAGTGTGAGTCAGAACCCACTTACGCCTTTAAAAAAATGTTTTAGTAAAACATAAAATTAAAAAATTTACAACTTAAGGAGTTAAGATGTGCCATTTACGTCAATATTCTTCTTGTAAGAGTAAAAGCAATAAATATAAAAGCCCTTATGTCGAACCCCCACTAGTTTTTAGAATTTCTTTACATTTCGCAAACGTTTTACCTTTTTCTATAACAAAAACATGGTACCTGACGGAACTTTTGTCGATTTTTTTTTTATTTTGTTCCACAAAATTCATATTTTATTCAAATTATCTAAAAAAAATCTAAAAATAATAAAAAATTATTGAAAAAAAATAAAAAATTCGGGATCCCGAAAATCCCGGGATTGAAAATCAGAAATCCCGAGATTCGGGATTTGCCTAATCCCGAAAATCCCGGGATTTCCGGGATCGGGATATCCCGATTGGAAGCCCTACCCATTATAGAAATATGTAATGTCCCAAATTTGTCATTTCACCCCCATACTGTGGTTGGAGGGTATAAAAATATTAAAGTTTTCATGAAAACAAATTTTCTAAAAACAAAAATGTTCTAGAAAATGAATGATTATGAATAGGGATGAGATTTTCGTGCACTAAAAAATCGAAAATATGCGCTTAAAATATGCACTAAAAAAAATTCAAAATATGCACTAAAAAACCTAAAAATATGCACTAAAAAACCTAAAAATATGCACTAAAAAAAAATACGTGCAATAAAAATCTTGTTTTCATACGAAAAACTTCTTAAAAAAAAAACAAAAAATAACGCCGGATTTAAACATCAACGTTTAAAACTTTATGTAAGCAAGATTTTTTTTAGAAATTAGGACAATCGGAAAAATACTTAAAGAAAAAAATTTTTTTTTTTTTTTCAAAATAAATTTTTAAAATTTTAAATAGTTTTTAAAACAAATAATTTCAATTTGTGTTTTGCTCATTTTTGTCAAAATATGCAAAAATATGCACTTAAAAGTTGAGAATATGCAAAAAATATGCATTTAAAACCAAAATATGCAAAAATATGCATTTTCTCCAAAATATGCAAAAATATGCAATAACAAATCGATGCCATTTTTACTCAAATATCTTAATTCGGAAAGTTAATTGGTCGATATTTTAGACTATCGACAAAAAACATGCATTTGCATGGAAATCTCATGCCTAATTATGAATAAGCAAAAAATATAGTAGTACCATTTTATAAAAATTTGAAAAATTTTGAAAATTTATGCCAAAATAGGGAAAAATATGCATTAATTAGTTATAAATATGCAAAAAATATGCAACTTTATAAAAATTTAAAAAAAATATATGTCATTTTTATGCAATTTTTTTAACCAGGAAGTTGTTAATCCCATGTAATTTTTAGACCAGAGAAGCATCCATGGATTTTTCGAACTTATTAGTTATGGGTGCCAAGAATTCGGATATATTAAGTATTTTCAAATAGTTTGTTTATTTTACATTTGCAGTTCTATTTTTAAAAAAAATATATAAACTCTAAATTCCCACCAAAAACTACTGCTTCGCCGTAAGCAGGTTTGTAAGGGAATGTTGAGTTGCCATTCCCTTACAAACCTGCTTACGTATGGCATGATATTTGGTCGCAATGTCCCACTTTAGAGCATTTCATCCGAGCGCTTATTTCAGCGCAATAAAAATGTAATGAAATCATACCTTCTTAGAAGCTTACAAGGTGCATTTTTGTAAGCATATTGGATGCTCAGAAATCATTGCTCCAATAAAGCACAAAAATAATGTATTACCATCACTAAAGTCTTC
The DNA here is from genome assembly GCA_963921195.1 of Pegoplata infirma. Lineage (NCBI taxonomy): Eukaryota > Metazoa > Arthropoda > Insecta > Diptera > Anthomyiidae > Pegoplata > Pegoplata infirma. The sequence continues at coordinate 94,321,068 of OY992538.1, read as the reverse complement.
ATGCCTGAAAAGTATGTATGAAGGAAGTGCTCCTCGTAGGCACACAAATAACACTACAGTTTTAATGTCTGAATAGTGTGTAGTCGAAACTTTTGTTTTCACTTTTGCACATGCGTACACGTCTGTTCACAAAAACACAAAATATCAACTGAATTAAAATTGTATTTTTTTATTGCGTCATCCAAATTTTCGTTTTGCTGTTTGATGCTCGTAAGTCGTCGTATAATTCATAATTTTTTCTCTCTGCCTTAAGGTAGTGCATACTAGATGCACTACTGTAAGCGAATGTATTTAAAAATGTCTGTTTACATTCGTGATTTACCGAAAAATTTATATTTCTATCTCTGCCTTACAGTAGTGCATCTAGTATGCACTACTGTAAGGCAAAAATATCTATATGCTGAAGACGAAGCGCTTGTATATGCCAGAAAAATTATGAACTGCTTCCACAATCTCGATTATTTTTTGCTGGGTTACTACTGCAATTTCAGTTGTCTATGTTTACGACCAAATGCGGAAGCATTTGAAATTCAAAGACTTTAAAACAAAGAGTTTCTTTGTAGATAATAAAAGAAGATGAATAAAAAATACTATAAAAATGAAGTTAAAAATGAAGTTAAAAACTAAAAAAATTTACTTGTTCGTATGTCTGTTTTGTAAAACATAATACAGATGTAGGTATGTAAATTCATATGTATTTTTGTAATTAACATAGTATATGATTTACGCCTTTTTGCATATTTTCTTAGCCGTATTGTTTGTTAAATATCTTATTGTAGATCAGTGTGTTACTAATATCAAAAATAAATTTTCAGGAAAGTAAAAAAAAAGTGTTGAAATTCTTCTAACAATAATAAATAATATTGTTGATCAAATTAACAAAAAAGCAAACAAAGTATTGAAAATCGGTTCACTCAAAGAATTATGTAGGTAAATTCCAGTGAATATTCACTTAAAACAAATGAAATTTTATTTAAAAACCATTCCACTGTTTTTTCATTTAAAATAAAAACACATTACAGTCAATTTTAAATGTTAATTTAATGACTAACCAAAACATTAAAAAACTAGTGAATATTCAGTTATTTTGTATTGAAAAACAGTAAAACTATAGAAGAAATTTTTTACTGCCGAAATTAAATGTAACAGAAAATTCGTTTTTAATAGTGTAAATTATTTTTTTTAAACTACAGAAACAGTAAAAAAATTAAATCCTTTATAAAATAAGTGATTTTTCTTTTAAAATGACTTTACTGATTACTTTTTAAAATAACCTACAAACAGTTAATGACGTAATTTTCTTAGTGTTCATACTCGTAATATCGTTGATAAAACAAAGTGTTGAAATTCTGTTAATATTATCGTTGATTAACTCCCGAACTGAATACTCCCGACCTGAACACTCCCGACCTGAATACTCCCGACCTGAATACTCCCGAACTGAAAAATTCCGACCTGAATACTCCCGATCTAAATGTAAATGGGGCATTCCAAGCCAAATCACTCACTTTTAGACCCGACCCCTATCGATTTATTTTATTTTTGGATATGTTTTACTACTTATTAAATGCAACTTGGACACCAATTTTCAGCCTTTTATTTCAAAATGGTGTTGAGTAATCAATTTTTCAAAATGGCGATTTTCTCAAAAAAATTAAAAAATTTAAATTTTTAATTAATTTTGACCATTAAAAAATATAGATATTTTAAAAAAAGTTGGACAACGTTTTGTTGGTATTTAAATGTAGTTTTAGAAAAAAATATGAAAAAATTATTCGAAGTTATTATCACTTATTTTTTTAACGTTTAAAAATTAAAATCGACTTTTTGAAAAAGTCCGAAACCTTAGAATTTTTTTTTTTTTTAAAAACTATAAAAATTCTACTCTCAATTACGCAACTTTTAAGCCATAATTCGAGATGTTATCACAATTCTTTCTATTTTTTTTTAAATTTAAAAAATTGCACCTTTTATTTTTTGGGTCTGATTTATTTTATATGGTGCTCAAAAAAAAATAAATTGGTAGATATTGACCCTAACTTACCCCTGATATATTTATTTCGAGGTAAAAATACGTCTCACAAAAATTTAGAACGATCGGAAATGGGTAAGGCGTTTAGCATGGTCCTTGAAGTTTAAAAACGGATTTCAAGGAAAAATATGATTTTTTTTCTGTTTTCTTAATATTTTTGGTATTTTAAGTTAATTTTTGTTTCATGAAATTACTGAATTATGATGAAGAGTAAAATTCCTTTCTAATAAGGTACTCAAAACTAAAATCGGTTGAAAATCAGCCAAGTTTTTTCAACTTCCCCAGGCATCTAGCGTGTATCATAACGCTTGATTAAAGAATACGAGTCCCTTTTTTAAATTTATTGAAATTTTCTACTGTAATAACATATTTTCATTATTCATGTTTCAGTGTAATATTTTTTTGTTTCTCAAAATTTTAAAATAAAAAATTTTTTTTTTTTAAAATAGAGATTTCAAAAGGGTGTTGAAAATGCAGGCATTTTTAGCATTAATTTAAAAAATGTTAGCAAAACACAATATGAAAATACTTGTCATCAAATTACATTTGAACTTGAAGAATAAAAAAATGTTATTACAGTAGAAAATTTTAATGAATTTCAAAAATCGGATTGTATTGCTTAATCAAGTCGTCTGCCACACGTTAGATGCCTGCGGAAGTTGTAATAACTTGGCTGATTTTAAACCGATTTTAGTTTTTAGTACCTTATTAGAAAGGCATTTTACTCTACATTATAATTCTGTAATTGTTTGAACTAAAAATTAACTTTAAATACCAAAAATATTGCGAAAACAGAAAAAAATGCATATTTTTCCTTGTAATCCGTTTTTTAAACTTCAAGGACCATGCAAAACGCCTTACCCATTTCCGATCGTTCTAAATTTTTGTAAGACGTGTTTTTACCTCGAAATAAATATATCTGGGGTAAGTTAGGGTCAATATCTACCAATTTATTTTTTTTTTGAGCACCATATAAAATAAATCAGAGCCAAAAAAATAAAAGGTGCAATTTTTAAAATTAAAAAAAAAAAAAACAGAAAGAATTGTGATCACATCTCGAATTATGGCTTAAAAGTTGCGTAATTTAGAGTAGATTTTTTGTAGTTTTTTACAAAGAAATCGAAGGTTTCGGACTTTTTCAAAAAGTCGATTTTAATTTTTAAACGTCAAAAAATAAGTGATAGTTACTTCGAATAATTTTTTCATATTTTTTTTTCTTAAACTTCATTTAAATACCAACAAAACGTTGTCCAACTTTTTTTAAGATATCTGTATTTTTTAATGGTCAAAATTAATTAAAAATTTCATTTTTTTAATTTTTGGAGAAAATCGCCATTTTGAAAAATTGATTACTCAACACCATCTTGAAATAAAAGGCTGAAAATTGGTGTCCAAGTTGCACTTAATAAGTACTAAAACATATCTAAAAGTAAAATAAATCGAAAGGGGTCGGGTCTAAAAGTGAGTGATTTGGCTTGGAATGCCCCAAATACAACTGCAACAACCAATTTCTTCTCAAGAATCTATAAACTATTTATTTAATAAAAAAACAGTTTTACTTAACAGTTTTACTCAAGACCGGTCATATAAAGGCAAAAGCGTGCCGTTGCCGCCACTTTCTCTATAGAAAGTATTTATGTAACCTAATGTTATGATTTTTCTGAATCATTTTAAATATTTAAAACTGATAAGAAATGACCCTGAATTGGTTGTTATCATTACCTACCGCAACAGTTCGTTTAATCTCATTTCTTTTTTTTTTAAATGGATTTGTTATCAGTTCCAAGTGTTGTTTTAAGTAACTCGTTTAATCTTATGAGCACAGTTTGACAAAAAGAAGTGAGAGTGTTACATTCAGCTGCGCCGTATCTTTTATACTCTTCAAAATGTAAAAATAAACATGTTAATAAATAAAGTCGGTCAAGACCGGTCATATAATACCCTACACCAGTGTTTCCCGGAAAATGGATCCCAAGTTCAAACACGAATCGATTGACTTAATGTTTTGTTGGATCTTTAATTACTGCAGCAAACACACAAAAGCCAAATTTGAGTGAAATAGTCTTCTTTTTGTTGCCAATTGACCGATTTATCTGAATATATGGGGACATCCTTAAGGATTGAAGATAATGACAGATATGTTTTAAGAAATTGTTAAGATTTATAAAATATTGGGACAGTTAGAAAAATGTTAGCTAATTTCATAAAAATGTCGTTTTGTATTGAAGCCTTCATAAGGAGTGGAGATAGGGAGTGGGTTTGTTCAAAAAAACTGTTGGGGTGTTAAAATATATTGGGTACGGTCTTGCTTTGCATCCCTCTATAGGCGAGTCCGAGGAAATTGTGTGAAACAAAGGTGGCGGTAAAAAACATAAAAATTCCCACTCGGAGGTGCTTCTATATGCACCAAGGTGGAACTTTATTCCTCTTGGTCTGATTTTGCCCATTTCCGAACTTAACCAGCCTAAGACATATTCGTGCCAAACTTCGGAAGTCTTGCTCTTTTATTTTGGACTGTATCGTGTCCTCTACAGACGGACGGACGGATGGATATAGCTAGAATGTCTTAGAATCGATCACTGATGAATAATATATATGAGGCATTCCACACCAAATGTCCAGCGAAAAAAACACGTGTACCGTAAACTTCTGAATAGGTTGTATGGATAGCCCTATATGGAACTTAGAAAATATTTATGCAATTAATAATACTCATTCGCAACGTTAAATCAAGAAAATACAAGCAAATTACAAAATTGTTATGAAATTTAAAGTTCAAATGCGATTTTATCGAAAAAAACGAAGAACGTGTTTCTGATTTTTTTTGTGTGGATGGGCAAACATCTAAACTTTAAAAAAAAATTTAAAAAAGAAAAAAAAGTGGCATGTTTTTTTAATAAATTGACATTTTTAAAAAATTGAAAATTTCAGAACGGGTTCTGAAAATTTAAAAACAAAAGTTTTTAATCGATAGCCCATACAAAACTATATAAGAATGTAAATTTTTGAGATTGTGGTGCATTCCGTTTTAATGTGATATATATATATATATCAAGGCAACTCGCCACAAATTTGACCATTTTTCCAATATTTGACCACGCCTTCTACGCCAAGTTTTCGAAAATTAGAAAAAACAAAAAAGCAATTTTCTTAGTTCTATATAGGGCTATCCAAACAACCTATTCAGAAATTTACGGGACACATGTTTTTCTGTAGTGGGACATTTGGTGTGGAATGCCTCATATGAGGCATTCCAAGCCAAATAACTCACTTTTAGACCCGACCCCTTTCGATTTATTTTATTTTTGATATGTTTTAGTACTTATTAAATGCAACTTGGACACCAATTTTCAGCCTTTTATTTCAAGATGTTGTTGAGTAATCAATTTTTCAAAATGGCGATTTTCTTAAAAAAATTAAAAAATTTAAATTTTTAATTAATTTTGACCATTAAAAATATTTAAAAAAAATGGAAAACGTTTTGTTGGTATTTAAATGTAGTTTTAGAAAAAAAATATAAAAAAATTATTCGAAGTAATTATCTTTTATTTTTTAACGTTTAAAAATTAAAATCGACTTTTTAAAAAAGTCCGAAACCTTCGATTTTTTTTTTTAAATATCTAAAAGTTCTACTCTAAATAACGCAACTTTTAAGCAATAATTCGAGATGTAATCGCAATTTGTTCTATTTTTTTTTTAAATTTTGAATATTGCACCGTTTATTTTTTGACTCTGATGTATTTTATATGGTGCTCCAAAAAAATTAAGTTGGTAGATACTGACCCTAACTTACCCTAGATATATTCATTTCGAGGTAAAAATATGCTCCACAATAATTAAGAACGATCGGACATGGGTAAGGCGTTCCGCATGGGCCTTGAAGTTTAGAAAACGGATTACAAGGAAAAATATGAATTTTTTTCTGTTTTCTCAATTTTTTTGGTATTTACAGTTAAGTTTAAATTCAAGTGGTTACAAAATTATAACACGGAGTAGAATACCTCTCTAATAAGGTACCAAAAACTAAAATCGGTTGAAAATCAGCTAAGTTATTATAACTTCCCCAGGCATCTAACATGTGGCAGACCACTTGATTAAGCAATACAATCCGATTTTTGAAATTCATTGAAATTTTCTACTGTAATAACATTTCTGTATTCTTTAAGTTCAAATGTAATTAGATGACAAGTATTTTTCATATTGTGTTTTGCTAACATGTTTTAAATTAATGCTAAAAATTTAATTCATATTTTTTTTCTAAAACTACTTTTAAATACCAACAAAACGTTGTCCAACTTTTTTTAAAATATCTATATTTTTTAATGGTCAAAATTAATTAAAAATTTAAATTTTTTAATTTTTTTGGGAAAATCGCCATTTTGAAAAATTGATTGGTGTCCAAGTTGCATTTAATAAGTACTAAAACATATCCAAAAATAAAATAAATCGAAAAGGGTCGGGTCTAAAAGTGAGTGATTTGTATTGGAATGCCCCATTTATAATTCAATAAAAATGGCTCCATCTTGGAAAGTATAAGAGATAATCAGACATTTAAGCACTTTTTTTGCCGCGCCCCTGTCCGTCGCCCTTTTATTATACCCTCCACTCTAGTGATAGAGGGTATATATAAGTTTGTCATTCCGTTTGTAACACATCGAAATATTGGTCTAGGACCCCATAAAGTATATATCGTCACCTAAAATGCAAAAGGCCCTAACTAACACAAAATCCAAAATCGTGTTTTTTATTGATTCGGATGTATTGCATCAAAATACATGTCCAAAAAAAAATTTAGTCTCTTTGGATCAAAAATCACAATTTTATTTACAAAATTAAAAACGCCCTAACTACATGATCAATTATAAGTAAAACGCAAAAAGCCCCAACTAACAGCTTGTGTGTACAATAGGGTGGTTCTTAAAAACAAAAAGTTGGATTTCTGCACGGGACGCCCCCTCAGTTTATTAAGATTCATGAAAAAGTTATACTAAAATTTTTTTAAAATTTTCGAAAATGTTCTTAAGGTCGAACCGGGCTCTTGAAGTTCGGGCCCTGGAGCAAAATATACTTAAAAAAAAAAAAAAAAAAAATGTAAAAAAAAATTAAATAAATCATTATGAAGCCGGTTTTGTTTAACAATTGACCCTAAGTATTTAATTAAAAATTTATAGATTTTTCGAACATAGGTAACCCTTTACTACGTAAGGTAAAAAAAAATGTTCTTTTTTAAGATCATGCCCAAAGACACAATTTCATGGTTTTAAAAATTTTATTTCCATAAACTTAAAAATCTCCAAGTTTTATTGCTCAATTTTATTAAATACATCTTGGAGAATCAATGTTCAATTTTGGGTATTTTTCGCTCTTTCCATTTAGCACATGTAGCGATTTAATTTTAGTTTTTTCAACCATTATTGATTATTTTTTTGCTTTGACCAACATTTTGGGGGAAAAAAACTAAAGTTCAATTGAATATTGTGCCATTTGACCTGTATTACAAATGTTACTAGTCCAGGACGTTTTTAACACATGTTGACCGACGGCCAAGTGGTCAAAAACCGAAATTTGACTATATTACAAAAAATTACTGAAAGTAATTAATGCAAAATTTTATTTAATCATAAAAGCAGAGTAATTAATTATATTTACTCATAAAATCATTAACCCTTGTTTACCAAAGGTTGAAATACCCATTTTTTTGTCTTAGCGAAATAAAATCAAAATAGTTTCACCGCCCCAACTACATGAGCAGATATTAAAAATTTCTAAAAAAAATGGCAGCATCTCCAAGATTTAAAACCATTGCTGCCAGCAGATTGTCATGATTTTTATGACAACATCCCCTTCGAAAATTAGTTTCTATTTTTAATAAATATTCTCATTTATAATTCTATATCCCAAAATTAACTATTTTTATCTTGAATTAATCAAATATATTATTTGTTTTTTTTTCCCATAAAATATCAATAAAATTAATTAACTAATGTGATATTAATAATAATTTAAATAAAAATAAACTTTAAATAAATAAAACCAAAAAATAATAACAAAACATTAATTTTACAGTTCTACTGTATGTATGTTAGAGTGTCCCTTATTTTGGAAATGTTGGAAATGTTGAGACGGTACCCGCTCATTTTTTTCCATTTGACTTAAAAATAACTCAGGAAAAATTTTACGCCGCTAGGACCACGCCTTCCCTACGCGCTAGGACCCCGCCTTAAAGAGCGGGGCCTTAAAAATCATTTTTCCATACAAACCAAAAAATTTTTTTTTGATTTTTAATTTTTTTTTTTGGTGGGATAAGGCTTTCAGCTCTAAAAAATTTTTTGCCAAAAAAAATTTAGAGCCGTTGGGGTCCTAGGGTAAAAAATTTTTAAAAAATATTTTTTTTTAGTTTTTACAAGCAACTGTTTTAGTTGTTATGTTGCTTTTAAAGATATATATTAAAAAAAAATATTATTCATATCAGTGACATCTTTATCTTTTTCGAAAAAAAAAAAAAAAATTTTTAGCCGCAGGGATCCTACGTTAAAAAATTTTTAAAAAATATTTTTTTAGTTTTGACAAGCAACGGTTTTAGTTGTTACGTTGTTTTTAATGATATATATTCAAAAAAAAATATTATTCATATCTGTGACATCTTTATCGTGTATCGAAAAAAAAATAACAATGCATTTTTTACCCTTTTTTAGAACACGATAAAGATGTCACAGATACAAAAAATATTTTTTTATGAATATACATCATTTAAAGCAACATAGCAGCTAAAACCGTTGCTTGTCAAAACTAAAAAAAAAAATATTTTTTAAAAATTTTTTACCGTAGGACCCCTGCGGCTGAAAATTTTTTTTTTTGAAAAATTTTTTAGAGCTAAAAGCCTAATCCCACCAAAATCAAATTTTTTGTCGTGAATAAGCTAACCAAGAAATATAATAATTAATAACAAAAAAATTAAAAATACAAAAAAAAAAATTTTTGGTTTGTATGGGAAAATTATTTTTGCGGCCCCGCTCTTTAAGGCCCCGTCGCGTAGGGTAGGCGTGGTCGTAGGGGCGTACAATTTTTCCTCAGTTATTTTTAAGTCAAAAGGAAAAAAAAAATAGTGGGTACCGTCTCAACATTTCCAAAATAAGGGACACTCTAATGTATGTCAATTGATATTTGATGCAGTTAGGGCTTTTTTTGTTTCAGAAATATACGAGACAAAAGGGCGTAACTGACATAACTCTTCAAATAATAAAAATAATTACTTTTTTTTACCAGAAATCAATTTGTCCGTGTTTTTTTAATAATATATGAAGATTTTGTGATTAACACTTTTATACTTTTTCTTTAAACATGTTTTTTGCTTCTCCTGTAAAATTAATAAAATGTTAGTTAGGGCGTTTTGCATTTTAGGTGACGATATATTCATGATCCTTGATCGATTTTAAGTCGATCTAGCGATGTCCGTCCGTCCGTCCGTCCGTCCGTCTGTCTGTCTGTCCGTTGAAAACACGCTAACTTTTGAAAGACTTAACGGAGGCTCCTGAAGTTTGACATATATGTTCTCCATTTACCGGGTCAGGTTGGTATTGCAATCCAGCGAAATCGGTCAAGTGGTTCAAATGTTATGAGCAAAAGAGTAAATTTCGGCAAGGGTATTTTGCGAATTTACGAGATTAAAACCACTCTAACTTTCGAAAGACAATTCTGAGGGTGCTGAGGCTTAGCATATATATTTGTCGTTCCCCAGGTCTGTTTGGTTTTGAATTTCAGCGAAATCGGTTCAGTGGTTCAAAAGTTATAAGCAATGCTCTGAATTTCAGATTTGTTTCACCTTAAACTGTTGAAAACTCGTTAAACAAGTTTTAGAAGCATGGTGAAATACGGGCGACACGAAATAACTCCCACATGAAATAACTCCCACGAAATAACTCCCAATGAAATAAATCCCACCAAAAATGAATTATGTCCCAATGGAGAAAAAAATGAAATAAGTCCCAACCACAATGAAATAACTTCCACCTACGAAATGAAATAAGTGCCAATGAAATAGCTCCCATTAATAATGAAAGAAGTCCCAATAAAAAAAATTTAGAAATCTCAACAAAAATTAAACAAACAATAAGGGAAAATATATCAGTTACGTCGAGAACGAGGATCCTGATGTTACTTTCGGTACAATACAAACAGGTAGAAAATAACTGCCAAATGCGAAACTTGAAGGCTGATATGTTTATTTTTTCAGAGTTTTTCGAAAACTTGCAAAAATACATTGAGTGTTCTATTTGACTTGCTTCGGTTACATTCAAACATCGCGGCGATGTTTTGCAACAATTTTTGGTACCAATTTTTCGCGTGCGGTCTTTTTTGCGACAAATTTGTATGTTAACGAAAATTTAAAAGATTTAATTACAACCTATTGTAAAAAGCGCCGCAGGCGAAAATTTGGTACCAAAAATCGCCGCTATTTTTGGTATCAAATTTTCTCATGCGGCGCTTATTGCGACAAATTTGTATGTTACCGAAAATTTAAAAGATTTAATCAGAACTTGTAAAAAGAGCCGCAGGCGAAAATTTGGTACCAAAAATCGCCGCGATTTTTGGTACCAAATTTTCGCCTGCGGCTCTTTTTACAACAAGTTCTAATTAAATCTTTTAAATTTTCGCCTGCGGTGCTTTTTTCAACAATCTTGTATGTTATCGAAAAACTTTCTATGTTATCGAAAACACAACACGTTGGATAACTTTCGCGTTCTCCGTTTTTTTATAACAATTTTGTATTCTAACGAAATATTTTCGGATGCAGTGCGCTCTTACCTCAAAAATCTTGCCAGTTTTGGTAGCAAAATTTCTAAAACATTCAAATTTTTTAAAAAAGCACTTCGTCCTAAAATTTGGTACCAAAATCACAACGAATTTTAATTTATTAATAATAATATTCTATAAGTCAAAATGTTCCAGATACTTCCACCAACAATGAAACAATAGTGGGAGTTATTTCATCGCTATTGTAGTGGGAGTTCTTTCGTATGAAAGAACTCCCACCGAAAAAATTATGAAATAACTCCCAACAAAAATGATAAAAGTCCCACTAAATTGAGAGTTATTTCATATGAAATAACTCCCAACTTTGTATGGAGTTTTTTTGGGACTTATTTCATTTTTTAGGTGGGAGTTATTTCATGTGGGAGTTATTTCGTGTCGCCGAAATACGGCGCCATGAAATAGCTCCCAATGAAATAAGTCCCAATGAAATAACTCCCATGAAATTAATCCCAAATAAAACGAAATATCTCCCAAACCAAAAAAATGAAATAAGTCCCAAGAAAAATGAAATAAGTCCCTAACAGAAAATGAAAAAAGTCCCAACGAAATAACTCTCAATAGAAATGAAATAAATCCCAATTTTTTGTGATATTAAATTTTTAACTATTTAAATCACAAAAATACTTTGATTGTATCCTTTTAAAAAACAAATCTCTTAAGAGTATACAATCCCTTCTCAACTTTTTTGGGATGCAGCTTATTGACACATTGATTACAATTCTTTAAATGTTTGAATGATATCATTATAATATTTCATGCAATAGCTAACTTATCGCAGGTCTAGATGGCGCCTTCGAAAAGACCAGAAAATAAACTCAATAAAAATATTTACTGAAATTTCAATATAAATGCGTGTATAACACGTACTCAAATCATTCTCCTAAATTTTTATAACTTACTTGTGGAAGAATTACCTCTTTATAATCAAGTAAATTAAAGAAAAATATAAATCATCTCGGTTAAAACAGTTAACAAGCCACGCATAAAACTAAAAAATTTTTAAAAGAGATTTTAACAAAAAATTAAAAAAAAATCGCGCGATTTTTTTTTAATTTTTTGTTAAAATCTCTTGTAAAAATTTTTCGCCTGCGGCGCTTTCTACACACCCATATGCATTCAAATCTTTTCAAACATATAATCGGTTCCAACAACATATATTTCATAATAAAGATAATGAGTGGGTTGTTAAAGACCGAAAGTCCATTTCGCATACACTATAAATAACCCAATGTGCCCGCCAAACAAACATTATCCTAAAACTTTTTATTACACCGGTTGAGGATCTTCGGTTTGTCATGCAATACCTCTTAATTTTCATAAATTAAAACCATTGTTAGAAGAACTCGAAATTTTTCACAATTACTTTTATTTTTTTTTTTTATTTTGATTGACATTGATGTACTTCTGAATAATTGGTTTTCTGAATAATTTACAAGATAATTAAAAAAGCAATCAAAAAGAGTTTATTCTAGTTCAAGGTCATTTACTTTCCCAGTAATAAATTAACTTCTTATAAATAAATAACTAATTTTTATTATTTTTAATAAAAATTATACGGTATTTACACCAACGAAAACAACTTGGTTTTGAATATTTTTTTGGTTTTTGGCAAAAACTACATAAATTTTCCATACAATTTAAAAACTGCGTTGCCAACTAAAACTGGACAAAAACTAGAATTTAGGTTGTGGTCTATGCTACTATTAATTCAGTGTGAATGTTTTTTTCAATTTTCTTTTGGTAAAAACGAATGTCAAAATAAAAATATTTGTTTTTTTGTGAAATTAATATTCAAATCTTTTAAAAAAGTAAATCAATGTGTAATTTAATTTTTTTAATAACGTGTGGCTATTGTAATTTTGTGTTTTTAGTGAATTTAGAAAATAATTAATTTGATTTGACAAACAAAAACTCTTTTTATTCGGTGTAAACAGTTTGGTTTTCCAAAATGCTTTTTTGCCAAAAACAAGTTAGTTTTTGTTTGGTCTAAACATAGTATTAAAGAAACTTGAAAATTCAATAAGTTAAATTTTCATTTTTATAATTTTCTCTCAAACTGTTGGGAGTTATTTCATTAAAATAATTTGGGAGTTATTGCATAATGAAATAACTCCCAAACTTAAAAATGAAATAACTTCCAAAAAAAATGAAATAATCCCCGCAGATTTGGAAGTTATTTCATTATGAAATAACTCCCAAATCGTATGGAAAATTTTGGGACTTATTGCATTATTTTTCTTGGGACTTATTTCATTGGGAGTTATTTCATGGCGCCGTGAAATACCAGTTTTTTAAAGCTTGTTGTTGTTGTTTGTTTTCCTGTGTGGGGTGCAGTTTAGTTGTTAGACAAGCAAATATTTGTTATTTTTTTTTTATTGTTTTTTTAACTGTATGTAACGGTGTATAGTAAGTATTTTTGGAAAAAAATCAAATGAAGTGGGATTTATATAATTCAATGTTAGATTGTTTTTGGTTTTTAAAGAACAGGGTGGTAAAATAAAAGGAGGGAAATATGTGAAATAGTTTTTTTTTGTATTACACATAGATATAAAACAACAAAAATATTTTACAAAGTAATTTTGTTACTCAAAGAAATTGTACACTAAAAAAAATATTTACACTAAAAAAAATGTTACACTAAAAAAAATGTTACACTAAAAAAAAATTTTACACTCAAAAAAAATGTATACATTATTTTTTTTTTTATGAAATGTCACACTCAAAAAAGGCTTACAGTCAAACAAAATTTACACTCAAAAAATTTTATTGATCAAAAAAAAGTTTTACTCAAAATAATATATTTTTAATAAAAAATTTGTAATGCAATTTTTTGAAATTTTTGTTAGAAAATTACTATCAGATAACATTGTGGAGGGTATTCATAGATTCGACCAAGTCGAACTTAATTTTACTACTTGTTTTTTTATTCAATGTTAACATTATGCATCGTTGTTAATGGTTTGCTACATTTTTGACTTTGATCGTTTTTCACTCCGGCGTCAAATCTTTGTTGTGACTTTCGGTATACCGGTTTCTACCCACCTACCGCCCACTTTTTTCCAAACACAAAGAAAGTCCATTAATTTTTTAATATTAAGGTTTGGTGGAACACGTTGGGGGACACCTTCCACCTTGCCGTAGGTTTTATAAAATGGATTTATTATGATTTTTGCAATTACACTCAAAAAAAAAAACTGTAATGTTAGCAAAAAAAGCTTGTAAACCTACAAGAAAATTTGCTAATTTTGAACCCACAATTTTTTTTGCTAAAGTTAGCAAAAATGTTTTGCCAATAATTAGTTCACTGATTTTTTTTTTTTTTTTGGACTTAGTTCATACACATTTGAGGACCCCATTGGGTTCGGACCCAATAGGTCCAGCCCCTGATGGGCCTAGACCTAGTTGGGTTCCTTTAAAATCGTCATAGTTTTTGATCCAAAATTTGTGTCCGTTTCGCTCTACACGCAGAGAAAAAATATGGTTGCGACATGATCACGGCAACTATACTATGATCTCTAAACCCAGTTATGATTGCAGCAATCACGTTATACTTTTTAAAATTTTAGTTAAACATTTATATGGTTGTTTTAGACATTTAATAGTCGCTTCAATCATAAAAAAAATAGTTGCTTCATCCAAAAGTACAATATGGTTGTTGTAACAATGTTATAGTTAATTATATTCTCGACACACCAAAAATTTGAACATATTATGATTATAACAATCATTAGATAATCACAATTTAATGAAAATTGATTTTTGCAAACATTGTCAGGTTTATCATCAGTTTAGTGTTTTGCCAGCAAGCAGTTAGTCGCAAAGACGCGACTTACAATTAGTTCTTTAAAAAATTTAAGGCAATTTGAGATAAAAAATTGGATTAACGCAGAAGGAAATAAAATACAAATCTACTTTATATAATTTATTTATTGTGCGGTTTAAAAATAACTTTCCATTTTAAATAAACTTATAATCGAAAATATTAAAGTGTTTTTTTGCATTTTTTGTTTGCTGAATGTGTTATAATTGCTGACAATAATTTTAATTTTGTAACAAATATGTTATGATTGTAGCAACTATGTTATGATTTTGTCAATAACTTACTGTTTTATTCAATCATCAATGTTAACTGACAAAAATGTTATCGTTGATGAAATTTTTTTAGAAAAATGCCATAAGTTTATTGCACATCATTGATGTAAAACGCAGGTTGCCACTAAATTGAACCAAAATTAATAAAAATGGTTTCATATTTATAAAAACAACATTTAAAAACAAAAAATAAATTATTGGTGTGAACTTTATCAAAAAAAAAGTATTGAAGAATTTCTATAAACATGTGGTGTTAAAGCATAATATATTTTCTCAATTTCATAAAAAAAAAAAAAAAAATATTAAACTAGAATTATATTATTATAATTATATAACATTTATGCCATAATTGCCGCAATCATATAATGATCAACAGTCCTTGTTGCCTTCAATCATATTAACATTATTGTTACAATAATATTCCCAATCATAATATGACGCTCTTAAATCATGATCACCGCAACCATGTTTTTTTTCTGCGTGTACCTTGCTTAGTTTTTGAGATACGTGATTTTAGGGGACCTCTGGGGTCTTGAGAATTAAAAAATTCGATAACATTAAAAATATTACTCGGAGCTCTTTTGGTTATTTTACGGTCTTGTTCTACGTGTTGAGAGCTACAAACTTTTTGTTGTGTCGGCAATATTTACCGAGATATGAGCATTTAAAAATTTTCGGGAATGCTAACTTTTTTGGATCCAAAGTTAGGACCCATTAGGGTCCACACATGTGAAGAGGACCCGAGAACCAAAAATGGCCTCCATTTTGCTCTATCTGGCTTAGTTTCCGAGATAGCGCCATTTTAAGTTTTCTGAAAATAAAAAAAAATTTACCATTTATTTCTGCTAATGTTAGCAAAAACTCTTGTAAAAATGTTGTCAACTCAATTTCAAATTTAGCAAAAGAAATTAGTTCAAAGTTTGTTAAAAATTGCTAATGTGCTAAATGAAGTTTTCAAGAATTTTTTGCTAACATGCTAATCTCAACTAAAAATTTGCTAAAAGTTAGCTAACTAGCATTAGCAAAAAAAAATTGGTAAATCTACTAAAGTATTTTTTTGAGTGTACTTAATCCAATTAATCATTATTAAAATACATTTTTTATATCCACGCCTACAAAAGGGGGCGGGTCAAACTTTTTTTTTATTTTTTTTTATCCACGTCCAGGACTTTAAACTTCTTTTGACACAAAAATCTTTCATTTGTTTAACAAAAGTACAAAAAACCCTTCAAAAAAGGCGGTTTTTCTGAGGTTGGTTAAGTTCTCCAAGGTGGAACTTTATTCCTCTTGGTCTGATTTTGCCCATTTCCCAACTTAACCAGCCTATGACCATAAGAATATTCATGCCAAACTTCGGAAGTCTTGCTCTTTTATTTTGGATTGTATCTTGTCCTCTACACACGGACAGACGGACGGACATAGCTAGAATGTCTTAGAATCGATCACTGTTGAATAATATATATACTTTATGGGATCCTAGACCGATATTTCGATGCTTTACTTTGGTTGGAGGGTATACAAATCTCGAGTCAATTTTTTTCGGATTAATTTTCCCATCATCAGCTCCCGAAAGAGCATAGTTTTGCTATTACCTTAAATTTTGTTTTTCGAGACAGGCTAGTGACCAATTCAAGTTTTGTTGTGTGTGTGTAAAGTTTAAACCAATTAATTGTAATGGGTCAAATTTAACGCATGATATTTTTGATTTTTTATAATCCCTGTAACTTTTTTGTTTGCATGGAAGTGAAATCTTTTAAAGCAAGTGTCTAATGAATTGATGTCCTGCAAAATATAGACTTTCTTTGTCAATCGGCCAGTTGTCGATAAGGATTATTTGTCAAGTTACTAACGGAATAACAAACTTATACCTACTATTCCTCAGTGAAGAGTATACAAATAACGCCATTGAAAGATTCAGTACAGGCGAGTTTATCCTGTTTTAAATAAATAACAAGTTTTTCAAAACGAATGTTAATAATATATTTTTTTTCAATATTAAATCAGTTTACTTGAAACTCTGCACAACTCAATATGTCTTCGGCTATATTATGTGAAACATATTATGATGCAGAACAAAAAATTTGGTCGGGACCAAAGAAAAATGATAACTATAATGATCAAATGACTCTGGGTGAAGCTATTGTTACAGTATTGAAATTAAATCCTCAAAAGATAATACAAATCGATGATGCAACAAAAGAAGAATTAACATGTGAGGAATTACTAATGAACTCTAAGAAGTTGTGTAAAAGTTTTATAGAAATGGGTTTAAAAATTGGTGATGTAGTGGGTTTATATGCCGCAAATACCCACTATATGGTAGTGGTTATCTTAGCTACTTGGTTGAGTGGAGCAGCTATAAATGCAGCTTATGAGAAATTTGATGAGTGTAAATTTACTTTTTTTTTTATTTTTTAAAAATTTGTTATTAAATAATTAATAATTTTTAGCTGAACTTGAGGTAATTTATAAGGTCACTAAACCCAAAATTATATTTTGTGATATGGAGAATTTTGAAATTGCCCAAAAAGTCAATCAAAACCTAAATTTAAATGCCGATATATATATTATGAATGGAAAATTGCCGAATGCTAAAAATGTCACCGAACTTTTTAAAGATGCTTCTACAGAGGAATTACAAAATGCTGAGTACGTAATTGAATATAATTTAATAAAAAAAAAAATTTTGTTAGTTTAGTGTAAAAAGGAGCTAAGTCCATACTTTTAAAAAATGCACTTATTGAGGTAGTAAGATGACAAATTTTCATTCCTGCAGAAAAGAAAAATTTTAAAATACTAGTTTGAAAAAATCTTACTCTGCTTATGAGCTAAGTCAGTTTAGAGATTGAATTTTAACTCCGACTATCTCCAGCGCCCTTTACCTTAAGAAGTTTTTTGTCTCTCTAGTAAATTTTTTTTAAATTGGACTTACAAGGGAAGTCTCCCTGGTGTCACCCTCCGATCTTCATGAAATTTGGATATGTTGTTAAGAACGAAAATTAATTCGACACGTATTTTTTTTTAGCGGCCCAAACACATTTTTAGGGGGGGTCGATTTGTATGGGGGGAAATTGACCTTTTTCAGTTTTTTACGATTTACGCCTATTTAAACAAAATTAATATAGGCATGTGTGATATCAGATTAAAGGTATTAAAAATATCTATCTCGTGGTGCTAGCAACAGGCCAAAGAAGTTAATATTTTTCGACTTACTAACAAAAATGTCCAAAAATTTTGGTATTTTACTCAATATGACGAAAAGTTGTGCATGTTTGGACACGTTATTAGCACACGTAGATAGGTTTTCCAAAGACCTTTCATTTGGTATGTAACATGACTAGGTTTCTTTGCATAATATAGGAGATAAACGAAAAAAACTGAAAAATGGTCTTGTCTTCCCCCCTCCTTTTTACCCCCTAAATATGAATTTGGGCCGCTAAAAAAAAATACGTGTCCCTTTATTTTTTCTGATCTACAAAATAAAACCAATTCCATAAAGATCCGCGGGTGACACCAGGGAGACTTCCCTTGTTAGCTCATTTTCACATTAAGCTGACAAAATACTAATACATGTTTTTGTAGATTTCCTTGTTCTAATGTAAATGGAGATCATGTAGCTGCTATTATGTGCTCATTGGGTATCACTGGACCGCCCAAGGGTGTGATGTTATCGCACAAATCTTTACTAAATCAGACTGTGTTGTAAGTAAAAAATATACATCTTCACAGAATCTGAATCTTTAGATTCTTAGAATTTTATCCAAAATTTAGGAAAATTTAGGAAATCTGAGATATTTTTTTTTAGGAAAAAGATCTCAGGATCCGACTTTTTTTTTATAGGAAAATGTTTTAGAATCCGAGACTTTTTCTGTAGGAAAAATGTCCAGAATCTGAGACTTTTTCTATAGGAAAAATGTCTCAGAATCTCAGACTTTTTCTTAAGGAAAAATGTCTCAGAATCTGTGACTTTTCTATAGGAAAAATGTCTCAGAATCTGAGACTTTTTCTATAGAAAAAATATATCAGAATCTGAGACGTTATAGGAAAATGTCTCAGAATCTGAGACTTTTTCTATAGGAAAAATTTTTCAGAATCTGAGACTTTTTCTATAAGAAAAATGTCTCAGAATCTGAGACTTTTTCTATAAGAAAAATGTCTCAGAATCTGAGACTTTTTCTATAAGAAAAATGTCTCAGAATCTGAGACTTTTTCTATAAGAAAAATGTCTCAGAATCTGAGACTTTTTCTATAAGAAAAATGTCTCAGAATCTGAGACTTTTTCTATAAGAAAAATGTCTCAGAATCTGAGACTTTTTCTATAAGAAAAATGTCTCAGAATCTGAGACTTTTTCTATAAGAAAAATGTCTCAGAATCTGAGACTTTTTCTATAAGAAAAATGTCTCAGAATCTGAGACTTTTTCTATAAGAAAAATGTCTCAGAATCTGAGACTTTTTCTATAAGAAAAATGTCTCAGAATCTGAGACTTTTTCTATAAGAAAAATGTCTCAGAATCTGAGACTTTTTCTATAAGAAAAATGTCTCAGAATCTGAGACTTTTTCTATAAGAAAAATGTCTCAGAATCTGAGACTTTTTCTATAAGAAAAATGTCTCAGAATCTGAGACTTTTTCTATAAGAAAAATGTCTCAGAATCTGAGACTTTTTCTATAAGAAAAATGTCTCAGAATCTGAGACTTTTTCTATAAGAAAAATGTCTCAGAATCTGAGACTTTTTCTATAAGAAAAATGTCTCAGAATCTGAGACTTTTTCTATAAGAAAAATGTCTCAGAATCTGAGACTTTTTCTATAAGAAAAATGTCTCAGAATCTGAGACTTTTTCTATAAGAAAAATGTCTCAGAATCTGAGACTTTTTCTATAAGAAAAATGTCTCAGAATCTGAGACTTTTTCTATAAGAAAAATGTCTCAGAATCTGAGACTTTTTCTATAAGAAAAATGTCTCAGAATCTGAGACTTTTTCTATAAGAAAAATGTCTCAGAATCTGAGACTTTTTCTATAAGAAAAATGTCTCAGAATCTGAGACTTTTTCTATAAGAAAAATGTCTCAGAATCTGAGACTTTTTCTATAAGAAAAATGTCTCAGAATCTGAGACTTTTTCTATAAGAAAAATGTCTCAGAATCTGAGACTTTTTCTATAAGAAAAATGTCTCAGAATCTGAGACTTTTTCTATAAGAAAAATGTCTCAGAATCTGAGACTTTTTCTATAAGAAAAATGTCTCAGAATCTGAGACTTTTTCTATAAGAAAAATGTCTCAGAATCTGAGACTTTTTCTATAAGAAAAATGTCTCAGAATCTGAGACTTTTTCTATAAGAAAAATGTCTCAGAATCTGAGACTTTTTCTATAAGAAAAATGTCTCAGAATCTGAGACTTTTTCTATAAGAAAAATGTCTCAGAATCTGAGACTTTTTCTATAAGAAAAATGTCTCAGAATCTGAGACTTTTTCTATAAGAAAAATGTCTCAGAATCTGAGACTTTTTCTATAAGAAAAATGTCTCAGAATCTGAGACTTTTTCTATAAGAAAAATGTCTCAGAATCTGAGACTTTTTCTATAAGAAAAATGTCTCAGAATCTGAGACTTTTTCTATAAGAAAAATGTCTCAGAATCTGAGACTTTTTCTATAAGAAAAATGTCTCAGAATCTGAGACTTTTTCTATAAGAAAAATGTCTCAGAATCTGAGACTTTTTCTATAAGAAAAATGTCTCAGAATCTGAGACTTTTTCTATAAGAAAAATGTCTCAGAATCTGAGACTTTTTCTATAAGAAAAATGTCTCAGAATCTGAACCTTTTTCTATAAGAAAAATGTCTCAGAATCTGAGACTTTTTCTATAAGAAAAATGTCTCAGAATCTGAGACTTTTTCTATAAGAAAAATGTCTCAGAATCTGAGACTTTTTCTATAAGAAAAATGTCTCAGAATCTGAGACTTTTTCTATAAGAAAAATGTCTCAGAATCTGAGACTTTTTCTATAAGAAAAATGTCTCAGAATCTGAGACTTTTTCTATAAGAAAAATGTCTCAGAATCTGAGACTTTTTCTATAAGAAAAATGTCTCAGAATCTGAGACTTTTTCTATAAGAAAAATGTCTCAGAATCTGAGACTTTTTCTATAAGAAAAATGTCTCAGAATATGAGACTTTTTCTATAAGAAAAATGTCTCAGAATCTGAGACTTTTTCTATAAGAAAAATGTCTCAGAATATGAGACTTTTTCTATAAGAAAAATGTCTCAGAATATGAGACTTTTTCTATAAGAAAAATGTCTCAGAATCTGAGACTTTTTCTATAAGAAAAATGTCTCAGAATCTGAGACTTTTTCTATAAGAAAAATGTCTCAGAATCTGAGACTTTTTCTATAAGAAAAATGTCTCAGAATCTGAGACTTTTTCTATAAGAAAAATGTCTCAGAATCTGAGACTTTTTCTATAAGAAAAATGTCTCAGAATCTGAGACTTTTTCTATAAGAAAAATGTCTCAGAATCTGAGACTTTTTCTATAAGAAAAATGTCTCAGAATCTGAGACTTTTTCTATCTATGTCTCAGAATCTGAGACTTTTTCTATAAGAAAAATGTCTCAGAATCTGAGACTTTTTCTATAAGAAAAATGTCTCAGAATCTGAGACTTTTTCTATAAGAAAAATGTCTCAGAATCTGAGACTTTTTCTATAAGAAAAATGTCTCAGAATCTGAGACTTTTTCTATAAGAAAAATGTCTCAGAATCTGAGACTTTTTCTATAAGAAAAATGTCTCAGAATCTGAGACTTTTTCTATAAGAAAAATGTCTCAGAATCTGAGACTTTTTCTATAAGAAAAATGTCTCAGAATCTGAGACTTTTTCTATAAGAAAAATGTCTCAGAATCTGAGACTTTTGTATAAGAAAAATTCCGCACAATCTTAAACTTTTTTTATAGGAAAAATTACTTAGATTCTGAGACATTTTTCTTTTAGAAAAATTCTCCGATTCTGTAATATTTTTCCTTTAGAAAATAGGTCAGATGCTGACACATCTTTCCTATAGAATGTCTGAGGAAAAATTCCTCAGAATCTGAGACTTTTTCTTTGGAAAAAATGACTTAGATTCTGAAAAATTTTTTTGTAAAAAAATACTCAGATTCTGTGACATTTTTTCTTTAGAAAACGAGTCAGATTCTGAATCGGATACACTTTTTCTTTTCGAAAAATATATTTTCTATTGGAAAAGTATTTTATAATCTAAAATACTTTTTCTATAAGAAAAATATCTCAGAATCTTAGAAACTTTTTCTTTTTAGAAAAATTGTGTCAGAATCTGAGACAATTTTTTATAGAAAAAATTGTTCAGAATCTGAAACTTTTTTTATAGAAAAATGTCTCAGCATTTAAAAATTTGACTATAAAAATATCATTAACACATTCATTTAATTTAAATTTTCAGTCAAACTATACACAATTCATCGATAGCATTTTCATTTAGTTCTGTGTATTGGATATCGGGTTTAATAACTTTAAAGGAATCACTTATAAATGGTAGCCTACGCATTATAACCCATCAAACATTTACACCCCAATATTTTATGGATATAATAGAACGCTATCAAATCACCCATATAATTGCCAGTGCCGATCAAATGACTCAAATATATTTAAATGCTAAATCAAAATGGCAAACAAATATGAAATCTATTGACACCATAATATGTGGCGACTCAAAAGTGTCCCAAGTTGTGACTACAAAAATTAATGAGCTTTTGGGTGATAATAAACAGAAACCTGGCTTTGTGTTGGGTTATGGTGTGATAGAATTTGGTTCACTGCTAAGTATGAATTATAATCTCCTCGATAGGGGTTTTGAGAAATCAGATGGTAAACTTTTACCCAATACCCAAGTCAGAATCATTAATAGAGATGGTGTTACCTTAGGGCCCAATGAACATGGTGAACTACAATTGAAATTCAAGTACGATTGGTTGGGTTATTATAATAATCCCAAAGCTTATAAAAGAGCTTTTACAGATAATTGGTTTTCTACAGACGATATTGGTTATTTCAACGATCAAGGGTTTCTTTATGTTTGTGCTCGACAATGTGATATCTTCAAAACCAACAATACACAAATTTATCCCGAAAAAATTGAAGAAATTATATTACAAATACCTGGCGTTCGAGAAGTATGTGTTTTTGGTGTACCCGATTTGGTTAATACTAATGTGGCAGCTTGTGCTATTGTAAGGGCTGACAATGATACTGGATTTAATTTGAACAAGCAATTGGTTTACGAAGTGGTAAGGGAAAAATTATCCGAGTTGTATCATTTAAAGGGAGGTATACATTTTGTGGACTCTATACCGAAAACTGGTTCCGGTAAAGTCAGAAGAATTAAATTGCGTGATATTATTTTAAATATTACTAATAAATAAGAGTTAATAAATTATGTAAATTTTATGAAATAAATTCCAATATTCAAGACTTTTTCTGTATTGGGGGGCATACATGGGTTTATTTAAACAAATAGATTAAGTAATTGACGATTTATTGTTGTGCATTATGTTGAATACCATTGGGGTTGAAAAAATATTGCGGGTCACACGCACATTTGACATATCTTGGGGCATCCTTGGAGCAGTTGCAGCTGTTAAAGCTGATTTTATAAAAATGGCATTTTGTATGGGAGTCCCACTATCCAGTGGAGATACGGTATAGGTATGTTCCGAAAAAATGTTGGAGGGTAAAAATTAGTGGGGGTCGGTCTTATTTTTTACCACTCTAAGAGGCACTATGGGAGCAGTAGCAGCTGCTTTCATAAAACAAATTTATAAAAAAAAAAAAACATTTGTATGGGGACCACCTTAAGGTTTAAAGATAGAGTGTAGGTATATTTTAAGAAAATATTGGGGTTGGAAAAACATTGGAGGTCGGTCACACATTTGACATCTCTAGGGGCACCCTGGGAGCAGTTATAGCAGTAGGAGCAGATTTTATAAAAACGGCATTTTGTATGGGAGCCCCATTATCCAGTGGAAATACGGTATAAGTATGTTCCGAAATAATGTTGGAGGGTAAAAATAAATGGGGGTGGGTTCTAGTTGTTAGCACTCTAATAGGCACTATGGGAGCGGTAGGAGCTGATTTCTTAAAACAAATTTATAAAAAATAAAAAAAAATAGTTTTGGGACCACCTTATGGGTTAAAGATAAAGGGTAGGTATATTTTAAAAAAATGTTGGGGTTGAAAAAATATTGGGGGTCAGTCACACATTTGACATCTCTAGGGGCACCCTTGGAGCAGTTTAAGCGGGAGGAGACAATTTGTCTCAACACAGTGTCGCCATAGTTTCGGAAATTTCAATACCTTTCACATAATCTTAAATTCAAAATGTTTAAAATAAAAGATCTACCCTCCTGAATACGATTTATGGTTATAGGCAAAATCGGACCAGGTGAAAAAAAGTTCCCCGTTGAAGAACTACCCTGCAAAAAAAGTCATTACCACTTCTCAGTGGAGTGCTTTAAAACTATAACAAATGTAATGAAATACAACAAAAATAACAAAAAACACAAGACAAAAACACACAAACAGTTTTTTCTACTCCAGAATACATAGATATTCAGTAGACTGCCCAGAAAAAAAGCGAAGTTTTTATTTTCTTGGGGGATACCTGCAAATTTTGTTCCTTTTTGTGCAAAAAAATTTCGGTTTTTTTTTTGGATTTTTAAAATAATATCTAGAGGTCGCGATCTCGCGTTTTATAACGATTTATTTTTTTTGAGTTTTTTATTATTTTAAATTGTTAAATATGATTAATATGATAAAATATTAATAATTTCAGACAAAAAAAAAATTAAATTAAAAATTAAATATCGCTCATTCCATGAGATGTCTCCCAGCATCTAATCAAATGTTCCTTAATTTATTTGAAATTTTGCACACATGAACACTATGAAGCTATTAAAATAAATCAGTTGTTAGTTCCGAGAAAATCCGTGAATTCGCGAATATATTCGCGTTCGCGAATTCGTGGATTTTCGCGAAACTAAAAACGAATTTATTTTAATTGCTCCATAGTGTACCTGTGTGCGAAATTTCAAATAAATTAAAGAACATTTGATTAGATGCTGGGAGACATCTCATGGAATGAGCGATATTTAATTTTTAGTTTATTTTTTTTTTGTCTGAAATTATTAATATTTTATCATATTAATCATATTTAACAATTTAAAATAATAAAAAACTCAAAAAAAATAAATCGTTATAAAACGCGAGATCGCGACCTCTAGATATTATTTTAAAAATCCCAAAAAAAAACCGAAATTTTTTTGCACAAAAAGGAACAAAATTCGCAGGTATCCCCCAAGAAAATAACAACTTTGTTTTTTTCTGGGCAGTCTAATATTCAGCACTTAACTCATTACCTATCGCGACACCTCCATACAAATGTAAGTAGATATTCAGTAGATAAGAACTACTCCGTGGAAGTAGTTGGAAGTTGTTTGAAAGCTCGGAGTACTTCTTATCTACTGAATATCTACTTACTTTTGTATGGGAGTGTCGCGGAAGGTAAGGAGTTAAGTGCTGAATAACAACTTTTTATGGAGTAGAAAAAACTGTTTGTGTGTTTTTTTCTTGTGTTTTTTGTTATTTTTGTTGTATTTCATTACATTTGTTATAGTTTTAAAGCACTCCAAATAGAAGTACTCCGCACTTTTTTTGCTGGGTATGCCTCAAAAAAAAAAGTAATTTTTAGAGGTTTTTTCGTATTTTTATTTAACAAATGAAACATTTTTTTGACAAAAGTAATTCAAACTGCTGCACTTGGACCAAGGGGATTAAAAATTGTAATTTTTTTAGGCCTGCCTCCTTTTGTGGGCGCGGATATAACAAAATAGTTTTAATAATGATAGAATTGTAATAATTAAGTGCAAAAATCATAATAAATCAATTTGCAAACAATTATTGCTGAAAGGTGTTCCCCAACACCTCTCACCGACCCCCCCCCCCCCCGTAAACCCCTGACAAACTTTTTTAAAGCCTGCAACCACATTATGGGAGTATATTGAAATATGAAATGGTTTTATTTAAGCGTAAATATAATAAATGTGTTAACATTAAACGCAAAGAGGAAGGTGGTCACCGCTGACCTCAGACGACCCTCGCTGACTACACCACTTGAACGTAGGGGGTTAGCAAATGTTGCCCCGCCAACGTTTGTGGGCGTGGATATAAAATAAAATGATGAAAGAATTTTATTGCTTTAGTGCAAAAATATAATTTAGAAATTTGCTTTTATCCCCAGGGACGAGGTGCCCCCAAACATCTCCCGCCGAACAGCCCCCCAAAAATTCGCTCCAAGTCGTTTAAAGAGCAGCCCTTTTTAATGATGACTTAAACTAAGTAAAAACCAACTTAAATTAATTTTTTTCGCCAGTATAATAATTGCTATTTATTTTTTACTTATGCTTCATTAACGCTATCATTGTCATTTTATTGATCAAAATTGCCAATGTATAAGTGACTTTTTTGTGCTCTTTCATTACCTTGCAATTATTTAAGATTTAACCGTTCGGTGTATGGACAAAAAATATAAAAAAAACGTTTAAGCCCCTATGACACTACATTTTTTTGTATTTTATTTTTTATTAATTGATAGAATGAAACAGCAAAAGAAGAAATGAAAAAGAAACATAAAATAAACAAACAAATAGTGATGATTACTTTTATTTAAATAAAAACCCGCTTAATAAATACCAAAAACCGTAAAAAAAAACAAAAAAATCGCTTCATTTAATGAAAAACAGAAAAGTTGGCAACACTTAATATCATTCATGCGTAAATGTCAAAAAAATTTAAAATTTTTAAATTTTTTTTGACATTCAATCATTTGATAACCAAATTTATCGATAACACAAGAATAAAATTTGACGTTTACTGTTTTTTTAGTATGCTTTTACTATTCACACTTATTTAGATTTCCTATGGTGATATATTTGCACTGTTCACATAAATTCCATCAATACAAAAAAAATGTAGTGTCATAGGGGCTTTAGACACATAATTTTCAAGATTATATTTTATATTATTTTATTTTATTTTATTTTATTTTATTTTATTTTATTTTATTTTATTTTATTTTACTTTATTTTATTTTTTTTATTTTATTTTATTTTATTTTATTTTATTTTATTTTATTTTATTTTATTTTATTTTATTTTATTTTATTTTATTTTATTTTATTTTATTTTATTTTATTTTATTTTATTTTATTTTATTTTATTTTATTTTATTTTATTTTATTTTATTTTATTTTATTTTATTTTATTTTATTTTATTTTATTTTATTTTATTTTATTTTATTTTATTTTATTTTATTTTATTTTATTTTATTTTATTTTATTTTATTTTATTTTATTTTATTTTATTTTATTTTATTTTATTTTATTTTATTTTATTTTATTTTATTTTGTAAAACCCCGATTGATACCTAACTTTGACACTATAAAAGTTTAGTCTGGAACCAGGTTTCCTAACCTAACCCCGATAGGTGGCGTTGTATTCGAAATTATACCCTACACCACACTGTGGTACAGGGTATAATGAGTTTGTGCTGATGTTTGTAACTACCCGAAATATTGGTCCTAGACCCACCTTTAAGCATACCGCTCGACTCAGAATCACTTTTTGAGTCGATTTAGCGATGTCCGTCCGTCCGTCTGTCCATGTAAACGGTGTAAACACGATACAGGTCGCAATTTTTAATCAGTTGACTTGAAATTTGAAACTTAAGCCTCTTTTGGCCCAAGGACGAAGGCTATTGAAATTGGAAAAAAATCGGTCCATATTTAGACCTAGCCCCCATACAAAGGTCCTCTTTAGTTTTGGCTCAAATGACTCTAATAACCGTATTATAATAGGTATATTTTCGAAATTTGGCAGGTAAACGTGTTTTGTCTTTACAAATCATAATTCCGAATTTTAAAGAAATCGGACCAGTTCTTCTTGTAGCCCCTATACAAACCACCTTCCCGATTTTCACATAAATCTCCAAAAGCTGTTTATTTTCAATAAAAAGAAACCTATTTCACTCAAATTTGATTTGTGATTGTATTTTACACTTATTCAAGATTTGACATAATATATTTCTAATCGGTCCATGGGACCCATTTTCCCGAAAACTCTGGTGTAGGGTATTATATGGTCGGTCTTGACCGACTATAATTTTCTTACTTGTTTTTAAATTGTTTTAATAATGCTACGATTTGGCTGAAATTTACAAAATATATTTATTAAACAAAAATAAGTTTTCTGATAAAATTTTAGACCGGTAGATGGCGCTGGGGTGAAGTTTTTAACAGAATTTGTCATTTCAGTGAAATTTTACGGCACTTTAGAATGTATGTATGTTTCGTCATGAGAAAATTGTGCATGTATGAATGGACCCGATAGGTGGCGCTATTGTCGTCATAATTAAACTTTTTGTATTTATGGTACAATTTGTCTCAAATTTACAAATTTACTGGAAAATAGAAAATATTTAATTAAAATTTTGTTTGTTTATGTTAAGCGCGTACTTAAATAATCTTATCAAATCTGATAATCATCGCACTCGTTTTGGACTTAAGGTGGAAGTACATAGGAACGAACTTGCTTTGCGTCCGGTTGTCAAAAAGTTTAAACTGTATAAATGAATGAAGCAAGTTACAATACAAAAGTTCAAAACGCATAGAACTCAAAAAATTTTAAAAATATTCACCACTCTATGCGTCTTGAACATTTTTTGACAATTTTCTTTTGTATTGTTTTCATTTTAAAATAAACAATATTTTTTTAACAAATTCCTACAAAAATCTATGGAAATAATTAAAATATATTTAAATAAAAATAATAAAAAAAATATTTGTGAAAAAAGTGAAAATTAACTAAATATTTGTGCCAATTTAACGCATTCAACGCACTTACTATGTATCTTGAAATTTTTAACGCATAGTAAGCATGAAGAGGTGAGAACGGATCGGACGCAACGCAGTCCTATGTACTTCCACCTTTAGGGCCCCTTGGGAAAATTTGGCCCGATATTCAGTTTAAGCGGCTTATTGTCAACAAATAGAAGCCTATTTCACTCAAATTGGATTTGTGATTGTGTTTTACACTTATTAAAAATTTGACATAATATATTTCTAATCAGTCCATGGGACCCATTTTCCGGAAAACTCTGGTGTAGGGTATTATATGGTCGGTCTTGACCGACTATAATTTTCTTACTTGTTTTTAAATTGTTTTAATAATGCTACGATTTGGCTGAAATTTACAAAATATATATGGGGCATTCCAGGCCAAATCACTCACTTTTAGACCCGACCCCTTTCGATTTATTTTATTTTTGGATATGTTTTAGTACTTATTAAATGCAACTTGGACACCAATTTTCAGCCTTTTATTTCAAGATGGTGTTGAGTAATCAATTTTTCAAAATGGCGATTTTTTCAAAAAATGGAAAAATTAAAATTTTCAATTAATTTTGACCAGTTAAAAATATAGATATCTTAAAAAAAGTTGGACAACGTTTTGTTGGTATTTAAATGTAGTTTTAGAAAAAAATTAAAATCGACTTTTTGAAAAAGTCCGAAACCTTCGATTTTTTTTACAAACGTCTAAAAGTTCTACTCTTAATTACGCAACTTTTAAGCCATAATTCGAGATGTGATCGCAATTTATTCTATTTTTTTTTCAAATTTTGAAAATTACACTTTTTATTTTTTGACTCTGATTTATTTTATATGGTGCTCCAAAAAAATTAAATTGGTAGATACTGACCCTAACTTACCCCAGATATATTCATTTCGAGACAAAAATACGCCTCACAAAAATTAAGAACGATCGGACATGGATAAGGTGTTCCGCATGGGCCTTGAAATTTAGAAAACGGATTACAAGGAAAAATATGAATTTTTTTCTGTTTTTTCATTTTTTTTGGTATTTTAAGTTAAGCTTGATTTCAAGTGGTTGCAGAATTATAATACGGAGTAAAATGTCTCTCTAATAAGGTACCAAAGACTGAAATCGGTTGAAAATCAGCCAAGTTATTACAACTTCCCCAGGCATCTAACGTATGGCAGAACACTTGATTAAGCAATATAATACGATTTTGGAAATTCATTGAAATTTTCTACTGTAATAACATTTTTTTATTCTTCAAGTTCAAATGTAATTAGATGACAAGTATTTTTCATATTGTGTTTTGCTAACATTTTTTAAATTAGTGCTAAAAATGCCTGCATTTTCAACACCCTTTTGAAATCTCTATTTTAAAAAAAAAAAATATTTTTTTTGTTTTAAAATTTGGAAAAGTCAAAAAAATATTACACTGAAACATGAATAATGAAAAAATGTTATTACAGTAGAAAATTTCAATAAATTTAAAAAAAGGGACTCGTATTTTTTAATCAAGTTGTATGGCACACGCTAGATGCCTGGGGAAGTTGTAATAACTTGGCTGAATTTCAACCAATTTTTGTTTTTAGTACCTTATTAGAAAGGCATTTTACTCCACATCATAATTCTGTAATCACTTGAATTAAAACTTAACTTAAAATACCAAAGAAATTGCGAAAACAGAAAAAAATTCATATTTTTCCTTGTAATCCGTTTTCTTAACTTCAAGGACCATGCTAAACGCCTTACACATGTCCGATCGTCCTAAATTTTTGTGAGACGTATATTTACCTCCAAATGAATATATTTAGGGTAAGTTAGGGTCAGTATCTACCTTTTTTTTTTTTTATTTTGGAGCTCCATATAAAATAAATCAGAGCAAAAACATAAAAGGTGCAATTTTAAAAATTAAAAAAAAAAAATAGAAAGAATTATGATCACATCTCGACTTATGGCTTAAAAATTGCGTAATTTAGGGTAGAATTTTTGTAGTTTTTTAGAAAAAAATCGAAGGTTTCGGACTTTTTCAAAAAGTCGATTTTAATTTTTAAACGTCAAAAAATAAGTGATAATTACTTCGAATAATTTTTTCATATTTTTTTCTAAAACTACATTTAAATACCAACAAAACGTTGTCCAACTTTTTTTAAAATATCTATATTTTTTAATGGTCAAAATTAATTAAAAATTTCAATTTTTTAATTTTTTGGAGAAAATCGCCATTTTGAAAAATTGATTACTCAACACCATCTTGGAATAAAAGGCTGAAAATTGGTGTCCAAGTTGCATTTAATAAGGACTAAAACATATCCAAAAATAAAATAAATCGAAAGGGGTCGGGTCTAAAAGTGAGTTATTTGGCTTGGAATGCCCCATATATTAAACAAAAATAAGTTTTCTGATAAAATTTTAAACCGGTAGATGGCGCTGGGGTGAAGTTTTTTACAAAATTTGTATGAATGAACCCGATAGGTGGCGCTATTGTCGTCATAATTAAACTTTTTGTATTTATGGTACAATTTGTCTCAAAATTCACAAATTTACTGGTCATTTTAACCCATTATAGCCCCATTGGGGTTAAATAACTTATATTTGTTTTATTATTAACTTAACTTGTTTTGTGGTAAGTCTGGTTAAACGACAACATAAAGTGTTTTGTGTTGTTGCTGTTTGTCATTTGTTGGCTAAGTTGTTGTATTTACTTTTTGTCTGCTGCTTCTACAATTTCAGTTTTGTCCATGATCTCATGATGTGTCAGTTGGCGTTGATATTTTAGAATGATTGTTGCCTAATAAGTTCAGATGACTTTGTTGTTTTTTCTTTGCAGTTTTTTTCTTTCATTTATATTTTTTTTTGTTACTCTTATTATGAAAAATTTAATAAGCTGTCTGTCTGTCTGGCTGCTGTTATAAAACAAAGAAGTTGAACAAGTTGTATTATACAACTTGGAAAGAAACCAAAGATAAAATATTTAAACAAAACAGAGAAAATATGTGGGTTGGAATTATTGTGGGATTTATTTTATTCATTTCTTTCACAACTTCTGACAGCCAATATCTTTGTAAGGCATGTGAAAATATGTAAGTGTAGTGTTAATTGTAAAAATGAATCAGTTTCGTAAATAAAAATATTACAAAATTTTATAATTTAAATAAATAAATGAAAATTATGTATACAAATGATAAATTTTACAATAATTAGTGATAAATTACACTGTGCAACACGAATTTGTATATTAAACAAAAATGTTTGTGGAACATTTTAACCCGTTAAACGCACGTTTCAGTAGTGTTCTCTACGGATATTTGGAAAAAAAAAAAACTAAAATGACCCCTTTAAGTGGAAGCTAAAGGGCTAATATGTTCTAAGACATTTCATTGAAGACATTTGTTAACATTTTTATAGCTAAGAAATAGGTTAACGCCATTTTTTTTTTGACTTATTCCAAACGCCTTTGAAAAAAATTTAAAATTTCAGTGGGCCATAAAAAAAAACTCGAGCTAAATTTTCAAAACCCTTCGGAGATATTTGTCTACTAGCATTTGCTTCCGGGCATATTTTAGATACAAAATCCTGTTGCACAGTGTAATTTAATAAAAAAGTATGTTTCTTAAGTCTTTTGTTATACTGTCCTTATTTTTGTAACTTCAGTATGGGGGTACACTCACTTTGTCATTCCATTTTTAACGCATCGAAATATCGGTCGGGGACCCCATAAAGTATATGGGGCATTCCATGTGAAATCGGACACTTTGAAATTTTTTTTTTAGATTTTCCGAATTTATTTACAGTTTTTAGTACCCTTCGAAAACTCCTTCGTGGTAAATTTTAAGATTTTTTTGATGACCCGTTCAAAAGATATCGAATTTTTAAAAATTGGTAGTATGTTCCTTTACTCAAACTTCTTTTACTCATAACTTCTTCAATAATGGTCCAAATTTCAATTTTTTTTTCAAAAATTTTGCTTTTTTGCGTACTTTAAAAAAAAAAAAATTCCAAAAAATTCTTAAAAGCGCTCTAGTATGCGATTTTTAAGTTTTTAAATTTAAATCTCATTTTTGAAAATGTTTGTACTCTTCGATTTTTTTGAAATTTTTTTGTGTAAAACTTCTATCAATTCTACAAATTTTTTGCCCAGGAGGATCGTGGGATAACGATTATTACTATTTTTTTAAATTTTTTGAAAAAATTTTATTGTAATTTTCCAATCTTAAAATCATTTCTACTGCTTGAATGGTGCGTCGTCGAGGGTTCCTTTATAAAACCGACCCCCATTAATTTTTTCGTCTTAATATTTCTTTGGAACAAACTAATACCCTATCTCCAATTTCTAAGGGGGCTTCAACACAAAACAACATTTTTTAAAATTTGCTAGAACCGCTCTAACTGCCCTAATAGTGCCCTTAGAGCAACAAAATGTATGACCAACCAAAAGGACCAACATGACCCCTAGAAATAGGGAATAGAGGGTTAATGTGTTCTAAGAAAGGACCAAATTGACCCCTAAAAATGGGAGATAGAGGGTTAATATGTTTTAAGAAACAAACCGCCTTTTAATTTCACTGAAGACATCTTTGACCGTCTTATGCTGCAGAATTAGATTTAATACTTTTTTTCAACTTATTCCAAACACCTTTGAAAAAAAAATTCAAAACTTAAGTGGGCCATAAAAACCCAAATTTTCAAAACCCTTCGGGAGTTTTGTTCTTCTATTGGTATACTTTTATTTGTTTTGGTCCCATTCAAAATACACTCGATGGCCCCAAATTTGTTGCACAGTGTTTCAAAGACAGATTCTCGTTGTACTTACTCGACAACTCCTACTTGAAAAATGGTTTTAATTCCCAGCTATTTCTGTTTCATTTTTTTTTTTTTGCATCACTGTGTTATAAGAGTTAACAAATTTTAATACTCGCTTGATATAACTTTCTATAAAGTATGTTTCTTAAGTCTTTTGTTATACACTTAAAATATTTTTTTAAAAATTTTTTAACTGTTTTTGGGGCTACTAATTTTTATAACATACAAATTGTTGTAAAAACTACTAAACCCGGAATAAATTTTTTTTTGATCTTACTGAAAATGTATGTAGTTGACCTGACAACTAACAACTAACATTGTAAATTATATTTACTTCAAAAATAGGCTCATAGTTTTTCTGAAAAAATAAAAATATTTTTCGTAATTAAGCGCACAAAATTTTTCAGAACCAGAAAATTTAATATTTTTGTCTGAATTTGTTGCTTCAGACCCTATAAATCCCCGGGACCTGATGGTATAATCCCGGCTGAGATGCAGCAAGTGTCGGACTATATTGCCCCGTTGCTGTATAATCTACACACAGCATGCATCAACTGGTCGTATATTCCTTTGAAATGGAGGGATACCAGGGTGGTCTTTATCCCGAAGGCTGGGAAAAGTTCCCACACAGCTCCGAAGGATTTCAGACCAATTAGTCTGTCTTCTTTTTTTTAAAGACAATGGAAAGAATGATAGACTAATATTTGCATAGAGTGATTGACCCGAGGTTGCTTTCGACATGCAACATGCATACAGCAAGGGTAGATCAACGGAAACAGCTCTTCATGAGCTCATTGGTACCATCGAGAGATCGCTTTCGGTAAAGGAGTACACTATGGTGGCCTTTCTTTCATCCCAGAATCGATAATTTTGGCATTGTCTGGTCTTTGAGTAAAGCGTGAGATCGTTTTAATGGTGGAAAACCTACTTGCCAATAGACGTATAACGTCTGGATTGGGAGCGTCCGTCATATCCCGATTTGTCAATAGGGGCACACCACAAGGAGGTGTATTTCGCCGCTTCTTTGGAAACTTTCACTGAATTCAATGCTGCTATCTCTAGAAGCACGTGGTTGTCATGTTGTCGCATATGCTGACGATGTCGCGATAGCGGTAAAGGGTAAGCATCTGCCAACATTGAGGGACATTCTTCAGGGCTCTCTGAAAGATCTGTCTAAATGGGCAAGAGACTGTGGTCTAGGAGTTAATCCAAGTAAAAGAGAGCTTGTTTTGTTTACAAGGAAAAATAAGATTCCTGCTTTTGATCCTATTTCACTGGACGGCACTGAAATCACCTTCTCAGATGGAGCCAAGTATCTTGGAGTATTTCTAGATAGGAAGTTGAATTTCAGGCGTAATATTGAGGAACGGGTGAGAAAAGCAACGATTGCTTTATATTCCTGTAAAAGGGCCATTGGAAAACGATGGGGTTTTAGGCCTCAAGTCGTTCATTGGATCTATACAGCAGTGGTGCGTCCAATTTTGCTGTATGGAATCATTGTCTGGTGGCCTGCTTTAAAAACAAAAGCGAACTGTGTCTTTATCACGAAGGTACAGAGAATGGCGTCGATGTGCATCACTGGTGCTCTTCATACTACACCTACGGCTGCATTAGAAATCCTCCTTCACCTGATACCATTGGACATATTGGGTAGGCAGTATGCGGCTGCGTCGGCAATTTGACTTAATAGCACGCTGCAATGGAGGAGCAGCGATTGTGGCCATAGCGCGATCTTGAAGAAGATAACAATACCACAAAATGTGGACTGTGCTCCCTCTTTGAGCCTCTTTGAGCGCCATTTTACCACTATGATACCATCCAGGGTGTCTTGGATGGGGGACATTCCGGGTAGTGGAGCCACCATAAATGTTTACACAGATGGATCGAGGCTGCACGAACGAGTGGGCATTGGAGTCTATTCGGAAGAGCTTGGATTGAGCCTGGCTCGAATATTGCCAGATCATTGCAGTGTTTACCAGGCAGAGATGCTGGCAATAAAAGAAGTGGCTGACTGGTTGAGCTGCAATGTCTTGTCTACAACAGCAGTCAACATCTATACTGACAGTCAAGCCGCGGTCAAGTCCCTGGATTCAATGTTTCTGAAAACAAGATCTGTCCTTAACTGCCGCACATCTTTAAATGAGATGGCCAAGCAGTTTAACATACGACTCATATGGGTCCCAGGGCACAGAGACATTTCAGGGAATTGCAAAGCCGATGAGCTTGCAAGACTAGGAACTACCTTACAGGTTCCAACAGAATTGGAATGTGTTGGTATGCCTCTAGAAACTTGCAAGCAAAACCTACGGCTTTGTTCTGCGACGGAGACTAATTAAAGATGGGCAAATGGATGGACGTGTGAGACAACACGACTGATTTGGCCCTCTCTTAATCAGGGGCGCACAAGTGAGCTGATATCGCTTCCAAGAGGAGAGATTTCGACGGTGGTTTCTATAATTACCGGACACTGTCTTATAGGGAAGCACGCAGAGCGGTTAAATGTGCCGTCGAATGACTTTTGCCGAAGTTGCATGGATGAAGAGGAGTTGGAAACTATCGAACACTTTATTTGCCATTTCCCGGCACTTTCTGGTCAGAGACTAGCTTCACTGGGATCTAGGGAGCTGTACGATCTTTCTGATTTGTCGGATGTCAAAATTCAATATCTAAGGAGTTTCATAAGAAGCTCAAACTGGTTTAACGACAGGGACTAGTAGGGAAACCTATTACGGTCCCGTGGTATCACAATGGACCTCAGAGTCTACGTGTGTTGACGTAAAACGTCAGCAGCCACTTATAACCTAACCTAACCTAGTTATCTCAGAATATTAGACTTTTTTTAAAGGAAAAATGTCTCAGAATCTAAGATTTTTTCTATAGGAATAATCTTACAAAATCTGAGACTTTCCTCTATATTTTTTCCTTTACCCTACCCAAATTTCCAATTTGTAGCCACCACTGATTTAAACACATATACAATACATTTTATTGTATTTTGACAGACAAAAGTCAAATAAATATCAAATGTCTAGAGACAAAACAAAAAAAAAAAAAAAAAACAAACGAATGCAGACCAGACAAAGTATACACAAATTCATGTTATTTATAAAAGATGTTAAACTCATCTAAAATGTTCTGTTTTCATAAAGTATACAATAAATAACAAAAGGAAAAAAATATCCAAACAACCTATTGGGCTGAACTTTAATGTCAAAACCTTAAGAAAAAAAAGAAGAAAAATTGTTTGGAATTGCCGCCAGACCGTGGCAGGCTGACTGGCTAGTTGGTTGGTTGTCTGGACCAAAATAAAGCTTTGTTTTCTTCAAAGTTTTTTTTTTTTTTTTTTAGAATATATATTTTAATGTAAAACGTAAATAGTACGTACGTATGTATAAATGTTTATCTTGTGATGGTCAGTCCGTCTCTATGTCTGTCAGCCCAATTGATGCAAAGACCCTTTAGGCATTTCATACCACACACAAGATAAATAATCATTCTGCAACAATATGGTATTTTAAGGTTGTTTTTACTTTTTTTTCTTTGTAAGTCAATGTTTTAGTTCTGTCTTTAGGTACGAAAAACATTCATGAGGCTTTTTTAAAGGAAATTTCTGCATGCGCGAGTTGGACTGTATGGAAATGCATGTATGATTATACATAAATACATATCTATTTGCCAAATAATGCCAATATGTTTTAAGAAACAGTATAATTTGCTTGAAGGGATAGAGAAATGGAAAATTTATATTTTATATAAAAAGATCTGTCAGAAAATAATTTCGAGATTTAATCAGAAATTTAAGATATAAATAAAAACAGGGTAAAAACATACCCAGTTGGCAACGTCCTCGAGCCATCCTCAGTGACGGAGCGATGACATGTCAGAGTCACACCTGACATCCACAAGACATCTCTATGTTCTGGGTTGAGGACAGTTTCATACAAATTTTCAAAATGTCCTCACTCAAAGTCAGCAGTGGTCAGGGCTGACCTTCTGAGGACATGTCACCTAAGACTTCTTTGGGGAAATGTCTGACATAGGTCATGCGAAAATACAAAAAATTTTCGTATTTCCTTTAGTTTTTACTTTTATCCATTTTCCTTTATTAATTATCTTTCTTATATTTAGAAAAAACTCTTCGCCTTTTTTAGTCCCAACTGGATTTGAACCTGGAACCTCCAGTTTATTAGTCCCACACCTTACCACTTGTTCCAAACTTTATTTTTAAAATTGTTTGTCTATTTAATACTTTTATTCTACTTGTTAGATTTTGATTTTATTTTAATTAAATCGATAATATTGCCATCTTTTTCTTGGAAATTGAAGAGTTGCCCAGATTTAAAATTCTAATTTCATATACTTCTATTCTGAAGACATTTCCTTTTAGACGTCTTAGAACAATTGTCCACACTCTTAAAGCAAACATTCCGTGCTGACAATGTTAGGACATGTCATCAAGGATTACCTATGATTTGTCAGAACCTGAAGACATTTCCTCAAGGAATCACTGAGGAAATTTCCTCAGTGACACATTTTCCAACTGGGTATTTATTTGAAAATTATTTAAATATTTGAAAATATTTTTGTAATTGAAAAAATATTTTATTTTTTGAAAAGCCACATCTCAAAATTCTTTATTTTTTTGACTCTAAAACAAACGACTTAAGACAAAAGCACGAAACATTTAAAAATATTTGTGTAGTTAAGAAAATATGTTCACTTTCAAATGTTCCCTTTATCATTTGGTATTATTTTGTATCAAAAACAAAAGACTTAAGACAGAAGCACCAAAAACAAAAGACTTAAGACAGAAGCTCTAAATATTTTACCTATCCAATCATTAAGTATTATTTTGTAATAAAAACAAAAGACTTAAGACAGACGCACCAAATATTTTACTTATCTCATCATTAAGTATTACTTTGTAACAAAAACAAAAGACTTTAGACAGAAGCAGCAAATATTTTACTTATCCCATCAATTAGTATTATTTGGAATCAAAAACAAAAGACTTAAGACCAAAACTCTAAATATTTGTAAATATTTTTGTAGTTTGGAAAAAATTTTCAAAAATACACTTCTCATCATTTCCCAGTCGGCAAAAAAAATCATCCCCTGACATACTGCTGACTCTCCCTTTAAAAATTTATGCTGACATCTTCATAAAACTTTTCAAAATATCCCCAATGACATGTCAGCAGTTGGTCAGCGGTTGTTTAAACGAATTGTTGGTGGACACCGATACTGGTGGTACTCTCTGATCAAATTCTAATACCCGCCAAAAGTGTCGGTCCCCTATGGGTAACTCACGTGCGAAATATCACTCCGATCGGAGTTTATCTTCTGTCTCTACTTTAAGCCTCAAAATTGGGGGTTTTGCAAATTTTAAATTTTATTCGTCGAGCCACTTTTCGGGAAACGCGGGGGGAAGTTAGCGGATTTCAAGGAAATGTTGGTTTTATTAATAATTTGTATTAATAAAATCTTATAATTTTCATTTTTGGGCAAATCATCTGTTTTTAGGTGTCGTGGCATTCTATTAGATAACTCTAAGTCCGTCATGAAATCTTACCGATCTTACCGATCTTTAACCCACATTGGCTGGGGGTCAAAAATGACCCCCGCAGAAATTTTGAAGTTTAGAGCTTAAATTTTGTGCTATAAACAAGTATAAAACGGCTTTTGTGTTTTTTACCCCAACTATTATTTCATATTAATATATTATCTTTAAAAAAATCGTTAACCCTTCTTGGTAGGGGGTCAAAAATGACTCATTCAATAAAAAGTATATATTTTTTATAGAAAATTAATTTGTGACAATCTATTAGATAGCCCTAAAATCTTATCTATTTAAGATATCTTTAATCCATATTGACCAGGGGTCAAAAATTACCCCGGCAAAAACTTTTAGGCATAGTGCTTGAGTTTTTTGGTATCAACAAAATATATATTTTTTATTGAATGGGTCATTTTTGACCCCCTACCAAGAAGGGTTAACGATTTTTTTAAAGATAACATATTAATACGAAATTATAGTTGGGGAAAAAGCACAGAAGCCAATTGATACTCGTTTATAGCACAAAATTTAAGCTCTAAACTTCAAA
This sequence comes from Pegoplata infirma, assembly GCA_963921195.1. NCBI lineage: Eukaryota > Metazoa > Arthropoda > Insecta > Diptera > Anthomyiidae > Pegoplata > Pegoplata infirma. Next base: position 94,281,294 of record OY992538.1, on the reverse strand, counting down.
TTTTCTTCGGGGGTCATATTTGACCCCCAGCCAATGTGGGTTAAAGACGTCCTAGATCGGTAAGATTTCATGACAGACTTAAAATTATTTAATAGAATGCCACGACACCAAAAAACCATTAATTTGCCCAAAAATTAAATTTATAAGATTTTATTAATCCAAATTATTGATAAAACCAACATTTCCTTGAAATCCGCTAACTTCCCCCCGCGATTCCCGAAAAGTGGCTCGACGAATATCTGTCATATTTCACATTTTTCTTCTCCAACCCAGCAAAAACATGGTAATGAGTTGTGAAAAGTAATCATTACCAAGTACATTATTTATAATGAGTACCCATTACCATTAACATTATTTTAAGCCCAAAAGTAACTACTTCTCAGTAATATGTTATAAAAGCACCTCTAAGTAATAATATCTTCTTGCACTTGCAGTTTTTAACCTTTACAATTCAATTAACTTAAAAATTACTTAAAAACTTAATAAAAATTACGGAATTTTTAAGTTTTAGTAAAAACAAGTTAAATTTTAAATGTTTTAATTAACTAATTATTTTACTTATTATTGGTAATGGGTTTTTACTCCTTATTTGTAATCCGAGGCAGTAACTACTTATTTATCTCCATACTCTTCACTAGTTATTTTTGTCTCACGCCCTTGTTAAAATAATTAGTGTTTCATTCAATAAGTAACTACTGATTAACATCTGTTTCGGATTACAAAACCCATTACTAGTAATGCCAATTTTTGCTGGGAAGGTGTTCTTAATGAATTCAGAAAGAAAAAATGGTATATTTAAATTTTTTTTAATTAAAATTTTCAAATTTTGGAAAAAGGTGTTTTGCGAACGCCCCCAAAATCATGTAATTTTTTTGGTATCAAGTTTGAACAGGTTAATGATACCGTAAAATCTTTAAATTTCATATTTAAGTATTTACTAGGGATGTGCGATTAATCGAATAATTAATTTTTTGATTAATCAGTATTTTGATTAATCAATTAATCGATTAATCATACTTTATGATTAATCAGAACTATGATTAATCAAGTAATTTGAATTTTGAATATTCAAATTTGAATAATTTTATTCAATTTTGAAAAATCTTGAAAAAAACAAAAATAGAAAAATATTTTGTACAAACAAAAGCATTAATTTATATAGATTTAAGGCAGAATGATATGCTTCCAAAGCATGCGCGTTGCATCTGACAATAAGATCAACATATTATTCTAATGCACCCATGTTCAATATAATTATTAAAGATTAATGGTTCACTGCGACGAAAGAGCCACAGATCATGTACAATATGTTTTTGGCCCCGGCTGCATATATGTAATGGCCCCATTATATTAATATTTAGGTCAATAAATGTTTGGAGTCATATGGGATCCACTTCTTTTTAGATTTAATATTTATTCGGCACAAAATTTATTTAATTTTGTCAAAATCTGTGGATTTTATTTAACTGTTGTGAGATTTTATAGCATCTTCTAAAAGTTACCACATTATGAAGATTTTTTATAGACGATCAAGTTAGTTTAAAGATTTATTAAAACGTTGAAGCTTTTAATTTTCTTAAAATATCTTTAAAAACATTTTAAAATGTATTTACAAAATTGTTCAAGCCCAAAAAACAAAAAATAACAAAATATGTAGTATAAACAAACAAAATTTATTCAATTATTCAAATTTTTGAATATTCAACTTTCTGATTAATCAATTAATAATGAGTTTTGATTATTCAAAATTGAAATTAATCGATTAATCATTGTTTTGATTAATCAGAATTTATGATTAATCGATTAATTGATTAATCAGAATTTTGATTAATCAGAGTGTTCGAATAATCGATTATAACAGAATAACAGATATAATACAAAAATAATTTTTTAATTATTTTAATAAAAAAACTTATTTTTTAAAAAAAAAAAAACCTTTTTTGCAAAAACCCCAATTTTGAGGCTCAAAGTGGAGACAGAAGATATACTCCGATCGGAGTGATATTTCGCATATGAGTTACCCTTAGGGGACCGACACTTTTGGCGGGTATTAGAATTTGATCAGAGTGAAAAGCCCAAAAACGAGCCACCCTAGTGGATACTGCTGACAAATCACCCCTGACAGCAGTATGATTTAACTTCGCCAACTTGGTTTGCATTATTCCACATAAAAAACAAAAGACTTTTTTAAATCTACTGCTCAATTCCATTTTGTAGTTTAAAGTCTTTAATTATTTTTTTAATTACTTTTCAACAAATTAACATTTAATCTTTTCTTGTCCAGTATTTGTTTTTTTTTTGTTTAATTACATATTTTAGCATACCACAAGGTCATTGTGGTTAGTTTGCTAATTATTTTTCTATAAGTACTTTTTTTTCTTTATTTATTTTTGTTAAATAAACACAAGGTTAACTATGTGTTGATCATTTTGCAAAAGTTTAATTTATCATAATGTTCATATGAACACAATTGCGAAAAAAAAGATTTTAAAATCCCTAATGACACAGAGGTTCAAAAGTGTTATACGTTAAAAGTTTATATGAAAAATGGAACAAACTGTGCTAAAAAAAAAACACATTCTTCATCTTGTAAAAAGTCTTTAATACTGGAGTTTTTCTTTTTAAATCTAAACCAAATACAAGTGAGAGTGTGATGTTCGGCTAAGCTGAATCGTATATACTCTTTATAATATTAACCAAAAAAAGTAAGGATGCTTTGGGCGTAAAAAAATGGTGTTAAATTTTTTTTTTTAGTATTTAGTTGTTTTCGCGGAGAATAACTTTACACTCCCAGAACTGCCTCTGCACATGGATCATAGTAATATATTGTTTGACGCCCAAGATGTTGAGACAATTATTCGAACGCAGATACGCCCAAAGAAAGCGCCTGGGTATGACTTAGTCACACCAAACATGATAAAAAACCTACCATTTGTAGCGGTTACTGTTCTTACAAAATTATTTAATGCAATCTTGCAACAAGGATACTTCCCAGACATATGGAAAATTTCGCAGATCAAAATGATTCCCAAGCCTGGAAAAGATTTAACTTTAACTTCGTCATACAGACCTATAAGTTTGCTTCCGTGCCTATCAAAATTATTTGAAAAAGTTCTTCTTCAAAAGATTCTACCAATTATGGAGAATAGTAATAGCATTCCTGCTCATCAGTTCGGCTTTCGCGAAAAACATGGAACCATTGAGCAAGTTAACCGCATAACTTGCGTGATAAGGAAAGCCTTTGAAGAAAAGAAATATTGCTCAGCAGTTTTTCTGGATGTCGCTCAGGCATTCGATAAAGTATGGCACGAGGGTCTTTTATACAAAGTAAAATGTCACTTACCAATGATTACACACAAGCTCTAAGAGTCTTACCTCCTCAACCGCTACTTTAGGGTGAAATATAAGGAAGCTACAACTTCTGATTATATAATGAATGCAGGTGTTCCCCAGGGAAGTGTGCTCGGCCCTGTTCTTTACCTTATATTCACGTCGGACTTGCCGACGTGTGAACATATTACAACGTCAACATTTGCAGATGACACTGCCTTGTTAAGCACTCACTCAGATCCAAATGTTGCCTCTTTGAGACTAAACAATCACCTTACAGCTGTGGAGACGTGGTTCAGGAACTGGCGAATTAAAGTTAATGAGCTTAAGAGCAAGCACGTTACGTTTACACTTAGAACGGGCACTTGTGCTCCGGTTTCTTTAAATGGTATAAGTATCCCACAGTCTGAGAGTGTTACATACCTTGGTATTCACTTGGACAGACGTCTAACATGGCGAAAGCACTTAGAAGAAAAGAGGCTTCATTTGAAGCTAAAAGCCATCCAATTACATTGGTTAATTAACAAGCATTCTAAACTTAGCCTTGACTCGAAAGTCACCCTGTATAATTGTATTTTAAAACCAATATGGACTTATGGTATCCAACTATGGGGTACAGCCAGTATGTCTAATATTGAGCTTATACAGAGGGCACAATCAAAAATTTTGAGAATCATTACGGGTGCACCCTGGTATGTCAGAAATGTGAACATTCATAAGGACTTAAATATTCCGCTAGTTAGAGAAGAGTTTATAACCATCAGACTAAAATACGAGGAAAGCTCGACAACCACCCAAATCCATTGGCGAGAGCCCTTACTCGGACCCGAGCGCACACCAGACTGCAACGTGCAGATTTACCGCCCATTTAATTATGAGGCCCGTCCTTCAAAATGGCTCTTAAGGAGTAACTAGTATTTAAGTTAGATTGTAAGATTTATTTACTTATTGTTAGGCCAAGAAAGGGCATATTCAATAATCTGAAAAATAAAGTATTTGAAAAAAAAAAAAAAAAAAAAAGTTGTTTTCGAAATTTTAATGTGCCATTTTTATTTGTTATTTAGGGTTTGTGATTGAAGTTTGGGACAATCTTTAATTTAAACTTATTTTCAAACAGATCCGATGATTTTACCACTTGGCGTCCTTTGATCAAAGTTTTGAATTTTTGGAAAATTTCCATCAAAGTTTTTAATTTTTGAGAAACTAAAAACGTACGATAAAATGTCTGGTGATACATTATTTTTATTATTTTTGGCATTGTACGTGGCTGCTGACGTAAAACATCATTAGCCACACATAGACCACACATTGTGATTTTGGCATGCTTATTAAAAAATTTCTGAAATTAAGCGATCGGTTTTTGAGATATTCCGTTTGAAATTTGTCAAAAAAATGGCGTAAAAGAAATTAAAAAAAAAAAAAAAAAATTTGTTTTCCTTTGACTATTTGATGAAGATTGAGACAAACTTTCATTTAAACTTAAATTGAGCCAAATCAGACAAATCATACCTATGGCGCACTTTGATCAAAGTTTAGAGTTTTGGGTTAAATTTTCAAAAAACCAAATTTTGATCGAAGGGCGCCACGGGTTAAAATTATTTGGCTTAAATTAATTTTAAATGAAAGATTATCTCAATCTCCATGAAAAAGTCAAAGGAAAATAATTTTGAATTTTTATCATTAAAATATATCATTATATATATCATTAAAAAATTTTCACAGATTCTGTATTTTAATTTTTTCTACACTCAAAAAAAAAAAGTTTGTAAAATGACATAAAATCCCCGTGATTTTACGGGACAGGTTTTGTAAAATATGTACTAGCAAGAATCCCCGTAATGTTACGGGGATAATTTGTAAATTGATTTAACAAAAGAAAATGTAAATTTACAATTTTTTTTGTAAAATATTAACTTCGAGGTGAATTTTTTTTTGTAAATTTACAAAAAAATTGGTAAATTTACAAAACAAAATTGTAAACTTACAGAAAAAGTTTGTTATTTTACAACGAAAAGGTAGAAAATGAAAAAATAAATTGTAGATTAACAAATTATTTGGTTAAACTACTGTTTTTACCACAAAAAAATTTTAAAAAACTCGTATATTTACAATAAAAATTGTAAATTTGCAAACAAAAATATTAAAATTTACAAAATAAATTGTTGACTTACAAAAAAAAGTTTTAAATTTACAAACTAAAGTAGAAAATCAAAAAATAAAATTGTAAACTTACAAATTGTTTGGTTAAACTACTGTTTTTGTGGCAAAAAACTTGTACATTTATAATAAAAAGTGGTAAATTTACAATTTTTATTGTAAATATGCCATTTTTCTGATTTTTTTGCCGTAAAACCAGTAGTTTAAGCAAATAATTTGTAAATTTACAATATTTTTCTTGTATTTTCTAATTCATTTTTGTAAATTTACCACTTTTTTCTGTAGGTATACAATTTTGTTTTTTAAATTTTCATATTTGTTTTGTAAATTTACAAAAAATTTGGTTTATTCACATATTTTTTTTGTAAATTTAAGGGTTTTTTCCATTGGTTTTTCCATTTTTCCTTCTTCGGCAGCTGGAGTAGCACTTCAAAAACCAGAAATGATTTTTTTCACTTGAACACTCTTAACAGACTTTTTAATGTATAACACTGCACTTTTTAATTTTTTTCGATATTTCGCTTTTCTTAAGTAGAACATATGAGAATTGCGAAGGAGGCTACACAAGAAATTTCTTATATTTTCAGGAAAAATTAGTCAAAACAATAACAATTTTTTTTTTTGAATTTTTGATTATTTTCACAAGTATTTTTAAAAAATCGGAATTTTTTTTTTGGATATTGTAGATTGGATGTTTACCTGTTAAAATAAGAAAAACTTAGTTTTTCATAATTGGCACCTTTTTATTGACATTTTAGGTGCCAAATTTAAAAAAAAATTACCAAAAATAGATGGTAAAATTACCAAAAAATGGTAAAAATACAAAAAAAAAAACTAGAACAATTATATAGTAAAAACACATACAAATTGTGGTATTTTACTTAACGCAAATTACCAAAAAATTGTGTAAAAATTATTTTTTTTTGCTAAAGCTTACAACTAGTCGAAAAATGTTTGTATCTGGAACTTAAAAAATTTGCAAATTTTCTTTTTCATGAAATTTTTTATTTATAAAATATGATTTTTAACAAAATTTTTTACTCCAAGACGCAAAAAAAAAAATCTGGACTTAGAAAACTTTTTCCTATTTTTGCATAATTACATTTTTTTTAAACAACATAAACTCTGGTAATAAATAAGTTTTGTAAAATTACCTTGGAATTTTGTACTTTTCAATACAAATTTTTTGTTTAAATACATATTTTTGTGTCAAAAAACTAAAAACCTTGTAAACTATTTAAAACATCTTTAAAAAAAGATTGTTTGTAATAAAACATTATTTTGGTAGAAAGACTAAATACCATAAAATGTTGTTGTACAATTACACTTTTCTTGTGTAAAAAAACTAAACACATTGTAATATTTTTTCAATTTGTAAAATAATTAATTTTATTGTAAATTTACCTAGAAAATTTGTAAAATAAATTTACCAATTGTAATAGTAAAATTACAAAGCAAACTGTAGTTTTCGTTTTATTAAAAATACAAGAATTTTTGTAAAAAGACAAAAATATTAGTAAAATAGAATTACAAGACCTTTTACTTGTAAATTTACAGAGAATTGCAAAGGAGGCTACACAAGCAATTTCTTATATTTTCAGGAAAAATTAATCGAAAATAACAATTTTTTTTTGAATTTTTAATTATTTTCACAAGTATTTTTAAAAAATCGGATTTTTTTTTTGCATATTGTAGATTGGATTTTTTCATAATTGGCAGATTTTTATTGATATTTTAGGTGCCAAATTTAAAAAAAAAATATGGTAAAATTACCAAAAAAAAAAATGGTAAAAATACAAAGAAAAAACTAGAACAATTATCATGTAGAAACAAATGAAAATTGTGGTATTTTACTTAACGCAAATTACCAAAAAATGGTGTAAAAATTCAATTTTTTTGCTAAAGCTTACAATCAGTTAAAAAATTTTTGTGTCCGGAACTTAAAAAATTTCCAAAATTTTTTTTCATGAAATTTTTTATTTATAAAAAATTATTTTTAAATAAATTTTTTACTCTAAAACGCAAAAAAAAATCTGAACTTAGAAAATTTTTGCGTGTCCTATTGTTGAATAATTAAATTTTTTTTTGTAAAACAACATTCATTCTAGTAATAAAATAAGTTTTGTAAAATTACATTGGAATTTTGTACTTTTCAATACATACATTTCAAACTGAAAACCTTGAAAATGATCTTAAAAAAAAAAAAAAATGTTTGTACACTCAAAATAATAACTCTGTTAAATTACAGAAAAACTCTGCTAACAACATTTCTTTGTAATTTTACTAAAAAACTCTGTAAAATGATTTTGACAAAAATAAAAACTGTTAATTTACAGAGTTTATAGTAAAATATTGGTTAAATATGAAAGCTTTTTGAAAGCTTTTTGAGAGAGAAAACTCTGTAATTTTACTTTTAAACTCTGTAAAATGATTTGGACAAAAAAAAACTGTTAATTTACAGAGTTTCTTTTAAAATATTGGTTAAATAAACTTTTTTTGCTACTTTTTCAACTTTTTCTAAAAAAAAAAAATATACAGATAAAATTTTGATGTTTGGTAACAAAAACTACTGAAAACAGAAAACTTTTTTGGTTATAAAAAAAATACAAGGTATTTGGCTTAAATCTGTATTTTAGCAGAAAACTCTGTTAAATGTCTGTAAAATTAGGATTACAAAGTAAAAAGTAAAATAACAGAGGAAACTTAGTTTTTTTTTCACAACAAAATACAAAGTATTTTCTTTAAATCTGTATTTTGACAGAAAACTCTGTCAAATATCTGTTGAATTGAGATTGCAGCCATTTTACAGAGTATTTTACAGAGTTATTATTTTGAGTGTAATAAAACATTTTTTTGGTAGAAAGACTAAAGTAAAATTTTGTTGTACAATTACAGTTTTCTTCACCTTGTAATATTTTTTTTAATTTGTAAAATAATTAAATTTTTTTGTAAATTTACCTAAAAAATTAGTAAAATAAATTTACCAACATATAATAGTAAAATTAAAAAGCAAACTGTTTTCGTTTTATTAAATATACAACAATTTTTGTAAAAAGACAAAAATATTAGTAAAATAGAACTACAAGACCTTTTACTTGTAATTTTACAAACTTATTTTTTTTGAGTGTAAGGACGCTTTGGGCGTATAAAAGTGGTGTTAATTTTTTTTTTTAGTATTTAGTTGTTTTCGAAATTTTAATGAGCCATTTTTATTTGTTATTTAGGGTTTGTGATTGAAGTTTGGGACAATCTTTAATTTAAACTTATTTTTAAACAGATCCGATGATTTTACCACTTGGCGTCCTTTGATCAAAGTTTTGAATTTTTGGAAAATTTCCATCAAAGTTTTTAATTTTTGAGAAACTAAAAACGTACGATAAATTGTCTGGTGATACATTATTTTTATTATTTTTGGCATTGTACGTGGCTGCTGACGTAAAACATCATTAGCCACACATAGACTCTGAGGTCCATTGTGATTTGGCATGCTTATTAAAAAATTTCTGAAATTAAGCGATCGGTTTTTGAGATATTCCGTTTGACATTTGTTAAAAAAAATGGCGTAAAAGAAATTAAAAAAAAAAAAATAAAAATTTGTTTTCCTTTGACTATTTGATGAAGATTGAGACAATCTTTCATTTAAACTTAAATTGTGCCAAATTAGACAAATCAAACCTATGCACAGTGGCCGAAATGGCCAATCTAGCGGCGCTTAATTCTGAAACGTAAAATAATAAGGACTAATGCTAATTTGCGATTATAAAATTTAAAAAGAATTAATTTTTAAACAATATTTATTTATTTTTATGTATTTTGGGAAATTTTTGTGAATATTGGGAGGGTGGTTTGTATGAGGCCTAGAAGTTAAAATGGTCCGATGCCATTAAAATTTAGAGCGATTGTTTATGAAAATAAAAAACATTTATTGGTCGAATTTCAAGAGGATATCTTGAATACTATTGTTAGGGGTATTTAAGTAAAACTTGAAGGGGACATTTACATGGGGGCTATGGGCTAATATGGATGGATTTTGTCAAAATTTAATAGGTTTTGTTCTTGCGATAAAAGAAACTTAAATTTCAAATTTCAGGCAAATCGATTGAAAATTGTGGTCTGTATCGCGTTTATACTGTTTCTTTGGACAGCAGATGGACCCTATAAAACAGAACAACTTGCGCGAACTAGCACGCCACACTGAAATGTCACAACAAAAATAACCCAAAATAATAAACAAAACAGGAATTGGACCGAATACGATCGAATTTCAAAAGTTGCAGTCCATGAAACTATAGTTAATATCACAAATGTAAACTCCTATAATGAACTAATAATAAACTAGATACACACAGGCCACAAACATTTATTTTTTAGTTAAAACATACCTTTTACTTTCAATTAAAACTTTTTGGCTCAAAATGTGTAAACAATTGACTTGAAAGTATCAAGAAAAACTCACTGAGTAATTAGGCCCCAAATTCCTTTAATACACTTGCTGCAGAAAATGTATATTTGATAGCTTACAGCAGTGCGAATATTAAGAGAAAAACAAAATTGAAAACGATAATTTTTTTTGTAAAGTATAGGTAATCGATACAGTGCAAAACATTTATCAGTTTTAATTTTTTAATTTTAACTAAAACGCCGCTAGATCAGTGATTTCGGCCACAGTGCTATGGCGCCCTTTGATCAAAGTTTAGAGTTTTGGGTTAAATTTTCAAAAAACCAAATTTTGATCGAAGGGCGCCACGGGCTAAAATTATTTGGCTTAAATTAATTTTAGGCTTAAATTAATTTTAAATGAAAGTTTATCTCAATCTCCATGAAAAAGTCAAAGGAAAATAATTTTGATTTTTTTTTTCTAAGACAATATATCATTAAAAATTTTTCACAGATTCTGTATTTTAATTTTTTCTATAAAAACATTTTAAGGTTGTAGTAAAGTTTTTCTATAAAAAAATTCTTAAATTGTGATTAATTTTTATACAAACATTCTTAAATTTTGACAACAAAATTGGAAATATATTAGCATAATACATATTTGCATATTTATTGCTAAGAGGTGTTTTTTTTTTTTTTTAAATTTGCTTAAAAACACAATGTTGTTAGCCAGAATTAAGTAAATAAAAATTAAACAAATATAAAAATTATTTTTAACAAACAAAAAATGTAATTATAATCTACTCGTACCATACAATACAATACATGTTTAAAATACAAAATTTACATAATACTTAATAAACAGTTAAATGCTCTTCATGCATGTCTAGCTTTTTATCATTTTTTTTTTCTATTTGTTTGAGTTGTTGCTGCCGCTACTTCTATATGATTTTTTTTTTTTGTTTTTTTAACTCAACACTTATCGGATTGTATTTTATGAATGTAAGAAAAAAAATATATTTAACCCTTTAATAGGCTGGGGGACTAGTAATTGTTGGATAAAAAGGGGTAAATAGTACTTTTTAAATTTTATGAAATAATTTTCACAGAAACCTAAAATTTTCCAATAAAGGATCCTCCGGCGGTCAGGAAAACCATGCTGAAAAAAGTACTTTTTGGATATTTCGATTCTACGCGGCAAAAAAGGATCATATATTGTACCTTGCACTTTCTACTCAAATAATGGATTTTGAAATTTTAAATTTAGGAAAAAATTTGGAAAAATATTTGAAAAAAAATAGTGCACTTTGGCACTATTTCTAACTCTTGAAATAAACTTAAAATGTAGGATGGTCCAGTGAAAAAAAATATTTTAACAAATGTACTTTTTAGAAAGTTTCGATTTTAAGAGATAATAAGATAAAAACGTGTATTTTGGTTGTTTTTATATTTCCTTAAATAAGGGTTCTTGAAATGGGGAATCCTCTGGCGGAAAAACATTTTGAAAAAGTAAATTTTGCAAATTCCTAGTCTAAGGCAAAACGGAGTAAAATATTTGGTACATATTTTTTATTTACATATATTACAATAATGGTCATAGAAACTTAAAAATTAAAACTAAAGGGTCATTGGGCAAAAAAAAGAGAAACAAAAACATTCTTAAAAATTACTTTTTGAAAATTCCGATTCTTAAAAAGTACTTTTTGGAAATTTGCATTTTTACATCCTTAAAACATTTTTAAAATTCTGATTCTTAAGAAGTTTTTATATGAAACTGTCCCCAAATTGGTATATAGAGATGTCTTGGGGATTTTGGGTGCGACTCTGACATGTCAGCGGGCCGTCACCATGGATGGCTCATGGACGCATTCAATTGGAATGTAAGAAGACATAACTTTTTTTTCGAAAAATGGGTCGATTTTAAGCATTTTGTATTTTTAGGTTATGTGGAATGTACTAAAATTTTGAGGTGTCCTTAAATTTTCGAGGTGTCCTTAAATTATCGTTCATAACTTTTGAACATCTAAAATGATATCGCTCAAAGGCAAAACCAAACTTCTCGGCGCAACGACAAGTAAATATGTAAAGTAAAGGCAGTGGTGGGTACAGCTTTTGGGTTTGGGGGGGGGGGGGAATTTTTTTTACTTCGAATAAAAAAAAATTATCAATTCACCGTTGTCGGATAAGCACACTCAAAATAATAACTCTGTTAAATTACAGAAAAACTCTGCTAATTTAACAGAGTACACCATACTTTTCCAGCTAACAACATTTCTTGGTAATTTTACTAAAAAACTCTGTAAAATGATTTTGACAGAAAAAAACTGTTAATTTACAGAGTTTATAGTAAAATATTGGTTAAATATGAAAGCTTTTTTACAGAAAAACTCTGTAATTTTACCATAAATCTCTGTAAAATGATTTGGACAAAAAAAAACTGTTAATTTACCGAGTTTCTAGTAAAACATTGGTTAAATAAACCACCATTTAGCAAGGAAAACTATGAAATTTACATATATTTGATGAAAAAATTTACAGAGATTAGTTAAATGCATGTTATTTTGTAAAATTTTTATAAGATTTCTGAAAAATAAATTTTGATAACTTTTTTTGCTACTTTTTCAACTTTTTCTCAAAAAAAAAAATTACAGATAAAATTTTGATGTTTGGTAACAAAAACAAAAACTACTCAAAACAGAAAACTTTTTTGGTTATAAAAAACATACGAAGTATTTTGCTTAGATCTGTATTTTAGCAGAAAACTCTGTTAATTATCTGTAAAATTAAGATTACAAAGTAAAAAGTAATATAACAGAGGAAACTTTGTTTTTTTGTCACAACAAAATACAAAGTTTTTTCTTTAAATCTGTATTTTGACAGAAAACTCTGTTAAATATCTGTTGAATTGAGATTACAGTCATTTTACAGAGTATTTTACAGAGTTATTATTATGAGTGCAATACTTATTTTTTTACTTATTTTTTTTTGCAAAAAAAGTGATGGCCGCGCTATAAAATCAAATAAAGCTATAAAATCAAATAAAAATCGGCTGCAGAACACTTGCAGGCGATTTTTCAATTGAAAATCAAAAAATTTCTTAATGAAATTTTTTTTTAGAATCTGAGACTTTTTTCCTATAGAGATCTTTCCTATAAAATAAGTCTTAAATTCGAGATTCTGTGGCCTTTTTCCTATAGAAAAATCTCAGATTCTTAGGCCATTTTCCTATCGAAAAAGTCTCAGATATTGCGACCTTTTCCTGTAAATAAGCCTCAAAACCTGAGAAGTGTTTCCCATTTTTTCTATAAAAACGTCTCAGATTCTGGAACATTTTTCCTAAACAAAAAGTCTCAGATTCTGAGACATTTTTCTGGGAGAAAAAGTCTTAGATTCTGAGACATTTTTCCTTTGAAAAAATATTTTGACATTTTTCCTATAGAAAAAGTCTTAGACTCTGAAATATTTTTCCTATATAAAGGTCTTAGCAGGGACGTGCCGTGAGGTTTTCATCAGGGTGTTCACCATTAATATAAAATTAACCTGAAATGACTTTCGGTGCTCAGTTACAAAAATTAAGCTTATAATTAAGCCCACCCTTATGCTTATGGTTTAAAAAAAAATATTTTTAAGAACATACACATATCCAGGGCTATATCTTGTCGGCCCAACAACAAAATTATTTATTTAATTGCCCTTTTCAAGAGATTTTGCTTTTTCAATACACAAAAAATACAAAAAACAAAAGGTGCTAGAAATTAGTTGATCGCAGATTTGGAATTAAGAGATGACGGTCTATAAATTAAGTTCTATTTTTGACACCAATGTAAAAATACGTAATAGTGGAATCAAAAAAAGTACTAAATTTGGGGTTTTGTATTTTCAAACGCGATTTTCTGAAAAACGATACGCGATAGAAACAATTAGACGTCAGATTTTAAATTTAAAATTCAAAATAAATATAGTTTATGTATTGCTATTGCTGGAAAAGTGAATTTTTCAGAATTTGTAGAGTTGTGTGATTTAATGGAATCTAAATCTTGTTTTCTAAGATATACACTAAAATAATTGTGTAAGTAACTTTATTAGTTTACTTAAAAAAATAACTAGTAAATTTGTTTTTAAATAAAAATATTTGTATCTTTAAGAATTCCTACATCAGTATTTAAAAAAAGATTAAAAACGAATTTTCTGTTACAATTAATGTTGGCGAAAAATAATTTCTTTTGCCAAAAATAAATGGTAAAACGCAATACACCCTATTTTCTTTAATTGAAAATATTAACAAATATTAACCTTCATGTTTTTCAATATTTACAAAAAAAAAAAAATATTTGTTTTGTTTAAAAACAATATAAAAAAATGTAAAAAGGTGTATTTTTAAGACAAGAATTTGGAACCTTGTATATATAAATTAAGTGATATCCGTATTTACAATCATAGACAAAATCCCAAAGTATTATATGGCTTTCAAATTAAAGCAATAGCTCTTTCCAGTAAAAAGATATCACCTCTTAAAGTTACGTGTGCTACTTAATTTGCCGCACAAAAATGCCTTTAAAAATTTATATTTTGTTTGTTGTAGTTGTTGTAATTTAACACTAGTTAAGTGTGCGCAACAAAGTTAAGAACAACCCAACAACTTTGTGCGTTCTTTAAATTTTGTCCCACATTCACTTAACTGTTGGAAACAATTGCATTAATGCTTACAAAATTTGGCATAACTTTTTTATGAAACTACGGAAAATAAAAAATGATATACCAACTGAAAGTGTACATTTTCTACTATGAGTACATGACGGAAATATGTTTGAACCTTTGAAAACAATTATAAAAATATAAAACTGACATATTTGAGGGAAAAATGCTAGGTGTTCAGAGAACACCTCCGCACATTAGACGGAACGTCACTGGGTCTTAGATTCTGAGACATTTCTTCCATAGAAAAAGTTTCAGATTCCGAGACATTTTTCCTATAGAAAAAGTCTTAGATTCTGGGACATTTTCCTGTAAAAAAAGTCTAAGATTCTGAGACATTTTTCATATAGAAAAAGTCTCAGATTCTGGGACATTTTTCCTTTGGAAAGTCCCAGATTCTGAGACATTTTACCTATACACTCAAAAAATTATGTTAGTAAAATCAACTGAAAATGTCAGTTAAAATAACTGTTTTTGTGTTTTGGGGTCAACTACTTTTTCAGTTAAATCAACTAACAATGTTAGTTATTTTAACTACAAAAAACAACTGACTTATGTAGTAAAAACTACTTACATTTGTAGTCAAAACAACTAAAATGTAGTAAAAATAAAATAATCAATAAATATTTTTTTTTTTTTTCAAAAAATTTTTCAGAAAAAAAAAAAATTGAAGACCAAATTTTTTCAAAGTTTTTTTGTTAAAAAAAAAAGTTGTGAAAAATAAAAAAAACGAAAATTTATTTTTATTTTTGGAAAAAAACTTTGAAGATTTTTCAAAGATAAAAAAAATAAAATTAACTACTTTAAATAACTGTTACTGCATTACAGTACTTTTTTGTTAGTTATTAAAAAAAAAAAACTACTTAAAATAACTAACAGAAATAGTTGTTTAATATTTTTCATACAAAAACAACTGACTTTGCAGTTGAAAACAACTAACTACTGCAAAATATACAAACAACTAACATGTAGTAACTTACATAATTTTCTGAGTGTAGAAATAGTCTTAGATTCTGAGACATTTTTCCTAGAGAGTAAGTCTCAGACTCTGAGATATTTTTTCTATTTTTTTTATAACAAAACTGTCATGTTCACAACATTTTTCCCATAGAAAATTTCTTTTCGCAATAAGGATAGATATTTTTCAATGTTGGCAATCGATACCTTTTCAATACCGTTATCCGTTTCAAAACCCTTTAAATTGAATACCGGTACCAATACCAATACCGAAACTCAGTTTTGGTATCGGATACCGGTATCCAAAAACCTTTTCCTTCGGTATCGGTACGTACCGGTATTGAAACGGTTTTTATTAAAAACCATATTTTTTTTACAAAAAAAATTAATAGAAAGTTTGTAAATTTTTTTGGTTTTTGTAAATGAAAAATCGTACTCCAAATGCCTCACCGAAGTCTCATAAAAACCAAAAAAATCTTTTGGCACCCACATCGTGAATTAAATAAAAATTTAAAAAAAGCCACTTCAATCGCGATGCGAGAGCAAAAGAAAATAATTTATTTTCCCGAAATTTTTATGGATTCATTTTGACTCCCAATAGAAACTTTCTGGACCCCTTTTGTATAGTATAGTTTTTTCGGGATTTTTATTTAATCCGTGATGTGGGTGTCCAAGGATTTCGGGGAAGGCATTTGGAATACAAGCAGGTTTTCCACCATAGAATAATTTTTTGAAGTGGCTTAACTCGTAGACATCGTCCATAAAAGTCCCAATTTCGCGAATAAAATTGTTTGCAATATTTTTGAATGTGATTGTCTACACCGGGAATACCTATTTTTCCAAATAGATAAAACCAACAAAAAAAACTTGGTTGCTTAGAAATAAGATGAAATATGTAATTTGTTGGGGTTTTTACTTTAACCGCGATGCGGTAGGGAAATAAATTCTACGGAGTCATTTTGACACCCAATAGAAACTTATTGGACCCTTTTCAGCTCAAACAAAAAAGAAAGGTAAAAACCGATACGGCCTTATATTTATGTACTAAAGATATAGGAAAATGTACAGTAAAAACCGGTCCAGTGCTTCAAAACTTATGAGCAAAAGACTGAATTTCGGCAACGGTTTTTCGTGAATTTTCGACATTAAAAAACTCGCTAACTTTCGAAAGGCAATCCTGAGGATGCTGATGTTTGGCATATATATTTGCCGTTCCCCTGGCCTGGTTCGTATTGAATTTCAGCCAAATCGGTCCAATGGTTCAAAAGTTATTAATATCGTGAATTTCAGATTGGTTTCACATTAAATTCACTTGTTGAAAAAACCGTTAAACCAGCTTTAAAAAAATTGATGAGACACGAAAATATTTTGCAAAATATTCTTAACACTCACAAAAATTTTTATACTAAAACAAAAAAAAACTTACACTCGAAAAAAAATTTACACTCAAAAAAAAAATTTTGTTTTTTTTTTTCAAAAATGACTAAAAAAAGTTTTTTACTCAAAATAAAGTATTTCTAATCAAAATTTTTAATTTGATTTACGTTAGAAAATTAACTATCACTTTAGAAGGACATTTTAGAAGGTATTGATAGATTCGTCCAAGTCGAATTTAACTTCTACTTGTTTTTACAATTTTTTTTAAAGTTTTTATACGTGTTTTTTTATATTTTTAGCATTTTTTCGATAATACCGGTATTATCGGTAATACCGTAACCGATTCAACTCAAATACCTTAACCGATACCGATACCGAAATAAATAAAAAAACGATACCAATACCGATATCGATACCGTTATTCGTTTCGATTGCCAACCTTGATATTTTTTCACAAAAAATTTTCAGATTTAGTCACATTTTTCCTTTAAAAATTTTTAGATTTTCCCTATAAATATATTTAGATTTTCCCTATACAAATTTTTAAATTTCCCTATAAAATTTTTTAGATTTTTCTTTTTAAAATATTCAAATTTTTTCCGATAAAATGGGATTTTTTTGTCGTTATAGGTGTGCGAAAAAAATTGTTGGGCAAAAACTTAACCCCCCAGCGGCCCGGGTTAAAATTTTCCGAGTTTTTATATCAATACGAACCATGATTTGCCCGGCGATTGACGAATTTTTAAAAAGTAATAATTCGTACCACCCTAATGTTCATTTTATTATAATGAGTTTTGATAAAATCATCAGATTTTTCTGCTGTCCTGACATATTTTTCTGCTGGTTCGACCCTAATTATTCAGACAGAAATTTTGCAAATCGCGTCTGCTAAAAGCAGCTAATTGCTCATATGGCTCAAAATCTGTTCATTTTCAGCAGATTTGTCTGCTCATTGAACAGATGTTTATTTTAAGTACAGTCAAACTCGGTTATAACGAACTCGGTTATAACGAATTCTCGGTTATAACGAACTAATTCTAAAGTCCCGACGTTTTGGCATCAGTTTCCACACAAAATACTTCTTTTATAACGAACTCGGTTATAACGAATCCTCGGTTAAAACGAACTCCTTATTATGGTCCCACGAATACAATTTCATGTGTATTTACCTTTTTATAACGAACTACCATAAATATTTTGAAATGTGTGGCAATCGTGTTTACCGAACTCACAAAAAGTTACAAATTTTTGGTTAATATTATAATTTTAAAGAATTTATTTATATTTTTAATGGTTTCTTCTCGATAAGTAGTTTTTTTTTATGAAAAAAAAAAGTCAATGGAATATTTTTTTTTGGAAATAAAACTGGGTTGATATAAAAATATACCCCGCTTAAGTATAGCGAACTTTGCTTATAACGAACTATTCTTACTGGTCCCCCAGAGTTCGTTATAACCGGGTTCGACTGTATATAGAAGTAGCGGACGAGATTCCTAGTTTATTATATTTACTTGTCATCAGCAAAAAAAGAAGATGATCCATTAAAGGGTTAATTAAAGAGAAATATAAAGCCAGAAACAAGGTTACGTTAGTTTATAATTTTTTTTGTTTGTTTGTATATTTCATCGGATATGTTAAAAATATGACATCATATTTCATAATGATAATGAAAAAAAAAAAAGTTTAACCGAAGAGAATTCTAAATAAAATAATAAATTATTCTTAGTTAAAAACACTTACCTTTAGCATAAGTTAATCCATTGAAAAATGTTAATCCAATTAAGGAAATATTAAAAAATAAACACCAAAATTTTAGCGAAGACATGTTTAAAACTAAAAGAAAGATTGATTTAAGTAAATTATAATTATGATGAATTAAGGCACTTATTTTTAAATTAAATTTAAATTTTCTTTTTTTATAAAAATTTTATTTCTTTATTCCGTTTGAAATTGCTAGTAAACAGTTGTTTGAACTTTTTGTTATTAAAATCGGGAATATAAAATTTTTAAATTATTTTTTTTTTTCACATTTAAAATTTCAGTAAATATTTAAAAATTTTTTTGAGATTTTTTTTTAATAAATTTTGTATTTTATTCTCATTTTTTATATATTTTTTATTAATTTCTACTTTGTTTATTATGCACTTTATTTTTTTCCCCCAATATATTTTTTTTTTCTTATACCATTATAACGTACATTTTTTTTACTTATATTTTAATACTCTTTTTTATTTTTTTTTTTTTTTATTATTATACAACTCAATACTACCGTTCGGCGTTAGTTAGTAGTAGTGTGTTTATTTTTTTTTTGATAGCGGTTATATCCAGAACAACACGTCTTTATCTCTTGCCAGTTATACGCCAACTAAATTTTTTAAGTACAAGTATTTGAAAAACAAGGTTGTGTGCTGTAAAATTCACCTCTGTTTGTTTAAAACTAGTTTCAATTGCACAGCTGATGATTCACTGGAAATTGGTAGTGGGTTTTTTGTTTTGTGCCGCTTTTCAATGGTTTAAAAGTTTAAGCTGTGGTGTGTTTAACTTGGCAAAAACGAAGAGAGTTTTTTTACATTGCAATTTTTTTGTATACAAGAGAGTTGGTTAATGTTGCCAGTTGTAAATTTTTTTATACGTCTTTGTCGGTAAATTATTGTTAGTAGGCAAAAAAAAAATATTATAACACGTGAATGTAATATTTAAAATTATTCATGTTTGTGTCTTAAGTCTTTTGTTTTGTAAACAAAACTATTTTTCTTTAAAATTTGTTTTGTTTACAAAATGATAAAAGTTTTGTTTGTGTACAATATTAAAGACTTCTATTATTAATTAGTAGTTTTATTCTTACAAAAACAGTTTGCTATTATTTAAACTATTTTATTTATAAACTAAAATCAATAATTTATATTAAGGTCATCTAAAATTAGCTTGCCAAACACAAATTGGCCATAAAGCTTAATTCACAAAAAATTAACGGATTTATAATTTTGTTGAACTATAAAAATATTTAATAATTGTTGTATTTTAAAGATTTTATTAATTTAATAATTTTTATTTATAATACACCAACTGTAAATATGGAATTTTTAGAAAAACGAAATGTACGAAATTGCAGAAAATGTTAATTTTTTCTTATCTTAAAATTGTTTCAGTAGTTTTTATAGGTTACACCGTCCGACAGCCAATATTGAACATGAACCGGATGATATATGAGGCATTCCACACCAAATGTCCCGCTAAAGAAAAACATGTGTCCCGTAAATTTCTGAATAGGTTGTTTAGATAGCCCTATATGGAACTAAGAATATTGCGTTTTTGGTTTTTCAAATTTTCAAAAACTGGGCTTAGGAGGCGTGGTCAAATATTGGAAAAATGGTAAAATTTGTGGCGAGTTGCCTTGATTAAATATTTATCACATTAAAACGGAATGCATCACAATCTCAAAAATTTACATTCTTATATAGTTTTGTATGGGCTATCGATTAAAATTTTTTTTTTTTTGCAAAATTTTTAGAACCCGTTCTGAAATTTTCCATTTTTTAAAAATGTCAATTTATTAAAAAACATGCCACTTTTTTTAATTTTTTTTTTTTAAGTTTAGATGTTTGTCCAACCACACAAAAAAATTCAGAAACATGTTTTTCGTATTTTTTTCGAGAAAATCGCATTTGAATTTCAAATTTCATAACAATTTTGTAATTTGCTTGTATTTTCATGTTTTAACGTTGCGAATGAGTAATATTAATTGCACAAATATTGCTCATTCGCAACATTAAAACAAGAAAATACAAGCAAATTACAAAATTGTTATGAAATTTAAAATTCAAATGTGATTTTCTCGAAAAAAACGAAGAACGTGTTTCTGAATTTTTTTGTGTGGATGGACAAACATCTAAACTTAAAAAAAAAATTTTAAAAAAGTGGCATGTTTTTTAAAAAATTCACTTTTTTAAAAAATGGAATATTTCAGAACGGGTTCTGAAAATTAAAAAAAAATAAAAAAAATTTTAATCGATAGCCCATACAAAACTATATAAGAATGTAAATTTTTGAGATTGTGGGGTATTCTGTTTTAATGTGATAAATATTTAATCAAGGCAACTCGCCACAAATTTGACCATTTTTCCAATATTTGACCAAGCCTTCTAAACCCAGTTTTTGAAAATTAGAAAAACCAAAAACGCAATTTTCTTAGTTCCATATAGGGCTATCCAAACAACCACTTCAGAAATTTACGGGACACATGTTTTTCTGTAGCGGGACATTTGGTGTGGAATGCCTCATATTCTTCTTAAGAAAAACTAAATTACAAAATAAATAATAAAAAACTGCAGTGTTATACTCTAAAAAGTTTGTTAAAAGTGTTTAAGTAAAAAAAAAAAAAATCATTTCAGATTCTGCTGTTTTTAAAGTGCTACTCCAGCTGCCGAGAAGAAGGAAAAATAAGATGCACCAATGCAAAAAAACCTTTAAATTTACAAAACAAATATGTAAATAAACCAAAAGTTTTGTAAATTTACAAACCAAATATGAAAATTAAAAAAACAAAATTGTATGCTTACAGAAAAAAGTTGTAATTTTACAAAAATGAAGTAGAAAATACAAAATCAGTATTGTAAATTTTCAAATTATTTGGTTAAACTACTGTTTTTGCGGCAAAAAAAAAACAAGAACAATAAAAATTGTAAATTTACCACTTTTTATTGTAAATATACAAGTTTTTTGCCCTAAAAAAACAGTAGCTTAAACAAACAATTTGTAAACCCACAACTTTGTTTTTTGATTTTCTACTTTATTTTGTAAATTTAATTTTTTTTTTGTAAGCTTACAATTTGTTTTGCAAATTTACAATTTTAATTGTAAATATACGAGTTTTTCAATATTTTTTTGCGGTAAAAACAGTAGTTTAACCAAATAATTTGTTAATCTACAATTATTTTGTTTTTTTCATTTTCTATTTTTTCTTTGTAAAATAACAACCTTTTTCTGTAAGTTTACAATTTTGTTTTGTAAATTTACCAAATTTTTTGTAAATTTCCAAAAAAAAATTTCACCTCGAAGGTAATATTTTACAAAAAAAAATTGTAATTTACACAATTTTTTTGTTAAATCAATTTACAAATTATCCCCGTAACATTACGGGGATTCTTGCTAGTACATATTTTACAAAACCTGCCCCGTAAAATCACGGGGATTTTATGTCATTTTACAAACTTTTTTTTTGAATGTATAGTATTCAGTTCGTGTTTAACTTTTTTCATTTTTGTCGGGCGGTGTTATTATTTACGACGATTTCGGTAACCCCTGATAAAAGAGAGGAGAAAAGAGAAATTATCAGAGAATTTGTTTCTAGGAGAAATATTGAGGAATCTCAGAATTTTTTTTTTTAATATCTCGGAGTCTTAGAATTTTTCTAAAGAAATTAGTCTTAGAGTCTTGAATTTTTTTTAAAGAAAATCTAAGAATATTGGAAAAATTCGTGAATTTTTTTACTGAAAAACATATGAATACCGGGAACATGTTTATATGGGATTAACAATAAGTCCGAAAATGGAACAATTATAATCAGATTTGATAAGACTACAAAAGCATATATGCAAATCGGTTCATAAGGGTTGAGATACTTCCCTTGTAAGTCAGAAAATGCAACAGTTATAATCAGATTTGATAAGACTACAAAAACATTTATGTTAATTACCTACACTCAAAAAAAATTTTTGTAAAATGACATAGAATCCCCGTGATTTTACGGGCAGGTTTTGTAAAATATGTACTAGCAAGAACCCCGTAATGTTACGGGGATAATTTGTAAATTAATTTAACAAAAGAAAATGTAAATTTACAATTTTTTTTGTAAAATATTGAATTCGAGATGAACATTTTTTTTTGGAAATTTACAAAAAATTTGGTAAATTTACAAAAGAAAATTGTAAACTTACAGAAAAAGGTTGTTATTTTACAAAGAAAAAATAGAAAATGAAAAAAATAAATTGTAGATTAACAAATTATTTGGTTAAACTACAGTTTTTACCGCAAAAAAAATATCGAAAAACACGTATATTTACAATAAAAATTTTAAATTAGCAAAAAAAAAAAAAAAAATAATTTACAAAACAAATTATAAACTTACAAAAAAAGTTGTAAATTAAAAAATAAAAGTAGAAAATCAAAAAACAAAATTGTAAATTTACAAATTGTTTGGTTAAACTACTGTTTTTTATGGCAAAAAACTTGTATATTTAAATAAAAAGTGGTAAATTTACAATTTTTATTGTAAATTTACCACTTTTTAACCAAATAATTTGTAAATTTACAATATTGTTTTTGTATTTTCTACTTCATTTTTGTAATTTACAACTTTTTTTGTAAGTTTATAATTTGTTTTGTAAATTATTTTTTTTTTTTTTTTGCAAATTTAAAACTTTTATTGTAAATATACGTGTTTTTCAATATTTTTTTTGCGGTAAAAACTGTAGTTTAACCAAATAATTTGTTAATCTACAATTTATTTTTTTCATTTTCTATTTTTTCTTTGTAAAATAACAACCTTTTTCTGTAAGTTTACAATTTTGTTTTGTAAATTTACTAAATTTTTTGTAAATTTCCAAAAAAAAAATGTTCATCTCGAAGTCAATATTTTACAAAAAAAATTGTAAATTTACATTTTCTTTTGTTAAATCAATTTACAAAATTTTGTTTTTTGAATTTTAATATTTGTTTTGTAAATTTACAAAAAAAGTTGGTTTATTTACATATTTATTTTGTAAATTTAAAGGTTTTTTTCCATTGGTGCATCTTATTTTTCCTTCTTCGGCAGCTGGAGTAGCACTTCAACAACCTGAAATGATTTTTTTTCACTTGAACACTTTTAACAAACTTTTTAAAGTATATCACTGCACTTTTTTATTTTTTTTCGGCATTTCGTTTTTCTTGAGTAGAACATGTGAGAATTGCGAATGAGGCTACACAATAAATTTCTTTATTTTCAGGAAAAATTAGTCAAAAAATAAAAATTTTTATACCCTCCACTCTAGTGATAGAGGGTATTTATAAATTTGTCATTCCGTTTGTAACACCTCGAAATATTGGTCTAGGACCCCATAAAGTATATATATTTATGATCCTCGATCGATTTTAAGTCGATCTAGTGATGTCCGTCCGTCCGTCCGTCCGTCCGTCCGTCCGTCTGTCTGTCCGTCCGTAGAAAACACGCTAACTTTTGAAAGACTTTACAGAGGCTACTAAAGTTTGGCATATATGTTTGTCATTTACCTGGTCAGGTTGGTATTGCAATCCAGCCAAATCGGTCCAGTGGTTCAAAAGTTATGAGCAAAAGAGTAAATTTCGGCAAGGGTGTTTCGCGAATTTACGAGGTAAAAAACACGATAACTTTCGAAAAACAATAATGATACTACTGAAGCTTGGCACGTATCTTTGCCGTTCCCCGGGTCTGTTTGGTATTAAATTTCAGCTCAATCGGTCCAGTGGTTCAAAAGTTATAAGCAAAACCCTGAATTTCAGATTAGGTTCATCTAAAATGCCACGTGTTTTAACAAGTTTTAAAAGCATTGGTGGTAACTAAACAATGCTTTTCAAACTTGTTTAATTTTAAAGCAATACTTTTTAAATTTGTTTAGTTTTAAAAGCATTGGTAACTTAAAAATTACACTCAAAAAAAATTTTACACTCAAAAAAAAATTTATACTCAAAAAAAATTTTACACTCAAAAAAAATTTACACAAAAATAATTTCGTTTTTTTTTTTTACAAAAATGGCAATATTTTGTGTACATACGTACGTGCATTCACTCAGAAATATTTTTACAGTAAAAAAAACATTACACTCGAAAAAAATTGTACACTCAAAAAAAATTAATAATTTTTCTTTTTTTTTTTAAAATTACAAAAAAAAAAGTTTTTTACTCAAAATAAAATATTTCTAACCAAAATTGTTAATTTTTTCAGGTTAACAAATGTGCTACCCTTTAAAAAAATGCATTGTGGAGGGTATTCATAGATTCGGCAAAGTCGAATTTAACTTTTCTACTTGTTTTTTTTTTGAATTTTTAATTATTTTCACAATTTTTTTTTTTTAAATCGGGGGAAAAAACTGGGCATTGTAGATTGGATGTTTGAGTACCTGTTAAAATAAGAAAAACTTAAGTTTTCATAATTGGCAGCTTTTTATTGACCTTTTAGGTGCCAAATTAAAAAAAAAAAATTACCAATAAAATATGGTAAAATTACCATAAAAATGGTAATAATACAAAAAAAAACTAGAACAATTATATAGTAGAAACACATAAAAATTGTGTTATTTTACTTAACGCAAATTAAGTACCACAAATTTGTGTAAAAATTTAATTTTTTTGCTAAAGCTTACACTCAAAAAAAAAAGTTTGTAAAATGACATAAAATCCCCGTGATTTTACGGGGCAGGCTTTGTAAAATATGTACTAGCAAGAATCCCCGTAATGTTACGGGGATAATTTGTAAATTGATTTAACAAAAGAAAATGTAAATTTACAATTTTTTTTTGTAGAAAATCAAAAAACAAAATTGTAAATTTACACAATGTTTGGTTAAACTACTGTTTTTTATGGCAAGTTTTTTTATATCTACAATAAAAAGTGGTAAATTTACAATTTTTATTGTAAATATACCATTTCTTCTTATTTTTTTGCCGTAAAAACAGTAGTTTAACCAAATAATTTGTTAATTTACAGTATTGTTTTCGTATTTTCTACTTATTTTTTGTAAAATTACAACTTTTTTTTGTAAGTATACAATATTGTTTTTTAAATTTTCATATTTATTTTGTAAATATACAAAAAATTTGGTTTATTAGCATATTTGCTTTGTAAATATAAAGGTTTTTTTTTTTCCATTGGTGCATCTTATTTTTCCTTCTTCGGCAGCTGGAGTAGCACTAAAACAACCTGAAATGATTTTTTTTTTTCACTTGAACACTTTTAACAAACTTTTTAAAGTATAACACCTCACCTTTTTTATTTTTTTTAGACATTTCGTTTTTTTTTTAAGTAGAACATATGAGAATTGCGAAGGAGGCTACACATGAAATTTCTTATATTTTCAGGAAAAATTAGTCAAAAAATAACATTTTTTTTTAATTTTTAATTATTTTCACAAGTATTTTTTAAAAATAGGAAAATTTTTTTTTGGATATTGTAGATTGGATGTTTAAGTACCTGTTAAAATAAGAAAAACTTAATTTTTCATAATTGGCAGCTTTTGAATGACATTTTAGGTGTCAAATTAAAAAAAAAATGGTAAAATTACCAAAAAAAAATGGTAAAAATACAAAAAAAAAAAAAAAAACTAGAACAATTATATAGTAGAAACACATAAAAATTGTGGTATTTTACTTAACGCAAATTACCAAAAAATGGTGTGAAAATTTATTTTTTTTTTTTCTTAAGTTTACAATTAGTTGAAAAATGTTTGTGTGCGGAACTTAAAAAATTTCCAAATTTTTTTTTCATGAAATTTTTTATTAATAAAAAATGATTTTTAAATAAATTTTTTACTCCAAAACGCAAAAAAAAACTGAACTTAGAAATTTTTTTGTTTAATTACATTTTTTTGTGTAAAAAAACTGAAAACCTTTTAGACGATCTTAAAAAAGAAATGTCTGTAATAAAACATTTTTTTTATAGAAAGACTAAATAACATCAATTAAAATTTTGTTGTACAATTACAGTTTTCTTGTGTAAAAAAACTTAACACCTTGTAATATTTTTTTAATTTGTAAAATAATTAATTTTTTTGTAAATTTACCCAAAATATTTGTAAAATAAATTTACCAACATATAATAGTTAAATAACAAAGCAAACTGTAGTTGTCGTTTTATGAAATATACAACAATTTTTGTAAAAAGACAAAAATATTAGTAAAATAGAATTACAAGACCTTTTACTTGTAATTTTACAAACTTTTTTTTTTGAGTGTACAAGTAGTTGAAAAATGTTTGTGTCCGGAACTTAATTAACTTTTTAACTTTTTTAATTTTTTTTTTTCATGAAATTTTATATTTATTAAAAATTATTTTTAACTAAATTTTTTACTCCAAAACGCAAAAAAAAATCTGAACTTTTTTGTTTAATTACATTTTTTTGTGTTAAAAAACTGAAAACCCTTTAAACGATCTAAAAATAAAAATGTTTGTAATAAAAAATTTTTTTGGTAGAAAGATTAAACAACATCAAGAAAAATTTTGTTGTACAATTACAGTTTTCTTGTGTAAAAAAACTAAACACCTTGTAATATTGTTTTAATTTGTAAAATAATTATTTTTTTCTAAATTTACGTAAAAAATTTGTAAAATAAATTTACCAACATATAATAGTAAAATTACACAGCAAACTGTAGTTTTCGTTTTATTAAATATACAACAATTTTTGTAAAAAGACAAAAATATTTGTAAAATAGAATTACAAGACCTTTTACTTGTAATTTTACAAACTTTTTTTTTTTTGAGTGTACAATATCCAAAATTTGTTTTTGTTATTTTTTCAAAAATACTTGTGAAAATTAAAAATTCGAAAAAAAATTATTTTTTGACTAATTTTTCCTGAAAATTTAAGAAATTTCTTGTGTAGCCTCCTTCGCAATTCTCACATATCCTACTTAAGAAAAACTAAATTACGAAATAAATAATAAAAAACTCTAAAAAGTTTGTTAAAAGTGTTTAAGTAAAAAAAAAATAATTTCAGATTCTGCTGTTGTTAAAGTGCTACTCCAGCTGCCGAGAAGAAGGAAAAATAAGATGCACCAATGCAAAAAAACCTTTAAATCTACAAATCAATTATTAAATATACCAAATTTTTTGTAAATTTCCAAAACAAATATGAAAATTTAAAAAACAAAATTGTATACTTACAAAAAAAATTTTATTACAAAAATGAAGTAGAAAATACAAAAATAATATTGTAAATTATTTGGTTAAAATACTGTTTTTACGGCAAAAAATAAGAAAAAAATGGTATATTTACAATACAAATTGTAAATTTACCACTTTTAAGTTTTTTGCCATTAAAACAGTAGTTTAACCACCCAACTTGTAAATTTACAATTTTATTTTTTGATTTTCTGCTTTATTTTGTAAATTTACAACTTTTTTTTGGAAGTCTGCAATTTGTTTTGTAAATTTTAATTTTTTTTTGCAAATTTACAATTTTTATTGTTAATATACGACCCGAGTAAAAATTTTTATATGATGCAATATATAATGATATATGACACAATATATATTAACACGCAATTTGATCCGAATAATGGTGGATGTTTTTGCAATTAAAAAGATCTACTTGTATAAAATATGAATTGATTTCATCCGAGTTTTGACCAGACATTGCCTTATATTGGTGGATCTAATTAGATATAATTGCACAAAAACATATAAAGTCAAAGTATAAAATCATAGGTCAACGATACATTCACCAAACATATGATTTTCAAAAACAAAAAAAATGATTGGGTACGCTTCGAACCAGATAGGGGATATACATAACCCTAACAAGGAAATGTTTAGGAACATTTTAAAAAAAATTTTATAGTTTGCCTAAAAAACATAGAACATTTTTTGTTAATTGGAAACATATATAGTTTTATATGGAACAGAATAAGCTATATATAATGTTATGTTTTGTATTATACAGAAAAACAAATTTTGTATTGACCCTCATATAATTTTATATAATTATATCAACCGTACACCTTTTAATCCGAATCATGATTAAATTATATATTACTACGTATGACTGCATTAAAAAAATTTAGAAAATATCTCAGGGATGTATAATCATATATAATTTATTATGTTTGTATCAAGTTATATATTGTAATATATGACTATTTTTACTCGGGGATTGGCTGATTTTAAGCCGGTTTTTCAACAACAAAATTTGCGAAGTTAATGATTTTTAAATGTTATGGCATGGAAAACAAAGATATGACTTGTAGCAATATTACTAATGTAGTTTTTTGACGTTTTTCAAATTTAACTGCTAAATTGGTCTTTGATCAAAAATTTGTTTCTAGTGGATCATAAAGGCATCCATAGCTCTACACACAAAAAAATTCAATTTCAATAAAAAAATTCAGGAATTTAATAAATAAATTAAATAAAAAAGCCGCGGTGAAGGTTTTTCGGTTCGAATCCCCATCAGACCCAACATTTTTTTTTTATTAATATTTAATGGATTTTCTTAAAGTTACTATTATATTTCTTTATTTAAAACAGTTATAAATTTGCAATTAGCTTTAAAATTACTATGTGTAAAAAAAAAGAAACACAACAAAACTTACTTGAAATTTTGTACTTAATTTAAAAATTTTTTTCAGTAAAGAATGTTATTGAAAATATTTTTTTTTAGTTTCAATAAATTTTTTTATTGATACAATAAAAAATTTTATTCAAAATATGTTTATTTTTAATAACCGTGTTTATTAAAATTTTCTTAAATATTTTTTTTTTTTCTGTGTTCCAATAGTGGATAAAAAACGTCTATGCAAAGTTAATGATTTTTAAATGTTATGGCATGGAAAACAAAGATATGACTAGTAACAATATTTCATATGTAAATTTGATTTAACGCATTTCATCTTAAGCCCTTAAATTCGCGAATTTGTTAATTTTTTGACGTTTTTCGAATTTAACCGCTAAATTGGTCGTTGATCAAAAAATTGCTTCTAATGGATCATAAAGGCATCCATAACACTACGAATAGTACACAAAAACCACCTATGTTATATGGAACATCATAATGAAAATCACGATTTTTTTTTAATTGTAGCATCTTCTCACGAGATGATTTAACGGTCCATCTTTTAGTATAAAATGTGCGAACCTTAAACAGCAAACTGATCAAAAATTTTGTCAGAAAAGTTTTCATTTGCAAAAGTTTTCTTAACAAAAACTATCAGCTTTACCAGAGAAAAATATAATAAATTTAAAATCAACTTTTAGTTTTATTTCCATACAAATTATTATAGTTTTTAAAATCGACTTTCAAAAACTGTATAGAAAATTTGAAATAAAACTTTTGTTAAAATAGACTGTTTATTTTTCTTTGGTACGGGCCTATAATTATTGTACACTAGAGTGACTCAAAAAAAAAAGTCGATGATGTACCCCCCTCAAAATTAACTTTGACATGTTTTATGAAGATTCCCAAAATATTTGGGCTCTAGCGATAATCTCCCGTGAGCTAAACCGCGTCAAAAAAGGGTCCAAAAATGGTATTTTTCATGAATAAAAAATTCAGTAAATTTTTTTTTTGTCCAATGAATGACCAAATATAATAGATACTAGCTTACCAACCCGGTACTTCGTTACCGGTTGTATTGAATACCGGATAATATAAGGATCATTATTACTCTATCGATTTAAAAAAAATCCTCTACAGAGTTTTTGTTTTATTTACTTGTGGACTTTTAAGTCTTTCATAAAATAATATTTTAATGAAAAATTTAAACAATAAAATTTTAATAACTTCGCTGGTACGTCATCATGCTCGTTTCGGTGAAAAAATATATTGATAATTTTTGAGCCCTTATATCGGGTTGTAAGATTTTGAGTGAATAAATATTTCAGTGAAAAAAAAAAATTGGAATAAAAAGAAGTTTGAGTGGAAAAACATATAAAGAGAACAAATATGGAGTCAAAAAAGTTGAATACGTAAAATTTAAGTAAAAAGTATCAATCCATATTGTTCCCAGCTCTATTCCACTTCGTTCCCCGTTCTATTCCATTTCATTTCCAATTCCATCTCCTTTCGTTCCATGTAAGTTTCATTTCTCTCCGTATAATATGCGTTAAAAAAATAAAAAGTTCTATTGTCTTTATATTGTAGACATGAAAAGTACCATTTTACACCACTGTTACCAGGTACACCTTTTTACCCTAAATTTTTAAAATATGTCCTTGTCTTGGGTGTTATTTCTGCGGCTTTTAGTTCAATAGTTAGATATCTCAAAATAACCATTTGCCCCCTTTTCCCCGTAAAATTATATTTTCCAAAAACTGTTTTTTGTGCTAGGTGATCTTTTATTTAAAACATCAAGTTTGTGAACCATTATTTCAAGAAATATAAGAATAACCAAATTTGCACTTTTTATCCCCTTTACGATCGGTCGCGACCCTTAGAAACAGAATTTCCAAAAAAATAACTTTTTAAAGCATTCAAAAATTCAGTACCTAGGATAATTACTTAATGAAATATAAAAAGTATCAAAAAACACTTTTTTACAGCTCTAGAAACAGAATTTTTTTAAAATACTTTAGCAGAATGTTTTTTTCACCAAGTCCCCTACATTCCAAAATTCAAGCTTCAACGGTCATTATTATAGGAACCAAAAAAAAGTACCAAAAGTACACTTTCTTACCCCCGTTAAAAACGAAATTTCCAAAAAGTACCTCTTCCAGAAGGTTTTTTTCTTCACCGAAAAATCCTACATTCCTTTTTATAAAAGGTATTTTATAAAAGATACTTTTTATAAAAGGTACTTTTTATAAAAGGTACTTTTTATAAAAGGTACTTTTTATAAAAGGTACTTTTTATAAAAGGTACTTTTTATAAAAGGTACTTTTTATAAAAGGTACTTTTTATAAAAGGTACTTTTTATAAAAGGTACTTTTTATAAAAGGTACTTTTTATAAAAGGTACTTTTTATAAAAGGTACTTTTTATAAAAGGTACTTTTCATAAAAGGTACTTTTTATAAAAGGTACTTTTTATAAAAGGTACTTTTTATAAAAGGTACTTTTTATAAAAGGTATTTTTTATAAAAGGTACTTTTTATAAAAGGTACTTTTTATAAAAGGTACTTTTTATAAAAGGTACTTTTTGTAAAAGGTACTTTTTATAAAAGGTACTTTTTATAAAAGGTACTTTTTATAAAAGGTACTTTTTATAAAAGGTACTTTTCATAAAAGGTACTTTTTATAAAAGGTACTTTTTATAAAAGGTACTTTTTATAAAAGGTACTTTTTATAAAAGGTACTTTTTATAAAAGGTACTTTTTATAAAAGGTACTTTTTATAAAAGGTACTTTTTATAAAAGGTACTTTTTATAAAAGGTACTTTTTATAAAAGGTACTTTTTATAAAAGGTACTTTTTAAAAAAGGTACTTTTTATAAAAGGTACTTTTTATAAAAGGTGCTTTTTTACCCTTTTTACCCCCGTAGAATCAACATTGCCAAAAACCCAGCCTTATTGAATCTTTTTTCCGGAAGGTGAACCTACATTACAAATTTCAAGTTTCTAGTACCATTATTTAAGTAAATGTAAAAGGTACCAAAAGTACAGTTTTTTACCCTTTTTACCCCTTTAGAATCATCATTGGCAAAAAATCCAGCCTAAATGGATCTTTATTCCGAGAGGTGAACATACAGTCCAATTTTCAAGTCTCTATGACTATTATTTCAGAAGATATAAAAAGTTCCAAAAGTACCAAAAGTACACTTTTTTACTCATTTTACCCCCGTAGAATCAACATTGGCAAAAAACCAGCCTTAGTGATTTTTTTCCGGGAGGTAAACCTACATTGCAAATTTCAAGTTTCTAATACCAATATTTAAGGAAATAAAAAAGGTACCAAAAGTACAGTTTTTTACCCTTTTTACCCCCTTAGAATCATCATTGGCGAAAATCCAGCCTTAGTGAATCCATAGTCCGGGAGGATAACATACAGTCCAAATTTCAAGTCTCTGTGACAATTATTTCAGAAAATATAAAAGGTACCAAAAGTACAGTTTTTTACCCTTTCTACCCCCTTAGAATCAACATTGGCAAAAGTCCAGCCTTACAGGATCAACATTCCGGGAGGTGAACATACATTCCAAATTTCAAGTCTTTATGACCATTATTTCATGAGATATAAAAAGTACCAAAAGTACAGTTTTTTACCCATTTTACCCCCTTAGAATCAACACTGGCAAAAATCCGGCCTTAGTGTATCTATGTTCCGGGAGGTGAACATACAGTCCAAATTTCAAGTCTCTATGACCATTATTTCAGGAGATATAAAAAGTACCAAAAGTACAGTTTTTTACCCTTTTTACCCCCTTAGAATCAACACTGGCAAAAATCCAGCCTTAGTGGATCCATATTCCGGGAGGTGAACCTACAGTCCAAATTTCAAGTCTCTAGCATCAGCGGTTTGGGCTGGGCGATGATGAGTCAGTCAGTCAGTCAGTCACGTTACTCTTTTATATATATGGGGCATTCCATGTGAAATCGGACACTTTGAAAAACTTTTTTTTTAGATTTTCCCAATTTGTTTACAGTTTTTAGTACCCTTCGAAAACTCCTTCGTGGTAAATTTTCAGATTTTTTTGATGACCCGTTCAAAAGATATCGAATTTTTAAAAATTGGTAGTTTGTTCCTTTACTCAAACTTCTTTTAATCATAACTCCTTCAATAATGGTCCAAATTTCAAAATTTTTTTTTTCAAAATTTTTGTTTTTTTAAGTATTTTCTAAAAAAAAATCCCAAAAAATTCTTAAAAGCGCTCTAGTATGCGATTTTTAAGTTTTAAAATTTAAATCTCATTTTTGAAAATGTTTGTACTCTTCGATTTTTTTGAAATTTTTTTGTATAAAACTTCTATCAATTCTACAAATTTTTTGCCCAGGAAGATCGTGGGATAACGATTATTACTATTTTTTAAAATTTTTTTAAAAATTTTTATTGTAATTTTCCAATCTTAAAATCATTTCTACTGCTCCAATGGTGCGTCATAGAGGGGTCCTTTATAAGACCGACCCCCATTAATTTTTACGTCTTAACATTTCTTTGGAACAAACTAATACCCTATCTCCAATTTCTAAGGGGGCTCCCACACAAAACGACATTTTTTAAAATTTGTTCCAACCGCTCTAACTGCCCTAATAGTGCCCTTAGAGCAATAAAATGTATGACCGACCCACAATATTTTTTTAGCCCAAACATTTTCTCTGAACATACCTACCCTCTATCTTTAACTGTTAAGGCGGTCCCCATACAATTTTTTATATTTTTTGTAAATTTGTTTTATTTAATCAGCTTCTACCGGTCCAATGGTACGTCCGAGAGGGGTCATTACTGAGACCGACCCCCATTTATTTTTACCCTACAACATTTTTTCAAAACATACCTACGCCCTATCTCCACTCCCTAAGTAGGCTCCCATACAAAATTACATTTTTATAAAATTTGCTCCAACTGTTATTTGTATGGGAGCCTACTTAGGGAGTGGAGATAGGGTGTAGATATGTTTTGGAAAAATGTTGTAGGGTAAAAATAAATGGGGGTCGGTCTCACTAATGACCACTCTCGGACGCACCATTGGACCGGTAGAAGCTGATTAAATAAAACAAATTTACAAAAAATAAAAAAAATTGTATGGGGACCGCCTTAACAGTTAAAGATAGAGGGTAGGTGTGTTCAGAGAAAATGTTTGGATTAAAAAAATATTGTGGGTCGGTCATACATTTTGTTGCTCTAAGGGCACTATTAGGGCAGTTAGAGCGGTTGGAACAAATTTTAAAAAATGTCGTTTTGTGTGAGAGCCCCCTTAGAAATTGGAGATAGGGTATTAGTTTGTTCCAAAAAAATGTTAAGACGTAAAAATTAATGGGGGTCGGTCTCATAAAGGACCCCTCTATGACGCACCATTGGAGCAGTAGAAATGATTTTAAGATTGGAAAATTACAATAAAATTTTTTCAAAAAATTTTAAAAAATAGTAATAATCGTTATCCCACAATCTTCCTGGGCGAAAAATTTGTAGAATTGATAGAAGTTTTATACAAAAAAATTTCAAAAAAATCGAAGAGTACAAACATTTTCAAAAATGAGATTTAAATTTTAAAACTTAAAAATCGCATACTTAGAAAGTACTTCAAAAAACAAAAATTTTGAAAAAAAAATTTGAAATTTGGACCATTATTGAAGAAGTTATGAGTAAAAGAAGTTTGAGTAAAGGAACAAACTACCAATTTTTAAAAATTCGATATCTTTTGAACGGGTCATCAAAAAAATCTGAAAATTTACCACGAAGGAGTTTTCGAAGGGTACTAAAAACTGTAAACAAATTGGGAAAATCTAAAAAAAAAGTTTTTCAAAGTGTCCGATTTCACATGGAATGCCCCATATAGATTTAGGAATTCTTTGACTCTGCATTAAAATATTTTACAAATCTAACCACGGACTCGGGGTAACGAGATGTTTATGTCAGTTTTTTGATGATTTTCAATTCGATTTTACTGAAAACTTAAATAACTTTGGTATTTTTTGTCCGATTTTCACTTCTAATACATCGTTAGAAAGGTGTTGACCACCGCTTGGGATTGTAGTTAAAAATTAACCCTTAACTGCACTGTCTTACTTTTTTATAACATTTACTTCGACGTCATTAAAAACCATTTTATAACCACAAAAAGCGTATCTTTGTGCAGGACACACGTTTAATTAATATATTTGGCCTTAATTATTTAACCCATGCATGATCAAAATATTTTGGCAAACATTTTGAAAAAAGTTTTTGCGGAAATTATTGAAATACTTTAAAAAAATAAAATAAAAAAGGGGTTTGTTTATCTAGACGTGCTTATTAATATCAAAAATTTATTATTTCGTGTAACACTTTCCCGGTGAATTTTTTTTTTCGGAATTTGTATATTCAAATAAATTTTATAAATAAAATATAAACCAACTTTCTCTTAATCGCATATATTCGTGCAAAAAACTCATCTAATAAATATATGTTAATATTTTTTATTTAACCCATTCATGACCAATTTAAAAAAAAAAATGTGAGAAAAATTTAAGTCCAGTTGTAATACTTAAAAAAAAATAATATAATTGATATTTCTATTTATTAGATGCGTTTTTTGCACGAATATATGCGATTAAGACAAAATTTGTTTATGTTTTGTTTTTAAAATTAATTTACACATACAAATTTCGAAAAAAAAAATTTACCGGGAAAGTGTTACACGTAATAATAATTTGATATTAATAAGCACGTCTAGATAAACAAACACCTTATTTAATTTTAGTTTTTTTAAAGTATTACAACTAGCTTTCAATAATTTCCGCAAAAACTTTTTTAAAAATGTTTGCTAAAATATTTTGATCATGCATGGGTTAAATTAATTGAGGCCAAATATATTAATTAAACGTATTTCCTGCACAAAGGTATGCTTTTTGTGGTTATAAAATGTTTTTTTAATGATGTCGAAGTAAATGTTATAAAAAAGTAAGACAGTGCAGTTAAGGGTTAATTTTTGACTAAAATCCCAAGCGGTGGTCAACACCTTTCTAACGATGTATTAGAAGTGAAAATCGGACAAAAAATACCAAAGTTATTTAAGTTTTCAGTACAATCGAATTGAAAATCATCAAAAAACTGACATAAACATCTCGTTATCTCGAGTCCGTGGTTAGATTTTAAAAATGTTTTAATGCAGAATCAAAGAATTCCTAAATATCTATTATATTTGGTCATTCATTGGACAAAAAAAAATTTACTGAATTTTTTATTCATGAAAAATACCATTTTTGGACCCATCTTTGACGCGGTTTAGCTCACGGGAGATTATCGCTAGAGCCCAAATATTTTGGGAATCTTCATAAAACATGTGAAAGTTAATTTTGAGGGGGGTACAACTTTAACTTTTTTTTTTGCCCATATAAGGTGAGTCGGTCTATTGTACACTGTTTTTTTACCCATTTCGTGAAGCCATAAATCACCGATATGACGGCCAACCCAACCGTAAACTATCTATTTATTTAATATATTTTGAATTTTAGGCAAATTGGTGTATAATAGGGTGGCTCGTTTTTGGGCTTTTCTCTCTGATCAAATTCTAATACCCGCCAAAAGTGTCGGTCCCCTAAGGGTAACTCACATGCAAAATATCACTCCGATCGGAGTTTATCTTCTGTCTCCACTTTGAGCCTCAAGATTGGGGTTTTCGCAAAAAAAGACTTTTTAAAAAAAAATAAAAAAAAAATTTAAGTTTTTTTACTAAAATAATTAAAAAATTATTTTTGTATAATATTTGATCGTAAATACTTAAATATGAAATTTAAAGATTTTACGGTATCATTTACCCGTTCAAACTTGATACCAAAAAAATGGCATGATTTTGGGGGCGTTCTCAAAACACCTTTTTTCAAAATTTGAAAATTTTATTAAAAAAAATTTGAAATATACCATTTTTTCTTTCTGAATTCATTAAGAACACCTTGGAGAAGAAAAATGTGAAATATGGCGGATATCCGTCAAGCCACTCGCGGGGGGAAGTTAGCGGATTTCAAGGAAATGTTGGTTTTATCAATAATTTGGATTAATAAAATCTTATAAATTTATTTTTTGTGCAAATTAACGGTTTTTTGGTGTCGTGGCATTCTACTATATAACTTTAAGTCTGTCATGAAATCTTACAGATCTAGGACGTCTTAAACCCACATTGAATTTAATTTTTTTGCTATAAATTTTGTGCTATAAACAAGTATAAAACGGCTTTTATGTTTTTTACCCCAACTATTATTTCGTATTAATATATTATCTTTAAAAAAAATCGTTAACCCATCTTGGTAGGGGGTCAAAAATGACCCATTCAATAAAAAGTATATATTTTTTCATATAAAATTAATGTGTGGCAATCTATTAGATAACTTTAAATCAGCCCTTAAATCTCTCATATTTAAGATATCTTTAACCCAGATTGGCCAGGGGTCAAAAATGACCCCGACATAAACTTTTAGGCATAGTGCTTGCATTTTTTTTATATCAACAAAATATATATTTTTTATTGAATGGGTCATTTTTGACCCCCTACCAGGAAGGGTTAACGATTATTTTAAAGATAATATAATAATACGAAATAATAGTTGGGGTAAAAAACACAAAAGCCGTTTTATACTTGTTTATAGCACAAAATTTAAGCTCTAAACTTCAAATTTTCCGCGGGGGTCATTTTTGACCCCCAGCCAATGTGGGTTAAAGACGTCCTAGATCTGTAAGATTTCATGACAGACTTAAAGTTATATAATAGAATGCCACGACACCAAAAAACCGTTAATTTGCACAAAAAATAAATTTATAAGATTTTCTTAATCCAAATTATTGATAAAACCAACATTTCCTTGAAATCCGCTAACTTCCCCCCGCGATTCCCGAAAAGTGGCTTGACGGATATCCGCCATATTTCACATTTTTCTTTTCCAAGGTGTTCTTAATGAATTCAGAAAGAAAAAATGGTATATTTAAAAAAATTTTTTTATAAAATTTTCAAATTTTGAAAAAAGGTGTTTTGAGAACGCCTCTAAAATCATGCCATTTTTTTGGTATCAAGTTTGAACGGGTTAATGATACCGTAAAATCTTTAAATTTCATATTTAAGTATTTGCGATCAAATATTATACAAAAATAATTTGTTAATTATTTTAGTAAAATTAAATTTAACTTAAATTTTTTTTTATTTTTTTTTAAAAGTCCTTTTTTGTGAGGCACTTTGAGGCTCAAAGTGGAGACAGAAGTTAAACTCCGATCGGAGTGATATTTTGCATGTGAGTTACCCTTAGGGAACCGACACTTTTGGCGGGTATTAGAATTTGATCAGAGAGAAAAGCCCAAAAACGAGCCACCCTAGTGTATAACTGTTAAGATACTTTCCTTGTGAAACTTTTTCTATTGAAAAAAAAAAAAAAATAGTTTCAAAATCTGAAACCTTTTCTAAGAAAATATTGTCCCATAATCTAAATTTTATTCTGAAGGATAATGTCTAAGAACATGGCGGTAATTCTATAGGAAAAATATTTCAGAAAATGTTTTAAGATTTTTTCATGAAAAAAAGTCTAAGAAAATTATTCATTTGCTATACTGAAAATGTCTTAGAATCTATAAAATTGTGCAAAAAAATTTCAAAGTCTAATATTTTCTAATCTCAGGTACTTAATAAACTTTGGTATTTATTTTTATTTCTAAAACAATAGTTTTAAAATCACGAAACGAAAGGAAATAATTTTTATACTCCAAAATTATTTTACTAATTTTTTTACTCGATATTTTTTATTCATTTTATTTTTAATTCAATTTTATCACTCAATTTATATTTTTCAAAATATTTTTTTTTTATGTTTTTTTTTTTACTCAAAAAATGTTTTTACTAATTGGCAGATGAGTGAAGAGCAGCTTTTATAATAAAAATTCTCACAATACAATATCGAAATTATACAATTAGTATGAGAATTTTTATGGTTATTCAAAAGCTAAAGTAGACAATGGTTTGTGATAAAAATCGCAATAGAATTAAATATATTCTAAATGATAATTTTGTGACAATTTTTAAATCAAACAGAATTTTTTTAATATACAAAACGCCAGAGAATCATTTGTGGCATGCAACATATTGTCACCTAAAATGCAAAAGGCCCTAACTAACATTTTAAAAATTTTACAGGAGAACCAAAAAACAGTATTGAATGATATTTTAAAATTGTTAATAACTTTGTTGTTTTTTAATGAATTTGGCTAAAATTTTGTGAGGACATTATTTTAATAAATATGAATCAAAATCAATCAAAATATTAAAAAAGTTTTTTTTAACATGATAATGTTTTTAGGCTGGTGTCTAATTTTAAAAAAGTTGCAGGACGCCACCTCAGTTTGACTATATAAGCTAACAATTAACGAAAAAGAAAACAAGAATTACTATTTTCATTTTCTTAAAACCAAAAATTTTAATAACTTGGGTTTGTAACTTGGATAATAATTCACCTCGTGGTGAATAAAACCGTTTTTCACCATCTGGTGAATAAAAGGTAACATAATTATTTTTCAAAAAAAAAAAAATATTTTTCATAAAATTTTTTTTTTTTCATAAATTTTTTTTTGCATCAAATTTTTTTTTCCATAAATATTTTTTCATTAATTTTTTTTTTCATCAAACTGTTTGTTTCATATTTTTTTTTTCATTAACTTATTTTTGTTCATCATATTTTTTTCATAAATTTTTTTTTTATCAATTTTTTTTTTTTTTCATAAATTTTTTTTTTCATCAAATTTTTTTTTCTTCAAATTTTTTTTTTCATAAATTTTTTTTAAATTTTTTTTTTTTTATCATTTTTTTTTTTTCATCAAATTTTTTTTCATAAATTTTTTTTATCAATTTTTTTTCATTATAAAAGGTAACATAATTATTTTTCAACAAAAAAAATTTTTTTTCATAAAGTTTTTTTTTTTTTTTTATCAATTTTTTTTCCATCAAATTTTTTTTTCCCTAAATTTTTTTTCATTAATTTTTTTTTTTCATCAAACTGTGTTTTTCATAATTTTTTTTTTCATTAATTTATATTTGTTCATCAAATTTTTTATACCCTCCACTCTAGTGATAGAGGGTATATATAAGTTTGTCATTCCGTTTGTAACACATCGAAATATTGGTCTAGGACCCCATAAAGTATATATATTCATGATCCTTGATCGATTTTAAGTCGATCTAGCGATGTCCGTCCGTCCGTCCGTCCGTCTGTCTGTCTGTCCGTTGAAAACACGCTAACTTTTGAAAGACTTTATGGAGGCTCCTGAAGTTTGACATATATGTTGGGTATTTACCGGGTCAGGTTGGTATTGCAATACAGCCAAATCGGTCCAGTGGTTCAAAAGTTATGAGCAAAAGAGTAAATTTCGGGAAGGGAATTTTGCGAGCTTTCGAGATTAAGACCACTCTAACTTTCGAAAGACAATTCTGAGGGTGCTGAAACGTGTTACATATCTTTGTCGTTCCCCAAATCTATTTGGTTTTGAATTTCAGCAAAATCGGTTCAGTGGTTCAAAAGTTATAAGCAAGGCTCTGAATTTCAGATTTTTTCACCTTAAACAGTTGAAAACTCGTTAAACAAGTTTTAACAAGCATGGTGAAATACCAATTTTTTTTTTAACTTGTTGTACTTTGTTTTCCTGCCGTGGGGTGCAGTTTAGTTGTTAGACAAGTAAATATTTGTTATTGTTTTTGTTTTTGTAACTGTATATAACGGTGTATAGTAAGTATTTTTGGAAGAAAATCAAATATTAGTTTGTTTTTGGTTTTTAAAGATGTTAAAATAAAATGAGGGAAATATGTGAAATATATTTTTTTAACATATACGTATAGGTACAAAACAACAAAAATATTTTACAAAGTAATTTTGTTACTCAAACAAATAGTACACTAAAAAAAATATTTACACTCAAAAAAATTTTACACTCAAAAAAAAATGTTTTTTTTTAATTTTTAATTTAATTATTTTTTTTTTTAATGAAATTCACACTCAAAAAAATGTTGACAGTCAAAAAAATTTTACACTCACAAAAAAAATTTTACTCAAAATAATATATTTCTAATAAATATTTACACTCAAAAAAATTTTACACTCAAAAAAAAATTTTTTTTTTTTAATTTTTAATTTAATTAATTTTTTTTTTAATGAAATTCACACTCAAAAAATTTTGACAGTCAAAAAAATTTTACACTCACAAAAAAATTTTACTCAAAATAATATATTTCTAATAAAAATTTGTAATGCATTTTTTAGAAAATTACTATCAGATAACATTGTGGAGGGTATTCATAGATTCGACCAAGTCGAATTTAATTTTTCTACTTGTTTTTTTATCAAATTTTTTTTTTCATAAATTTTTTTTTTCATCAAATTTTATTTTCTTCAAATTTTTTTTTTCATAAATTTTTTTTTTCATAAATTTTTTTTTTCATCAATTTTTTTTCAATTTTTTTTTTTATTTTTTTTTTTTCATCAAATTTTTTTTCATAAATTTTTTTTATCAATTTTTTTTCATTATATTTTTTTCCATCAATTTTTTTTTTCATCAAAATTTTTTTTTCATCAATTTTTTTTATCATATTTTTTTTATCAAATTTTTTTATCAAATTTTTTATTATCAATTTTTTTTCACCAAAATTTTTTTTTTCATATTGTTTTTTCTTAATGTTTTTTTACATCAAAAATTGTTCTTTTCATCAAAAAAATTCATCAAAAACTTTTTTTCATCAAATTTTTTTTCCACCAAAAATTTTGGGTTCATTAAATTTTTTTAATATAATTTTATTTATCGTGAAAAAAAAAAAATTTTTTTTACCAAAACTACTTTTTCACCAAGTCTAAGCTTTTCGCATAAAAATTTTCCATTTGTTTATGAAATGTACATAAAACAAGTGAGAGTGTTATATTCTTTGGTGCCGAATCTTTTATACTCTCCAAAATGTAAAAACACTTTTTTGCACTTATTTTTGCACTCACGAAATGTACAGCTCTTTTGGTTTTTTAATGGGGTCCTCGACTGATATTTCAATTCGTTTTGCATGGAATAGCAAAGTAATATAACATTAGGTTTTCCAAAAAAAATTTGCTTTGGCAAGTACACCCAAATCTTCCGCAAAACATTATCATGATTTAATGTTTTGGGCAAGAGTACAAAATTCGCAGGCATTTTTAGTTACGTCCATTGGCGTTTGCCCAAAATCACATGTTTTTAAATTTTGGCTATAAAATCGCAAATTTTTATTATGCATCCCTAATTTTTTGTGGAGACGTGTATGTTGATAAAATAATCCAGAACCAATCAAAAAACTGATTTTGAATTTTTTGTTAGTTAGGGCTTTTTGCATTTTAGGTGACGATATACACTTTGTCATAATTTTAGTAAGCATTTATTTAAAAGGCGAAGGCCTGGTAAAAGCAGGGATGGGCTATTGGCAAAATTTTAATTTTTAGACTAAGAGTCTTTATTGTCACCGAGGTGGCTAAAATATTATTAAATTTGTTTTTTATACCCTCCACTATAGTGATAGTGGGTATATATAAGTTTGTCATTCCGTTTGTAACACATCGAAATATTGGTAATGGATCCCATAAAGTATACATATATATTCATGATCCTCGATCGATTTTAAGCCGATCTAGCGATGTCCGTCCGTCCGTCTGTCTGTCCGTCCGTAGAAAACACGCTAACTTTTGAAAGACTTTACAGAGGCTACTGAAGTTGGGCATATAAGTTGGTCATTTATCTGGTCAGGTTGGTATTGCAATCCAGCCAAATCGGTCCAGTGCACAGTAGGTAATTTGAACCGAAATCTTGGCCAAAAATCATTTTTCGAACTAACAATAATAATGTTTTTGTTAATTACGTTCGATTTAGAAAATATTAAAGCAAATAACTGCATATTTGGTTTTTCCAAAAAACAAATATAAACTGATTGACGGGCAGTCGAATTCGGCATTTTCAAGCAACGTGCACAGTGCAATATAAAACG
The DNA here is from genome assembly GCA_963921195.1 of Pegoplata infirma. Lineage (NCBI taxonomy): Eukaryota > Metazoa > Arthropoda > Insecta > Diptera > Anthomyiidae > Pegoplata > Pegoplata infirma. The sequence continues at coordinate 94,238,081 of OY992538.1, read as the reverse complement.
CCTAATTTTGATATAAATTCAAACGATTTTTTCAGCTATTAAACATAAAGAAGGATATCGTGTATAATATGGAGAAGAGAGGGGATATTAAGTAATAAAAAAATAGCAAAATATTTTGGTGGACGTTATTGCTTTTTTTAACAAAACGTGTAATTATAACTTATCCTTAAATAAATGACTTTTTCAATGAATATAAACTTCGCATAAGCTTTTAATAATGTTAGCCGTGGTGTGCCGTGTTTTTGATTGATGAAAAATTTAAAGAAAATAATTCTGAATTCATTTTTTTTTATTTTCCGTTGCACTTTTTTGCACTTTTTGAGATATCAATTTTCTTTCAGACAGCCTCATCTTGCCATATCTTGAACTTTCTAACGTTTGGATTGGGAAAAGAACTAAGAGAAAAAACCCTGTTGCTGTTTATAATTTTTTTGTCAGTAAAATTGATTAAAATAATGTTTTAAACCAATATTTGGCTTCGTTGAAGGAAATAGTACGAACTTTTTTTGAAAATTTTTCGTTAAGGTGGTACAAGGCCCACTCAAAAAATAACAGCTTTTTTCAGCAAAATCAAACAAAATGGTTTATGTGCCATTTTGTTAGCCTTCTTGCGTATTTTCTTCGTGCCGAGTTTCAAAAAAATTAGCCTATTCGTTTTCGAGATATTCAGTATTTTCCCTTTTTTTCGTATGGTGGCAACCCTAAAAATTTCCACGATTACCAAATTCATAAAATCCAGCTGTGCGTGTTCACAAAAAACTCGTAAATTTAAAATTTCAGCCATATCGGTCTAAAACTTTGGCTGTAATTATTTTTGGCCTAAAAATTGGCTCAAATTACCCAGTGTGCAGTGGTTTAAAAGTTATGAACAAAAGAATAAATTTCGGCAAGGATTTTTCGCGTATTTACGAGATTGGAAACGCTCTAACTTTCGAAAGACAGTTCTGAGAGTAGCATATATATTTGTCGTTCCCCAAGTCTGTTTGGTTTTGAATTTCACCTTAATCGGTTCAGTGGTTCAAAAGTTATAAGCAAAACCCTGAATTTCAGATTGGTTTCATCTTAAATGCCACGTGTTAAACAAGTTTTAAAAGCATTGGTGGTAACTTAACAATGCTTTTCAAACTTGTTTAGTTTTAAAGCAATGCTTTTTAAACTTGTTTAGTTAAAAAAGCATTGGTAACTTAAAAATACACTCGAAAAAAATTTTACACTCAAAAAAAAATTTTACACTCAAAAACTAATTTAGTTTTTTTTTTTTTAAATTACAATATTTTGTGTACATACGTACGTGCATTCACTCAGAATTATTCTTTTAGTAAAAAAATATTACACTCGAAAAAAGTTTTACACTCAAAAAAAATTTTTAATTTTTATTTTTTTTAATGACAAAAAAGAGTTTTTTACTCAAAATAAAATATTTCTAATCAAAATTATTAATCTTCTTCACGTTAAAAAATGCACTATCCTTTAAAAAAGACATTGTGGAGGGTATTCATAGATTCAAAGTCTAATTTAACTTTTATATTTGTTTTTTATTTTTTTAGTCTATCCAACAACACAAATCAACGAAAATTTAGGAAATTTAAGAAAAATCAGAAAAATGTAGTAAAGTTAAGGAAAACGAATTAAAACAAGTGAGAGTGTTACCTTCCAACACGTTAAAACAAAAACAGGGGCGTCTTTTTTTTTGGGGGCGTCTTTTCGTTTGCTAAGAAAAAGTACAAAAAACCTATAAAAAATGACTTTTTAAGAGGTTTGTTTAGTTCATAAGAGGGGAACTTTTTCCCCCCTGATTTGATTTTGCCCATGTTCGAACTTAACCAGCCCAATACCATAAGACATATTCGTGCCGAACTTCAGCAGTCTAGCTCTTTTACTTTGGACTGTATCGTGTCTTCCACAGATGGACAGACGGACATCGCTAGAATGTCTTAGAATGGATCACTGATCAATAATATATATGGGGCATTCCAGGCCAAATCACTCACTTTTAGACCCGACCCCTTTCGATTTATTTTATTTTTGGATATGTTTTAGTACTTATTAAATGCAACTTGGACACCAATTTTCAGCCTTTTATTCTAAGATGGTGTTGAGTAATCAATTTTTCAAAATGGCGATTTTTTAAAAAAAATGGAAAAATTTAAATTTTCAATTAATTTTGACCAGTTAAAAATATAGATATCTTAAAAAAATTTGGACAACGTTTTGTTGGTATTTAAATGTAGTTTTAGAAAAAAATATTAAAAAAATTATTTGAAGTAATTATCACTTATTTTTTAACGTTTAAAAATTAAAATCGACTTTTTGAAAAAGTCCGAAACCTTCGATTTTTTTTTACAAACGTCTAAAAGTTCTACTCTTAATTACGCAACTTTAAAGCCATAATTCGAGATGTGATCGCAATTTGTTCTATTTTTTTCAAATTTTGAAAATTGCACCTTTTATTTTTTGACTCTGATTTATTTTATATGGTGCTCCAAAAAAATTAAATTGGTAGATACTGACCATAACTTACCCTAGATATATTCATTTCGAGGCAAAAATACGCCTCACAAAAATTAAGAACGATCGGACATGGATAAGGTGTTCCGCATGGGCCTCGAAGTTTAGAAAACGGATTACAAGGAAAAATATGAATTTTTTTCTGTTTTCTCAATTTTTTTGGTATTTTAAGTTAAGTTTTAATTCAAGTGGTTGCAGAATTATAATACGGAGTAAAATGCCTCTCTAATAAAGTACCAAAGACTGAAATCGGTTGAAAATCAGCCAAGTTATTACAACTTCCCCAGGCATCTAACGTATGGCAGAACACTTGATTAAGCAATATAATACGATTTTGGAAATTCATTGAAATTTTCTACTGTAATAACATTTTTTTATTCTTCAAGTTCAAATGTAATTAGATGACAAGTATTTTTCATATTGTGTTTTGCTAACATTTTTTAAATTAGTGCTAAAAATGTCTGCATTTTCAACACCCTTTTGAAATCTCTATTTTTAAAAAAAAAAAAAAAATTTTTTTTGTTTTAAAATTTGGAAAAACCAAAAAAATCTTACACTGAAACATGAATAATGAAAAAATGTTATTACAGTAGAAAATTTCAATAAATTTAAAAAAAAAGGACTCGTATTTTTTAATCAAGTGGTATGGCACACGCTAGATGCCTGGGGAAGTTGTAATAACTTGGCTGATTTTAAACCGATTTTAGTTTTTAGTACCTTATTAGAAAGGCATTTTACTCCACATCATAATTCTGTAATCACTTGAATTAAAACTTAACTAAAAATACCAAAAAAAATGCGAAAACAGAAAAAAATTCATATTTTTCCTTGAAATCCGTTTTTTAAACTTCAAGGACCATGCTAAACGCCTTACCCATGTCCGATCGTCCTAAATTTTTGTGAGACGCATATTTACCTCCAAATGAATATATTTAGGGTAAGTTAGGGTCAGTATCTACCAATTTTTTTTTTTTTTGGAGCTCCATATAAAATAAATCAGAGCCAAAACATACACTGAAAAAAAAGACATAACTAAATTTAAGTAAAAAATGTCTTTGAAAATTTATCATGAATTTTCCTAAAATTTAGTTAAATTTAACTTAAAAATGAGAAATTTTCTTAACTATGAGGAAAAAATTTTAGTTCATTTACTTATAATTAGTTCAAAGTTTTCTTTAAATGGATTTTTTAAATATTAGGAAAAAAATTCTTACTGCCAAAGAAATTTTCCACAAATCTAAGAATCGTATCTTTATTTTTAAGATATATTTCTTAAAAAACAATTTAGTTCAAGTTTAGTTAAAATTTACTAAAAAAACATCATCGTATTTCTCTTCTTTAAATTGAGGAAGTGTACTTCTTAGAATTTAGTAAATGACTTCTGAGAATTTAGTAAATAACTTCTTAGAATTTAGTTAAAAATTCAAAATGGCGATATCTCAAAAACTAAGCGAGATAGAGCGAAACGGATGAAATTTTCAAAAGAAAGACCACAAAGAAAAATATGGAATAGCCTAGCTCTGCATATCTGTCGGGGTCTCAAGACCCTAATTTTAGATCTAAAATTTGAAATTCCCGAGATTTTATATATACACATATCTCGGTAAATACTGCCAACACGTGAAAACGTCCAACGGCATTTTTGTAGCTTTTGACTCGTAGAACACTTTCGAAAAATACCCGAAATCCCTCCGATTAATAGTTTTTGAGTAATCCGGTTTTTAAGATTCTCAAGACCCTATCAGGCCCCTTATTACCGTATCTCAAAAACTAAGCAAGTTAGAGCGAAACGGACACAAGTTTTGGTTCAAAATCTATGGGGACCCTTAAAGGACCCAACGGGGTCTCGAGTTAAATGGGGTCCGAACCCATGGGTCCAGGGTCTAGACCCAATCTATTTCTAAAATGTGAAGTATAATTTTTCCCATTTTCTAGTTAAAATTGGGTTAAAATTAAATAACTTTGTTTTCCTTAATTTTGGGAAAATTATGAACTTAAACCAAGAAAAAAAATCTTTGGAGCCAAATCATTCCCTCTTTTTCTCAAAATTGAGTTAATTTTCCCAGATTTTAGTTCACTTTTTTTTTGAGTGTAAAAGGTGCACTTTTAAAAATTAAAAAAGAAATAGAATAATTTTTAAACTTCAAAAAATAAATGATAATTACTTCGAATAATTTTTTCATATTTTTTTTCTAAAACTACATTTAAATACAAACAAAACGTTGTCCAACTTTTTTTAAAATATCTATATTTTTTAATGCTCAAAATTAATTAAAAATTTCAATTTTTTAATTTTTTGGAGAAAATCGCCATTTTGAAAAATTGATTACTCAACACCATCTTGGAATAATAGGCTGAAAATTGGTGTCCAAGTTGCATTTAATAAGGACTAAAACATATCCAAAAACAAAATAAATCGAAAGGGGTCGGGTCTAAAAGTGAGTGATTTGGCTTGGAATGCCCCATATACTTTATGGGGTCCTAGACCGTTATTTCGATGCGTAACACACGGAATGACAAAGTGAGTATGCCCCCATACTGTGGTTGGAGGGTATAAAAAAAAACAAGTGGGAGCGTTAAATTCAGTTGTGCCAAATCTTTAATGCTCTCCAACATAAAACTAAATTAAAAATAATTCTTTTGACAGTGATGTTTTCAGGGGAGGTGGAAGAAGGGAAAAGCGACAGCACAGAGGTATAGCGTGTTACACCTCCGCGCCCCCTGTGATAAATAACAGAAGCAAAAAAAATCGGTCGGATTTTTTTTTTTTTGAGAGGGGTGAAGAAAAAATTTTGAAAAAACCTAAAAAAAACATTCAGCAAAACTAATGAAAATTTAGAAAAGTTCAGAAAACAAATTCAGCAAACTAAAAAAAAAAAAATAGAAAATTAAAAAAAAATCTGAATTATTTAAAAAAAAAACTCTTGAAAATTCAGAAAAACTAATTAAAATTTAGAATAAAAATTTAGGTTTCCCACATCATTTTATATATAAAAAAAACACATTTTTGTCATAAAAAAATGTAATTATTAAATTAAAATAGACACGCTCGAAAAATTTAAACATTAAGATTAAAGTGTAGTAAAAGAAACTAAGATATGGTTTACAAAATAAAAAGACCATAAGAAATTACTTTTTTTTTCATTGCTGTAAGTCATCAAACTCTTATCTTTTAAAGAAATTATACTTAGTACGTATTTTAATATCATACGAAATGACGTTTTTCATATAAAATTTACAATCCCACAGAAACACTAAAAAGATTCTTCATAGATCTGTAATAAGGAAGTTTTGTTTTGTTTGTTTTAATACTAACGAATGAAAATTTTACGCCCCATACTCTTAATTTAACTAGAGTGCAATTTAATAACTATACTTTAAATATTATATTCTTGGTACCATTAACATTTTTAATTTTTTAAAGCATCTAGCTCTCTTATTTGATGGGGTGTAAGGTATTAACCCTCTTGTGAACAGGTTATTTGAAAATTTAACACTCAAAAAAAAAGTTTGTAAAATTACAAGTAAAAGGTCTTGTAATTCTATTTTACTAATATTTACACAATATTAGTAATAATAATATTTTTACACAAGAAAACTGTAATTGTACAACAAAATTTTACTTGATGTTATTTAGTCTCTCTACCAAAAAAATGTTTTGTTACATTTTTTTTTGAAGATTTTTTAAATCGTTCACAAAGTTTTCAGATTTTTAACACAATAAAATGTAATTAAATAAAAAATATGTTTTGAAAAGTTCAAAATTCCAAGGTAGTTTTACAAAACTCATTTTATTACTAGAATTTATGTTGTTTTACAAAAAAAAAAAAACAAGTAAGAAAGTTATAGTCGGTCAAGACCGACCAAATGATACCCTACACCAGTGTTTTCCGGAAAATGGGTCCCAAGTAGGGTTTCTATTCGGGAAAAAATTCCCGGGAATTCCCGGGATTTTTTCATCGGGAAATTTCGGGAATTTGTCAATAACTTTTTTTAAAAAAAAAAAAAATCAAATTACCCATTTTAATACCATTTTTTATGATTTATTGAAATACAATTAAAAATTATTGCAGAAAAAATAGTTAGGGTATGCTTCAGGTTGCATAAAAGTATTTTAAACAAACCAGCTTTCTAGCCTAAAATTTTACAAAAGTAAAATTTTTTTAAAGATTTTTTTAAATATTTAAATTTAAATATTTAAATTTAAAGACTGATATTTGAAACGGTTATTTAAGTAATTCGAAAGTTTTTCGAAATGCATCTTTCAAATAAAATGCTGATTATGACTGGTCAGCATTATTCGAATTTACCAAAAAGCTTTTACAAACTCATACATTTGAAAAAACATAAATTCGTGAAAAAACAACATTCTGTATGTTGTATTTTCACAGCCAAAGCAAATAAGTTAACCCAAGGTCCAATACTTCTACAAAAATGAGATTTTTGTGAATTTTCTAAGTTTAAAATAGAAGTAAAAAATACTATTTTACAAAAGAAAACATCTGAGGGTGTATTAAAAAGACAAATGTGGCCATATTTTGAAAAATAATATTTTACATATGATAAGATTTAGAATTTGTTTTATTCAAAAAATTCCCGGGAATTCCCATGAATACAATTTTTTTAAAACGATTTCCCGGGAATTGAAAAAGTCCGGGAATTTAGAAACCCTAGTCCCAAGTCCAAACATGAACCGATTGGATCTGTCTTTTGTTAGATATTTATTTAGTGTAGAAAACACACAGAAATCAAAGTTTAGTGAAATTGGTTTATTTATTTGTCAATAGACCGATTTAACTGAATATCGGTCGAAATTTTTTTCTGGGGGACTAAGTCCAAAAATGGTCCAATTGTTTTCCGATTTGATTAGGTTACTACAGTACACGTTTAACACCTAAAAATAAAATTTTTATCAAATATTTCCATTTTTATGAATTTTGAGGGAATTATGTGAATATCGGGAGGGAGGTTTGTATGGGGACTACCAGAAGGACTAACCCGATTCCTTGGAAATTTAGAACGATGATTTGTGCATACAAAGTTCATTTACCTGCTAAATTTCAAAGTGATATCTATTATAATACGGTTTTTAGAATCATTTAAGCCGAATCCAAAGGGGGCTTTTGTATGGAGGCTAGGTCTTAACATGGATCGATTTTCTCCAATTTCAATAGGCTTCGTCCTTGGACCAAAAGATGCTCAAGTTTCAAATTTCAAGTCAATTGATTGAAAATTGCGACCTGTATCGTGCTTAAACCGATAGATGGACAGACGGACGGACGGACGGACGGACGGACATCGCTAAATCGACTCAAAAAGTAATTCTGAGTCGATCGGTATACTTTAAGGTAGGTCTAGGACCAATATTTCGGGTAGTTACAAACATCAGCACAAACTCATTATACCCTGTACCACAGAGTGGTGTAGGGTGTAATTAAATATGCAACAATAAAACACGCAACAATTTTCTAAGTTCAGATTTTTTTTGCGTTTTGGAGTAAAATATTTTGTTAAAAATCAGGTTTTTTTATAAATAAAAAATTTCGTGAAAAATTTTTTGAAAATTTTTTGAAACTCCGGACGCAAATATTTTTTAACTAATTGTAAGCTTTAGTAAAAAAATTGATTTTTTACACCATTTTTTGGTAATTTCCTTTAGTAAAATACTAAAATTTTTATGTATTTTTACTATATTATTGTTCTAGTTTTTTTTTTGTATTTTTACCATTTTTTGTATTTTTACCATTTTTTGGTAATTTTACCATATTTTTTTGATAATTTTTTTTTTTAATTTGGCACCTAAAATGTCAATAAAAAGCTGCCAATTGTGAAAAATTAAGTTTTTATTTATTTTAACAGGTATTTTAACATCCAATCTACAATATCCAAAGTTTTTTTTCTAATTTTTTAAAAATACTAGTGAAAATAATTAAAAATTCCAAAAAAAAATTGTTATTTTTTGACTAATTTTTCCTGAAAATAAGAAATTTCTTGTGTAGCCTCCTTCGCAATTCTCATATGTTCTACTTAAGAAAAACGAAATGACAAAAAAAAAATAAAAAAGTGCAGTGTTATACTCTAAAACGTTTCTTAAAAGTGTTCAAGTGAAAAAAAAATTATTTCAGGTTGTTGAAGTGCTACTCCAGCTGCCGAAGAAGGAAAAATAAGATGCACCAATGGAAAAAAACCTTTATATTTACAAAACAAATATGTAAATAAACCAAATTTTTTGTAAATTTGCAAAACAAATATGAAAATTTAAAAAACAAAATTGTATACTTACGAAAAAAGTTGTAATTTTACAAAAATTAAGTAGAGAATACAAAAACGATATTGTAAATTTACAAATTATTTGGTTAAACTACTGTTTTTACGGCAAAAAATAAAATGGTATATTTACAATATAAATTGTAAATTTACCACTTTTTATTGTAAATATACAAGTTTTTTGCCATAAAAAACAGTAGTTTAACCAAACAAGTTGTAAATTTACAATTTTGTTTTTTGATTTTCTACTTTATTTTGTAAATTTACAATTTTTTTTGAAAGTTTACAATTTGTTTTGTAAATTTTAATTTTTTTTTGGAAATTTACAATTTTTATTGTAAATATACGTGTTTTTAAATATTTTTTTGTGGTAAAAACTGTAATTTAACCAAATAATTTGTTAATCTACAATTTATTTTTTTCATTTTCTATTTTTTCTTTGTAAAGTGACAACCTTTTTCTGTAAGTTTACAATTTTGTTTCGTAAATTTACCAAATTTTTTGTAAATTTCCAAAAAAAATGTACAGGGTGTTTCAAGTTCGAGTTTCTTTTTCAAATGCATAATAAACACACTTTTTTAAAGGAAATTTATTATCTGTTTATTAATATATGTAGTAGACGTTCTACCATTTATGAATAAAAAATAATATCTTCCAAATGTCCCCGTGTCTACGCTTACACACGTCGATTCATAAAGCAAAATTTTCGATGACATTTTGGCATACCTGGCTTTATCTCGGCAATTTCACGCCAAATTTTGCCTTTCAAGGCTTAAATTGTTTCTGGTTTATTTGTTTAAACACTCTCTTTAAGATGGCCCCAAAGAAAATAGTCCAAAGGCGTTAAATCTAGCGATACTGGCGGTCAAGTTGCTTCAGATCTTCATGAAATAATCTTCCGGGAATTTTTCTCGCTATTAATTCATTGTTTCGTTGGCTGTCTGGCATGGCGTACCATATTGTTGAAACCTCATATCGTCAATATCCATTTCATCAACAATAGGCCAAAAAAAAGTTGTCAACATGTCACGACGTTTAAGGTTTTTTGTTTGCTACCTCCTATTTGACAAAAATTCCTAGTAATTTACAAGCTTTTTGCCAATAACTTTGTAATTTTACAAGGTTTTTACCAAAAAAATTGTAAATTTAAAAATTTTTTGACACGATAAAATTTACAAAGAGGTTTCGTAATTTTACTAGATTTTTTGCTACCTCCTATTTTACGAGGATTCCTAGTAATTTTACAAGCTTTTCACCAATAATTTTGTAATTTTACAAGCTTTTTACCAATAAAATTGTTAATTTACAGTTTTTTTGACGCAATTAAAATTACAAGGAATTCTCGCGAAATTATTAGATTTTTTTTGTAAAATTATCTTGAAAATTTGTAAAATTACAAAAAAAATTGTAAATTTACAAAAAAAAATAAATTTCGATTTGTTAAAAAACAAGGAAAACTGTGAAATATTATTAAAATGGGAGTACGAGACTTTTCTTAGTAATTTGACAAAGTTTTTTTTTTTGTACGATTTCATAAAAATTTTCTTCGCTAAGGTATTAGCAAGCTCTTTGTCTCCCGCTCTTAATATTTTGAAACTTTTTAACAGAAGGTACGAAAACTGTTAGACGAGGAAAATACGATAATGTTAAATTAACATTGTTGGTTTGACAAATAATGCTAACTTTTTATATCGAAAAAGCGCTTAATCAATTTAAAAAAAATGTATCAATTTATAATTTTTATGTTAATATTATTTAGGAAATACCTTTAAAAGTGTTTAAAACAAATTGTCAGCAAATAAAAAGTCATTGGATTTCCCGATAATCCACAAAAAAAAACTTTTTTTACAGCTAGATGCAAAAAAAACGCTAGCTTTAGTCTGAAAATCGCCAAACTGCAACACTTTTTTTTTGTTTATATCAAACTTAAGGGATTTTTTTTGGTTTGATCAAACGTCCTGTTCGATGGCGGACTTAGCAAAGGGAATTTAAGAGCGGCTTTAACAGAAGAAGAGCGAGTTCAGATCTCTTTAGTATTGACACTCCTTGGTATTAGGCATTCAAGGGTTAATGTTAAAGTACACTCAAAAAAAAAAGTTTGTAAAATTACAAATAAAAGGTCTTGTAATTCTATTTTACCAATATTTTTGTCTTTTTACAAAAATTGTTGTATATTTAATAAAACGAGAAGTTCAGTTTGCTTAGTAATTTTACTATTACATGTTGGTAAATTTATTTTACAAATTTTTTAGGTAAATTTACAAAAAAGTGAATTATTTTAGAAATTAGAAAAATATTACAAGGTGTTTAGTTTTTTTACACAAGAAAACTGTAGTTGTACAAAAAAGTTTTACTTGATGTTATTTAGTCTTTATACCAAAAAAATGTTTTTTTACAAACATTTCTTTTTTAAGATCATTTTCAGTTTTTTAACACAAAAGAAAATGTAATTAAACAAAAAATTTTCTAAGTTCAGATTTCATTTGCGTATTGGAGTATAAAATTTAGTTAAAAATAATTTTTTATAAATAAAAAATTTCATGAAAAAAAATTTTGGAAATTTTTTAAGTTCCGGACACAACATTTTTCAACTAATTGTAAGCTTAAGCAAAAAATAGAATTTTTACACCATTTTTTTGGTAATTTGCCATAAGTAAAATATTACAATTTTTATGTGTTTTTACTATATACTTGTTCTAGTTTTTTTTTGTATTTTTACCATTTTTTTGGTAATTTTTTTTTTTTAAATTTGGCACCTAAAATGTCAATAAAAAGCTGCCAAGTATGAAAAATTAAGTTTTTCTTATTTTAACAAGTGCTTAAACATCTAATCTACAATATTCAAAAATGTATTTTCCGATTTTTTAAAAATACTTGTGAAAATAATTAAAAGTTCAAAACAAAATTGTTATTTTTTGACCATTTTTTCCTGAAAATATAAGAAATTTCTTGTGTAGCCTACTTCGCAATTCTCATATGTTCTACTTAAGAAAACCGAAATACTGAAAAAAATAAAAAAGTGCAGTGTTATACTTTAAAAAGTTTGTTAAGTGTTCAAGTGAAAAAAAAAAAATCATTTCAGGTTAAAGTGCTACTCCAGCTGCCGAAGAAGGAAAAATAAGATGCACCAATGGAAAAAACCCTTTAAATTTACAAAACAAATATGTAAATAGACCATTTTTTGTTTGTAAATTTACAAAACAAATATGAAAATTTAAAAAACAAAATTGTATACTTACAGAAAAAAGTTGTAGTTTTACAAAAATGAAGTAGAAAATACAAAAACAATATTGTAAATTTACAAATTATTTGGTTAAACTACTGTTTTTACGGCAAAAAAAAAATAAAATGGTATATTTACAATATAAATTGTAAATTTACCACTTTTTATTGTAAATATACAATTTTTTTGCCATAAAAAACAGTAGTTTAACAAAACAAGTTGTAAATTTACAATTTTGTTTTTTGATTTTCTACTTTATTTTGTAAATTTAAAATTTTTTTTGAAAGTTTACAATTTGTTTTGTAAATTTTAATTTTTTGTGAAAATTTACAATTTTTATTGTAAATATACGTGTTTTTAAATATTTTTTTGTGGTAAAAACAGTAGTTTAACCAAATTATTTGTTAATCTACAATTTATTTTTTCATTTTCTATTTCTTTTTTTGAAAAATAACAACTTTTTGGTGTAAGTTTACAATTTTGTTTTGTAAATTTACCAAATTTTTTGTACATTTCCAAAAAAAAATGTTCACCTCGAAATTAATATTTTACAAAAAAAAAATGTAAATTTACATCTTCTTTTGTTAAATCCATTTAAAAATTATCCCGGTAACATTACGGGGATTCTTGCTAGTACATATTTTACAAAACCTGAACCGTAAAATCACGGGGATTTTATGTCATTTTACAAACTTTTTTTTTGAGTGCATGCATTTTAATAATAAATTAAAATAATTCTTACACTCAAAAAAAAACCTTATAAAATTACAATAAAAACTTGTAACTTTTTTTTGTTTGCTACCTCCTACACTCAAAAAAAAAAGTTTGAAAAATTACAAGTAAAAGGTCTTGTAATTCTATTTTACTAATATTTTTGTCTTTTTACAAAAATTGTTGTATATTTAATAAAACTACAACTACAGTTTGCTTTGTAATTTTACTATTATACGTTGGTAAATTTATTTTAAAATTTTTTTAGGTAAATTTACAAAAAAGTGAATTATTTTACAAATTAAAAAAATATTACAAGGTGTTTAGTTTTTTTACACAAGAAAACTGTAATTGTACAACAAAATTTTAATTGATGTTATTTAGTCTTTCTACCAAAAAAATGTTTTATTACAGACATTTCTTTTTTAAGATCGTTTAAAAGGTTTTCAGTTTTTTTACACAAAAAAATGTAATTAAACAAAAAAATTTCTAAGTTCAGTTTTTTTTTGCGTTTTGGAGTAAAAAATTTATTTAAAAATAATTTTTTATTAATAAAAAATTTCATGAAAAAAAATTTTGGAAATTTTTATAGTTGTGGACACAAACATTTTTCAACTAATTGTAAACTTAAGAAAAAAGATTTTTACACCATTTTTTGGTAATTTGCGTTAAGTAAAATACCACAATTTTTATGTGTTTCTACTATATAATTGTTCTAGTTTTTTTTTTGTATTTTTACCATTTTTTTTGGTAATTTTACCATATTTTTTTTGTTTTTTTTTTTTTAATTTGACACCTAAAATGTCAATAAAAAGCTGCCAATTATGAAAAATTAAGTTTTTCTTGTTTTAACAGGAACGATTTTTTAAAAATACTAGTGAAAATAATTAAGAATTCAAAAATTTTTTTTTATTTTTTGCCTAATTTTTCCTGAAAATATAAGAAATTTCTTGTGTAGCCTCCTTCGCAATTCTCATATGTTCTACTTAAGAAAAACGAAATGTCGAAAAAAATAAAAAAAGTGCAGTGTTATACATTAAAAAGTTTAAATTTACAATACAAATATGTAAATAAACCAAATTTTTTGTAAATTTACAAAACAGATATGAAAATTTAAAAAACAAAATTGTATACTTACGAAAAAAGTTGTAATTTTACAAAAATGAAGTAGAAAATACAAAAACAATATTGTAAATTTACAAATTTTTTGGTTAACCTACTGTTTTTACGGCAAAAAAATAAGAAAAAATGGTATATATACAAAAAAATTGTAAATTACCACTTTTTATTGTAAATATACAAGTTTTTGCCATAAAAAACAGTAGTTTAACCAAACAATTTGTAAATTTACAGTTTTGGTTTTTGATTTTCTACTTTATTTTGTAAATTTACAACTTTTTTTTGTAAGTTTACATTTTTTTTTGTAAATTTACAACTTTTATTGTAAATATACGTGTTTTCAATATTTTTTTCCGGTAAAAACAGTAGTTTGACCAAATAATTTGTTAATCTACAATTTATTTTTTTCATTTTCTATTTTTTCTTTGTAAAATAACAACCTTTTTCTGTAAGTTTACAATTTTGTTTTGTAAATTTACCAAATTTTTTGTAAATTTACAAAAAAAATGTTCACCTCGTAGTTAATATTTAACAAAAAAAATTGTAAATTTACATTTTCTTTTGTTAAATCAATTTACAAATTATCCCCGTAACATTACGGGGATTCTTGCTAGTACATATTTTACAAAACCGGCCCCGTAAAATCACGGGGATTTTATGTCATTTTACAAACTTTTTTTTTTGAGTGTATTTGACAAAAATTCCTAGTAATTTACAAGCTTTTTGCCAACAATTTTGTAACTTTACAAAGTTTTTACCAATAAAATTGTTAATTAACAAATTTTTTGACACCATAAAATTTACAAAGAGGTTTCGTAATTTTACTAGATTTTTTGCTACCTCCTATTTTACGAGAATTCCTAGTAATTTTACACTAATAATTTTGTAATTTTACAAGCTTTTTACCAATAAAATTGTAAATTTACAGTTTTTTTGACGCAATTAAAATTACAAGGAATTCTCGTGAAATTATTAGATTTTTTTTTGTAAAATTATCTTGAAAATTTGTAAAATTACAAAAAAAATTGTAAATTTACAAAAAAAAAAAAAATTTCGATTTGTTAAAAAACAAGGAAAACTGTGAAATATTATTAAAATGGGAGTACGAGACTTTTCTTAGTAATTTGACAAAGTTTTTTTTTTGTTGTACGATTTCATAAAAATTTTCTTCGCTAAGGTATTAGGCATTCAAGGGTTAATGTTAAAGTAATAGTGTTAAAATTAAAACACAAAAACTCTCTCAGCCGTAAACAAATTTAATTGTTTGGAACATCACTTTACTGACTTCCAAGTAATGGTCAGTTTATTAGTTCTTAAAGTACTTTATTAATACGGTAAACATGCTAAAAACATTAACAACAGCATTATACTATACCAAATCACTTGGGGTAAAGTTTCTACTCTATAATTGATTTTTATTATATGGTCGAATCTAACGGAAGATCACGTGCTATTTTATAACAATCATCAACACCATATGCAGATGAAATTCTAAAAAGATCAATTGAAATCTAAAAACGATATATTTTAATTTGAAGCAAGACTTTTTTTTGGGGGGGACTTTTTAGTGGGGTATACCTTCCTTATTAATTTCGCTATTTCCAATTTGGTAAAAATCATTTTTTCATTATTCCAATGATTTTATTTATATTCCAATGATTTTTTTCTATCCATGTTTCATTTCCTTAACAAAAACACATTTGAGAAATATCGTTTTTCAGAGGTTGTTTTAGTTCTTTAAGGGGAACTCCCCCGCTGGTCTGATTTTGCCCATCTCCGAAATTAACTAGTCCAATACCATTAAAAACAAGTGAGAGTGTTAAATTCGGCTGTGCCGAATCTATTATACCCTCCAACTCTTAAAAAAAGGAGGATCTTTTTTTTTGAGGGGGGGGGGGGGGGTTCGGTGGTGGGAGACAACCTTCCTGAATCCAACTACGTCCTGTAGTTGAACTTCTTCTGACATAAAAATTGTTTCGTTTGCTAAGCAAAAGTACAAAAAATCTATAAAAAATACCGTCTTTTCAGAGGTTGGTTTAGTTCTTAAAGGGGGAACTTTTTACCCCGTGGGCCGATTTTGCCAACTCCGAACTTACCCAGCCTATGGTCATTACACATAGTTGTGCCAAATTTCAGGAGTATAGCTCTTTTATTTTGGACTGTATCGTGTCCTCCACAGACGGACGGACGGACAGACGGACATCGCTAGAATGTCTTAGAATCGATCACTGATCAATAATATACATCATTATGGGGTTCCCGACCGATATTTCAATGCGTTACACACGGAATGACAAAGTGAGTATACCCCCATACTGCGGTTGGAGGGTATAAAAATCGTGCCAAACGTCAGTAGGGAAGCTCTTTTATTTCGGACTGCATCGTGCTTCCCACAGACGGACAAACGGACATCGCTGGAATGTCTTAGAATCGAACACTTATCCATAATTTATATACTTCATGGGGTCCCCGACCGATATTTCGATGCTTTATACACGGAATGACAAAGAGAGTATACCCTCATACTGAGGTTGAAGGTTATAAAAAGTAAACAAAAAATTGAATCGGGTATCGCCAAATTAAAAAAAAAATAAAAAGGGCCTTAATAAGCAAAACAATTTTTTGAATATCATTCTTCTTACTTTTTACTACACTCTAAAAAAAAAAAAAAATATTGTACATTCAAAAAAAATATTGTAAAACTAGCAAAAAAAAATGGTAAAATTAGCAAAAAAACTGTAGTTTTGGACGTTGCAAAAATTTTAGTAATATTAGCAAAGCCATTTTGCTAATCAAAAAATTAGGAAAAAAATAGTAAAATTACAAGAATACCATTTTGTTTTTGTAAGAAATCAACCTTGTAAAATTATCAAATAATATGGTAAAATTACAAAAAAAAAAATGGTAAAATTGAAATTGATAAAAAAAATTTGTAATTTGGTCAAAAAACAGTTTTATTTAGTAAATTTTTTTTTTTTGATTGGTAGTTGATTTAAAATTTGGTGAATATACTAAAAAAAATTTTGCCTATTTTTGAGCACCACGTTCTTTAAATGAATTAATAGCAGCATCAACCATCACTTCAGTTGTTGGATGGTTTCTTCGGCTTGATGATGACAGCATCTTCTTTTGCATTCTTCTTTATTTTTTTTGGAAAAAAAATTTTTTCAGAGATAAAAAAAAAATAAAATTAACTACTTTAAATAACTGTTACTACATTACAGTACTTTTTTGTTAGTTGTTCAACAGAACAGAAATAGTTGTTTGATACTTTTCATACAAAAACAACTGACCTTGTAGTTAAAAACAACTAACTACTGTAAAATATACAAACAACCAGTGTTGCCAGAACTTGGTAATCAAAAACGGCTAAATTTGTTTGAAAAAACGGCTAAAACACGGCTAAAAAATGGCTAAAAAACGGCTAAAATATTTATTTAAAAAATTCAATGCTTTTGAGAGGAAAAATAATAAAAATTCATCTTTTATTTAATTTTTTATACATAAATTAATAGTAAGAGATCATTTGTTATACATTTGGTACGGTTGTGACTAATTTTAGATTAAATAAAGGAGAAAAAAATAAAGGAAAACAAGTTCAAAACTTTTTTAAAATTTAAATGCTTCAAAAAGTCCAATCATCATCATCATCAATATCGTTATTGTTTTGGTCATACATTTCATTGGTCCCTATTAGTCTTAAATAGTTTTTTGGGACTTCATATTCAAAGCAACATTTGCCAACCCTTTTTAAACCGTATCTATTAAATTAAATACGAATTAGTGTATAAAAATATATATTTCAAATCCAAAATTTTACCTGGTAGCTAAAACTGCATTAACTTAATCTATTTCTTATGTTTGTCTTCACGAGATTTATTTGACTAAATACTCTCTCCACATCTGCATTTGACCATGGAAGACAAAGTAATTTCAGGACAAAATCTGAAATTTCCTTAAATTTGTTGTTGCCGCCAGCATCTCTGTAGTTATATACTTCAGCCCAAAATGAAACAGTATCGGTTTTATTTGTCCAATTTATAAACTGAATATTACAGTACTGCTCTTTTATTTTAGCTGTAGTATCGTTATCAATTTTAAATAAATTTAAAATTGGTAGAATATCTTCTTTTTGACATTTTAAAATATTTTTTACTGAGAAATATTCAATGTTCTGTAGAGTTTTTATATTATCTGGTAACCTACTTAAATTAAATAAATTTGCATTATTTTTATATATGCATGTGACTTCAAATAATATATGTACCTTTGCTTTAACTGGTTTATTAAACCAACTACAAAGTTCGTACAATTGGACCGAATTTGAAGCTCCTTTTGTTTTTTTATCTTCCCATTTGTTTTCAATTTTTTAAGACATGTTTCAAACTCATGCCCAAGACTACAAGTATATGAAACAATGTCTTCAAAATCATCATTCAAGACGTCAACATTGGCATCATCTAAAACTTTTGTTTTAAGAAAGTTTATAAACAATGTGATTTCTCTTAATAGACGAGTTGGATCGTTTTCATTGCTTTGAAACACTTTGTTGACGATTTGAGCTTCATATAATATCGGTTTCAAAAACAGTAAATATAACTGAATGGTTTCATCATTGTACATTTCACTTAAAATTTTTGCTTTATAGCACTTTTCATCAACACATGCCGTTTCGAAATGCAACTTGAGTTCATTCCACTGAGATATTATTCTCGAAACAGCAACTTCTATAGACAACCATCTTGTGTCCGAAGTTCTTGGAATTTTCAATGGATCCTTGAAAGAAATAAAATAATTATCAGAAACAATTATAAAAAGAGCAATATGATGATTACCTTTCCATTTAAATTTTCGTACAAAGTTTTATACGAAAGTTGCCGGTTTGTACTTTTAGAAAACCAATTAAAGGTTTCATGCACAATAAATTCGATATTTGTGGGTAAGTGTTCTTTCAACGACTGATTCACAGCAAGCTGGAGAGAGTGACACACACATTTCTATATAAATAAAAATCAATTGTCGTTCGTTGGTAACAGCATCAGTTGAGAACGGCTGGACCGATTTGGACAATTTTTTTTTTGAAATTTTCGTCATAGTCCAACTTAGGTTTTTACGTAAAGAAAAATTGACCACCCCCACTTTTACGCCCACTTTTTTCGATTTATCTAAAAACGGAAAACGGCTTCACCGATTTGGAAAATTTTTTATTTAAATGTTCGTAGTAATCCAATTTAAGTTTTTACCGAAAGAAAAATCGACCACGCCCACTTTTACCCTCACTTTTTCAATTTATCTGAAATCTAGGAATGGCTAGACCGATTTGAAAAAAAAAAAATTTTAAATGAATTTTCATAATATTCCAACTTTGATTTTTACGGAACAAGAAATTGACCACGCCCGATTTGGCTAATTTTTGTTGAAAATGTTCGTCGTAGTTCAACTAAGGTTTTTACAGATAGTAAAATTTCCAACGCTCACTTTTTTCTATGTAATGAAAGAACTATATTGACTAGACCGATTTAGGGTTAGGTTAGGGGTGGCGGAGCTCAACATTTTGAACTCCTCGCATAGACCGGCTGGTCCATAGCAATACCACATGTTCCTTCAGCGACGAGTATAAAACGCGTTAGTCCATGCTGCAAACAATTTAACGGGCATAAGGTCCTTAACAGCGATTTCTTCCAGATTCTCGAGTTCGGCTTTGCCTAAAATTTGTTTGCGATGCCTGACCAATGCGGAGTATTTGTACAGAATATGTTCAACTGTTTCATCCGTATTTGTTTCATCATATCTTCTACAATTGGAATCACAGATTTGGGGTTAGTCCGGAAAGATTTTTAAGAAAAGAAAAATTGTCCACACCTACTTTAATGCTCACTTTTCTTGATATATATTAAATCATGGAATGGCTGGATCAATTTGTCTATTTTTTTTAATGTTCGTCATAGTCAAACTAAGGTTTTTCAGAAAGAACAATTTTCCATTTCTACGCAAACTTGAATAGATGGACCGAGTTGGTTAAATTGAAATAAGGTTCTTACGGTAATCGCATCAAATTGAGAACTGACCGATTTGGATAATATTTGTCGTATTTTTTTTTAAATGTTCGTCTTAGGTTTTTTCGGAAAACAAATGAATTAAGCCCACTTTTACGCCTCCTTTTATATCTAAAATCAGAGAACGATTGGATCGATTTGACTAAACTTTAAAATAGAAGAATGGCATGGCCGATTTGGCTATTAGTAGTATTTGTTTTTACGGAAAGAAAAATTGTCCACTCGCACTTTTTTCAATACATCTAAAATCGGAGAACGACTGGCCTGATTTGGTAATTTTTTTTTTGATCATTATAGTCGATGTTACGAAAATTATTATTGTCCTCCCCCACTTCAGAGCCTACATTTTTAAATATTGAGTTAAAACACCTCAATTCAACCGAAAAAAGTAGCATATTTGACCTCACCCCTTTCGAATTTGATGAAACTTGAAATATAGTTGGGCCCTTACAAAAAAATCATAGTGCCAAAATTTTGGATTTCTGGTAGTTTTCCTTCCCTACACTGAAAAAAAAGACATAACTAAATTTAAGGAAAAAATGTCTTTGAAAATTTATCATGAAATTTCCTAAAATTTAGTTAAATTTAACTTAAAAATGAGAAATTTTCTTAACTATGAGGAAAAAATTTTAGTTCATTTACTTATAATTAGTTCAAAGTTTTCTTTAAATGGATTTTTTAAATATTAGGAAAAAAATTCTTACTGCGAAAGAAATTTTCCACAAATCTAAGAATCGTATATTTATTTTTAAGACATATTTCTTAAAAAACAATTTAGTTCAAGTTTAGTTAAAATTTACTAAAAAAAACATCATCGTATTTCTCTTCTTTGAATTGAGATACTGTACTTCTTAGAATTTAGTTAATGACTTCTGAGAATTTAGTAAATAACTTCTTAGAATTTAGTTAAAAATTCAAAATGGCGATATCTCAAAAACTAAGCGAGATAGAGCGAAACGGACGAAATTTTCAAAAGAAAGACTACAAAGAAAAATATGGAATAGCCTAGCTCTGCATATCTGTCAGGGTCTCAAGACCCTAATTTTAGATCTAAAATTTGAAATTCCCGAGATTTTATATATACATATATCTCGGTAAATACTGCCAACACGAGAAAACGTCCAACGGCATTTTTGTAGCTCTTGACTCGTAGAACACTTCCGCAAAATACCCGAAAGCCCTCCGATTAATAGTTTTTGAGTTATCCGGTTTTTAAGATTCTCAAGACCCTATCAGGCCCCTTATTCCCGTATCTCAAAAACTAAGCAAGTTAGAGCGAAACGGACACAAGTTTTGGTTCAAAATCTATGGGGACCCTTAAAGGACCCAACGGGGTCTCGAGGTAAATGGGGTCCGAACCATGGGTCCAGGGTCTAGACCCAATCTATTTCTAAAATGTGAAGTATAATTTTTCCCATTTTCTAGTTAAAATTGGCTTAAAATTAAATAACTTTGTTTTCCTTATTTTTAGGAAAATTATGAACTAAAACCAAGAAAAAAAATCTTTGGAGCCAAATCATTCCCTCTTTTTCTCAAAATTGAGTTAATTTTCCCAGATTTTAGTTCACTTTTTTTTTGAGTGTAGATATGGGATCTTGAAAATTGGCAAAATCGTATATATTTGACAAAAGTGTTTTGAGATAAATAAAGATAACTCGAAAAGTTATATCAATACAGGTCTCAGTCAGGTTGCAAATAATAGGTAATGAGACAGCCTTTAAAATGGTATTCCACAAGATTTTTTTTGAAAAAGGTCAAAGGTCATTGGTTTTAACCTTAATTTTTGGAGAGCTATATCTCAAAAAACAATATTTTTAAAATTTTGGAAAAAATATATGTTGTTAAGAATCACCCATACTACTCAAGTTTAAATTTTCAGGATGGAGTCTTCATTGGAACTTTTTATATTAATAGAAACATTGTGACAGGAAAGAAAAAGCGGTGTTATTTCCCTTAGAAAAAAAAAATATTTTTTTTCTCTTTGAAATTCTGGTACCAAAATTCGTTTTTCCGAATGTTTTTGACGTGCTGAGCCCAAATATGACCTTTGAACTGGCCTATCGCTATTAGTTTTCGAGATATCTGCACATAAATGTGTGAAAATTGCTAAAACGCTATTGCTGTGTTTTTTTGAACATTTAGGTGCATATATCTTGAAAAGTAATAGCGATAGGCCAGTTCAAAGGTCATATTTGGACTCAGCACGTCAAAAACATTCAGAAAAATGGATTTTGGTACCAGAATTTCAAAGAGAAAAAAAATATTTTTTTTTTCTAAGGGAAATTACACCGCTTTTTTTTCCTATCACAATGTTTATATTAATATAAAAAGTTCCAATGAAGACTCCATCCTGAAAATTTAAACTTAAGTAGTATAGGTGATTCTTAACAATATATATTTTTTCCAAAATTTTAAAAATATCGTTTTTTGAGATATAGCTCTCCAAAAATTAAGGTTAAAACCAATGAACTTTGACCTTTTTCAAAAAAAATCTTGGGGAACGTCATTGTAAAGGCTGTCTCATTACCTATTATTCGCAACCTGACTGAAACCTGTATTGTTATTACTCTTCGAGTTATCTTTATTTATCTCAAAACACTTTTGTCAAATATATACAATTTTGTTAATTATCAAGACCGAATATCTCGAATACTGGAATGACCAGAAGCCCGAAAAATTGGCAAAATCTCTTTTTTATTAAAGTAAACTCCAGTACTTAATTTCATTAAATTTGGAGGGGGTGCGGTCAACTCCTCGGTTGAATTGAGGTGTTTTAGCTCTATTCTTAAAATTTGCAACACTTGAGAACGCCTGGACCGATTTGGCTATTTATTTTTGTGTTAAATGTTCGTAATAGTCCATTTAATTGTTCGGAAAGAAAAATTGTCCTCGCCCTTTTTTCGATATATCTAAAATTCATTTTTACTCTAATTCGGTCTATTTAAAAAAAATATTTCTTAACAGATTCCGCTTAAACTTGGTACAAATGATTTTAAATGCTCGGGTATTGTTACCATATGTACAAGTTTAACATACCACACAAATTTTACACCCACTTTTGTCTAAATATGTCGACTTCTAATGTCCGGACCGATTTTTTTATGTTAATTATAGTTCTAATTAGGTTTTTAAGGAAATTTAAATAAGAAAGTGTCCCGGAAAAATGGAAAATTCGGGAAAACTTGAAAGGTTTGTTTAAACTCAAGGTTGTAAGTAATGATACTAAAAAAGTTTTAAATTTGTACAGTTCGCAAAGTCGAAGACATGGAAATTTTTTTTTAGTTCCTAAAATTAAATTTGAAGATGATTATCTGCCTAATCGGGTCTTTAAAACCACGCCCACAAATTTTTCTAAGCCATGAAATTCATTACATATTTTTGCAGGGCAATACTTATATTTGAAGCGAGACGAAATATAGCACTAATCTTATATTTAGGCCAGCAACGCGGACCGGGCCAGCTAGTTACTAGTATTAATTCAGGAACTTCTTTCTTAAGTGCTACATGGACACTTTTATTTTTGCCAATCATGACATTGGCATTGTCAGTACCAATTCCGACCATTTTTGTTATATTTAATTTAAATTTTTGCAGAGCTTTTTTAACACAAATCACAATACCTTCGGCCAATCCACTTTCTAATTCTTCAATACACAAAAATGTCGAAACAATTTTGCTCTTACGTTTACTGAAATAAATTATAACCAAACCTTAAAAACAAAAAAAAATTTATTAAAAATATTTTTAGATTTATTTTAAAAACAAACTTACCCAAAACTTTCGTAAATGACACGTCAGTCGACTCGTCAATTAAAATGCTAAAAAAACTGTCATCAATATCAATAAACAGCTCCTCATCAAAGTGAGGGGCAAGAATATTTTTGATAATTTTGCTGCATTTTGTTCGGTGCAATTTTAGAGAAGGGCAGTCAAATTTTTTTTTGCAAACTTCACCTAAATGATCCACTGGAGATATTGAGCTATGTACGGCTATGTACATACATAAAGTTGCTTCCTGTTGCTGTTGTTTAAAGTTTACTGGTTTAAAGGGCAATGGTTTGGTTTTTACAATGTACCCAATTGCATTGATGTGGTTTTTAGTCTCCGAATGATTTGTTAAATCGTATAACTTTGCATTAATTTCACACTTACAATATTTACAAAAGGCTTTTTCCGAATTTTCACATTCTGATACCCAATCCTTCAGTTTTGGATTGGTTAGCCATTCTTTGCGAAACTTTTGGCAGTATTTTTTATCCATTTTTGTTCACTTAACTTCAAAAGCGGTTTGTTTTCAGTTTTTAAAAAATGCACGTGCCTTTGTTTTGATTTTGTTTTTATTTTGTTTTGTTTTTTTTATGTAAATGTCATTTTAAAAAAGAGTTACCATTGCAACACTAAAAAATATTACACTGTTGCATTTTTTAGTAGTAAGAAAAGTAAGTTTTTTTGCGTTTTTCTTCATTTTAGCATAAAAACACCAAAAAATATGTTTAAAGTAAAAAAACACAAAAATGGCTAAAAAACTGCTAAAATATTTGAAAAAATGGCTAAAAAAACGGCTAAGAGCTAAATGCATTTTTTTCCGGCTTAACGAGTTCAAAAGGAGCTAAATTTAGCCGGAAAATGGCTAAATTGGCAACACTGCAAACAACTAACATGTAGTAACTTACATAATTTTCTGAGTGTAGCATCATCTTTTGTCTTCTTCTCGGCAGCTAGACTTTCAACAGCAGCAGAATCTGGAATGTTTTTTTCACACTAGAACATTTTAAACAATTTTTTTTTCTTAAACTAAGATGGGCACAGAAGAATTTAACACTCTCACTTGTTTTCTGTACATTTGTTAAACAAATGGGACATTTTTATATCAGAATTTTAGACTTGGTAAAAAAGTAGTTTTGATAAAAAAAAAGGAAAAAAATGAAAAGAAAAATTTTTGTTTGAAAAACTAAATTTTACCGAAAAAAAAGTTTTGATGGAAAAAAAAAAAATTTGGTTAAAAATTTATTTTTTTTTTGATAAAAAAAAAAAATTTGGTAAAATTTATTTTTTTTTTTGGCTGAAAAAAAAATTGATAAAGAAAAAAAAAAAGCAATTAATGAAAAAAAAAAAAAACAATTAATGAAAAAACTATATTGATGAAAAAAAATTTTATGAAAAAAATATTATGATGATAAAAAATTTTATGAAAAAAATATTTTGATGGAAAAAAAAAATTGATAGAAAAAAAATAAGAAAATAAAATTTTCGATAAAAAAAACAAACAATTGAAGAGTTTTTAATGAAAAAAAAAGTTTGATGAAAAAAAATTATGACCCTAGTAAAAATGGTTTTGTATATATCCATGTATAAATTGATACAAATATATCTAATTTTACATAAAGTTATCTTGTTATATAAAATTATATAAAAAATTTCTCATACTTATAAGACCAAAATTCGTATCAAATTTTATAAAATTTTTTCGGGAGTTATATCAAATTTTATATAATTTGATACGAAATTTGGTCTTATCTGATTGATTTTTTATACACTCAAAATAATAACTCTGTTAAATTACAGAAAAACTCTGCTAATTTAACAGAGTACACCATACTTTTCCAGCTAACAACATTTCTTGGTAATTTTACAAAAAAACTCTGTAAAATGATTTTGACAAAAAAAAAAACTGTTAATTTACAGAGTTTATAGTAAAATATTTGTTAAATAAACTACCATTTAGCAAAGAAAACTATGTAAATTTACATTTACATTGTAAAATGCATTTGATGCAAAAAAAAAAAATACAGAAAAAACTCTGTAAATTTACAGAGTGTAGTTAAATGCATGTTATTTTGTAAAATTTTTATAAGATTTCTGACAAGATTTTTTTTTATAACTTTTTTTGCTACTTTTTCAACTTATTCTCAACAAAAAAAACAGATAAAATTTTGATGTTTCGTAACAAAGACAAAAACTACTCAACACAGAAAACTTTTTTTGGTTATAAAAAATACAAAGTATTTTGCTTAAATCTGTATTTTAGCAGAAAACTCTATTAATTATCTGTTAAATTATGATTACAAAGTAAAAAGTAATATAACAGAGGAAACTTTGTTTTTTTGTCACAACAAAATACAAAGTATTTTCTTTAAATCTGTATTTTGACAGAAAACTCTGTCAAATTTCTGTTGAATTGAGATTACAGTCATTTTACAGAGTATTTTACAGAGTTATTATTTTGAGTGTATAATTAAGTATAATAAGATCTCAATATGTATAAAAAGATATATTTGTATAAATTTATACATGGCTATATACGAAATGATTTTTACTAGGGGAAATAAAAAATATTGCTGACAAAGAAACTTTTATGAAAAAATAAATTTATGAAAAAAAAAATTTTTTATGAAAATTTTTGATAAAAAATTTAATTAATAAAAAATGGTATGAAAAAAAATTTATTTTGATAAAAAAAAAAATTGATAAGAAAACAAGTGAGAGTGTTAAATTCGACTGGGCCAAATTTGATATACCCTCCAAAATGTAAAAAAAAATTGTCAGGGGCGTTTTTGTTCGGTGGGGGGGGGGGGGGGGTTTGATGGGGTCAGTGGGGACGTTGAAAGCACCTTACCATCTTGATAAATATACCAAATGTTTCATTTATTTTACAAAAATACAAAAAACCTTTTTGGTTTCAAGAAAATGAAAACAGTAATTCTTATTTTCTTTTTTGTTAGACGTTAGATTATATAGTCAAACTGAGGTGGCGTCCTGCATCATTTTAAAATTAGACACCAGCCTAAAAACATTATCATGTTAAAAAAAAGTCGACAGAAGACATTGGGAAACACCTTTCCCCTTGCAAATGTTTACAAATTCTTGTTAACATTGTTTTTTTTTTTCTTCAAATTACAATTGTTGTTTTTCGAATTAGAAATGATCTTTTTCGAATTACAATTGATCTTTTTCGAATTAAAATTGATTTTTTTACAATTGATCTTTTTCGACATAGAAAATAAATGTTTACCAAAAACTCTGAGTTTTGATCGAATTTTGATCGGGTTAAAATGGTTTGATTTGAAACACTTATGCACACAAAATAAACCTTATCAAATACTACAAAAAGTTTCGTAATCCCATTTTACCAATATTTGACAGTTTTCCTTGTATTTTAACAACAAATTTTCGGTTGAAATTTATTTTTTTTTTTAATTTTAAATTTTTTTTTTGTAATTTCACAAATTTCCAAGGTTTTTTTTACAAAAAAATCGAGTAAATTCACGAGATTTCCTTGTAAATTTTATTGCGCCAAAAAAATTTGTAAATTTACAATTATATTGGTAAAAAGCTTGTAAAATTACAAAATTATTTGTAAAAAGCTTGTACAATTACAAGGAATTGTTGTCAAATTGGAGGTACAAAAAATGTTACAAATTTATCTTCTACACAGAAAAAAATATTGAGAAAAATAATTTGAGTAATCACTTACTTAAAATTTTAAATAAGATTTGAGTAATTTTTTAATTGACGCAACTAAAAATTTACTCAAAAACTAAAAAAAAAATGTGAGTAAATAATTTAATACAAAATTTAATAATTTATTTTATTTTTTTTTTATTCTCTTCGTGTTTTGAATTCTCATTTAGTTTATAGTTTTTTGTATACGTATATACAATTTTAAAATTATCTTTATGAAATTTTTCTCTGTCTTTAAGACATAAATATATCTGGTAAAGTTTGAAAAAACATTTTTTTTTATTTAAATGTGAAACTTTTTAAACTTTTTAAAAAAATAAATTGATAAATTTTGAGTAAATTTTTACGTGACACAATTTAAAAGTTACCTTTAAAAAATCGAATAAATTTTAATTAAATTTTTAATTGTGTCCATTAAAAACTTAATACAATTTTTCTGTAAGTATTTAATAATTGTTTATTAAAAATTTACTCAATACTATTAAATCGTTTACTGGTGCAAAATTGAGTAATTTTTTACTCAATAGTATTAAAAATTTACTCAAATTTTTTTTTATATTTTTCTGTGTAGTTTTGTAAAGTTTTTGTTATTGAGAGTAGGAAAAAAGTTTTGAGATTTTTAAAAAAAATTCTTGAACGTGAAAAAAAGGCCAATTTTTAAAATTTTTTGAAATATTTCAAATGGCGATATCTCTAAAGCTGCTCGACCGATGTTCGTATTCAGCATGTTAAAATTATTAAAATAATGTATCGCAAGATATTTTTGTGTATTTTAACACGGATTTGAGTCAGATTAAATTTAATTAAAATATTGTCACAAGATCTATTAAAGGGTCAAGGGAAAGAAATTTTGAGATTTTTTTTGAAAAACTCTTGGACGTCTTTCAGCGATATCACGAAAACCGTTTGACCGATTTTAAAAATTTTTTAATGCTCGTATTTAGCGCATCAGTATTAATCAATATTATATCGCAAAAAATATACGTATAATGCAAACTAATATATAAATACCATCTATCCAAAAGGAGTGTAAAAAACATCTCATATATCTATAAAACTGTCTAAATGGAAGGTGTCCGCCTATGAAGATTTCACCGTATATGATAATTAAGAGATTGCATCTTTAAAGTATCTTGTTCAAAGTGTTAAAATGTTAAAAACAAAATTGTTGCCCACAAGAACAACATATTCTTTTTTTTTAATGAACATTTTAGAAATTTTTTCTATTCTTGCAAAAAATAAAATAGCAAAGAAAAAGAAAACTTTTTAAATATCTATTTTATTATTTTTTTTAACATTTTACGCATTTTAATCATGTTTAACATCTACAATGCGTTACACAAGTATTTTCAACAAAGTATGTTTACGTGCATTAGAAGCGTTTTATTTTTTACGAAAAAACAAAAAAAAAAATAAAAATTTTTATAAAAATCCCAACATTTGCCATAAAAAGTATGTTTATAGCTTCCAGAAGAATGAATAACACAAAAATAACAACAAAGAACACCAAGCACCCCATTTTAACTAACCAACCGTCAGGCAACACTGATCGTTTAATAGCAACAGCTACAAAAAGTGTGTTTGGAATACAAAGTTTTTTTAAAGCTAACCCTGGTTTTACAATTATAAGAAGTTAAGCCCCATTGTGGGTATACTTACTTTGTCATTCTGTTTAACCCGATCATTATCAAAAAATTCATTTTTGTATGAATTTTTTCTTAAAGTCTCTACCCTAGTAAAAATGGTTTTGTATATATTAAAGGTGTCCTAACGACTAAGGTAATTTTTCAAAATCACTTTTAAATACGTGGTAGGGTCCTAAATTGTAGTTTTGTATCTAAAAATGAGTGAGCCAAAATTTGGAGACAATCGGATAAAAATAACTCGTGCCGAAAATGGATTGAAGTTTTGGGACACTCTTATCTGATGAAAAAACACGTTTTTTCTAGTTTTTTGAAAAATATTGGTATATGCTATTTTTTGTTAATTTTTTTGTTAAGTAATATGAAAATGGTAATAAATTACCTTTCCAAAAAGCTTAAAGAAATTGAAATCGGATGAAAAATAAGCATTTTACGCATACATGCCCCAGACCATTGCATGGTTTTTAAAGCCAAAATTTGAAAATTTTCAAAATTTTTAGGCAAAAAAATAAAAAAAATTTAAATTTTAAATTTCAAATAACCTATTTTTGTATAAAATTTTTTTTTGTAAGAAATTTTTATTGAAATCTTCATTTAAAAAATTCTCCTATATTCAAAGAGTTAGCACAAAATTAACAAAATCTGGTGGCGTATACAGGGCGTATACATCCAGTGGCGTATACAGGGGCCCCCCCCCCCTGATTTCACAAATTTCAGGATTTGGTATCAAATAACAAGTACGATGTTAAAGAACTTCTTAAAAAAAATCGAAAAACATTAAAAATCTAAAACTGAAAATTTTTCTATTAAAAAAATCTCAAAATCTGAAAATTTTTTCTTAGAATTTGAAACTTTTTAACTTAAGATTCTAATGAAAAAATATCTTAGAACCTGAAGTTTTATATACACAAAAAATGGACCTAATTGTAAGTAAAATGTAGTCAAATCTTAAAATGCGACTTTGTCGTTTAGAAAAATGTCTTAGAACGAGACTATTTCTTAAAAAAATATCTCAGAATCTTAAACTTTTTAAAAAAAATATCTCAGAATCTAAAACTTTCTATAAGAAAAATGTCTGAGAATCTTAGACTTTTTCTATAGAAATAATGTCTTAAAATATTGGCATTTTTCTTAGAATCTAAAACTTTTTCTATAGGAAAAATTTCTCAGAACCTGAGAATTTTTCTATAAAAAATTCTCAGAATCTGAGGCTTTTCTATATGAAAAATGTTTCAGAATCTGTCTCAAAATCTGAGATGTTTTCTATAAAAATATTCTTAGAATCTGAGGGTTTCTATATGAAAAATGTTTTAGAATCTGAGAACTTTCTATAATAATAATGTCTCTGAATCTGAGAATTTTTCTTACAATCTAGAAAATGTCGCAGAATCTTATACTTTTTTTAAGAAAAATGTTTAAGGATCAATGAATTTTTCTTAAGGAAAATTATCTCAAAATCTAAGATTTTGTGTATAGAAAAAAGGTCTCATAGACACAAGCTGAGACTTTTTGTATAGAAAAAAGCTCAAAATCTGAGACTTTTTCTATTGTAAAAATGTATTTTTCTATAAGAATAATGTCCCAGAATCTGAGTATTTTCTATGGAAGACATATTTTAGAATCTGATAATTTTTCTTTAGGAAAAATGTCTCAAAATCTGAGGCTTTTTCTATATGAAAAATGTTTCAGAATCTGACAATTTCCTATATGCAAAATGACTCAGAATCTGAGACAATTGGTATCTAGGAAAATGTCTAAGAATTTGAGACTTTTCTATAGGAAAAATGTTTAAGCATCTGCGACTTTTTCGATAGGAAAAATGTCTCAGAATCTTAAAAATTTTCTGTAGAAAAAATGTCTGAGAATCTGAGACATTTTCTATAGGAAAAATTTCGAAGAATCTAAGACTTTTTCTGTAGGAAAAATGTCGAGACGTTTTCTATAAGAATCTGAGAAAAATATCTCAGAATTAGAAACTTTTTCTCAGAATTAGAAACATGTCTAAGAATCTGATTCTGGGAAAATCTGATTTCTTTTGGAAAAGTATTTTATGAATATGTTTATAGAATCATTTTCTAAAGTGTCTTTTTCCCGAAAAACGTTTTCCATTGGAAATATGATTAAGAGTCTTTGACTTTTTCTATAACAAAAACTGTCTTTACTGGAAATTGTCATAGAATCTTAGACTTTTCTTTAAAAAAAAATTCTGATTCTGATAATCTTCTTTGTAAAAACGTATCAGCATCTGATTCAATTCACACATTAAAAAAAGGCTTGTCTCTTAAAAAATTTCAAAACTTAACAAATTTAAATTTTTTCCAACAACAGATTTAAATTTACGCAAAAATGAAGAATCTGATTGTGTTACATTCAGTTCAAGGAAAAGATCGAGAAAAATTCTAAATCATGTGCTGTTATGTAAATTTTTTGTAAAAAAAAAAAAATGAAAACAAAAAAATGTTGGGCCCCCACCGAAATAAAATCCTGGATACGCCCCTGCCCCCATCAACAATTTATTTTTGAACGAAATTTTTATTCTTTTTTTTAATTAACCTGGTTAATTTACGAAATCTGAGGACAACCATAAAAAATTTCCTAAAAATCTTTTTTGTATGAAATTGTTCTTAAAAGCTTTTGGGGACCACCATTAAAAATTTACAAAAATATATTTTTTGTATAAAATTTTACCTAAAATTTTTATTTGCAATTTGATAATTTAAAGATTTTGAGTTAAATTCGCGAAATCTGACTATCACCATCAAAAATTTTCCAAAAACTCTTTTATAATGAAATTTTTGTTAAATTTAATTTGCAGTTTTCTCTCCAATTAAAAGAGTGGGAGCAAAATTAACAAAATCTGGTCATCACCATTCAAAATTTCCAAAAACCTATTTTTCTAAGAAAATTTTCTTAAAATCTCTATTTGCAATTTTCTGATTTACTAAAAGAAATAGAGCAAAACTGACGAAATCTGGTGATCACCAATAAAAACTTCTATAAATCTGTTTTGTATGAAATTTTTCTTAAAATATTTGTTTGAAATTTTTTCATTTCTTAAATGAGTTTGAGTACAATTTAAAAAAATTTAATTTTATTTTGCAGAAGTGGCGAAATCTTGAGATCACCATCAAAAATTTCCAAAAAACTATATTTGTTACATTTTTTTTTACCCTCCAACCACAGTATGGGGGTATACTCACTTTGTCATTCCGTTTGTAACGCATCGAAATATCGATCGGGGACCCCATAAAGTATATATATTATTGATCAATGATCGATTCTAAGACATTCTGTGAATGTCCGTCCGTCTGTCCGTCCGTCTGTCTGTAGATGGCACGGTACAGTCCAAAATAAAAGAGCTAGCCTCCTCCAATTTGGCATGAATATGTCTTATGGTCCTAGGCAGGTTAAGTTCGAAAATGGGCAAAATCAGCTCAGCGGGAAAAAAGTTCCCCCTTGAAGAACTGAACCAACCTCTGAAAAAATACACTTTTTTTACATGTTTTTTTGTATTTTTGTTAAATAAATGTCACATTTGTTATATTTATCGGGATGGGAAAGAGCTCTAAACGTCCCCCTCTGACCCCCATCAACCCCCCCCCCCCACCCCCGCCCCGAAAAACAAACGCCATAGACAATTTTTTTTTATTTTTTTTACATTTTGTTATTAAAGATTCGGCACAGCCGAATTTAACACTCTCACTTGTTTAAATCTCTGTTTGCCATTTTCTCCTTATCTAAACGAATTAAATCCAAATTGACGAATTCACCCTTCAAAATTTCTAAAAATCTGTTTTGTTTAAAGAGTTGGAAAACAATTTACAAAAACCTATTTTTATATGAAATTATTTATTAAAATTTTTATTTGCAATTTTCTCATTAATTAAAAGAGTTAGAGTAAAATTAACATAATCTGGCGATCACCATTCAAATTTTCCAAAAGCCTATTTTTGTAAGAAAGTTTTGCTAAAATTTGTATATGCAATTTTCTCCTTAATTAACAGAGTAAGAGCAGAGTAATAGTAAAGTTGACGAATTTATTAAAATCATCAAAAATCTATTTTTGTTTAAAATGTCTCTTAAAATTTATTTTTGTAGGAAACTTTTTGTTAAATCGTGATTTGCAATTTTGTCCTTAATCAAAAGATCAATCAAGTTAAATTAATAAAACCATCACTATCAAACATTTATTTTAAAATTTTTATTAAAATATTTACTTGGAATTTTTGCCTCAATAAAAGAGTTACAGAAAAATTTACGTTTTTTTCCCAAATGAAAAAAATTACCTCAAAATTTACGAAATATGGTGATCACCAGGGAAACCAAAAATATGCAGTATCATGTTTTTTCCTGGGCATTTTATTGATAAATGGGTAAGGTATTTATCCGTTTCAGAAGTTTTTAAAAAATCTGGCATCGATTTGTTAGAGCATATTTTTGCATATTTTAGCCTTAAGAGCATATTTTTGCATATTTTAGGTTTAAGAGCATTTTTTAGCATAAGAGCATATTTTTAGAGCATATTTTATATTTTTAGAGCATTTTTCAACTTTTTAGAGCATTTTTTCACATTTTTAGAGCATTTTTTTTTCAATTTTTAGAGCATTCTTTTCCAATTTTTTTTATGACACCATTTATTTTTATATTTTTTATCCAACAAGGATGTTTTTTTTCAACAATTACGGAATTGTGACGATTGATTCTCCTTTGGCATGTTCTTGCTTCATACACTATATTTCTTTAGATTCAGCAACTTGGTAGAAAATATTAACGGTATTTGGAGTGTCTTTTCTCTAACAAATTGTAAAAACATCGCAAAAAAAGTGACATAATTTTTTTAAGAGCATATTTTTATTGTTTTTAGAGCATATTGTCCGTTTTTAGGGGCATTTTTTAAGCGCATAAAACGTGTTTTTTAGAGCATATTTTTGGTTTCCCTGGTGATCACTATAAAAAATTTCCAAAAATCTATTTTTGTAATTAAGGCCTTAAGGCATTTTTGTTAAAACCTTTTTTTTATTAAAAAAGTAAGAGAACAAATCATCAAAAATCTATTTTTGTATGAAATTTTTATTAAAATCTGTTTTTGTATGAAATTTTTATTTAATCAGTTTTTGTAAGAAATTTTTCTTAAAATCTTTATGTGCAATTTTGTTCTTTATTAAATTAACAAAATCTTGGTATTACCATTAAAAGTAAATTTTTGTATTATATTTTTCTTTAAATCTTTACTTGCAGTTTTTGCCTCAATACAAGAGTTAAAGAAAAATTTACAAAATCTGAAATCGAATTGAAAAAAATCAATTTTTGTATGAAATTTTTCTTAAAATCCTTTTTTGCAATTTTCTCCTTAACTTAAAGAGTTAGAGAAAAATTTACGAAATCTGGTGATCACCACCAATATTTTTTAAAATTTTAAAATTTTTTTTTTGTAAAATAAACGAAATTAGATATCACCAGTAAAAATTATTTTTGTATTAAATTTTTCTTAAAATCTTTATTTGCAATTTTATCCTTAATGGAAAGAGTTACAGCAAAATTTAAAAAATCTGGTGATCACCACAAAATTTTCCAAAAAATGGTTTTTGTATGATTTTTTTTTTAAATCTTTATGTGCCATTTTTTTTCCTCATTAAAAGAATAAGAGCAAAAGTAATGAAATCTAGGGATCACCATCAAAATTTCTTATGGTGAATGGCACTGTGGTATGTAGTTAATTATCAATATTATACCCATTATCTTAACGGTCATGCTCTCCTTACTTCAATAATAAATTTAAATCCCAACAATTCCAAGCCGTTTATCGACCGTTTGGTGTATTAAGTTTTTTTTTTCTAATGTTTTATAGAAGAAAAAAAAACAAAAAAAAAATAATTTTGCGTAAAAGTAGCAGCAGCAGCATGCAATAAAAAATGTTCTATAACAGCCGTTAACAGTAAATTATTGTTTTTCGTTCCATTCTTAAAAATGGGGGTCAGCAGTAGTTGTTTTTTGTTTTTTTAAATTCTATAAAGACATTGGCTTCTTGTTTTTGTTTTAAGATTTGATAATTTCAACAAAAATGAAATATTATTTAAACATTTTTATTTATTATTGAGGAAAGATTTAATATCTGATGTTGGAGAAACAACAGGGTATTAAAAAGCACAATTACTTAAATGATGACTAATTATAATTATTATTTTTTTTTAAGAAATAAGCATATGATACGTACTTAAGAAGTGTTAGATTAACTGGTACTATCCATTGGGTAGCCCACTATAAGCGATTACATTAAAAACAATTAAAAAAGTTAAATTCGACCTATTGTATTGAATGTATTGATACCCTCCACAATAGACCATTTATTAATTTTTTTTTCGATTGCTTTGCCGAAAAAGTTTCCATTTGGCCTAAAAACCTCCAATAAAAAATTTGAGGCCGATCGGATTACGCTAAGGTCTGCCAAAAGTTCATTGAAAAATTAAAACTCACTTTACAAGGGGGAAATATGACTTTTTATTCATTTTCTCAATTTTTTTGATATTTTGAGTTAAGTTTGAATTCAAATGGTTACAGAATTGTGATTTGGAATAAAATGTCTATCCAATAAGGTAATAAAAATTAAAATCGGTTGAAAATTAGCCGAGTTATTATAACTTCCCCGGGCAACTAACGTATGTCAGGCCACTTAATCAAGGAATTCGAGCCCCATTTTTGAAATTTATTGAAATTATCTACTGTAAAAACATTTTTTTATTCTTCAAGTCCCAATGTACTAATTAGATAAATATTTTTCATTTTGCATTTTGCTAACTTGTTTTAAATAAATGCTAAAGTGGTCTGAATTTTTTAACACTATTTTCAAATCTCCAATTTTAAATTTTTATTTTTTTTTGTTAAAGAAATTTAAAAAATTCGACTATTGGAGTTTAAGGATTTGCTAAGCACATATAAAGGAATAAAAACCCCAAAAATTGTAGTGATTTAATTTTGGCGGATTTCGGGAAAGTAGTGATTTTTGGCCCTTTTTTAGCTTTTATTTATTTTTTTTTTGTTTTTTTACAAACTTCATATGTTTTGGACCGAATTATATCAACACGAGATAGAATACTTCAATTCGCAAAATTAGGGCGAGATTGAGATATAAAAAATAGCCCCTGTTAAGCACAGGGGTTTAGGTTCGACTTTAGTGTCGACGAAATGTGTAAACGCAGTTCGATTTCTACTTGATTAAATGTCACAAAACTGTTTACAGCGAAATCGTAGCTGATCGCATTCGCGAGATATCGCGAAATTAGTGTTTTTGTATTTTCAAAAATTTTGACAATGAAGTTTTTTAAATGTCTTCAAAAACTGTGTATGCAGTTTTAATTGTATTTATTTCCAGGTCACAGAAATCGCAAAAATAAAAAAATAAATAAATAAAATATATTTTTCGCGTAAATTAGCAGTCAAGATATTGATTTGAGCAGTTTTACTACCTTTAGCCACATACAATTTTAACTGCATACAATATATTTGTCGTTTCTTGATTTTTCCCCTTTTTTTAGACACTAAAGAAAAAATAAATTAATATAAAAGCTTGAACAGTAATTTTGCAATTTCTCGGAAAATTGGTCATCAGTTTTGTCAACTTTAATAACCTCGAATTCAAACTGCATACCACATTTGTGTCATTAATTGAAGTAAATGTTTTTACAGACCAAAAATACCACAAAGTAATGAATAAATAGGAGTTTAGCGAGTTTTTTAGCGATATCTCGAAGAATTGAGCAGCTAGAATTTAAATATTAACAGCCTTATCACCTTTAATCAATAGCAAATCAAACTGCATTTTGTGATTTTCAACAATGTTAAAGAAACTTCTTTTATTAATCAAAACAAAAAATACCCCAAAAAGCTGTATTTCGCTAATTCTCGCGAAAGTGAGCAGCTATAATTTTTTTGTGGGCAGTTTTAATTTCTTCCAACATGCTCAAATCAAACTGCATACCACTTATTTTTTATTATTTCTAAAGAACCGGTTTTAAAAAATAAATAAATTATAAAAAAAATTATATAATTATATTTTTTTTAACACATACAATTTCGATGTCAACAGCTGTGTGACCTTTGATCAATCACAAGTAAAACTGCATACCATGTTTTTACGAAATTTTAAAGAAACCTATCCAAAGATAAAAAACGAAAACAAAAACAGCAAGAAATTAAATTCGCGATTTTTCGCGAACTAAAGAAGATAGGATTTTGATGTTTACTGTTTTGTGACCTTTAAATAAGTACAATTAAAACTGTATACCCAGTTTTTAAAAATATTTAAAAAACTTCAATGTCAATATTTTAAAAAATACAAAAACACTAATTTCGCGTTATCTCCCGAATGCGAGCAGCTACGATTTCGCTGTTAACAGTTTTGTGACATTTAATCTTGTAGAAATCGAACTGCGCTAATACTTTTCGTCAAAGGTCAAATATTAGAAAATTTTGAATTTTTAAACATTAACAGATTTGCTGGGCGGTTTTTGCTGAATCTACTTGATGTTATTTTAATTGGTTTAAACCAAATGGCAAATAATTAAAATTTACAAATTTAACCTTTAAGTGCTGTTGGGGCCTATAATTTTTTTTCATTTAATGGAGATAATGTAAGTGTATTTTGTTCAAAGGGTCGAATAGGCCCCACCAGCACTAAAGGGTTAATATTCTGAATTTAAATAAAAATACATACCTCTTAAAATGACATCAAGTAGTTTCATATATTTCCACTCAGAAAATCTGTTAATGTTTAAAAATTCAAAATCTTCTAAAATTTGACCTTTGACCTTTAGTTGGGTAAATTTTTAGTTTCTTAATTTTGACCTAAATTTGCGAATTGATGTATTTTATGTCGTGTTGATATAATTCGGTCCAAAACATATAAAGTTTGTAAAAAAAAACAAAAATAAATAAATAAAAGCTAAAAAAGTGCCAAAAATCACTACTTTCCCGAAATCCGCCGAACATCACTGTAATAGCCAAATAAAAACAGCAAAGCCTACAATTTTTCGGGTTTTTATTCCTTTATATGTGCTTAACAAATCATTAAACTCCAATAGTCGATTTTTTAAAATTTCTTTAACAAAAAAAATAAAAATTTAAACTTGGAGATTTGAAAATAGTGTTGAAAAATTCAGACCACTTTAGCATTTATTTAAAACAAGTTAGCAAAACGCAATATGAAAAACATTTATCTTCTTAGTACATTGGGACTTGAAGAATAAAAAAATGTTCTTGCAGTAGATAATTTCAATAAATTTCAATAAATTTCAAAAATGGGGCTTGAATTCCTTGATCAAGTGGTCTGACACACGTTAGTTGCCCGGGGAAGTTGTAATAACTCGGCTAATTTTCAACCGATTTTAATTTTTATTACCTTATTGGATAGAATTTTTACTACAAATCACAATTCTGAAACCATTTTAATTCAAACTTAACTCAAAATATCAAAAAAATTGAGAAAATGAATAAAAAGTCATATTTCCCCCTTGTAAAGTGAGTTTTAATTTTTCAATGAACTTTGGGCAGACCTAAGCGTAATCCGATCGGCCCCAAATTTTTTATTGGAGGCTTGTAGGCCAAATGGAAACTTTTTCTGCCAAGCAATCGAGGATTGAAAGCTAAAATCCTCTACTTTAAACGAAAAAGTTAAAATAATTGTGCCAATAAAAGGGTGAATTTTAAATGCACTCAAAAAGTTCATTTGCATTTAAAATTAATTTTTGTATTGAGAAAAGTGTTTGATTACCTGTAAAATTTCAAAGCGATATCTATTAAAATACAGTTGTTAGAGTCAATTAAGGCTAATCCAAAGGCGGCGTTTGTATGGGGGCTAGGTGTTAACATGGACCGATTTTTTTCAATTTCAAAAGGCTTTCAAAGATGCTTAAGTTTCAAATTTCAAGTCAATTGGTTGAAAATTGCGACCTGTATCGTGCTTAAACCGATAAATGGACAGACGGACGGACGGACATAGCTAAATCGACTCAAAAAGTGATTCTGAGTCGATCGGTATGCTTGAAGGCAGGTCTAGGACCAATATTTCGGGTAGTTACAAACATCAGCACAAACTCATTATAAAATGGGTCCGAAGCTCAAACATGGAGCGATTAGATTATTTTTTGTCAAATCTATAATAAGTGTAAAAACACTTACAAACCAAATTTGAGTGAAATGGCTTCCATTTGTTGCCAATAAACCACTTTAACTGAATATAGGAAGGAATTTTTTTATGGGGTCTAACAAGGGAAGTCACCCTGGTGTCACCCTCCGATCTTCATGAAATTTGGATATGTTGCATGACATATAAATATTTTATGAATGGTTTTCTATACCCTAGGATGTCTTTTATCAAACCCATGTGCAACCGATCAAATCGCTGACAATTTTGATTTTGTTACGATGCGCGTCCATCTTCCACTGTGTGTTGTTAAGAACGAAAATTAATTCGATACGTATTTTTTTTTTTTAGCGGCCCAAACTCACTTTTAGGGGGGTCGATTTGTATGGGGGGAAATTGACCTTTTTTAGTTTTTTACGATTTAAGCCTATTTAAACAAAATAAATAAATATCAAATTAAAGGTATTAAAAATACCTATCTCGTGGTGCTAACAACGGGCCAAAGAAGTTGATATTTTTCGACTTATTAACAAAAATGTCCTAAAACTTTGGTATTTTACTCAATATGACGAAAAGTTGTGCATGTTTGGTCACGTTCTTAGCACACGTAGATAGGTTTTCCAAAGACCTTTCATTTGGTATGTAACATGGTTCACTTTGCATAACACATAACACTAGGTTCCTTTGCATAAAATAGGAGATAAACGAAAAAAAACTGAAAAATGGCCTTGGCTTCCCCCCTCCTTTTTACCCCCTAAATATGAATTTGGGACGCTAAAAAAAAATACGTGTCGCTTTATTTTTTCTGCTCTATAAAATAAAACCAATTCCATAAAGATCCGCGGGTGACACTAGGGAGACTTCCCTTGTAAGTCCAAAAATGGTCCAATTATAATCGGATTTTATAAGGTTGTTAAAGTACGCGTTAAACACAAATAAACAAAATTTTAATAAAATATTTTCCGTTTTCATGAAATTTTTTAGATTTATTTGAATATCGTGAAGGTTTTTTGTATGGGGGCTACAAGAAGAACTGGTGCAAAGTAAATCTGTAATTAAAAAAAAAAAAATCTTAATCATGTTGGATCCGCCATTTTGAATTTTGAAAGACCAAATGGAGATTTTTCGTAAGCTGCAGGGTCGCTTACGAAGAATGTTTTTAAAAAATAAGGCATTATATTGGATCCGCCATATTGAAATTTAAAAACCGCCACTCGGCATTCTAAAGTAAATATTTTAAAGTACACTCAAAAAAGTATGTCGGTAAAATCTACTACAAAAGACAGTTGTTTTGACTACATTTTGTCGTTGAAAAGGCGTCCACTACATAAACGGTAAAAACAACTGAACATGTTGTTGTTTTTAACTATTGATTTTCAACTACAAAATGTAGTAAAAACTACTACAAAACTGTTTAATACAGTTGTTTTTTCTACAATTGCCTGAATTTTATTTAAAAAATTTCTTAAACGTTTAAATGATTGATATTTATTTATTTAAAAAGCAATACATTTCAGTTGGTTGTATAGAATTTCGACATGATGACAATTTTTTGATGTATTTATCTGGAATTATAGAAGAAAAAAATTATATTAATAAAATGTTAAACACCTTTACCTTTGTTTTTTTAATAGTTCATTTCAAATTTTCACCGCTACTGATCAAAATTTGTCTGGAATAAAAAAAAACGAAATGCTTTGGCAAAATTGATTTATAAAAAAAAAGAATTAATTTGAAATGTTTCAAAAAAGTATGTACCTGCTCTGTTGTGTATACAAAGAAAAGAAAGATGGCGCGCTCATAAGAAAACAAAACACTGCACACATTTTATTTTGTTTTTTTCCGATTGGTTTTTACGCACGCTTATGTGAGCGCTATATTATACACTAGGGTGGCTCGTTTTTGGACTTTTCTCTCTGATCAAATTCTAATACCCGCCAAAGGTGTCGGTCCCCTAAGGGTAACTCACGTGCAAAATATCACTCCGATCGGAGTTTATCTTCTGTCTCCACTTTGAGCCTCAAAATTGGGGTTTTTGGAAAAAAGGACTTTTTTAAAAAAAAAAAAAAAATTTAAGTTTTTTTATTAAAATAATGAAAAAAATTTTTTTGTATAATATTTGATCATAAATACTCAAATATGAAATATAAAGATTTTACGGTATCATTAACCCGTTCAAACTTGATACCAAAAAAAGGCATGATTTTGGGGGCGTTCTCAAAACACCTTTTTTCAAAAATTGAAAATTTTATTAAAAAAAAAATTTTAAATATACCATTTTTTCTTTCTGAATTCATTAAGAACACCTTGGAGAAGAAAAATGTGAAATATGGTGGATATCCGTCGAGCCACTTTTTGGGAATCGCGGGGGGAAGTTAGCGGATTTCAAGGAAATGTTGGTTTTATCAATAATTTGGATTAATAAAATCTTATAAATTTCATTTTTGGGCAAATTAACTGTTTTTTGGTGTCGTAGCATTCTATTAGATAACTTTAAGTCTGTCATGAAATCTTACCGATCTAGGACGTCTTTAACCCACATTGGCTGGGGGTCAAAAATGACCCCCAAAAGAAACTTGAAGTTTAAAGCTTAAATTTTGTGCTATAAACAAGTATAAAACGGCTTTTGTGTGTTTTACCTCAACTATTATATCATATTAATATATTATCTTTAAAAAAATCGTTAACCCTTCTTTGTAGGGGATCAAAAATGACCCATTCAATAAAAAATATAAATTTTGTTGATATCAAAAAATTCAAGCACTATGCCGAAAAGTTTTTGCCGGGGTCATTTTTGACCCCTGGCCAATGTGGGTTAAAGATATCTTAAACAGGTGAAATTTCAGGGCTGATTTAAAGTTATCTAATAGACTGCCACAAATTAATTTTCTGTAAAAAATATATACTTTTTATTGAATGGGCCATTTTTGACCCCCTACCAAGAAGGGTTAACGATTTTTTTAAAGATAATATATTAATACGAAATAATAGTTAGGGTAGAAAACACAAAAGCCGTTTTATACTTGTTAATAGCACAAAATTTAAGCTCTAAACTTCAAATTTCCTGCGGGGGTCATTTTTGACCCCCCGCCAATGTGGGTTAAAGACGTCCTAGATCGGTAAGATTTCATGACAGACTTAAAGTTATCTAATAGAATGCTACGACACCAAAAAACAGTTAATTTGCCCAAAAATGAAATTTATAAGATTTTATTAATCCAAATTATTGATAAAACCAACATTTCCTTGAAATCCGCTAACTTCCCCCCGCGATTCCCAAAAAGTGGCTCGACGGATAACCGCCATATTTCACATTTTTCTTCTCCAAAGTGTTCTTAATGAATTCAGAAATAAAAAATGGTATATTTAAAATTTTTTTTTAATAAAATTTTCAAATTTTGAAAAAAGGTGTTTTGAGAACGCCCCCAAAATCATGCCATTTTTTTGGTAGCAAGTTTGAACGGGTTAATGATACCGTAAAATCTTTAAATTTCATATTTAAGTATTTATGATCAAATATTATACAAAAAAAAATTTTTCATTATTTTAATAAAAAAACTTAAATTTTTTTTTTTTTTTTTAAAAAAAGTCCTTTTTTCCAAAAACCCCAATTTTGAGGCTCAAAGTGGAGACAGAAGATAAACTCCGATCGGAGTGATATTTTGCATGTGAGTTACCCTTAGGGGACCGACACTTTTGGCGGGTATTAGAATTTGATCAGAGAGAAAAGCCCAAAAACGAGCCACCCTATTATACACACTTGTTGTCTCATTTATCCACTTATTTTCTTTCGCTCAAGAATATTTTTCCAAAAACATATTTTTTGTTATAACTAAATTTAATAAATTGTAATTTAATTTATTTAGATATTATTTATTTGGTATAAAAATAATTCCTTCCGCATCCCGCACGACCAACTCGCTCGACACATTCGTTTGCAATAAAAATTTCTAGAAAAAAACGAGTTTTAGAAAAAAAACTTAAAACAACTACACAAATCAACTATTGCTACAGTGTAGTATATTTTTTGTAGTTATTTTTTGAAACTACTACAAAAAAAGTTGTTTGAGATTTTTTCATACAAAAACGACCGCAATTGTAGTTAAAAACAACAGCTACTACTTACTACACAAACGACCGTCATGTAGTAACTGCAATAATTTTCTGAGTGTAATTTCGAATTTTTTTAACCCTCATATATTTTTAGTTTCAGGTAAATCGGTTCATAAGTATTGGAAAACTTTCCTGGTAAGTTTTATTTATTTTATAAAGAAAAATTTTGTAACAAACTGTTTCACAGAAATCAATAAAATTTTCTTAAATTTAAATTTTTCATCATCAAATGTTTAACATGATTTTGCAGCTTTAAAGACTCAACTGAAAATTAAAGAAAATAAAAAATATATAAAATTTTAATAATAAAAGTATGTATATATAGCAAATCAACTAACCATCATTTCCCTTTGCTGAATCATTAATTTTCATTAATAAGCCCACAGAAACTTCCAATGAATGCTTGTTAGTGTGTTCAATATCTCTCTTACGACGATTTTGTCCTTGCTGTCCATTCGTACACTGAGGATCTGGACATTTGTTTAAACATATTTGAACATTGGCACGAAATTGTATATACGCTGTATTGGGGAATTTAAAGGCACGAAATTTTGATTTCAACGAATGTTTTTCGGATATATTGAAATTTTCAAATAAATAAGGATCTACCGTGCAACTGAAATGAAACAAGAAAAAAAAATATTAATTGAAAATTTATTAATAAAAATATTCACCCTCGAAATATAATAGTTTCTGAAGTATCTCTAGCATCTGAAACTTCTAAATATTTAATATTTAATCCGTATATATTTGCAGACAAATCATTTAATTTGACTTCCATTACTAACGGGGTACCGGGTATGACTGTTACCATACCATCTATTAACTGGTTATTTTGTCGCACTTCCATTTTGACTTCGGGCTCAGGTGCTTGTTGTTGTAGGGTCTCCAAAATCTCTAAGTCACTAGATTAAAAGAAAAAAAAAATAAGGAAAAAGTGGTCCTGGAATACTCTAATGTTTTATGACATACTCATCTTCCTGAAAATTATCTGGTAAAGCTTCTCGTTTAACAATTTTTTGTTTGAATTTTGTTGAAGAAATTTTAATTTTGTAAGAACATTTGACACTGGTAGTGGAAATTATTGTATGATTTTGCTCTAATATTAGGTTTTGATGAAATGTCGCTAGACCCTGTAATTAAAAAAAAAAGAACTTAAAATCAATTCAATAAAAACAAGTAAGAAAGTTATAGTCGGTCAAGACCGACCATATGATACCCTACACCAGTGTTTTCCAGAAAATAGCTCTCAAGTCCAAACATGGACCGATTGGATCTATCTTTTGTTAGACCTTTATTTAGTGTAGAAAACACACACAGATCAAATTTTAGTGGAATTGGTTATTTTTTTTGCCAATAGACCGATTTAACTAAATATCGGTCGAAATTTTGATATGGGGGACTAAATCCAAAAATGAACCAATTATATTCCAATTTGATTTGGTTAATAAAGTACACGGATAACACCTAAAAATAAATTTTTTGTCAAATATTTCCATTTTTAGGAATTTTGAGGGAATTATGTGAATATCGGGAGGGTGGTTTGTATGGGGACTACCAGAAGGACTGACCCGATTCCTTTGAAATTTG
This sequence comes from Pegoplata infirma, assembly GCA_963921195.1. Classification (NCBI taxonomy): domain Eukaryota; kingdom Metazoa; phylum Arthropoda; class Insecta; order Diptera; family Anthomyiidae; genus Pegoplata; species Pegoplata infirma. Next base: position 94,193,252 of record OY992538.1, on the reverse strand, counting down.
GAATGATGATTCGTGCATACAAAATTGGATTACCTGTTAAATTTCAAAGCGATATCTGTTAAAATACAGTTATTAAAGTCAGTTAAGCCTAATCCAAAGGGGGCGTTTGTATGGGGGCTAGGTCTTAACATGGACCGATTTTTTTCAATTTCAATAGACTTCGTCCATAGGCGAAAAGATGCTTAAGTTTCAAATTTCGAGTCAATTGGTTGAAAATTGCGACCTGTATCGTGCTTAAACCGATAGATGGACAGACGGATGGACGGACATCGCTAAATCGACTCAAAAAGTGATTCTGAGTCGATCGGTGTACTTTAAGGTAGGTCGAGGACCAATATTTCGGGTAGTTACAAACATCAGCACAAACTCATTATTCCCTGTACCACAGAGTGGTGTAGGATATAAAAAGTAAAAAAAAGTTAAATGCGGAAAAATTTTGAAAAAAAATTCTAACGAATTTTTTTTTGGTGAAAAAAAAATCCGTCTAAATTATAAAAAATGCATGTGAATTTTGTACTCTTGCCTTATTTAAAAAAGTATCTTTTTCTAAGAAAAATACTTTTTTCTAAAAAAGGGTAATTTTTCTGAAAAAAGTACTTTCTCTGAAAAAAGTACTTATTTCTAAAAATGTTTTTTTTTTCTAAAAAAAAGTACTTTTTTCTAAAAAAAAGAGTATTTTTTTCCTAAAAAAACACTTTTTTTCTAAAAAAAAGTACTTTTTTCTAAAAAAAAGTACTTTTTCTAAGAAAACAGTAGTACAAAAGTACTTTTTTTTAGAAAATAGTACTTTTTTTTAGAAAATAGTACTTTTTTTATAGAAAAGTACTTTTTTTTAGAAAAAAATTATTTTTTCCTAAAAAAATTACTTTTTTTGTCTAAAAAGTATTTTTACAAAAAAAGTTTTTGATGAAGAAAACAAGTTTTTGATGAAAATAAAAATTGTTTATGAAAAAAAAAAATTTGATGTAAACAATAAAAATATGTAAAAAAAATTTATGAAATGATATTTTTTGATGAATAAAAAGAAAACATTATTGAACATTTTTTTTTGATATAAAAAAAAATTTTATGAAAAAAAGATTTTTGGTGAAAAAAAAAATTGATGAATAAAAAAATTAGATGAATAAAAAAAATTTGATTAAAAAAAAAAAATTTAATGATGAAAGAAAAATTTGATGAAAAAAAAATTTATAAAAAAAATAATTAATAAAAAAAAACTATGGAAAAAAAAATGTTGAAAAAAATCATGGAAAAAAAATTTTTGATGAAAATAATAATGTTACGATTTATTCACCAGCTGGTGAAAAAATGTTTTTATGCTGGTGAAAAAATGTTTTTATTCACCAGCAGGTGAATTATTATCCAAGTTATAAATCGAAGTTACAAACCTTTTTGGTTTTAAGAAAATTAAAATAGTAATTCTTATTTTCAAATTCTGATTAATTTTTATTAAAAAAATAAAAATAGTTTTATTCGACCTTTAAAATATTATATTTTGAGGATGTTTATTCTGGCTCGAGGTCATTATTTTCTTTACTAATTAAAACCATGATATTCTCATAGCATAATTTTCAAGAAATTTTTTTTTTTTGTTTTAAATTTATTTATGTTGGTCATTTTTGAAAGACTTAATCGACACGTGTTTCGGAATTTGTCAAGATTCCATTGTCAAGATTATTTAGCAAAAATAGAAACGATTTACTACAAAGTAGCAAACAAGTCTAATGACAAATCGTTTGTGCACAAACTAGAATATTAATACATATTCGCCTCTATTCACAATAAGAATTAGAAAGACGAAGAAATTGTACCATACTAATAAGGCAACGATTGTCAATAACCAACAAAAATATTTAAAACAATTTTACATACGATAGTCCATTGGACTACAACAATATGTTTTTTGTGTTGTTGTTGTGAAAAATACTCCATATTAGGGTTATTCATCACATGGCGTGCCAACCATTATGTTCAAATTCTGATTAATTTTTATTAAAAAAATAAAAATTGTTTTATTCGACCTTTAAAATATTATATTTTGAGGATGTTTATTCTGGCTCGAGGTCATTATTTCCTTTACTAATTAAAACCATGATATTCTCATCCCGAGTAAAAATAATCACATATAACAATATATAACTTGATACAAACATAATAAATCATATATGATTATACATCGCGTGCGATATTTTCTAATTTTTTTAAATGCAGTCATATGTAGTTATATATAATTTAATCATGATTCGGATTAAAAGGTGCACGGTTGATACAATTATATAAAATTATATGAGGATCAATACAAAATTTGATTTTCAGTATAATTTAACATAAAATTATATATAGCTCATTCTGTTCCATATAAAACTATATATGTTTCCAATTAACAAAAAATTTTCTAAGTTTTTTAGGCAAAGTATAAGAAACTTTTTTAAATGTTCCTAAACATTTCCTTGTTAGGGTTATGTATATCACCTATCTGGTTCGAAGCGTACCCAAACATTTTTTTGTTTTAGAAAATTATGTTTGGTGAATGTATCGTTGACCTGTGGTGTATCTCAATCCAAACCAAAAAACACCAGGATTTTATATGTTTTTATGAAATTAGATCTAATTAGATCCACCAATATATGGCAATGTCTGGTCAAAACTCGGATGAAATCAAATCATATTTTATACAAGTTGATCTTTTTTAATGCAAAATTATCCACCATTATTCGGATTAAATTGCGTATAAATATATATTGTGTTACATATCATTATATATTGCATCATATAAAAATTTTTACTCGGGATAGCATAATTTTCAAGAAAATTATTTTTTTGTTTTAAATTTATTTATGTTGGTCAATTTTTGCAAGACTTAATCGACACGTGTTTCGGAATTTGTCAAGATTATTTAGCAAAAATAGAAACGATTTACTACAAAGTAGCAAACGAGTCTAATGACAAATCGTTTGTGCACAAACTAGAATATTAATACATATTCGCCTCTATTCACAATGAGAATTAGAAAGACGAAGAAATTGTACTATACAAATAAGGCAACGATTGTCAATAACCAACAAAAATATTTAAAACAATTTTACATACTTTTCTGAACTCAAATCAGTACGCCCAATTTTTTATGTGTGCTTTTTTTTCTAGAAAATAAGATAATCCCGCAGATTCTGAGGACTTTTTTTCTTAAGTTTTGATAACCCTTCATTTTTAGAAAACTTCCCAGATACTAAGCACATGTTTTAAGCACCTTTTCCAATAAAATTTGATAAAATTACCTTATCAAACACCTCAGGGTCATTTGGACTCGTGCAATTACATTATCTTTCTTTAAAGATAGAAAATTCATTATCTCGTGAATTTTTCGTTACCCGCGTAAAAATAAACATATATAACAATATATAACTTGATACAAACATAATAAATCATATTTGATTATACATTAAATTTTTTAAATGCAGTCATATGTAGTTATATATAATTTAATCATGATTCGGATTAAAAGGTGTACGGTTGATATAATTATATAAAATTATATGAGGGTCAATACAAAATTTGTTTTTCTGTATAATTTAACATAAAATTATATATAGCTTATGCTGTTCCATATAAAACTATATATGTTTTCAATTAACCAAAAATGTTCTAAGTTTTTTAGGCAAAGTATAAGAAACTTTTTAAAATGTTCCTAAACATTTCTTGTTAGGGTTATGTATATCACCTATCTGGTTCGAAGCGTACCGAAAAAATTTTTTGTTTTAGAAAATTAAATGTTTGGTGAATGTATCGTTGACCTGTGGTGTATCTCAACCCAAACCAAAAACACCAGGATTTTATATGTTTTTATGCAATTAGATCTAATTAGATCCACCAATATATGGCAATGTCTGGTCAAAACTCGGATGAAATCAAATCATATTTTATACAAGTTGATCTTTTTTAATGCAAACACATCCACCATTATTCGGATCAAATTGCGTATAAATATATATTGTGTTACATATCATTATATATTGCATCATATCAAAATTTTTACTCGGGTATACACTCATAGAAAATTACTTCATAATATTTATAACATAGTTTCATAAATATTTTTGTCATAAAATTTATTAAATATAATAAAGTTTTGTGTAAAAAATTTATGAAATGCACTTCAAAAAATTTTACGATTTCATAAAAAAATTCATAAACGTATCATATGATTTTTTATAATATGATTAAGAAATTGGGGCAACACAATTATAGCTCCTGAAGAGGATTTTTAAAATTTTAATTCCTTATTTTAGTTCTTCCGATGAAAATATCATAAATTTTCAATATATATAAATTTTCATAATATTTATGAAGGGTTTAACAAAAGTTTATGAAATTTTATTCATTATATTTATGAAACCTTTCATAAATATAATGAAAAACGCCATTAAAATATGAACAATTATGAAACTGTTTCATTGTATTTATGAAACTGTTACATTGTACAAACTTTAGTGAAGGTTTTCATTATATTTATGACAGTTTTCATAAATATAATGAAGCTTTTTTTTTAAGTGTAGAAAACCTCAATGATTCTGTGCGCTTTTTTATATAAGTTTATGATGTTCAAAATAATCTCATTCTCAGATTCATTTCTGTGTTAAGGAAACTCTTGATTTACGAACTCTACGCTGCTTATAATTAATTCAAATTATCTAATTGTCAGACTTCAGTTATAAAAAACTACTCTGAAGATGTATTATATGGAAAATCAAGTTTTTATAAAGAATCTTCGAATGAAAATATTTTTTATGTTGAAATGGTCAAAAATCAGTACAATCAGTATATATGTATTTCAAAAAATCAGTACAACATTTTTTGATCAGTACACGTGATCAGAAATCAGTACATGTACTGATCAAATCAGTGCGAATGGTCAGCCTACTTATATAGTCAACCTGAGGTGACGTCCTGCAATATTTTTTAAATTAGACACCAGCCTAAAAACATTATCATGTTAAAAAAAATATATTTTGAGTAGGTTTATTCTAGCTCGAGGTCATTATTTCCTTTACTAATTAAAGCTATGATATTATTTTTCTGTTTAAAATTTATTTATGCTCTTCAGTTTTGCAAGACTTACAAAGGATGCCTTTCACAGGACACCCACCGATTGTCCTGAAACTTGCATATGGGAAAGAGTGGGGAGGAAAATAAGAGTAATATGTTATTTCTTAGCTGCCCAATCTCACATTAAGCGGGTCAATAGGTAGGGGCAAAACGGGATTTGTTTAGTTTTTTAACGATTTTTGAAATTTCTTCAAAGAAACTATTTATTAAAACCTTATTTTCAAAAATGTTAAAACTTTGGGGAAGTTTAGAATTCCTGATCGGATTTTATTTGGATTTTTCCGAAAGACCACATTTTTTCATAAGGTGGCAACCCTTTTTTAAATTTGAGCTTAGGTAGCTAAAAAAAAACAGGTAACTCTTATTTTTCTCCTCTCATTATTATATGCAAGTACTAGCGTGCGCAGAGTATTTCGTTGCCCGTAAATACAGAAAAATTACATAATGATAATAAAAGACCCATTTTTGGAACTTTTCGCTATGTAATCTTTATATATCGTCACCTGAGAATTGGTTTGCTCCATAGGATAGAGCAAACCAATTCTTAATCCTTTACAAAAACTGTGCTTATGATAATCACAACACTTACAATAAAATTCCAAATACATTAGCTGTTATAATAAATACAACGTCAAGTTTAAGACAGTCTTATGTTATAAAAAAAAAACATTCATTTATTAATTTGAGCAAAAAAAAAAAATTGAGTTAACAAAACTTTGAGTCAAAAATTTAATGAAAAAATTTTGTAAAAATATGAACAAATATGTATGAAGGAAACAAAAAAATTACTGAAAAATTAATTGATAAACAAATTTTAGTACAAAAAAGAATTTAGTTAAAAAAAAAATGAAAAAAAAAAAATAAATTGAAAACATTTTCATTTGAATTCGTTCCCAGTTTCATTCCATTTTGTTCCCTGTTCTATTCCATTTGGTTCCCTGTTCCATTCAGTTTCGTTCAATGTGGTGTTCATTCCTTTTCGAATAGTATCCGTTAAAGAACAAAAGAGTTTCTAGGGATAAGATCATTAAATTAAAAAGAATTATTTTGCCCCTTATTTTGTTTCAGACAATTTAAAAAGTACCCCCTTAACTCCTTAGGAATCAGAATTAAAAAAAAAAAAATCTTTTGGGAACGACTTTTTTTCGCTAGACGATCCTACATTCCAAATTTCAAGTTTCCAGTACCATTATTTCAAATAATATGAAAAGTACCAAAGTGCTCGTTTTTACTCCCTTAGAATCGAAATTTCGAAAAATGTACTTTTTACAGAATTATTTTTTGTTGTCGGATCCTACATTCCTAATTTTAAGTTTTTATGACCTTTATTTAAGAAAATATAAACAGTACCAAAAAGTAATTTTTGGGGGGCCTTTTTCCCGTACATTCCAAATTTCAAGTTAATATGCTCATTATTTAAGAATATGTAATTCCCTTTTTTAATTAATTTCCTTAGGGATCAGAATTTCCAAAAGTTATTCTTTTGGGAATATTTTATTTCGCTAGACAATCTTACATTCCAAATTTCCATTATAATTATTTCAGAAAATATAAAAGGTATCATAGAACTCGTTTTTTTTCCCTTAGATCGGAATCGGAATTTCCAAAAAGTACATTTTTCATAGTTTTTTCTGTTATTGGATCCTACATTCCTAACTTTAAGTTTTTATGACTTTTATTTAAGCATGGGATGCTACATTCCAAATTTCAAGCTAATAAAACCATTATTTAAGTATATATACAGTGACGAGCAAAAGTGTAACAGGGTTCACATTGCTTAGATAATCTGCTCTATATTTTAAACTACACAAGATAAAGTATTGAAGTTTTTTGATAATTTTATTAGTTAATTGATCAGAATTTATAAACATTATCGAAATATGCTGTAAAATTTTTTATAAAAAAAATAAAGTAAAAATTCCATAAAAGGCAAGTGTTACATTATTGCACTCATGATTTTTCTACATAAATCTTTAGGACAACTTTTATATTTCGCGCATATAGACCCGGATTTTGCAATTTTTTTATAAAACTTAATAAATAACATAAAAATAATTCATTTGTTGAAAAGAAATTTTGGGCAAACATTATTTTTAACTCAAAAGCCCGTCCTTTTTACGTTTGGGGAACCACGCATATTTCTCAAGCTAAGAATTTGCAGAAATTATTTTTTTTGAATGGTGTTTATATCAGGCGATAATAGAGACCATTTATAAAAAATTTCGTAAATGAATTGTTGCTTTTGCAATTAGTAAAAAAAAAGTTATTGTGTACTGGGGTTGGGTTTCTGGAGGAATTTCAAATATTTTTGCCGAAATTCGACATTTTTCGGCGGAATAAAGGCCAATTTTGCCTCAAGAAGTGTTTTCTTAATTCAGCCGTAAATAAATCAACAAGTTATATCACCAGTTTATCATTAATTTTGTTAAGAATGGGTTTATGCCATTTAAAACCACTATCACATTTCGTGGTTTTGGACATTATCCTCGGTGTAGTGCCATAGTGTCAAATTATCGAATCAGAACGCAATCTTTGGAGTTAATTTTTTCAGAAAGAACAAAAATAAATTATGTTTAATAAATAAAAGTCTTTTGCTGCTCTTATCATTGGACGAAATTCACTAATTCAATTTAGGTACCCCAAACAATAATTTTAAATAGGGATTTAATAATAACTACATTCTTTATAACAATATTGTCAATCTACTGATGATTTTAATTGACGATATATTTAAGACCGAATATAGAAAAAACATCATCGGCCAGAATTGGCTCGTATTCATCCGAAAAATGTTGAATATCTGCAAAAATATTTGAAATTCCGCCAAAAACCCAAATTGAGTACCCAATAAAAAAATTGTATTAATTGCAAAATAAACAAACCACTTATGAATTTGATTATAAATGGGCTCTACTATCGCCGGATATAAACGCCATTCCAAAAAAATAATGTCTGTATATTCTAAGCTTGAGTAATACGTGTGGCTCTCCTAAAATCGTTAAAAGGACGGACTTTTGAGTTAAAAAAAATGTTTAGCCAAAATTTCTTTTAACAAATTAATTATTTTTATGTTATTTATTAAGTTTTATAAAAAAAATTGCAAAATCCGGGTCTATATGCGCGAAATATAAAAGTTGTCCTAAAGATTTATGTAGAAAAATCATGAGTGCAATAATGTAACACTTGCCTTTTTATGGAATTTTTACTATAATTTTTTTATAAAAATTTTTACAGCATATTTTGATAATGTTTATAAATTCTGATCAATTAACTAATAAAATTATCAAAAAACTTCAATACTTTATCTTGTGTAGTTTAAAATATAGAGCAGATTATCTAAGCAATGTGAACCCTGTTACACTTTTGCTCGTCTCTGTATATATAAAAAGTACCAAAAAACCTTTTTTACCCGTTTTACCCCCATAGAATCACTATTTCAAAAAACCCAGCCTTGGTGGATCTATATTCCGGGAGATGCAGCTACATTCCAAATTTCAAATCTCTAGCCTCATTGGTTTGTGGAACTATAAAAAGAATCAACATTTCCAAAACCCAAGCCTTAGTGGACCTATTTTCTGGGAGGTGCATCTATATTCCAAATTTCAAGTCTATAGCTTCAGTGGTTTGTGGAAATATAAAAAGTACCAAAATACCTTTTTTACCCCTATTCCCTAGAATCAACCTTTCCAAAAACTCAGCCTTAAAGGATTTATACTTCGGGAGGCACACCTCCATTCCAAATTTCAAGTCCCCATTTCGTTCCCAGTTCCATTCCGATTAGTCCCATGTGGCTTTCATTCCGTTCCGAATATGCGCTTACATGCGCTAAAAAACAAAAAATTCTTTGCCTTCTTTAGAAATCTTTTTTCGCTAAATGACCCTGCATTCCAAATTTAAAGTTTCCAGGACCATTATTTCAGGAATTATAATAGGCACCAAAATACACTTTTTCACCCCCCTTAGAATCGGAATTTCAAAAAAAGTACTTTTTCAAAATTTTTCCCGTTGTTGGAACTAACATTTTAAAATTTTTTTGTAGGACCTTAATTTAAAAAAATTTAGAAAGTACATAAGTAAATTTTTTTACCACTTTTTACCCTTAGGAGTCCGAATTTCCAGAAAGTACTTTTTTGGGGAATGTTTCTCCGTTAGAGTATCCTACATTCCAATTTTCAAATTAATACGATTTTTTTCAGAAAAAGTAAAAAGTACCAAAGTGCTCGCTTTTTACCCCACTTAGAATCGGTATTTCGAAAAAGTACTTTTTCATAATTTTTTTCATTGTTGGAAACAACAATGCAAATTTTAGTTTTTTTGTAGGACTTTAATTTAAAAAAATATAAAAAGTACCAAAGTACAATTTTTTACCCCTTTTTACCCTTAGGAATCCGAATTTCCAGAAAGTACTTTTTTTTGGAATGTTTTTCCGTTAGAGGATCCTACATTCCAATTTTCGAATTAATAGGATTTTTTTTCAGAAAAAATAAAAAGTACCAAAGTTCTAGTTTTTTTACCCCCCTTAGAATTGGAATTTCGAAAAAGTACGTTTTCAGAATTTTTTCCGTTGTTGGAACCACCATTGTAAATTTTAATATTTTTGTAGGACCTTAATTTCAAAAAATATAAAAAGTACCAAAGTACCATTTTTTACCCCTTTTAACCCTTAGGAATCCGAATTTCCAGAAAGTTCTTTTTTTGGGAATGTTTTTCCGTTAGATGATCCTAAATTTAAAATTTCAAATTAATTGATTTTTTTTCAGAAAAAATAAAAAGTACCAAAGTACTCGCTTTTTCCCCTTTTTTAACCCTTCATTTTTACCCCTTAAAATCAACATTTCCAAAAACCCAGCCTTAGTGGATATGTATTCCAGGAGGTGAAACTACAATCCAAATTTCAAGACTCTAGCTTCAGTGGTTTGGGCTGTGGGATGATGCGTGATTAGTATGTCAGTCAGTCATCAGTCAGTCACGCAACTACTTTATATATATAGATTAGACCAATTGGTGGGTACCCTCTAAAAGACCTCCCTTGTTAGTCGACACGTATTTTGGAATTTGTCAGATTTAGTTTACAAATCAATTTTAGTTTTCAAATTAAACAAAATTCTCTGCGCACGAAACGTGACTATATTTATTATGTATTATAGACCACTAAACTCAAAAAAATTATCAAAAAAAATTTTCCCGGAATCAGTAATTTCAAAAAAATATTATAGCGATTTTTGGAGATTTCTTGAATATTTTTCTTATATCTCTTGTTGTATACATCCGATCTGCTCGCTATAAAAATCAAATTAAAGAGAATGATATTTGCTAAAAATCTTACATACATCATTTTGCAATCAGTCCATTAGATTACGTAAAATTAGGATACAGATGGCATAAATGTTTTATTTGAGTAAAAAAAAATCAAATTTTGGATGATCGGAAAAAATAGAAATTTTAACAAATATTTTTTTTTATGGCCTGAATCTAAATGAATATATTCATTTAACTCTATCCTCATTGAGAATTATAAGTAGTAAATTATAAAATCTCTTACAATTAGTAAGAACACGATGGTCAACAAACAAAAATATTATTAAAAACAGGTTTATATGTGATTCTTCATTGAAAAATACTGCTTATATGCTTGTTGTTGATGCAAATGTTCAAATACTTGGGCTATTTGAGAGTGTAATACCATATTAGGGGTATTACACCTTGACCTGCAAACAATTTCGTTTAAAATCTGATTAATTTTTATTAAAATATAAAAATAGTTTTATTTAACCTTAAACAATATTTTAAGTCGGTTTATTCTAGCTCGAGGTATTATTTCCTTTTCTAATTAAAACTATGATACTCTCATGAAATAATTTTCAGAAATTTGTCATATTCCATTGTAAAGACTATTTAGCAAATATAAAAACGCAATACTACCAGTAGCAAATCGCTTATGTTCAAACAAAAATATTCATACATATTCAACTCTATTCCCAGTGAGAATTAAAAGTATATATTTATAGAATCTCTTAGTAAGAACACGATCGTCAAATCACAAAAAAAAATATATTAAAAATATATTAACATACGATTCCCCATTGGAGATACAGGTCTCCAAAGTTTGCAATAAAAATACAGAAAATCTCCACATATTTAAAGTAGTATTAGCATTACCGTTTCATTCCTTTACTCACCATTAATTTATTTACAACTCTGGTAAATCCACACTTATAAAAGTCTTTCAGATATATTTTAAAAACAACTCCCGCCTCTGAAAATGAAGGTTGACATATATCCAATAAACGCTTTTGAAAATTCTCAAAATAAACAATTGGCAGCTCCGAAGCATTATTAGGTAATGAAATTTCCACAGCAATAACATCCTTATTGCAATTTACTGTTGAAAGCTCTAAAAAAATAATAAAATATATAAAAAATTAGATAATCCATAAAATCAAATTAACATTTTATAACACTACACTACAAATTGTGTGAATTTTTCTAAAGACTTGCTAAATTATATGCAAAAAAAACAATACCACAATAAAAATTTGTTGTAGTTGTTCATTTTTCAATTATTATGGAAATTATATTCACAAACAAGTAGTCATCATAGGTGGAAATCATAGAAACTCCTCCACACATTTGTTTGGCAATTCGAAAAAGACAGACAATTATACACTATTTCCAATATTCTTGGAATAATGAAGAATTATCTAGCAAGGGAACTTTTTAAATGCTTTTGCTCCATTCAAGCTGAAATTAGGACAACATATGCAAAGAAAAACACTCAGCGTAAGCAACTGCCTAGGATCCCACATCGAATAGAGGCCCACACTTTGATTTTTTATATTTCAGAAAGAGATTTAAATATGAGGCATTCCACACCAAATGTCCAACGAAAAAAAAACACGTGTACCGTAAACTTCTGAATAGGTTGTAGCTCTATATGGATCTTATGCGTTTTTGGTTTTTCAATTTTTCAAAAACTGGGCTTAGGAGGCGTGGTCAAATATTGGAAAAATGGTCAAATTTGTGGGGAGTTGCCTTGATTAAATATTTATCACATTAAAACGGAATGCACCACAATCTCAAAAATTTACATTCTTATATAGTTTTATATGGGCTATCGATTAAATTTTTTTTTTTTTTGAAAATTTTTAGAACCCGTTCTGAAATTTTCCATTTTTTTAAAATGTCAATTTATTAAAAAACATGAAACTTTTTTTTCTTTTTTAATTTTTTTTTTTTAAAGTTTAGATGTTTGTCCATCCACACAAAAAAAATCAGAAACACGTTCTTCGTTTTTTTTTTGAGAAAATCGCATTTGAACTTTAAATTTCATAACAATTTTGTAATTTGCTTGTATTTTCTTGATTTAACGTTGCGAATGAGTAATATCAATTGCATAAATATTACTCATTCGCAACGTTAAATCAAGAAAATACAAGCAAATTACAAAATTGTTTTGAAATTTAAAGCTCAAATGCGATTTTCTCCATTTATTTTTACCCTACAACATTTTTTTAAAACATACCTACGCCCTATCTCCACTCCCTAAGTAGGCTTCCATTCAAAATTACATTTTTATAAAATTTGCTCCAACTGTTATTTGTACAACAATTATTATTTCTTAGAAATAATTAATATGGACTCAAACTAAACTAAATAAAAATTCAGTTATAAAATATACAGTCCAACAATATATAAACACAATTACTACACAACTCATAAGGTACATTGCAATTTAGTAATATTTCTTAGAAGTAGAAATATGAAACAAAAATTCAAACCTAACGGACATTTCTCAAGACTTGAAAAGTCCTACTAAGGGTTAACAATGGGAAAAATATAACCCTGTTAAAAGTTAAGATGAATTAAGTTTCTGCCAAATGAATACAACACTAATGATATTGAATACGGGTTATTCAACACAATTCTTAATTTGTTCAAAAGTTTCATTTAAATGGATAATTTTAATCTGACACACATTAAGTGTGTGGCAATCAAAGGAGTGCTGATGATGGAAGGGTGGCATCTTCCGAAAGCTGTCGACATCTCCACTTAGCCTGTGTTGTCACTTGATTTTTTTTCAGATTTTCTCATTGTACAACAATTATTATTTCTCAGAAATAATTAATATGGACTCAAACCGAACTATATAAAAATTCAGTTATAAAATATACAGTCCAACAACCCGAGTAAAAAAGTTTTTTTTATATAATTATATATAATTTGATAAAATTATATAAAATTATATATAATTATATAAAATTATATAAAATTTTATAAAAATTATATAAAAAGGTTAAATTCTTCAAAAAGCTGGATAAAATTATATAAAGTTATATATAATTTGATAAAATTATATATAATTATATCCAGGATTTGGTGGATATAATTAAATAAAATTATATCTAATTTGATAAAATTTTATAAAATTATATATCTAATTTGATAAAATTTTATAAAATTTTATAAAATTATATAAAATTATATAATTTTATATAATTATATCCACCAAATCCTGGATATAATTATATATAATTTTATCAAATTATATATAATTATATAAAAAACTTTTTTACTCGGGAATATATTAACAAAATATTTTTTTTTCATATTTTTTTTTTGTTCATGAATTTTTTCATATATATATTTGTTTCATCACTTTTTTTAATTAATTTATTTTCTTCATCAAAACATTTTTTCATCAAACAATTTTTTTTTTCACCAAAAATTATTTTTCATCCAAAAAATTTTCTTTTAATTTTTTTTTCACCAAAACTACTTTTTCACCAGGTCTAAAATTCTGAAATAAAAATGTTCCATTTGTTTAACAAATGTACAAAAAACAAGTGAGAGTGTTAAATTCTTCTGTACCGAATCATTTATGCTCTCCAAAATAAATAAAAAAAAATCTTTTTTTGCACTTAAGTAATGCACTCATTTATCAAATTTACAGCTCTTTTGGTTATGGAAATGGATTAATCTATATATATAAAGTAGTTGTGTGACTGACTGATGACTGACTGACATACTAATCACGCATCATCCCACAGCCCAAACCACTGAAGCTAGAGTCTTGAAATTTGGATTGTAGTTTCACCTCCTGGAATACATATCCACTAAGGCTGGGTTTTTGGAAATGTTGATTTTAAGGGGTAAAAATGAAGGGTTAAAAAAGGGGAAAAAGCGAGTACTTTGGTACTTTTTATTTTTTCTGAAAAAAATCAATTAATTTGAAATTTTAAATTTAGGATCATCTAACGGAAAAACATTCCCAAAAAAAGAACTTTCTGGAAATTCGGATTCCTAAGGGTTAAAAGGGGTAAAAAATGGTACTTTGGTACTTTTTATATTTTTTGAAATTAAGGTCCTACAAAAATATTAAAATTTACAATGGTGGTTCCAACAACGGAAAAAATTCTGAAAACGTACTTTTTCGAAATTCCAATTCTAAGGGGGGTAAAAAAACTAGAACTTTGGTACTTTTTATTTTTTCTGAAAAAAAATCCTATTAATTCGAAAATTGGAATGTAGGATCCTCTAACGGAAAAACATTCCAAAAAAAAGTACTTTCTGGAAATTCGGATTCCTAAGGGTAAAAAGGGGTAAAAAATTGTACTTTGGTACTTTTTATATTTTTTTAAATTAAAGTCCTACAAAAAAACTAAAATTTGCATTGTTGTTTCCAACAATGAAAAAAATTATGAAAAAGTACTTTTTCGAAATACCGATTCTAAGTGGGGTAAAAAGCGAGCACTTTGGTACTTTTTACTTTTTCTGAAAAAAATCGTATTAATTTGAAAATTGGAATGTAGGATACTCTAACGGAGAAACATTCCCCAAAAAAGTACTTTCTGGAAATTCGGACTCCTAAGGGTAAAAAGTGGTAAAAAAATTTACTTATGTACTTTCTAAATTTTTTTAAATTAAGGTCCTACAAAAAAATTTTAAAATGTTAGTTCCAACAACGGGAAAAATTTTGAAAAAGTACTTTTTTTGAAATTCCGATTCTAAGGGGGGTGAAAAAGTGTATTTTGGTGCCTATTATAATTCCTGAAATAATGGTCCTGGAAACTTTAAATTTGGAATGCAGGGTCATTTAGCGAAAAAAGATTTCTAAAGAAGGCAAAGAATTTTTTGTTTTTTAGCGCATGTAAGCGCATATTCGGAACGGAATGAAAGCCACATGGGACTAATCGGAATGGAACTGGGAACGAAATGGGGACTTGAAATTTGGAATGGAGGTGTGCCTCCCGAAGTATAAATCCTTTAAGGCTGAGTTTTTGGAAAGGTTGATTCTAGGGAATAGGGGTAAAAAAGGTATTTTGGTACTTTTTATATTTCCACAAACCACTGAAGCTATAGACTTGAAATTTGGAATATAGATGCACCTCCCAGAAAATAGGTCCACTAAGGCTTGGGTTTTGGAAATGTTGATTCTTTTTATAGTTCCACAAACCAATGAGGCTAGAGATTTGAAATTTGGAATGTAGCTGCATCTCCCGGAATATAGATCCACCAAGGCTGGGTTTTTTGAAATAGTGATTCTATGGGGGTAAAACGGGTAAAAAAGGTTTTTTGGTACTTTTTATATATATATATACTTAAATAATGGTTTTATTAGCTTGAAATTTGGAATGTAGCATCCCATGCTTAAATAAAAGTCATAAAAACTTAAAGTTAGGAATGTAGGATCCAATAACAGAAAAAACTATGAAAAATGTACTTTTTGGAAATTCCGATTCCGATCTAAGGGAAAAAAAACGAGTTCTATGATACCTTTTATATTTTCTGAAATAATTATAATGGAAATTTGGAATGTAAGATTGTCTAGCGAAATAAAATATTCCCAAAAGAATAACTTTTGGAAATTCTGATCCCTAAGGAAATTAATTAAAAAAGGGAATTACATATTCTTAAATAATGAGCATATTAACTTGAAATTTGGAATGTACGGGAAAAAGGCCCCCCAAAAATTACTTTTTGGTACTGTTTATATTTTCTTAAATAAAGGTCATAAAAACTTAAAATTAGGAATGTAGGATCCGACAACAAAAAATAATTCTGTAAAAAGTACATTTTTCGAAATTTCGATTCTAAGGGAGTAAAAACGAGCACTTTGGTACTTTTCATATTATTTGAAATAATGGTACTGGAAACTTGAAATTTGGAATGTAGGATCGTCTAGCGAAAAAAAGTCGTTCCCAAAAGATTTTTTTTTTTTAATTCTGATTCCTAAGGAGTTAAGGGGGTACTTTTTAAATTGTCTGAAACAAAATAAGGGGCAAAATAATTCTTTTTAATTTAATGATCTTATCCCTAGAAACTCTTTTGTTCTTTAACGGATACTATTCGAAAAGGAATGAACACCACATTGAACGAAACTGAATGGAACAGGGAACCAAATGGAATAGAACAGGGAACAAAATGGAATGAAACTGGGAACGAATTCAAATGAAAATGTTTTCAATTTATTTTTTTTTTTCATTTTTTTTTAACTAAATTCTTTTTTGTACTAAAATTTGTTTATCAATTAATTTTTCAGTAATTTTTTTGTTTCCTTCATACATATTTGTTCATATTTTTACAAAATTTTTTCATTAAATTTTTGACTCAAAGTTTTGTTAACTCAATTTTTTTTTTGCTCAAATTAATAAATGAATGTTTTTTTTTTATAACATAAGACTGTCTTAAACTTGACGTTGTATTTATTATAACAGCTAATGTATTTGGAATTTTATTGTAAGTGTTGTGATTATCATAAGCACAGTTTTTGTAAAGGATTAAGAATTGGTTTGCTCTATCCTATGGAGCAAACCAATTCTCAGGTGACGATATATAAAGATTACATAGCGAAAAGTTCCAAAAATGGGTCTTTTATTATCATTATGTAATTTTTCTGTATTTACGGGCAACGAAATACTCTGCGCACGCTAGTAGTATATAAACTTAATGGGGTCATCGACCGATATTTCAACTCATTTTGCATGGAATGACAAATAACATTACTTTTTCTAAAAAACTTTGCTTTGGCAAGTACACACAAATCTTCAGCAAAACATTATCATGATTTAATGTTTTGGGCTAGAATACAAAATTTTCAGGATTTTTTTACTATTTTGAACTTTTAGGTATTCACACTGGTACTTTTTTTCAAAAGTACCAAAAACGGATTGAAATAGTGGCCCAGAAACGTCCCTATCCAATAATACCAAATCGGTATCCGATGGTAATTTTCGGGCTCCTGACTTTCTAAGTAATCTAGGGAATTTAAAGGGTAAAAAATGTAGTTTTAGGGTTTTTTATATTGAATTTTAGAGCAGCGGTTGCCAAACTTTTTGGCTCGCGTACCCCTAATTATAAATTTTATCAGCCTCGTACCCCTAACGAGTTTTTTGATTTCGTTAAAACTTGACACATAAATATTACAGTTAATTTTGAAATTTTCAATTTGCGGGTATTATAATTTTTTTGAAGGGTTTAGGGGAGATCAAAGCAATGGTGGTATTTTTTTGGGATGGTTCAATGCATTTGAGCTGATTTTTCTGCAGAGCAAAATGAATGAAAATATTGCAAATCTGATTTCACCAGCCGATTCTACACCAAAAATTAAAACAACGGACGTTTTTTGAACTCTTAAAAAAGTTCCAAAAGCCCATCACAGGGGGTGGAAATATAATGTTTTTAATTTTTTTAAAGGTTTTTTTTTTAAACGAGGGCAGATCAATAATTCCGTGTCTTTTCAAATGAAAGACCCTCGTATATAAAATGACAGGTCATTTTGGGCTTAACAAAATGGTACCAAAATAGGGGATGATCGAATATCTAATTCCATCAACTCCCTGGAGCATCGTAGGAATGTGGGTTGTTTGTCTTTATTCTATCGATACTTCCACGGAGAGTGTTCTGCTGAGATAGGTGAACTCATTCCGGATAGACGTGTATTTGGTCGTAATACGCGCCTCTCAAATAGAGCTCACCCGTTCGTCGTGGATTGGTCAGCTGAGCGCACAACTCACTATAGAGAAAATTCTTTCTTTGGCCGAACAATTCGTATCAAATATTAACAAATACTACTCCCTCTTTCCTCCTTCCCATACCTATATTTCCTGATTTCAACACAATGCAATGCATGTATAGGGGGCATCCCCTGAGTGTTAGTCAATAAAAATAAAAAAAAAAAAAATCATAAACGGCATCGAAATACAAATCGTTTTGAATGGAAATTCAAAAGTTTTTCTTTATTATATTATTAAAGAGTGTTGTTTAATCCAAAAACATAAAAAATATGGAAACATATGGTTTAGTTTAGGAGCAACAAGACTCTTAAAATCGACGATAATCAACTATCGCTTTATGTGATCTCTATCCTGATATCATATAAAAATTTGGGAACCATATTCGGAATCAGCATCGAAAGGTTAATCGAAAACAAGTGGTCAGATCTCAAAATATCATCCAAAAATATCACAAAAGATTCTCTCTAAATTGCACAAAAATACGTTTTTTGCGAACTTTGACCTCAACTTTCTTAAAAACCTGACATATAAAACTTTGGAAGCCAGATGCGGAACCTGGATTGAAAGGCTAATCTAAAACAAATACCCAAACTACTAAAATTTTGCGTACCCCCGCGAACATTTTCGCGTACCCCCTAGTGGTACGCGTACCATAGGTTGGTAACCGCTGTTTTAGAGTAATACGTACTGTTACCTTTTTTTTGTTACTATTTAAAAAGTACCAAAATTGAAACGGATAATATTAAAGACGTTTTGTTATGTTTTACGTATTTTTTTTTCTCAATTTGAAAGGGAGTTTTAAAAACTCACAAACTGGTAAATTTTTTGGTACTATTTTAAATGTTACCAAAAAATGAACAAATCTGTGGCTCTAAAAAGTCAATGATGCTAAATTTAAGCGCCTGGACTAATAGAGACTTAGTGGGAAAGAACTGCATTTTTAAAATAATTTTTTATGTTCTAGGACTCTTTTTCTATTTGAAAGGGAATGTTTGATGTCCCTATGCCATTACTTTTTTGTTATATTTTAAAAGTACCAAACAAATTAGCGAATGAGTGGCTCTAAAAATTCCATATCCGATATTGGCAGACACTGCAGCCATACTATTATTATTTACCTCTTTTTGGTACTATTTAAAAATTGAGGACAAAAATTATCTATCCGATGGTAAACAAGAAGAAAAGTTAAATTCGACTTGGCCGAATCTATGAATACCCTCCACAATGCCCTTTTTAAGTTATAGTAAATTTTCTAAAGTGAAAAAATAAAATTTTTGATTAGAAATATTTTATTTTGTGTAAGAAAACTTTTTTTTAACTAATTTTTGAAAAAAAAAAATAATTTACTAAATTTTTTTTGAGTGTAAAATTTTTTTCCATTGTATTTTTTTTTTCTTTTAGTGTAAAAATATTTTTGACTGACAAAAATGCGTTGTAAAATATTTTTGTGACTATCCTATATTTTTAAAATATGTTTAACGGGTTTTCAACACGTGAATTTAAGGTGAGGCGTATCTATAATTTGCAGTTTTGCTAATAACTTTTTAACCACTAAACCGATTTGGGGGAAACTCAATACGAATCAAAAATATATGCCACGCTTCAGCATCCTCAGAATTGCCTTTTGAAAGTTATCGTGTTTTTTATCTCGTAAGTTCGTGAAAAACCCTTGCCTAAATTCACTCTTTTGCTCATAACTTTTGAACCACTGCACAGTGATTCGTTCCCATATATCGAGTGGGCAAAAATAGAATATTGGTCGCAGATTTCTGAAATTTGGAACACAAGCATTTAATTATCTAATCAAGAAAAAAACGAGTTTTTGGAAAAATCGGAGCAAGGACACGCCTACCCCCCATATATCCTGAAACTTAAATATGTGATTAAAACTACAAAAATGGCCACAAAATTCCCAAATTTTGTCAATGTGACCAATTTTGATACAGTATTTTATGTGTAAATTTTTTTCAAGATTGAAGCAAGGACTCGTGTGGCTGCCATATATCCTTTTTCTTAAAAAAATTGTAAATCGCTCAAAAATTACTCGATACCCTTGAAATATTTTGTAAAAATTTGAATAAGTGATGTCAATGTGTGTGCCAAATTTCGCTGAAATCGGTTCTGTAAAACAAAAGTTATTTATATATCCTTTTTAAAAACTGCAATAAAGTGTTAATATAGTTTAATCACAAAAATAAAATAGAAAGAGTTGTCAACGATTTTCCAAATTTGGTGCGCAAGCACAAAATTAATTAATAGAAAAAAAATAAAAATTTTGAGCAAATCGGTCGAAGGACATTTGTACCTGTCGTATATCCTGAAATTTAAGTGGAGTTTTAGCCACAAAACTTGATATAAAATTACTTAACTTAGTTATTATCTTAGAAATTTAGATAACCATCGACGTACAATATTTGTATTTTAATCTGAGCAAGGACTCGCGTGGCTGCCATATATCCTTTTTCTTGAAATCGCTGTAACTATTTTAAAAATCTTTCAATTGCTATCAAATTTTTAATATAGATTAGATCAAATAACGTTAATAAGTGTGCCAAATTTCGTTGAGTTACTTGCGGTAACAAAAAAGCTGTTAATATATCCTTTTTTTAAATATAGTCAAAAATATAAAAATACATAATAACTGCAAAAACAAAACATTCACAACACTTATTTCCTGTTGCATTACGAAAATAAATTTATTCAAAATAAGTTTTAAGTAAACTCGTTTAATACTTGCTTTATTTTTAAGTATATAACCCGCTAATAAAAAAAAAACTAAAAAAAAAAAATTTTTTTGGATACTTGAAATTTTTTTTTTTTTTCGTTTTTTTCAAAAACTTAGTTATTTTTATTATTTGATCGTATAGAAAACAGTCCAGGATGTTAAAAAAATCAATAAAAAATAATTTTTGAGTACGAACTTTTTTTATGTATCTAAAAAAAAAAATTGGTTTTGATTTGGGATACCAACGAAAATCAAATACTGGTTTTAAAGCAAAATGGCCCACTGTATAAGTACTTATTTCATCGAATTTTTTACTATAAATTTATGGTATACAATACAATAAATCCCTTTATATAAAAAAACGAAAATGTTGATGTATTTTTTAATTTTATTTACAGTGCATAAAATAAATAAAAAAAAAAAATAATCCAATTTTAGATTTTTTTTAATTTTTTTTTTTCAACTTAAAAAAAAAAACTTAGTTATTTTTATTTTTTGATCTTATAAAACATAGTTAAAGCTACAAAAAAAATGAAAAACAAAAAAATTTTATTCACGAACTTTTTTTATGAAGGCCATTAAAATTTGGTGATTTTGGGGATTTTAGTAAAAGTCATAGATAACTTTTAAAGCAAAACGGCCCACGTACTGCATAATTTTTTTCTGATTTTTTATTATATTTTTACAGAATACTATATAATATATCAATGTGTAAAGAAAAAATACTTAATAATAATTTTTTTTTCTAATATTTTTTCCATTAATAATATAGCTTTTGAAAAAAATTAAATAAAGACACAAAAATAACCTAACTTTTTTCCAACTTCAGACAAAAACTTAGTTATTTTTATTCTTTTGCCTTATAAACCATAGTCCAAACTATCGAAAAAGCAAAAAAAATAATTTTTGGACTCACGAACTTTTTTTATGCATTCCATAAAAATTTGTCAATTTTTGGGAATTCGGTAGAAAAAATATAGATTTCAGAGCAATACAAAAATGTATTTTAAGATTAATTCTTAAAAAAATGCAAATACAACATTTAGCTAATATATTAAAGTAACTTTTGCAAAAAAAAGTTCGTTGATTTCTTTAAAATTCGATTTTTCATAATTATTTTAGTAAACCTATAAAAATCAATTTTTAGGTTTTAACACAATAGCGTTGAATTTCCATACTTTACCGCCCTCTTGTGGCAACATATGACTTCTTAAAAATCAGAAAAGTACATATTTCTTTTAGTTTACTATTAAACTGTAAAAATACAAAAAATCATCAACATTGAAGACATACTTTTTTTTTTTATTTTTGCCAATGAAACGAATCACTGTGCACTGGACCGATTTCGCTGGATTGCAATACCAACCTGACCAGGTAAATGTCCAACATATATGCCAAACTTCAGGAGCTTCTGTATAGTCTTTCAAAAGTTAGCGTGTTTTCAACAGACAGACAGACGGACGGACATCGCTAGATCGTCTTAGAATCGAACGAGGATCATGAATATATATACTTTATGGAATCTTAGACCAATATTTCAAGGTGTTACAAACGGAATGGCAAACTTATATATACCCTCTATCACTAGAGTGGAGGGTATAAAAATGAATATCTGATTGGTCTGCGCAAAATGAAATTTTTGATTTTAAAAATTACCAAATAATGGAAGAACTGCGGGTTGCCACGTTTTTAAATGTTGTAGTTTTTTATATCATTTGAAAGGGAACTCTTGTAGCGACCTCAAGAAAGCTTTTTCAAAATTACCAAATGAGTGGCCCGAAAAGTTCCCTATCCGAACATGGGTGACATCTCAACAATAAATTTGTTCTTTTATATAATTGTGAGAGTTCCTCATACTGGCAATTTTTTTTTGGTACCATTTCAAAAGTACCAAATAAAGTAAAAGTCAGAAAAATTCTCAAACGATGATATTAAATGCATATCTATTTTTCTTGGTCATAATGCACTTTTACCTAATGGTTAACCAAAAAGATACCAGAAATGTCCCATAATGTCTTAACATTTTTCTATGATGATTTTCATAAAACATATCCATGACAATTAGCAATCATAATCAAACAATTTTACCACGAATAAATTCATATCTTAAATCCACTTGGAAAAAGTGCAAAACAGTTTTACTCACATAAAAAAAGATTCCAAAAAAACTAAATAAAATTCTGTAGAACTCTGCAGGCCATTTGTAGTTAAGGCGTGCAAAACTATGATTTGTTTATCATTTGTTAAAACCATAGTATTCAAAAAGTTTTTTTTTTGGTTTCTTTTATTTTTCTGGCAATGTGGTTTGAAAACATTTCTAACAATCATCGTATTCTTTTTTGGTGGTGTACATGTGAAAATTTGTTAAAATTATACAATTTACTTGTACAATACGAAAAGTTTATGCAATAAAGTGATGGTGTATTGTGTAGAGACATGAGTCACGTTTACATTTTCTACTTTAAATAACAATAAAATAAATACTAAGACTATTGACTTAGGGTTATATCAAATGGGGGAAAAACAAAATTGTTATTTTCTTTAATATGAATTATGTAAAACATGATTAGAGAATTGCATTAAAACTGGCAGAAAAAAATTTATATATAAACATTTAATTTTAAGAAGAATAAATTTGAATTCAAAAACAAAAGACTAAAGAAACAAACTTTATAATTTTTAGTTACAAACTTGCAATAGAATATAAAAGACTTTAGAGACAAGGTTGATTATATTTGTATAATTGGCAATAGAATGCTTTGGAAACAATCCGGATTATTAAAATTTTGAGATTTGAAAATCAAAAGACTCAAGATAAGAACAATTTAAGATAACATTTTTAACACCTTTTTTATTTTGGTGATTTTTATTAATACGTTTTGTGTTCGGCAACACCGCTCAACAAATCGAAGGTTTTTGGTTCCGGTTTGAAGTTGCATATAAAACTTTTAAAGATTTTGACTCGCTGATTTTAAATCCGTGCTCCAAATTTTTCTATCACGTCTAGAATTTTAATTATTCGCGGTTAAAAATGCGAAAAAACGCGATTTTTGCCTTTTTTGAAAGCCAGCAGCCGCTGCACAGTGCCATATTTGGCCAATCTAGCACGACAAAAATCAAAAAAAAAAGTTCCCCTATTTTCATGATATGTTTGTATGTATTATAGAACATTCCTAATAGCACGGAAATAATCATATAAGATCGATAATTCTTTTCGTTACTAACAGGTGGGTTCATAAAGTTGCTTGTGTAAAATCCTGCAACTAGTGTACATTATTTCGCAAAAATTAAGTCGAGTTTAAACTGTTGTAACTTTTGAACAAAAAGAGATATTTATCCACTCTTTTTTGGTAATTTTAAAGGATATTTAAGTCATATCTTTTCTTTTTTTCTTAAACAAATTTTTCTATTTTTTATTAAATTTTTAACATAAGTAATAAACATTTTTGAAAAGAAAATTAAATATTTTTTTTTTTTGATGGAATAGAACTTTTTCTATTCCGTTTTTGAATCAATGCAACAGTTTTCATGCAAATCATCGTTAAAGTCTTGCACATTCTGTTGCAGATTACAAATGTAAATTTTTTTGGTATGGGAAATGGGGATTAAACTCATAACAATTAAGGCAAATTTGGATAAACCAATTTTGAGTTTAAATGGTAAAAATCGCGATTTTTCTCATATTCTATTAATTTTGCGTTTATTTTTGCAACCCCATAATTAGTTTTTAGAATTGATTTCCTGTGTATAAAAAGACTAATGTATGTAATTAATTTCTGCAAAAAAACTCTTTAGGTACATATAACTTTTTTTGGAAATCGCGAAAAATCGCTTTTTTATAATGGCAGCATCCCTTTAAAATGTGATCTCATACTTCATTTTTTAGTATAGTATATAAGCATGCCTAAAACCCTTATGTTAAAAATTTAAGTAAAAATGTTTATATTTGGAAATGTTTTCTTAATAAAAACTGGTTTTAAACTACACATACCATTTTTTTTTTTTTTGGAACATTTACATATGGATTTCACATAGATACTTTTGCTAATTTCTAAACCATTCAAGATATCGCCAAATGGTTTAGTGGGCAGACGGATGACCTATAGAGGTTCCATATAATGCAATAAAAAAAACCAAACCACGACGGAGCAGCGACGATATGTATTATTGCTCCTGTATTGATTCTAAGACAATTTTTGAATACTCTTCCGTCTGTCTGTAGAAACCACGATGCAGTACAAACCAAAAGAGCTAGATCCCTTATGTGGGTAAAATCGAATTAGTAGGAAAACTGTTCCCCAAAAAAATACCTAAAACTACCCCAGAAAGTATTTTTTTTTCGGGATTTACTTTTTGGGGCGTGGTTATAAACAAGTAGTATAAATAATAATAAAATAAATAATAATTTTCATAATGGATAAGTCTTTACAAAAATGTTTTAATGATCAAATCAATATATGAATATTTCTTATAAGTATACGAATATTATCAAATTTAATGAATACATATAGTAATTTTTAGCAGTAATCTATTGAATAATTATGAAAATTTAAATTGTTATTACATTTTGGCATAGTGAACATATTGTATTTGTAATATATTGAACTCTAATGGTACGTCTTTGGCCTTATAGGCTTATTGTATCACAAATAAATAAATAAATACAATAAATAACACTGCACAACAAAATCAAATTTTTTCCAAAATTACAAGGTCAGACCAAAAAATTTTGATAGAAGAGACAAAAAAAAAATACACGTGTATCGGCGTTTTGAAAGTTTACATCTGGTTTTCATTTTGGGGGGAGGTAAAGTTTCCCCCAAATGCAGATGTTGTATTGCCAATCGTCTTTGAATATCGAGTGAAGCTTACGTTTAAAGTATATGGTGTGTTCAGCAAATTTATATAAAATGATACGGAGAACATTTTTATGGAATATATTAACCCTCTAGCTCCTCACGATAAGGGTCTTTTTTGTCCTTCTTTTCAAAAAGAGCAAAAAACACCATTAAAACAGGGATTTAAGGGGTTTAAATGTTCCGAAAAAATATTCGGCGTAAAATTTTACTATAAGTCCTTGAATACACCAAAGCGGAAGACTCAACCAGAAGGTCAGAAATAAGGCACAACAAAAGAGATCTTAGGGTTAATTTCGCATTTATTAAGAAAATCGAGTAAAGCTTACGTTTAAAGTATATGGTGTGTTCAGCAAATTTATGTAACATGTTACGGAGAACATTTTTGTAGAATATGTTAACCCTCTAACTCCTCAATATAAGGGTCTTTTTTGTCCTTCTTTTCAAAAAGAGCAAAAAACACCATTAAAACAGGGATTTAAGGGGTTCTAATGTTCCGCAAAAATATCCGCCGTAAAATTTTACTATAAGTCCCTGAACACACCAAAACAGAAAACTCAACAAGAAAGTCAGATATAAGACACAACAATAGAGAGCTTAGGGTTAATTTCGCATTTATTAAGAAAATCGGGTAAAGCTTAAGTTTAAAGTATATGGTGTGTTCAGCAAATTTATGTAAAATATTATGGAGAACATTTTTGTAGAATATGTTAAACCTCTAACTCCTCAAGATAAGGGTCTTTTTTGTCCTTCTTTTAAAAAAGAGCAAAGAACGCCACTAAAACAGGGATTTAAGGGGTTAAAATGTTCCGCAAAAATATTCGCCGTGAAATTTCACTATAAGTCCCTTTCACGGCAAATATTTTTGCGGACCATTTTAACCCTTTAAATAGCTGTTTTAATGGTGTTTTTGCTCTTTTTCAAAAGAAGGACAAAAAAGACCCTTATCTTGAGGAGTTAGAGGGTTAACATATTCTACAAAAATGTTCTCCGTAACATTTTACATAAATTTGCTGAACACACCATATACTTTAAACGTAAGCTTTACTCGATTTTCTTAATAAATGCGAAATTAACCCTAAGATCTCTTTTGTTGTGTCTTATTTCTGACTTTCTGGTTGAGTTTTCCGTTTTGGTGTATTCAAGGACTTATAGTAAAATTTTACGGCGAATATTTTTTCGGAACATTTAAACCCCTTAAATCCCTGTTTTAATATTGTTTTTTGCTCTTTTTGAAAAGCAGGACAAAAAAGACCCTTATCGTGAGGAGCTAGAGGGTTAATATATTCCACAAAAATGTTCTCCGTATCATTTTATATAAATTTGCTGAACACACCATATACTTTAAACGTAAGCTTCACTCGATATTCAAAGACGATTTACAATACAACATTTGCATTTGGGGGAAACTTCACCTCCCCCTAAAATGAAACCCAGATGTAAACTTTCAAAATGCCGATACACGTGTATTTTTTTTTTGTCTCTTCTATCAAAATTTTTTGGTCTGACCTTGTAATTTTTTTTTGTGTTGTACAGTGTAATCAAAAACTCTAACACAACCAAAAAAAAAAAACAAGTAAGAAAGCTATATTCGGCTGTGCCGACTCTTTAAATACCCTCCACCAATGTGATGATTTAAAAAACAAAAAAGTTTGTTTTATTTATACCTCAGGAAATAAAAAGTACCAAAAAGTGTACTTTCGGTACCTTTAATAAAAGGTACTTTTTATTAAAGGTACTTTTTATAGAAGGTACTTTTTATAAAAGGTACTTTTTATAAAAGGTACTTTTTATAAAAGGTACTTTTTATAAAAGGTACTTTTTATAAAAGGTACTTTTTATAAAAGGTACTTTTTATAAAAGGTACTTTTTATAAAAGGTACTTTTTATAAAAGGTACTAAAAGGTACTTTTTATAAAAGGTACTTTTTATAAAAGGTACTTTTTATAAAAGGTACTTTTTATAAAAGGTACTTTTTATAAAAGGTACTTTTTATAAAAGGTACTTTTTATAAAAGGTCCTTTTTATAAAAGGTACTTTTTATAAAAGGTACTTTTTATAAAAGGTACTTTTTATAAAAGGTACTTTTTATAAAAGGCACTTTTTATAAAAGGTACTTTTTATAAAAGGTACTTTTTATAAAAGGTACTTTTATAAAAGGTACTTTTTATAAAAGGTACTTTTTTTAAAAGGTACTTTTTATAAAAGGTACTTTTTATAAAAGGTACTTTTTATAAAAGGTACTTTTTATAAAAGGTACTTTTTATAAAAGGTACTTTTTATAAAAGGTACTTTTTATAAAAGGTACTTTTTATAAAAGGTACTTTTTATAAAAGGTACTTTTTATAAAAGGTACTTTGAATAAAAGGTACTTTATATAAAAGATACTTTTTATTAAAGGTACTTTTTATAAAAGATACTTTTTATAAAAGGTACTTTTTATAAATGGTACTTTTTATAAAAGGTACTTTTTAAAAAAGGTACTTTTTATAAAAGGTACTTTTTATAAAAGGTACTTTTTATAAAAGGTACTTTTTATAAAAGGTACTTTTTATAAAAGGTACTTTTTATAAAAGGTACTTTTTATAAAAGGTACTTTTTATAAAAGGTACTTTTTATAAAAGGTACTTTTTATTAAGGAACCTTTTATAAAAGGTACTTTTTGAAAACGGTACAGAATTTTCGGAAAGTACTTGTTCCAGAATGTTTTATTTCACTAAAGGATCCTACATACTAAATTTCAAGTTTGAATAAAATTTCAGTATATATAAAAAAGTACCAAAAGTACTTTTTTACCCATTTTACCTCAGTAGAATCAACATTGGCAAAACCCGAGCCTTAGTGAATCTTTTTTCCGGAAGGTGAACCGACATTGCAAATTTCCATTTTCTAGTACCATTATTTAAGGAAATATAAAATGTAACAAAAGTACATATTTTTACCCTTTTTACCCTATTAGAAAAATCATTGGCAAAAACCCAGCCTTAGGGAATCTATATTCCGGGAGGTGAACATACAGTCCAAATTTCAAGTGTATGTGACAATTTTTTAAGGAAATATAAAAGGTGCCAAAAGTATAGATTTTTCCCCCTTTTTACCCTCTTAGAATCAACATTGGCAATAATCCAGCCGTACTGGATCTATATTCTAGGACGTGAACATACTGTCCAAATTTCAAGTTTCTATGACCATTATTTCAGGAGATATAAAAAGCACCAAAAGTACAGTTTTTTGACCCCCTTAGAATTAACACTTTTGACCCCCTTAGAATTAACACTGGCAAAAATCCAGCCTTAATGGATCTATATTCCGGGTGGTGAACATATAGTCCAAATTTCAAGTCTCTATGATCAGTTTTTTACCATTTTTACCCCCTTACCATTGGCTAAACTCCAGCCATAGTGGATCTATATTGCGGGAGGGTAACATACAGTCCAAATTAAGTACCAAAAGTACAGTTTTTTACCCTTTTTACCCCCTTAGAATCAACATTGGCAAAAATCCAGCCTTAGTGGATCTTTATTCCTGAAGGTCAAACAACAGTCCAAATTTCAAGTCTCTAACTTCAGCGGTTTGGGCTGGGCGATGATGAATGAGTATGTCAGTCAGTCATATTACTCTTTTATATATCACAAAATCCACCAGAAAACACATAAAAAATGCTATTTTCTGACCTTAGGTCTTTCGATTTTCTTTATATTAACGGTATGCATTCTCAATAAAGCCAATAAAACATATCCATTTTCAGTTTTTTTAATTTAAAAAAATCGCGATTTTTTCGCGAATTTAATTTTCTTCAAAAATTTCAAAAATCAAAAAAGTATGTTAATTTGAAGAGCCATATCTTCTAAAGTATCTATCGGATTTCTACGATTCAAAAAGCATTTGATTCAAACGTTCGTCCATTTTTATACCAATGCAATAAAAAAAAAATTTTTCAAAAAAAAGTGCATTTTTGATGCAAATGCAATTTTTGGATGCATTTTTCAAAACTTTCTCCCCCTTCAATTTTTTTGAATCCTGCATAATTCGGAAATATGGCATTTTTTACACAAAATTGAGTACCGTTTTTTTTGTGACAGCGTTTCAAAAAATTTTCGTGATTTTTTTAAAACTACCCAGTCAGAAATTGCCAACCGTACCAAAAATTTTGTGTTGGTACAATATCGGGCTAGCCAAAAATACAACATTGTATAATGTAAAACAGTTTTACTAAAAATATTGTGTTGGCACAACTTTGTGTTTACATAAAACACTACACTATAGATTATAATTTAAAAGCTTAACATTTTTATTTTTTTAAAAAAGTTTTCGATTTACCCGAGTAAAAATAAACATATATAACAATATATAACTTGATACAAACATAATAAATTATATATGATTATACATCCCGTGTGGTATTTTCTAATTTTTTTAAATGCAGTCATATGTTGTAATATATAATTTAATCATGATTCGGATTAAAAGGTATACGGTTGATATAAATGTATGAAATAATATTAGGGCCAATACAAAATTTGTTTTTCTGTATAATTTAATATAAAATTATATATAGCTTATTCTGTTCCATATATAAATGTTTCCAATTAACCAAAAATGTTCTAAGTTTTTTAAGCAAAGTACAAGAAACTTTTAAAATGTTCCTAAACATTTCCTTGTTAGGGTTATGTATATCACCTATCTGGTTCGAAGCGTACCCAAACATTTTTTTGTTTTTGAAAATTATATGTTTGGTGAATGTCTCGTTGACCTGTGGTGTAACTCATCCAAACCAAAACACACCAAGACTTTTTTATGTTTTTATGCAATTAGATCTAATTGGATCCAATGAAATATGGCAATGTCTGGTCAAAACTCGGATGAAATCGAATCATATTTTATACAAGTTGATCTTTTTTAATGCAAAAACATCCACCATTATTCGGATTAAATTGCGTATAAATATATATTGTGTTATATATCATTATGTATTGCATCATATAAAAATTTTTACTCGGGTACATAGACCTCAACTTCTTAATCTAAGTGAACACTTAAGTAGTTGCTTTTTCAACCAATTTGTACAAAATGGTAACTAAAAAGTACTACATCGGGATTTTCAATACATCCCTAAGCAAAAGTTAAATCCAATGTCGTAAGTTTGTAAAATCAATGTTAACCCAACGTTAAAACAAAAGTCGAGCGATCGTTGGCCACTGTTATCATTTCAACCTCGGAATGACGTCGTAGACTTAGAAACGGGTATGATTCGCCAACGTTGGTAGCGTCGCCGCCAACTTCATTCCAACGTTGGCCCGCTTGTATTTTTCTGCCTGGGTACTTATTTGATTTTTTCCATACAAAAAATCAATTTAATGTTTATATTGCAATTTTATCAAAAAAGTATGTAACTTTAAAAAGCCATTTCTTCGAAAGTATCTATCGGATTTCTACGACTCAAAAAGCATTCGATTCAACTGATTATCCGTTTTTATACCAATGCACTAACAAAAAATATTTTTTTTTTAAAAATGCATTTTTGATGCAAATACAATTTTTGGATGCATTTTTTAAAACTTTCTCCCCCTTCAATTTGTTTGAAACCTCCATAAATCGAAAATATAGCATTTTTTACATAAAATTGGGTACATTTTTTTTTGTGACGGAGTTTCACAAAACTTTCGTGATTTTTTTAAAAAATGCTTCTGTAGTTTTTCCTTAGACTAAATTTTTTTTTTTTATTTTATGAATTTTATGGAAAAATTGTATGGAAAAACCAATAAGGTATTTTAAAAAAAAACTACAAAATTTTTACGAAACTCCGTCACAAAAAAAGCGGTACGCAATTTTGTGTAAAAAATGCTATATTTTCGATTTATGTAGGTTTAAAAAAAATTGAAGGGGGAGAAA
This sequence comes from Pegoplata infirma, assembly GCA_963921195.1. Taxonomy (NCBI): domain Eukaryota; kingdom Metazoa; phylum Arthropoda; class Insecta; order Diptera; family Anthomyiidae; genus Pegoplata; species Pegoplata infirma. Next base: position 94,161,663 of record OY992538.1, on the reverse strand, counting down.
GTTTTAAAAAATGCATCCAAAAAATTCATTTGCATCAAAAATGCACTTTTTCTTAAAAATATTTTTTTTATTACATTAATATAATGTAAGACTATCGTCTGAATCGAATGCTTTTTGAATTGAAGAAATCCGATAGATACTTCCGAAGATATGGCTATTCAAAGTAGCATACTTTTTTGATTTTTTAAATTTTTGAAGAAATTTAAATTCGCGAAAAAATCGCGATTTTTTTTAAATATAAAAAACTGAAAATGGATATGTTTAATTGGCTCTATAGAGCACATGTGTACAAAAAATTAGATAAATTTGAAGACCCTCGGTCAGATTTTATAAAATCTTTGCTGGATTTCATGATATATAAATTTTCCGGATTTGGGCGATTTTTGCCATAAAGTTTATTTCTGTCTTTTATTATTTAACAAAATTTATTTTTTTAAATGAAAATATTTTTTTTTTTAAGAAATCTGAACAAGATTGAATTTTGGCGATATTTTACATCCGATTTGGCGACAAAGCCAAAAAAAAGTCTGGCAACCCCGTTAATATGACGAAGCAAAAAATGGACACACACATACACATGCTATATAAAAATAACCATTAATTTTTTTTATTATTACTTAACGAACTTTTTTTAATTAAATTTAGATTTTGTTTTACATATTTTAAAGCTTTTTTGTAAAGATTTTTTTCCTTTTTCTCAGTTTTTTTTTTTTCATTTCCGTTTTCTTTCTTATGGATCACACAAAATATGAGTTAATTTAGGGTTATGTTGAAAAAAACAATGTGTTTTTTAGTAATTCGCTCATAACTTTTAAAATACTTAACCGATTTAAAAAAAAAATACATCAGTTTTTGCCTGGGAAAATTACGCAACTTTTGGTACCCCAAGCGTTTAAATCGGTTTCGGAGTATTGCCCAAAACGTGATTTCAACAGACAGACAGACAGACGGACGGGCGGACAGACAGACAGACAGACGGACATCGCTAGATCAACTTAAAATCGATCAAGGATCATGAATATATATACTTTATAAAAAGTACCTTTTAAAAAAAGTACCTTTTATAAAAAGTACCTTTTATAAAAAGTACCTTTTATAAAAATGTCTTAGAAGCTTTTTTGTAGGAAAACTTTCTTAGAATTTTACACTTTTTCTGTTAGAAATTTTTTTTTCTATAGCTTTTAAATTGGAAAAATGTATAAAAATTCAAGTTTTGAATGTCTCTGTATCAACAGAATTTTAATGCTCCTTTTTTACTGGGTTTAAGTAAAAGCAAATCAAAAGACTTAAGAAACGAATCTTGTTTCATTTAGATAGTACCTTATCAATAACACATTTTAAAATTGTACTTGCATAAACAAATTTCAACAAACAACATAATTATTTTTCCTTACAATTCATATAATTATTGAAAAAAAAAACCTGTAACAATAAATTAAAATGGTAGTTAAATTAAATACACAACACCATTAAAAGGACAACGCCTACTTAAAGTAAATATTCATAAAATTATATGGACAGACAGCAATCTAAAAAGTCGTAATCATCCATACGACGTTCATTAAAATTCTTTTTATTGGCTTTTTAATTTTTTTTTTTGTTGTCCAAAAATGAAATCTGTTTAGCACCACTGCCAGACAATGAAATTTAAAACGAAAGAGTCTGTAATGAAAAAAATAAAAAATAAACTTACGAGTGAGTACCTAATAAAAACAACAACTTTATTTATATATCATGGTACTTTTGCTTTTATGATCAAAATCAAAAAGTTCTTCATGAAAATACCGACAGACACTTAATGTCATGCTGGGAATCACAAATTAAACAGAAAGATATACAAAACACAAACAAAAAACGAAAAAGAAATAACTATATAAAGTTACTTACTTATCGCAGTAAACTAAACATAAGTGAACGAAAGGAAACACAGAGGTGACCAGATGTTATAAATAATATTACGAATTAGTTAAATTATTTTAAATTCATGGGAAACTAACAAAAATGTTCATAAAATCTATGAAGAATTCATTAGAAATAAGCTGAAGGATTTTTTCTTAAAATTAATGAAACATTTCATTGCAATAATGAAAATGTGTCGACTTAGTCTTGCAAAAATGACCAACATAAATAAATTTAAAAGAGAAAAATAATTTTCTTGAAAATTATTGTATGAGAATATCTAGTTTTAATTAGTAAAGGAAGTAATGACCTCGAGCTACTTAGAATAAACCTACTTAAAATATAATAATGAAAATGTTCACACATTTATAAAAAAAAAAACATATAAAAAAAATGGATAAAATTAATGATTATTTTCAAAAATCTACAGAAAACTTTCATAAATTCTATGAAAAACATTAATATTTGGAAAAAAAGTTATAATGTTAACAAAAATTTTTGTGTTAAAATAGAAAGTTTGTGTCTTAAGTCTTTTGTTTTGTGGTAAAAAGTAGATCGAGATATTTTTCTAAGGAAATCTATGGGGATTCTATTAATATATTTCCAGTAACAAAATTTTCAGATTAAGATTTTTTTACAGAAAAAGATTTAAGTTCAGAAAAATTTTCTAAAACTCAAAAAATTTAAGAAAAATTTTAGAAACTTCTGAAAAGGGCTCATAGAAAATAAACTAATACGGAGTCAATAAAATTTTTAGGATTATTTTCTATGGAATGTAATTCATACACTTACAGGACTTTGTTCATTAAAGTTATGAAAATGATCATAATATCTATGAAAAATTTATTATAAATGAGATGAATGATTTTTTTTTTTATAAAATTTTTGAAAAAATTCATTGAAATAATAGATTTTATGAAAATGTTCATTTATTTAATTTCATATAAAAAAATTTATAAAATTAATGATTATTTTCATAAATGCATAGAAATTTTCATAAATTCTATGAAAATCATAAATTTTTTTAAAAAAGTTTAAAACAGAAGGTTAGTTGCTTAAGTCTTTTGTTTTGTCGTGAAAAGCACATCAGGATATTTTTTCTAAGGAAAACTATTGGGATTCTATTTACATTTTTCCAGTAGAAAAAAATTTCATATTCATCTTTTTTTTTACAGAAAAAGCTTTAAGTTCAGAAAATTTTTTTTCTGATAAAAAAAATATATAAATCTCAAAAAATTGCAGAAAAATTTAAGAAAATTCTGAAAAGTGAATAAAATTGCATTCACTTAAAGGACTTTGTCCTTTAAAGTTATGAACATTTTCATAAAGTCTATGAAAAATTTATTTTTATAAAGTTTTTGAAAAAATTCATTGAAATAATGAAAATGTTCATACATTTAATGAAAAAGTTTCATATAAAAAATGTATAAAATTATTATTTTTATTTTTTTTTTTAACTTTATTTATATACAAGCTTAAATCTGTACTACACCTAGTACTTAGAGACTAACTATTAGTTTGTTGTTAGTTATATTGTTAATTTGATAAAAAGCAGGCTTAGCCCCACGAGCAAGTCGTGGGGCTTAAAACGGTTTAGTCTCCCCGTCAAGCTAGAGGTAAAATTAATATAATATAAAATTAATGATAATATTCATAAATGCACACAAATTTTTCATAAATTCTATGAAAATCATAAATTTTTGGAAAAAGTTTTAATGTTACCAAAAATTTTAGTTTTAGAACAGAAAGTTTGTGTCTTCAGTCTTTTGTTTTGTCGTGAACAGTACAACGGGATATTTTTTCCAAGGAAAACTATTGGGATTCTATTAACATATTTCTAGTAGAAGAATTTTCATATTCTGATTTTTTTTTTACAGAAAAAGATTTAAGTTCAGAAAATTTTTTTTTTCTGATAAAAAAAAATCTATAAATCTCAAAAAGTTTCAGAAAAATTTTAGAAACTTCTGAAATGTGAATAAAATTTTAGGATTTTTTTCAAAGGAATGTAATACATACACTTTAAGGAGTTTGTTCATAAAAGTTATGAAAATGTTTATAAAATCTATGAAAAATTTATTAGAAATGAGATGAATGAATTTTGTCATTAAATTTGCATTGCAATAATGAAAACGTTCAAACATTTCATGAAAAACTTTCACACCACAAAAAAAAAAAACAGAATTTTTTCATAAATTCTATGAAATTCATAAATTTTTGCAAAAAAGTTTTAAAAAATTTTAATGTTCAAAAAAAATATATTTTTTATAAGAAAAAATATTCGGATTCTATTAACATATTTTTAGTAGAAAAATTTTCAGATTCTGTTTTTTTTTACAGAAAAAGATACAAGTTCAGGAAATTTTTTTTTGTCTGAACTAAACGTACATATCATGAAATCTTTTTTAAATTTCAACTCAGTGAAACCGAAATAAATGTTTAAAAAAACCGGCAGTTTTTGGAATTTAGAAAAACTGTAAATGCAGTTGTGTAAACAAGACCTTGAACCACCACTGAGCAATGTTTAAGGATTACCCCACTTTATCCGTAAAAGTTACAGAGGGTTAAAGTTGAAAAATCGATAAAAATGGCTTGAAATAATTCATAGTTTTTACCTTCTTTTGCTTTTTTTTTAAGTTCTCCTTATATTTCAATCTTTTCCGGCATAACACAAAGTCAGTACATATAAGAGATTATTTTAATGTTGGCTTGATAGATGCTTCATCGCTTGGTAAGAAGTTATAAGACGGATAAGTTTTGAAACCAAAAATTAAGAGTTTTTAAATTTTCGAGGTTTTTTGATCAGGGATTTCGGCCCCCTCTATAAAATGAAAAAAGTTGAACTAGAGTTGGTAGCTATTGTAATTCTTAACATTTTGGAATTAATCCCGTTAATGTGCCACGAATATTTAATGAGTTTCAGCAGATCAAAGTTCGAAAGAAAAAACGTAATTTTTTTAAAATACCAGTTTTTCGCGAGGCACATTCGCGGTTTCATTCGAAATTTGGTGGACTCTTGCGTAAACCAAGTTTTTTAGGAGTTTACATAAAAAAATCACTGGCGGGTTTATAAAAAGTAAATTGCAAAAATTTTATGTCATTTTTGAAAATTGTGCGAAATTTTCAAATCTGTTTCCAATTTTTTTTAGTAGCAATTAATGCATCATGTTCATTTTAATGCACCAAAAGGCGTGCCTTAACGAGTAGAACTGATTTGCTTTTTGACTTTTTACTTTAAGCCATTCTGAGCGAAAAGCGCGATGATTTTATCTAAACCTGTTTTGATCTGGCACATCCAAGGCTTTACACGAAATCGGATGAAATTCTTTTTAAATGAAAGCCCACTTGATGTGTCATCATCAAATCAGAGGCGGGTTAAAAAATTTTGATGATTATAGATTTTTTGGACCATATTAAATTTTCTTGTTATAAAAAAGCATCACCGATTTTTTTAAACACTGGTACAATGATACGATTTTCCGTGATTTTTTTTTTCAGTAATACCAACGCGCATTGCCTAAATATGTTATAAAAAATTGTGAAACTTTTCTTTTACCGCGAATTAATCGCGATTTTAGGTACTTAGATATTTTTTTTTTAAATCGTTTGGTCATTAAAGGGTTAAATTTATATCATATATTTTAGAAGAAATGATATATCCTGGCGAGTTTTAATAACGCATGCAACAAATGTGTAGAAAAAAAATATTTAAAATATTTTTAAGATTTTTTAAAACCGCTAAATCTTAAAACCGCCATAACTTTTGACCCCCTTGCGCGATTTAATTGACGCGAACGAATTTCTTATTCTTAAATAGCTTCTAATATTTATGCCAACTTTCATCGATGTGCCATCAAAACAAAAATCACATCTTTTTTACCTCAAAATTTAAGTCTTAGCCGGAACTCCTCATATAAACAAAAAAATATAAGAATTGGGGAAAACTCATTTAGGATAATGGTTGGAAATTTGATATCAAAGATCTGGGAAATTCAAAAAAAAAATCTATGAAAATTTTAAAATTAAAAAAAAAAATTGTAAAACTTTAAAAAATGTTGACAAATTCTGAAACTTTTGAAAAAAAAACTTCTACAAACTCAGGGCAATTTAGAAATACTTTGAAAAATTAAAAAAAAAAATAGCTTATATTTTTGAAAATTCAGCAAAATCAAGAAAAGTTCATTTAAATTTAGAAAAATTTTGGAGAATTCATAAAAAGAATTATGGCAATTTTGAAAAATATTCTTGTTTTGTATGATTATTATTGAATTTTCCAAAACATATTTTATTGTTATGAATTTTCAACTGTTTTCCGAAAATTCTATAAAATTAAAAAACTTATGAAAATTCAAGGAAATTTTGAGAAAATTCGAAAAAATGTTGTTAAACTTAAGAAAAATTTTAAAAATTGAAAAAAAAATTAGTAAAATTACAAAAAAAAATACAGAAAAATAAAAATAATTGCTGGTAATTTCAGAAAATTAAAAAAAAAATTTGACAAAGTTCCAGAAATTTTAGAAAAAATTCTAAAGAGTTTAGGAAAAAAATCAAAAAATTCAGGAATGCCCATTTTGGAATATTATGGATAACTCGAAAAAAAACTCGAAAAAATTTAACAAAAATTCCGAAACGTTTGGGAAAAAGTTCTACAAACTCGTTCTTAGAAAACAAATAAAAAAAAAACTCCAAAAAAATTCAGTTTAATTAAAAAAAAAAAACAGAAATTCAGAAAAATAAAAAAAACTTTGAAAAAATATCCAGAAATTCTTCGGATAATTCAGATACTTTTTAAAAAATTCGGGAAAGTTCAGAAATGTTCTAAATTCAGAAAAATTAATGTTAAACTCGGAAACGTGAAAAAAGTAAATGAGGAAATAAAGAAAAATTCAGTAAAATTTAAAAAAAGTCAGAACATTTTTTTTAAATTCCGAAGGGTTAAACATTTTTTGAAAAGTTCGGTAAATCTGCAACGTTTAAAAAAACACTTCTACAAAATCAGCAAAACTTACAAGGTAAGTCTCCCTGGTGTCACCCTCCGATCTTCATGAAATTTGGATATGTTGTTAAGAACGAAAATTAATTCGACCCGTATTTTTTTTTTTTAGCGGCCCAAACTCATTTTTAGGGGAGTGTCGATTTGTGTGGGTGGAAATTGACCTTTTTCAGTTTTTTACGATTTACACCTATTTAAACAAAATAAATTTAGGCATGTGTGGTATCAGATTAAAGGTATTAAAAATACCTATCTCCTGGTGCTAACAACGGTCCAAAGATGTTAATATTTTTTGACTTATTAACAAAAATGTCCTAAAATGTTGGTATTTATGTTCATACATGTTTCCATATATGATAGTATATGAACAATATATGGAAATGTATGTCATATATGGGAGCATATATGAACATACACAAGTAATGTAATATTCGATGTATGTAAATGTATGCAACTATGTGTGGATAGGTATATGTCATACTCCTTCATATAAGCTATGCATCTGCATAGCATACATTACTTAAAAACATTTTTTTTAAAGGTTGGGTTCGGCAGAACTTTGGACGAAGTTCATGTATGGGTTCAGTCTGAAAAAGTTGTTCGGTTGGACAATAATGATCATACATCATCAAGATTGATTATAATTTTTGTATTCTACAGGCGAATATGAACGGCATTAACGTAAACAACCAAATTTAGAAGAAAATTCGTACACTCTGACGGTATTACTGTCAGAGCTGCGAAGGATTTCATCCCTTAATAAGATTTGGTGTTCTGAATTAAACTTTAATGATTGCATTCCCCAATCACAATTTATCGAATGAATTTACATTTGATTTTAAAATATAGAATGAATTCGGTTTCTTTTTCATTCGACTTTGAAATTGAATGCGTAAGTTCTTATAAATTCGATTTTTAAAATCTCATGAATAATAAATAAATGAAATAAAGAATGCATTCCGTTTTTAAAATTCTCATAAACAAGAATTCGATTTAATGGTAAAAATCTAATTCATTCCAAGAAATATGGATATTTAAAGATAATTGTATTCAGTGACTATAAAAATCGAATGTATTTTATTTGTGAATTCATTCGAAAAGTGGTTAATTCTTCGAAGCTTTGATTAGCCTAAAGTATCATAAAGTCCAAAGTATATTTTTAAAATATTCGTTAGTTTTTATTAAAAAATCAGTGTCATAAATTAGTACAAATTATTTATATTTGAAAAAATTTCACTTAATAGACGTTTTATGGAAAAACAAGTAGAAAAGTTAAATTCTACTTTGCCGAATCTATGAATACCCTCCACAATGCATTTTTTTAAAGGGTAGTACATTTTTTAACGTGAAAAACTTAACAATTTTGATTAGAAATATTTTATTTTGATTACTCAAAACTCTTTTTTTGTAATTTAAAAAAAAAAAAAGAAAAATTACTATTTTTTTTTTTGAGTGTAAAATTTTTTTCGAGTGTAATGTTTTTTTTACTGTAAAAATATTTCTGATTGAATGCACGTACGTATGTACACAAAATATTGCCATTTTTGTAAAAAAAAAACAAATTTTTTTTTTGTGTAAATTTTTTTTGAGTGTAAAATTTTTTTGAGTGTAAAATTTTTTTGGAGTGTAAAATTTTTTTCGAGTGTAATTTTTAAGTTACCAATGCTTTTAAAACTAAACAAGTTTAAAAAGCATTGCTTTAAAATTAAACAAGTTTGAAAAGCATTGTTTAGTTACCACCAATGCTTTTAAAACTTGTTAAAACACGTGGCATTTTAGATGAAACTAATCTGAAATTCAGGGTTTTGCTTATAACTTTTGAACCACTGGACCGCTTGAGCTGAAATTTAATACCAAATAGACCCGGGGAACAGCAAAGATACGTGCCAAGCCTCAGTAGTCTCATTATTGTCTTTCGAAAGTTATCGTGTTTTTTATCTCGTAAATTCGCGAAATACCATTGCCGAAATTTACTCTTTTGCTCATAACTTTTGAACCACTGGACCGATTTGGCTGGATTGCAATACCAACCTGACCAGGTAAATGACAAACATATATGCCAAACTTCAGTAGCCTCTGTAAAGTCTTTCAAAAGTTAGCGTGTTTTCTACGGACGGACAGACAGACAGACAGACAGACAGACAGACAGACGGACGGACGGACGGACGGACGGACATCGCTAGATCGTCTTAAAATCGATCGAGGATCATAAATATATATACTTTATGGGGTCCTAGACCAATATTTCGAGGTGTTACAAACGGAATGACAAACTTATATATACCCTCTATCACTAGAGTGGAGGGTATAAAAATACAAAAAAATTTTACATACAAATTCATGTATGACAATGTATGATCATTAATGTACATTAGAGTGTCCCTTATTTTGGAAATGTTGGAAATCTTGAGACGGTACCCGCTCATTTTTTTCCTTTTGACTTAAAAATAACTCAGGAAAAATTTTACGCCCCTAGGACCACGCCTTCCCTACGCGACGGGGCCTTAAAGAGCGGGGCCTTAAAAATCATTTTTCCATACAAACCAAAAAAATTTTTTTGATTTTTAATTTTTTTGTTATTATTTATTATATTACTTGGTTTGCTTATTCACGACAAAAAATTTGATATTGGTGGGATAAGTCTTTCAGCGCTAAAAAATTTTTCGCCGCCGGGGTCCTACAGTAAAAAATTTTTAAAAAATATTTTTTTTTAGTTTTGACCAGCAACGGGTTTAGCTGCTATGTTGCTTTAAATGATATATATTCATAAAAAAATATTTTTTGTATCTGTGACATCTTTATCGTGTTCTAAAAAAGGGTAAAAAATGCATTGTTGATTTATTTCGATACACGATAAAGATGTCACAAATATGAAAAATATTTTTTTTGGAATATATATCATTAAAAACAACATAACAACTAAAACCGTTACTTTTCAAAACTAAAAAAAAATATTTTTTAAAAATTTTTTACCGTAGGATCCCTACGGCTCAAAATTTTTTTTTCGAAAAAGATAAAGATGTCACAGATATGAATAATTTTTTTTTTGGAATATATATCATTTAAAGCAACATAGCAGCTAAAACCGTTGCTGGTCAAAACTAAAAAAAAATATTTTTTAAAAATTTTTTACTGTAGGACCCCGGCGGCTCAAAATTTTTTTTTGCTAAAAATTTTTTAGCGCTGAAAGACTTATCCCACCAAAATCAAATTTTTTGTCGTGAATAAGCAAACCAAGTAATATAATAAATAATAACAAAAAAATTAAAAATCAAAAAAAAATTTTTTTGGTTTGTATGGAAAAATGATTTTTAAGGCCCCGCTCTTTAAGGCCCCGTCGCGTAGGGAAGGCGTGGTCCTAGGGGCGTAAAATTTTTCCTGAGTTATTTTTAAGTCAAAAGGAAAAAAATGAGCGGGTACCGTCTCAACATTTCGAACATTTCCAAAATAAGGGACACTCTAATGTACATGTACCCTCAAATTACGGATATGCACTTGTATGGACATCCATATATGCATCATATATTAACATACATGGTCATTTTCACCCGGGTTGTCTTCCCCCTCCTTTTTACCCCCTAAATATGAATTTAAGCCGCCAAAAAAATACGTGTCCCTTTATTTTTTCTGATCTATAAAATAAAACCAATTCCATAAAGATCCGCGGGTGACACTAGGGAGACTTCCCTTGTTAGTAAAATTTGGAAAATATGAAGAAATCATTAAATTTTGGTAAATTAAAAAAAATTTGGTAAAATAAAGAAAAAAAAATGAAAATGATCTAAACATAGACGAATTTTAGAATTTCGTCCTAAAGTCAATCGTTAAATTTAAAGATTTCTGCCAAATTTATTTAAAATTGCGAAGCGAAAAAAAATTTAAAAAATTATTAATGTCTTATATATGAGGAGTTCCGTCTAAGACTTAAATTTTGAGGTAAAAAAGATGTGATTTTTGTTTTGATGGCACATCGATGAAAGTTGGCATAAATATTAGAAGCTATTTAAGAATAAGAAATTCGTTCGCGTCAATTAAATCGCTCAAGGGGGTCAAAAGTTATGGCGGCTTTAAGATTTAGCGGTTTTAAAAATCTTAAAAAAATTATTAAGATTTTTTTTCTACACATTTGTTGCATGCGTTATTAAAACATGCCAGGATATATCATTTCTTCTAAAATATATGATATAAATTTAACCCTTTAATGACCAAACGATTTAAAAAATATCTAAGTACCTAAAATCGCGATTAATTCGCGGTAAAAGAAAAGTTTCACAATTTGTTATAACATATTTAGGCAATGCGCATTGGTATAACTGAAAAAAATCACGGAAAATCGTATCATTGTACCATTGTAAAAAATCGGTGATGCTTTTTCATAACAAGAAAATTTAATATGGTCCAAAAAATCTATAATCATCAAAAATAAACACATCAAGTGGGTTTTTATTTAAAAAAAATTTCATCCGATTTCGTGTAAAGCCTTGGATGTGCCAGATCAAAACAGGTTTTGATAAAATCATCGCGCTTTCCGCTCAGAATGGCTTAAAGTAAAAAGTCAAAAAGCAAATCAGTTCTACTCGTTAAGGCACGTCTTTTGGTGTATTAAAATGAACATGATGCATTAATTGCTACTAAAAAAAATTGGAAACAGATTTGCAAATTTCGCACAATTTTCAAAAATGCCATAAAATTTTTGCAATTTATTTTTTATAAACCCGCCAGTGATTTTTTTATGTAAACTCCTAAAAAACTTGGTTTACGCAAGAGTCCACCAAATTTCGAATGAAACCGCGAATGTGCCTCGCGAAAAACTGGTATTTTAAAAAAATTACGTTTTTTCTTTCGAATTTTGATCTGCTGAAACTCCTTAACTATTCGTGGCACATTAACGGGATTAATTCCAAAATGTTAAGAATTACAATAGCTACCAACTCTAGTTCAACTTTTTTCATTTTATAGAGGGGGCCGAAATCCCTGATCAAAAAACCTCGAAAATTTAAAAACTCTTAATTTTTGGTTTCAAAACTTATCCGTCTTATAACTTCTTACCAAGCGATGAAGCATCTATCAAGCCAACATTAAAATAATCTCTTATATGTACTGACTTTGTGTTATGCCGGAAAAGATTGAAATATAAGGAGAACTTAAAAAAAAAGCAAAAGAATGTAAAAACTATGGATTATTTCAAGCCATTTTTATCGATTTTTCAACTTTAACCCTCTGTAACTTTAACGGATAAAGTGGGGTAATCCTTAAACATTGCTCAGTGATGGTTCAAGGTCTTGTTTACACAACTGCATTTACAGTTTTTCTAAATTCCAAAAACTGACGGTTTTTTTTAAGCATTTATTTCAGTTTCACTGAGTTGAAATTTAAAAAAGATTTTGTGATATGTTTAATGAAATCAGGACACAAAAGATTTCATTGAACATATTTTTGGAAGCATTTAAAAATTAATATTTTATTTGACATTGTTGTAGTTCATTTAAATCTCTTGTTCTGACCACCCTAAATGCCAATGACACCTAAAGTGTGACTTGAAAATCTTAAAAGGTGTTTGACTTCATGGCTTTACCTTAGCTTTTCATTCAGATTTTAAAGATAAAACAGTTGTTGCTTTTTTTTGTTTTTTGTTGTTTGTCCGTAAGTTTAAGTTTCAGCAATGAAAACGAGACTTTACTTTAAACATACAAAAATAAAAAATAACAATTATTTTTTAAGTTCAAGTATTTTACACATGTGCTTCTAAAGTCAAATATCGTCTGGGTGATAACCGAAAAGGCTGTTTGTTATTAGGTGGAGACGAGTTTTGAAAACTAAAACCAGGATTGCAGTGCTTTTGACATTGAGAATTGTGTGAACGCTGATGGGTGACCAGAAGCATGGAACAAATTTCGCTTTTTTTTTTTTAAACTTCAAAATCGTCGGGGTGTGAAAAGTTGACTTTTAGGGTATATATTAGCACAAACAAGTAAGAGTGCTAAATTCGGCTGCGCCGAATCTTTTATACCCACCAACATGCAAAAAAAATTGCAGGGGCGTTTTTTTTTTGGGGGGGTGGACGAAAGTGGTAATTTGGGGGGGGGGCAAATTTCTGTCAGATATGTGTTAAAAAATTCATTCTTATGCTTTTTGCACTTAAGATACACAAGTTTATTATTATTTAAAAAAAAATAAATATTCCAATTTTATATAAAAAATATTGGACTTTGGATTCCTTTTTTCACTTGAAAATCGGAAGACTCCGAGCAACGTGAAAAAAAATTGATTTTAAATATTAGTTAATATTCGGACATTACTGGAAAAAAGTTTTTTTACGACAAAAAATTTTTTTTTGGTCTGTCAAATTTTTTTTGTTTCTGTTTTTGAAAAAAATGTTTTTAATTACTTATTGATAGTTTTTTGATGAAAATATAACGTAATTTTGGCGCAGTATTGAAAAGATATACATTAGGGTGGATCAAATTTAGCTTTTTTTCGTGTTTCTAAAACGTCGGGGACAGGAAAGTATCCTTTTAGGGTCTATATTAACACACATAAATATTGGACCTATAGGACAATGGCTTTTGGTTACCTTTGTGACTTGAATGTCGGAAAGTTTTGAACAAAGTGCAAAAAATAAAATTTTAACTTTTATATTTTGAGTTGGTTTATTCTAGCTCGAGGTCATTATTTTCTTTACTAATTAAAACTATGATATACTCATAGAATAATTTTCAAGAACATTTTTTCTGTTTTAAATTTATTTGTATCATTTTTGCAAGACTAAATTGACACGTGTTTCGGAATTTGTCAAGATTATTTAGCAAAATAAAAATCCTATACTACAAGTAGAAAAAAGGTTTGACAAATCATTAATGATCAAACAAAAATATTAAAACATATTCGACTCTATTCCCATTGGGAATTAGTATTAATATTTTAGTTTGATCATAAACGATTTGTCATTAAAATCCCTTTGCTACTTGTACTATAGAGGTTTTATTTTGTTGCTAAATAATCTTGACAATGAAATCTGACAAATTCCGAAACACGTGCCGATTAAGTCTGGCCAAAATGACCAACACAAATAAATTTAAAACAGAAAAATTATTTTCTTGAACATTTTTCTATGTGAATATCATAGATTTAATTAGTAAAGATAATAATGACCTCGAGCTAGAATAAACCCACTTAAAATATAATACTTTAATGGTCGAATAAGAACACTTTTTATTTTATAATTAAAATTAATCCGAATTATTTTAACTTTTGTTTTTTTCTGCTTTAAATATTAGATAATCTCAGCAAAACTTTGGTAATGGGTAGTGATTATATAACACATTACCAGGTAATGTATATACCTTATTTGTAGCATTATTTTAGGATGTCTTACCAAACATTTGTTCCACAACGTATTATTTTAAAGTGAAAAATAATGCATTACTAATAATTTGCTACGTAATGCATGATTATTGGAAAAAATGTATTTCATATTTAGTATTTCTAAACATTAAATCATGGATGACTTATATTTGGTTACATTATGTATTATTTTAAAGTTTGAAATAATGCATTATTTATAATTGGATGCATAATGCATTACAATAACATAAAAAATAATTATTTTATAAAAAAATGCATAAGTTTAAACTAGAGATGGGCTAACGACAGAAAATTTCTAACGACACACACTCACGAGCATATTTTATCTACTTACACTCACTTACAATCACGTGAGTAAATTTAATACAAATTACTTTTTCACTACTCGTAACACCTTATGGTATGCTTAACCTGATGCTTCTGGTATGCTTAACCTGACCAACCATCCCGCTTTTGGCGGGATTATCCCGCTTTTTGATGTGTCATCCCGCCTTGAATTCCGATCCCGCTTTTTAAACAAAAGTCCCGCTTCATCCCGCATTATCCCGCTTTTTGACTTTTGGAATAGCAAAGTACAATTTTAAGGTTATTTTAATAATATTTTGAGAAATATATTTTTGAGCATATTAACCATTTCTTATCGTATAAAGAAAATTTTAAGAAAAATTTTGTTTACTCAAAAAAACTGTTCACAAGAGAACCCTACTGGACGGTTTAAATCAAAAATAAATTAAAATTAAATTTTTACATAAAATTTGTTTATTGTGATACTTCGAATATTCCGAAAAAAGCTTTCAATAAAAAAGTATTAAACTTAAATACATTTTTCTTAATTCTCAGATTCTTAGAACTTTTTTGTATACAAAAATCCTCAGATGCTGAAACATTTTTCATAAAAGAAATATTTCAGATTCTAACAAATTATCGGTTTCTAAAAAATTCTTCCTAAAAAAAATCTGATACCCTTTTCTAAAAACAAATTCTTAAATTTTATATTCCCGTGAAAAAAATTGATTAGATCTGGTCTGATTTGTAAAAATCTAATGATTTCATTTGTATCTGATAAGATCTACTAGATACGAAATTTTTACGAACTGATCCGTAATTGAATCTGATCAGATCCTGAAATTGTGGAAAAATGTCGGATCAAAAAGACCTGATCAGATAAAATTATATTTTTTAGATCCAAACAGATTAAATCAGATCTAATCGATTATTTCAAGGCGCATTTTTCGATAGAAAATATTTGAGAAGGGAAATTTTTAAAGTTCTAATGTTTTCTAAGATAATTTCATATAGAAAAATTATTAGGTTTTAAGACATTTTTCTAAAAGAAAAATCGAAGAAGCAACTTTAAAAGAAAATTTACAGACTAAAAGACACACTTCCTTTATAAAATTTCTCAATAGAAATATTTTCAGATTCTGGTAGATTTTTCATACAAAAAAAACTTAGATTCTGATATAATTTTCTATAGAAAAATTCCAAAACATTTTCCTTTTTGGAAAAACTCATACAGCCTTACCATAGAAAAATAAAATATATTTAAAATCAGCTTTTAATTTGATTTCCATACAAATTGTTTCTAAAATCGACTTAAAATAGACTTTTTGTTTTCTTGTGGTTAGGGCCATAGATTTTAAAAAACTTTTCCCATAAAAAAATTCTCTGATTCTAAAATATTATTTAAACAGGAAAAATCTCTTTTTCCATATAATTAATTCTAAGATTCTGAAATATATTTCTCATAAAGAAACTATCAGATTCTGAAACGTTTGCCTGTAGAAAAAGTATCCTATTTTAGATTTTTTTCCAGAAAAAAAAAGAAATTAACAGTTGCCAATGGATTTTTTTTTATAGAAAAATTATAAGATTCTTAAACATTTTTCCTGCAGAAGAATTCTTAAAATTTTAGATAATTTAGCTTTTAAAATATTCTTAAATTCTGAATCAAATAAGTATCTAAATATTTTCTAAAGACAGTCTCGAGTTCTGAAACATTTTTTTATAAAAAATATATTAGATTTACTTTCTCTTAGAAAATGATAAGAAAAGTTATCAGATTCAGTCTACGACTCTAATTTAATTTTAGTTTTTCATATGCTTTTTTTTATTCTAAGGGCTGGTAACTTATCACAATATAATCAATGGTTAATGCTAATTATTGTTTCCAAACGTCAATTTTATATGAAATTGATCAATGATTAGTGTTAATCATTGATTGGCTTTTGATAAGTTACCAGCCCTAAAAATTTAATCAACGTTGGTAAAAAAATTCCTTAGACTTAAGACTATGTTTGCTGACGTAATCTAAATAAAATTTTTCTAGTCAAAGTTCTTATGCATATTTTTACATAAAAAAATTACAATCCCTTAAAAGTTTATCCAGAATTTTGTGCATTTTGGAGGGTATTCGTGGGTTTGTTCAAGTCGAATTTCACTTATTAAAAAAATCCCGCTTTTTAGATCAAAATCCCGCTTTTTCAACCTTTCGATCTCGCTTTTCAGTCAAAAGCAGTTGGTCAGGTTAGGTATGCTATATTATTTCATTTCTCGTAACCTATAAAATATCATATATTTTACACCTTACTCGTATTCTTCGTTATAAGTTTATGACTTATTTTATACCTTACTGGTATTCTTTGTGATAATGTGGATGCATTACTTTGAGTCTCATCGCCTGTTAAAATCATCAATGTTGCAATGTATAAAATAAGAGATCCTATACCTTATTTTATTCCTTAGTTGGTAATCTAAGTTTTGCTGGGATACTCGGAAATTACTAAAAAAGTGTTTGTATGAAAAAAAAAAATTTTTTTTTGGTCTTTAAATTTTTTTTTATTTATTTTTTGTTTCTTGTTCTTCATTTGCAATAAAAAAATATTTTTAATTATTTTTTGCGGAAAATATAACGTAATATTAGCTCAGTGTTAAGAAGGTTAATATTTTTAATTACCGTATTAATTACTTTGACATTTTATGCAATTTGCAGTTAATTGAAAAAAAAAATCTTTTTGAAGATTTTTTTTTTTTTTTAAATAAATTTATAGCAGACCAAAAAAAATCTTTTTACCACAAAAAACTTTTTCAGTTATTTCCGACTATAAACTAATATTTTAAGCAAGAAAAAAAGTTCAAACAAATATTTTTTTCAATCTGTTCGAAACTTTCCGATTTTTAAGTCAGAAAAGGTACCCAAAGCCATTACCAAAGATTGGTTCAAATCAGGTAAGAAAACACGACTTTTTATTTGTTCTAAAATTGGGTTTAAAAGTCTGAAATTTTATTTAAAAAAAATTTCAGTTTTAACAGATTTGGTCCAGACAATAAAACATCTAATTCTAAGAAGTTAGATATCCAAACACCTAACCGAATCGTGCTAATACAAAACCCTAACAATCACCTTAGTTTGTCGAGTGGTACAAGTGAGTCAATGAGTGAGTCAGTATGTTTATTATTCACATGCGTATAAATTTACTGCGTTATCTTCATTAAAAAGATGGCAATACAATTTGTGTTGTAGTACTATTTTTTTCGTACATGTAAGAATTTTGTAAATGAATTAAAATTTATTTCTTGTTAAACATTACAAACAGACATTCCAATGTTTAAATTTATCTGATCTTCAATGTTGAGTTGTTTATGTTAATTGCGAATTTGTTTGGCATTTTGTTAATGAAGAAGGAGGAAATGTGTGTGTGTATATAATTATATATGTAGAATTAAATTTGTCTCAAGAGAAAAATTTTTCAAACAAATTTTTGTATTTATAAAAATATTATTTATTTAGAAATACACCCTGCTTATTAATCCATAAAAATCAGTTTCTTTTGGAAATAGTAAAGAATACTTTAGAATTATTAAAAAAATAAAATAAAACTTATACTAATTAGAACAGAAAACCTCAGAAAACTCAGAAAAATCTTAAAAATAAAAAAATAAAAAACAAGTAAGAGTGTTAAATTCGGCTGTGCCGAATCTTCTATCCTCCAACATGCAAAAAAATAAATCTTCTATCCTCCAACATGCAAAAAAATAAAATCTTCTATCCTCCAACATGAAAAAAATAAATTGCAGGGTCGTTTTTTTTTTTTTTTTTGGGGGGGGGAGGGCTCGGTAGTGTTTATTGGAGGCAAATTTCCTCTATAATATATGTGTAAAAATTCATTCTTATGCTTTTTGAACTAAAGAAATACAAGTTTATCATTAAATATGCCGCAGAGTTTTGTACTCTTGCCCAAAATATTAAATCATGATAATGTTTTATTTAATAAAAACTTGTTACGAATAAACATCACATATTTCCAAAAAACGATATTTTTTTTCAGAAAAAAATAACTCCAAGAATTTTTTTTTTTTTTAACTTAAATTAAATTTAAGTTAAAAATTTATTTAAAATGAAATGATTTATAAAGAATTAATTGGAAATAAATTAATTCAATAGTTGTAATCGAATTATTCACAATATTAGTAATATATATATTTTTATAAATAATTCAAAATTCATTCAACAATGAATTAATTGATTAAATAAAAAAAATAAAATCAACTTATTTTCAAATAGAATTTATTCTTCAAAGGTCTGTTACGACAAGCGCCGCCTGGCTGTCAGTATCGGAAGTTTTATAAGTATTAGTTTTTTGTAGTAGAGATGCGAGAGTGACACGTGATTACGCGTGATCATAAGTTAAATTTACGCATGATTAGAAAAAATATTTTCGTGCGTGAGATTGCTTGGGTAATTTTGGCTTCGTGAGTTTGCGTGATAGTTTTGTGCTGTCTAAAACAGAAAATTAGTAATAAAATCGTCATCATATTGAATTTAAAGCGTAATTAATACCAAATTGTGATTAATATAAGTTTTTATGATTAATTTTAGGAAATTAACCCGATGGACTCAGTCGGACTGCTGTATTCAGACAAAATCATTATGGAATGAAAATTCGTTGAAACAAAGCCAAGTTCTTCTTGATATGGATAGAAGACAATTGAGAATGGTAATTAATTTGATTACAGGCCACAACACCCTGGGTAAACACATGGTAAGAATTGGAAGAGTAGATGATGATACATGTCGATGGTGTAGGGAAGCTGTTGAAGACAGTTTTCACTTTTTATGTGAATGCCCTGCACTGTCTTTTAGAAGATTTAAATTATTTGGCTCTTTTTTCTTTCAGAATTTACATGAAATCCGAGGAATAAATCCATGGACCTTATTGGCGTTTATCAAAACATCGAAGTGGAATGCATAGATGCAACTATTGATTTTTATCTAAGAAGAAGGGGAAACTGGAATCATAATGGGCCACAAGTCGGCCTCTATGGGCATTGGTTTATGCCAATGCCATCCACCATAACCTAACCTAACCTTTATAAGTATTATGGTGTTTTCTTTTCTGGCGAAAAATGTGCCTTTTTTTTGCATTTCGCCCCCTAATTTATGATTTTGTGTTCTTTTCTAAAAAATGCCAACCATTATAAAGAATATCGTGTTCTTTTCTAAAAATGTCTGCCCTATAAAGTGCAAAAAAGTTGCACTTTTTACCCAGTAAAAAATCACGGTGTTGAAATTGCCTTATACAACAGCTGACTTTTTCTGTGTTGTTTTCTCAAAACAGCTGTTAAAAAAATACAGGGCAGAGTATTTCTGTATGTTGTGTTCTATTCCAGTCAAATAAAATGCAAATTTTTGAAGGTGTGAGTTAAACATTTTAAAAATGTATGCACTAAAAAGGCAAACATTTTTTTCAGAAAAGAAAACACCATTAGTTTTTTGTAGTAGAGATGCGAGAGTGACACGTGATTACGAGTGATCATGAGTGAAATTTACGCTTGATTAGAAAAAAT
Source organism: Pegoplata infirma (assembly GCA_963921195.1). Classification (NCBI taxonomy): domain Eukaryota; kingdom Metazoa; phylum Arthropoda; class Insecta; order Diptera; family Anthomyiidae; genus Pegoplata; species Pegoplata infirma. The sequence continues at coordinate 94,141,562 of OY992538.1, read as the reverse complement.
ATTTTCGTGCGTGAGATTGCGTGGGTAATTTTGACTTCGTGAGTTTGCGTGATAGTTTTGTGCTGTCTAAATCAGAAAACTAGTAATAAAATCGTCATCATATTGAATTTAAAGCGTAATTAATACCAAATTGTGATTAATATAAGTTTTTATGATTAATTTTAGGAAATTAAATACCTTTTGTGCAAGAATTTGAAATGAAGTTAAATAAAATGTTGTTTATTTTATTTTCGTGAGTCTTTGTAAGCGTTATTATTTCGTGAGCGTAACAAACATTTTAGTAACTCACGTGAGTGTGCATGAACGCAAGCAAAAAAAATAATTTTGTGCGTGAGAAATACTTTAATTTCGTGTGCCTGCGTAAGTCAAAATTCACTCACGCGTCCATCTCTATTTTGTAGTATGTATCTATAATATTGTCGAATAACCGCAAGCAAGAACTAACACCGTTTATGTTGGAATCTAAATATCATACGGTAGCCTAGCTGAAGTGTGTCAGACTCGGAAACAGAGGGTCCGGGGATCGTCCCCGTTATCAGGCAACTTACTTTTCTAAATTTTGTTTTTTTTTAGCTCGTTTATTTATTTTGTTAAGACCAATTTTTTTTAAACCTTTAAATTTTGTGATTTTTTCTGAATTCATCTGCATTTTTCTGACTAATTTTTTGTATTTTCTTGATTTGTTCTTAGTTTTTAATTTTTTTTTCTGAATATTAAATAAATCATGGTAGTGTATTTGAGAAATTTCTTGGAGTTATTTTTTTCTGAAAAAAAAAATTTTTTTTGGAAATATGTGATGTTAATTCGTAACAACTTTTTATTAAATAAAACATTATCATGATTTAATATTTTGGGCAAGAGTACAAAACTCTGCGGCATTTTTATTTTTTATTTTAACTTTTTTTAACACTTCAGCTACCCTACCGTCGGCGTTTTATATGTTAATATAAATTCTAACATAATTTTGTCATGTTGTAGATATTCGATTTTCAAATATACTGGTTAGTTTTGCGATGTGGTAATATTTTATTTGAAAAAATTTGCGATGATGGTAACTAATCTAATTGGAAATGCGATATTTGGTATGGCAATACTGCGTTAATCGAGTGACACCTAGCGCCGATAGGTGTCACTACCACAATTATATGTTTTTTTATTTTATTTATTAATTTTAAATTATTGTCGAAGTTTTTGGTTGTAATAAAATGAAAACTGTAATTCTCATTTTCTTTTTTGTTTAATCGTTAGCTTATATAGTCAAACTGAGGTGGCGTCCTGCAACTTTTTTAAAATTACACCCCAGCCTAAAAACATTATCATGTTAAAAAAAAAATATTCCACGCCTATAAAAGGGGGCGGACCAAAAAAAGGGCATTTTCCAATTCTCTGGGTCCAAGTACAGGATTTTGAACTTCTTGTAGCATAAAAATGTTGCATTTGTTAAACAAAAACACAAAATTTTTTTTCCCCCTAGTCCGATTTTGCTCATTTACGAACTTAACCTGCCTAGGAAGATAAGACATATTCGTGCCAAATTTCGGGAGTCTAGCTCTTTTATTTTAGACTGCATCGTGTTAACTACAGACGGACAGACGGACGGACGGACATAGCTAGAATGTCTTAGAATCGATCACTGATCATAAATATATATGCTTTATGGGGTCCTAGACCGATATTTTGATGCGTTACACACGGAATGACAAAGTGAGTATAACCCCATACTGTAGTTGGAGGGTATAAAAATGGGGGAAAACTTAGCGATTTTAGGAGAAAACACAGGGGTTTTTAATCCGTTTTACGCTAACATGGCAACACTTTCTACGACTTAGGAGTGAGTGAAACAACAAAAGCCGATCTGGCATCTATTTTTCTTATGGCGCGTTATATCAGTTTTCTCTTTCTAACCTAATTCGTAGAATAATTTGAAAATATTAACCATATGGTTAAAAAATACTTTTTTGACACCCCAGCAAAAATAAATCGAGATTTTGGCGACACAGCATCTTTTTATAGCATACCGAAGCGCATCCAAAGAGCGCTCTTGAGGATGCAGTTAAAGTAAGGGGAAAAAATAAAAAAATTTTGTGAAGATTTTTTATATAAAACTTATAATATAAAATTTCATGAATTCTTTCCTTTTGAATATATTTAACACTTATTGAATAAAAAACCATGAGTTTTGGACAAATGCACATGATTTCACTGCATCATTATTGCGCATTAATCAGCGCTGCAAAGAGTGCTTCAATCATAACACCTCACATTTTGAATGAAAAAAAATTTAGTACACCTTTTCTACTTTAAGTAGTTTCAGAAAATACAAATTATATTATACAAAATGTCCAATCATATTTTAGAATCTCCAATTATATTTAAAAATGTTCAATTATATTTCAAAAATTTCCAATACAATAGAATATTTTTGAAATGTAATTAAAATTTTTTTGGTTATAAATGGTAATATCTGAAATATAAATGGAAGTTTCTGAATTATAATTTGAAATTTTCAAAACATAATTGGAATTTTTTTAAATGTAATTGGATGTCTTAGGCTATATTTCTTCCAAATGCTTGCAGGGAATCAACTGATTTTCAGAATTAGTCAATTGTATTTAAGATTTTCCAATTGTATTCAGAAATAGTCAATTGTACTGCAGGTTTTGTAATTTGTATATCAGAAATAGTCAAATGTGCTTCATCTTTATTCTGCTTAAATCAGGTCTAAAAAGATACATGAATTCACTGCTTCTTTATAGCGATTTTTTCAGCGCTCTAAAGAGATATGAATTTAGAGCATCTTAAGAGCGTTTTTTCGGTGTATCCATCTAGCGCTCTAAAGTGTGACATCGCCTTAGAGAATCATGGATGAATTCAGCAGGTTTGGATGCGCTCCTTGACTCGAGTTTCCTTTCCAAAAGCTGCTGCCAGTTCAGCAAAATTTCTGCTGGGACCTGTCATATTTGTCGAGTCTGTATTAGTCTGTGACTAAGGTACACACAAAAAATTATTGGCTAAAAATTTTCAATTAAATTTATTGATCAACCAAATTTAAATGAGTCAATCAATGTTTTGATTAAAATGTTTGCTATTTTTTGTTACAAATTTTCAACATACCAGATTTTTTTTCGCTTTAATTTATTTGAATAGATTAATTCAAAAATATACAAAATAATCGGGCTTTACTTTTTTTTATTGTTGGCAACATATTAGAAAGTAAAAAAGATGATTTTTTTGATAATTTTGTCATCAGCTTACAATTCATTTGTTATATCAATCATTATTTTGATTGACTTTAAACAAAAAATTTATCAAATTTTTGATCAAAATCGAAAAAATGTTCACTTACAATTTGATGATTGGTATAACAATTTTTTTAAATGGAGGAATTTCAATCAAAAAATTGATTGAATCCGCGTTTTTGTTGATTGAAATTCGTTTCAAATTTTTTCTGTGTATCTATCTATTTACTTACCAATGTTGGCAATCGATAATATTCAATACCGTTGTCCGTTTAAAAACCCTTTCAATTGAATACCGGTACCAATACCAATACCGGAACTCAGTTTTGGTATCAGATACCGGTATCCAAAAACCTTTTCCTTCGGTACCGGTACTGAAACGGTTTTTCTTAAAAACCTGTTTTTTTTACAAAAAAAAAAAAAAAAATAATAGAAAATTTTTAATTTTTTTTGGTTTTTGTAAATGAAAAATCGTACTCCAAATGCCTACCCGAAGTCTCATAAAAATCAAACAAATCTTTGAGCACCCACATAGTGGATTAAGTAAAAATTTCCAAAAAAAAAGTCATACTTGAACCGCTATTCGGGAGCAGAAGAAAATTATTGATTTTCACGAAATTTTTTGGAGTCATTTAGACTCTCAATAGAAACTTTCTGAACCCCTTAGTATATTTTAATTTTTTGGAGATTTTTATTTAATCCGCGATGTGGGTGCCCAAGGATTTTTTTTGATATTTAAAGGACTTCGTGGTTCAACACTTATTAGCAAAACCGTAAATTTCAAATTGGTTTTACCTTTAGTTCACGTGTTGAAAAACCCGTTAAAACAGCTTTAAAAACATTGAAGAGTCAGAAAAATATTTTTTTTTTTTTGTCACTCACAAATATTTTTACAATTTACAATTAAACTTACACTCGAAAAAAATGTTACACTCAAAAAAAATGTTGTATTTTTTCAAAAATGGCTATAAAAAAGTTTTTACCCAAAATAAAATATTTCTTATCAAAATTGTTAATTTTTTCACGTTAGAAAACTAACTATCACTTTAAAACTGTGGAGGGTATTCATTGATTCGGCTAACAAGGCAAGTCTCCCTTGTGTCACCCGCGGATCTTTATGGAATTGGTTTTATTTTGTAGATCAGAAAAAAAAGGGACACTTATTTTTTTTAGCGGACCAAATTCATATTTAGGGGGTAAAAAGAAGGGGGAATACAAGGCAATTTTTCAGTTTTTTTTTCGTTTATCTCCTATAGTATGCAAAGAAACCTAGTCATGTTACATACCAAATGAAAGGTCTTTGGAAAACCTATCTACGTGTGCTAAGAACGTGTCCAAATATGCAAAACTTTTCGTCATATTGAGTAAAATACCAAAATTTTAGGACATTTTTGTTAATAAGTCGAAAAATGTTAACTTCTTTGGCCCGTTGTTAGCACCACGAGATAGGTATTTTTAATACCTTTAATCTATTTAATTTTGTTTAAATAGGCGTAAATCGTAAAAAAACGGAAAAAGGTCAATTTCCCCCCATACAAATCGATCCCCCTAAAAATGAGTTTGGGCCGCTAAAAAAAAAAATACGTGTCGAATTATTTTTCGTTCTTAACAACATATCCAAATTTCACCAGGGAGACTTCCCTTGTAAGTCGAATTTATCTATTCTGCCTATTTTTACATATTTTTTTTACTTTTCTTAACCCATTTTGGACCAAGATTCAATTTTATTTTTCTTTTTTTGAAAAAGGTACTTTTTTAGGTTAATTTGCACCAGCTGATCTCAAAAATCTTGTCAAAAAAATGTTCAATGCGCCGTTATCCCAGAAAAGCTTGCATTTCAACTTTTTATGCAATTTAAATGTTTGGATTTATTTGATATTTTATTAATTTATTTCAAATTAGAAAAATTTGATAATAAATTAAATCTAAAAAAATTTAAAAATAATCAAAAAAATTAAAAGCCGAAAATCAAAAAATGGTAAATTTTCGTTTTAGCTTGAAACAATTTCTGTACTGATTTGCATTGCATTTCATGGACACATAAATTGCGGTGGTCAAGTGGGGATATTTTTTTTTAATTGCAGAAAGATGAGACTTAACATTCGTAACCATAATTACCCGAAATTCCACCTGTTTTATACATAAATATTTTTTGAAAAAGGTTTTCTCTTCTGTTAAACAAATGAAACATTTTTATGTCCGAATAAGTAACTTCAAAGTCCTGCACTTTGATCAGGGGGATAAGAAAATTAGAGTTTTCTCGGTCGGGCAACGTCCCCGGCGACCACCTAAAAAACGGTATTTTAATTTTTTTCACATTTTTAAGGGTATTTTATCAAAAATGCTAAAAATAAATACGTGTTTAGTATTAAAATTGAAAAAAAAATTTTTTTTTTTGTTTTTATGCGTTTTTTATATTTTAAGCATTTTTTTCGATAATACTGGTACGTACCGGTATCGACGTTTCGGAATCGGTAATGCCGTAACCGATTCAATTCAAATACCGTAACCGATACCGAAATAAATAAAAAAAACGACACCAATACCGATATTGATACCGTTATTCGTTTCGATTGCCAACCTTGCTATTTACCTTACATTTTTTACGAAAATGGTAATATTAACAGTATCATTTTAAAACGCAAGTGTAGCCCAACTAAACGCAAAATTAGAAAAAATTTGTTTTCTATGTTGGAGACGATAGATAAATTATACATTTGCGCTTTATTCCAGATTTGTATTCCACTGAATGGCTGCTGTGCAGGCTTTCAAATAATGCAAAAATCGTAATTTTTCGCATTTTCAACTGCGAATAACTAAAAATCTGGACGTGATAGAAAAATTTAAAGAACAGATTTGGAATCAGGAGATCAAACCCAGCAAAATTTTCTGTTCCAAATAATCGGCTCCAGAACGCATCAAGCTACCCCGCAACCGGTTCTACTTAACATTCCAGAATCAATGATTTTTGTTTGAAATTGTCCCGAAAGCAATCGTTTTTTAGAGCAAGTAATTTTTTTGAAAAATAATTTTACATAGAAAATGTTGTTGTGATTACCGTAGAATATATTCAAGAATCTATTGAACCAGGAATTTGTTCCAAAAAATTTTCCTGGGAAGTGTACTAAAATTTATCACCAGAATTCAATCCGGAAAATGAGTGTTGAGCGGTGTAATTTTCAAAATAAACAGCTTCAAAATGATTAAAATTAGTGGAATTTGATAACAAATTAAGTCTAAAAAAATTTCGGTTTTGCTTGAAACAATTTGTGTGCTGATGCACATTGCATTTAATGCACATATAAATTGCGGTGGTCAAGGCGGCACATTTTTTTTTTTTAATTGCAGAAAGGTGGGACTTAACATTCGTAACAAAATGTACCTGAAATTCCACCTCTTTCATATATAAATATTTTTTTGAAAAAGGTTATCTCTACTGTTCGAAAAATCGAACAGTTGATCGAAATGGGTTGAGGGGAACTTTTTCCGCCTGATCCGATTTCGCCCATTAACGAACATGACCGATCCAGTACCATAAGACATGTTTGTGCTCAACTTCAGGAGTCTGACTCTTTTAGGTTATACTGCGGTTTCTACAAACGGACGGACATCGCTGAAATCGATCATAGCATTAATCAAGGATCAATAATATTTTGGTCATACCCCCATACTGTGGTTGCTGGGGTTAAAAAATTCAGAAAACTTAAATTAAAAACTATTTGCCAACCAATTAAATTATCTAATAGCAAATTTCGCAACAAGCCCATTTAAAACTATAAAGTTGATATTGACACATTGTCAATTTATTTTTATAAAAATTAACGAACAATTTGCTAAATAAAGAAAGATAAATATATTTTCCCACATAAAGTTTGTCAACATTAAATACATCTGTTTTTAATCTTGTGGTTAACCAGCTCGTCATTGATTAGTTGTTCAATATGTATTATAGAATAAATATCTTTGCTAAATGTTTTTCATTTTCAAATTTAATTTTACAGCCAACTTAAGCTTTAACTTGTCACGAAGTGGTTCCATCAATATTTTCACCATGAAATGGAGAAAAAAATAAATCACATTCTCTAAGAACCAACCTGATATGGCAAATAACCAAACGAAAACCACAAAAATATTGAAAAGCAAACCAACCAATAAACTGTTAAAGCGGCTGCCAAACACATGCTGTTAATGATATTTATGACTATGAGAATACTGCGGTGGTAACCTGTAAAAGATTAAACGCAACAAAATTGTGATAATTGTTTTTAATTAAAACCGGGAGTTTGTTTTTTTTTTTTTAAGAAAAATATTTAGTTTGACAAAATTTTGATTTTAAACAATTTAGTGAAAAAAAAAGTAAATAACAGTTTAACCTACAAATGTGACAAATTTTCTATGGAAAAGATGCCACGATCCGAGGCTTTTACTACTTATAGGAATTAATCTCAGAATCTGAGAACTTTTTTCTATAGCAAAAAATGTCTAAGATTTCTATAAAATTATTTTGTTATAAATCGATAACAAAATTTTTTATAGAAAATATATCGAACAATTTTGTTATGTATCGATAACAAAATTTCTATAGAAAAATTTTGGTTTATATCAATAACAAAATTTTCTACAGAAATATTTTAGCCCTGTTTTCGCATAACCGTATATACGCTTACCCATACAAATTTTAAATTATCCACGCTTATTTTTAACTTGTATAATTATCGGCGTTAAAATGAAGCGCCGATAAAAAGTGATGCCAAGTTCACATTTTTATTGAAATGTCAAAGACACAAACATTTTCTTTGTTAATAGCGAATACACAAACCTTTTTCACAGAAGTGATGCCAAGTAAATTTTGTTAAACGTGGATGCGTTTTCGGTTAATCGGTTAATGTTAACGTGTATACGGTTATGCGAAAACAGGGCTTTTGTTAAATATCGATAACAAAATTGTCTATATAAAAATAAAAACATTTTCTATAGAAATTTTCAATAAAAAAAATTTTGTTATATATCACCAACAAAACTTTCTATAGAATTTTTTTTAATAAATCGATAACAAAATATTACAAAGAAAAATGTTGTTATATATCGATAACAGAATTTTCTACAAAAAAAATGTTTTTTTGTAGAAAACATTCTATTATGTATCGATAACAAAACTTTCTATAAAAAAAATTGTTATGTATCGATAACAAAATTTTCTATAGAAAAATTTTGTTATCACAGAACTTTATAGAGAAATTATTTATCGATAACAAAATTTTCTATAGAACATTTTTTTAATATATCGATAACAAAATTTTACAAAGAAAAATGTTGTTATATGTATAACGATAACAGATTTTTCTACAAAAAAATGTTTTTATATATCTGTAACAAAATTTTCTATAGAAACATTTTTTTTATATATCGATAACAAAACTTTCTATACAAAAATTTCGTTATATATCGATAACAAAATTTTCTATAGAAAAATTTTGTTATCACATAAACTTTCTAGAGAAAAAATATTGTAATATGTATATCGATAACAAAATTTTCTATAGAAAAATTTTGTTATAAATCGATAACAAAATTTTCTATACAAAAATTATGTTATATATCGATAACAAAATTTTCTAAAGAAAGTTTTTGTTATGTATCGATATCAAAATTTTCTATAGAAAATTTTTGTTATGTATCGATAACAAAATTTTTTATAGAAAAATTTTTTTTATATATCGATAACAAAATTAAAATTTTCTATAGAATATCGATAAAAAAGATAAATCTATAAAAAAAAATTCTATAGAAAAATTTTGTTATCACAAAACTTCGATAACTAAATTTTCTATAAAACAATCTATATATATAAAAGAGTAACGTGACTGACTGACTGACTGACTGACTGACTGACTGACTGACTGACTGACTGACTGACTGACTGACTGACTCATCATCGCCCAGCCCAAACCGCTGAAGCTAGAGACTTGAAATTTGGACTGTAGGTCCACCTCCCGGAATATAGATCTACTAAGGCTGGATTTTTGCCAGTGTTGATTCTAAGGGGGTAAAAAGGGTAAAAAACTGTACTTTTGGTACTTTTTATATCTCCTGAAATAATGGTCATAGAGACTTGAAATTTGGACTGTAGTTCACCTCCCGGAACATAGATACACTAAGGCCGGATTTTTTCCAGTGTTGATTCTAAGGGGGTAAAAAGGGTAAAAAACTGTACTTTTGGTACTTTTTATATCTCCTGAAATAATGGTCATAGAGACTTGAAATTTGGACTGTATGTTCACCTCCCGGAACATAGATACACTAAGGCCGGATTTTTGCCAGTGTTGATTCTAAGGGGGTAAAAAGGGTAAAAAACTGTACTTTTGGTACTTTTTATATCTCATGAAATAATGGTCATAGAGACTTGAAATTTGGACTGTATGTTCACCTCCTGGAATGTAGATCCTGTAAGGCTGGACTTTTGCCAATGTTGATTCTAAGGTGGTAAAAAGGGTAAAAAACTGTACTTTTGGTACCTTTTATATTTTCTGAAATAATTGTCACAGAGACTAGAAATTTGGACTGTATGTTCACCTCCCGGACTATGGATTCACTAAGGCTGGATTTTCGCCAATGATGATTCTAAGGGGGTAAAAAGGGTAAAAAACTGTACTTTTGGTACCTTTTTTATTTCCTTAAATATTGGTATTAGAAACTTGAAATTTGCAATGTTGGTTTACCTCCCGGAAAAAAATCACTAAGGCTGGGTTTTTGCCAATGTTGATTCTACGGGGGTAAAATGGGTAAAAAAGTGTACTTTTGGTACTTTTTATATCTTCTGAAATAATAGTCAGAGACTTGAAAATTGGACTGTATGTTCACCTCTCGGAATAAAGATCCATTTAGGCTGGATTTTTTGCCAATGATGATTCTAAAGGGGTAAAAAACTGTACTTTTGGTACCTTTTACATTTACTTAAATAATAGTACTAGAAACTTGAAATTTGTAATGTAGGTTCACCTTCCGGAAAAAAGATTCAATAAGGCTGGGTTTTTGGCAATGTTGATTCTACGGGGGTAAAAAGGGTAAAAAAAGTACCTTTTATAAAAAGTACATTTTATACAAAGTACCTTTTATAAAAAGTACCTTTTATAAAAAGTACCTTTTATAAAAAGTACCTTTTATAAAAAGTACCTTTTATAAAAAGTACCTTTTATAAAAAGTACCTTTTATAAAAAGTACCTTTTATAAAAAGTACCTTTTATAAAAAGTACCTTTTATAAAAAGTACCTTTTATAAAAAGTACCTTTATAAAAAGTACCTTTTATAAAAAGTACCTTTTATAAAAAGTACCTTTTATAAAAAGTACCTTTAATAAAAAGTACCTTTTATAAAAAGTACCTTTAATAAAAAGTACCTTTTATAAAAAGTACCTTTTATAAAAAGTACCTTTTATAAAAAGTACCTTTTATAAAAAGTACCTTTTATAAAAAGTACCTTTTATAAAAAGTACCTTTTATAAAAAGTACCTTTTATAAAAAGTACCTTTTATAAAAAGTACCTTTTATAAAAAGTACCTTTTATAAAAAGTACCTTTTATAAAAAGTACCTTTTATAAAAAGTACCTTTTATAAAAAGTACCTTTTATAAAAAGTACCTTTTATAAAAAGTACCTTTTATAAAAAGTACCTTTTATAAAAAGTACCTTTTATAAAAAGTACCTTTTATAAAAAGTACCTTTTATAAAAAGTACCTTTTATAAAAAGTACCTTTTATAAAAAGTACCTTTTATAAAAAGTACCTTTTATAAAAAGTACCTTTTATAAAAAGTACCTTTTATAAAAAGTACCTTTTTGTAAAAAGTACCTTTTATAAAAAGTACCTTTTATAAAAAGTACCTTTTATGAAAAGTACCTTTTATAAAAAGTACATTTTATAAAAGTACCTTTTATAAAAAGTACCTTTTATAAAAAGTACCTTTTATAAAAAGTACCTTTTATAAAAAGTACCTTTTATAAAAAGTACCTTTTATAAAAAGAACCTTTTATAAAAAGTACCTTTTATAAAAATACCTTTTATAAAAAGTACCTTTTATAAAAAGGAATGTAGGATTTTTCGGTGAAGAAAAAAACCTTCTGGAAGAGGTACTTTTTGGAAATTTCGTTTCTAACGGGGGTAAGAAAGTGTACTTTTGGTACTTTTTTTTTGTTCCTATAATAATGGCCGTTGAAGCTTGAATTTTGGAATGTAGGGGACTTGGTGAAAAAAACATTCTGCTAAAGTATTTTCAAAAAGTTCTTTTTCTAGAGATGTAAAAAAGTGTTTTTTGATACTTTTGATATTTCATTAAGTAATTATCCTAGGCACTGAAATTTTGAATGCTTTAAAAAGTTACTTTTTGGAAATTCTGTTTCTAAGGGTCGCGACCGATCGTAAAGGGGATAGGTTGTAAGTGGCTGCTGACGTTTTACGTCAACACACGTAGACTCTGAGGTCCATTGTGATTAGACTCGTAAAGGGGATAAAAAGTGCAAATTTGGTTATTCTTATATTTCTTGAAATAATGGTTCACAAACTTGATATTTTAAATATAGGATCACCTAGCACAAAAAAAAAACAGTTTTTGGAAAATATAATTTTACGGGGAAAAGGGGGCAAATGGTTATTTTGAGATATCTAACTATTGAACTAAAAGCCGCAGAAATAACACCCAAGACAAGGACATATTTTAAAATTTTAGGGTAAAAACGTGTACCTGGTAACAATGGTGTAAAATGGTACTTTTCATATCTACAATATAAAGACAATAGAACTTTTTATTTTTTAACGCATATTATACGGAGAGAAATGAAACTTGCATGGAACGAAAGGAGATGGAATTGGAAATGAAATGGAATAGAACGGGGAACAAAGTGGAATAGAGCTGGGAACAATATGGATTGATACTTTTTACTTAAATTTTACGTATTTAACTTTTTTGACTCCATATTTGTTCTCTTTATATGTTTTTCCACTCAAACTTATTTTTATTCCATTTTTTTTTTTTTTTTTTTTTTTTTTTTTTTTTTTTTCACTGAAATATTTATTCACTCAAAATCTTACAACCCGATATAAGGGCTCAAAAATTATCAATATATTTTTTCACCGAAACGAGCATGATGATGTACCAGCTAAGTTATTAAAATTTTATTGTTTAAATTTTTCATTAAAATATTATTTTATGAAAGACTTAAACGTCCACAAGTAAATAAAACAAAAACTCTGTAGAGAATTTTTTTTTAAATCGATAGAGTAATAATGATCCTTATATTATGTAATAATGATCCTTATATTATCCGGATCATTATTACTTTTATCCGGTATTCAATACAACCGGTAACGAAGTACCGGGATGGTAAGCTAGTTTTGTTATATATTGATAACAAAATTTTCTATAGAAAAATTTTGTAACATATCGATAAAACAATTTTCTATAGAAAAATTTTGTTACATATCGATGAAACAATTTTCTATAGAAAATTTTTTTTATACATCGATAAAAAAATTGTTTATAGAAAAATTTTGTTATATTTTGATAACAAAATTTTCTATAAAAACATTTTTTTTAAATATTGATACAAAATTTTTTATAGAACAATTTTGTTGTAAATCGATAGCAAAATATTCCGTAGAAAAATGTCTAGAGATTTCTGTAGAACAAATTTGTTATACATCGTTAACAAAAATTTTGATGGAAACACTTTGTTATATGTATATCGATAACAACATTTTTTTTATAGGAACATTTTTTTATGTCTTGAAACAAACTTTTATACAGAAAAATTTTGTTGTATAGCGATTACATTTTTTTTTTATATTTTGTTGTATATCGATTACAATTTTTTTTATATATCGATAACAAATTTTTCTAGAGAAAAATTTTATTATGTATCAATAGTAAATTTTTTTTTGTATAAAAATTTTGTTATATATCGATAACAAAATTTTTTTGTATAAATATTTGTTTATGTATTGGCAGCAACATTTTCTATATAAAAATTTTGTTGTATACTGATAGCAAAATTTGTTATAGAAAAACTTTATTATATATTGATAACAAAATTGTATATAGAAACATTTTTTTATATATCGATAACAAAATTTTCTATAAAAAATTTTTGTTGTAAATCGATAATAAACTTTCTATAATAAAATTTTGTAATACTTTGATAAGAAACTTTTGTATAGAAAAATTTTCTTGTATATCGAAAACAACATTTTTTATAGGAAACCTTATACTTATGAGGAGTTCCGTCTAAGACTTAAATTTTGAGGTAAAAAAGATGTGATTTTTGTTTTGATGGCGCATCGATGAAAGTTGGCATAAATATTAGAAGATATTTAAGAATAAGAAATTTGTTCGCGTCAATTAAATCGTGCAAGGGGGTCAAAAGTTATGGCGGTATTAAGATTTAGCGGTATTAAAAATCTTAAAAAAATTTTAAAGATTTTTTTTTCTACACATTTGTTGCATGCGTTATTAAAATATGCCAGGATATATTATTTCTTCTAAAATATATGATATAAATTTAACCCTTTAATGACCAAACGATTTAAAAAAAATATCTAAATACCTAAAATCGCGATTAATTCGCGGTAAAAGAAAAGTTTCACAATTTTTTATAACATATTTAGGCAATGCGCGTTGGTATTACTGAAAAAAATCACGGAAAATCGTATCATTGTACCAGTAGTTTAAAAAAAATCAGTGATGCTTTTTTACAACAAGAAAATTTAATATGGTACAAAAAATCTATAATCATCAAAATTTTTTAAACCGCCTCTGATTTTATGATGACAAATCAAGTGGGCTTTCATTTAAAAAAAATTTCATCCGATTTCGTGTAAAGCCTTGGATGTGCCAGATCAAAACAGGTTTAGATAAAATCATCGCGCTTTCCGCTCAGAATGGCTTTAAGTGAAAAGTCAAAAAGCAAATCAGTTCTAATCGTTAAGGCACGTCTTTTGGTGTATTAAAATGAACATGATGCATTAATTGCTACTAAAAAAAAATAGGAAACAGATTTGCAAATTTCGCACAATTTTCAAAAATGCCATAACATTTTTAAAATTTATTTTTTATAAACCCGCCAGTGATTTTTTTATGTAAACTCACAAAAAACTTGGTTTAAGCAAGAGTCCACCAAATTTTGAATGAAACCTCGAATGTGCCTCGCGAAAAACTGGTATTTTAAAAAAATTACGTTTTTTCTTTCCAACTTTGATCTGCTGAAACTCCTTAACTATTTGTGGCACATTAACGGGATTAATTCCAAAATGTTAAGAATTACAACAGCTACCAACTCTAGTTCAACTTTTGTCATTCTATAGAGGGGCCGAAATCCCTGATCAAAAAACCTCGAAAATTTAAAAACTCTTAACTTTTGGTTTCAAAACTTAACCGTCTTATAACTTCTTACCAAGCTATGAAGCATCTATCAAATCAACATTAAAATAATCTCTTATATGTACTGACTTTGTGTTATGCCGGAAAAGATTGAAATATAAGGAGAACTTAAAAAAAAAGCGAAATAAGGTAAAAACTATAGACTATTTCAAGCCATTTTTATCGATTTTTCCACTTTAGCCCTCTGTAACTTTTACGGATAAAGTGGGGTAATCCTTAAACATTCAAGGTCTTGTTTACACAACTGTATTTACAGTTTTTCTAAATTCCAAAAACTGCCGGTTTTTTTAAACATTTATTTCAGTTTCACTGACAAGGGAAGTCTCCCTGGTGTCACCCTCCGATCTTCATGAAATTTGGATATGTTGTTAAGAACGAAAATTAATTAGACACTTATTTTTTTTTTAGCGGCCCAAACTGTTTTTAGGAGGGGCCGATTTGTATGGGGGGGAATTGACCTTTTTCAGTTTTTTACGATTTACGCCTATTAAAACAAAATTAATATAGGCATGTGTGGCATCAGATTAAAGGTATTACAAATACCTATCTCGTGGTGCTAACAACGGGCCAAAGAAGTTAATATTTTTCGACTTATTAACAAAGAAATGTCCAAAAATTTTGGTATTTTACTCAATATGACGAAAAGTTGTGCATGTTTGGACACGTTCTTAGCACTCGTAGATAGGTTTTCCAAAGACCTTTCATTTGGTATGTAACATGACTAGATTTCTTTGCATAATATAGGAGATAACCGAAAAAAACTGAAAAATGGCCTTGTCTTCCCCTTTCGTTTTTACCCCCTAAATATGAATTTGGGCCGCTAAAAAAAATTCGTGTCCCTTTATTTTTTCTGATCTACAAAATAAAACCAATTCCATAAAGATCCGCGGGTGACACTAGGGAGACTTCCCTTGTGAGTTGAAATTTAAAAAAGATTTTGAGATATATCGATAACAAAATTTTGTTTAGAAAAATTTTGTTATGTATCGATAGCAAAATTTAAAAATTTTGTTATGTATCGATACTAAAATTTTCTATAGAAAAATGTTGTTATATATAGATAACAAAAATTTCTAAAGAAAAATTTCGTTATATTTGATGAATTTTGTTATCGATAAATTTTGTTATCGATATATAGCATAATTTGTCTATAGGAAATTCTTGTACATATCGATAACAAATTGACAATGTATATTGACAAACAAATATTCTATGGAAACCTTTTGTTATATGGGGCAAAACGCGTCAACGGTCCACACCCAAAAACAAATGTTGTCCGATTCAAGTATAATTTTGGCAAAATATTAGGTTAATGATAGGTAGTATAAATTACAAATATAAAATTTTTTGATAAAATATTGGCAGAGTTACAGGGTTGGGAAGTTTTGATGTTTTTGAAAAGAATATATTTTGGTGAATTTTAATTAACACTTTGATGAAACAAAAATTATAATTTAAAAAACTAATTGTAAAGTATTTTTGATGGCCTTTAAAATGGCATTTGTATTTTTTTTGAAAAAAATAAATTTGACCTTAAAATTCAAGGTCAAAATATTAAATTGTAATTATCTTATAAGGGTCGCACTTTTAAATTTTTTTCACTAAGCCCATTAGAAAGCTTGACATTTTTTTTAATTTCGGTTTTTTTAAAAAAAATGGTATGTATGATACTTTATGAGAAATCAATTTTTTAGGAGTATATAACACTCAAATTGTACTGAAATCGCTTTAATCTGCATATAATAACAACAACAAAAATCAATGCTTAGATAAAGTGTGCGTTGTAAACACACACAACAAACGTTGCACGCATAAAAAATAAAGAAATCAGTACAGTTTGGGTGTTATGTACTCGTAAAAAATTGATTTCTCATAAAGTATCATACATACCATTTTTTTTAAAAAAACCGAAATTAAAAAAAATTTCAGCCTTTCTAGTGGGTTTAGTGAAAAAAATCTAAAGGTGCGACCCTTATAAGATAATTACAATTTAATATTTTGACCTTGAATTTTAAGGTTAAATTTATTTAAAAAAAAAAAAACACAAATGCCATTTTAAAGGCCGTCAAAAATACTTTAAAAGTCGTTTTTAAAATTATAATTTTTGTTTCATCAAAATGTTAATTAAAATTCACCAAAATATGTTCTTTTCAAAAACATCAAAATTTTCCAACCCTGTAACTCTGCCAATATTTCATCAAAAAATTTTATATTTGTAATTTAGAATACCTATCATTTACCTACTATTTTACCAAAATTATACTTAAATTGGACAACATTTGTTTTTTGGTGTGGACCTTTGACGCGTTTTGCCCCATATATCGATTGCAAAATTTTCCATAAAAAATTATTGTTGAATATCGATAATAAAATTTTCTATAGAAAAATGTTTTTATAGATTTTTCTACAGAAACATTTGGTTATAAATCGATATAAAAATTTTTTAAAAAATAAATGTGGAAGAATCTTAGAATTTTTTTTATAGGTCTCACAATCTAAAATTTTTTTGTATAGAAAAAAAATTCTCGGAATCTGAGACTTCCTTCCATAGGTATCTGTGACTCTTTTCTATAAAAAAATTATCAAAATCTGAGACTTTTTTCTATAGAAATAATTTTTTTTTATAGAGATATTTTTTTTTATCATAGAAAAAAATATCTCAGAGCCCGAGACTTTTTTTCTATAGGAAAAAATATCTTAGAATCTGGAACTTTTTTCTATAGGAAAAAATATCTTAGAATCTGAGACTTTTTTTTAATAAAAAAAAAAAATGTTTCAGAATCTGAGACTTTATTTTATAAGAAAAAATGTCTCAGAATCTGAAAGTTTTTTTCTATAAGAAAAATGTTTCATAATACAAAAATTTTTCTGATGGCAACATGTCTCAGAATGTGAGACGAGGTAAAATTTCTCAGAATCTGAGACTTTTTCTATAATCTTCTTGTTTTCATTTGAACATTTAAGGTTTAAATATTCATTAAATTGTTATTTTTTCATGCTATAATAATAAACAAAATAACGAAAAGAAACAGCTGAATTAAATTATTTTCTAATCAATAAAAGCTTAATTGAATTAAACTTTTAACAACTTGTTTTTTATGTTTTTTTTTCATATGTGAACGGTTTGTTTAGCTTTTTGCTATTAATTGAGATCCCAGATTTGTCCGTAACTATAAGAATTCTTAAGTGAATTAATAAATTTTACTGGCTTCAGGGTGTCTAGGAGAAGAAAATGTTGTACGGGCACACAATCGTTCACGAATTGTTTTGTGTGTATTATAATAAATTTTTATCTGTACAGTTAGACCTAGATTAACGAAGTTTATGTTTGGTTAAATACGAAAAAAGTTAAATATTTCAAGAATATTGAAAATTTTCCAATTGGATTTAAAATTTGAAAAGGAACATTGTTTTGGTCGTTTCCTAAGTATCAGTTTAAGAAAAAAAATTTCATATATCGTGTGATTATATTTAAAACTTGCTATCTGCATAATAAAAATTTTTTATGAGATCAGAAATATCTGTTGTTTTTTGGTAATTCAAAGAAGTATAAATAATCTTTCTTCTGCAGTATTATTTAATACAATTGTTTTTAGAAAATTTTTGTTTAGTTTAAAATTAATTTGATACATGACTCCTAAATTAGTGAACACATTTCTAACGAAAACTCTCTTTCGAAAATATTGCTCATGGCAAGGTTTGAATATAAGCCCCCCAGAAAAACTTTGTGGTTTGTCGCATTTTGGTATGATCATCCCATTTAACATCGTTTCACGAGGTTCACTTGTAATTTATTTTATCACTTTCATATTGCTTTTTTTTTGTAAATTTTTGTGCTTAAAAGCAAAAAAATGGAGAAGAAATATAGTTCAGTAAGTTGCCTGTAGCAGGCATTTCTTATAAACAAGATCAAATTAATGTCATGGTCATAATTGGGTCAAATTTCTTATGCGTAAAATTGGAATTTTTATTAGAAAAGGAAATTCTACTTAAAATAATCTTTGTAAATTCTGTGGTTGGTGACATTTATGTAAAGTGATCTAGAAATTAAGATAATGAAAACTTAGTAGAGTGTGTAAATTTAAAATAAATTATTAATTTTACAGTCAAACTCGGTTATAATGAACTCGGTTATAACGAATTCTCGGCTATAACGAACTAATTCCCAAGTCCCGACGTTTTGGGACTAATTTTCACACAAAATACTTCTTTTATAACGAACTTGGTTATAGCGAATCCTCGGTTAAAACGAACTACTTATTATGGTCCCACGAACACAATTTGGTGTATATTTACGTTTTTATAACGAACTCTTATGAATATTTTGAAATGTGCGGCAATTATGATTACCAGTCTCACAAAAAAGCTAGAAATTTTTGGTTAATATTATAATTTTGATAAAATTTATTTATATTTTTAATGTTTTCTTCTTAATATGCAGTTAATTTGCAAAAAAAAAGTCAAATAATTTTAAATTATAACTTTTTTTTTTTTTTTGGAAATAAAACTAGGTTGGTATAAAATATACCCCGCTTATAGCGAACTTCGCTTATAACGAACTATTTTTACTGGTTCCTCGAAGTTCGTTATAACCGGGTTCGACTGTATATGAAATTTCTTGGTAAGAGGCAGGCGCGGATCCAGGAATTTTATTTGGGGGGGAGATTTTTTTTTTACCAAAAAAAATATAAACATTTTTTTGGTCGCTGGGAGAGGGGGGGGGGGGGGTGTTTGTTTGTAAATTTTTGAGAATATGTATTTTTAATATTAAGTATCTAACATATTGAAAACCAAAAAATTTTTTTTTTTTTTAATGCGGATCAGCTTTTGGATTTTTTTTTTTAAGATTTACTTCATAAAATAAGGCCGTTAATAGCACCGCTCAACAAATCGAAGTTTTTTGACACCGGTTTGAAGTTTGATACAAAATTTTTAAAGATTTTGACTCGCTGATTCCAAATCTGTGCTCAAAATCTTTCCATCACGTCTAGAATTTTAATTATTCGCGGTTGAAAATGCGAAAAAAACGCGATTTTTCCATTTTTTTAAAGCCTGGTATAAAGCGGAATAAAAATCTGGTATAAAGCGCTAGAGTAGAATTGAACTATGATCTCAAATATACACTCAAAATAATTACTCTGTTAAATACTCTGTAAAATGACTGTAATCTCAATTCGACAGATATTTGACAAAGTTAACTGCCAAAAAGCAGATTTTAAGAAAATACTTTGTATTTTCTTGTGACCGAAAAACAAAATTTTATATGTACTTTTACTTTTTACAGATAATAAATAAGAGTTTTTTTTTTTGTGTTAAAAAACAGATTTTAGAAAAAAACAAGTAGAAAAGTTAAATTCGACTTTGCCGAATCTATGAATACCCTCCACAATGCATTTTTGTTAAAGGGTAGTACATTTTTGAACGTGAAAAAATTAACAATTTTGATTAGAAATATTTTGTTTTGAGTAAAAAACTATTTTTATGTCATTTTTTTTTTTTAAAGAAAAATTAAAAATTTTTTTTTTTTGAGTGTAAAATTTTTATCGAGTGTAATGTTTTTTTTACTGTAAAAATATTTCTGAGTGAATGCACGTACGTATGTACACAAAATATTGTAATTTTTGTAAAAAAAAACTAAATTTTTTTTTGTTTAAATTTTTTTTTGAGTGTATAATTTTTTTTGAGTGTAAAATTTTTTTTGAGTGTAAAATTTTTTTCGAGTGTAATTTTTAAGTTACTAATGCTTTTCAAACTAAACAAGTTTAAAAAGCATTGCTTTAAAATTATACAAGTTTGAAAAGCATTGTTTAGTTACCACCAATGCTTTTAAAACTTGTTAAAACACGTGGCATTTTAGATGAAACTAATCTGAAATTCAGGGTTTTGCTTATAACTTTTGAACCACTGGACCGATTAAGCTGAAATTTAATATCAAACAGACCCGGGGAACGGCAAAGATACATGCTAAGCTTCAGTAGTCTCATTATTGTCTTTCGAAAGTTATCGTGTTTTATATCTCGTAAATTCGCGAAACACCCTTGCCGAAATTTACTCTTTTGCTCATAACTTTTGAACCACTGGACCGATTTGGCTGGATTGCAACACAAACCTGACCAGGTAAATGACAAACATATATGCCAAACTTCAGTAGCCTCTGTAAAGTCTTTCAAAAGTTAGCGTGTTTTCTACGGACAGACAGACAGACGGACGGACGGACATCGCTAGATCGACTTAAAATCGATCGAGGATCATAAATATATATACTTTATGGGGTCCTACACCAACCTTCGAGGTGTTACAAACGGAATGACAAACTTATATATACCCTCTATCACTAGAGTGGAGGGTATAAAAATTGTTTTTTCTCGGAACCAAAATACCAAATTTCATCTGTAATTTTATTATTGCTCTGTAATACACTTTTCAAATTAAAATTTCTTCAAAAAACTTTCAAGAACATATTTCAACCCCTCTTTAAAAAGCGTCTTAAATTACAATAAAAGATGCTTAATTTTACGAGGATATCGTGGAAAATTCGAGGAACTCGTAATTTTTACAAAACTAAAAAAAAAGTAAATTTACAATTTGGAAGCATTAAAGCGGGCAAATTTACACGATGGCATTTCCCAATTGTCAACACAACTTGCACATTAAGGAACGAGAAATTGATCAGGAATCAAATAGTGACGGTTGTGTAAAAGTCATATCAAGCGCATTAAAAAGATATATAAGAAAGTCTTTCTTAAACGATTTTCCATTAATTTTATAAAAGTGATAATTGGAATAACCCCGCTCAAATGTGGAACTGAAAATGAGAAGTTTATGAAAACAAAAACCGAGAGAACATCTAGCCAGGTTATAAATAATTTCTACAAAGTTAAATATTCGCGTGCAAAACATTTAAGCGGGCGCATTTAAATGATGGCATTTGCCTTTATTTTTTGTCAAGTTATTACTATCCATGCTTCTTGGTTAAATTCTGGTCGCTTTCATCAACATTTTGCAGATAATTCTGTAAATTTACAGTTTTTTTTCATCGAAATCATTTTACAGAGTTTTCTTCGTAAAATAGCAAGAAATCTTGCTGGTTGGAAATCTATGGTATTTTCTACTGGCGCAGCAGAGTATCTCTGTATTTTAACAGAGTGAATATTTTCAGTGTATGATCAAAAAAAATTTGAAGTTATTGCACTATTATTGGCCAAACATGTATTTTAAAAAAACACTGTGAAAAAAATTAGAAAAAGCAACATTTTTAAAAGGCTCTAAAACAAAAACCAGATGCTCAATCTTTACTGTGATGAGCTCAAAATTTAGGCAAAAGTTCATTCTTTCTTATAGACTTTTAAACCCATTAAAGATATCTTCCGGTTTGTATGAAAAATAACACAGAAAACTTAAATTTGTAAAATATTTATTTTTTTAGTTTTTCTTTGAAAAATATCAAAAAAATCTACCTTATCTTTTTTACAAAAATTATAATTTTAACAGAGTCATTTCAAAACGCAATTGTAACCCAACCAAACGCAATAATTAGAAAAAAATTGTCTTCTATGTTGGAGACCAAAGACAAATTATACTTTTGCACATTATACCAGATTTGTATTCCACTCAATGGCTGCTGTGCAGGCTTTCAAATAATGCAAAAATCATAATTTTTCGCATTTTCAACCATGAATAATTAAAAATCTGTACGTGATGGAAAAATTTGGAAAACAGATTTGGAATCAGGAGATCAAAGTCTACTAAAATTTATTACCAGAATTAAAACCGGAAAATGAGTGTTGAGCGGTGTAGTCAAATAAAAAAAATTTTTATTCTAAAATGGATTTTTCTATAGAAAATATCTCAAATTCAACATTTTTCGCATAGAAAATCTCTAAGATTTTTAAACTTTATTAAATAGAAATAATCTGAGATTCGAAGACATTCTTTCTATAAAATTTTTTTTCAAATTCGGATATACTTTTCTTATAAAAAATCTTTGAAATAATTCTTATATTTTTTGTATACAAAAATTCTCAGATTCTGAAACATATTTCGTAAAAGAAAATGATCAGATACCATAGAAGTATTACTTTCTTAAACATTTTATGAAGAAATTTTTATAGACTTTTCCAAAAATAAAATCTTAAATTTTATAGTATTTTTCTAAAGAAAAATTTTATGACTTTAATGTCATCTAATGTTTTTCAAGGCAATTTCTTAGATTCTCAAACATTTTTCAAATGGACAAATTATTATTGTTGGACACAATATCAAAAGACAAATTTCCATATTCGGAGACACATTTCCTATCGAAAAATTCTCACAATCTTCCAACAGAAAAATTTTGAGATTCTGAGAGGTTTTTCATACAAAATAGCTTTCTGTAGAAAAGTTCTAAAACATTTTTCCAATAAGAAAATCATAGATATTAATAAACTTTTCTATAGAAAAGGTCGCAGATTCTTAAAAATTTTTCAAATAAAGATTCTCATATTCTTAAAAAATTTTCCATAATGATTCGAAAATATATTTCCGCATAGAAAACTAAGATTCTAAGACGCTTTTCTTTAAAAATTCTGAAAAATTTATTTGTAGAAAAATTTTTGTCAGATTCTGAAACATTTGTTGTCAGATTCTAAA
Source organism: Pegoplata infirma (assembly GCA_963921195.1). Taxonomy (NCBI): domain Eukaryota; kingdom Metazoa; phylum Arthropoda; class Insecta; order Diptera; family Anthomyiidae; genus Pegoplata; species Pegoplata infirma. Next base: position 94,118,270 of record OY992538.1, on the reverse strand, counting down.
ACATTTTTTCTGAAGAAAAATTCTCGTTTGCTGAGGAATTTTAAAAAAAAAAAATCTATAAGACATTTTTCCAAAATTTAAAATAATTTTTTAATCTAAAAATGTTTATATTCAGAATGAAAAACATAAGTATCGAGATATTTTCTAAAGGTAAAGTCTTGGATTCTGAGACATTTTTCTATAAAAAATATATTCGAGATTATATTTATTTCTTAGAAAATGATCAGGAAAGTTATTCGGTTAGAAAATGTCCACGACTCTATTGACATTTAAGTTTCTCATATGAAATTTCATAAACTCTGAAACATTGTATTTTAAAGCATAGTACTCTGTTCGGTTTCACGGGAAAAAATCTGTCAAACTCCATATAAAAAAAATCAATTTTGGCAGCGCAGGAAATTATAGGGAAATTTTTAAAAAAGTTTTCGCGCATTTTTATTATGCAAGACAATTTAAATTGTCGTGAAAATTGACATTTCAGTTTTGTTATGATCTTTTCTTTCTTACAATTGTCCAAAATTGTTGATTTTTAAATGTTTAATTGTGATTTAAGGCGTTTAAAGTTTAAGTGAAATTTTGACCGTAAAAAACAGAGTACTTATTGCACTCAAAATAATCACTTTGTTAAAATACAGAGATACTCTGCTGAGCCAGCAGAAAATACCATAGATTTCCAACCAGCAAGATTTTTTGTTATATTACGAAGAAAACTTTGTAAAATGATTTCGATATAAAAAAAACTGTAAATTTACAGAATTATTTGTAAAATGTTGATGAAAGAGTCCAGAATCTTACCAAGAAGCATGTTTAAGTAATAATAATAACTTGACACGAAATAAAGGCCAATGCCATCATTTAAATGCGCCCGCTTTAATGTTAAGTACTCGAATTTTTAACATTTTAGAAATTATTTATAAACTCGCTAGATGTTCTCGCGTTTTTTTTTTCATAAACTTCTCATTTTCAGTGCCACATTCGAGCGGGGACATTTCAATAAACACTTTTATAAAAATTAAAGGGAAATCGTTTAAGAATGCCTTGACTTACATGCATATTTTTTTAATGCGCTTGATGTGGCTTTTACACAACGGTCACTATTGGATTCCTGATCAATTTCTCCTGCCTTAATTTGCAAGTTGTGTTGACACACTCAAAAAAAAAAGTTTGTAAAATGACATAAAATCCCCGTGATTTTACGGGGCAGGTTTTGTAAAATATGTACTAGCAAGAATCCCCGTAAAGTTACGGGGATAATTTGTAAATTGATTTAACAAAAGAAAATGTAAATTTACAATTTTTTTGTAAAATATCATCTTCGAGGTGAACATTTTTTTGGTAAATTTGCAAAAAATTTGGTAAATTTACAAAACAAAATTGTAAACTTATAGAAAAAGGTTGTTATTTTACAAGGAAAAATAGAAAATGAAAAAAAATAAATTGTAGATTAACAAATTATTTGGTTAAACTACTGTTTTTTATGCAAAAAACTTGTATATTTACAATAAAAAGTGGTAAATTTACAATTTTTATTGTATATGTACCATTTTTTCTTATTTTTTTGCCGTAAAACAGTAGTTTAACCATAAAATTTGTAAATTTAAATATTGTTTTTGTATTTTCTATTTCATTTTTGTAAAATTACAACTTTTTTCGTAAGTATACAATTTTGTTTTTTAAATTTTCATATTTGTTTTGTAAATTTACAAAAAAATTGGTTTATTTACATATTGGTTTTGTAAATTTAAAGGTTTTTTCCATTGGTGCATCTTATTTTTCCTTCTTTGGCAGCTGGAGTAGCACTTCAACAACCTGAAAAGATTTTTTTTCACTTGAGCACTTTTAACAAACTTTTTAATGTATAAAGGTAGAAACAGAACAAGCACGGCACGGGGGACGGTTGCCGTTGCCGGAGAATATAGGCCCAAAACAATGACGGGGGACGGCGACAGCAAAAAATGTCATTTGTCTGATCAGTGGTGCTAACTTTTAATAAAATTAGAGTAATTTTACGGAAAAAAATCGCTTATCACATAGTCAATGTGATTAAGTTGGCACTACTGTACGTTTGTTACACCATTGTGAATGAAAAAATTGTTGTGAAAATGCGGCAACCCTGGAGTGTGAGAGGGAGGGAGATTGAGAGAACCCGGAGATAAAATAAAATAAGTTTTAATTTTTTGTCATGCCGGTCACGGTTTTTAACTGTCAAATCGTATGGAAAAAGTCGTGCCGGGCTTGTTCTGTTCATACCTTTACACTGCACTTTTTTATTTTTTTCGACATTTCGTTTTTCTTAAGTAGAACATATGAGAATTGCGAAGGAGGCTACACAAGAAATTTCTTATATTTTCAGGAAAAATTAGTCAAAAAATAACAATTTTTTTTTGAATTTTTAATTATTTTCACAAGTATTTTTAAAAAATCGGGAAAAAAAATTTTTGATATTGTAGATTGGATGTTTAAGTTCCAGTTAAAATAAGAAAAATTTGATTTTTCATAATTCGCAGCTTTCTATTGACATTTTAGGTACCAAATTTAAAAAAAAATACCAAAAAAATATGGTAAAATCACCAAAAAAATGGTAAAAATACAAAATACAAAAAAAACTAGAACAATTATATAGTAGAAACACATAAAAATTGTGGTATTTTACTTAACGCAAATTACCAAAAAAATGGCGTAAAAATTATTTATAAAAAATTATTTTTAACTAAATTTTTTACTCCAAAACGCAAAAAAATCTGAACTTAGAAAATTTTTGCGTGTCCTATTGTTGAATAATTATTTTTTTTTTTGTAAAACAGCATTAATTCTAGTAATAAAATAAGTTTTGTAAAATTATATTGGAATTTTGTACTTTTCAATACATACATTTTAAACTGAAAACCTTGTAAACGATCTTAAAAAAAAAAATGTTTGTAATAAAACATTTTTTTGGTAAAAAGACTAAATAACATCAAGTAAAATTATGTTGTACAATTACAGTTTTCTTGTGTAAAAAAACTAAACACCTTGTAATATTTTTTAAATTTGTAAAATAATTCACTTTTTTGTAAATTTACCTAAAAAATTTGTAAAATAAATTTACCAACATATAATAGTAAAATTACAAAGAAAACTGTAGTTTTCGTTTTATTAAATATACAACAATTTTTGTAAAAAGACAAAATATTAGTAAAATAGAATTACAAGACCTTTTACTTGTAAATTTACAAACTTTTTTTTTTGAGTGCAGTTGGAAAATACCATCGTGTAAATTTGCCCGCTTTATTGCTTCCAAATTGTAAATTTACTTTTTTTATTTTTGTGAAAATTAAGAGTTTTTACGAAAACCAACATTCTCGTAAAATTTACCAGCTTTTATTAAAATTTAAGCCGCTTTTTAAAGAGGGGTATAAATATTTGGAAGATTTTTGGAGAGATTTTTATTTAAAAACTGAATTACAAAGCAATAAGTAAAATTACAGATGAAATTTTGTATTTTGGTTACGAGAAAAACAAAATATTTTTCTAAAATCTGTATTTTAACACAAAAACTCTGTTTATTATCTGCAAAATGAAGATTACAAAGTAAAAAGTTAAATTACAGATAAAATTTTGTTTGTCGCTCACAAGAAAATACAAAGTATTTTCCTAAAATCTGTATTTTAGCAGATAACTTGGTCAAATATCTGTCGAATTGAGATTACAGTCATTTTACAGAGTATTTAACAGATTAATTATTTTGAGTGTGTTAGCTTAAGGATGAAAAAAAAATTCTTAGGATAAAAGCTATATGTGTTGACGTAAATCAACAGCACACATATAACTCTCCTTAGGTTTTTTAAACATACTGGTTATTTTCTTACTATCTTCTTTCCTTTCCCTTCATTTTTTTCGTTTCCTTTCTTTATTTCTATATTTCTTTATTTATTTATTATTTTTTTTTTTTTCGTTCTTTCTTTCTTTTCTTTTTTTAAAATCGTTTTGTGGGGGAGAAATCCCATTCCCCACCCCCTGGATCCGCGCCTGGTTAGGGGACACCGCACAGTGAGAGATTTAGCAATTTTTTTTGGAAATAAGTCAGCCATTCAGTAAGTACTGCACACTTGCCATGAAATTTGAAACGGTCATATCTAAAGTATTTTCGACCTTAAGTTTGGAAATTGGAGCCCAGATCCTAAGATAGCTTATATACAAAATTTCTATTTTTAAAAAATTGGGAAACATTTTAAAAGCTCAAATTCTATTTCTAATTTCATGGCTATCGGTCTAGTACTTACTGAATGACTGAATTATTAAAAAACAAGTAGAAAAGTTAAATTCGACTTTGCCGAATCTATGAATACCCTCCACAATGCATTTTTTTAAAGTGTAGTACATTTTTTAACGTGAAAAAATTAACAATTTTGATTAGAAATATTTTATTTTGAGTAAAAAACTCTTTTTTGTCATTTAAAAAAAAATTACTAATTTTTTTTTTGAGTGTAAAATTTTTTTTCGAGTGTAATGTTTTTTTTACTGTAGAAATATTTCTGAGTAAATGCACGTACGTATGTACACAAAATATTGTCATTTTTAAAAAAAAAAACTAAATTTTTTTTTGTGTACATTTTTTTTTTTGAGTGTAAAATTTTTTTTGAGTGTAAATTTTTTTTTGAGTGTAAAATTTTTTTCGAGTGTGGTTTTTAAGTTACCAATGCTTTTAAAACTAAACAAGCTTAAAAGCATTGCTTTAAAATTAAACAAGTTTGAAAAGCATTGTTTAGTTACCACCAATGCTTTTAAAACTTGTTAAAACACGTGGCATTTTAGATGAAAATAATCTGAAATTCAGGGTTTTGCTTATAACTTTTGAACCACTGGACCGATTGAGCTGAAATTTAAAACCAAACAGACCCGGGGAACAGCAAAGATACATGCCACGCTTCAGTAGTCTCATTATTGTCTTTCGAAAGTTATCGTGTTTTTTATCTCGTAAATTCGCGAAACACCCTTGCCGAAATTTACTATTTTGCTCATAACTTTTGAACCAACTTAAAAAAAAATCAACTTATAAAAAAACTTATTGAGAGAAAAATTGGAATTCATAATACTTTCTAACAACATAACATAGGAAATCAAGTTAAAAAATAAGTATGTGAACGAACGAATGAAGGAATAAATGTTCCCAAAGTATTTCTGTCCATCGATATTTTAGACATACACTACACTACACCTTTAAACCAACAAATTAACCGCGAAATAAAAAAAAAATATATATTTGGCACACTCATCAATCTTATTTAGTTTTTTTTTTAACGATTTAAAAAGTTTATAAATTTTATTTCGATCCTCAAATTTTTTTGTGTATATATTACAAAGATGAAAGAAAATTGAACCTTTAAAATATATATTTTTTTTTTTTCATGTAAAATATGGTTGTTATTTTGTTAAAAAAAGAAGTACAACATACCAAGGCAGACACCACACCTTATCACATTTAATAGCAAAAAAATAAATAGAAATAGCCATCTATTGTATTCCAAAATAATAAACCTAGTAACCAAGTGACCACTTTTCAATGTTTTGTTATGTCTTTTTTTATCTTGTAAAGACCTATTTATTTTTTTTCCCATTAGATGTTAAAAGGGTATGTTAGATTTATCCACATGTTTGTATTTGTTATCGAAAAAAATATTTCGATAGAAAAATTTGCTATCGACAAAATTTTTCAGTAGAAAATTTTGTTATCGATATGAGGCATTCCACACCAAATGTCCAGCGAAAAAAAACACGTATCGCACGAATTTCTGAATAGGTTGTATGGATAGCTCTATATGGAACTAAGAAAATTGTGTTTTTGGTTTTTCAATTTTTCAAAAACTGGGCTCAGGAGGCGTGGTCAAATATTGGAAAAATGGTCAAATTTGTGTCGAGTTGCCTTGATTAAATATTTATCACATTAAAACGGAATGGACCACAATCTCAAAAATTTACATTCTTATATAGTTTTGTATGGGTTATCGATTAAATTTTTTTGTTTGGAAAATTTTCAGAACCTGTTCTGAAATTTTTCATTTTTTAAAAAAGTCAATTTATCAAAAATCCGGCCACTTTTTTTTTTTATTTTTTTTTTTTTAAAGTTTAGATGTTTGCCCATCCACACAAAAAAAATCAGAAACACGTTCGTCGTTTTTTTCGAGAAAATCGCATTTGAATATTGAATTTCATGACAATTTTGGAATTTCCTTGTATTTTCTTGTTAAAACATGGCGTATGAGTAACAAATTTTTGCGAAACCAACGAGGTGATCTCATTTTAATTGTTTTTTCATGTGTGGTACAATATAGAGATGGGCGTGAAAGCGATTTGACCCACGCAAGAAATATTTAAGTCACTGACGACTCGCTAATATTTTTAGTTTGCTTGTGCAATCACGTTAGTCAATTTACTGTTACTCACGCTCACGCAATTTTTGATTACGCTCACGGTTGCTCACTCACGTTGATGGTGATTTTACAAAAATAATAAAAACAACAAATTTTCTATGAAAACAAAGCACTGAAAACGGAAACTCAAAAAAACAGTAAAATTCCAAAAAAAAATTGTTAAAAATCACAAAAACTTACTTAAGAAAAATTTTAAGCATTCACTCATCTCGCTTAAATGCGTAAAATGCGTAAACGCTTAAATGCGAAAAATGCTTAAATGCGTAAAACTGATAAGATGCGTTTATAAGAGTTTTTTTAGATATGCATCAATGTCCTTCTGACCGTTTATATCGAAAGCAAATCGTCAATTGTTAAAAAAATTTGTTTTAAGATTTCATAAAGATTTCAATTTAAATTAAAAAAATACAGAATTACTCGCTTAAATGCCTAAAACTAATAAGAGTAGTTTCATACAAATTTTACTGAAATATCAACACTAAAATGAGTTTAAAATCTTAAGATCACTTGATGTGCGTTTATAAGAGTTTTTTTTATGTAAATGCATCAATATCCTTCTGATTTATGTAATATTTTGGATAAGCGCATTTAAGCGGGAGCAATAAATCGGACACTACATTATAGGTTTATATCCTTTAACGTTCAACATTTGAACAAATTGACTCGCGAGTCACGTACTAAGCTATTCACGATATTAAAGAGGTAGCGTGAGTAGAACATTTCGTGAGTGACTAGGAAGTCCAATTTTTGCGAGATGAGTGAATGCTTAAAATTTTTCTTAAGTAAGTTTTTGTGATTTTTAACTATTTTTTTTGGAATTTTACTGTTTTTTTGAGTTTCCGTTTTCAGTGCTTTTTTCATAGAAAATTTTTTGTTTTTATTATTTTTGTAAAATCATCATCAGCGTGAGTGAACAACCGTGAGCGTAATCAAAAACTGCGTGAGTAACAGAAAATTGACTCATGTGATTGCACAAGTAAACTAAAAATAATAACGAGTCGTCTCTATATTGCACCACACATGAAAAAATAATTAAAATGGGATCAACTCGTTGGTTTCGCAAAAATTTGTTACTCATACGCCATGTTTTAACAAGAAAATACAAGGAAATTCCAAATTTGTCGTGAAATTCAATATTCAAATTTTTCGAAAAAAACGACGAACGTGTTTCTGAATTTTTTTGTGTGGATGGACAAACATCTAAAATTAAAAATAAAAAATTAAAAAAAAAAAAAGTGGCCGGATTGCTGATAAATTGACTTTTTTAAAAAATGGAAAATTTCAGAACGGGTTCTGAAAATTTTCCAAAAAAAAAAATTTAATCGATAACCCATACAAAACTATATAAGAATGTAAATTTTTGAGATTGTGGTCCATTCCGTTTTAATGTGATACATATTTAATCAAGGCAACTCGACACAAATTTGACAATTTTTCCAATATTTGATCACGCCTCCTCAGCCCAGTTTTTGAAAATTTGAAAAACCAAAAACGCAATTTTCTTAGTTCCATGTAGGGCTATCCAAACAACCAATTCAGAAATTTACGGGACACATGTTTTTCTCTAGCGGGACATTTGGTGTGGAATGCCTCATATATGACATTTTTTTTCTATAGAAAATTTTGTTAAAGATGTATAAAAAATTTTTTCTATAAAAAATGTTGTTATCGATAAAAAAATTGTCTATAGAAAATTTTGTTATCGACAATTTTTCTATAGAATACTTTGTTATCGATATATCACAAACATTTTCGATAGAAAATTTTTTATAGAAAAAATTTTTTATATATCTTTAGAAAATTTTCTATAGAAAAAAAAATTTCTATAGAAAACTTTGTTATTGATACATAACAAAATTTTTCTAAAGAAATTTTCGTTATCGATATATAAAAAAAAATTCCATAGACAATTTTGTTATCGACATACATATAACAAAATTTTTGTATAGAAAATTTTATTATTGATATGTAAGAAAATTTTTCTATAGAAAATTTTGCTATCGATATGTAACAAAATTTTTTTACAGAAAATTTTGTTACATATTGATATATAAAAAAACTTTTCTAGAGAAATTTTTGGTATCAATATATTATAAAATTATGTTATCGATACATAACAAAATATATAAATAGAAAAATTTGTTTTCGATACATAACAAATTTTTCAATGGAAAATTTTGTTCTTAATTTATTACAAAATGTTTTTATAAAAAATTTTGATATCGATATAAAACCAGATTTTTCTATAGAAAAATTTGGTATCAATATAACAAAATTTTTTTATCGATTCTAACAAAGTATTTCGATAGAAAATTTTGTTTTTCTAAAGAAAATTTTGCAATCGAAAAAATTTGTCTATAGAAAATTTTGCAATCGAAAATTTTGCAATCGAAAAATTTTGTTTTTCTATAGAAAATTTTGCAATCAAAAAAATTAGTCTATTGAAAATTTTGCAATCGAAAAAATTTGTCTATAGAAAATTTTGCAATCGATATACCACAAAATTTTTCTTTAGAAAATTTTGCCATCGATATATCACAAACTGTTTCTATAGAAAATTTTGTTATCGATACATAACAAAATTTTTCTATAGAAAATATTGTTATCGGTATATAACATCATTTTCCGACAGAAAATTTTGTTATCGATATATAACTACATTTTTCCATAGAAAATTTTGTTATTCTTTAAAAATTTTTGTTAGTTTTCTAAAGTAAATTTTGTTATCGATAAATTACAACATTTTTCTATAGAAAATTTTTTATTGATACATAACAAAAATTTTTCTATAGAAAATTCCATAACTGATAACAATAGAAAATTCCATAATTGATAATAACAATATTTTTCTATACAAAATTTTTGGAAAGAAAATTTTGTTATCGATATATAACAAATTTTGTTATCAATATTTTTCTATAGAAAATTTTTCTATCGATACATAGCAACATTTTTCTACAGAAAAGTCTTTTACCGATACATAACAAAATATTTTATTTGTTCTCGATATACAACAAAATTTTTCTATAGAAAGTTTTCTTATCGATAAACAAAATTTTTCTATTGAAAATTTTGTTATCGATGTATAAAAGAAAAACTTTTCTACAAAAATTTTTGGTATCGATATATTACAAAATTTTGTTATAAAATATTTCTATGGAAAAATTTGTTTTCTATACATAACAAAATGTTTCAATAGAAAATTTTGTTCTCGGTATATGTAAAACAAAATTTTTCTATAAAAAATTTTGTTATCGATATATTACAAATTGTTTTTATAGAAAATTTTGTTCTCGATTTATAACAAATTTTTTTTTTATAGAAAATTTTGATTCGATACATAACTTTTTCTATAGAAACTTTTGTTATCGATATATAACAAGATTTTTTCTATAGAAAATTTTGTTATCGATATATAACAAGATTTTTTCTATAGAAAATTTTGTTATCGATCTATAAAAAAATTTTCTATACAAAATTTTGGTATCGATATAACAAAATTTTTCTATGTAAAGTTTTGGTATCGATATATTACAAAAATTTGTTTTCGATATATAACAAAATATTTCAATAGAATATTTTGTTCTCGATACATAACAAAATATTTGAATAGAAAATTTTGTTCTTCGATAGAAAATTTTGCAATCGATACACAACAAAATTTTTTTTATAGCAAATTTTTTATCGATTTATAACAAAACGTTTCTATAGAAAAAGTTTGTTATCGATATCTAACAACATTTTCCTACATAAAATTTTGTTATCGATATATAACAACATTTTTCTTTAGAAAATTTTGTTATTCTTTAGAAATTTTTGTTATTTTTATTTTGTTATCGATACATAAAATTTTTTAGAGAAAATTTTGTTATCGCTATATTACAACATTTTTTACAGAAAATTTTGTTATCGATATATAAAAAAAATATTCTATAAAAAAAATTGTTATCGATATATGTATAACAAAATTTTTCTATAGAAAATTTGTTATCAGTATTTTTCTATAAAAAATTTTGTAATCGATTCCTCTATAGAAAATTTTGTAATTGATACACTCAAAATAATTCTACAGTAAAAGGTTTAGTAAGTGATTTTGTACCAAAATCTACTAATAACTGAAAATGAAACTGATCAGTACAGATATACTATGAGATGAGTAACATTTTTAAAGCAATAAATTAAAAATACTCTATTATGACAATATCATAAATAGAAATATTTTTGGGCCTCGAACTAGAATAAAACTCTAATTGATACATAACAATATTTTTACTATTGATATATAACGAAATTTTTTTACAGAAACTTTTTTTTATCGATACACAAAAAAATTTTTCTCTACAAATTTTGTTTCAATAAAAATTTTCAAATTTTTCTATAGAAAACTTTGTTATCGATATATAAAAAAATTTTCTATAGTAAAGTTTGTTATCGAGACATAACAAAATTTTTCTATAGAAAATTTTATTATCGATAAATCAAAATACAAATTTTGTTATCGATATATAACAAAATTGTTCTATAGATAATTTTGATATCGATGTATTAAAAATTTTTTTATAAAAAATTTTGTTATCGATTTATAACAAGTTTTTCGTAGAAAAGTTTGTAGCGTATCTCTTATGTCTTGTTTTATAAAAAAAATAAATTTGTTTTTATTTTCATTGTTCCCTCCTTAACAATGTTGCGTAGGGGCCATTATTTTTTTTTATGGCAATTTTTGCATACATATGTTTTCTAACCATATAAACTTTTTTTTTTCGTTTTAAGTTTAACACACATGTTGTGAATAGAAGTTTAAAAGTCTTAGAAAGATGAAAGAACAAACTTTTAGTTGTATTATCAGTGACATCTATGGCCATAAGTCTTGACCCTCATAGTCCAAAAAAAAAAAAAAACTAACAAAACACAAAACATGTGTTTTCTTAGTTTCACCATCATCAATTCCCAGTATTGTATGTTGATGATTTATAATTAAAACAGGAAACATTTATTACATTTTTCTATATTTTTTTTTGTTAAGAAACTTTTTGAATGTTTTTGTACAGGTGATGGTGATAAATTGGTAATTGAAACTTAAAAAAATATTAGTTTTTAGTGAACCTACATTAAAAAGAGATTGCTAAAAATTAGGTTAAGGAAAGTTTTTGATTGATATCAAATTTCACAGGGCAAAATGAACGTTATGCTTTTGATGACACTTATTGAAATTTGACGCACAAAATATTTTCACTACATAGAAATAGATTTTTTTAGATTAGATTTAGATTAGAATAACTTTATTGAGTATATAAAAAACAAATAAAGCAGTAAAAGGCATTGACATAGTGTCGTCAGCCTATATAATTACAAATGTGTTTAAACAATATTTCAGTGTTTGATAAGTTTTAAGCTTCATATTCTGTAAGCAAAAATTTTCGGTAACTTAAGGCATTTATTATAAAATTTGCTAGGTTTTTCCAGTTACAACCGTCGCATGTTCCGTTTAATAAACTTATTAGCGTATTTTGATCAAAATTATTTTTTCCGAAAAAGCGAACCCTAAATTCTCTAAGTATCGGGCATGTTCCCATAAAGTGTAACAAATTTTCATCTTCGCCCATGTTACATAAATTGCAGATAGAAGAAGTGTTACTATTAAGCATACATTTTCTTAGAGGCAGCGTGTCACATCGTGCTTTAACAATGGCAGATATTTCGTTTATTGACAAATTTTCTTCAAGTATGTATGTCAAACCCATAGCAGGAGTGAGGTGCTTGTAAATACGAGTATTACTTGCTGTAGCAAGTTCTTCCATTTCAGAATGTTTGCTACTTTGAAGTTTGAACACAATTTCTAAACACTGGTTAATCCACTCATTCATAGATAGATCTACATCAAAACGTACATTAAACTGCTCACCAATTTCATTAATTTCCTTCGCCCAAAAAATGTTTTTATGAAGAACTAGCTTTGATAATTTATGTGGTAACCTTTCCGTACTATAGTTATATAATGTTTTAGTCAAATAATTAAGATGAAGACATAATGTATAGAAATGGCTATCTGTAGCTCCAGTTTCTAAAGCCAGTGCATAATTAGGTGTGAAATCAGGAATTTTTAATATTCTTTTAAGAAAATATCTTTGAAGTTTATCAACTGTCTCAAAAGCTGTAAACCCCCAGACTTGCGCACCATACGATTGTACCGCTCTGCATACAGCTTGAAATATTTTCCACTTTGAGCTCAGTGAAATATTAGGTTTTTTCAAGTAATTCTGCCATGTTGAATTAATGCTGGACTTCGCTGCGTTGTTTCTCCGTTCAACGTGCTTTACAAAAGACATTCCTGGTGTAAAAATTACACCTAGATAACAAAATTCTGATGCTATTTTAATTTCTTCCTCTTTATAAAACCACTTTTCATCCCCTGCCAACCTACCACCTTGCCTAAAAACCATCATCTCAGATTTTTCCATATTTACTTCCATATTCCATGTTGTACAATAAGTTTCAAGTTTGTTAATCATTGCTTGCATAACCTTTTTATCTTCTGACAGTATAACCCCAGCAAAAATTGGCATTACTAGTAATGGGTTTTGTAATCCGAAACAGATGTTAATAAGTAGTTACTTATTGAATGAAACACTAATTATTTTAACAAGGGCGTGAGACAAAAATAACTAGTGAAGAGTATGGAGATAAATAAGTAGTTACTGCCTCGGATTACAAATAAGGAGTAAAAACCCATTACCAATAAGAAGTAAAATAATTAGTTAATTAAAACTTTTAAAATTTAACTTGTTTTTACTAAAACTTAAAAATTGCAAAGTTTTTATTAAGTTTTTAAGTACTTTTTAAGTTAATTGAATTGTAAAGGTTAAAAACTGCAAGTGCAAAAAGATATTATTACTTAGAAGTGCTTTTATAACATATTACTGAGAAGTAGTTACTTTTGGGCTTAAAATAATGTTAATGGTAATGGGTACTCGTTATAAATAATGTACTTGGTAATGATTACTTTTCACAACTCATTACCATGTTTTTGCTGGGACTATATCGTCTGCGTATAAAAGAATTCGTATATTAAGTTCCTCAACCATAACGCCACCGCCCAGGTATTCGTGTAAATCATTTAAGTACATGGTAAACAATAATGGGGACAAAAGACAGCCTTGTTTAACACCCGCGTGAGTCCCAAAATAATCGCATAAGTCACTTCCCGTCCAAACAGCTGACGAAGTGTTTTTATATATATCTTCTAGCAATCTAACAATCTTTGTGGATAATCCCATCGTATGCAATTTAAAAATTAGTTTTTGTCTAGGTACCTTATCAAACGCAGCTCGGAAATCAACAAAAAATGCGTAAACCTTTTTCTTTTCCTCAAACTTGAGTTTCACCAATGACGCAAGATTGTATATATTATCTATTGTTGAGTACTGCTTTCGAAAACCGGCTTGGTATTCATTCAAAATCATATTCTTTTCTAACCATGAGCTTATCCGTTCATTAAGAATTCCCATAAACACTTTAGCTATGCAGTTCATAAACGAAATTCCTCTGTAGTTGCTAGTTAAATTTGGGTTTCCCTTTTTAAAGATTGGGAATATTATGCTGTTTGAAAATGTTTCATCAACCTTACCGGAATCAAATATTTTATTATATGTCTTTGAAAGTTGTAACATAAATTCGTTTGTAGAGTTTTGTAAAAATTCGTAAGTGATTCGATCTTCTCCAGGCGCTTTATTTTTTTTAAGTTTTTTTAATAGTAAATCTATTTCTAAAGTAGAAATATTTGTATCCAACTCATTGCACGAATACCACATATGAGCGTAATGTATATTATTTACCGTATCTTGCGGATTTAAGAGATTATCAAAATAGTTTTTAAAATCATCTGCTGAGACCGATGGGCTAACTTGAAAAGTACTGCCTCGGATTTCATTCGCAATTTTCCACCAGTTTTTTGTATCTTGAACTCTATCAATCTTTCTCTCAAGTTCTGCAAAATACTCTAATTTTCGGTTTGCGCATACAGTTTTGTAGTTTTGCTGGGCTTTTAAGTACTTTTGTTTGTCTTCCATTTCATTTGAGTTTCTGTATGCGTTAAGCATTTCAAACGTTTTGTCCCTGGCACGCAAACATTTATAATTAAACCATTTTTGCTTAAATTTAACGTTATTCATTTGTTTTTGTTTATCTGCAGACTTTGTAATGGATTTTACTAAATCGTGCAAACTTAAAGCTTCTTCATCATTTACAATTAAACTTATATTTCTGTTCAATTTTTGTTGATATGTCGTTTTATAAGACTCATTCCAAGTTAATTTAGGCAACAGATGAAGTTTTTTAACGTTTTCTATATTATCAATCTTTAAGCATAGCTTTATTGGCATATGATCTGAACAAATTTTCTTCTCTACTTTAAAGCTTTGGATAAGGCCTAAACCTTCCTGAGAGACAGCACATATATCATTTACAGAACTTCCGACATTGTTCATAAAGGTAAAATTTCCGTTTTCATCTCCGATCGTTCGACCATTCACTATTATAAGTCCATAGTCATTGCAAAATTCTAAGAACTCCTTACCATTTCCACTTACAATATCATCTTTTGATTTTCTTTCTTTATTACCAGCTTGAAACATCACTTCATATATATCTTCGATATCTTGTTGCAAACTACCTATTCTAACATTGATATCTCCCATAATTATCGGAAGAGTTTCATTGTTCGTTTTAAAAAATTCTTTAACCTTAGAAAATTCATTCTTCCAATCTGCACCTCTTATGTAGAGCGGTAAAAGTGTAAATACTAATTCACCTGATTTAATTACTATCATATCAATGCCACTTTCACATTTAAAAAAATGTTTAATGCCTTTAAATTTTAAATCTTTCTTGACACCATACACGCAACCACCACTTGCTCTTCCAAATCTACTACTTCTTACTGCGGGCTTCCAATAAAGCTCATGGTTGCCAAAGAATTTGTTTACATTCGCAATATTTTCCTCTGTAATATGGGTTTCCAAAAGCATAAACACATCGATATTACCAAGATACTTAAAGAAATCAGGGAATATTTTTTTATTTTCTAAGCCATTTATATTAAAAGATACTAAACTGATATTATATGATTCATTTTTGCTTACAGAATTGACATTAACAATATTTTTATTACAAACATTTTTACTAACAAAATTGTTACAATTAACATTAAAATTTTTACTTCTTAGTTTTTTGGATACGATTTATTTAACAAATACTCATAGCTCACATTAATTTGCAGCGATTTTTCGCCATATATCTCCTTTATAATAGATTCCGCCTCCTTGTTATCACAAACTAATTGCTTATTTTCATTCCATTTAAACCATTTTTCTGCAATACGCATTTTATCATCCCTCACAAGAATCCGATGGAAATCGCTGATACCTAAGATTTCTTTTTTTAAACGCAACATAACCTTTTTATCCTTTTGTCGATCTTCATTTAAATCTTTTTCAATGTAAATTTTAGAGCCTTGTAACTTGTTTGTATTTTTAAGCACAGTTGAAACGCTTTCTTCCGACTCCAATTCAACTAACACAGTAACAAATCCATCACGTTCGATAAGATTTCTAGTTGATTTAAGTACAATTGTATCAGGGATTTTTAAAATTTCTTTACAAATCTTTTTAATTTCCGATACTGGAGAAGTGCCTGCAGCTAAGCCTTTAAACACGAGATTTTTGTTTTTAAATTTTTCTTCTAAACGCGCAATTCTTTTTTTATCTGCATCTTTTTCAGCCTTCAAACATTCCATTTCATGCTTTAAAGACTCATTTTGTTTTTTTAAATCAGAAACATCTCCGGTTAGGTAATCTAATCTGTCTAACACCTCTTTATTACCTTCCCTTATTATTGATCTTAGGTCATCTACATTGAGATCGCTTACTTTTCTATTGGATGACTTCGGTTGTTGATCGTTAGGAGAAGTTTCAACTAACATTCTTTTAGATGGTGTGGTATTTACAGTTTGTCGACCGTTTTCAGTAATTGTGACGAATTTATCCATTTTGGATGAACAGACCTATTGTGTTTACAGTTTAAAAATCACTGTCTTCTTTACTTGTTTCACCCAGTTGATTTGTATAACTACCCTGTTAATTATTACAGCTGACAGCTTTCTAATAATTTACCAGTATTTTGTGTGAATAGATCAGCTGGTATTAACTTGTAAACAATGATTTGTGTTAATTTTTTTTTTTTTTTTTTTGGTTTGTGCAGAATGTTTTCTTTTTCTTGCAATTGAGTGAGATTTACCAAACTAAAATCAATTATTTTCAAAGTTTTTTTTTTCGAATTTATTTATTTATTATGATAAAAAAACCGGGCTTTTTTATTTTCTTTGATTTACGACACACCAAACTTCAGTTTTCATTAAGTTATTGTGGTAAGAACATCTTTATATTCAATATTTTTATTAAAAAACTTGGAGCTCACGCCAAACTCAACTTTAATCGACCACGGATTCTTCTTCTTCTTTTTCTATGAAATAGGAGATAGAGGGTGAAAATAAAATCCCTATGTCTTCTTACGTGCTAGCCTATGAAACAGGGGGTCGTGGGTTCGATTCCCACCAAAACCCTTGGTCGATTTCGCTACAACGAGACGACCGTCATTGTTACCAGTTCTCGGTTAGGTTAAAATTATTTAAAATGAGTTGTAAATAAAAATTGGAAAAATAAATAAAAACTGATCATTGGATCAAATTAATTATTATTATTAAAATCGAGAAATGAGAAACAATACTTTATGGGATCCCATAAACCTACCCCAATCACACCAGTCACAGAATTCGAAAGAAAAAAGGCAAAAAGAAAAAAAAAAAATTATCTAAAAATTTGTTTTAAGGAGAAATGTCTAACAAAGTGTATCAGAATTTGAGATTTTTCTAAAACTACACACAAAATAATAACTCTGTTAAATTACAGAAAAACTCTGCTAATTTAACAGAGTACACCATACTTTTCCAGCTAACAACATTTTTTGGTAATTTTACTAAAAAACTCTGTAAAATGATTTTGACAAAAAAAACTGTTAATTTACAGAGTTTATAGTAAAATATTGGTTAAATATGAAAGCTTTTTGACCGAGAAAATTCTGTCATTTTACTTTAAAACTCTGTAAAATGATTTGGACAAAAAAAAATTGTTAATTTATAGTTTCTAGTAAAATATTGGTTAAATAAACCACGATTCAGCAAAGAAAACTATGTAAATTTACATATATTTGCTAAATGCATTTGATGCAGAAAAAAAAAAAATTACAGAAAAAACTCTGTAAATTTACAGAGTTTAGTTTAATGCATGTTATTTTGTAAAATTTTTATAAGATTTCTGACAAAACATTTTTTGATAACTTTTTTTGCTACTTTTTCAACTACTTTTTCAAAATTTTGATGTTTGGTAACAAAAACTACTTAAAACAGAAAACTTTTTGGGTTATAAAAAATTACGAAGTATTTTGCTTAAATCTGTATTTTAGCAGAATACTCTGTTAATTATCTGTAAAATTTAGATTACAAAGTAAAAAGTAATATAACAGAAGAAACTTTGTTTTTTTGTCACAACAAAATACAAAGTATTTTCTTTAAATTTGTATTTTCACAGAGTTATTATTTTGAGTGTAGAATAAAATAAATTCTATAGCTTTACTTAGGGTAAAATGCCTCAGAAGCTCTAATTTTTTTCAATTGGGAAAATGTCACAGAATCTTATAATTTACTATTAGAAAAATGCTTTAGAATATGAATTTTTCTGTAAGAGACATTTGTAAAAATTTTATTTAATTCTAAAACATTTTTATAGTAAATAATTTTTAAAATTTGGAAATATTTTTACAGAAAAGTAATCCAAAACAAGAGCTTTACATTAAAAAATCTTAATTAATCAGTCCGACTTCAGTTTCCCTTAAATTTTTTTTTTTTTAATAAAAAAAATATTTATTTTACATGGTGTTTGACCCACAACATTTTGCATTTATTTTCGCGCTGAGTCCGAAAATGAAGTCCAAAGTTTCAAAAGTAAAACAGGAAAAGTCTCGTAATCCCATTTTGCCAATATTTGACAGTTTTCCTTGTTTTTTAACAAATCGAAATTTACTTTTTTTTGTAATTTTACAATTTTTTTTTTTTTTGTAATTTTACAAATTTTCAAGATAATTTTACAAAAAAATCTAGTAAATTCACGAGAATTCCATCTAATTTTAATTGCGCAAAAAAACTATAAATTTACAATTCTATTGATAAAAAGCTTGTAAAATTACAAAATTATTGGTAAAAAGCTTGTAAAATTACTAGGAATTCTTGTAAAATAGGAGGTAGCAAAAAATCTAGTAAAATTACGAAACCTCTTTGTAAATTTTATCGTGTCAAAAAATTTGTAAATTTACAATTTTATTGGTAAAAACCTTGTAAAACTACTAGGAGTTTTTGTCAAATACATAGTTTTCTTTGCTAAATGGTGCTTAATTCAACCAATATTTTACTAGAAACTCTGTAAATTAACAATTTTTTTTTGTCCAAATCATTTTACAGAGTTGTAAAGTAAAATTACAGATTTTTCTCTGCAAAAAAAGCTTTCATATTTAACCAATATTTTACAATAAACTCTGTTAATTAACAGTTCTTTTCTGTCAAAATCATTTTACAGAGTTTTTTAGTAAAATTACCAAGAAATGTTGTTAGCTGGAAAAGTATGGTGTACTCTATTAAATTAGCAGAGTTTTTCTGTAATTTAACAGAGTTATTATTTTCAGTGTAGTTAAATGCTTTATTTATTCTTCATACAACATTTTTCAATCCGATTATCGAATTAGAAGCTTTTAAATTTTTAAACAAAATTTTTAAAATACAATTGGAAAATTTTAAACTACATTTGGACAGTTTTAAAATACATTTGGAAGATTTTAAAATACATTTAGAAATTTTTCAAATACATTTGGAAAATTTTAAAATACATTTGGACAATTTTAAATATGTACATTTGGACAATTTTAAAATATATTTGGATAATTTTAAAACTCATTTGGACAATTTGAAAATTCATTTGGACAATTTTAAAATATATTTTGACAATTTAAAAATACATTTGGGCAATTTTAAAATACATTTGGAAAATTTTAAAATACAATTGGAAATCGTCCGTCTTTCCGTCTGTCTATTGAAAACACGCTAACTTTAAAAATTATTTTACAAAGTATTTTTGTCACTCAAAAATATTTTTACACTAAAAAATAATTTACAATGTATTTTTGTCACTCAAAAATATTTTTACACTAAAAAAAAAATTGCACTCGAAAAAAATTTTACGCTCAAAAAAAAAGTAGTAAATCTGTTTTGTTTTTTTTTTACAAAAATGACTAAAAAAGTTTTAAATCAAAATAAAAAGAATATTTCTTGTGAAAATTGTTAAATTTTTTTAACTTTGGAGAATTTACTATCACTTAAAAAGGAGGGTATTCATATTTTCGGCCGAATTTAACTTTTATATTTGTTAAATTAATGTTTGTTAAAAATTGAAAGTTGTTTATTTAACATTTATTGCGGATTTTAGTTAAGCTCTGTTTAAAGTAAACATTTTTTTATTTATTGCACTTATATTGCTGATATTACTGAAATTCACACTTGCAAATATTTTTATACATCTACTCACCTGAAGCTTTTGAAATGTTATTATTATAAATTAATGTTGTTATTATTATTAGTATTTTAAAGATTTTAGTAAAAATTGTATAAAATTTCATATTAATATGATATTATTAATTGTTTTCACAAATTAAAGTTTCTGACCGCTCTTAGTTTGGAAACTAAACTGTTTTCAATTATTAAGAAATATTTATTTATTAGTGCAGATTTGACTATGTAAATACACTCAAAGTAAAATATCAATAATCAGAGGAATTTGGAGTCTTAAGATATACACGTGGTGTTTAAACGGAGTCTATTCACAGCTTAGTGCACTATTTGTTATCAAAGAATAGCGCTAAAAATCTATAACTTTTTTTTTGGTTTATCGATTAAAAAATTTTTATTTGGAAAATTTTCAAAACCTGTTCTGATATTCTTCATTTTTAAAAAAGTCAATTTATCAAAAATCTAGCCACAATTTTTTTAAGTTCAGATGTTTGTCTAGCCACACAAAAAAATTTAGGAGGACATTTTTTGAGAAAATCGCTTTTAAATATGAGGCATTCCACACCAAATATCCCGCTACAGAAAAAAATGTGTCCCGTAAATTTCTGAATAGGTTGTTTGGATAGCCCTATATGGAACTAAGATAACTGCGTTTTTGGTTTTTCTAATTTTCAAAAACTGGGCTTAGAAGGCGTGGTATTGGTATTGGAAAAATGGTCAAATTTGTGGCGAGTTGCCTTGATTAAA
Organism: Pegoplata infirma; assembly: GCA_963921195.1. Classification (NCBI taxonomy): domain Eukaryota; kingdom Metazoa; phylum Arthropoda; class Insecta; order Diptera; family Anthomyiidae; genus Pegoplata; species Pegoplata infirma. The sequence continues at coordinate 94,097,450 of OY992538.1, read as the reverse complement.
TAATTATCACATTAAAACGGAATGCACAACAATCTCAAAAATTTACATTCATATATAGTTTTGTATGGGCTATCGATTACATTTTTTTTTTTTTTTGGAAAATTTTCAGACCCCGTTCTGAAATTTTCCATTTTTTAAAATTGTCAATTTATTAAAAAACATGCCACATTTTTTTTTTAATTTTTTTTTTTAAAGTTTAGATGTTTGTCCATCCACACAAAAAAATTCAGAAACACGTTCTTCGTTTTTTTTTTGAGAAAATCGCATTTGAACTTTAAATTTAATAACAATATTGTAATTTGCTAGTATTTTCTTGATTTAACGTTGCCAATGAGTATTATTAATTAAATAAATAATACTCATTCGCAATGTTAAAACAAAGAAATACAAGAAAATTACAAAATTGTTATGAAATTTAAAGTTCAAATGCGATTTTCTCAAAAAAAACGAAGAACGTGTTTCTGAATTTTTTTGTGTGGATGGACAAACATCTAAACTTTAAGAAAAAAATTTAAAAAGGAAAAAAAAGTGGCATGTTTTTAATAAATTGACATTTTTAAAAAATAGAAAATTTCAGAACGGGTTCTGAAAATTTTCCAAAAAAAAAATTTAATCGATAGCCCATACAAAACTATATATGAATGTAAATTTTTGAGATTGTGGTGCATTCCGTTTTAATTTGATAAATATTTAATCAAGACAACTCACCACAAATTTTACCATTTTTCCAATATTTGATCACGCCTCCTAAGCCCAGTTTTTGAAAAATTGAAAAACCAAAAACGCAATTTTCTAAGTTCCATATAGGGCTATCCAAAAAATCTATTCAGAAGTTTACGGTACACGTTTTTTTTTTTTTGCTGGACATTTGGTGTGGAATGCCTCATATTGGATTTCATAAAAGTTTTGTAATTTTCTTGTGTTTTATTGTGTCAACACAGCGTATGAGTAACGAAAATTCGTTGGTTTCGCAAATATTCGTTACTCATACGCGGTGTTGACATAATAAAATACAAGAGAATTACAGAATTTTTATGAAATCCAATATTCAAATGCAATTTTTTCGAAAAATACGAAAAATCAGCTGTTTTAAAGTAAGGGGTCCCTATAATGTGGCGATGTGTGTATGTTAGCATGCATAACAATTTCCAACATTTCAATATCTATTTTTAGTAATTTCATTTCACATATTTTTGGCAAAGATTACCAACATGATCTGACATTGCAGACACAAATTAAGGAAAATTCATTAACATAATTTTGCTTTTGAGTGTACGAGTCTGGTGCATTAACTTGTTTTATGAGTAATATTTAGTTTGGAGTATTTTTAGCATTTGAAAGGTTATAGTTAAAATGGAGTTTTTTTTTTAAGCATATGGATTTGCATGTCTTGTCTGGCAATGCCAAACTATTTATTACCTGCTATAAATACTCACAAGGGAAGTCTCCCAATCGTGATATTTCGATTTTCCCGAAACTTAAAATATTCATAAAAGATACGATTTTAAAGTTAGGGTGTCTCTGCTTACCGACCCTAACGCGGATTTAGGGGTTAAAAAAATTGTGATTTTTATGTTACTTCTTCTTATGAAAATAATGGTAGAATAGCTTCGTAAAAATTCGGCTTCGTTAAATATTTTTTTCACGATATTGCTTAAATTTTGGTGGGGTTTTATATGAAGACATAGACCTACAATATCTATGTGAATAAACGATATCCATATGAATATGAAATAATCTTTTTTTAGATTAAAGTCGACACGTATTTTTGTCCTGGACGATAATAGTGTTAGTTTGGTAGTTATCGGAATTTGCCCCAATTACCATAAATTTCATAAGGTGGCAACAAAAGTACCTAAAAATCTTCTCTTTTATATATATTTTAAGTTTCAGGCAAATCGGTGTATAACGGTTGGGAAACTTTCGTGGACAGTAAACTGGGCTGCCATCTATACGAATAATTTTATTTATTTGTTCAAAATAAGTCCAAAAATCACTCAGAATCGGAGAATTAAAAAAAAAAAAAAAAAACAAGTAGAAAAGTTAAATTCGACTTTGCCGAATCTATGAATACCCTCCACAATGCCTTTTTTAAAGGATAGTACATTTTAAACGTGAAAAAAAATTAACCATTTTGATTAGAAATATTTTATTTTGAGTAAAAAACTCTTTTTTGTCATTTAAAAAAAAAAAAAATTACTTTTTTTTTTTTTTGAGTGTAAAACTTTTTTCGAGTGTAATGTTTTTTTTACTGTAACAATATTTCTGAGTGAATACACGTATATACACAAAAGATTGACATTTTTGTTAAAATAAAAACAAAATTTTTTTTTGAGTGTAAAATTTTTTTTGAGTGTAAAATTTTTTTTGAATGTAAAATTTTTTCGAGTGTAATTAAGTTACCAATGCTTTTAAAACTAAACAAGTTTAAAAAACATTGCTTTAAAACTAAACAAGTTTGAAAAGCCTTGCTAAGTTACCACCAATGATTTTAAAACTTGTTTACCACGTGGCATTTAAGATGAACACAATCTTAAATTCGGGGTTTTGCTTATAACTTTTGAACCACTGGACCGATTGAGCTGAAATTCATTACCAAGAAGACCTGGGGAACGGTAAAGATACAGGGCATGTTTCAGCAGTCTCATTATTGTCTGTCGAAAGTTATCGTGTTTGTTATCTCGTAAATTCGAGAAAACCCTTACCGAAATTTACTCTTTTGCTCATAACTTTTGAACCACCGGACCGATTTGGCTGGATTGACTGGATAAGTCTTTCAAAAGTTAGCGTGTTTTCTACATACGGACAGACAGACGGACGGACGGACGGACGAACGGATGGACATCGCTAGATCGACTTAAAATCGATCGAGGATCATGAATATATATTCTTTATGGGATCCTAGACCAATATTTCGATATGTTACAAACGGAATGACAAACTTATATATACCCTCTATCACTAGAGTGGAGGGTATACAAAATATACGAATTGTTTTAAAGGAAGGAATAATGCCTCAAAACAGGAAATATTTCTTATATTTCTTTTTAGATAAGAATATGAAATATTTCGGTATGAATTAATTTTTCAGAATCTGAGAATTTTTAAGTACGACAAATGTCTTGGAACCTGTCAGAAAAAAAACTATAAATTGTTTTAGTCAAAATATACTTCAGAGGGCTGACTATGCGGGGCCAAAGGTCGCATGTAAAACAAAAAATGGGAATTTTTTTAAGCATGATAATGTTTTAAGGCTGGTGTCTAATTTTAAAAGTGACGCAGCACATCACCTCAGTTTTACTATAACTATCTAACAAGAATATTTGACTTGGATAATAATTCACCTGCTGGTGAATATAAAAGTTGTTCACCACCTGGTTGATAAAATGTAACTTAATTATTTTTCAATAATTTTTTTTTTATTCAGTTTTATACATCTATGGTGGGACTTTATATTTTATAGCTGAAGTTTTTATATATTTCGGTTTGAGTCCGTCCATATTAATTACACTACTCTACAAAAATCAACTTTTTTTGCACAGAATTCTAAAATACATTTTCTAAAGTATTTTGGCCTTCTAAGCACGAATCTGTCATCAGAAAAGTTGTATCAAATCGCCTTCTCGAGATATAGGCATTTCAATTTTTTGTGGACCCAGACCTCAAAAGAGACAAATTTTTTAATATTGGAAAGTGTATGTCAAAGTAATTCTTTTTTTTATATTCAAATTCCCAATAAAATTACCTAACTTTTGCAAAAAATCCGGACTCGATACGATCAAGGATACGATTAGGACATTATAAGGAAGTTAAAGATACCCTTTTTTTGGTTATGTCCTTATAATTGACATTAATAGCATTTGTTAATTTATTATTATTTTGGTTTTTATAAACATATCAAAACTTAAAAATGTTCACTTTTAAGTATCTATATCATTTTGGATAATGTACCAACTTCAATGAAATTTTTTTTAGATTAAAGCTAATCATTTTCTTAACCATTATTGGAAAATAAAGTATTTTTGCAAAATTATTTAACTCATTTTTTCGAATTTACAATGTAACAACCTTTTTTTTTTTAAACAGACTAAAAAATAATTTGAAAATTCCAAAAATCCAAAAATCATAAGGTAAAATTTAAGCAAAAAATTAAATATTTTTTTTAAAAAATTTTGTGTACCAATTATGACTACGCAAAAGCTTTACTCTAAAAAAGATTTCATTGAAATTGGTACATTATTTTTAAAGATATACACTCAAAAAAAAAGTTTGTAAAATTACAAGCAAAAGGGCTTGTAATTCTATTTTACTAATATTTTTGTCTATTTACAAAAATTCTTGTATTTTTAATAAAACAAAAACTACCGTGCGCTTTGTAATTTTACTATAATATGTTGGTAAATTTATTTAACAATTTTTTTAGGTAAATTAACAAAAAAAATAATTATTTTACAAATTAAAAAAAAAATACAAGGTGTTTAGTTGTTTTACACAAGAAAATTGTAATTGTACAACAACATTTTATTTGATAGTATTTAGTCTTTCTACCAAAAAATGTTTTATTACAAACAATTTTTTTTCAAGATTTTTTTGTTTACAAGGTTTTCAGTATTTTAACACAAAAAAATGTAATTAAACAAAAATTTGTATTGAAAAATAATTATGCAACAATAGGAGACGCAAAAATTTTCTAAGTCCATATTTTGTTAAAAATTATTTTTAAATAAAAAATTTCATAAAAAAATTTTGAAAATTATACAAACATTTTTCAATTAGTTGTAAGCTTTATCAAAAAAATTGAATATCAAGACAATTTTTTGGTAACTTGCTTTAAGTAAAATACCACAATTTTTATATGTTTTTACTTTATTATTGTTCTAGTTTTTTGTTTGTATTTTTACCATTTTTTGGTAATTTTACCATATTTTTTTGGTACTTTTTTTTTAAATCTGGCACTAAAATGTCAATCAAAAGCTGTCAATTATGAAAAATTAAGTTTTTTCTTATTTTATCAGGTACTTAAACGTCCAATCTACAATATCCAAAGTTTTTTTTTTATAATTTTTTAAAAATACTTGCTAAAATAATTAAAATTCGAAAAAAATGTAATTTTTTTGACTAGTTTTTCTTGAAAATATAAGAAATTTCTTGTGTAGCCTCCTTCGCAATTCTCATATGTTCTACTTAAGAAAAACGAAATTCCGAAAAAAAAAATAAAAAAGTGCAGTGTTATACTCTAAAAAGTTTGTTAACAGTGTTCAAGTGAAAAAAAAAAATCATTTCAGGTTGTTAAAGTGCTACTCCAGCTGCCGAAGAAGGAAAAATAAGATGCACCAATGGAAAAAACCTTTAAATTTACAAAACCAATATGTAAATATACCAAATTTTTTGTAAATTTACAAAACAAATATGAAAGTTTAGAAAACAAAATTGTATACTTACAGAAAAGGTTGTAATTTTACAAAAATGAAGTAGAAAATACAAAAAAAATATTGTAAATTTACAAATTATTTGGTTAAACTACTGTTTTTACGGCAAAAAAATAAGAAAAAATGGTATATTTACAATAAAAATTGTAAATTTACCACTTTTTACTGTAAATATACAAGTTTTTTGCCATAAAAAACTGTAGTTAAACCAAACAATTTGTAAATTTACAATTTTATTTTTTGATTTTCTACTTTATTTCGTAAATTTACAACTTTTTTTGTAAGTCTACAATAATATTTTACAAAAAAAATTGTAAATTTACACTTTCTCCTCGTAATTTTTTTGTTAAATCAGTTTACAAATTATCCCCGTAACATTACGGGGATTCTTGCTAGTACATATTTTACAAAACCTGCCTCGTAAAATCACGGGGATTTTATGTCATTTTACAAACTTTTTTTTTTGAGTGTAGGCTTTTAAAAGTGAAAATTCTTGAATTTTTGCCTGGTTATAAAAACCAAAATAATAATATATTTTTAAATACTAATCACGTCGTTGATAAGGGGTTCCAATGCCTTTAATTTAGTCTATAAAGCATACTTGTTCCATGCCTAATACATTTTTTATTGCAAAAATACTGAAAAAATGAAAATTTTCTGAAATTTAGGAAAATATAAAAAGTAATCAGAAATTTTTTTTAAAAATCCACAATGACAGATCGATGCGGAATTTTATTAGCTAAAATACAAAAAAAAAACCAAAGTCGGTTAAGAATTGCGACCTGTAGGCAAAATTGGACAAAAAAAATTCTATTTTTCCCCACTGTGCACTGTGGTTCCAAATTCAAATCTAGATGGACAAAAGTCAAAAAAGTTTGAACCTCTAAATTAAAAAACGGTAGGTGTTTTAAACAGCTAACAACATGCCTAGACTAGACGCAAAATATTTTTATTAAATAAGGGGTTTAACTTTGTCCCCGCAGCACTAGGACATCAATGTTTGTTCACGAAAATGTTTGTAATTAAAAACTAAGGAAATCAATACAAAACTAACAAGGGAAGTCTCCCTAGTGTCACCCGCGGATCTTTATGGAATTGGTTTTATTTTGTAGAGCAGAAAAAATAAAGGGACACTTTTTTTTTTAGCGGCCCAAATTCATATTTAGGGGGTATATTATGCAAAGAAACCTAGTCATGTTACATACCAAATGAAAGGTCTTTGGAAAACCTATCTACGTGTGCTAAGAGCGTGTCCAAACATGCACAACATTTCGTCATATTGAGTAATATACCAAAATTTTAGGACATTTTTGTTAATAAGTCGAAAAATATTAACTTCTTTGGCCCGTTGTTAGCACCACGCGATAGGTATTTTTAATACCTTTAATCTGATATGAACTCGAAAAAGTTCTTTCCAAGCGCTTTTTTCTATTTAAATCCGTTCAAAGTATACATTTTTTATTAAAATTTATTAATTTTCATAACAATTGGAATATTTTTTATTTCCCTGCAGGATAAGTAGTGTTTATAAACCGGTTAACCGGTTAACCGAAAAACCGGTTTTTTCCTAAAATTTCGGTTTTTTTGCAAACCGGTTAACCGGACTTGAAGATTTCCGGTGCACCGAAAACCGGTTTTTTTCTGTCGGTTAACCGGTTTTTTTAAATACATTCAAAACGAATATTTTCGCAAATATTAAGGGTTTACACTTATTTTTTATGATATATTCAAAATTTCGTTAAAAACACATTCAAAATCCGCAAGAAAGAACGTCTAAAATATTTTTTGTCTTCAAGAAATAATTTTCTAAATAGGAATTTTTTCCGAAACTGATAAAAATTTGAAATACTCACGTCAGCGTTTTTTTTGACATTTCATGAAAAACTTAATAAGTGACTGTTAACCAGATACTAAAATCCCTGTTAATGGCGAAAATGTCAATAAAAGAAAATAAAAATAAAATTCGGAACTGCAATTTACTTATAACGAATAAATGTATTTTTCTAAATAAAACCAATACAAATTGAATTGAAGTTCTAGTGAATATGGTCAATTAAAGTACATTATTTAAATATCGCTTTTTAATAGCGTAATAGTTGCAAACCTTGCTGAAAGAAACAAATATGTTAACTTAAGCTATATTCGCTTTATTATTTAATAAAAATCAGCTATTTTCAAGTATTTTTTGGTTTTTTCAGTTAAAGAAAAAAAAACCGATTAACCGGTTTTTTTATTCCGGTTTAACCGAGGAAACCGGTTAACCGAAAAAGCTGATTTTCGGTTAACCGAGAAACCGGTTTTCCAAAATGTCGGTTTTTTATAAACACTAAGGATAAGTGACTGGTTCTTGATAGTTCTCATGATATGTCACTTATACACAATGACCTACATATTAAAAACTTGACACCTTTTATATAAAAACACCTGTTTCTTTCGTGAGGAAGTGTCTTAAACTCCGGATACATCACCCTTAAGCTCCGGATACATACCCGTTTCGGTTCAATACACCACTTTTTTTCGGGACTTTTCCAAATTTTTTCCTAAAAGCATTTTTAATAAATTTTTTATACCAAAACGCAAAGAAAACTGCAAACTAATTTTTTCCGGGACTTAGAAAATTGTTCAAAATTGTTTTATCCTAATAAATGAGTCAATAAATTTTTTATCCTAATTTAATAAATTTATTTATTCACCAAAAAAAGTTGTGTCTTGTGAACTTATGTATATAATTAAGATACGTCCCATTTTTTTGTTCTAAAAGTGCTATAATAGTACTATATTTTTTGTTTTTAAAGCGCTTTCCAAGCGCTTTAAAATAGCAACGGCATACCGTTTACCGTGGTTATCATTTTGGACGCTGGGAGAGTGCTAAACTGTGATGCTTTCCCAGCACACAAGCGACCATAAAAAGTACTTTGCCAGCGCTCTCCCGTTCGTATTTTTCTGCCTGGGTACACATGCCTATATTAATTTTGTTTAAATAGGCGTAAATCGTAAAAAACTGAAAACGGTCAATTTCCCCCCATACAAATCGAACACCCCTAAAAATGAGTTTGGGCCGCTAAAAAAAAATACGTGTCAAATTATTTTCGTTCCCCGAGTAAAAAATTTTATATGATACAATATATAATGATATGTTACACAATATATCTTTATACGCAATTTGATCCGAATAATGGTGGATGTTTTTGCATTAAAAAAGATCAACTTGTATAAAATATGATTTGATTTCATCCGAGTTTTGACCAGACATTGCCATATATTAGTGGATCTAATTAGATCTAATTGCATAAAAACATGTAAAATCCTGGTGTTTTTTTTGGTTTGGGTTGAGTTACACCACAGGTCAACGATACATTCACCAAACATATAATTTTCTTAAACAAAAAAATGTTCGGGTACGCTTCGAACCAGATAGGTGATATACATAACCCTAACAAGGAAATGTTTAGAAACATTTTAAAAAGTTTCTTATACTTTGCCTTAAAAACTTAGAAAATTGTTGGTTAAATGGAAACATATTGTGTTATATATGGAACAGAATAGGATATATATAATTTTATATTAAATTATACAGAAAAACAAATTTGTATTGACCCTCATATAATTTTATATAATTATATCAACCGTACACCTTTTAATCCGAATCATGATTCAATTATTTATAACTACATATGACTGCATTTAAAAAATTTTGAAAATATCTCACGCGATGTATAATCATATATGATTTATTATGTTTGCATCAAGTTATATATTGTTATATATGTTTATTTTTTACTCGGGTCTTAACAACATATCCAAATTTCATGAAGATCGGAGGGTGACACCGGGGAGACTTCCCTTGTAAGTAGCTTATACCAAGTGAATTATTTGCAGGAGATTGCCGTGAATTGTTTTTTATATAGCCATGGATATATACTTATCAAAAAAATTTTCATGGGTTCGAAATTTTTTCGCGATTTCTTAATATCGGTTTTTGAAGTTTGGGTCATAAGTAAAAAAAAAAAATAGATTATCAATCTTTCAAAGCTTGCCAAAAAAAACCGCTCCAAGGTGCGGGCAAGCCACTATATACATCTCTTAAAGTAACTATCAGAGAGTATGTCTCATCTTTCATCTCATCCAGAGGCGTCCAGCTGCATTTTTAATAGCGTTTTTAAAAAAGTAATTTTTTCTGCAATATTTATAACTCTCAAGAAAATGCTTATAATATTCAGGATCTTTTGCATATATTTTAGTAAGAAATAGGTATTTTTACTTACAATGCACATACATAACATGATAAAAACATGTATCTTTTTACATCCTCTTTAAGGGGCGTGAAAATTAAAAATCATATTATGTAAATCAAAATCATCTGTAACTTCAGAAATAATTAATTATGTCATTGTCTATTTGGTAAAGCTGTAAGTGATGGAAAAAAATCAAGATACTTTACACTAGCCGACAAAATAAAAAAAAAAATGTTGGCAGAAAATTTATAATTTGCTATTTTTTTTTAAATTGTGTTTCTTACATACTAGTAGCATTTTAAGTATGTTAAAATAATCGTCAATAACCTTTTTAAAAAAACTGGGCTTGCACGAAACAAAAATATCAAAATCTTAAATAAAAGAAAAATCGTTTTAGATGTGCTGTACTGTGTTTTCTATAATTGTTATTTCACAAATTTTCCATATCTACCAACTCCAAAAGTGCAAAAACGAGATAATTCGACCTTTTAAGCAAAAAAAAAAATACTCAATAAAATTAGTTCCGTCCAGTATTGCTAAAAAATGCTATTCATATATTTTTTCAATATTTCTTTTGAATTTAGTGTCCTAAACTGAAAAAAATAATCAACTTCATTCAGTTTTAGCGGAAAGTTAACTTAAGTTGTAGATATTTTAGCGAAACCCCACTGTATTTTCAAAAATACTAAAGCTATCATTTCCTAAACCATTTTTTTGAAATCAGCGACCCCAAAAACACTAAAATATCATGGTTAAATACTTTGGTCCACCTAGTTTTGGAATTGGAACCACAGTGCTGTGAGGCGATTTGATACAACTTTTATGATGACAAATTCGTTTTTAGGTGGCCAAAATACTTTAGAAAATGTACTTTAGAAGCCTGTGCAAAAAAAATTAGAGTAGTGTTATAGTTTTTTTTGCGTATTCCACCGTATTTAAAAAAAAAAAATACTACAGTAGGCCATTAAAAACTAGAGCAAAGCACAGTGGTTTCCCCCATTGGTCAAAAATCAAAAAATTTATGTTTTTTTTTCTAAGCTCTATTGCACTAAATTTATTGATAACACTCTAAATTTTATGAATCTATTCAATTTTCTGATTTTTTTTAGTAGATTTAATGTTTGTGTCCGTTGAAAGTGGGGGAATGTTTATATTGCATATATTGTCGTTGCATAGCCATAAAATAATACTTAAGTTTATCTAAAAAGTTATTCGCGTTATTGTGGAAGAAGTTTCCAAAAACGCTACAAAAATTAAATTTTAAACTATTTTGTACCAAATTAAATAATAAAAACTGCAAAAATATAAGCCCATTAAAAAATCCCTGAAGAACACTTTTTTGACCTTTTCAAAACACACGTTTTTTTTAAACTACTTTTTCCCATAGACTTTTAGTTATTTGGCCCTCATGTGCCCACCACTTTTTATACATCAAATTGAAGATTTTTTACCCCTCTTTAAATTAAAAAATATTGTGGCCGCGGGTTTTTGCATATTTTCGCATATGGATGTGATTTACATAGTCATCCAACGAAAAATGGTGAAAAATTGCATTTTTTTTTTTGTACTATTTCTTTATATACGTAAAGAGAAATATTTTTTTTAAATTGTTGTTATTTTAAACTTAATATTGCAATTTTATGGTTTTTGACTTACAGTTCTGAAGAGAAAACACTTTTTTTTTAAAGAAATTGTCCTTCCCCCTTATTTTTCTTGGTGAAAAAATTTGCCCTTTGACGATTCCGCATTTCTGGGCAAAGCTATTTGCTACTAGCTGTGATTTTTAAGATCTGCAACCAATTTTAGTTACTAGTCTCCGACAGAATATACGTTTTTTGACCGAAGCCGAATATTCGGCCAAATTTTCACTTTTCGACCGAAACCAAAGCCGAAGCCGAATATTCAAAAAAAAATATTTTTGTAGTAAAAGCAAGAAAAAAAGTAAAACTTGACTTGGTGGAATACACAAAATTACACTCAAAAAAAAAGTTGGTATTCATTACTAAAAATTTAATTAAAGTACTAATGTTTTAGTCCAAAAGGACCTAGTGCAGAAATTGGTAATCAATACTAAAATTTTTTAATAATATTATTCAAAACTTATTACTACCTCCGTCCCAAAATAATCTTAACATTTCTATATTTTGGCTGGGATTATGGAGGATTTTTTGAAAAAGCTTTGTTTTTTTTTTGTTAATACATATCGGGACATATCAATAATTTAAAAATTCTTTATAGCTTTGCAATTTTTCAATTCACGTGCAAAATGGATGCAATAAACTGCACCCAGATAAATGAGACAACTTGTTTTCGGCGTTACAAACAGGCATGGTGTCCACTATGGTCGAAAAGATGAAAATTATTACAAAATGCGGCGTATGAAATAAGAAATTTTACGCTAGAGGCCCTTTTAACGGTTTTTAATAATTGCATTATGGATGCAATAGGGACATCTTGCAAATATTTTTAATTAATTTTGTTACAGTTTTAGTACACGAGATTAGTATAAGATTGTTTTTTTAACCATATCTTGTATTATTTCAACTAAAACACTGCTAAATAAAATGTAAAGTTTATTTTGGAACAAAAAAATCTATAGAAATGTTAAAAATATTTCGGGACGGAGGTAGTACTTATTTTAGTACTTTGAAGATACTAAAAAACTACTGTACTACTGGTAATTTGTTTATTAGTAGATTTAAGTACAAAATCACTTACTAAATTTTTTACTGTAGAATTATTTTGAGTGTATACGAATTTTGTATTGAATGATTTATTTTAAGTAAAAAACTGAGTGCACATTTTTTTAGATCGGATTTTTTGAGTGTAAAGTCTTGTTTTAGTTGCAAAAACGCATAGTAAAATGTTTTTGTGGCTTACTTATGTGATTCAAAGTGTCTTTAGTGTGTTTTTCAACACGTGATTACAAATTTTATGCAATTATTCGGTATTCGGCCAAAATGTGACCGAAACCGAATAGTGCTTTGTGGCCGAAGCAGAATATTCGGTTGGACACTAATAGCTCCCTACAAGAATTTGGAACTCTACCCCCGATTTTGCTCAGCAAGTAAAAATCCATTTGGCCCTAAAATAGAGAAAACCATTTTACAAATTTTGAGGGCTTCCCAGCAAAACTTTGGTAATGGGTAGTGATTATATAACACATTACCAGGTAATGTATATACTTTATTTGTAGCATTATTTTAGGATGTCTTACCAAACATTTGTTCCACAACGTATTATTTTCAAGTGAAAAATAATGCATTACTAATAATTTGCTACGTAATGCATGACTATTGGAAAAAATGTATTTCATATTTATTATTTCTAAACATTAAATCATGGATGACTTATATTTAGTTACATTATGTATTATTTGAAAGTTCGAAATAATGCATTATTTGTAATTGGATGCATAATGCATTACAATAACATAAAAAATAATTATTTTATAAAAAAATGCATAAGTTTAAACTAGAGATGGGCTCACGACAGGAAATTTCTAACGACACACACTCACGAGCATATTTTATCTACTTACACTCACTTACAATCACGGGAGTAAATTTAATACAAAATTACTTTTTCACTACTCGTAACACCTTATATATTACGTTCTGGTATGCTATATTATATACCTTACTCGTAACCTATAAAATATCATATATTTTACACCTTACTCGTATTCTTCGTTATAAATTTATGACTTATTTTATACCTTACTGGTATTCTTTGTGATAATGTGGATGCATTACTTTGAGTCTCATCGCCTTTTAAAATCATCAATGCTGCAATGTATAAAATAAGAGATCCTATACCTTATTTTATACCTTATTTGGTAATCTAAGTTTTGCTGGGTTACAGTGAGTAAGTTAATCAAATTGGAGACTTACTGTAAACTAGAATTTTGTTGCGGAAAACATACTCTACAATTCATCTTTTAATACATTTACCGTATCTTTTATTTGAATGAAAATAATCGCCAAAAACACTTTGGTAAGTGTACTCGCCTGTGGTCGTTAAAGGGTTAAGTGTAGCTTACTCACTCCATTTTAAAAGTGTCAAAACAAAGGTCAAACTTTAATTCTTGTAATTAATTGTTTTCGCGATAGTGTTAGAAGTTTCGAAAATATCAATATTGAAATTAAAACAAACAAATTTTCATATTGAAATACTTAATTTAAAAAATTATTAAAACAGATCTTTAAGCCAATTAACCCTTCAAGGATCAAATGGCTACTGTGGCTACAGTTGTTAATATTTTTTCCTACAAATTTGCAAAATTTAAGTTCTTCGGGCATACTATGAGCTAAAAAATTTTGAAGACCCTAGTTTTTTTAGTTTTGGATATATTGATTTTTGACCGCTTGTCCATATAATGGAAACCACTGTGCAAAGGTGGGAAATTTCTAACAGTAATTATTACAATATTGCATCTAAAGGAAGCACTGATTTTCTGGTATGTTATTACACTTTAATCGATCTTTATCCCAAATTGAAAATATTTCTATGCATTTGGTTAAAAAAAAAACAAACAAAATTCTTTTATAATTAGATTTTTTACAATAATCAACAATGGAATTTCATTTGATTTAACCATATAAGTTTAACTAATCGCATAATTACAAACAATTGTTATGACCCATTTTCAAATGTTGGTTTGACTTAACCACTAAGATCTTGAAAAAGCATAAATCAAAACCACAATATTGTTTCTATATAAAATGTCTGTACAATAGACACAACAAAACCCCAACACCAATGGACAAGTAAAAACCTATGTGGCTAGGCATATACATATAACATCATAATCATTATTAACATTACCATCATCATCGTAAATAGTTGCAACCAATAATAAAAAATGCAACCGCCAACATACAACACACATAACATTAAACACTATGGAACAAAATATATACGGACTTCCGAGATAAAAATGTCTGGAACACTTTCAGACTAAATCTTACAAACAAATTTTGTAATCTGACCCATAGTACACAGACTCATTCAACAATAACAAACCATCAAATGCCAACAACAACTTTACCTATCCAAAAGTATCTAAACAATCGGACCAAACTGACTAAACACTTGTTTCAGCACTTTTTTCTTCTTCTTCTCCTTCATTCAGTTTCTTTAATTTACTCATAATTGAACTTAACTGAACAAACAAACCAAACTAAACTTTACACTCATGCATGCATGAAACTTATAAAAAACAAAAAAAACACATAAATACATACAATAAACTTAAGGAAAATCTTAATAAGGAAACTTATAAAATGAAATGCATGTGTAGTAAGTCTTTCCATGTGAGTCTCCTCTTTTAATGTATACGAATAATACTCGAATATATATGACAACATGAATGTTTATGGCCATCGAAATGTTTTAACCATTCACCATAAATGTAATAAAACCATAAAATTTTCAAAATTCCGTATTTTTAAAAGAACACTCAAAAAAATGTTAGTTAAACAGATGCTGAGACAATTTTTCCAAATGAAAGTAAATTTTTCCAAGATAAAATCTTTGATTCTATGACCTTTATCAGAAAATCTTCATACCCATAGAATTTTTTTCTACGATTCCGAGACATTTGTAATATTTGAAAAAGTCTCGAAATATTCTCGATTCTGAGTAATTTTCCCTAATAATTTTTTTTTCATAATATTTATGAAAACTTCATTTAAAAGTTTCATTGGACGAACTTTTATGACAAATTGTTTTACAGTTCTTTTAGTGTACGGAAAAAGTTTCAGATTCTATGAAATTTTTTCTCTAACAAAAGTCTCAGATTCTGAGACATTTTTTTCAATAGAAAAAGTCAGATTCTGAGAAATTTTTTCTATAGAAAAAGTTTCAGATTCTGAGAAATTTTTTCTATAGAAAAAGTCTTCGATTCTGAGACATTTTTTCTATAAAAAAAGTCTCAAAAAGTTTAAGATTCTTAAACATTGTGTCGGTAGCAAAAGCTTTATATTCTGGAAAATTTTTTCTATAGAAAAAGTCTCAGACTCTGAGAATTTTTTTCCTAGAAAAACTCCCAGATTTTGTTAAATTCTTTTTTTGGATTCTGAGACATTTTTTCTATAGAAAAAGTCTCAGATTTTGAGACATTTTTTCTATTTTTTTTTCTCCGATTCTCCGATTCCGAGACATTTGTAATATTTGAAAAAGTCTCGAAATATTCTCGATTCTGAGTAATTTTCCCTAATAATTTTTTTTCCATAATATTTATGAAAACTTCATTTAAAAGTTTCATTGGACGAACTTTTATGACAAATTGTTTTACAGTTCTTTTAGTGTACGGAAAAAGTTTCAGATTCTATGAAATTTTTTCTCTAACAAAAGTCTCAGATTCTGAGACATTTTTTTCAATAGAAAAAGTCAGATTCTGAGAAATTTTTTCTATAGAAAAAGTTTCAGATTCTGAGAAATTTTTTCTATAGAAAAAGTCTTCGATTCTGAGACATTTTTTCTATAAAAAAAGTCTCAAAAAGTTTAAGATTCTTAAACATTGTGTCGGTTGCAAAAGCTTTATATTCTGGAAAATTTTTTCTATAGAAAAAGTCTCAGACTCTGAGAATTTTTTTCCTAGAAAAACTCCCAGATTTTGTTAAATTCTTTTTTTGATTCTGAGACATTTTTTCTATAGAAAAAGTCTCAGATTTTGAGACATTTTTTCTATTGAAAAATCTGAGACTTTTTCTATAGAAAAAGACTCAGATTCTGAGACATTTTTTCTGTAGAAAAAGTCTCAGATTCTGAGATATTTTTTCTATAGAAAAAGTCTCAGATTCTGAGACATTTTTTCTATAGAAAAAGTTTCAGATTCTTAAACATTGTGTAGGTAGCAAAAGTTTTATATTCTGGAACATTTACTCTATAGAAAAAGTCTCAGACATTTTTTCCTAGAAAAACTCTCAGATTTTGTGATATTTTTTCTATAGGTTCGGGGACATTTTTTCTATAGAAAAAGTCTCAGATTCTGAGAATTTTTTTTTACAGAAAAAGGCTTAGATTTTGAGAAAGTTTTTTTTAGAAAAAGTCTCATGTTCTGAAACATTTTCCCTTTAGAAAAAGTCTTAGACTATGAAACGGTTTTCTATATTCTTAGAAATTTTTTTCATAGAAAAAGTTAAAGATTGTAATACATTTTTTCTGTAGGAAAATGTCAGATTGTATTTTTTCTTTAGAAAAGTTCAGTTTGTGAGAAATTTTTTTATAGACAAATTCTCAGATTATGAAGCGTTTGTTCCATAAAAAAATTCTCAGATTCTGAGAAAAATTTTTGATAGAAAAAGTCTCAGTTTCAAAGACATTTTTCTATAAAAAAAAAGTCTCAGATCATGAGACATTTTTATACCCTCCACTCTAGTGATAGAGGGTATATATAAGTTTGTCATTCCGTTTGTAACTCATCGAAATATCGGTCTGGGACCCCATAAAGTATATATATTCATGATGCCCGATCGATTTTAAGACATTCTAGCGATGTCCGTCTGTCCGTCTGTGGAAAATGCTGTCGCGGACAAAATATTGCACAGGGATGACCGAAACTTAACATATTTATTGGAAGTTCTCCCGAGAAGTTTGGTATTGCATTTGAGCGATATCGGTTCAGCGGTTCAAAAGTTATGAATGAAAATGTAAGCACACCTCAAAAATTTCAGTACAATCAACATAACCTAAAAATACAAAATGCTTTAATTCGGCTTCTGGTTGACATATGTGAACATAATTAAACACCAAATGGTATTTAAACAAGTACGAACATATTTTTTGACAAAAAAAGAAAAAAATCGCGGATTTTTTTTGCCAAAATTTTTTTTCGCGGAATTTTTTTTTTCAAACAAATTTTTTTTTCAAAAGTAATTTCCTTTTAAATAAAGTTTTTTGCAATAATCTTTTTGAAATTGTGGAGGGTATCACTGCATTCGGCAAGGCCGAATTTAATTTTTTACTTGTTTCTATTGAAAAAGTCTCGGATTCTGAAACATTTTTTCTATCGGAAAAATTATACCATTTTTTATACCCTACACCACTCTGTGGTACAGGGTATAATGAGTTTGTGCTGATGTTTGTAACAACCCGAAATATTGGTCCTAGACATAACTTGAAGTATACCGATCGACTCAGAATAACTTGTTGAGTCGATTTAGCGATATCCGTCCGTCCGTCTTTCCATCTATCGGTTTAAGCACGATACAGGTCGCAATTTTAAATCAATTGACTTGAAATTTAAAACTTAAACATCTTTTGGCCCAAGGACGAAGCCTATTGAAATTGGTGAAAATCGGTCCATGTTAAGACCTAGCCCCCATACAAACGCCCCCTTTTTATTCGGCTTAAATGACTCTAATAACCGTATTATAATAGATATCGCTTCGAAATTTAGCAGGTAATCAAATTTTGTATGCACAAATCATCAATTCAAAGGAATCGGGTCAGTCCTTCTGGTAGTCCCCATACAAACCACCCTCCCGATATTCACATAATTGCCTCAAAATTCATAAAAATTTAAATATTTGATAAACATTCTAATTTTAGGTGTTAAACGTGTACTTTAGTAACCTAATTAAATCGGAGTATAATTGGTCCATTTTTGGACTTAGCCCTTCATATAAAAATTTCGACCGATATTCAGTTAAATCGGTCTATTGACAAAAAAAATAAACCAATACCACTAAAATTTGAACAGTGTGTGTTTTCTACACTAAAAAAAAATCTAACAAAGGACAGATCCAATCGGTCCATGTTTGGACTTGGGACTCATTTTCCGGAAAACAATGATGTAGGGTATCATATGGTCGGTCTTGACCGACTATAACTTTCTTACTTGTTTTTTATTATTTAAATACATTTTTGATATCCACGCCCCCAAAAACGGGCGGGCCAAAAAAACAACATATTATAATCCCCGGCTATACCTTAAATAATTATGTATGTACCCAGGCAGAAACTGCCAACCGTTCCAAAGAAAAAGGCTCGGCAAAGCACTTAATTTTTTGTGTAGAAGGTAGTATAAATTCGAAAAAGTGCTTTCCAAGCGCTTTGCCAATGTTTTTCTATTTAAATCCGTTCAAAATATAAATTTTTTTATTAAAGTTTATTAATTTTCATAACAATTGGAATATTTTTTATTTCCCTGCAGGATTAGTGGCCGGTCCTTGATAGTTCTCATGGTAGTCACTTATATTATACAATGACCCACATATTACAAACTTGACACCTTTTATATAAAAACACCTGTTTCTTTCGTAAGGAAGTGTCTTAAACTTCGGATATGAAATGTCACTGGGCCTATCCCTTTGGAACACAACCCGTTTCGGTTCAATACACCACTTTTTTCGGGACTTTTCCAAAATTTTTCCTAAAAGCATTTTTAATAAATTTTTTATTCCAAAACGCAAAGAAAACGGAAAACTAAATTTTCCAGGAAAATATTTCAAAGTTTGTCGAAATTTTTTTTTATCCTAATAAATTAGTCAATCAATTTTTTATCCTTATTTAATAAGTTTCTTTATTTAAATAAACAAGAAAAAAAAGTTGTGTCTTATGGACTTATACAATTTAGATACGTCCCATTTTTTTGTTCTAAAAGTGCTATAATAGTAAAATATTTTTTGTTTTTACAGCGCTTTCAAAGCGCTTTAAAATAGCAACGGCATACCGTTTACCGTGGTTATCATTTTGGACGCTGGGAGAGTACTTAACTGTGATGCTTTCCCAGCACTCAAGCGACCATAAAAAGTACTTTGCCAGCGCTCTCCCGTTCGTATTTTTCTGCCTGGGTAGATATAAAGCAATAAACACACACATAACTACAACAACAACAAACTAAAATTTGTAATTGTTTCGAATGTGCTTGTTGTTTTATGTTTACATAATTATATTAGGTCTAGATGGAGTGTAAGGCTGCGATTTTCCTTTATTTATTCTACTGCTATTTAACCTTTAATCAATGAATACTTTCATAAATTTTATGAAAAACTTCATAAAAAGTTAAAAGTTTTAAAATTACATTCTACGAATATGTTCATTATTTCCATTAAAGTTTTAATTAACAGGAGTTTTAATACCCCAGTTTCATTGATCAAATGAGACCTGGTTTCGTTTAAAATCGTGAGTTATTTTTCGTTAAGCTAAATTCAATTTGCATGACTTTATTTTTTTCAGTGCATTAAGGAAACATTTCTTAGAATCGGAGACTTTTTCGATAAACAAATTTTTCCTTTATAGAAAAAGTTCTCAGACTGTGATAGAATTTTCCTCAAGTTATAGATTCTCAAACATTTATATAGAAAAAGTATCAGACTGCGAGGCATTTTTACAGCGCAGAAAAAGTTTTAGATTCAATATGTGAGAGTATCTCAGATTTTGAAAAATCCTCAAATTCAGAAACATTTTTCTTTTACAAGTTGTTCCTTTAGAAAAATTCTTAGATTCTGAAACATTTTCAAATTGTGATCAAAATTTTTGAAGTTTAATTAAGTTAATTTTAGGTATCACTATTTTGTACTAACTTTTTACTTTGAGCGTAGCTTAAGGAAACGAAATAAATTTCTTGCAATGAAGACATTTAAAATATTTATTACCGAAATCAAGCTGGTTTTGGTTTTTTTTCTTAAATTTGCATTTGTTTGCTTAAGAAAGAGTACATCCTACTAAGTTTTTTTGTAATGTAGTTTTATTTTTTGTTTTTTTGAGCTTCAAGTGTGAAATATTGGCTAAAATTGCACAGGTGAAAAATTTGTTTTACGCATCATTTTTCCTACTGTTTTCTATTTTGGCTAAGAAGATAAATTAATGAACTCATTTTGAGAAAAGGGTGGCCAACGTTGCTAAGAGTTGGAAAAGAATACATCTCAGCAGGAATTCTGGTAAAGGGAAGCAGATTTGGGAAATTAGTCACTAGTCAAAGAGAGCATCCAAATCAACTGAATGGACAATGCGATGTCACAGTTTGGAGCAGTCTTTGGTAGCACTGATAAAGTGCTATTTAGATGCAATGAAATCGTGTATTTTCAGCGCTGATTGAAGTACTTTTTGTAGCATTGATTTAAGCGCAATAAAGATGCAGCAAAATCTTAAATTTTTCTCCAAAATAATTCTTTATTTAAGTTTTGATTAATTTTTATTAAAAAATAAAAAAAAATTATTTCACCTTTAAAATATTATATTTTGAGTAGGGTTAGCTCGAGGTCATTTTTCTTTACTATTACACCATGATATTGTTATAGAATAATTTTCAAGAAATTTAGTTTTCTGTTTAAAATTTATTTACGCTGGTGCTTTTTTTTTTGGAAGACTTAGTGTTTCGATCTCGTCAAGATCTTGTCAAGACTATTAGAAAAATATAAAAACCCTATACTACAAGTAGCATCGGGAATTATCCAAAAGTAAAATATACACTAAAAATATATTCATTGAGCTTGAGACGAAAAATGATTATATCTTCTCTCAGTTTGACACGATTATACTGTGCATCACGACAGGGACGTACGCAGGAATTTATTTTGGGGGGGGGGGGGCCCGAAATTTTTTTTTTTTAATTTTTTTTTTCAGTCAATGTTTTTGAGCCTACATTTTTTTTACATTAGAAAACAAAACGTTTATTAAAAATTAAAGATAAAAAGATTTCAAATTATTTTTAAAAAAAAAAGTCGCAAATATACTTTTCGCGTAAAAATTTAAAACTCTGGGGCACCTTTTAGAATTGTTTATATACTTTTTGAGAGTATTTGGATTAGAAACCATATTTATGCAGAGAATTTCTAAGAACATTTTTGTTATAGCAAATTTTCCAATTCTAAGATACATATTATCTTAACCAATTCCAAGATTTTGGGACATTTTTGGAACCAAAGACTCCTTGAACTGAGGGAAATTTTTTAAGTTTTACAGTTTTTGAACAAAAAAAAAATAAAATTCCAAGACATTAACCATAGCAAGATATTTACTCCACTTACGATTTAAAACATTTTTAAATAGAAAATTCTCAAATTTTTAGGCATTTTTTTGCACAGAAAAACTCTATAACTCTGATAAATTTTTCATGTAGAAAATTCTCAGATTATAAGACATTTTTCATATAGAAACCAGTGGGTATCAGGTTGGTTGGCTACCATTTAATTTCCTCTCTCAAAAAGTTGGTTCTCTTAGTGTTGCCTATGATATTGCATGTAAAAACTTTCTTAAACATTAAGAGAACCAATTTATATAAAGTGACATATTGTTTTGGGACCTATCAAAATCTCTGATATTATTCTTTACTCTATGATAGAAACAATCTTAGATTCTGAGACTTTTTTTGTATAGAAAAACTTTCAGATTCTAAGAAAAAGTTGTTTGATTTTGAGACATTTTGCTTATAGAAAAATTCTTAATTTCTGAAACATTTTTCGTACAGAAAAATTCTTAGATTCTGAGTAATTTTTCGTACAGAAAAACTGTCAGATTCTAAAACATTTATGCATATGAAAACTTCTCAGTTTTTGAAATTCTTTTCGTTTTAAAAAATATTTCCGAATCTGAGATATTTTTCGTATTGAAAAATTCTGAAATTCTTTTAAACATTTTTGGTATTGAAAAATACTAAGATTTTGAAACATTTTTCGTATTGAAAAATTCTCAGATTCTGAGAAATTTTTCGTATAGTGAATTTTTCTATACGAAAAATCTCAGATTTGTTTAGAAAATTTCTGAGATCCGGAGAAATTTACCGTATAGAAGAATTCTTAGTTTCTAACACATGTTTCGTACAGCTAAATTTCTTGTAAGAAAAATGTCTCAAATTGGTATAGAAAATTTCACCGATTCAGACACATTTTTTGTATAGATTCTTACGATTCTGAATCAGTTTTCGTAAAGACAATACTTAGATTATAAGATGTTTTTCGTGTAGAAAAAGTCTGAATGAGAAAATTTACAGATTCTAAGACATTTTTGTAAAGAAACGTTTTTAAATTCACAATATTTTTTGTCGATAAAAATATTCCAGTTTTATTTAGATTAATTTCTTGTGTAAAACAGTTCCAGATTCAAAAAAGATTTTTCGATTTAAAAATTGTCAAATTTGGTTAAACTTGGAATTACAAATACACGAGTAGATTCAAATTAGTGTAGACGACACAATTTGCAAAGCGTATGTTCTGAAACATTATTTGCCAAAAACATTCTTAAACCCTTTGACAAATTTCGTAAAAAAGTGTCTGTTTTAACCAAAACTATACCAATTTAAATTCTTTTTTATCGATAATAATTTGTATTTACGAAGATATAAAATATATTTTAAAATGTCAAAATTTTTCCGGTGATCACAAATCTAGTCAAATGTGGCTGCGGCTTTAAAAAAGTCGATAGAAAAGCTAATGGAATAATGTGCTCGATTCGGGAGTGCTCTTTCACCATTCACCTACTACTTAAAAATTTGATATCCTTTGATTTAAATTTAATAAGAATTTTATTTTAATAAGAACAAGAATTTTAAAAAGTTAAAATTCAAAAGAAAATCAAATTTTTAAAAATTTGGTGAATGGTGAAAAAGTACTCCCGAATAGTTTTTAGAGTTGTCTTATTCACTACCGTAAAAGTTTACGAATTTAAATTCACACAACTTTTTTTCAATCAAAAATTTTTTTTTTGCCCCCAGGCCCCCCCCTGCGTACGTGCCTGCATCACGAAACATAAGCTCCAATGGATACAATCCCAAATGTAAGCAGGCCATAAAATAAACAAAATCATCAAATGGTTTAGCAAAGTTAGTTTGAATTTCTTTTTTATGGCCCACTGAAGTTTTTAATTTTATAAATAAAAAAAAATGTGTACTTCTACCTTGAAGCTGTTATATTTTGATTAGGGTTATTCTAGCTCGAGGTCATTTCTCTTGGTTTATTAAACCATGATATTCGCAGAATAATTTTTAAGAAAATTATTTTTCAGTTTTAAATTTATATTTGTTAGTAAATTTTTGCACGACTTAGCCGACACGTGTTTCGATTTCGTCCAGATCTTCACAAAATCTTGTCTTGTCATCAGGGTTGGCTACCGTTACCCTTTCAATACCGTTACCGATTAAAAACCCTTTAATATTGACTACCGTTACCGGTACCAATACCGAAATAAAAAATTGTAAATACCGTTACCGATAAAAAAACCATTACCTTTATTCGGATTTTTACCGGTATTATATAGGTTTTGTTTCGGTTGTCTTATGGCGTTTTCTTTTCTGGAAAAAAATGTTGCACTTTCTGCACTTTTTTTTCTTTAATGACTCTTTCTGCACAGTTATGTACAGTAAATATAGACGTATTTGGTGCCAAAAGAAAGGTATTTATAACGACTTTAAAATGCTATATCAAGCATTTGAAAAAAATACTCAGTTTTTAAGCTGGTCCGATAAATGTAAAAATTTATGGGTTTTTGAAATTTTTTTCAATAAAATAATCGTGTTTCGACATTTTATTATGAACAGTTAGATAGAACTCGAAAATACCTTTCCTTTGGTATCAAATATGTCTATACTTACTGTTTATTACTGTCCACAAGGAGTCATTAAAGAAAAAAAAGTGCAGAAAGTGCAACATTTATTTCCAGAAAAGAAAACGCCATTAATAATACTTATTTAAAATTTTTTGCAGATAAAAATCAAAGTGAAATATTTTTAATGTACGTCAAATAAAAAAAAAATAGTTTTTGTTCATTGTAAATCAGAATGTTATTTGTGCAAAAACAATGAAAAAATCTGTCCAACCAATGATCACATTCACAATTTAATTAAATTATGTGGAAATCGGTCCAACCAATGATCAAATTCGCAATTTACCTAAAAATTTCTGAAGAGAAAAGTGAGTGCCAAGTGATGTAAACATTTTTTAGCGGGAATATAAAATAAGAGACAAACCTGAATCGCTCAAGTGTTGCTGGCGTTGTCATCCACGCAGGTAAGCGTGGTGAGGTGGTTCTCTGGAATTAAATACATAACGAGCCCGAATCGTACAGTCTAAAGAAAAACTCTGGCGAAAAATCTGTAAAACAACTTTCAGTTTGAATTAGAAAACTTTTAAAAACTTTTTCTGCTAAAATGAATACTTTAACTTAATTCTCTGTCATTAAACTTAAAAAATCAGAAGATTTTTCATCTTAAAATCTAAAATCAGAAGATTTTTCATCTAAAATCAGCAGATGTATTTACGGTCTTGACAGATTTTTCTGCAAACTCTACCTGTAGCTGATTTCTGTAACTCTCGAATCGAAAGATTTCTCGCATGAAACATGTGAAATGAAACGAAAACATTGTAAATCGGCACAAAAAGTGACTTTTCACATTTTACTGTTTCTGTAACTTTGTTGTGCGAAAACTTTTAAACTTATTGGAATGATGCGAGAAAACTGTTTCTGTAAAGTAATTCGTCGAAAACTTTTGTATTTGAAGTGTCAAAAAAACTCACATTTTAAAACGGTGCGAGACTTGGACAAAAAGAAATAAAAACATTAAAAAAATCATAATAAATGAAAAAAAATGGATAAAAATAGTAAGAAAAATACAAATTACTTGTTTTGTGTTTGTATAAATATCTAATATATTATATTTTTTCACAAATTTTAGAAAAATCAAAGAATCTCTAAATGCAAAAATGCTGTTATCAATACATCACAATTACATTATTAACAACAATATATAATTTTATTTTTTTTATATTTATTTTATTGCTTCTAAATGATCCGTAAACAATAATTTAAATTGCTCCGTGTTATTTTTTTTTGTTCTCTTACTATTTTCTCACTTTGATTACTTTTTTGACAGCTATCTTGGAATATTCCAACATAAACGCTGGCGTTTTCGCATTGACATACAGAAACAGTTTTTATTCCGGAGTCGAGAAACTGTGGAATTTTTTGTTTCATATTTTTCGATGCGAAAACTTCTCACTTTAATTACAGAAACGGGCTACTGGTTTATCCAGACAGAAATTTAGCAAACCGCGTCAGCAAAAATCAGCAGATTTCTTAAATGGCTCAAAATGCAGATATTTCTGCTGATTGGACAGACATCTTATAAACACGTAAAAAATCAATAATTTATTTGTTGAATTACAATATTGCGTGAATGTTTTAATTAAATTCTGAGTTAATTAATAGTATATATAATAATATGTTGAAAATGCACAAAATTTATCAGTTTTTTTTTTAATTTTATTAAATAATTTTTTTAATTTTTTACGTGCTTTTAACAATTTTGTGACTTTTTAACATGTTTGGTAAATTTTTTTCATAATACCGGTACGTACCGGTATCGTTGTTTCGGTAACGGTTAACCGTTACCTAAATAATCCAAAATACCTTTACCGTTACCGATATAAAAAATATGTAATACCAATACCGTTACCAATACCGTTATTCGTTTCGGTTGCCAACCCTGCTTGTCATCCTCAGGGTGGATGGAGGGTATTCAAATATTTAATTCCTATGGCAACCCTCTATTTCAAATAAATTTCCTCTTAATAAACTTCATACTTAGCGTCTAGAGTTTATTTTAGTCGTAGATTCTCTGCCAACGACTATACCATAAAATTGTTTATAACCAAAACATATTTATACTACACAAGTGAATTGGCTGTATTAAGTTCAGTGATTATGCATGTTGTTAGTTTTGTTGTTGCAACAAAATGCATATAAATTTTATAAGATACATTTACACTAATGGTGTTTTCTTTTCTGAACAAAAAATTGTGCATTGTTAAAATGTTAAATTTTAAAATGTTGACATGGCCCTGAAACGATGTTGCATTTTTTTCACTGAGAAAAGAACACAAAAAATGCTGTTTTGTACGCAAATTGCCCTCATTTGCTGGTTCGATGGATGTGTTTTTCGCTTATATTGCCGGCAGCTCAGGTTCGAATCCCGGCGATGGCCATCACATATTTTTTTTATTTTTTTTTTGCTTTAAATTATTTTTTTTTTAACTACTTAAACTTAAAAAAAAAAATACCAAAAAATTAACAAATTTAGTCGATTTTATATGAAAATTTACTTTTTTTTTTAAAAAATTATTAAATTATTTAAAAAAAAAACTTATTAAATAAAAAAAATAATACTTAATTGAATAAAAAAAAATACAAGAATAAAAAAAAAAAAAAAAAAATTTGTCCATACCGGGATTTGAACCCCGGACCTCCAGTGTCACATGCCACGACACCATCCTCTGCACCACAACAGCACCAGTTAACTTGTTCGCTTAATTTGAGTTTTGCTACATGAGAGAATATCAGGGCAGTTTTTCACCCCGTCATTTGATTTCGGGGTTGAAAATATGCATTTTTTACCTCACGAGCAGGCAATAATTTGAGAAAAGAACATAATATTTTTTCAAAAGTGTGCATTTTTTTTAGAAAAGAACACAAAAAATTCAAAGAATAAAAAAAATGTTACAAAATGCTACATTTTTTGCCAGAAAAGAAAACGCCATAAGGTACACATGTGTATTATTAGGGTGGCAATTTTTTTTTTAATAATGGATATTTTTTAAATATGGATATTTTTGGAATGTCAAAAATAATTTGATATTATGAAACAAATATTTTTTAAGGAAAGCCATGTCCATTTGTTTTCATTCTTGTTAACATATTTAAAATTTTGAAGTGTTCATTTGAGTAAAGCTTTCATGTAAAACAATCGCTCGATTTCTGGGGAACGTTTTTCCCTGAAACATTCTGAGATGTGAGGCTAAAAAGTTTTATTCAATTTTTTTTTTTTTCGAAAATTAACCTTGGTTAGAATCCTAAAATATGTGTGCAAATTTTCACGTTTAATGGCATGTGTATGCCGTCAAAATTTGGTGTGCCTTTTTTTAGATCATATGTGCGTCACCCTAATTTACATTCTAAACTTATGTACTCAAAAATTAAGTACAATATTATTTAGCTGAAAGTGGTTAAATTATTTTGTATTAAAAAATTTCTAGTGCATAAAATACAAGTCAAACAGTAGTCCAAATTCCAAATAAACTGTAAATATTTGTGGCGCACATCTATAAAAACAAAAACAAATTGTTTTAAAAAATGTAAATGATTTTAATACTAATTGCAGCAATACTGTTAGCAAACAACTAAATATCATGTGAATCGGTTGGGGTTTATTTGTCTATTTGCAGAAAATTAATATTGTTGGCCCATTTTAATTATTTGTATTATTTGTACGATTTGTATTTAAACAAGGATTTTATTAGTGCTTAAACAATAGAGTGGATTAAAAACGACAAATTATTGGCATTAACCCAAATGGGGTTAAATCACACGATCTTGGACAATTATCCTTCTATTATCCCATATTTAATATTACCGGTAACGAAGTACCGGGTGGATATACTAGTATAATTTTAAGATTCTTCAAGAATTCTTGATTTTTTTTTGTACCATTCTAATAGAAAGTTGCTGACAAAATGTATAAAAGCTTATTGAGATAATTAACATTTTTATGAATGAAATTTAGTAATAAAATTGTAATTGTTTTATAATTTAACAACTTTTTAATTAAGAAACACCGTTTTTTTAATTGATGTAACCAGTTAAATGATAAAATTTTATAGCATTCGTTTAGTTGTTAAGCACATTTTAAATACTTACTCAATTAGTAAGTTGTTGCTATAATTAAGCTAACATAATCAATATAGATTTACAAGGACGGTATCCTAAAGGATTATCATTGATTTGCTTAAAATTTGCATTTGTTGATAAACTAAAAAAAAATTAGAAAAGCTGTTTCCTAAGTTCATTTAAAACACATCGCTCATTTACTACAATAGTAACATATCTAAAAAACGTGATTTTTGAGTTAATAATGCAAAAATACTCGTTACATCATACTTTATATTGTATTTATTTATATAAGGCCCCTTTTTGGCGGTATTGCTTTTTTGTTGTATTTGTCGAATTTGAAATCAAAATTGCGATTGAAAATTCCCTTAATTATCATTTCCCTACTCCCCTATGTTACAAAATTCTACTTTTTATACCATACAGTGAAGGCATTCCAGTTCATCGAAAAATCTGTGTCCCCAGTGCCTAAGGCGGCGATTCATCAGACATACAAGTGCTTCACTGACCTTTTATTCTTCACTTCCCCACAACTCCTACAACAGTCCCTGTCGGGGATCCCCATATGCACGGCCATTTGGCCGATTATGCAATATCCTGTCAGTACTATCTCCAATAGACTTACCATCCGTTTACCAAAAGTAAGAAGAATTATAGTCCTCTTAGTATTTGGCGGTGGCCACAGGGTTTGCGATGTCCTGCACTTAATCAATGATATCCACCTATCAAAGCCATTCCCCGCAAATTCATCAGCCAATGTCGAGGGACCCAGATAAGCTTGACTGTGTGCTGACTCTATGCTGACTGATTCGACGAAGGGATTGTATACAGTTGATAACGATTCTCGATTTTACAGTGTTTGACTCCAAGGCCCAGGACCCTTGTCCATATAACTAATTTATTTTCCTATAAATAAAATTCTAAAAAATTAAAGATTTTTATTTTTGGTTTGAATTTCATTTTGTAAAACAAATAATAATAAAACAAAGTAATAACTGTTAGTTTATACTAATGTGGTAAACTAGAATTTTTAAATACTATGTATGTATGTTAATTAATGGTAATTTTTGATTAAAAAGAAGTTAATAAATCCATATTACAATGAATGTTAACATAGATAGAATGCAAAAGTTAATCTCTACATAATAAATTTTTTACATCCTTAAGATAAAATATTTCAGAATTAAAAAAATTGCATATAAAAAACTTAAATGGCATTCTAGTCGTGGACATTTTCTAACTGAATCTAACACCTATTTTCATCATTTTCTAAGAGAAAACAAATATCTCAAATATGTTTTATAGAAAAATGTCTCAGAATTCCAGACATTATCTTCACAAAATATTTAAATGCTTATTTGACTCTGAATAAAAGAGTTTTTTTATTGAAACATTTTCCACAATTTTAAAAATTTTTCTGTAGGAAAAATATATTAAAGGTTATAACTTATATAGAAAAAATCTATAAAAAATAATCCCTCAGAAACTGGAAATTTTTCCTAAAAATACTGTTTCAGAATCCCAAGAATCATTCTGCAAAAAAGATTTCTCAGGATCGGATAACTTTTCAATAGGAAAAACGTTTAAGAATCTGTGCTTTTCTATGAGAAATAATATATTTTCAAATCTAAGGATTTTTGTTATGGAAATACTTTTAAGAATATGATTTTTTTTTAATCGTTTAGAATCTGAGGATTTTTATATAGGAAAATTTTATAAAAATCATTGATCAAAACTTTTCTATAGAAAACTATATTAGATCTTAAAATAAGTGGATCAGAATTTGGAAATTGCTAAAAAAATACTATTGCATTATAAGTTTGAACTAAGTATATTATTAAATTACATTAAATTAGAAGATAGTGGCAATTTACTATCATATGAGGATGTATTTAGCTAATTAAGTTACCTTAATATATAGAAATACTCGAACATTATTAAAATATTTACTTGTTTGAAATCTATTTATTTGTATAAAAATAAAATTCTTTTTTTTATTAATAAAATTCTTTTAAGAATTTTAAATAAAATTTTTTAGAATTTTATTTCTTTTAAGAATTTAAAATAAAATTGTTTAGAATTTTATTTAAAATTCTAAATTGAATTTTTTGAAAAATTCAAAATTGAATTTTATCAATAACGAATTTTAATTTTTATTGTTTTTCCTTGTCTGTTTTCGTCTTGGAAAGTTTAATGAGGGTTTCTTCGTCATTTTGGTATGGGCTTAAAAATTTTGCAAATTACTTAAAAATATTTGGTTTTGAATGCCGAGTGGCGGTTTTGAATTTTAATATGGCGAATCCAATATGGCGCCCAATTTTAATATTAGAGATTTGCTTAAAATTCTTTATGCACGGGTTCTTGGAGTCGCTTAAGAAAAATTTGCAGTTGGATTTTTAAAATTCAAAATGTCGCACATTGGGTTCGATGGTACCCAAAATGGCGATTAATTCAG
The DNA here is from genome assembly GCA_963921195.1 of Pegoplata infirma. Classification (NCBI taxonomy): domain Eukaryota; kingdom Metazoa; phylum Arthropoda; class Insecta; order Diptera; family Anthomyiidae; genus Pegoplata; species Pegoplata infirma. The sequence continues at coordinate 94,066,728 of OY992538.1, read as the reverse complement.
ATAAGCAGTAGTCTTAGAATATTATATTTTTTTATTAATGAACTAATATAAACACGTAAAAATACACATTTTGGAAAAACGAAATTTAGAAAAAAAATTTTTTTTTAACCTGTTAGGCTTTTTTTGTTTTTCGGGAAAAAGGGTTATAGTTCACAATTTTTGCTGTAACTTTGGAATGAAAAGCGATAAATTAATAAAAAAAAATGGAAATTAAAGTGTACATAATGTGCTATCAAAGTAATCAAAGAAAGAATGCACAATATGTATTTATATTATTTTAAATTTTATTTAACATCCAATTTTTGTTTTTCACAAAATCTCATAAATGTACAAATTTATCTGAAAAAAGTGATTTATTGGAATATTGTAGTTTTTTTATTAACGAACTATCAAAAATACATAAAAACACAGCATTTGAGAAAAAAAAATTTAACAAATTTTTTTTTTTTAATCTTTTAGTCGTTTTTTTTTTTTTTTGGAAAAAAACACGAAACCCTTGAACATATAATAAAGCTACAAAAAACAAATGGAGGGGACGTTTTTTTGGCGTAGCGGGGGTTTACCGGGAGACTATGGGGGACACCTTCCCCGCGCGATAAACGTTGCCAAAAAAATAGATGTAATTGTTTGCACCTAATTAATAAAAATTTATCATTATTTAAATTATTTTTTCTATACACGCCCCCAAAAAGGGGCGGACAGAAAAAATTCGCTTTCCTGATCCCCCTTGGTTCAAATTCAGGTCGATGAACTTCATATGGCATTAAAATGTTTCATTTATTGAACAAATATACAAATAAAACTTGTAAAAAAAATATTTTTCTGGGGTAGTTTTAGTTCTTCAAGGGGGAACTTTTTCCCCCCTGGTCCGATTTTGCTCGTTCAAGAACTTAACCAGCCTATGACCATTATACATATTTGTGACAAACTTCAGGATTCTAGCTCTTGTTTTATGTACTTTATGGTGTGCTCAACAACAGACGGACGGACGGACACACTGTTAGTCACAGAATGTCTTAGAATCGATCAGTGATCAATAATATACACTTTATGGGGTCCTAGACCCATATTTCGATGCGTTACATACGGAATGACAAAGTGAGTGTATGCCCATACCGTAGTTGAAGGGTATAAACACACATATTATGGTCTTGTTTAATAAACGATACCCAGACTTTTTACACAAAAACAGGAATAAAAAAAATGACCGGGCATTGTCTGTACTTTTTTTTCTTTTAAATAAAAGCTGATATCCTATACTTTTTTAAAATCCACAAAACTAAATCCAACTATTACTAACTTAATATGTGTAGCCCATTAAATGGGGAAAATATCCCAGTTTCGGGTCCTTTTTAAAAAAATTATTAAAAATGTTAAGACCCAATTTTTATAAACAGAAAAAATTTTGCAATTTAGTTTAATACCTGTTGTTTAAGGTTCCATTATAAAAGATTTTCTTTTAAAAGATTTAATACTACTAATAATCGCTTGAATTGTAAAAAATTTGAATTTTTTTTACTTTTTTCAAAGACTGCAATAATTTGCTAACTTTGACAGCTCACCGAAAAAAAGTAAACAACTTAGTTTATTGATTTTGATAACTAGCGTTGCAGAATTTTATCTACTTTTACCCCATACCAAAACTTATAACAAAAACTTCATTTATAAATTTCATTTAATCGCCACTTTGGTACCATTTGAACCCAATGTGTGTCGGCTCCATCATGGTGATAATTTTTCTTTAAATTACAGATTCACTCAAAACTCTTTACGAACCGGTTTGTTGGGTTGCTAAATTAGAATATGCCATTCGAAAATCTTACTTCAGATTCTTATTTAGCAGCCCCAAAAACTCGGCCATTAAAAGTTTCAAGGAAATCGGTTTATTTTTTAATAATATTTGTCACCATGTTGGATCCGCCATTTTAAATTTTAAAAGTCCAACTTCAGATTCTTCTTAAAAGACCACAAAAACCTGTGTTTAAAGAGGTGACCAAGAAACCCTAATATAAAAGAAACAATTCTAAGGTTGTAGTGTCTCGGCTCATTGGCCACATCGGGGATTTTGGGGTTAAAAATGCGTAAAAAATGGTGAATTTTCGATTTTTCAGCCATTTCTTTCTTAGAAACTATTTGATGTTTCCATATGAGATTAAATTTTTTTAATGCCTATCTAACGGGGGCACAACATTGTAAAAATTTGGCTTCGTTAAATATTTTTATTTATGAAAATGTATAAAATTCAAATCGTCTTTTAAGTTTCAGGGAAATCGGTTCATAAGGGATGAGATACTTCCCTTTTCCTTTTGTTTGAAAATTGTTTTGTAGAAATTAATTTTCATGATCCTGATGCATGATTTTTATTATATAAAAGTGATATTAGCCCTGCTTTTTTCAGACCGGATTAAGATTAGGACTAACTTTATTTAGTTACAAAATGGGTCAAATCAAGTCCAAATTTTTTTTTATAATTTATTTCTGAAATAACATACAATTAGTAAATATAAACAGAAAAACAAATTAAGCTTTGTCCAAAATGTAAAGAATGAAAAATAAATTTAGTTAAATCCTAGGATTAACTCAGATTTATTTATACCATTTTAAATTTTGGACAACGCTAAATTTTTTTCCTGTTTATATTAACTAATTGGATGTAGATTCAGAAAAAAAAAATATAAAAAAAAATTCTGGACTTGATTTAACCCATTTTTTAACTTAATTGAGTTAATCCTAATCTTAATCCGGTCTGCAAAAAACAAGGCTATTATGTGTTTTTTACCATATTTTACCGAAAGTATTTCAAACTCTACAGTTTTTATAAAAAAAAATTAAATTTCTTCTTTTAAAATCAAAATATTTAGAAACTTGTGAATTTTTTTTATAATGTTTTTTTGTGTATAAAATTTTCAAAATGTTAAAATCGAAAAGGGGTGGGCACGTGCCCCCTGTGCCCACCCCCTGTATACGTCTGTGCAGACCGGCCTGCCGATCTTCTGGCACAATTGATACCCACTCACGCCACTCGTTCTACCTTCAGTGGGTTGCACAGCTATGATTTCTTATCCACTGCTCTTTACCACACAAGGGCATCATAGGTCACCATTGTTCTAGTTATCGTACCATACATCCGGTAGATGATATACAGTTTTAGACCCCAAGTTCTCCTGCAGGTGTGAAAAGCTCATAACGACTTTTTTTTATCCATTCCTCTGTATTTCTTTTCCAAGAAAGCTTTGAGTACAGGATACAATCTAGATCAGTGGTCGGCACCCATAATGAAATTGGCTATTTGCACGTAGACAACCCGAACGTCAACGATACTCGCAACTGAGAGCATTAAAAATACAAATATTTTATTTAGAGTCATGGTAGCATTTAAAAAAGCGGGTAGATGTTTTAGAAAAATGTAAAAATGTTTCCTCTTTCTGCCGACCACTGATCTAGATATTTCGCCTCAGTAGATAGTTCCAGGGTGATTTCATTTTATTTGGGAAGAACAAACCTGTCTATCTTACAAGGAAGGTCTTTCACATGGCACCCACCGATTGTCCTGAAACTTGTATATGGGAAAGAGGGGAGGGATATAAGAGTAACCGGTTTTTTCTAGCTGCCAAATCTCACATTTAGTTGGTCAAAGGGGTGGGGGAAATCGGGATTTTTTGTTTTTTGAGGATTTTTCCCATTTCTTTAAAAGAAACTATATGACCATTTTATGCAGGTCGAACAGTTTTTTGAACGCCTATCCAATGGTGTATCGGTCGTGTCCAAATTCGACTTCGTTAATTTCGTTATTGTCAAAAATGTATAATCGTTGGGGTAGTTTATATGGAGATGTATATAAGTACGACTGCCAAAATCTTATATAATAATCTCTATCAAAATTAAGCTGACCCGTATTTTTTCGTTTGGCGAAATTCCTGCTAGTTCGGCTTTTATACGGATTTCCCCGAGAGCCCATATTTTCTCATAAGGTGTCAACACATTTTTAAATTTGAGATTGCGCAGCTAAAAAAAAAACAGGTACCTCTTATTTTTCTCCCCTCATTCCCATATTCAAATTGCAGGACAATCTGTGGGTGCCCTACGAAAGACCTTACTTTTTAGTCCTTTTCGTAAACAAAACGAGTTCGTTTTTGGTGGGATTAACTCCCACACGTTGTCCTTTGCCCACGTCGATAGCATCTTTAACACTGATTCCATGAGCTCCTAATCGTTGATAAATTCAGAGGGTATTCCGGAAATATACCATCAGGCCCTGCCGATTAGTGCGGATTGTAGAAATGAACCACCGATATTATCCTGAGTTCGTTTACCATTGCTCTGACGAATTCATTAATCGGAATTGTAGCCGGTAAAATTGTACCATAAAGCAGTTTCTCTCTTCACTTGGTCTCTACAACGGGCGGAGCCGGGTATTTATCAGAAATTCAATAGTTTACTGACTGGTTTCTGCGAAAGATCCATCTGGTATCCATCAGTGTACCAGTCCACTGGTACACTGGGATATTTGGAAAGAATTTTACGAAATCTAAACGCTTCCATATTTCCCTCCAGTTCATATTTCCCTCCAGTCTCAGAAAATAGACCAAGATACTTTTTTCACCTATCGGGCTTTCTTGTAAATAGCATTAAAACAGAGGCGATAATTTTCCTAGTCCCTCGTCGAGTTTACCTTTTTTTCAACTTTCTGTTCTGAGTAGCTTGAGCTTTGGCATACACCACTGTTGGCAAATCGGTTTCGGCTGGAAGCGTTATGGACAGGATTTAAGATATGCTTCCCTGAGGGTATTCGTCACTTAACTAACTGATTTCTCTAAATCTTTAATACTGATTGGATTTCCGTTTCTGGGGGCATTAGTGCTTTCACAAGATTTCGTATTTTTGGGTTCCTATAAGGGATTCTTTTCTCCATTGAGAGGTCAATGCTAACGAGTTTAACCCAGACCGTGTTAGAAACCAAAGTTATGTAAATATTCTGTTTCCAAATTCTCTTATAGAACGTGGGTCTATTTTCCTTGCTAAATATAACTAAACTAGTGGATAAAAGGTAATCAAAAAGGAACTTACCTCGCCTGTTGATATAATTGATTCTCCACAGTGTATGGTCCTAGAGTATCCTTGTAAGTTATCCATTTACCGCACTTTCAAAATTATTCTTAATGTTTTGATCTACTACTTTAAAATCACGGTTTTGCAAAATAATTAAATTTTTCAATTTCCCTACAACTTCCAATTTGAAATACAATTACTTTTTACCTAAAGATCCGATTACAACCTAAAGATCCGATTACAACAGTATGTACGGATCAAGTGAAGTCTAACGAAAGTCTCTGTTAAACATTAATAGCCATAAATAATTTATGCATTTTGGGTCAATCTAGTATACTCCGTATAGAGGCGGGGCTGCCAGTTAGAAGGTTAAGCACGTTTTAACCAAAATCGTTTTTTCAGTTATGTTTGTAGTAAATAAGCGATATGTTCATCTGTCCCTACGTCAAGCATAAATCTAGCACTGTGTTCACATATTTTCTATATTTTTGTATCGATTACTTAAATTTTACTGATCGATCCATCAACTTTTACATAAACCCCGCAGAATAGCTAAACTGTAAAAAATTTAATATCAGCTGGACATACATAAAAGTCTGGTTTCTTTGTTTAATTTAATTTTTGACATTTGATGAATTATTAGGTTCTGCCTTAACCAACACTCCAAAAAATTTTGACATGTTATTTATGTTTTTTTTTTTTTTAACCAGTTTTGTTGTTCTTTTCCTACAGAGCAAATATTTGTTTTATTACCATAGACAATTTAAATTTATGTTTTGTACACCTTTTTGTCTCAAACAATAATCATACATCATTCATTCATAATTTTTTTACAAATATTATTTCAGCTTTTTTCTAACTCTTGCTCTTCTTCAAATTTATTTGTACGTTATAATTAATATTTGTTGTCATCACTCTTTGTATAAAATATATTCGTATAAAAGTAGTATATTTTGAACTGTACACAGAAAAAAATAAAAAAAATATTTGAGTAAATTTTTAATACTATTGAGTAAAAAATACTCAATTTTGCACCAGTAAACGATTTAATAGTATTGAGTAAATTTTTAATAAAAATTTATTAAATGTTTGAAAAAAATTTGAATAAATTTTTAATTGACACAATTAAAAATTTACTCAAAATGTATCTATTTATTTTTTTTTAAAGTTTAAAAAAGTTTTTAATTTTTTACAAAAAAAAAAAAAAAACAAAAAACTTGTTTTTTCAAACTTTACCAAACATATTTATGTCTTTAAAACATAAGAAAATTTTATAAAGACGATTACAAACTTTCATATACATATGGGGCATTCCATGTCAAATCGGACACTTTGAAAATTTTTTTTTTTAGATTTTCCTAATTTGTTAACAGTTTTTAGTACCCTTCGAAAACTCCTTCGTGGTAAATTTTCAGATTTTTTTGATGACCCGTTCAAAAGATATCGAATTTTTAAAAATTGGTAGTTTGCTCCTTTACTCAAACTTCTTTTAATCATAACTTCTTCAATAATGGTCCAAATTTCATGTTGTTTTTTTAAAAATTTTTGTTTTTTTACGTACTTTTAAAAAAAAAATCCCAAAAAAATTCTTAACAGCGCTCTAGTATGCGATTTTTAAGCTTTAAATTAAAATCTCATTTTTGAAAATGTTTGTACTCTTCGATTTATTTGAATTTTTTTTGTGTAAAACTTCTATCAATTCTACAAATTTTTTGCCCAGGAGGATCGTGGGATAACGATTATTACTATTTTTTAAAATTTTTTGAAAAAATTTTATTGTAATTTTCCAATCTTAAAATCATTTCTACTGCTCCAATGGTGCGTCATAGAGGGGTCCTTTATAAGACCGACCCCCATTCATTTTTACGTCTTAACATTTCTTTGGAACAAATTAATACCCTATCTCCAATTTCTAAGGGGGCTCCCACACAAAACGACATTTTTAAAAAATTGTTCCAACCGCTCTAACTGCCCTAATAATGCCCTTAGAGCAACAAAATGTATGACCGACCCACAATATTTTTTTAGTCCAGACATTTTCTCTGAACACACCAACCCTCTACCTTTAACTGTTAAGGCGGTCCCCATACAATTTTTTTTTATTTTTTGTAAATTTGTTTTATTTAATCAGCTTCTACCGGTCCAATGGTGCGTCCGAGAGGGGTCATTAGTGAGACCGACCCCCATTTATTTTTTTCCTACAACATTTTTCCAAAATATACCTACGCCCTGTCTCAACTCCCTAAGTAGGCTCCCATACAAAATTACATTTTTATAAAATTTGCTCCAACTGTTATTTGTATGGGAGCCTACTTAGGGAGTGGAGATAGGGCGTAGGTATGTTTTGAAAAAATGTTGTATGGTAAAAATAAATGGGGGTCGGTCTCACTAATGACCCCTCTAGGACGCACCATTGGACCGGTAGAAGCTGATTAAATAAAACAAATTTACAAAAAATAAAAAAAATTGTATGGGGACCGCCTTAACAGTTAAAGATAGAGGGTAGGTGTGTTTAGAGAAAATGTTTGGACTAAAAAAATATTGGGCAGTTAGAGCGGTTGGAACAAATTATAAAAAATGTCGTTTTGTGTGGGAGCCCCCTTAGAAATTGGAGATAGGGTATTAGTTTGTTCCAAAGAAATGTAAAGACGTAAAAATTAATGGGGGTCGGTCTTATAAAGGACCCCTCTATGACGCACCATTGGAGCAGTAGAAATGATTTTAAGATTGGAAAATTACAATAAAATTTTTTCAAAAAATTTAAAAAAATAGTAATAATCGTTATCCCACCATCCTCCTGGGCAAAAAATTTGTAGAATTGATAAAAGTTTTACACAAAAAAATTTTAAAAAAATCGAAGAGTACAAACATTTTCAAAAATGAGATTTAAATTTTAAAACTTAAAAATCGCATACTAGAGCGCTTTCAAGAATTTTTTGGGATTTTTTTTTGAAAGTACGTAAAAAAACAAAAATTTTGAAGAAAAAAAATTTAAATTTGGACCATTATTGAAGAAGTTTTGATTAAAAGAAGTTTGAGTAAAGGAACAAACTACCAATTTTTCAAAATTCGATATCTTTTGAACGGGTCATCAAAAAAATCAGAAAATTTACCACGAAGGAGTTTTCGAAGGGTACTGAAAACTGTAAATAAATTAGGAAAATCTAAAAAAAAAAAAATTTCAAAGTGTCCGATTTGACATGGAATGCCCCATATACAAAAAACTATAAACTAAACGAAAATTAAAAAAACTATGAGAGTTAAAAAAAAATAAAAAAACTATTAAATTTTTATTAAATTATTTACTTAAATTGTTTTTAAAATTTTTGAGTAAATTTTTAATTGCGTCAATTAAAAAATTACTCAATTTTTGTTTTTAAATTTAAACAAGTGATTACTCAAATTTGTTTCCTTCATATTTTTTTCTGTGTAGACACGCACTCCCATATGTAGTACATATTTTAGGTACTTTAAATTGTGAGTGGTCATTTCATTTGAAGATTCGTTTGGCAATTATGAATTATAGTTATTTACAACATTATTAGATTTTTAAAAAGTTTTATATGTAATGTTTTTAATTGGAGGTATTAAATAGAGGAAAAGGGAACTGTTAGAGGGGGTAGTCGACTATAATATAACCTACAATAGCATGCGCACCCGGTACTTGGTTACCGATTATAATAAATACTGAAAAATATTAAGATCAAAATAAAAGTCTATAAATCTCCCCAGCAAAATCTGTATTTTAAGTTTATTGTTTGTAGACGTTTAAGTACACCACAAAAACTGTTAGGGTCATCTTAGTTGGCAAAATAAAATCAACGCTGACATACTGCTGACTCTCCTTTTATGAAATTGCTGACATCTTCATACAATTTTTCAAAATGTCCCCAATGTCATGTCAGCAGTTGTTCGGCAGTGTCACCCAGTATCGGTGGCCACCAATAATCCGTTTAATCAACCGCTGACCAATTGCTGACATGTCATTGGGGACATTTTGAAAAATTGTTTGAAGATGTCAGCGATTTTATAAAGGGAGATTCAGCAGTATGTCAGGGGTGATTTTTTTTAACATTTAAATCGAAAAAATATGGCCAAATTTATAAGCACCCGAGTAAAAAAAATGATATGACACAATATATTATTTAATATGGGTTAGTGTCTATTTTGATATAATCTTATACGAAAAATGGATTCATAAGATTTGATCGAATATAATATAATATTATCAGTTTTTATACCCTCCACTCTAGTGATAGAGGGTATATATAAGTTTGTCATTCCGTTTGTAACACCTCGAAATATTGGTCTAGGACCCCATAAAGTATATATATTCATGATCCTCGATCGATTTTAAGACGATCTAGCGATGTCCGTCCGTCCGTCCGTCCGTCCGTCTGTCCGTCTGTCTGTCTGTTGAAAACACGCTAACTTTTGAAAGACTTTACGGAGGCTCCTGAAGTTTGGCATATATGTTGGGCATTTACCTGGTCAGGTTGGTATTGCAATCCAGCGAAATCGGTCAAGTGGTTCAAAAGTTATGAGCAAAAGACTGAATTTCGGCAAGGGTTTTTCGTGAATTTATGAGATAAAAAGCACTATAACTTTCGAAAATCAATTCTGAGGATGCTGAAGCTTGGCATATATATTTTTCGTTCCTCCAGCCTAGTTCGTATTGAATTTCACCCAAATTGGTTCAGTGGTTCAAAAGTTATTAGCAAAACCGTGAATATCAGATTAGCTTCACCTTAAATTCACGTAGTGAAAACCCGTTAAACCTGTTTTAAAACCATTGGTAAGTCACAAAAATATTTTAAAACGTATTTTTGTCACTCAAAAATATTTTTATACCAAAACAAAAAAAAAAAATACACTCGAAAAAAATTTTACACTCAAAAAAAATTTTACACTAAAAAAAAAAATTAGTAAATTTTTTTTTTAATGTAAAATTCGAAAAAATTTTACACTCAAAAAAAATTTTACACTCAAAAAAAAAATTAGTAATTTTTTTTTAATGTAAAATTCGAAAAAAAATTTACACTCAAAAAAAATTTTACACTCAAAAAAAAAATTTGTATTTTTTTTTTTCAAAAATTACTAAAAAAAAATTTTTTTACACAAAATAAAATATTTCTAATCATAACTGTTATTTTTTTCACGTTAGAAAATTTACTATCACTTAAAATGGGCATTGTGGAGGGTATTCATAGATTCGGCCAAGTCGATTTTAACTTTTCTACTTGTTATAACTTTATATCGACATCGATACGAGTTTTGGTCTAATCCAATGATATAAAATTATATCTAATTATATTAAAATTTATACAATTTTATAAATCGGATGTTTTTTTAGTTTTTAATAAAAAGTTCAAAAATTAAAATAATAAAAATTAGTTGTTCTTGAAAAAAAACTTCAAAAAAATTTCAAAAAATGGAGACATGTTAAATTTTATATAAACCACTTAGAAAATATTCTCATAAAAACTTTGTCCTTATAAACCCTTAGAAAAATTTTAAAAAATGTAGTCATATAAAATTTTATATAAAACACTTAGAAAATATTCGTAATAAAAAAGTGGTGCTGTGAAAAAACTTAGAAAAATAAAAAAAAAATATGAAGTCATATGAAATTTTATATAAAACACGTTGCAAATATTTGCGATAAAAATATGTTCTTAAAAAAAAACTTATTGTTAGAAAAATTAAAAAATGATGGAGACATATAAAATTTTAGATGTTACAACATATAATTATGTATGGCGATATCTTAAAAAAATCGCACATCAAAATTTATTATATAAATTTATCTCGCAAGACATAGTGTCACACATGATCATATATGAAATAATATGACTATATAAAAGTATATTAGATCATATTAAATTATTTTTACTCGGGCAGTTAATTTTTAATGGTTTCCATTCTATATACTCTACCTTCGTCAGCACTCTTCGGTTTGTCACACTCAAAGTGTCAGAGATTTAACTCAGCTCATAACGAGAAAGAATATGAGAAATACTTTATTTCGCATTTTACAAATCCCAGCAAAACTTTGGTAATGGGTAGTGATTATATAACACATTACCAGGTAATGTATATACCTTATTTGTAGCATTATTTTAGGATGTCTTACTAAACAATTTTTCCACAACGTATTATTTTCAAGTGAAAAATAATGCATTACTAATAATTTGCTACGTAATGCATGATTATTGGAAAAAATGTATTTCATATTTATTATTTCTAAACATTAAATCATGGATGACTTATATTTGGTTACATTATGTATTATTTCAAAGTTTGAAATAATGTATTATTAATGATTGGATGCATAATGCATTACAATAACATAAAAAATAATTATTTTATAAAAAATGCATAAGTTTAAACTAGAGATGGGCTCACGACAGGAAATTTATAACGACACACACTCAAGAGCATATTTTATCTACTTACACTCACTTACAATCACGTGAGTAAATTTAATACAAAATTACTTTTTCACTACTCGTAACACCTTATATATTATCTTCTGGTATGCTATATTATTTCATTTCTCGTAACCTATAAAATATCATATATGAGGCATTCCACACCAAATGTCCAGCGAAAAAAAACATGTGTACCGTAAACTTCTGAATAGGTGATATGGATAGCCCTATATGGAACTAAGAAAATTGCGTTTTTGGTTTTTCAATTTTTTTAAAACTGGGCTTAGGAGGCGTGGTCAAATATTGGAAAATGGTCAAATTTGTGGAGAGTTGCCTTGATTAAATATTTATCACATTAAAACGGAATGCACCACAATGTCAAAAATTTACGTTCTTATATAGTTTTGTATGGGCTATCGATTACATTTTTTTTTTGGAAAATTTTCAGAACCCGTTCTGAAATTTTCCATTTTTTAAAAAAGTCAATTTATCAAAAATCCGGCCACTTTTTTTTTCTTTTTTATTTATTTTTTTAAAAGTTTAGATGTTTGTCCATCCACACAAAAAAAAAATCTGAAACACGTTCATCTTTTTTTTCGAGAAAATCGCATTTGAACTTTAAATTTCATAACAATTTAGTAATTTGCTTGTATTTTCTTATGTCAACAGAGCGTATGACGAATATTTATGCAATTAATATTACTCATTCGCAACTTTAAAACAAATAAATACAAGCAAATAACAAAATTGTTATGAAATTTAAAGTTCAAATGCGATTTTCTCGAAAAAAAAGATGAACGTGCTTCTGATTTTTTTTGTGTGGATGGACAAACATCTAAACTTTCAAAAAAATAAATAAAAAAGAAAAAAAAAAGTGGCCGGATTTTTGATAAATTGACTTTTTTAAAAAATGGAAAGTTTCAGAACGGGTTCTGAAAATTTTCCAAAAAAAAAAATGTAATCGATAGCCCATACAAAACTATATAAGAACGTAAATTTTTGACATTGTGGTGCATTCCGTTTTAATGTGATAAATATTTAATCAAGGCAACTCGCCACAAATTTTACCATTTTTCCAATATTTGACCACGCCTCCTAAGCCCAGTTTTCGAAAATTTTAAAACCAAAAACGCAATTTTCTTAGTTACATATAGGGCTATCCAAACAACCTATTCAGAAATTTACGGGACACATGTTTTTCTGTAGCGGGACATTTGGTGTGGAATGCCTCATATTTTACACCTTACTCGTATTCTTCGTTATAAATTTATGACTTATTTTATACCTTACTGGTATTCTTTGTGATAATGTGGATACATTACTTTGAGTCTCATCGCCTGTTAAAATCATCAATGCTGCAATGTATAAAATAAGAGATCCTATACCTTATTTTATACCTTATTTGGTAATCTAAGTTTTGCTGGGATGTTATCGTTTGTCAGAACTAAATCTATTTTTAACTTTAACATAAAATTTTTTTTGTTTGTATTGAAAAATATTTTTACAAAAAAATTAAAGAATTTTTAATACTCTTTGTGGAATCTAACAAAGCAATTTATTACAACAAATGTTTACGTGACCTAATGTAGGGTGACCTAATGTAGGGTACATTAAACCCACACTTATTTTTAAACACCTTAAATCTTTCTAAAAATATTAATTATAATTAAATTGCCCAAGTAATGTACAAAATGTAATTGTTTGAATGCCTGCTGTTTAATGTTGGGCAATTGTAAGCACGCAATCATAAGTTTTAAACCAACCACTTTTTCAGTATCTTTACGATCTTTTTTTATTTATAATGTCAATGACATTTCCTGTTTCCAGACCATAGTTTTTTTTATTTTTATTTTTAGGAGAACAAAAATAAATAACTGAAATAATAGAAAAAATTGTAGACAGAACGATTTTAGATTTATAAATTAATTTTTGAATTAACAGAGCTAGAGATGAAAAATAATATAAAACGGTTAAGATTAATGCAGTTTATCATGGGGCATGTTTAATGCTTTTAGCATTAAATTTCATTTGACCGTAGTGCGTAAAACTAGATTTAAATACGTAAATAGCGACAAGTCTTTAGCTTACACAAAAAAAAAAAAAACGTGGTGGTATTTATTTTGTTTTTTCGTTATTTTTATTTCGTGTTGATAAAGTATTTTAAGTACACTTAAAAAAATTTTGAAAAAATTACAAAAATGACAATAAAATTAGATAAATTCGGCTTTGACGAACGTATTGATAATATCCAAGGTAGATTTATAAAGGTAATATTTTAGTGACGTAAATGAAAACAATTTTCTTTCAAAATCATTTCAGTCGGCAAAAAGGACTTAAATGTTCAGTGCACACATTAACCAATTTAAACGCTTTTTAAGCCTTAGAAATTTTAGAAAACAACTAAATTATAAAAAAAAATTTAAACTCAAACGAAATCCTTTTATTTTCCAATACACAAATTGAAAAAAATTTAAATATTTTTAAGCATAAATAGTGTGGTGTGAACTCAAGTCATTTTTGCCGAAATAAATATTTTTATTTCGTTTTGAAAATTCGTAAATATTATTGTTTTAAAATTTGTCAAAAAACTTACTATGGAGGAAAAGTTAGGTTAGTGGATAATACATTTTATAAATTTACAAAATGTAAAAAAAATTAAAAAAAAAAAATTGTCAGGTGCGTTTTTTGTGGGGGAGGGGGGGGGGTGATTGGAGTCAGTGGGGGACTTTAAGAGCACCTTCCCATCGCGATAAATATACCAAATTTTTTATTTATTTAACAAAAATACGAAAAAACATGTAAAAAAAATTTATTTTTTCAGAGGTTGGTTCAGTTCTTTAAGGGAAACTTTTTCACCTGCCCCGATTTTGTCCATTCACGAACTTAACCTGCCTATGAACATGAGACATATTTGTGCCAAACTTCAGGAGTCTAGCTGTTTTATTTTGGACTGCATTGTGTTATCTACAGACAGAAGGACGGACGGACGGACATTCACAGAATGTCTTAGAATCGATCATGGATCAATAATATATATACCTTATGGGGTCCCCGACCGATATTTCGATGCGTTACAAACGGAATGACAAAGTGAGTATACCCCCATACTGTAGATGGAGGGTCTAAAAAAAATTATTCAAAGTGTCCGATTTGACATGGAATGCCCCGTACACTTTATATGGTCCTAAACTAATATTTCGAGGTGTTACAAACGGAATGACAAACTTATGTATATGTTCTATCGCTACAGTGAAGAGTATAACATTTATATACCCTCCAATTACAGTATGTGGGTATACTCACTTTGTCATTCCGTGTGTAACGCATCGAAATATAGGTCGGGGACCCCATAAAGTATATATATTATTGATCAGTGATCGATTCTAAGACATTCTAGCGATGTCCGTCCGTCCGTCTGTCTGTCCGCCTGTAGTTAACACGATGCAGTCCAAAATGAAAAAGCTAGACCCCTCAAGTTTGGCTTAAATATGTATTATGCTCCTAGGCAGGTAAAGTTCGGAAATGGGCCAAATCGGACCAGGCGGAAAAAAGTTCCCCCTTGAAGAACTGAACCAACCTCTTAAAAATGTTAATTTTTTGACGTTTTTTTTTTGTATTTTTGTGAACCAAATGAGACATTTTTATGTTCGTAGAAGTTTATAGTCCTGCGTTTTGACCCAGGGGATTAAAAAATGACGCTTTTTTGCCCCGCCCCTTTTTCAAGGGCGTGTATAAAAAAATAATTTAAACAAGTGAGAGTGTTAAATTCGGCTGTGCCGAATCTTTTATACCCTCCAAAATGTAAACAAAATTAAAAAAAAAAAAAATTGTCAGGGGCGTTTTTTTTGGGGGGTAATGGGAGACAGTGGGGGACTTTTATAGAACCTTCCCATCGCGATAAATATACCAAATGTTTCATTTATTTAACAAAAATACAAAAAAACATTTAAGAAAAGTGCATTTTTTAGAGATTGGTTTAATTCTTCAAGGGGGAACTTTTTTCCCCCTGGCCCGATTTTGCCCATTCGCGAACTTAACCTGCCTATGAACATGAGACATTATTGTGCCAAAATTCAGGAGTCTAGCTGCTTTACTTGGGACTGCATTGTGTTATCTACAGACAGACTGACGGACAGACGGACATTCACAGAATGTCTTAGAATCGATCATGGATCAATAATATATATACTTTATGGGGTCCCCGACCGATATTTCGATGCGTTACAAACGGAATGACAAAGTGAGTATACCCCTATACTGTGGTTGGAGGGTATAATAATTATAAATCTATAATACTTTAGTGCACAAAGCAGACAAAAATGAACTTGTAAACATATATCGTGAGGGCCAAGGAGTCACCCCAGCTCACCGACCCCTCCCCCTTCCTTGCCCCCCCCCCCCGCCCTTAAAACAACGCCCCTATCAACATTTTTTTTTTTATTTTTTTACATGTTGGAGGGTATAATAGATTCGGCAAAGCCGAATTTAACACCCTCACTTGTTTTTTTATAAAAAAGAATTTTTTTTTGATGAACAAATTAAACAAAATATACTGAAGAAAAAAAAAATGTTTTATTTTAAAACAATTTTGATAAAAAAAAAAAATTGATGAAAAAAAAAATTTTTGATAAAAAAAATTTGACGAAAAAAAATTAACAAACCAAAAATTATTTTAAAGGTCGAATAAAACAATTTTTATCTTTTAATAAAAATTAATCAGAATTTAGATTCTAAATTACAGAAAAAGTTGCTTAATCTACATTTAAAAGAAAAACTCTGTTAAAAAGTTTGTCAAACGACTTTCAATTTAATTTAGCAAACTTTCAGCAGATTTTTTTACTAAAATCTCTCTCTGTCATTCAGTTTTAGAAAATAAAAATTTTACTGTGCTTTACTGATTCTATTTCCTGAATTTCAAAATATTTTTGAGCGTATTTTTACAGAAATTGTTTGCTGTCATTTTTTTTCTCAAAAATTTTCTAAGTTTTTTTTTAAGTGTTATTTTTGTTTTTTATGCAATTAAAACGATATTTTTTATTTTTATACCCTCCACTTAGTGATAGAGGGTATATACAAGTTTGTCATTCCGTTTGTAACTCATCGAAATATCGGTCTAGGACCCTATAAAGTGTATATATTCATGATGCCCGATCGATTTTAAGACATTCTAGCGATGTCCGTCTGTCCGTCTGTCTGTCTGTCTGTGAAAAATGCTATCACGGACAAACTATTGCACAGAGATGACTGAAACTTTACATATTTATTGGAAGTTCTCCCGAGAAGTTTGGTCTTGCATTTGAGCGATATCGGTTCAGCGGTTCAAAAGTTATGAACGAAAATGTAAGCACACCTCAAAAATTTCAGTACATTCAACATAACCTAAAAATACAAAATGCTTTAATTCGGCTTCTGGTTGACATATGTGAACATAATTGAACACAAAATGGTATTTAAACAAGTACGAACATATTTTTTTTGACAAAAAAAAGAAAAAAATCGCGGATTATTTTTTTCCCAAAATTTTTTTTCGCGGAAATTTTTTTTTCAATTTTTTTTTTTTTTTAAAGTAATTTTCTTTTAAATAAAAGTTTTTTGCAATAATCTTTTTGAAATTGTGGAGGGTCTCACTACATTCGGCAAGGCCGAATTTAACTTTTTTACTTGTTTTTTTTTTCTGTTTTTTTTATACAATTAAAACGATTGAGACTAATAATTGATGAAACTTAAAAAAAAATCAGTAGATTATTTTTGTAAATTTTACAGATTTTTTTTAAGTTTAAATTAAAAAAAAAACTAATAAAATTTTCATAACAACAAATTTTCTAAAAACAAAAATTTTCTAGAAAATATCTTAGCAGATTTCTTTGCTATTTTAACAGATTTCTCTGCTGATTTCACCTAGATAATCATGACAGATTTTCGGATAACCGTGACAGAGAGTTTATTTTGAATGTAAATATTACCAAAAGTGCAAACATGGAAATTCGGCTTTAATATGAAAATATTTTAAATCTTCCAAAAATATATAGTAGTTGGAAAGTATTTTTTACTACTTTGACGCATTTTTTCTTTAAGTGTACAGCAAGTTTTTATTTTATTTTTGTAATTTTATTCTAAGTCAAATTATGTACACGCACTTGCATTAAAAACGACAGAGATCACAATTTTCACGTTATTGTAGTTTACCATGTTTAGATGGACAAACGGACGGACAGTCTCACAAACGTGCGTCTCTTTTGCGCACTTTGGCGCGTAAGTTTAGTTTTACTTAGTGCCGGTGTCAGTGGACATACTGGAGAACTAACGGTTATATACAACAACAACAGCAAAAAACAAGATTAAAACTGTAAAATGTGTTTTTTTGTTGGTTTGTCCATCTTCTTCTTTTTATATTTAAACCAGTCAAAAAGTTTAAATAAATGCAAAAAAAAAACGTATTACCACATCGTGAGTGGTATAAAGAATTTTTTTTGAAGGCAAGACAAAAAAAACAAATAAAAAAGTTAAATTCGGCATTGCCGAATGTAGTGATACCCTCCACAATTTCAAAAATATTATTGCAAAAAACTTTATTTAAAAGGAAATTACTTTTGAAAAAAAAAAAAAAAAATTTTAAAAAAAAATTTAAAAAAAAAATTTAAAAAAAAAATTAAAAAAAAAATTTCCGCAAAAAAAATTTTTGGTAAAAAAAAAATCCGCGATTTTTTTCTTTTTTTTTTGTAAAAAATATGTTCGTACTTGTTTAAATACCATTTTGTGTTCAATTATGTTCACATATGTGAACCAGAAGCCGAATTAAAGCATTTTGTATTTTTAGGTTATGTTGAATGTACTGAAATTTTTGAGGTGTGCTTACATTTTCGTTCATAACTTTTGAACCGCTGAACCGATATCGCTCAAATGCAATACCAAACTTCTCGGGAGAACTACCAATAAATATGTTAAGTTTCAGTCATCTATGTGCAATAGTTTTCCCGCTACAGCATTTTCCACAGACAGACAGACGGACAGACGGACATCGCTAGAATGTCTTAAAATCGATCGGGCATCATGAATATATATACTTTATGGGGTCCCAGATCGATATTTCGATGAGTTACAAACGGAATGACAATCTTATATATACCCTCTATCACTAAGTGGAGGGTATAAAAACAAATCATACCTTTTAAAATAAAGTGTTCAACTTTATTCAGGTTTTATTACATTTTTTTCGTTTTGTTGGTCAGTGTGTGAGAGATAGAAGTTTTGAATGATTAGGTTTTAATCAAAAGTTACGTTAAAATGTTAATGCTAACCCTGCGTTATCGTAAGTAATTTTTTATAACATTTTTATCTCATACAAGTTGTTAGTTTTTTGGATAGACGTGAAGATTGTAGGTGTACAAATTGGCGAAGACAGTAGTCTGGTGGAGATCAGCGTAGGATACCAAAGACTGATGGTTTGTCTTATGTCACACGAAAAAGAGATGTTATTCAATTAAAGATTTAAAAAAAAAAAATATATCTCCAGTCCACCAGACATTTGGTGATTTTAGTCATTTATTGACCTAGGACAACGGTTCTCAAACGGTGGGTAGCGATAGAGTGATCTAGAAACAAGTAAGAAAATTATAGTCGGATAAGACCGACCACATGATACTACCCTAACCCAGTGTTTTCCGGAAAATAGATCCCAAGTCGAAACATGAACCGATTGGATCTATCTTTTGTTAGATCTTTAATCAGTGTAGAAAACCTACACATACAAATTTTGAGTGAGTTTGGTTAATTATTGTTACGAATAGACCGATTTTACTAACAAGTAAGAAAATTATACCATATAATACTCTACACCAGGGTTTCCCGGAAAATGGGTCCCAAGTTCGAAAATGGGCCGATTAGATCTATATTTTGTCAAATCTTTAATAAGTGTAAAAAACACTCTCAAATCAAATTTGAGTGAAATAGGCTTCGATTTGTGGCCAATAAACCGTTTTAAGTAAATATCGGACGAAATTTTTACATGGGCCCTAAGTCCAAAAATGGTCCGATGATAATCAGATTTGATAAGGTTCAACTGTTGACGAGTGTGGACGTGTTTTATTTGAACTCCGTGCTATAAATTGAATTACTAAAATTGTTCGTAATAGGTTTGTTCGTAATAGGTATTTTTGTGATATTTTAATTACCACATCAAGGAAAATGAAAATATGGACACAAATGATACCGATTTAGTTCGAGGCTCTGCCTCACCGACTGGTGCTGGTCCTAGCACTGGTCTTAGGGTTGCGACCTTGAAGTCCGGCCTTGATTCTGGTAGGGGTGCTCAGCCTAATATTGGTGGTAAAAAGAAAAAGAAACTTAAGCCATCAAAGGTCAGGCACAACCAGAGAAGGCTTTGTTTGAAAATAATTAACAGACTAAGCCAACTCGATGGAACGAAGCTCTCCGAACGTGAGAGGGCGTCGCTATCATGGGCGAAAGGAGTCATTGAAGAACAGGACAAACTTTCGGCAATGCGCGCATCTGACAAACAGAGCGCTGTTTCGGCCTCGTCATCGAAGTCTGGTAAAAGGTTGCGCTCGCCCGACGAGAAACCTTTACCTAAAAGATCTAAGGTGACCGGCAACGTCTGGACTCAGTCTTTTAGTGAAGTGGTGAAAGGTAACTTCGTTAGGGCTGTGATAAACAGGCAAAATGGGGATTGTAGTATTCCAAGGGACAAGTGGAGTTTAGTTGAAACTAAACTAAATGAAATCTACTATAGGCTTCTTGAGAGTATGCCTGATTTTCTCCCTACTACTGTCAACGCAGGTTGGTATCAGGGGCGAGTTAAACTCGTTGCTTTTGGAAACGAAAGATCCGCAGCCGTGTTTAAGGTTGCCATTAGCCAAGTGGGAGAGTTATGGCCTGGAGCCAGACTGGACGTTGTGGAAAAACATGATATCCCCTCGCAACCCAGAGCTCATGCATGGATCCCAATGGCTACAAGTGACACTGCGGTGATTCTAAAGATGATAAAAGTCTGCAATCCTGACCTTCCAACTCAGAATTGGCAAATTGCCAGATTGGGTGAGATGGAGGGCGCTCGTCGTCAAGCAGTGGTCTTGGTTAATGAGGAATCGCTTCCGCTTTTAGCCAGGACTGACGGCATTATTAGATTTGGCTTTTTTCATATAAGAGTCAATGTCTACAAGGGCGACCAGAAGCCTATTTTGGAAGCAGACAAGCCAGTGGCAGAGTCGGCTGGGGAGGAGAATCTGGAAAAGGTTGATATTCAGCTGACCGATTCTAGGCTGATGGGAGATGCATCTGGCATTTTCGAAACCGAATCTGGTAACGAATGCGACCTCTGTGATGGCACGGAGGATAAAGCTGATGCCACTATGGGTGACATTCAGGACGAGGCCCATGCAGTGAGGAATTCGGAGAGTTCTGTTGCCTCCGATTCAGAACAGATGGGACACATATCTGGCTTATTCGAAACCGAATCTGGGGACGAATGCGACCTCTATGATAACACGGAGGATGAAGCCAATAACACGGTGGTGGAAAGGATGGTGGAAAAAAAGCAAGATGTTGCGGTTCCTACAAATAAACCTCCATCACTGTAAGGCAGCCTCAGCTGCACTATTGCTGCGCCTGACGACAGGAGCAGTTGACTTGGTTTTTATCCAAGAGCCCTGGGTGCGGGGTGGCAGGGTTTGCGGATTGAAGACCCCTGGGTTTAAGTTGATGGTTGCCAAAGGTGAGGGCTCACCAAGAGCCTGCATCTTGGCGAAAAATGGCTTAAATATATTCTTTTTATCAACTTTTAGTGATATGGATGTTACAGCGGCTAGCTTAGAGCTTCATGGGAAATCTATTTGGCTCGCCTCTGCGTATTTTCCTAATCCGGGGCCAATACCCCCGGAGAAGGTTGGCGGTCTGATTCGGGAGTCTGAATCTAGGGGACACCAGTTACTAGTGTGCTGTGATGCTAATGCACATCATGCGATATGGGGTAGTACAGACACAAATGATAGAGGCGAATCACTTTTGGAGTTTTTGTTAAGCACTAACCTGTATATTTGTAACAAGGGTAGTGAACCAACTTTCGTTACAAGTACGCGGCAAGAGGTTCTTGACGTAACACTTGTGTCAGATACATTGTCTGATAGAATTGATGACTGGAGAGTTTTGGAAGAGCATTCTTTCTCAGATCATCGCTACATTGAGTTTTTACTCAGGGAGCGTGCCCCGGTTGAGACAGTCTCTAGAAATCTGAGAAGAACAAACTGGGTGAAATATAGGGAGACTTTTTCTTTGCTTTTGGATGAAGTACCCCTATCTGAACCGCATAGTTTAGCGGAAATTGACTGTCTGGTTGACCATATAACAAATGTTTGTAATAGGTGCCTGGATGCGTCTTGCCCTTCTGCAAAGCCTAGAGGGAAAAAAAAGCCACCTTGGTGGTCAAATGAGTTGCAGACGAGCAGAGATTCCTGCAGAAAGCTCTTTAATAAGGCTAAATTTTCAAGAGCGGACGAGGACTGGTCTGCATACAGGCTGCAACTTAAGAGTTATAAAAAGATGATCAGAAATGCAAAATGTGATTCTTGGAAAAACTTCTGTGGAAACATAGAAGACGTTTTTGAGGCATCCAGGCTGCGCAAGGTTCTGGCTTCTTCTCCTTGCACCCTAGGATACCTGAAAGATCCTAATGGGGTGTGGTCTTCATCCAGTGGAGAGTCGCTGGATCTCCTTTTAAACACGCATTTTCCGGGCAATTCCATGACGCCGTTTCAAGCTTTGGAACGTTCTGACGCCCAAGCATCTGAAATTGCTTCGGAAATAATAAATATGCCAACATTAATCTGGGCGATAAAAAGCTTCAGGCCATATAAATCCCCGGGACCTGATGGTATAATCCCGGCTGAGTTGCAGCAAGTGTTGGACTATATAGCCCCGTTGCTGTATAATCTATACACAGCATGCATCAACTGGTCGTATATTCCTTTAAAATGGAGGGATACCAGAGTCGTATTTATCCCGAAGGCTGGGAAAAGTTCCCACACAGCTCCGAAGGATTTCAGACCAATTAGTCTGTCTTCTTTTTTGTTAAAGACAATGGAACGAATGATAGACTCATATTTGCGTAGAGTGACTGACCCGAGGTTGCTTTCGACAAAGCAACATGCATACAGCAAGGGACGATCAACGGAAACAGCTCTTCATGAGCTCGTTGGTACCATCGAGAGATCGCTTTCGGTAAAGGAGTACACTATGGTGGCCTTTCTTGATATTGAGGGGGCTTTTAATAATGTCATTCCAGAATCGATAATATTGGCATTGTCTGGTCTGGGAGTAAAGCGTGAAATCGTTTTAATGGTGGAATGCCTACTTGCCAATAGACGTATAACGTCTGAATTGGGAGCGTCCGTCATATCTCGATTTGTCAATAGGGGCACACCACAAGGAGGTGTTCTTTCGCCGCTTCTTTGGAACCTGGCACTGATTTCAATGCTACTATCTCTAGAAGCACGTGGTTGTCATGTTATCGCATATGCTGACGATGTCGCGATAGCGGTAAAGGGAAAGCATCTGCCAACATTGCGGGACATTCTTCAGGGTTCTCTGAAAGATCTGTCTAAATGGGCAAGAGACTGTGGTCTAGGAGTTAATCCTAGTAAAACAGAGCTTGTTTTGTTTACAAGAACTTTGTCTTTATCACGAAGGTACAGAGAATGGCGTCAATGTGCATCACTGGTGCTCTTCGTACTACACCTACGGCTGCATTAGAAATCCTCCTTCACCTGATACCCTTGGACATATTGGGTAGGCAGTATGCGGCTGCGTCGGCAATTCGACTTAATAGCACGCTGCAATGGAGGAGCAGTGATTGTGGCCATAGCGCGATCTTGAAGAAGATAACAATACCACAAAATGTGGACTGTGCTCCCTCTTTGAGCCTCTTTGAGCGCCACTTTACCACTATGATACCATCCAGGGAGTCTTGGATGGGGGATACTCCGGGTAGTGGAGCTACCATAAATTTTTACACAGATGGATCGAGGCTGCACGAACAAGTGGGCTTTGGGGTCTATTCGGAAGAGCTTGGATTGAGCCTAGCTCGTAGATTGCCAGATTATTGCAGTGTTTACCAGGCAGAGATGCTGGCAATAAAGGAAGTGGCTGACTGGTTGAGCTGCAATGTCTTGTCTACAACCGCAGTCAACATCTATACTGACAGTCAAGCCGCGGTCAAGTCCCTGGATTCAATGTTTCTGAAAACAAGATCTGCCCTTAACTGCCGCACGTCTTTAAATGAGATGGCCAAGCAGTTTAACATACGACTCATATGGGTCCCAGGGCACAGAGACATTCCAGGGAATTGCAAAGCCGATGAGCTTGCAAGACTAGGAACTACCTTACAGGTTCCAACAGAATTGGAATGTGTTGGTATGCCTCTAGACACTTGCAAGCAAAACCTACGGCTTTGTTCTGCGACGGAGACTAATCAAAGATGGGCAAATGGATGGACGTGTGAGACAACACGACTGATTTGGCCTTCTCTTAATCAGGGGCGCACAAGTGAGCTGATATCGCTTCCAAGAGGAGAGATTTCGACGGTGGTTTCTATAATTACCGGACACTGTCTTATAGGGAAGCACGCAGAGCGGTTAAATGTGCCGTCGAATGACTTTTGCCGAAGTTGCATGGATGAAGAGGAGTTGGAAACTATCGAACACTTTATTTGCCATTGCCCGGCACTTTCTGGTCAGAGACTTGCTTCACTGGGATCTAGGGAGCTGTACGATCTTTCTGATTTGTTGGATGTCAAAATTCAACATCTAAGGAGTTTTATAAGAAGCTCAAAATGGTTTAACGACAGGGACTAGTAGGGAAACCTATTACGGTCCCGTGGTATCACAATGGACCTCAGAGTCTACGTGTGTTGACGTAAAACGTCAGCAGCCACTTACAACCTAACCTAACCTACCTAACCTAACCTAAGGTTATAAAAGTACGCGTTAAACATACACAAACAGAATTTTAATTAAATATTTTCTATTTTCATGAAATTTTAGATTTGTGTGAAAATCGGGAAGGTGGTTTGTATGGGGGCTACAAGAAGAACTGGTCCGATTTCTTTAAAATTCGGAATGATGATTTGCGTTGATAAAACATGATTACCTGCCAAATTTCGAAAAGATACCTATTAAAATGCGGCTATTAGAATCATTTGAGCCAAAACTAAAGAGGACCTTTGTATGGGGGCTAGGTCTAAATATGGACCGATTTTTTCCCAATTTCAATAGCCTTCGTCCTTGGGCCAAAAGAGGCTTAATTTGCAAATTTCAAGTCAATTCATTAAAAATTGCAGACGGTCGGACAGACGGACGGATTCTGAGTCGATCGGTATACTTATTTCGGGTAGTTACAAACATCAGCACAAACTCATTTTACCCTGTACCACAGTGTGGTGTAGGGTATAAATATCGGGTGAAATTTGTATACGGGTATAAGCTGAAAAATGGTCCAATTATATTCAGAACTGATAAGACTACCATAGTACACGTTCAACACCCACAAACAAACTTTTAATCAAATATTTCCAATTTTAATGAATTTTGAGAGATTTATGTGAATATCGAGAGTATGGTTTGTATGGGGACTACAAGAGAAATGGTCCGATTCCATACAAAATATGTTTACCTGCCAAATTTTTTAAGGATACCTAATACCGTTAAAAGATTCAATTGAGCCAAATAATAAAGAGACGTTTATAATGGGGCTAGTTCTAAAAATGTTTTCCAATTTCAATAGTCATCGTCCTTGGGACAAAGGAAGCTTAAGTTTCAAATTTCATACAAATCAATTGATAATTGCGACCTATATCGTGCTCACAACGTTGACAGACGGACAAACATCGCTTAATCGTCTAGGACCAATATTTCGGATACCCAGCAAAACTTTGGTAATGGGTGGTGATCCCTTATTTGTAGCATTATTTTAGGATGTCTTACCAAACATTTGTTCCACAACGAATTATTTTAAAGGGAAAAATAATACTTTACTAATAATTTGTTACGTAATGCATGATTATTGCAAAAAATGTATTTCATATTTATTATTTCTAAACATTAAATCATAGATGAATTATATTTGGTTACATTATGTATTATTTCAAAATTTGAAATAATGCATTATTTGTAATTGAATACGTAATGCATTATAATAACACAAAAATAAATATTTTATACAAATATGCATAAGTTTAAACTAGAGATGGGCTCACGACAGGAATTTTTGAATCACGGACACTCACTCACGAGCATATGTTTTCGACTCACTTACAATCACGTGAATAAATTTAATGCATCGTTACTTGTTCACTACTCGTAAGGCATTATATATTACATTCTGGATTGCAATATTTTATACATTACTCGTATGCATTACTTTGAGTCTCATCCCATGTTAAAATCATCAATGCTGCAATGTATAAAATAAGCTATCCTATACCTTATACCTTATTTGGTAATCTAAGTTCTGCTGGGATAGTTACAAACATCAGCACAAACTCATTATATCCTATGCCAAAGGGTGGTGTAGGGCATGGACGTATACAGGGGCCACATGCCCCCTTTTTGATTTGAAAATTTTTAAAATTTAATAAAAAATTAAAAAAAATAAATAAAAAATAAAAAAAGTAATTTTTTATCGAAATTTAGTAAAATATGTTTAAAAATAAATTATATTGGTTTTATCTATGAAAACTATTTATCAGGATCATGAAAATAAATGTCTATAAAAAATGTTTAAACTATAAGATTCTAAGACACTTTTTCTGCTTATATAAAAATCTGAGATATTATTTCTATAAAAAAATCTCAGATTCTGAAAAGTTTTTTCTATAGAAACGTTTTTAGATTATAATACATTTTTTCACATAGCTCTCACTTATAACTCGTACGTGAAGCAATAAAACGATTTTTTTATACCCTCCAACTACAGTATGGGGGTATACTCACTTTGTCATTCCGTGTGTAACGCATCGAAATATCGGTCTAGGACCCCATAAAATTATATATTATTGATCAGTGATCGATTCTAAGACATTCTAGTGATGTCCGTCTGTCCGTCCGTCCGTCTGTCCGTCCGTCTGTGGAAGACACGATACAGTCCAAAATAAAAGTGGTAGACTCCTGAAATTTGGCACATATATGTCTTATATTCATAGGCATAAGTTCGGATATGGGCAAAATCGGACCAGGGGGAAAAAGTTCCCCCTTGACGAAGTAACCCAACCAATGAAAAAATGTAACTTTTAAAGATTTTTTTGTATTTTTGTTAAACAAATGAAACATTTTTATGTTTGAAAAAGTTCAAAGTCTTGGAATTGGACCCAGGGGATTTGAAAATTACTTTTTTTTTGGTCCGCCCCCTCTTGTGGGCGTGGATATTAGCAAATAATTTATATAATGATGAAATTGTATATCTTTTGTACAAAAAGAATAGTAATTAAATTTGTAAACATTTTTAACCAGAGAGAAGGTGTCCCCAATTACCCCCGACAAGCCCCCCCCCCAAAAAAAACGCCCCAGGATTTTTTTTTTTTAATTTTTTTTTTTTAAACGTTGCACATTGGGTTCAAATGGTACCAAAGTGTCGATTAATTGAAATTTATAAATGAAGTTTTTGTTATAAGTTTTGGTATGAGGTAAAAGTAGATAAAATTCTGCAACGCTAGTTATCAAAATCAATAAACTAACAATAAGTTGTTTACTTTTTTTTCGGTTAGCTGTCAAAGTTAGCAAATTATTGCAGTCTTTGAAAAAAGTAAAAAAATAAAAATTTTTTACAATTCAAGCGATTATTAGTAGTATTAAATCTTTTTAAAGAAAATATTTTATAATGGAACCTTAAACAACAGGTATTAAGTTAATTGCAATTTTTTTTTTGTTTATAAAAATTGGGTCCTAACATTTTTAAATTTTTTTTTAAAAAGGACCCGAAATTGGGATATTTTCCCCATATAATGGGCCACACATATTAAGTTAGTAATAGTTGGATTTAGTTTTGTGGATTTCAAAAAAGTATAGGATATCAGCTTTTATTTAAAAGAAAAAAAAAAGTACAGATAATGCCCGGCCCTTTTTTTATTCCCGTTTTTGTGTAAAAAGTCTGGGTATCGTTTATTAAACAAGACCATTACATGTGTGTTTATACCCTTCAACTACGGTATGGGCTTACACTCACTTTGTCATTCCATATGTAACGCATCAAAATATGGGTCTAGGGCCCCATAAAGTGTATATTATTGATCACTGATCGATTCTAAGACATTCTGTGACTAACAGTGTTTCCGTCCGTCCGTCTGTTGTTGAGCACACCACAAAGTACATAAAACAAGAGCTAGAATCCTGAAGTTTGTCACAAATATGTATAATGGTCATATACTGGTTAAGTTCTTGAACGAGCAAAATCGGACCAGGGGGAAATATTTACCCATTGAAGAACTAAAACTACCCCAAAAAAATATTTTTTTACAAGTTTTAGTAAGTAAGTAGTAATAATTCTTTATTTTCCAAAAAAATTTTAATACAAAGATTTTACCTTAAAATTAAAGAAAATATAAGAAAGAATTTACATACGGCTTTGACATTGTCGTTAGACGGAAAAAGTGACTTAAAAATATAAATAAATATGTTTATCTCTATTTGAATTAATAACTGAATTCATCTATCAAAAGTTTTCTATATTTTATTGCGTTGATAATATAATTAACAAGAATTTCGTAATTAAATAGTTCACCGTCTAAGATTTTTACTAAAACTTCTTCTGATATTGTTACGTTATTAAAATATTGCAATCTGAAACTGTTTAAAATGGGGCATCTGCACATAAAGTGTTGAATGTTTTCTATTTCATTGGTATTACATAAAGAACATTCCTGTCTGATTCTTCCAGAGAACCTTGTGCCATTTAAAAGGATTAAGTCACAGCGAGCTTTAAAAATCCACATAACGTGTTGTTGATTACAAGGGTTTTGCACCCTTGTAAAATTTACGTTTTTAAAAAATAATTGGGTTTGTGTAGCTCTAGACAAGCGCTCCTCATGATTTTGTTTTTTTAATGAGATTAATATGTATAATTGCTTTTCATTCCACTCTTCCAAGGTAATACCCGACTGCCATTGAACGTTCCTGTTTCTTCCCAAATCATTGTAACTTTTTGTTTCTTCCCAAATCATTGTAACCAAAAAATTTGTTTTTGTAATATTTTTATACTTAATTTATGAGGAAGACGTAGCTCTGAGAACTCGAAGAGAGTGCGACTTATGTAGCGTAAGTTCAAATTCAAAGTATACAAATGAGAATCTTCCAGACCCGACTCAAGCATTAATGCATAGATTGGAGTTGAGTTCGGAAGTTTAAGAACTCTTTTGAGGAAATACCTTTGTAATTTATCTACTTCCTCAAAATGACTATAACCCCAAACTTGAGCACCATAAGATTGAATGGCTCGACTTACTGCACCAAATAAGTGACATTTTGTCTTAGTTGTGATATTATTCTTATTTAAAAACAAATTTGTTTTATTTGTATATTTGTTCAATAAATGAGACATTTTAATGCCATATGAAGTTCATCGACCTGAATTTGAACCAAGGGGGATTAGGAAAGCGATTTTTTTCGGTCCGCCCCTTTTTGGGGGCGTGTATAGAAAAAATAATAAAAATAATAAAAAAATTTTATTAATTATCTATTTAAATTACATCAATTTTTTTGGCAACGTTTATCGCGAGGGGAAGGTGTCCCCCATAGTCTCCCGGGAAACCACTCCCCCTACGCCAATAAAACGTCCCCTCCATTTGTTTTTTGTAGCTTTATTACATGTTCAAGGGTTTCGTGTTTTTTTCCAAATACAAAAAAAAACGACTAAAAAAACTACAATATTCCCATAAATCACTTTTTTCAGATAAAACTACAATATTCCCATAAATCACTTTTTTCAGATAAATTTGTACATTTACGAGATTTTGTAAAAAAACAAAAATTGGATTTTAAATAAAATTTAAAATAATATAAATACATATTATGCGTCCTTTCTTTGATTACTTTGATAGCATATTATGTACACTTTAATGTCCATTTTTTTTTTAATTTATCGATTTTCATTCCAAAGTTACAGAAAAAATTGTGAACTACCCAGCAAAAACTTGCATTACCAAGTAATGAAATGTGTAATGGGAAATTCAAAAGTTATAACTACTTCTGATTCGAATTACCTTTCCCATTACATTTACAAGCAAATGTGCCAAATGTAATGATTATCAAACCAGTATTAATAACTAATTACATATATACTTATAGGTAATGAAAAAATTATTTAAAAAAAAAATTTTAAAAAATAAAAAAATATTTAATTTTATTTTTATTCAAAATAATGTACAGTGAGGCAAAAAGTGAAAATCTAGTTGTGAAATTTTTTTATTTTATTATAATGACTTATGTAAGTCATTATTAATAAGTCCTTATTTTACATTTCAAAATAATGGTAAAGGTAATTTTCTGTCATTACCAAGTAATTCGAATGGTAATGATGTGTCATTACCAAGTTTTTGCTGGGTATAACCCCTTTTTTCCGAAAAACAAAAAAAAAACGCCTAACAGGCTAAAAAAAAAACATTTTTCCAATTTTTTTTTCCAAAAAGACTACTGCTTATCTGAATTAATCGCCATTTTGGGTACCATCGAACCCACTGTGCGTTGAAGGGTATACAAGATTCGGCACAGCCGAATTTAACACTCTCACTTGTTAATCTTCAAACTTGAATGTTTCAAAAATGGAACGCGCTAACTTACGAATAAATAGAAAAAGATCAACAAAAAGGCGCGCTCGATATATCGAACTCAAATATCGAAAAAAAATATATACTCTTGAAAAGTTTGGTAAGATGATATGAAATAAGAAGATGAAAATCTATTTAGTTCATATATTTTGATTTTGGAAAAATATTTTCTCATTTTTTGTAATTCAATCGATTTTTGCAAAAAGTGCTTAATCGAAGACTTTGATGTTTATCGCAATATAACATTTTAACATTTAAATGTATAACATTTCTGATGGTGACACTTTAAGGCTACATATTGTGCTCGATTCGGGAGTACTTTTTCACCATTCACTCAATTTTTAAAAATTTGATATTCTTTCGAAGTTTAAGATTTCAAAAATTGTTTTTTGTTTAAATTAAAGATCGAGTTAATAAGTATATTTAATAACACTGTGTGACGGTGAAAAAGTAACCTCAGTGTTGACCATCTATTTTACATAGTTCAGGTATGCTGATTTCAATGGTCCAAGCCATTTTGAAATCTAAGGTACAGTTTTTTCGCAAAACGTTGGTAAATATTTGGAGGTTTCGGATCCGTAGAGGAGGATAGTTTTTAAATGAAAATTCGTAAACTAAAAAAAAATTGTTTTTAAAATGTAAACTCGTAGACTCAAAAATTTTTCTGTACAAAGATTTTGAGATTTCCACACATTTTTTTATAAAAATAAATCGGTATTTTTATACCCTCCAACAACAGTATGGGGGCCCAGTTGGAAAATGTGTCACTGAGGAAATTTCCACAGTGATTCCTTGAGGAAATGTCTTCAGGTTCTGACAAATCATAGGTAATCCTTGATGACATGTCCTTACATAGTCAGCACTGAATGTTTGCTTTAATAGTGTAGACAATTCCTCTAAGACGTCTAAAAGGAAATGTCTTCAGAATAGCAGTATATTAAATTAAAATTTAAAATCTGGGCAACTCTTTAATTTCCAAGAAAAAGATGGCAATATTATCAATGTATTTAAAATAAATTCAAAATCTAACAAGTAAAATAAAAGTAATAAATAGACAAAAAATATTCAAAATAAAGTTTGGAACAAGTAGTAAGGTGTGGGACTAAAAAACTGGAGGTTGCAGGTTCAAATCCAGTTGGGACTAAAAAAGGCGAAAAGTTTTTTCTAAATATGAGAAAGATAATTTATAAAGGAAAATGGATAAAAGTAAAAACTAAAGGAAATACGAAATTTTTTTGTATTTTCGCATGACCTACGTCAGACATTTCCCCAAAGAAGTCTTAGGTGACATGTCCCCAGAAGGTCAGCCCTGACCACTGCTGACTTTGAGTGAGGACATTTTGAAAATTTGTATGAAACTGTCCTCAACCCAGTACATTGAGATGTCTTGTGTATGTCAGCAGTGACTCTGACATGTCACCGCTCCGTCACTGGGGATGGCTCGAGGACGTTGCCAACTGGGGGTATACTCACTTTGTCATTCCGTGTGTAACGCATCAAAATATCGGTCTAGGATCCCATAAAGTATATATATTTATCATCAGTGATCGATTCTAAGACATTCTAGCGATGTCCGTCCGCATGTAGTTAACACGATGCAGTCCAAAATAAAAGAGCTAGACTCCCGAAATTTGACACGAATATATCTTATGTTCCTAGGCAGGTTAAGTTCGTAAATGAGCAAAATCGGACCAGGGGGAAAAAGTTCCCCCTTGAAGAACTAAACCCCCCCCCCCTTTTTGGGCGTGGAATAATTTTTTAAATTATGACAAATTTGTATTTGTGCAAAAGCATAAGAATTATTTTCGTCAACTTTTACCTCTTTTGATTTTTTTTAAATAACATATTATGAAAGTATGACATTTTTACAAAAAAATCAGTCATCATTTTAATAGGACACAAAAGTCTTCTATTTTTAATATTTTTTTTTTTAATTATGCCCATATAAAAAGAAAGGATTTTTTTTTTTTTAATTTTGTTAATAAATGATTTTAGGATTTTCAAATCGTTTATCGATGTACTTTGAAGATCTATCTATAACTCCTTAAGTAAACATCGGATTTTGGTAATCAAAATTGAAATTGAAAGCTAAAATTCTCTACTTTAAACGAAAAAGTTTTAAAATTGTGGCAATAAAAGAATGGTGTAGTTTACCACTTTCTAATTTTTTGTGGATTTTTAAAAAATTAAAATCGCGAATAAAATCGCGAGTTTTTGGAATTTAATTAAACTGCAAATGGGAATGTCCAAATGGCTCCCTAGAGTATCTTGCTTCATAAAAAAAAAAATCTGAAGACCCAAGTCTAGATTTTTGTTTTTTTGCACCCTTTTGCGGCGGTTTAGAGCAAAATAAATATCAAATATGGATTCCCCGTATCCAAAAATACCAGGTACACCTCTTAATACAAAATAAAAGCAAAATTTATTAGTTAAACAATATATTCCAAATAATAAGCCCAGCTAAAAAAGTCGTATATCATGCAAAACTATTTTTGAAAATTGGGGGGGTCAAAACTGATTTTTGAGACATGGTTTGCTCGCCATTTTTTCTTAGAATTTTATGCAGAATCCGAATATGCTAGACGATTTTGTCGAAAAAAAATTACTCCGCCCTACTACATATATTCATGATTTTTTTTAACACATTCGGTTAAGAAGTTATGAGCAAAACCGTAAATTTTAGATTTATTTTATACCGATTTCACATATTAAAAAATGCTTAACACGCTTTTTTGGTAAGACACAAAATTATTTTTTGAAGTATTTTTTGCACTCAAAAAATGTTAAACTCCTTAAATAAAATATTCCTACACTCAAAAGAAAAACTCTGTCAAAAAATAAGTAAAACGTGGTTAAAAAAGCAAACTTAAGCTGATTTTTTTTGCAGAAATGCTTATTTAAACAAAATTCTCTGTCTGGCTTTCAGTTTAAAAAAGCAAACTTTTAGCAGATTTTTCTGCAGAAATTGGTATTTTAACAAAATTCTGTCATTCAGTTTTAAAAAATAACAGAATTTTTCAGTAATTTTACTGATTCTTTTTGCTGAGTTTACAAAAATATTTCTGTTAACATTTCAGCTGATTACTTTGTAATTTTCCACAAATTGTTTTTTTTTATTTTTGTGAAATTTGAATTTTGTTTCTGTGAAACCTGCCGTTTTTCGTCTTTAGTTTTTTTTTTTCGTTTTATTACAGTTTTTAAAGTTTATGCTCAGAATCTTTGTTATGTCTTTTTACATTAAAAAAATGCATTTAAGATGTCAGATGTCAGCAGGGTTTTCTGTTAAAATTAGCAGACTTTTCGGCTGAAATGAATATATTGTTTCTGCTGTTTTTACAGATTTTCTACTTGTTTGACTTCAGATAGAAATTTCGCAAAAACAGAAATTTCGCAAAAATATTATAAATCGTGGGATTTTTGAGCAGTAAAAACCAGACTTAGGGCGAATTACTCAATGTCCAGTTAGCTGCTAACTGTCGATTTAATGGAGTCTTATGTCAAAATGGACTCAATTGACAAACTTAATCGTTATATTTTAAAAATTATTTAAAAAAAGCATGTGTAATTCGTGATTTCATGTTTAATTTTGACATGATTCATGTGTAATTTACGGTTTTGTTGGTGGCAACACTGGCATAGAATGAAAATCTCATTCGTTTTGAACGATAAGAATAGAATATTGTCCACATTCTAAATTTTTTAGAATGTCTCTAAACGCATTTTAACACCATCCGTGCACATTAGGGCGTTTCATCAAAAACTTTTTTTTGATTTTTGCTACTCTTGAAGCGGAATATGAATTCTTATGGCCTAAAAGATTTTTCAGATTTTTGGCGGGCCGGGATCAACTCGCTCAAATCGATTTTATGCTAAAAATGAGGTTATAAAACATAATTTTTTATTTTTTTTTGTTTTATGTTGCCTTGTTTTTACAAAAGTGGATAAATTACTTCAAAATATTGCTAGCCACCTAAAAAAAATATTCGCGGTAAATATGATAAGGTCAAAGGCCAATAATTTGACCTTAAATGTAAAAATTTTGAATTTTCCAACTTCAAAGCTCAACAACTTAAGAAATATGCAACGTAGGTTCGTGATGTTGACACCGTTTAATAGATATTTTAAATACTTTTCATTTAAATCCAAAATGACGTCTGTCATTTTAGTAGAAGTATTAAAAAAATTAAAAAAACTAACTTACCCCATTTTTTTTTCTTACATTTCACATGAGCTTAACAAACAAGTATATATGTGAGTTTCTTAATAATCCAAGTTTGCTCTCCTTTGTAAGTAAATAAAATTATTTACATTTTTTTATTATTAAAAATTTTAATATGCTGAAAATAAGATTATTCATTAAATAAGTAAGTAAAAATAAATGTAAACCAATTTTCTAAGTTTTTATATAAATTTCATATTCATAATTATAATTCATAAATGATATTTTTAGATATGGAAAAGAGTAGTACCGAAATCTCTAAAGAGTTTTGGCTCGTCGGTAAAGGAATACAAAAAATGTCGAATAATGAGCTACCGTCGAACAACACAGTACTAAGAAGATGTTTAAGTTTGAAACATAAATTTAAATTCTTTCAGAATATTGCAACAGTAGTGGCGGAAGAATTTATACAAATTTGGGATAAACACAAAATTCCATCAATTCAAAAACAAAATATAATAATAAAACTTAAAAAATTGCATTTGGAGTGGATTCAATTAACAAAGAATAAAAGTCGGAGCAGCCAAACTGAAATCAAGAAAAGGCATTTTCTCTAAATTTGTATACCCTCTAACCAGAGTATGGGGGGTAAACTCACTTTGGCATTCCGTGTGTAACACATCGAAATATCGGTATAGGACCACATAACGCATATACATAAATGATAAACTATCTATTCTCAGACATTCTACCGTTTAATAAGATACTAACATATGTACTTGTTGGTTAAGCTCATGTGAAATGTAAGAAAAAAAAATGGGTTAAGTTAGCTTTTTTATTTTTTTTTAATACTTCTACTAAAATGACAGACGTCATTTTGGATTTAAATGAAAGGTATTTAAAATATATATTAAACGGTGTCAACATCACGAACCTACGTTGCATATTTCTTAAGTTATTGAGCTTTGAAGTTGGAAAATTCAAAATTTTTACTTTTAAGGTCAAATTATTGACCTTTGACCTTATCATTATTACCGCGAATATTTTTTTTTAGGAGGCTAGCAATATTTTGAAGTAATTTATCCACTTTTGTAAAAACAAGGCACCATAAAAAAAAAAAAAAAAAAAAATTATGTTTTATAACCTCATTTTTAGCATAAAATCGATTTGAGCGAGTTGATCCCGGCCCGCCAAAAATCTGAAAAAAATCTCAAAAATCTTTTAGGCCATAAGAATTCATATTCCGCTTCAAGAGTAGCAAAAATAAAAAGCAAAGTTTTTGATGAAACGCCCTAGTGCACATGTCTGGTATTGAACCAATTTTTTTCACGAAAATAAAGATTTTTCGGAAACAAAAAATGTTTTTCGCGACAAAATTTCACGGTATTATGGTTTTTTATGGTAGTTTAACAGACTTGAATGGTTTCAAAAATAAAAATTATCGCAAAAGTTCAAAAATATCGTTTTTATTGTACAAAATTTTAAATCGCGAATACAAGCGCTAACTTCGAAAAAATGGCCAGCACCATTGAATTCAGCGTACTAGAATTGACTTTACCAGTAGGGTGCCCATCTTGTTAAAAAAAAAATAAGTGTCAAATTCGATCACAGTGTTATTGTTTTAATTATGCCCAATATATAAAAAAAATTTAAACTGTATCAAAAAAAAAACTTGATTTTGCAGTAAAAATACATATTTCATGTACATTAGAGTGCTCAAATTAACTTTTTCTTTTTGAAGGTCTTACCACAATAATTGGTTCTTTTTAATGAAAAAAATCTATTTTGGATTATTAAAAAAATATCTAGAGATAGCACGGCTTATTTAAACAAATATACGAATTTAGGTTTTAGAAATTCTAAAAACCCATTAAAATAGTTAAATGACCATTTGCCAGGTACATTAGATGCTAGATACTAAAGCATCCAAAGTGCTAAGATGACAAGCCTAATTTTCATTATTAAATTTAAATTTCATTATTTACCAAAATTCTTTCAGGGTTGATGACTGTATTTACATACATTTGATTGATTATCTCAAAATATATAATTTTGAAATGCCATTTTTGATCACCGTGGCCATTAATTTTCTTTGGTAAATCCATTTTGGCGTTTTTTTTCTATTTATTATGTAAAATTGTTTAATAATTACGATAGATTTTTGCTGCTGCTGCTTCAATGTAAAATAAATTGACATTATGACAACATTAAAATATAAGTGGCTTTTAAACATGCAATATGATTTATAGTGTTAAAACATATGTGTTTTAACAGCATCTGCAAATGCAAATCTTCCTGATGCCATGCATAAAACATATGAAACTGTTTTTTTTTTTGATTTTCTCTACACTCAAAATAATTTGTAGGCAAAAACAAATGAAAAACACATTTAAAACCAGTGAATAAACAATTGAAACCCATCCCAGTAATTATTCTTTTGTTTTAACAAACATCAACATTTATTTTTTACTGTTGACAAAATTTTATAAAATAAATAACATTAAACATTAAAAAATTACGTTTTTTTCATTCTTCGAAATGAAAAATTCGAAAAAATTACCTACGAAAACATTAAAAATTAATGATAGTTCTGTTTTTTTACCAACAAATTCCAAAGAAATAACCTACGAAAACATTAAAAATTAATGATTTCGTAAGTTATTTTTTACAATTTTCTATTGAAATATTTTTTTAAAAATTTTTAAGAAAATTTTGGGGAATCGATTCCGCAATCAACTACATTCTGGCCAGACACTCTACCCATCGTGCCAAAGTCACTTGATACAAACATGTTTTTATATTTCTCTAAATAATTTTTTGAACTTTTTTTCTAAAAAAAATAACCTACTTGTGTAGGTAAAAACTAATGATATCTCATTAAAAATACCAACAATTAAAAAAAAAACTACTTACACAAATCATTAAAAATTTAAAGAATAATCAGTAGTTTTTACTTACAAAACAAAAATAAACGACTTTAAAAATTAAATGTTAATGAAAGTCTTTATTTTTTAGTGTGTTATTTTTGAAACAAAGAACAGAAGTAGTCATTAATAAAAACTGAACATCAAACAAATGTTTTTTCTTTTAAAAACAACTAAACGTAGAGTTTTTAAAATAAACTACAAACAGTTATTGACATAATTTTTTACGTGTAACTTTTTCATTTTTTTTTTTTTACTAAATAAATTTAAAAATAAAAATTCTTCAAGTTAATCAAGTAAAAATTATGTACTTGTATCCAAAAAACAACTGTTAATGATACCAACTTTGGTACTTATGACCAGTTGGAAAAAAATTAGAGAACTTTCGTAGATCGCTAAGTTATCCTAGTGGGAAAAGTCACTGTTGATCGTTGTCAAAAAGTCTGTTGGTCAGTAGTGCTTATAGGCGGTCACCAGCAATGAAAGGTTGAAATCCCCCCCAGACCAAATTTAAAAATAAAAAAAGAAAAAATAGAAAGAAAAACAAAAAACAAAAAAAAAAAAAAAACAGAAAGAATGAAATTTTCTATAAAAATTTCCAAACGAAAAAAATTTTGAAATCCGAAAATTTTTTATAGAAAAAACTCTGAACATTTTTAAAGGAAAAATTTAAAATTTTTTATAGTGAAAATCTCAAAGTTTTTAAAGAAAAAAATGGAACTAAATCTGAAAATTTTTTGTAAA
Organism: Pegoplata infirma; assembly: GCA_963921195.1. Classification (NCBI taxonomy): domain Eukaryota; kingdom Metazoa; phylum Arthropoda; class Insecta; order Diptera; family Anthomyiidae; genus Pegoplata; species Pegoplata infirma. The sequence goes on along the minus strand of OY992538.1, from coordinate 94,028,598 downwards.
AAATATCCGTCTGGAATTTCTTATTATGCACAGAAAAAAATATGGAGGAAACAAATTTAAGTAATCACTTGTTAAAATTTAAAAACAAAAATTGAGTAATTTTTTAATTGACGCAATTAAAAATTTACTTAAAAATTTTAAAAACAATTTAAGTAAATAATTTAATAAAAATTTAATAGTTTTTTTATTTTTTTTTAAACTTTAATAGTTTTTTTAATTCTCGTTTAGTTTATAGTTTTTTGTATATGTATATCAAAGTTTGTAATCGTCTTTATAAAATTTTCCTATGTTTTCGAGACATATATATTAGGGCGTTTCATCAAAAACTTTTTTTTGGATTTTTGCAACTCTTGAAGCGGAATATGAATTCTTATGGCCTAAAAGATTTTTGAGATTTTTTTCAGATTTTTGGTATGTCGGGATCAACTCGCTCAAATCGATTTTATCAAAAAAATGATGTTATGAAACATAATTTTTTTTATTTTTTGTTCTCTGGTGCCTTTTTTTAACAAAACCGGATATAATACTTCTTAATGTTGCTAGCCTCCTAAAAAAAAATATTCGCGGTCAAAATTATAAGTTCAAGGGTCACTAAGATGACCTTAAAAGTAAAAATTCAGAATTTCCCGTGTTTTAACCTCAATAATTCGAGAAATAAGCTATGTATGAACGTCATGTTGAATCCGTTAGATAGGTCTTTAAAACACCTTTCATTTAAAACCAATCTGACTATTGTCACTTTTGTAGAAATGTTAAAAAAAATAAAAAACTGGGAAAAACTCATTTTCTCCCCCATTTTATCGAAAATTAAACTGGTGCATTAGGTAGTTTTTTTTTTGTAAAGTTAAAATAATAACTTTTAAAGGCTTTTTATAGATTGTAGTTAGTGTTTCCAAGCCGGTTAACCAAAAAAACCGGTTTTTTGTCAAAAAAACCGGTTTGACAAAAACCCGGGTTTCCGGTTTGGAAACACTAATTGCAATCAAAAAAAATTCTTTTAAGTTTATTATTTCAATTTTACAAAATAACTACTAATGGATTCCCTTCGATTTTCTGTAAAATGGGGGAAAAAATGAGTTTATCTTAGTTTTTTAATATTTCTACTAAAGTGACAAATGTCATTTTGGTTTTAAATTAAAGGTATTAAAAAGACCTATCTAACGGATTCATCATTACGTTCATATATTGCATATTTCTCAAATTATTAAGGTTGGAACACGGGAAATTCTGAATTTTTACTTTAAAGGTCATCTTAGTGACCCTTGAAGTTATTATTTTGACCGCGAATATTTTTTTTTAGGAGGCTAGCAACATTAAGAAGTATTATATCCGGTTTTGTTAAAAAAAAGGCACCAGAGAACAAAAAATAAAAAAAATTATGTTTCATAACCTCATTTTTTTGATAAAATCGATTTGAGCGAGTTGATCCCGACATTCCAAAAATCTGAAAAAAATCTCAAAAATCTTTTAGGCCATAAGAATTCATATTTCGCTTCAAGAGTTGCAAAAATCCAAAAAAAAGTTTTTGATGAAACGCCCTAATATATATGTTTGGTAAAGTTTGAAAAAACAAGTTTTTTGTTTTTTTAACATGATAATGTTTTTAGGCTGGGGTCTAATTTTAAAAAAGTTGCAGGACGCCACCTCAGTTTGACTATATAAGCTAACGATTAAACAAAAAAGAAAATGAGAATTACAGTTTTCATTTTATTGCAACCTAAAACTTCGACAATAATTTTAAAATAATAAATAAAATAAAAAAACACATAATTCTGGTTGCGACACCTAGCGCCGCTACTCGATTAACACATTATTGCCATACCAAATATCGCATTTCCAATTAGATTAGTTACCATCATCGCAAATTTTTTCAAATAAAATATTACCACATCGCAAAACTAACCAGTATATTTGAAAATCTAATATCTACAACATGACAAAATTATGTTAGAATTTAGATTAACATTTAAAACGCCGACGGTAGGCTAGCTGAAGTGTGTCAGACTACCACGTATTGGGATCAAATCCCTAATCAAGTAAATTTTTTTTTTGTATTTTTTTTTTAGCTTACATATTGTTATTCGATATAACAATTCTATTTTTTTTTTATAATTTAATTATTTATTTAAAATATTAAATCATGATAATGTTTTATTTAATAAAATGTTGTTACGAATTAACATCACATATTTCCAAAAAAAATATATTTTTTTCAGAAAAAATAACTCCAAGAAATTTCTCAAATACACTAGATGTATTTATTAAATATTCAGAAAAAAAAATTAAAAAACTAAGAACAAATCAAGAAAATACAAAAAATTAGTCAGAAAAATGCAGATAAATTCAGAAAAAATCACAAAATTTTAAGGTTAAAAAAAATTGGTGTTAACAAAAAAAAAAATAAACGAGCTTAAAAAAAAAACAAAATTTAAAAAGTAAGTTGCCTGATAACGGGGACGATCCCCGGACCCTCTGTTTCCGCGTCTGACACACTTCAGCTAGGCTACTGTATGATATTTAAATCACAACATAAACGGTGTTATGTTCTTGCTTGTGGTTATTCGACAATAGGACTATTCGATTACCCAAATTTCTTACTATTTTTGACTACAACTGGAAAGTCTTGTTTACTTTTTGTGTTGAAAATTTCCAGCTGTAGTAAAATGAGTAAAAAATAGTAGATTGTAGTAAGGTAATCGAATAGACCTAATATTATAGATACATACTACAAAATAGAGATGGACGCGTGAGTGAATTTTGACTTACGCACGCACACGAAATTAAAGTATTGCTCACGCACAAAATTATTTTTTTTAACATGATAATGTTTTTAGGCTGGTGTCTTATTTTAAAAAAGTTGCAGGACGCCATCTCAGTTTGACTATATAAGCAAACGACTAACAAAAAAGAAAATTAGAATTACTGTTCCATTGTCTTAAAACCAAAAATTTTACTAATTTGGGTTTGTAACTTGGATAATAATTCACCTCGTGGTGAATAATTTTTTTTCATCAATATTTTTTTTTCATCAATATTTTTTTTCATCAATATTTTTTTTCATCAATATTTTTTTTCATCAAAATTTTTTTTCATAATTTTTTTTTATCAATAATATGTTTTCATTAAAAACCTTTGTTTTATCAAAAACTTTTTGTTATCGACAAATAAGACAAACAGATAGATGGATATCACTAGAATGTCTTAGAAAGCTTTATAAGTAGATCAATAATATATAAACATAATGGGGTCCTCGACCGATATTTCAATGCCTTTTGCATGGAATGACAAATTAATATAGCGTTATTTTTCCTAGAAAAATTTTGCTTTGGAAAGAACACCTACTTATACAGCAAAACATTATCATGATTCAATGGTTTGGGCACGAGTACAAACTTCGCAGACATTTTTTTGTAAAAAAATTGAAAACTTTTTTAAACTTTTTTAAAAAATAAATAGATAAATTTTGAGTAAATTTTTAATTGTGTCAATTAAAAATTTACTCAATTTTTTTTTTAAACATTTTTTAAAAATTTACTCAATACTATTAAATCGTTTACTGGTGCAAAATTGAGTAATTTTTTACTCAATAGTATTAAAAATTTACTCAAATATTTTTTTTATTTTTTTCTGTGTGAGGAGAAATTTTCTTTGGGTAAAATTTTTGTGAACGTGACAATTTTGGTATAAAAAAATTACTTTGACTTCTCCTATAGGAAAAATTTATCAGAATCTGAGACTTTTCCATAGGAAAAATGTTTCAGAATCTCAGACTGTTTCTACACAGAAAAAAATATGGAGGAAATAAATTTGAGTAATCACTTGCTTAAATTTAAAAACAAAAATTGAGTAATTTTTTAATTGACGCAATTAAAAATTTACTCAAAAATTTTAAAAACAATTTAAGTAAAAAATTTAATAGTTTTTTTATTTTTTTTTAACTCTCATAGTTTTTTGAATTCTCGTTTAGTTTATAGTTTTTTGTGTATATGAAAGTTTGTAATTGTCTTTATAAAATTTTCCTATGTTTTTGAGACATAAATATGTTTGGTAAAGTTTGAAAAAACAAGTTTTTTGTTTTTTTTTTTGTAAAAAAATTTAAAACTTTTTTTAACTTTTAAAAAAATAAATGTTTAAGTTTTGAGTAAATGTTTAATTGTGTCAATTAAAAATTTACTCAAATTTTTTTTCAAACATTTAATAAATTTTTATTAAAAATTTACTCAACACTATTAAATCTTACTGGTGCAAAATTGAGTAATTTTTTACTCAATAGTATTAAAAATTTACTCAAATATTTTTTTTATTTTTTCTGTGTACATGAAAAATGTCACAGGATCTGACACTTTTTCTATATGAAAAATTTTTCTTAATCTGAGACTTTTTCTTTAGGAAAAATGTCACAGAATCTGAGCATTTTTCTATAGGAAACATTTCTCAGATATAACATAAAAAATTCTCAAAATCTGAGACTTTTTCGAAGAAATATGGTATCAAAATCTGAAACGATTTCTTAATCCGATAAAAAGGTTCTAAATCTGAGCCTTTTTCTTAAAACTTTTTCTATTGAAAGAAGGTCTCAGAATCTGAAACTATTTCGGAAGGCAAAAACGTCTCAAAATCTGACACTTTTTCGAAAAAGGTCTCTAAATCTGAGAAAAAGGTCTTTAAATCTGAGAAGTCTGAGATGATGAATCTTATTCGATTGGAACAAGGTCTCAGAATCTGAGAATTTTTCGATATAAAAAAGGTCTTATAGGCGTAATATCTCAGAATTTGAGACTTGCTTTATATGAAAAGAGTCACAAAATCTGAGACTTTTTCTATGGGAAGCCGGTCACAGAATACACATTTTTCTATTGAAAAAAGGTTCCAGAATCTGAGACTATTTCTTAAGGAAAAAGGTTCAGAATCTTAGATTATAACAAACAGGTCGCAGAACTTGAGACTTTTTTTATTGGAAAAACGCCGTAGAATCTGAGACTCTCTGTAGGAAAAAGTCTAAAAATCTGAGACTTTTTCTATTAAAAAAAATTCAGAATCAAAACTTTTTCTAAAAGAAACAAATATGAGACCTTTTCTACAATTAAAAAAAAAACCTTGTCAAATTACTAGAAAAAGTCTCTCAATTATATTTTACCAATCTGTGACAGTTTTCAAGCGAAATTTACATGTTTTTTTTTGTAATTTAACAGTTTTTCTTGTAATTTTACAAATTTCCAAGATTTTTTTACAAAAAAATCTAGTAAATTTACGCGAATTTCTTGTAAGTTTTATTTCGCCAAAAAAGTTGTAAATTTACAATTTTATTAATAAAAATCTTGTAAAATTACAAAAAAGTTACAAGGAATTCTCGTAAAATAGGAGGTGGCAAAAATCGAGTAAATTTACGAAACTTCCTTGTAAGTTTTATCGCGTCAAAAAAATCGTAAATTTACAATTTATTTGGTAAAAAGCTTGTAAAATTACAAAACAAATGGTAAAGAGCATGCAAAATTACAAGGAATTCATGTCAAATAGGAGGTAGCAAAAGAAAAAAGTTACAAACTTTTCTTGTTATTTTACAAGGTTTTTTTCTATTGTAACAGGTTAAAGAATCTGCACTCAAAAAACTATGTCATTAACTGTTTGTAGTTTATTTAAAAAGTTTTACGTTTAGTCATTTTTAAAAGAAAAACCATTTGTTTGATGTTCAGGTTTTATTAATGACTACTTCTCTCCTTTGTTTCAAAAATAACACACTAAAAAATAAAGACTTTCATTAGCATTTAATTTTTTAAGTCATTTATTTTTGTTCTGTAAATAAAAACTACTGATTATTCTTTAAATTTTAAGTAATTTTTTAATTGTTGGTATTTTTTAATGAGATATCATTAGTTTTTACCTACACAAGTAGGTTATTTTTTTGTAGAAAAAAAAATTCAAAAAATTATTTATATAAAAACATGTTTGTGACTTTGGCACGATGGGTAGAGTGTCTGGACAGAATATAGTTGATTGCGGGATCGATTCCCCAAAATTTTATTAAAAATTTTTAAAAAAATATTTCAATAAAAAATTGTAAAAAATAACCTACGAAATCATTAATTTTTATGGTTTTCGTAGGTTATTTTTTTGAAATTTGTTGGTAAAAAATAACATAACTATAATTAATTTTTAATGTTTTCGAAGGTTATTTTTTCGAATTTGTTAGTTAAAAAGAGTGAAAAAACTTAATTTTTTAATGTTTTATGTTATTTATTTTAAAAAATTTTGTCAACAGTAAAAAATAAATGTTAATGTTTGTTAAAACAAACGAATAATTACTGGGATGGGTTTTCAAATATTTTATCACTTGTTTTAAATATGTTTTTCATTTGTTTTTGCCTACAAAATATTTTGAGTGTGGGAATTTTTCTGTGGAAAAATGTTTTTACACTCAAAAAAACCCTTGTAAAACTACAAGAAAAGTTTGTAACTTTTTTTTTTGCTACCTCCTATTTGACAATAATCCCTTGTAATTTTACTAGCTTTTTACCAATCATTTTGTAGTTTTACAAGCTTTTTTTTGACGCGATTAAACTTACAAGGTGGTTTTGTTACTTTACTTGATTTTTTTGTAAAAAAACGTTGGAAATTTGTAAAATTACAAAAAAAAAAATTGTAAAATTACAAAAAAAAGCAAATTTCGATTGAAATTTTTTTGTTAAAAACAAGGAAAACTGACAATTATTGGTATGATGGGATTACGAGACTTTTTCTAGTCATTTGACAATGTTTTTTTAGTGTGTAGAATCCAAAAATTTTCTAGCATAGAAAATTTTTATGTCTATAGACATTTTTAATGTACACACAAAAAAAACTTTGTTAAATTACTGGGAAAAGTCTCGTAATCCTATTTTACCAATATTTGACAGTTTTCCTTGTTTTTTAACAAACAAATTTGGATCGAAATTTAAATTTTTTTTTTGTAATTTTACAAATTTCCAAGACAATTTTACAAAAATAATCTAGTAAAATCGCGAGAATTCCTTGCAATTTTAATTGCGCCAACAAAACTGTAAATGTACAATTTTATTTGTAAAAAACTTGTAAAATTACAAAATTATTGGTAAAAAGCTTGTAAAATTACTAGGATTCTCTTAAATAGGAGATAGCAAAAAATCTAGTAAAGTTACGAAACCTTCTTGTAAATTTTATCGTATCAACTAAGTTTGCTAATTTACAATTTTATTGGTGAAAACCTTGTAAAATTACAAAATTATTGGTAAAAAGCTAGGAATTTTTGTCAAATAGGAGGTAGTAAAAAAAAAGTTACAAGTTTTTCTTGTAATTTTACGAGGTTTTTTTTTTTTTGAGTGTAGAAAAAGCATTTCTTTACGAAAAATTTCTCAGAATCTGATATTTTCTATGTACAAGGAATCTAGTAAAGTTACGAGAATGCCTAGTAAATTTGATCGCGTCAAAAAAATTTTAAATTTACAATTTTATTGATAAAAACCTAGTCAAATTACAAAGTATTTGTAAAATTACTAGGAATTCTCGTCAAATGGGAGGTAGCAAAAAAAAAAATGTACCAAATTTTTCTTGTAATTTTACAATTTTTTTTTTGAGTGTATGACTTAAAAGTATGATAATTTTTAGGGCTTTAAGAGGAGGTTAACTAGAGTCTCCATTTTTTCTTGTTTATTCTAAAAAATCTTCCAATGTCTGTTAAATACGGTGGCTCGCAGCTTATTTCGTGTGAAAGATATTAGTTATTAATCCATTCAAGACAAAGTTAACCAAAATAGACCTAATTATTATCAAATAAGTATTTTTGTAAAAAGTCCTGCGTATGTAATTAATCAAGCTTTAACTAAAGCTAAATGGCGTTCAGATTGTGTAAATATTAAATGTGCTACGTGGGTAGAAATGGAAATTGAAATTATTGAAAGACCTTTTTTAGAAAATTTCTTAAAAATATTTCTAGGTCGATTTTATCCAAGCTTAAACATTAAGAATTTAAAAAAATAGCCCAGTATTTAATATTCATTTATTAAATAATTTTCCCAAAAACCCAAACAAAACTCAAAATTTTTAAAACACAGTAAAAGAAATTCGAATTTTTTGACCTCCAATTCTCTTGACCACCAATTTTTGGTAAACAAAGAAAAGATTTAATTGTTTAACAATTGTAGTACACCTAAGTGTATAGTAATGAGATATAAAAATAATTGAACATTTCCTTTGTTTACAAAAAATTGGTGGTCAAAAGAATTGGAGGTCAAAAAATGCGGATTTCTTTGACTGCATTTTACAATTTTTGATTTTTGTTTGGGTCCTTCAGCATCGTTTTCTTTCAATTTATCAAAGCGAAGAGCAAACGGTGGCTAGTTATGTGGCATTACTCCGGCGTGACATAAGTGACTGTGACTTTGTTTCAGCATGTCAATGCAAGGCTGACATTTCCAACATTTTTCTTCGAGCTCAATTTATTCGCGGTATAAAAGATAACTCTATTCGTGAACAACTCCATCAATCTGAGGAGTTAGATTTTGAAAGAATTGTTGAAAAAGCGTTATCTTTGGAAGCTTCTAAAATTGACAGTCGCGAACTCAATTCAAAACAACCAAGCAGCATAAATGATGTTAACAGAATACACTCCAGGCCCACAAGTACAAATCGTCGTAGGGACCGTTCAAAAAATCGTTCATTTTCAAAGCCAGCAATGCGTTCAAAATCAAAAATTAATTACAGTCAATTGGGTATTGAAAAATTATGCATACGGTGTGGTAAAGACAACCATAAAACAGCAGATTGCCGCACTAACCGACATAACCTCAAATGCAATGCATGTGGTAAAAAAGGCCATGTTAGACAAGTTTGCATTAAAACTCTTATGAATTCGTCAAACAACAACAATTCAAATTCATCCGTTCACAAAAATGATGATTATGATGACGCAATCCACCAGGTCTATGGTATTAATCAAATTGTGGATATACACAGCAATCAACACTGTGCCTACAAAAAAGATGTTGGTAAATATTTTATCACCGTTCAAATAAATGGGAAGCCCCAAAAATTTGAAGTAGATTCCGGCGTAGGTTTTACGTTAATTCCACGCAATCAATTCGAGCAGCTCAACATTACAACAACACTACAACCATCTTCAATAGCATTTCGATCCTACACTAAGAACCTGGTGATTCCTGATGGTAAAGTAAATGTTGAGGTAAAATACAACAATCGTCGATCAGTAGAGGAAATGTACGTGGTACCCAATGAGTATGACGCTCTTTTGGGGCGAATTTGGATACGCCACTTAAACGTCAACCTCCAGCAAGTGGACAACCTAGGGGTAAACAAAGTGAATTATAATCAAATTAATAAATTAAATTCAATTACAGATATTATGAATGATTTTCAACAAGTTTTTATACAAAAAGTGGGTTGTGTGCCAAATTTTGAAGTAACGCTTCAACTTCGAAAAGATGCTAAGCCAGTTTTCTATAAGGAACGTGAAGTTCCATATGCCCTTCGTGATCGTGTCGAAAATGAGCTAAACGAGTTGGAAGCATCTGGAATTATTTCCAAAGTTGAAAGAAGTGACTGGGGGTCTCCTCTGGTAATTATTCCCAAAGCGGATGGTGGTGTTCGACTTTGCGTCGATTATAACCCACAACTCGTATCTGCAAATTACCCACAACTCGTATCTGCAAATTACCCGATACGTCGTATTGATGAAATTTTAAACAACCTCAAAGGATCAAAATTCTTTTGTCGTCTTGACTTATATAAAGCGTATCTGCATCTTCGAGTAAGTCAAGAATCATGTAATATCCAAACTATTTCAACCCATAGAGGTACATACAAAGTAAATCGACTTTCATTTGGAATAAAAACTGCACCATCAGAGTTCAATCGTATTATAGAACAAATACTCTCCGGTTTGAAAAACACCATGTCATATTTCGACGATATCATCGTACATGGCCCAACAGAAGAAGATTGCAGAAACAATTTAATTCAATGCCTCCAGCGTCTAAAAGAACACGACTTACACCTCAACAAAAGCAAATGCTCATTTTTTCAAACGCAAATCGAATATCTGGGTCACGTTGTTCAATTCAATAAAATTTCAAAATCACAAGCAAAAATTCAAGCTATTGTCAACATGCCACGGCCAGCTAATGCAGATGATGTAAGGAGATTTCTAGGTATGGTAACATACTACTCCAGATTTATTCCGGATTTATCTTCAATTACTTTTCAGTTACGTCAAATGCTTCAAAAACACACAAAGTTTTATTGGTCGTCAAATTGTGAAGCAGCGTTTTTAAAACTTAAAAATATCATCTCCAGCGATAAGGTTTTAATGCCGTTTGATCCTCAACTACCAGTTCTTGTAGCGTGCGACGCAAGTCCTACGGGGGTTGCAGGGGTGCTCTCACATATCGTTAACGGTATTGAACATCCTGTCGCATTCGCATCCAGATCATTAACATCAGCTGAAAGGAACTACAGCCAATTAGATCGTGAAGCCTTAGCTATTATATTTACAATTAACCACTTTTTTATGTACCTGTATGGAAGGAAATTTCAACTGGTCACAGACAATCGTCCATTAACTCGTATATTCCATCAGCACAACAAGATGCCTGCAATAACATCTGCGATATTACTGCGTTACGCCGAATTCTTTCAAGTTTTAACTACGAAATCATTTATAAAAAGGGATCGGAACATACTAATGTCGATTGTTTATCTCGTGCAACACAGCTATTGGAAAAACCGTCAACCGAAAAAATCATTAATGAAGAGGTAAATGAATTATGTTTTTTATCAATTTTCGAAATTTAAAATGAACACGTAAATGCAGAAGTATTGTCGTCTGAAACAGCTAAAGATCCAGATCTTGCTAAACTCGTGACAAATTTACTCAATACCGATGAAAATGAAGACATTTACACTCTCAATAACGGCATAATCTTCAAGGGTCAACGAGTTCTGATTCCAAAAAGTCTACAACCTCAAATTCTACAAGAACTTCATCATACTCATCCTGGAATTACAAGAATGAAGCAGCTTGCCAGAAGGTATTGCTATTGGAAAGGAATCGATCGTGATATTGAGAGGATGGTTAGGTCATGTGAAGCATGTGTCCAAGTTCAATCTAAACCGTCAAAAGCACCACTTCATCAATGGGAGGAGCCAGCAGAAAACTGGGAAAGAATACACATCGACTATGCAGGGCCTTTCCAAGATAATTTTTTTTTAATCGTCGTTGATTCCAAATCCAGATGGGCAGAAGTCCGAATCATACGAGATGCTTCTACAACGCAAATTTCAATAAATCTTCTATCTGACATTTTTGCTACCCATGGTTTTCCGTCTATAATGGTGTCTGATAATGCTAACATATTTACGAGTGATCAATTTAAAATGTACTGTAAGGAAAACGGTATTTTCCAAAAACTAATTGCACCAGGTCATCCTAGCACAAATGGATTAGCAGAACGCAACGTTCAAACCCTCAAGCGTAAATTGAAAGCTATGTCATCAGAACCAGGATCTCTACACAAGAAAGTCAACGAAATCATGCAACGTTACCGCGCAACACCGCTCAATTCTGGGAAAAGTCCAGCAGAATTATATTTCAACAGACGTATTCGAATCCGGCTTGATGCATTAAAACCACCTATTAAATTCAAAACTACAAAACATATTCTACGGGTGCGTCAAATAAGTGTGGGAGAAAGGGTTCAAGCTTTACACATGCGGAACAATAAAACTGTATGGAAGACTGGCACTGTTTTACGTAAGTTTGGTGAGCTTCATTATCTGGTAAAACTTGATGATGGCTACACACTAAAACGACATATCAACCAGTTAAAGTCTACCAACGTCCAACAACGGAAAGTTCATTTTTCTCCAGACATTGAACCTACTACTTCAACACAAAGTAACATCGATTATAGTCAACACCATTTTGAACCAACAGTTCCGCAAAATCAACCTGAGTCAGAGATCCAAGGAGCCGAATTGTCGCGTAGTCAAGGGCCGTTTAATGAGCATCAAGGAAGTACGGAACAAGTAATTCGTAGATCTGAACGTGTGCGAAATCGACCAACGTACTTAGAAGATTACACTTCATATTAGTTGATGCTAAATTTCAATTGGTGATACACATTTCAATTTGAATTTTTAGTTAATTAAACATATCAGCTTCAACTAAGTGTGGGAGATTGTTATGTCCCATTGTGATTTATAAACGGTGTGGCAGCACTGTTTGATAGGAAAGTAATCGCTATGTTTATTTACTAGTTAGTTTGTAAGTTTTCACTTTTAATAAATCATTTAAAGTATTAACACGCGTCTTTTCATTATTCAATATTAAAGCTAATTAAATGGTTATAACAGTCCTTGGAAAAATAACTTGATAAATAAATATATTTTATTGGACTATTCTTTAAATTTTTAATTTTTGATCTTGAAAAAAATCGACTTTAAAGTATTTTTAAGAAATTTTCTAAAAAACGTCTTTCAATAATTTCAATTTCCATTTCGACCCTCGTAGCACGTTTAGTATTTACTCAATGTGGACGCCATTAAGCTTAAATTAAAGCTCGATAAATTACCTACACAGCACTTTTAACAAAATTACTCGTTTGATAATAATTAGGTGTATTATTGTTATCTTTGTCTTAAATGGATTGCTTACTGATATCTAACCAGTGACGGTCCGTGAAGTTGTCACTGGGTGTTCTCTACTTATTTAAAATATAAAATTTATGTATATAAAATATGTTTTTCTGGACGTAACACGTTCCCGTGGTAGACAAAGCCTCAGTTTTAATTTTTTTTGTTGACATGCATCCAAAATTAATTTTTGTACTCCATTTATTTGCGAAATAATGCTTTTTGTTAATTGTCGATGTGGTGAGGCAACAAAATGACAATAAAATAGAATTTAGGCTGCATCTCATTAAAAAATGTACAAAACTAGTAACATCCCATCTTTACCTATCTCGGGAATGCGTTAGGTCCATGAAAACATGAATTTTATACTTAAATTTTCTGTTTTTATAAATTAGAGAACACCCAGTGACAACTTCACGGACCGTCACTGTATCTAACACACGAAATAAGCTGTGAGTCACTGTATGTGATGGATTTGTTGAAATCGATGTCTTCGTATAGTCTTCTATAAGTCAGCAACAATCCTATAGGTCCGCTGGTTCTGGTATTGCATTACTCAATGCTTTTCTATTGGGCATATTCCTTTGTTTATACTTTTATATCTGACTATATATTCATTTAAATTAAACGGAAATTTGATACTACTACAATAATCAATTATGTTCAGAATCTGCCTCTATAAAATTTTACGCGTAACAAGTTGGAAGAGAGTAACAGAAATAAACAAAATAAATATATTACACTGCAACAAGATGATGCATGTTTATAAAACATTTATATTTCATTTTAAACATCTTAAACATACAATAAAATACGTAGTATATATGGGGCATTCCATGTGAAATCGGACACTTTGAAATTTTTTTTTTTTTAGATTTTCCCAATTTATTTACAGTTTTTAGTACCCTTCGAAAACCCCTTCGTGGTAAATTTTCAGATTTTTTTGATGACCCGTTCAAAAGATATCGAATTTTTAAAAATTGGTAGTTTGTTCCTTTACTCAAACTTCTTTTACTCATAACTTTTTCAATAATGGTCCAAATTTCAATTTTTTTTTTTCAAAAATTTTGTTTTTTAGGGTAACTTAAAAAAAAAAATTCCAAAAAATTCTTAAAAGCACTCTAGTATGCGATTTTTAAGTTTTTAAATTTAAATCTCAGTTTTGAAAATGTTTGTACTCTTCGATTTTTTTGAAATTTTTTTGTGTAAAACTTCTATCGATTCTACAAATTTTTTGCCCAGGAAGATCGTGGGATAACGATTATTACTATTTTTTAAAATTTTTTGAAAAAAAATTATTGTATTTTTCAATCTTAAAATCATTTGTACTGCTCCAATGGTGCGTCATAGAGGGGTCATTTATAAGACCGACCCCCATTATTTTTTACGTTTTAACATTTCTTTGAAACAAACTAATACCCTATCTCCAATTTCTAAGGGGGCTTCCACACAAAACGACATTTTTCAAAATTTGCTCCAACCGCTCTAACTGCCCTAATAGTGCCCTTAGAGTAACAAAATGTATGACCGACCCATATTTTTTTAGTCCAAACATTTTCTCTGAACACACCTACCCTCTATCTCTTATTGTTAAGGCGGTCCTAATACATTTTTTTTTTTTATTTTTTGTAAATTAGTTTTATTTACTCAGCTTCTACCGGTCCAATGGTGCGTCCGAGAGGGGTCATTAGTGAGACCGACCCCCATTTATTTTTACCCTACAACATTTTTTTAAAATATACCTACGCACAGTGGGGAAAAATGGACTTTTTTTGTCCAATTTTGCCTACAGGTCGCAATTCTTAACCGATTTTGGTTTTTCTTTTTCTGTATTTTAGGTAATAAAATTCCGCATCGATCTGTCATGGAGGATTTTTGGAAAAAAATTTCGGATTACTTAAAGTTGTTTTTATTCGACCTTTCTATTTATAAATAAAAATGCTTTTATTTCGAGCTCAAGGCTCGAAATAAAAGCATTTTTATTTATTTCGGATTACTTTTAATATTTTCCTAAAGTTCAGAAAATTTTTATTTTTTCAGTATTTTTGCAATAAAAAATGTATTAGGTATGGGATGAATATGCTTTATAGACTAAGTTAAAGGTATTGGAACCCTTTATCAACAACGTGGTTAGTATTTGAAAATATATTATTATTTTGGTTTTTATAACCAGACAAAAATTCAAGAATTTTCACTTTTAAAAGCCAATATCTTTAAAAATAATGTACCAATTTCAATAAAATTTTGTTTAGATTAAAGCTTATGTTTTGCTTAGTCATAAGTGGTACACAAATTTTTTTTAAAAAATATTTTATTTTTTGCTTAAATTTTACCTTACGATTTTTGGAATTTTAAAATAATTTTTTAGTCTGTTTAAAAAAAAAAAAAAGTTGTAACATTGTAAATTTGATAAAAACAGTTAAACAATTTTGCAAAAATATTTTACTTACCAATAATGATTAAGAAAATGATAAGCTTTAATCTAAAAAAAAATTCATTGAAATTGGTACATTATGTAAAATGATATAGGTATTTAAAAGTGAACATTTTTAAGTTTTCATCTGTTTATAAAATCCAAAATAACAATAAATTAACAAATGCTATTTATGTCATTTATAAGGGGTTCAAATACCTTTAATTTTGTCCATACAGCTTATTCGTCCCCTACCTATTACATTTTTTAGAGCAAAAATTCTAAAAAAATTAATTATTTCTGAAATTTAAAAAAATATTCAAATCAAACAAAAACGATTTTTAGAAATTCACCATGACACACCGATGAGGAATTTTATAAGCTAAATTTCAAAAAAAGAAAAACTAAAATCGATTAAGAATTGCGACCTGTAGGCAAAATCGGACAAAAAAAGTAAATTTTCCCCACTGTGCTACGCCCTATCTCCACTCCCTAAGTAGGCTCCCATACAAAATTACATTTTTATAAAATTTGCTCCAACTTTATTTGTATGGGAGCATACTTAGGGAGTGGAGATAAGGCGTAGGTATGTTTTAAAAAAATGTTGTAGGGTAAAAATAAATGGGGGTCGGTTTCACTAATGACCCCTCTCGAACGCACCATTGGACCGGTAGAAGCTGATTAAATAAAACAAATTTACAAAAAATCAAAAAAATTGTATGGGGACCCCCTTAACGGTTAAAGATAGTGGGTAGGTGTGTTCAGAGAAAATGTTTGGACTAAAAAAATATTGTGGGTCATCATACATTTTGTTGCTCTAAGGCCACTATTTGGGCAGTTAGAGCGGTTGGAGCAAATTTTAAAAAATCTCGTTTTGTGTGGGAGCCCCCTTAGAAATTGAAGATAGGGTATTAGTTTGTTCCAAAGAAATGTTAAGACGTAAAAATTAATGGGGGTCGGTCTTATAATTGACCCCTCTATGACGCACCATTGGAGCAGTAGAAATGATTTTAAGATTGGAAAATTACAATAAATTTTTTTCAAAAAATTTAAAAAAATAGTAATAATCGTTATCCCACGATCTTCCTGGGCAAAAAATTTTTAGAAACGATAGAAGTTTTACACAAAAAAATTTGAAAAAAATCGAAGAGTACAAACATTTTCAAAAATGAGATTTAAATTTAAAAACTTAAAAATCGCATATTAAAACGCTTTTAAGAATTTTTTGGAACTTTTTTTTAGAAAGTACGCAAAATAACAAAAATTTTGAAAAAAAAAAATTGAAATTTGGACCATTATTGAAGAAGTTATGAGTAAAAGAAGTTTAAGTAAAGGAGCAAACTACCAATTTTTAAAAATTCGATATCTTTTGAAAGGGTCATCAAAAAAATATGAAAATTTACCACGAAGGAGTTTTCGAAGGGTACTAAAAACTGTAAACATATTGGGAAAATCTAAAAAAAAAATTTTTCAAAGTGTCCGATTTGACATGGAATGCCCCATATACTGTTTAATAAGGGTATTCAATTCATATCAGAAAAGCTCAATTTAAAGTTAAAAATTAATATCACTACTCCACAAATTTCCAAGGAACCGACTTGACCGAACTTTTGAATACCCTCCATAAGGACCTTTTTAAGTGATAGTAATTCTTTGTTAAGTTAAAAAAATTCTTTAAAAGTCTTTAAAAATGTTGACTATAAAAAATTTATTTTGAGTAAAAAAAAATTTTTGACTGTATTATTTATCTTGAGTTTATTTTGTTTTTTTCTTGGTGTTAAAACACTTACGAGTGACAAAAATACTTCGTAAAACATTTTTACTGCACTGAAAAAAAAAATTTACCATTTTTAAAGCATGTTGAACTTAATTTAAAAAAAGGAGGGTATGCGAGGGCTCCAAAGATATTAATTCTTCTTTCAAGTATATTTTTTCCAAAAACATAGTAATGCATTTACTTAAATATATCTTAAAAATAAGTAAAATTGTACTTAATATAAGTTTAATTGTTTTTATCCAGAGGAAAAATATTTTTTTAAAATAAGTAAAAATTTCCTTAAAATTACGGATTCTGTGGACCCTATGGAGTCCCAATGTGAGGACCCTACGGGCCCCCATATATTGGGTCCACCCATGAGTATATGCGTACACTATTATAGGGTCACTATTGATTTTGATCCAAAATTTTGGTCAGAATCGCTCTATCTTGCTTAGTTTTCGAGATATGGAAATGGGGTCTTGAGAAATTTGATCATGAAATAACTCGAAAACTATAACTCGGATGGCTTTCGGGTCTTCGGCGGTCATATTCTACACGTTAAGGACTACAAAAATGTCTTTAGAATTTTTTTCGTATCTGCAATATTTGCAGAGTTATAGGCATTTGAAAATTCCGCGAAAATCGAAATTTGGATTTAAAGTTAGGGTCTCATGGGGTCTCCAAATGGGGCCCCAGATGGGGTCCCCAAAATACCTAATGTAGTTTTTCCTTACGTTAAGTAAATTCTTTCTTAAACTGATGAAGGTATGGATTTAAATAAGGTCAATGATATCAATAAAATAAAGATTACTTTTTTCTTAAATTAAAACAAAAATGGATTAAATTGAAGAAAATGCGTTTTCGAATTAAAGATTAGAACTTATTTGATTTAATGTCTTGAAAATGTCTATACTATTTTTAAGTAAGTTACGTACTTATTTATTTTTTTTGCTCACAATTTAATTTTTTTTCTTTTAAGTAATACAAAATTTTTTAATAAACCCTTTTTTTCTTAAATGCAATCAATTCGCAATAAATGTAAAGAAAATTTAACTTAATTTAAAAAAACAAATTAAGGAAAACTTTTGTGTTTTTTTAAGTATTTGCATGTACTATCTTCAAGTTTATTTTCTTTGTTTTAAGTAAAACCACCTTATATTAAGATAAGTTGGAGTAAATTCCAAAAAAAATTGTTTACTTAAATTAATAACAGTGTTTATTTAATTTCAGTATAGTTATTTTTTTCAGTGTGCTCACCAAAATTTTACACATCTCATTGCTTTTACACCAAAGAGGTTTTATTTTTGTATAATTTTTATTTCTGACGTGAATACCCCTTAATATATTTTTTTTTTAATTCTAACAACTACTTGTTGTTTTACGAGATTTAGTGTAGCATGAATGTCATTGATTAATTTACCAAAACAACATGAGATTTGTAATTAAAAAAGAAAAAGAAGAAAACTAACAATAACAAACAGAAATCAAGTTTAACATGTGCAAACTATACGCAAGAAAATTGCAACAATATATTTTGTTGCAACATTGAATAAAATCAACAAACAAAAATCATCAAAATCGTGTTCATTAGGGTGGATCGATTTCAGTCTTTTGTGGATTCTTCCCTCTGTCCCGGTCTTTAAGTCAGGGGTTCCAGAGTATACTATACGTTTATTCACCATATACACTCATAGAAATATCTTAGTAGAAAAATTAGTAAACCCATTGTAGATCAAGTTTTACAGAATTTAACAAAAATCAATGTTGATATTACAAAATTCAATAGTTGAAAAATACATAGTTGGAAAAAATTGTATAAATTATAAGTACATGAAATGTGCAACACTGTTTTTGCTGATCGCCATTTGTAAATTTTTGTTGTCTTGTAAAGAAGGGATGTTTCCAAAAAAAATCTTTTTTATTAGAAAATATTTGGTGAGTAATTAAATATATTTGTTATTTAATTCATTAATAACGCAATTCTTTATTTTTTTAGCAATTTATGATTTGGAATTTTTCTAAAAACTCTAGAAGCTAATCACGTAAAATGATTGCCGACAGCAAAACAACAGCTTAATACATCACAGTCCAAGGAAACAAAAAAATATCATCTAAAAACAAAATGAGTTTATGTGAAAATAATGAGTTAATGAAAACCACGAAAAAATATTGTGAAAATATCCAATTAAATAAAATAACATATACAACACAAATAAGAATTTCATTTTAATAAATAAAACTGCATGAATATACAAAACAAAACGAGTATGATTAACAAAAATACGAATAGAACCAACAAAAATACGAGTTGTTGAAATCAACATAAATATTTGTAGGGTCAAAATCAACAATGGTTTCTGTTGAATTTACTACGATTTTCTTTGGGAATACAATGATTTTTGGTTGAGTGTACGTTTATTCACCATCTAACATGCACAATTTGGTAAATTTATTTTACTTACCACGAATTAAATTATTATCCAAGTTACTAAAATTTCTGGTTTTCAGAAAATGAAAACAGTAATTCTTATTTTCTTTTTTGTTAATCGTTAGCTATATTGTCAAACTGAGGTGGCGTCCTGCAACTTTTTTAAAATTAGAAATTATTTTTTTTAGAGAGTTTTTCTTTAGGAATAATATATATATTAGAATCTAATTTGTTGAGGTTGATTGCTCCAGAATCAGAAAAATATTTCGAAGGAAAAATGTCTCTAATTCTAAGAATTATTCTTAAAAAGATGTGTCAGTATTTGATAACTTTTTATACCCCCCACTTAGTGATAGAGGGTATATATAAGTTTGTCATTCCGTTTGTAGCTCATCGGAATATCGGTCTGGGACCCCATAAAGTATATATATTCATGATTCCCGATCGATTTTAAGACATTCTAGCGATGTCCGTCTGTCTGTCTGTCAGTGGAAAATGCTTTCACGGACAAAATATTGCACAGAGATGACTGAAACTTAACATATTTATGGGAAGTTCTCCCAAGAAGTTTGGTATTGCATTTGAGCGATATCGGTTCAGCGGTTCAAAAGTTATGAACGAAAATGTAAGCACACCTCAAAAATTTCAGTACATTCAACATAACCTAAAATTACAAAATGCTTTAATTCGGCTTCTGGTTGACATATGTGAACATAATTGAACACCAAATGGTATTTTAACAAGTACAAACATATTTTTTTGACAAAAAAAGAAAAAAAATCGCGGATTTTTTTTTTTTACCAAAATTTTTTTTCGCGGAAATTTTTTTCACAATTTTTTTTTTTCTAAAGTATTTTCCTTTTAAATAAAGTTTTTTGTAATAATCCTTTTGCAATTGTGAAGGGTATCATTACATTCGGCAAGGCCGAATTTAACTTTTTTACTTGTTTAATATCAAAATGTTTCAGTGTGAACATTTTTATGCGAAAAAATTTTTTAAATAATCTGAAAATATTTCTAAACAAGTTCTGAAATAAAATCTTTATTAATTCTGGAACTTGTTTTTAGTCCGTCAGATCATATATTTTAATTATGAAACGGATCAGTAACCTGATCTCCAAATGTGGATATAAAAAAAATGTCAGAGTAAAAAACTCAAGAGCTGGGTCCGCCCCTGCTTTAAACCATAAGAAAAACATTTACTTTATTTTTGTAAATTTCGTACCACTCTATTGCACATGTAAGTGTATTGTCTAATGCATTTTAATGCTAAATGACTAAATTAATGATGATGGCATTATGAGTAACTGCATTTTGGAAAAAAAAAATCTGTTTGAAAACTAAGAATGCTGCAGCAGCCACGACATTGGAAATACTTGCCATTATGAAGGTAAGCAAGTTTAACTCAAAGGTGTTAAGTTGTTGAAAATTAGAGATGAACAAAAAAAAAATCTGCTGCTGTTGCTAAAATTCGTTATAAATGGAGGGTGTTGCCAAACACGATTAATTTTTTTTTTTTGGAAAATGATTTAAACGTCTAAAGATGAAATTATGAAATTTTAGTTGTTGAAAATTTTCAATTACACGTAATAACTTGTTTTTGTTTTTTTGGATAAGTGACCTAAAACTTAAACTTTATTATGCTTGGTTGAGGAAAAATATGGGGGAGGGTAAACGCTAGACGAATATATTTATATAAAAAATAAAATATTTGTAAAGAGGAAAAACAAATATGACATGCTTCCGTAACCAAAACGACGGTGAAGCTTAAACTGGGATATTTCTACAATGATCGTTATTAAAGAACAGCTTTTTTTAAATCTAAATGTAAACTCATTCATCCCGACCTTCCTAAAATCTGAAAAAAAGATCAAAAAACTTTTAGGCCACAAGAGTTCATATTCCACTTAAAGAGTTGCGAAAATCGGGAAAAAGGTTTTTGTTCAAATGCCCTAGTGTGCAGGACCTGCAATGTTAAAATAAATATAGCTTAAAGTTTATTTTGTTTGTGTAATTATTATATGTGTCCCTGATGATGAAACTCGATGAATTTCGAAATATCGGAGGAATAAAATAAAAATTATTTAAAACAACAGACCTCGAGCTCAATTATATCATTAACATTAATCTATGAAGTTTATACAAAATTCGAAAAATTCAAAGAAAACGCAAAACAAGTAGAAAAGTTAAATTCGACTTGACCGAATCTATGAGTACCCTCCACAAAAACGTGACAAAAATAACATTTGTGAATAGAAATATTTTATTTTGTGTAAAAAAACATTTTTTTACTAATTTTTGAAAAAAAAAAAAAATAATTTACAAAATTTTTTTTTGAGTGTAAATTTTTTTTGAGTGTATTTTTTTTTGTTTTAGTGTAAAAATATTTTTGAGTGACAAAAATACGTTGTTAAATATTTTTGTGACTTACCAATGTTTTTAAAACATGTTTAACAGGTTTTCAACACATGGATTTAAGGTGAAGCGAATCTGAAATTTACGATTTTGCTAATAACTTTTGAACCACTGGACCGATTTGGTCAATATCAAACAGCTTAGGGGAACGATAAATATATATGCCAAGCTTCATCATTCTCAGAATTGCCTTTAGAAAGTTATAGTGTTTTTTATCTCGAAAATTCGCGAAAAACCCTTGCCGAATTTCACTCTTTTGCTCATAACTTTTGAACCAATGGACCGATTTTGCTGCATTGCAATACCAACTTGACCAGGTAAATGCCCAACATCAGGAGCCTCCGTAAAGTTTTTAAAAAGTTAGCGTGTTTTCAACAGACTGACGGACAGACGGACGGACGGACGGACATCGCTAGATCGTCTTAGAATCGAACGAGGATCATAAATATATATACTTTATGGGGTCTTAGACCAATATTTCGAGGTGTTACACACGCAGTGGCGGGTACAGCTTTTGGCTTTGGGGGGGGAAATTTTATTTTACTTCAAAGAAAAAAAATCATAATGCTTTTCGGACGAGCAAAAACAGGGATACGTTTCAATTGCAAAAAAAAATATGGGAAAGCTATAATATCATAAAATTTATTAGTTTTTGCCGAAGGAGGTTTGTTTTTGATAATCATATGTATTTTGTTTAGATAATTTTTTTTTTGCTATAACTAAATCTGAGAACTTTTCAATAGAAGAAATTCTTCCTACAGATGATGAAAAAATTATTTTTTTTATAGGGCAAATGTCTCAGAATCTAAGACTTTTTCTTAACGCAAAATATCTCAGAATCTGAGAGTTTTTTCGTAAAGAAAAATTTTTGGATTCTAAGAACTTTTTTCCACAGAAAAGGTCTCAGATTCTGAGAAATTTTACGATAGAGAAAGTGTCATATTTTAAAGCATTTTTGAGATATTTTTCCTATAGAAAAGGTCTAAGATTATTAGATTTGTTCGTACTAAAAAAATTTCAGATTCTTTTTTCTATAGAGAAAGTCTGAGACCTTTTTCATATAGAAAAAATCTCATATTCTCAGACTTTTTTTGTGAAGAAAAAGTTTTAGATTCTGAGACCTTATTCCTAAAGAAAAATTCTCAGACTTTCAGGCCTTTTTGCCATAAAAATGTCTCAGATTCTGAGAGCTTTTTCTTAAATAAAAAAAAATCTAAAATTCTGGCACTTTTTCCCCTAAAGAAAAAGATTCTGAAAAATGTTTCCTCAGATTGTAAGAACTTTTTCCTTCAGAAAAAGTTTAACATTCTGATTCAAAGACCTATATAGAAAAAGTCTGAGATTTTGAGACTCTTTCCAAAAGAAAAAGTCACAGATTCTGAGAAGTTTTCCCTATAGAAAAAGTCTTAGATTCTAAAACCTTCTTCTAATATAAAAAAGACACTTTTTTCTAAAGAAAACGTCTCAAATTTTGAGACCTTTATCCTATCGAAAAATTCATAGATACGACCCTGCTTCCCAAAGAAAAAGTCTCAGATTCTGAGACATATTTCCTATAGAATAAGTCTAAAATTTTGAAAATCTGAGACCTTATTCCTATAGAAAAAGTATTAGATTCTAACACCTTTTTCCTATAGAAAAAGTCACAGATTCTGCGACCTTCTTCCAATTGAGAAAGTTTCAACTTCTGAGACTTTTTTTCAAAAATAAAAAGTCTCAGACTTTGAGACCTTTTTCTTTTTAAAAAGATTCAGATTTTGAGACCTTTTCCCCTCAAATAAGTCTCAAATTCTTCCTATAGGGATTCTTCCTATAGAAAAGTCTCGGATTTTTAAACCTTTTTCCGTTCGAAAAAGTCTCAGATTCTGCGACCTTTTTTCCTATAAATAAGTCTCAAGTTTTCATACCTTTCTTCCGTAGAAAAAGTCTCAGATTCTGAGACTTTTAGAATTCGGGAATTCTTCTGCAAAAATCCTAAAAATAAAATGTTTGAGGATGTGAAAAATCTTAGAGTTTTTTGTACCTTTTTCTATGAAAAAAGTCGCAGATTTTGTGACCGATTCTAAGACATTCTAAAAAAGTTTTCCAAAATAGTTTTTCAAACGTTAGACTTCCAATATTTTTAAGATTTTAAAATATTTTTCCTATTCCTATGCAGTAGACAAACATTTTTTATGTAAACTAAATCCTGTTACATTTTTCTAGACAAAGAAAAACATATTCTAAGTAATTTTTTATACTAAAATTCATAATAAGAGTGCAAGAAATTTTTTCACAGAAAATTTTCAGATTATGTCACATTTTTCCTTTAAAAATTTTCAGATTTTTTGCTATTAAAAATTTTTGGATTTCGAGATTTTTTTCCATCCGAAAATTTTTTTAGAAAACTTCCTTCTTTCTTTTTTCTTCTTTTTCTTTCTTTTCCTTTCCTTTTCCTTTCTTTTTTCTTTTTTTTTTTTTTTTTTTTTTTTTTCTTCTTTTTTTTTCTTTTTGAAATTTGGTCTGGGGGGGGAAATTTCCCCTTTTTCCCCCCCCTTGTACCCGCGCATGTACACACGGAATGACAAACTTATATATACCCTCTATCACTAGAGTGGAGGGTATAAAAAAACCTTGTCAAATTACTAGAAAAAGTTTCGTAATCCCATTTTACCAATATTTGACAGTTTCCTGGTTTTTTAACAAAATTTTTTTTATCGAAATTTACATTGTTTTTTTGTAATTTTACAAATTTTTTTGTAATTTTACAAATTTGAATGTTTTTTTTTACAAAAAAAGCTAGAGAATTCCTCGTAAGTTTTATTGCGCCAAAAAAGTCGTAAATTTAAAATTTTATTGGTAAAAAGCTTGTAAAATTACAAAAAAGCTCGTAATTTTTACTAGAAGTTCTCTTAAAATAGAAGGTAGCAAAAAATCTAGTAAACTTACGAAACCTCCATGTAAGTTTTATCGCGTAAAAAAATTGTAAATTTACATTTTTATTGGTAAAATTACAAAATTATTCGTAAAGGGCTTGTAAAATTACAAGGAGTTCTTGTCAAAAAGGAGATAGCAAAAAAAAAGGTTACAAACTTTTACAAGGTTTTTTTTGAGTGAACGTGAAACGTGAAATTTAAACTAAATTCTAAGAAAATTCAAAGTTTTTTAATAAATTCTAAGAAGTCCGCTTCCTCAATTCAAAAAAGTAAAATACGTTGAAGTTATTTGGAGTAAAGTTTAACTAAACTTAAGCTAAATTTTGTATGAACATTTCGCTCATTTACTTGTATAGTGTCATAACTCAAAATATTCGATTTAGCAGAAAACGTGTTTGAAGTTTACAATTGAAACCAGTTTTAAATTGCAAAAGGCCGGTACGTAGAAAATGTAATTACGGCGTGTTCTCTTCTCAAACGGTGAGTTTTAAAGATATTAATACGAATTTTCGACACAATATTAAGCATGATATAACGAATAATATAAGATCATACTTATTTTTTAGGGGCCCCCGTATGCTAGTGGTAGCGTGCTAGCATTTCAACGTGCACGGTGCCCTGGATAGGATTTACATAAAGTTTTGGTGTTACTCCGATTTTTAAGTGGATTATGTTTTTAGACGATAAAAGAAACAAAAATGAGCTAAAAAAGAAAAAAAATACTAGACGCTTTGCTATTTGGCGGGCAAAAAGAAGAATTTCTAAAAAACAAAAAATAATTTATTCTTTTAAATTTATTTTTACAGTTGTAAATTCATCACATATTGACTTATCAGTGATATTTAAATATATATGTAACATATTTTTCCAGATATGAGACTTAAAAGAATAATTTCACTATTAATTGAAACAAAATGAAATATGTCCTTGTAAATTATTTAAAAATGTACTTAAGTTCTTAAAAGTTTTCAGTGTACTACTCAGACGGACAGCAAAACTCAAAGTTCCCTCAATATAGACATTAGTGATTCATATCATTTTTAAAAGAATTTATTCTTTTTTGTTAAAAATGTTATTTCAAAACTGAAATAAATCAGAAAACGATAGTAAAAACCATTGAAAATTGTGTTTGCAGTGCCTAAGGAAGAGTAAAACAATATAAATAGTTTGAAAAGAGATGAAGAAAGTGGTTGGGACTATTTCATTATTGTCAATCTTATGGATGCGCTAAATATCCTTTTTTAATTTTTTTTATTTCGCCGAAAATGCTTTGAAAATTTTGTTTGTATTGTTGGTGTAACTTCCCTCCTTCAAAATCTAAAAACAGGATCAGTCTTAAATGTGAAATAACTCCAAGAGTTAAAATTTTCATTAAATTAAAGAAGAAATTTCATTTAGTATCACTAAATAGTGAAATTATTCTTTTAAGTCTCATATCTGAAAAAATATGTCACATATGTATGGGGCATTCCATGTCAAATCGGACACTTTGAAAATTTTTTTTTTTAGATTTTCCCAATTTGCTTACAGTTTTTAGTACCCCTCGAAAACTCCTTCGTGGTAAATTTTCAGATTTTTTTGATGACCCGTTCAAAAGATATCGAATTTTTAAAAATTGGTAGTTTGTTCCTTTACTCAAACTTCTTTTACCCATAACTTCTTCAATAATGGTCCAAATTTCATTTTTTTTTCTTCAAAATTTTTTATTTTTAACGTATTTAAAAAAAAAATCAAAAAAAAAATCTTTAAAGCGCTCTGGTATGCGATTTTTAAGTTTTAAAATTTAAATCTCATTTTTGAAAATGTTTGTACTCTTCGATTTTTTTGAAATTTTTTTGTGTAAAACTTCTATCGATTCTACAATTTTTTTGCCCAGGAGGATCGTGGGATAACGATTACTACTATTTTTTTAAATTTTTTGAAAAAATTTTTATTGTAATTTTCCAATCTTAAAATCATTTCTACTGCTCCAATAGTGCGTCATAGAGGGGTCATTTATAAGACCGACCCCCATTAATTTTTACGTCTTAACATTTCTTTGGAACAAACTAATACGCTATCTCCAATTTCTAAGGGGGCTCCAACACAAAACGATATTTTTTTAAATTTGCTCCAACAGCTAATAGTGCCCTTAGAGCAACAAAATGTATGACCGACCCACAATATTTTTTTAGTCCAAACACTTTCTCTGAACACACCTACCCTCTATCTCTAATTGTTAAGGCGGTCCCCATACAATTATTTTTATTTTTTGTAAATTTGTTTAATTTAATCAGCTTCTACCGGTCCAATGCACACAGGGCCAGCATGATCCAATTCCGGCCAAAAGTCTTTATTGTTGTTGGATCCGTCTGAAAATGTGCTTCTAGATGAATTCGAGGTCGCTGATTTCAAAATTTAGCTAAAAACCAAAAAAATCAAAATGGCGGATCCAATATGGCGGACAATTTTTTTTTTTAAATTGTCCGATTGAACTCAAATTTTGTTTTATGCGGGTCTTGGAGTTACTGAATAAGAATTGTTACTCCGAATTTTGAAAAACAAAATGGCGGACTGAATATGCTTCTTAAAGTTTAAAGAATGATCCAAATCCGGCCAAAAGTCTTTATCGTTGTTGGATCCGGCTGAAAATGTGCTTCTAGAGTATTTCGGGGTCACTGATTTCAAAATTTAACTAAAAACGAAAAAAATCAAAATGGCGCATCCAATATGGCGGACAAATTTTTTTAATAATTGTCCCATTTAACTCAGATTTTGTTTTAAGGGGGGCTTGGAGTTACTGAATCTAAATTACTGGCGTGAGTTTTGAAAAACAAAATGGCGGACTAAATATGCTTAGTAAAGTTTGTTACAAGTAATTAAAAAACAGTTATATTCCTTTTCTTTGTTGAAGCTAGCTGAAAGTGTGGCCTAGTAAATTTCCGGTCTTGTTATCTTAAAATCGAACTGATAAAATTCAATATGGCGGAAACATTATGGCGGAAACAATATGGCGGCTAGATTTTTGTAGCTTTGTCTGATCTAACTAAAAATTAGTTTTTAAAGTATTAAGAGTGTCTGAAGTTAAATCTACTCACATAATTTTTATATATATTTTTTTTATTTTTGATATAAATATGGAAATGGTGTAAATGACTTACTTAGTTTCAGAAAAGCTTTTGGAAATGGTGACGACAAATTATTCACTTTTTTTCTTTATTTTGGAAATTCAATAAAAAATCTTTGAATTTAATTGGAAATGGTGTAACTGATATTTTCCATAACTCTACAAATAAACTAGAAATGTAAATATTTTTTTTTCCTACACTTAAGGCACTCTCTGACTATAAAAAAACTATTCAAGCCGTAAAACATTATTTTGGGTTACATTATTTTTTTTATTTAACCACTGCATATTAGGCTGGGTCGTATTCCAACAAAGTGCTCAGATCAACTATTAATAGTGAAAAAAAGTTGGTACAAGTAAATACAAGCAATTCAAAACCAAAATGAACAAAATCGGTCCATGGCTTCCGTTCTCGCATCGCGGGTCAAAATTGCGGTTTTTGAAAAAATGGACATAATTAAAAAAAAAAAAAAAATATTTAAAAAAAAATTATTTAAAAAAAAAAAAAATTTTTTGTATCGCATTAATTCAAAGATATTTAGAAAAATTTTGTTTGTTTTTTTCGGATATCGATAACCCACCCAAACGTGAGGCCAAATAAAACTCAAATTTTTAACACGGAGCTCAAAACTACTTTTTCACTATTTTAAAAATTTAGTGAAACAAAATTTTTAAATATATTAGTTTATCCACTTGATATCATTGAATACATCTCAGGGATTGTAGAAAAAAATTCTTAGTTAAATTCCTTCGTCCAGTTGGTGTGTGGAGCGATTTGAATTTAGCGGATTTCCAGAACATGTGTTTTTATCGACATTTTTGACTAATTTGTAGTTGTTAGCAACATTTTACTTAAATTAACCAACTTTTTTTGTTCAAATGGTTGTTTTGGACCATAGTAACTCTGCTTTGAAATAATAGGCTTTTTGGACAACGTTAACCCTTGCCGGCACGGAGTTAAAAAATTCATCCAATGAAATTTTTGAAAATTCCTCACTCTAAAATCGTGTATGTGTTTAAATAATCAACAATTGCGCACTTAAGCGGAAAATGCTTAAAACTAAATAAAATAAAAAAAAATGGCATCCGAAATTTCATAACGTCTTCGTCCTTTTTACTGTGTAAAGCTAAAAGTGAAAAACATATTATTTAATATGTTAAAAAAGTCCATTTGACTATGAGCAAAAAAACAGCTGTTTGAAATTTATTGGGCATTCGTTCAACAAGGGTTAAAAATGTCTTTCAAGAAAACTTTGTATATATTTGTAATTGTTGATTATTTACACACATACACGATTTTAGAGTGAGGAATTTTCAAAAATTTCATTGGAGGAATTTTTTAACCCCGTGCCGGCAAGGGTTAACGTTGTCCGAAAAGCCTACACTCAAAAAAAAAAGTTTGTAAAATTACAAGCAAAAGGTCTTGTAATTCTATTTTACTAATATTTTTGTCTATTTACAAAAATTCTTGTATTTTTAGTAAAACAAAAACTACCGTGCGCTTTGTAATTTTACTATAATATGTTGGTAAATTTATTTAACAATTTTTTTAGGTAAATTAACAAAAAAAATAATTATTTTACAAATTAAAAAAAAATTACAAGGTGTTTAGTTGTTTTACACAAGAAAATTGTAATTGTACAACAACATTTTATTTGATAGTATTTAGTCTTTCTACCAAAAAATGTTTTATTACAAAAAATTTTTTTTTCAAGATTTTTTAGTTTACAAGGTTTTCAGTATTCTGACACAAAAAAATGTAATTAAACAAAAATTTGTATTGAAAAATAATTATGCAACAATAGGAGACGCAAAAATTTTCTAAGTCCATATTTTGTTAAAAATTATTTTTTATAAATTAAAAATTTCATAAAAATATTTAGAAAATTTTTTAAGTTCCGGATACAAACATTTTTCAATTAGTTGTAAGCTTTATCAAAAAAATTTAATATCAAGACAATTTTTTGGTAACTTGCTTTAAGTAAAATACCACAATTTTTATATGTTTTTACTATATTATTGTTCTAGTTTTTTCTTTGTATTTTTACCATTTTTTGGTAATTTTACCATATTTTTTTGGTACTTTTTTTTTAAATCTGGCACTAAAATGTCAATCAAAAGCTGTCAATTATGAAAAATCAAGTTTTTTCTTATTTTATCAGGTACTTAAACGTCCAATCTACAATATCCAAAGTTTTTTTTATAATTTTTTAAAAATACTTGCTAAAATAATTAAAAATTCGAAAAAAATGTAATTTTTTTGACTAGTTTTTCTTGAAAATATAAGAAATTTCTTGTGTAGCCTCCTTCGCAATTCTCATATGTTCTACTTAAGAAAAACGAAATTCCGAAAAAAAATAAAAAAGTGCAGTGTTATACTCTAAAAAGTTTGTTAAAAGTGTTCAAGTGAAAAAAAAAAATCATTTCAGGTTGTTAAAGTGCTACTCCAGCTGCCGAAGAAGGAAAAATAAGATGCACCAATGGAAAAAACCTTTAAATTTATAAAACCAATATGTAAATATACCAAATTTTTTGTAAATTTACAAAACAAATATGAAAGTTTAGAAAACAAAATTGTATACTTACAGAAAAAGTTGTAATTTTACAAAAATGAAGTAGAAAATACAAAAACAATATTGTAAATTTACAAATTATTTGGTTAAACTACTTTTTTTACGGCAAAAAATAAGAAAAAATGGTATATTTACAATAAAAATTGTAAATTTACCACTTTTTACTGTAAATATACAAGTTTTTTTGCCATAAAAAACTGTAGTTAAACCAAACAATTTGTAAATTTACAATTTTATTTTTTGATTTTCTACTTTATTTCGTAAATTTACAACTTTTTTTGTAAGTCTACAATAATATTTTACAAAAAAAATTGTAAATTTACACTTTCTCCCCGTAATTATTTTGTTAAATCAATTTACAAATTATCCCCGTAACATTACGGGGATTCTTGCTAGTACATATTTTACAAAACCTGCCCCGTAAAATCACGGGGATTTTATGTCATTTTACAAACTTTTTTTTTTGAGTGTATTATTTCAAAGCAGAGTTACTATGGTCCAAAACAACCATTTGAACAAAAAAAGTTGGTTAATTTAAGTAAAATGTTGCTAAAAACTACAAATTAGCCAAAAATGTCGATAAAAACACATGTTCTGGAAATCCGCTAAATTCAAATCGCTCCACACACCAACTGGACGAAGGAATTTAACTAAGAATTTTTTTCTAGAATCCCTGAGATGTATTCAATGATATCAAGTGGATAAACTGATATATTTAAAAATTTTGTTTCACTAAATTTTTAAAATAGTGAAAAAATAGTTTTGAGCTCCATCCCAGCAAAATGTTCGATTCCAAAGAATCGGTTGTGGAATCAACTATACTACCCTGCAATCGATTCTACTATGCATTGCATCATCGATGATTTTTGTTTGAGATTGTCACGAAAGCAATACATCCTTTTCCTCCAAACTAGAACACTTATCTGTTCTACGGAATCTGTTCTAGAATATGTTGCATATAGTGGTACAAGAAGGGATTTCGCGATTTTTTAATGGTTACATATCTGTTCCATGTAATGAATTATGGAACTAGTTTTTTTTTTTATTTTTTCTTCTATACAAAAATTCTAAAATTCTAAAATTATTTTATCACAATAAAAATGTCTTAAAATCTAAGATTTTTCCTATAGGAAAAATGTCCCAGAATCAAAGACTTTTTCTATAGGAAAAATGTCTCAGAATCCGAGACTTTTTCTATTGAAAAAATATCCACACAAAATTCTATAATTCGCGACATTTTTCCTTAAGAAAAAATCAAGGATTTAAAAAATTTGGACATTTCAAAAATTGTGTGAAACTGTGGATACATACTACAATCTTGATCATACTTGAAAGATGAATAGTTTATCCCACGCTCCTGGTTTCATTAGAACAACCGACAGCATCAGTACTCCCAAGTTACAGCTTAAAAGCTTAAAATATGTATATTTTTACCTCCTCACATTTTTGGAATCTGAAAGCAACAATAAAACAACATTATAAGTACTACGTTAACCAAAATATGTTCATAATAATTAAGACGTGTACTTACGTTATTTTCACCAAATATCCGCCAAATATATCCGCAATGAATTAAAAACCACAATTAGTGCTGCGAAAATCCAAAAATTTGTCAACATAAAGTTAACAAATAAATTGTTTTTTTTATAAATTTTATTTTTCTGTTTGACATTTTTTCCAAAAATTTTAAGTTTTTTTATCGATTCCGTGGAAACAGTAGAGGAATGGAGTAACATTACTGGGGAATCTATTCTAGAATACATTGACAAAGAAACGATTCCAAAAAATTTTGCTGGGATGTTAAAAATGTGAGTTTTTTTTGGCCTCACGTTTGGGTGGGTTATCGATATCCGAAAAAAACAAACAAAATTTTTCTAAATATCTTTGAATTAATGCGATACAAAAAAATTTTTTTTGTTTTAAATAATTTTTTTTTACATATCTAATTTTTTTTTTTTTAAATTATGTCCATTTTTTCAAAAACCGCAATTTTGACCCGCGATGCGAGAACGGAAGCCATGTACCGATTTTGTTCATTTTGGTTTTAAATTGCTTGTATTTACTTGTACCAACTTTTTTTCACTATTTATAGTTGATCTGAGCACTTTGTTGGAATACGACCCAGCCTACTGCATATATAGCTGTGATTTCGCCATTTATCATTTTGAGCAAGTTTGAGCAACTTTTTTCCAAAGATATGGATCGATT
Organism: Pegoplata infirma; assembly: GCA_963921195.1. Taxonomy (NCBI): domain Eukaryota; kingdom Metazoa; phylum Arthropoda; class Insecta; order Diptera; family Anthomyiidae; genus Pegoplata; species Pegoplata infirma. The sequence continues at coordinate 93,996,121 of OY992538.1, read as the reverse complement.
CTATATCAAAAAAATTTAGACCGATTGTATCGAAATGAGGATCGCTGAGGATTTTTTTCGGCGCGAGGTAAATAGCTAACAAATTATAACTTTTTTCACAAAAACGCGAATTGGTGCCAGGCAGATGAGTTATATTTGTCCATGTTATATTCGTTACAAAGGCTTATACATATATAAGGTTGAACCTCTCAAACAAAAAGTTAAACATTACCAATAGAAGTTTGGAAAAAAAATTAAAAAAGTATCTCAACTTTTAAAAAATTTTTACCAACATTTTTAACTTTGAAGACCTGTCAAAGGAAAGGGTGTAATTGGATCATAAAGATAAGTTCAGAAAACCTGCTTCTATATATGCCCAACAAACTGGTAAACATTTTTTTGAGAATTTACAAATATGGACTTTTGGCCGGAAATCGATCTGTCTGGCCCTCTGTGCAATGGTGCGTCCGAAAGGTGCCATTAGTGAGACCGACCCCCATTTATTTTTACCCTAGAACATTTTTATAAACATACCCAGCAAAACTTTGGTAATGGGTAGTGATTATATAACACATTACCAGGTAATGCATATAACTTATTTGTAGCATTATTTTATGATGTCTTACCAAACATTTGTTCCACAACGTATTATTTTCAAGTGAAAAATAATGCATTACTAATAATTTGCTACGTAATGCATGATTATTGGAAAAAATGTATTTCATATTTATTATTTCTAAACATTAAATCATGGATGACTTATATTTGGTTACATTATATAATATTTCAAAGTTTGAAATAATGCATTAGTTATAGTTGGATGCATAATGCATTACAATAACATTAAAAATAATTATTTTATAAAAAAATGCATAAGTTTAAACTAGAGATGGGCTCACGACAGGACATTTCTAACGACACACACTCACGAGCATATTTTAACTACTTACACTCACTTACAATCACTTGAGTAAATTTAATACAAAATTACTTTTTCACTACTCGTAACACCTTATATATTATCTTCTGGTATGCTATATTATTTCATTTCTCGTAACCTATAAAATATCATATATTTTACATCTTACTCGTATTCTTCGTTATAAATTTATGACTTATTTTATACCTTACTGGTATTCTTTGTGATAATGTGGATGCATTACTTTGAGTCTCATCGCCTGTTAAAATCATCAATGCTGCAATGTATAAAATAAGAGATCCTATACCTTATTTTATACCTTATTTGGTAATCTAAGTTTTGCTGGGTACCTACGCCCAATCTCCACTCCCTAATGGGGGTCGGTCTTATAAATGACCCCTCTTTGACGCACCATTGGAGCAGTAGAAATGATTTTAAGATTGGAAAATTACAAAAAAAAAATTTTCAAAAAATTTTCAAAAATAGTAATAACCCAGCAAAACTTTGGTAATGGGTAGTGATTATATAACACATTACCAGGTAATGCATATAACTTATTTGTAGCATTATTTTATGATGTCTTACCAAACATTTGTTCCACAGCGTATTATTTTCAAGTGAAAAATAATGCATTACTAATAATTTGCTACGTAATGCATGATAATTGGAAAAAATGTATTTCATATTTATTATTTCTAAACATGAAATCATGGATGACTTATACTTGGTTACATTATGTATTATTTGAAAGTTTGAAATAATGCATTATTTATAATTGGATGCATAATGCGTTACAATAACATAAAAAATAATTATTTTATAAAAAAATGCATAAGTTTAAACTAGAGATGGGCTCACGACAGGAAATTTCTAACGACACACACTCACGAGCATATTTTATCTACTTACACTCACTTACAATCACTTGAGTAAATTTAATACAAAATTACTTTTTCACTACTCGTAACACCTTATATATTACCTTCTGGTATGCTATATTATTTCATTTCTCGTAACCTATAAAATATCACATATTTTACACCTTACTCGTATTCTTCGTTATAAATTTATGACTTATTTTATACCTTACTGATATTCTATGTGATAATGTGGATGCATTACTTTGAGTCTCATCGCCTGTTAAAATCATCAATGCTGCAATGTATAAAATAAGAGATCCTATACCTTATTTTATACCTTATTTGGTAATCTAAGTTTTGCTGGGAAGCGCATAAAACGTATATATTTTTGATTTCCCTGATTATTACTAATTTTTTATAGGGGTTTCACCAAAAAATTCCCCGATAGTGTACTGTTTGCTTAATATATTCGATATGATTGAAAAACTAGCTAACACTAACCGCGAATATTTTTTTTGTGTCATCGAAAAAAATTTTCGCGGATACGTATTTTTAATAAATTTTTTAATGTTTTTTGGTGGTATTTTCACTAGTTTTCTTATATGCAGGCTTGCCATGTCAGCACTTTGGGTGCTAGATCCAGCACCCGCGTTAGTGATCTAGCACCCAAATTTTAGAACTGGGTGCTAGACAATAATCTAGCACCCACTTCAGAATTTTTGAATAATCTAGCACCCACTTCAGAATTTTTGAATTTTTCCTATAAGACAAATGTCTCAAATCTGAGACTTTTTCTATAAGAAAAATGTCTCAGAATCTGAGACTTTTTCCATAAGAAAAATGTCTCAGAATCTGAGAATGTTGCTATAAGAAAAATGTCTCAGAATCTGAGACTTTTTCGGCAAGAAAAATGTCTCAGAATCTGAGACTTTTTCTATAAGAAAAATTTTTCAGAATCTGAGACTTTTTCTATAATAAAAATGTCTCAGAATCTGAGACTTTTTTTATAAGAAAAATGTTTCAGACTTTTTCTACTTTTTCTCTGCGACTTTTGCCAACGAAAACATGTTTCAAAATCTAAGACTTTTTCTATAGAAAGGTGTCTCAAGATTTTGAATTTTTTCTTTAACCAATAAAATCTAAGACATTTTATAGAAATTGTTTCAGATATTGCGAATTTTTTTCTTTAAAAAAAATCAAATCGAAATTGGAAACTTTAAACGATTAACGAGGTGCTTATTTCAGGTCGTTTAAGAAATGCATGGTATAGGAGAAGTGAAAATCCAAAATTTTCAAAATCAGGGGTACGTAGTGTAGAGTGTACACTGTACACGAACTATAAAAAATCTAGCACCCAATTTTATAGCTGTAAAACAATCTAGCACCCATTTCTTTGAGATCTAGCACCCTCTCAGTTTCAACTTATGGCAACACTGCTTATATGTATCTTGAGTTATGTACCTCGCTGTTAAAACCAAATTTTTTTTAAACGACTTTGTTAAATTTTTAAGGTTCAGGCATATAAGACAAACCATAAAATGATTTGTTACGATAACATGTAGATCGCGAGTAGATCTAATGTATACAACGCAAGATAAAAGAAGAATAGTCAAAAAACATCCAAAAACGTTATAATACATAAAAAAAATATAGTCACATTTCGTGCGCAGAAAATTTTTTTATATTGTAAACTAGTGTAATTCGGCTGCAGAAAATACCCTTTTAAAACAAATAACTTAAACCATGTGTTAGTCGGTCCATAAGATTTAAAGTTTAATGCATTTGTTTACCATCGCACTTACCTTTAACCTTAACCTAAATTTTATAGAAAATGGATAGAGATTTAATAACTTCATGTTGTTTAAGTGAAGTGATAAGACTTTTGCTCCCAGCAACTTTGTTTGAATCTATGTATGTTATGTTTTCAAAGACCTCATTATTTTTCTTTTTACTAACTACTACTATATACGATGATGACTTTCATCATAGATACACTCAAAATAAAATGTTCGTCGAAGCTACAAGATAGTTAATTAGTCAAAATATCATTCAAAATTAGTCAATATCAAATATCATCATTGGTAAACATATTTGCTAATTTTCAATTAGAATTCAGTTGATGCAACAAAAAAACGGTTGATACATTTGCATATAAGTTGCCACAATTGAATATCCGTAGCGACGACTGAATTCGATTGATATTACTGGCTTTTATTTGAAGTAACCACAAAATTCTTTTGACACAGCCAAATATAGTAGCAGCAACCTAATATTAAGTTGCTATAACTTAAAAACTCGATTGGAAATTTAGGTTTCTATGTGCGCATTTATCGGAAACTTTTTAAGATAAATTGCCAAAATAAGTAAAAAAAACTCTAACAGAGTTTTTATTTTTGAGTGTACAAACATTAGATGACATTTAAAAGATTTTTATATTTTAGCCTTTTTAACCTGTGGCATGTTAAAAAGTTTACAATAGTTTCTAACATCTAACAACAAACAATAGGAGACAAACAGCAGCAGCAGCAGCTGCTCATGCGTAAATTTATTGTAAACAACTAATCAACCATAATGGAGTTGGGTCAAACTAAATACTACTCGTACATACAAAAAAAAAAAGATGAAAACTATCCATAAGAATAAATATGCTTGGGAAATTTATCATTTTTAGCAAAAATAGTTAAACCTCATACAAATATATTTTTTTGATGGCAAGAAATTTTGAAAAACAAATCTTTGTAATTAAAGTTTCTGTATTCAAATAATAAATGTAGTTGTCACAACCATAGATATTCGAAATTAATGTTTTTAGGTTGTCACAACTAATCATTTGGTTGTCATAACCAAACTGCGGTTATCACTACAGAACTATAGTTGTAATAAATTCCATTGAGGTTAAAACAACCGAATGACCTTAGTAGTTACAACCATATTACATGCAGCGACGACTTTGAAAGTGAGGTAAAAATTTTTGCAATGCACTATGGTTCCAAATCAATTTTTTTTTGGCATAAATTCCAAAAATGAAGCAAAGTCGCTAGTTTTGAATCTGGAATGTTTTTTTTATCTCTTAACGCAATCAAAGAATGATTTAAAAAAAAAAAAAAAAATTGAAAAAAGTTGTTTTTTGAATTTTTTTTTTAAAAATTTTATTTTTTTTTTGGGAAAAAGAAAAATTATCAACAATAATATATTTCTAGCAGTCAGTTAGTTCGGCCGAAGGCCAAAAAATTATAGTTAAAAAAAATTAAAAGATGTGTCACGCAAAAAACCGAAAATTTTGTCGAAATTTGTGCTAAACTAAAATGTCAATTGTGATAAATTGCCGAAAAATGCTGGCTAGATGTTAATTTTATTATTAAATTGACCATCTAGAAAACACTTTCATATTTAAAGACTCATGCAAGTTCGTGCCCAAAGACAACTTTTTGTCCACGAAAGATATTGGCTGTTTTTGCTTCAAAATCCTTAAAACCGCAACCCCCAAGAATAACGCCAAAGATGCATGGAATTAAAAATTGGAGTTTTTAATAAGAACTACTTTCCTTGGGCTTCAATTTTCCTTTTTAGCCTTTCTATAATTTTATTTTTTCCCATTTGCTGTTAGTATAATTGTAATATGGTTTTGATCCCTATTTAATAATACGCCTTAAAACTATCAACTTTGAAACCCTGGCAGACTGACAGTATTGCCATCAATTTTTTTTTCATTATACTGTCTTAATGGCTTAGAGTGTTGCCATTGAGAAACTGTATAAGCTTTTGGAAATTTGTTAAATTCTTTTTTTTTAATTTCTGCCAAAAAATATGCATTTGGAACCATAGTGCAATGGAAGAAGGAAAATGCGAATTTTTTACATGAAAATTTATCTTAGCCAAAGTTTACTATTGGTTACACTAGTTTACAAATTAAAAAAAAAAAAAAAATTGCGATATACGACATTTGGCATTTATTTTTTATGTAAATCTTACGCTGAATCCGAAAATCCACTCCAAAATTTTTTAAGTAGAACAGTTTTCGAGATATTGCCAACTTTTCAATCTTTTTATCTTTTTAAAAACGTGGTTTTACTTAAACTAAAATATCTCCGGAAAAAATTTATCGATTTTATTGTTTTTGGTTTTAAATTAAAGGTAATTAAATTTACACAACATTTTTCAATTAGATTATCACATTAGATGCTATTAAGCGACATATCAACAATTTTGCTAAATTTGGCAAAAGAAGGAAATTGCATTGTAAATTTCACAACGAAATTTTTTTTTTAATTTGTTTTTCTATTTGACGTTCAAGTCTGGACTAATACGAAGAAACTAAAACGGCTTTTAAAAAAATCCGTTGAAAATTGTAAAAGTTTGATGCATTTGAGTAAAAATGCAGAAATTCAGTTTTTATACATATGAGGCATTCCACACCAAATGTCCCGCTACAGAAAAACATGTGTCCCGAAAATTTCTGAATAGGTTGTTTGGATAGCCCTATATGGGCTTAGAAGGCGTGGTCAAATCTTAGAAAAAATTGTCAAATTTGTGGCGAGTTGCCTTGATTAAATATTTATCACATTAAAACGGAATGCACCACAATCTCAAAAATTTACATTCTTATATAGTTTTGTATGGGCTATCGATTAAAATTTTTTTTTTTGAAAATTTTCAGAACCCGTTCTGAAATTTTCCATCTTTTAAAAATGTCAATTTATTAAAAAACATGCCACTTTTTTTTCTTTTTTAATTTTTTTTTAAAAGTTAAGATGTTTGTCCATCCACACAAAAAATTCAGAAACCCGTTCTTCGTTTTTTTCGAGAAAATCGCACTTGAACTTTAAATTTCATAACAATTTTGTAATTTGCTTGTATTTTCTTGATTTAACGTTGCGAAGGAGTAATATCAATTGCATAAATATTAGTCATTCGCAACGTTAAATCAAGAAAATACAAGCAAATTACAAAATTGCTATGAAAGTTCAAATGCGATTTGCTCGAAAAAAACGATGAACGTGTTTCTGAATTTGTTTGTGTGGATGGATAAACATCTAAACTATAAAAAAAAAAAAATTAAAAAAGAAAAAAAAAGTGGCATGTTTTTTAATAAATTGACATTTTTAAAAAATGGAAAATTTCAGAAAGGGTTTTGAAAATTTTCCAAAAAAAATTTTAATCGATAGCCCATACAAAACTATATAAGAATGTAAATTTTTGAGATTGTGGTGCATTCCGTCTTAATGTGATAAATATTTAATCAAGGCAACTCGCCACAAATTTGACCATTTTTCCAATATTTGACCACGCCTCCTAAGCCCAGTTTTTGAAAAATTGAAAAACCAAAAACGCAATTTTCTAAGTTCCATATAAGGCTATCCATACAACCTATTCAGAAGTTTATGGTACACGTGTTTTTTTTTCGCTGGACATTTGGTGTGGAATGCCTCATATACAGTTATATTTGTGTCTCTTTATATTTGACACCAGTGCTGCCAGAAGTGAAGATTTTTAAAAAATTAATTGAATCTGCGTTTTTGATGATTGAAATTCATTTTAAATTTTTTCTGTGTAAACAAATACAACTGATTTTGTATAAAACTGAATTTACGTTTTTTTTTTCAAATGCATATAACTTTTACAATTTTTAGCGGATTTTATTCAAATACTTCTAATTTTCCTCGCAATAAATCAGTCTTGAAAGTTACATACAAAAATTAAATTTAAAAAATTTGTAACTAACAAGGAAGGTCTCCCTGGTGTCACCCTTCGATCTTTATGGAATTGGTTTTATTTTGTAGAGCAGGAAAAATAAAGGGACAAGTATTTTTCTTAGCGGCCCAAATTCATATTTAGGGGGTGAAAATGAAGGGGGAAGAAACGGTAATTTTTCAGTTGTTTGCGTTTATCTCCTATATAATACAAAGAAACCTAGTCATGTTACATACCAAATGAAAGGTCTTTGGAAAATTATCTTCGTGTGCAAAGAACGTGTCCAAACATTATTAAGTCGAAAAATATTATATATATATAATAGGTATTTTAAATACCTTTAATCTGATACCAAATATGACCATATTAGTTTTGAGTAAATAGGCGTAAATAGTAAAAAACTGAAAATGGAAAATTTTCCCCCATACAAATCGACCCTCCCTAAAAATGAGTTTGGGCCGCTACAAAAAAAATACGTGTCGAACGAATTTTTGTTCTGAACAACATATCCAAATTTCATGAAGATCGGAGGGTGACACCAGGGAGACTCTCCTTGTAAGTTAAATTTACAATAGAATTTATATTTTTTTTCTAAATTTCGATTAAATTGAAATAAAATTGTCGATAATCAGTCTGATTAGGCCATATGGCTTTATTACCAACACGATAGAGCAATAAAGTCATATTGATTTTGCAACCAAAGTGGAAATAAAGCCATATCAGTTGAAAATGTGGAAATATATTTCCCCGTAAATCCTGCTACCCAAAAAAAAAAATTATTTAGCGAAGCCGCTAAATTAATTTATGGAGTTTGTAATCCCTAAGCCCGGCCGAAGGCCGGCTACGCAGAAAATCATTTTTTGTTTAACTATTTTAGGGATTACAAACTCCATTCCTTAGACGCCTGGGGTCAGGATTCCCCACCCTCTCCGCAAAATATTTTTTTAATTTAAAGATTATTTAACAAAAACAAGTTTACTGTGTAGCAGGCCTTCGGCCGGGCTTAGGGATTACAAACTCCATGCATTAAACCCACCCTCTCCGCACAGTAAAGTTTTCTAGGGTAGCAGGCCTTTGCGCTATCAAATTTGTTATGCCTCAAAAAGGCCTGATAACCAAAATAGCTTTGGATTGTTAGAGAGGGTGGGTTTAATGCATGGAATATGTAATCCCTAAGCCCGTCCAAAGGCCGTCTACGCAGAAAACCTTTATTCAAAAAAAACAACAAATCATAGAAGTCGTAATTTCGACATTTCGTCCAAAAAAAATTATTTTGGATTTTTTGACAATTTGGTTTTGGGAGAAATGACATTTTTAGACCTATCATTTTGGGCTATACGTCGCAGCTTGAACGATATGACATTTACGGTTTTGGACGACAATACCTTGGGCGCTATGTCCGTAGGCCATTTCAAACTCCATAAATTAATTTAGCGGCTTCGCTAAATAATTTTTTTTTTGGGTAGCAGGATTTACGTGCAAATATATTTTCACACTCTCCGCAAAATAATGATGAAAATTTTTAAAAAATATTCAAATGAGTAACAAAGCCATATATGGCTTTATTTCCAACAGTGGTTGGTAATATCGCCATATGGCCGTATTTCTCAACTCTTTGGGAAATAAGGCCATATGGCCTTATTGCCTATGGCTTTATTTCACCACCGCACGAAATCACAAAAAAAGTATTTAAAACAAGTAGAAAAATTAAGTTCGACTTGGTCGAATCTATGAATACCCTCCACAATGTCATCTGATAGTAATTTTCTAAAAAAATTTCAAAAAATTGCATCACAAATTTTTTATTAGAAATATATTATTTTGAGTAAAACTTTTTTTTAATCAACCAATTTTTTTGAGTGTAAAATTTTTTTGACTGTCAGCATTTTTTGAGTGGGGAATTTCATTAAAAAAAAATTATGTATACATTTTTTTTTGAGTGTAACATTTTTTTTAGTGTAAATATTTTTTTTAGTGTACAATTTCTTTGAGTAACAAAATTACTTTGTTAAATATTTTTGTTGTTTTATACCTATATGCAATACAAAAAAAAATATTTCACATATTTCACTATTTTTATTTTACTTCATTTCATTTTTTTTCCAAAAATTCTTACTATACACCGTTACATACAGTTACAAAAACAATGACAAATATTTACTTGTCTAACAACTAAACTGCACCCCACGACAAGAAAACAAACAACAACAAGTTTTACAAAACTGGTATTTCACCATGCTTTTAAAACTTGTTTAACGAGTTTTCAACAGTTTAAGGTGAAACAAATCTGAAATTCAGTGCTTTGCTTATAACTTTTGAACCACTGAACCGATTTTGTTCAAATTCAAAACCAAATAGCCTTGGGGAACGACAAATATATATGCTAAGCTTCAGCCCCCTCAGAATTGTCTTTCGAAAGTTATAGTGGTTTTAATCTTGTAAATTCGAAAAATACCCATGCCGAAATTTACTCTTTTGCTCATAACTTTTGAACTACTGGACCGATTTCGCTGGATTGCAATACCAACCTGACCCGGTAAATGGAGAATATATATGTCAAACTTCAGGAGCCTCCGTAAAGTCTTTCAAAAGTTAGCGTATTTTCAACAGACAGACAGACAGACGGACGGACGGACGGACGGACGGACGGACGGACGGACGGACGGACGGACGGACGGACGGACGGACGGACATCGCTAGATCGACTTAAAATCGATCAAGGATCATGAATATATATACTTTATGGGGTCCTAGACCAATATTTCGATGTGTTACAAACGGAATGACAAACTTATATATACCCTCTATCACTAGAGTGGAGGGTATAAAAATTAAAGTTAACTACTATTTTCGTTAAAAATATATAAACATTAACACTACTCTACACGGTTTTTGCACAGACATGTTGGATACATTTTCTAAAGTATTTTGGCCTCCTAAACACGAATCTGTCATCAGAAAAATTGTATCGAATCGCCTTCTCGAGAAATAGGCATTTTCATTTTTTGTGGACTAACAAGGGAAGTCTCCCTAGTGTCACCCGCGGATCTTTATGGAATTGGTTTCATTTTGTAGAGCAGAAAAAATAAAGGGACACGTATTTTTTTTAGCGGCCCAAATTCATATTTAGGGGGTAAAAAGGAGGGGGGAAGACAAGGCAATTTTTCAGTTTTTTTCGTTTATCTCCTATATTATGCAAAGAAACCTAGTCATGTTACATACCAAATGAAAGGTCTTTGGAAAACCTATCTACGTGTGCTAAGAACGTGTCCAAACATGCAAAACTTTTCGTCATATTGAGTAAAACACCAAAATTTTAGGACATTTTTGTTAATAAGTCAAAAAATATTAACTTCTTTGGACCGTTGTTAGCACCACGAGATAGATATTTTTAATACCTTTAATCTGATACCACACATGCCTATATTAATTTTGCTTAAATAGGCGTAAATCGTAAAAAACTGAAAAAGGTCAATTTCCCCCCATACAAATCGACCCCCCCTAAAAATGAGTTTGGGCCGCTAAAAAAAAAAATACGTGTCGAATGAATTTGCGTTCTTAACAACATATCCAAATTTCATGAAGATCGGAGGGTGACACCAGGGAGACTTCCCTTGTAAGCCCTCAAAACGAAAATTTTTTAATATTGAAAAAGTGTATGTTAAAGTTATTCATATTTTTATTTATTTGAACTTGGTCCACAAAAATTGGCTATATCTCGAGAAGGCGATTTGATACAATTTTTTGGTGTCAGATTCGTTTTTAGGAGGCAAACATTTTTAGGAAATCTTTTTTTCTTAATTTTAACAAAAAAATCATAAAAATTGGTTTAATATTTTGACTTCCTTTGCAAATATTTCAGGGTATACTTAATGGATTTTAGATTTCTTTTTATTGGAGTGTCTACTTAACACATCTGTTCTGAACAGGAAATTTCTTGCAAACTTCGGATACTTATAAGGATATAACCATAAAAAGGATATTTTGAACTTCCTTATAATATCCTGATGGTTTTCTTGATCGTACCGATTCCGGATTTCTTGCAAAAGTTAGGTATTGTTATTGGGAATTTGAATAAAAAAGATATAAATAACTTTTACATAAACTTTTCAAATATTAAAACATTTTCGGATTTTGCGTAAGATTTACATTGAAAATAAATGCAAAGTGCCATGGATCGCAAATTTTTTTTAATTTGTAAACAAGAGTAATTATTTCTCAGAAATAATAAGGACTCAAACCGAAATAATATACCTATTAAATTATAAAATATAAAGCCTAACAATATAAAACGCAAATAAAACAGACAATTAAAATTCAGCAATCGCAATTAAATTTGAGAAAAGTTTAGTTGAAATTCAAATGAAATCTAGAAAAAAAGTATTGAAACCTAAAAATTTCATTTGAAATTCGGAAAAGGCCAATATTCATACAGAAATTGTAATTCTCAATTAGTTTTTCTGAGAATGCGAACTTTTTAATTTCAGTTGTGATTTCTATATTTTAATTGGACTTTTTTGAATTCCAATATGACTTTTAGAAATTTTAATATCCAAATGGATATTATCGCCAAAATCGGCTGGAGTTTGAGCCGCCGATCAGCCGATGATATCGGCGGCGGCGCGGCTCGTGGAAAAATATCGGCTTAGCGACTCAGCCGTCAGCCGCGCCGACCGGCTTGCTTCACTGTAATCAGATTGAAAAATGTTGTTTTAGGGTTAATAGATAACTAAATTAACTTTAATTTAAAATCAAACACAATAAAATCCATCAATTTGTTCCGGAGATATTTTAATTTATGTAAAACCACTTTTTTAAAAAGATAAAAATTTTAAAAGTTGGCAATATCTCAAAAACTGTTCCACTTTTGAAACTTTGAAGTCGATTTTCAGCGTTAGATTTTACATGGAAAATTAATGCAACATGTCGTGGATCAAAATCTCTGTAAACTAGTGTTATTAGTGGACTTTTATATACAGTCAAATTCGGTTATAACGCACTCGGTTATATCGAATTCTCGCTAATAACGAAATAATTCTAAAGTCCCGGCGTTTTGGCAACTATTTTCAAACAAATTACTTTTTTTATAACGATATCGGTTATAACGAATTCTCGGTTATAACGAACTGCTTATTATGGTCCCACAAATAAAATTTCATGTGTTTTTACCTTTTTATAACGAACTCCAATAAATATTTTTTTTTAATTTGCGCAACCATGTTTAACAAACTTACACATGTTTGGAATTTTCTTGTTTATATTATAATTTTTATAAAAGTAATTTATATTTTAAACTAGCTGTTTTGCACCCGGCGTTGCCCGGGTTAAAAAAATATTATGTAATGAATGAGTTTTTTATTAGTCAATTTATTTACTTCTTCGTGACTTTTCACTGGTGAATATAAACCTATTCATGAGGTTTAGTCGATTTTTTATACCCTCCAACTACAGTATGGGGGTATACTCACTTTGTCATTCCGTGTGTAACGCATCGAAATATCGGTCTGGGACCCCATAAAGTATATATATTATTGATCAGTGATCGATTCTAAGACATTTTAGCGATGTCCGTCCGTCCGTCCGTCCGTCTGTCCGTCCGTCCGTCTGTAGTTAACACGATGCAGTCCAAAATAAAATAGCTAGACCCTTCAAGTTTGGCACAAATATGTCTTATGTTCCTAGGCAGGTTAAGTTCGGAAATTGGTCAAATCGGACCAGGGGGAAAAAAGTTCCCCCTTGAAGAACTAAACCAACCTCTAAAAAAATACACTTTTTTACATGTTTTTTTTGTATTTTTGTTAATTAAACGAAACATTTGGTATATTTATCGCGATGGGAAGGTGCTCTCAACGTCCCCCACTGACCCTATCAACCCCCCCCCCAAAAAAAAAAAGAAACGCCCCTGACAATTTTTTTTTTTTTTTTATATTTTGGAGGGTATAATAGATTCGGCACAGCCGAATTTAACACTCTCACTTGTTTTTTTTCGATTTTGCTTAGCGTCGGGAACATGGTGTGTAAGTGTTCCTCCGTCATGGGAACAAACCTAATATTAATGTATTTCATTAATGGCTTTTAAAAGGAACCTGTAGTTCCCTCCGCGGTTAGAACTCTATGAAGTGAAAACATCAATAAAGGCAAAACTTTCACTGTAGTTGAAGTGGGTGTGGCATTTAACGCATTTAGTTCAATTTTGGTCTCATGTGACCTATAGTTCCTCTATTGGTTAGCACGTGAAGAAAATTGCAACTAAATTTTCTCAGCATTCATAACTCTCACTAAAGTACAAAGATGCGTGCCATTATATGCCTTTTTATCAATCGCTGTTTAATATTGGCTATATCACAATTTGTGTTGGAAATTTCATTGAAATCGGCTCAACTGTTTTCAGGTTCTGATATAGCAAATAATTCGCATTCAGTTAGTTCTAACAGTAGTGTTTATAGGAGTTGGTTAAGCCGTTTTTGCATGTTAGCAAATAAGCCAGAAATAGCGTTCTGTATATAACAAATTGACGTGGCATTTTTCTCCCATTTGTCTAATCGCGGGCTAATATGGCATATCGTTTAACAGGAAAAAATATTTTTTAATTTAATACAAAGGGGTGCGGCATTTTAAGCCCCGTTTCCCGATCGCCACGGTAAATACCATCTGTGGTGAAAATTTAATTAAAATTGGTTTCACCGTCAACGCGTGTGTACGGATCGGGCCGAAATAAATTTCAATGTATTGCAAAGGGACGTGACAATTCACGCCTCTGTCTGGACGTGTCTATAGTTTCCGCCTCAATAATTACTAACTAACTGTCGTAAAAATTATAATAACCGTTTAAACGTGATTATGGAAGGGCAGAATAAACTTTCAGTACATTGCAAAAGGCGTGGCAGTTGACACATACTAAAGTGCCCGCCTCTGTTAGTACTATCTATGGAAAAATTGTTGTTAAAATCGGTTTAGTCGTTTAAGCGTTATTAAGGAACAGGCAGAAACACTTTCAGTATAGTACAAAGGCGCGTGTCAATTTACGCCCCTTTGTTCAAACGCGCTCTATTTTAATCTATAGTTCCCTCCTAGGTAAGTACTTACTATCTGTGGTAAAAATTTCATGCTATCGGTTTAGCAGTTTATGCTAGATTACGGAACAGGCAGAAATAGCGTTCAATTAATTTTATTTATTTTTTTAAATCGGTATGGTTGTTTAAGCATGATTACGGAACATGCAGAAAAAACTTTCGGTATAGCAAAAAGGGGCGTGACATTATTTCTATTATAATTTCTAGTTTCCGGCTCGGTTAGTACTATCTTTGGTAAAAACTTCATTAAAATTGGTTCCGCCGTTTATGCGTGATTGCGAAACAGGAAGAAATAACTTTCAATGTAATACAACGGGGCGTGGAGTTTTACGCCCCCTTTCTTTGATCGCCCTTTATTGTGGATCATACTTTTCGCTTCGGTTAATACTATCTGTGGTGAAAATTTCATAAAAATCAAGTTAGCTGTTTAAGCGTAATTGCGGAAAAGGCAGAAATAGCTTTCAGTGTAACAAAAATGTGCGTGGCGTTTACGCCCCTTTTTTCGATAGCCCTCTATTGTGGCTCATAGTTTTCGCCTCGGTTAGTAGTATCTGTGGTAAAATTTCTGTGAAATCGGTTAAATCACTTTTCAGTGATTGCGGAACAGGCAGACATAGTTCCTGTTTAGTACAAAGGGGCGTGTCATTTTACGCCCATTTTTCCGATCGCGGAGTTTTCTGACCTATAGTTCCCGCCTCGGTTTGTACTATCGGTGGTGAAAATTTCATGAAAATCGGTTTAGCCGTTTTTCCGTTATTGCCGGACAGGCAGATAAAGCTTTAGGTACAAAGGGGCGTGGCATTTTACGCCCCTTTTTCCGATCGCGGTCGCTTATGCCCTGAAGTTCTCGCCTCGGTTAGTACTATCTGTGGAAAAAATTCGATGAAAATCGGTTCAGCCGTTTTTCCGTTATTGCCGGACAGGCAGATATAGCTTTAGCATGGTACAAAGGGGCGTGGCATTTTACGCCCCTTTTTCCGATCGCGGTCGCTTATGGCCTATAGTTCCCGCCTCGGTTAGTACTATATGTGGTGAAAATTTCATGAAAATCGGTTCAGCCGTTTTTCCGTTATTGTCTGCTAGGCAGATATAGCTTTAGCATGGTAGAAAGGGGCGTGGCATTTTACGCCCCTTTGTCCAATCGCGGTCGCTTAATGCCTATAGTTCCCGCCTCGGTTAGTACTATCTGTGGTGAAAATTCCATGAAAATCGGTTCAGCCGTTTTTCCGTTATTGCCGGACAGGCAGATGTAGCTTTAGCATGGTACAAAGGGGCGTGGAATTTTACGCCCCTTTTTCCGATCGCGGTCGCTTATGGCCTATAGTTCCCGCCTTGGTTAGTACTATCTGTGGTGAAAATTTCATGAAAATCGGTTCAGTCGTTTTTCCGTTATTGTCTGACAGGCAGATATAGCTTTAGCATGGTACAAAGGGGCGTGGTATTTTACGCCCCTTTGTCCGATCGCGTTCGCTTATGGCCTATAGTTCCCGCCTCGGTTAGTACTATCTGTGGTGAAAATTTCATGAAAATCGGTTAAGCCGTTCTGTACTTATTGCGGAACAGACAGACAGACAGACAGACAGACAGACAGACAGACAGACAGACAGACAGACAGACAGACAGACAGACAGACAGACAGACAGACAGACAGACAGACAGACAGACAGACAGACAGACAGACAGACAGACAGACAGACAGACAGACAGACAGACAGACAGACAGACAGACAGACAGACAGACAGACAGACAGACAGACAGACAGACAGACAGACAGACAGACAGACAGACAGACAGACAGACAGACAGACAGACAGACAGACAGACAGACAGACAGACAGACAGACAGACAGACAGACAGACAGACAGACAGACAGACAGACAGACAGACAGACAGACAGACAGACAGACAGACAGACAGACAGACAGACAGACAGACAGACAGACAGACAGACAGACAGACAGACAGACAGACAGACAGACAGACAGACAGACAGACAGACAGACAGACAGACAGACAGACAGACAGACAGACAGACAGACAGACAGACAGACAGACAGACAGACAGACAGACAGACAGACAGAAAGACAGACAGACAGACAAACCAACAATCAGATTTATAATATTATATTTTAAATATTTTCTTCTCAAAAAGTTGTTAATTTACGATAAAAACATCAAATAAAATAAATTTGGATCTATTTTTTTTGGAAATAAAACTAGGTTGATATAAAATATACCCCGCTTATAGCGAACTTCGCTTATAACGAACAATTTTTAATGGTCCCTCGTTGTTCGTTATATGTAATTTTATGACTGTAACTTCTTGTTGTCTAATTTCCAGGTTACTGTATCTTTTTGACCACCTTTACCATTTGAGGGTTAAACAATTTATTTTCACAATAAAAACTATTAATAGGTCAGTATTATTTTCTATTAACAAACTACATAAATAAACAAAAAATTTTAAAATTCCAACTCATTGTTAAAGTATGAATATTAAGAAAATATTGATGGTTATTTTTATTCTATGACATTAAAAGAAAAATATTTTTTTCTATCTCTTTTTAAAAGTTTTTTAACCATGTAATTTTCATTTTCCTGTATATGACTTGGATTTTGTTTTATTCCACCGCAAACAAAATAAAAAAAGCCAAGGCAGAAAAAATATGAACGTACGGCAGTCTATTGATCCAAGGTGTTTTTTGGTAAATAAATTCTAATTCTACCCGCGGTATCACAGTGACCCTCAGTTTTCAGTGAAAGTGGCCCTCATTCTGAGGGATTTTCATAACCTGGGACAATGCTCTTGATACAGAAATTTGGTGTTACTTTGCAATTCATATTCGATCTAGGTTATACCTGATCTCAGACTCTGTCATAATACCTCACCTCAGACTCTGTCAAAGCTTTATGGCACTAATTGACTCTGAGGTCAGACTATACTGTATTTAGGGACTACCCATGGTACTTTCTTTCTCGATAATTTCAGTAAAACTTTTAAAAAACTTTCGTGATAAAAGTAAAAACATTGCCAAAATATAGATTCTTGTACATTTAAAAATTTCTGCCCGGGTAGATGTATGTGTCTTATGTCTATTTATTGTGATTTTTACATGATTTTTATTTTTCCATTTTTTTGATGTTGGTTTAAGTTTTTGCATTTTGTTAAAAGCTTGTATCTTTGTTTAATAAAAATACATTTTTATTTACTAGACAGTTTACATGACTAAAGTCTTTTAAGAAAACTATTCATAAGGGCCTTTTAATATACATGCAATATACAAAGTATACTGAGGGAGATACAAATAAAAGTACTTGGTGTTTAAAAAAAAAAATATAAGGAAATTTACTTGATAGTTTTTTGGTACTTTTTTTGGTACATTTTTGGTACTTTCTTGGTACTTTTTACAACTTTTACAAATAGTAATGTAGAAAACAAAGATTTGGCATGTAGGAAGGATCCTGCCGGAGAAAACCTTTAATAACATTTGTTTACAGAGATTTTGATCCAAGATATTTTGCATTTATTTTCTATGTAACATCTTGCGCTGAATCCGAAAGTAAAGTCCAAAGTTTCAAAAGTAGAACAGTTTTAAAAATTTTGCTAACTTTCCTAATTTTTAACTTTTTAAAATAAGTGGTTTTACTTAAATAAAAGTAAATCCTGAGCAAATCAATGCATTTCATTCTTTTTTGGTTTTAAATTAAAGTTAATTTTATGCCTTGTCAATTCTATATAAAACATTTTTCAATGTCGACATATCGACAATTTTGCTTCAACTTTACCGAAATATTAATTTCCAAAAAAAAGCGAGTAGAAAAGTTAAATTCGACTTGGCCGAATCTATGAATACCCTCCATAATGCCATTTTTAAGTGATAGTAAATTTTCTAACGTGAAAAAATAAAATTTTTGATTAGAAATATTTTATTTTGTGTAAAAAAACTTTTTTTTATTAATTTTTGAAAAAAAAAAAAAAATAATTTAATAATTTTTGTTTTTTAGTGTAAAATTTTTTTTGAGTGAATTTTTTTTTGTTTTATTGTACAAATATACGTTGTAAAATATTTTTGTGACTTACCAATGTTTTTAAAACATGTTTACCGGGTTTTCCCACGTGAATTTAATGTGAAACTAATCTGAAATTTACGGTTTTTTTAATAACTAGGGATGAGATTTCCATGCAAATGCATGTTTTTTGTCGATAGTCTAAAAACTATATGGACCAATTTTCTTTTCGAATCAAGAAATTTGCGTTAAAATGGCATAGATTTGTTTTTGCATATTTTTGCATATTTTGGTGAAAATGCAAATATTTGCATATTTTGGTTTTAAATGCATATTTTGTGCATATCTCTATCTTTTAAGTGCATATTTTGGCATAAATTAACAAAAACCCATATTGAAATTTATCTGTTTCAAAAACTATTTGAAATTTTAAAAATTTATTTTGAAAATAAAAAAAAAAATATTTTTTTTCTTTTTAATTTTTTTTACACTCAAAAAAATACGTTAGTAGATTTACTAATTTTTTTTGCTAATGCTAGTTAGCTAACTTTTAGCAAATTTTTAGTTGAGATTAGCATGTTAGCAAAAAATTCTTGTAAACTTCATTTAGCACATTAGCAATTTTAAACAAACTTTGAGCTAATTTCTTTTGCTAAATTTGAAATTGAGTTGACAACATTTTTACAAGATTTTTTGCTAACATTAGCAAAAATAAATGGTAAATTTTTTTTTATTTTCAGAAAACTTAAAATGGCGCTATCTCGGAAACTAAGCCAGATAGAGCAAAATGGAGGGCATTTTTGGTTCTTGGAATCTCCATACTTTCGCGGGTCCTCTTCACATGTGTAGACCCTAATGGGACCTAACTTTGGAAAATTTTAAAATGCTCATATCTCGGTAAATATTGCCGACACAACAAAAAGTCCAAAAATCCAAAAGAATAAGCAAAAGCTCTCCGAGTAATATTTTTGAAGTTATCGAGTTTTTGAATTCTCAAGACCCCAGTGATCCCCTAAAATCACGTATCTCAAAAACTAAGCAAGGTAGAGCGAAACGGACACAATTTTTGGATCAAAAACTATGACGATTTTTAAGGAACCCAACTAGGTCTAGGCCCATCGGGGTCTGGACCTATTGGGTCCGAACCCAATGGGGTCCTCAAATGTGTATGAACTAAGTTGAAATAAAAATTATTTCAGTTAACTAATTTTTAGCAAAACGTTTTTGCTAACTTTACCAAAAAAATTGTGGGTTCAAAATCAGCAAATTTTCTTGTAGGTTTACAAGCTTTTTTTGCTAACTTTACAGTTTTTTTTTTGAGTGTATAGATATTCTTAATTTCTAAAAAATGTTTCTTATATTAAGTTTTAAACGGTACTATTTAAACACGGCGTCAATTTTTACTTTTTAAGTAGTTTTTCCTATCAAAATATAATTTTTATTGCACACATTTTATTTTTTAGTGCATATTTTTAGTTTTTTAGTGCATATTTTGAATTTTTTAGCGCATATTTTCGACTTTTTAGAGCATGAAAATCTCATCCCTATTAATAACTTTTGAACCACTGGACTGATTTCGCTGAAATTCAATACCAATCAGACCAGGGTAGCGGCAAATATAAATGCCAAGCTCCAGCCGCATCAGAATTATCTTTTGAAAGTTAGCGTGTATTTTATCTTGTAAATACGCAACAAACCCATGCCGAAAAATAACTTTTGAACCACTGGACCGATTTTGCTGGATTGCAATACCACCCTGAGCAAGTAAATAACAAACATATGTGCCAAACTACGGAAGTCTCTGTAAAGTCTTTCAAAAGTTAGCGTGTTTTATACAGACGGACAGACAGACAGACGGACATAGCTAGATCGTCTTAAAATCGATCGAGGATCATGAATATACTTTATGGGGTCCTAGACCAATATTTCGAGGTGTTACAAACGGAATGACAAACTTATATATACCCTCTATCACTAGAGTGGAGGGTATAAAAAAATTAAAGAAATTCACTTGGTACTTTTTTTTTACTTTATCGGTAGTTTTTTGGTACTCTTTTGGTACTTTTTACATTTTCTGAACAAAGTAATGTAGAAAACATTAATAAATGGCTACATTTATTAAACCGAATATTAAAAAACGTGCAGAATATATCGAATGCAAAAACATGTAAAAAATATTATTTTTATGGCTACAAAAAAATATAAAATAAAAGGCCCTTACCACAAGAAAACAAGTAGTCTATATTAACAAAAGTTTTATTTTAAATTTCAAATTTTCAATACATTTTTTGAAAGTCGATTTTAAAAACAAAAAGAATTTGTATGGAAATAAAATTAAAAGCTGGTTTTAAATATATTTAATTTTTCTATGGTAAGGCTGAAAAATTTCAAAAGTAGAGCTTTTAATTCTCTAAAAGTTGGAAAAGAAACAGATCCAAAAATATTCCAGCCGTTTTCACTGTGTCATAGCAACCGATTTCGAAAAATGGTTATCAGGAAATGTCGTTTAATATTTAGATATTTAAGCTTTTTAAGATTTAACGCTTCATTTTGATTTTGTTCAGCATATTAAAGAAAGTACATACAACCTATATCACAAAATCCACCAGAAAACACATAAAAAATGGTATTTTCTGACCTTAGGTCTTTCGATTTCCTTTATATTAACGGTATGCATTCTCTATAAAGCTAATAAAACATATCCATTTTCAGTTTTTTTAATTTTAAAAAAATTGCGATTTTTTCGCGAATTTAATTTTCTTCAAAAATTTAAAAAATCAAAAAAGTATGTTAATTTGAAGAGCCATATCTTCTAAAGTATCTATCGGCTTTCTACGATTCAAAAAGCATTTGATTCAAACGTTCGTCCTTTTTTATACCAATGCAACAAAAAAAAAAAAAATTTCCGAAAAAAGTGCATTTTTGATTCAAATGCAATTTTTTGATGCATTTTTCAAAACTTTCTCCCCCTTCAATTTTTTTGAAACCTGCATAATTCGAAAATATAGCATTTTTTACACAAAATTGAGTACCGTTTTTTTTGTGACGGCGTTTCAAAAAATTTTCGTGATTTTTTTAAAACTACCCAGTCAGAAATTGCCAACCGTACCAAAAATCTTGTGTTGGTACAATATCGGGCTAGCCAAAAATACAACATTGTATAATGTAAAACAGTTTTACTAAAAATATTGTGTTGTCACAACTTTGTGTTTACATAAAACACTACACTATGGATTATAATTGAAAAGTTTTAACATTTTTATTTTTTTAAAAAGTTGTTGATTTACATAGACCTCAGCTCTTTAATCTAAGTGAACACATAAGTAGTTGCTTTTTTAACCAAGTTGCACAAAATGGTAACTAAAAAGCACTACATCGAGATTTTCAATATATCCCTAAACAAAAGATAAATCCAATGTTGTAAATTTGTAAAATCAATGTTAACCCAACGTCAAAACAAAAGTCGAGCGATCGTTGGCCACTGTTATCATTTCAACTTCGGAATGACGTCGTAGACTTAGAGACGGGTATGATATGCCAACGTTGGTACCGTCGCCGCCAACTTCATTCCAACGTTGGCCCGTTTGTATTTTTCTGACTGGGTACTTATTTGATTTTTTCCATACAAAAAATCAATTTAATGTTTATTTTGCAATTTTATCAAAAAAGTATGTAACTTTAAAAAGCCATTTCTTCGAAAGTATCTATCGGATTTCTACGACTCAAAAAGCATTCGATTCAACTGATTATCTGTTTTTATACCAATGCACTAACAAAAAATATTTTTTTAAAAAAATGCATTTTTGATGCAAATGCAATTTTTGGATGCATTTTTTAAAACTTTCTCCCCCTTCAATTTGTTTGAAACCTACATAAATCGAAAATATAGCATTTTTTACATAAAATTGGGTACATTTTTTTTTATGACGGCGTTTCACAAAATTTTCGTGATTTTTTTAAAAAATGCTTATGTAGTTTTTCCTTAGACTAAAATTTTTTTTTGCTATTTTATGAATTTTATGAAAAAATTGTATGGAAAAACCAATAAGGTATTTTTAAAAATGTTACAAAATTTTGACGAAACTCCGTCACAAAAAAAGCTGTACGCAATTTTGTGTAAAAATGCTATATTTTCGATTTATGTAGGTTTAAAAAAAATTGAAGGGGGAGCAATTTTTAAAAAATGCATCCAAAAAATGCATTTGCATCAAAAATGCACTTTTTTTTAAAAATATTTTTTTTTATTACATTAATATAAAGTAAGACTATCGTCTGAATCGAATGCTTTTTGAATTGAAGAAATCCGATAGATATTTCCGAAGATATGGCTATTCAAAGTAGCATACTTTTTTGATTTTTTCAATTTTTGAAGAAAATTAAATTCGCGAAAAAATCGCGATTTTTTTTTAAATATAAAAAACTGAAAATGGATATGTTTAATTGGCTCTATATAGCACGTGTGTACAAAAAATTAGATAAATTTGAAGACCGTCGGTCAGATTTTATAAAATCTTTGCTGGATTTCATGATATATGAATTGCCCTCAAATTTGTACCATATAAATTTTAGGTCTAGTAGAATAAAAATTTTCTCGAACACTTGGGAACATCAAAAATTGAAGGAAAAATGTCACTCTAGTGCTCCATGGATTGGTGAGTTTGAAAATAGTCTATCGTTTTTATTTTTACCGCACTTTAAAAAAAAGTGACGAATGTGCCCCTCGCTACCCTACAATTAAAATTATAGAGTATCAAAAATCTTCGTCTAATTTTTTTTCCAACAAATTTGTATGCTTTTATTTAAATTTTACTGCCTGTACCAATTTTTTCGAACTTAAAAAAAAACAGACCTATAAACGTTTTAAAATAACAACACTCTCTAGGTTTAAATATGGTCTAGGTTAGAAAGACAACGACAACGGTCACTTGGTCAGTTGGTTTTTGTTGTTCTTCTTAATATGATGTTGCAGAAAACGTTTTGTTTGTATTTTTCCTTTTAGTTGCTTTCGATTATAGTCATTTTGCTTGCCTGTTTTGCTGTTTTTCTGTTGCAATGTCTAGGAGCAGGACATAAAACACAGTCATTATTATCATGACTTTAAATTGTTTGAACGTGTGTGTCTTTAAAAAATAAAATTACATGTTTATTGGTTCAGAAAATTCTAAGATAAAAGATTATCTTTGGACAATTTAATCCAGTCAAAAGGGATAGTTGTCATAATAATATACTTTGGACTAACTTTATTATGAGGAGAACATTTCATAACATAATACAAAGAAATGACAAGCATGGTTTTATTAAAACTAGGAACATACTCATGGGTGTAAGAAGGATTCCAAAAAAATTCTCAATTTTGAGACAATTTCCTATAGAAAAAATTTCCGATTCTGAGACAATTTTCTATATTTTTTCTATAGAAAGATTCTCAGATTTTGAGATATTTTTTCTATAGAAAAATTATGGGATATTTTTCTATAGAAACATTCTCAGTTTCTGAGACATTTTTTCTACAGAAAAATTCTCAGATTCTGAGACATTTTTCCTATAGAAAAATTCTCATATTCTGAGACATTTTGCCTATAGAAAAAGTATCATATTCTGAGACATTTTTCCTTTAGAAAAAGTCTCAGATTCTGAAACATTTTTCCTATAGAAAAATTCTCAGATTCTGAAACATTTTTCCTATAGAAAAATTCTCAGATACTGAGACATTTTTTCTATAGAAGAATTCTTAGATTCTGAGAAATTTTTGTCTATAGAAAAATTCTCAGATTCTGAGACATTTTTTTCAACAGAAAAATTTTTAGATTGAGACATTTTTTCTATAGAAAAATTCTCAGATTTTGAGACATTTTTTCTATAGAAAAATTCTCAGATTCTGTGTCATTTTTTCAATGGAAAAGTTTTCAGATTCTGAGATAATTTTCTATAGAAAAATTCTAGGATTCTAAAAAATTTTTCTATAGAAAGATTCTTAGATTCTGAGATTTTTTTTCTATAGAAAAATTATGTGACATTTTTTCTAAAAAAAAAAATCTCAGTTTCTGTGATATTTTTTCTATAGAAAATTTTCAGACTCTGAGACATTTTTTCTATAGAAAAATTCTCAGATTCTGAGACATTTTTTCTATAGAAACAGTCTCATATTCTGAGACATTTTTCTTTTAGAAAAAGTCTCAGACTCTGAAACATTTTTCCTACAGAAAAATTCTCAGATTCTGAAACATTTTTCCTATAGAAACTCTCAGATTCTGACACATATTTAAATAGAATAATTCTCACATTCTGAGACATTTTTTTCTATAGAAAACTTCTCACATTCTGAGACATTTTTTCTGAGAAAACTTCTCAGATTCTGAGACATTTTTTCTGTAGATAAATTATCAGATTTTGAGACATCTTTCCGATTGAAAATTTCTTAGAATATTTCTATATAAAAATGTTTCAGAATCTTAGAAATTTTCTATAGAAAAATGTCTCAGAATCTGAGAAATTTTCTATAGAAAAAATGTCTCAGAATCTGAGAAATTTTCTATAGAAAAAATGTCTCAGAATCTGAGAAATTTTCTATAGAAACAATGTCTCAGAATCTGAGAAATTTTCTATAGAAAAAGTGTCTCAGAATCTGAGAAATTTTCTATAGAAAAAATGTCTCTGAATCTGAGAATTTTTCTATAGGTTCTGAGACATTTTCCTATAGAAAAAGACTCCGATTCTGAGTTATTTTTTCTATAGAAAAATTACTAGACACTAAGAAATTTTTCCTACAGAAAAAGTGTAAGACCCTGGAACATTTTTCCTATAGAAAAAGTTTCAGGTTCTGAAAAATTTTTCATATAGAAAAAAACTCAGACTGTGAAAAATGTTTGCTACAGAAAAAGTCTCAGATTCTGAGACATTTTTCCTATAGAAAAAATCTTAGAAAAAGTCTCAGATACTGAGACATTTTTCCTATAGAAAAAATCTTAAATTATGAGATATTTTTCCTAAAGAAAAAGTCTTAGATTTTAAGACATTTTTCTTATAGGAAAAGTCTCAGATTCTGAGACATTTTTGCTATAGAAGAGTCTCAGATTCTGAGACATTTTTTCTATAGAAAAAGTCTCAGCTTCTAAGACATTTTTTCTATAGAAAATTTCTCAGATTCTGAGAATTTTTTTATATAGAAAATTTCTCTGATTCTGAGACATTTTTTCTATAAAAAGTTTCTCAGATTTTAACACATTTTTATGTAGAAATATTATAAGATTCTGAAACATTTTTTCTATGGAAAAATTCTTAGAATATTTTTGTAGAAAAATGTTTCAGAATCTTAGAAATTTTCTATAGAAAAAATGTCTCAGAATCTGAGAAATTTTCTCTAGAAAAAATGTCTGAGAATCTGAGAATTTTCTATACAAAAAATGTTTCAGAATCTGTGAAATTTTCTATAGAAAAAATGTCACAGAATCTGAGAAATTTTCTATAGAAAAAATGTCTCAGAATCTAAGAAATTTTCTATAGAAAAAATGTCTCAGAATCTGATAAATTTTCTATAAAAAAAATGTCTCAGAATCTGAGAAATTTTCTATAGAAAAAATGTCTCAGAATCTGAGAAATTTTCTATAGAAAAAATGTCTCAGAATCTGAGAATTTTTCTATGGAAAAAATGTCTCAGAATCTGAGAAATTTTCTATAGAAAAAAATGTCTCAGAATCTGAGAAATTTTCTATAGAAAAAATGTCTCAGAATCTGAGAATTTTTCTATAGAAAAAATGTCTTAGAATTTGATAAATTTTCTATATAAAAAATGTCTCTGAATCTGAGAATTTTTCTATAGAAAAAATGTCTCAGAATTTGACAAATTTTCTATAGAAAATATGTCCCAGAATTTGATAAATTTTCTATAGAAAAAATGTCTCTGAATCTGAGATTTTTTCTGATTCTGAGAAATTTTTCCTATAGAAAAATTCCCAGACACTGAGAAATTTTTCCTATAGAAAAAGTTTCAGGTTCTGAATAATTTTTCATCTAGAAAAAAACTCAGATTGTGAAAAATTTTTCTTATAGAAAAAGTCTCAGATTCTGAGACATTTTTCCTATATAAAAAATCTTAGATTCTGAGATATTTTTCCTAAAGAAAAAGTCTTTGATTTTGAGTCATTTTCTTATAGGAAATGTCTCAGATTCTGAGATATTTTTCCTATAGAAAAAGTCTCAGATTCTGAGATATTTTTCCTATAGAAAAAGTCTCAGATTCTGAGACCATTTTGCTATAGAAAAATTATCAGATTCTTAGACATTTTAGACATCTTGGATTCGGAAATATTTTCCCATAAAAAAAGTCTCAGATTCTGAGACATTTTGCTACAGAAAATATTGCGGATTCTCAGACATTTTTGCTAGTGAAAGTAGTTGATTCTGACACAGTTTTGTTGCAGAAAAGTCTTCTTCCTAAGAAAATATATATATTTTTTTTTTTTTAAACATTTACTTTAGAAAAAGTCTTAGAAGCTAAGATTGTTAATTTTGAATAACCCTGATTTCGAAAATAAAATTTTCTTAAAAATCGTGAAATACTCAATTCTAAAAATGTTAACTTTTGTTCCTTTTAAAAAAAATTATGTATTTTCTTCTTATTTCATTAAAGCTAGAATAAGAATGAAGTATGATATCATTTGGTTATTTGTAAATATGTATTCATATACGCATATTAGCACGTTCTCATATTTATATGAACTTCCGTTTATCAGTCAGCCTATGAGCAGTGTAATTTTTCATTTTGGACAAGTTCAAGACAAGGCAAGGTTTGTAAACCTTTGTGGCGTAAAACAAAAACTCTGTATGAACCACCAACCATCACATTAAATTCACAAAGAAAACCAACAAGTGTTATAAATTGGAAACAATAAAGATGATATAAGATGATATATTAAAAAAAATTATAAATTGTTGTAGTATTATATAATAATATTAGGATACACCATATGCGAAATTAAATTACTTATTTCTTTATCAATTCTAATTTAAAATTGTTTGAGAAATCTCCCACAAAAATACTAATAATGCCAAATTCATACGGTTTTTAGAAAATTTTTAAAGCTAAAGTTAATAAATTTTTTTCTGAAATCAATTAGCAAATGGTGTAGACGTTTATACAAAAAAATACAAGAATTAAACTCATAAAAAGACAGCAGGAAGTTAACTTAAGTACAAAATAATTGCATAAAATTCTACAAAGATATAATAAACGAAACACAAGTTATTCATAATTTCATAACCATTTCGTAAAAAAGTTCATAGAAAATCTAAGTTGAATGAATTGTATAATGTTAAGTAGTTAAGAATTTTTAACAAATTAATTAAAATGACATAAACATATTTTATTTTCTTTTAGTTTCATAACGTTATGATGTGTATGAATAAATACAGGTGTTTTGCTAAAATGTATGAGAAATAAAGTTTGTTGCTTAAGTCTTTTGTTTTTTAAAGTAATTAAAAGAAAATAATTTTTAACAAGTTTGTGTCTCTTGTGTTTGCACGTTTTAAAAATATTCAGTAGGTGATCCAACCAGATAATGAGACGGTTTCCCTGTACAACAAGTATAAAATTTAAAAAAAAAATATCAAAAAAGTATCAGATTCGAAAAAAAATTTTCAATATCAAAAATCTAAGATACTGAGACATTTTTCCTGCACAAAAAGCCTTAGATTCCGAAACATTTCTCCTACAGTAAAACTCTCAAACTTTGAGAAGTTCTTCCTAGAGATAAAGTCTCAGATTCTGAGGCATTTTTCACACAGAAAAAGTCTCAGGCTTTGCTATATTTTTTGGATAGAAAAAGTTTCAGATTCTAAAATTTTTCATATAAAAAAGTCTTAGACTCTCAGATATTTTCTATATTAAAAGTATTAGAATCTGAGACATTTTCCTATAGCAGAAGTCTCAGACTCAGATATATTTTTTCAACAGAAAAAGTTTTAGATTCGGAGAATCATTTCTTAGATTTTGTGACAATTTTCCTGCAGAAAAGCATCAGATTCTGAGACATTTTTCCTAAAGAAAAAGTCGCAGATTCTAAAATAATTTTGTGCAGAAAAGTCTCAGATTCAGAGAAATTTTTCCTATAGAAAAAGTCTCAGATTCTGAAACATTTTTCGTACAGAAAAAGTCTCAGGCTCTGAGACGTTTTTACTACAGAAAAAGCATCAGATTCTGAGTCATTTTTCCTAAAGAAAAAGTCACAGATCCTAAAATATTTTTGTACAGACAAAGTTTCAGATTCCGAGACATTTTTCCTATAGAAAAAGTCTCATATTCTGAGACATTTTTCGTGCAGAAAAGTCTCAGGCTCTGAGACATTTTTCCTACAGAAAAAGTCTTAGAACATGAGACATTTTTTCTATAGAAAAAGTCTCGGATTCTGCGACTTTTTTCGTACAGAAAAAGTCTCAAATTCTGAGACTTTTTCATAAAGAAAATGATTAAGTTTCTGAGACAGTTTTGGTATAGATAAAGTATCAGATTCTGAAACTTTTCATATAAAAAAATTATTGGATTCTGAGACATATTTCATGTAGAAAAAGTCTCAGATTCTGATATATTTTTTATATAAAAAGTCTTATCAGACTCAGAAATATTTTTTAAACGGAAAAAGTTTTAGATTCTGTAGAAAAAGCATCAGATTCTGAGATATTTTTCCTACACAGTAGTTCCAGAATCTAAAATATTTTTCTACAGAAATTGTCTCAGATTCTGAGACATTTTTCGTAAAAAGTATCGGTCTCTGAGACATTTTTTCTATAGAAAAATTATTATATTCTGAGACATTTGTTGTATCGAAAAAGTTTTAGGTTCTGCGACTTTTTTCATGTAGAAAAAGCATAAGATTTTGAGATATTTCGTATAGAAAAATTTTAGATTCTGGAAAATTTTTTGTATAGAATCAGTTTCAGATTCTAAAGTTTTTCATATAAAAAAGTCTCAGATTTTGCGGTATTTTTTATATAAAATGTCTTAGCCTCTGAGACATCTTATCTAGAGTCTAAGACTCTACACTCAGAAAATTATTGCAGTTACTACATGACGGTCGTTTGTGTAGTAAGTAGTAGCTGTTGTTTTTAACTACAATTTCGGTCGTTTTTGTATGAAAAAATCTCAAACAACTTTTTTTGTAGTAGTTTCAAAAAATAACTACAAAAAATATACTACACTGTAGCAATAGTTGATTTATGTAGTTGTTTTTAGTTTTTTTTTCTAAAACTCGTTTTTTTCTAGAAATTTTTATTGCAAACGAATGTGTCGAGCGAGTTGGTCGTGCGGGATGCGGAAGGAATAATTTTTATACCAAATAAATAATATCTAAATAAATTAAATTACAATTTATTAAATTTAATTATAAAAAAAATATGTTTTTGGAAAAATATTCTTGAGCGAAAGAAAATAAGTGGATAAATGAGATAACAAGTGTGTATAATATAGCGCTCACATAAGCGTGCGTAAAAACCAATCGGAAAAAAACAAAATAAAATGTGTGCATTGTTTTGTTTTCTTATGAGCGCGCCATCTTTCTTTTTTTTGTATACACAACAGAGCAGGTACATACTTTTTTGAAACATTTCAAATTAATTCTTTTTTTTTATAAATCAATTTTGCCAAAGCATTTCGTTTTTTTTTTATTCCAGACAAATTTTGATCAGTAGCGGTGAAAATTTGAAATGAACTATTAAAAAAACAAAGGTAAATACAATCAATTTATTTTGTTTAACATTTTATTAATATAATTTTTTTCTTCTATAATTCCAGATAAATACATCAAAAAATTGTCATCATGTCGAAATTCTATACAACCAACTGAAATGTATTGCTTTTTAAATAAATAAATATCAATCATTTAAACGTTTAAGAAATTTTTTAAATAAAATTTCAGGCAATTGTAGAAAATACAACTGTATTAAACAGTTTTGTAGTAGTTTTTACTACATTTTGTAGTTGAAAATCAATAGTTAAAAACAACAACATGTTCAGTTGTTTTTACCGTTTATGTAGTGGACGCCTTTTCAACGACAAAATGTAGTCAAAACAACTGTCTTTTGTAGTAGATTTTACCGACATACTTTTTTGAGTGTAAGGCATTTTTCAAAATGAAAAAGCATTAGATTCTGAGACATTTTTCCTATAGAAAAATCTCGGGCTCTAAAACATTTTTCCTATAGAAAAAGTCTCAGACTCTTAGAAATTTTTCCTACAGAAAATGCTCCAGATTTTAAAATCTTTTTCATTTTTCAGATTCTAAGACATTTTTGAAAGAGAAAAAGTCTCAGATTCTGTCAATTTTTTTTGTAGTGCAAAAGTCATCGATTTTGAAACATTTTTTTTATTGGAAAAATCTCAGATTCTGAAATATTTTTCGTATAGAAAAATTCACAGATACTAAGACATTTTTCGTATAGAAAAAGTCTCAGATTTTAGACATTTTTCATTTAGAAACAGTCTCAGATCTTAGACTATTTTCATGTATAAAATTTCGAAACATTATTCGGATAAAAAAATTCTCGGTTCTGAGACATTTTTCATATATAGAAATTCTCAGATTCTGAGAATTCAGCACTTCTAAACGAAAAATTTTTTATAACTTCAAAAAGGAAGACGAAATCTGGGGATCACTCCAAAAAAATCTGTTTTTCTATGAAATTTTTTATGAAAAACTTTTTTGCCATTATTTTCCTAAATAAAAGAGATATAACAAAATAGATTATATCTGGGGATCACTTCAAAAATTTACAAAAAAAATTTATTTTTCTATAAAATTTTATATAAAAGCTTTATTTGCCATTATTTCCTTAAATAAAAGAGATAGAGCATAATAGACGAAATCTGGGGATCACTCCTAAAAAATTATTTTTCTATGAAATTTTTTATAATAGCTTTATTTGCCATTATTTTCTTAAATAAAAGAGATAGAGCAAAATAGACTATATCTGGGAATCAACTCAAAAGTTTAAAAAATTTTTTGTTCAATGAAATTTTTTATAAAATCATTATTTGAAATTATTTGGGTAATTCCAAAAATGTTCGCCCCACTGTTCGGAAACATGCCTTTGGACGCCACTGAGAATTTGGCTCATAGATATCCACGTTTATATGAGATATGTTGCATATTTGGATTTTCAAAATTTGCTGTAGTTTTCAAATTATCGCGGGTCAAAGTTCGACTTTTTTAGCAAAAGTCTGAAAAATACATGACGTTTAACGTGCTCTAACTTTTTAACTAGTACTCCAATTATCACAAGTAATGGCTCATATGAAAGCTTAATTCTTCTTCTTTTAGGAAATATTTTCAAAAGCATACGGTTTTTTTCAGAAGTGTTGCAAAAATTCAAAAACATTTTTGTTTTGCGAATATTTAAAAAAACACATCTTCGATTTTTTTAAAAAAAAGCTTGGTGATAAACAATACTGTTTTGTACAACATATCCAAAATTCAGAGTGGGATCCCAATGGGATCAAAAAATATTCTGGTTTTAGTACGAAGTTCTTAAATTTTACCTTAGAAAATTAAAATTTTATGTTTCTTCAATATAAAAATTTAAATTTTCAAAGAAAATTATACTATTAAAATTTTGAAAAACATTCAAAACATTCGAAATTTAAATTTTCTAAGGGAAAAATATGAGAACCTCACACTTAAAATAGAATATTTTTTGATCCCATGGAGATCCCACTCTGAATTTTGAATATGTTATACAAAACATTGTTATTTTTCACCAGAATTTTTTTAAAAAAAATCGAAGATGTGTTTTTTTAAATATTCGAAAAGAAAAAATGTTTTTGCATTTTTGCATCATTTCTGTAAAAAAAACTGTGTTATTTTAAAAAAAATTTCTAAAAGAAGAACCCCAGCTTTCACATGAGCCTAAATTTGTGAAAATCGGGTCATTTGTTAAGAAGTCACAGCTCTTTAAACGTGATGTATTTTTCTTACTTTTGCTTAAAAAGTCAATCTTTGACCCGCCATAATTCGTTAAATACACCAAATGTAAAAAAACGATATATGGTACATATATCATATTTATGAGGGCTATCTATGTGTCAAGGTTCAAATTAATCTGAGACACCATTTCCAAAAATGACTAAAATTTGAGCTAAATTTTCTGGAATGGCCCATTTCTTTAAATAAAAGAGATTGAGCGAAATACAGAAAATCTAGGGATCATTTCAAAAATTTCATAAAAAAAACAATTTTTCTCTGAAATTTTTTGTAAAAAAAATCCTTAAATAAAAGATATAGAGCGAAATAAGAGAAATCTGGGGATCACTTCAATTAGATAAAATCTTTATTTGCCATTATTTCCTTAAATAAAATAGATACAGCAAAATAGGCGATATCTGTGGATCATTTCAAAATTTTCAAAGTATATATAGAGCAAAAAATTCTTTATTTGGGAAACACTTAAAAAATTTCAACAAATCTGTTTTTCTATGAAATTTTTTATAAAATCTTTATTTGCCATTATTTCCTTAAATATAAGAGATAGAGTATAATAGACGAAATTTAACGATCACTTCAAAAATGTTAAAAAGCTATTTTCTATAAAATTTTTTATAAATTTTTTTTTTATAAAATTTTATTTGCCATTATTTCCTTTAAGAAAAGAAAGACAAAATCTGGCGATCACTTAAAAAATTGCAAGAAATCTATTTTTTATAAAATTTTGTATAAAATCTTTATTTCCAATTATTTCCTTAAATAAAAGAGATAGAGCAAAATACACAATTTCCGGTGATCAGGTAAAAAAAATATAAGAGATAGAGCAGAATTGACAAAATCTGTGGATCACTTAAAAAATATCAAAAAAATCTATTTTTCTTTACAATTTTTTGTGAAAAATTTATTTGCCATTATTTCCTTAAATAAAAGAGATAGAGCATAATAGACCAAATCTGGTGATCATTCAAAAAATTGCAAGAAATGTATTTTTGTATAATGTTTTTTATAAAATCTATATTGCCATTATTCCCTTAAATAAAAAATATACAGCAAAATAGACGATATCTAGGGATCATTTAAAAATTAAAAAAAAAACAGTTTTTCTATGAAATTGTTTATAAAATCTTTATTCGCCATTATTTTCTTTAAATAAAAGCGATAATCCAAAATTAAGAAATCTATTTTTCTATGAAGTTTTTTTATAAAATCTTTATTTGCCATTATTTCCTCAAATAAATAAAATCTGGGGATCACTTCAATAAATTCAAAAAAATCTATTTTTCTATGAAATTTTTGGAAAAAATTTATTTGCCATTAAATTTTTATTTCCTTAAATAAAAGAGATAGAGCAAAATAGACAAAATCTGGTGACCACTTCAAAAAATCTGTTTTCCTATGAAATTTTTTATAAAAACTTTATTTGCCATTATTTCTTTAAATAAAAAAATAGAGCATAATAGACGAAATCTTTCAATCATTTCAAAAAATCTGTTTTCTATGAAATTTTTTATAAAATCTTCATTTGCCATTATTTCTTTAAATAAAAGAGATAGAGCAGAATAGACAAAATCTGGGAATCACTGCAAAAATTTCAAAAAAAATCAATTTTTCTATTAAATTTTTTATAAAAACGTTATTTGCCATTATTTCGTTAAATAAAAGAAAAGTGCCATTAGGCACGTCTCCGAAACAGAAAATGCAAATTCCTTCATTTGTGTCTGCAATTCCAGATCATGTTGGTAACCCTTGCGAAATAATGTAAGAGACAAAAAAGTTGAAAGAAAGTATGAAGTGAGGTTGAGATTGCTAGAAATAGAATTGTAGTGTTGGAAACTGTCAAAATTTATTCTGTAGAAACTATAAATATTCACATATATAAAAAACAGTTTTCATTAACAAGACAAACCGACATTTAAAATCCTACTGATGATGACACTAACTGGGGTGTTTGAAACCGGTATAGGAAATACCAGAAATGTCTATAATTTTTAGAAATTCAATTTTTCTTCTGCATTTTTTCAACTTGAACCCTTAAAAGAGATAGAATCTGTCGATCACTTCAAAAATTTCAAAAAATAATTTTTTCTATGAAATTTTTTATAAAGTTTTCATTTGCCATTATTTGTTTAAATAAAAGAGATAGAGCAAAATACACGATATCTGGGGATCATTTCAAAAATTTCAAAAACTCTCTTTTTCTATGTAACTTTTTACAAAATATTTATTTGCCATTATTTCCCTAAATAAAAGAGATAGAGCAAAATAGACAAAAATTAAAAAAAAAATTATAAAATCTTTGTTTGCCATTATTTCCTTAAAGAAAAGAAATACAGCAAAATAAAGGATATATGGGGATCATTTAAAAAATTTCAAAATATAGATAGGGCAAAATAGACTATATCTGGGAATCACTTAAAAAATTTCAACAAATTTGTTTTCTTATGAATTTTTTTTTATAAAATCTTTATTTGCCGTTATTTCCTTAAATATAAGAGAAAGAGCAGAATAGACGAAATCTGGGGATCACGATAAAATTTTCCAAAGATCAATTTTTCTATGAAAATTTTTGAAAAAAAAAAAATTATGTGCCATTGTTTCCTTAAATAAAAAACATAGTAGATGAAATCCGGCGATCACTTCAAAAATGTATAGAAAGCTATTTTTCTATAAAATTTTGTATAAAATCTTTATTTGCCACTAGCTGGCCCGGTCCGCGTTGCTGGCCCAAATATAAGATAAGTGCTATATTTTGTCTCGCTTATTCTTGGCTTAAAAAAATTTGTGGGTGTTGATTAAAAGACCCGATTAGGCAGATGATCATCTTTAAATTTAATTTCAGGAACTAAAAAAAAATTACCATGTCTTCGACTTTGCGAACTGTAAAAATTTAAAACTTCTTTAGTATAATTACGAAAAACACAAAAAAAATTATGCATATCCTTCGTTCTTATCGTGGGCTATTGCCTTGAGTTTAAGCAAACCTTTAAAGTTTTCCCGAATTTTCCATTTTTCCGGGACACTTTCTTATTTACATTTCCTTAAAAACCTAATTCGAACTATAATTAACATAAAAAATCGGTCCGGTCATTAGTAGTCGATATATTAAGACAAAAATGGGCATAAAATTTGTGTTGTAAGTTAAACTTGTACATATGGTAACAATACCCGAGGATTTAAAATCATTTGTATCAAGTTTAAGCGGAATCTGTTAAGAAATATTTTTTTAAATAGACCGAATTTTTCTTTCCGAACAATTATATGGACTATTGCGAACATTTAAAACAAAAAAATTAGCCAAATTGGTCCAGGCGGTCTCAAATGTTGCATATTTTAAGAATATTGAAAAATGTGGGCTTTGAAGTGTGAGAGGCCAATAATTATTTTCGTAACATCGACAATAATGATCACTAAAGAAAAAATTAACCAAATCAGGCCAGTCGTTCTCCGATTATAGATGTATTGAAAAAAGTGGGAGTGAACAATTTTTCTTTTCGTAAAAACTTTAGTTGTACCACCACGAACGTCAACAAATACTACAAACAGCCAAATCGGCCCTTCCGTTCTTCTATTTTAAAGTTTTGTCAAATCGATCCAACCGTTCTCCGATTTTAGATATTCCGAAAGGAGGAAGCGTAAACGTGGGCGTGATTAATTTGTTTTCCGAAAAAACCTAAGACGAACATAAAAAAATAAGACGAATATCTAAAAAAAATATTATCCAAATCGGGCAGTTCTCAAGTGATGCGATTACCGTAAA
This sequence comes from Pegoplata infirma, assembly GCA_963921195.1. Taxonomy (NCBI): domain Eukaryota; kingdom Metazoa; phylum Arthropoda; class Insecta; order Diptera; family Anthomyiidae; genus Pegoplata; species Pegoplata infirma. The sequence goes on along the minus strand of OY992538.1, from coordinate 93,959,861 downwards.
AACCTTATTTGAATTTAACCAAATCGGTCCATCCATTCAAAAGTGGGCGTAGAAATGAAAACTTGTTCTTTTTGATTGGACAATGATGAACATTAAAAAAAATTAGACAAATTGATCCAACCATTCCATGATTTAATATATGTACATCGGGAAATGTGAGGGTTAAAGTAGGTGTGGAAATTTGTTCTTTCCTTAAAAATCTTTACGGACTAACCCCAAATCGGTCTAGCCGTTATAGTTCGTTCATTAAATAGAAAAAAGTGGAAATTTTACTATCTGTAAAAGCCTTAGCTGAGCTGTGACGAAAATTTTCAACAAAAATTAGCCAAAGTCAATTTCTTTTCCCGTAAAACCAAAGATGGAATATGATGAAAATTCATAAAAAAAAAAAATTGTCAAATCGGTCCAGCCATTCCTAGATTTTAGATAAATTGAAAAAGTGGGCGTAAAAGTGGGCGTGGTCGATTTTTCTTTCGGTAAAAACTTAAATTGGATTACTACGAACATTTAAATAAAAAATTTCCTTAATCGGTGTAGCCGTTTTCCGATTTTAGATAAATCCAAAAAAGTGGACGTAAAAGTGGGCGTCCACTTACGTAAAAACCTAAGTTGGACTATGACGAAAATTTCAAAAAAAAAATTGTCCAAATCGGTCCAGCCGTTCTCGACTGATGCTGTTACCAACGAACGACAATTGATTTTTATTTACTTATATAGATTACTTCCTTGAATAAAAGATATAGAGCAAAAAAGATGAAATCTAGGGATCATTTCAAAAATTTAAAAAATCAATTTTTCTACGAAATTTTTTGTACAAAATTTATTTGCCATTGTTTCCTTACACAGAAAATAAAATCCTCAAATTTTAATCAACAAACATCGATTGTAAATCAACCAAACATTTAGTAAAGTAATTTTATTTCAAAATTATTTTATCATGTCAACAAATAGTTTTTGTATTTGTTGAATTTCTTTGTTGGAAAAAAAATAAGACTTTTTACGTTTGTCAGATCAACAAATTGTGTTTGTGTTTGTTGAAAAAAAATTTAAGATTTTTTACGTTTGTCAATTCAAATAATAATTTTAGAGAACTATTACAAACTCGTTTATCAATTTCTTTAAATATTTTTTTCAACAATCAATATTTACAAACGTTAGTTGATATCACAAAATTTCGTATAGGAGCACTTTCAGTGAAAAATTTAGTTGTATTCACAAATATGGGGGTCAATATAACAATTCGTTTTTTTTTTCTGTGTTAAATAAAAGAGATAGAGCATAATACACGAAATCTGGCGATCACTTCAATAATGTCAAAAAATCTATTTTTCTATAAGTTTTTTTTTATAAAATCTTTATTTACCATTATTTCCTTAAGTAAAAGAGATAGAGAAAAATAGACGAAATCTATTACTCTACACAGAGAGAACAGTTTAGTTGTGCCAGCCGAATTTTGAACCAACTACATAGTTTAATAACAACAACCGAAATTTTCGGTTGTGATAACCAAATTTGTTTTAAAAATTTAACTTCTGTTGTTTCCAATAAATTTTGTTAACCGAAACCGAAAATTTCGGTTGTTGTTATTAAACCATGCAGTTGGCTCTAAATTCGGCTGGCACAATTAAACTGTTTTCTCTGTGTATAAATTTTTTTATAAAATTTTTATTTGCCATTATTTCCTAAAATAAAAGAGATGATGCAAAATAGACCAAATCTGGCGATCACCTGAAAAATTTCAAGAAATCTATTTTTCTATATAAAATAAAAGTAATCTGGGGATCACTTCAAAAATAGTTTCTATAGAAAAAGTGTCAGAATCTGGCTGCAAATTCTTTTTACTTTATAATTTTAAACATAAAAACTAAAAATAATTTTTAATTACTTCTTAATATCTGTATTATTATCTTTTGAATTTCTGACAGGTTTTTCTTATATTTTTGATCCTTTATCTTGATTTTTTATTTCACATTTTTAATACAGTGACTCAAAGTAATAATGGAACAGCATATATTTTTAAGCAGTTCTTTAAAGGAAAAGTTATCAATACTAAACCTGATTATTATCAATCGACTATTTTTGAAAAAAGTGCTATATAGGAAATTTTCCAAGCTTTAATTTAAGCTTGATAGCGTCCAGATTGAGCAAATATTAAATGAGATACGAGGGTCACACTGGAAATTGAAATTATTTGAATATGTTTTTTTGAAATTTTTTTAAAAATATTCTAAGTCGATTTTTCTCAATTTCAAACACTAAAAATTTAAAAAATTATCCAATAATTTTTATTTAGTTATCAGCTAGTTTTTCCAACAACCCAAACAAAAAATGAAATTTTTTAAATACAGTGGAAGAAATCAGCATTTTTTGACCTCCAACTCGTTTGACCACCAATTTTTTGTAAACATAGAAAAATTTTAATTATTCTAAAATCTTATCACTATACACTTAGGTGTACTCAAATTAATAAACAGTAAAATATTTTCTTTGTTTACAACAAATTGGTGGTCGAAAGAGTTGGAGGTCAAAAAATGCGGATTTCTTCTACTGTATTTAAAAAATTTCATTTTTTGTTTGGGTTGTTGGAAAAACAAGCTGATGACTAAATAAAAATTATTGAATATCTTTTTAAATTTTTAATGTTTGAACTTGGAAAAGTCGACTTAGAAATATTTTTAAAAAAATTTCAAAAAAATATCTAAAAATTATTTCATTTTCCAGTGCGACCCTCGTATCTCTTTTTATATTTGCTCAATCTGGACGCTATCAGGCTTAAATTAAAGCTTAAAAAATTTCCTTTATAGCACTTTTTTCAAAAATAGTCGATTGATAATAATCAGGTCAAGTATTGATAACTTTTCCTTTAAAGAACTGCTATCAAATATATGCTGTTCCATTATTACTTTGAGTCACTGTAACATCACGTCTATTCTTTGTATCTTTTACCTAGTTTAAGTAAAAACAGAAACAAAAAAAATATATCAAAAGCTTTTGTAGGCTTTTGGGTAACTAAACTAAACTTAAGTTAATGTAACAATATTTTCATCTGGCTCTCACGCATATACTCGTAACTAACTATGTTGGCTAATATTGTAAGTTAGTATTTTTGTAACTTGTTTTCAAATTTTCAACATACAACATTTCCATCTCTACTCTACTTCAGATTCTGTATAACATAAGTCGTTAAAATAAGGCTTCCCGACCAAATATTGTACAAACATATATACATATATCATCATATCATACATGTTATCTTGGCCAAGCCCTCTTCTATATATATTTTTTTTTTTCATGTGTCTCATGTTATGCACATAATCATCAAACTGGACTAGAGAGGTGTAGTGCACAAAATAACAAATAAAAACGTGAGGAGCTCATTAAAACGAACACCTTATATTAGGAAGATTATATGAAAAATGCACAACATTCAAACCTATTTAAAAAAAATTTAAAAGAGGTTTTTAAAAAAGGAAAAATATTATTTAAAGGATATTTCTGGAAGGGAAAAAAAAAAAATATTTTTTAAAAGCTAAAACATTTATCGATCTATTTTCAAGACATACGCGTTTTAAAATTAAACAAGTAAAAAAGTTAAATTCGGCTTTGCCGAATGTAGTGATACCCTCCACAATTTCGAAAAGATTATTGCAAAAAACTTTATTTAAAAGGAAATTACTTTTGAAAAAAAAAATTTTTTGAAAAAAAAATTTCCGCGAAAAAAAATTTTTGTAAAAAAAAAATCCTCGATTTTTTTTCTTTTTTTTGTCAAAAAATATGTTCGTACTTGTTTAAATACCATTTGGTGTTGAATTATGTTCACTAGAGTGTCCCTTATTTTGGAAATGTTGGAAATGTTGAGACGGTACCCCCGTAATTTTTTTCCTTTTGACTAAAAAATAACTCAGGAAAAATTTTACGCCCCTACGACCACGCCTTCCCTACGCGACGGGGCCTTAAAGAACAGGGCCTTAAAAATAATTTTTCCATACAAACCAAAAAATTTTTTTTTTTTGATTTTTAATTTTTTTGTTATTAATTATAATATTACTTGATTAGCTTATTCACGACAAAAAATTTGATTTTGGTGGGATGAGGCTTTCAGTTCTAAAAACTTTTTCGAAAAAAAAAATTTAGAGCTTTTTTTTTTAGTTTTGACAAGCAACGGTTTTAGTTGTAATGTTGCTTTTAATGGTATATATTCATAAAAAAATATTATTCATATCTGTGACATCTTGATCGTGTATCGAAAAACATCAAAAATGCATTTTTTACCCTTTTTTAGATCACGATAAAGATGTCACAGATAGGAATAATATTTTTTTATGAAAATATATCATTAAAAGCAACAATTCAACTAAAACGGTTGCTTGTCAAAACTAAAAAAAAATATTTTTTAAAAAATTTTTACTGTAGGACCCCAAAAGCTCTAAATTTTTTTTTTCTAAAAATTTTTTAGAACTGAAAGCCTCATCCCACCAAAATCAATTTTTTTTGTCGTGAATAAGCTAATCAAGTAATATTATAATTAATAGCAAAAAAATTAAAAATCAAAAAAAAAATGTTTTGCTTTGTATGGAAAAATTATTTCTAAGGCCCCGCTCTTTACGGCCCCGTCGCGTAGGGAAGGCGTGGTCGTAGGGGCGTAAAATTTTTCCTGAGTTATTTTTTAGTCAAAAGGAAAAAAATGAGGGGGTACCGTCTCAACATTTCCAACATTTCCAAAATAAGGGACACTCTAATGTTCACATATGTCAACCAGAAGCCGAATTAAAGCATTTTGTATTTTTAGGTTATGTTGAATGTACTGAAATTTTTGAGTTGTGCTTACATTTTCGTTCATAACTTTTGAACCGCTGAACCGATATCGCTCAAATGCAATTCCAAACTTCTCGGGAGAACTTCCAATAAATATGTTAAGTTTCAGTCATCTCTGTTCAATATTTTGTCCGCGAAAGCATTTTCCACAGACAAACGGACATCGCTAGAATGTCTTAAAATCGATCGGGAATCATGAATATATATACTTTATGGGGTCTCAGATCGATATTTCGATGAGTTACAAATGGAATGACAAACTTATATATACCCTCTATCACTAAGTGGAGGGTATAAAAAAAACATATTTTGTGGTAATTAAAGGCGACTCTGCAACGTTAACTTAGTCAGCAGCCAAAAAATAGGACATGATTTTAAATAAAATGGACCTGTTATTCCAAATCCCCGGCACCATGAAAAATGGCCGCAATGCAAAATAGACCCAAAACAAAAATGAAAAATGACCCCAAATTTTTATATTGAGTACAGCAACACGAAAATTTGGGGTAATTTTTCCAGATTTTTTGTGGTAATTTTTCCTATTTTAATTAGGGCTCTATTTCGTTTTCCATTTTGTCATTTGGGGCCATTTTGCATAATGAAAAATGATCCTTAATTTGATTTTTTGAAATTTCATGCATTTTTTTTAAATTTCATACCTCCATTCATGAGAACTAAGTCCAAAACAACTTCGGTCATAATACCTTTATTTTGCGAAGAGGGTGGGTTGAATGCATGGAGTTAGTAGTCCCCACAATCAATATCTGTGTGCAATTTAATTTTTTTTAAATTTTTTTCTGCGTAGCCGGCCTTTGGCCGAGCTTAGGGGTTCTAAACTCCATGCATTAAACCCACCCTCCCCGCAAAATAAAGCATTTTTGGGCATAATATTATAAAGTGTTTTTATTTATTTCGCGCGATTGCACGATTTATTAAATTTAAAGCCTCTTTTCATATTGGTTTGAAAATTATTTTTTTAGTGGAACCATTTTTCATATTGTAGAATTAATGCAATTTGGGGGATTTTTTAATTTTTATTAAAATGGTTTTAATTTTTTGGTGCAATTTTTCACTAAGAATTGGGGTAATTTTTCATAATTCATAGTGGGATAATATTTCATTCTTAAAAATACCCCAAACTGGGGGCCTTTTTCATTTTTGGCATTGGGGCCATTTTGCATTGGGGCCATTTTTCAGGGTGCCCAAATCCATTCCTACAAATTTCTTTAGAGTATTTAGTTTTAAATGTATTTATTCCCAGAAATATTTTTGTCCATACATTTATTTTGATTTATTTTAAGTTTTAAAGAAAATTTTAAAATTGTAATTTCTTGCACCTTAAACGCGATTTTTGCAAAATGTGCTGGATCAATGATTTTTATTGCTAGATATTTTTTGCAGTTCAAAAGATAACATTTTAAACTACCAAAAGTAAAAAAAAATTAAAACCACCCAAGAGTTTTGAAAATATAGCTAAAGTTTTTTTTTTATGGCCCACTGTGGTTTTCATTTTTCTTTTTTCAATGGCGTTGGAATAAGTAAAACAAAAGAATGAAATAAACTTCTAAGCTAAATAAAGTTCCCACATGTCTTCAGTAAAATTTGATGGCGGTTCTTTTCTTAGAACATATTAGCCCTCTATCTTCTATTTTTGGGTGCCATTTTAGTCCCTTTTTTAAATATCGTCGTAGAACGTCATTAAGACGTGCGTTTAAAGGGTTAAAATGTTCTACAAAAATGTTTTGCATCAAATTTCACTAAGGGTCGCCAAAAGCAAAAATTCGTGCGATGCACACTGGGCCGAGATGGTAGTCTTTTTGGCCAAAACTAAAAAAAACAAAATTATTAAATTACAAAAAGTGAATGCACTTTTGTATTAAGTATGACTTGCTGCACCTTGTCTGTAATTTTTGTAAAAATCGGTACACCCATTCTCTTGGCTTGATCCATCAAAGATAAAATATTTATTTATATCACTAGAAAGGGAGATGACCAAATTTAAAGTTGTTAAAATGAGCCTTTTTTTAATTGAATTAAATTAATTTTATGAATTTACTATTTTCAAGTTTTTCCTAAAGTACATACATAGTGTTTTTCTATATTAATACAGATAAGATGAAACCCGGTTACCTAAAAACCCAAATACACAAAAAAACCGGTTACAAGAAAAACCCGGTTACACGAAAAATAGGGTTTTCACATTTTTTTTTTTTTTTTTTCAATTTTTGGTATTTCAATTCCATTTGTGTAAACGGGCAAGTTTTTTGTAAAGTAGGGATAAAAAGGATAATTCTGGGCCAGATATTTTTTTGAAAAGGAGTGAACTTTCTATAACGATGAGTTTTTAAAAGGGGGCTTTCAAAAAAAATATTTTTTCTAATATTTTTATAAATTTTATTTCAATTCCATTTTTTAAAACGGGCACAAGCGGGTAACTATTGTGGAAAGTGTGGATAGGAAGGATAATTCAGGCCCAGACAGTTTTTTGAAAGGGCGTGGAACTTTTTATAACGATGAGTTTAAAAATGGGGTTTTCATAAAAAAATATATTTTTTTTTCAAATTTTTAATATTTCAATTCCATTTGCGTAAACGGGCACGAGCGGGCAACTTTTTTAGAAAGTAGGGATAAAAAGGATGATTTTGGGCCAGACAGTTTTTTGAAAGGGAGTGAAACTTTTGATAACGATGGTTTTAAAAACGGGGCTTACAAAAAAAATCAATTTTTTATAAACTCTTATTTCAATTAAATTTTTGAAAACGGGCACAAGTGGGCAAATTTTTTGGAAAGTGCGAATAAAAAGGATAATTTTTCCCCAGACAGTTTTTTGAAAGGGCGTGGAATTTTTGATCACAATGAGTTTTAAAACAGGGGGTTTTCACACACTTTTTTATATTATTTTTTTTTAATTTTTGGCACATTTGTGTAAGCGGGCGCAAGTGAGGTTAAAAAGGCTAATTCTGGCCCAGACAGTTTTTTTAAAGGGAGTGGAACTTTTGATGACGATAAGTTTAAAAAATGGTTTTAAAAAAAAAAAACACATTTTTTCCAATTTTTTATAAACGCTTATTTCACTTAAATTTTTGAAAACGGGCACAAGCGGGAAAGTTTTTTGGAAAGTGGGGATAAAAATAATAATTCTGGCCCAGACAGTTTTTTGAAAGAGCTTGGAACTTTTGATGAGTTTAAAAAGGGAGTGTTAAAAAAAAAACTAATTTTTTCCAATTTTTTATCAGCTCTTATTAGAATTAAATTTTTGAAAACGGGCACAAGCGGGCAACTTTTTTTTGGAAAGTGTGGATAGAAAGGATAATTCTGGCCCAGACATTTTTTTAAAAGGGCTTGGAACTTTTGATAACGATGAGTATAAAAATGGGGTTTTCAAAACAAAACTTAATTTTTTAAATTTTTTATAAACTTTTTTTTTCAATTCAATTTTGGAAAACGGTATATTAACGTGAGTTAAATGAAAATCACTGACGCTCACGCGTGAATCACGTTATTTTTAAACTCTTTTTTCAATTCAATTTTTGAAAACTTTTAAATCACGTGATTTAAATGAAAATCGCACTCGCTCAAGCGTAAATCACGTTGTTTTTTTGAGTCACGCAAATCACGGGACCAGAGACCATCTCCGATTGAAATACATAAGCAAAAGACAAGTGTCTCTTCATTTGTTTCATCTATAACATCCGTAAATTTTATTAAAAATGAAGTGTCCACCCTGAAACAGTTTCCTTGTAGGTCCGATTCCAAAAAGTTTCAAGTCACTTATATATTACCGTAATATAGGCTTATATTCTGAATTTCAAAAAAATCGATCAACATTTACGACCTGTAGAGACTTTTGGCCAAAAAACCTACCATCTCGGCCCAGTGTGCGATGTAAGCAAAATGCGTAAAATTATAAAATTGTAAAGTACCATATATTGTGAAATTGTGTTTTACCATAGCAGCGTTAAATAGTCGTAAAAAATGAACAAAATCTACATCTGAGCTAAATATTGTTTAGACATGTGTCTTCAATAAAATATAATGGCGGTTTTTTTCTTATAACATAATAACCTTCTATCTCTCATTTTAAGGGGTCATTTTAGTTCCTTTTTTAAACATTCTTATTGAAAACCAATAAAACCTGCGTTTAAAGGGTTAAAATATTCTACAAATATTTTTTGCTTCAAATTTTTACTAGAGCTTTTTTAAAGTCATGAGTTTGGGACTACACCTCTAATGAAAATAAATGCTTAAAATTCTTTTGGAACATTTTAACCCTTTAAATGCCCGCTTTATTTATGTGCAATGATTATATATGTGAAAAGAGACTAAAATGACCCCTTAAAATAGGAGATAGCGGGTTAATATATTCTAAAAAAAGAACCGCCATCAAATTTTACTGAAGACATGTGGAAATATTATTTATCTTGGAAGTTTATTTAATTCATTTTGTTTTACTTTTTCCAACGCCATGGAAAAAAATTGAAAACTACAGTGGGCCATACATTTTTGTATACCCTACACCACTATGTAGTACAGGGTATATTGAGTTTGTGCAGATATTTGTAACTACCCGAAATATTGGTCCTAGACATACCTTCAAGTATACCGGTTGACTCAGAATTACTTTTTGAGTCGATTTAGCGATGTCCGTCCGTCCGTCCGTCTGTCCAACTATCGGTTTTAGCACGATACAGGTCGCAATTTTTAATCAATTGACTTGAAATTTGAAACTTAAGCATCTATTGAAATTGGAGAACATCGGTCTATGTTAAGACCTAGCCCCCATACAAACGCCCCTTTTGGATTCGGCCTAATGACTCTAATGACCGTATTATAATAGATATCGCTTTAAAATTAAGCATTTCAAAGGAATCGAATCAGTCCTTCTGGTAGTCCCCATACAAGCCAACCTTCCGATATTCACATAATTCCCGCAAAATTCATAAAAATGAAAATTTTTGATAAAAATTTTATTTTTAGGTGTTAAACGTGTACTTTAGTTACCTAATCAAATCGGAATATAATTGGACCATTTTTGGACTAATTGTAAGACCCGCTCATAAAAATTTCGATCGATATTCAGTTAAATTGGTATATTGACAAAAAAGTAACCCAATTCCACTAAAATTTAATCTGTGTGTGTTTTCTACACTAAATAAAGATCTAACAAAAGACATATACAATCGGTCCATGTTTGGACTTGGGACCCATTTTCCGGAAAACACTGGTGTAGGGTATAATATGGGCTTGACCGACTACAACTTTCTTACTTGTTTTTTTTTTATTTATTTTTTTTTTTGTAATTTGGGAGAAAAAGAATCGCACAAAAAAAATAAATCAATTTTTTTTTGATAAAAGTGTCTCCCATAAAAGTGCACTTTTGTCAAAAATAGCCATTATAGCAATAAATAAAAATACTTTTTTCTCATAGAAGGAATGAAAAATACACAACTTTTCTTTTAATTATCAGAAAGATGTAGCTTTGAACTACACAACAAATTGTTTGGGAAAATTTAAGATGACTGATTTTAGATTTATTACATGAAACCTGGCGGTTTTCTAACTTTTTACCAAAAAAATTTCACTTTTTAAATAAATTAAAAACCCTTGCGAAATAATGTAAGAGACAAAAAAGTTGAAAGAAAGTATGAAGTGATGTTGAGATTGCTAGAAATAGAATTGTACCTAAGACAAATAATTATATGTGCATTTTTTTATATTGGGTTATAGGAAAGAAAAGAAATTATTTTTTCATGTTTGGTTAATATTTTATTATGTTTATATATAAGCATTAAAATCATAAACATTTTAATTTTATACCTTATTTTTTAAAACTGAAAATAACGAAAAAGGAAATACATCATATATTTTCTATAGAAAATAATTATATGTGCATAAAAGAAAATTCCTATATATTCTTTTTGATTTGCAATATAATTGAGTATTTTGTGAAAATTTGTGTTCGCCTTGTGTATTTAAACTTTTTTAAGCCTAGGAGGCATAAAACCCGCCAAGCTTTGTAGTGTACCAATACCCTTTGTCCCCCGTTTTGTAAGTATTTAAATTTAAAGTCCTTTAATGGTCTTGTACGGCTTTGACTTTGAAATGACTTTGGCAGAAAAAGTCCTAAGGAGGAATTTAATTGGGTGTAAGTCCGGACTAATGGCTGGCCACTTCAATACTGGTATGTTGTGCGCATATAGAACGTTTTTGTCAAACGAGTGACATGGATTACAGCGTTATCTTGTGAGAATGTCCAATTATCTCCATACAGTTCGGTAGCCAAGTCTATTAAATGGTCAAAAACAAGTAAAAATATATTTTTGCATAATTTTTATTGGAAAAAAATCATATTCAAACCCTTCATCATGATCCAAATGCATCCTATACCATGACGGATTCGAAACTGTGCTTTCGAAAATAGCACGTTTGGCGGAAATGTGTTAAATCTCTACAAGAGAAGTGGTGACCATCAGCGCCGTCTTAATTTAGCTTATTTCGTCATATTTAGTGATAAAAAAAGTTTAATTTGGATGGCAATGATCGTCAACACCAATATTGGAGAGATTTAAGACAGCCGCGCCAAACGTGCTAATTGTAAAATCACGGTTGCGAATCCGTTATGGTATGGGATGCATTTGGATCAGGAGGACGGTTCCGAATATGATTTGCCCATACTAAAAACAATGCAATAATATATTTTTACTTGTTCGGGAACATTTAATAGACTTTGCTACCGAGCTGTGTGGAGATAATTGGACATTCCACCAAGAAAACGCTCCAATCCATGTCACTGGTTTGACAAAAGACTTGTTTAATGCACTCAGCATACCAGTATTGAAGTGGCCAGCCATTAGTCCTGACATAAACCTAACTAAATTCTTCCTTAGGACCCTTTCTGCCAAGGTCATTTCAAAGTCAAAGCGCTACACTACGCGCTAAGGACTCAAATTTGCGATATTGACGAATCGAGGGAAAAATGGTATTGTCACATTATAAAACTTGATTGGTTTTATGCCTCGTAGTCTAAAACAAGTATAAATATTCATTAAATATTCATATAACCTAATTATATTGTATATAATAAAGAAAATATATGAATTTTTCTTTTTGCACATATAATTATTTTCTATGAAGTATATTTTTATTCCTTATTTTCTGTATTAAAAAATAAAGTTTAAAATTAATGTTTTTATGATTTTAAAGCTTAATTAAAACATAACAAAATATTAACCAAACTTGAAAAAATATTTAGTTTTCTTTCCTATAACTCAATATAATACAGTGCACATATAATTATTTGTCTTAGGTAGTGTTGGAAACTGTCAAAATTTATTCTGTAGAAACTATAAATATTCACATATATAAAAAACAGTTTTCATTAACAAGACAAACCGACATTTAAAATCCTACTGATGATGACACTGACTAGGGTGTTTGAAACCGGTATAGGAAATACCAGAAATGTCTATAATTTTTAGGTTAGGTTAGGTTAGGTTGTAAGTGGCTGCTGACGTTTTACGTCAACACACGTAGACTCTGAGGTCCATTGTGATACCACGGGATCGTAATAGGTTTCCCTACTAGTCCCTGTCGTTAAACCAGTTTGAGCTTCTTATGAAACTCCTTAGATGTTGAATTTTGACATCCGACAAATCTGAAAGATCGTACAGCTCCCTAGATCCCAGTGAAGCAAGTCGCTGCCCAGAAAGTGCCGGGCAATGGCAAATAAAGTGTTCGATAGTTTCCAACTCCTCTTCATCCATGCAACTTCGGCAAAAGTCATTCGACGGCACATTTAACCGCTCTGCGTGCTTCCCTATAAGACAGTGTCCGGTAATTATAGAAACCACCGTTGAAATCTCTCCTCTTGGAAGCGATATCAGCTCACTTGTGCGCCCCTGATTAAGAGAAGGCCAAATCAGTCGTGTTGTCTCACACGTCCATCCATTTGCCCATCTTTGATTAGTCTCCGTCGCAGAACAAAGCCGTAGGTTTTGCTTGCAAGTTTCTAGAGGCATACCAACACATTCCAATTCTGTTGGAACCTGTAAGGTAGTTCCTAGTCTTGCAAGCTCATCGGCTTTGCAATTCCCTGGAATGTCTCTGTGCCCTGGGACCCATATGAGTCGTATGTTAAACTGCTTGGCCATCTCATTTAAAGACGTGCGGCAGTTAAGGGCAGATCTTGTTTTCAGAAACATTGAATCCAGGGACTTGACCGCGGCTTGACTGTCAGTATAGATGTTGACTGCGGTTGTAGACAAGACATTGCAGCTCAACCAGTCAGCCACTTCCTTTATTGCCAGCATCTCTGCCTGGTAGACACTGCAATGATCTGGCAATCTACGAGCCAGGCTCAATCCAAGCTCTTCCGAATAGACCCCAAAGCCCACTTGTTCGTGCAGCCTCGATCCATCTGTGTAAAAATTTATGGTAGCTCCACTTCCCGGAGTATCCCCCATCCAAGACTCCCTGGATGGTATCATAGTGGTAAAGTGGCGCTCAAAGAGGCTCAAAGAGGGAGCACAATCCACATTTTGTGGTATTGTTATCTTTTTCAAGATCGCGCTATGGCCACAATCGCTGCTCCTCCATTGCAGCGTGCTATTAAGTCGAATTGCCGACGCAGCTGCATACTGCCTACCCAATATGTCCAAGGGTATCAGGTGAAGGAGGATTTCTAATGCAGCCGTAGGTGTAGTACGAAGAGCACCAGTGATGCACATTGACGCCATTCTCTGTACCTTCGTGATAAAGACACAGTTCGATTTTGTTTCTAAAGCAGGCCACCAGACAATGATTCCATACAGCAAAATTGGACGCACCACTGCTGTATAGATCCAATGAACGACTTGAGGGCTAAAACCCCATCGTTTTCCAATGGCCCTTTTACAGGAATACAAAGCAATCGTTGCTTTTCTCACCCGTTCCTCAATATTACGCCTGAAATTCAGCTTCCTATCTAGAAATACTCCAAGATACTTGGCTCCATCTGAGAAGGTGATTTCAGTACCGTCCAGAGAAATAGGATCAAAAGCAGGAATCTTATTTTTCCTTGTAAATAAAACAAGCTCTGTTTTACTAGGATTAACTCCTAGACCACAGTCTCTTGCCCATTTAGACAGGTCTTTCAGAGAACCCTGAAGAATGTCCCGCAATGTTGGCAGATGCTTCCCCTTTACCACTATCGCGACATCGTCAGCATATGCGACAACATGACAACCACGTGCTTCTAGAGATAGTAGCATTGAATTCAGTGCCAGGTTCCAAAGAAGCGGCGAAAGAACACCTCCTTGTGGTGTGCCCCTATTGACAAATCGAGATATGACGGACGCTCCCAATTCAGACGTTATACGTCTACTGGCAAGTAGGCTTTCCACCATTAAAACGATTTCACGCTTTACTCCCAGACCAGACAATGCCAATATTATCGATTCTGGGATGACATTATTAAAAGCCCCCTCAATATCAAGAAAGGCCACCGATGGTACCAACGAGCTCATGAAGAGCTGTTTCCGTTGATCGTCCCTTGCTGTATGCATGTTGCTTTGTCGAAAGCAACCTCGGGTCAATCACTCTACGCAAATATGAGTCTATCATTCGTTCCATTGTCTTTAACAAAAAAGAAGACAGACTAATTGGTCTGAAATCCTTCGGAGCTGTGTGGGAACTTTTCCCAGCCTTCGGGATAAATACGACTCTGGTATCCCTCCATTTTAAAGGAATATACGACCAGTTGATGCATGCTGTGTATAGATTATACAGCAACGGGGCTATATAGTCCGACACTTGCTGCAACTCAGCCGGGATTATACCATCAGGTCCCGGGGATTTATAGGGCCTGAAGCTTTTTATCGCCCAGATTAATGTTGGCATATTTATTATTTCCGAAGCAATTTCAGATGCTTGGGCGTCAGAACGTTCCAAAGCTTGAAACGGCGTCATGGAATTGCCCGGAAAATGCGTGTTTAAAAGGAGATCCAGCGACTCTCCACTGGAGGAAGACCACACCCCATTAGGATCTTTCAGGTATCCCAGGGTGCAAGGAGAAGAAGCCAGAACCTTGCGCAGCCTGGATGCCTCAGAAACGTCTTCTATGTTTCCACAGAAGTTTTTCCAAGAATCACATTTTGCATTTCTGATTATCTTTTTATAACTCTTAAGTTGCAGCCTGTATGCAGACCAGTCCTCGTCCGCTCTTGAAAATTTAGCCTTATTAAAGAGCTTTCTGCAGGAATCTCTGCTCGTCTGCAACTCATTTGACCACCAAGGTGGCTTTTTTTTCCCTCTAGGCTTTGCAGAAGGGCAAGACGCATCCAGGCACCTATTACAAACATTTGTTATATGGTCAACCAGACAGTCAATTTGCGCCAAACTATGTGGTTTAGATAAGGGTACTTCATCCAAAAGCAAAGAAAAAGTCTCCCTATATTTCACCCAGTTTGTTCTCCTCAGATTTCTAGAGACTGTCTCAACCGGGGCACGCTCCCTGAGTAAAAACTCAATGTAGCGATGATCTGAGAAAGAATGCTCTTCCAAAACTCTCCAGTCATCAATTCTATCAGACAATGTATCTGATACAAGTGTTACGTCAAGAACCTCTTGCCGCGTACTTGTAACGAAAGTTGGTTCACCACCCTTGTTACAAATATAGAGGTTAGTGCTTAACAAAAACTCCAAAAGTGATTCGCCTCTATCATTTGTGTCTGTACTTCCCCATATCGAATGATGTGCATTAGCATCACAACACACTACTAACTGGTGTCCCCTAGATTCAGACTCCCGAATTAGACCGACAACCTTCTCCGGGGGTATTGACCCCGGATTAGGAAAATACGCAGAGGCGAGCCAAATAGACTTCCCATGAAGCTCTAAGCTAGCCGCTGTAACATCCATATCACTAAAAGTTGATAAAAAGAATATATTTAAGCCATTTTTTGCCAAGATGCAGGCTCTTGGTGAGCCCTCACCTTTGGCAACCACCAACTTAAACCCAGGGGTCTTCAATCCGCAAACCCTGCCACCCCGCACCCAGGGCTCTTGGATAAAAACCAAGTCAACTGCTCCTGTCGTCAGGCGCAGCAAGAGTGCAGCTGAGGCTGCTTTACAGTGATGGAGGTTTATTTGTAGGAACCGCAACATCTTGCTTTTTTTCCACCATCCTTTCCACCACCGTGTTATTGGCTTCATCCTCCGTGTTATCATAGAGGTCGCATTCGTCCCCAGATTCGGTTTCGAATAAGCCAGATATATATCCCATCTGTTCTGAATCGGAGGCAACAGAACTCTCCGAATTCCTCACTGCATGGGCCTCGTCCTGAATGTCACCCATCGTGGCATCGGCTTTATCCTCCATGCCATCACAGAGGTCGCATTCGTTACCAGATTCGGTTTCAAAAATGCCAGATGCATCCACCAAGGTGGCTTTTTTTTCCCTCTAGGCTTTGCAGAAGGGCAAGACGCATCCAGGCACCTATTACAAACATTTGTTATATGGTCAACCAGACAGTCAATTTGCGCCAAACTATGTGGTTTAGATAAGGGTACTTCATCCAAAAGCAAAGAAAAAGTCTCCCTATATTTCACCCAGTTTGTTCTCCTCAGATTTCTAGAGACTGTCTCAACCGGGGCACGCTCCCTGAGTAAAAACTCAATGTAGCGATGATCTGAGAAAGAATGCTCTTCCAAAACTCTCCAGTCATCAATTCTATCAGACAATGTATCTGATACAAGTGTTACGTCAAGAACCTCTTGCCGCGTACTTGTAACGAAAGTTGGTTCACCACCCTTGTTACAAATATAGAGGTTAGTGCTTAACAAAAACTCCAAAAGTGATTCGCCTCTATCATTTGTGTCTGTACTTCCCCATATCGAATGATGTGCATTAGCATCACAACACACTACTAACTGGTGTCCCCTAGATTCAGACTCCCGAATTAGACCGACAACCTTCTCTGGGGGTATTGACCCCGGATTAGGAAAATACGCAGAGGCGAGCCAAATAGACTTCCCATGAAGCTCTAAGCTAGCCGCTGTAACATCCATATCACTAAAAGTTGATAAAAAGAATATATTTAAGCCATTTTTTGCCAAGATGCAGGCTCTTGGTGAGCCCTCACCTTTGGCAACCACCAACTTAAACCCAGGGGTCTTCAATCCGCAAACCCTGCCACCCCGCACCCAGGGCTCTTGGATAAAAACCAAGTCAACTGCTCCTGTCGTCAGGCGCAGCAAGAGTGCAGCTGAGGCTGCTTTACAGTGATGGAGGTTTATTTGTAGGAACCGCAACATCTTGCTTTTTTTCCACCATCCTTTCCACCACCGTGTTATTGGCTTCATCCTCCGTGTTATCATAGAGGTCGCATTCGTCCCCAGATTCGGTTTCGAATAAGCCAGATATATATCCCATCTGTTCTGAATCGGAGGCAACAGAACTCTCCGAATTCCTCACTGCATGGGCCTCGTCCTGAATGTCACCCATCGTGGCATCGGCTTTATCCTCCATGCCATCACAGAGGTCGCATTCGTTACCAGATTCGGTTTCAAAAATGCCAGATGCATCTCCCATCAGCCTAGAATCGGCCAGCTGAATATCAACCTTTTCCAGATTCTCCTCACCAGCCGACTCTGCCACTGGCTTGTCTGCGTCCAAAATAGTCTTCTGGTCGCCCTTGTAGACATTGACTCTTATATGAAAAAATCCAAATCTAATAATGCCGTCAGTCCTGGCTAAAAGCGGAAGCGATTCCTCATTAACCAAGACCACTGCTTGACGACGAGCGCCCTCCATCTCACCCAATCTGGCAATTTGCCAATTCTGAGTTGGAAGGTCAGGATTGCAGACTTTTATCATCTTAAGAATCACCGCAGTGTCATTTGTAGCCATTGGGATCCATGCATGAGCTCTGGGTTGCGAGGGGATATCATGTTTTTCCACAACGTCCAGTCTGGCTCCAGGCCATAACTCTCCCACTTGGCTAATGGCAACCTTAAACACGGCTGCGGATCTTTCGTTCCCAAAAGCAACGAGTTTTACTCGCCCCTGATACCAACCTGCGTTGACAGTAGTAGGTAGAAAATCAGGCATACTCTCAAGGAGCCTATAGTAGATTTCATTTAGTTTAGTTTCAACTAAACTCCACTTGTCCCTTGGAATACTACAATCCCCATTTTGCCTGTTTATCACAGCCCTAACGAAGTTACCTTTAACCACTTCACTAAAAGACTGAGTCCAGACGTTGCCGGTCACCTTAGATCTCTTAGGTAAAGGTTTCTCGTCGGGCGAGCGCAACCTTTTACCAGACTTCGATGACGATGCCGAAACAGCGCTCTGTTTGTCAGATGCGCGCATTGCCGAAAGTTTGTCCTGTTCTTCAATGACTCCTTTCGCCCATGATAGCGACGCCCTCTCACGTTCGGAGAGCTTCGTTCCATCAAGTTGGCTTAGTCTGTTAATTATTTTCAAACAAAGCCGTCTCTGGTTGTGCCTGACCTTTGATGGTTTAAGTTTCTTTTTCTTTTTACCACCAATATTAGGCTGAGCACCCCTACCAGAATCAAGGTCGGACTTCAAGGTCGCAACCCTAAGACCAGTGCTAGGACCAGCACCAGTCGGTGAGGCAGAGCCTCGAATTAAATCGGTATCATTTGTGTCCATATTTTCATTTTCCTGGATGTGGTCATGAAAATATTACAAAAATACCTATTACGAACAATTTCAAAAATTCAATTAATAGCACGGAGATAAATTAAAACACGTCCACACTTGTCAACAGTTGAACGAATTCAACAAAAATTCAATTTTTCTTCTGCATTTTTTCAACTGAACCCTTATAACAAATATAATTAGAGTCCGTGCTCCATCTGTACTTACAGAAAAAATCAAATAAAAATATTTAAATTTAATAAAAAAGCTTCCGAAAAGAATTCAAATTACTAATGACATGTATACCAACTATGAACATTAATTTCGTACCATTTCGTTAAATATTGAATTTTTGGTGACAATTAATGTAAAACTTCACCAAATCATTCATATTATCAATGCAAAAACGCACAAAATCACTCGACATTGACGGTCTCTAGTACCTACAAAAAAATCCAAAAATTGAGTTTTTTGGTGATTCGTTTTTGGTACCTAATTAGTAGGGGATGTGATTTCCATGCAAACGCATGTTTTTTGTCAATAGTCTAAAAACGATATCGACCAATTATCTTTCCGAATCAAGAAATTTACGTTAAAATGGCATCGATTTGTTTTTGCATATTTTGGTTAAAATGCATATTTTTGCATATTTTGGTTTTAAGTGCATATTTTGTGCATATTTCCAACTTTTAAGTGCATATTTTTGCATATTTTGGTATAAATTAGCAAAAACATAAATTTAACTTTATTTTTTCTAAAGCTTTTTTTAATTCTTAAAATTTATTTTGAAAAAAAAATTTTTTTTTTTTCTTTTAAATTTTTATATAGATTGTCTAAATTTCTTTAAAAAAAAATCTTGCTATATAAAGTTTTAAATCTTAATATTTAAGTCCGGCGTTATTTTTCGTAATTAAAAAAGTTTTTCGTATGAAAATAAGATTTTTATTGTACACATTTAATTTTTTTAGTGCATATTTTTAGGTTTTTTAGCGCATATTATGGATTTTTTAGCGCATATTTTAAGCGCATATTTTCGATTTTTTAGTGCATGAAAATCTCATACCTACTAATTAGCTATTAAATATATAATTTTCATCAATTTCTAAGACCATGACCTTATTTTTGATTTTTGTCTATGGGACAGCGCACTGTGCACCCGTGCAAAGTACAAGTTTGTGTCTTAAGTCTTTTGTTTTGGTTAATGTTTGTAAAATTCAAATTTCAAAATTTGAGACTATTTCAATAGAAAAAATTACACAAATTTTAAAAATATATCTTTTTCTATAAAATGTCTCAGAATCTGAGTTTTTTCTTAAAGAAAAATGTCTAAGAATTTAAGATATTTTTTTTGGAAAAAATTTCTCCGAAGCCGAGGCTTTTTTCTAAAGCAAAAATGACTCAGAATCTGAGATTGTAGGAAAAATGTCTTAGAATCTGAGACTTTTTTTCTATAGGAAAAAAATTTCAAAAAATATAATTTAAAAAAAAAAATAATTTTACGGAAATTGACAAATCTTGCAGTATAATAACTTTTAAGCGTCCCATTTAATTTAAATATCGAAATAATATTTATAAATATTTTATCACTAACATATTACCAAAAGTATTACAAGCCTATTATAGTAGTACTGTCTCAAAAACATGTTTCAATTTCAAAATATTGTTATCCAATCTTAAGATGACTGTACAGATGTTCATCAATTACTTCATATAGTTTCTAATTTCTTTTGAATTCATATGTACATTTTCATATGTGTTTCTGTTTGGCAAATTTTCAACATATCATACAAGTTTCTTTGGTAAATTTTCTTTAAAAAAAAATGCAGCACGTTTTGATGATTTGTCATGTTTAAGTGAGGTCAATTGATGAACACCTTCTGATTTTTAAATCATGTTTATTGATGGATTTTTTTTGTTGTTTCTAATTTTAAGCACCTGCAAAAATTGCAATTTTCTTGTTGTTGAATTTTTAAATTAGTTTTGAGATAATTGTACCCTACACATGGCTCTACTTATATGTGCTAAGAGTGGTAAGTTTGTGCTAATGTTTGTACACTCAAAACAAGTGTTGCAAAACTAGCAAAAAAAAAAATGGTTAACGTTAGCAAAAAAGCCGTAGCTTTCGAGTTTGCAAAATATTAATAATATTAGCCAAACCATTTTGCTAATCACAAATCATAAAAAAAATTATTAAAATAATGACAAAATTCTATTACTCACACTCGAAAAAAAAATCCTAATAAAAATTTTCGATCGAAATTTTCATTTTTTTTTTTTGCAATTTTACGGTTTTTTTTGTAATTTTACAAATTTTCCAGATTTTTTACAAAAAAAAGAATCTAGTTAATTTACGTGAAGAATTTCATGTAAGTTTTATTTCCCCAAAAAAGTTGTAAATGTACAATTTTATTGCTAAAAATCTTGTAAAATTACAAAAAAAATTTCTTAATTTTTACTAGGAATTCTCGTAAAAAAGAAGGTAAGTAGCTAGTAGAGATGGGCACATGAGCAGATTAGAGCGTGATTCACGCACGAGTGTGACTGAATTCAATCACTCACGTGATTGTGAGTGGAGAAAAAAATTGTGTGAGTGAGTGCGCGTGAGTAAAATTTTTGAGTGAGTGTGCGTGAGTCGATTTTTTTGCGTGAGTTTGCGTGATTTTTTTCTATTCATATTTCCTTTCGTAGCAAAAAAAGCAACAAAAAATTGTAAAATTTGGCTAACATAAGATTTCGTCCCAAAGAAACCAAAAAAAAAATGTAAAATTTCAATAAACTTTAAATTTTGCTCAAAATTTTGAAAGATTTTTGAAATTTTAGTTTTTGATTTTTTTCTGTAAAAATAAGAGTTTTGTACACGGTGAGCCTCAGCGATGTTTAGGTTGAACTTTAGTGTAGACGAAAAGTGCAAGTGCAGTTCGATTTCTTCAAGATTCAATGTCACAAAACTGTTAACAGCGAAATCGTAGCTGCTCGCGTTCGCGAGATAACGCGAAATTAGTGTTTTTGTATTTTTTAAAATTTTGATATTGAAGTTTTTAAAATATTTTCAAAAACTGAGTATTCAGTTTTAATTGTACTTATTTAAAGGGCACAAAACAGTTAACATCAAAATCCTATCTTCTTTAGTTCGCGAGAAACCGCGAAATTAATTTTTTGCTGTTTTTGTTTTAGTTTTTTATCTTTAGATAGGTTTCTTTAAAATTTCGTAAAAATATGGTATGCAGTTTTACTTGTGCTTGATCAAAGAAAACACAGCTGTTGACATCGAAATTGTTGGTGTTAAATTTCGCGAGATATCGCGTAATTATCTAATTTTTTTTTATTATTTATTTACATTTTAAACCCGGTTCTTTAGATATAATAAAAAAAAGTGGTATGCAGTTTGATTTGAGCATGTTGGAAGAAATTAAAACTGCCCACAAAAAAATTATAGCTGCTCACTTTCGCGAGAAATAGCGAAAAGAGCTTTTTGGGGGTATTTCTTGTTTTGATTAATAAAAGAAGTTTCTTTAACATTGTTGAAAAACACGAAATGCAGTTTGATTTGGTATTGATTAAAGGTGATAAGGCTGTTAACATTTAAATTCTAGCTACTCAATTCTTCGAGATATGGCTAAAAAACTCGCTAAAATACTATTTATTCATTACTTTGTGTTATTTTTGGTCTGTAAAAACATTTACTTTAATTAACGACAAAAATATGATGCAGTTTGAATTCGAGGTTACTAAAGTTGACAAAACTGCAGGCATAAAAATTATAGATGATCAATTTCCCGAGAAATTGCAAAATTACTGTTCAAGCTTTCATATTAATTAATTTATTTTTTTCTTTAGTGTCTAAAATAAAGTAAAAAATCAAGAAACTACAAATATATTTTATGCAGTTTAAATTTTATGTGGTTAATGGTGGTAAACCTGCTCAAATCAATATCTTGACTGCTAATTTACGCGAAAAATAATTTTTTTTTTTCCAATATTTATTTTTTTTTAAATTTTCGATTTCTCGCGAAATTGGGAAGATATCATTTCGATGTTAACTGTGTTGTGACCTGTAAATAAATACAAATAAATCTGCATACTCAGTTTTTGAAGATATTTAAAAACTTCATTGTCTAAATTTTATAAAATACAAAAACACTAATTTCGCGATATCTCGCGAATGCGAGCAGCTACGATTTCGCTGTTAACAGTTTTGTGACATTTAATCAAGTAGAAATCGAAATGCGTTTACACTTTTCGTCGACACTAAAGTTCAACCTAAACATCGCTGAGGCTCACCGTGTGTAAGTGTGAGTCAACGTGAATGTGAGTGAAGCTTGTGTGAGTGCACGTGAGTGTGAGTTGTATTAAATTTACTCACGTGATTGTGAGTGAGTGTGAATAGAAAAAAATATGATCGTGAGTGAGTGTGCGTAATTCAACAATTCCTGTCGTGATCGTTAGTAGGGTGTTCAATTAATCGGGTTTTTTAATTGTTCGATTAAACGATTAATCGATATTTGCCATTTTTAAATTATTCGATTAAACTAATAAAATTTTAAAATTGTTCGATTAATCGAATAATTACAAATTCAGAAATTTTCTAAATTACAAGATTTTTTTTGACAATCTTAGAAAAAAATGGTACTTGAGTAAATAAACAATATTAATTACAAGTATTTTAACATTTTATTAACAACAACAAACAAAATTAATATCATTTCAAAATGTATCAAAATTTAAGTTTTCTGCTAATTTGTTTGAGATTTTTAAAAAAATCATATTGGAGATTTGTAAAATGTTTAGAATTCAAAAACAATTTTTTAAAAATTTTTTGGATTACCAATATCACAAAAATATATATATATTTATAATCTGACTACATTTGGGAAAATCTTAAATTAAAATTTTATTTTTTTATAAATTAATGCGTTTTTGTCCAAAACTCGAAACTTTGACCGATTTTAGCGCTGTCATACAGTTAACCGATTTGGCCTAAAATTTTATCAGGTACTTAATTAGGTCGTTTAAGAAATCCAAGCTTCAGGAACAGCGAAAATCCGGAAACAAATTTAATATAAGGACCACTTAAGTAAACATGATCGTGTTTTTTTAATTCCAGCGGTAACATACATTTGGTTTGTTTATTGGACTTAAAACTTTTAAAAAATAATAAGGCTACGGTCTCACAACAAGAACTTATACCCAATTCACAAATAAGGTGAAATCTCGTTTGAACGAGATTTCTATCATATAGTTGTGTATAAAATGATACAGACCATATGATCGAAATCTCGTTCGAACGAGATTTCACCTCAGGTGTGAATAGGCCTTTAGTTTTATAAAATTTCCTTTTTTTAATTTTTCTCAAAAGAGATAAAATTAAAACGCCTTAAAATATATATTTTTGTAAACCACTTTTGATTTAGTTGGCTTTAACTTTAATTTTATCATTATTATTTAAAAAAGATGCGAAAAATAAGTTCTTCTCGCATTGGTACAGTGGACCTAAATGGAGTAAAACTGACCAATAAAAATTAGGTAATTTGTTACTCATTTGAGATTATCGAAAATCAAGGAAATTTTTATTTTTTATACCCTCCCTCTTCTTTTCCACAATGGAGCATTGTCAGGCTTAAAGGTACCTACAGACGACGCAATATTATGTACAATATACAATTTTATTGATCGTGTGTGGGTAAGATTGACGATTGTACAATGGTCAATCTAAAGGTGCCTACAGACGACGCAATATTATGTACAATATTCAATTATATTGATCGTGTGTGGGTTAGATTGACCATTGTACAATCGTCAATCTAACCCACACACGATCAATATAATTGAATATTGTACATAATATTGCGTCGTCTGTATGTACCTTAACCCACACACCATCAATATAATAGGACATTGAACATAATATTGCATTTAATAAATTTTATTTTTTTATAAAATTTATTTTAGTTCCATTTTTGAAAACGGACACAAGCGGTCAAATTTTTTGGAAAGTTGGGATAGAAAGGATAATTCTGGCCCAGAAAGTTTTTTGAAAGGGCGTAGAACTTTTGATAACGATGAGTTTAAAAATGAGGTTTCCACAATTTTTTTTTTATTTTTTTTAAAGGGATTTTTCAAAAAAACCTCAAACAAAAATTTGACCCACTCTCTAGACACTCACTCAGAATTTTTCAACTCAACATCACGTGATTTAAGATGTTATTTAAAATGAAGTGTCCATTCTTGAAAAAGTTTCCTTGTAAGTCTGAATCCAAAAAGTTTCAAGGCACTTATTTATTATCCTAGGTTACGTTAGGTTAACCTACCCTAATATAGTCACTTAATTTAAATGGAAATCGCTCAATAATCACGTGATTTAAATAAAAATCGCTCACGCCTGAATCACGTGGTTTTTTGAGTCACGCAAATTACGGGACCACAGACCATCTCTAATTCAAATACATATTCAAAAGACAAGTGTCTCTTCCTTTGATTCATCTATAACATCTGTAAATTTGATTAAAAATGAAGTGTCCACCCTGAAATAGTTTCCTTGTAGGTCCGCTTTCAAGAACTTTCAAGGCACTTATTAATTACCTTAATATAGGCTTATTTTCTGAATTTCCAAAAAATCGGTTAACATTTACGACCTGTAGAGACTTTTGACCAAAAAACCTACCATAACGCCCCAGTGTGCACTGTGGGGCGGACAGAAGGACGACGTTAGTTAAATTAATTAATATTAACGACAAAACCTTTTGCATACAAATACCAAAACCGATATACCAATACTTATTAAAAACCGATATAAGACAAATACCAATACTTATTAAAAACCGATACCAATTCGAGGCTAAAACCAATACCAATACCCAATACCTAAATAATTCAAAACCAATACCGAAACCTATACCAATTCAACAAAAAATGAAAACCAATACCTATACCAATACTAATATAATTTTAAAAACCAATACCAATACTTTTATCGAATTGGTACCCATCCTTGGTTTAAACCGATGCAAATATTAACACTTTTTTTTCATAATTTTTTTTTCATAACACTTTTTTTGATCAGTTTTTTTTTATCATTTTTTTTTTTTTATAAAATTTTTTTTTTCATAAATTTTTTTTTTTCATAAAATTTTTTTTTTATCAAACATTTTTTTTTCATAAAAAATTTTATTTTATCATATTTTTTTTTTCATCAATTTTTTTATCAAATTTTTTAATATTAATTTTTTCTCACCAAAAATTTTTTTTTTTCATATTTCTTTTTTTTTTCAATATTTTTACATCAAAAAAATTTTTCTTTTCATCAAAAAAAATTCATCAAAAACTTTTTTTCATTAAAATTTTTTTTCACAAAAAATTTTGGGTTCATTAAATTTTTTTTAACATAATTTTGTTTTTCGTGATTAAAAAAATCATTGTTTTTTACCAAAACAACTTTTTCACCAAGTCTAAACTTTTCGCATAAAAGTTTTCCATTTGTTTATCAAATGTACATAAAACAAGTGAGAGTGTTTTATTCTTTGGTGCCAAATCTTTTATACTCTCCAAAATGTAACAACACTTTTTTGCACTTATTTTTGCACTCACTTACGAAATGTACAGCTCTTTTGGTCTTTTAATGGGGTCCTCGACAGATATTTCAATTCGTTTTGCATGGAATACCAAAGTAATATAACTTTATTTTTTCTAAAAAAAAAACTTTGCTTAGGCAAGTGCACCCAAGAGTACAAAATTCGCAGGCATTTTTTGTACACATTTGTACTAAGAGCCAACAAAACATATCCATTTTCAGTTTTTTAAATTTTAAAAAATCGCAATTTTTTCGCGAATTTTATTTTCTTTAAAAATTGAAATAAATCAAAAAAGTATGATACTTTGAAGGGCCATGTCTTCGAAAGTATTTATCCGAATTCTACCATTTAAAAAGCATAAAGCGACTATAACGATCGTCTGCACTAAACAAATGTTTTTTTAAAAAAGTACGTTTTTGATGCAAATGCAATTTTTAGATGTATTTTTCAAAACTTTATCCCCCCTTCGATTTTTCTGAAACCTGCATAAATCGAAAGAATAAAATTTTTTATATGAAACTAAGTGCAGTTTTTTTGGTAACTTTGAAGAGCAATTTCTTTAAAAGTATTTATTTGATTTTTACGATTGATAACCCGAGTAAAAAAAAAAGTTTTTAATATCTAATTTGATCTCAAAATTGGCTGTATCAAGTTGGATCAGATATTGATCTAATTGTATTATTTTAGATACACAAATATTAAAAGTGATACAATTAGATCCGAATTTTGGTCACATCCAATTAAATCCAGTTGATCTTATTTTATATTAATTAATATAGATTTATATAATTACATAAAGTCAGATATATTTATGTATAACCTCAGATAAGAAAATGGAGCCGCAATATATCTTAGATAAAATTAGATCTGAATATATAAAAAGTTATATATAATTTAATATGATTGTATCAAATTATATATTATTATATCAAAACTTTTTTACTAGGGAAAGCATTTCACGCTAAAAATTGTCCAATTGTATATGAATGCAATAAAAAATATATTAAAAAAAAAAAATCATTTTTGATGCAATTTTTAAAGCTTTATCCCCCATAAATTTTGTTGAAACATGCATAAATCGAAAATATATAATTTTTTACATAAAATTGAGTACCGATTTTTTTGGGCCGGTGTTTTATAAAATATTTGTGATATAAAAAAAACATATATTTTTTCATACATATACAAAAATTAATTTTTTCTATAAAAAATTTTCGATAAGAAGTTTTTCATCAGAAAATTTTCCATACCAAATTTTTTATTTTTATATACCAAATTTTATATAAATTTTATATAAATTTTATATATTCAGATTTTTCTAAATTTTCTAGTTGTGTTTCTTTCTAAATTTTGTGATTTTTTCTGAATACTTATATCTGCATTTTTCTGACTTATTTTTTGTATTTTCTTGATTTGTTCTTAGTTTTCCAAATTTTTTGTGAATATTGAATAAATTTGAGAAATTTCTTGGAGTTATTTTTTTCTGAATATTTTTTTAACCCTTACATATTTTTTGCAAATATGTGAGGGTTATTCGTAAAAAGTTTTTATTAAATAAAACATTATCATGACATAATATTTTGGGCAGGAGTACAAAACTCTGCGGCATTTTTTTACAATATGAGGCTTTGCAAGTACGTTATATACTGAAATCAATATCGTAGAAAAAGTTTTCTTGAGTTCATTGT
This sequence comes from Pegoplata infirma, assembly GCA_963921195.1. Taxonomy (NCBI): domain Eukaryota; kingdom Metazoa; phylum Arthropoda; class Insecta; order Diptera; family Anthomyiidae; genus Pegoplata; species Pegoplata infirma. Next base: position 93,932,145 of record OY992538.1, on the reverse strand, counting down.
TTGTTTTCCAATATAAGGCTTCGAAGGTTTTCAAGAATATTTTTCACCGAAACGTATGATTCCGAGCTAAACGTATGATTCCGAGCTAATCGGGATGTTTTAATATTGTTGAATAAATTATTCTTAATAGTTTTCTTAAAGTACTTAAACGACCACAATTAAATAAAATAAAAATTCCGTAGGAAAGCATTTTAGAAATGGGGACTCAAATCCAGATCCTTTTATTATCGGATATTCAATACAACCGGTACCGAAGTACCGGGCTAGTAAGTAATATAATTTAAAATATTACCGGCAGCGCTGCCAACTTTGACGATTTTTGAAGTCAAATTTACTAAAATGACGATTGACGATTTTTTATTTTCGCCAGGAACAAAAATGACGATTTCTTTAAATCAGCGGTTACCAACCTTTTTAGCTCGCGTACCCCTAATTTTAAATTTTATCAGCCGCGTACCTCCCAACGAGTTTTTTGTTTTCGTTAAAAAAACTTTAGATATTTAGGGGATATCAAAATAATGGCGGTATTTTTTTGTTGAATAATGTTCGCTCTTTGGGGTGGTTCAATGCATCAGAAAACGCAAATTTTGAGCTGATTTTTCTGCCGAGCAAAAACGTCTAAAAATATTACAAATCTGATTTCTCCACTCAATTCTATACCAAAAAATTAAAACAGCAGACGTTTTTAAAACTCTTTAAAAAAGTTCCAAAAACTCATCACAGGTGGCGGAAAAATAATGTTTTTAATTTTTTGTAAATGTTTTTTTTAATACGAGGGCAGATCAATAATTCCGTGTTTTTTTGAATTAAACACCCTCGTATATACAATGAAAAGGCATTTTGAGCTTAACAAAATGGTACCAAAATTTCCACTCTTTCACAAACCGTCTCAAAAATTCCCAAAAACACGTTTTTTGAGAACTTTGACATAGATTTGCTCAAAAACCTGATATCATAGAAAAATTTTGGAACCATATTCGGAATCAGCATCAGGGCAGATCTCAAAATATCATCCAAAAATATCGCAAAAATGCTCTCTAAATTGCATAAAAATACGTTTTTTGTGAACTTTGGCCTCAACTTTCTTAAAAACCTGACGTTATGGAAAACTTTGGGAGCCAGATGCGGAACCAGCATTGAAAGTTTAAGCTAATTGTAAGTACTCTGTTTTTTACTGTGAAAATTTCACTTAAACTTTAAACGCCTCAAATCGCAATAAAACATTTAAAAATCAACAACCTTTAACAATTATACGAAAGAAACGATCAAAACTGAAATGTCACTTTTTCACGGTAATTTAAATTGTCTTGTATAATAAAAATGCGTAAAAACTGTTTTAACAATTTTCCTATAATTCCTCGCGTTGCCAAAATTTATTTTTTTTATACGAAGTTTGACAGATTTTTTCCCGTGACATCGAACAGAATACTATGCCTTAATCTAAAACGAATATCCAAATTACTTAAATTTTGCGTACCCCCGCGGACAGTTTCGCGTACCCCCTAGTGGTACGCGTACCATAGGTTGGAAACCGCTACTTTAAATGCAGAAAATATTGTAACCTTTTTTTTCCAAAAAATCAAATTTTGTAAGCAAATTCTTTGTTTTTTGTCATAAGAAAAGAGAAAAACATATATTTTTTTTAAAAGATAGTAACCTTAAAGAAAAAAGCTAAACAATGTAAAGACAGGAAAAGTTAAAAATTCACCAGAAAAAACATTTAAAAACAGTTTTTCATCGTATGCCATAAAAAAGAAACGCAAAATAAAAGATAAGTCGATGAACCAATATTTAAATAATGGGCAGTGAAGTATTGAGCGCCAATAGACAGATTTAAGTGAATATCGGGAATATTTTAATATGGGGACTATGTACAAAAATGAAATTTCAATAGTCTTCATCCTTGGGCCTTAAGCATTTCTTAAGTTTTAAATTTTAGGTCAAATCAACAAAAAAACTCATTTTACCCTCTACAATAGAATGGTCTAGGGTATTACAATTTTTGGTATTCATAAGCCTATTTTTGTCATGACGATTTTTTGACGACTATTTATTTTTTAACTTGACGATTTTGGCGATTTTTTTTTTAAATTTACGATTTCTCAAAAAAAACGTTGGCAGCACTGATTACCGGTATATATTGTTTTATTTGTCAGTGCTGCTAGAGAAATTCTTGACAATACTGACCCAATGCCCCAATGTATAGAAGATTTCAAATAAATTCAAAATCTTTAATTCATTCATTTACACTTTGTATACAATTTTAATACAACATCGTTGATTAACAAGTGCCTAAGGCAATAGACCATATTGTTTAAATTTCTTTAAAATTTTTATTTTTCAATATTTGGTGATTTTTAGACAACATACGGTAAAAAAGATTTACTTTGTATTAAAACCAAAAAAAAACAAGTAAAAAAGTTAAATTCGGCCTTGCCGAATGTAGTGATACCCTCCACAATTTCAAAAAGATTATTGCAAAAAACTTTATTTAAAAGAAAATTACTTTTGAAAAAAAAAAAAATTTTGAAAAAAAAAATTTCGCGAAAAAAAAAATTTTGGTAAAAAAAAACCGAGATTTTTTTTTTTTTTCGTATTTGTTTAAATACCATTTGGTGTTCAATTATGTTCACATATGCCAACCAGAAGCTGAATTAAAGCATTTTGTATTTTTAGGTTATGTTGAATGTACTGAAATGTTTGAGGTGTGCTTACATTTTCGTTCATAACTTTTGAACCGCTGAACCGATATCGCTCAAATGCAATACCAAACTTCTCGGGAGAACTTCCAATAAATATGTTAGGTTTCAGTCATCTCTGTGCAATATTTTGTCCGCGACAGCATTTTCCACAGACAGACAGACAGACAGACGGACAGACGGACAGACGGACAGACGGACAGACGGACAGACGGACAGACGGACATCGCTAGAATGTCTTAAAATCGATCGGACATCATGAATATATATACTTTATGGGGTCCCAGATCGATATTTCGATGAGTTACAAACAGAATGACAAACTTATATATACCCTCTATCACTAGAGTGGAGGGTATAAAAAACGATTGTTTGAATAACATTTTTCTGAAATTTATTAAAAATACTGCGTGAATTGCCTTAAGTGGTAACTTGCACACTTCTGTTTTTGGCATTTAGTCAATCACTACATAGAGTTAGAAGTGGTAGAGTGGATAGTTGGTGGTGGCTGTTATTATTCATGTGATTTTATTATTCCATGTTTAAGTCGAAAACAACTGTACAAGTTTTTATTATCATATTTTTTGGCTTAAGTTTTTTTTGGTTTATTGTTATTTTGTCTTTTTTTCTCGCAAACTATTGTGCAATCAATTTGTGCTTGACAAGCATTTCAATCACACTCCCAAAGTATTTATTTTTTGTCCACCAGGTATGGACAAATAAAGAAATACACTTCCTAAAGTATTAGAGGGAAGGTGACCCAAAGGATATTAACAGATTTATTTGGACATATTAAAGCTAATCATTATTATTATTATTCAAGGGGTGATCTAGCCCTAACTTCCTGAATTCTCCCACAAGTTAAAAAAGTCAGTCCTTTTTAACCCCTAATCATGGTCGAGAAGGTGGACTAATTTATCCACAAAAGGACCATTCTTAATATTGACAAAACATTTTTGAAATCGGATAAGTAATTTTGAGAATTTTTAAATTTTAGGTTTTTTTGTCCAAAAATGGGCGTAGAAGTGGGCGTGGTGGATTATATCTAGCCCATAACCACCCTGAAGTACCATTCCATATATATATCGGTAACAACACTTATGAAATCGGATAAGTAATTTCATCATAATTAAAATTTACGTTTTTCTACCAAAAGTGGGTGTAGAAATGGGCGTGATTAATCAAACCAAGTATATGTTTACTAGGGTGTCACAGAAAAAAGTTTTTAAGGTGGTTTTGAGATTTTTTAACATGATAATGTTTTTAGGCTGGGGTCTAATTTTAAAAAAGTTGCAGGACGCCACCTCAGTTTGACTATATAAGCTAACAATTAACGAAAAAGAAAATGAGAATTACTATTACTATTTTCATTTTCTTAAAACCAAAAATTTTACTAACTTAGATAATAATTCACCTCGTGGTGAATAAAACCATTTTTCACCAGCTGGTGAATAAAAAGTAACATAATTATTTTTCAACAAAAAATTTTTTTTTTTCATAAAATTTTTTTTTCCTCAATTTTTTTCTCATCAATTTTTTTTTTCATCAATTTTTTTTTTTTCATACATAATTTTTTTTTTCTATCAAATTTTTTTTATATTTATTTTGTTTTCATAAAATTTTTTTTTCATCAATTTTTTTTTTCCATCAAATTTTATTTTTAATCAAATTTTTTTTTTTTTAATAAAATTTTTTTACAAGTTTTTAACATGATAATGTTTTTAGGCTGGGGTCTAATTTTAAAAAAGTTGCAGGACGCCACCTCAGTTTGACTATATAAGCTAACAATTAAACAAAAAATGCGGCAGAGTTTTGTACTCTTGCCCAAAAAATTAAATCATGATAATGTTTTATTTAATAAAAACTTTTTACGAATAACCCTCACATATTTGCAAAAAATGTGTAAGATTAAAAAAATAATCGGAAAAAAATAACTCTAAGAAATTTCTCAAATTTATCAATATTTACAAAAAATTTGGAAAACTATAGAAAAACTCTGCTAATTTAACAGAGTTCACCGTAGTTTTCCAGCTAGCAATATTACTTGGTAATTTTACTAAAAAACTCTGTAAAATAATTTTTATAAAAAAAACTGTTAATTTACAGAAAATATTGGTTAAATAAGTATAGCGTCTTTTGACAGAAAAAAACTCTGTTTTTTACTATAAAACTCTGTGAAATGTTTTGGACAAAAAAACTGTTAATTTACAGAGTCTGTAGTAAAATATTGGTTAAATAAAGCACCATTTAGCAAAGAAAAACTCTGTTAATTTACATATATTTGTAAAATGTAATTTTATAGAAAAAACTTTGTAGTTAAATGCAGTTTATTTTGGAATTTTCTTTTTTAAGTTTTCTGTGAAATTAATGTTTAAAATACAGACAGTTTTTGGTTACAAAAAATACAAAGTATTTTGCTAAAATCTATATTTTTGCAGAAATATCTGTTAATTATCTGTAAAATAAATATTACGAGGTTAAAACTAATATAACAGATTAAACTTTGTTTTTTGTCACAAAAAATTCAAAGTATTTTCTTTAAATCTGTATTTTGGCAGAAAACTCTGTCAAATGTCTGTTGAATTGAGATTACAGTCATTTTACAATGTATTTTACAGAGTTATAATTTTGAGTGTAAGAACAAATCAAGAAAATACAAAAAAATGAGTCAGAAAAATGCAGATATATTCAGAAAAAATCACAAAATTCAGAAAGAAAAACAACTAGAAAATTTAGAAAAATCTGAATATCGTGAACCTATATTCAAAATATGCCAACTCAAGTTTGACCAAAATGAGTTTCCGATGGCAAAAAGCTCCCCTATGCAATACACATCTGTGATAAAAATTTCAGAGCAAAAAAATAATTTGTTGTCGTTTTACATCCATTTGTGTTTTTCTGCTATCTCAAAGTAGATATTTTTTTGGTGAAAATAAATGCCAACTCCCATTTTAAACTTCCAAAAATTTTTCAATTTTTTTTTTTTTTTTTTAATTATACCTCATATCTTATTGCATTTGCCATGCTGAACACGAATCCGGTAAAGATTTTGATATCTAATGGTTAGTTTTCGAGATATTGCCATTTTGAAAATATCGGTAAATAGTGGTTGCAAAAAAAAAATTGCTTATATACATGTAACTTTCAAACTATTTATCAGATTTAAACATTATGAGTGGGGCAAATACAGTCAATAATATAAGCTTTCAAAATAGCTAGTTTGGAGTGAGCCTACTACAATACAGCGTGAGTTACAGAGTGCCAAAGTTGACCACCCCAAAATTAAAAAGCTTTCGGAGCTAGTAACTTTTAAGAATATGCAAAGATTTTTAACTTTTTTCAGTTTTTGTAATTACACTGCAAAGGATAACAAAAACCAAACACAAAAAAAAAAATAAAAAAAAAATTTCAAAAAAAAAATTATTTTTATTTTCCGACAAAATATGCCAACTCTAAAAAAATATTTGTTTTTTGATATAGTAATAAATGCCATCTCTGAAAAATACGCAAACAAGTGCAAAATATGAAATTTTTTGCATAGGTAAAAACTATTTAGAATGATTAAACCATCTTGTGGAAGGTACATCCCAGCAAAACTTAGATTACCAAATAAGGTATAAAATAAGGTATAGGATCTCTTATTTTATACATTGCAGCATTGATGATTTTAACAGGCGATGAGACTCAAAGTAATGCATCCACATTATCACAAAGAATACCAGTAAGGTATAAAATAAGTCATAAATTTATAACGAAGAATACGCGTAAGGTGTAAAATATATGATATTTTATAGGTTACCAGAAGATAATATATAAGGTGTTACGAGTAGTGAAAAAGTAATTTTGTATTAAATTTACTCACGTGATTTTAAGTGAGTGTAAGTAGATAAAATATGCTCGTGAGTGTGTGTCGTTAGAAATCTCCTGGCGTGAGCCCATCTCTAGTATAAACTTATGCATTTTTTTATAAAATAATTATTTTTTATGTTATTGTAATGCATTATGCATCCAATTACAAATAATACATTATTTCAAACTTTCAAATAATCCATAATGTAACCAAATATAAGTCATCCATGATTTAATGTTTAGAAATAATAAATATGAAATAAATTTTTTCCAATAATCATGCATTACGTAGCAAATTATTAGTAATGCATTATTTTTCCTTGAAAATACTACGTTGTAGAACAAATGTTTGGTAAGACATCATAAAATAATGCTACAAATAAGTTATATGCATACCTGGTAATGTGTTATATAATCACTACCCATTACCAAAGTTTAGCTGGGATTGTTTATTTTTGCAATAATATGCGAAATAACTAGTTTTTTAGCTCTCCTGAAAAGTAAGCTTTTTAGAGTTGTCATTTATTGAATATAGTTCGACGATATATATATATATTTTTTTTATTTATAATTAAATAATAAAAAGTATAAAGAATTAATGCAAACAAATTTTTCCTTAACAAAAAGAAATGTACAAGCTAAAAAAAACTAAATAAAAAAAAAAAATAAGTTGACAGACCACGGATTCGATCAGCGAACCTTCTGTTTTCCAGTCTGGCTCACTTCCGCAAGGCCACCGTAGCTTATTTACATAGTGAGTTAAATTTTAATATGTTTCTCTTGCTTGTAGATACATATTCGATTTTCAAATATACTGGTTAGTATTGCCATGTGGTAATATTTTATTGGAAAAAATTTGCGATGATGGTAACAAATCTAATTGGAAATGCGATATTTGGTATGGCAATACTGCGTTAATCGAGTGACACCTACCGCCGCTAGGTGTCACTACCAAAACTATGTGTTTTTTTTTATTTATTAATTTTAAATTATTGTCGAAGTTTACGGTTGTAATAAAATAAAACTATAATTCTTATTTTCTTTTTTGTTTAATCGTTAGCTTATATAGTCAAACTGAGGTGGCGTCCTGCAACTTTTTTAAAATTAGACCCCAGCCTAAAAACATTATCATGTTAAAAGAAAATAAGAATTATAATTTTCATTTTATTACAACCGTAAACTTCGACAATAATTTAAAATTAATAAATAAACTAAAAAAACACATAGTTCTGGTAGTGACACCTAGCGGCGCTAGGTGTCACTCGTTTAACGCAGTATTGCCATACCAAATATCGCATTTCCAATTAGATTTGTTACCATCATCGCAAATTTTTTCCAATAAAATATTACCACATGGCAATACTAACCAGTATATTTGAAAATGGAATATGTATCTACAAGCAAGAGAATCATAACAAAATTTAAATTAATATTTGAGTAAGCTACGGTGGCCTAGCTGAGGTGAGCCAGACTGGAAAACGGAAGGTCTGGTGATCGAATCCCGTGATTTGTCAGTTTGTTTTTTTTTTATTTAGTTTTTTTTAGCTTCCCAGTTGGCAACGTCCTCGAGACATCCTCAGTGACGGAGCGGTGACATGTCAGAGTCACTGCTGACATCCACAAGACATCTCTATGTACTGGGTTGAGGACAGTTTCATACAAATTTTCAAAATGTCCTCACTCAAAGTCAGCGGTAGTCAGGGCTGACCTTCTGGGGATATGTCACCTAAGATTTCTTTGGGGAAATGTCCGACGTAGGTCATGCGAAAATACAAAAAAGTTTTCGTATTTCCTTTAGTTTTTACTTTTGTTTATCCATTTTCCTTTATAAATTATCTTTCTCATATTTAGAAAAAACTTTTCCCCTTCTTTAGTCCCAACTGGATTTGAACCTGGAACCTCCAGTTTATTAGTCCCGCACCTAACTACTTGTTCCAAACTTTATTTTGAAAATTGTTTGTCTATTTATTACTTTTATTGTACTTGTTAGATTTTGATTTTATGTTAAATAAATCGATAATATTGCCATCTTTTTTTTGGAAATTGAAGAGTTGTCCAGATTTAAAATTCTAATTTAATATACTGTTATTATGAAGACATTTCCTTTTAGACGTCTTAGAGGAATTGTCCACACTCTTAAAGCAAACATTCAGTGCTGACCATGTTAGGACATGTCATCAAGGATTACCTATGATTTGTCAGAACCTGAAGACATTTCCTTAAGGAATCACTGTGGAAATTTCCTCAGTGACACATTTTCCAACTGGGTTGTGCATTTCTTTTTGTTAGGGAAACATTTGTTTGCATCAAAAAAAAAAATTTATATATTCAGAATTTTCTAAATTTTCTAGTTGTTTTTCTTTCTGAATTTTGTAATTTTTTCTGAATATATCTGCATTTTTCTGACTTATTTTTTGTATTTTCTGATTTGTTCTTACACTCAAAATAATAACTCTGTAAAATGTTTGACAGAGTTTTCTGTCAAAATCAGTGTTGCCACTTTCTGGATAATTATCCAAAAGTGGGACAATTTAGAATCCTTGCATAATTTTTGGATAATGAAATTTTTTGTGTAATTTTTGTGTAATTTCACCTCAACAAAGTTCCAACTAATTTTAATCATATTTTAGTTATTTCATTTTATCGACATTTTTGGTTTAAAAAAAATCATTGACAATATGGACTTTAGAAATTTTGATTACCAAATACTAGATAATTAATGACGGACATGCATTTTTGGACCATAAAAACCTAGTCTTAATTTTTTTTAAATTAAACATTTTTCTGGAGAATCCTTCCAAAATCTAAAAATTGTTCTTTAACTTATTTTAAGATTACCATTTTCCCATTCCTCAGTTTAAAGGATTTCCAGACGAGCAGACATGTGAGTCGACCTGTCAAAATTTTCTGAATAAAGCTCTGGTTTTTGTAGCCTTAACACAAACAAAATAAATAAATTTATGTAATTTACAATACGGATGGCTTTCTTCATCTTTTGAAATTATTCCGAAAACAAACAAACTGACAAACTGATCAATGTAACATACAAGGTACCCCGAAAGGCAAAATTTTAACGTACTATTGAAGTTTAACAAAAAACTGGAAAGAAAATTAATTGATAAAAATAAATTAATTTAATTTCTTATTTTTAAGTATAAGAATACAAAAACTATCTCTTGTGTTACAAAAAAAAAAAAAGGAAAAAAAGTTTATAATTTTTTTAGTAAAAAAAAATTTAAAATTTAAATTTGTTAAAAATTTTTTTAGTAAAAAAAATTTAAAATTTTTTTAGTGAAAAAAAGTTTTTTGTTTGGTTAAATTTTTTTTTGTGTAATTTGTGATATTTTGGATAATTTTGTGTGTAATTTCCAATTCTATTGGTGGCAACACTGGTCAAAATACAGATTTAAAGAAAATACTTTGAATTTTTTGTGACAAAAAACAAAGTTTTATCTGTTAAATTACTTTTAACCTTGTAATCTTTATTTTACAGATAATTAACAGATATTTCTTCAAAAATACAGATTTTAGCAAAATACTTTGTATTTTTTGTAACCAAAAACTAAGTTTTGTCTGTATTTTAAACATTAATTTCACAGAAAACTTAAAAAAGAAAATTACAAAATAAACTGCATTTAACAATAGAGTTTTTTCTATAAAATTTTGGTTGCATCAAATACATTTTACAAATATATGTAAATTAACAGAGTTTTTCTTTGCTAAATGGTGCTTTATTGAACCAATATTTTACTAGAGACTCTGTAAACTAACTGTTTTTTTGTCCAAAACATTTAACAGAGTTTTATAGTAAAAAAACAGAGTTTTTTTTTGTCAAAAGACGCTAATATTTAACCAATATTTTACTATATTTATTTATTTTTATTTATTAAAAGTAAAGTAAATTTACAAATTAATAGTAGAGGGTTAGGAACTGGCTACAGAGGCCTTCGTCCTTACTTAAAATATTTACATTAGGTATTTTACTATAAAGTCTGTAAATTAACAGTTTTTTTGTAAAATCATTTTACAGAGTTTTTTAGTAAAATTACCAAGTAATGTTGCTAGCTGGAAAAGTACGGTGAACTCTGTTAAATTAGCAGAGTTTTTCTGTAATTTACCAGAGTTATTATTTTGAGTGTAGTTTTCCAATTTTTTTTGTAAATATTGATAAATTTGATAAATTTCTTGGAGTTATTTTTTTCGGAATATTTTTTTAACCCTTACATATTCTTTTGGCAAATATGTGAGGGTTATTCGTAAAAAGTTTTTATTAAATAAAACATTATCATGATTTAATTTTTTGGGCAAGAGTACAAAACTCTGCGGCATTTTTTAAAGGGATTTTTCAAAAAAACCTCAAACAAAAATTTGACCCACTCTCTAGACACTCACTCAGAATTTTTCAACTCAACATCACGTGATTTAAGATGTTATTTAAAATGAAGTGTCCATTCTTGAAAAAGTTTCCTTGTAAGTCTGAATCCAAAAAGTTTCAAGGCACTTATTTATTATCCTAGGTTACGTTAGGTTAACCTACCCTAATATAGTCACTTAATTTAAATGGAAATCGCTCAATAATCACGTGATTTAAATAAAAATCGCTCACGCCTGAATCACGTGGTTTTTTGAGTCACGCAAATTACGGGACCACAGACCATCTCTAATTCAAATACATATTCAAAAGACAAGTGTCTCTTCCTTTGATTCATCTATAACATCTGTAAATTTGATTAAAAATGAAGTGTCCACCCTGAAATAGTTTCCTTGTAGGTCCGATTTCAAGAACTTTCAAGGCACTTATTAATTACCTTAATATAGGCTTATTTTCTGAATTTCCAAAAAATCGGTTAACATTTACGACCTGTAGAGACTTTTGACCAAAAAACCTACCATAACGCCCCAGTGTGCACTGTGGGGCGGACAGAAGGACGACGTTAGTTAAATTAATTAATATTAACGACAAAACCTTTTGCATACAAATACCAAAAACGATATACCAATACTTATTAAAAACCGATATAAGACAAATACCAATACTTATTAAAAACCGATACCAATTCGAGGCTAAAACCAATACCAATACCCAATACCTAAATAATTCAAAACCAATACCGAAACCTATACCAATTCAACAAAAAATGAAAACCAATACCTATACCAATACTAATATAATTTTAAAAACCAATACCAATACCAATACTTTTATCGAATTGGTACCCATCCTTGGTTTAAACCGATGCAAATATTAACACTTTTTTTTCATAATTTTTTTTTCATAACACTTTTTTTGATCAGTTTTTTTTTATCATTTTTTTTTTTTTATAAAATTTTTTTTTTCATAAATTTTTTTTTTTCATAAAATTTTTTTTTTATCAAACATTTTTTTTTCATAAAAAATTTTATTTTATCATATTTTTTTTTTCATCAATTTTTTTATCAAATTTTTTAATATTAATTTTTTCTCACCAAAAATTTTTTTTTTTCATATTTCTTTTTTTTTTCAATATTTTTACATCAAAAAAATTTTTCTTTTCATCAAAAAAAATTCATCAAAAACTTTTTTTCATTAAAATTTTTTTTCACAAAAAATTTTGGGTTCATTAAATTTTTTTTAACATAATTTTGTTTTTCGTGATTAAAAAAATCATTGTTTTTTACCAAAACAACTTTTTCACCAAGTCTAAACTTTTCGCATAAAAGTTTTCCATTTGTTTATCAAATGTACATAAAACAAGTGAGAGTGTTTTATTCTTTGGTGCCAAATCTTTTATACTCTCCAAAATGTAACAACACTTTTTTGCACTTATTTTTGCACTCACTTACGAAATGTACAGCTCTTTTGGTCTTTTAATGGGGTCCTCGACAGATATTTCAATTCGTTTTGCATGGAATACCAAAGTAATATAACTTTATTTTTTCTAAAAAAAAAACTTTGCTTAGGCAAGTGCACCCAAGAGTACAAAATTCGCAGGCATTTTTTGTACACATTTGTACTAAGAGCCAACAAAACATATCCATTTTCAGTTTTTTAAATTTTAAAAAATCGCAATTTTTTCGCGAATTTTATTTTCTTTAAAAATTGAAATAAATCAAAAAAGTATGATACTTTGAAGAGCCATGTCTTCGAAAGTATTTTTCCGAATTCTACCATTTAAAAAGCATAAAGCGACTATAACGATCGTCTGCACTAAACAAATGTTTTTTTAAAAAAGTACGTTTTTGATGCAAATGCAATTTTTAGATGTATTTTTCAAAACTTTATCCCCCCTTCGATTTTTCTGAAACCTGCATAAATCGAAAGAATAAAATTTTTTATATGAAACTAAGTGCAGTTTTTTTGGTAACTTTGAAGAGCAATTTCTTTAAAAGTATTTATTTGATTTTTACGATTGAAAAAGCATTTCACGCTAAAAATTGTCCAATTGTATATGAATGCAATAAAAAATATATTAAAAAAAAAAAATCATTTTTGATGCAATTTTTAAAGCTTTATCCCCCATAAATTTTGTTGAAACATGCATAAATCGAAAATATATAATTTTTTACATAAAATTGAGTACCGATTTTTTTGGGCCGGTGTTTTATAAAATATTTGTGATATAAAAAAAACATATATTTTTTCATACATATACAAAAATTAATTTTTTCTATAAAAAATTTTCGATAAGAAGTTTTTCATCAGAAAATTTTCCATACCAAATTTTTTATTTTTATATACCAAATTTTATATAAATTTTATATAAATTTTATATATTCAGATTTTTCTAAATTTTCTAGTTGTGTTTCTTTCTAAATTTTGTGATTTTTTCTGAATATATCTGCATTTTTCTGACTTATTTTTTGTATTTTCTTGATTTGTTCTTAGTTTTCCAAATTTTTTGTGAATATTGAATAAATTTGAGAAATTTCTTGGAGTTATTTTTTTCTGAATATTTTTTTAACCCTTACATATTTTTTGCAAATATGTGAGGGTTATTCGTAAAAAGTTTTTATTAAATAAAACATTATCATGACATAATATTTTGGGCAGGAGTACAAAACTCTGCGGCATTTTTTTACAATATGAGGCTTTGCAAGTACGTTATATACTGAAATCAATATCGTAGAAAAAGTTTTCTTGAGTTCATTGTTTGTTTTCCAATATAAGGCTTCGAAGGTTTTCAAGAATATTTTTCACCGAAACGTATGATTCCGAGCTAAACGTATGATTCCGAGCTAATCGGGATGTTTTAATATTGTTGAATAAATTATTCTTAATAGTTTTCTTAAAGTACTTAAACGACCACAATTAAATAAAATAAAAATTCCGTAGGAAAGCATTTTAGAAATGGGGACTCAAATCCAGATCCTTTTATTATCGGATATTCAATACAACCGGTACCGAAGTACCGGGCTAGTAAGTAATATAATTTAAAATATTACCGGCAGCGCTGCCAACTTTGACGATTTTTGAAGTCAAATTTACTAAAATGACGATTGACGATTTTTTATTTTCGCCAGGAACAAAAATGACGATTTCTTTAAATCAGCGGTTACCAACCTTTTTAGCTCGCGTACCCCTAATTTTAAATTTTATCAGCCGCGTACCTCCCAACGAGTTTTTTGTTTTCGTTAAAAAAACTTTAGATATTTAGGGGATATCAAAATAATGGCGGTATTTTTTTGTTGAATAATGTTCGCTCTTTGGGGTGGTTCAATGCATCAGAAAACGCAAATTTTGAGCTGATTTTTCTGCCGAGCAAAAACGTCTAAAAATATTACAAATCTGATTTCTCCACTCAATTCTATACCAAAAAATTAAAACAGCAGACGTTTTTAAAACTCTTTAAAAAAGTTCCAAAAACTCATCACAGGTGGCGGAAAAATAATGTTTTTAATTTTTTGTAAATGTTTTTTTTTTTTAATACGAGGGCAGATCAATAATTCCGTGACTTTTTGAATTAAACACCCTCGTATATACAATGAAAAGGCATTTTGAGCTTAACAAAATGGTACCAAAATTTCCACTCTTTCACAAACCGTCTCAAAAATTCCCAAAAACACGTTTTTTGAGAACTTTGACATAGATTTGCTCAAAAACCTGATATTATAGAACTACCAACTACCCCTGTAGGCTAGTTGGTAGTGTGCTAGCCTATGAAACAGGGGGTCGTGGGTTCGATTCCCACCAAAACCCTTGGTCGATTTCGCTACAACGAGACGACGGTCATTGTTACCAGTTCTCGGTTAGGTTAAAATTATTTAAAATGAGTTGTAAATAAAAATTGGAAAAATAAATAAAAACTGATCATTGGATCAAAAAATTATTATATTATTATTATACTAGCTTACAATCCCGGTACTTCGTTACCGGTTGTATTGAATACCGGATAATAGAAGGATCAGAATTATTTTATCGATTTCAAAAAAATTCCCCTACGTAGTCTTTGTTTTATTTACTTGTGGACGTTTAAGTCTTCCATATAAAATTATTTCAATGAATAATTTAAACAATAAAATTTGAATAACTTTGCTGGGGGAAAAATATAATGACAATTTTCGAGCCCTTATGTCGGGATTTTGGATTTTGAGTGAATAAATATTTCAGTGAAAAAAGAAATTGGAATAAAAAACATATGGAGTAAAAAAAGCTAAACACCAAAAATTTGAGTTGAAAATATTATTCCATATTGTTCCCTGCTCTATTTCATATTGTTCCCCGTTCTACGCCATTTCAATTCCAATTCCATCCCCATCTTCTAAGGTCGTTATTATAGGAACAAAAAAAGTACCAAAAGTACACTTTATTACCCCCATTAGAAACGGAATTTAAAAAAAGTACCTCTTGCAGAATGTTTTTTCTTCACCGAAGGTAAGGTAAGGTAAGGTAAGGTAAGGTAAGGTAAGGTAAGGTAAGGTAAGGTAAGGTAAGGTAAGGTAAGGTAAGGTAAGGTAAGGTAAGGTAAGGTAAGGTAAGGTAAGGTAAGGTAAGGTAAGGTAAGGTAAGGTAAGGTAAGGTAAGGTAAGGTAAGGTAAGGTAAGGTAAGGTAAGGTAAGGTAAGGTAAGGTAAGGTAAGGTAAGGTAAGGTAAGGTAAGGTAAGGTAAGGTAAGGTAAGGTAAGGTAAGGTAAGGTAAGGTAAGGTAAGGTAAGGTAAGGTAAGGTAAGGTAAGGTAAGGTAAGGTAAGGTAAGGTAAGGTAAGGTAAGGTAAGGTAAGGTAAGGTAAGGTAAGGTAAGGTAAGGTAAGGTAAGGTAAGGTAAGGTAAGGTAAGGTAAGGTAAGGTAAGGTAAGGTAAGGTAAGGTAAGGTAAGGTAAGGTAAGGTAAGGTAAGGTAAGGTAAGGTAAGGTAAGGTAAGGTAAGGTAAGGTAAGGTAAGGTAAGGTAAGGTAAGGTAAGGTAAGGTAAGGTAAGGTAAGGTAAGGTAAGGTAAGGTAAGGTAAGGTAAGGTAAGGTAAGGTAAGGTAAGGTAAGGTAAGGTAAGGTAAGGTAAGGTAAGGTAAGGTAAGGTAAGGTAAGGTAAGGTAAGGTAAGGTAAGGTAAGGTAAGGTAAGGTAAGGTAAGGTAAGGTAAGGTAAGGTAAGGTAAGGTAAGGTAAGGTAAGGTAAGGTAAGGTAAGGTAAGGTAAGGTAAGGTAAGGTAAGGTAAGGTAAGGTAAGGTAAGGTAAGGTAAGGTAAGGTAAGGTAAGGTAAGGTAAGGTAAGGTAAGGTAAGGTAAGGTAAGGTAAGGTAAGGTAAGGTAAGGTAAGGTAAGGTAAGGTAAGGTAAGGTAAGGTAAGGTAAGGTAAGGTAAGGTAAGGTAAGGTAAGGTAAGGTAAGGTAAGGTAAGGTAAGGTAAGGTAAGGTAAGGTAAGGTAAGGTAAGGTAAGGTAAGGTAAGGTAAGGTAAGGTAAGGTAAGGTAAGGTAAGGTAAGGTAAGGTAAGGTAAGGTAAGGTAAAAGGTACTTTTTATAAAAGGTACTTTTCATAAAAGGTACTTTTTATAAAAGGTACTTTTTATAAAAGTTACTTTTTATAAAAGGTACTTTTTATAAGAGGTACTTTTTGTAAAAGGTACTTTTTATAAAAGGTACTTTTTATAAAAAGTATTTTTTATAAAAGGTACTTTTTATAAAAGATACTTTTCATAAAAGGTACTTTTTATAAAAGGTACTTTTTATAAGAGGTACTTTTTTATAAAATGTGCTTTTTATAAAGGGTTCTTTTATAAAAGGTACCATTATTTCAGTAAATTAAAAAAAGTACCAAAAGTACACTTTTTTCCATTTTACCCCCGTAGAGTCAACATTGGCAAAAACCCAGCCTTGGTGAATATTTTTTCCGGGAGGTGAACCTACATTGCAAATTTTAAGTTTCTAGGACCATTATTTAAGAAAATATAAAAGGTACCAAAAGTACAGTTTTTTACCCTTTTTACCCCTTAGAATCAACATTGGCAAAAATCCAGCCTTACTGGATCTATATTCCGGGAGGTGAACATACAGTCCAAATTTCAAGTTTCTGTGACTATTATTTCAGGAGATATAAAAAGTACCAAAAGTACAGTTTTTTACCCTTTTTTCCCCCTTAGAATCAACATTGGCAAAAATCCGGCCATACTGGATCTATATTCCAATAGTTGAACATACAGTCCAAATTTCAAGTCTCTGTGACCATTATTTCAGGAGATATAAAAAGTACCAAAAGTACAGTTTTTTACCCTTTTTGTCCCCTTAGAATCAACATTGACAAAAATCCTGCCTTACTCTATCTATATTCCGGGAGGTGAACATACAGTCCAAATTTCAAGTCTCTATGACCATTATTTCAGGAGATATGAAAAGTACCAAAAGAACAGTTTTTTACCCTTTTTACCCCCTTTGAAGCAACATTGGCAAAAATCCAGCCTTAGTGGATCTATATTCCGGGAGGTGGACCTACAGTCCAAATTTCAAGTCTCTAGCTTTAGCGGTTTGGGCTGGGCGATGATGAATGAGTATGTCAGTCAGTCAGTCAGTCAGTCAGTCAGTCAGTCACATTACTCTTTTATATATATAGATAGAAAAATTTTGGAACCATATTCGGAATCAGCATCAGGGCAGATCTCAAAATATCATCCAAAAATATCGCAAAAATGCTCTCTAAATTGCATAAAAATACGTTTTTTGTGAACTTTGGCCTCAACTTTCTTAAAAACCTGACGTTATGGAAAACTTTGGGAGCCAGATGCGGAACCAGCATTGAAAGTTTAAGCTAATTGTAAGTACTCTGTTTTTTTACTGTGAAAATTTCACTTAAACTTTAAACGCCTCAAATCGCAATAAAACATTTAAAAATCAACAACCTTTAACAATTATACGAAAGAAACGATCAAAACTGAAATGTCACTTTTTCACGGTAATTTAAATTGTCTTGTATAATAAAAATGCGTAAAAACTGTTTTAACAATTTTCCTATAATTCCTCGCGTTGCCAAAATTTATTTTTTTTATACGAAGTTTGACAGATTTTTTCCTGTGACATCGAACAGAATACTATGCCTTAATCTAAAACGAATATCCAAATTACTTAAATTTTGCGTACCCCCGCGGACAGTTTCGCGTACCCCCTAGTGGTACGCGTACCATAGGTTGGAAACCGCTACTTTAAATGCAGAAAATATTGTAACCTTTTTTTTTCAAAAAATCAAATTTTGTAAGCAAATTCTTTGTTTTTTGTCATAAGAAAAGAGAAAAACATATATTTTTTTTAAAAGATAGTAACCTTAAAGAAAAAAGCTAAACAATGTAAAGACAGGAAAAGTTAAAAATTCACCAGAAAAAACATTTAAAAACAGTTTTTCATCGTATGCTATAAAAAAGAAACGCAAAATAAAAGATAAGTCGATGAACCAATATTTAAATAATGGGCAGTGAAGTATTGAGCGCCAATAGACAGATTTAAGTGAATATCGGGAATATTTTAATATGGGGACTATGTACAAAAATGAAATTTCAATAGTCTTCATCCTTGGGCCTTAAGCATTTCTTAAGTTTTAAATTTTAGGTCAAATCAACAAAAAAACTCATTTTACCCTCTACAATGGAATGGTCTAGGGTATTACAATTTTTGGTATTCATAAGCCTATTTTTGTCATGACGATTTTTTGACGACTATTTATTTTTTAACTTGACGATTTTGGCGATTTTTTTTTTAAATTTACGATTTCTCAAAAAAAAGTTGGCAGCACTGATTACCGGTATATATTGTTTTATTTGCCAGTGCTGCTAGAGAAATTCTTGACAATACTGACCCAATGCCCCAATGTATAGAAGATTTCAAATAAATTCAAAATCTTTAATTCATTCATTTACACTTTGTATACAATTTTAATACAACATCGTTGATTAACAAGTGCCTAAGGCAATAGACCATATTGTTTAAATTTCTTTAAAATTTTTATTTTTCAATATTTGGTGATTTTTAGACAACATACGGTAAAAAAGATTTACTTTGTATTAAAACCAAAAATAAACGATTGTTTGAATAACATTTTTCTGAAATTTATTAAAAATACTGCGTGAATTGCCTTAAGTGGTAACTTGCACACTTCTGTTTTTGGCATTTAGTCAATCACTACATAGAGTTAGAAGTGGTAGAGTGGATAGTTGGTGGTGGCTGTTATTATTCATGTGATTTTATTATTCCATGTTTAAGTCGAAAACAACTGTACAAGTTTTTATTATCATATTTTTTGGCTTAAGTTTTTTTTTGGTTTATTGTTATTTTGTCTTTTTTTCTCGCAAACTATTGTGCAATCAATTTGTGCTTGACAAGCATTTCAATCACACTCCCAAAGTATTTATTTTTTGTCCACCAGGTATGGACAAATAAAGAAATACACTTCCTAAAGTATTAGAGGGAAGGTGACCCAAAGGATATTAACAGATTTATATGGACATATTAAAGCTAATCATTATTATTATTATTATTCAAGGGGTGATCTAGCCCTAACTTCCTGAATTCTCCCACAAGTTAAAAAAGTCAGTCCTTTTTAACCCCTAATCATGGTCGAGAAGGTGGACTAATTTACCCACAAAAGGACCATTCTTAATATTGACAAAACATTTTTGAAATCGGATAAGTAATTTTGAGAATTTTTAAAT
Source organism: Pegoplata infirma (assembly GCA_963921195.1). Lineage (NCBI taxonomy): Eukaryota > Metazoa > Arthropoda > Insecta > Diptera > Anthomyiidae > Pegoplata > Pegoplata infirma. Next base: position 93,912,497 of record OY992538.1, on the reverse strand, counting down.
TTTACGTTTTTTTGTCCAAAAATGGGCGTAGAAGTGGGCGTGGTGGATTATATCTAGCCCATAACCACCCTGAAGTACCATTCCATATATATATTGGTAACAACACTTATGAAATCGGATAAGTAATTTCATCATAATTAAAATTTACTTTTTTTTTTACCAAAAGTGGGTGTAGAAATGGGCGTGATTAATCAAACCAAGTATATGTTTACTAGGGTGTCACAGAAAAAAGTTTTTAAGGTGGTTTTGAGATTTTTTAACATGATAATGTTTTTAGGCTGGGGTCTAATTTTAAAAAAGTTGCAGGACGCCACCTCAGTTTGACTATATAAGCTAACAATTAACGAAAAAGAAAATGAGAATTACTATTACTATTTTCATTTTCTTAAAACCAACAATTTTACTAACTTAGATAGTAATTCACCTCGTGGTGAATAAAACCATTTTTCACCAGCTGGTGAATAAAAAGTAACATAATTTTTTTTCAACAAAAAAATTTTTTTTTTCATAAAACTTTTTTTTTCATCAATTTTTTTCTCATCAATTTTTTTTTTCATCAATTTTTTTTTTCATACATAATTTTTTTTTTCTATCAAATTTTTTTTATATTTATTTTGTTTTCATCAAATTTTTTTTTTCATCAATTTTTTTTTTCCATCAAATTTTTTTTTCAATCAAATTTTTTTTTTTTAATAAAATTTTTTTACAAGTTTTTTTCATAATTTTTTTACATATTTTTTTTACATTTTTTTTACATTTTTTTTGTCATCAAATTTTATTTGCATAAATTTTTTATTACATCAAAAATTTTTTTATCAATTTTTTTTTCTCATCAAAAATTTTTTTTTCATCAATTTTCTTTAAATCAAAAAATTTTTCTTTTCATCAAAAAATTATTTTTTTAAATTTTTTTTATCAAATTTTTTTTTTATAAAAAAATTTTTTTTTCATCAAGCATTTTTTTCACCAAAAATCACTTTCCCCCTTTTTTTACCAAAACTACTTTTTCAACAAGTCTAAACATTTCACACACTCATAAAAGTTTAACAGTTACTGTTTCACAGTCAAACAAATAGTTTTCGTTTTAGTTAATATTAAAAGAAGATTCGTTTGTTTCACATACAAATATTCTAAACAACTTTTTGAACGTTTATTCAAATACATAACTGTCTTTTAAATAAAATTTTCCGTAACGTTTGTTTTTTTCAGTTATTTAAAAAATAAACCACATTATTTTATTTGTCTTTTGTTATTTGTCAGTTATTTAAAAATTTCTAAAATTAGAATTTTTTTTTTTTGAATTTGAAAATGAAATTTAGTTGCTGAAAATATAAGTAGCTTGTGGCACAGAGGGTAGCGTGCTGGGCTATCAGCCAGAAATTATGAGTTCGATTCTGCTCAGGTTCGAAGTTTTTTAAAATTATTTCTAAAAAAATAAATAAAAATGAATGTAAATTTCCGTTATTTTAACCGTTTTTTCCGTAAAATTTTGTCAGTCATTTTTTACGGATTTTTAAGTTATTTTTACGGATTTCAACAGTTATTAATTAACATTTAAAAATAACTGAGAAATGTTTTTGTTTTAAATGAAATGTAAGTAGTCCGTTTTTTAAATAAAGTTTCATTTGTTTCAAACGTATTTTCTGTTGAATTTACTTACATAATATTTTAAGTGCATAAAAATGTTCCATTTGTTTATCAAATGTACATAAAACAAGTGAGAGTGTTAAATTCTTTGGTGCTAAATCTTTTATACTCTCCAAAATGTAAAAACACATTTTTGCACTTATTTTTGCACTCATTTACCAAATGTTAGGCTTTTTTGGTTTGGACTGCATATTGCTTTCCACAGACAGATGGACGGATGAATATAGCTAAAGTGTCTTAGAAATGGGTCAATAATATATAAACTTAATGGGGTCCTCGACTGATATTTCAATTCGTTTTGCATAGAATAGCAAAATAAAATAACATTATTTAAAAAAAAAACTTTGCTTTGGCAAGTACACCCATATCTTCCGCAAAACATTATCATGATTTAATGTTTTGGGCAAGAGTACAAAATTCGCAGGCATTTTTTACATTTTTCGGAAAATGTTTAGAGGTCGCACAAGTCGATTTTTTTGTGCCAAAAGAGTTTTGGCAATGCTTCCAGTGATATAATGGACATCACATCTTGGTTTTTAAATGATTCTGTGTGTGCCCGGAGAGTATGCAGCTGAACCCAAGCTTTTATTACCCAATATTTTTTTAAGCTTCTATTATTTGTTGATTATTGTGCTTTCGAGCACTATTTAAGATGAACAATATTTCAAAATATGTTTCTGGAAAGTTTTCTAACTCCACTTATGCCTATCACTAAGAATTCCTTCCTTGTTAGTGTGGTCTACATATGTATTTCATTGTCGATTGGAGTAGTCTGTGGTGTGTCTTCTGGACACACCTTAAACTTTTTATGTTGTTCTGTCTGTATTCTTTAGTATATGGAGGTTAGTTTTAGTTTTTTTTTTTGCTCATTTAGATTTGGGCTATTCTAAGAGTGTGTGGTTTTGTTGTTCCTGTTGTTAGTTCTACATATATAGACAAAAACATGTTGAATTAACTTCAGGTTGAAAAAAAAAACACCACGGCTTATTTTGATGCTATTGAAAACATTTAGCTTTAAAGAAATTTTATAAAAGCCGTAGCTAAAAAAGGATCATGAAAACTGTAAACAAAAATCAAAACTTTAAAATTATTTTTTTGGATGTAAAGTTTGTTTGCAACATTGCTAACATGTGCCGGCAAAAGGAAAACAAAACCGTTTCCAGATTATCTGATTTTAAATTATCCTGTGGAACATTTAGTCATGGGAATTCACAATGGAGATATTGAAGTGATGTTTTCCAAGACCTTGGGTGGCCCAATACTTTCCCCTACACATTATGATCTTAAGATTATGAGATAAGCGAGAGTGTCCTCGAAGATATGGAGGGTTAATAGATCCATTTCGCGTTCTAAATTTCTCCTCGTTACTTCATTAATTGCGAGAATCTCGCCTGGAGTACACTATCCTTAGTTGGCATAATTCTAAAATCCCTCTTACTAAAATTCTCTCCCCACCTCTCTTAAATAACATTATGTAACATATAGTAAGCTTATTTAATAAGTATTTGGTTTACCACAAATTATGCAATGTTAATAACATGGCATAACGGTAATATTTTGCTATTAAAGTTAACATAAGAAGAACAAAATTAAAGTTAATATAAGAACAAAAATTTCCAAAAAAAAAAATGGTTTATTAAAATCATTTTATGATACTGACATAAATGAGATTAAAACGGGTTTTATGTGAGAAAAAGAATAATTTTAATAAACTGAGATAATAGAAAAAAACTAGGAGTGGGACTTTAATTTCAACATGGGGAACAAAAATAAGTTAGAACTACATACACTCAAAAAAAAAAGTTTGTAAAATTACAAGTAAAAGGTCTTGTAATTCTATTTTACTAATATTTTTGTATTTTTACAAAAATTTTTGTATACACTCTAAACAAATGAGTCCAGTTTCCTACTATAAATTGGGTAAATTTCAACAAATTCAAATAATATACTACTATAAATGTGTAAATTTCCAATAATTTTTTGGTAAAACTACACATTTTGTGTTAATTTACCCAATTTATAGTAGGAAACTGAAATCATTTTAATTAGAGTGTATTTAATAAAACGAAAACTTCAGTTTGCCTTGTAATTTTACTATTATATGTTGGTAAATTTATTTTACAATTTTTTTAGGTAAATTTACAAAAAAGTGAATTATTTTACAAATTAAAAAAATATTACAAGGTGTTTAGTTTTTTTACACAAGAAAACTGTTATTGTACAATAAAATTTTACTTGATGTTATTTAGTCTTTCTACCAAAAAAATGTATTATTACAAACATTTTTTTTTAAGATCGTTTACAAGGTTTTCAGTTTAAAATGTATGTATTGAAAAGTACAAAATTCCAATGTAATTTTACAAAACTTATTTTATTACTAGAATTAAGTTGTTTTACAAAAAAAAATTTAATTATTCAACAATAGGACACGCAAAATTTTTCTAAGTTCAGATTTTTTTGCGTTTTGGAGTAAAAATTCAATTTTTTATAAATAAAAAAAATATTATGAAAAAATTTTTTGGAAATTTTTTAAGTTCCGGACACAAAAATTTTTCAACTATTTTTTTAGTATTTTTTTTTTAAATTTGGCTCCTAAAATGTCAATAAAAAGCTGCCAATTATGAAAAATTTAGTTTTTCTTATTTTAACAGTTACTTAAAAATCCAATCTACAATATCCAAAAAAAATTTTTTTTAAAAATACTTGTGAAAATAATTCAAAATTCGAAAAAAAAATTGTTATTTTTTTACAAATTTTTCCTGAAAATATAAGAAATTTCTTGTGTTAAGAAAAACGAAATGTCGAAAAAAAAAAAAATAAAAAAGTGCAGTGTTATACTTTAAAAAGTTTGTTAAAAGTGTTCAAATGAAAAAAAAAAAATCATTTCAGGTTGTTGAAGTGCTACTCCAGCTGCCAAAGAAGGAAAAATAAGATGCACCAATGAAAAAAAAACCTTTAAATTTACAAAACAAATATGTAAACCAAAGTTTTATAAATTTACTAAAAAAATATGAAAATTTAAAAACAAAATTGTGTACTCACGAAAAAAGTTGTAATTTTACAAAAATGAAGTAGAAAATACAAACACAGTATTGTAAATTTACAAATTATTTGGTTAAACTACTGTTTTTACGGCAAAAAATAAGAAAAAATGGTATATATACAGCTGCGGTCAAAAAAATAGCACCAGGATACAACAGAATTTTCTTCGTTGGTTTCTTTTTAACAATTTCAACTTATGTCACTGATAACGTGTCATAAGATACTTACAAGAGTGTGAAACAATATTACATAAGAAAAGGCTAATTTGGTTTTTTATTTTATTAAAAATTTTCAGAGTTTTTAAAAAAACTTAAAAAAGACTCAGTCAAAAAAATAGCACCACAGTACTTTTTGTATTAAAATTAAATTCTTAAATTTGAAAAACGAATGGATTATGAATTCAGCCTTGTTGTAATATCTTTAAATATTAAAAAAAAAATTGTCGAGTGCTCATTGTTGACAATTACCTCTGTACAACGTTTTTGTTCCGAATTCGCGAGATTTTTGGATCTTTAATTCGAAATTCAGTTCCAGAGTTGCGGAACAGCCACCCAAAGTGCTTCATTACAAGTTGGTTGTATTCGAGACACTCCCTTCTCTATATCTGTCTATCAACTATCGATTTGGTCTAGATCTGGGGACTGACCAGGCCATTCCATCACGTTTACTTTATTGTCCAGACCCAATTTTTTGCCAATTTCCCGTCATGCTTTGGGTATTTGACGTGCTAAAAGAACTAAATTAGTGGCATTTGCTTAGAAACTTATTGCAACATTACTTTCTGGAGGATATAAACGTTAAGTGTATATCCACAGTTGTCCTAGTCCAATATGTGAGCCATGGTGCAATATATGAACCCCACTCCACAGTAGGAAAATATTCTCCACACTATAAGCACCATTTAAAGTTATTTTTATTTTGAATTTTGGATTGAATTCCGCGTATTAGGGTCTTCTGACATAGGTATGTGATCCCATGACTCCAAATAAAACAACATTGGATTCATTTGCCCATAGATCATTGATCCACTTTTAAGCTGGTCATTCTGAGTTACTGTTAGCAAACTTCAAAGGACTTGCAGCATGCTTAAGTGAGAGTAGGCGCACTTTTCCGAATCTACAAGCGTTAATGTTGTTGTTTTGTAATCTTTGACGAACATTTTCGCCATTTGCTGTCCTTTTTTAGCTCTGGAGCTGCCGAAAATGGGTCTTTCTTCCATTGACTTTACAAACACCTAACCACTAATGGTGACAAACGTCGCTTGTGACTAAGTTTTTCAAGCTCAAAAGTAATTTTGCTGAATTTCCAATCATTTTATAAGCGCATCCAACCAATTTTCCCTTTTCAGAATATGGTTTATGTTCAGAAATCATATTTTTTACAAAAGAACGTTTTTAGGAGTGGAATTCTTTCCACGTCATATTTTTATGAAAATAAATATGAAATTTTGTTATGAATTAAATTTTTTTATAAATAAAAACTAGCTTCCTTTAGTATTTAACACTTTTATATTAATAATTACAATATTATTAATTTTTTTAAAGAAATTTTGTAATTCGGTGCTATTTTATTGACTGCACTGATTCGGAGTTTTTTTAAAATATCGATCATTAAAAAAGAACCGTCCACAATTTTTGGAAAAAGTAAAAACATTTAAGGGGTTCAGACTTAGTATAAGAGTATTGCATATTTTTTTTAAACGAATACGCACATAATATTTTGTTTTAATTGAATGAATAGAGATTTTGTCATTGGTGCTATTTTTTTGACCGGCACTGTACAATAAAAATTGTAAATTTATCACTTTTATTGTAAATATACAAGTTTTTTGCCATAAAAAACAGTAGTTTAACCAAATAATTTGTAAATTTACAATTTTGGTTTTTGATTTTCTACTTTATTTTGTAAATTTCCAACTTTTTTGTAAGTTTACAATTTTGTTTGTAAATTTTAATTTTTTTTTGCAAATTTACAATTTTTATTGTAAATATACGTGTTTTTCAATATTTTTTTGCGGTAAAAACAGTAGTTTAACCAAACAATTTGTTAATCTACAATTTATTTTTTTCATTTTCTATTTTTTCTTTTTAAAATAACAACCTTTTCTGTAAGTTTACAATTTTGTTTTGTAAATTTACCAATTTTTTGTAAATTTACAAAAAAAATGTTCACCTCGAAGTTAATATTTTACAAAAAAATTGTAAATTTATATTTTCTTTTGTTAAATCAATTCTTGCTAGTACATATTTTACAAAACCTGTCCCGTAACATCACAAGATTTTATGTCATTTTACAAACTTTTTTTTTGAGTGTAAGCAAAATCAGCCAAAGAAAAATCGCCCAAAAAATTTTATGAAAAATCGCCCAAATGCAAAATCGTCCAAAAAATATGAAAAATTACCCAAAAAGAAAAATACGAAATTTCGCACAAAATTAACGAAAAAAAGCCCAAGAAAGAAATGAAAAATGACCCAAAAATAAAAAAAAACACGTTTCCCCAAAACACATATGAGGCATTCCACACCAAATGTCCAGCGAAAAAAATCATGTGTTCCGTAAATTTCTGAATAGGTTGTTTGGATAGCCCTATATGTAACTAAAAAAATTGCGTTTTTGGTTTTTCAAATTTTCGAAAACTGGGCTTAGGAGGCGTGGTCAAATATTGAAAAAATGGTAAAATTTGTGGCGAGTTGCCTTGATTAAATATTTATCCCATTAAAACGGAATGCACCACAATGTCAAAAATTTAAAATTTTTTTTTTGGAAAATTTTCAGAACCCGTTCTGAAATTTTCCATTTTTTAAAAAAGTCAATTTATCAAAAATCCGGCCACTTTTTTTTTTCTTTTTTATTTATTTTTTTAAAAGTTTAGATGTTTTTCCATCCACACAAAAAAAATCAGAAACACATTCATCTTTTTTTTTCGAGAAAATCGCATTTGAACTTTAAATTTCATAACAATTTTGTTATTTGCTTGTATTTCTTTGTTTTAAAGTTGCGAATGAGTAATATTAATTGCGAAGGCGAAAAATTTTAACAACAAATTTTAACAAAAATGTGGGCGATTTTGTGTTATAATTTGTTGTTACACTCAAAAAAAAGAACTGTAATGTTAGCAAAAAAAAGCTTGTAAACCTACAAGAAAATTTGCTGATTTTGAACCCACAATTTTTTTGCTAAAGTTAGCAAAAATGTTTTGCCAATAATTAGTTAACTAATTTTTTTTTTTTTTTGAACTTAGTTCATACACATCTGAGGACCCCATTTGGTTCGGACCCGATAGGTCCAGACCTCGATGGCCCTAGACCTAGTTGGGTTCTTAAAAATCGTCATATTTTTTGATCCAAAATTTGTGTCCGTTTCGCTCTACCTTGCTTAGTTTTTGAAATACGTGATTATAGGGGACCACTGGGGTCTTGAGAATTAAAAAACTCTATAACTTCAAAAATATTACTCGGAGAGCTTTTGACCATTTTGCGGTCTTGTTTTACGTGTTGAGAGCTACAAAAATGCTTTTGGACTTTTTGTTGTGTCGGCAATATTTACCGAGATATGAGCATTTTAAAATTTTCGGGAATGCTAACTTTTTTGGATCCAAAGTTAGGGCCCATTAGGGTCCACACATGTGAAGAGGACCGGCGATACTATGGGGAGCTCGAGAACCAAAAATGGCCTCCATTTTGCTCTATCTGGCTTAGTTTCCGAGATAGCGCCATTTTAAGTTTTCTGAAAATAAAAAAAAAATACCATTTATTTTGTTAATATTAGCAAAAAAGCTTGTAAAAATTTCGTCAACTCAATTTTAAATTTAGCAAAAAAAATTAGTTCAAATTTTGTTTAAAATTGCTAATGCGCTAAATGAAGTTTACAAGATATTTTTGCTAACATGCTAATCTCAACTAAAAATTTGCTAAAAGTTAGCTAACCAGCATTAACAAAAACAAATTAGTAAATCTACTAATGTATTATTTTGAGTGGGGTCCTAGACCAATATTTCAATGTGGTAAAAACGGAATGATAAGCTTATATATATCCTCTATCACTAGAGTGGAGTTTATAACAAATTTTAATCGATAGCCCATACAAAAGTATACAAGAAAGTGATTTTTTTTTAAACTTTTGAGTAAATTGTTAATTGCGGCCAACGGCGTATGCAGGACTGTTTTTTCAGGGCCCAACAACAACAACAACAAAATTTTTGTTGTTTTTTTCGTGAGATTTGTGTTTTCCAATACATATAAAAAAATATTTTTTTGTTGTTGTTGTTGGGCCCCCCCCCCCCCCCCCCCCTCTGTATACGCCGATGATTGCGGCAATTAAAAAATTACTCATAGTTTTTTTTCAAATTTAAACAAGTGATTAGTCAAAAAAATTTTTTCCATATTTTTTACTGTGTAGTAGAAAAAAAATTTGCCTGGACATTTAGAGAAAGCAAAAGTTGAAGAAAAATGTCACTCTACTATAACATCCTCGTTTAATACAATCTAAAAATTTGGTAAATTTTTTTTTTTTATTATTTTATTTTAAAAGTTATGAAAAATTTCGTAATCATTCTTATATTAAACCCAACAATAGTTAATGCTTTAATGCTTTTTAATGCTTTAAAAACTCCTTAAATTTCATTAAAAATTATTTTGCCCATAAAAGAATACATTTACAATATTTTCATAATTTTTTAAACACAAAAAAAAAATCAAATCCTAAGAGATTTAATGCACTTATAACAACGTTGTTTTTTTTTTTTGCGTACAAGATTGCATTCAAAATGCCTTCAAACCATTATTATAACAAAACCGACAATATACATACCAAAAGTAACAAATAACCACAAAACATAGATGGCGCGACAAGATGTTGCAACATGTTGCTTGATTCTTAGCAGTTACAAGTTTAGTTTGTTGTTACACAAATGGTCTAAAATCCAAATGCAACTCTTAAGAGGGGGAAAAAATCTAAAAATAATTTAAAGCCAAACAAATTCCAGACAAACAATCAAAAAGACAGACACTCAGACAGGCTGGCTAGCAATCATCTTGATAACTGAGAAAGAAAAAAACTTTGGTCAAGATTGGCCAGTAAATAACAATAAAATTTTTAAAGGAACAAATACTTACTTGTACAAACAGTTGATTGTAAAGGTTTACATTTGGAAGATATTAAAGAAAACGAGTTTTATATGTTGAATGAAATACAGATAAATTAAAAAATACAGAAAACACTGTGTAACTATTATTGTTTCTGTAAAGACAGTAGAGCTCAAGCTCTAATTATAATTATGTATTATAATTTTTTGATTTGTAATATATGGTTTTTGAATTGAGAAAAGTGTGAAAGAAAAATTTTAATTTTTCTAAAAATTTAAGACATCCTGGTTTGTTGCTTACTAGTTTCATATTATCCAGTTATAATAATATTCAGAAAAACTTTTAATGTCAAATTTATTAAGTTAATAGTCAATAAAACTCTATATGTGAAAATTATTTACAGATCGCAGCCGACAAGGATTGAACTCATCATCTGTAATACTTTGCTATTAACTGCTTGTAACGTACAATCACTCTAGACCGATACGCCAAGTAGGCTGTTAAGCAAGTATCAACTAAATCTGATTTTTTCAATTCGAGTGTGGTTGTGGCTGTTGTCTTTTCTAACAGAAGACTTTGTTATTGTAATTATGTGTAAACAAACTTTTTTAGTAATCATTATTCTTCTTCCTCTCCTTCATCAATTCTGATCTAAGTACTTATTTTTGCAAACATTGCCAGACATGGTCTATATTTTAGACACAAATGTTAGCTGTTGCCATTTTTCTGAAGATACTGATTATTGCCACTTAGGGCGACTTATAGTCGTCATTTTTAAATTATTGTTTCTGTAAAGACAGTCGAGCTCCTTCCCAGCAAAACTTTGGTAATGGGTAGTGATTATATAACACATTACCAGGTAATGTATATACCTTATTTGTAGCATTATTTTAGGATGTCTTACCAAACATTTGTTCCACAACGTATTATTTTAAAGTGAAAAATAATGCATTACTAATAATTTGCTACGTAATGCATGATTATTGGAAAAAATGTATTTCATATTTATTATTTCTAAACATTAAATCATGGATGACTTATATTTGGTTACATTATGTATTATTTGATAGTTTGAAATAATGCATTATTTATAATTTGATGCATAATGCATTACAATAACATAAAAAATAATTATTTTATAAAAAAATGCATAAGTTTAAACTAGAGATGGGACGGGAAATTTCTAACGACACACACTTACGAGCATATTTTATCTACTTACACTCACTTACAATCACGTAAGTAAATTTAATACAAAATTACTTTTTCACTACTCGTAACACCTTATATAAGTATTATCTTCTGGTATGCTATATTATTTCATTTCTTGTAACCTATAAAATATCATATATTTTACACCTTACTCGTATTCTTCGTTATAAATTTATGACTTATTTTATACCTTACTGTTATTCTTTGTGATAATGTGGATGCATTACTTTGAGTCTCATCGCCTCTTAAAATCATCAATGCTGCAATGTATAAAATAAGAGATCCTATACCTTATTTTATACCTTATTTGGTAATCTAAGTTTTGCTGGGTTGTTACTCCTTATGGTGAGCGTTGATTTGATAAAAATTTGATATAGAAAAATCTCTGAACCATCCTCTGTAACTATCAAACATGTCTGAGTCACTATTCACGATCGCACGACAAGATGACAGTATTTATGATTTTGTCCTTCATCTTGTTGAACTCCGAAAATATCTGCGAATCAGTCAAAATAAATTTTCTGTCCAATCTGCAGAAAAATCTGCTGAAAATACAACCATTTTGAGCCATATGACAAAACTGCTGATTTTAGTAGACACGGTTTGTTGAAAATCTGTCATGATTATCTAGATGAAATCAGCAGAGAAATCTGTCAAAACAGCAGAGAAATATCCTAAAATTTGTTTTCATGAAAAAACCGACATTTAAAATTCTACTGATGATAACACTAACTGGAGTGTTTGAAACCGGTATGGGAATACCAGAAATGTCTATAATTCTTAGAAATTCAAATTTTTTCTGCATTTTTTCAACTTGAACCCTTACAACAACCATAATTAGAGCCCGAGATCGATCTGTACTTACAGAAAAAGCAATACATAAAATTACTGACAAAGTATGTCGCCATTAGGCACGTCTCCAAAACATAAAATGCAAATTTCTTCATTTGTGTCTGCAATTCCAGATCATGTTGGTTACCCTTGCGAAATAATGTAAGAGACAAAAAAGTTGAAAGAAAGTATGAAGAGAGGTTAAGATTGATAGAAATATAATTGTAGTGTTGGAAACTGTCAAAATTTATTCTGTAGAAACTATAAATATTCCCATATATAAAAAACAGTTTCCATTAACAAGACAAACCGACATTTAAAATCCTACTGATGATAACACTAACTGGAGTGTTTGAAACCGGTATGGGAATACCAGAAATGTCTATAATTTTTAGAAATTAAATTTTTTTTCTGCATTTTTTCAACTTAAACCCTTATAACATTCATAATTAGAGTCCGAGCTCGATCTGTCCCAGAAAAACTTAGATTACCAAATAAGGTATAAAATAAGGTATAGTATAGTTTATTTTATACATTGCAGCATTGATGATTTTAACATGGGATGAGACTCAAAGTAATGCATACGAGTAATGCATAAAATATAGCATACCAGAATGTAATATATAAGACGTTACGAGTAGTGAACAAGTAACGATGTATTAAATTTACTCACGTGATTTTAAGTGAGTAGAAAACATATGCTTGTGAGTGAGTGTCCGTGATTCAAAAATTCCTGTCATGAGCCCAACTCTAGTTAAAACTTATGCATTTTTGTATAAAATATTTATTTTTTGTGTTATTATAATGCATTATGTATTCAATTACAAATAATGCATTATTTCAAATTTTGAAATAATACATAATGTAACAAAATATAATTCATCCATGATTTAGAAATAATAAATATGAAATACATTTTTTGCAATAATCATGCATTACGTAACAAATTATTAGTAAAGCATTATTTTTCACTTTAAAATAATACGTTGTGGAACAAATATTTGGTAAAACATCCTAAAATAATGCTATAAATAAATATGCATTACCTGGTAATGTGTTACATAATCACCACCCATTACCAAAGTTTTGCTGGGGTACTTACAGAAAAAGCAATTATAAAAAATTTTATAGTTTTTATACCCTCCAACTACAGTATGGGGGTATACTCACTTTGTCATTCCGTGTGTAACGCATCGAAATATCGGTCTAGGACCCCATAAAGTATATATATTATTGATCAGTGATCGATTCTAAGACATTCTAGCGATGTCCGTCTGTCCGTCCGTCCGTCTGTCTGTCCGTCCGTCCGTCTGTGGAAGACACGATACAGTCCAAAATAAAAGTGCTAGACTCCTGAAATTTGGCACATATATATATATCTTACGTTTACAGGCTGGTTAAGTTCGGAGATGGGCAAAATCGGACCAGGACACAGTGGCCGAAACACCCAATCTAGCGGCGCTTAATTCGGAAATGTAAAATAATAAAGCCCAATGCATATTTGTGATTATAAAACTTATAAAGAATTTAATTTTTAACCATATTTATTTATTTCAGTGTTTTTATATATTTTGGGAAATTTATGTGAATATCGGGAGGAGGTCTGTATGAGGACTAGAAGTTAAAATGTTCCGATTCCGTTTAAATTTATAGTGATTATTTATGGCTACAAAAAACATTTAACAATCGAATTTTAAGAGGATATTTGTTAAAATACTATTGTTAGGGCTTTTTAAGTAAAACTGGAAGGGGAAATTAACATGGGGGCTATGGGAAAGCATGAACCGATTTTGTCAAAAATTTATTAGGTTTTGTTCTTTCGATAAAAAATCTTAAATTTCAAATTTTAGCCAAATCGATTGAAAATTGTGGTCTGTACGTTTATACTGTTTATTTGGATAGGCAGATGGACCCTAAAAAACCGAAAAACTTGCGCGAACTAGCACGCCATACTGAAACGTCACAACAAAAATAACCCAAAATAATATAGAAAACAGGAATTGAACCGAATACGATCGAATTTCAAAAGTTGCAGTCCATGAAACTATAGTTTATATCACAAATGTAAACTTCTATAATGAACTAATAATAAACTAGATACACACAGGCTACAAACATTTATTTTTTAGTTAAAACATACCTTTTACTTTCAATTAAAACTTTTTAGCTCAAAATGTATAAACAATTGACTTAAAAGTGTCGAGAAAAACTCACTGAGTAATTAGGCCCCAAATTCCTTTAATACACTTGCTGCAGAAAATGTATATTTGACAGCTTACAGCTGTGCGAATATTGAAAGCAAAACAAAAGTAAAAACGTAAATTTTTTCTGTAAAGTATAGGTAAACGATGAAGTGCAAAAACATTTATCGATCTTAATTTTTAAATTTTGACTTAAGCGCCGCTAGATCAGTGATTTCGGCCACAGTGCAGGGGGAAAAAGTTCCCTCTTGACGAAGTAAACCAATAAAAAAATGTAACTTTTTATAGGTTTTTTGTATTTTTATTAAACAAATGAAACATTTTTATGCTTGAAAAAGTTCAAAGTCGTGGACTTGGACCCAGGGGATTTGAAAATTACTTTTTTTATGGTCCGCCCCCTTTTGTGGGCGTGGATATTAGCAAATAATTTATATAATGATGAAATGTATATCTTTTGTACAAAAAGCATAGCAATTAAATTTGTAAACAAAAAAAAATAACACTTTACAAAAACAAACTTAAGAAAGCTTTCTTGAAAACAGGACTACAACAAAATTTCTGTAAAATTACAAAATAATCTGCTTAAAATATATTTAAAAATATTTTGAAATTCAGCAAACAGAATCAGAAAAAACGCAGTAAAATTTCTGTTATTTTGTCAAACTGAATGACAGAGATTTTAGTAAAAAAATCCAAATTAGCGGAAAAATCGGCTGAAAGTTTGTTAAATCAAATTGCAAGTCGTTTTACAGATTTTTTGACAGAGTTTTTCTTTTGAGTGATGTTATTATAGATTTTCTTTGATTTGTTAGGACCTGAAGACATTTCATTGAGGAATCACAAAATAAAAATCCATGAGAGATAGATTTGCCAATTGCATAAACAAAAAAAAAATACAACTTTAAAAAAAACCCTGAAAATTTTCTTGAAAAAAGAATGACTATTTCTGTATAATTAAAAAATAATCTGCTAAAAATATTTTGAAATTCAACAAACAGAATCAGTTGTGTTATTTTCTAAAACTGGATGACAGAGATTTTAGTAAAAATATCCATATTAGCAGAAAAATCGGCTGAAAGTTTGCTAAATCAAATTGAGAGTCGTTTTACACATTTTTTGACAGAGTTTGTTTTTCTTTTGAGTGATGTTATTATAGATTTTCTTTGATTTGTCAGGGCATGAAAGATAGATTTGCCAATTGCAATCTTAATTAAACAAAAAATTAAGTTTCTGAAACGTTTTCCATTTGAAAAACTTAAAACTTTTGTAACCCTGTGTCCTAATATGCATGAAATAAGAGGCGGGATATTTTAAAGAATTTTCATGTGTAAATTCAAAGTTTTAAATTTGTACAAATGTGTATCATTTTAATTCTGTTTTTGTTATACCCTCCACTTAGTGATAGAGGGTATATATAAGTTTGTCATTCCGTTTGTAACTCATCGAAATATCGGTCTGGGACCCCATAAAGTATATGGACTTTTGTCATTAACTTTTAACGTTTGTGATATTTTACTAATTTCGCAATAACATTTTTATTTGTAAACTAGGTGGTACCTGTGAATGTAGATATGTTAAGGGAACCATAATGAGTAATTCTGCAAAGGCACAGCGCAAGTAGTCTCATTATCTCATGGTAAGAAACGTGCAAAGTTGAAAAATGTAAAAAAATCGCTTGATACTCTCATGAAATTTTTCGTTCAAAGTTCCATATTGTTGGGTGCGTTAAAGCTATTGCTCCAAATTTAATACCGTTTAATCAGTAGACTTGGGCAATTATTTGGTGTAGGTTCAGTGGATGTGCCATCAATAAGAAAAAAGTTACATGGACCTAAATCTTTGATACCAATTTTTTTCAATTTTCAATTTTTCGAGGTTTTTTGATTGTAGCTTTTGGTGCAAACTGTAATTTTAATTTTAAAACACATGGTAAAAGCCCTTGTAAACATACACAATCTGAGACTGACTCGAGTGATGTGCTCGCAATGGTTACGAAGCTGCAGCTCTCCAAAGATGGGAAGAAAAAACGTGAATTTTTTAAAAAGTCTGTTTTTTGCGAGGCACACTCCCAGTTTTATTCCGAATGGTTCCGAATGCTTTGTGAACTTTATAATTTACCATTTCCCACTTGATTTACAAACGCACCCAAAAAATATTCAATGCAAAAATTTTATGAACTTTTTAATTTTTTGCAAAATTTCGATATTTTAGTTTTGCATTATTTGACAGCCAAATGTGCATGGCTGAAAGTTGAACATGTAGAAACAATGGTATGTGCAAATATAATAAATCATGGAAAGCAACATTGATCAAAAGTTAATATTAGCGAATTCCGCGGTGTTTTTCAGTTTTCACTTTTTTATAAGGCACATCCAGGCCGCTTATAGAAATTGGTCGGTGAGTGGCGCGTTTGGTAGTCTTTTTAATGCTATATCTTCAATTAATTCGCACCCGAAAAAAATTAACTTTTAAGCGGTTTTTCGGTGGTTTTAAATTTTTGATACTTTTAAATTTAATGCTTATATAAAATCTTACATTACCTAAAAAAAGTAGAAATGAAATGTATTTTGACAGATTTTGACATGTATTATGCGAATAATATTTCAAAATTAGTCCATTGATTTTTGCAGTCGCGAAAATCGCGAAAAATCGCTAAAATTTGTTATAACCTTAATAAAATTAGTAATAGCGTTAAAATATTTCGTAATAACGTTAATATTATCATTATTAATCATACTTCAAATAGTTTCAATATTCAGTGAAGGACAACACTGTAAAATCAGACTTTAAATATTAAAAAAAAAAAATCAAAAATTATTAATTTTTTTTTTCAAAAATGTTCCTTTTAAACCACTGCTGTTTCTCACCTATTAGAGATAGAATAATAGTGTCAACCAAGAATTTGTTGAGATTTTTTTAGTTCATTTGGTAATATTTTTCTAAAAAAAATTAAACCGCTGGGAACATTAGTATTTTCAAAAAATTGGAAAATGTGCCGAAAAAAATTGTTTTAATGCAAATATCTCGATATTTAGCAAAGATTTTATGCATGTTTGATTATTTTTTTAACTCTAGGTAAGCATAATACAAAATGGTAAGTTTGGTAAACTTCGGATAAAAAATGTAATTTTGACAATTTTTTTAAAAATTTTAACTTTAAACCTCCATAGTTTTGGGTGCGATCGCTTAAATTAATGCACGCGAACGGATTTAAATTACTTAATTATAATGTTATTAACCTACAAAGACTTATCAATGTGCCACGAAAAAAAAAATCGTCATTTTTTTTGTAAATACTAAAAGTTGATGACAATTGCTCATATGTATATGGGGGTTTTCGTGTCAACTGACACAACTTTTGAAACCGATGTCTTCCGATCGGGATGAAATTTGCACCAAGGTTAGTCCTATTGGATAGTAGTTCAGACACAATTTTTCAACGAGATCGGTCAAGAACTCTCTGAGTTAGAGGGGGTCGAAATTTGACATTTTGGCCAAAGAGGTGTTGATTCTCATCCATGTAACTTCTTACCTATTGTTTTTAACCAAAATGTGTCACAAAGAGTTTAGATAGCTACTTCTTCAGTCTTTCAAAAAAAAAATGTAAAAAAATAAAAAAAAAAATTTTTGATTTTTTTTCTTAAAAATCCAAAACTTTTTTGACTTTTTCCTCAAATTGGGCCCTTCTTTTTTTTTTTTTTGATTCAAGAGAAAGCTTAGGTGATTTCCTTTAAGAGTTTTGGGGTCGCTTAGTGGGATGCGAGTGGGATATCTATGAAAAAAAAAATTTTTTAACTTTGGAACACAAAAAACGGTTCTTCAATTTGCACTATTAGGCGTGTGACAGCTAACCAGTTTTCGATTTCGATCCGCGATACCCTCTAATTTTTTTAGGTTCGAAAAAGAAAGCACGAGCCAAAAAATGGGGGCGGTGGGGAGGGGCCATATGGCCCCTCATTGGGGTCAAAGTTGGGCGTAAAGAGGTAAAAATCCTCAAAAACCCCAAAACTCCCCTAGAAACGCCCCTGGAGGGGTGCAATGTGAGACCGACCTCCAATAATTTTCTGCCCCAAACATTTTTCTTGAACATACCTTACCCCTAATTCCAATTCCTATGGGGGCTGAACTACTATCCAATAGGACTAACCTTGGTGCAAATTTCATCCCGATCGGAAGACATCGGTTTCAAAAGTTGTGTCAGTTGACACGAAAACCCCCATATAACAAAACATGTTGAGTCTTTACATATACACATTAGCAATCGTTTAATGTTATCTAACTAAAAATAAGTAGTGGTGCGAGATTTGCATCTATAGATAGATGAACTAGTTAAGGCGTCGAAAATAAATTCTATAACTGGGGAACCGTGGGTTCAAGTCCCAGCCAGGGCAGGATTTTTTTATTGTTTTTTATTAAAAAAAAAACATATGAAAGGCATATTGATGACAATTTTCATGATATGATGAAATGTGTCATCGGCGACACGAAATAACTCCCACATGAAATAACTCCCACCTAAAAAATGAAATAAGTCCCAAAAAAAAATCCATACAAAGTTGGGAGTTATTTCATATGAAATAACTCCCAATTTAGTGGGACTTTTATCATTTTTGTTGGGAGTTATTTCATAATTTTTTCGGTGGGAGTTCTTTCATATGAAAGAACTTCCACTACAATAGCGATGAAATAACTCCCACTATTGTTTCATTGTTGGTGAAAGTATCTGGAACATTTTGACTTATAGAATATTATTATTAAAAAATTAAAATTTGTTGTGATTTTGTTACCAAATTTTAGGACGAAGTGCTTTTTTAACAAATTTATATGTTTTAGAAATTTTACTACACCGAAAAAAATCCATGCAACATCTTACGAAATAAAATTTCGTACTTACATGTTTCGTAAAATATACGAAAATTTACTTTATATTACGAAAAACAAATTAGTCCGGACTTTCGTAAATTTACGAAACATACGAAAATATTTCGTAATCATAAAAATTTTAAATTTCCCTGCACAAAAAGTGACCGGTCCTTAATAGATCGCGTGACATGTTACACGGAACCAAATGACCTACGTGACATGTCACACGGAACCAAATAACCTATCACAAACTTTGAAACTTTTCATATAAAAAGACGAAGGACTTACAATTATTTTTTTCAAGAAAAATTTTAAAAAAAATTCTTTTAAATTGAAAAAAATTTTAAATTGAAAAAAATGTTTCGTACAACTTACGAAACATTTCGTTCATATAAGACATGACTTTTTTCCAATTTTTTATATCTAATATATACGAAATTATTTTTTATATTATAGAAAATTGTTTCGTAAAAACAAAAAAATATTTCGTAGAATGTAGTAAACTTTTTCGTAAAAACTTATAATTTTTACGAAATAATTTCGTAAGCAAAAACTACGAAACTTTTTGTACAATGTACGAAACATTTCGTTCATATAAGGCATGAATTTTTTTCGGTGTACCAAAACTGGCAAGGATTTTTGTGGTAAGAGCGCACTGCAGCCGAAAATGTTTTCGTTAGAATACAAAATTGTTATAAAAAAACGGAGAACGCGAAAGTTATCCAACGTGTTGTGTTTTCGATAACATAGAAAGTTTTTCGATAATATACAAGATTGTTGAAAAAAGCACTGCAGATGAAAATTTAAAAGATTTAATCAGAACTTGTTGTAAAAAGTGCCGCAGGCGAAAATTTGGTACCAAAAATCGCCGCGTTCTGATTAAATCTTTTAAATTTTCGGTAACATAGAAATTTGTCGCAATAAAGAAAATTTAAAATATTTAATCAGATCCTGTCGCAATAAGACCTGTCGCAATAAGCGCCGCATGCGAAAATTTGGTACCAAAAATCGCCGCGATTGGTACCAAATTTTCGCCTGCGGCACTTTTTACAACAAGTTCTGATTAAATCTTTTAAATTTTCGGTAACATAGAAATTTGTCGCAATAAAGAAAATTTAAAATATTTAATCAGATCCTGTCGCAATAAGACCTGTCGCAATAAGCGCAGCATGCGAAAATTTGGTACCAAAAATCGCCGCGATTTTTGGTACCAAATTTTCGCATGCGGCGCTTATTGCGACAGGTTGTAATTAAATCTTTTAAATTTTCGGTAACATACAAATTTGTCGCAAAAAGGACCGCACGCGAAAAATTGGTACCAAAAATTGTTGCAAAACATCGCCGCGATGTTTGAATGTAACCGAAGCAAGTCAAATAGAACACTCGATGTATTTTTGCATTTTTTCGAAGAACTCTGAAAAACAAACAAATCAGCCGTCAAGTTTCGCATTTGGCAGTTATTATAACTTGTTTGTATTGTACCGAAAGTAACATCAGGATCCTCGTTCTCGACTTTACTGATATATTTTCCCTTATTGTTTGTTTAATTTTTGTTGAGATTTCTAAATTTTGTTATTGGGAGTTCTTTCATTACACAGTGCAACACCCAAAATCGGAATGGGATGAAACCAAAAGCAAACGAAAGTTGACATATTCCATAACAAAACCCTCTAGGCTTTTTTCTAGTTCAGAGCTAGATTTTTTTTTACACGCATTTGAAGTTAGTGATCTTTTATTATAATTATAATAATAAATGCTTGAAAACTCTATTAGGGCGTATGATCAATATTGAAATTGCCTTTAAATAACAATCATACGCAACGGTGCACAGTGGCCGAAATAGCCAATCTAGCGGCGCTTTGTTAATAACTTCAAAAACATAAAAAATTCTGAATGATTTTTATTTTTTTTCGTTAATTTATATAATTGTTAATATTACCAATTCATAAAATTTTGAAACTTGTTTGTTTTTTTAAGTATTTGGGTAGATCCATATGTAACCAACCAATAAAAAAAACATTTTGGACCTGACTTTCTCAAACTTTACTAAACTCGATATAAAAGTGCATTCTACATGGTTAAGACAAATACAAACTTTGGGATTGCTGGACCAAATGATTCCAGATATATGAGGCATTCCACACCAAATGTCCAGCAAAAAAAAAACACGTGTACAGTAAACTTCTGAATAGGTTGTATGGATAGCCCTATATGGAACTTAGAAAATTGCGTTGTTGGTTTTTCAATTTTTCAAAAACTGGGCTTAGGAGGCGTGGTCAAATATTGGAAAAATGGTAAAATTTGTGGCGAGTTGCCTTGATTAAATATTTTTCACATTAAAACGGAATGCACCACAATCTCAAAAATTTACATTCTTATATAGTTTTGTATGGGCTATCGATTAAAATTTTTTGTTTTGGAAAATTTTCAGAACCCGTTCTGAAGTTTTCCATTTTTTAAAAATGTCATGCAACTTTTTTTTCTTTTTAATTTTTTTTTTTGAAGTTTAGATGTTTGTCCATCCACACAAAAAAAAAATCAGAAACAGGTTCTTCGTTTTTTTCGAGAAAATCGCATTTGAACTTTAAATTTCATAACAATTTTGTAATTTACTTGTATTTCTTTGTTTTAACGTTGCAAATGTGTAATATTTATGCAATTAATAATACTCATTCGCAACGTTAAATCAAGAAAATACAAGCAAATTACAACATTGTTATGAAATTTAAAGTTCAAATGCGATTTTCTCGAAAAATAAATAAATTGACATTTTTAAAAAATGGAAAATTTCAGAAAGGGTTCTGAAAATTTTCAAAAAAAAAATTTTTAATCGATAGCCCATAAAATGCTATATAAGAATGTAAATTTTTGAGATTGTGGTGCATTCCGTTTTAATGTGATAAATATTTAATCAAGGCAACTCGCCACAAATTTGACAATTTTTTCCAATATTTGACCACGCCTTCTAAGCCCAGTTTTCGAAAATTAGAAAAACCAAAAACGCAATTTTCTTAGTTCCATATAGGGCTATCCAAACAACCTATTCAGAAATTAACGGGACACATGTTTTTCTGTAGCGGGACATTTGGTGTGGAATGCCTCATGTTTTTGAATTTGATAGTATTGTTCTTTGCTATATTTCGAGCGATCAATGACATTTGAAAATATATGATTTTCAACCATTAAAAATTTTTTTGTTGGCACTGGTTCACTATGCCATATTAAAAAAAGGGTGCGTTTAGATTCTGCCATTGCAACTAAAAAACGGAAAAAATCATAAGGTAGCAAATCGTAGCATCCTATATTTGAACTTTATATAGACAACAACCCATTTAAACTAACTATGCAAACAGTTAACCGAATCCGGTCGAATACACCCTACTTTTATTCCACACAAAATTGGATTTCATATCTAAAAACACTTTCACAAAGGACATTTACTTTTTCCACTGTTAAGCACTAAAACATACAATCACAGGTCATAAACATTTTTTTTTTTTTTAATACATACCTTTTAATTAAAATAAAATCACAGATCTTATTAAAAAACTAATTAATTAATTTTTTGCTCTCAACAAAGTTGCACTTAAAAAACGGTCAAAAATAGTTATTGCACTTGCTAAAACATGTGTTAAGTTTGAATGCTCACAGCTGTGCGAATATTAGGAACAAAACAAAAAAGAAAACAGAAAAAAATCCGTTGGGGTTTAGATTTTCAAAAAAAAAAAATAAAATTGGCCGAATTCGGAATTTTAAAATTTCGCTAAAGCGCCGCTAGATTGGCTATTTCGGCCACCGTGCGGTGTCTATTTGTTTTATTTTAATAATTGCCTTTAAATAACAATCATACGCAACGGTGTGCAGTGGTTTATTTTAATAATTTGGCTATTCAGTAAATAGGTACTGGATCGATTGCAGCAAAATTCATACCAGTTGTAGCTAAAGTAATTTTAAGCTTAAGTTGGGAAGCTGGACCCTACATGTCCAATAAAGGCATTACCAGGGGCCCTTAAAATAGGACATATTTAGTACACCAAAACTTTAAATGCTTTAAAATTACCAACTTTAAATGTGTGTAAAAAAAATCTAGC
Source organism: Pegoplata infirma (assembly GCA_963921195.1). Taxonomy (NCBI): domain Eukaryota; kingdom Metazoa; phylum Arthropoda; class Insecta; order Diptera; family Anthomyiidae; genus Pegoplata; species Pegoplata infirma. The sequence continues at coordinate 93,889,526 of OY992538.1, read as the reverse complement.
TCTGACCTAAAAAAAAGGCCGTGAGGGTTTTGTTATGGAAAACGTCAGCTTTCATTTGCTTTTGGTTTCATCCCATTCCGATTCCGAAAGTTCGATTTTGTATCACTGTGTTATTAATGGGAGTTATTTCATTGGCACTTATTTCATTTTGTAGGTGGAAGTTATTTCATTGTGGTTGGGACTTATTTCATTTTTTTCTCCATTGCACTATAGGAAATTTTACCCTTTTTTTGGCCAAAATTATTTACAGCCAAACGGCTGGACCGATTTGACTGATTTTTTTTATTTGACTTTTGGAAGACTCTTTAGAGGGAGGGAGTGACTCTTAAAGGTTTTCATACACTCAAAAAAAAAAATTAGTAAAGTTACCTAAAAAATTACCTAATAATTAGTTCCAAACAGGGTTCCCGGGTTATAAGTTGCCGCATCTAAGATTTTTTAGATCCTTGATAGATTATATGGTTTTCTAAACTGTTTTTACAATATTTTTTTTTTTGAGTGTACACTAACTTTCGAAGATAACAGTAGAAATTTATTTTAACAATGTTAAGAAGTGTCAAACAAATCTACTTTTTAATAAGGATTTTATTCAAAAATTTTATTTTTGAGTTCCAAGTCGTCAACTACATTTCAAAATGCCACTACGGGCAGCCGTAGATGATGCAAAAGCTAGGGGCTCAACTTCCCTATTTAGATCTTTAGAGATTTCTGCTGTAACTCGTATTTTTGTTCTCGCAGATTTTGACAAAAAAGTTAATTGCGGTCGCCCAGGTTTCGATTTAGTGGAGGCAGGCTGCGTTTCAAGTTTTTTTTAGCCAAGTATTGCCTTTAAGACAAACAGCATGCTGTCTTTCAAAAATTTTCAAACTCCTACAACTTTTAATCCTTTTCATATTTATATTTGAACAAAATATTCTTAATTCCTCCTTTATATATTGTTTAAAGTTTTCGAAACATTCACTCTCAGCAATGTATGAAAAGAAATGGTCAGAAATAGCGGCTCCTTATCCACCTCTGCTTTATTTCTCTCGCCATGTATTAAATAACTCTGAATTTGGCACTCGGTAGTCACCTGGAAAAATGGGTATAAAAAAAAAGTTTGCACATATCCGACCTTGAAATTTTTTAAATTCGGAAGGTAATTGATTGTCCTAGAGAACTTTTATGGTTTTATAGCTAACATATGCTATCATTTTTTTTAAAGTCAAAATAAAATTCCAATTCATACTTCAATAAGTTCATCTTAAGGTCACTTCAATTTTTCCAATAAAATCGATCTAATAGATGAGTTCACCAACATTTCACTATTTATCATTAAAGTACTCACCTTTGACATTATTTTCCATTTTTTAATTTTTAAAAACTATAAATTCTTAATATAAAAACTTTTGTTAGAAGCTATCACAAAATTCGCTGCTCTCAATCGTTATTTTATAACTAAGTAAGAAATTGCAACAAAAACTACTGATAAAGTGACAGTACATCAATTCTGTCGAAAAATTGAGAAAGAATTGTTTACTTTGTTAAGTTTTTTTTATATTAATGTGAAAAAAAATAATGTTTGCAAAAATTTTAATTTTGACTTTGGGCCACAAAATGGGTAAAATTTCCTATAGTGCATTGGGACATATTTCATTTTTGGTGGGATTTATTTCATTGGGAGTTATTTCGTGGGAGTTATTTCATGTGGGAGTTATTTCGTGTCGCCTGTGTCATCACTTGTTTTTTTCAAAGCAAACAGAATCAGTAAAAACACAAAAAAAATTGTGTTATTTTGTAAAACTCAGTGACAGATTATAGTAAAAATATCAATTTTAGCAGAAAATTCTGCTAAAAGTTTGCTAAATCACATTGAAAGTCATTTTACAGATTTTTTGACAGACTTTTTGTTTTATGAGGAAAATATTTTTAGAACATTTTAACCTTTTAAATGGACGTAAACGTCTGTGTTAAGATTTTGACAAAGGACTTAGCTGACCGCTTAAAATGACGGCAAGAGGGTTAATGTGTTCTAAAAAATTTGTACAATTTCAGTGAAGACATCAAACCATATTTTTTAGCTCAGATATGTTTTTATTATAGTTTTTTGAACGTTTTCCAAACTACTTACTTTGATAAAAAATTACAAACTTTAGTGGGCCATAAAAAAAAATCGGAACTAACTTTACAAAGCCCTTTAATGACTTTGGCTATTTGATAGTCAACTTTCATATGACATTGAAGCCATTGTGGCTCAAAGCGATGACCCAAAATTTGTTGCACAGTTTATAATTTTTGACTTTCTAAATCAAAATTAATTTTTCTATATTTAAATAATTTTCTTGAACAAAAATTGGTATATTCTAAATTGTATTTGGGAGAAGAAGAGTAATTAAAAAATTCTGTAATTAAATTCTTTTTTAATTTTTAAATTAATAGAAATTATTTATTATTCGACCTTTAAAATTCTATTTTTGAGAAAGATTATTCTAGCTCAAGGTAATATTTCTTTTACTAATCATTACGATGATATTGTCAAAGAAACAATTTTCAAGAAACTTTTTATAAAGTTGTTTGTTTTAAATTGATTGGTTTGGTCATTTTGCAAGACTTACTCGACACGTGTTTCGGAATTCGTCAAATTCCATTGTCAAGAGTATTTAGCAAATTGACAATCGTTTGTGGCAAAACATAAAGTCTTATATTCGTATGTAAATAGTCATAATGAGAAATGTACTAAATACACAACATAATACAGCTCTAAATTTCAAACGAAAAGTCATAACCAAACCATCACTATTTAATTCAAACATACCTTCATATATACAGCTTGTATTACAGGCTAGTATATACATACAGACAGTAGATTTCTTACGCGAGTAAGATGTTCACTGCTTTTGTTGTATTCCCTCTTATTCAAAATATGAACAGAAGGTTAGGCGTGCTATCCTTTGTTTAAATTCTGTTTTAATTTTTAAATTAATAAAAATTATTTATTATTCGACCTTTAAAATTCTATTTTTGAGAAAGATTATTCTAGCTCAAGGTCATATTTCTTTTACTAATCATTACGATGATATTGTCAAAGTAACAATTTTCAAGAAACTTTTTGTTTTAAATTGATTGGAATACAACAAAAGCAGTGAACATCTTACTCGCGTAAGAAATCTACTGTCTATATGTATATACTAGCCTGTAATACAAGCCTTATATATGAAGGTATGTTTGAATTAAATAGTGATGGTTTGGTTATGACTTTTCGTTTGAAATTTAGAGCTGTATTATGTTGTGTATTTAGTACATTTCTCATTATGACTATTTACATACGAATATAAGACTTTATGTTTTGCCACAAACGATTGTGAATTTGCTAAATACTCTTGACAATGGAATTTGACGAATTCCGAAACACGTGTCGAGTAAGTCTTGCAAAATGACCAAACCAATCAATTTAAAACAAACAACTTTATAAAAAGTTTCCTGAAAATTCTTACTTTGACAATATCATCGTAATGATTAGTAAAAGAAATATGACCTTGAGCTAGAATAATCTTTCTCAAAAATTCTGTAATTATTTAAATTTATTCATATGTTTCAATGCGTAGCGTCAAGTTATTTAAAATATTTAAATAATTTATACAATTTGTTTTAAACTTTCATTGTTGATTAGTTATTTTTTTGCTCTAGCAATACAAATTTTAAAATCACTTTTTATTTTTGCTACGGGAAATGACAATTAAAAACAAATTATTAATGCCAGCTAATTAATTTGTAGCATATATGATGGGAAAATATAAAAACTTTTTCAAACTAATTCTATTAAATTATTTTCACTGAAATTGTCCATTGAGGAAATGTTTAGCAATTGGTCACAAACATAAATATTTGTGGTAATTGAACAATTTTCTAATTTATTTCCATTCTCTCTAGAAAGCTTTTGAAAAAATGGTGAGATAATGAGGAAGTACAGTCAACGAAAAATTTCTACAAAAAAAAGGCTGCTCAACTTGTTAGAAAAAGTCTCGTAATCCCATTTTACCAATATTTGACATTGTTTTTTTGTTTTTTAACAAACAAATTTCGATCGAAATTAAGAATTTTAAAAATCTTCTTGCTGATATGATCTTCACGAGCTAATAATATTTTTTTACCAATATATTCAAAGCGCATATATATTTTTTTCAGTGTATTTACTGCATTTCTTAATATTAGTCATAGTTTTTAGCTCTTGTACTTCACTTATTTCAGTAGCTAAAAAATATAATTAGTTTCATTAATTTATCTTCAAATAATAGAAGAAAAACAGACAATAGTCTTAGGAAAAAAATGCATGCATTTAATATTAAGTTTTGCCTGATCGTGGGCATTTTCTTAACATTTTTCAGTGACAACTTTAGAAAAGAAAATAATAAATTTAAATTAAAAATAAATGACCATTTCAGGACAGCAAAGAAAAGAGGGGTAATCTTTTAATGTCTCATGAAGAGAGCCCTTTAAAAGACAAACTGAAGTCACACAAACGTCAAAGAAATGACAAAACATATTTTGTATTCCAAATAGAAAGTTTATATGCAAAAGTTGTACATTAGGGAGAAGCTTTTTTATATGGTCAAAAAAGATTTTCAAAAGGAAAAATGTATCAGAATCTAAGACTTTTTCTATGGCAAAAAGGTCTCAAAAGCTGAGACTTTTTCTATGGGGAAAATTTTTTTTCTCAAAATCTTAGACTTTTTAGGCACAATTTCTTACAATCTCAGATTTTTCTATTTGAAAATGTCTCAGAATATGACATTTTTGCTATAGGAAAACTGTTTCAGAATTTGAGACTTTTTCAATAGGAAAAATGTCTCAAAATCTGAGACTTTTTCTATAGAAAAAAATGTCTAAGAATCTGAGACTTTTTCTATAGGACAAAAGGTCATAGAATCTGAGAATTTTTCTATAGGAAAAATGTCTCAGAATCTCAGAATTTGAGACTTTTTCTATTGGAAAAACGTCTTAGAATCTAAAATTTTTTCTATAGGAAAAATGTCTTAGAATCTGAGACTTTTTCTATAGGAAAACTGTCTTAGAATCTGAGACTTTTTCTATAGGAAAAATGTCTCAGAATTGAAACTTTTTCTAAAGGAAAAATATCTCAGAATCTAAGACTTTTTCTATAGGAAATATGTCTTAGAATCTGAGACTTTTTCTATGGGAAAAATTAAATTTTTTAAAAAAAAGTATCAGATGAGAAAAGTATTGATGAGATTTCCATGCAAATGCATGTTTTTTGTCGATAGTCTAAAAAAAATATCGAACAATTATCTTTTCGAATCAAGAAATTTGGGTTAAAATGGCATCGCTTTGTTTTTGCATATTACCCCGTAAAAAAATTTTTTTCGACAAACTTGGCAACCCTAGTCAGTGCGTAAGAAAAAATATGGTAAAATCGCTATAACTCCAAAACTACTGGACCGATTTACAAAATTTGAGCGTCAATGTGTCGGGTGTGAAATTCTAAATAAAATAGCGATTAAAAAATAACAAAAATAAAAAAAAAATATTTTGGTCAAAAAAAAAAAGATGGACTAACCACTGCTTTATTTGACGAAAAACTTTTATATTTTTTTTCCTTTATATTTGTTATTTATTTTATGTAGAATTTCACGCTCGACACATTGATGTTAAATTTTTGTAAATCCGTCCAGTAGTTTCGGAGATATAACGATTTTAAGTTTTTTTTTGATTTGAGAAAAATTAAAATTTCGAATTCTCTCAAGGGTTGCCACAATTTAGTTTTTCGTCAATAACTCGGGAAATATTGGCCCGATTTGGCTCGGAGACCTATACGTCTTAACTTTTTATGCTCTTTCAGAATATGTAAACCAAATTTTTACCCCGTAAAAAATATTTTTCGACAAACTTGGCAACCATTGTCAGTGCGTAAGAAAAAATATGGTAAAATCGCTATAACTCCAAAACTACTGGACTGATTTACAAAATTTTAGCGTCAATGTGTCGAGTGTGTAATTCTAAATAAAATAGCAATTAAAAAATAACAAAAATCAAAAAAAAAAATTGTTGGTCAAAAAAAAAGGATGGACCAACCACTGCTTTTTTTTTGTTAAAAAACTTTTAAATTTTTTTACTCCATATTTTTCATCTATTTTATGTAGAATTTTACGCTCGACACATTGATGCTAAATTTTTGTAAATCCGTCCAGTAGTTTCGGAGATATAACGATTTTAAGATTTTTTTGATTTAAGGAAAAATTAAAATTTCAAATTCTCTCAAGGGTTGCCACAATTTGGTTTTTCTTCAATAGCTCGGTAAGTATAGGCCCGATTTGGGTCGGAGACCTATACGTCCCAACTTTTTATGCTCTTTCAGAATATGTAACCCAAATTTTTACCCGGTAAAAAAATATTTTTCCACAAACTTGGCAACCATAGTCAGTGCGTAAGAAAAAATATGGTAAAATTGCTATAACTCCAAAACTACTGGACCGATTTACAAAATTTTAGCGTCAATGTGTCGAGCGTGAAATTCTAAATAAAATAGAACCTGTTTTTTTTGTCAAAAAACTTTTAAATTTTTTTACTCCATAGTTTTCATCTATTTTATGTAGAATTTCACGCTCGACACATTGATGCTAAATTTTTGCAAATCCGTCCAGAGGTTTCGGAGATATAACGATTTTAAGATTTTTTTGATTTGAGGAAAAATTAGAATTTAAAATTCTTTCAAGGGTTGCCACAATTTGATTTTTCGTCAATAGCTCGGTAAATATAGGCCCGATTTGGGTCGGAGACCTATACGTCCCAACTTTTTATGCTCTTTCAGAATATGTAACCCAAATTTTTACCCCGTAAAAAAATATTTTTCGACAAACGTGGCAACCATAGTCAGTGCGTAAGAAAAAAAAAATGGTAAAATCGCTATAACTCCAAAACTACTGGACCGATTTACAAAATTTTAGCGTCAATGTGTCGAGCGTGAAATCTTTATCTATATCTATACTATATTATAAAACGCACTTTTCGGGGATCTGTACCTTATATACTATAAAACTCACAGTTCGATATTTCAAATTTCAAATAAAAAAACTCTATTCAAAAGAATTCATATACGTCTTAAACATAAAAAATACGAATGTTAAGGACATCTTTTTGGAAGAATATTTAGAATTAATTGTAAATTGATGTTGTGGCAGGCAAAAGTTGTGAATTTAAAAAGTTTTCAGTTTAAAACCAGTCGATGGACATAGAATTCAATTTTGACTACCGATATTTGCACGAACAATGACTTTTTTCGAATTTCGTCGATCGCCAGACAAATTATAATTCGTTTTGGTCTCAAAATTGCATGTTTAAATTTTAAGCCAAATCGGACAAAACTAACCCGTGCCTTTGGGAGGTTAAAATTTTGCCCAAAAAAATAGCTTTTCCATGCAAACCAAACAAAATATTTTTTTTCGATTTTTTATTTTTTTAAATTATTATTTTACTTGATTATCTTATTAACGACTAAAAATTTCATTTTGTTGGGATAAACGCTTCAAATTTGACTTCGAAAAAAAAATTAGGGCCGTTGCAGTCATACTCCAAATAATTAAAAAAAAAAAAAAAAAATATTTGGTTGGAAATGACCAAAGCTTTTTTTTGAGCCAAAAAAAAGGGCCCAATTTGACGAAAAATTTTTTTTGCCCTTAATGATACATATCAACAAAAAAAAAACTTATTTCTATCTGTAACATCTTTATCACGTACTAAAATGTAGCAGAAAATTCACTTTTTACTTTCTCACATTTTATGTACATATTATCGCAAAAAATGGCTTTTGTCGAATTTCCTCAAATGCTGGGCAAATTATGGTTGGTTTTTGTCTAAGAACTCTATATTTAAGTTTTTAGTCAAATCGGACAATTTTAGCCTGTGCCGCTGAAGTGTCCCTAAATTTTTTTTTTTTTTGATTTGCACAAAAAATTTGAACTATCCAGGGGCACGGGTTAAAATTTTCCGATTTGGCTAAAAATTTAAACATATAGCTTTTACACTAAAATCAACGATAATTTGCCGGGCAATCTACAAAAGTTATTTTTTTTGGCAATACATAAAATTTCAAAAAAGTGTAAAAAACGCTTTTTTCATGATTTTTTGATGCATTTGAGAACACGATAAAGATGTCACAGATAGGAATAATATTTTTTTGTGGAAACATCTCAGCTAAAATCTTTTCAAGTCAAAATTAAAAAAAATACTTAGAGTAGGACCCCAACGGCCCTAATGTTTTTTTTCGAAGCCAATTTTGAAGCGGAAGGGGTTATCCCACCAAAATTAAATTTTTAGTCATTATTAAGCTAATCAAATATAGTATATAATAAAAAAATAAATTAAAAAGTTGAAAAAAATTTTTTTGTTTGTATGGCAATTTTTTTTTTTGGCCAAATCTTTAACCACCCAAAGGAACGGGTTAATTTTGTCCGATTTGGCTAAAAATTTGATTTTTAGACCCAAAAGAACTATAATTTGCCCGGCGATTGACGAAATTTAAAAAAACCGACTTTTTGTTTCAAAAACCGAGCTAAAGTTTGATATTATCGAATTTGTGTTTTGTTTCCAATTCGTTTTTTGTACAATCTGGTACTTTATTGGGTTTGGACAACTAAATATCATGGGATTTTAATTAAAAGGCATTAACATGAAAAGAATTCAGATATGAATACATAACAATTTGTTTTTTATTTTGTTTTTTACTTTTCCCCTTGCTGATAACTTAAAGGTCTTACTGGGGTCAACTTGACAAATGTCAGTTTAACATATTCCGTGTTAAAAATTTTCTTTTCCAGGTTAATTTTGTGGAACCAATTCCTGGTTCAATAAATTCTTGAATATATTCTACGGTAAACACAACAAAATTTTCTATATTAAATTTTTTTCCAAAAAAACTACTTACTCCAAAAATCGAATGCTTTCAGGACAGTTTCAAACCAAAAACAAGTAAGAAATTTATAGTCGGTCAAGACCGACCATATAATACCCTACACCAGAGTTTCCCGGACCATGGGTCCCAAGTTCAAACATGGACTGATTAGATCTATATTTTGTCAAATCTTTAATAAGTGTAAAAAGCAATCACTAATCAAATTTGAGTGGAATAGGCTTCTTTTTGTTGACAATAAATCGCTTCAACTGAATATCGGGCGAAATTTCCACATGGGACCTAAGTCCAAAATGGTCCGATGATAATTAGATTTGATAAGGTTATTAAAGTACGCGTTTAACATACACAAACAGAATTTTAATTAAATATTTTCTATTTTCATGAAAATTGAGAGATTTATGTGAAAATCGGGAAGGTGGTTTGTATGGGGGCTACTAGAAGAACTGGTTCGATTTCTTTAAAATTCGGAATGGTGATTTGTGTGTATAAAACATTAATTCCTGCCAAATTTTGAAAAGATACCTATTAAAATGCGACTATTAGAGTCATTTGAGCCAAAACTAAAGAGGACCTTTGTATGGGGGCTAGGTCTAAATATGGACCGATTTTTTCCAATTTCAATAGGCTTCGTCCTTGGGCCAAAAGAGGCTTAAGTTTTTAATTTCAAGTCAATTGATTGAGAATTGCGACCTGTATCGTGTTTACACCGTTTACATGGACAGACAGACGGACGGACTGACGGACGGACAGACGGACGGACATCGCTAAATCGACTCAAAAAGTGATTCTAAGTCGATCGGTATACTTAAAAGTGGGTCGAGGACCAATATTTCGGGTAGTTACAAACATCAGCACAAACTCATTATACCCTGTACCACAGTGTGGTGTAGGGTATAAAAATTGATTTCAGAATGTTAAGTAGAATCGGTTGCAGTGTACGTTCTGGAACCGATTATTTGGAACATGAAATTTTGCTGGGTTGGTAATAGAAATATTTTAAGGATTTGAGACTTTTCCTTTGGAAAAATTATGCGACTTTTTACACTATGAACTGTATTTTTACTTCTTATGTTCAAAATAATAAAAATAGTTTCTATTTTGAAAAATATTAACCGTGGAAATAAATTTTTATTTAAATAAAATATCCAATCCAAATCAAAACACTTTGATTGCTTTACAAAGATTATTAAAATTTTTAACATTAGATTTTGGGAAAAATAATTTTCTTCAATGTTTTCAATTTTTTTCAATAAAAATTGATTTCTTAATTTTTTTTTTTTTATTATAAAATGATGTTCTAAGAAAAAAAATTTAACGCAAATTTCATAATTATTAATTAAAATTTCTAATTTTTATTCCTCGGGCAACGCCGGGTACTCTGCTAGTTCTAAATAAAATAGCAATTAAAAAATAACAAAAATCAAAAAATAATTTTTTGGTAAAAAAAAGGATTTTTTTTGACCAAAAATTTTTTTTTTGATTTTTGTTATTTTTTAATTGCTATTTTATTTAGAATTTCACGCTCGAAACATTGACGCTAAAATTTTGTAAATCGGTCCAGTAGTTTTGGAGTTATAGCGATTTTACCATATTTTTTCTTACGCACTGACTGTGGTTGCCAAGTTTGTCGAAAAATATTTTTTTACGGGGTAAAAATTTGGGTTACATATTCTGAAAGAGCATAAAAAGTTGGGACGTATAGGTCTCCGACCCAAATCGGGCCTATATTTACCGAGCTATTGACGAAAAACCAAATTGTGGCAACCCTTGAGAGAATTTGAAATTTTAATTTTTCTCAAATCAAAAAAATCTTAAAATCGTTATATCTCCGAAACTACTGGACGGATTTACAAAACTTTAGCATCAATGTGTCGAGCGTGAAATTCTATATAAAATAGATGAAAAATATGGAGTAAAAAAATTTAAAAGTTTTTCGACAAAAAAAGCAGTGGTTAGTACATCCATTTTTTTTGACCAAAAATTTTTTTTTGATTTTTGTTATTTTTTAATTGCTATTTTATTTATAATTTCACGCTCGACACATTGACGCTAAAATTTTGTAAATCGGTCAAGTAGTTTTGGAGTTATAGCGATTTTACCATATTTTTTGTTACGCACTGACTATGGTTGCCAAGTTTGTCGAAAAATATTTTTTTACGGGGTAAAAATTTGGGTTACATATTCTGAAAGAGCATAAAAAGTTGGGACGTATAGGTCTCCGACCCAAATCGGGCCTATATTTACCGAGCTATTGACGAAAAACCAAATTGTGGCAACCCTTGAGAGAATTTTAAATTTTAATTTTTCTCAAATCAAAAAAATCTTAAAATCGTTATATCTCCGAAACTACTGGACGGATTTACAAAACTTTAGCATCAATGTGTCGAGCGTGAAATTCTACGTAAAATAGATGAAAAATATGGAGTAAAAAATTTAAAAGTTTTTCGACAAAAAAAGCAGTGGTTACATCCTTTTTTTTTGACCAAAATTTTTTTTTGATTTTTGTTATTTTTTAATTGCTATTTTATTTAGAATTTCACGCTCGACACATTCACGCTAAAATTTTGTAAATCGGTCCAGTAGTTTTGGAGTTATAGCGATTTTACCATATTTTTTCTTACGCACTAACTATGGTTGGCAAGTTTGTCGAAAAATATTTTTTTACGGGGTAAAAATTTGGGTTACATATTCTGAAAGAGCATAAAAAGATGGGACGTATAGGTCTCCGACCCAAATCGGGCCTATATTTACCGAGCTATTGACGAAAAACCAAATTGTGGCAACCCTTGAGAGAATTTGAAATTTTAATTTTTCTCAACCCGGTGAAAAATGAGCATATATGGATACATATATGTAAATATATGGATGCATATATGTAAATATATGAGCATATATGGTCATATATGAAATTGTATGCAGTCATATATGATCATATTTGCAACATATATGTTAGACCACCCAAATTTTCAAAAGTATATTTTTGTTTGCTCCACCGGCAATTTCTGATAGATTGGCCATAAAAAATAATATCTGTGTAAGAACTGGATCTCTCGGTTGCATACAGGCCAGTCGATTTGAACTTTTGACCTAAAAGCACTACAAAGCTTTTAAGAGCCATAACTCTTAAAATATGCGTGTTTCCAAAAAATACTATATTAGTTTTATTTTGCAGAATAAGAAAGCAAACATTTTCTTCATACAAATTTTTAGCCTAAGTCTAAGACATCGTGGTGTTTTTCGCGGTTAAAATAAAAATTTATGTGAAGACTTCATTTAAAACGACCCTCGTTAAAATTTGGTCGGAGACTCAAATAGTCGGTATCCATTATTTTGTAGAGCAAGATATGTAGTTTTCATAAACCAATTACATTTGGAATTTATATGGGTAATTTCATTACAGAAGAGCCCAAAGCTGACTTTGAAGTTTCGATTACCCGAGTAAAAAAAAATTGTATGGTAAAACATGTTATCATATAAAATTATATATAATTTATTGGATCTGATTTTGCTAAATTTCATCCGAAAATTGGCCGCGCCAAAGTTATCTCATAACATCTTATAATATATGAAGTTACAGTTTAATATTTGATTGTATGTGATTTTATTTCCAAGTCATAGGCTTCCAAAGTGAAATAATACTTTGGCTTATAAGTTTGAAATTTTTCATGGAATCAGGAAATCAGAATAAGATTTGAGATCGGGTTCCAAAAATCATTGATAATTTGATAATTTAAACCAAATATAGCTATTATTAACTATATAAATGCAATATAAATTTTTAAAAATGATTGCAAAAATTCAAAAAGTAAAATTTTTTAAGTTCTAAAAAAACAAATGCAATAAAAAAGAGTTTTCTATTTAAAAAAAAAAATAAAAAAATATATTTTTTTCTGGAATCGAACTCGGGTTCCCAAAAATGATAGATAATTTTATAATAAATTAAATATAGTTATATATAACTATATAAAAGAAAAATAATTTTTTAAAAATGATTGTAAAAATTCAAAAAAAGAAAAATTTTTAGTTCTAAAAAAATAAATGCAATAAAAAAGTGTTTTCTATTTAAAAAAAAAAATAAAAAAAATATATTTTTTTCTGGAATCGAACTCGTGTTCCCAAAAATTATAGATAATTTTATAATATATCAAATATAGTTATATATAACTGTATAAAAGAAAAATAAATTTTTTAAAATGATTGCAAAAATTCCAAAAATGAAAATTTTTTAGTTCTAAAAAAATTAAACGCAATAAAAAAGTGTTTACTATTTAAAAAAAATAAAAAAAAAACTTTTTTTTTCTCGACTGGGCCGGGAATCGAACTCGGGTTTCCAAAAATCATATGTAATCTTATATGATACAATAAAAAGTTTTGTATAACCATATATGTTGAAACACAAAAATAAATTTTGAAATACTGGCATATATAATTATATATGGCTAGTTGTTTGCCCGAGTAAAAAAGATCTGATATAATCATATATGCAATTATATAATTATTTATATTTATATATGGTTATGCATGAACTTTTATATGGGCATATAAGTTTATATATAGCATTGTATTTTTCCATATTTTTTAATATGATAACATACATATTCATATCTATTTATATACCGATCTATGTGAAATTAGATATGACATAAAAGGTCGGGAATTTTTAGATATGGCAGATAAAAAGATATATGATTTTATTTATAATTATATCCCGAACAAATTTTTCAAAATTTTCTAAGTCCCGGAAAACTAAAAATAAAAAAAATTTCATGTCCTAAAAAATTTTATGAAAATTTTCCAAAGTCCCGGAATTTTTTCGGCAATTTTTTTGACAATTTTTTTTTAGTAAAAAAATCATTGAAAATGTTTTTAGAAAAAATTTTATTTTTTTGAAAAATTTTTAAGTTCCGAAAAAATGTTTTTAAATTTTCCAAGACACAAACATTTTTTGGAATTTTTAAACCCATAAAAATGATTTTAGAAAAAAAAATGACAAATTTTTAATAATTTGCTAAGTCCCGAAAAAATTCAGAAGATCAATAAAAACTCTTCTAATTGATAATGTATCCAATCAGATAAAATAATTTCTAAGTTCACGTTTAAAATTCCATAAAATTTTACCAGATTTCATCTAATTATATAAAAATGTATCTAATTTTAACAGATAAGATATGATTTAATACAATTAGATAGACCCATTTTTGGGATCAAACTTAATCAAATATGATATTATTTTATCAAAAATAATAGAATTTGATATAATCGTATAATATTCGATCCGCCAATTTTCGGATCAAAATTAATATGGATTTACATAAAAGCACATCTGTTCATAGAAAATTAAATATTGCGTCATATAACTTTTTTTTACTCGGGTGGTCAAAAAAATATTTTTTTTATACATGATTATATCAAAATATATATTCCATTACATATGCGACCATTTATAAATATATATTGAGTTTCGACGAAATTTGCGTATATATAGTACCATACAAACACAGATATGTTATCGTTTAAGACACATATAATTATATCTATTATTTTTGTTGAAAATTTTTTTAGTATGGAACCATATATAGTTTTAAATGGTATTATATTAGTCATATATAATTATACATAAATTGATACTGGATTTTTTGTTTAGTAAAGTCCTATACATAATTAGATATAAAGTCACGTATAATAATGTATGAAATCGGATTAAGTTTTATGTGCAACGTATGATTACATCTACCATTTATATTAATATATTATGAACAATATAATTAGATATGATTTTATATGACATCATTTAAAAAAATTGGAAAATTTCAAAGTGAGATATAATTTTATACTTTGTCTCATATAGTTATATATGGTTTTATGAAAACATATAAAATAATATACATTTATATAAATTCCTTTTTACTCGGGTATCCAAATGCTGTATACAAATTTGTAAAATTACTTTATTTTAAAGGACCCTCGTTAAAATTTTAATGGATTACAATCGGTTTCCATGATTTTGAAGAGTTAAAATTGCAGATTTCAAACAAGTGTTGAAAAGTGCAGGCATTTTAGCATTAATTGAAAACATGTTAGCAAAATACTATATGAAAAATACTTGGAATCTTATTATATTTGAACTTGAAGAATAAAAAAATGTTATTACAGTAGAAAATTTCAATGAATTTCATGATTCGGATTGTATTCAAGTGGTCTGCCACACTTTAGATGCCTGGGGAAGTTTTAATAACTTGGCTGATTTTCAACCGATTTTAGTTTTTAGAACGTTATTAGAGAGGCATTTTACTCCAAATCAAAATTCTTTAACCACCTGAATTCAAATTTAACTTAAATACAAAAAAAAATTAGAAAACAGAAAAAAAATATATTTTTCCTTGTAATCCGTTTTTTAAAATTCAAGGCCGATGCGGGACGCCTTACCCATGTCCAATAAACCTAAATTTTTATGAGACATATTTGTACCAACAAATGAATGTATCTACGGTAAGTTATGGTTAATGTATTCCAATTTAATTATTTTGGAGCACCATATAAAATATACCAGAGTCTAAAAAAAACTGAAATTTTCAAAATTTGAAAAAATAGAACTAATTGTGCTCACATCTCGAATTATGGATTAAAAATTTTATACGTTAAAAAATAAGTGATAATTAATTCGAATAATTTTTAAATATTTTTTTTTTTAAAACTACATTTAAATACAACAAAACGTCGTCTAACTTATTGTAAGATATCTATATTTTTTACTGGTCAAAATTAATAGAAAATTTAAATTTTTTATTTTTTTTGAAAAAAAAAACACCATTTTAAAAAATTGATTACTCAACACCAACTTGGTACAAAAGTCTGAAAATTTGAGTGAAAGTTGCATTTAATACGTACTAAAATATATAAAAAAAAATGAATCGAAGGGGGTCGGGTCTAAAAGTGAGTGATTTGGCCTGGAATTCCCCAAATATTTTCCAAAAAGTACACATCTAACTCTTCAAAATCATTGAAACCGATTGTATCCACTAAAATTTTAACGAGGGTCGTTTAAAATAAAGTAATTTCACATATTTGTATACAGCATTTCAAAAGTCTAAACTTCAAAGTCAGCTTTGGGCTCTTCTGTAATGAAATTACCCATATAAATTCCAAATGTAATTGGTTTATGAAAACTACATATCTTACTCTACAAAATAATGGATACCGACTATTTGAGTCTCCGTCCAAATTTTAACGAGGGTCGTTTTAAATGAAGTCTTCACATAAATTTTTATTTTAACCGCGAAAAACACCACGATGTCTTAGACTTAGGCTAAAAATTTGTATGAAGGAAATGTTTGCTTTCTTATTCTGCAAAATAAAACTAATATAGTATTTTTTGGAAACACGCATATTTTAAGAGTTATGGCTCTTAAAAGCTTTGTAGTGCTTTTAGGCAGGCTTCGTATTTGCGCACTCTTGCTCTTTCAGATTCATGAAACTCTAAAATGAAAATAAAAATTGTATGCGCACTCATGCGCTATGAAACAATTTGATTGTTTTCATTTTTCGTTGCTTGTGCGTGCGCAGTGAAAGAATAAGTAAACAAATGCGCACTCATTGAATGAAACTTAAAAAAAAAATCTCATTCTCATTTTAGGCGCATGCGCATTTTCATTTCATGCGCATTAATATTTTTGCGCATTTTATTTTTCGTGTTCAAACGCACGAAATGCGCTAGTTTCATGCGCATTTTAGTTTCATGCGCATGAAACATTTAGTAGCTTGGCTAGATTTCTAAATTGCAAATAACTTCTTAAATAAGCTAGATACAAGCAAAAGGACGTTAATTTGGTATATTTGTTATATTTCAAAAACTAAGCAAGATAAAGGTAAATTGACGCAAAATTTGCCATGTAGGCATTATTATCCCCCAAAAACCCATTTAGTGTTACCAGATCAACTCTAGCTTGGCTAGATTTTTAAATTGCAAATAACTTCTTAAATAAGCTAGATACAAGCAAAAGAACGTTAATTTGGTATATTTGTTATATTTTAAAAACTAAGCAAGATAAAGCTAAATTGACACAAATTTTGCCATGTAGGCATTATTATCCCCCCAAAAACCCATTTAGTGTTACCAGATCAACTCTAGCTTGGCTAGATTTTTTAATTGCATATAACTTCTTAAATAAGCTAGATACAAGCAAAAGGACGTTAATTTGGTATATTTGTTTTATTTCAAAAACTAAGCAAGATAAAGCTAAATTGACGCAAATATTGGCATGTAGGCATTATTATCCTCCCAAAAACCCATTTAGTGTTACCAGATCAACTCTAGCTTGGCAAGATTTTTAAATTGCAAATAACTTCTTAAATAAGCTAGATACAATCAAAAGGACGTTAATTTGGTATAGTTGTTATATATCACAAACTATGCAAAAAAAAAGCAAAATGGACACAAATTGTGCCCTCTGGGCATTATTATCCTCCCAAAAACCCATTTGGGATGACCAGATCAGCTCTAGCTTGGCTAGATTTTTAAATTGCAAATAACTTCTAAACTAAGCAGATACAAGCAAAAGAATGTTAATATTTCAAAACTAGCAAGATAAAGCAAAATGGACACAAACTTTGACCTATGGGCATTATTATCCCCCCAAAAACCAATTTTTTTTTTTTTTTAAATTTGACTTTTTTAATTTTGAAAATTCAATTTTTTTTGAAAAAAATTCTACTTTTTTAAAAATTCGACTTTTTTTGAAAAAATCCCTTTTTTTTGAAAAATTCGACTTTTTTTGAAAATTCACTTTTTTTTTTGAAAAATTCGACTTTTTTTGAAAAATTAAATTTTTTTTAAAAATTCGACTTTTTTTTTGGAAAAATTCGACTTTTTTGAAATATAATTTTTTTTTTTTAAATTCAACTTTTTTTCAAAAATTCAACTTTTTTTGAAAAATTCAACTTTTTTTGAAAAATTCAACTTTTTTTTTGAAAAATTCAACTTTTTTTGAAAAATTCAACTTTTTTTGAAAAATTCAACTTTTTTGGGAAAACTGAAGTTTTGTAAAAAAAATTAAATTTTTTTTAAAAATTCAACAATTTTGAAAAAATTTATTTTTTTTTTAAAAAATTTAATTTTTTTTTAAAAAATAAAAAATGCGCATGAAAATGAAAATAAAATGAGCATGCGCCTAAAATGAAAATGAATTTTTTTTTAAATTTAATTTACTCAATGCGCATTTGAATATTTCTTCTTTCACTGCGCACGCACAAGCAACGAAAAATGAAAACATTAGATTTTTTTCAATGCGCATAATATGAAATGAAAATAAAAACAAACATTGCTCATTCTCAAAAAATGAATGAAAGCGCCAAAATGAATTACGCTTTCATGCGCAAATGCATACTCTGCTTTTAGGTCACTTTTGGGGTCAAAAGTTCAAATCGACTGGCCTGTATCCAACCGAGAGATGCAGTTCTTGCACAGATATTATTTTTTATGGCCAATCTATCAGAAACTGCCGGTGGAGCGAACAAAAAAATACTTTTGCAAATCCCATACATTTTTTGGGTGGTCTAATATATGTCCATATACGTAAAATGAGGGCATATGCCCATATATGACATATGTGGACATATATGGAGCATTAGAGTGTCCCTTATTTTGGAAATGTTGGAAATCTTGAGACGGTACCCGCTCATTTTTTTCCTTTTGACTTAAAAATAACTCAGGAAAAATTTTACGCCCCTAGGACCACGCCTTCCCTACGCGACGGGGCCTTAAAGAGCGGGGCCTAAAAAATCATTTTTCCATACAAACCAAAAAAATTTTTTTTTGATTTTTAATTTTTTTGTTATTAATTATTATATTACTTGGTTTGCTTATTCACGACAAAAAATTTGATTTTGGAGGGATAAGTCTTTCAGCGCTAAAAAATTTTTCGCAAAAAAAAAATTTGGGCGGCCGGGGTCCTACAGTAAAAAATTTTTAAAAAATATTTTTTTTTAGTTTTGACCAGCAACGGTTTTAGCTGCTATGTTGCTTTAAATGATATATATTCCAAAAAAAAAAATTATTCATATCTGTGACATCTTTATCTTTTTCGAAAAAAAAAATTTTGAGCCGTAGGAATCCTACGGTAAAAAATTTTTAAAAAATATTTTTTTTTAGTTTTGAAAAGCAATGGTTTTAGTTTTTATGTTGTTTTTAATGATATATATTCCAAAAAAAATATTATTCATATTTGTGACATTTTTATCGTGTATCGAAAAAAATCATCAATGCATTTTTTACCCTTTTTTAGAACACGATTAAGATGTCACAGATACAAAAAATATTTTTTTATGAATATATATCATTTAAAGCAACATAGCAGCTAAAACCGTTGCTGGTCAAAACTAAAAAAAAATATTTTTTAAAAATTTTTTACTGTAGGACCCCGGCGGCTCAAAATTTTTTTTTGCGAAAAATTTTTTAGCGCTGAAAGACTTATCCCACCAAAATCAAATTTTTTGTTGTGAATAAGCAAACCAAGTAATATAATAAATAATAACAAAAAAATTAAAAATCAAAAAAAAAATTTTTTGGTTTGTATGGAAAAATGATTTTTTAGGCCCCGCTCTTTAAGGGCCCGTCGCGTAGGGAAGGCGTGGTCCTAGGGGCGTAAAATTTTTCCTGAGTTATTTTTAAGTCAAAAGGAAAAAAATGAGCGGGTACCGTCTCAAGATTTCCAACATTTCCAAAATAAGGGACACTCTAATGGAGCATATATGTCATATATGTTCATATGCCCTCATTTTACGTATATGGACATATATGTTGCAAATATGATCATATATGTCTTCATACAGTATCATATATATTCATATATGCTGCATATATGGACATACATGAAGCTGTATGAACGCATATATGATCATATTTGTACGATTTTTCACCGGGAAATCAAACAAATTTTTAAATCCTTATATCTCCGAAACTACTGGACGGATTTACAAAACCTTAGCATCAATGTGTCGCTAATTTATTTAGAATTTCACGCTCGACACATTGACGCTAAAATTTTGTAAATCGGTCCAGTAGTTTTGGAGTTATAGCGATTTTACCATATTTTTTCTTACGCACTGACTATGGTTGGCAAGTTTGTCGAAAAATATTTTTTTACGTGGTAAAAATTTGGGTTACATATTCTGAAAGAGCATAAAAAGATGGGAAGTATAGGTCTCCGACCCAAATCGGGCCTATATTTACCGAGCTATTGACGAAAAACCAAATTGTGGCAACCCTTGAGAGAATTTGAAATTTTAATTTTTCTCAAATCAAAAAAATTTGTATATCCTTATATCTCCGAAACTACTGGACGGATTTACAAAACTTTAGCATCAATGTGTCGCTAATTTATTTAGAATTTCACGCTCGACACATTGACGCTAAAATTTTGTAAATCGGTCCAGTAGTTTTGGAGTTATAGCGATTTTACCATATTTTTTCTTACGCACTGACTATGGTTGGCAAGTTTGTCGAAAAATATTTTTTTACGGGGTAAAAATTTGGGTTACATATTCTGAAAGAGCATAAAAAGTTGGGACGTATAGGTCTCCGACCCAAATCGGGCCTATATTTACCGAGCTATTGACGAAAAACCAAATTGTAGCAACCCTTGAGAGAATTTGAAATTTTAATTTTTCTCAAATCAAAAAAATTTTTAAATCCTTATAACTCCGAAACTACTGGACGGATTTACAAAACTTTAGCATCAATGTGTCGCTAATTTATTTAGAATTTCACGCTCGACACATTGACGCTAAAATTTTGTAAATCGGTCCAGTAGTTTTGGAGTTATAGCGATTTTACCATATTTTTTCTTACGCACTGACTATGGTTGGCAAGTTTGTCGAAAAATATTTTTTTACGGGGTAAAAATTTGGGTTACATATTCTGAAAGAGCATAAAAAGTTGGGACGTATAGGTCTCCGACCCAAATCGGGCCTATATTTACCAAGCTATTGACTTCAAGACTTTTTTTTATTGTAGTAAAAATAATCAACATGTTCTAAACGAAATTTTTATCTAGAGTCAGAGAATGTTGGTACTTTTTACGAAAACCTTTTTTGTTAATTTTTAAATTTAAAATAGTGTAACTTCTGACTAAAACAAGATATCGCTTAATTTTTTTTTTTAAATCAGAAATCTATGTAATTTTCAAAAGAAATTTATTTGAAATCAATCAGAATAAATTTGGCTGTGCAATGGCAAAAAAACTGGAGCCGGATAGGTTTAAAATTTTAATTTAAGTTTTTAAAATGGCTCCATCTCGGAAGGTATAGGAGATAGCCACACCCACTAATAAGGGTTTATTTTGGCCTCTAATTTTTAAGAAAATCTGATAGCAAACAAAACAAGTAGGAAAGTTAAATTCGACTTTGCCGAATCTATGACTACCCTTCACAATGCCTTTTTTAACGTGAAAAAAAAATAACAATTTTGATTGGAAATATTTTATGTTGAGTAAAAACCCATTTTTTTGTCATTAAAAAAAAAAAAAAACGATTATTATTTTTTTTTTTTTTTAATGTAAAACTTTTTTCGAGTGTAATGTTTTTTTACTGTAAAAATATTTCTGTGTGAATGCACGTACGTATGTACACAAAATATTGTAATTTTTGTAAAAAAAAAATCTAAACTTTTTTTGAGTGTAAAATTTTTTTGGAGTGTAAAATTTTTTCGGGTGCAATTTTTAAGTTACCAATGCTTTTAAAACTAAACAAGTTTAAAAAGCATTGCTTTAAAACTAAACAAGTTTGAAAAGCATTGTTAAGTTACCACCAATGCATTTAAAAATTGTTTAACACGCAAAGAAAAAAATATTAAGAAAAAATATTTGAGTAATCACTTGTTTAAATTTTTAAATAAGATTTGAGTAATTTTTTAATTGACGCAATTAAAAATTTACTCAAAAACTAAAAAAAAAAATTGAGTAAATAATTTAATACAAAATTTAATATTTTTTTTTATTTTTTTTATTCTCTTCGAATTCTGAATTCTCGTTTAGTTTATAGTTTTTTGTGTATGTAAATGATAGTTTGCAATCATCTTTATGAAATTTTCCAATGTCTTCAAGACATAAATATATTTGGTAAAGTTTGAAAAAACATTTTTTTCGAAAAAAAAATGTGAAGCTTTTTTAAACTTTTTAAAAAAATAAAATGATAAATTTTGAGTAAATTTTTACTTGACACAATTAAAAAGTTACTTAAAAATTTGAAAAATTTTTAATTAAATTTTTAATAGTATCCATTAAAAATTTTTTTGTAAACATTTAATAATTTTTTATTAAAAATTTACTCAATACTATTAAATCGTTTACTGGTGCAAAATTTAGTAATTTTTTACTCAATAGTATTACAAATTTACTCAATTTTTTTTTTTCTGTGCGTGGCATTTAAGATGAAACCAATCTGAAATTCAGGATTTTGCTTATAACTTTTGAACCACTGGACCGAATGACCTGAAGTTCAATACCAAACAGACCTGGGAAAAGATACATGCCAAGTTTCAGCAGTCTCATTATTGTCTTTCGAAACTTATCGTGTTTTTTATCTCGTAAATTCGAGAAAAACCCTTGCCGAATTTTACTCTTTTGCTTATAACTTTTGAACCACTGGACCGATTTGGCTGGCTTGCAACACCAACCTGACCAGGCAAATACCCAATTTATATACCAAACTTCAGTAGCCTCTGTAAAGACTTTCAGAAGTTAGCGTGCTTTTTACGGACAGACAGCAGACAGACAGACAGACGGACGGCAGGACGGACATCGCTAGATCGAATTAAAATCGATCGATGATCATGAATTTATTTACTTTATGGGGTCCTAGACCAATATTTCGATGTGTTACAACGGAATGACAAATTTATATACATATACCCTCTATCACTAGAGTGGAGGGTATAAAAAGGCAAGCATTTTAAGTTTCGTATGAAAAATTCTTTGGGGTTCTGCTGCCTCCCCTGTTTAAATGCCCGGCTCCAACTTCCAAACTTCCGACAATACGTTAGCGATGACCAATTCAAATTTCATGGCTGTAAGTCTAGTACTTACTGATTGGCTTAATTATTTCCAAAAAGTTAAATATATCTTCCACTGTGCAGTGTAGAGGTGTCAAAGCGAAAACAGCAGAAAAAATATAAATTTTCTTTTGTAATGGATAAAACTCTTTACAATATGCTACACTCAAAATAATTCCTTTTTTAGTTTACAGAAAAACTCTGCTAATTTAACAGAGTACCCCATATTTTTCCAGCTAGCAACATTTCTTGTTTATTTTACTACAAAACTCTGTAAAATGACTATAAAACTCTGTAAAATAATAAATGAAAATAACAAAAAACTACTAATTTACAGAGTTTCTAGTAAAATATTGATTAAATAAAACACCATTCAGTAAAAAAAACTCTGATAGTTTACATATATTTGTAAAATGCATTTAATGCAACCAAAATTTTTCAGAAAAAAATTCTGTTAATTTACAGAGCTAAGTAAAATACATGTTATTTTGTAAAATTTTTATAAGACTTTTGAAAAGATTTTTTTTGGTACTTTTTTTTAACATTTTCTAAAAAAAAATACAATGTTGATGTTTTCACAGAAAACTCTGTTTTTAACTATAAAAAAATTACATAAGATTACAAAGAATAAGTAAAAATGCAAATAAAACTTAGTTTTTTTGTTATAAAAAACACAGAGTAATTCGCTTAAATCTGTATTTTAGCAGAAAACTCTGTTAACTATCTATAAAATTAAGATTACAAAGTTAATAGTAATGTAACAGATAAAACTATGTTTTTTTTGTAACAACAAAATACAAAGTATTTTCTTTAAATCTGTATTTTTGCAAAAAAATCTGTAAAATATCTGTTGAATTTAGATTATAGTCATTTTATAGAGTACTAGCTTACCATCCCGGTACTTCGTTACCGGTTGTGTTGAATACCGGATAATAGAAGGATCAGGATTACTCTATCAATTTCCAAAAAATTCCTCTACGTAGTCTTTGTTTTATTTACTTGTGGACGTTTAAGTCTTCCATAAAAAAATATTTCAATGAATAATTTAAACAATAAAATTTGAATTACTTCGGTGGTATGTTATCATGTTTGTTACGGGGGAAAAATATGTTTAAAATTTTCGAGCCCTTATGTCGGGATTTTAGATTTTGGGTAAATAAATATTTCAGTGAAAACAAAAATTGGAATAAAAAAAAATAAGTTTGAGTGAAAAAATATATGGAGGGAAAAAATATTGAGAAAAAAGCCGCAGAGTTTTGTACTCTTGCCCAAAATATTAAATCATGATAATGTTTTATTTAATAAAAAGTTGTTACGAATAAACATCACATATTTCCAAAAAACGATATTTTTTTTTTTTAGGAAAAAATAACTCCAAGAATTTTTTTTTTAACTTAAACTAAATTTAAGTTAAAAATTTATTTCAAAAATAAACTAATTAAAATTAAATTGACTAAAAGGCAAATTAAATTATTAAGAATTTATTTAAAATGAAATGATTTATAAAGAATTAATTGGAAATAAATTAATTCAATAATTGTAATCGAATTATTCACAATATTAGTAATATATATATTTTTTTAAATAATTCAAAATTCATTGAACAATAAATTAATTGATTAAATAAAAAAAATAATGTCAACTAATTTTCAAATAGAATTTATTCTTCAAAGGTCTGTTACGACAAGCGCCGCCTGGCTGTCAGTATCGGAAGTTATATAAGTATTAGTTTTTTGTATTAGAGATGCGAGAGTGACACGTGATTACGCGTGATCATGAGTGAAATTTACGCTTGATTAGAAAAAATATTTTCGTGCGTGAGATTGCGTTGGTAATTTTGGCTTCGTGAGTTTGTGTGATAGTTTTGTGCTGTCTAAAACAGAAAATTAGTAATAAAATCGTCATCATATTGAATTTAAAGCGTAATTAATACAAAATTGTGATTAATATAATTTTTTATGATTAATTTTAGGAAATTAAATATCTTTTGTGCAAGAATTTGAAATGAAGTTAAATAAAATTTTGTTTATTTTATTTTCGTGAGTCTTTGTAAGCGTTATTATTTCGTGAGCGTAACAAACATTTTAGTTACTCACGTGAGTGTGCATGAACGTAAGCAAAAAAAAATAATTTTGTGCGTGAGCAATACTTTAATATCGTGTGCGTGCGTGAGTCAAAATGCACTCACGCGTCCATCTCTATTTTGTAGTATGTATCTATAATATTGTCGAATAACCACAAGCAAGAACCAACCGTTTAGGTTGGGATTTAAATATCATACGGTAGCCTAGCTGAAGTGTGTCAGACTCGGAAACAGAGGGTCCGGGGATCGTCCCCATTATCAGGCAACTTACTTTTTTAAATTTTGTTTTTTTTAGCTCGTTTATTTATTTAAAGGTTTTTTTTAAACCTTTAAATTTTGTGATTTTTTTTGAATTTATCTGCATTTTTCTGACAAATTTTTTGTATTTTCTTGATTTGTTCTTAGTTTTTAATTTTTTTTCTGAATATTGAATAAATCCTGCTAGTGTATTTGAGAAATTTCTTGGAGTTATTTTTTTCTGAAAAAAATATATATTTTTTTGGAAATATGTGATGTTAATTCGTAACAACTTTTTATTAAATAAAACATTATCATGATTTAATATTCTGGACAAGAGTACAAAACTCTGCGGCATTTTTAATTTTTTTTTTTTAAACTTTTTTTTAAATAATTAAATTATAAAAAAATAGAATTGTTATATCAAATAACAATATGTAGCTAAAAAAAAAAAAGTTGACTTGATCAGGGATTTGATCCCAATATCCCCTGCGTGGTAGTCTGACACACTTTAGCTAGCCTACCGTCGGCGTTTTAAATGTTAATCTAAATTCTAATATAATGTTGTCATGTTGTAGATATTCGATTTTCAAATATACCGGTTAGTTTTGCGATGTAGTAATATTTTATTTGAAAAAATTTGCGATGATGGTAACTAATCTAATTGGAAATGCGATATTTGGTATGGCAATACTGTGTTAATCGAGTAGCGGCGCTAGGTGTCGCTACCAGAACTATGAATTTTTTATTTAATTTATTAATTTTAAATTATTGTCGAAGTTTTAGGTTGTAATAAAATGAAAACTGTAATTCTCATTTTCTTTTTTGTTTAATCGTTAGCTTATATAGTCAAACTGAGGTGGCGTCCTGCAACTTTTTTAAAATTAGACCCCAGCCTAAAAACATTATCATGTTAAAAAAGCTAAACACGAAAAATTTGAGTAAAAAATATTATTCCATATTGTTCACTGCTCTATTCCATTTTGCTCCCCGTTCTACTCCATTTCATTTCCAATTCTCCTTCTTCTAAGGTCATTATTATAGGATCAAAAAAAGTACCAAAAATACACTTTATTACCCCCATTAGAAATGGAATTTCCTAAAAGTACCTCTTCCAGAATGTCTTTTCTTCACCGAAGTATCCTATACTCCATATTTCAATTATATAGGATCATTGTTTCAGCAAATATTAAAAGTACTTCTTATCCCCGTTAAGAAACGGAATTTCCAAAAAGTACTTTTCCACATCTTTTTTTTCATCGAAGGATTTTACATTTCAAATTTTAAGTTTCTGTGGCCATTATATTTTTTGGAACCTTTTCCAATTTCAAGTTTCTATTATTATTATTTAAGGAAATAAAAAAGTACCAAAAAGTGTACATTCGGTACTTTTAACAAAACGTACTTTTTATAGTAGGTACTTTTTACAAAAGGTACTTGTTATAAAAGGTACTTTTTATAAAAGGTACTTTTTATAAAAGGTACTTTTTATAAAAGGTACTTTTTATAAAAGGTACTTTTTATAAAAGGTACTTTTTATAAAAGGTACTTTTTATAAAAGGTACTTTTTATAAAAGGTACTTTTTATAAAAGGTACTTTTTATAAACCCGAGTAAAAATTTTTATATGATGCAATACATAATGATATATAACACAATATATATTTAAACGCAATTTAATCCGAATAATGGTGGATGTTTTTGCATTAAAAAAGATCATATTGTATAAAATATGATTCGATTTCATCCGAGTTTTGACCAGACATTGCCATATTTCATTGGATCCAATTAGATCTAATTGCATAAAAACATAAAAAAGTATTGGTGTGTTTTGGTTTGGGTGAGTTACACCACAGGTCAACGATACATTCACCAAACATATAATTTTCAAAAACAAAAAAAATGTTTGGGTACGCTTCGAACCAGATAGGTGATATACATAACCCTAACAAGGAAATGTTTAGGAACATTTTAAAAGTTTCTTATACTTTGCTTAAAAAACTTAGAACATTTTTGGTTAATCGGAAACATTTAATTGAAAACATTTATAAATGGAACAGAATAAGCTATATATAATTTTATATTAAATTATACAGAAAAACAAATTTTGTATTGGCCCTAATATTATTTCATATATTTATATCAACCGTATACCTTTTAATCCGAATCATGATTAAATTATATATTACAACATATGACTGCATTTAAAAAAATTAGAAAATACCTCACGGGATTTATAATCATATATAATTTATTATGTTTGTATCAAGTTATATATTGTTATATATGTTTATTTTTACTCGGGAAAGGTACTTTTTATAAAAGGTACTTTTTATAAAAGGTACTTTTTATAAAAGTTACTTTTTATAAAAGGTACTTTTTATAAAAGGTACTTTTTATAAAAGGTACTTTTTATAAAAGGTACTTTTTATAAAAGGTACTTTTTATAAAAGGTACTTTTTATAAAAGGTACTTTTTATAAAAGGTACTTTTTATAAAAGGTACTTTTTATAAAAAGTACTTTTTATAAAAGGAACTTTTGATAAAAGGTACTATTATTTCAGTAAATTAAAAAAAGTACCAAAAGTACACTTTTTTCCATTTCACCCCCGCAGAGTCAACATTGGCAAAAACCCAGCCTTAGTGAATATTTTTTCGAGGAGGTGAACCTACATTGCAAATTTTAAGTTTCTAGGACCATTATTTAAGAAAATATAAAAGGTACCAAAAGTACAGTTTTTTACCCTTTTTCCCCCTTAGAATCAACATTGGCAAAAATCCAGCCTTCGTAGATTTATATTCCGGGAGCTGAACCTACATTCAAAATTTCAAGTGTCTAGGACCATTATTTAAGGAAATATAAAAGGTACCAAAGGTACATTTTTTTACCCTTTTTACCCTCTTAGAATCAACATTGGCGAAAATCCGGCCTTACTGGATCTATATTCCAGGAGTTGAACACACAGTCCAAATTTCAAGTCTCTGTGACCATTACTTCAGAAGATATAAAAAGTACCAAAAGTACAGTTTTATACCATTTTTGTCCCCTTAGAATCAACATTGGCAAAAATCCGGCCTTACTGGATCTATATTCCGGGATGTGAACATACAGTCCAAATTTCAAGTCTCTATGACCATTATTTCAGGAGATATAAAAAGTACCAAAAGTACAGTTTTTTACCCTTTTTACCCCCTTAGAATCAACATTGGCAAAAATCCAGCCTTAGTGGATCTATATTCCGGGAGGTGGACCTACAGTCCAAATTTCAAGTCTCTAGCTTCAGCGGTTTGAGCTGGGCGATGATGAATGAGTATATAAGTCAGTCAGTCAGTCAGTCAGTCAGTCAGTCAGTCACATTACTCTTTTATATATATAGATTTTATAGAGTTATTATTTTGAGTGTAGAGTTATTCTTAACAAAAATTATTACAAAACTAAAAAAAATCTAATTTTACCCGACTTGGTACGTTTAGTGTTAAGGCATTAATTTCCATTTTGATTTAGCAAACTTTGTAAACACCGAAGTAATTATTGTTTATCAAAGCATTCAATTGAGCTGTTGTATTAATGCTTCTTCTAAAAAAGCTTTCAGTTGTGGTTTGTGTATCTACTTCCATTACAATGATTTACACACTTAAACACTAGATGTCGGTAGTGCAAGTTTCAAACAGACCCCTAGAGGTTGTATGCGCATTGTAAATATAGAGGGCGTATGCTTATTTTTCCAGTAAATTCCGGAAACGGAAGTGAAGAAAAATATAATTATTATTAGAAAAATAAACAAATAAAAACCAAAGAAGGACAAAAACGATTTGTTATTATTTGCTTTATAGATTTTTATGTGGTAATCAAGATTTCAGTCATTAACAAATTAAATTAAGAACTTTTAATAAACTGCCGAAAACAGTTATAAAAAACGCCATCTAGTGAACAGTAAAAAGAAGAAGCATTTGCTGCATCTTTATTATATATGTCTTTGGTTTCAAACAGATTCATTTCACAAATGCAGGGTTTCATCGAAACCGCTCATCCGCCGGAAAGTGAATATTAAAAAAAAGTTTAATGCAAGTTATTGTTTTCTTCCACAAAGTCCAACACATTTTGAATACAAAAAAAAATTTTGTGCAAAATCTATTTTTTCTTTTTTTTTAATTTTTAACATTTTTTTTTTGAGTAAAAACATTTTTTTATTGAAAGTAAAAGTTAAAAGAGGTTACGCAAACACTGCGTAAAATATTTGTGTGGCTTACCAATAACGTACGCATTGTTTAATAACTGTTGAATTTCACTACCATAATGGTAGAAAACTATTTCCTACCATAATGCTCGCGAAATTACACACATTGTGTGAGATTACGAATTGTGCGTAAGTTCAATCAGGGGGTTCGTGGCTCTCGTGACAAATAACATTAACTGTGTGGATTAACAGAATGAAGGTTGAAAGAGGAATTGAAAAAAGACTTTTTGTTTTCTTTAAAAAAATACTTTTATATTGTTTTAAACAAAACAAATTTATGAAATTTACGTTCTTAAAATGTAAATGATTCAATATATTAAAAAAAAATATTAAAAGTGCAAATAAAGTACAAATTTCATGACTTTAAAAAACCAAAAATTTTACTTGATCCCAGACAGATTTCGCGTGAGAGCAAAAAAGAGAGTAAAGAGAGTTACAATCTCTTTACTTTATTCCTCTATGGTTCAATACACACAAAATATGTAGGAAGAGTTTAGCAACACTTCAAGTTTATACATGTTGTGTAAAAAAATACAATTTTAATGCCTAAAAGTACACATTTAACGCATCAAAATACCTAAAATATATTTAATGATTTATATTTAAAAGTTTCTGAAGGAAACAACTTTACAAGAAATATACCATACACAAAAAAAAACTTTGTCAAATTACTACACTGATAGAAAAACGCTTCATATCACTATAGAATGGAATTCATAAACGTTGTTTCATTACAGCAATGAAATATTTCATATGCTGAATAAAATTTCATACATATTGTGTAAAATTTTCATTAATTTTGATTCATTAGATTTTGTAGTTTTATTAAAAAATTTCATTAATTTTTGTTTATAAAATTTGCTGCTTTTTGACACCTGTCGTGTCGCGTCTGTTTAGTCTGTTAGTTTACGCGCGCAAAAAGCAGCTGATCAGAGCGGCATGAAATAATTTGTGATTTTTTTTAGAATTTTTATACGAAACTTAATATGAAATATTATTGATTAATTATAAGGATTTATTAAACTCGCGTTGTTTTATATTATTTCGTGGTTTTACTTATGTATTAAAAGTAAATGTTATAGTAAAATTTTGTGTGAGAAACTGAGTGAAATCTGTAGATAAAATAAAAAATATGTGAAAGTGTTTTTTAACATTGTTATTTTGTGATTTTTTCAGACTTTTTTTATTAAATTTAAAAAAAGGAAATTATTAATTTTATATTTTCTAAATTCGCGCTGTTTTATATTACTTCGTGGTTTTAATAATGTATTATAATTTAAGGTTGAGTAAAATTTTGTGCGAGAAAACTAACAAGGGAAGTCTCCCTAGTGTCATCCGCGGATCTTTATGGAATTGGTTTTATTTTGTAGAGCAGAAAAAATAAAGGGACACGTATTTTTTTTAGCGGCCCAAATTCATATTTAGGGGGTAAAAAGGAGGGGGGAAGACAAGGCCATTTTTCAGTTTTTTTCGTTTATCTCCTATATTATGGAAAGAAACCTAGTCATGTTACATACCAAATGAAAGGTCTTTGGAAAACCTATCTACGTGTGCTAAGAATGTGTCCAAACATGCACAACTTTTTGTCATATTGAGTAAAATACCAAAATTTTAGGACATTTTTGTTAATAAGTCGAAAAATATTAACTTCTTTGGCCCGTTGTTAGCACCACGAGATAGGTATTTTTAATACCTTTAATCTGATACTACACATGCCTATATTTATTTTGTTTAAATATGCGTAAATCGTAAAAAACTGAAAAAGGTCAATTTCCCCCCATACAAATCGACCCCCCCTAAAAATGAGTTTGGGCCGCTAAAAAAAAATACGTGTCGAATTAATTTTCGTTCTTAACAACATATCCAAATTTCATGAAGATCGGAGGGTGACACCAGGGAGACTTCCCTTGTAAGTGAAAACCATTTTTTATTATTTTTAATTCTATAAAAAGATTTCTACAATTTCATATATATATTTAATTTTAACAACAAAAGTAGCATTTATTCAATGACAGTATTTCATTCCAAAAATAAAAAGTTGGATTTATTCAATGAAAGTACTTCATAAGAATTAAATACTTTTTTCATTAAAGTAATGAAAAATTTTCATAAAATACAATTTATATTTTGTATGAACAATTTTCATTAATTTGATGAAACTTGTTCTTGCAATTACATTTATGATACCTATTTTATTAATTCAATGAAACCCTTCATAGGTTCCCTTTTAACGTCATTTTTTATAACATTAATGTAGATTTTCATTATTGTCATGTACAAATTTCTATCAGTGTAGTAAAAGTCTCGTAATCCCATTTTATCAATACACTCAAAAAAATACTTTAGTAGATTTACTAATTTTTTTTGCTAATGCTAGTTAGCTAACTTTTAGCAAATTTTTAGTTGAGATTAGCATGTTAGCAAAAAATTCTTGTAAACTTCATTTAGCACATTGGCAATTTTAAACAAACTTTGAACTAATTTCTTTTGCTAAATTTGAAATTGAGTTGACAACATTTTTACAAGATTTTTTGCTAATATTAGCAAAATAAATGGTAATTTTTTTTTTTATTTTCAGAAAACTTAAAATGGCACTATCTCGGAAACTAAGCCAGATAGAGCAAAATGGAGGCCATTTTTGGTTCTCGAGCTCTCCATAGTATCGTCGGTCCTCTTCACGTGTGTGGACCCTAATGGGTCCTAACTTTGGATCCAAAAAAGTTAGCATTCCCGAAAATTTTAAAATGCTCATATCTCGGTAAATATTGCCGACACAACAAAAAGTCCAAAAGAATTTTTGTAGCCCTCAACACGTAGAACAAGACCGCAAAATAACCAAAAGCTCTCCGAGTAATATTTTAGAAGTTATCGAGTTTTTTAATTCTCAAGACCCCAGTGGTCCCCTAAAATCACGTATCTCAAAAACTAAGCAAGGTAGAGCGAAACGGACACAAATTTTGGATCAAAAACTATGACGATTTTTAAGGAACCCAACTAGGTCTAGGCCCATCGGGGTCTGGACCTACTGGGTCCGAACCCAATGGGGTCCCCAAAAGTGTATGAACTAGGTTAAAAAAAATCAGTTAACTAATTATTGGCAAATAATTTTTGCTAACTTTAGCAAAAAAATTGTGGGTTCAAAATCAGCAAATTTTCTTGTAGGTTTACAAGCTTTTTTTGCTAACATTACAGTTTTTTTTTTTTTGAGTGTATTTGATAGTTTTTTTGTTTTTTAACAAACATATTTGGATCGAAAATTAAATTTTTTTTGTAATTTTACAATTTTTTTTGTAATTTTACAAATTTCCAAGATAATTTTACAAAAAAAATCTAGTAAATTCACGAGAATTCCTTGTAATTTAATTGCGCCAAAAAAAACAGTAAATTTACAATTTTATTGGTAAAAAGCTTGTAAAATTACAAAATTATTGGTAAAAAGCTTGTTATATTACTAGGTATTCTCGTAAAATAGGAGGTAGCAAAAAATCTAGTAAATTAACGAAACCTCCTTGTAAATTTTATCGTGTCAAAAGATTTGTAATTTTACAATCTTATTGGTAAAAACCTTGTAATATTACAAAATTATTGGTAAAAAGCTTGTAAAATTACTAGAAACTTTTGTCAAATAGGAGGTAGCAAAAAAAATGTTACAAGGTTTACTTGTAATTTTACAAGGGTTTTTTGGGTGTAATACAAAAAATAAAATTTCAACCACACTTGTATTTATTTTTAAACAGCTTTTCAAGTATTGCTATTTTAAAAGAGATCTAAAGGTAGAACCCCTTCCATAAAGTCCAATACATCTATCTATATAAATAAAAATCAATTGTCGTTAGTTGGTATCCGCATCAGTTAAGAACGGCTGAACGGATTTGGACAATTTTTTTTTGAAATGTAGTCCAACATAGGTTTTAACGTAAAGAAAAATTGACCACGCCCACTTTTTTCGATTTATCTGAAATCGGAAAACCGCTGTACCTATTTGGGTAGTTTTTTATTTAAATGTTCGTAATAATCCAATTTAAGTTTTACTGAAAACAAAATCGAAACAAAAAAAACAAAATGCCCACTTTTCCAATTTATATAAAATCTGAGAATGGCTGCACCGATTTGAGTTTTTTTTTTTTTAAATGCATTTTCATCACCTTTGGTTTTTACGAAAAAAAAAATTTACGACTCCCACTTTGGCTAATTTTGTTGCAAATGTTCGTCATAATTGAACTAAGGTTTTTATGGGTATTAGGTAGAGATGGGATCGTGAGTGACTTTTCAATCACGATCACGCACGCTCACGAAAAAAAAAATGTAATCACGCACGATCACGCACGAACATTTTTTTTCTGCTCACGCTCACGCACGCTCACGTGAGTAGAAAAAAAATTTAGTCACGCTCATGACGTAATCACGATCACGAAATACTCACGAATTAAAATATGCAAAAAAAAAATTTGTCATATTTTTTTATGCATTACCCAGTTGGGAAAGTCCTTGAGCCATCCGTGGTGACGACTTGCTGACATGTCAGAGTCACACCTGACATCCCCATGACATCTCCAATTACCGAGTTGAGGACAGTTTCATAAAAAAATTGAAAATTTCCTCAATCATAATCGGCAGTTGTCAGGGGGTGTTGACATTTCCCCTAAGTCGTCTTTGTGGAAATGTCTGATATAGGTCATACGAAAATGCAAAAAATCTTCGTATTTCCATTAGTTTTTACTTCCATCCATTTTCTTTATAAATTATCTTTATCATATTAAGAAATAACTTTCCGACTTTGCGATGTTTTTCTCAGAAATTAAAAAGTTCCCATATTCTAGGCCGTCTTAAAGTATGACGCTGGGCACATAAGAACTTGGGGCTCCGCTGGAAAAAAAAACATTCTTTTGGTACAAATTAAATTCATGTGATTGCCTGTTTTAAGAAAAAGAAACTAAAAAAAAATATTTTGGGCAATGAGGTAATTTTTCTTAACTTATTAAAACCATGATATTCGTGAAAAAAAAAAATTCCTGTACGAAAAATGTCTCAGAATCTGAGAATATTTTTATACGAAAAACGTCTCTGAATCTGAGAGTTTTTCAATACGAAAAGTGTCTTAGAATCTGAGTCTTTTTATTTTGGAAAAACTTCTCTGAACATTAGACTTTTAAAATCTCAGAATCTGAAACTTTTTCTGTACGAAAAATAGTTCACATTCTGAAACTATGGATTTGATTTGAGACTTTTGATAAATTACAAATTTCTCCTATAGAAAAAGTCTCAGTGTATACGAAAAGTCTGTTAGATTCTGAGATTTTTTTCTGTAAGAAAATAAGAAATTTTCTTTTAAAAGATATTAAAAAAATCTTTATTTTCGTATAACCGAATTTATTGCTATTTCGGGCCCCTTATGGTTAAAACGGTACTGCCCAGGTAGATGTAAAAGTTTAGTTTGATATACTGCTATTGTGAAGACATTTCCTTACCCAGCAAAATAAGAGCTTACCATTCACTACAAAATTCACCACAACTTATGAACCAGATGTACTTCTTCTTCAACTGAAACATTGATGAATATAATATGGGCGTGACACACAAAGTATGTTCTTTTTTTCGCCACTTTTCAGTGGCGAAAGATTGACACTTAAGTATAACATACATCACTAGTGTTTTTATCACAACTTCTGAAGTAGTGATCCGGATGTTAATATAACTTGACCTTTTGGAAGCACTTTTTTCATCACTTCTTTAGAAGTACATATTTCTTGGCATTTTGGGTGTGATTATGTCATCTTTATTTGGTGATTTAGAACTTCTAAATTAGAAGTTCTTTTTTCACATATTTTTGTTAGATTGATTGAAAGAGTATTTTTTTGTAATATTTACACTAAAAACACTGTTCGACAGCAAAACCCTCCCAGTGAAATTTCTAACTGGTCCTTGTAGATTTTGGTCTCCTGCTTCCAAATCTACAGTCCAAATTTTTCTAGCAAGTACCGTTTTTGAGATATTCGCTGTTAAAAAGTAAAAACAAAAATAAAAAATATTTTAGCACTTTTAGGGGTCCACTGTTACGTATTCTTACGTTGCTCCCACCAAATAGGATTTGATTTGATATAAAATGGACTTCCTGATTCCAAAACTGCAATCCATATTTTTTAAAGCATGTTCTGTTTTTGAGATATTCACGTTTGAAAATTTTAGTGTCTTATTTACCCCCAGTTTCTGTATCACGAACGAATGACGAACGTCAAAAATTTGCATGTATTTTGTTATTGTAACAAAAACAAAATACATGTAAATTAGTGACGTTCGTCATACAGAAACTGGGGGTTAATGTCTTATTTTAACTAAATCGAGTACAATTGTGTTTGAGCAACTTAAGAATACGTTACAGAGGAGACCCAAATATTTCAATATTCAAACGCGAATATCTTAAAAACCTTACGTGATAGAAAAATTAATTTCATTGATAACACAGGTTCACAAAATTTTAACTTTTTCAATTTGCCTGACCTTTGACAACTGATTTGTTCTGATCTGTTATCCAATTGTTTCCATCAGCTCGCGTTCGCGAGCAAATCGCAAAAAAAAGTGTTGCCCTGGGGCAAAAAAGTGTTGCCCTGGGGCAAAAAAGTGTTGCCCTGGGGCAAAAAAGTGTTGCCCTGTGTAATCAAATTGCATACTTCGTGTGTCACCCCCATTCTAAGTGTTTCAGTTGAAAATGAAGTTCATATGTTATGGTGATTTGATTTAATTCCTAAGAACATATGAAAGAGGTACTTCAAAATCATTAAGCAAATAACTGCTAAAAGATGTTTTTATTGTTATTTTGTAGCATTTTTGGAAGTGATTTTAAAAGTACTTCCTACGGAATATGAAGTTCGGCACCCATCGCTACTTTGTATGTAGTGAAACTACTAATTCTTTTTGAACCACTTCGTTTATTTTTTGCTGGGTATAGATGAGGATTTTTTCACAATCTTAAAACAAACATTCATTGATGACAATGTTAGAACATGTCCTCAAGAAATACCTAATATATGTCAGAATTTAAAGACATTTCCTGATGGAAGCACGGTGCAAATTCCTCAGTGAGCCATTTACAAAACTTATTAAATTTATAATTTTTTTAAAAGACCATGAAAAAATCAAGAAAACGTAACCGAACAAAAAAATCTGGGAAACAATTAAAATCACGAAAAATTCACGCAAGAATTTTACTCACGCACGATCACGCACGAACTTTTTTTTGGTACTCACGCTCACGCACGCTCACGTGAGTAGAAAAAAATTTACTCACGAATCACGTGAGCTGCGCCCATCTCTAATTGTTACCATATGCACAAGTTTAATATACCACACAAATTTTAACGCCCACTTTTGTCTAAATATGTCGACTACTAATGACCGGAACGATTTTTTTTATGTTAATTATAGTTCTAATTAGGTTTTGAATGAAATATAAATGAGAAAAGTGTCCCAGAAAAATGGAAAATTCGGGAAAACTATTAATGGTTATTTGAACTCAAGACCAGGGGTAAGTCATGAATAGTAGTGTCAGTAATAACGAAATCGTTATATACAGATGGCAATCTTTTTTTTGGGAACGATTTGGGAATAACGAAAAATAAACATTAAAAAATTTTAAAATTATGAATGAAAATTATTGTTTTGTCACTTGAAAATAAAAAAATACATAATAAAAAAACGAAATGAATATAATTAAATCAAAACAACCAGCAAAATTAAACGAAAAATAAAAGGTAAACAAAATTTCCAGCTTTCCCAGATACCATTTGTAAAACTAACACCACCTTTAAACGTCAAAAAGAATTGACTCTTGCATAGTCTTTATATATTTAAGTTTTTGCTCAAGACAATAGCTAATTATTTTTGCGGTTTTCGTAATGATACTAAAGAAGTTTTAAATTTGTACAGTTCGCAAAGTCGAAGACATGGTAATTTTTTTTTAGATCCTAAAATATAATTTAAGGATGATTATCTACATAATCGGGTCTTTAAAACCATGCCCACCAATTTTTCTAAGGCAAGAAATTCATGACTTTTTTGGGCCAGCAACGCGGACCGGGCCAGCTAGTTTTGAATACAAATAAATTTTTGTACAAAACCATTTTTTCTTTTCTGGTGATAGAGGGTATATATAAGTTTGTCATTCCGTATGTAATACATTGAAATATTTGTTTAGGACCCCATAAAGTATATATATTCTTGGTCCTTGATCGATTTTAAGTCGATCTAGCGATATCGAACCAGATAGGTGATATACATAACCCTAACAAGGAAATGTTTAGGAACATTTTAAAAAACTTAGAAAATTTTTTGTTAGAGTCCCCGCACAACAATGTCGGTGACGTTTTTTTCATACAAATTTGGCAAGAAAAAACGCTCGACCGAAAACCCCTTGAATAAAATCAATTTTATTTTTGTGTCGGTTTCTCTCTCTCTTTTAATTTTTGATATGAAAATGTTACCACATTTTTATAAATATTTCGATTATTTTCGATAAAGTAAACAAAAAAATGTGATCTCAAAAAAAAAATATATAAAATTCTAAAAAAAAAACACAAAAAAACGAATCAATGTGAAAAAATTATATTGATATTAAAAAAAATAATAAAATTAAACAAAAATGTGCAGAAAAAGTGAAAAAATAATGTGAATATAAACGTTTGACTGAATTTTCCGCTGCCGCCTTTGTTTTGCGCCTATACTCTCCCATGACCGAAACCGTCAAACGCTCCGACATTGTTGTGCGGGGACTCTTAATTGGAAACATATATAGTTTTATATGGAACAGAATAAGCTATATATAATGTTATGTTAAATTATACAGAAAAACAAATTTTGTATTGACCCTCATATAATTTTATATAATTATATCAACCGTACACCTTTTAATCCGAATCATGATTAAATTATATATTACTACATATGACTGCATTAAAAAAATTTTGAAAATATTTCAGGGATGTATAATCATTAGAGTGTCCCTTATTTTGGAAATGTTGGAAATGTTGAGACGGTACCCCCTCATTTTTTTCCTTTTGACTAAAAAATAACTCAGGAAAAATTTTACGCCCCTACGACCACGCCTTCCCTACGCGACGGGGCCGTAAAGAGCGGGGCCTTAAAAATCATTTTTCCATACAAAGCAAAAAAATTGTTTTTTTATTTTAAATTTTTTTGTTATTAATTATAATATAGCTTGGTTAGCTTATTCACGACAAAAAATTTGATTTTGGTGGGATGAGGCTTTCAGTTCTAAAAAATTTTTCGAAAAAAAAAATTTAGAGCTTTTGGGGTCCTACAGTAAAAATTTTTTAAAAAATATTTTTTTTTAGTTTTGACAAGCAACCGTTTTAGTTGAATTATTGCTTTTAATGATATATTTTCATAAAAAAATATTATTCCTATCTGTGACATCTTTATCGTGATCTAAAAAAGGGTAAAAAATGCATTTTTGATGTTTTTCGATACACGATCAATATGTCACAGATATGAGTAATATTTTTTTATGAATATATATCATTAAAAGCAACATTACAACTAAAACCGTTGCTTGTCAAAACTAAAAAAAAAAAAATTTTAAAAAATTTTTACTGTAGGACCCCAAAAGCTCTAAATTTTTTTTTTCGAAAAATTTTTTAAAACTGAAAGCCTCATCCCACCAAAATCAAATTTTTTGTCGTGAATAAGATAACCAAGTAATATTATAATTAATAACAAAAAAATTTAAAATCAAAAAAAAATTTGTTTGCTTTGTATGGAAAAATGATTTTTAAGGCCCCGCTCTTTACGGCCCCGTCGCGTAGGGAAGGCGTGGTCGTAGGGGCGTAAAATTTTTGGTGAGTTATTTTTTAGTCAAAAGGAAAAAAATGAGGGGGTACCGTCTCAACACTTCCAACATTTCCAAAATAAGGGACACTCTAATAATCATATATAATTTATTATGTTTGTATCAAGTTATATATTGTTATATATGTTTATTTTTACTCGGGAAGCCAAACTTTTAAAATATTTTGAACATTTAGAAAAGTTTTAATTTCCTTGAAAACAGAAACTAATTTGGGTCATTATTAGTGAAATCAATCATGAATATTCTTGACCCCCTCCGATATTGGTGAAATTTGGTTAAGTTCTTACACTACGTAAAAAACTAACAAATGCAAATTTTCAGCCCTCTAAGTCAACAGGGGCCGAAAATACGGAGGGTCAAAATTTCCCCCAAAATCTCCCAGTCGCGACACTTTACACCGTAAAAACTTAATATCGTTGGTTCTATTATAGCTAGAAAGCCCATTTTTGGTTTGTTTTGAGGCTCATAATATGCTCTATAAGACCTACCATAACCAAAAAATTTTCGAAAAAAAATTAGGGTTACCTCCCTTATTTTAAGGTCATGATAAAGGGAGGAGAAAATGGGGAGGATGGTATCCCCCGATTTTTTTTTTACTTTATAATCTTATAGAGAAAGTCCTAGAGAATATATTCTAATATTTTTAAGTTGGGACAACAATGGGATCACTCAAAATCAAAATTTTTCACAATTTCCCCTAAAATCTCCAAATCGCAACACTCTTGAACCTTAAAAATTTAATATCATATGTGCTATTGTAGCTACAGATTCCATTTTTGTTTGTTTTAAAGCTTATAGTACGCTCTACAATTCCTACCTAAACCAAAAAATTTTAGAAAAAATGGAAGGGTGCTCCCCTTATTTAAAGGTCGTGGCAAAGGGTGGAGGAAATGGGGGAAAAGTATCCCCCGATTTTTTTTTACTTGGTATTCTCAAAGTGCAAGTCCTAATGAACATATCCTATAATTTTTATGTTGGGATAACAATCAGATCGACCAAAATCAAAATTTTTCACAATTTCCCCCCAAAATCTCCAAATCGCGACACTCTTGCCCATTACAAATTTAATATCGTGGACTGTATTGTAGCTACAGAGTCCATTTTTGGTTTGTTTTGAAGCTCTTAATATGCCCTACAATATTACTATTACAAAAAAAAATATATAAAAAATTAGGGGTGCCTCTTGTAATATAAGTTCGTGGCAAGGGGTGGGGGAAATCGGGGGATAGTATCCCCCAATTTTTTTTTTTACCTTGTTTTTTTTTTTAAAGAGTAAGTTCTAGAGAGCATATCCTGAAATTTTTATCTTGGGACTCCAATGGAAGGCGCAAGAATGTCGCGATTTGATGATTTTGGGGGAAAATTTTGAAAAATTTTGATTTTGGTCGATCCCATTGTTGTCCCAACATAAAAATTGTAGACTATGTTCACTAGGACTTGCACTTTGAGAATCCCAAGTAAAAAAAAAAATCGGGGGATACTTTCCCCCCCTTTTCCTCCACCCTTTACCACGACCTTCAAATAAGGGGGGCACCAATTCCTTTTTTTTTTGAAAATTTTTTGGTTTTGGTAGGTCTTGTAGAGCGTATTATAAGCTTTAAAACAAAAAAATTGGCTCTGTAGCTACAAAAGCATTTATGATATTAAATTTTTAAGGTTCAAGAGTGTTGCGATTTGGAGATTTTGGGGAAAATTGTGAAAAATTTTGATTTTGAGCGATCCCATTGTTGTCCCAACTTAAAAATTTTAGAATATATTCTTTAGGACTATCTCTATAAGATTGTCAAGCAAAAAAAAAATCGGGGGATACCATCCTCCCCATTTTCTCCTCCGTATATCTCGACCTTAAAATAAGGGAGGTAACCTTATTTTTTTCGAAAATTTTTTGGTTATGGTAGGTCTTGTAGAGCATATTATGAGCTTCAAAACAAACCAAAAATGGGCTTTCTAGCTATAATAGAACCAACGATATTAAGTTTTTACGGTGCAAAGTGTCGCGACTGGGAGATTTTGGGGGAAATTTTGACCCTCCGTGTTTTCGCCCACTGTTTACTTAGAGGGCTGAAAATAAGTGTGCATTAGTTTATCACTTAGTGTTACAACTAAACCGAATTTCATCCAAATCGGAGGGGGTCACGAAAATTTTTAGCTATTTTTGATTGATTTCACTAAGACTGACCCATTTAAAAAAAAGTAGTAGGATGAGATTAGATTTTTCATATGTATTCCCATTCTATTGGGTTTGAAATAAATCAAAGCTAATAAATGATAAAGATACATAAATGGTAAAAATTCATAAAGTTCGAATAGGTTTTTCGAAAATACCGAATGTGTCTTTCGAAAAATTTGTATTTTTTTTTTGCAATCATTATTAGAAAAGTTTTAATTTTGTTAAAAAACAGAAACTAATTTATAAAAATAGTAGTAGGATCGGATGAGCTTATTGCCATTTTAGTGGGTTTGAAATAGATGAATAAAAAAGGAATAAGTATTTAATAAAACAAAATTTTCTGTTTTTTTAATCATTACATTGGTGGAGGGTATTTAGAGATTCGGCACAGCCGAATAAAGCTTTTTTACTAGTTCTTGATTGTTTTTAATATAAAAATATTGTAAAATTTTTGAGCGAAAACAGTAATTTTTTGTGTGTGTAAAAGTTTTATTGAGTTACACAAAACCTGTGTAAAATATTTGTGTGGCTTACCAATGGCGTAAGTAGTTGTCATTTTAAATACCTTTAGATAAAATTTCTCTACAAAAAGGTTTATATCATGACCGGTGAATTTGTTAACGAGACAGAATTCCACTGAATTTAGACTAACTTTAAACTGATTTCACATTCATTTTATGAAATTTTAATACACATTAGCTAATGTTTTATTAATAAAATACAAAAACGTATCAATAAAACAAATAATAAGAATTTGTGCAATTCAAAGTGATACAGTATTACACTCAAAAAAAAAAACGTGGGTATTCAATACTAAAAATTTAGCTACGAGTACTAATGTTTTAGTCCAAAAGGACCTAGTGCAGGAATTGGTAATCAATACTAAAATTTGTTACTAATATGTAGTACATGAAAAATACTAAAAAAACAGTAAATATTACTGCAATTTACTACAAATTTAGTAAATATAATTACTAAAAAAATCATAAATATTTCAAATTTTTGCCCTATTTAGTAAAAAAAAATTACTAATTTTAGTAAATAAAATTGCTAATTTTAGTTAATAAAACTACTACCTATATCAATTTTAGTAAATAAAAATCAGAAAAAAAAATTATATATATAAATGATTTTTTATTTCACTTCGGTTATAAGATATACTTAATTACATATCTCCTTAACAGGCAACCAAGCCGACACGAAATTTTCGGCGGCGGCGGCGCGACTAATTTTGCTTGCCGGCGGCGGCTTTTGTACTTTTCGGTCGGCGGCGGCTCATTCATCGGCTCATTTGCCTTTTCATTTTTTTTCGTTGTAG
This sequence comes from Pegoplata infirma, assembly GCA_963921195.1. NCBI lineage: Eukaryota > Metazoa > Arthropoda > Insecta > Diptera > Anthomyiidae > Pegoplata > Pegoplata infirma. Next base: position 93,846,670 of record OY992538.1, on the reverse strand, counting down.
GGTTGTTTTGCGAGTTTGTGTTTGGTTTTTGTAATGATACAATCAAAATTTGCATTTTTTTTGCCAGTTTTATTGTGCATCAGAATTAAAATAATTTTGTGATTTCTCGCCTTATCTACCTTTTTGACAGCTGATTTGGAATATATATATTAGTTCCCGTAGTTCCTATAAGGAGCATAGGGCCATAACAAATTCATTCCATTTGGATCTGTCTGATTTGGAATATTCCAATAAAAATGCTGCCGTTTTCGCATTGATATACAGAAACAACTTTTTTTCCAGAATCGAGAAACGATGGAATTTTTTGTTTCATACTTTTCGATGCGAAAACTTTTCGCATAAATTACAGAACACCCCCACAGGACTTTTTTAACCCAAGTTTACCGACGGCCAAGTGGCTAAAAACCGAAATTTGTCTTTATTACAAAAACTTATTGATAGTAACTAATACAAAGTTTTATTTAATCATAAAAGCTTAGTATTGAATTATTTTTACACAGAAAATCATAAACCCGTGTCTACCAAAGACCATCAAGGCTTATTTGGTCGCCAAGCCAAATGCCGTCTATTGTCGCGCAGACAAAAAAAAATGGGTATTTTAACCTTTGGTAAACAAGGGTTAATGATTTTATGAGTAAAAATAATTAATTGCTTAGCTTTTATGATTAAATAAAACTTTGTATTAATTACTTTCAATAATTTTTTGTAATAAAATTAAATTTTGGTTTTTGGCCACTTGGCCACTTGGCCACTTGGCCGTCGGCCAACATGGGTTAAAAACCCATGGACTAGTAGCATTTGAAAACCGTGTAATTAAGGTCAAATTGAACAATATTCAATTCAATTTTAGTTATTTTTTCCCAAAATCTTGGTCAAAGCAAAAAAATAAACAATAATGGTTGAAAAAACGCATTTTCTTGAAAATCGCTAAAGTTAAGTCGATACATGTGATAAACAGCGTTTGAAAGGCTACGTTAGCTACCCGTTTTTTTGCTTTTGCTTTTCATATCACTTCAAACAATTTCAATATTATAAGTTATAGCTTTTGTTTACTTTTCTTTTTTGTGTTTGCTTAAACTACAACAACATGAAAAAAATAAAAACTCCAAACAGAGCAGTAGCGGAAAACAAATTTTATTGTTGTAGCCTACAAATATACTACAGTAGTATATTTGTAGGCTACAGTATTACTACAGTATTACTACAGTAGTATTACTAGAGTATTACTACAGTATCACATTGTAAACAAATGTTGCAATACAAAAACGTGATCATATTAAAAATTTCGTTAAGATGGTGTAAAATGAATACAACATCGAAAAAAAGAATAATAATAATTTTTAATGAAGTTCTTTTAATTTTGGTCAAAAAAATATAGAAAAATTTTGAATTTTGTCGAATTTTTCGATATTTTCGAATATGTACGCGATTTTAATATTATCGGTCTAGACGCTCAGAAGTTATGAGAAAAACCGTGACATTAACATTGGGTTAGAGATGGGCACTGGTCACATGATTTGCGTGATTCACGTGAATCACGCGTGAGTGATTTTCATTTAAATCACGTGATTGTGAGTGAGTGTGAGCTGAAAAAAAATCTGAGTGAGTGAGTCATTTATTTTTTGCGTGAGTTTGCGTGATAAAATTTTTAGATTAGCCCAATTTTTATATTTTTTGTAGTTTTTTTTTTTGGTAAGAAAATTTTATTGCGTGAGTTGATTTTGCGTGACTTACGCGTGAGCGTGATTGAATCTGGCGTGAGTAAGATTTTTATTACTCACGTGAATAGTGAGTGAGCGTGAGTAAAAAAAAAAATTGCGTGAGTGATTCGATTATTTTTGCGTGAGCTTGAGTGAGTGTGAGTCAAAATCCACTCACGCACCCATCTCTACATTGGGTATTTCGAAAATTCACGTGTTTAAAAATACACAAAACATGGTTTTAATTAGAGATGGGCGCGTGAGTGATTTTTGACTCTCACTCACTCAGGCCCACGACAGGAATTTTTGAATCACGCACACTCACTCACGAGCAAATTTTTTCTACTCACACTCACAATCACGTGAGTAAATTTAATACAACTCACACTCACGTGCACTCACTCAAGCTTTACTCACACTCTCGTTGACTCACACTCACGAAACTCTTATTCATACAAAAAAAAACATTTAAAAACTAAAATTTGAAAAATCTTTTAAAATTTTCAACAAAATTTAAAGTTCAGCGTAACTTAAAAAATCGACTCACGCACACTCACGCAAAAATCTTACTCACGCACACTCCACTCACACGCGCGTGAGTAAAATTGAATTTAGTCACACTCAAGCGTGGTCACGCGTGAATCACGTTCTAATCTGATCATGTGCCCATCTCTACTTTTAATGACAAGGGAACACCACAACAATGTTTGCCAAAGTTTTTTTTTTGAGAAGTTGAATTATAATTTTACATTAAAACAATCCAACCCTATTCTCAATACACATTAAAATAAAACAGTTATGTTAAAGAAGATAAGTGTGTGTGTGTGTGTTATAGTTTTATTAAATTTTCTCTTTGTAAGCTACAAAAACAATATTTGTAGGCTACCAAAAATAATTTGTAGGCTACAGGTAGGCTACCAAAAATAATTTGTAGGCTACTTGTAGGCTACACAATTCTAATGTTTTTGTTTTTTTGCTACTTATTCATTTTTAAAAACAATCGTAAGCTCTCGCTACAAAAACAGAAATGTGCAAGTATTAGTAGTTATAGCAATTGAATGATTTACATATTGTTTGTTTTTAAAACTACACATATCGTCAATTTTGGTTGTTTTAGCTACTTTCTTCGTAGTAATTTAAACGCTGGTGATAAATGGAAAGAGCGAAAAATACCCAAAATTGAACATTGATTCTCCCAGATGTATTTAATAAAATTGAACAATAAAACTTAAAGATTTTAAATTTATGGGAATACAATTTTTAAAACCATGAAATTGTGTCTTTGGGCATGATCTTAAAAAAAGGAAATTTTTTGGTAGTAAAGGGTTAACTATGTCCGAAAAATCTATAAATTTTTAATTAAATACTTAGGGTCAATTGTTAAACAAAACCGGCTTCCTAATGATTTATTTATTTATTTTTTTTAAAAAGGTATATTTTGCTCCAGGACCCGAACTTCAAGAACCCGGTGCGACCTTAAGAACCTTTTCGAAAATTTTAAAAAAATTTTGGTATAACTTTTTCATTAATCTTAATAAACTGAGGGGGCGTCTCGTGCAGAAATCCAACTTTTTGTTTTTAAGAACCACCCTAATGAATACCCTCCTGTAAGTGAGAGCGGGGTATAAGGCTACGGTCTCACAACAAGAACTTATACCCAATTCATAAATAAGGTGAAATCTCGTTTCAACGAGATTTCGATCATATGGTTGTGTATGATATGATACAGACCATATGATCGAAATCTCGTTTAAACGATATTTCAACTCAGGTGTGAATAGGCCTTTATAATGATAAGTTGAGATGATTTTATGTTTTTTTTATGATAGTACAATTTAAGATGATTTTGTTTTGTTCAATGCAAAATCACATAGTAAAGGCTAAGCCTAAAATCGTAATAAAAACTATTAAAAACGAGAACTTTAAAATATTAGAAAAAAGAAACAATCATAACAAATCTTAAATGTCCATTTTATTGCATAATTATTGCGATTTTATATTCTTAAAATCAGTTTAAAGAATTTCCCCACAATATAGCCGCGTTGCAAAAATATTTTTTCGTATGCAGTTTTTTTCATGTGAACACGAACAGAATATGCACCTTAAAAACCCTTACCTTTATTCGGATTTTTACCGGTATTGTATCGGTTTTGTTTCGGTTGTTATAAAATACAGATAAAAAACAAAGTAAAATATTTTTAATCTACTTAAAAAAAAAATTTATTGCAAATGCCATTGTTATATGGACAAAAGCAATGAGGAAATCGGCCCAACCAATGATCAAATCTTGACAAAGAATATGTGAAAATCGGTCGAACCAATCACATTCTCAACTTACCTGAAAAGTTCCAAAGAGAAAAGTGAGTGCCAACATTTTTTGTGGCAAGATGAAAGAAGAGGCAAACCTTAATTGTGCCAAATTGCTTAAGTGTTGTCTGCGGTATTGTTTTAAAAATAGCAGAATTTTTTCTGTATTTTTACTGACTCTGTTTGCTGACTTTATTTTTTTTTTGTTCAAAACTTAGCAAATTATTTTGTAATTTTAAAAATATTTTTTGTTGTAAATTTTTTTATTTTTGTCTAATTTAAACGATTAAAACTCAAAAAAGAAATCAAATGTAAAAAAACAGCTGATTATTTTGATAATTTTACAAAAATTTTTAGTTGTTCTGTTATTAATACAAAATTTTTTAAAAAATTTTTATTAATTTTTTTTTAAATTTCATTGAAAAACAAACAGCATAAAAAAATTGAAAATTTTCTTTCTGTAAAATTATTGTGTTGCTAATTTGTTTTGCTCTGTTTTTCCACCAGCCGATTTTTTTAACACCGGGCTACACCTCCGCACTACGGCTTTCCTCTTCTTAACCTCCCCACGCAAATGTCCCTGTCAATATTTGTGTTTTTTGCTTGGTTAAATGTTGGTGGGTATAAAAGATTCGGCAAAGCCGAACTAAACACAACTAATTCTACAGTAAAAGTTTGAGTAAGTGATTTCGTAACCCAAACTTCACTCAAAAAATGATGTTAGTAAAATCAACTGAAAATGTCAGTTAAAATAACTACTTTGTAAGTTATTTTGGGGTCAACTACTTTTTCAGTTAAATCAACTAACAATGTTAGTTATTTTAACTGACAAAAATACAGCTGACTTATGTAGTAAAAACTACTTACATTTGTAGTCAAAACAACTAAAATGTAGTAAAAATTAAATAAACAATATATATATACTGAAAATTTTTCAGAAAAAAAAAAAATAAAATTAACTACTTTAAATAACTGTTACTACATTACAGTACTTTTTTGATAGTTGTTCAAAAAAACGACTCAAAATAACTAACAGAAACAGTTGTTTGATATTTTTTATACAAAAACCACTGGCTTTGCAGTTGAAAACAACTTACTACTGTAAAATATACAAATAACTAACATGTAGTAACTTACATAATTTTCTGAGTGTTACTAATTAGTAATTACCAATAGTACAGTACTTTTTTAGTATCTTCAAAGTACTAAAATTAGTAATTTTACTGATTATAAGAAATACTAGTCGAATAGCCTGTCCCTGCCAGGCGGAACACCAAATCACTTTTCTTAATAATTCTAATTTTTTTACTAAACTTTATAAAAAATTATGTTTTGTGCTTCAAAAATTTAATATTGCTACATTGAGTTACATCAATATATTTCCTAAACTGGAAAAAAATTTAATGAGTATAAAAGGTTTTATTGATAAAATTTTAGAACTAAGTTTAGCACGCCCATTTCGTCTCTCCGTCCTTAAACCGGATATCAAAAATCCATCGTGTGGATATGTCCCATCGTCACTCCTATATACATGGAAATTTGTATATTTCTTAGTCATGAAGGGTTTTAAAATTAGCTAAAATGTTAAAAAACACAATTTTTTCCAGAGACCAAATATAACAGTTATATGTGTATTTTTGTTTTAAAAAAATCATGAAACGAATGTTGTCCAAACTTAGTATTTTATATATGAAAAGACTTCTAGAGATGTCCCGTGTTAAAATTTGCAATAACATTTATTTTTTTGAATTTTTCAATAACAGTAAAAAATAACAGTTATTAAAAACTTTTTGTTCAAACAATCTAAAATAACTTTTATTTTATATTTATTTGAGTAAATAACTGTTATAATAGTTATTTAAAAAAAAAATCAATCAAAGTTTATATCTTTAAATCAATGATTGAAGTATTAGATATCAATAGGATTCTTCTGCATGCGTTTATTGTTGTTTTATTTTAATAACTAGAGTTTTTTAAGGCTCAAAGAGTTTTTAATAACAGTTATAAAAAATAAAAGTTTTTTATTTCTGTTATTTTGAACAGATATTTATATAAATCATTTTAAACTGTTATTTTAAATTTTTATTTGAAAAAATATTTTTGAACAGTTAAATTTCATTTTTTTTCAATAGATCTCATAACTGTTATGGTCTCTGATTTTTTTACATACATTTTTCCTTTTAATTCTTCGTACACAGTTTAAATATTAAATCTGAATTCATAAGGATATGATCCATTGTCAATACTTTATGCTTTACAATTTTCAGCATCCTTAGTCATTAGGGGTTTCAGAAATAGTTTGAGGCTGTTATTCATAACACTTATAGTAGACTTATTGTAGGTTTATTTGACAAATATGCCTGCAATATCTGTCAAATAAACCTACTTTAGTTATATTTTAGTTTTTATGAATAACCACCTAAATGTTTAAAAACTAAATTTCGCCGTCTTCCGCCACTCCCCCTGTCTTAGAGGCCGAAAATCAGGCTACGTTACAGATTATATATATAAACTAAACAAAATTCACAACGGATTTTTTTGTATCTCCGCCCTTTCACTGGATATCCAGCTCAGTGTTGATCTTTGCCATAGTCCGTACCATATGCATCCCAATTTTCATCTTTCAAGGTCATAAGGTGTCTTCAAAATTATGTAAGATGTGAAAACATAATTTTTCCACACCCATTTCTTCTCTTAAATCTCCGTCCATATTTCAAAATTTTTAAATCTGACTACTTTAGGATAAGCTCCATCGTTAGTACTATACTCGTATCCACGCCCGTTTCCCTCTTAATTCTCCGTCCACAGTCCAAAAATTTTAAGTCTGACTACTTTAGGATATGGTCCAGTGTCAGGGCAATATGCTGGCCAATTTTTGGCTGCGTAGGTCATTAGGGCTTTAAAGTTAGTTAAATTAAAAAAAAATAAAACACAATATTGCCTGGTCCCTTTTCCCCCCCAACTCTCCGTCTACATTCCAAAAATGTTTAATCGGACTACTTTAGAATATGCTTCATAGTTAGGACTACATGTTAGGGACTTCAGCTTCCTAATTCATAGGGGCGGAGCTTAAAAATACTCTAAAATGTTACAAAAAAAAATATTTTGCCAAGTCCCCATTTTCTCGTACTTCGCCGCCCACAAGCAAAAAGTCCGGCTTCGTAAGAATCTGTCCCTGGTGTTTTACTATATGGGGCATTCCATGCCAAATCACTCACTTTTAGACCCGAACCCTTTCGATTTATTTTATTTTTGGATATGTTTTAGTACTTATTAAATGCAACTTGGACACCAATTTTCAGCCTTTTATTTTAAAATGGTGCTGAGTAATCAATTTTTCAAAATGGCGATTTTCTCAAAAAAATTAAAAAATTGAAATTTTTAATTAATTTTGAACATTAAAAAATATAGATATTTTAAAAAAAGTTGGACAACGTTTTGTTGGTATTTAAATGTAGTTTTAGAAAAAAAATATGAAAAAATTATTCGAAGTAATTATCACATATTTTTTGACGTTTAAAAATTAAAATCGACTTTTTGGAAAAGTCCGAAACCTTCGATTTTTTTGTAAAAAACTAAAAAAATTCTACTCTAAATTACACAACTTTTAAGCCATAATTCGAGATGTGATCACAATTCTTTCTATTTTTTTTTTTAATTTTAAAAATTGCGCCTTTTATTTTTTGGCTCTGATTTATTTGATATGGTGCTCCAAAAAAAATAAATTGGTAGATATTGACCCTACCTTACCCTAGATATATTCATTTCGAGGTAAAAATACGTCCCACAAAAATTTAGAACGATCGGAAAGGGGTAAAGCGTTTAGCATGGTCCTTGAAGTTTAAAAAACGGATTACAAGGAAAAATATGAATTTTTTTCTGTTTTCGCAATATTTTTGATACTTTAAGTTAAGTTTTATTTCAAGCAATTACAGAATTATGATGTAGAGTAAAATGCCTTTCTAATAAGGTACTAAAGACTAAAATCGGTTGAAAATCAGCCAAGTTATTAGAACTTCCCCAGGCATCTAGCGTGTGTCATACCGCTTGATTAAAGAATACGAGTCCCTTTTTTTAAATTTATTGAAATTTTCTACTGTAATAACATTTTTTCATTATTCGTGTTTCAGTGTAATATTTTTTTGGTTTTTCCAAAGTTTAAAACAAAAAAAAAAAAAAATTTTTTAAAATAGAGATTTCAAAAGGGTGTTGAAAATGCAGGCATTTTTAGCATTAATTTAAAACATGTTAGCAAAACACAATATGAAATATACTTGTCATCAAATTACATATGAACTTGAAGAATAAAAAAATGTTATTACAGTAGAAAATTTCAATGAATTTCAAAAATCGGATTGTATTGCTTAATCAAGTTGTCTGCCATACGTTAGATGCCTGGGGAAGTTCTAATAACTTGGCTGATTTTCAACCGATTTTAGTCTTTAGTACCTTATTAGAAAGGCATTTTACTCTACATCATAATTCTGTAATTGCTTGAAATAAAACTTAACTTAAAGTATCAAAAATATTGCGAAAACAGAAAAAAAAATCATATTTTTCCTTGTAATCCGTTTTTTAAACTTCAAGGATCATGCTAAACGCCTTACCCCTTTCCGATCGTTCTAAATTTTTGTGAGACGTATTTTTACCTCGAAATGAATATATCTAGGGTAAGGTAGGGTCAATATCTACCAATTTATTTTTTTTGGAGCACCATATAAAATAAATCAGAGCCAAAAAATAAAAGGCGCAATTTTTAAAATTTAAAAAAAAAATAGAAAGAATTATGATCACATCTCGAATTATGGCTTAAAAGTTGCGTAATTTAGAGTAGAATTTTTTTAGTTTTTAACAAAAAAATCGAAGGTTTCGGACTTTTCCAAAAAGTCGATTTTAATTTTTAAACGTCAAAAAATATGTGATAATTACTTCGAATAATTTTTTCATATTTTTTTTCTAAAACTACATTTAAATACCAAAAAAATGTTGTCCAACTTTTTTTAAAATATCTATATTTTTTAATCCCGAGTAAAAATAAACATATATAACAATATATAATTTGATACAAACATAATATATCATATATGATTATATATCCCGTAGGATATTTTCTAAATTTTTTAAATGCAATCATATGCAGTTATATATAATTTAATCATGATTCGTATTAAAAGGTGTACGGTTGATATAATTATATAAAATTATATGAGGGTCAATACAAAATTTGTTTTTCTGTATAATTTAACATAAAATTATATATAGCTTATTCTGTTCCATACAAAACAATATATGTTTCCAATTAAACAAAAATTTTCTAAGTTTTTAGGCAAAGTATAAGAAACTTTTTAAAATGTTCCTAAACATTTCCTTGCCAGGGCTATGTATATCACCTACCTGGTTCGAAGCGTAACCAAACATTTTTTTTGTTTTGGAAAATTATATGTTTGGTGAATGTATCGTTGACCTGTGGTGTATCTCAACCCAAACCAAAAAACACCAGGATTTTATATGTTTTTATGCAATTAGATCTAATTAGATCCACCAATATATGACAATGTCTGGTCAAAACTCGGATGAAATAAAATCATTTTTTATACAAGTTGATCTTTTTTAATGCAAATAGATCCACCATTATTCGGATCAAATTGCGTATAAATATATATTGTGTTACATATCATTATATATTGCATCATATAAAAATTTTTACTCGGGACGGTCGAAATTAATTAAAAATTTCAACTTTTGAATTTTTTTTAGAAAATCGCCATTTTGAAAAATTGATTACTCAAAACCGTCTTGAAATAAAAGGCTGAAAATTGGTGTCCAAGTTGAATTTAATAAGTACTAAAACATATCCAAAAATAAAATAAGTCGAAAGGGGTTCGGTCTAAAAGTGAGTGATATGGCTTGGAATGCCCCATATACATGCCAATTTTAAGCTTATAAGTCCATTAATGAAATTCAAAAATCGCTAGATACACAAAAAATAAGAAAAACACAAAAAAAAAAAATATATGTACAGAAAATAGATGGAAATAAATTTACAACGCCCCTTTGCCTTCTTATTCTCCACCCATACACTTGATATCAAAAATCCAGGTTCATATTGATCTTCCACATGAAACCTACTATATACATGTCAATTTTCATCTTCCTAAGTCATTCGGGGTCTTTAAATTAGTTAAAATATTAAAAAACCCAATTTTTTCACGCTCTTTTATCCTTTAATTCTCCGTCCACAGTCGAGAAATTTAAAATCCGATTACTTCAGGATATACAACATCGTTAGCACTATAGGCTATCCATTTTCCGCTTCCTTTGGGGGCTTCAAAATATGTTAAAATCCCAATTTTGTCCATTCCCCATTTTCCTTTCAAGTCTCCGCCCACAGTACAAAAATTTAAAATTCGACTACTTCAGGATATGCTTCATCGATAGGACTATATGCTAGGAAATTTTCAGCTTCCTAAGTCATTAGAGGACTTTACAATAAGCTAAAATGTAAATTTTCATCTTCATAGGTCATTGGGGTCTTCAAATTAGTTAAAATATTAAAAAACACAATTTTGCCACGCCCCATTTTTCTCTTAATTCTCCTTCCACAGTCTCAAAAATGTAAGTCCGATTACTTCAGGATATGCTTCATTGTTAGAACTAAATGCTATGCAATTTTCCGCTTCCTAAGTCATTTGGGGGCTTCAAAAGGAGTAAAAATGTTAAAAAATCACAATTTTGCCACGACACTTTTCCCCCCAATTCTCCGCCCACATTGCGAAAATTTTAAATCCGATTATTTGGGGATATGCGCCATCGTTAGGACTATATTCTAGGAAATTTTCAGCTTCCTAAGTCATTAGAGGGCTTTAAATTAAGCAAAAATGTAAAAAAATTGAATTTTGCCACGCCCACTGTTTCGCTTATTTCTCCGCCCACAGGCAAAAAATCGAAAATCCGGCTACGTTAGGATCTGCTCCAGGTGTTTTACTATATGCATGCCAATTTTCAGCTTTGTAGCTCATCAGTGGGCTTCAAAAAGCTCTGGATAGACAAAAAAAGAGGAACACACAAATAGGGAAATTATATATATAGATTAGTAACAAATCTTAGTATTGAAAACCAAACCACTAGATAATTTTGGACTGAAACACTGGAACGTTAGCTAAATTTTTAGAATTAAATATTACTAGTTTTTATAGCTTTTTTTGTAACAGTTAAAAATAGTTAGTCTTTTTTACTTAAAAAAATACAATTTCGATGTTCAGACTGTTTATCTGAAATCAGGAGATTTTTCTGCTAAAATCAGCTGATTTTTCTGTTTAAATCAGCAGATTTATCTGCTGCCTTGACATATTTTTTGCAGACTCTACCTTTATCCAGACAGAAATTTATCAAAACGAGTCAGCTAAAATCAGCATATTTGTCAAATGGCTCAGATTTTTTGCATGGCTCAAAATGCAGATTTTCCTGCTGATTGGACAGAGACATTTAATAAACACGTAAAAAATCAAAAAAATATTTGTTAAATAACAACAGTTAATTAATAGTATTAAATACTACTAGTACTATATAATTATGTGTTAAAAACGCACTAAATTTAACAGTTTTTTTAATTTTATTAAATAAACCCAAGTAAAAATATTATGCCAATTTTGCTAAATAGATCTAATTTGATCCGTAAAATGGTTGTATCAAATAATATCTAATTGTATTACTTTAGATCAAAAAATATAAAAATTGATACAATTTGATCCTGAATTTGGTCAAATCTAATTAGATCAAATTGATCTTATAATATCAATTTTTATATAATTTGATGAGCAAAACCAAAATACGAATCTAATCATATATGGAGCAATATCTAACCATATAAAGTGGATCAACCGTATCAAAGTGATAGATAAAATTTTATATAAATTTATACGGAAGCATATTAACTCATATAAGATTGTATCAAATTATATATGATTAGACCAGAAAATTTTTACTCGGGAATTCTTGATTTTTTACGTGTTTTTAACAAATTTGTGACTTTTTAACACTTTGGGTAATTTTTATTCATAATACCGGTATGTACCGGTATCGATGTTTCGGTAACGGTTTATCGTTACCGAAATAATCGAAAATACCGTTACCTTTACCGTTACCGATATAAAAAATATGTAATACCAATACCGTTACCGATACCGTTATTCGTTTCGGTTGCCAACCCTGATTATAAATTATAAATTTATAAAAGCTGTACTTATTGTATTTGCAACTTGATGTGTGATGTTGAATTTTTAAGAAATAAAAAATACGGCATTTTAGTGAAATTATAATTAAATACTGTACTCTTAATTTTTGCTGTCTGCTGCTTGCTGCTGAATTGTGAAGGAGCATTTGGACGCTATTAAAAACAGTGTTGCCATTATCAATATGAAAAAAAACGCAAAAATCGTTGAAAAAGGGTAAAAATTTACCAAACAAAAATCAGCGCCAAGAAAAAAGAGAAAATTAAAAAAAAAATGTGCTTTTTAAGGTAAAAAGGATAAAAAGCAAAAAAAAATAAAAATATTTGTTTTTATTATAAATTAAATAAATTGGCTGATACAATCAAAAGTAAAAATAATATTACATTCATATTACTCAAATAGTATTAAGATAATGGTTAACATTAAATTTAAAACAAACTTTTTTTATTACATTCAATTATCAAGCCACAGAACTGTTTTAATGAAATGTTTGGGTATTTTATCAGTTTATTTTTTATGCACTTTACTTTATTTTGACAGTAAACAAAATTGTTTAAAAAAACAACAGTCATTAAATATTTAAAAAAATACGTAGTTGTAAAAAAATTTAGAAAATATGTACCAAAAAGTTTTTACACAAATACAAGTAGGAAAGTCCAAACATGGACCGATTGGATATTTTTTTTAAGATCTTTAATTACTGGAAAAAACACATATAAAACAATTTTGAGAGAAATATGCTTCTTTTAACTGAATATCGGCGACTAAATCTACTGGGAGTAACGGTATGCATTACCATGTAATTAGAGTTGTCAAATATTCGTCTATTTAAAAAACCGGTTTTCGAATACTTCGAAAAACCGCCTTTTAAAAAAATCGGTTTTTCGGTTTTGTAATTAAAAACCGGTTTCGAATAATCGGTTTTTCGATTTTTTTTTAATTATTTATTTAATAAAAAAAGAAAACAAGCATGTCCGCCTGTATAAAACACGATTCAGTCCAAAATAAAAAAGTTATACCCCTTTGGCACAAATATGTCTCATGTCTCATAGGCCGGCTACGTTAGTGACAAAATCGGACCAGGGGGAAAAAGTTCCCCTTTGAAAAACTAAACCAACCTCTGAAAAATTACGCTTTTCAACATGTTTTTTTGTATTTTTGTAAAACAAAAGAAACATTTTTAAGGTAGAAGTTTGACCCAGGGGATTAAAAAACTTCGTTTTTTTCCTCGTCCCCTTTTGTGGGCGTGTATATAAAAAATCGTTTAAATAATGATGAAATTGTGTTACTATAGTGCCAATAGCATTATAAATGAACTTGAAAACATTTACCGTGAAGAGCAAGGTGTCCCCCAATGACCCATCCCAAACACCCCCCCCCCCCACAAAAAAAATAAAAGGCACCTGCAAAAGTTTTATTTTTTGCAAGTTGGAGGATATAATAGATTCGGCACAGCCGAATTTAACACTCTCACCTGGTTTTTATTAAATAATATTTAAAAAAAGATACAGTTCAAATGATTTGAGAACATACTTAGTTTTTATTGCGGATTGTACTACAAGTGGCTAAATTTATTAGGTGTTTTCTATGGAAATTACGATAAATTCGAATTGTTGGTTCAAAATATCGAAATTTTCATAAAAAAAACCATAATAAAGTTAGCAACTAGTTACTTGAAAAAAGCAAGTATCATACGCCCATTACTTTTTAGTAATGCCTTGTTAAACAGATCTAATTTGGATGATCTTTGAGATAATTTATCTATGTAGTATCTAGTCAAAATCCTCTTTCAAATCAGGATTTTGAATTTCTTTTAAGGTATAATTAAACTGTTTCTCAAAGTTTTGTGGTGGCTACTTTTTAGTAGCTACATTGAATGCAAATAACAAAAAAAAATTAAATATGAAAAAAATCGATTATTCGAGACCAAATAATCGGTTTCCCGAATACTTCGAAAACCGGCCTTTTTAAAAAACCGGAAAAATAGAAAAAAATCGGTTTTTCGAATACTTCGAAAATCGGTTTTGACAACTCTACCATGTAATGCATAGCCACAAAAAATGGAAAAATATGTACTAGTTGTTCCCTACCGCTTACCATAGGCCTTAATTTTTTTTTTAATTTTTCATGCATTACGAAGGTTCATGCATTATTTTGAGTCTTATCCCAAAAAATCATTAATCCTGTATAGAGTAAGGCCACGTTCACACTACATGAACTTATACCTAATTCACACCTAAGATGAAATCACATTCGATCACAACGCATAGCGTTGTTCAAAATTCTGTGTAAATTGGTTTTGTAAAAACAATAAATTGTATTAAAATTTTTACGAAAATAAACCCCAAATTTTCTTTATTTAACTCTATCAAAAATACATACACTGTCTCAAACAATTGTCCGTACCCCACACAATCAAAAAGATATTTGCTTATATTTCGAAAAATACTTAACCGATTCGCATGAAATATTTTTTTTTTAAAAGATCAACAATTGTTTATAATAATTGCACACTAAAAATAAAATAAACGTGCTTCATTATTATTTTATACAAAAAAATAAATAAAAAGTCCAAAAAATCAACTCAAAAAATTGTCCGTACGGGGAGGAAAAAATTAATTTTATGTTTATAAAATGATATTAATGGGCCAGTATGATATCCTTAACATCGAGTACGATATCCTTTGGCCGAAATTACTTCTCTGAATCGGTTATTTATAGGTAGACCCATCAATTGTCTGGTTTCAGGTCCAATATTCAACCACTCCTCAAAGATAACATATTTAAGCAATAGTTGATGGGTTATTGTATGCAGCCGATATTGTTTTCTCCAAAAAACCCTATAAATGTTCTATAGGGCCTAAATATCGCCTCTGGGACATGTGTGGAACCACTTCTTCTACCTTTTAATGCAGTCATTCTCTCACAACCATGGGAGTGTGCTTTAGACAATTGTCGTGTTAGTATCCAAAGTTGGTTCGAATGTCGAAATTAGTCGCACTAACCTTTTAATTTTATTGTAAAATGTCTAAATAATGAAATTTTCTTATTTTGGGTACTAAAAACCCAAGATTACCCACACCTTCAGGCTCTACTTCACCCCACACCATCACAGAGCCTCCACCGTGTTTCATTGTTGCTTTGAAATGTTTTAGCTGCAACGCGAAGTGGAAAACTCCGCCACAAAAATCGTCTACCATCTGACTCAAAAATATTAAAATTACTTTTGAAAAACTGTTATATTTACGACAAAAGTAATTTTAATACTTTTGGGTCGAATGGCAGTCGGTTTGTATGTTGCAGCCAAAGATTTTCAAAGCAACAGTGAAACACGGTGGAGGCTCTGCGATGGTGTGGGGTGCAATGGTGCCTGGAGGTGTCGGAAATCTTGGATTTTTAGAACCCAAAATGAGGAAATTTAATTATTTAGACATTTTAAAAGAAAATTAAAAGGTTAGTGCGACTAAATGGGACATTCGAACTAACTTTGGATACTAACACGACAATTGCCCAAAGCACACTCCCTTGGTTGTGTGAGAATGACTGCATTATAAGGTGGAAGAAGTGGTACCACAATAACCCATACACTATTGCTTAAATATGTTATCTTTGAGGAGTGGTTGAATATTGGACCTGAAACCAGACAATTGATGGGTCTACCTATAAATAACCGATTCAGAGAAGTAATTTCGGCCAAAGGATATCGTACTCGATGTTAAGGATATCATACTGGCCCATTAATATCATTTTATAAACATAAAATTAATTTTTTCCTCCCCGTACGGACAATTTTTTGAGTTGATTTTTTGGACTTTTTTTTTATTTTTTTGTATAAAATAATAATGAAGCACGTTTATTTTATTTTTAGTGTGCAATTATTATAAACAATTGTTGATCTTTTAAAAAAAAAATATTTCATTCGAATCAGTTAAGTATTTTTCGAAATATAAGCAAATATTTTTTTGTTTGTGTGGGGTACGGACAATTGTTTGAGACAGTGTATTTTGATTGCGTCATTACAAAAATACAACTCCATAACCAAAAATTTAAATTAGCCGACGATTGAGAGCAAACGCCGCCGTCGGCAAGCAAATGGGGCGAGTCGCCACAACCGAAAGTTCCTCGTTGGGACAATTTAAATCAATTGTTAGAGTCACTTAATTCAAATGTAAAGGGGTTGTTTGTATGAGGCCAAGATCCAAACATGGATCAAATTTTCCCAATTTCATTAGGTCTTGGGCTTAACTTTCAAATTTCAGCAAAATCTATTGATAATATAAAAATCACAAATTAAAAAAAAATGGAAAAAACACCGTAAATACCTTATCTTTAAAAACGCGTATTTAAAAAACGGCAAAACCAAAAAAGCACCAGCAAATACCCGAAATGTAACATAATGGCAACACTGAATTAAAATTTAACGATTTTGCAGCAAAAACAGTTGGTAGCTCTGCTTGTAAACAAGCGCCCCCTTACGGAATTATTACTAACAAAAATAAATTAAAAACCTAATAAATTACTGTATATTAGTACTTTTATGAACTAAAAATAGTAAAAAAATTAGTAAAACCAACTACCAACAAAAATTACTCATAAACAGTAAGAAATACTAATTTTAGCACTTTGAAGATACTAAAAAAACTACTGTAATACTGGTAATTGGTAACTTATTAGTAGATTTGGGTTACCAACGCACTTACTAATTTTTTTACTGTAGAATTATTTTGAGTGTATATATGGAATATGCAATTGAATGTTCTATTTACAAATAATAAATGTGTACTCCTTCTGTACCAAATCTAAAAATTCAATTTCGGAACAAATTTCAATTCATCTTTCAATTGTAAACCGATTTGCTTAAAATTAAATTCATAAATAACAAAAAATGAAGATTCTCTAATGAAGACATTAACTGTATGTAGTGAGTTTTATATGGGTTCCATGAGATCCCGTTGTAAGCCTTCTTCTTAATTGTCTTGGGACACCATACGATAAAATAGCTTTAACTAGCAACATGTATTATTTTTGAGAGAGTGGTAAAACACACCACCAATCAAAAAAAAAAAAAATCTGTCTAAATTTTAAAATTTGTAAAACAGTTTTCAGTTTAAATTAGAAAACTTTTAGAAGATTTTTCTGCTAAAATAGATATTTTAACTAAATTGTCTGTCATTTAGTTAACAGTTTTTTTTATTTATTTTTTTATTGCAAATTTCAGCAGATTATTCTGTTAGTATATTTTTAAGAAACTTTTAAGTATTTTTTATTTTTTTGATTTTTGAACATTTAAAACAAAAAATTGGCAATCAAACAAATCTGCAGATTATTTCGTGTATTTTACAAAAAATATTCAATTATATGAGAAATAAAAAAAAAAAAAAACGAATTTTCCGACCGGAGCACAGTGGGAAAAAACACCAATCTGGCAGGAAAAAAATCATATCTTCTAAACTATTGGTCTTATCCGATAACAATATTTGGAGATTTTATAGCTAAGGATATGAGCTTTTTGTATAATGAATAATAAGAAACTGTTTTTCAGTACAGGGTGCCCCAAAAGGTGTTATATACGACTACCTCAGAAGTATTTTTTGTTTGTACTTGTAAGCTGTGGAAAATTATGTTTAAAATAAGAATTTTATACTTTTTGAAAAGTAAATGGGGTTATCAAATATTGTAAGTGAAATCTGATAACATTTGGACATATACCCTACATCCAGCATATAACTAAAATAGGAGTCTTAGCACCTGATTGCATAAGCATATACGAATTTTTAGTTAACCTTTTGTCAATGTATAGTGCCATTGCCTCTTCTGGTGTGTATTATGTCGGTGCTTCAGAGGGGTAAAATACGGCTTTTTTTCATCTTTGTAGCCCTTTTTGGTGTTTTTTTTAATTTCATCAAATAATTGGGCTGCATCTCTCTTTCCAGATTTGTACAGACTTACTTTCATAGCGACCAATAATTATTCCTTGATGTTATTTTGTACAAGATCCGAAACACGACTCCTCTTGGATTTTTTTTTTTCGTTTCCAAAAAAGTCTTCAAAGGACGCCCTCGAGGTTGTGAAGGTCCTGGTTCTTCGTCTTCTACTAGAAAATCTAAATTTTCATTCAACCATATATTGTAATGATTTTCAAAACTATATAAATTGCGAGAAATACTGGCCCATCTACATTTGAATTTCCTACATAAATCTCGCACACTAACAGTTAGTTTTTTATAGCTATCATTCTCGTTGCAGATGTTATTTCCAAGTTTGGACAAGATATAATTGATAACTGTTGAGTTCCGATCAGAAGCACTGTCGCATTTACGCCAAACTTCAAATATCTCTCTCCGTTGAAATGACATGTCAAACAAATTTAAAAAAACCAAAGAGTTTATTAACCAATTCAAATGATAGTATTAAATTTTTTATTATTTATAACAATATTTTTATTAAGAATTTTTTCACCAACTGAATGCGACTTAAATCGGTTAGTTAAAAATCATAAAATCAAAAATAAGTTTAGTTCAGCACGAACTTTTTTCGAGATTTCGACGCTCTACTATGTTAAAAATAAATTACTAACAATCCTTCGCGATTCTCAACATATACGTGAGTCGCGTTCATCGCTGCATAGGTTTAGAATTATAATTATTGAAAGACCAAAATTACAAAAATAATTTTAAAAAATCGCTACGCAGGCCTACGCAGCTAATTTTTTGAAAAGTAATACTTCATTATATGTAGAATAATCTATAATTAAAGATTAAGCAGCATCTGACAGCGTTTTTTTTGTAGCTCCATAAGAATTTAAACAAGTTAAAAAAAAACGTTGTTTATGTAATTCGTTACGGGGGAGCCTTCGCAAAACAGATAACGTATGGAAATTTATACATAATATACCTAATAGCACCCTTTAAAAGAAATCAAACACTTTGTAGGTAACGGCTTACCCCTTCTGATACACGGCGATGACAAGTTTACTATTATAAACAACTAACTGTGAGAGCCCAATAAATTGTCAACATTTGATAGTGTGTAATTCCCTAATGGGTTAACTAAACTTCAAGTTCTTAACGGACTAAAACGCAGTCACTATCCCACTTTAAAATCGCATTATAACTTTGTTAAAATCTGTTAGTTATATTTTGAATTATTTCCCGCTAGATTGGCAATTTTTCCCACTGTGCGGAGGTCTTCTGATTTTTGTTACATTTGGCACACTGAAGCTCAATGGAGCCATTTTAAGATTTAAAGTATCATATCCAAAGAATGTAAAAAATTGGCGATTTTATTCGCGAATTTAGTTTAAAAAAAATAAAAACGAAATCTGTATAAATTTGAAGAGCTAAATAACTGTTTCACTAAAACGAATCTTTTACAATTTTCAATTCAACGTGAAAGCTTAATATTAAATCCCCTTTATATATTAAGGGATTTTGTAGTCAATGCAAAATTGGGACACGTTGCTTATTTAGATAGATACATATCTCAATCAAGAATTTATTGTTCATCTGTTTATCAAGGTTTTTAGTCAATTTACACATCAAAACAGAAATTTATATTGGTACTAACAGATATAAATATATTGCATTATTTTGATATTTATGATGAATGTAACGGTTGGTTGAAACACTCAAATCTACTATATAATGTAAATATGTGTCTATATATTTGTACGAGGGTCGTTAGAGTTAGAGCATATATGATAACTACTAGTGTGGTGTGTATTCCAATAAAGTGCTCAGATCAACTATTAATAGAGCGGGAAAGTTCGTTCAAGTAAATACAAGCAGTTTAAAACCAAATTGATCAAAATCGGTCCATGTTTGCCATCGCGAGTCAAAATTCAACAGAAAGACAGACGGGCGAACATCGCTATGTCGTCTTAAAATCGATCGAGGATCATGAATATTTATACTATGTGGGGTCCTAGACCAATATTTTGAGGTGTTACAAACGGAATAATAAACATATACATATATACCCACTATCACTAGAGACGAGCGTATAAAAAATATAAGAAATGTTAAAATCCTGTTTTAGTTTTTAAATAATTAAAAGTTATTTATTATTCGACCTCCAAAATTCTATTTTGAGTAAGATTATTCTAGCTCAAGGTCATATTTCTTTTACTAACCATGATATTGTCAATATTAATTGATTGGTTTGATCATTTTGCAAGACTTTATCGACATGTGTTTCGGAATTTGTTAAATCGTTAGTGGTAAAACATAATGTCTTATATTCGTATGTAGGTAGACATAATGAGAATTTAGGTACTAAATACACAACATAATACAGCTCTTAATTTCAAACGAAATATCTAACCAAACCATCTTCATCAACTGTAAAGTGGCTAATGACGATGCTAACTCATAGGAAAATTTCATCAGAATTGGGTAATACTGTAACTCATGCCATAGCAACGAGGGGCACTCCACAAGGGGGCGTGATATCTCCTTTATTATGGCTTGTTGTTGTTGATGAAATTCTACGGAAATTGGACAGAAACGGCTTAACCGTGGTGGCTTACGCAGATGATTTATTAATTATGTCTTCAGGAAAATGTCTGAGCACAATCTCCGATAGAATTGAAAGCTCGTTGAATATGCTTTCAGTATGGGCTGAGGAATGCGGTCTGAAGATAAATCCGGTTAAGACAGAAATGGTTTTATTTACAGGGAAAAGATTGATACCTAGTTTTGACCTTGAAGCTCTCGGATTCAGCTAAATTCTTGGGGGTAATACTAGACAGAAAACTAACTTGGACGTATAATTTAAAGGAACGAATAAAGAAGGCTTACGCTGCGCTATACTCTTGCCAAAGATTAGTCGGGAAGAAATGTGGTTTGAAACCTAAGCTCTTCCATTGGTTATTTACTGCGGTCGTCCGACCAGTGCTAACTTATGGTGGTCTTGTATGGTGGCCGGCCATTGAATATAGGACGCATGCTGACTCAATCAAACGAGTGAAGAGAATTGCGTTGTTAGGTCTTACAGGCGCAATGAAGACAACATCAACCGAAGCTTTAGATATGACACCGCTTGATCTTTTCATTAAGGAAAATGCAAAAATTGCCCTAATTAGACTAATTCAAACGGGATCTTTAAAAAACAGACAGGTTCGACACACGAAGATTATTGGTAGTTTTGAACGGAGTACAAGAACGGATTGTGATATCCCATATAACGTTATTGATGGTAGACTGAAAATTGTGATTCTTTCACTAGATGATTGGCTTAACAGTAGAGTAAAACTTCAACAAATTAACGTGTTTACGGATGGTTCCAAAATGTCGACAGGCACCGGTAGTGGCTTTCACTGCATGGAGCTAAACCTAAATGAGTCCTACCGTCTGAACAACGATTGTAGTATCTTTCAAGCCGAAGTATATGCGATAGCCAAGGCAGCTGAGCATATTTCAATGTTACCAATATATAGATGCGATATTGGTTTCTTCATTGATAGTCCAGCTGCTTTAATGGCTTTGAAAAGTGATGATATCAGATCTAAGGTACTCAGCCGCTGCCACAGAGAGCTTAAGGTTCTTAGCGAGCAGCATAATATTACTCTGTGCTGGGTACCTGGACACAATGATATTCTGGGAAACGAGAGAGCCGATGAGCTTGCACGACGGGGAGCTGAACTCGCACAGGAAACAGCAGAATCTGAGGTGTTCCCTCCACTCTCTATTTTCTGTCAAAAAATAAGACTCAAGGGCGATTTGGTTCAATAATGGTCCAGGAAGCAACTTAGTGCTACAGTTAAACTCCTTACTGGTCACAACACGTTGGGTAAACACATGGTAACAATTAGAATAAGAAATGATGATACATGCAGATGGTGCAGGGAATCCGTAGAAGACACCTACCATTTCTTATGCGAATGCCCTGTACTATCATTTAGAAGATTTTAAATTCTTGGTTCTTATATTTTTCAGAATTTATCAGAACTTCGGGGCACAAATCCTTGGACTCTACTGGCGTTTATTAAAGCATCAAAATGGGACGCATAAGGTGAACAACTTAGAGGAGAAGAGGAAAAAGAATTAAAGGAATCATAATGGGCTATCACGTGGCCTCTATGGACGCTGGTTTCCGCCAGCGTCATCCTTCATAACCTAACCTAACCAAACCATCTCTATTAAATTCAAACATACCTTCCTATTTAAAGACTGTGTAACATTCTATCATATACATACTAACAGTTGATCTCTTACCCGAATACGATCACTACTTTTGTTGTATCCTCTGTTATTTATAATATGAATAAAAGGTGATGGGAATACAACAAAAGCAGTTCATCTTACTCGCGTAATACGAGGGTAAAGAAGCCTTCACTCAAA
Source organism: Pegoplata infirma (assembly GCA_963921195.1). NCBI lineage: Eukaryota > Metazoa > Arthropoda > Insecta > Diptera > Anthomyiidae > Pegoplata > Pegoplata infirma. The sequence goes on along the minus strand of OY992538.1, from coordinate 93,824,092 downwards.
ATTTTTTACTATCATTGTTTTCATGAAAACTTTGATAGTTTCTTTTTTTTCAAATTAAAACTACTAAAAAAAAATGGTTCAGTGAAATTAGCAATATAATCAACTGATTTTTATACCCTCCACTTTAGTGATAGAAGGTATATATAAGTTTGTCATTCCGTTTGTAACACCTCGAAATATTGATCTAGGACCCCATAAAGTATATATATTCATGATCCTCGATCGATCTTAAGACGATCTAGCGATGTCCCTCCGTCCGTTCGTCCCTTAGTGGGGCGAGATGCACTTTTTTTGTTAGAATTACTCTACAGCCCTCAATTCTTAACCGATTTTAATTTTGTTTTTTGCATCTTGTAGCTTAATAAATTTTGCATCGACTTATATAGCCTGATTTTTAAGATCATTATTTTAATCCACTTAGTTTTATTTTTAAAGTCGAAAAATTCAATTTTTTTTCAGTTTTTTGGCTGTAAAACGTTCAAAAATAAACGAATTCAAGTGACTTATGGCTTAAATTATTTTTTAAAAATTAATTTATTTTAATTTCTTCATTAAAAAAATTCAATTGAAAAAAATGCATTTTTGAAAAATGCTGCTTAAAAGTGCTTTAAAAATGCACCTTTCTATCATAAATTTTTCTTCTTCTTATTAAATACACAAATTGACTTTCGTAGCGTTATTTTGCGATTAATATCATTACGATGCGATAAGTACTAACAAGGGAAGTATCTCAACCCTTATGAATCGAATTGCCTCGGCTTTTCGGCCATATCAGTGTTTCAAAATTTCGTTGTCCCCTTATGAAACAATGTGGATCTCCGGGAAAATTTTGATAACTTCTGAACTAATAGGAATATCCTCTAGAGAAAAAATACGTGTCGAGTTAAATTTAATAAAGATTATTCCGTATTCATTTGGACATCATAGCTCTATGTATTCATATAAAAACCCGCCAAAATTTACACATTTTCATGAAAAAAGTATTTAACGAAGCAAAACTTTTACAAGGTTATGCCACCGTTGCACTGTGTTTCCAAATCCAAATCTAGGTGGACAAAAGTCTAAAAAGTTTGAATCTTTAAATTAAAAAAAGGTAGGTGTTTTAAATAGCTAACAACATGCCTAGACTAAACGCAAAATAATTTCATTATATAAGGTCTTTAACTTTGTCTCAGCAGAACTAGAACATCAATGTTTGTTCACCGAAGTTTTTGTATTTGAAAATTAAGGAAATCAATACAAAACTAAGTAGCTTATAACAAGTGAATTATTTCCAGGAGATTTCCGTGGATTATATTTAATATAGCCATGGGTATATACTTATTTAAAAAATTTTCATTGGTTCGTAAATCTTTCGTGTTATCTTGATATCGGTATTTAAAGTTAGGGTCATAAGTAAATAAAAAAAAAATTAGATTATTAATCTTTCAAAGCTTGCCGAAAAAAACCGCTCCAAGTTGCGGGCAAGCCACTATATACATCTCTTAAAGTAACTATCAGAGAGTATGTTTTATCACTCATCTCATCCAGCGGCGTCCAGCTGCATTTTTTATAGCGCTTTTAAAAAAGCGATTTTTTTATGCAATTTTTAGAACTCACCAAAAAATGGGACTAATATTCAAGATCTTCTGCACATATTTTTGTAACAAATAACTTAACAGTATTTTCTACAATAGCTACATCACACATTTTTCTTTTCCCGCAACTCCAGAAGCAAAAAAATGATTAAATTCGACTATTCTACACTCAAAATAATAACTCTGTAAAATACTCTGTAAAATGACTGTAATATTAATTCAACAGATATTTGACAGAGTTTTCTGTCAAAAAACAGATTTAAAGAAAATACTCTGTATTTTGTTGCGACAAAAAACAAAATTTAATCTGTTAAATTACTTTTAACTTTGTAAACTTAATTTTACAGATAATTAACAGAGTTTTCTGCTAAAATACATATTTAAGCGAAATACTCTGTATTTTTTATAACCAAAAAACTAAGTTTTATATATATTTTTACTTATTTCTATGTAATCTTAATTTCATAGTTAAAAACAGAGTTTTCTTTAAAAACACCAAAATTTTATCTGTATTTTTTTGTTTTTTTTTTTTGAGAAAATGTTAAAAAAAATCTTTTCAAAAATATTATAAAATAAATTTTACAAAATAAAATGTATATTACTAAACTCTGTAAATTTACAGAGTTGTTTTCTGTAAAATTTTGGTTGCATCGAATGCATTTTACAAATATATGTAAATTTACAGAGTTTTTCTTTGCTACATGGTGTTTTATTTAACCAATATTTTACTAGAAACTCTGTAAATTAACAGTTTTTTTTTGTCAAAATCATTTTACAGAGTTTTATAGTAAAATTACCAAGAAATGATGCTAGCTGGAAAAGTATGGTGTACTCTGTAAAATTAGCAGAGTTTTTCTGTAATTTAACAGAGTTATTATTTTGAGTGTAGAAAAAAAGTACATATTAAAAGTAGTTCGACATAGCTGGACTTTACTGTAAAACTCAGAATGGCTTTTTATATCTTTTTTTTTTATAATTCCATTAAATTTAGATACCAAAAGCAGCAAAATGTATTTAACTTTTTTAGTTGTAGCGAAAAGTCCACTTTAGCTGCAGTTATTATAGTGAAACCCACTGTATTTTCAAAAATACTAGAGCTACCATTTTTTAAATATTTTTTTTGAAATCAGCGACTCCAAAAACATAAAATATAATGGTTAAATACTTTTGTCCACCTAGTTTTGGAATCGGAACCACAGTGCGTTGGATAGGCATTAAAAAACCTTTCTCTTCATATCGCTCATTTACTTATATAGTGTCATAATTCAAAAGATGTCGTTTTTGGGTAAACAATACAGAATTATTTGTTATATCCTGCTTTATATTGTGTCAAAAATTCGTATTAATAACTTTTAAAGTCACCGTTTGAGAAGAGAACACGCCATTATAACATTTTCTACTCACGGGCCTTTTGCAACGTAAACCAAGTTTCAATTGTAAACTTTAAACAAGTTTTCTGTAAAATCAAACATTTTGAGTTATGACACTATACAAGTAAATGAGCGATATGTAAACATCATATAGCGTCTTAGAAAGAAATGGCTGAAAAATCGAAAAAACGGTTTTCGCCTTTTTTTGACCCATATTTTGAACCCCTAAATCCCCGATATGGCCGATAAGCCGAGACACCTCAACCTTAGAATTGTCTCTTTTATATATATTTTACGTTTCATGCAAATTGGTTCATAAGTGTTGAGAAACTTCCCTTGAAAGAAAAATTTATACAGCTATTGCAATTCAAACCAACCAATACTGCCATAAATCTACTTAATTTTTTCAACAAAAGAAGTAGGTTATTGCAAATACGGCGCGTGAAGCTATGAAAGCCATTATAAATACCTTTAAGATAAGCCAATAATCATTTTGATCCGTAATTTTTTCAGCGTTGTACACCCAAAATACTAAAAAAATGCCGCAGAGTTTTGTACTCTTGCCCAAAATATTAAATCATGATAATGTTTTATTTAATAAAAACTTTTTACGAATAACACTCAGATATTTGCAAAAAAATATGTAAGGGTTAAAAAAATATCCAGAAAAAAAAAAACTCCAAGAAATTAATATTCACAAATAATTTGGAAAACTAAGAACAAATCAAGAAAATAAAAAAAAAATAAATAAGAAAAATGCAGATATATTCAGAAAAAAATACAAAATTCAGAAAGAAAAACAACTAAAAAAATTTAGAAAAAACTGAAAAACTTTATAATTAAATAAAGAAGTTTAAAGAATTAATGCAAACAAATTTTGCCCTAACAAAAAGAAATGTACAAGCTAAAAAAAACTAAATAAAAAAAAAAGTTGAAAGATCAGGGATATAGTGACATAGTAATCCATCGACCGTTTTGTAGATCTGGCATCACCAAAGATAATTGGAAAATGCCAAACTAAAGTTCAAACGTAAAGCAAAGAGAGACAAAAAACAATCTGCATTCTCACTGTAAAACTAGTATCTTCCATCTCGCTCACATTTCGATTTGTGATAAAATTTCGTAAACAATACCATATGGTATTTGTTTACTACTTTTTCAAACGCCATTTGTTGTACTACTCTATGACTCTGATCAGGGATTCGATCACCGGACCTTCTGTTTTCCAGTCTATCTCACTTCAGCTAGGCCACCGTAGCTTATTTAAATAATGATTTACATTTTGTTATGTTTCTCTTTTCGATTTTCAAATATACTGGTTAATGGTGCCATGTGGTAATATTTTATTGAAAAAAAATTGCGATGATGGTAACTAATCTAATTGGAAATGCGATATTTGGTATGGCAATACTGCGTTAATCGAGTGACACCTAGCGCCGACTGTTTGTGTCTATGCTCTGTCACAATGCTCTGTGTGTGTTTGTAGAAAACAAATATTTTGTTTATTTACAAAAAGAAGCGTTATAAAACCAAGCGTTAGTTGGCGAGATTTTTCTTCTTTGGTGGCGCTGATAGCTAAGGCGTCGACAATTACCACTTCAGTCGGTAGGTCTTGGGTTCGAGCCCCGGTCAGGGCAGCAATGATATTTTTTTTTTAATGTTTTTTTATTTTTTTTTTTTTATTTTTTTAATAAATTTATTCAACTACTAGCTATACCCGGTCCGCGTTGCTGGCCCTAATAAAAAAACCGTTTTATATTGCATCTTAATTTAAATATAGTGTCGGACAAAATTAAAGCACGGGTCTGGGTCCAGCCTCGGTTAGAACAATCTATAGAGAAATCTCAGCAAAATCGGTTCAGCGGTTTTTGCGTGATTTCAAAACAGACAGACATAACGTTAAGTATAGAACAAAGGGGCGTGTCATTTAACGCATGTTTATCGAATCGTGATAGTCTAAAGTTCCATGCTGCATCCTCGATTAGTTCGACCCTCGGTTAGCACAATCTATAGAGAAATCTCAACAAAATCGGTTCAGCGGTTTTTGCGTGATTTCAAAACAGACAGACATAACGTTAGGTATAGTATAAAGGGGCGTGTCATTTTACGCATTTTTATCGAATCGTGATAGTCTAAAGTTCCATGATGCATCCTCGATTAGTACTATCTGTGCTGCAAATTTCATTGACATCAGTTTTTGTTTGATTGCGAAAGAGGAGGAAATAACTTTTCTATATATATAAAAATGGATGTGTGTATGTATGTATGTATGTATGTTCCGTATGGACTCGAAAACGGCTGGACCGATTTTGATGAAATTTTCAGGGAATATTCAGAATGGCCCGGGGAGTAACACTGTGCGGTCAGATTTTTGATTTTCTGCCTGTGGGCGGAGGGGCGTGGCAAAATCGAATTTTTACATTGCGCCACTAATAACATCTGTATATAAAAAACGGATTGACCGATTTTGATGAAATTTAAACCAAAGATAGAACTAACCGAGAACTAACTATATGCCAAATTAGAGCGTAATCGAACAAATGGGCGTAAAATGCTATGCTTTTTTGGCTTTGGTGGCGAGGGGTGGGCAAAATCGAATTTTTACATTGCACCACTAATGACAGCTTTATATAAAAAACGGATGGACCGATTTTGATGAAATTTAAACCACCGATAGTACTAACCAAGTACTAACTATGCGCCGAATACGAGCGTGATCGGGCAAATGGGCGTAAAATGCCATGCCCCTTTGTATTGAATTGAATGTCATTTCTGCATGCTCCGCAATAACGCAAAAACTGTTGATTCGATTTTAATTAAATTTTTAGCACTGATTGTGTTAACCGAGTGCGGAACTATAGCCCATGTTATACTACGATTGGAAAAAGGGGGCGTAAAATGCCACGCCCCTTTGTACTATACTGGACGTTGTCAGCCTGTTTCGCAATCACGCAAAAACAGCTGAACCGATTCTCTTGACATTTTCACTACATACTGTGCTAACCAAGTGCATATGTAGGCCATATAAGATCGATATTGGAAAAAGGGATCAAAATTGCAACGCCCTTTGTACTATACTGACCACGATTGAACACAGAGGCGTAAATTGCCACGCCCCTTTGTTTTATTCTGAACGTTTTATCTGCCTGTTTTGAAATCACGCAAAAACGGATAAGCCGAATCTGTCACTACTGATAGAACTAACCGAGCGGGAACTGTTGGTCATATGTAGAGCGCGATTGGGCAAAAGGGTATAAAATATCACTCCAGGTTTTTATAAATAAAAAGTTATTTCCTCCTCTTTCGCAATCAAACAAAAACTGATGTCAATGAAATTTGCAGCACAGATAGTACTAATCGAGGATGCATCATGGAACTTTAGACTATCACGATTCGATAAAAATGCGTAAAATGACACGCCCCTTTATACTATACCTAACGTTATGTCTGTCTGTTTTGAAATCACGCAAAAACCGCTGAACCGATTTTGTTGAGATTTCTCTATAGATTGTGCTAACCGAGGGTCGAACTAATCGAGGATGCAGCATGGAACTTTAGACTATCACGATTCGATAAACATGCGTTAAATGACACGCCCCTTTGTTCTATACTTAACGTTATGTCTGTCTGTTTTGAAATCACGCAAAAACCGCTGAACCGATTTTGCTGAGATTTCTCTATAGATTGTTCTAACCGAGGCTGGACCCAGACCCGTGCTTTAATTTTGTCCGACACTATATTTAAATTAAGATGCAATATAAAACGGTTTTTTTATTAGGGCCAGCAACGCGGACCGGGTATAGCTAGTTATTTATAAAAACCTGGAGTGATATTTTATACCCTTTTGCCCAATCGCGCTCTACATATGACCAACAGTTCCCGCTCGGTTAGTTCTATCAGTAGTGACAGATTCGGCTTATCCGTTTTTGCGTGATTTCAAAACAGGCAGATAAAACGTTCAGAATAAAACAAAGGGGCGTGGCAATTTACGCCTCTGTGTTCAATCGTGGTCAGTATAGTACAAAGGGCGTTGCAATTTTGATCCCTTTTTCCAATATCGATCTTATATGGCCTACATATGCACTTGGTTAGCACAGTATGTAGTGAAAATGTCAAGAGAATCGGTTCAGCTGTTTTTGCGTGATTGCGAAACAGGCTGACAACGTCCAGTGTAGTACAAAGGGGCGTGGCATTTTACGCCCCCTTTTTCCAATCGTAGTATAACATGGGCTATAGTTCCGCACTCGGTTAACACAATCAGTGCTAAAAATTTAATTAAAATCGAATCAACAGTTTTTGCGTTATTGCGGAGCATGCAGAAATGACATTCAATTCAATACAAAGGGGCATGGCATTTTACGCCCATTTGCCCGATCACGCTCGTATTCGGCGCATAGTTAGTACTTGGTTAGTACTATCGGTGGTTTAAATTTCATCAAAATCGGTCCATCCGTTTTTTATATAAAGCTGTCATTAGTGGTGCAATGTAAAAATTCGATTTTGCCCACCCCTCGCCACCAAAGCCAAAAAAGCATAGCATTTTACGCCCATTTGTTCGATTACGCTCTAATTTGGCATATAGTTAGTTCTCGGTTAGTTCTATCTTTGGTTTAAATTTCATCAAAATCCGTTTTTTATATACAGATGTTATTAGTGGCGCAATGTAAAAATTCGATTTTGCCACGCCCCTCCGCCCACAGGCAGAAAATCAAAAATCTGACCGCACAGTGTTACTCCCCGGGCCATTCTGAATATTCCCTGAAAATTTCATCAAAATCGGTCCAGCCGTTTTCGAGTCCATACGGAACATACATACATACATACATACACACATCCATTTATATATATATAGATTTTAAAAGCCATATTGATGGCATTTTTTTCTATTAATGACATTCATTAATTCTATGAATTTTTTCTATGAATTTAATAAAATCTATGAGTAAAATTCTATGAAATATTTCAGAATACTAATGAATATTCATTCAGCCAATGAATTGTTTCATAGATTCTATGACTTTGGTTTTATGAAATTTGTTCATAGATATAATGAACAATAATTCTTTCAGTGTGAACTGATGGACTAAACCACTAATAAAGTGATTCTGAGTTGATCGTCATACTTGAAGGTTGGACCAATAGAACCAATATTTCGGATAGTTACAATCATCAGTTATGTAGGGTTTAATTTATAATAATTTTTAAATAATTAATTTAATTATTATAATTTAATTATTCACAAAATTAAATGTTTTTTTTTTTTTTTTAATAAAGATTAAATTCAAAGAACCGATTTGGACACAAATTAATTCATTTATTAAAATTTTTATAATAATGCGTTGAATGGTGAAATCAATTTTCGAAGGTCTGGTTAATGCTAAGCCATCTAAGTACGACACCCTTATATAGTAAAACTGAGGTGGCGTCCTGCAACTATTTTTTAAAATTAGACCCCAGCCTAAAAACATTATCATGTTTAAAAAAAACCCTAAATCTGGGGAAAAACCCCTTAACTGGCAACACTGATAACAATTCAACATTTTTTTTTTGGATGAATTCCTTAAGCCCCTATGACACTACATGTTTTTTGTATTGATGAAATTTATGTAAACAGGGCAAATATATAACTATAGGAAATCTGACCAAGGGTGAAGAGTAAAACAATACTAATAAAAAATAGTAAACGTCAAATTTTATTCTTGTGTTATCGATAAATTTGGTTATCAAATGACTGAATGTCAAAAAAATATAAAAATTTTACATATTTTTTTGACATTTATGGATTAATAATACTAAGTGTTGCCAACTTTTCTGGTTTTCATCAAATGAAGCGATTTTTTGTTTGTTTTTGGCGGTTTTTTAATTAATTCAGCGGGTTTTTATTGAAAAGAAAGTAATCACCACTATTTGTTTTTTTTATTTTATGTTTCTTTTTCATTTCTTCTTCTGCTGTTTCACTCTTTCAATTAACAAAAAATAAAATACAAAAAAATCTAGTGTCATAGGAGCTTTATTAAGCATTTAAATTTTTATTTTATTGAAAACACTAATTTAACTTTGCCGTTAAGTAAAAGAAAACATCATTGAATTCATTTTTTAAAAATTGTTCTTTTAAATAAGTTCACAGAAATCATTCATTATTTATACTGACAAAAAAATTCAAATGCTAAAAAAATTAATAAAAAAATGTAATGAACAACTTCAGAATTCGAACCTTAACTTAAGTGAACACCATATCTACCTACATTCAAGCAGATTAGGGCAATTTTCACACAAAGCAGCAATTTATTATTTAATTTTTTTTTAAATAATTAAATTATTTAAAAATAAGAATTGTTATATCAAATAATAATATGTAAGCTAAAAAAAAAAAATAAAAAAAAAAGTTGACTGATCAGGGATTCGAACTCGATATCCCTTGCGTGGTAGTCTGACACACTTCAGCTAGCCTACCGTCGGCGTTCTAAATATTAATCTAAATTCTAATATGTTTATTTTGGCTATACGACCATTTTTTGTTTACATTTATATGTTGATATCAGTTGATATGTATCTTTCACCCACTTTCTGTTTTCCAGTCTGGCTCACTTCAGCAAGGCCACTGTAGCTTTTTTCAAATATACTGGCTAGTTTTGCGATGTGGTAATATTTTATTGGAAAAAATTTGCGATGATGGTAACTAATCTAATTGGAAATGCGATATTTGGTATGGGAATACTGCGTTAATAGAGTAACGGCGCTAGGTGTCGCTACAAGAACTATTTTTTTTATTTTATTTATTAATTTTAAATTATTGTCGAAGTTTAAGGTTGTAATAAAATGAAAAATGTAATTCTCATTTTCTTTTTTGTTGAATCGTTAGCTTATATAGTCAAACTGAGGTGGCGTCCTGCAACTTTTTTAAAATTAGACCCCAGCCTAAAAACATTATCATGTTAAAACATTATCATGTTAAAAAACATTTTTTGACTTTTGCAATCTTATTTAAACATATTAAAAATAATTTAATATGCTACAAGCAGAAAAAAAATAATTTAAATCGGTTAAGAATTGAAGGCAGCATAGTAATTCTGACAAAAAAAAATGCATCTCGCCCCACTGTGCGTCCGCCCGTCTGTCTGTCCGTCTGTCTGTTGAAAACACGCAAACTGTTGAAAGACTTTACGGAGGCTCCTGAAGTTTGGCATATATGTTGGGTCAGGTTGGTATTGCAATCCAGCGAAATCGGTCCAGTGGTTCAAAAGTTATGCATAGTAATTCTGACAAAAAAAATGCATCTCGCCAAACTGTGCGTCCGCCCGTCTGTCTGTCTGTCTGTCTGTCTGTCTGTCTGTCTGTCTGTCTGTCTGTCTGTCTGTCTGTCTGTCTGTCTGTCTGTCTGTCTGTCTGTCTGTCTGTCTGTCTGTCTGTCTGTCTGTCTGTCTGTCTGTCTGTCTGTCTGTCTGTCTGTCTGTCTGTCTGTCTGTCTGTCTGTCTGTCTGTCTGTCTGTCTGTCTGTCTGTCTGTCTGTCTGTCTGTCTGTCTGTCTGTCTGTCTGTCTGTCTGTCTGTCTGTCTGTCTGTCTGTCTGTCTGTCTGTCTGTCTGTCTGTCTGTCTGTCTGTCTGTCTGTCTGTCTGTCTGTCTGTCTGTCTGTCTGTCTGTCTGTCTGTCTGTCTGTCTGTCTGTCTGTCTGTCTGTCTGTCTGTCTGTCTGTCTGTCTGTCTGTCTGTCTGTCTGTCTGTCTGTCTGTCTGTCTGTCTGTCTGTCTGTCTGTCTGTCTGTCTGTCTGTCTGTCTGTCTGTCTGTCTGTCTGTCTGTCTGTCTGTCTGTCTGTCTGTCTGTCTGTCTGTCTGTCTGTCTGTCTGTCTGTCTGTCTGTCTGTCTGTCTGTCTGTCTGTCTGTCTGTCTGTCTGTCTGTCTGTCTGTCTGTCTGTCTGTCTGTCTGTCTGTCTGTCTGTCTGTCTGTCTGTCTGTCTGTCTGTCTGTCTGTCTGTCTGTCTGTCTGTCTGTCTGTCTGTCTGTCTGTCTGTCTGTCTGTCTGTCTGTCTGTCTGTCTGTCTGTCTGTCTGTCTGTCTGTCTGTCTGTCTGTCTGTCTGTCTGTCTGTCTGTCTGTCTGTCTGTCTGTCTGTCTGTCTGTCTGTCTGTCTGTCTGTCTGTCTGTCTGTCTGTCTGTCTGTCTGTCTGTCTGTCTGTCTGTCTGTCTGTCTGTCTGTCTGTCTGTCTGTCTGTCTGTCTGTCTGTCTGTCTGTCTGTCTGTCTGTCTGTCTGTCTGTCTGTCTGTCTGTCTGTCTGTCTGTCTGTCTGTCTGTCTGTCTGTCTGTCTGTCTGTCTGTCTGTCTGTCTGTCTGTCTGTCTGTCTGTCTGTCTGTCTGTCTGTCTGTCTGTCTGTCTGTCTGTCTGTCTGTCTGTCTGTCTGTCTGTCTGTCTGTCTGTCTGTCTGTCTGTCTGTCTGTCTGTCTGTCTGTCTGTCTGTCTGTCTGTCTGTCTGTCTGTCTGTCTGTCTGTCTGTCTGTCTGTCTGTCTGTCTGTCTGTCTGTCTGTCTGTCTGTCTGTCTGTCTGTCTGTCTGTCTGTCTGTCTGTCTGTCTGTCTGTCTGTCTGTCTGTCTGTCTGTCTGTCTGTCTGTCTGTCTGTCTGTCTGTCTGTCTGTCTGTCTGTCTGTCTGTCTGTCTGTCTGTCTGTCTGTCTGTCTGTCTGTCTGTCTGTCTGTCTGTCTGTCTGTCTGTCTGTCTGTCTGTCTGTCTGTCTGTCTGTCTGTCTGTCTGTCTGTCTGTCTGTCTGTCTGTCTGTCTGTCTGTCTGTCTGTCTGTCTGTCTGTCTGTCTGTCTGTCTGTCTGTCTGTCTGTCTGTCTGTCTGTCTGTCTGTCTGTCTGTCTGTCTGTCTGTCTGTCTGTCTGTCTGTCTGTCTGTCTGTCTGTCTGTCTGTCTGTCTGTCTGTCTGTCTGTCTGTCTGTCTGTCTGTCTGTCTGTCTGTCTGTCTGTCTGTCTGTCTGTCTGTCTGTCTGTCTGTCTGTCTGTCTGTCTGTCTGTCTGTCTGTCTGTCTGTCTGTCTGTCTGTCTGTCTGTCTGTCTGTCTGTCTGTCTGTCTGTCTGTCTGTCTGTCTGTCTGTCTGTCTGTCTGTCTGTCTGTCTGTCTGTCTGTCTGTCTGTCTGTCTGTCTGTCTGTCTGTCTGTCTGTCTGTCTGTCTGTCTGTCTGTCTGTCTGTCTGTCTGTCTGTCTGTCTGTCTGTCTGTCTGTCTGTCTGTCTGTCTGTCTGTCTGTCTGTCTGTCTGTCTGTCTGTCTGTCTGTCTGTCTGTCTGTCTGTCTGTCTGTCTGTCTGTCTGTCTGTCTGTCTGTCTGTCTGTCTGTCTGTCTGTCTGTCTGTCTGTCTGTCTGTCTGTCTGTCTGTCTGTCTGTCTGTCTGTCTGTCTGTCTGTCTGTCTGTCTGTCTGTCTGTCTGTCTGTCTGTCTGTCTGTCTGTCTGTCTGTCTGTCTGTCTGTCTGTCTGTCTGTCTGTCTGTCTGTCTGTCTGTCTGTCTGTCTGTCTGTCTGTCTGTCTGTCTGTCTGTCTGTCTGTCTGTCTGTCTGTCTGTCTGTCTGTCTGTCTGTCTGTCTGTCTGTCTGTCTGTCCGTCTGTCTGTTGAAAACACGCAAGCTTTTGAAAGAATTTACGGAGGCTCCTGAAGTTTGGCATATGTGTTGGGTCAGGTTGGTATTGCAATCCAGCGAAATCGGTCCAGTGGTTCAAAAGTTGTGAGCAAAAGACTTAATTTCGGCAAGGGTTTTTCGTGAATTTACGAAATAAAAAACACGCTAATTTACGAAAGGACATTCTGATGACGCTGAAGCTTGGTATGTATATTTGTCGTTCCTCTGGCCTAGTTCGTGTTGAATTTCAACGAAATCGGTCCAGTGGTTCAAAATTTATTAGCAAAACCGTGAATTTCAGATTAGCTTCACGTGTTGAAAACCCGTTAAACATGTTTTAAAAACATTGGTATTACTTACAACAATATGCTTTTACAACATATTTTTGTCACTCAAAAATATTTTTACACTAAAAAAACAAATACACTCGAAAAAAATTTTACAACCAAAAAAAAATTTTACACTCAAAAAAAATGTAGTAAATTTTTTTTTTTCAAAAATTAGTAAAAAACAAGTTTTTTTACACAAAATAAAATATTTCTAATCAAAAATGTTATTTTTTTCACGTTAGAAATTTTACTATTCCCGGCTAAAAATAAAGTGTTCAAACGCATGTACGATTATATATGATAATTTATGTTAAGGATGGACCAATATATGATCGCATATTATCATATGTTCTTCCATATATGGTCATATATTGAATAAGCGCCAATTTTAATATTTGTTAAAATATGATCATATATGTTTCCGAATTAATGAAGTATGGTCAGATGTGTTCATATATGCTCATATACAATTCATTTTTAGCCGGGTTACTTAAAAAAAGGCATTGTGGAGGGTATTTATAGATTCGGCCAAGTCGAATTGGAAATTTCTACTTATTTTTTTTTAGTTTTGTCAATTATTAGTGTCAATCGTTTTAATAGTATGAAAAACGAAAAAACAAACTTAGGAAAGTTTTCTTGAAAAAGAGATAACAGCAAACTATTTCTGTAAAATTACAACACAATCGTTTTGACTGCATAAAAAAAACAGAACACTTTAAAAAACTTTTTTCTGGAAAAAAATGACAGCAAATTTCTATACATGTAATTAAAAAAAAAAAATCTGCTAAAAACGTTTTCAAAAATATTATGAAATTCAGAAAACTGAATTAGTGAAAACGCGATAAAATTTCTCTTATTTTGAAACACTGAATGACAGAGATATTATTAAAAATATCTATTTTAGCAGAAAAGTCTGCTGAAAGTTTGCTAAATTAAATCTAATGTCGTTTTACAGATTTTTTGAAAGAGTTTTTCTTTTCAGTGTAGAGATCGACGTCTAAATATCCAAAATCCCTATGAGAAAAGGTGCTTGAGTTATTTAATAATTCATATTTTAAGGCCGAGACTTTTTGAGTTTCACAGCATATTTCTTCAAATTTTTCTTCTACGTCCTGGCCAAAAAGCAATGGGTAGATCGGCAATTACCCAGGCAGAAAAATACTAACGGGAAAGCGCTGGCAAAGTACCTTTTATGGTCGCTTGTGTGCTGGGAAGCATCACAGTTTAGTACTCTCCCAGCGTCCAAAATGATAACCACGGTAAACGGTATGCCGTTGCTATTTTAAAGCGCTTTGAAAGCGCTTTAAAAACGAAAAATATGGTACTATTATAGCACTTTTAGAGCAAACAAATGGGACGTATCTAAATTGTATAAGTCCATAAGACAAAACTTTTTTGTGTTTATTTGAATAAAGAAATTTATTAAATTAGGATAAAAAAATTATTGACTAATTTATTAGGATAAAAAGTTTTGGACAAACTTTGAAATATTTTCTAAGTCACAGAAAAAATTTGTTTACAGTTTTCTTTGCGTTTTGGAATAAAAAATTTATTAAAAATGGAAAAATTTGTTTACAGTTTTCTTTGCGTTTTGGAATAAAAAATTTATTAAAAATGGAAAAGTCCCGTAAAAAGTGGTGTATTGAACCGAAACGGGTAGTGTTCCAAAGGGATAGGCCCAGTTTGTGAGGAAGACACTTCCTCACAAAAGAAACAGGTGTTTTTACATAAAAGGTGTCAAGTTTGTAATATGTAGATCAGCGGTTACCAACCTATGGTACGCGTACCACTAGGGGGTACGCGAAACTGTCCGCGGGGGTACGCAAAATTTTAGTAATTTGGACATTTGTTTTAGATTAACCTTTCAATGCTGTTTCCGCATCTGGCTTACAAAGTTTTCCATAACGTCAGGTTTTTAAGAAAGTTTAGGTCAAAGTTTACAAAAAACGTGTTTTTGTGCAATTTAGAGAGCATTTTTTGCGATATTTGAAATCTGACCACTTGTTTTCGATTAACCTTTCGATGCTGATTCCGAATATTGTTCCCAAATTTTTCTAAGATGTCAGGTTTTTGAGAAAATGTATGTCAAAGTTCTCAAAAAACGTGTGTTTGGGCCGTTTTGAGACAGTTTCTGATAGAGTGGAAATTTCGGTACCATTTTGTTAAGCTCAAAATGTCCTTCCATTGTACAATGTACATATATATGGGGGTGATTCATTCGAAAAGTCACAAATTTGTTGATCTGCCCTTGTATTAAAAAAAAAACATTTAAGAAAAATCAAAAACATTTTATTTCCGCCCTCTGTGATGTGATTTTGGAACTTTTTTTAAGAGTTCAAAAACGTCCGTTGTTTTAAATTTTGGTGTAGAATCGACTCTGCAGAAAAACCAGCTCAAAATCCGAGTTTTCAGATGCATTGAACCACCCCAAGGAGCAAAAATTTTTCCCAAAAAATACCACAATTATTTTGCTCTCCCCTAAAGCCTTCAAAAAAATTATAATACCCGCAGATCAAAAATTTCAAAATTAACTCTAATATTTATATGAGAAATTTTTAAACGAAAACAAAAAACTCGCTAGGGGGTACGCGGCTGATAAAATTTAAAATTAGGGGTACGCGAGCCAAAAAGGTTGGTAACCGCTGATGTAGATCATTGTGTCTAAGTGACATATCACGAGAACTATCAAGGACCGGCCACTTATCCTGCAGGGAAATACAAAATATTCCAATTGTTATGAAAATTAATAAATTTTAATAAAAAATTTATACTTTGAACGGAATTAAAAAGAAAAACATTGGCAAAGCGCTTGCAAAGCACTTTTTCGAATTCATACCACCTTTTACACAAAAAATAAAGTGCTTTGCCGAGACTTTTTCTTTGGAACGGTTGGCAGTTTCTGCCTGGGTATGTCTAGAGTATTTAAACTTCATTTGAAGCAACCAAAAAAAGTGTTGTTCTCCACAACCTTACTAACCTTAGCAGATCCTCGTATGTGGGCACATTGGTAATACACTTTTAATGCTCAAAGTACTAAATATTGTGTTTTTACAATATTCTACATAGACCCAGTTGGAAAATGTATCACTGAGGAAATTTCCACAGTGATTCCTTGAGGAAATGTCTTCAGGTTCTGACAAATCATAGGTAATCCTTGATGACATGTCCTTACATTGTCAGCACTGAATGTTTGCTTTAATAGTGTGGACAATTCCTCTAAGACGGCTAAAAAGAAATGTCTCCAGAATAGCAGTATATTAAATTAAAATTTAAAATCTGGCCAACTCTTCAATTTCCAAAAAAAAGATGGCAATATTATCAATTTATTTAAAATAAATTCAAAATCTAACAAGTAGAATAAAAGTAATAAATAGACAAACAATTTTCAAAATAAAGTTTGGAACAAGTAGTAAGGTGTGGGACTAATAAACTGGAGGTTCCAGGTTCAAATCCAGTTGGGACTAAAAAAGGCGAAAAGTTTTTTCTAAATATGAGAAAGATAATTTATAAAGGATAATGGATAAAAGTAAAAACTAAAGGAAATACGAAAATTTTTAGTATTTCCGCATGACCTACGTCAGACATTTCCCCAAAGAAGTCTTAGGTGACATGTCCCCAGAAGGTCAGCCCTGCTGACTTTGAGTGAGGACATTTTGAAAATTTGTATGAAACTGTCCTCAACCCAGTACATAGAGATGTCTTGTGTATGTCAGCAGTGACTCTGACATGTCACCGCTCCGTCACTGAGGATGGCTCGAGGACGTTGCCAACTGGGGAGTCTGTTTATTATTGTGCATTTTATGTTTGATCATATGGTGCTGTTGTATATGCTTATCGGCGGTGGTAGTGGCAGTGTTGGCGTTAGTGTTATAAGTATTTTCATTGAAATTGATGCTTTTTTGAGGTTATTTTTCTAGGTTTTCATGCAATTTCTCGTTGTTTAAATATGCGTTTAATACTATATGCGTTCGTATATACTAAACTAGAGATGGGCGCGTGAGTGGATTTTGACTCACACTCACTCACGCTCACGCAAAAAATAATCGAATCACTCACTAATCACTCACGCAATTTTTTTTGTTACTCACGCTCACTCACTATTCACGTGAGTAATAAAAAAGTTACTCACGCTCACGCGTGACTCACGCAAGATTCAATCACGCTCACGCGTGAGTCACGCAAAATCTACTCACGCAATAAAATTTCTTACCAAAAAAGAAAACAAATCCAAAAAAAATTTTTTTTACAAAAAATTAAAAAAAAATTGGGCAAATCAAAAAATCTAATCACGCAAACTCACGCAAAAAATAAATGACTCACTCACTAATCACTCACTCAGATTTTTTATCAACTCACACTCACTCACAATCACGTGATTGAAATGAAAATCACTCACACTCACGCGTGATTCACGCGTGATTCACGTGAATCACGCAAATCACGTGACCAGCGCCCATCTCTATACTAAACAAACTTCAATATAAACCGCCATTTTTTTCCTTGTTTGTGTATTTTTATATGTTTTACCATTACATACTATATCACCGCTAGAGGAAAAGCTCAAAGTTATACGGTTTTATTGTGGCATTTCAAATTTTGTCATTTCAATGATTTTTTTTTTCATGTCGCTGCATAAAATGTTGCATATTTACATAGTTGTAGGGAATTTTTTTTTTGCTTGTGATTTTTCAATAATGCATAAACTTGTCTACATGTCAATATTATCATTCACTGTATATGTATGATGTGATTTATAATTTTGTATTGTAGCTAATATGTTGTAAACCACGGTCGGAAATGTACTCCCGAGTAAAAAAGATTATATATGTTTATATTTAATTATTCAAAGACATCATATATATTTAGCAATAAAATCGACTTTTTGCGAAAAATAACTTTTTTATTGTTGAAAATGGTTTCAGACAGACGGACGGACGGACGAACGGACATCGCTAAATCGTCTTAAATTCGATAGAGGATCATGATCGTATGTACTTTATGATGTCCTAGACCAATATTTGGAGGTGTTACAAACGGAATAACAAACTTATATATACCCTCTATCACTAGAGTGGAGGGTATAAAAATGAAGAGAGTACACAGAAAAAATGCACGTTAAAATTGCATTTGCATAGGAAATGCATTTTTTTTAAATAAAATTTTAATTTTCATATGCAGAATGCGAATCCATATTAAAAAAGCATTTAAATAATCGTCAAAATATGACAAAAATTAACAACAATATCGGAAATCAAAGTTTCCCAGCAAAACTTTGGTAAAGGGTAGTGATTATATAACACATTGCCAGGTAATGTATATACTATAAGCATCAATAAAAATACGAATATGATGATTTGAGGATTGTCAGAATAATGAAAATTTTATTATTTTTCGTTTTTGATTTATTTATAAAATGTTTCACTGACTATTTTAGAAATATTTAAAAGCACAGTGCTTACAACTCGGCCACGCACCTTTCTTCACGTCCCCGTGATGAGTCTGTAATAATACAAACTACAGCTGTTTAATTCAAAATTGTTTTGAATCAAAAAGTGTAACCACACACTTAACCGCACTTAATATTTTCTTTTAACTACAATTATGAGCATTTACTAAACCATATTATAATAAAAGCAAAAGTAAAATGAGTCCTTATCTATCGAGATTTGATAGTATTCACTTGCACAATCTGGACCAGTGAATTTTCTTCCACCTTATCTAGCATTTCATCATCTGTCCCTAGCATAGGACAATTTTCCAATTCAGAACTCTGAAAACTATCAGTAATCCATTTCACTTTTTAACTAAAAGAAAAGTTCTGAAATCTGAATACGATCTGTATTCCCTATTTTGCTTTTTAACTAAAATAATAGGTCTAGAAAAAGCAGATGATGAGTTCTGATTAAGGTTACATTTGCATTCTATCATTTCTCGAGCGACTTCTTTTACTATTTAGATCACAATAATCAATATTGCTTACATCCAATTTGAAAACCATCTAAATTTACCTTTTAAAAATTTATCAATCTTGAACACAGCGAAAAACCATAAATGTTAATCGCCAACACCATTATTAATCAATTAAAAAAATACAATTCCGTGGTCAACAAAAATTTAAGTTCGGATGCGATTTGCCAATATTCTCCAAATTATAAACAAACACACAATTTTATGACATTTTCAAGCGCTCTTAATACATGTCTTTGGTTTCAGTAGAAAAATAATTCCCGGTTCTAGTAACGCTTAAGATTTTTAGCATCAACTAGCAGAAGGTATTCAACCGTAACTCCGGCCAAAATTATTCGTTGTATTGTTATTTGTTATCCATAAATAGATCACGCACTTGGCATTTCATTATCAAAATATTTCCTTGACTGAAGTCTTCGCACAATTCGCCCCACCAATGTCAGAAAAACTTCACTGAATCAGCAAACCCATTTCAAAACCATTGACTATTTTCATTTCATGTTGCAGTTAGTAATAGATCTCTTTTAGATCCCACCGCTGCTTTATAAGCATCAATAAAAATACGGATATGATGATTTGAGGATTGTCAGAATAATGAAAATTTTATTATTTTTCGTTTTTGATTTATTTATAAAATGTTTCACTGACTATTTTAGAAATATTTAAAAGCACAGTGCTTACAATACCTTATTTGTAGCATTATTTTAGGATGTCTTACCAAACATTTGTTCCACAACGTATTATTTTCAAGTGAAAAATAATGCTTTACTAATAATTTGCTACGTAATGCATGATTACCTTATTACCTTATTTGGTAATCTAAGTTTTGCTGGGTTTTCATTAACTTTTTTTTGTGGAGTTAACCTGACTACCCAGCAAAACTTTGGTAATGGGTAGTGATTATATAACACATTACCAGGTAATGTATATACCTTATTTGTAGCATTATTTTAGGATGTCTTACAAAACATTTGTTCCACAACGTATTATTTTAAAGTGAAAAATAATGCATTACTAATAATTTGCTACGTAATGCATGATTATTGGAAAAAATGTATTTCATATTTATTATTTCTAAACATTAAATCATGGATGACTTATATTTGGTTACATTATGTATTATTTCAAAGTTTGAAATAATGCATTATTTATAATTGGATGCATAATGCATTACAATAACATAAAAAATTATTATTTTATAAAAAATGCATAAGTTTAAACTAGAGATGGGCTCACGACAGAAAATTTCTAACGACACACACTCACGAGAATATTTCATCTACTTACACTCACTTACAATCACGTGAGTAAATTTTTATACAAAATTACTTTTTCACTACTCGTAACACCTTATATATTATTTTCTGGTATGCTATATTATTTCATTTCTCGTAACCTATAAAATATCATATATGTATTTTACACCTTACTCGTATTCTTCGTTATAAATTTATGACTTATTTTATACCTTACTGGTATTCTTTGTGATAATGTGGATGCATTACTTTGAGTCTCATCGCCTGTTAAAATCATCAATGCTGCAATGTATAAAATAAGAGATCCTATACCTTATTTTATACCTTATTTGGTAATCTAAGTTTTGCTGGGTAGCTTCTGAAATTTTGTAATTATTTTTCAGAGGTCAAAAAATAAAGTGGTTTTTAGCTGTGATAACTAAATAGGCGTGTTATATTATTTTGCAGATAAATAGTTTATGGTTAATCCCAGCAAAACTTAGATTACCAAATAAGGTATAAAATAAGGTATAGGATCTCTTATTTTATACATTGCAGCATTGATGATTTTAACAGGCGATGAGACTCAAAGTAAAGCATCCACATTATCACAAAGTATACCAGTAAGGTATAAAATAAGTCATAAATTTATAACGAAGAATACGAGTAAGGTGTAAAATATATGATATTTTATAGGTTACGAGAAATGAAATAATATAGCATACCAGAAGATAATATATAAGGTGTTACGAGTAGCGAAAAAGTAATTTTGTATTAAATTTACTCACGTGATAGTAAGTGAGTGTAAGTAGATAAAATATGCTCGTGAGTGTGTGTCGTTAGAAATTTCCTGTCGTGAGCCCATCTCTAGTTTAAACTTATGCATTTTTTTATAAAATAATTATTTTTTATGTTATTGTAATGCATTATACATCCAATTATAAATAATAAATTATTTCAAACTTTCAAATAATGCATAATGTAACCAAATATAAGTCATCCATGATTTAATGTTTAGAAATAACAAATATGAAATACATTTTTTCCAATAATCATGCATTACGTAGCAAATTATTAGTAATGCATTATTTTTCACTTGAAAATAATACGTTGTGGAACAAATGTTTGGTAAGACATCATAAAATAATGCTATAAATAAGTTATATGCATTACCTGGTAATGTGTTATATAATCACTACCCATTACCAAAGTTTTGCTGGGATACAACGTGTTAACTCCATAAAATCAAAAAAAAAAAAGGAAAATGGGCGTTAATCACACTAGCTTCCGAAAATTTTTATAAATTTTCAGAGGTCTTCAAAAGAGTGTAAAGGCAAAAAATCTTAATTTGAGGTAGTTAGCGACAGTCAAAATGTGGAAAAGTCGATTGAAATTTCATAAAAATTATGTACTCTTTGTCCTATTGTACTTGCGCCGTCCATCGCATTCTTCTAAGATTTAAAATATATATTCCCTATACTTGTTCAAAAAAGACGTATTTATGAATTTTATGTGCCATCAATAATAAAAAAGTTGTTTGGTGGTAACGGTTTTGAAGTTAAAATTTCTTCATTTTCAATTTTTCGTCGTTTTTTATCAGGAAATTTGCGCCGATTCATACTTTTTAAAAGCAAATACAAAGAATGATAGCTGTCGTAATTCCCTACAGTTTAAAACAGATCTCATGAATGTGCCCTCAATAGGAGCGGAGAACTAGCTAGACAAAGGTTGAGAGACAAAACGTGAAAGTCATCAAAAATCCACTTTATTGCGAGGCACATTCGCAATATTACTTAAAAGTGGCCAACACATCGCGTGATCCAAATCTATATATATAAAGTAGTTACGTGACTGACTGATGACTGATGACTGACTGACATACTAATCACGCATCATCCCACAGCCCAAACCACTGAAGCTGGAGTCGTGAAATTTGGATTGTAGTTTTACCTCCCGGAATACATATCCACTAAGGCTGGGTTTTTGGAAATGTTGATTTTAAGGGGTAAAAACGAAGGGTTGAAAATGTGGAAAAAGCGACTACTTTGGTACTTTTTATTTTTTCTAAGAAAAAAAAAAAAAAATCCAATTATTTTGAAATTTGAAATGTAGGATCCTCTAACGAAAAAACATTCCCAAAAAAAAGAACTTTCTGGAAATTCGGATTCCTAAGGGTAAAAAGGGGTAAAAAATGGTACTTTGGTACTTTTTATATTTTTTGAAATTAAGGTCCTACAAAAAAATATTAAAATTTGCAATGGTGGTTCCAATAACGGAAAAAATTCTGAAAACGTACTTTTTCGAAATTCCGATTCTAAGGGGGGTAAAAAAGCGAGTACTTTGGTACTTTTTATTTTTTCTAAAAAAAATCCTATTAATTCGAAAATTAGAATGTAGGATCATCTAACGGAAAAACATTCCCAAAAAAAGTACTTTCTGGAAATTTGGATTTCTAAGGGTAAAAATTGTACTTTGGTACTTTTTATATTTTTTGAAATTAAAGTCCTACAAAAAAATTAAAATAAGCAATGTTGTTTCCAACGACAAAAATAAAATCTGAAAAAGTACTTTTACAAAATACCGATTTTGCTGCGATTTTGGAAATGTTGATTCTAAGGGGGTAAAACAATGTACTTTGGTACTTTTTATCTATATATATAAAGAAGTTACGTGACTGACTGACATACTAATCACGCATCATCCCACAGCCCAAACCACTGAAGCAAGAGTCTTGCAATTTGGATTGTAGTTTCACCTCCTGGAATACATATCCGCTAAGGCTGGGTTATTGGAAATGTTGATTTTAAGGGGTAAAAACGAAGGTTTGAAAAAGGGGAAAAAGCGACTACTTTGGTACTTTTTATTTTTTCTGAAAAAAAATCAAATTAATTCGAAATTTGAAATAACGAAAAAACATACTTTTGAAATAACGAAAAAAAAGTACTTTCTGGAAATTCGGATTCCTAAGGGTAAAAAGGGGTAAAAAATGGTACTTTTTAAATTTTTTGAAATTAAGGTCCTACAAAAATATTAAAATTTGCAATGGTGGTTCCAACAACTGAAAAAATTCTGAAAACGTACTTTTTCGAATTTCCGATTCTAAGGGGGGTAAAAAAGCGAGTACTTTGGTACTTTTTATTTTTTTTAAAAAAAATCCTATTAATTCGAAAATTGGAATGTAGGATCCTCTAACGGAAAAACATTCCCCAAAAAAGTACGTTCTGGAAATTCGGATTCCTAAGGGTAAAAAGGGTAAAAAATTGTACTTTGGTACTTTTTATATTTTTTGAAATTAAAGTCTTACAAAAAAATTAAAATTTATAATGTTGTTTCCAACAACGGAAAAAATTCTGAAAAAGTACTTTTTCGAAATACCGATTCTAATGGGGTAAAAAGCGAGCACTTTGGTACTTTTTATTTTTTCTGAAAAAAAAAATCCTATTAATTTGAAAATTGGAATGTAGGATCCTCTAACGGAAAACATTCCCCCCAAAAAAGTACTTTCTGGAAATTCAGACTCCTAAGGGTAAAAAGTGGTAAAAATGGTAGTTTGATACTTTTTATATTTTTTGAAATTAAGGTCCTACAAAAATATTAAAATTTGCAATGGTGGTTCCAACAACGGAAATAATTCTGAAAACATACTTTTTCGAAATTCCGAAAAAAAAATCCTATTAATTTGAAAATTGGAATGTAGGATCCTCTAACGGAAAAACATTCCCAAAAAAAGTACCTTCTGGAAATCCTAAGGGTTAAAAGTGGTAAAAAATTGTACTTTGGTACTTTCTAAATTTTTTGAAATTAAGGTACTACAAAAAAGTATTACAATGTTAGTTCCAACAACGGGAAAAATTCTGAAAAAGTACTTTTTCGCAATTCCGATTCTAAGGGGGGTAAAAAAGTGTATTTTGCTACTTATTATAATTCCTGAAATAATGGTCCTGGAAACTTTAAGTTTGGAATGCAGGGTCATTTAGCGACAAAAAGATTTCTAAAGAAGGCAAAGAATTTTCTGTTTTTTTAGCTCATGTAAGCGCATATTCGGAACGGAATGAAAGCCACTTAGGACTAATCGGAATGGAAAAGGGAATCAAATGGAATAAAACAGGGAACGAAATGGGGACTTGAAATTTGGAATGTAGATGCGCCTCCCGAAATATTGATTCGTTTAAGGCTGAGTTTTTGGAAATGTTGATTCTAGGGAATAGGAATAGGATTCTATGGAATAGCGTATTTTGGTACTTTTTATATTTCCACAATCCACTGAAGCTAGATACTTGAAATTTGGAATATATATATCTATGGGGGTAAAACGGGTAAAAAAGGTATTTTGATACTTTTTATATATACTTAAATAATTGTTTTATTAGCTTGAAATTTTGGTTGTAGCATTCCATACTTAAATAAGGGTCATAAGAACTTAAAATTAGGAATGTAGGGTCCAATAACAGAAAAAAAAACTATGAAAAATATACTTTTTTGGAAATTCCGATTCCGATCTAAGGGGATAAAAACGAGTAATATGGTACCTTTTTTTATTTTCTGAAATAATTATGATGGAAATTTGGAATGTAAGATTGTCTAGCGAAATAAAATATTCCCAAAAGAATAACGTTTGGAAATTCTGATTCCTAAGGAAATTAATTAAAAAAGGGAATTATATATTATTATATAATGAGCCTATTAACTCGAAATTTGGAATGTAGCATCCTCTATCGGGGAAAAAATCCCCCTAAAAATTACTTTTTGGTACTGTATATATTTTCTTAAATAGAGGTCATAAAATCTTAAAATTAGGAATGTAGGATCCAACAACAGAAAAAAATCTGTAAAAAGTACTTTTTTTCGAAATTTTGATTCTAAGGGAGTAAAATCGAGCTCTTTGGTACTTTTCGTATTATCTGAAATAATGGTACTGGAAACTTGAAATTTGGAACGTAGGATCGTTTAGCAAAAAAAAAAACATTCCCAAAAGATTTTTTTTTTAAATTCTGATTCCTAAGGAGTTAAAGGGGCACTTTATATATTTTTTTTGAAACAAAATAAGGGTAAAATGATTATTTTTAATAATCTGATCCATAGAAAAAGGAATGAACACCACATTGAACGAAATTGAATGGAACAGGGAATAGAACATGGAACGAAATGGAATGAAACTGGAAACAAATTCAAATGATTTTTTTTAATTTTTTTACTAAAATTTTGTTTGTACATACTAAAATTTTTTTATCAATTAATTTTTCAGTATTTTTTTTCATTCATACATATTTGTTCATATTTTTACAAAATTTGTTCATTAAATTTTTAACTCAAAGTTTTATTTACTCAATTGTTTTTTGCTCAAATTAATAAATCAATGTTTTTTTTTTAATAACATATGACCGTCTTAAAGTTGACGAAGTGGTTATTTTATCAACTGATGTATTTGGTATTTATGGTAAGTGTTGTGATCATCATAAGCACAGTTTTTGTAAAGGATTAAGACATATATATATGAAGATTCCATAGCGAAAAGTTCCAAAAATGAGTCATTTATTATCATTATGAAATTTTTCTGTATTTACGGGCAACAAAATACCTTGCGCACGCTAGTATATAATAAAATCGATATAGCGTGTTAAATTTTTGATTAGCAAAAATTTTGCAAAAATCTGACATTTCACGATTTTAAACTTTTGCTTGTATTTTCTCGCGAAAAGAATTTAGATTTAAAATATACCCGTCAGACGATTGCTTGTAATGCGTATTATGGACCGTGTGCAAAAATTGGGACTTAATGTAACTGTACGCTGAAAATGCGCCAATTTTGTTTCCAGATAAACCGCCAGGGCAGACCAAAACCGCTAATAGAAATTCATTTCTATAAATGGCAATTGCTGGTACTTTTAAAGCTTTATCCCAAAACTGATCTTTCAAAATTTCATTAAACAGAAATTGCATCACTTTTAAAAATTCACAATTTTGCATAATGCACAAGTTTCCTAACTAATTTGAGGGTGCTAAATTTGAATATGACCTTTAATTTGGTCCATTGTCATTAGATTTCGCGTAAATTGCATATCAAGCATTAAAAGAGCAACTTTTTAAAACAAACTTTTATCGTAAAAATCTGATTGTATATCCACGTTAATGGACGTAATTTATCCGGTTTTTATTGGGGATAGTATGAAACATTAATTAACGTTGATTTTGTTAAATTCTAATAATAATTATAATTTTGAGATGTTTTGTTTTCAATTAAAATCTTTAAACCGCCATAACTTTCGCGCCGTCAGCTGAAAGTTCTTCACGCGAACGGATTTGAACTTACTAAATGCATGTTTATACGCGTACTAAACGATGTTGATGTGCCCTCAAAAAAAAATTTAATATTTTTTAAACCTTAAAATCAAAAGTTAAATGGAAATGTTCATATGAAGGTTTCTATTTCAAACGTACCACGAAAAAAAAAGTTGTTGGATCAAAGTCAAACTTTGGGAGCTTATTGCCCTATATGAAAGTAACAACACATCTTGTTTATAGTGTTTTGTATGGGCTATCGATTGGCATTATTAGTTTTTGGGAAAAATTCAGAACTATGTCTGAATTTTTCAAATGAAAAATAAAAATCGATGTAGCAAAAAACACACCATTTTTAATTCTTTTTTTTAAATTTTAAATTAAAGTTAATTTTATTCTCTACATCATATCAAATTTTCAGAGAGCAGTTATTTTTGGTTTTCGAGAAAATTGGCTTTAAAGTTTGAATGTCTTATTTTATTTTCCATATCACTCATACGCCACGATACATTTATTTTTGCACTTACCAAAAACTTGTTTAATTCTGTTTAGATAATTGATTAAGAGCTGATTTGTAGAGTCCAACCGAATATTCGGTTTCGTTCTTGGCTTCGGCCGAATAATGGGGCTTCGGCCTCTATTCGGTATTCGGCAAAATTTTAGTATTTTAATAAATATATAAAAAATTTGCTGAATTTTTCAATTTCGAGTATCGTTACACTTGATTCAGTCCATTTTAAAAAATGTAACAAGGTTTTCCAATTAACTTGTTACAGTTTCAGTTCAAATAATTATTTTTTCTTAATCTACAGATTTAATGAACAATTTTTTTAAAGTTTATTTATATATGATTTTTTTGTAAGTTTTTTAAAATATATAGTAGTATATTTTTTAATAAATACAACAATTCCTATGATTTAAAAACATTAAGTGCTGTATATTTATCTTAAAACAGAAATATATAAAAATTTTATTCAGCCAGGCATTAATTTTTTTCAGTTTCAGTTTTGGTTCGGTTTCGGTTTGGCCTCGAAAAACTGGTTTCGGCCGGACTCAATTGATTTGTCATACTTATCATAAGAGTTCGACTGTTTTTCAAGATTCTTCGTATCAAAGTTGCATTCAACATCAATAAAATGACAATATTTCAGAAGTGATCTTTGCCTTATGATTGTTGAAATTCTGGGACGCCGCTTAGCCATTTACTGGAATAAATCCAGGCAACAATATTCACAGTCGTTGTTAATTTTTAAGAATACTCTGATATTAAACACATTGCCTTACATCTAAAAATTTAAAATATATCAGAAGTAGACAAGTTCCAAAAAATATTTTAAAGTCTGCACTTCAAAAATTTTACAAACCTTCTTCATCATTTCAAAGATTTTAAAGTTCAAAAAATTGTTATTCTTATTACACAGAAAACGAGTAAGCGATGGTATTGTTTGTCTCTTGTCAACAAAAAAACAGTCGAATTCCTATAAATAAGACAAATCAGCTCTAGATCAATTATCTAAACAGAATTAAACAAGCTTTTGGTAAGTACAAAAATAAATGTATCGTGGCGTATGAGTGATATCGAAAATAAAATAAGACATTCAAACTTTAAAGCCAATTTTCTCGAAAACCAAAAATAACTGCTCTCTGAAAATTTGATATGATGCAGAGAATGAAATGAACTTTAATTTAAAATTTTTTTAAAAAAAAAATTAACAATGGCGTGTTTTTTGCTACATCGATTTTTATTTTTCATTTGAAAAATTCAGACATAGTTCTGAATTTTTCCCAAAAACTAATAATGCCAATCGATATCCCATACAAAACACTATAAATAGGATGTGTTTCGAAAATTTCAGAATCGTTGAGTTACTGTAGAAAAAAATAAATATAAAGCGACATCATGCAAAAATCTCGCCATTTTTCCGAAAAACGAAAACTTTTGTTCCACGATTTGTTACTTTCATATAGGGCAATAAGCTCCCAAAGTTTGACTTTGATCCAACAACATTTTTTTTTTCGTGGTACGTTTGAAATAGAAACCTTCATATACATAAGATAGTTCATTTCAGGTTAAATATAAAAAGTTTTAATAAATATAATAATATCCATTAACCTAACTTTTCCGCCATAGTAAGTTTTTCGACCAATTTTAAAACAATAATACCCAGCAAATTTTAGATTACCAAATAAGGTATAAAATAAGGTATAGGATCTCTTATTTTATACATTGTAGCATTGATGATTTTAACAGGCGATGAGACTCAAAGTAATGCATCCACATTATCACAAAGAATACCAGTAAGGTATAAAATAAGTCATAAATTTATAACGAAGAATACGAGTAAGGTGTAAAATATATCATATTTTATGAGTTATGAGTAGGGCAAGTACTTTCATGAAAATGCATATTTTTTCTCAGCATTGTAAAAATAACTTAAATTAAATATCTATCCGAATCAAGAACTTGGAATAAAATGGCATTGATTTGCAGTTGCATTTTTTTGCATATTTTGGTATAAATGCATATTTTTGCATATTTTGATATAAATTAGACTTTTTTTAAATTTCATGAATATTTTTTCAAAACTTCCTTAGGAAAATTCAAACCATTTCCCTCCCCTATTACTTATAGAAAAATGTATTTTTTTTTATCGAAATCATATTCTAATGCATTGTTTCTGTAAAGACAGTCGAGCTCAGGCTCTAATTATAATTATGTATTATAATTTTTCGATTTGTTATATATGGTTTTTGAATTGAGAAAAGTGTGAAAGAAAAATTTAATTTTTTCTAAAAATTTAAGACATCCTGGTTTGTTTCTTACTAGTTTCATATTATCCAGTTATAATAATCTTCAGAAAAACTTTTAATGTCAAATTTATTTAGTTAATAGTTAATAGAACTCTATATGTGAAAATTATTTACAGATCGCAGCCGCCGAGGATTGAACTCATCATCATCTGTAATACTTTGCTATTAACTGCTTGTAACGTACAATCACTCTAGACCGATACGCCACGAAGGCTGTTAAGCAAGTATCAACTAAATCTGATTTTTTCAATTCGAGTGGTGTTGTTGCTGTAGTTTTTTTCTTACAGAAGTGTTGTTATTGCTATTTTAATGTAAATAGATTTTTATTTTTAGTAATCATTATTCTTCTTCTTCTAATGCATTTTTTAAAGAAAATGGATTCTGGAAGTATAATTTTTAGATTCTGAAAAATTTTTCCTATTTAAAATGTTCCTATTCTGAGATATTTATGAATATCTCTTCACTAATCGTAAAGAAAAAAATGTTTTCGAATTTAAGATTTTTTTACAGGAAAATTGTATTTTTATTTTGATTAGAGTTAGGGTGGGGTCTTTTGTTTTAAGTCAATTTTTAACATGATAATGTTTTTAGGCTGGTGTCTAATTTTAAAAAAGTTGCAGGACGCCACCTCAGTTTGACTATATAAGCTAACAATTAACGAAAAAGAAAACAAGAATTACTATTTTCATTTTCTTAAAACCAAAAATTTTAATAACTTGGGTTTGTAACTTGGATAATAATTCACCTCGTGGTGAATAAAACCGTTTTTCACCATCTGGTGAATAAAAGGTAACATAATTATTTTTCAAAAAAAAAAAAAATATTTTTCATAAAATTTTTTTTTTTTCATAAATTTTTTTTTGCATCAAATTTTTTTTTCCATAAATTTTTTTTCATTAATTTTTTTTTTCATCAAACTGTTTGTTTCATATTTTTTTTTTCATTAACTTATTTTTGTTCATCATATTTTTTTTCATAAATTTTTTTTTTATCAATTTTTTTTTTTTTCATAAATTTTTTTTTTCATCAAATTTTTTTTTCTTCAAATTTTTTTTTCATAAATTTTTTTTCAATTTTTTTTTTTTTATCATTTTTTTTTTCATCAAATTTTTTTTCATAAATTTTTTTTATCAATTTTTTTTCATTATAAAAGGTAACATAATTATTTTTCAACAAAAAAAATTTTTTTTCAAAAAATTTTTTTTTTTTTTTTATCAATATTTTTTCCATCAAATTTTTTTTTCCCTAAATTTTTTTTCATTAATTTTTTTTTTTCATCAAACTGTGTTTTTCATAATTTTTTTTTTCATTAATTTATATTTGTTCATCAAATTTTTTTTTTATCAAATTTTTTTTTTCATAAATTTTTTTTTTCATCAAATTTTATTTTCTTCAAATTTTTTTTTTCATAAATTTTTTTTTTCATAAATTTTTTTTTTCATAAATTTTTTTTTTCATAAATTTTTTTTTTCATCAATTTTTTTTCAATTTTTTTTTTTTATCATTTTTTTTTTTTCATCAAATTTTTTTTCATAAATTTTTTTTATCAATTTTTTTTCATTATATTTTTTTCCATCAATTTTTTTTTTTCATCAAAATTTTTTTTTCATCAATTTTTTTTATCATATTTTTTTTATCAAATTTTTTTATCAAATTTTTTATTATCAATTTTTTTTCACCAAAATTTTTTTTTTCATATTGTTTTTTCTTAATGTTTTTTTACATCAAAAAATTGTTCTTTTCATCAAAAAAATTCATCAAAAACTTTTTTTCATCAAATTTTTTTTTCCACCAAAAATTTTGGGTTCATTAAATTTTTTTAATATAATTTTGTTTATCGTGAAAAAAAAAAATTTTTTTTTACCAAAACTACTTTTTCACCAAGTCTAAGCTTTTCGCATAAAAATTTTCCATTTGTTTATGAAATGTACATAAAACAAGTGAGAGTGTTATATTCTTTGGTGCCGAATCTTTTATACTCTCCAAAATGTAAAAACACTTTTTTGCACTTATTTTTGCACTCACGAAATGTACAGCTCTTTTGGTTTTTTAATGGGGTCCTCGACTGATATTTCAATTCGTTTTGCATGGAATAGCAAAGTAATATAACATTAGGTTTTCTAAAAAAAATTTGCTTTGGCAAGTACACCCAAATCTTCCGCAAAACATTATCATGATTTAATGTTTTGGGCAAGAGTACAAAATTCGCAGGCATTTTTGACTTGAAAATCGGAAAATTCCGAAAAAAAAGTATTTTAAAAAAAAATATTTTTTTTTAGAATAAAGAACACAAAGATTGAAAAATAACTTTTTTTTTAGAAATATATTGTATTAATTTTTCTTTTTTAGAAACTTTTTTACTTCAGAAATATTTATTGACTCAAGGAAAAAACTTCTAAAGTAAAAAAATATTTTACTAACTAAAAACTTTTCCACTCAATAAAACATTTTTAAGAATTGTCGAGGGCCTTAAAATATTTGACAAAGCCTAATTTATGTTGACAAATTATTTTTTTTAGTAAAAAAAATAATTTTTAGATGCATATTTTTAAAGTTTTTAGTGCATATTTTGGATTTTAAGACACATATTATAGGCACATATTTTCGTTTTTTAGATGCATGAAAGTACTTGCCCTAGTTATGAGAAATGAAATAATATAGCATACCAGAAGATAATATATAAGGTGTTACGAGTAGTGAAAAAGTAATTTTGTATTAAATTTATTTGATTGTAAGTGAGTGTAAGTAGATAAAATATGCTCGTGAGTGTGTGTCGTTAGAAATTTCCTGTCGTGAGCCCATCTCTAGTTTAAACTTATGCATTTTTTTATAAAATAATTATTTTTTTATGTTATTGTAATGCATTATGCATCCAATTATAAATAATGCATTATTTCAAACTTTCAAATAATACATAATGTAACCAAATATAAGTCATCCATGATTTAATGTTTAGAAATAATATATGAAGGTTTCTATTTCAAACGTACCACGAAAAAAAAAATGTTGTTGAATCAAAGTCAAACTTTGAGAGCTTATTGCCCTATATGAAAGTAACAAATCGTGGAACAAAAGTTTTCGTTTTTCGGAAAAATGGGCGAGATAGGCGTGGTCAAACATGGTAAAATTGAGCAATTTTTGCATGATGTCGCTTTATATTTAATATTTTCTACAGTAACTCAACGATTCTGAAATTTTCAAAACACATTTATTTTATAGTGTTTTGTATGGGCTATCGATTGGCATTATTAGTTTTTGGAAAAAATTCAGAAGTATGTCTGAATTTTTCAAATGAAAAATAAAAATCGATGTAGCAAAAAACACGCCATTTTTAATTTTTTTTTTTAAATTTTAAATTAAAGTTCTTTTCATTCTCTACATCATATCAAATTTTCAGAGAGCAGTTATTTTTGGTTTTCGAGAAAATTGGCTTTAAAGTTTGAATGTCTTATTTTATTTTCCATATCACTCATACGCCACGATACATTTATTTTTGCACTTACCAAAAACTTGTTTAATTCTATTTAGATAATTGATTTAGAGCTGATTTGTAGAGTCCAACCGAATATTCGGTTTCGGTCTCTTCTTCGGCCGAATAATGGGGTTTCGGCCTCTATTCGGTATTCGGCAAAATTTTAGTATTTTAAAAAATATATAAAAAAGTTGCTGAATTTTTCAATTACGAGTATCATTGCACTTGATTCAGTTCATTTTAAAAATGTAACAAGGATTTCCAATTAACGTGTTACTGTTACAGTTCAAATAATTTTTTTTTTTCTTAATCTACAGATTTAATGACCAATTTTTTTTAAGTTTATTTAAATATGATTTTTTTGTAAGTTTTTAAAAATATATATATTTTTTAATAAATACAACAATTCCGATGGTTTAAAAACATTAAGTGCTGTATATTTATTTTAAAAAAGAAATATATAAAAATATTATTCAGCCAGGCATTAATTTTTTTTTAGTTTCGGTTTTGGTTCGGATTCGGTTTGGCCTCGAAAAACTGGTTTCGGCCGGACTCTATTGATTTGTCATATTTATAATAAGAATTCGACTGTTTTTCAAGATTCTTCTTATCAAGGTTGCATTCAATATCAATAAAATGACAATATTTCAGAAGTGATCTTTGCCTTATGATTGTTGAAATTCTGGGACGCCGCTTAGCTATTTACTGGAATAAATCCAGGCAACAATATTCACAGTCGTTGTTAATTTTTAAGAATACTCTGATATTAAACACATTGCCTTACAACTAAAAATTTAAAATATATCAGAAGTAGACAAGTTCCAAAAAATATTTTAAAGTCTGCACTTCAAAAAGTTTACAAACCTTCTTCATCATTTCAAAGATTTTAAAGTTCAAACAAATTGTCATTCTTATTACACAGAAGACGAGTAAGCGATGGCACTGTATGTCTCTGGTCAACAAAAAGCAGTCGAATTCTTATAAATAAGACAAATCAGCTCTAAATCTGTTATCTAAACAGAATTAAACAAGTTTTTGGTAAGTGCAAATATAATTGTATCGTGGCGTATGAGTGATATGGAAAATAAAATAAGACATTCAAACTTTAAAGCCAATTTTCTCGAAAACCAAAAATATCTGCTCTCTGAAAATTTGATATGATGTAGAGAATGAAATGAACTTTAATTTAAAATTTTTCTAAAAAAAATTAAAAATGGCGTGTTTTTTGCTACATCGATTTTTATTTTTCATTTGAAAAATTCAGACATAGTTCTGAATTTTTTCCAAAAACTAATAATGCCAATCGATAGCCCATACAAAAGACTATAAAATAAATGTGTTTCGAAAATTTCAGAATCGTTGAGTTACTGTAGAAAAAATTAAATATAAAGCGACATCATGCAAAAATTGCTCAATTTTACCATGTTTGACCACGCCTATCTCGCCCATTTTTCCGAAAAACGAAAACTTTTGTTCCACGATTTGTTACTTTCATATAGGACAATAAGCTCTCAAAGTTTGACTTTGATCCAACAACATTTTTTTTTCGTGGTACGTTTGAAATAGAAACCTTCATATATGAAATACATTTTTTCCAATAATCATGCATTACGTAGCAAATTATTAGTAATGCATTATTTTTCACTTGAAAATAATACGTTGTGGAACAAATGTTTGGTAAGACATCATAAAATAATGCTACAAATAAGTTATATACATTACCTGGTAATGTGTTATATAATCACTACCCATTACCAAAGTTTTGCTGGGTATTTACGAATTTTCAAAAAAAGTTGGACAACGTTTTGTTGGTATTTAAATGTAGTTTTAGAAAAAAGATATGAAAAAATTATTCGAAGTAACTATCACTTATTTTTTTGACGTTTAAAAATTCAAATCGACTTTGAAATACCCAGCAAAACTTAGATTACCAAATAAGGTATAAAATAAGGTATAGGATCTCTTATTTTATACATTGCAGCATTGATGATTTTAACAGGCGATGAGACTCAAAGTAATGCATCTACATTATCACAAAGAATACCAGTAAGGTATAAAATAAGTCTTAAATTTATAACGAAGAATACGAGTAAGGTGTAAAATACATGATATTTTTTAGGTTACGAGAAATGAAATAATATAGCATTCCAGAAGATAATATATAAAGTGTTACGAGTAGTGAAAAAGTAATTTTGTATTAAATTTACTTACGTGATTGTAAGTGAGTGTAAGTAGATAAAATATGCTCGTGAGTGTGTGTCGTTAGAAATTTCCTGTAATGAACCCATCTCTAGTTTAAACTTGTGCATTTTTTTATAAAATATTTTTTTTTTTATGTTGTCGTAATGCATTATGCATCCAATTATAAATAATGCATTATTTCAAACTTTCAAATAATACAAAATGTAACCAAATATAAGTCATCCATGATTTAATGTTTAGAAATAATAAATATGAAATACATTTTTTCCAATAATCATTCATTACGTATCAAACTATTAGTAATGCATTATTTTTCACTTTAAAATAATACGTTGTGAAACAAATGTTTGGTAAGACATCCTAACATAATGCTACAAATAAGGTACATAAATTACCTGGTAATGTGTTATATAATCACTACCCTTTACCAAAGTTTTGCTGGGTAGTCCGAAAACTTTGATTTAATTGTAAAAAACTATAAAAATTCTACTTTAAATTACGCAACTTTTAAGCCATAACTCGAGATGTGATCACAATTCTTTTTATTTTATTTTTTAATTTTTTAAATTGCACCTTTTTTTTGGCTCTGATTTATTTTATATGGTGCTTCGAAAAAAATAATTTGGTAGATATTGACCCTAACTTGCCCTAGACATATTCATGGGTAAGGCGTTTAGCACGGTCCTTGAAAGTTAAAAAACGGATTACAAAGAAAAGTATGAATTTTTTTCTGTTTTCGCAATTTTTTTGGTTAACTTAACTTTTAATTCAGGTAATTACAGAATTATGAGGTGGAGTAAAATGCCTTTCTAATAAGGTACTCAAAACAAAATTCGGTTGAAAATCAGCCAAGTTATTACAACTTACCCAGGCATCTAGCGTGTGTCATACCACTTGATTAAAGAATACGAGTCCCCTTTTTTAAATTTATTGAAATTTTCTATTGTAATAATATTTTTTCATTATTCATGTTTCAGTGTAATATTTTTTTGGTTTAACCAAATTTTAAAACAAAAATGCCGCAGAGTTTTGTACTCTTGCCCAAAATATTAAATCATGATAATGTTTTATTTTATAAAAAGTTTTTACGAATAAACATCACATACATATTTGCAAAAAACATAACCCCAAGAAATTTTTCAAATACACTACACTCAAAAAAAAAAACTGTAATGTTAGCAAAAAAAGCTTGTAAACCTACAAGAAAATTTGCTGATTTTGAACCCACAATTTTTTTGCTAAAGTTAGCAAAAATGTTTTGCCAATAATTAGTTAACAAAAAATTTTTTTTTTTGACACATTTGAGGACCCCATTGGGTTCGGACCCGATAGGTCCAGACCCCGATGGGCCTAGACTTAGTTGGGTTCCTTAAAAATCGTCATAGTTTTTGGTCCAAAATTTGTGTCCGTTTCGCTCTACCTTGCTTAGTTTTTGAGATACGTGATTATAGGGAACCACTGGGGTCTTGAGAATTAAAGAACTCGATAACTTAAAAAATATTACTCGGAGAGCTTTTGACTATTTTGCGGTCTTGTTCTACGTATTGAGGGCTACAAAAATGCTTTTGGACTTTTTGTTGTGCCAGCAATATTTACCGAGATATGAGCATTTTAAAATTTTCGGGAATGCTAACTTTTTTGGATCCAAAGTTAGGGCCCATTAGGGTCCACACATGTGAAGAGGACCCGCGAAAGTATGGAGATTCTAAGAACCAAAAATGCCCTCCATTTTGCTCTATCTGGCTTAGTTTCCGAGATAGAGCCATTTTAAGTTTTCTGAAAATAAAAAAAAATTTACCATTTATTTTTGCTAATGTTAGCAAAAAATCTTGTAAAAATGTTGTCAACTCAATTTCAAATCTTAGCAAAAGAAATTAGTTCAACGTTTGTTTAAAATTGCTAATGTGCTAAATGAAGTTTACAAGAATTTTTTGCTAACATGCTAATCTCAACTAAAAATTTGCTAAAAGTTAGCTAACTAGCATTAGCAAAAAAAAATTAGTAAATCTACTAACGTATTTTTTTGAGTGTAGCAGGATTTATTCAATATTTAGTAAAAACTAAAGAAAAATTTAGAAAAAATCACAAAAAAACAACTGGAAAATTTAGAGAACCTGAATATGAGTTTTCGCAAAAGCGTATATAAGTTATTGCTATAAAGCTAATGCAATTTTAATATATCAATCATTTGGAAAGCAAAATGTTTTTTTTTTTTCCATTGAATTCAAACGTGTTTTTAGCCAAAATTTCTTTAATTTTTCGCGAAAATTTTAGAGCCAAAATACTATGCGCTAAAATTTTGTAACGCAAAAATATATTATAAAATTATTTTTTTTAGTTAGCGTATATACGCTTACGCGAAAACGGCTTATATAACATTTTAACTTACTTATAAAAGTTGTTGTTTTATTATCTTAGTAAGCTTTTATTTTTTAATTTAAATCAAATATTACTTTAATTTTTAATTATATTTAACAATGACCAACACTTAAAACAAGATGAACACATTTTTCTAACTTTTTTTTATAATTTAATAAAAAATATATAAAGATTAATGTAAAAAAAAAATAGTTTTAACAAAAAAAAAATAAACAAGCTAAAAAAAACTAAATATAAAAAAAAAAAAAAAATAATAACGACCGATCACGGAGACGAACCCCGGACCCTCTGTTTCAGAGTCTAACACACTTCCGCTAGGCTACCGTATGATATTTAAATACAAATATAAAAAGTGTTATAGTCTTGCTTGTGGTTATTAGACAATTTTACTTATATATTTACCTACTATAAAATAGAGATGGGCGCGTGAGTGAATTTTGACTTACGCAAGCTCACTCAAACGAAATAAAAGTATTGCTCACGCACGATCACGCACGAAATCGTTTTTTCTGCTCACGTTCACTCACGCTGAAGTGAGTAACTAAAATGTTTATCATGCTCACGAAATAATCACGCTTGCGAAGACTCACGGATCTAAAATAAACAAATTTTTATTTGAATTTTTTTCAAATTCTTGCACAAAAGATATATAATTTCTTAAAATTAATCATGATTTTTTTTTTAATCACAATTTTGTATTAGTTACCCTTAACATTCATTCTGATGACGATTTTCTTACTTGTGCAGCACTAAACAATCACGCAAACGCACGAAACAAAAATTACTCACGCACGCTCACGCACGAAAATATTATTTTTTAATCAAGCGCACTCACGATCACGTTAGAAAAAATAAATTTCAGTCATGATCACGAAAATTTCCTGTCCCGCGCACATCTCTACTATAAAATGCTAATACATATAAAACTTCTGCTACTGCCAGCTAGACGGCGCTTGTCGTAACAGACCTTTGAAGAATAAATTCTATTTGTGATTTAATTAACATTTTTTTATTTAATCAATTAATTCATTGTTGAATGAATTTTGAATTATTTTAAAAAATATAAATAATCTTAATATTGTGAATAATTCGATTATAATAACTATTGAATTAATTAATTTATTTCCAATTAATTCTTTAAAAATCATTTTAAATAAATTTTAAATAATTGAATTTTTCATTAAATTAATTTAATTTTAATTAGGTAATTTTAACTTAAATTTGTTAAAATTCAATTCTAGATTAAAATTTTATTCGTGTTTTTGAATTACATTTTTTTAATTAAATATTTTTTTATTTTTAGTTTTTTTAATAAAATTTTTATTTACTAAAATACACACACAGCCGAGCATAACACTATTATGAACTTTTTTTCTGTATGATATAACGATTCGTCGAAAATAGGACAAAAGTTACAGTATTTGAATAAAAAAAAAACTTAATTCAATAACGAAAATTTATGATTTACAAAATTTTATTTAAAAATCCCAGCAAAACTTTGGTAATGGGTGGTGATTATATAACACATTACCAGGTAATGTATATACCTTATTTGTAGCATTATTTTAGGATGTCTTACCA
This sequence comes from Pegoplata infirma, assembly GCA_963921195.1. Lineage (NCBI taxonomy): Eukaryota > Metazoa > Arthropoda > Insecta > Diptera > Anthomyiidae > Pegoplata > Pegoplata infirma. The sequence goes on along the minus strand of OY992538.1, from coordinate 93,785,281 downwards.
AACATTTGTTCCACAACGTATTATTTTCAAGTGAAAAATAATGCATTACTAATAATTTGCTACGTAATGCATGATTATTGGAAAAAATGTATTTCATATTTATTATTTCTAAACACTAAATCATGGATAACTTATATTTAGTTACATTAAGTATTATTTGAAAGTTTGAAATAATGCATTATTCATAATTGGATGCATAATGCATTACAATAACATAAAAAATAATTATTTTTAAAAAAATTCATAAGTTTAAACTAGAAATGGGCTCACGACAGGAAATTTCTAACGACACACACTAACGATCATATGTTATCTACTTACACTCACTTACAATCACGTGAGTAAATTTAATACAAAATTACTTTTTCACTACTCGTAACACCTTATATATTATCTTCTGGTATGCTATATTATTTCATTTCTCGTAACCTATAAAATATCATATATTTTACACCTTACTCGTATTCTTCGTTATAAATTTATGACTTATTTTATACCTTACTGGTATTCTTTGTGATAATGTGGATGCATTACTTTGAGTCTCATCGCCTGTTAAAATCATCAATGCTGCAATGTATAAAATAAGAGATCCTATACCTTATTTTAAACCTTATTTGGTAATCTAAGTTTTGCTGGGATTAATTTATTTAAATTAAATTAATTTAAACAAATTATTCAAAATGTATTAATTCAACATAAGTTATTTCATAAATAATGAGCTCATAAAGAATCAATTCAAAGAAAATTTATTCATAGAGCTTTAATTCAACAATGATAACTAAATTACTCACGAAATGAATTTATTATTATTATTGAAAAAATTGTAACATTATTCAAAGCATTAATTCATAAACAAATTTATTGGTTAAAAATAATATGAATTAATTCTTCAAAGTTCTGAACGAGATAAATTAACACAAGCGCCATACAGGTGCCAGTAGCAGAACTATATTATTTATTTCTCTAGCGTATCTGGTAATTGCAAATTATTGTTCAATACATACATATTTTTTTGGTTGTAAAATAATGAAAACTGTAATTCCCATTTTCTTTTTTGTGTAATCGTTAGCTTATATAGTCAAACTGAGGTGGCGTCCTGCAACTTTTTTAAAATTAGACCCCAGCCTAAAAACATTATCATGTTAAAAAATAAAAAATTTAAAATAGAGATTTCAAAGGGTGTTGAAAATGCAGGCATTTTTAGCATTAATTTAAACCATGTTAGCAAAACAAAATATGAAAAATACTTCTAATTCCATAATCCAATTACATTTGAACTTGAAGAATAAAAAAAATGTTATTACAGTAGAAAATTTCAATGAATTTCAAAAATCGGATTGTATTGCTTAATCAAGCGGTCTGCACTACGTTAGATGCCTGAGGAAGTTGTAATAACTTGGCTGATTTTCAACCGATTTTAGTTATTGGTACCTTATGAGAGAGGCATTTTACTCCGTATTGTAATTCTGTAACCACTTGAATTTAAACTTAACTTAAAATACCAACAAAAATGAGAAAACAGAAAAAAGTTCATATTTTTCCTTGTAATCCGTTTTCTAAACTTCAAGGCCCATGCGGAACGCCTTACCCATGTCCGCTCGTTCTTAATTTTTGTGAGGCGTATTTTTCCCTCCAAATGAATATATCTAGGGTAAGTTATGGTCAGTATCTACCAATTTGTTTTTTTTTTTGGAGCACCATATACAATTAATCAGAGTCAAAAAATAAAAGGTGCAATTTTCAAAATTTAAAAAAAAAAATAGAACAAATTGCGATCACATCTCGAATTATGGCTTAAAAGTTGCGTAATTTGCGTAATTTAGACGTTTAAAAAAAAAATCGCAAATTTCGGACTTTTTCAAAAAGTCGATCTTAATTTTTAAACGTTAAAAAATAAGTGATAATTACTTCGAATAATTTTTTTAATACTTTTTTCTAAAACAACATTTAAATACCAACAAAACGTTGTGCAACTTTTTTTTAAGATATCTTTATTTTTAACTGTTCAAAATTAATTGAAAATTTCAGTTTTTTAATTTTTTTGAAAAAATCGCCATTTTGAAAAATTGATTACTCAAACCCAACTTGGAATAAAAGGCTGAAAATCGGTGTCCAAGTTGCATTTAATAAGTACTAAAACATATCCAAAAATAAAATAAATCGAAAACTTTCGGGTCTAAAAGTGAGTGATTTGGCCTGGAATGCCCCATATATATTCATGGTCCTCGATCGATTTTAAGTCGATCTAGCAATGTCCGTCCGTCCGTCTGTCTGCCTGTCCGTCCGTAGAAAACAAGCTAGCTTTTGAAAGACTTTACAGAGGCTACTGAAGTTTGGCATACATGTTGCAATCCAGCCAAATCGGTCCAGTGGTTCAAAAGTTATGTTACGATAACTTTCGAAAGACAATAATGAGACTGCCGAAACATGGCATGTATGTTTGCCGTTCCCCAGTTCTGTTTGGTATTGAATAGTTATAAGCAAAACCCTGAATTTCAGATTGGTTTCATCTTAAATGCCATGTGTTAAACAAGTTTTAAAAGCATTGGTGGTAACTTAACAATGCTTTTCAACTTGTTTAATTTTAAAGCAATGCTTTTTAAACTTGTTTAGTTTGAAAAGCATTGGTGCTTAAAATTTATGCCTCTGGCGAAGATTTTTAATTTTTGTCGAAATATAGTAGTGGGGCACCCCCGATTCATATTTAAGAGAGACAGTGGCGTATACAGGGGGGGCCCGGGCCCCCGAAATGATTTCACAAATTTCAGTATTCGGTATTAAATATTATGTACAATGTACAATAAACTTCTTAAAAAAAATTTAAAAACATTTCAGAATCTGAAATTTTTTCAGAAGGAAAATTTTTGGAATTTTAAAATTTTTCTGCCAGAAAATGTCTCAAAATCTAATAATATTTCTTAAAAAATTTGAAACGTTTCAACCTAAAATTTTAATGGAAAATTCTCAGAAACTGAAGCTTTATGTATAAAAAAAGGGATCTAATTGTAAGTTATTTGTAGTAATAACTTAAAAATTTATTTTTAGTTCATACAACAATCTTCTCAGAATCTGGTATTTATTCTGACTTTTTCTATAAAAAAAAATTTTTAGAATCTGAGACTTTGCCTTTGTAAAAATGTTCCAGATTCTGATAATATGTACATATATAATGTCTCAAAAAATTAGACTTTTACTCAGAATCGAAGACTTTTTCTTTAAGAAAAGTCTCAGAATCAGAGATTTTTTCTATATTAAAATATCTTAGAATCGGAGGCCTCTTTTTTTTTGAAAAATATCTCAAAATCAGACACATATGCTATCTAAAACTTTTTTTATTATAAAATGTCTTAGAATCTGAGACTTTTTCTTAGGAAAAATGTCTAAGACTCCGGACTTTTTTCATAGGAAAAATGTATCAAAATCTAAGAATTTTTCTATACCAAAAATGTCTTAGAATCTGAGAATTTTTCTATAGGAAAAAAACTCTCAGAGTCTAAGAAAAATGTCTCGGAATCTGAGAATTTTTCTCTACGAAAAATGTATCAGAATCTGAGAATTTTTTTAATAGGAAAAATGTTTCAGAATCTTGAATTTTTTTATAGAAAAAATGTCTAAGAATCAGAAAGTTTTCTGTAGAAAAAATGTGTCAGAATCTGAGAGTTTTTCTATAGGAAAAATGTGTTAGAATCTGAAAATTTTTCATTAGAAAAAATGTCTCAGAATCTTAGAATTTTTCTTTAAGAAAAATGTCTCAAAAAATGAGACTTTTATAGTAGGAACAATTTCTGGGAATCTGATTCTTTTTCCTTAGAACCTGAAGGTTTTTCATTATTAAAAATGTTTTAGAATCTGATGCTTTTTATAGGAATAGGAATGTATTAGAATCTAAGACTTTTTCTATAGGGAAAATTACTTTATCGATAGGAAAAATGTATCAGAATCTGAAACTTATTCTATAGGAAAAATGTCTCAGAATCGGAAACTTTTTTATAGGTAAAATGTATCAAAATCGAAGACGTTTCTATAGAATAAATGTCACAGAATCGGAAACTTTTTCTTAAGGAAAAATATCTCAGAACCTGATACTTTTTTTTAGAAAAAATGTCTCAGAATCCAATTTATTTTCTTTAGGAAAAATTCCTCAGAATCTAAAAGTTTTTCTATTGGAAAAATGTTTCGGAATCTGATACTTTTTTAAGGAAAAATTTATCAAAATCTGAGACCTTGTCTATAAAAAAAAGTTTCAGAGTCTGACTCTTTTTCTAACGAAAAAATGACTCAGAATCTGAGACTTTTTCTATATGATAAATATCTTAGAATCTTAGACTATTTTTACTCGAAAAATATTTCAGAATCTGAGACTTTTCCTATAAAAAAATGTCTCAGAATCTGGGAATTTTTTTATAGAAAACATTAATCAGTTACATTTTGTTTCAAGGAAAAGACGGCGTGAAAAAAAAAAAAATTTTGGGCCCCCTGCGAAATAAAATCCTAGATACGCCCCTGAAGAGATACATTTACAGTGTTCGCAACTTGAAGTTAAAGTTGTTTCGGACGAGCCGTGGAATGCAACATGTCATTAATCAAAATTTCTGTAAACTACACTCAAAATAATAACTCTGTTAAATTACAGAAAAACTCTGCTAATTTAACAGAGTACACCATACTTTTCCAGCTAGCAACATTTCTTGGAAATTTTACTATAAAACTCTGTAAAATGATTTTTTAAAAAAAACTGTTAATTTACAGAGTTACTAGTAAAATATTGGTTAAATAAAACACAATTTAGCAAAGAAAAACTCTATAAATGTACATATATTTGTAAAATGCATTTGATGCATCATAAATTTTACAGAAAAAACTATGTATATTTACAGAGTTTAGTAAAAAACGTTATTTTATTAATATTTAAAATATTTTTTTTGGTACTTTTTTAACATTTAGAAAAAAAAATGTAGATAAAATTTTGTTGTTTTTACAGGAAACTCTGTTTTTTACATAGAAATAAGTAAAAATACAGATAAAACTTAGTTTTTTGGTTATAAAAAATACAGAGTATTCGCATAAATCTGTATTTTAGCAGAAAACTCTGTTAATTATCTGTACAATTGAGATTACAAAGTTAAAAGTAATATGACAAATGAAACTTTATTTCTTTGTCACAACAAAATACAATGTATTTTCTTTAAATATGTATTTTGACAGAAAACTCTGTCAAATATCTGTTGAATTGAGATTACAGTCATTTTACAGAGTATTTTATAGAGTTATTAGTTTGAGTGTAGAGTAACAAGTAGAATCTTTAAATTTTAATTGATCTTTTTCGAATTACATTTGTAAATGCTGTAATTCTGTCGCCAAATTTAGTGTTTACTAGCCCATACATAAAATTGTTGAAATATTTTCCGCCACAATGTGTGGAAAATTTTTATGTAGAATGTTGGTATTTTCCTAGATGTTAATGCATTTTCCAAAGGTTTGTTTATCATATAAAAATTTATGCTGTGAAATATTTTAAATCATTTTCCAACAATTTAAAATGAACATAAATTTATGTATGTATTTTTATGACACCATAGTGTATTGCTTAAATTTATATGTGTGTTTTGTATATTAAATCTATATAGATACAATCACGAATGACATATATAAAGGATTGAGAAGAACGACAGAAATCGGTGTGTACTAAAAAAATAAAATGTCGAAACAAAAAGGAATTGTGAAAATTGTCAATTTAATTTTTTTTATATATGGTTTTGAATTGAGAAAAGTGTGAAAGAAAAATTTAAATTTTTCTAAAAATTTAAGACATCCTGGTTTGTTTCTTACTAGTTTCATATTAACCAGTTATAATAATCTTCAGAAAAATTTTTAATGTCAAATTTATTCAGTTAAAAGTCAATAGAACTCTATATGTGAAAAATTATTAACAGATCGCAGCCGACAGGGATTGAACCCATCATCTGTAATACTTTGCTATTAACTGCTTGTAACGTACAATCACTCTTGACCGATACGCCAAGTAGGCTGTTAAGCAAGTATCAACTAAATCTGATTTTTTCGATTCGAGTGTGGTTGTTGCTGTTGTTTTTTCTAACAGAAGAGTTGTTATTGTAATTATGTGTAAACAAACTTTTATTTTTAGTAATCATTATTCTTCTTCCTCTCCTTCATCAATTCGGATCTAAGTACTTATTTTGCAAACATTGCCAGACATGGTCTACATTTTAGACACAAATGTTAGGTGTTGCCATTTTTCCAAAGATACTGATTATTGCCACTTAGAGCGACTTATAGTCGTTATTTTTAAATTATTGTTTCTGTAAAGACAGTCGAGCTCAGGCTCTAATTATAATTATATATTATAATTTTTTTTAATTTGTTTAAAATTCAAGAAAATTGTGTGATTTTTTCTATTTTTTTTTTTTAAATTATTAATTTTAGCTAATTAATCTTTAAAAATTAAGTAATTGTTTCTGCTAAAAGTGTGTGAAATTGCAAATAATAAAAATTAAAAGAAAACACCAAAACTTGTCAAACAATTGACATGGCCGACCAGTTGTTCAATCTTACTTAACCTTTATATATCTAAACCGTGTATACAATGAATATTTTATGAGTGAATAACACTGTGCAACATTGATTTTTTGTCTTCTGTTTTGTAATATTTCAAAAAACACATTTTTCCGACAGAAAAAATCTCCAGTTCTTTATTTTTTTAGATTGTAATAATGGATTAATATTTTTCCTATTAAAAATGTTTTAGGTTCTGAAGAAAAGTTTCAGGTTCTGGCAGTCTGACTTTCAGAATCAGAGACAAAATTTTCCTATAAAAAATCCAAGACATTGAGACATTTTTCAAATAGAAAAAATATCAGATATACGACTTTTATCAGATTCTGAGACATTTTTCTACAGAAATAGTCTTAGAGTCTGATTCTACGTCATTTTGTCTATGATAAAGTATCAGATTTCAATACATTTTTTCTCTAAAAAAAATTAAAATTTTTCCTTTAGTAAAACTTTTCATATTGCAAGATTTCCAGACTTTTCCTATTGAAAAGTACTCATATTTTGATATTCCGAGACTTTTTTCGTAAAGAAAACCTATAAGATTCCGAGACATTTTTGATAAAGAAAAATTTTGAGATTTTTAGATATTTGTCATAGAAAATATTCGTCTTTTTCCTTTTTTAATTTTTTTTCTTTTTTCCTTTATTTTATACTAGAATCAACGTTTCCAAAAACACAGCCTTAAAGAATTTATATTTCGGAAGGCGCACCAACATTCCAAATTTCAAGTCCCCATTTCGTTCCCTGTTTAATTCCAATTGATTCCCTGTTCCATTCCGATTAGTACTATGTGGCTTTCATTCCGTTCCGAATATGCGCTAACATGCGCTTAAAAACAAAAAATTCTTTGCCTTCTTTAGAAATCTTTTTTCGCTAAATGACCCTGCATTCCAAATTTAAAGTTTCCAGGACCATTATTTCAGAAATTAAAATAAGTACCAAAATACACTTTTTTTACCCCCCTTAGAATTTTAAAAATGTATATTTTCAGAATTTTTTCCGATGTTGGAACTAACATTTTAATATTTTTTTGTAGGACCATAATTTTAAAAAATTTAGAAAGTACCAAAGTACATTTTTTTTACAACTTTTTACCCTTAGGAGACCGAATTTCCAGAAAGTACTTTTTTGGGAATGTTTTTATGTTAGAGGATTCCACATTCTAATTTTCGAATTAATAGGATTTTTTTCAGAAAAAATAAAAAGTACTTTTTTATCCCCCTTAGAATCGGAACTTCGAAAAAGTACGTTTTCTGAATTTTTTCCGTTGGTTGAACCACCATTGCAAATTTTAATATTCTTGTAGGACCTTAATTTCAAAAAATATTAAAAGTACCAAAGTAACATTTTTTACCCCTTTTTACCCTTAGGAATCCGAATTTCCAGAAAGTAATTTTTTAGGGAATGTTTTTCCGTTAGAGGATCCTAAATTTCAAATTAATTGAATTTTTTATAGAAAAAATAAAAAGTGCCAAAGTACTCACTTTTTCTCATTTTTCAAACCTTCGTTTTTACCCCTTAAAATAAAAATTTCCGAAAACCCAGCCTGAGCGGAAATGTATTCCGGGAGGTGAAACTACAATCCAAATTTCAAGACCCTAGCTTCAGTGGTTTGGGCTGTGGGATGATGCGTGATTAGTATGTCAGTCAGTCATCAGTCAGTCACGTAACTACTTTATATATGAGGCATTCCACACCAAATGTTCAGCAAAAAAAAAGTTGTGTCGTGTCAATATGAAATCATTTGCAAAGTATTCGCTCTTAGGGTAATATTAAATAACAAAAATAAAATTTAAGTATTTTCAAAAAGTGGGCCTTGTAGGCGTGGTCAAACATTGAAAATATTTGCCTAAGCATCTTTACTTCAATATTTATGCAAATTAAATGAAACACAGTAAACCCGAGTAAAAATAAATATATATAACAATATATAATTTGATACAAACATAATATATCATATATGATTATATATGCCGTAGGATATTTTCTGAATTTTTAAATGCAAACATATGCAGTTATATATAATTTAATCATGATTCGGATTAAAAGGTGTACGGTTGATATAATTATATAAAATTATATGAGGGTAAATACAAAATTTGTTTTTCTGTATAATTTAACATAAAATTATATATAGCTTATTCTGTTCCATACAAAACTATATATATGTTTCAAATTAACCAAAAAATTTCTAAGTTTTTTAGGCAAAGTATAAGAAACTTTTTAAAATGTTCCTAAACATTTCCTTGTCAGGGTTATGTATATCACCTATCTGGTTCGAAGCGTACCCAAACATTTTTTTTGTTTTAGAAAATTATATGTTTGGTGAATGTATCGTTGACCTGTGGTGTATCTCAAACCAAACCAAAAAACACCAGGATTTTATATGTTTTTATGGAATTAGATCTAATTAGATCCACCAATATATGACAATGTCTGGTCAAAACTCGGATGAAATTAAATCATATTTTATACAAGTTGATATTTTTTAATGCAAAAAGATCCACCATTATTCGGATCAAATTGCGTATAAATATATATTGTGTTACATATCATTATATATTGCATCATGTAAAAATTTTTACTCGGGAAGTCTTAAATACAAAAGTTTTTTATAGATTTTTGTATGGGCTATCGATTAAAAAAATAAAAATTGGAAAATTTTCAGAAGAAGTTCCGAAATTTTCAAATTTATGCTTAAACTTTATTTATCAAAAAACATGCCGCAATTTTATTTTTTTTTTAATTGTTTAAAAAAAAGTTAAAGGACTTTTCTATCTATTCTGAAATTTTCAGAGATGTGTTTTGCCTTGTTTTCGAGAAATCAAATGTCAAAGATTGCAACACGCTAATTTTATACAATAAATGGTGTATAAAACGTGTGCGTATGAGTAATATCAATACTTAAAAAATAGTTTTAAGAGGCGATGGTAGCGTGAGTGAATTTTTAATAACGAGTAATCGTTATTAAAAATTCACTCACGCTCATGAAAGAAAAAATTTAGTCACGCACGATATTTTATTTTGCTCACCCTCATTCACGCACACGTGAGTAGAAAAAAATAAGTCACGGTCACGATGTTCACGTGAGCGTGAGTAAAATAAAATTTAGTGCTTGAATATTTTTTTTTCTTTCATTAGCGTGCGTGATCGTAAATAAAAACTCACTCACGCTCCCATCGCCTCTTAAAGTATTTTTTAAGTATTGATATTACTCATACGCAAACGTTTTATACACCATTATTGTATAAAATTAGCGTGTTGCAATCTTTGACATTTGATTTCTCGAAAACAAGGCAAAACACATCTCTGATAATTTCAGAACAGATAGAAATGTCCTTTAACTTTTTTTTAAAAAATTAAAAAAAAATAAAATTGCGGCATGTTTTTTTATAAATAAAGTTTAAGCTTAAATTTAAAAAATTCAGATACAAAAATCTATAAAAATGCCGCAGAGTTTTGTACTCTTGCCCAAAAAATTAAATCATGATAATGTTCTATTTAATAAAAACTTTTTACGAATAACCCTCACATATTTGCAAAAAAATATGTAAGATTAAAAAAATAATCGGAAAAAATAACTCCAAGAAATTTCTCAAATTTATCAATATTTACAAAAAATTTGGAAAACTACAGAAAAACTATGCTAATTTAACAGAGTTCACCGTACTTTTCCAGCTAGCAACATTACTTGGTAATTTTACTAAAAAACTCTGTAAATGATTTTTATAAAAAAAACTGTTAATTTACAGAAAATATTGGTTAAATATTAGCGTCTTTTGACAAAAAAAACTCTGTTGTTTTACTATAAAACTCTGTAAAATGTTTTGGACAAAAAAACTGTTAATTTACAGAGTCTGTATTGGTTAAATAAAATATTGGTTAAATAAAGCACCATTTAGCAAAGAAAAACTCTGTTAATTTACATATATTTGTAAAATGTATTTGATGCAACCAAAATTTTATAGAAAAAACTTTGTAGTTAAATGCAGTTTATTTTGGAATTTTCTTTTTTAAGTTTTCTGTGAAATTAATGTTTAAAATACCGACGAAACTTAGTTTTTGGTTACAAAAAATACAAAGTATTTTGCTAAAATCTATATTTTTGCAGAAATATTTGTTAATTATCTGTAAAATAAAGATTACGAGGTTAAAGCTAATATAACAGATAAAACTTAGTTTTTTGTCACAAAAAATTCAAAGTATTTTCTTTAAATCTGTATGTTGACAGAAAACTCTGTCAAATATCTGTTGAATTGAGATTACAGTCATTTTATGTATTTTTAATGTATTTTACAGAGTTATTATTTTGAGTGTAAGAACAAATCAAGAAAATACAAAAAAAATGAGTCAGAAAAATGCAGATATATTCAAAAAAAATCACAAAATTCAGAAAGAAAAACAACTAGAAAATTTAGAAAAATCTGAATATATAATTTTTTTTTTTTTTATTTATAATTAAATAAAAAAGTATAAAGAACTAATGCAAACAAATTTTTCCTTAACAAAAAGAAATGTACAAGCTAAAAAAAACTAAATAAAAAAAAAAAAAAATAATAAGTTGACAGACCACGGATTCGATCAGCGAACCTTCTGTTTTCCAGTCTGGCTCACTTCCGCAAGGCCACCGTAGCTTATTTAAACAATGAGTTAAATTTTCATATGTTTCTCTTGCTTGTAGATACATATTCGATTTTCAAATATACTGGTTAGTATTGCCATGTGGTAATATTTTATTGGAAAAAATTTGCGATGATGGTAACAAATCTAATTGGAAATGCGATATTTGGTATGGCAATACTACGTTAATCGAGTGACACCTAGCGCCGCTAGGTGTCACTACCAAAACTATGTGTTTTTTTTTATTTTATTTATTAATTTTAAATTATTGTCGAAGTTTACGGTTGTAATAAAATGAAAACTGTAATTCTCATTTTCTTTTTTGTTTAATCGTTAGCTTATATAGTCAAACTGAGGTGGCGTCCTGCAACTTTTTTAAAATTAGACCCCAGCCTAAAAACATTATCATGTTAAAAAAACTTTTGTCTTAAAGACTTTACTGTGTTTCATTTAATTTGCATAAATATTGAAGTAAAGATACTCAGGCAAAAAAGTTTGATATTTTCAATATTTGACCACGCTTACAAGGCCCACTTTTTGAAAAAACTTAAATTTTATTTTTGTTATTTAATATTAGCCTAAGAGCGAATACTTTGCAAATAATATCCCATTGAAACCACTATGGTTTTTCTGTAGTAGAACAGTTGGTGTGGAATGCCTCATATAAAGATTTAATACGGTTTGGGTGGCAAATTTCCCATTAATTAAATTTTTTTTTTTTCAAAATCAATTTACAGAGTTTTTAGCAAAACTACCTAAATAAGATTGAACATCTTTTAAACTTAACATCTTATATTTTGAGTACGTTTATTATAGCTCGAGGTCATTATTTCCTTTACTAATTAAAACTATGATATTCTCATAGAATAATTTTCAATAAATTAATTTTTCTGTTTTAAATTTATTTATGTTGGTAATTTTTTTAAAAGACTTAATCGAAACGTGTCTTGCAAAAAAAAATGACCAACATAAATAAATTTAAAACAGAGAAATTATTTATTTGAAAATTATTCTATGAGAATATCACAGTTTTAATTAGTAAAGGAAATAAAGGAAAGAAGGACCTCGAGGTAGAATTAACCTATTCAAAGTATAATATTTTAAAGGTCGAATAAAACTATTTTTATTTTTTAATAAAAATTAATCAGAATTTGAACTTTACATTTTATTATAATTTATCGACAACACTGTAAATATCAATGAATACGAAGTGTTCAGACTGAACAATCTTCATCGTTATTTTGCATTTAAATATTCAATTATTTCTATTTGTATATTTTAAAAACTTTTTAGCATTTTTTAACATTTAAATTAAAATTTTATAATTTTCTGTTGAAAAACAACTACTTTAGATATGCAAATAACAATTTGTAATTTTCTATGTTGCTTTAAATCAGCGGTTACCAACCTTTTTGCCTCGCGTACCCCTAATTTTATATTTTATTAGCCGCGTACCCCCAAACGAGTTTTTTCTCATATAAAAATTAGAGTTAATTTTGAAATTTTTGATCTGCAGGTTTTATCATTTTTTTGAAGGATTTAGGGGAGATCAAAACAATGGTGTTATTTTTTTGGAAAAATGTTTGCTCCTTGGGGTGGTTCAATGCATCTGAAGCTGATTTTCTGCAGAGCAAAAACAGCTAAAAATATTGCAAATCTGATTTCAACAGTCGATCCTACATCAAATATTAAAACAACGAACGTTTTTTGAACTCTTAAAAAAAGTACCAAAAACCCATCACAGGAGGCGGAAATATAATGTTTTTAATTTGTTTTAAATGTTTTTTTTTAATACGAGGGCAGATCAATAATTCCGTGACTTTTCGAATGAAACACCCTCGTATATACAATGAAATTTCATTTTGGAGCTTAACAAAATGGCACCAAAATTTCCACTCCATCACAATCCGTCTCAAAAATGCCCAAAACACGTTTTTTGAGAACTTTGACATAAATTTTCTCAAAAACCTGACATCATAGAAAAATTTGTGAACCATATTTGGAATCAGCATCGAAAGATAAATCGAAAACAAATATCATAAAAAAATATCGCAAAAAATGCTCTCTAAATTGCACAAAAATACGTTTTTTGTAAATTTTTACCTTAACTTTCATAAAAACCTGACGTTATGGAAAACTTTGGAAGCCAGATGCGGAACCAGCATTGAAAGGTAAATCTATTACTAAAATTTTGCGTACCCCCGCGGACAGTTTCGCGTACCCCCTAGTGGTACGCGTACCATAGGTTGGTAACCGCTGCTTTAAATGAATGAATATTTCCAATTTGTCAATTTTTTTTTATTTTCCTAGAGTGAAAAAAATATTTATTATACACGGTATAGAGTACTGTATTAAGTACATTTTTTTGTTATGTTTTTTTTATTCATTTGTACATAGAAAACAACATACATTTATTTTTGTGTTGAACATGTTTTTCTATGTATGACAATGATATAAGGACTATATTAATCATAAACATATCGTGAACCTATATTCAAAATATGCCAACTCAAATTTGACGGAAATGAGTTTCCGATGGCAAATAGCTCCCCTATGTAATACCTATCTGCCATAAAAATTTCAGAGCAAAAAAATATTTTTTTGTCGTTTTACATCCATTTTTGTTATTCTGCTAACTCAAAGTACATATTTTTTTGGTGGAAATAAATGCCAACTCCCATTGTAAATTTCCAAAAATTTTTCAAAAAATTTTTTAAAAAAAATTAGACCACTTATCTTATTGCATTTGCCATGGTAAACACGAATCTTGTAAAGATTTTGATATCTAAAGACTGGTTCTCGAGATATTGCCATTTTGAAAATATCGGTAAATAGTGTTTGCAAAAAAAAAATTGCTTATATTTATGTAACTTTCAAACTATTTATCAGATTGAAACATTATGAATGGGGCAAATAAAGTCAATGATATAAGCTTTCAAAATAGCTAGTTTGGAGTGACCCTATTGCAATACAGCGTGAGTTACAGAGTGCCAACGTTGACCACCCTGAGATTAAAAGGCTTTCGGAGCTAGTAACTTTTAAAAATATGCAAAGATTTTTAATTTTTTGTTCAGTTTTTGCAAGTACCGTACTAAGGATAACAAAAACCAAAAAAAAAAAAAAATTTAAAAATTTTTCCAAAAAAAATGTATTTTTATTTTCCGACAAAATATGCCAACTCTAAAAAAATATTTGTTTTTTGATATAGTAATAAATGCCATCTCTGAAAAATACGCAAACAAGTGCAAAATATGAAAATTTTTGCATAGGTAAAAATTGTTTAGAATATTTAAACCATCTTGTGGAAGGTACATTGTTTATTTTTGCAATAATATGCGAAATAACTAGTTTTTTAGCTCTCCTGAACAGTAAGCTTTTTCGAGTTGGCATTTATTGAATATAGTTCGACGATATATATTAGGGTGGTTTTTTATTTTATTTTTTTTGGAATTTCGAGGAGCGCCCAGCGGATTTTTGTGCCATTTGATGTTAAAATAATTGTGTAAAAACTTGAGCTAAATCGGATAAAATTAACCCGAGGCGCAAGGTGGTCAAAATTTCGAGAAAAAGCCAAAATGGCCAAATTTTGAAAAAACTTAAAAAAATGTAAATTTTGTAGAAATAAAAAAAAATAAAATATTTTTTATTTAACTTTCTTGCAATAATACTCAGAAAAAAAATTATCTTAACTTTTTATGACGGCAGTAACACTTTCAAACATGAAATACAAACATGAAATACAAAAATCATTTCAGGTACCCCCCAAAATGCATGGTAATTTTTGTATTTCATGTTTGAAAGTGTTACTGCCGCCATAAAAAGTTAAGATAATTTTTTCTGAGTATTATTACAAGAAAGTTAAATAAAAAATATTTTGTTTTTTTTATTTCTACAAAATTTACATTTTTTTTAGTTTTTACAAAATTTGGCCATTTTGGCTTTTTCTCGAAACTTTGACCTCCTTGCGCCTCGGGTTAATTTTATCCGATTTAGCTCAAATTTTTGCACAATTATTTTAACATCAAATGGCACAAAAATCCGCTGCGCGCTCCTCGAAATTCCAAAAAAAAATAAAATACAAAACCACCCTAATATATATGGGGCATTCCATGCCAAATCACTCACTTTTAGGCCCGACCCCCTTCGATTAATTTTATTTTTGGATATGTTTTAGTACGTATTAAATGCAACTTCCAGCCAAATTTTCAGCCTTTTATACCAAGGTGGTGTTGAGTAATCAATTTTTCAAAATGGCGATTTTTTCCAAAAAATGAAAAAATTTAAATTTTCAATCAATTTTGACCAGTAAAAAATATAGATATATTAAAAAAAGATGGACAACATTTTGTTGGTAGTTAAATGTACTTTTAGAAAAAAAAATATGAAAAATTATTCGAAGTAACTATCACTTGTTTTTTATCGTATAAAAATTAAAATCGACTTTTTGAAAAAGTCCGAAACCTTCGATTTTTTTTTAAAAATGTCAAAAAATTCTACTCTAAATTACGCAACTTTCAAGTCATAATTCGAGATGTGATCGTAATTCGTTCTATTTTTATTCAAATTTTGAAAATTGCACTTTTTTTTTTTGACTCTGGTTTATTTTATATGGTGCTCCAAAAAAAATAATTTGGTAAATATTGACCGTAACTTCCCCTAGATATATTAACTTGGGTGTAAAAATACGTCTCAGAAAATTTTAGGATGATCGGACATGGGTAAGGCGTGCCGCATCGGCTTTGAAGTTTGAAAATCGGATTACAAGGGAAAATATGTATTTTTTTCTGTTTTCTTAATTTTTTTGGTATTTTAAGTTAATTTTGAATTCAAATGGTTACAGAATTGAAATGTAGAGTAAAATGTCTCTCTATTAAGGTCATAAAAACCGAAATCGGTTTAAAATCAGCCAAGTTATTACAACTTCCCCAGGCATCTAACGTGTGGCAGACAACTTGATTAATCAATACAATCCGATTTTTGAAATTCATTGAAATTTTCTACTGTAATAACATTTTTTTATTCTTCAAGTTCAAATGTTATTAGATGACAAGTATTTTTCATATTGTGTTTTGCTAACATTTTTTAAATTAGTGCTAAAAATACCTGCATTTTCCACACCCTTTTGAAATCTCTATTTTAAAAAAAAAAATATTTTTTTGTTTTAAAATTTGGAAAAGTCAAAAAAATATTACACTGAAACATGAATAATGAAAAAATGTTATTACAGTAGAAAATTTCAATAAATTTAAAAAAAGGGCCTCGTATTTTTTAATCAAGTTGTATGGCACACGCTAGATGCCTGGGGAAGTTGTAATAACTTGGCTGATTTTCAACCGATTTTAGTTTTTAGTACCTTATTAGAAAGGCATTTTACTCCACATCATAATTCTGTAATCACTTGAATTAAAACTTAACTTAAAATACCAAAGAAATTGCGAAAACAGAAAAAAAATCATATTTTTCCTTGTAATCCGTTTTTTAAAATTCAAGGACCACGCTAAGCGCCTTACACATGTCCGATCGTCCCAAATTTTTGTGAGACGTATATTTACCTCCAAATGAATATATTTAGGGTAAGTTAGGGTCAGTATCTACCATTTTTTTTTTTTTTGGAGCTCCATATAAAATAAATCAGAGCCAAAACATAAAAGGTGCAATTTTAAAAATTAAAAAAAAAATAGAAAGAATTGTGATC
The DNA here is from genome assembly GCA_963921195.1 of Pegoplata infirma. Classification (NCBI taxonomy): domain Eukaryota; kingdom Metazoa; phylum Arthropoda; class Insecta; order Diptera; family Anthomyiidae; genus Pegoplata; species Pegoplata infirma. Next base: position 93,768,393 of record OY992538.1, on the reverse strand, counting down.
ACATCTCGAGTTATGGCTTAAAAGTTGCATAATTTAGAGTAGAATTCTTTTAGTTTTTTACAAAAAGATCGAAGGTTTCGGACTTTTTCAAATAGTCGATTTTAATTTTTAAACGTCAAAAAATAAGTTTTAATTACTTCGAATAATTTTTTCACATTTTTTTTCTAAAACTACATTTAAATACCAACAAAACGTTGTCCAACTTTTTTTAAAATATCTATATTTTTTACTGGTCAAAATTGATTGAAAATTTAAATTTTTTCATTTTTTGGAAAAAATCGCCATTTTGAAAAATTGATTACTCAACACCACCTTGGCATAAAAGGCTGAAAATTTGGCTGCAAGTTGCATTTAATACGTACTAAAACATATCCAAAAATAAAATTAATCGAAGGGGGTCGGGCCTAAAAGTGAGTGATTTGGCATGGAATGCCCCATATATTAAGGTGGCAATTAATTTGTTGAATTTGATATTAAAACAAGTAAAAATTTAAGTTCGGCCTTGCCGAATTTACAAATACCCTCCTTGCAGAAAACTGTATTTGAAAAAAAAAAAAAAAAAAAATCAGCGGAAAAAAATTTTTGGCGAAAAAAATCTCCGAAAAAATTTTAAGCGGTAAAAAATTTATAAAATTATATTTTCAGGATGTTTATTCTGGCTCGAGGTCATTATTTTCTTTACTAATTAAAACCATGATATTCTCATAGCATAATTATCAAGAAAATTATTTTTGTTTGTTAATTAATAAAGAAAATAATGATCTCGAGCCAGAATAAACATCCTCAAAATATAATATTTTAAAGGTCGAAAGGTCGAACAATTTTTATTTGTTGATTTTTCTGTTAGTACAGATCGAGAACGGGCTCTAATTCTATTTGTTATAAGGGTTTGAGTTGCAAAATGTAGAAAAAAAATTTTAATTTCTGAAAGCTGTAGACATTTCTGGTATTCCTATACCGGTTTCGGACAGTTCCAGTTAACTGTCTTCATCAGTAGGATTAAAATGCCAGTTTGTTTTGTTAATGGTAATTGTTTTTCTAATATGTGAATTTTTTATTACTATCAATACCCAATATTCGGTCCACGAATATTTTCATACCATTAACAATACTGGTGGGATGGCACTCTAGACATAACCACCAAAGCGTTGCTTACACTCAAAATATTTTGTGGGCAAAAACAAATGAAAAACACATTTAAGACCAGTGAGTAAACAATTGAAAACCATCCCAGTAATTATTCATTTGTTTTAACAAACATCAACATTTATTTTTTACTGTCGACAAAATTTTCTAAAATAAATAACATTAAACATTAAAAAATAACGTTTTTTTCATTCTTTTTTACCAACAAATTCGAAAAAAATAACCTACGAAAACATTAAAAATTAATGATAGTTCTGTTATTTTTACCAACAAATTTCAAAAAAATATTCCACGAAAACAATAAAAATTAATGATTTCGTAGGTTATTTTTTACAATTTTCTATTGAAATATTTTTTTAAAATTTTTTAATAAAATTTTGGGGAATCGATCCCGCAATCAACAACATTCTGGCCAGACAGTCTACCCATCGTGCAAAAGTCACTTGGTGCAAACATGTTTTTATATTTCTATAAATAATTTTTTGATTTTTTTTTCTACCAAAAAAAATAACCTACTTGTGTAGGTAAAAACTAATGATATCTCATTAAAAAATACCAACAATTAAAAAAAAAATTACTTACACAAATCATTAAAAATTTAAAGAATAATCAGTAGTTTTTACCTACAGAACAAAAATAAATTACTTTAAAAATTAAATGTGAATGACAGTCTTTATTTTTTAGTGTGTTATTTTTGAAACAAAGGACAGAAGTAGTCATTAATAAAAACTGAACATCAAACAAATGTTTTTTCTTTTAAAAACGACTAAACGTAAAATTTTTTAAATAAACTACAAACAGTTAATGACATAATTTTTTGAGTGTAGCTATGTGTTGGATAAATATTCGTTTTTTCTATTCATTACTGCTTGCATTGCATATTAATAGTTTTCTACAGAGAGATTGACAATTATAACCAGTGTTGGCTACCGTTACCCTTTCAATACCGTTACCGATTAAAAACCCTTTAGTGTGTTATTTTTGAAACAAAGGACATTAATAAAAACCGAACATCAAACAAATGTTTTTTCTTTTAAAAACGACTAAACGTAAATTTTTTTAAATAAACTACAAACAGTTAATGACATAATTTTTTGAGTGTAGCTATGTGTTGGATAAATATTCGTTTTTTCTATTCATTACTGCTTGCATTGCATATTAATAGTTTTCTACAGAGAGATTGAGTATTGACTACCGTTACCAATACCGAAATAAAAATTTGTAAATACCGTTACCAATAAAAAACCGATACCTTTATTCGGATTTTTACCGGTATTATATCAGTTTTGTTTCGGTTGCATTCATATTAAATGTTTTATTTTTTGTGTGGATTTAAAACATATTAAAATATTTTGCCAATCCAACCAATGATCTTATTTGCAATTAACTAAATTCGAATATCGGTCTTGGACCTCATTAAGATTTTATATTATTTTGATCAGTGATTAATTGTAAGCGATGTTCATCTTTCCGTCTGTAGAAGACACGATACGATCCAAAATAAACGTGCTACTCTGCTGGTACAAATACGTCTTATGGTCATAGGCTGGTGAAGTTTTGAAATGGGAAAATCGGACCAAATGAAAAAAGCATAAACATATTTTATTTAATTTTTTTGCCTATTTGTTTAGAAAATGAAACATTTTTATGCCGTGTGAAGTTCATTGACCAAAATGGGACCGTTCGAAAAAAAAAAAAATATTAAAAAATGCGATTTTTTTCTTTCCGAACCTTTTGGCTATAGCAATTAAAATTAAATATTCACTCAAAATATTTTGTAGGCAAAAACAAACGAAAAACACATTTAAGACCAGTGAGTAAACAATTGAAAACCATCCCAGTAATTATTCATTTGTTTTAACAAACATCAACATTTATTTTTTACTGTCGACAAAATTTTCTAAAATAAATAACATTAAACATTAAAAAATAACGTTTTTTTTCATTCTTTTTTACCAACAAATTCGAAAAAAATAACCTACGAAAACATTAAAAATTAATGATAGTTCTGTTATTTTTACCAACAAATTCCAAAAAAAATAACCTACGAAAACATTAAAAATTAATGTTTTTGTAGGTTATTTTTTACAATTTTCTATTGATATATTTTTTTAAAAATTTTTAATAAAATTTTGGGGAATCGATCCCGCAATCAACTACATTCTGGCCAGACACTCTACCCATCGTGCCAAAGTCACTTGTTACAAACATGTTTTAATATTTCTTTAAATAATTTTTTGAATTTTTTTTTTTCTACAAAAAAATAACCTACTTGTGTAGGTAAAAACTAACGATATCTCATTAAAAAATACCAACAATTTAAAAAAAAAATTACTTACACAATTCATTAAAAATTTAAAGAATAATCAGTTTTTACTTACAGAACAAAAATAAATGACTTTAAAAATTAAATGTTAATGAAAGTCTTTATATTTTAGTGTGTTATTTTTGAAACAAAGGCCAAAAGAAGTCATTAATATAAACTGAACATTAAATAAATGTTTTTTCTTTTAAAAACGACTAAGCGTAAAATTTTTAAAATAAACTACAAACAGTTAATGACATAATTTTTTGAGTGTAGCCACCAAACGAACTCTAATATATATATCTCCTGAAATAATGGTCATAGAGACTTGAAATTTGGACTGTATGTTTACCTCCCGGAATATACACTCAAAAAAATACGTTAGTAGATTTACAAATTTTTTTTTTGCTAATGCTAGTTAGCTAACTTTTAGCAAAATTTTAGTTGAGATTAGCATGTTAGCGAAAAATTCTTGTAAACTTCATTTAGCACATTAGCAATTTTAAACAAACTTTGAACTAATTTCTTTTGCTAAATTTGAAATTGAGTTGACAACATTTTTACAAGATTTTTTGCTAACATTAGCAAAAATAAATGGTAAATTTTTTTTTATTTTCAGAAAACTTAAAATGGCGCTATCTCGGAAACTAAGCCAGATAGAGCAAAATGGAGGGCATTTTTGGTTCTTAGAATCACCATACTTTCGCGGGTCCTCTTCACATGTGTGGACCCTAATGGGACCTTACTTTGGATCCAAAAAAGTTAGCATTCCCGAAAATTTTAAAATGCTGATATCTCGGTAAATATTGCCGACACAACAAAAAGTCCAAAAGAATTTTTGTAGCTCTCAACACGTAGAACAATAACGCAAAATAACCAAAAGTTTTCCGAGTAATATTTTTGAAGTTATCGAGTTTTTTAATTCTCAAGACCCCACTGATCCGCTAAAATCACGTATCTCAAAAACTAAGCAAGGTAGAGCGAAACGGACACAAATTTTGGATCAAAAACTATGACGATTTTTAAGAAACCCAACTAGGTCTAGGCCCATCGGGGTCTGGACCTATTGGGTCCGAACCCAATTGGGTCCTCAAATGTGTATAAACTAAGTTAAAATAAAAATTATTTCAGTTAACTAATTTTTAGCAAATTGTGGGTTCAAAATCAGCAAATTTTCTTGTAGGTTTACAAGCTTTTTTTGCTAACTTTACAGTTTTTTTTTTTTGATTGTAGATCCAGTAAGGCTGGACTTTTGCCAATGTTGGTTCTAAGGGGGTAAAAAGGGTAAAAAATGTACTTTTGGTACTTTTTACATTTTCTTAAACAATGGTCCTAGAAACTTGAAATTTGGAATCTAAGTTCAGCTCCCGGAATATAGATCCAGTAAGGCTGGATTTTTGTCAATGTTGATTCTAAGGGGGTAAAAGGGGTAAAAAACTGTACTTTTGGTACCTTTTATATTCCCTTAAAAAATTGTCACAGAGATTTAAAATTTGGATTGTATGTTCACCTCCCGGAATATAGATCCACTAAGGCTGGATTTTTGCCAATGATGACTCTAAAGGGTAAAAAGGGTAAAAAACTGTACTTTTTGGTACCTTTTATGTTTCCTTAAATAATGGTACTAGGAACTCGAAATTTGCAATGTAGGTTCACCTCTCGGAAAAAAGATTCATTAAGACTGGGTTTTTGACAATGTTGATTCTACGGGGGTAAAATGGGTACCTTTACAAGTAAAAGTAAAGTACCTTTTACAAAAAGTATCTTTTATAAGAAGTATCTTTTATAAAAAGTACCTTTTATAAAAAGTACCTTTATAAAAATTACATTTTATAAAAAGTACCTTTTATAAAATGAACATTTTATAAGAAGTACCTTTTATAAAAAGCACCTTTGATAAAAAGTACCTTTAATAAAAGTACCTTTTATAAAATGTACCGAAAGTACACATTTTGGTACTTTTTTGTTTCCTGAAATAATAATCATAGAAAAATTTTAGATTTCCTAAAAAAATGGTCCTAGAATCTTAAAATTTGCAATGTTCGGTAAAAAAAACATTCTGAAAAAATACGTTTTGGAAATTCCGCTTCTTATTGTTAGTGGGATAAAATGGTTAAAAAAGTATATTTTCGGTACTTTTGATATTTTCTGACATAATGGTTTCAGTATCTTAAAATTGGAATGTAAAATCTTTTTTGTACTTTTAATATTTGCTGATACAATGATCCTAGATCATTAAAATATGGAGTGTAGGATCCTTCGGTGAAAAAAAACACATTCTGGAAGTGGTACTTTTTGGAAATTCCGTTTCTAACGTGGGTAGGAAAGTGTACTTTTTTTTTTTTTTGTTCCTATAATGATGACCTTAGAAGCTTGACTTTTGGAATGTAGGGTCCTTCGGTGAAAACGGGGAACGAAATGGAATAGAGCAGGGAACAATATGGAATGATAAATTTTACTCAAAGTTTTCGTATTTAACAATATTGTAACCGTTAAATTATTAGTTTTGCAATTTATATTTACCTATAGTAAAAATAAAAACTATAAAAATAATAAAATGCAATTTTAAAATTTATTTTGTATAGGAATAAAAAACATGCAATTTTGAACATTTTATATGCATTTTTACACACATACGAACGAATTTTAGGCACAAATATTTTAAAATTACACACTTTGTGTGTACTTTTATAGAATTTTGTAAGCAGTGAAATTGTAGGTGTAAACGCAAAATGTTTTATAGTTGTACACACCGTGTGTGCAAATGTTGGAATTTAAACACATAGAGTATTTTTACCCACTTTATTGTAGGAGAACATTTGTAAGAGTGTACATGTTTTTTCACTCAAACTTATTTTTATTCCAATTTAGTTTTTCACTGAAATATTTATTCATTCAAAATCCAAAAACCCGATATAAGGGCTTGAGTAAACAAAACAAAGACTATGTAAGGGAATTTTTTTTAAATCGATAGACTAATCCTGATCCTTCTATTATCCGGTATTCAATACCACCGGTAACGAAGTACCGGGATGGAAAGATAGTCAATCATAAAAACTCACTTAAATCACAATTTTGTATTAATTTCCCTCTAAATTCATTATAATGAAGATTTTCTTACTTGTTTTCTGTTTAAGGCGGCACAAAATAATCACGCAAACTCACGCAACAAAAATTTCTCACGCACGCTTACGCGCGAAACAATTTTTTCTAATCACGCGCACTCATGATCACGTGAGTAAAAATAAATAAATCTCACGATCACGCGTGAATCACGTGAATCACGAAAAATTCGTGTCACGCGCGCATCTCTAATTGGAACAATCTTTTTGAATTTTTCTATAGGAAATATCTGACAAGGGAGGTCTTTTACAGGGCACCCACCGATTATCCTAAAACTTGCATATGGAAAAGAGGGGAGGCACATAAGAGTTACCTGTTTTTCTTAGGTGCCCAATCTCACATGTAGCCAGTTAAAGGGGAGGGGGAAATGGATTTTTTTTTGGTTTTCTTTGTAGATTTTTCAATTTTCTTCAAAAGAAACTACGAGTATATGAACATTTTATACAGATCGAAAGGTTTTTTAAATTCGGCTTCGTTAGGTCCTTATTTTCAAAAATGTAAAAACTTTGCGGTAGTTTATATAAAGATGTATATACTTACGACCGTCAAAATATTCAAGTTTTTCTTAAAAAAAATACGAGAATTTTTCAAGACCAAAAAGTTGGGAATTTTTTAATACGAAAAACGATTTTTTTAATTTTTTTAGGAAAAATCTGACAATTTTTTATAGGAAAAATCTGAAAATTTTTCCATTGGATAAATCTGAGAAGTTTTTTATGGGAAAAATCTGAGAAGTTTTTATTAGGAAAAATTTGATAATTTTTCTTTTGAAAAAAAAACATTGGGAAACAGATGGGTAGAAGGAAAAAAAAGAAAAAATGAAAATTGTGTGAGAATTTTTTCAAGAATAATAAAATTTTTCTATAGGAAAAATGTTTTTGAATCTTAGAATTTTGTATAACAAAAAAGTCTCGGAATCTTGAAATTTTTCTATAGAAAAATTAAAAAGATTTCTCCTGGGAAAATTTGAGAATTTTTTTATTGAAAAAATACACTCGAATCTAAGACTGTTTTTAAAGGTGAAATTACACAAAATCTGTGACTTTTTTATACATAGAGAATTCTAAAAATTCTTTTCTGTAGCAAAATGCCTCAGAACCTCATAATTTGTCTGTTGGGATAATGTGCCAGAATCAGAAACTTTCTCTTTAAGCAAATGACTCAGAAAAATTTAGGAAACTTTTTCGGAACAAATATGTCTAAGATCTGATATATTTTCTATTGGAAAACTGTTTCAGAATCTGGGTATTTTGCTGTCAGAAAAATGCTTTGGAACCTGAGGATTACCTGAGGGGACTTTTTTAAAACATCAAACAATTTTTTAAGTTTTAAAACCTTTTCTATAGAAATACATTTTTAAAATTTGAAACAGTTTCAATAGAAAAAATCAAAATAAATAAGAGGTAAGCTCTAAAAACCTTAACAAATGATTCAAATCCGACCTAAGGTTCCCTGCAAAAAATAATTTGAGTAAAAAAATCCCCCACCTATCGATCCGCGCCTGCTTTTATTTTAATGTGGTTATCTTAGTTTAAATTTTTGTCGTAATTGCGAAATTGTAAACAGAAAAATCTGTTAAGATATATGTACAAAAATTGCAGAAAAATATCAACAGTGGTATAAACACGAGCTATCCTATTGTTTTACGTTCATAAAATAAAAAAAAAACAAGCAACATAAATTCATCCATATATTATTCGTTGTTGACAAGCTATTATAAATTTTTATGTTATTTTGAGTAAAATTTATTTGACAGTAGAAAAAATTTGAGTGATGTCAAAAAAGAATGACTGAAAACTATATATGTTGAAATTGTGAATACACAAAAATAAAATAAATAATAATAAAAGTGCACTTTTATATGCATGGAGGCGTATGAGCAATATTTTGTTATAAATACAAATAATCATACGCACCGTTGTCTAATTTTTCAAGTAAATTCAGAAAATGTTGGTGTGTGGGGGCGAATGATTAATATTATATAAACTCTGATGATAATTATACGCCCCGTGAAAACAATAATTAGAATTTAGCAAATAACAAATAAAATTTAGAAAAAAAATGCTTAAATATAAAAAAAGAAAAATTTTCTGTAAAATTGCTGTTTATGATCTATAAAATTGTTGTTGTTCAACTTTTAAACTGTTATACATATTCCCATTAAAATAAACATAAATCTAAACAAAACCTTAATTGTCCTCTCTTACAATTAACTTTAACACAAATACATATTTAATAATGACTTACACAGATATTCATAAAAGTACTTATTTATGAATGTTGCATACATACTTCAATAGACCTACTATGTGGAACAGTAGAAAAGATGTCTTACATGATAGTAACCTGAAAAGTAGGCAAAGAAATCGAAACGTAATTGATGTTGTCTCTTGTCATGTACAGAAAGTAAAATGGGAAAATCTAAAAATAAACATAAAAAAGCAAAGGAGTAAAACTGTTAGGTTATGCATATTTTAAATAAAACGTTTTCTAAGATTCATATTTCAAAACACTTGCAATCAAATCATCTTACAAAGGACACTTTCTAACAGACTTTGATTCTGAGATAATTTTTCTATACAGCAAAAAAATCAGATTCTGGAACAATTTTTCTATATAAAAAACTCTGAGATTTTGAGACAATTTTTTTATATTTTCTAAAACAATTTTTCTATATAGAAAAAGTCTCAGATTCTGAGACAAGAAAAAGTCTTAGATTCTGAGACAATTTTTCTCTATTGATAAAGTCTCAGATTCTGAGAAAATTTTTCTATATAGGAAAAGTCTCAGGTTCTGAGACAATTTTTTTTAATAGAAAAAGTCTCAGATTCTGAGACAATTTTTCTATATACAAAAAGTCTCAGATTCTGGGACACTTTTTCTATATAGAAAAAGTCTCAAATTCTAAGACAATCTTTCTATATAGAAAAATTGTCTCAGAATCTGAGACTTTTTCTATATAGAAAGATCTTTCTATATAGAAAAAGTCTCAGATTCTGAGACAATTTTTCTATATAGAAAAAGTCTCAGATTCTGAGACAATTTTTCTCAAATATAGTAAATTTTGGCGCAAAATCTAGTAAAATTGGCTCAGAATCTGAGAATTTTTCTATATATAGAAAAATTGTCTCAGAATCTGAGTATTTTCTATATACAAAAATTGTTTCAGAATCTGAGACTATTTCTATATAAAAATATTGTATCAGAATCTGAGACTTTTTAATATAGAAAAATTGTCTCAGAATTTGAGACTTTTTCTATTTAGAAAAATTGTCTCAGAATCTGAGAATTTTTCTATTTAGAAAAATTGTCTCAGAATCTGAGACTTTTTCTATATAGAAAAATTATCTCAGCAACTCAGACTTTTTCTACATAGAAAAATTATCTCAGAATCTGAGACATTTTCTATATAGAAAAATTTTCTCAGAATCTGAAGAATTGTTTCAGAATCTGACCCTTTTTCTATATAGAAAAATTGTCTCAGAATCTGAGACTTTTTCTATATAGAAAAATTGTCTCAGAATCTGAGACTTTTTCTATATAGAAAAATTGTCTCAGAATCTGAGACTTTTTCTATATAGAAAAATTGTCTCAGAATCTGAGACTTTTTCTATATAGAAAAATTGTCTCAGAATCTGAGACTTTTTCTATATAGAAAAATTGTCTCAGAATCTGAGACTTTTTCTATATAGAAAAATTGTCTCAGAATCTGAGACTTTTTCTATATAGAAAAATTGTCTCAGAATCTGAGACTTTTTCTATATAGAAAAATTGTCTCAGAATCTGAGACTTTTTCTATATAGAAAAATTGTTTCAGAATCTGAGACTTTTTCTATATAGAAAAATTGTCTCAGAATCTGAGACTTTTTCTATATAGAAAAATTGTCTCAGAATCTGAGACTTTTTCTTTATAGAAAAATTGTCTCAGAATCTGAGACTTTTTCTATATAGAAAAATTGTCTCAGAATCTGAGACTTTTTCTATATAGAAAAATTGTCTCAGAATCTGAGACTTTTTCTATATAGAAAAATTGTCTCAGAATCTGAGACTTTTTCTATATAGAAAAATTGTCTCAGAATCTGAGACTTTTTCTATATAGAAAAATTGTCTCAGAATCTGAGACTTTTTCTATATAGAAAAATTGTCTCAGAATCTGAGACTTTTTCTATATAGAAAAATTGTCTCAGAATCTGAGACTTTTTCTATATAGAAAAATTGTCTCAGAATCTGAGACTTTTTCTATATAGAAAAATTGTCTCAGAATCTGAGACTTTTCTATATAGAAAAATTGTCTCAGAATCTGAGACTTTTTCTATATAGAAAAATTGTCTCAGAATCTGAGACTTTTTCTATATAGAAAAATTGTCTCAGAATCTGAGACTTTTTCTATATAGAAAAATTGTCTCAGAATCTGAGACTTTTTCTATATAGAAAAATTGTCTCAGAATCTGAGACTTTTTCTATATAGAAAAATTGTCTCAGAATCTGAGACTTTTTCTATATAGAAAAATTGTCTCAGAATCTGAGACTTTTTCTATATAGAAAAATTGTCTCAGAATCTGAGACTTTTTCTATATAGAAAAATTGTCTCAGAATCTGAGACTTTTTCTATATAGAAAAATTGTCTCAGAATCTGAGACTTTTTCTATATAGAAAAATTGTCTCAGAATCTGAGACTTTTTCTATATAGAAAAATTGTCTCAGAATCTGAGACTTTTTCTATATAGAAAAATTGTCTCAGAATCTGAGACTTTTTCTATATAGAAAAATTGTCTCAGAATCTGAGACTTTTTCTATATAGAAAAATTGTCTCAGAATCTGAGACTTTTTCTATATAGAAAAATTGTCTCAGAATCTGAGACTTTTTCTATATAGAAAAATTGTCTCAGAATCTGAGACTTTTTCTATATAGAAAAATTGTCTCAGAATCTGAGACTTTTTCTATATAGAAAGACTTTTTCTATATAGAAAAATTGTCTCAGAATCTGAGACTTTTTCTATATAGAAAAATTGTCTCAGAATCTGAGACTTTTTCTATATAGAAAAATTGTCTCAGAATCTGAGACTTTTTCTATATAGAAAAATTGTCTCAGAATCTGAGACTTTTTCTATATAGAAAAATTGTCTCAGAATCTGAGACTTTGTCTATTTAGAAAAATTGTCTCAGCATCTGAGACTTTTTCTATATAGAAAAATTGTCTCAGAATCTGAGACTTATTCTATATAGAAAAATTGTCTCAGAATCTGTCTCAGAATCTGAGACTTTTTCTATATAGAAAAATTGTCTCAGAATCTGAGACTTTTTCTATATAGAAAAATTTGTCTCAGAATCTGGGACTTTTTCTATATAGAAAAATTGTCTCAGAATCTGAGACTTTTTCTATATAGAAAAATTGTCTCAGAATTTGAGACTTTTTCTATATAGAATTTTCATTGTCTCAGAATCTGAGACTTTTTCTATATAGAAAAATTGTCTCAGAATCTGAGACTTTTTCTATATAGAAAAATTGTCTCAGAATCTGAGACTTTTTCTATATAGAAAAATTGTCTCAGAATCTGAGACTTTTTCTATATAGAAAAATTGTCTCAGAATCTGAGACTTTTTCTATATAGAAAAATTGTCTCAGAATCTGAGACTTTTTCTATATAGAAAAATTGTCTCAGAATCTGAGACTTTTTCTATATAGAAAAATTGTCTCAGAATCTGAGACTTTTTCTATATAGAAAAATTGTCTTAGAATCTGAGACTTTTTCTATATAGAAAAATTGTCTCAGAATCTGAGACTTTTTCTATATAGAAAAATTGTCTCAGAATCTGAGACTTTTTCTATATAGAAAAATTGTCTCAGAATCTGAGACTTTTTCTATATAGAAAAATTGTCTCAGAATCTGAGACTTTTTCTATATAGAAAAATTGTCTCAGAATCTGAGACTTTTTCTATATAGAAAAATTGTCTCAGAATCTGAGACTTTTTCTATATAGAAAAATTGTCTCAGAATCTGAGACTTTTTCTATATAGAAAAATTGTCTCAGAATCTGAGACTTTTTCTATATAGAAAAATTGTCTCAGAATCTGAGACTTTTTCTATATAGAAAAATTGTCTCAGAATCTGAGACTTTTTCTATATAGAAAAATTGTCTCAGAATCTGAGACTTTTTCTATATAGAAAAATTGTCTCAGAATCTGAGACTTTTTCTATATAGAAAAATTGTCTCAGAATCTGAGACTTTTTCTATATAGAAAAATTGTCTCAGAATCTGAGACTTTTTCTATATAGAAAAATTGTCTCAGAATCTGAGACTTTTTCTATATAGAAAAATTGTCTCAGAATCTGAGACTTTTTCTATATAGAAAAATTGTCTCAGAATCTGAGACTTTTTCTATATAGAAAAATTGTCTCAGAATCTGAGACTTTTTCTATATAGAAAAATTGTCTCAGAATCTGAGACTTTTTCTATATAGAAAAATTGTCTCAGAATCTGAGACTTTTTCTATATAGAAAAATTGTCTCAGAATCTGAGACTTTGTTATATAGAAAAAGTGTCTCAGAATCTGAGAGTTTTGCTATATACACCCAAAAAAAAAACGTGGGTATTCAATACTTAAAATTTTACTAATGAACTAATTTTTTAGTCCAAAATGATCTAGTGCAGGCGTTGGTAATCAATACTAAAATTTTTTACTAATATTATTCAAAACCAGTAAAAATTACTAATTTTAGTACTTTGAAGATACTAAAAAACTACCGTACTACTGGTAATCAGTAACTTATTAGTAGATTTTGGTACCAAATCACTTACTAATATTTTTACTGCTGAATTATTTTGAGTGTAGAAAAAGTGTCTCAGAATCTGAGACTTTTGCTTTATAGAAAAAGTGTTTCAGAATCTGAGACTTTTGCTATATAGAAAAATTGTCTCAGAATGGAGAAAAATTGTCTCACAATCTGACTTTTTCAATATAGGAAAATTGTCTGAGACATTTTTTTTTATTTAGAAAAAGTCTCGGATTCTGAGACAATTTTTCTATATAAGAAAAGATTCTGATACAAAAGTCTGAGATTCTGAGACAAAATTTTTTTTTATGTAGAAAATGTGTTAGATTCTGAAAATATTTTTTATCCGCTATTGGTAGACTTCACTGTTAATACACCGAATGAGGATGAGGCTTTTCCAGCATATATTTACTAATCGAAATATATGGTTTTTTTATGATTGCACTATGTTTACTTATAAAAACCACATGACTCTTTCTTTAAGCCAGAGTGTGCGTTTGCATGAAAACCACTAGACAGTTATGGTTGAAACAGCTGTGATGTCTACGTTTATGATGATGGTAAAGAATATGATTGTGTTACTTTTATTACTACATTTGTATGTATGTAAAAGTGCCCTACATTACAGGATATATTGTATTTTATCATCGCAAATAGGTTTGTGAGACCCTTCTGTTGGCGGTATTGGATCCCAAAGCTAGACATAATTTAGAGGTTTTCTTTCGTTTTATAGCTTCGACATATTAATGACCATGCGTTTTTTGTTCCGAAATGTGTTTCATTGAAATCTATGGAACTGCATGATTTCTTTGATTTCGGCAGTTTTCTTGCAGTTGATCCAGGGATATTCCATAATTTCGGACCTTTTTAACAATTGTTCTGATCAGAGTTAATACCCCCTTTCTTGTTAACAGCTACTAATTGTTTGCTTATAATATGTTGAATCGTCGAGGTTGCTGTCTAGAATTTTGGTTCAGCACTTCCTTATTTGCGTTGGTTTCTGGCCATTCAGTAAATAATTAGTAAATTAAATCTAAAATTTCGTGTTAAATCGTGTACGGTATCGTAAGTTCGATGTTGTCTCCCTTAAATGTTTAATACTTGCTTTCTTTAAATTGCTGATGCAGTTACAATTTTTAACTGCACTGCAGTTGTAGACTTTGAGATATATTTTTTGTTTTATTTCTCGTTCAAAGAGTGAAATCTAATGTTTTATTAATGTTCTTCCTTTTCGTTTGCAATGTTAACTTTATACAATTTTAAATTACTATACACATTTCATATGCATTATGGTCGGCTGAAAACTATTTTTAAAATAACTATAAGTAAAATAATGTTAATTGTTTGCTATGGGTTTTTAAAGATTCTTTATTGAATGGGTCATTTTTGACCCCCTACCAAGAAGGGTTAACGATTTTTTAAAAGATAATATATTAATACGAAATAATAGTTGGGGTAAAAAACATAAAAGCCGTTTTATACTTATTTATAGCACAAAATTTAAGCTCTAAACTTCAAATTTTCCGCGGGGGTCATTTTTGACCCCCAGCCAATGTCGGTTAAAGACGTCCTAGATCTGTAAGATTTCATGACAGACTTAAAGTTATCTAATAGAACCAAAAACCCGTTAATTTGCACAAAAATGATATTTATAAGATTTTATTAATCCAAATTATGATAAAACCAACATTTCCTTGAAGTCCGCTAACTTCCCCCCGCGATTCCCGAAAAGTGGCTCAACGGATATCCGCCATATTTCACATTTTTCTTCTCCAAGGAGTTCTTAATGAATTTAGAAAGAAAAAATGGTATATTTAAATTTTTTTTTTAATAAAATTTTCAAATTTTGAAAAAAAAGGTGTTTTGAGAACGCCCCCAAAATCATGCCATTTTTTTGGTATCAAGTTTGAACGGGTTAGTGATACCGTAAAATCTTTAAATTTCATATTGAAGTAATTACGATCAAATATTATACAAAAATATTTTTTTAATTATTTTAATAAAAAAACTTAATTTTTTGCGAAAACCCCAATTTTGAGGCTCAAAGTGGAGACAGAAGATAAACTCCGATCGGAGTGATATTTTGCATGTGAGTTACCCTTATTTGATCAGAGAGAAAAGCCCAAAAACGAGCCACCCTAGTGTGCACTAGGATGCTCCAAAAAAACGAAGTTGTTAAATATTGACCGTAACTCCCCCTAGAAATATGCATTTGAGTGTAAAAATATGTTTCACAAAATTATAGGGTAATCGGAAGTGCCACATCGGCCCTGAAGTTTAAAAAACATGGGGAAAATATGACTTTTTGTCATTTCTCAATTTGTTTACTGAATTGTGATAAAGAGCTAATTGCCTATCTAATAAGGTATAAAAAATTAAAATCGGTTGAAAATCAGGCAAGTTATTACAACTTCCCCAGGCAATTTACGTGTTTCAGACCACTTAATCAAGGAATTGGAACCCCATTTCTGAAATTTATTGAAATTATCTACTGTAAAAACATTTTTTTATTCGGAAAGTCCCAATGTACTAAAAAGATAAATATTTTTCATATTGCGTTTTGAAGTGCCAAAAATCGCTACTTTCCCGAAATCCGCCGAAATTACATTACTGTAATAGTCAAATGAAAACAGCAAAGCCTACAGTTTTTGGGGTTTTTATTCCTTTATATGTGCTTAACAAATCCTTAAACTCCAATTGTCGATTTTTTTAAATTTCTTTAACAAAAAAAAAAATAAAAATTTTAAATTGGAGATTTGAAAACCGTGCTTAAAAATTCAGGCCTTTTTAGCATAAAATTAAAATAAGTTAGCAAAACACAATATTATAAATACTCATGATCTTAGTACATTGGAGCTTGAGGAATAAAAACATGCTGTTACAGTAGATAATTTCAATAAATTTCAAAAATGTGGCTCGAATTCCTTGATCAAGTGGTTTTCCACACATTATTTGCCGGGGAAGTTGTAATAACTCGGCTGATTTTCAACCGATTTTAATTTTTAATACCTTATTATATAGACAATTAACTCTTAATTACAATTCAGTGATCATTTGAATTCATACTTAACTCAAAATATCAAAAAAATTGAAAAAATTACAAAAAAGTCATATTTTCTCCTTGTAATCTGTTTTTCAAAATTCAGGACCGATGCGGCACGCCTTACCCACATCCGATTACCCCATAATTTTGTGAAACATATTTTTATATCCAAAAACAATTTAATTTTTTTGGAGCACCCTAGTGTGCACAGGTTTATACATACACTAAGAATATTATGTCAGTAACTATTTGTATTGTATTTAAAACAGTAATCTGTAATGTTATTTTAAATGAAAAATCACTTATTTTATTAAGGAATTTTTTATACCCTCCACTCTAGTGATAGAGGGTATATATAAGTTTGTCATTCCGTTTGTAACACCTCGAAATATTGGTCTAGGACCCCATAAAGTATATATATTCGTGATCCTCGATAGATTTTAAGACGATTTAGCGATGTCCGTCCGTCCGTCCGTTTGTCCGTCTGTCTGTCGGTTGGAAACACCCTAACTTTTGAAAGACTTTACGGAGGCTCCTGAAGTTTGGTGTATATGTTGGGCATTTAGCTGGTCAAGTTGGTATTGCAATCCAGCAAAATCGGTCCAGTGGTTCAAAAGTTATAAGCAAATTAGTGAATTTCGGCAAGGTTTTTTTTTTTTTAATTTACGAGATAAAATACACGGTAACTTTCGAACGGCAATTCTGAGGGTGCTGAAGTATGTCAGATACATTTACCGTTCCTCTGGTCCGGTTCGTTTTAAATTTCAGCCAAATCGGTCCGGTGGCTCAAAAGTTATTAGCAAAACCGTAGATTTCAGATTAGTTTCACCTTAAATTCACGTGTTGAAAACCCGTTAAACGTGTTATAAAAACATTTGTAAGTCAAAAAAATATTTTACAAGGTATTTTTGTCACTCAAAAATATTTTTACACTTAAACAAAAAAAAAAATACACTCAAAAAAAATTTTACACTCAAAAAAAATTTTACACTCAAAAAAAAATAATCTACTAATTAATAAAAAAAAGTTTTTTTACACAAAATAAAATATTTCTAACCAAAAATGTTATTTTTTTCACGTTAGAAAATTTACTATCACTTAAAAAGGGCATTGTGGAGGGTATTCATAGATTCGGCCAAGTCGAATTTAACTTTTCTACTTGCTTTTTACTATTTCTGTAGTTTAAAAAAATAAATATTGGCTTAAATTGAATTTTACGTCACATTTAGTTTTGACAGTGAAAAATTTCTTCTCTAGTTTTAATGTTTTTTAATACCAAATAACAGAATATTCATTACTTTTTTAATGTTTTTGTTAGTCATTAATTTAGCATTAAAAAATGAACTGTAATATGATTTTATTTTAAATGAAGAATCAGTGGAATGGTCTTTAAATAAAATTTTATTTGTTTTATGTGAAAATTCACTGGAATTTGCCTATATAATTTTTTGAGTGTATAACATAGATATATATTGATTTCTTGCAACAATTAAAGATCCAGATAATATCTTTTATAATTACAAGAACAAATTTTAAAATCTTAAAACTCGAAAGAATATCAAATTTTTTAAAATTAGGTGAATAGTGAAGTCGTATTCGAGAATCGAGCACAATATCTATTTGTTTTTTTTTTTTTTAATTTTTGAAAATTTTTCGAGTTTATCGAATTTTTTGTGCTATAGTTTGTTTAACAACATTCACATTTATAAACTTATTCTTAAAGAAAATTTAATTCTTAATGCGATGAGATTTATCCTGAAAAAATCAAAAAAATGTTGACAGAGTTGTAATAATTTTTCTAAAAAAGAAAAATAAGATTTTGCATGAAATCGCCCACAAAAAAAAATAAATATGAAAAATCGCAAACTATAATTTTAAAGGTTTTTGGCCCGTTGAATACGAATTTGACCTTGAAATTGCTTAACTTATTCGAAAAGTTTTTGATATAACAAGATATGTTAAATATCTCACAAACCTGAAATTAAATTTCGGATTCAGCGCGCAAAAAAACTTTAAAAAAATTATCCATGACCTCTTTTGATGATTATTTTTTTTTCCTGGGTACTCCGAACATCGATTTCCAACAAAATCCTTATTTTCTTTATTAGATAAATTATTACAACTCTGTCAATATTTAACCAATTTTTCAGAATAAGGCTCATCGTAGTCAGAATTAAATTATCTTTGGGTCAGTCTTAGTGAAATCAATCAAAAATAGCTAAAAATTTTCGTGACCCCCTCCGATTTTGATGAAATTTGGTTTATTTGTAACACTAACAATAAGTGATAAACTAATGCACACTTATTTTCAGCCCTCTAAGTAAACAGTGTGCGAAAACACGGAGGGCCAAAATTTCCGCCAAAATCTACCAGTCGCGACACTTTGCACCGTAAAAACTTAATATCGTTGGTTCTATTATAGCTAGAAAGCCCATTTTTGCTTTGTTTTGAAGCTCATAATATGCTCTACAATACCTACCAAAAGCAAAAAATTTCGAAAAAAATAAGGGTTACTTCCCTTATTTTAAGGTCGTGATATAGGGAGGAGAAAATGGGCAAGATGGTATCCTCCGATTTTTTTTTTTACTTGATAGTCTTATAGAGAAAGTCCTAAAAAATAAATTCTAAAATTTTTAAGTTGGGACAACAATGGGATCGCTCAAAATCAAAATTTTTCACAATTTTCCCCAAAATCTCCAAATCGCAACACTCTTTTACCTTAAAAATTTGATATCATAAGTGCTTTTGTAGCTACAGAGGCCATTTTTTTTGTTTTAAAGCTTATAATACGCTCTACAAGACATACCAAAACCAAAAAAATTTCCAAAAAAAGGAATTGGTGCCCCCCTTATTTGAAGGTCGTGGCAAAGGTTGGAGGAAATGGGGGGAAAGTATCCCCCAATTTTTTTACTTGGTATTCTCAAAGTGCAAGTCCTAATGAACATACTCTCCAATTTTTATGTTGGGACAACAATGGGATCGACCAAAATCAAAATTTTTAAAAATTTTCCCCCAAAATCAACAAATCGCGACATTCTTTTTTTATTTTTTTTGTGATAGTAATATTGTAGAGCATATTAAGAGCTTTAAAACAAACCAAAAATGGACTCTGTAGCTACAATACAGTCCACGATATTAAATTTGAAATGTGCAAGAGTGTCGCGATTTGGAGATTTTGGGGGAAATTGTGAAAAACTTTGATTTTGTTCGATCTGATTGTTGTCCCAACATAAAAATTTTAGGATATGTTCATTAGGACTTGCAATTTGAGAATACCAATTAAAAAAAAAATCGGGGGATACTTTCCCCCCATTTCCTCCACCCTTTGCCACGATCTTTAAATAAGGGGGGGCACCCTTCCTTTTTTCTAAAATTTTTTGGTTAAGGTAGGTATTTTAGAGCGTACTATAAGCTTTAAAACAAACAAAAATGGACTCTGTAGCTACAATAGCACTTATGATATTAAATTTTTAAGGTTCAAGAGTGTTGCGATTTGGAGATTTTAGGGGAAATTGTGAAAAATTTTGATTTTGAGTGATCCCATTGTTGTCCCAACTTAAAAATTTTAGAATGTATTTTTTAGGACTTTCTCCATAAGATTATCAAGTAAAAAAAATCGGGGGATACCATCCTCCCCATTTTCTCCTCCCTTTATCACGACCTTAAAATAAGGGAGGTAACCCTTATTTTTTTTCGAAAATTTTTTGGTTATGGTAGGTGTTGCAGAGCATATTATGAGCTTCAAAACAAACTAAAAATGGGCTTTCTAGCTATAATAGAACCAACGATATTAAGTTTTTACGGTGTAAAGTGTCGCGACTGGGAGATTTTGGGGGAAATTTTAACCCTCCGTATTTTCGGCCCCTGCACAGTGGTTCCAAGTCCAAATCTAGCTGGACAAAATTATTTTATCACCGTTTTATATGTTTTTGGGGTCGCTGAGTTCAAAAAACATGTTTAAATTTTTCTTAGTCGATTACACTAATCGACCACTTTTTATTTTTTTTCTAATTTCAGTAATTCATTAATGACAAAAATGGGTTATATGCAGAACAGAAATATGAAATGCAAAAACTTATTTTTTGAAAGTTTTGTAATCTCTAAAAAAAAAAAAAAAATTTTGTCGAGAAGTGTAATTGAAAAAAAGCAAGTGAGAGTGTTAAATTCGGCTATGCCGAATCTTTTATACCCTCCAAAATGTAAAAAAAATAAAAAACCAGTGAGAGTGTTACATTCGGCTTTGCCGAATCTTTTATACCCTCCAAAATGTAAAAAAAAGCAATATAAAAAAAATCCAGGGGCGTCTTTTTTTTTGGGGGGGGGGTGGTGGGAGACGTTAGGAAGCACCTTCCCTTTGTGATCTCGAACTTCATCTGAGAGAAGAATGTTGCATTTGCTTAGCAAAAATACAAAAAACTCTGGAAAAAATTCGATTTTTCTTAGGTTGGTTTAGTTCTCCAAGGGGGAACTTTTTTTCCCTTGGTCCGATTTTATCCATTTCCGAACTTAACCTGCCTAGGAATATAAGATATATTCGTGGCAAACTTCGGAAGTCTAGCTCTTTTATTTTGGACTGTATCGTGTCCTCTACAGACGGACGGACGGACAGACGGACGGACATTTTTGAATTTAGTCGAAGTGTGTAATTGGCCGCGGTTTAATAGGAAACATCACATTTAGTGCTTTATTTAAGCTAAGCATAATTATAATACTTAAAAGTTATCAAAAACTTACAAAAATTCGATACTTTATTTAGAAAAAAAATTTTAGGCGAAAATCTATTTTCATAAAAACTGTGATTAATTTTAAACCTGCAAAAACCTGCAAGAAATGTCTGCATGCCAACATTCAGTAATAAATTACCTATAAGTTGTATGTAGTAATTCGACATGATATGCCTGGATTCGGTTTTGGCAAGCTGCGGAAGTTTCATAAGTCCTCAAAAATATTGTTATTATTGACCATACTTCAAAATACAAAAAATGTAAGAAGAAGATCAATAATAAATTTCTTATTAATGTACAGAATAAGTATAAATCTGTTGCTTACATGTACATAAACCGTTTTGAAACCATTGATGTAACATGGATAATATGATGTTATTAGTTGAACACTTATAGATATATATTTTTTTTTAAATATTGGATACCAAAAATGTTATTTTATTCGCATATTTAACAAAGTTAAAGACCTAATTCCAAGAAATGGTTATTAGTTTGATCAGAACACACCCTTAGCTTGCCCCTAGCACTATTAATTCCCAATTTTAAGGACACCAATTTTTGGACTTTTGTCCAGCTAGATTTTGATTTGGAACCAATGTGCCCTGTTGACTTAGAGGGCTGAAAATTTGCATTTGTTAGTTTCTTACGTAGTGCAAGAATTTAACCAAATTTCATCAATATCGGAGGGGGTCGAAAATATTCATAATTGATTTCACTAATAATGACCCCTTTAAGAATGCGTTTATAAATATTAAGGTTGTTGAACAACCTATAGCAGAAAAAAATCGATAATCTCGAAAAATTATTTTAAATTGGAAAAACTATATTTTTAACTTACTCTAATGCACGTGCTTTTAGTTGACAATTCATATGATGCAATTCGAGTCTTTAAAGTAAAAGAAAAATATGTTGTGGTTTTTGAATGTATTTCGTTTACTGTGCTGAAATTGAAATAAAAAATGCCGCAGAGTTTTGTACTCTTGCCCAAAAAATTAAATCATGATAATGTTTTATTTAATAAAAACTTTTTACGAATAACCCTCACATATATGAAAAAAAAAATATGTAAGGGTTAAACAAATATTCAGAAAAAAAGAACTCCAAGAAATTTATCAAATTTATCAATATTTACAAAAAATTTGGAAAACTACACTCAAAATAATAACTCTGGTAAATTACAGAAAAACTCTGCTAATTAAACAGAGTTCAACGTACCGTAAAATTCAAAGTATTTTCTTTAAATCTGTCTTTTGAAAGAAAACTCTGTCAAACATCTGTTGAATTGAGATTACAGCCATTTTACAATGTATTTTACAGAGTTATTATTTTGAGTGTAAGAACAAATCAGAAAATACAAAAAATAAGTCAGAAAAATGCAGATATTCAGAAAAAATCACAAAATTCAGAAAGAAAAACAACTAGAAAATTTAGAAAAATCTGAATATATAAAAATTTTATTTTATTATAATTAAATAAAAAAGTATAAAGAATTAATGCAAACAAATTTTTCCCAAACAAAAAGAAACGTACAAGCTAAAAAAAACTAAATAAAAAAAAAAAAAGTTGACAAATCACGGGATTCGATCACCGGACCTTCCGTTTTCCAGTCTGGCTCACCTCAGCTAGGCCACCGTAGCTTACTCAAATATTTACTTAAATTTTGTTATGTTTTTCTTGCTTGTAGATACATATTCCATTTTCAAATATACTGGTTAGTATTGTCATGTGGTAATATTTTATTGGAAAAAATTTGCGATGATGGTAACAAATCTAATTAGAAATGCGATATTTGGTTTGGCAATACTGCGTTAATCGAGTGACACCTAGCGCCGCTAGGTGTCACTACCAAAACTATGTGTTTTTTTTTTTTTATTAATTTTAAATTATTGTCGAAGTTTACGGTTGTAATAAAATGAAAACTATAATTCTTATTTTCTTTTTTGTTTAATCGTTAGCTTATATAGTCAAACTGAGGTGGCGTCCTGCAACTTTTTTAAAATTAGACCCCAGCCTAAAAACATTATCATGTTAAAAGTGTATGAAATGTTATTGTTTGCTTTAATTGTAACTGGTAAAGTGGTTTATTGAATATACTGTGATTTTGTGAAAACCTCAATGCATAAATTGATAGAAATGTATATAACAATTGTTGACTGATATTTTTTTGGAAATATTGGGGTAATTGTGCTGTAGTCAAAAATGTTAGGCAACAGGAATAAAATTAGAATTCAAGGCCCTTTTAGAAAAAAAAAAAAAAAATCAAGGCACAAAATAAAAACTTTTTCCTTTTATTTGATTAGTGAAAAAACTTTTACCTTGGAAAGTGAAAGACCTATCCAATCCACACTGGGCCGAGATGGTAGCTTTTTTTGGCCAAAACTAAAAAAAAACAAAATTATTAAATTAAGAAAGTGAATACACTATTGTATTTAGCATGACTTGCTGCACCTTGTCTGTAATTTTTGTAAAAATCGGTACACCCATTCTCTTGGAATGAAGCACCAAAGATAAAATATGAGGCATTCCACACCAACTGTTCCACTACAGAAAAACCTTACTGGTTTCAATGGGATATCATTTGCAAAGTATTCGCTCTTAGGGTACTATTAAATATCAAAAATAAAATTTAAGTTTTTTCAAAAAGTGGGCCTTGTAGGCGTGGTCAAATATTGAAAATATCAAACTTTTTTGCCTGAGTATCTGTACTTCAATATTTATGCAAATTAAATGAAACACAATATAGTCTTTAAGACAAATGTTTTTTATTGATTTTTGTATCGGCTATCGATTAAAAAAATAAAAATTGGAAAATTTTCAGAAAAAGTTCTGAATTTTTCAAATTTAATTTAAACTTTATTTATCAAAAAACATGCCACAATTCTATTTTTTTTTTTTATTTTAAAAAAAAAAGTTAAAGTGCTTTTCTATCTGTTCTGAAATTTTCAGAGATGTGTTTTGCCTTGTTTTCGAGAAATCAAATGTCAAAGATTGCTATACGCTAATTTTATACAATAATGGTGTATAAAACGTGTGCGTATGAGTAATATCAATACTTAAAAAATATTTTGAGAGGCGATGGGAGCGTGGGTGAGTTTTATATACGATCACGCACGCAAATGAAAGAAAAAAAATTATTCAAGCATGATATTTTATTTTAATCACGCTCACGTGAACATCGTGACCGTGACTTATTTTCTTCTACTCACGTGTGCGTAAATGAGCATGAGCAAAACAAAATATCGTTCGTGACTAAATTTTTTCTTTAATGAGCGTGCGTAATCGTTATTAAAAACTCACTCACGCTACCATTGCCTCTTAAAATATTTTTTTAGTATTAATATTACTCATACGCACACGTTTTATACACCATTATTGTATAAAATTAGAGTGTTGCAATCTTTGACATTTGATTTCTCGAAAACAAGGAAAAACACATCTCTGAAAATTTCAGAACAGATAGAAAAGCACTTTAACTTGTTTTTAAAAAATTAAAAAAAAAATAAAATTGCGGCATGTTTTTTGATAAATAAAGTTTAAGTTTAAATTTAAAAAATTCAGAACTTCTTCTGAAAATTTTCCAATTTTTATTTTTTTAATCGATAGCTCATACAAAAATCTATAAAAAACTTTTGTCTTTAAGACTTTTTTGTGTTTCATTTAATTTGCATAAATATTGAAATAAAGATGCTCAGGCAAAAAAGTTAGATATTTTAAATTTTTGACCACGCCTACAAGGCCCACTTTTTGAAAAAACTTAAATTTTATTTTTGTTATTTAATAGTACCCTAAGAGCGAATACTTTGCAAATGATTTCATATTGACACGACACAACTTTTTTTTGCTGAACATTTGGTGTGGAATGCCTCATATACATTCTGGGGTCCCCGACCGATATTTCAATGCGTTACAAACGGAATGACAGAGTGAGTATACCCTCATACTGTGGTTGGAGAGTATAAAAAGAAAACCCTCTTTTTATACTCTCCACAAACTTTTTTTATTTATTTTTTTAATTTTTGGTATTTTAATTACATTTGTGTAAACGGGCACAAGCGGGTAAGTTTTTTGTAAAGTGGGATTAAAAAGGCAAATTCTGGCCCAGGCAGTTTTTAGAAAGGCGTGGAACTTTTGATGACGATAATTTTAGAAAGGGGGTTTTTATAAAAAAGACAAATTTTTTCCAATTTTTTATAAACTCTGATTTCAATTCAATTTTTGAAAACGGGCACAAGCGGGAAAGTTTTTTGGAAAGTGGTGATAAAAAGGATAATTCTGGCCCATACAGTTTTTTGAAAGAGCGTGGAACTATTGATCAGTTTAAAAAGGGAGTTAAAAAAAAAAAAAAAGTTTAAAATTTTTTATAAGCTTTTATTAGAATTAAATTTTTGAAAACGGGCACAGGCGGGCAACTTTTATGGAAAGTGCTGATAAAAAGGGTAATTTTGGCCCAGACAGTTTTTTGAAAGGGCGTGGAACTTTTTATGACAATGAGTTTAAAAAGGGGGGTTTCAAAAAAAAAAAAATTTTCCAATTTTTTATAAGCTCTTATTTCAATTAAATTTTTGAAAACGGGCACAAGCGGGTAACTTTTTTTGGAAAGTGCTGATACAAATAATAATTCTGGCCCAGACAGTTTTTTAAAAGGCCGTGGAACTTTCTATAACGATGAGTTTTTAAAAGGGGTTTTTCAAAAAAGAAATAATTTTTTCCATTTTTTTTATAAATTTAATTTAAATGCCATTTTTGAAAACGGGCACAAACGAGCACCTTTTTTGGAAAGATTTGATAGAAAGGATAATTCTGGCCCAGACAGTCTTTTAAAAGGGCGTGGAACTTTTAATAACGATGAGTAAAAAAAGGGAGTTTTCAAAAGGAAAACTTATTTTTTTTAAATTTTTTATAAACTTTTTTTCAATTCAATTTTGGAAAACGGTATATTCACGTGATTTCAATGAAAATCACTCAAGCTCACGCATGAATCACGTTACTTTTGAACTCTTTTTTCAATTCAATTTTTAAAAACTTTTAAACCACATGATTTAAATGAAAATCACTCACGCTTACGCGTAAATCACGTTGTTTTTTTTTGAGTCCCACAAATCACGACCAGAGACCATCTCCGATTGAAATACATAAACAAAAGACAGGTGTCTCTTCATTTGTTTTATAACATCTGTAAATTTTATTAAAAATAAAGTGTCCACCCTGAAAAAGTTTCCTTTTAGGTCCGATTCCAAAAAGTTTCAAGGTACTTATTTATTAACCTAATATAGTTACTTGATTTATAAGAAAATCATTCTATAATCACGTGATTTAAATTAAAATCACTCACGCTTAAATCACGTTGTTTTTTTGAGTCACGCAAATCACTCGACCAGACACCATCTCTAATTCAAATACATAAACAAAAGACAAGTGTCTCTTCATTTGTTTTATCTATAACACCTGTAAATTTTATTAAAAATGAAGTATCCACCCTGAAACAGTTTTCGAATCCAAAATGTTTTAAGTCACTTATTTTTATACCCTCCAACCACAGTATGGGGGTATACTCACTTTGTCATTCCGTGTGTAACGCATCGAAATATCGGTCGGGGACCCCATAATGTATATATATTATTGATCAGTGATCGATTCTAAGACATTCTAGCGATGTCCGTCTGTCCGTCCGTCCGTCCGTCCGTCCGTCTGTCCGTCCGTCCGTCCGTCTGTGGAGGACACGATACAGTCCAAAATAAAAGAGCTAGACTCCTGAAGTTTGGCACGAATATGTCTTATGGTCATAGGCTGGTTAAGTTCGAAGATGGGCAAAATCGTACCAGGGGGGAAAAAGTTCCCCCTTTAAGAACTAAACCAACCTCAGAAAAACGCCATTTTTTATAGATTTTTTGAACTTTTGCTTTGCAAACGAAACATTTTTTATGTCAGAAGAAGTTCAAAGTCCTGTAGTTGGATCCAGAAAGGTTGTCTCCCACCACCGAAACCCCCCCCAAAAAAAAAAAAAAACGCCCCTGCTTTTTTTTTTTTTTTAACGTGTTGGAGGGTATAAAAGATTCGGCACGGCCGAATTTAACACTCTCACTTGTTTACCCTAATATAGGCTTATATTCTGAATTTAAAAAAAAAAATCGATTAAAATGTACGACCTGTAGAGACTTTTGGCCAAAAACCCTACCATATCGGCCCAGTGTGCAATCTATAGAAAATTTGAGAACATCTGAACTAGAAATTGAAAAGAAATTAAAAAAAAAACGGTTTTGTACACTCGGTTGTGATAACCGAATATTTTGATTGTTTCAATTAAATATGGAGTTCAGTTGTGACTAACTATATTTAATTGTAACAATTTGTATGTATGAAAACAAATTGAAAAAAAACCTGGTTAAATTATCAAAATTTCAGTTGGATTAATTTTTTTTCCAGTGTATGAAGTTTCTGGATTTCTGTATAAAACCATATTTTTTAATTTTATCCACCTAATTTTTAATTGTGGGTAATCATTAAAATACAAAATAATACATAAAGCACTTTTAACTCCACCATATGCGATGATGATTGACTTTGTTTGCCCTTTAACTCAAACATGTTGAAAAATGCCCTTAAGCTGAGAATATTGGCACTTTTATTGCTAAAAAAAAACATTCGACTAACCAATCAATTGTCAATGGAGATTATCGGCTTAACAGGTATTTTACGTTTTTAGTCTGAGTTTATACAGTTTATACAGTTGATACAATCAAATTGAATGTATTTGTTACGTACTATTACCATTGTCTGTATGTCAACTATTGTTTGTTCATGTATGCTGACAAAACAGCCTAAGTCCTTGAACAGAAAAGACACCACACCACATGTGATAAAAAAAACTTAGCTTTGGGATTTTTATTTTTTTTTTTTCGAAAATATAATTTGCTTTGCTTTAAAGTGAAAAAAGTTGTTTAAAAATTTTGACAAAAAATATTTCATTTGTTGAGAAAGATTATTCTAGCTTCTAGATTATTCTATTTCTTTTACTAATCATTACGATGATATTGTCTAACATAAGTAACCATTTTCAAGAAAAAATTTATAAAGTTATTTGTTTTAAATTGATTGGTTTGGTCATTTTGCAAGACTTACTCGACACGTGTTTCGGAATTCGTTAAATTCCATTGTCAAGAGTATTTAGCAAATTGACGAATTGCGAAACACGTGACGAGTAAGTCTTGCGAAATGACCAAACAAATCAATTTAAAATATATATATTAAAACAAAATATGACCTTGAGCTAGAATAATCTTTCTCAAAATGGAATTTTAAAGGTCGAAAAATAAATAATTTTTATTAATTTAAAAATTAAAACACAATTTAAAAAAATATTTCATTTTGAATACATAACTTCCCAAGCAGAAATTGACGACGGTTCTAAAAAAAAGCGTTCTGAAAGCACTTTGACAAAAAAGAAGCATTCTCAAAACGCTATTTTTAAACGTTTTGCAAGCGTTTTTGAAAAGCGTTCTGAAAGAGCTATAACAACTTAAAGAGCAATCTCAAAACGTTTTTTCGAACGCTTTGCGTTTTTTCTAAGTTCCGAAACTATATTTTTTCAAAAATATATTTTTGAAAAACTATTTTTTTGTAAATTTTTTTAGTAAAAAAAATCATAAAAAATATTTTTAGAATTTTTTTTTTTTTAATTTTTCTAAGTTTTGAAAATTTTCTTGGAGTACAAACAATTTTTTTTCAGATTTCACTTTGTATCAAACAAATTATTAAAGCTGGATTTTTTTGCTAACGTGTATAAATTATCCCATACAAATTTGACGTTTTTTAACTATATACGGCAAATTTATGTCAAATTTGTATGGGATAATTTATACACGTTAGCAAAAAAAAACACCTTTAACCGAACTAAAACAGAATTTCTTTACTTTGCGTTTTTAAAGCGCTTTGGTGCCTTTAAAAAAACGTTCTTAAAGCACTTTTTCATATCGCTTTAAAAACGCTTTAAACCTAGCGTAGATCGATGTTATCATTCGGATCTTCTGAAGGCGCTTTGAAGTTGTTATGCAGAACGCTCGTACAACCGTCCACGACGCTTTCACAACGCTTTTGCGATTGTATTTTTCTGACTGGGTTTGTTTAGTAATTTTTGTAAATACTTTTTTTTAATGACATTTTTTTTGAAAGGTGCAAAAACACATTGCAAAATATTTATAAAATTTACAGGTCTACATATAATTTCTACACTAAAAAAAAAGTTTGTAAAATGACATAAAATCCCCGTAATGTTAAGGGGCAGTTTTCTTTCCATATGTAGTAGAGTTGTCAATTATTCGCCTTTCAACTTTGTTCAAATAATTCAAATAATTGTTTTTGTTTGTCCAATCAAACGATTAAATCTAAAACATTATTCGATTAATCGAGTAGAATAACGAATAAAAAAGTTTTTATTGAAAAATATTTTTATTGACAAAAAAATACTATGTATGTATATACTACTAATATTTTAATAACAAACAAGTAGAAAAGTTAAATTCGACTTGCTCGAATCTATGAATACCCTCCACAATGCCCTTTTTAGGTGATAGTAAATTTTCTAACGTGAAAAAAATAAGATTTTTGATTAGATATATTTTGTTTTATGTAAAAAAAATTTTTTAAGCTATTTTTGAAAAAAAAAAAAAAAATTTACTAAATTTTTTTTTGAGTGTAACATCTTTTTTGAGTGTAAAATTTTTTTCGAGTGTATTTGTTTTTTTTTAGTGAAAAAATATTTTTGACAGACAAAAATACGTTGTAAAATATTTTTGTGACTGACCAATGTTTTTAGAACATGTTTGACGGAGTTTCAACACGTGAATTTAAGGTGAAACATTGATTACACAGAGCAACACTTATTTTTTGCCCGTTTTCTGATACCAAATTTTGGGTAGTTGGGGTACGCTGATTGCAAATCTGGCTACCGTTATTTTGGGTCAGCTCTAGTTTTTGAGATATAGCCTAAGAAAACTTTGAAAATAGACTATATTTGGCATGTTTGTAAGCCCATATTTACCAACACTAGTATAACATTCAAAAAGTGCATGACGATTTCAGGTATATTGGATATCCTGATTCTAAAACGGCTCTTACTTTTGTTGAGTCATCTTTAGTTTTTGAGATATTGCTAAAATAAAATTTTAAAATTTATTCCCTCTTTAATTTTGTCTGTCAGAAAAAACCTAATACCAGATTTGAAATCCTCGCATCCAATATAGTAAAGTTCGTGTTTAAAACGGAGGCTCTTAAATTAGTCTTGGAAATTATAGCCAAGCAAAGTTGGTAAAAACGCACTTTTTTCGACTCTTTAACAGCGATTTGCTCGCGAATGCGAGCTGATGGAAGAAAATGGAAAACAGATTCGGAATCAGCACACTAAACTCCATATAAATTAGTTGCCAAAGGTCAGGCAAATTGAAAAATGTCAACTTTTTTCAACCTGTGCTATTTATACTTGACCCTTTTTAAGCATTTTGCGCATGTCGCACAAACTATGAACATTTGACAACCCCTAGTGAAATTTTATGAGGAAAGTATTTGTAGAACATTTAACTCTCTAAATGGACGTTTTATTATGCTTCTGTGTTTAGTTTTTGAAAAAGGACTAAAATGACCCCTTAAAATGGCAGTTAGGGGGTTAAAATGTTCTAAGAAAAGAACCGCCATAAAATTTCACTGAAGACATCACATCATGTTTTGAAACTCAGACGTGTTTTTATTATAGTATTTTTGGCGTTTTCCGAACGCCTTTGACAAAAAAAAAATAAAAACTTCAGTGTGCTATTTTTTCCGTGCACACTGGGCCGAGATGGTAGGTTTTTTGGCCAAAACTCTCTATAGGTCGTAAATGTTAATCGTTTTTTTTTTGAAATTCAAATATAAGCCTATATTAGGGTAAAAAAAAGTGACTTGAAACTTTTTGGAATCGGACCTACAAGGAAACTGTTTCAGGGTGGACACTTAATTTTTAATAAAATTTACGGATGTTATAGATGAAACAAATGAAGAGACACTTGTCTTTTGTTTATGTATTTGAATTGGAGATGGTCTCTGGTCCCGTGATTTGCGTGACTCAAAAAAACATCATGATTCACGCGTGAGCGTGAATGATTTTTATTAAAATCACGTGATTATAGGGTGATTTTCATTTAAATCGCGCGACTATATTATGGTAATAAATAAGTGCCTTGAAACTTTTTGAAATCGGACCTACAAGGAAACTATTTCAGGGTGGACACTTCATTTTTAATAAAATTTACAGATGTTATAAATGAAACAAATGAAGAGACACTTGTTTTTTGTTTATGTATTTCAATCGGAGATGGTTTCTGGTCCCGTGATTTGCGTCATTCAAAAAAACAACGTGATTTACACGTAAGCGTGAGTGATTTTCATTTAAATCACGTGATTTAAAAGTTTTCAAAAATTGAATTGAAAAAAGAGTTTAAAAATAACGTTATTCATACATAAACGTTATTCACGTGAATATACCGTTTTCCAAAATTGAATTGAAAAAAAAAGTTTATAAAATATTGGAAAATTTTTTTTTTTTTTTTTTTTTGGAAAACCTCCTTTTTATGCTCACCGTTATCAAAAGATCCACGCCCTTTTCAAAACTGTCTGGGCCAGAATTATCCTTTCTATCCACACTTTCAAAAAAGTGGCCCGCTTGTGCTCTTTTTAAAAAATGGAATTTAAATAAAATTTATAAAAAAATGGAAAAAAATTTTTCTATTTTGAAAACCCCCTTTTAAAAACTCATCGTTATAGATAGTTTCACGGCCTTTCAAAAAACTGTCTGGGCCAGAATTATCCTTTTTATCCCCACTTTCCAAAAAACTTTCCCGCTTGTGCGTTTTCAAAAATTGAATTGAAATAAGAGTTTATAAAAAATTTTATACTCATCGTTGTCAAAAGTTGCACGCCCTTTCAAAACACTGTCTGGGCCAGAGTTATTCTTTTT
This sequence comes from Pegoplata infirma, assembly GCA_963921195.1. Lineage (NCBI taxonomy): Eukaryota > Metazoa > Arthropoda > Insecta > Diptera > Anthomyiidae > Pegoplata > Pegoplata infirma. The sequence continues at coordinate 93,736,291 of OY992538.1, read as the reverse complement.
ATGCACACTTCCAAAAAAGTTGCCCAATTGTTGCCCAAAAATTGAATTGAAATAAGAGCCCAGCAAGTCTTAGATTACCAAATAAGGTATAAAATAAGGTATAGGATCTCTTATTTTATACATTGCAGCATTGATGATTTTAACAGGCGATGAGACTCAAAGTAATGCATCCACATTATCACAAAGAATACCAGTAAGGTATAAAATAAGTCATAAATTTATAACGAAGAATACGAGTAAGGTGTAAAATATATGATATTTTATAGGTTACCAGAAATGAAATAATATAGCATACCAGAAGATAATATATAAGGTGTTACGAGTAGTGAAAAAGTAATTTTGTATTAAATTTACTCACGTGATTGTAAGTGAGGGTAAGTAGATAAAATATGCTCGTGAGTGTCTGTCGTTAGAAATTTCCTGTCGTGAGCCCATCTCTAGTTTAAACTTATGCATTTTTTTATAAAATACTTATTTTTTATGTTATTGTAATGCATTATGCATCCAATTATAAATAATACATTATTTCAAACTTTCAAATAATACATAATGTAACCAAATAGAAGTCATCCATGATTTAAGGTTTAGAAATAACAAATATGAAATTCCCTTTTTCCAATAATCATGCATTACGTACCAAATTATTAGTAATGCATTATTTTTCACTTGAAAATAATACGTTGTGGAACAAATGTTTGGTAAGACATCATAAAATAATGCTACAAATAAGTTATATGCATTACCTGGTAATGTGTTATATAATCACTACCCATTACCAAAGTTTTGCTGGGAGTTTATAAAAAATTAGAAAAAAATTTGTCTTTTTTTGAAAACCCACTTTTTAAACTTATCGCCATCAAAAGTTCCACGCCCTTTCAAAAAACTGTCTGGGCCAGAATCAACATTTTTAACCCCACTTTACAAAAAACTTACCCGCTTGTGCCCGTTTACACAAATGGAATTAAAATACCAAAAATTAAAAAAAAAAAAAAAGGGTGTGAAAACCCCCTTTTTTAAAACTCATTGTGATCAAAAGCTCCACTCCCTTTCAAAAAACTGACTGGGCCAGAATTATCCTTTTTATTCGCACTTTCCAAAAAATTTGCCCGCTTGTTTTCAAAAATTTAATTGAAATAAGAGTTAATAAATTTTTTTTTTTTTTGTAAACCCCGTTTTTAAACCCATCGTTATGAAAAGTTCTAATTATAAATAAAATTAGATTTTTTTTTTTTTTTTGAAAACCCTCTTTTAAAAACTCATCGTTATAAAAAGTTGCACGCCCTTTCAAAAAACTGTCTGGGCCAGAATTATCCTTTTTATCTATACTTTACAAAAACCTTGCCCGTTTACACAAATAGAAGTAAAATACCAAAAATAAAAAAAAAAAATAATAAAAAAAAAATTGTGAAAACCCTTTTTTTTAACTTATCGTTGTCAAAAGTTTCACACTCTTTCAAAAAACTGTCTGGACCGCCTAACCGGGTACTTATTTTTTTTCAATGTATTGAAAACAAATTTTAATACGATAAAAAACTATTTTTCGTGTAACCGGGTTTTTCTCTTAACCGGTTTTTTGTGCATTCGTGTTTTTGGGTAACTGGGTTTCATTTTATGCCGTATTAATATGGAAAAACACTATGTATATACTTTAGGAAAAACTTGAAAATTCTTTATTCATTTTAACAACTTAAGATTTGTTCATCTCCCTTTCTATTGATATTTTATACGCTGATGAAAAAACGGGCAAAAGCGGGCAGGTCAGTCTGAAAGCTAGTAAGCCAACGAACACTTTGGCATCCTAGCTTTTGGATTATGTCGCGGAACATTTTGGAAAAACTATTTGAAATGGAACAATTTTTCAAAATTTATATAAAAATATCAAAAAATCATCAAAATAAAAATAGGAAAAAGAGCTGTTCATATCCATTTACATGTTGTACTTCCCTTTGTCAAATAAATTAATCCAAAAAAAACAATGTCCCGCCTTAATAATCTATAAATTTGTTAGCATTTTTGATTACGGTATATGGAGATTTAAACATACATATTTTATCTTTGATGGATCATTCCAAGAGAATGGGTGTACCGATTTTTACAAAAATTATAGACAAGGTGCAGCCAGTCATTCTTAATACAATAGTGCATTAACTTTTTTTAATTAAGTAATTTAGTGTTTTTTAGTTTTGGCCAAAAAAAACTACCATCTCGGCCTAGTGTGCAGTGTGGGGATTTTGTCCACTTGATGGTCTACTTTTATATGGCGTTGAAGCCTTTGAGGCTCATTTTTCTTGTTGCACAGTAGGGATGGGATTTCCATGCAAATGCATGTTTTTTGTCGATAGTCTAAAAGCGATGTAGACTAATTATCTATCCGAATCAAGAAATTTGCGTTAAAGTGACATCGATTTGTTTTTGCATATTTTTGCATATTTTGGTGAAAATGCATATGTTTGCTTATTTTGGTTATAAATGCATATTTGGTGCATATTTCCAACTTTTAAGTGCATATTTTGGCATAAATTAGCAAAAACACAAATTGAAATTTATTTGTTTCAAAAACTATTTTAAATTTGAAAAATTTATTTTGGAAATAAGAAAAATTATTTTTTTTCTTAAATTTTTTTTTTTTATAGATTGTCTTAATATCTAAAAAATCTTGTTAATATAAAGTTTTAAATGTTACTATTTAAATCCGGCGTTACTTTTTGCTTTTTAATCTTGTTTTGCGCATAACAGGAATATCGTCTAAAGCAAAAATACGTGTCGAATTAAATTTAACAAAGATTATTTCGTATTCAAATAGATATCGTAGGTATATATCTTCACATAAATACCACCCAAAATTTACACATTTTCATGAAAAATATATTTAACAAAGCCGAATTTTTACTAGGTTATGCCACCTTTAGATAGGCTTTAAAAAATCTTTCTTCTAGTTTCTTAAAAAGAAATGCCTGAAAAATCCAAAAAAACAATTTTTTCGACATTTTTTGACCCATTTTTTGAACCCCTAAGTCCCCGATATGGCCGATAAGCCGAGATACCCCAACCTTAGAATTGTCTCTTTTAAATATATTTTAAGTTTCAGGCAAATCGGTTTCACTTTAAAAAAAAAATGGCATTTATTCAATAAAAAGTATTTCATTTCAAAAATAAAAAGTTTTTCAATAAAAGTATTTCATACTTTTTCATTAAAGTAATGAAAAATTTTCAAAAACCACAATTTAGATTTTGTATGAACAATTTTCATTAATTTAATTTAATGAAAATTGTCCTTGCAATTACATTTTATAATATTTATGATTTTATGAATGAGAGTCATTAATTCAATGAAACCCTACATAGGTTCCTTTTTAACGTCATTTATCATAATATTATTGTAGATTTTCATTATTGTCATGTACCAATTTCCATCAGTGCAATTTTCAGACAGAAAAACTTTCAGATTCGGAAACGTTTTCCTTCAGAAAAATTTTCAGCTTCTAAAATTTTTATTTTTTATATTTTTTATAACTTCTTTTATATTTTTTCGTGTTATGGTATACCAAATCCTGAAGTTTGTGATATCATTTCGCCCACCTGTATACTACACTGCCTTAAGTAGACTTTGCTTTTGGTAGTTTAAACACCTTAATTTTAATTACAGTGAAACCGGTCAGACTTTGAATAACTTAAAAAAAAAACTGAAGTAAATTAAACTAACTACTAATTTAAAAATAGTTACCTTTATTTTATCTCAATTTAGTTTTGTGAACTTTTTAAATTAATACAAAGAAAATCTAATTATCTCTCTTTAATTTGTAGTTTTTTGTTTTCTTTCCCTTCCATTCCATTTTTTTTTTTAAAACATTTTTTATCTTCAAAATCCCTTTAGAATATTGTATGTATCTCATAAAATATTTGTGTCCCTTACCTAAGTACATACTTTTCCTTGTTATATATAAATTGTTACCTTTTGTCCTTTGGCCAACAAATAAAATTCTTATCAAATAACATCTTGTTTTCTTGTTTTAAATTGGACGAAAAGAAGAAAAACAAAAAAATATAAAATAAAAAGAAAAATGGTTATTTCCTTTTTTTGTTTTCATTCTACGAAAAGTATTTGTACCAATGTTGGCAATCGATACCTTTTCAATACCGTTATCCGTTTCAAAACCCTTTAAATTGAATACCGGTACCAATACCAATACCGAAACTTAGTTTTGGTATCGGATACCGGTATCCAAAAACCTTTTCCTTCGATACCGGTACGTACCGGTATTGAAACGGTATTAAAACGGTTTTTCATAAAAAACATGTTTTTTTTACAAAAAAAAAATAATAGAAAATTTGTAATTTTTTTGGTTTTTGTAAATGAAAAATCGTACTCCAAATGCCTCCCCGAAGTCTCATAAAAATCAAAAAAATCTTTGGGCACCCACATCGTGGATTAAGTAAAAATTTCCAAAAAAAAAAATCATACTTCAACCGCTATGCGGGAGCAGAAGAAAATTTTTGATTTTCACGAAATTTTTTTGAAATCATTTAGACTCTCAATAGAAACTTTCCGTAACCCTAAGTATAGTTAAGTTTTTTGGGGATTTTTATTTAATCCGCGATGTGGGTGCCCAAGGATTTTTTTTGATATTTTTAGGACTTTGTGGTTCAAAAATTATTACAAAACCGTGAATTTCAAATTGGTTTCACCTTAAGTCCACATGTTGAAAAACCCTTTAAACCAGCTTTAAAAACGTGGAAGAGTCATAGAAAAATATTTAACAAAGTATTTTTGTCACTCAAAAATATTTTTACAATTAAGCAAAAAAAAACTCGAAAAAAATTTTACACTCAAAAAAAAAAATTTGTAATTTTTTTTTTAAAAATGACTAAAAAAAGTTTTTTACTTAAAATGAAATATTTCTAATCAAAATTGTTAATTTATTTTTTTTTAAGTTAGAAAACTAACTATCACTTTAAAAGGGCACCGTGGATATTCATGGATTCAGCTAACAAGGAGAGTCTCCCTGGTGATCTTCATGACATTTGGATATGTTGTTCAGAACGAACATTAATTCGACACTTTTTTTTTTTAGCGGCCCAAACTCATTTTTAGGAGGTTCAATTTGCATGGAGGGAAATTGACCTTTTTCAGTTTTTTACGATTTACGTCTATTTGCTCAAAACTAATATAGGCGTATTTGGTATTATATTAAAGGTAATTAAAATACCTATCTTGTGATGCTAATAACGTGTAAAAAAGTAAATATTTTTCGACTTATTAACAAAAATGTCTAACAATTTTGTCATTTTACTCAATATGAAGAAAAGTTGTGCATGTTTGGACCGTTCCACATTGGGTTGAAATGGATCAAAAGTGGCGCTTTATTGAAAACTGAAAAATTTTTTTTTACAAAAATTATTAATTTAGGGTTAAGGTATATAGAATTACACCAAAAAATCTTTCACAACTATTATTCTGAGTTGTTTACTTTTCTTGCAATCCGCCGTCAAAATCAAATAAACTTTTGTGTTTTTAAATATGGTGCTAAAATTTGAAAATCAACTTATTTCTAGACTTTTTTTTTTGTTATTTATTCATTCAAAGCTAATTTTTTTATTATGGAACCATCGACTTCAGGTATTTTCAAATACATTTCTGTTTTTTATACCCTCCACTCTAGTGATAGAGGGTATATATAACTTTGTCATTCCGTTTGTAACACATCGAAATATTGGTCTAGGACACCATAAAGTATATATATTCATGATCCTTGATCGATTTTAAGTCGATCTAGCGATGTCCGTCCGTCCGTCCGTCCGTCCGTCCGTCCGTCCGTCTGTCTGTCTGTCCGTTGAAAACACGTTAACTTTTGAAAGACTTTACGGAGGCTCCTGAAGTTTGGCATATATGTTCTCCATTTACCGGGTCAGGTTGGTATTGCAATTCAGCAAAATCGGTCCAGTGGTTCAAAAGTTATGAGCAAAAGAGTAAATTTCGGCAAGGGTATTTTTCGAATTTACAAGATTAAAACCACTATAACTTTCGAAAGACAATTCTGAGGGGGCTGAAGCTTAGCATATATATTTGTCGTTCCCCAAGGCTATTTGGTTTTGAATTTCAGCAAAATCGGTTCAGTGGTTCAAAAGTTATAAGCAAAGCATTGGATTTCAGATTTGTGTCACCTTAAACTGTTGAAAACTAGTTAAACAAGTTTTAAAAGCATGGTGAAATACCAGTTTTTTAAAACTTGTTGTTGTTTGTTTTCTTGTCGTGGGGTGCAGTTTAGTTGTTAGGCAAGTAAATATTTGTTATTGTTTTTGTAACTGTATGTAACGGTGTATAGTAAGAATTTTTTGGAAAAAAATCAAATGAAGTAAATTAAAAAGTGGGAAATATGTATGTGAAATATTTTTTTTGTATTGCATATACCCAGGCAGAAAAATACAAACGGGCCAACGTTGGAATGAAGTTGGCGGCGGCGGTACCAACGTTGGCAAATCAAGCCCGTTTCTAAGTCTACGACGTCATTCCGAGGTTGAAATGATAACAGTGGCCAACGATCGCTCGACTTTTGTTTTAACGTTGGGTTAACATTGATTTTACAAATTTACGACATTGGATTTAACTTTTGCTTAGGGATGTATTGAAAATCTCGATATAGTGCTTTTTAGTTACCATTTTGTACAAATTGGTTGAAAAAGCAACGACTTAAGTGTTCACTTAGATTAAAGAGTTGGGGACTATGTAAATCGAAAACTTTTTAAAAAAATAAAAATGTTAAACTTTTAAATTATAATCTATAGTGTAGTGTTTTATGTAAACACAAAGTTGTGCCAACACAATATTTTTAGTAAAACTGTTTTACATTATACAATGTTGTATTTTTGGCTAGCGCGATATTGTACCAACACAAAATTTTTGGTACGGTTGGCAATTTCTGACTGGGTAGGTATGTATAAATCAACAAAAATATTTTACAAAGTTATTTTGTTACTCAAAGAAATTGTACACTAAAAAAAATATTTACAATAAAAAAAATGTTACACTCAAAAAAAATGTGTATACATAATTTTTTTTTAATGAAATGTCACACTCAAAAAAATGCTGACAGTCAAAAAAATTTTACACTCAAAAAAATTTGATTGATTAAAAAAAAGTTTTACTCAAAATAATATATTTCTAATAAAAAATTTGTGATGAATTTTTTTTGAATTCGAAAAATACTATCAGATGACATTGTGGAGGGTATTCGTAGATTCGACCAAGTCGAACTTAATTTTTCTACTTGTTGTTTTTTGAAAATTGTTGTAAAAATATTTTTGAAATTTTTTTGTAAAATGTTCCAAAATTGGAGTATTTTTAATACTTGATGGAATATAAACAAGTAAGAAAATTATAGTCGGTCAAGACCGACCATATAATACCCTACACCAGAGTTTCCCGGAAAATGGGTCCCAAGTTCAAACATGGACTGATTAGATCTATATTTTGTCAAATCTTTAATAAGTGTAAAAAGCACTCACAAATCAATTTTGAGTGGAATAGGCTTTTTTTTGTTGGCAATAAATCGCTTCAACTGAATATCGGGCGAAATTTCCACATGGGACCTAAGTCCAAAAATGGTCCGATGATAATCAGATTTGATAAGGTTATTAAAGTACGCGTTTAAAATACACATACAGAATTTTAATTAAATATTTTCTATTTTCATGAAATTTGAGAGATTTATGTGAAAATCGGGAAGGTGGTTTGTATGGGGGCTACAAGAAGAACTGGTCCGATTTCTTTAAAATTCGGAATGTTGATTTGTGTGGATAAAACATGATTACCTGCCAAATTTCGAAAAGATACCTATAAAAATGAGGCTATTAGAGTAATTTGAGCCAAAACTTAAGAGGACCTTTGTATGGGGGCTAGGTCTAAATATGGACCGATTTTTTCCAATTTCAATAGGCTTCGTCCTTGGGCCAAAAGAGGCTTAAGTTTCAAATTTCAAGTCAATTGATTAAGAACTGCGACCTGTATCGTGTTTACACCGTTTACATGGACAGACAGACGGACGGACGGACGGACATCGCTAAATCGACTCAAAAAATGATTCTAAGTCGATCGTTATACTTAAAAGTGGGTCTAGGACCAATATTTCGGGTAGTTACAAACATCAGCACAAACTCATTATACCCTGTACCACAGTGTGGTGTAGGGTATAAAAACAATGTAAGAGGTTATTATTGCTTATACATTGTGATAGTAAAGCATATAGTATAAGCTTTAATTTAAAAGAAAAAAAAACGTCCGCGTTTAATGCCGTTATTTTTTTATTTAAGATTTTATGAAAAAAATATGGTGGCTTCAATAACACATCATCACAAAAAAACAAAAAAGTTTCTGACCCAGAAACTAGACCCACTTAGCCTTATGTATTTTGACCTTCTGAAATCGATTCTGCCATCAGAATTGAATTCTATAGTTGGGGTTTCCTGTGCTTTACAAGGAAAGTCCGCAAAGTGAACCCACCTAATTTCCTTGTGAATTTGACAAAGTTACAAAATTTTTTAATTTTATTTCTGTATGTAAGGTTCAAGTCTGATTTATTACGTAGAAAATAAGAGTATTTTAAATAAAATCCGTAAAAAATTGCAGAAGTTACATGCATTTGAACAAAAACGCGTTATTTCAGTTTTATACAAAAACTGTTGTATTTATGTTGTGAATTAATGCATTTTTGTTCAAATGCAAGTAACTTCTGCAATTTTTGATGGATTTTATGAAAAAAACTCTTATTTTCTTCGTAATAAATCAGACTTGAACATTACATACCGAAATAAAATTTTAAAAAATGTTAACTTATTGTTGGTCAACTAACAACTTTCCTGACTTTTTTATGGAAAATTTAAAAAAATTTAAAATTTGGTGAAACACAAAAATCCGACTTTAAACAAATTTTATGCAAGTATTAACACATATTTATTTTTTATTGTTTTAAATTTTATTATCGCATTAAAAATATTTTAATTTGCAACTGTATTCATTAAATTATCGCTTTTGGTTTAAAAGTTACAGCTTAAATTGTGAATCAAGTTCAATTTTCAAGAAACACTAAAAAAATTCTGACAGGTTAAAAAAAAAAATAAAAAACACATTTTTTCTCTTTAAAATGGTGCTTTCTAATGTATTATTCATCATTCATCAATCAAAAAATATTATATGTTAAAATTACTGCTTCCCTGAATAAAGCGCCACTTTGCCTCTCATTCAACCCAATGTGCGTTCTTTGCACATGGAGATAGGTTTTCCAAAGACCTTTCATTTGGTATGTAACATGACTAGGTTTATTTGTATAATATATGAGATAAATGCAAAAAAAACTGAAAAATTACCGTTTCTTCCCCCTAATTTTCACCCCCTAAATATGAATTTGGGCCACTAAAAAAAATACGTGTCCCTTTATTTTTTATACTCTACAAAATAAAACCAATTCCGTAAAGATCGGCGGGTGACACCAGGGAGACCTTTCTTGTAAGTCGAATTTAACTCTTCTACTTTTTTACATATTTTTTTTAACTTTCTGCAACAAATGAAACCTTTTTATGTCAGAATAACTTCAAAGTCCTGCACTTTGATCAAGGGGATAAGAAAATTACAGTTTTCTCGGTCCGCCCCCTTTTGTAGGTGTGGTCCGGCAACGTCCCCGCCGACCCCCTAAGAAAACGCAATTTTAATTTTTTTTCACATTTTAAAGCGCATTTTAGCAAAAATGCTAAAAATAAATACGTAAATACGTGTTTTAGTATTAAAATTGAAAAAAAAAAAAAAAAGTTTTTATGCGTTTTTTATATTTTTAACATTTTTTTCGATAATACCGGTACGTACCGGTATCGACGTTTCGGTATCGGTAATACCGTAACCGATTCAACTCAAATACCGTAACCGATACCGATACCGAAATAAATAAAAAAAACGATACCAATACCGATATCGATACCGTTATTCGTTTCGATTGCCAACCTTGATTTGTACTAAAACTTTAAAGATTGTTTTTAGATTTTATAAGATAATTCATATTGAGCAAACACACAGACGGACACACAGACAGACACACAGACAATAAAGTCTATGTTATTATAAATTTTGTAAATTTATTTGTTATAGAAATTTGTTTTTGTTGTGGTTTGCAATTGTAATAAAATGTTAAAACTCTAAATTAAGGTTAGAAATGAGTTATTGATGCATTTATGAGAATAAAGAGTTTTGTTAAAAAAAAATATGAAACTCGTAGCAACATGTATGTATTTGGAATAGTTTTTTCAAAACATCACTTTAGGCTACGCACAGTAGGTAATTTGAACCGAAATCTTGGCCAAAAATCATTTTTCGAACCAACAATAGTAATGTTTGTGTTAATTACGTTCGATTAAGAAAATATTAAAGCAAATAACTGCATATTTGGTTTTTCAAAAAAACAAATATAAGCTGATTGACGGACAGTCGAATTTGGCATTTGCAACCATCGTGCTCAGTGCAACATAAAACGCCTAATTTTGATATAAATTCAATAGATTTTTCAGCTATTAAACATAAAGAAGGATATCGTGTATAATATGGAGAAGAGAGGGGATATTAAGTAACAAAAAAATTACAAAATATTTTGGTGAACGTTATTGCTATTGTTAACAAAACGTGTCATTGTAACTTAACCTCAAATAAATGACTTTTTCAATAAATATATTCAATCGCATAAGCTTTTAATAATGTTAGCCGTGGTGTGCCGTGATTTTGATTGATGAAAAGTGTTAAGAAAATAATTCTGAATTCATTTTTTTTTTTTTATTTTACGTTGCGGTTTTTTGCAGCTTTTGAGATATATAATTTTCTTTCAGACAGCCTCAGCTTGCAATATGTTGAACTTTCTAACGTTTGGATTGGGAAAAGAACAAAGAGAAAAAACCCTGTTGCTGTTAATAATTTTATTATCAGTAAAATTGATTAAAATAATGTTTTAAACCAAAATTTGGTTTCGTTGAAGGAAATAGTACGAACTTTTTTTGAAAATTTGTCGTTAAGTTGGTACAAGGCCCGCTCAAAAAATAACAGCTTTTTCGAGCAAAATCAAACAAAATGTTTATGTTCCATTTTGTTAGCCTCCTTGCGTATTTTCTTCGTGCCGAGTTTCAAAAAAAAAAATAGCTTATTCGTTTTCGAGATATTCGGTCTTTTCACTTTTTTTCGTATGGTGGCAACCCTAAAAATTTCAACGATTTCCAAATTCATAAAATCCAGCTGTTCGTGTTCACAAAAAACTCTTAAATTTAAAATTTCAGCCATATCGGTCCAAAACTTTGGCTGTAATTTTTTTGGCCTAAAAATTGTCTCAAAATACCCAGTGTGCTACGGGAGGAATATAAGGAATTTTAACAGTTGTTCCCGTATATGTTTTAGTTAGGAGATACACAAGCAGACTTTTCATGCTTAGGAGTTAAATCTATCGCTCGTTTTAGTAGTTAAGGGTCCTACTTTATTAAACGATACTTTTAAGTAAATTGTACTCTATAAAATGGTACTTTTACAAAAAGTCATACTTTATAAAACGATAAATTGTACTCTATAAAATGGTACTTTTACAAAAAGTACTTTTCCAAAAGTGCTACACTCAAAATAATACATTAGTAGATTTACTTATTTTTTTCAGTGATGCTAACTTTTTACAGGCAAAACGCGCAAAAGAGTGACTCAAAAAGCGCCAAAAAGCGCTTAATTTCAATAAAGTAAAAAGCGCCAAAAAACGCTAAATAAAAATTTTGAATTTAATGGTTTTAATATAAGTTTTTATAAAATCAGCAAGCCTATTTCCAGATTAAGTCTAAAAAATTGCTAAATATATCTATAAACCTAATTTTTTCTGTTTTATTACAAAAATCACAGTTTTTTTTAATTTTGTTGGTTACGTATTTGACGATCGTGATCTTACTACGATGGTTCAATTATTGTCTTCTAATTCTCAATGGGAGTAGAGTCGAATACGTGTTAATATTTGAGTTAGAACATTAGCGATTAAATAGTATAATGTTTTTATATTTGCTAAATATTCTTGACAATTGAAACTGATAAATTCTAAAACACGCATCGATTAAGTCTTTCAAGTATTACCAACATAAATAAATATAAAACAGAAAAATAATATTATTGAAAATTATTCTGTGAGAATATCATAGTTTTAATTAGAGATGGACGCGTGAGTGATTTTAGACTCACACTCACTCACTCACGCTCACGACAGGAATTTTTGAATCACGCACACTCACTCACGAGCATATTTTTTCTACTCACACTCACTCATAATCACGTGAGTAAATTTAATACAACTCACACTCACGTGCACTCACGCAAGCTTCACTCACACTCACGTTGACTCACACTCACGAAACACTTATTTATACAAAAACAAATTTCAAAAACTAAAATTTCAAAAATCATTCAAAATTTTCAGCAAAATTTAAAGTCCAGCGAAATTTTGCATTTTTTTTTTGCTTTTATATGAAATTAAGCCATATTTTAAAATTTTTTGTTGCTTTTTTTGGTACAAAAGGAAATATGAAGAAAAAATAAATCACGCAAACTCACGCAAAAAAATCGACTCACGCACACTCACTCACGAAAAAATCTTACTCACGCACACTCACGCAATTTTTTTCTCCACTCACATTCACTCACAATCACGTGATCACGCGTGATCACGCGTGAATAACGTGAATCACGCTCTAATCTGCTCATGTGCCCATCTCTAGTTTTAATTAATTAAGGAAATAATGACCTCGAGCTAGAATAAACCTACTGAAAATAAAAATAAAATATTTAAAAAGATTAACATTTCTGTGGTTGTACTACAAAAATCACATGAAAGATATGGAAAATTAAAAATGTTTAATTTTTCTTTTCATCTGCTGGTCATAGTAATGTTTTGCTGCATGCTGAATTTAAGTTAATTTTTGTTGAAATATAAGAAGAATTTCTATAGCTTACACAACATAAATGTGCAATTTTTAACGCGTATTTCATTTACATCAAGGAATAAGACAGTATTAAAAAAAATATCGGTTGTAAAATGAAATTTTTTTCCTAAAGCGATTAGTTATATACTAAAGGCGCTAAAAGCGCTAAATGAAAAAATGAAAACTCGCCAAAACAGCACCTTTTAAAAAAATGCGCTAGATTCAAAAAATGCGCTTTTGGGTGGTCTAAATCTAGCGCGAAACGCGCTAAATTGACATCGCTGATTTTTTTGCTAATGCTAGTAAGCTAACCTTTAGCAAATTTTTAGTTGAGATTAGTATGTAAGCAAAAATATCTTATAAACTTCATTAACGAATTAGAAATTTTAAACAAAATTTGAACTATTTTTTTTGCTGAATTTAAAATTGAGTTGACCAAATTTTTACAAGCTTTTTTTGCTAATATTAGCAAACATAAATTGTATTTTTTTTTTAAGAAAACTTAAAATGGCACTATCTCGGAAACTATGCCAGATGGAGCAAAATAGAGGCCATTTTTGGTACTTGAGCTCACCATAGTACCGCTGGTCCTCTTCACATGTGGGTACCCTAATGGGTCCTAACTTTGGATCCAAAAATGTTAGCATTTCCGAAAATTTAAAAATGCTCATATCTCGGTTAATATTGCCGACACAACAAAAAGTCCAAAAGCCCGCAAAATAACCAAAAATATTTTGAAGTTATCGAGTTCTTTAATTCTCAAAACCCCAGTGGTCCCCTAAAATTATGTATCTCATAAACTAAGCAAGGTAGAGCGAAACGGACACGAATTTTGGACCAAAAACTATGACGATTTTTAAGGAACCCAACTAGGTCTAGGCCCATCGGGGTCTGGACCTATCGGGTCCGAACCCAATGGGGTCCTCAAATGTGCATGAACTATTTAAGTTAAAAAAAAAAAAATTCAGTTAACTAATTTTTGTCAAAACATTTTTGCTAACTTTACCAAAAAAATTGTGGGTTCAAAGCCAGCAAATTTTCTTGTAGGTTTACAACCTTTTTTTGCTAACATTACAGTTTTTTTTTGGAGTGTAGCAAACATTCCTGTAATGTTACGGAAAATGACTGTAAATTGATTTATAAAAAAATTACGGGGGAAGAATGTAAATTTACAATTTTTGTTTGTGAAATTTTTAATTCGAGCCTAAAGATTTTTTTGTAAATTTACAAAATATTTGGTAAATTTCCAAAACAAATATGAAAATTTACACAACAAAATTGTAAAATTACAGAAAAAATTGTTATTTTACAAAGAAAAAATGGAAAATAAAAATATATATTAAATATATCATTTTCTCATTTTTTTTTGCCGTATAAACAGTAGTTTAACCAAATAATTTGTAAATTTACAATATTACTTTTGTATTTTCTACTTCTACTTCCACTGAATATCACATATAATTTGTTTTTAAAATTTTGCACTATTGGGGATTTTATTATAGATAGAGGGTTTTGTTTCTCAAAAATATTAATAACATGAATGAAAATGATCAGAGAGAGGTCCACAGTGCTAATTTTTAAGACAAAAATATTTTTTTTACCGAATTCATATCAAAAGTTGACAAACTGTTGGGTATGTTATGTAAAAATTAGTAAAAAAAAATTAAAACCGCGATTTTGGTCCAAAGATGCTGATCAGCATCGCGATTTTTAAGATTAAAATTTTTGTTTCATAACTTACACAAGACATCCAAATTTATAGCAATAGTTTTAAAAAAAGTCAAACAAGAATTTTCAGAAAAAATTAGCATCAGCGGACCAAAATCGTGGTTCTGGAATTTTGTTGACAAATTCATGTTCAGCATGCAAAATTTAGTTTGAAAACATGTAATGTATGATGAAATTATTCAAAAAAAATATTTATAAATTAATTATTTGAAAAGATAGAGGGTTTTGCATTCAGAATAATTAAATGTGTAAGAGATAGAGAAAACCAAAAATGCTAATAAAATAGCAAAAAAATATTTCTGTTCTGAATCTTACACCATAAATGAGGTCCGTTTTACTGAATATTTTGCCATCAAGAAGTACTTTTCGTGAAAATGGAAGATAGTGGGTTTTGAATATAGGCTCTCGATATGAGAAAAATTCAGGAAAAGTTATTCAAAAAATAACTATTTTTTTTTTGAGTTTTTAATTATTTTCACAAGTATTTTTAAAAAAATAAAAAAAAAACTTTTGAATATTGCAGATTAAATGTTTAAGTACCTGTTAACATAAGAGAAACTTATTTTTTCATAATTGGCAGCTTTTTGTTGACATTAATAGCAAATTCCCAAAAAAGTAGTGTAAAAATTAATTTTTTAAAAAATTTTTGTGTCCGGGACTTTTTGCCCATGAAATGTTTTATTTATAAAACAATACATATGGGGCATTCCATGTGAAATCGGACACTTTGAAAAACTTTTTTTTTTAATTTTCCCAATATGTTTACAGTTTTTAGTACCCTTCGAAAACTCCTTCGTGGTAAATTTTCAGATTTTTTTGATGACCCGTTCAAAAGATATCGAATTTTTAAAAATTGGCAGTTTGTTCCTTTACTCAAACTTCTTTTAATCATAACTTCTTCAATAATGGTCCAAATTTCAAATTTTTTTTTTCAAAATTTTTGTTTTTTTAAATACTTTCAAAAAAAAAATCCCAAAAAATTCTTAAAAGCGCTCTAGTATGCGATTTTTAAGTTTTAAAATTTAAATCTAATTTTTGAAAATGTTTGTACCCTTCGATGTTTTTGAAATTTTTTTGTGTAAAACTTCTATCAATTCTACAAATTTTTTGCCCAGGAAGATCGTGGGATAACGATTATTACTATTTTTTAAAATTTTTTGAAAAAATTTTATTGTAATTTACCAATCTTAAAATCATTTCTACTGCTCCAATGGTGCGTCATAGAGGGGACCTTTATAAGACCGACCCCCATTAATTTTTACGTCTTAACATTTCTTTGGAACAAACTAGTACCGTATCTTCAATTTCTAAGGGGGCTCCCACACAAAACGACATTTTTTAAAATTTGTTCCAACCGCTCAAACTGCCCAAATAGTGCCCTTAGAGCAACAAAATGTATGAAAGACCCACAATGTTTTTTTAGTCCAAACATTTTCTCTGAACATACCTACCCTCTATCTTTAACTGTTAAGGCGGTCCCCATACAATTTTTTTTATTTTTTGTAAATTTGTTTTATTTAATCAGCTTCTACCGGTCCAATGGTGCGTCCGAGAGGGGTCATTAGTGAGACCGACCCCCATTTATTTTTACCCTACAACATTTTTTCAAAACATACCTACGCCCTATCTCCACTCCCTAAGTAGGCTCCCATACAAAATTACTTTTTTATAAAATTTGCTCCAACTGTTATTTGTATGGGAGCCTACTTAGGGAGTGGAGATAGGGCGTAGGTATGTTTTGAAAAAATGTTGTAGGGTAAAAATAAATTGGGGTCGGTCTCAATAATGACCCCTCTCGGACGCACCATTGGACCGGTAGAAGCTGATTAAATAAAACAAATTTACAAAAAATAAAAAAAATTGTATGGGGACCGCCTTAACAGTTAAAGATAGAGGGTAGGTGAGTTCAGAGAAAATGTTTGGACTAAAAAAATATTGTGGGTCGGTCATACATTTTGTTGCTCTAAGGGCACTATTTGGGCAGTTAGAGCGGTTGGAACAAATTTTAAAAAATGACGTATTGTGTGGGAGCACCCTTAGAAATTGGAGATAGGGTATTAGTTTGTTCCAAAGAAATGTTAAGACGTAAAAATTATTGGGGGTCGGTCTTATAAAGGACCCCTCTATGACGCACCATTGGAACAGTAGAAATGATTTTAAGATTGGAAAATTACAATAAAATTTTTTCAAAAAATTTTAAAAAATAGTAATAATCGTTATCCCACGATCTTCCTGGGCAAAAAATTTGTAGAACTGATAGAAGTTTTACACAAAAAAATTTCAAAAAAATCAAAGAGTACAAACATTTTCAAAAATGAGATTTAAATTTTAAAACTTAAAAATCGCATACTAGAGCGCCTTAAAGAATTTTTTGGGATTTTTTATTAGAAAGTATTTAAAAAAACAAAAATTTTGAAAAAAAAAATTTGAAATTTGGACCATTATTGAAGAAGTTATGATTAAAAGAAATTTGAGTAAAGGAACAAACTACCAATTTTTAAAAATTCGATATCATTTGAACGGGTCATCAAAAAAATCTGAAAATTTACCACGAAGGAGTTTTCGAAGGGTACTAAAAACTGTAAACAAATTGGGAAAATCTAAAAAAAAAGTTTTTCAAAGTGTCCGATTTCACATGGAATGCCCCATATATATTATTGATCTATGATCGATTCTAAGACATTCTGTGAATGTCCGTCCGTCCGTCCTCCGTCTGTCTGTAGATAACACAATGCAGTCCTAAAATAAAACAGCTAGACTCCTGAAGTTTGGCACAAATATGTCTCATGTTCATAGGCAGGTTAAGTTCGTGAAAAGTCGAGCCAGGGGGAAAAAGTTCCCCCTTAAAGTACTGAACTAACATCTGAATAAATAAAATTTTTTAGATGTTTTTTTGTATTTTTGTTAAATAAATGAAACATTTGATATATTTATCGCGATGGGAAGGTGCGTTCAAAGGCTGTTAAAATTTAAATTCTAGCTGCTCAATTCTTCGAGATATCGCATTTCTTTATGTTATTTTTGGTCTGTAAAATATTTACTTCAATTAACGACAAAAATGTCGTATGCAGTTTGAATTCGAGGTTATTAAACGTGACAAAACTGCAAGCATAAAAATTATTGATGATCAATTTCCCGAGAAATTGCAAAATTACTCTTCAAGCTGTTATAATAACACCGCTCAACAAATCGAAGGTTTTTGACCCCGGTTTGAAGTTTGATACAAAATTTTTAAAGATTTTGACTCGCTAATTCCAAATCTGTGCTCCAAATTTTTCCATCACGTCTAGAATTTTAATTATTCGCGGTTGAAAATGCGAAAAAACGCGATTTTTGCCTTTTTTGAAAGCCTGCACAGCAGCCACTGGGTGGAATAAAAATATGATATAAAGCGTTAGAGTAGAATTGAACTATGATCTCAAATATATGATCAAAAAAATTTCAAGTTGTTGCACTATTATTGGCCAAACGCGTATTTTAAAAAAACACTGTGAAAAAAAATAGAAAAAGCACCATTTTTAAAAGGCTCTAAAACAAAAACCAGATGATCAATCTTTAGTGTGATGAGCTCAAAATTTAGACAAAATCCCATTCTTTCTTATAGACTTTTAAACCCATTAAAGATATCTTCCGGTTTATACGAAAAATAACACAGAAAACTTAAATTTGTAAAATAATTCGTTTTTTTAGTTTTTCTTTGAAAAATATCAAAAAAAACTAAGGTACCTACCTTACCTTTTTTACAAAAATGATAATTTTAACAGAGTCATTTTAAAACGCAATTGTAACCCAACCAAACGCAATAATTAGAAAAAAATTGTTTTCTATGTTGGAGACCAAAGACAAATTATACTTTTGCGCTTTCTACCAGATTTGTATTCCACTCAATAGCTGCTGTGCAGGCTTTCAAATAATGCAAAAATCGTCATTTTTCGCATTTTTAACCGTGAATAACTAAAAATCTGGACGTGATGGAAAAATTTGGAGTACAGATTTGGAATCAGGAGATCAAAGTCTACTAAAATTGATCACCAGAATTCAAACCGGAAAATGACTGTTGAGCGGTGTAATTAATTTATTTTTTCTTTAGTGTCTAAAATGAAGAACAAAAATCAAGAAGTTACAAATATATTGTATGCAGTTTGCATTTTACGTAGTTGAAGGTGGTAAAGCTGATCAATTCAATATCTTGACTGCTAATTTACGCGAAAAATAAATTTTTTTCCAATTTTTTTTTATAGCCTCCACTTAGTGATAGAGGGTATATATAAGTGTGTCATTCCGTTTGTAACTCATCAAAATATCGATCTGGTACCCCATAAAGTATATATATTCATGATGCCCGATCGATTTTAAGACATTCTAGCGATGTCCGCCTGTCCGCCTGTCCGTCCGTCTGTCTGTCTGTCTGTGGAAAATGCTGTCACAGACAAAATATTGCACATAGATGTCTGAAACTTAACATATTTATTGGAAGTTCTCCCGAGAAGTTTGGTGTTGCATTTGAGCGATATCGGTTTAGCGGTTCAAAAGTTATGAACGAAAATGAAAGCACACCTCAAAAATTTCAATACATTCAACATAACCTAAAAATACAAAATGCTTTAATTCGGCATCTGGTTGACATATGTGAACATAATTGAACACCAAATGGTATCTAAACATGTACGAACATATTTTTTGTCAAAAAAAGAAAAAAATCGCGGATTTTTTTTAACAACATTTTTTTTTTTGCGGAATTTTTTTTTTTCAAATTTTTTTTTTTAACATGATAATGTTTTTAGGCTGGGGTCTAATTTTAAAAAAGTTGCAGGACGCCACCTCAGTTTGACTATATAAGCTAACGATTAAACAAAAAAGAAAATAAGAATTATAGTTTTCATTTTATTACAACCGTAAACTTCGACAATAATTTAAAATTAATAAAAAAAAAAAAACACATAGTTTTGGTAGTGACACCTAGCGGCGCTAGGTGTCACTCGATTAACGCAGTATTGCCAAACCAAATATCGCATTTCTAATTAGATTTGTTACCATCATCGCAAATTTTTTCCAATAAAATATTACCACATGACAATACTAACCAGTATATTTGAAAATGGAATATGTATCTACAAGCAAGAAAAACATAACAAAATTTAAGTAAATATTTGAGTAAGCTACGGTGGCCTAGCTGAGGTGAGCCAGACTGGAAAACGGAAGGTCCGGTGATCGAATCCCGTGATTTGTCAACTTTTTTTTTTTTTATTTAGTTTTTTTTAGCTTGTACGTTTCTTTTTGTTTGGGAAAAATTTGTTTGCATTAATTCTTTATACTTTTTTATTTAATTATAATAAAATAAAATTTTTATATATTCAGATTTTTCTAAATTTTCTAGTTGTTTTTCTTTCTGAATTTTGTGATTTTTTCTGAATATCTGCATTTTTCTGACTTATTTTTTGTATTTTCTGATTTGTTCTTACACTCAAAATAATAACTCTGTAAAATACATTGTAAAATGGCTGTAATCTCAATTCAACAGATGTTTGACAGAGTTTTCTTTCAAAAGACAGATTTAAAGAAAATACTTTGAATTTTACGGTACGTTGAACTCTGTTTAATTAGCAGAGTTTTTCTGTAATTTACCAGAGTTATTATTTTGAGTGTAGTTTTCCAAATTTTTTGTAAATATTGATAAATTTGATAAATTTCTTGGAGTTCTTTTTTTCTGAATATTTGTTTAACCCTTACATATTTTTTTTTTCATATATGTGAGGGTTATTCGTAAAAAGTTTTTATTAAATAAAACATTATCATGATTTAATTTTTTGGGCAAGAGTACAAAACTCTGCGGCATTTTTTTCAAAACTAATTTCCTTTTAAATAAAGTTTTTTGCAATAGTCTTTTTGAAATTGTGGAGGGTATCACTACATTCGACAAGGCCAAATTTAACTTTTTTACTTGTTTTTTTTTTTTAATTTTCCGATTTCTCGCGAAATTGAGAAGATATGATTCCGATGTTAACTGTTTTGTGACCTGTAAATAAATACAATTAAAACTGTATACTTAGTTTTTAAAGATATTTAAAAATTTTATTGTCAAAATTTTAGAAAATACAAAAACACTAATTTAGCGATATCTCGCGAATGCGATCAGCTACGATTTCGCTTTTAACAGTTTTGTGACATTTAATCAAGTAGAAACCGAACTGCGTTCACACTTTTCGTCGACACTAAAGTGCATCCTAAACATCGCTGAGGCTCACTGTGTGGACCAGACCGAAAAATTCTGAAAGTAGGGCTGAAAAAAATACACGTGCCTCCAGTTTTTCTAGATTAATTCGCGTTTTCGCTAAAAACGCCAATAGAAAAAGTTGTATTTTTCCAAAGTAGTGTGAAATAAGCCAAAAAATTTAGTTAACCTACTTGTGAGACAAATAATGTTTAAACATGTCTTTAGTGAAATTTAAAGACGGTTTTTTTCGTAGAATATATTAATCCTCTATCTCCCATTTTTAGAGGTAATTTTTATCCTCATTTCTAATGCTCTTCTAGAAAACCATTAAATCTGCATCAAATTTCACTATGATTTGTCAAAGGCTAATAATTTGTGCGATGTTATCAAAATGCTCAAAAAATTAAAATTGTAAAGTATCTTTGGTGTAACACAATTTAATAATATATGATACTTTACAATTTTACTTTTTTAAGCATTTTGCTAACATCTTACGAACTTTTAGCATTTGACAACCCATAGTGAAATTTGATGCAAAACATTTTTGTGGAAAATTTTACCCTTTAAACGCACCATTTAATGGTTTTCTAGGAGAGTATTTGAAATAAGGACACAAATTAGCCCTAAAAATAGCAGATAGAGTGTTTATATATTCCTAGAAAGAACCGCCATTAAATTTTACTGAACACATCTATTAACACTATTTTTCTCAGAAGTAAATTTTTTTTTTTTCGACTTCTTTCACACTTGTTTTGTGAAACACAATTTAACATTATATTTTGTTTGCATTTTTCGCGAAAAACGCGAATTGATTTAAATAACCTGAGAGACAAGGGAATGATATTTTTTATACCACTTCACACTGTGACGACTAGAACAAGCTAGCGGGACAAAATTATTTTTTGACATATTTAAGTTCCTAAGGTCATAACTGTTTCCAATTTGTATATAATTATCTGACTTGTGCACCCTACGTTCGGTATACCCTCTACATGATAGTGCATGTAACAGTTAATTATTTGTCTCACATTTTTCATTTCCTAGGGTCATAAATATATCAAACTTGTATATTTCTAAATCGCTTGTGCACCCTACGTTTGGCATACCCTCTATATGGATAGTGCATGTAACCGTTAAATATTTTTGACATTTTACATTTAATAAGCTCATAAATATTTCCAATTTGTATATTTTTATCTTACATGTATACCCTACGTTTGGTATAACCACTATAAAGGAAGTGCATGTAACAATTATTATTTTTGTTGTACATATGCTAATGTTTATTTAATAGTAATAATATTTTTGCAAAATTTGTGCATACCCGAGTAAAAATTTTTATATGATGCAATACATAATGATATATCACACAATATATATTTATACGCAATTTAATCCGAATAATGGTGGATGTTTTTGCATTAAAAAAGATCAACTTGTATAAAATATGATTCGATTTCATCCGAGTTTTGACCAGACATTGCCATATTTCATTGGATTCAATTAGATCTAATTGCATAAAAACATAAAAAATCTTGGTGTGTTTTGGTTTGGGTGAGTTACACCACAGGTCAACGATACATTCACCAAACATATAATTTTCTAAAACAAAAAAAATGTTTGGGTACGCTTCGAACCAGATAGGTGATATACATAACCCTAACAAGGAAATGTTTAGGAACATTTTAAAAGTTTCCCAGCAAAAACTGACATTACTAGTAATGGGTTTTGTAATCCGAAACAAATGTTTATCACTACTTACTTATTGAATGAAACACTAATTATTTTAACAAGGGCGTGAGACAAAAATAACTAGTGAAGAGTATGGAGATACATAAGTAGTCACTGCCTCGGATTACAAATAAGGAGTAAAAACCCATTACCAATAAGAAGTAAAATAATTAGTTAATTAAAACTTTTAAAATTTAACTTGTTTTTACTAACACTTAAAAATTCCGTAAATTTTATTAAGTTTTTAAGTACTTTTTAAGTTAATTGAATTGTAAAGGTTAAAAACTGCAAGTGCAAGAAGATTTTATTACTTAGAGGTGCTTTTATAACATATTACTGAGAAGTAGTTACTTTTGGGCTTAAAATAATGTTAATGGTAATGGGTACTCATTATAAATAATGTACTCCCGGCTAAAAATAAATGTGTATGTTCATATATGGCTATGTATTGATCTTTATATGATCATATATGACTTATAAGGAAACATATATGTGACCATATATGCATAAATCAATCCCATATATGAGGTCGTATGTAAACCATGTACCATATATAACATCATATATGATACCATATATGTATGCAAATTTGAATCAGAATTACAAAAAAAAATTTACGAATAAAATTATATTTTATTACCATCGATTAACTTATATATACATAAACATAACTGCAATACCGGTGCATATAAATAATTTAACAACTATTGACCTACTTGCAAAATATTCTGCTTAAAAAATTACTTTTACATAGAAAAATGTTGGAAAAGGTAAGTTTTCATTAATATATATAAAGAATTCTAAAATCATGTTTTCAGTTCATCGTCATAACAAGTATAAGCGTGGACATTTTATTCCAAAACAAGATGAACTTGAAATTTTCGTATTCAAAATGTCGAAAAAACAATATTATTGAGTTCTTTGATGTTGAAGAAAATTAAACTACGCAGGTACGTTAAGCTTTCGCAACTTGGAGGAGAGGGCATATGCACCACCATAATGTTACCACTACGATTTCAATATTACAAACTTTTTACAAATCCCTTAATGGTCGCTATATCAAATTGTATATAAAAGGATCGTATAAGCAGTTTTTATACCTAGTTACGAGTTGAAGAAAGCTCTTCTACTTGAAAGAGAGAACATATGCGCCACCATAACGTTATCACTACGATTTCAACACTACAAACTATTTTGAAATCCCTTACTGTCGCAATAGCAAATTGGAAATGGAAAGAACATATATGCAGTTTGAAGGTCGAGTTACGAGTTACAGCAACGTTCAGCTCACTCAACTTGGGAGAAAAATCATATGCACCACCATAACGTAATCACTACGATTTCAACACTACAAACTTTTGACATCCCTTACTGTCGGAAATGAAAAGAACGTATAATCAGTTTTGATATTAAGTTACGATTTGGGAAGGACAACGTTTTACTAACAATCACAAGAAGACTGTCACCTTACCTACATGGAAAATATTGTCGGCATGATGTAAGTATTAATAGTTTATTTATCCCTCTCCTTCAAATATCCTAACAAACATAACCCAGTAAGTTAATATACATACTACTAAATATCTTGCTTTTAATAAAAGTTTTAAGTACTCATTTGCTTATTATGAGTAAAAAATGTTTTTAGTAGTAGCAAGTTATTTTTTGCTGGAACATAAAAGAAATGTGGAATTATTTTTAATATTTTTTCAGTTGAAATTCCGTAAAAAGTATTCGATGGTCTTAAGCATCCCATGGTCTTAACAAAATAAACTCTATTAACATATATGTATCTAAGAAGTCAATATTTAAAGGCACATGGTTGTTTCTTTATCAGTGTTATCATTAAAACCCATCAGCACCAAATGCTATTGTTGGTAATACTTAAGGGCCTGTCACAGAGTCAATTCCGTTCCGAAGTGGTTTGAAAGTTTTCCTCTTAAAACGTAAAACAAAATATTTTTTCGGAATAAAATCCACTCCTATGCAATTCAATCCCACTTTGATTTTTGAAAGTGATTTTATTCCGAAAAAAAAAATAATCGTTTTGCGTTTTACGAGTAAACCACTTATTACAATTCCAAACGGAATTAAGCCTATGACATGTCATTTAATAAAATAAAACGTCTAGAAATACCTTATATATTAATATTTTATATCTTTTTTTTATAGATTTTGACTGTAAATATGCTCAAATGAGGTTTATAGCATAACAAAAAACGCTAAGTCTGAAGAAAATCTGAATTAACAATAAAACAAGAAAACAACAAGGAAATCATCCTTCCTTTAATAAGCCCTTTGCTCTCTTCTTGAGAAATCCTTTAAATCTTTATGTTAAATTTTTTTTTCTATCAAAATGTGTTTAAATATAAGTTAAATTATATATTTTTATATGGTCACCAAAAATGCAAACGGAGTAAGTAAAAAATCAAAATTATCAAACTAAAGGTTTTCATTGAAATATATGAAAAACACCATAATGAATAAAAAAAATATTTTTTATTTTTAATTATACTTATGTACACCGTTTGCAATTCTGGTGAATATATACATAATAATCTATAACTATATGTTAAGATGAAAAAATAATTAAAAAATAAGAAAAAGAATGTAAAACAAATTGAAAACAAGATCATATATGATCCAATATATGATCCAATATATGACACAATATATGATACAATATATGATCACATATATTGGGTCATATATGATCGTGTCTTTTATAAGCGCCAATTTTGGAATATGTTCATATATGAGACCATATTTGATACTATATATGATACTGTATATGGTCTCATATATGATATCATATATGATAATATTCAACATTTTTAGCCGGGCTTGGTAATGATTACTTTTCACAACTCATTACCATGTTTTTGCTGGGTTCTTATGCTTTACTTAAAAAACTTAGAAAATTTTTGATAATTGGAAACATTTATATATGGAACAGACTAAGCTATATATAATTTTATATTAAATTATACAGAAAAACAAATTTTGTATTGGCCCTAATATTATTTCATATATTTATATCAACCGTATACCTTTTAATCCGAATCATGATTAAATTATATATTACAGCATATGACTGCATTTAAAAAAATTAGAAAATACCTCACGGGATGTATAATCATATATGATTTATTATGTTTGTATCAAGTTATATATTGTTATATATGTTTATTTTTACTCGGGTATTTCAAAATCTTTATAAAATTTTATTGCCCATAAAATAAAAATTTCAGACTAATTATATCCAAATTAATATATTTAAGAAAAATTAAAAAAACATAAATAAAATAATAATGATAATTATAATATAATAATAATAATACTAATACATATACGAATAATTAAAAAAAAAATTACTTGCCCAAATCCATAAATACTATCCATAATTCCCAAAATATTGTGAATACTAATTTTTTTTTTGTAGTGTACATTTTTTTAGTGTGTTTATATTTTTTTTAGTGTAAAAATTTGGGCAAATTACAGAATAGCTTTGTAAAACATATTAGTGGCCTATGAATGTCCTTTAAACCGTGTTTAGGGGTTTTTTGAATATGTTAAAACTTAAGTTTTTGATCATAACTTCTGAACTCCTGGACCAATATCGCTATAATTTAACACCAATATGACACGAGCAATTGAAAATATATATGCCAAGCATCAGTAGCTTCGGACTAGTCTTTCGAAAGTTGTCGGGTTTTTATTAGATATACAGACAGTCGGACGGACATCGTTCATAAAATACCTGATGTGCAAGCGTGTGCAAAGAAATATTGCCATGGTAATATAGCCTAGTATCGTACCTTTCATTTAAAAAAAAAAAATAGCCATGGGACACGTGGAGACAACATTTTCCTATTCTCTTACACAGAAAAAAATATCGTAAAATCAAAAGTAACCAAGCAAATTGTTAACAACTAAATACTAGTTCAACAACGCTTTTAATTGTATAAACAATGTATATTGTTAATGTGACAAAAATTCTTTTTTATTTTATTAATAACACAGACACTTTATAAACTCATTTAACCAAGCAAACATATATGTGAGGATAGCACGGTGGTAGTGTGCCAGACTCCAATCATGTTGGCGGAACTGCCAGTTGGCGGAACACTTGTTTTTTTTTTTTTTTTTAATTTATGATTATTTTTTTTTTATTCTATTTAAAATTTTTTAAACATGTGTGAAGCCACATTATTATTTAGTTTTAAATATAATGCCACATTTTTATTATTGTAAAAACAGCAAAGAGTACACACTGATTCTACAGACACTTTATGTACACATTTAGGCAACTATAAATATATATGAGGAATAGCACGGTGGTAATGTGCTAGACTTGTAGCACGAAAGTTGCGGGTTCGATGCCAGGTGCCGGCGGATGATTTTTTTTTTAGACATATTTTTTTTTTTTCTTATTTTAGATTTTTTTATCATTCTTTTTTTAGTGTTTTTTTAAATATGCTGTTTAGTCAAGTACAAATATATATGAGGATAGCACGGTACACTACCTGACGCATAGCATTAACGTTGCGGGTTCGATGCCAGTTGTCGGTGGATGATTTTTTTTTATATTTTTTTTTATATATTTTTTTTTAGTTTATTTATTTCTATTTTTAGATTATTCTATTTTTAGATTTATTTTTTTAAAAAAGTTACAAAAGTCATTGTTGTATTGACAATATCCAATGTAGGCTCACTTTCAATTAAATGTTTAATTGTATTAACAATGAAATTAATTGAATTGACAACTTTTTTTTTTTGTGTAAAGTTCAATGTAACAACAAAAAAATAATTGTTTTTTTTGGGATTTTTGAAAAATTCATATAAAAAAATTTTAAGCTCTGTTTAATAGGGAAAGTTAAATTCACTAGTTCCACTAGTTGTGACGTGGCTTGTTCTACACGTCACAGTGTGCACTTTCTGAGTGGAGTGAATTTTTTCTATCGTGCGAAAACTTTTTTTTTTGCATTTTTCGTGAAAACGCGAAATCATCTAGAAAAACTGGGAGACACGGGTATTTATTTTCGGCAGTACTCTCAGAATTTTTTAGTCCGGTTGATGTGTACAGTAAAAATTTGAAATTTGTCGGACGGTGTAATTACAGTTTTCTTGTGTAAAAAAAATCCTTGTAATGTTTATTTTAATTTGTTTAATTATTTATTTTTTTGTAAATTTACCTAAAAAAATTGTTAAATAAATTTACCAACATATAATAGTAAAATTACAAAGCAGACTGTAGTTTTCATTTTATTAAAAATACAAGATTTTTCGTAAAAAGTTAAAATATCAGTAAAATAGAATTACAAGACCTTTTACTTGTAATTTTACAAACTTTTTTTTGAATGTACTTTTTAAAAATAAGGGATGGTCTACCCGAATGTTATTATATTTAAAATATATGTTTCAATCTACTTAAATTTAACACACATATTTACGGTATTACAATAAAATATACATTTTATGTTTAATAAGATTGCAAAGAAATTTAATCTTATGTTTCATTTATCCCATGCCAAAAGTCTGGTAATAAAAAATGTATAAATTTATTAAAAACCTTAAAAATAGCAAAAAAAAACCAGCACTTAAAATAAAAACATGCAAATTTTTTTATAAATAAAAAAAAAAAACAGAAAACAAATAAAAAAGTTAAATTCTGCCTTACCGAATGTATGACTGCCCTACACAATGTAAAAGCCTTTATTTGAAAAACACATTTGTGAAAAGGTTTTCTTATAAAATCTGGTAAAGGAAATTAATTTTTTGAAAAAATGTTTTTGAAACCAAAAAAAAATACGCAGAAAAGAAATTTAGACGAAAAAAAAATCCGCGAAAAAATTTGTATGGGGTAAAAAAAATATATTTGTACTTATTTAAATACATTTCGGTAAACAATTGTTTTCACATCTGGCAACCAACAGCCGGATTAAAGCATATTGTACATATTTTTAGGTTATGTGGTAAGTACCAACATTTTTGAGCTGACCTTATATTTTTTTCCTTAACTTTTGAACTGCTGAACCGATATCGCTCCAATGCAATACCAAAATTCTGAAAGCAACAAAAACAAGTAAACAAATTATATTCCGTCCAGACCGACCATATAATACCCTACACTAGTGTTTCCCGGAAAATGAACTTGGGAAACAATGACAGACAGACGGACGGACATAGCTAAATCGACCCAAAAAGGGATTCTGAATCGATCGGTATACTTAAAAGTGGGATAAGTACCAATATTTTGGCTAGTTACATTATACCCTGGTGTGGAGTATAATTAAATATTTTAAGCTACAGTCATATTTGTGTAATATTTTGGTCGGGATCGCCATTTCAACAGAAAGAAAGAAAGACTTTGCTAAAATGTCTTAAAATCGATGATTTGTCAAAAATATAGAAATTTTATAGGGTCTCATACCGATATATTGATGAGTTACAAACGGCTTGACAAACTTATTTATACGTTCCACCCCTTATTGGATGGTATATAAATACCACAATACATAATTTTTTATTTTTTTTAATTTTATTGTTAACACGTGACAAAAAGGAGGAAATAAAATTACTTCACTTTTAAATATTTTCAAATGTGTGTATAAATGTCAGACACATAGGAATATGCTGCTTTACATATGTGCTGTACAACCCAATTGGAATTGTCTGATATGCTTCCCTCTTAACCACAGTACAGACTAGTATGCAAACACTGGTGCTAATTGCGTACTTTCCAATATGGTGGTATGGTTTTTAGTACAGAATGATCATCGCTGCCTAGTATATGTGTGCCTGTACGTGTGAGCTTTTGTGCATGTATTTATGATGTTTGTTTACGTTTTGTATGAAACGTCAAAAGGTACACCGTCTGCTGTCACTAATACTTACACCCATCAGATGCAACTCTGTGATACTACTACTCATGTACTGTGCTCTTAACAGATGATGAAGTGACATTTTAACTTTAGCGCAGTGTTGGTTTATTTATTTTTAAATTATGATGTTGGTAAAGGATAATTACACTCAAAAAATAGTGTTGTACAATGAGGCAGTGGCGTATACAGGGGGGGGGGGCCCGGGGGCCCGGGCCCCCCCGAAATGATTTCACAAATTTCAGGATTTGATATCAAATAACAAGTACAATATTAAAAAACTTCTTAAGAAAATTCGAAAAACAAGAATCCAAAATTTTTGGAAGAAAAATGTTTTGAAATTGAAAATTTTTCTGTTAAAATAATCTCAAAATCTGAAAATTTTTTCTTAGAATTTGAAACTTTTCAACTTTGTCTTTTAGAAAAGTGTGTCAGAGCGAGCCTATTTCATAAAAAAAATGTCTCAGAATCTAAAACATTCTATAAGAGAAATGTCTAAGAATTTAAGAATTTTTCTATAGGAATAATGTATTGATGGATCGAAGCAATCGCATGGTGTTGGAGCTGGTTTCACGATACTGGAACTTGACCAACACTTATCTTTTAAATTACCCGTGGACTCGAGTATCTTTCAGGCTGAGATAGCTGCTATATCAAAAGCTGTGGAATATATGGCAAAGGAAAAAGGTGCCACCCTTAATTTCTACGTGGATAGTCAAGCTGCTCTAAAGGCACTCTTGAGCTACCAAATTAAATCGAAAACGGTTTTAAAGTGTTACGAGAATTTAAAACAACTTTGCTTAAATAATGAAGTTACCTTATTATGGGTACCAGGGCACGAAGGAATAGAAGGAAACGAGAAAGCAGATGAACTCGCGAAACTTGGAGCAGATGGCATAGGTACCACCATAATGCTTTCACCGCCACTCCAGCATTTCAAACTAAAACGAAATACCCTAACTGTCGCCAAAGCAAATCGAAGATGGAAGGAACTTGGGACAAGTCGTATAAGCAGAATTTTATGGCCACGCTATGATTTAGGAAGAACTAAATTCTTACTTACACTTACGAGAATAGAATGTCGTATGTTGACAGGTTTAATAACGGGACACTGTCTTGTCGGAAAACATGCCAAGAACATGAATCTTATTACGGACGCAAACTGTAAAAGGTGCGAGACACCAGACGTCGAAGAGACCATTGAACACATCCTGTGTCACTGCCCGGCTTTGGCACGAACTCGACTATCAATTATAGGAAGTTCACAGTTCGAGACTTTGGAGGAAATTACGAGGATAGACCTGAAAAGCTTGAAACAATTCGCAATGAAGGTCAATGTATTTAGTTTACATCGATAAGCGGAAAAAGTTTTGTGGTATCGCTATGGACCAATTGGTCTATGCGGAGTGCCCATCTGGCACCGCCACCCTAACCTAACCTAACCTAACATGTCTTAAAATATTGGCCTTTTTTCATAATCTAAGACTTTTTCTATAGGAAAAATGTCTGAGAATCTGAGACTTTTTCTATAAAAAATTCTTTTCCGTATAAAAAATGTTTCAGAATCTGAGAATTTTCCATAAAAATAATGTCTCTGAATCTAAAAAATGACTCAAAATCTGAGATTTTTTCTATAAAAAAATTCTTAGAATCTGAGGCTTTTCTATATGAAAAATGTTTTATAATCTGTGAACTTTCTATAGGAATAATGTCTCTGAATCTGAGAATTTTTCTTACAATATAAAAAAAATGTCTCAGAATCTCATCCTTTTTTTTTGAAAAATGTCTCAGAATCAACGAATTTTTCTTAAGGAAAATTATCTCAAAATCTAAGATTTTGTGTATAGGAAAAATGTCTCAGAGACACAACCTGAGACTTTTTGTATAGAAAAATGCTCGAAATCTGAGACTTTTTCTATTGTAAAAATTACTTTTTCTACAAAAATAATGTCTCAGAATCTGAGTATTTTTCAGAATCTGAGACTTTTTCTTAAGGAAAAATATCTCAGAATCTGAGGCTTTTTTTTATGAAAAATGTTTCAGAATCTGTCAATTTCCTATAGGCAAAATGTCTCAGAATCTGATACTTTTTCTATAGAATAATGTCTAAGAATATGAGACTTTTTCTATAGGAAAACTGTATAAGCATCTGAGACTTTTTCGATAGGAATAATGTCTCAGAATCTAAGAAATTTTCTGTAGAAAAAATATCTGAGAATCTGAAAAAGAATCTGAGACTTTTTCTATAGGAAAAATGTCGAAGAATCTGAGACGTTTTCTATAAGAATCTGAGACTTTCTATACGAAAAATGTCTCAGATTTAGAAAATTTTTTCTATAGAAAATCTCTAAAATTCTTAGACTTTTTCTATAGAAAAAGTATCAGATTCTGAGACATTTTGCCTATAGGAAATTGACAGATTCTGAAACATTTTTCATAAAGAAAAAGCTTCAGATTCTGAGATATTTTTCCTTAAGAAAAAGTCTCAGATTCTTTTTAAAAAGGTCTCAGAATGTGAATTATTTTTCTTATATGTTGCAGAATCTCACATTCTGGGAAAATGTCTTACAATCGGAGTCGTTTCTTTTGGAAAATTATTTTATGGATATGTTTATTAGAATCATTTTTTAAAGTGACTTTTTCCCGAGAAACGTTTTCCTTTGGAAATATGATTTAGAGCAGCGGTTACCAACCTTTTTGGCTCGCGTACCCCTAATTTTAAATTTTGTCAGCCGCGTACCTCCTAACGAGTTCTTTTTTGTTTTCGTTAAAAAAACTTCTCATATAAATATTTGAGTTAATTTAGAAACTTTTGATCTGCGGGTATTATCATCTTTTTTAAAGGATTTAGGGGAGATCAAATCAATGGTGGTATTTTTTTGGAAAAATTTTCGCTCTTTGGGTGGTTCAATGCACCTGAAAACGCGGACTTTGAGCTAATTTTTCTGCAGAGCAAAAACAGCTGAAAATATTGCAAATCTGATTTCAACAGTCATTTCTACACCAAAAATTTAAACAAAGGACGTTTTTTGAACTGTTAAAAAAAGTTCCAAAAACACATCACAGAGGGCGAAAATACTATAATGTTTTTTTAATTTTTTTTTTAAATGTATTTTTTTAATACAAGGGCAGATCAACAATTCCGTGACTTTTCGAATGAAACACCCTCGTATATACAATGAAAGGGCATTTTGAGTTTGACATTCATTTTCTCAAAAACCTGACATCATAGAAAAACCATATTCGGAATCAGCATCGAAAGGTTAATCGAAAATAAGTGGTCAGATCTCAAAATATCGCAAATAATTGCTCTATAAATTGCAAAAAAAAACTACTTTTTTTTGTGAACTTTGACCTCAACTGTCTTAAAAACCTCACGTTATGGAAAACTTTGGAAGTCAGGTTAATCTAAAACGAATGTCCAAATTACTAAAATTATGCGTACCCCCGCGGACAGTTTCGCGTACCCCCTAGTGGTACGCGTACCATAGGTTGGTAACCGCTGATTTAGAGTCTTTAGCTTTTTCTATAATAAAAACTGTCTTAACTGGAAATTCTCGTAGAATCTTAGACTTTTCTTTGAAAAAAAATAATCTTCTTTGTAAAAA
Organism: Pegoplata infirma; assembly: GCA_963921195.1. NCBI lineage: Eukaryota > Metazoa > Arthropoda > Insecta > Diptera > Anthomyiidae > Pegoplata > Pegoplata infirma. The sequence goes on along the minus strand of OY992538.1, from coordinate 93,703,163 downwards.
TGTATCAGCATCTGATACAATTCACACTTTAAAAAAATGCTTGTCTCTCAAAAAATTTTAAAATATAAAAAAATTTTAATTTTTTCCCCAAACAGTTTTAAACTTACACAAAAATGAAGAATCTGATTGCGTTACATTCAGTTTAAGGAAAAGATTGAGAAAAAATCCAAAACATGTGCTGTTGTATAAATTTTTTGTAAAAAAAAAATTGAAAACAAAATGTTGGGCCCCCACCGAAATAAAATCCTGGATACGCCCCTGCAATGAGGTTTAAAAATTTTTTATTTGAAATCAATCACTTGCCCATTTTATCCATTTATGTTGATTTTTTAAGTAGAATTTATAAGTAAATTATTTTTTCTATTCTTTTTTGTTTTTCTTTTTGCAAAATTATATTTTGTACTAGATCGATACTTCGATGTGTAGCAAATCTTTTTTATATGTATACTAGGGTTATGATTAGGGAAACTAAACATATGCAATCTCATGTTTTTTCCTGTGCATTGTATTGATAAATGGGTAAGGTATATATCCGTTTCAGATCTTTTTAAGAAATCTGGCATCGATTGTTAGAGCACATTTTTGCATATTTTGGTCTTAAAAGCATAATGCTGCACATTTTTGTCTTAAGAGCATATTTTAGTATAAAAGCATATTTTTAGGGCATATTTTGATGTTTTGTGAGCATATTTTTTGAAAAACTGCATATTTTGTAGAAAATCATAAAATATTTTATGTATTGGCGAAAACAGAAAAAATATTTCTTTAAAAAATTATGAATAACTTTTTTAGTGAGTTAATTTTTTTTCTTTTTTATATAATTTTTTTTTAGTTTTTTAAATAGATTTTAGTTAAGAAATTGTTTCAAGAGGCCTAACTCGCGAAAAATTCCAAAATAGTAGTTTGTATTATACATTTTTAATTAAAAATTAAAAAAATTCTATTTTCATCGTTTTTATGTCGAATTTTAAAGAAGAACTGAACTTTTAAGAGCATATCTTTTACATTTTAAGAGCATATTTTCGGTTTTATGTTGCATATTTTAAGCGCATAAAACCATTTGTTTAGATCATATTATTGGTTTCCTTGGTTATGACTATTTTTTTTTAACATGATAATGTTTTTAGGCTGGTTTCTAATTTTAAAAAAGTTGCAGGACGCCACCTCAGTTTGACTATATAAGCTAACAATTAACGAAAAAGAAAAAAAGAATTACTATTTTCATTTTCTTAAAACCAAAAATTTTAATAACTTGGGTTTGTAACTTGGATAATAATTCACCTTGTGATGAATAAAATCGTTTTTCACCAGTTGGTGAATAAAAAGTAACATAATTATTTTTCAACAAAAAAATTTTTTTTTTCATCAAATTTTTTTTTTCCATCATTTTTTTTTTTTTTTCATCAATTTTTTTTTTCATCAAACTTTTTTTTATCAATTTTTTTTTTCATAACTTTTTTTTATAATTTTTTTTTTTTTCATCAGTTTTTTTTTTTATCAAATTTATTTTTTGATCAAATTTTTTTTTCATAATTTTTTTTTTTTTTCATAAATTTTTTTTTCATCAAAATTTTTTTTCATCAATTTTTTTTCATAAATTTTTTTTCCATTAATTTTTTTTTTCATCAAATTTTTTTCATCAAAATTTTTTTCAAATTTTTTTTTTTTATCATATTTTTTTTCATATTTTTTTTCATAAATTTTTTTTCATCAAATTTTTTATTATCAATTTTTTTCTCAGCAAAAATTTGTATACCCTCCAACCACAGTATGAGGGTATACTCACTTTGTCATTCCATGTGTAACGCATCGATATATCGGTCTAGGACCCCATAAAGTATATATTTTATTGATCAGTGATCGATTCTAAGACATTTTAGCGATGTCCGTCCGTCTGTCCGTCTGTAGAGGACACGATACAGTCCAAAAAAAAAAGAGGTAGACTTCCGAAGTTTGGCACGAATATGTCTTATATTCCTAGGCAGGTTAAGTTCGGAAATGGGCAAAACCGGATCAAGGGGAAAAAAGTTCGCTCTTGGAGAACTAAACCAACCTAAGAAAAACTGCATGTTTTGCAGTGTTTTTTTGTACTTTTGCTAAACAAATGCAACATTCTTATCTCAGATGAAGTTCGGAATCGAAAGGGTAAGGTGACCCCTAACGTCTTCCGCCAACCCACCCCCCCAAAAAAAGAAGACGCCCCTGGATTTTTTTTTATTGTTTTTTTACATTTATGGAGGGTACAAAAGAAAATTTTTCTTTTCAGCAAAAAAATTCATCAAAAACTTTTTTTCTTCAAAATTTTTTTTCACCAAAAATTTTGGGTGCATTAAATTTTTTTTTAACATAATTTTGTTTTTCGTGAAAAAAAATAATTTTTTTTCACCAAGTCTAAGCTTTTCGCATAAAAATTTTCCGTTTGTTTATCAAATGTACATAAAACAAGTGAGAATGGTATATTCTTTGGTGCCGAATCTTTTATACTCTCCAAAATGTAAAAACACTTTTAATACCCTCCACTTAGTGATAGAGGGTATATATAAGTTTGTCGTTCCGTTTGTAACTCATCGAAATATCGGTCTGGGACCCCATAAAGTATATATGGGGCATTCCATGTCAAATCGGACACTTTGAATTTTTTTTTTTTTAGATTTTCCCAATTTGCTTACAGTTTTTAGTACCCTTCGAAAACTCCTTCGTGGAAAATTTTCAGATTTTTTTGATGACCCGTTCAAAAGATATCGAATTTTTAAAAATTGATAGTTTGTTCCTTTGCTCAAACTTCTTTTACTCATAACTTCTTCAATAATAATCCAAATTTCAAATTTTTTTGTTCAAAATTTTTGTTTTTTTAACGTACTTTATAAAAAAAAATACACTCCCTAAGTAGGCTCCCATCCAAAATTACATTTTTATAAAATTTGCTCCAACTGTTATTTGTATGGGAGCCTACTTAGGGAGTGGAGATAGGACGTAGGTATGTTTAAAAAAATGTGGCAGGGTAAAAATAAATGGGGGTCGGTCTCACTAATGACCCCTCTCGGACGCACCGTTGGACCGGTAGAAGCTGATTAAATAAAACAAATTTACAAAAAATAAAAAAAATTGTATGGCGACCGCCTTAACAGTTAAAGATAGAGGGTAGGCATGTTCAGAGAAAATGTTTGGACTAAAAAAATATTGTGGGTCGGTCATACATTTTGTCGCTCTAAGGGCACTATTAGGGCAGTTAGAGCGGTTGGAGCAAATTTTAAAAAATGTCGTTTTGTGTGGGAGCCCCCTTAGAAATTGGAGATAGGGTATTAGTTTGTTCCAAAGAAATGTTAAGACGTAAAAATTAATGGGGGTCGGTGTTATAAATGACCCCTCTATGACGCACCATTGGAGCAGTAGAAATTATTTTAAGATAATTTTTTTTCAAAAAATTTTAAAAAATAGTAATAATCGTTATCCCTCGATCCTCCTGGGCAAAAAATTTGTAGAATCGATAGAAGTTTTACACAAAAAATTTCAAAAAAATCGAAGAGTACAAACATTTTCAAAAATGAGATTTAAAACTTAAAAATCGCATTCTAGAGCGCTTTTAAGAATTTTTTGGGATTTTTTTTAAAAAGTATGTAAAAAAACAAAAATTTTGAAAAAAAAAATTTAAATTTGGACCATTATTGAAGAAGTTATGAGTAAAAGAATTTTGAGTAAAGGAACTACCAATTTTTAAAAATTCGGTATCTTTTGAACGGGTCATCAAAAAAATCTGAAAATTTACCACAAAGGAGTTTTCGAAGGGTACTAAAAACAGTAAACAAATTGGGAAAATCTAAAAAAAAAAATTTTTCAAAGTGTCCGATTTCACATGGAATGCCCCATATATTACTGATCAGTGATCGATTCTAAGACATTCTAGCGTCTGTCTGTGGAAATGGTGATCACGGACAAAATATTGGACAGAGATGACTGAAACTTAACATATTTTTTAGAAGTTCTCCCGAGAAGTTTGGTATTGTATTTGAGCAATATCGGTTCAGCGGTTCAAAAGTTATGAGCGAAAATGTAAGGACACCTCAAAAATTTCAGTACATTCAACATAACCTAAAAATACAAAATGCTTTAATTCGCCTGCTGGTTGACATATGTGAACATAATTGAACACCAAATGGTATTTAAACAAGTACGAACATATTTTTTGACAAAAAAGACAAAAATCGCGGATTTTTTTTTAGCGGAAATTTTTTTTCAAAATTTTTTTTTTCAAAAGTAAATTCCTTTTAAATAATGTTTTTTGCAATAATCTTTTTGAAATTGTGGAGGGTATCAGTAAATTCGGCAAGGCCGAATTTAACTTTTTTACTTGTTTGCAATTATTTTTGCACTCACTTACGAAATGTACAGCTCTTTTGGTTTTTTAATGTGGTCCTCGACTTATATTTCAATTCGTTTTGCATGGAATAGCAAAGTAATATAACATTATTTTTTCTAAAAAAAACTTTGCTTTGGCAAGTACACCCAAATCTTCCGCAAAACATTATCATGATTTAATTTTTTGGGCAAATGTACAAAATTCGCAGGAATTTTTTTTTTAAAATAGTGATAGGCAATATAAAATTACTTAATACTAAGAAGTAGAAAAGTTAAATTCAACTTGGCCGAATCTATGAATTCCCTCTTAAATGCTATTTTTAAGTGATAGTTAATTTTCTAACGTAAAAAAAAATAAAAATTTTAATTAAAAATATTTTATTTTGTGTAAAAAAACTTTTTTTTTTTGTAATTTTGAAAAAAAAAAATATATATAAATTCACAAACATTTTTTTTAGTTTAAATTTTTTTTCGAGTGTAATTTTTCGCGTGATTTTTTTTTTTTTTTAGTGTTAAAATATTTTTGTAAGACACAAATACGTTGCAAAATATTTTTGTGACTTACCAACCCTGCAAACAAAACGATACGACATCGATTCGCCGGTTGTATTGCCGATTCGATAAATGTTATTGCTGTAATTATCGAATTCGTATCGCCGGCGATACACCTTTAGGGAGAAACTGTTACCCGACGGCAATACATCCCGGCGATACGAAAACGATTCGTCTTGGCGATAAAAGGGCAATATCGCCAGATAATCGTATAATCGAAAAAATAATAGATTTGTATGTATCGCCGGAATATCATCAAAATGATAAACCGGCGATACAGCTATATCGATTCCCTGAAGCTGAAAATAGACATTATTTATTTCATTCATATTTTGGTCATGTAAACAGGACTAAAAACATTTGCATTCACCTAAAAAATATATCCGCAACATTCGCTTAATTTTTTATTTTATCTTTAAACGCACATTTGTGTTTTTCGGCCCAATTTATATGTTTTCAAAGATTTCTTGTTGAGCATGATAAATTATTTTATTTTAAATTGACAAATACAAATTTTCAATATTTTTTTTTGTTTATCGCCAAAATATCGTTCGTATAAGAAAACGGCGATATAATAAAAATACTACTTTGATTTTTTATTTATATGATAAATTTTCGTATCGCCGCAATATCTTTTCGGCGATATATCGCCCTATTGTTTGCAGGGAATGTTTTGAAAACATGTTAAACGTTTTTTCAAAACTTGAATTTAAGGTATAACGAATTTAAAATTAACGGTTTTGCTAATAACTTTTGACCCACTGGACCGATTTTGTTAAAATTTAATATTAATCAGACCAGGGGACAGTTTTTTTTATTTTAGTTTTGATCACATGATCAATTATTTTTATTTATTCTTTCAATTTATTTACAACTCATTTTTAATAAATTCCACCTAAACGAGAACTGGTAACAATGACCGTCGTCTCGTTGTAGCGAAAAAAAACCAAGGGTTTAGGTGGGACTCGAACCCACGACCCCCTCGTTGAAAGGCTAGCTCGCTACCAACTAGCCTACGGGGGCCCCTTTTTTTTTTTTTTTTTTTTTTTTTTTATAATAATAGTTTTGATCACATGATCAATTATTTTTATTTATTTTTATTTCTGACCAGGGGACAGAAAATGTATAAATGTAATGCCGAGCGTCAGCAGCTTCAGAATTGTCTTTCAAAACTTAGCGTGTTTTTTATCTGGAAAAATTGCGAAAAAAATTTGCTATTTCGCTTATTACTTTTAAACCACTAGACCGATTTTGCTGAATTGGAATACCAACCTGACCAGGTAATTGTTTAACATAAATGCCAATCTTCAGCAACCTCAAGAAAGTATTTCAAAAGTTAGCGTGTTTTCAACAGACAGACGGAAGGGGTAATATACCAATATTTCGAGGTGTAACAAACGGAATAACAAACTTATATATTAGAGCAGAGTGAATTGTTCGGAGCAAAATTTTTGACAAAATCGTCTAGGATATTTGGATTCTGCATAAAATTCTAAGAAAAAATGCCAAACAAACCATGTCTCAAAAATCAGTTTTGACCCCCCCAATTTTCAACAATAGTTTTGTACGATATACGCCTATTCCATAAATCAGCACGAGAAAAAGGGTATTTTTTGGCCTGGGATCTTTAGATTGTGTACATAGATACACTATGGAGCCATTTAGACATTCCCATTTACAGTTTTAATAAATTCCAAAATCTCGCGATTTTATTCGCGATTTTCATTTTTTAAAAATCACAAAATATGAAAAAGTAGTGTAGTTTGATGAACGATAACTTCTTAAGTAAATATCCAATTTTTAAAATCAAAACTGAAATTAAAAGCTTAAGTCCTCTACATTAAACTTGAAAGTTAAAAAAAAATTGTGTTATTAAAAAAATGCATTTTAAATGTAAATGCATTTTGTTAGTCCATTTTCGTCAACTTTCACCTCTTGATTTTTTTTAATTAACATATAATGAAAGTATGACATTTTTACAAAAAAAAATCAGTCATCATTTTAATAGGACACAAAAGTCCTCTATTTTTAATATTTGTTTTTAAATTATGCCCATATAAAAAGAAAATCTTTTTTTTTTTTTTTTAATTTTGTTAATAAATGATTTTAGGATTTTCAAAACGTTTATCGATGTACTTTGAAGATCTATAACTGCTTAAGTAAACATCGGATTTTGATAATTAATATTGAAATTGAAAGCTAAAATCCTCTACTTTAAACAAAAAAGTTTTAAAAAATTGTGGCAATAAAAGAATGGTGTAATTTACCACTTTTAAATTTTTTGTGGATTTTAAAAAAATTTAAATCGCGAATAAAATCGCGAGTTTTTGGAATTTAATTAAGCTGTAAATGGGAATGGCCAAATGGCTCCTTAGAGTATCTGGCTTTATAATAAAAAAAATCTGAAGACACAAGTCCAGATTTTTGATTTTTAGCGCCATCTAGCGTCGGTTTAGAGCAAAATAAATATCAAATATGGATTCCGCGTACATAAAAATACCAGGTACACCTCTTAATACAAAATAAAAGCAAAATTTAATACTAAAACAATATATTCCAAATAATAAGCCCAGCTAAAAAAGTCGTATATCGTGCAAAACTATTTTTGAAAATTGGGGGGGTCAAAACTGATTTTTAAGACAATTCTTAGAATTTTATGCAGAATCCGAATATGCTAGACGATTTGGTCGAAAAAAATTACTCCGCCCTATTATATATACCCTCTATGACTAGAGTGTAGGGTACAAATATCGCACTTACAGTTTATTTTGGCAAAAAAAAACCTTCCCCTCCAAATGCAATGTCTAAAACTAATTGTTAGAGATGTTTTTTATATAATTATCTACCTAGTAAAAACTTAATGAGTACTGATTCCCAATTTGATTATTTTATACCCAAAAAAAGTCCTTAATTTGAACTCGCTATGTAACTATACTCAAAAAAAATTCTTGTTAAATGACAAGAAAAACTTGTTATTTTTATTTTTTGCTACCTCCTATTTGACAAGAATTCCTTGTTATTTTACAAGCTTTTTACTATAAATTTTGTAATTTTACAAATTGTAAATTTACATTTTTTTTTGACGCGATAAAACTTACAAGGAGGTTTCGTGACTTTACTAGATATTATGCTACCTCCTATTTTACAATAATTCTAAGTAAAAATTACGAATTTTTTCGTAATTTTAAAAGTTTTTTACCAAAAAAAAATGTAAACTTACAACTTTTTTGGCGCACTAAAACTTACAAGGAATGCTCGTGAATTTACTAGATTTTTTTTTGTAAAAAACCTTGGAAATTTGTAAAATTACAAAAAAAAAAATATAAAATTACAAAAAAAGGTAAATTTCGATCGAAAATTTTTTGTTAAAAAACTGTGAAATATTGGTCAAATGGGATTACGAGACTTTTTTTAGTAATTTCACAAGGTTTTTTTTATGTGTAGTTTAATGCGGGCACTATTTTTTTAAAGCAGCGAGATTTATAATAGTTTTGTATAGCCTTTTTTTTTGGGGGGGGCCTCCGTAGGCTAGTTGGTAGAGTGGTAGTCTTTCAACGTGGGGGTCGTGGGTTCGATTCCCACCAGAACCCTTGGGTTTTATCGCTAAACTAGACGACGGTCATTGTTACCAGCTCTCGGTTAGGTTGAATTTATTAAAATTTAGTTTTAAGTAAATGGAAGAATAAATAAAAATAATTCATCATGTGATCAAAACTATTATAGCCTTTTTGGCTAGGGCATGTAAAATTTGATATTGGCATAAAATATCTAAAATTTATAATCCTAATGTAGTATACCCTCTCTAACTGGCTCAAAACAGTATTCCTGCATATTATTTTCATAAAAAATTTTCTGTGAGTGTAGCGAAGAATTGTGGATGACGGAAGTAATTGTTCTCTTAGGGTCCTTTTTAAAAATAAAAAGGGATTTGTCACTCGTTTTAAAATGTCTGCCCTTAATTTCAAAATTTGACATTTGACAGATAAAATTTTTAAATTTGGTTAAAATGTTTTAAAATATTTAAAAGAAGATGAAAAGAAATAAAAAAAAGAAGAAAAAGAAGAGAAGAAAATTTTCTAAAAAAATTATCCAAGGAAAAAAAAATAAAAGTTCTCAATATTTTTTATTTCTGCTTTTTCTATTTGAAAGATGAATTATTCACGGTGAGCCTCAGCGATGTTTAGGTTTAACTTTAGTGTCGACGAAAAGTGTAAACAGAGTTCGATTTCTACTTGATTAAATGTCACAAAACTGTTAACAGCGGAATAGTAGCTGCTCGCATTCGCGAGATATCGCGAAATTAGTGTTTATGTATTTTCTAAAATTTTGACAACGAAGTTTTTTAAATATCTTCAAAAACTGAATATGCAGATTTAATTGTATTTATTTACAGGTCACAAAACAGATAACATCAAAATCATATCTTCTCAATTTCGCAAAAAATCGCAAAATTAAAAAAAAAAAATAAAAAAATTGGGGAAAAAAAATTGTTTCGCGTGAATTAGCAGTCAAGATATTGATTTCAGCAGTTTTACCACCTTTAACCACATAAAATTTAAACTGCATACAATATATTTGTCGTTTCTTGATTTATTCCCCTTATTTTAGACATTAAATAAAAAATAAATTAATTAATATAAAAGCTTGAAGAGTAATTTTGCAATTTCTCGAGAAGTTGATCATCTATAATTTTTATGCTTGCAGTTTTGTCAACTTTAATAACCTCGGATTCAAACTGCATACCTCATTTTTGTCGCTTATTGAAGTAAATGTTTTTACAGACCAAAAATAACACAAAGTAATGAATAAATAGTAGCTTATCGAGTTTTTTAGGGATATCTCGAAGAATTGAGCAGTTACAATTTAAATGTTAACAGCCTTATCACCTTTAATCAATAGCAAATCAAACTGCATTTCGTGTTTTTCAACAATGTTAAAGAAACTTCTTTTATTAATTAAAACAAGAAATACCCCCAAAAAGCTGCTTTTCGCTATTTCTCGCGAAAGTGAGCAGCTATAATTTTTTTGTGGGCAGTTTTAATTTCTTTCAACATGCTCAAATCAAACTGCATAGCAATTTTTTTTTTATTATTTCTAAAGAACCGGTTTAAAATAAAAATAAATAATAAAAAAATTTTATAATAACGCGATATCTCGCGAAATTTAACACCTACTATTTTGATGTCAACAGCAGTGTGATCTTTGATCAAGCACAAGTAAATCTGCATACCATGTTTTTACGAAATATGAAAACAAAAACAGCAACAAATTAATTTCGCGATTTCTTGCGAACTAAAGAAGATAGGATTTTGATGTTTACTGTTTTGTGACCTTTAAAGAAGTACAAGTAAAACAGTAAACTCAGTTTTACAAAATATTTAAAAAATTCAACGTTCTTAAAATTTTAAAAAATACAAAAACACTAATTTTGCGTTATCTCGCGAATGCACTGTGGCACGGTGTGATATTCGTGCGCATTTGGGTCAAAAAAAAAATTGCCGATTATTTTTTTTTTAGGTGCATACTTAATTTTGAAACTCTGGAGACTAAAAATCAGTTCCCGTTACATCAATGCGACTCTTAGTTTGGCTGGGGCACAACTCCAAAGTATAGAGTTTTTCACATTTTTCTTAATTTATTTTTTTTGTAAAGGACATTTTTTGAAAAAATTTTAAAAATTCATCTTGTGGAGTAATCCATCCAAATTTTTTGCAAAATGTTTCCAAGATCCGTTATTTTATTATTCATTTTTTTTATAACAAAAAACATAACCCAAAAAAAAGTTATATTGAGTAAAAATCCATGTTATTTTTAAATATCTTTAAAAATACAATTACATAATAGACTGCAACTTCTGCAGATAATGATGGATAATGCAAAACGCTAGTGCGTGTTAAACTAGAGATATTCCATAACATTTCGTATGTTATAACTTTTGCCAAGAAGTGCCAGCGCTCTGTCAAATCGAGGTTAAAGTTAAGGTTAAAAACAAAAATATTCAAATTATTTGTTAAATTTGTTTAAAAGTTGTACAATTTGATTGTTTTACATAACATGCTTTTTATTTCTCCGGCGTTACTTAAAAAGATGTATGTCAGGTTCAATCTCTAATGTACACAGAATCCATTTTTCACAATCTGGAGGATATTTTTCATATGTTTATGATTCAAAGTGACCCAAAAATGTCAATAAAACGAAATAACGAACTAAATCCAAAAACAAAAACGAATTATCCACCGGAAGTGTTGGAATTGCTAGAGATGGAGTAAATAATTAATTTTGTTATCTATATTGAACTTTCTTCTTTTTTTCATAATTCAATTTTTATTGGTTAATTTGTTTTATTTTTGTTTGTATTAAATGAGTTTCCTGAAGGCAAACAAGTTTTAATTGCCGGTTCTTTAAATGTAGGGTGTATTATTTGTGTGCAGATAAATAATCCCTCTTAAAAATATTTTAAAGAGATCTACATTGAATAATAAAATCGTTATTTTTAAATCGTAAGTAGTTTGATTTTTTTCTGGACTATTTGTAATATATTCTTCAAAAAGCTGGTCGTGAATTCCGATTTTTGGGTTTAACCATATAGTAGTTGTAATGCACATCACAAAAATTCGGTGGTATAAAGTATAACTTTCGAGGAAATCGAATTTTTTTTAACTTTTTTTTTGTTGGTTAGTTAACCAAGTTTACCTTCCCGTTTAAGGTAGGGTATTGCCAGTACATCTTTAAAACGACATCCAAAAATAGCTCTAAGTTTCTACTTTCCAAAACTGTAAAAATTTTAGAAATAGCCCAATCCGTTCAAAAGTTATAATGAAAAAACTTCGATGCGCGCCTTTTCCATACAAAGGACACACTGTGTGTGGTTCCGATTCCAAAACTAGGTGGACAAAAGTATTTAACCATTATATTTTATGTTTTTGGAGTCGCTGATTTCAAAAAAAATATTTAAAAAATGGTAGCTCTAGTATTTTTGAAAATACAGTGGGTTTCACTATAATAACTACAACTAAAGTGGACTTTTCGCTACAACTAAAAAAGTTAATACATTTTGCTGCTTTTGGTATCTAAATTTAATGGAATTATAAAAAAAAGATATAAAAAGCCATTCTGAGTTTTACAGTAAAGTCCAGCTATGTCGAACTACTTTTAATATGTACTTTTTTTCTAGAATAGTCGAATTTAATCATTTTTTTGCTTCTGGAGTTGCGGGAAAAGAAAAATGTGTGATGTAGCTATTGTAGAAAATACTGTTAAGTTATTTGTTACAAAAATATGTGCAGAAGATCTTGAATATTAGTCCCATTTTTTGGTGAGTTCTAAAAATTGCATAAAAAAATCGCTTTTTTAAAAGCGCTATAAAAAATGCAGCTGGACACCGCTGGATGAGATGAGTGATAAAACATACTCTCTGATAGTTACTTTAAGAATGTATATAGTGGCTTGCCCGCAACTTGGAGCGGTTTTTTTCGGCAAGCTTTGAAAGATTAATAATCTAATTTTTTTTTTATTTACCTATGACCCTAACTTTAAAAACCGATATCAAGATAACACGAAAGATTTACGAACCAATGAAAATTTTTTAAATAAGTATATACCCATGGCTATATTAAATATAATCCACGGAAATTTCCTGGAAATAATTCACTTGTTATAAGCTACTTAGTTTTGTATTGATTTCCTTAATTTTCAAATACAAAAATTTCGGTGAACAAACATTGATGTTCTAGTTCTGCTGAGACAAAGTTAAAGACCTTATATAATGAAATTATTTTGCGTTTAGTCTAGGCATGTTGTTAGCTATTTAAAACACCTACCTTTTTTTAATTTAAAGATTCAAACTTTTTAGACTTTTGTCCACCTAGATTTGGATTTGGAACCACAGTGGAATGCGAGCAGCTACGATTTCGCTGTTAACAGTTTTGTGACTTTTAATCATGTAGAAATCGAACTGCGTTTACACTTTTCGTCGACACTAAAGTTCAACCTAAACATCGCTGAGGCTCACTGTGTATTGTTATATTTTTTAAATTGTATAACTCAAAATTTGGTCAATAAGAATTGCCAGGGTTGCCACTCAATTGTAGAATTATGTTTTTTTTAAAGACAATAGAATTTAACAGTTACAGTAGTTTTTGCTGTACAACTGCATCCGGAGTTGTACAGCAAAAACTACTGTAACTGTTAAATTCTCTAGCACTTACCGTGACCATTTTTTTTTAAATATTGCGTTTTCTTGAAATTATGCTAGTAAAAACTTAAAAAATTAAAAAATTACTTTACTTCTTTCATAAAAAACATAATTAGGTCAAAATTTTAAAAAATGGAAACGATAAGTACTAGAGAGTTAATAATCTACAAATCAAAAAAAAGTTCATCAAAATCGGTCCAGTACTTTTAGCCGTACAATTGCAGCCGATTTTGTCTTAAAAAAAAACATTCTCCAATTGAGTTGCGATTTCAGTTCACCAAATTTTGAGTTATAAAATTTAAAAAATATAACAATAATTTATCTTTCAAATAAAAAAACAGATTTAAAAAATATTGCTTATTTTTTTTTTTAGCTTTTAAAAAAATTACATGAAGGTTGTTTTGCTATCTTTAAATACCCCTTAAATCCAAAAGTCTTTCATAAAAAAATCCTAACATTTTTAAAGGAAAAATCTGAAAATTTTTATAGGGAAAATCTGATAATTGTTAAAGGAAAAACTTGATTAAATTTAAAATTTTTTTGTGAAAAAATATCTGTCAATCTGGAAGTTCTTATTATGAAGAGAAATTTTCTTTTGGGAAAAATTGCTGTTAACATGATAATTTTGATATAAACAACGACTTCTAAAACATATTCTATAGAAAAAAAGTCTCAGAATCTGAGAATTTTTTTCTATAGGAAAAATGTCTTAGAATCTGAGTCTTATTTTCTAAAGGTAAGATGTCTTAAAATCTTTGACTTTTTCTATAGGAAAAATATCTGAGAATCTGAGGCTTTTTCTTAAAAAAAAAAATCACAGAATCTGACTCTTTTTTTATTAGAAAAATGTTTTGAAAGCTAAGACTCTTTCTATAGGAAAAATATCTTAAAATCGGAGACTTGTTCTATTAGAAAAATGTCTCAGAATCTGGGACATTTACTATGGGAGAAATTGAAAAAATTTCTCAAAATCTGATTATTTTTCTGTAGAAAAAAGTTACAGAATTTGAGACTTATTTACAAAAAAAGGGTCACAGAGTCAGAGACTTTTTCGATATGAAAAAGGTTTTAAATCTTTTCAAAGAATTTTTCTATAAGAAAAGGTCTTAGAATCACTGAATTTGAGACTTCTTTATAGAAAAAAGGTTCTCAGAATCTGAGACATTTTCGAAAGGAAAAAAGGTTTAAAAATCTGAGATTTTTTCTGTTGAAAAAAGTCTCTGAAATTGAAATTTATTCTATTGGAAAGTCTCAGAATCTGAGACTTTTAACATGATAATGTTTTTAGGCTGGTGTCTAATTTTAAAAAAGTTGCAGGACGCCACCTCAGTTTGACTATATAAGCTAACAACTAACGAAAAAGAAAACAAGAATTACTATTTTCATTTTCTTAAAACCAAAAATTTTAATAACTTGGGTTTGTAACTTGGATAACAATTCACCTCGTGGTGAATAAAACCGTTTTTCACCAGCTGGTGAATAAAAAGTAACATAATTATTTTTCAACAAAAAATTTTTTTTTGTTTCATCATTTTTTTTTTTCTTCAATTTTTTTTTTTTTTTCATCAAATTTTTTTTTTTTCATCAATTTTTTTTTTTATAATTTTTATTTTTTTCATCATTTTTTTTCCATCAAATTTTTTTTTTCATAAATTTTTTTTTTTTTTTCATAATTTTTTTTTTTTTTTTTCATAAAATTTTTTTTTCATTAATTTTTTGTTTTATTATCAAAAAATTTTTTTTTTCATCAAATTTTTTTTAATAAAATTTTTTTTCATTAATTTTTTTCATCAAATTTGTTTATTTTCATCAAAATTGTTTATTTTTTATAAATATTTTTCTCACCAAAAATTTTTTTTTTCATATTTTTTTTATCAATTTTTTTTACATCAAAAAATTTTTCTTTTCATCAAAAACTTTTTTTCATCAAAATTTTTTTTCACCAAAAATTTTGGGTTCAATAAATTTTTATACCCTCCAACCACAGTATGGGGGTATACTCTCTTTGTTTTTCCGCGTGTAACGCATCGAAATATCGGTCGGGGACCCCATAATGTATATATCGCTCCTTTACTTGTATAGTGTCATAACTCAAAAAATGCGTTTTTTGAGTTAATGATGTAGAATTATTCGTTATATCATGCTTTATATTGTGTCAAAAATTCGTATTTATATCTTTTAAACTCACCATTTGAGAAGAGTACACGCCATTATTACATTTTCTATGTACCGGCCTTTTTCAATTAAAAACCAGTTTCAATAGTAAACTTTAAACGTGTTTTCTGCAAAATCAAATATTTTGAGTTGTGACACTATACAAGTAAAGGAGCGATATATTATTGATCAGTGATCGATTCTAAGACATTCTAGTGATGTCCGACCGTCCGTCCGTCTGTGGAGGACACGATACAGTCCAAAATAAAAGAGCTAGACTCCTGAAGTTTGGCACGAATATGTCTTATGGTCATAGGCTGGTTAAGTTCAGAGATGGGCAAAATCGGACCACGGGGGAAAAAGTTCCCCCTTTAAGAACTAAACCAACCCCCCCCCCCCACCAAAAAAAAAAGACGCCCCTGTTTTTTTTACGTGTTAGAGGGTATAAAAGATTCGGCACGGCAGAATTTAACACTCTCACTTGTTTTTAACATAATTTTGTTTTTCGTGAAAAAAAATCATTGTTTTTACCAAAACTACTTTTTCACCAAGTCTAAGCTTTTCGCATAAAAATTTTCCATTTTTTTATCAAATGTACATAAAACAAGTGAGAGTGGTATATTCTTTGGTGCTGAATCTTTTATACTCTCCAAAATGTAAAAACACTTTTTTGCACTTATTTTTGCACTCACGAAATGTACAGCTCTTTTGGTCTTTTAATGGGGTCCTCGACTGATATTTCAATTCGTTTTGCATGGAATAGCAAAGTAATATAACATTATTTTTTCTAAAAAAACTTTGCTTTGGCAAGTACACCCAAATCTTCCGCAAAACATTATCATGATTTAATGTTTTGGGCAAAAGTACAAAATTCACAGGCATTTTTCTATAGGAAAAAGGTCTTTGAAGTAAGACTTTTTCTATAGGAATAAGGACTCAGAATCTTAGAATTTGAGACTTGTTCTATAGAAAAAAATCTCAGAAATCTCAGACTTTCTATAGGATGGAGATTTTTTAAGGTTTGCGTGATTATTTTCTCTTTATATTTCATTTAGTCCCAAAAAAGCAAAATGAAAGGTTTCAAAATATGGCTTTACTTTAAATATTGCTTAAAAAAATTGGCTAAACTAAAAATTTTGCAAAAAATTTTGTTAGGTTTTTAAAATTTTAATCTTCAAAAATTTTTTTAAAAAAATTAGAGTTACTCACGTGATTGTGAGTAAAAAAGATATACTCGTGAATGAGTGTACATAACTAGAAAATTCCTGCAAACATTTGGATGAAATATCGTCCAAACGAAATTGCGGCAATATCTTCTTTTTATCGTAATAAAAATTCATCAAAATAGTTTTTTTAAATCTTCCTTTTTTCATTTAGAGGCTATTGTAGTAATTTTTTAAAAAATATGTATTTTTTGTCATTTATAAAGATAAAAGATAAGATTGCTAAATTATTAAAAATGTGTCTTCTAGGTGATTTTTCACTTGCGCGATACATGCACGATATCTTCCTCTTATCATACGGATGAATAAAATACGAAATTAAAATGTTTTATTTGTTGTCAAAAAATATTTTTACACATTTTTGTTTCGTTTTTTTTGTTTATTGGCACTAAAACAACAAAAAATCATAAAATTCGTGTTTTTGAGGTAAATGAATTCGCAAAAAAAATATTAAGTTTCAAAATCTTGTCCAGCCACACAAAAAAAAAATCAGACACGCGTTTTTCGTTTTTTTTCGAGAAAATCGCATTTGAATTTTAAATTTCATAACAATCAAATTTTTAGCGAATTGCCTTGATTAAATACACTATGCGACAGTCAAAATCGGGAAGGGTTCAAACTACCGGGAAAGTTATATCGGTAAAAAAGAAGTAATACGTGTCCCGGCGTTTCGCAGGGTCAAGTCTAGGAATCGAGATATATCGATTTGAAGTTAGTAACTATCATATAGGGGAAATTGTCAGCTTTGATGGTCTTTTTTTTGACTTAACTTGAGAACCACTAGTCCGATTTTGCTCAAACAATTTTAAAAAAATTAAAAATTACAATTCCTTTAATCTATTCATATAACGTTTTTCTATATACTCAACAGTTTTGCCGGTAAAAATAAATGTATGAAGAAAAAAAAATATTTTTTGCCTAAAATATTAATTTTTTTTATTTTTTAAATTCATAAAAAATCCAAAACGGAAAAAAAGGCAAGTCGTATTACTTTCTCACCTTTAAACAAAATGAGACATAGCTCATGAAAATCGATGGACGAGTTTCGCTTTTATTCAAAATTAAGTGAAGGTATCATATTTTGACAAGAATATTGATTTTATGTTTCAATGAGTTTGGATAATATTTATTATATCGTCGCTGCTCCGTCATGATTTGGTATGTGACATTTTTGGGTTTTTTTTTATTGCATAAAATGAAACCTCTATAAGTCATCCGTCTGCCCACTAAACCGTTTAGCGATATCTTGAATGGTTTAGAAGTTAGCAAAAGTAGCTATGTGAAATCCATATGTAAATGTTCCAAAAAAAGTGGTATGAGCAGTTTAAAAGCAGTTTTTGTTAAGAAAACTTTTGCAAATATAAACATTTTTGCTTAAAATTTTTATCATAAGGGTTTTAGGCATGCTTACATACTATACTAAAAAATGAAGTATGAGATCACATTTTAAAGGGAAGCTGCCATTATAAAAAAGCGATTTTTCGCGATTTCCAAAAAAAGTAATATGTGTCTAAACATTTTTTTTTTGCAGAAATTAATCACATACATTGGTCTTTTTATACACAGGAAATCAAGTCTAAAAACTAATTATGGGGTTGCAAAAAAATAACGCAAAATTAATAAAATATGGGAAAAATCGCGATTTTTACCATGTAATCGCAAACAATTTTATTAAAATTTGCACTTAATATATCGTTATGAGTCTAATCCGCACTTCCCATACCAAACAAATTTACATTTGTAATTTTTTTAAATAATTTTTTTTTTTTTTTAAATAAAAAAACTGCAACAAAATGTGCAAAACTTTAACGATGATTTGCATGAAAACTGTTCCATTGATTTAAAAACGGACTTCACCATTGAAATTAGCATGGCCCAATTATATAGAAATGAAGGTCAGTTCTCATGGCACAAATTTGAGTACCATTTTTTTGAGTAAAATTTTTTCGCTAAAAAAACAAAATTTATTGAAATAGCGCAGGACTTGGAAAGCAGATTTGTACAAAATATGGGTTGAAAAAGTGTAATTACTATCACTTCAATGAATATTAAAATTTTTTGCACTATTATCAAATTTTATAACTTAAGTTCTTTGAACAAAAACGGTCATGTGTATAAAAATGTCCAAAAATAAAAAAAATAATACCAAAAATGTTCTAACAAAATGTGTTATGTGTAGTTTTTTATGTAATCCGTTAATATCTTCGTTTTAGCTAAAAAATCATTATTTTTTTTTGTGGTACACATTTATAGAATATCTTTATGTATTTAAAAGACGCATGACTTTTATAAAATGTGGCAAAATGACAAAATAAAACGGTTTTTTTGCTCTCCTGAAAACTTCATTAAAAACACATACCGAATTGCGACGGAGCAGCGACGATATATTATTTATTATTAACACGTAAAATTAAAACTTATTACAAAATTAAAATTATAAGGTTATTACATAGATACATAGGTTATAAAAATCAATGAACGCAAAACTTATTTTCGTTTGTTTGCGCCCTTTACTTTCTTGCGTGGTGGTTCGCCCACTTGTTCAGAGAGAATAGAAAAAGAAGTTTCTCTGTCAGGACTTGGAAGCGGTGGAATTGGTATTTCATCCGAATGCGGTAGAGGTATTTGTGCACTTCTAACAGATATGTAAACTCTTCGTTTAAGGCCTTTACGATTTACTCCATATACATATTTTGTTTGCGCAAGTGTACCAGTTATCGGAATTGTGCTCTCCTGGATCAGTACAAATCATTGGTACACCAAAAGAAAGTGAACTGCGTTTCCGTTGGATCCACATGTAAAGAGCATTGTAGCACGTTTTACAAATTTTGTCTGGGGCCCACGAAACACCGCAAATTATTTCGGAATCAAAATAAAGTTTAAAACCACGCTCCACTTGCTCAGTGAGTAATGCAGTATTGGTTGAAAAAGCTCTTTTGCCACAAACGTAACAAAATAAATTGATATTTTCTGGACAATTTGCACTCATTTCGGTTTTATACTTTTATCACTTTTTCGTCACTTTAAAAAAAATCGTACTTTACGAGTTCGAAGACACTTGTTGAATGACAAAAATCGATCAATGAACACCTATAAATACTACGTAAGTTTCAATATTTTACTGAGAGGTACTTATGAATTGGCGCATCTTTTAAGGGTGGCTATATACCTGATTCGTGTGAGTTTTAAATTTTTCGAAACGTTCTAAAACATGAACACTTATAAATGTGGGTGCAATTTGTGTAACAAAATCATGCAGGTAGCCAACGGTAAAACCCAAATAATTAAAAAAGTTCACTTTCCTTTTTTTCTTTTAATTTTCCACGCACATTTATGACCGTTTTTTAGATTGTTACCGCTACCATAAAAATCAAATTGTGGGTGCAATTTGTGTAACAAAATCATGCAGGTAGCCAACGGAAAGAAACCCAAATAATTAAAAAAGTGCACATTCCTATTTTCCTTTTAATTGTCCACTCACATATATGACCGTTTTTTAAAAAGTAAATTTATTAAAAATTCGGCCACTTTTTTTTGATTTTTTTTAAAGTTTAGATGTTCGTCCATCCACACAAAAAAATTCAGACATGCGTTCTTCGTCATTTTCGAAAAAATCGCATTTAAATTTTAAATATAACAATTTTGTAATGTGCTTGTATTTTCTTGTTTTAACGTTGCGAATGAGTATTATTAATTGTATAAATATTACTCATACGCTCTGTTGAAATAACTAAATTGTTATGAAATTTAAAATTCCCTTAGTGGGGTGAAACTGATCAGTATAGATATACCATGAGATGAGTTACTTGTTTAAAGCATTAAATGAAAAATAATCTATTATGAGAATATCATAAATAGAAACATTTTTGGGTCTCGAGCTAAAATAATACTATAATCAAAAATCTTTAAAAATATCAAATTAATCGATTTTGCATGGAATGTACCATATATATGTATATTAGATAGAGTTGTCAGTCGATCAAGAATAATTCGATTAATCGATCAAACAAAACCCAACTCTTGTTCGAATAATTCAAAAATTACGATTTTCGAATAACGAATAAATCGATTAATTAATGTCGATTAATCGAACAATTTTTTTTAATTAAAAAATTAAATAAATGCTTAGAATTTGATTTATTCTCATAAATTTTGAAAGATTTTACATCAAACTTACTAAAACGTATTAAAATAAGAATTAATGAGACGTATAAGAGTGTTAAATACGTTAATAATTTTTCTAAATTCTGGAAATTTTCCGAGCAATGAAAGTTTCTTAAGGTGTGTTCACACGAGAAAGAAATCTCGATAGAAAAATCCAC
The DNA here is from genome assembly GCA_963921195.1 of Pegoplata infirma. Lineage (NCBI taxonomy): Eukaryota > Metazoa > Arthropoda > Insecta > Diptera > Anthomyiidae > Pegoplata > Pegoplata infirma. Next base: position 93,682,362 of record OY992538.1, on the reverse strand, counting down.
ACTTTGTCACCCCTAGCGTTCTTAAATATCATCTCTAAAAAAAAAAAAATTTGTTTACGTTATAATTTTTTTATTAAACAAAATACAGACTTCCAATCAAAAATAATATCAATATCTTCCAAAAATCTGTAACATTCCAAAAAAAGATAAGAAATAAAACGTTTTAGAGGAATTTGATTTGACACAATTATTGAAAAAGTCAAATTCACAGGTAATCAGAGTCGTTTTTTGGTCTTTGTCTAGCAGATTTCTCTCCCGTGTAAACGCGCCTTTAAAATATTCTCCAAAAAGCGAAACAAAAGAATATGCAAATGAATTATGCTCCAGATTATTTTACGTTGAAAGTAATCACAATAATTCAGATAAAAGTATTGAAATAGAGGAAGTTATTAGTAATGAAAATAATAATCTTTTATGCGAGTTAAATAATTCAATTCAAAGAATTAAAAATTCAGAAAATAAAAAGGACTTCAGCGATATATCAGACGATATGGTATATTTGGGAAAATCTGAAAAAAGAACAGAAAAATTAGATAAACTTTTGTATGCTCTTCTTACTATATCACTTACTTCAACAATTAGCGAAAGAGTGTTTTCAAAATCTAATTTAATAAAAACAAAAACCAAAAATCGTTTGAAAGCAAAAAAATTGAGTCAACTTTTATTTTTAAAAGATTATTTCTTAAGAACAACTTAAATTGTCTTATTTGACAAAAATTAAAATCATTTATGATATATTTTGTCTGAATACTTCAAATAATAATTTGTATTTGAATTATTTCTCAACAAGTATTAAAATCGACATCCATTAATTAAAAGTGATCTCAGTTATTCAATTTTTAAGTTTTTTTAACGTTTAACTATTTTATTTTTAAATTTTTTCGTTAATAAAAATTTTAACTTTCTTATTTTAAGTTTTTTTATATGAATTGTTTATTTTTTTTTGCTAATAAAAATATTTTTTAAAATAATTCTGATTAATTTTTATTAAAAAATAAAAATTGTTTTATTCGACCTTTAAAATATTATATTTTGAGGATGTTTATTTTGGCTCGAGGTCATTATTTTCTTTATTTATTAAAACCATGATATTCTCATAGCATAATTTTCAAGAAAATTATTTTTTTGTTTTAAATTTATTTATGTTGGTCATTTTTGCAAGACTTAATCGACACGTGTTTCGGAATTTGTCAAGATTCCATTGTTGTAGTAAATCGTTTTTATTTTTGCTAAATAATCTTGACAATGGAATCTTGACAAATTCCGAAACACGTGTCGATTAAGTCTTGCAAAAATGACCAACATAAATAAATTTAAAACAAAAAAAATAATTTTCTTGAAAATTATGCTGTGAGAATATCATGGTTTTAATAAGTAAAGAAAATAATGACCTAGAGCCAGAATAAACATCCTCAAAATATTTTAAAATAATTTTTTTATTCGTTATTCTCTTCGAATAATCGAATAAATTTTGATCTTTATTCGTTTGATCGAACGAGGAAAAACATTTTTTTGAATTATTCGAACAAAGTTGAAAGTCGAATAATTGACAACTCTAATATTAGAGCACCCACAAAATGTATGGGATGTGCAAAATTGTATTTTTTATCGCTCCCCGCTCATTTTCGGTTGAGTTGGGAGTAAAAAATAATATCTATCCAGAAATTGGACTTCTAGGTTGCAAACAGGCCAAGCAGTTTGAACTTTTGACCTCAAAAATGGGCTAAAAAACCTTTATAGATTAATTTGGCTGTAACTCTTAAAATAAAAGTTTTTAGCAATTAACTTTCATAACAACTTTTTTGTAGAATCAAAATGCAAAGATTTTTCTCTCATACTGTTTTGACCTAAATATGTCCGATCGCGGTTTTTTAAGCGGTTAAAGTCGAAATTTGGGTCAGAACTTTTTTTAAAAAAATTCTCGTAAATTTTTAAATTGGGGAAAATTTGAGCTCTTTGCATAATTCAATAGGGTATTGAATGCAGTTTTCGAAAAAAAAAAATTTTTGGAAAAATATATCGACCCTTCCATGAAAAATTGCCAAAATCCTACCCTGAACCACAATTTTTTGACCTCCAACCACGTTATGAGGGTGTACTCATTTTGTCATTGCATGTTTTACGCATCGAAAGATGAGTATAGGATTCCACATAGTATATATGGGGTATTCCATGCCAAATCGGACGCTTGGAAAATTTTTAATTTTATGTTTTTTCAATTTTTTAGTACCCTTCAAAAACCCATTCCAAGTAAATTTTGACATTCTTTTTTGATAATCCCTAAATATATATGGGGTATTCAGTGCCAAATTGGACACTTTGAATTTTTTTTTTTTTACATTTTTTAATTATTTTTAATTTTTTTTTTAAACCATTACAACCCCCATCCAAGTTAGTTTTCAAATTTTTTTAAATTACCCGTTTCAAAGATATGGAATTTTCAAAAAAAAAACTATCGTTTTCCGTATTTTTATCATAACAAATTCAAAAATGGTCAACATTTTTTTTTTTATTAATTTTTGTTTTTTATTAAAAATTTCTTAAATTGTTCTAATACGCAATTTTTAAATGATTGCTCTCTTTGTTTTTTTTCAATCTTTTCTTAAAATTTTTTATTTGATTTTTTTTTTAATTTTTCGTGGTAAACTTAATATTTTCTTAAAATTTTAAGCTTAAGTAGATCGTGGGATTATGGTAATTAATATATTCAGCGGGTTTTGAATTTTTTTTGTTGTTTTCCAATCTTTATTTAAACACTTTAAAAAAAAACAAAAATTTACACAAATTATTTCGAATTTGGACCATTTTTAAAGAAGTGAAGACAGAAAAAATCATTTTTTTTTTTGAATTCGATATTTTTTGAACGGATTATCAAAAAAGAATGTCAAAATTTACTTGGAATGGGTTTTTGAAGGGTACTAAAAAATTGAAAAAACATAAAATTAAAAAATTTCCAAGCGTCCGATTTGGCATGGAATACCCCATATATACTATGTGGAATCCTAGACTCATCTTTCGATGCGTAAAACATGCAATGACAAAATGTGTACACCCTCATAACGTGGTTGGAGGTCAAAAAATTGTGGTTCAGGGTAGGATTTTGGCAATTTTTCATGGAAGGGTCGATATATTTTTCCAAAAAATTTTTTTTCGAAAACTGCATTCAATACCCTATTGAATTATGCAAAGACCTCAAATTTTCCCCAATTTAAAAATTTACGAGAATTTTTTTAAAAAAAGTTCTGACCCAAATTTCGACTTTAACCGCTTAAAAAACCGCGATCGGACATATTTAGGTCAAAACAGTATGAGAGAAAAATCTTTGCATTTTGATTCTACAAAAAAGTTGTTATGAAAGTTAATTGCTAAAAACTTTTATTTTAAGAGTTACAGCCAAATTAATCTATAAAGGTTTTTTAGCCCATTTTTGAGGTCAAAAGTTCAAACTGCTTGGCCTGTTTGCAACCTAGAAGTCCAATTTCTGGATAGATATTATTTTTTACTCCCAACTCAACCGAAAATGAGCGAGGAGCGATAAAAAAAACAATTATGCACATATGGGTGCTCTAATGTATATTTGTATGTTTTTTGTCTGCAATTGTATGTAAATTTATCGCACAAAATCATATAATTGTACAATAATAAATATTATTGCATTACTTCGTACATGAATACACCAGAAACACAAATGCGGTTAAATCACATTATTATTTTTATCACCACCATCATCATCATCAATTGTACGTACATGAGCCTAAAGGTAAAAATGAAATAAAACAAACAATTGCATGTTTCATGTTAATGTTGATTCATTGTTAAATATTAACAGCGTGCTGGAAAATTATGCTGAATATATTTAATGATCTCACAATATAAAGAAAAATATCCAGCACAGTTTTTTTTTACCAAATTCAATAGAACTACTATTACAACGTCCGACAGCCAATATTAAACATGAACCGGATGAGATACGTCCGAAAGAAGAGCTCAAATGAAGTAAAACTGCATTCAAAGTTTTTCATTTCGTGATCCTGTTTCCTTTTAAAAAGACTTGAAAGTTTTAAAGGATACATTTTTTAAAATATTTTTTAAACCCGAGTAAAAAATTTTAAATGATGCAATATATAATGATATGTAATACAATATATATTTATACGCAATTTGATCCGAATAATGGTGGATGTTTTTGCATTAAAAAAGATCAACTTGTATAAAATATGATTTGATTTCATCCGAGTTTTGACCAGACATTGCTATATATTGGTGGATCTAATTAGATCTAATTGCATAAAAACATATAAAATCCTGGTGTTTTTTGGCTTGGGTTGAGATACACCACCACTAAAACAAAAAAAATGTTTGGGTACGCTTCGAACCATATAGGTGATATACATAACCCTAATAAGGAAATGTTTAGGAACATTTTAAAAAGTTTCTTATACTTTGCCTAGAAAACTTAGAAAATTTGTGGTTAATTGGAAACATATAGTTTTATATGGAACAGAATAAGCTATATATAATTTGATGTTAAATAATACAGAAAAACAGATTTTGTATCGACCCTCATATTGTTTTATTTAATTATATCAACCGTACACCTTTTAATCCGAATCATGATTAAATTATATATTAATACATATGACTGCATTAAAAAAATTTAGAAAATATCGCACGGATGTATAATCATATATAATTTATTATGTTTGTATCAAGTTATATATTGTAATATATGTTTATTTTTACTCGGGAATATTTTACTTGCCCTAGGATGACGCTGTTGATGGAAAATGAAAGAGGAGGATGTGCCCACCCGAGTAAAAATTTTTATATGATGCAATACATAATGATATATAACACAATATATATTTATACGCAATTTAATCCGAATAATGGTGGATGTTTTTGCATTAAAAAGATCAACTTGTATAAAATATGATTCGATTTCATCCGAGTTTTGACCAGACATTGCCATATTTCATTGGATCCAATTAGATCTAATTGCATAAAAACATAAAAAATCTTGGTGTGTTTTGGTTTGGGTGAGTTACACCACAGGTCAACGATACATTCACCAAACATATAATTTTCTAAAACAAAAAAAAATTTTGGGTACGCTTCGAACCAGATAGGTGATATACATAACCCTAACAAGGAAATGTTTAGGAACATTTTAAAAGTTTCTTATACTTTGCTTAAAGAACTTAGAACATTTTTGGTTAATTTGAAACATTTAATTGGAAACATTTATATATGGGACAGAATAAGTTATATATAATTTTATATTAAATTATACAGAAAAACAAATTTTGTATTGGCCATTATATTATTTCATATATTTATATCAACCGTATACCTTTTAATCCGAATCATGATTAAATTATATATTACAACATATGACTGCATTTAAAAAAATTAGAAAATACCTCACGGGATGTATAATCATATATGATTTATTATATTTGTATCAAGTTATATATTGTTATATATGTTTATTTTTACTCGGGCATTTTTTTATTTTGCCATATCAGGATAAAAGGATGTGATAAGGAAGTTATAAGTCATTTGAAAACTTTGTCAAAATATTTTGTTGAAAATTTTGAATTATATTAAAGGAAACATATTTGAAAGGACGTAACTAACCTCCTATTATCTGATATGTTAAAATAATAAATTAGTCAAATTAGGGGAGATCCTTCTCTTTCATTTGGTATCTTTAGTGGCATCATAGCACAAGTACAAATATTTAAAAAATATTTTAAAAAATGTATCCTTTAAAACTTTGAAGTCCTTTTAAAAGGATTTTAAAATTTTAAAAAATTTAATCCTCTAAAACTTTGAAGTCCTTTTAAAAGGAAACAGGATCACGAAACGAAAAACTGTAAATTTAGTCTCTAGTTTCAAACGTATGTTATCCAGTTCGTGTTCAACGACTTGTTTCATTTTTGTCGGACGGTGTTATTCTTTAATTTAAAAAAAAATCACATGAATTCAACTAATTTGTGTCTTGTATGAAAATTATTTAAAATTCTTCATACTTTTCAAACATAGTCTCAAATCTCATTTAAACACACACAAGTACATTTATAAACATTTCTATAAATTTAATACAGAGCATTTGGCTTTAAACTACTCCTCTTTGTAATTAAACAAATTGCCTGTAATTATTTTGAATCTAGCATTACAGTTAGTTTTATGAAGAGATTGTTGCAATAAATGAATGCAATATGATGAGCTAATTGACCACAAAATGAGAATAATGTTGCATTATTATTAAATAATTTACAAATAATAAACGAAATAACAAAAATAAAATATATATAAATAAGGGCAGATTAAGATCATTAATCAAAGTGTAAAATAGTGATAAAAAATATTAATAAAGTTTTGTATGTATTTCTGATAAATCATACAATGATAAATATTTTTAAACAACATCATGTGAGTTATCACAGTCGAGTAAAAATGAGAACATAAAAAATAGTTTCTGTTTGTGGGAAAATTCACAAGTCAGACATTTTCTACAGCAAACATATCTTAAAATCTGCATGAAAGAGCTCTAAAAGTAATTAATTTTCAATAACTCGTATAATTTTGTTGTAAAGAAATATAAAATTATCTCGTAATTAAAATATCTATTGATACCCAGCAAAAAAAGAACATACTAAAATGTTAATAAAAAGTAGTTCAACTGCTGCTAAAGTAGTTCTAACTTTGCTGAAACTCTAGTGATTTTAACATGGCGGTGTCGCGCAAAATAAATAGTTTTTTTTACATTTTTTGAGTACATATAAAGTAGTACTCATACTGTTGTCATAGTTTAAGTTTGTGTATGTAAAGTTTAATTACATCTTTAAGATCACTATTTAAGAGCATTTTTGCACTACTTAAAAAGTGTATTTTTAGAATTCATTAGGAAGTAGATTTAGTAAGCGATTCTGACGATGCCAATGTTCTAATAACATTACTAAACATCGAAAATGCGACTGGGACGCGACCTTATACACTTGATTATATTAGTTCTGCTGGTCAAAAATCCGGTCTCCACACTTTTCCATCACATCTGGTTTTTGAGAAAATTGTGGTCAAAGTTCAAAAAAATCGCCGTTTTGGTCATTTTTGGAAACTCATAGCGGATGAACCCGATGTGATGGCGACTTCAAACTAAGTCGAGGGTTAAGCTAAAACTTTCCTCTTTAAGATGCAGAACTCATTTGGTCAGTCGGCTTAACTTTTTGGGCACCAATTGTATTTCAATGCTGTCATATCAAAAAAAAAAGTTTTTGGTGGGAAACACTTTATTAAAAGACAATTGGTGCTCCAAAGGTTGAAGCGACTGATGAATTGAGTTATACGTCTTTAAGAGCAATGTTTGAGCTTTACCCTTAAAAAGTATGGAGACCGGATTTGTGACCAGGAGAATAATTGTAATCATGATAAGCCTTATACTATAAGGTGCCATTCGAATAAGGTTTTTTTTTCATATGATTTGTAGCGGCAAAAATCGTTTTTTTTTGGGAACAAGACATCATTGAGAGACAATTGGTGCCCTAGGGGTTAAGGTGACTGACCAAAAGAGTGCAGAATCCTTAAGAGCAATGTTTAAGCTTTAGCCTCGACTTATTTTTAAGTCGCTATCAAATCGGGTTCATCCGCTATGATTTGGCAAAAATTAACAAAACGGCTATTTTAACTTTGACATCAATTTTCCCAAAAACTTGATGTGATGGAAAAGTTTGGAGACCAGATTTGTGGTGAGTAGAACAATTGGAATTAACTGTGTAAGGTCGCGGCCCAGTCGCATCAATATTTTTTCAAAATGTTCAGTAATGTATTTTTTAAATAATTATCATTTGAGGGTATAATATAAAAGTTAAAAAAAAAATATTTATGGGGAAGTTTTAGAAATTGCATTTGGTGCGTAAACTTTTTTTCACCAAAATGAACTAAAGAAAAAAATTTTATTATCTGCACAACATTGCCCATCGCGTGGTTGGATGAGCTTTTTTTTGACATAAAAATGTTATAACCCTATTATACATATTTACGCCCACAAAAGTGTTCGTACCTCAAAAAATTGGGTCCAAGTTCAGAACTTCGCAAAAAAATTGCGTTTTAGAGGTTGGTTCGCTTCTCCAGATGAAACTTTTCCCCTCCGGTCCGATTTTAACCTACCTAGGACTATAAAAAATATTTGTACCAAACGTCAGGTGGATAGCTGTTTTATTTTGGACTACATCGTGTTACGTACAGACAGACGGAGGGAACTTCTCAGAATCGATCACTGATCAATATAATATATCGTCACCAAAAATCAACACATTTTGCTTTTTTAAAGTAGCAGCGAGTGAAACATTTTTTAATTTTGTTCATAAATCCGTCATTTTTCATCGGATAGGTCTGAATTTTTGGAAATGGTTTCAGTTAATGAATTGTATCACAACTAGCAAATCACATTTTGATAATTTTATAGGGGGACAATGCATCACAATGCATTTAAAAAAAAGGTTGTCACTTTGTTTTGCAGTGATTGTGGCCATAGCGCGATCTTGAAAAAGATAACAATACCACAAAATGTGGACTGTGCTCCCTCTTTGAGCCTCTTTGAGCGCCACTTTACCACTATGATACCATCCAGGGAGTCTTGGATGGGGGATACTCCGGGTAGTGGAGCTACCATAAATTTTTACACAGATGGATCGAGGCTGCACGAACAAGTGGGCTTTGGGGTCTATTCGGAAGAGCTTGGATTGAGCCTGGCTCGTAGATTGCCAGATCATTGCAGTGTTTACCAGGCAGAGATGCTGGCAATAAAGGAAGTGGCTGACTGGTTGAGCTGCAATGTCTTGTCTACAACCGCAGTCAACATCTATACTGACAGTCAAGCCGCGGTCAAGTCCCTGGATTCAATGTTTCTGAAAACAAGATCTGCCCTTAACTGCCGCACGTCTTTAAATGAGATGGCCAAGCAGTTTAACATACGACTCATATGGGTCCCAGGGCACAGAGACATTCCAGGGAATTGCAAAGCCGATGAGCTTGCAAGACTAGGAACTACCTTACAGGTTCCAACAGAATTGGAATGTGTTGGTATGCCTCTAGAAACTTGCAAGCAAAACCTACGGCTTTGTTCTGCGACGGAGACTAATCAAAGATGGGCAAATGGATGGACGTGTGAGACAACACGACTGATTTGGCCTTCTCTTAATCAGGGGCGCACAAGTGAGCTGATATCGCTTCCAAGAGGAGAGATTTCGACGGTGGTTTCTATAATTACCGGACACTGTCTTATAGGGAAGCACGCAGAGCGGTTAAATGTACCGTCGAATGACTTTTGCCGAAGTTGCATGGATGAAGAGGAGTTGGAAACTATCGAACACTTTATTTGCCATTGCCCGGCACTTTCTGGTCAGCGACTTGCTTCACTGGGATCTAGGGAGCTGTACGATCTTTCTGATTTGTCGGATGTCAAAATACAACATCTAAGGAGTTTCATAAGAAGCTCAAACTGGTTTAACGACAGGGACTAGTAGGGAAACCTATTACGATCCCGTGGTATCACAATGGACCTCAGAGTCTACGTGTGTTGACGTAAAACGTCAGCAGCCACTTACAACCTAACCTAACCTAACCTTGTTTTGCATTTTAGGCGACGATTCTCTTTATGGGGAATAACAAAGTAAGTGTACCCCATAGGCCCTTACCACAAGAAAACAAAAAGTCTATTTTAACAAAAGTTTTATTTTAAATTTCAAATTTCAAATTTCAAATTTTCAATACGTTTTTTGAAAGTCGATTTTAAAATCAAAAACAATTTGTATGGAAATAAAATTAAAAGCTCTTTTTAAATTTATTTTATTTTCTTGTGGTAAAGCTGTATAGTTTAGACTAAAACTCTATTAAATAAATTTAAATAAATATGTTCTTTTCATTACGTTTGAAAAATATAAAAAAACTCATTCCGACTATAGTGTTCTAAAGCAGTGGAATTCATATTATTTTCCTTCTTATTGACATATTTGGATGTTATTCTAAACTACTTTTTTTGCAACAAAAAATATTCACTAATTGCTACTTTTTATATAGTTTAAGTCTACTTCGTTTTGAACTACTTCGATTTTTTTTGCTGGATACGTATGAGTGATACTGAAATGCAATATTAATCATACGCCTTAATAAATATTTTTAATACTAATATCTTTCAACCAATGCACATTGGGTTGAAACGGATCAAAAATGGCGCTTTATTCAGAACTGAAATTTTTTTTTTACAAAAATTATTAATTTAGGGTTAAAGTATATAAAATTACACAAAAAAATCTGTCACAACTATTATTCTGAGTTGTTTACTTTTCTTGCAATCCGCCGTCAAAATCAAATAAATTTTTGTGTTTTTGAATATGGTGCTAAAAATTGAAAATCCCCTAGTAAAAAAAGAAAAAAAGTTCATGACTAATTATATCCCAAATATGGCGGATACAATTACTTTAATAATTATCTACGGGTATATTTTATGATCTAGCGGGATAACTTTATATATAATGTGATACGTGAATTGGGTCTATATAATTATATCAGTTGGAGAAAACTGATACGATTAAATATAATTTAAAACCATTATGACTGATCATATATTGTTCCTTATAACGTCATATAAGTTGGATAATATTGTATATAATCATATGCACTTTATATAATGTTATATACAAAAATATGTTCTTTATGTAGAACAATATCTAACCATATATATTTATGTCTTATTATCTCAATTTATTTTATATTGTATCAGCCCGGATCAAACTGATAAGACCAGATAGACCCATTTTACGTATCATATTATATATAAGACTATCTGTTCAGATCTTGTAGGATAACCGAGGATAATATTTGAAACAATTGTGTCCACCATATTTGGGACCTAATTTGTCACGGCTATATAAAACTCTTTTTTACTCGGGTCAACTTATTTCTAGAATTTTTTTTGTGGTATTTATTCATTCAAAGGTAATTTATTATTTGTTTTTTGAAAATTGTTGTAAAAATATTTTTGTTATTTTTTTGTAAAATGTTCCAAAATTATAGTATTTTTAATACTTGATGGAATATAAAAAAAATGTAAGAGGTTGTTACTGCTTATACATTGTGATAATAAAGCATATACACTAGGGCGGGTCGATTTGTATGGATCAAAAAAACTGAAAAATCGTATAGCAAAAACAAAATCTACAAGAAATTCTAAGAAACTTCTCCATAGAAACCATTGGTCTAAAATCAAACCCTATATCGCGCCTAACGACATGAAAATCCGTCCGTCCGTCTGTCTTTCTGTCTGTGTGAAACACGCTAACTTTCAAATGTTAGCGGAAGAATACAAAACATATACGACAAGCTGCTGAAGCGTGGCGTATATATTTGTTATACTTCCGGTCAGATTAATACTAAATTTCAGCGAAATCTGTTCAGAGGTTCATAAGTTATTAGCAAAATGGGAAATTTCAGATGGGTTTTCACCCGAACTCCCGTGTTGAAAAAAACCCTAAACACGTTTTGAAAAGGAATGGTAAGCCAAAAAAATATTTTAGAAACTATTTTTGTCACTCAAAAAAACTAAAAAAAAAAATATTACACTCAAAAAAATTTACACTCGAAAATTTTTTTTACAAAAATTAAAAAAAAAAATTTACTCAAAATAAATCAAAATCTGATGTAAAAAAAAATATTCAGTTTTCAAAAATTTTTATCGAACACAGCTTTTTTCCTCTCCGATATGCAACTTTCCAATTTCATCCCACAAAAGTATGTGTTTTTTTTTTACGAAATATCCTTATGATCCTCAATTACATACTTTTATTTACTAACAAGGGAAGTATCTCAACCCTTATGAACCGATTTGCCTGAAACTTGAAATATATGTAAAAGAGACAATTTTAAGGTTGGGGTGTCTTGGCTTATCGGCCATATCAGTGTTTAAAAATTTCGTTGTCCCCTTATGAAACAACGTGGACCTCCGGGAAAATTTCGATAACTCCCGAACTAACAGGAATATCCTCTAGAGAAAAAATACCTGTCGACTTAAATTTAATAAAGATTATTTCGTATTCATATGGACATCGTAGGTCTATGTCTTCATATAAATACCCCCCAAAATTTTCACATTTTCATGAAAAAAGTATTTAACGAAGCCGAACTTTTACAAGGTGATGCCACCGTTGGATAGGCATTAAATAAAACTTTCTTCTCACATGTAAACATCATATAGTTTCTCAGAAAAAAAATGGCTGAAAATTCCAAAAAACTATTTTTTCGCCATTTTTTTACCCATGTTTTGAACCCCTAAATCCCCGATATGGCCGATAAGCCGAGACACCCCAACCTTAGAATTGTCCCTTTTATATATATTTTACGTTTCATGCAAATCGGTTCATATAGGTTGCGGTACTTCCCTTGTAAGAAAAATTTGCTGCACCAGCTTCCCTCTGTAATTAACATACAAATGCCTTGGAGGAAATCGAACCCACAACCGCTGCACTTACTTTGAGAGTATCACGCTACATGTTAATATTCTGCAGCCCAATATAAAATAAATAATGGAGTAAAATTATCATGGATCAACGATAACAGCAGCGATTAATTGTTAAAATTTCTTATTATAATTTTTCGTCTGTGGAGTTTTCAATACAAATCAATCTAATTATTTATTTCTCCATTTCATGGATTATGTCTAATATACTTGGCGGTTATAATCCCAAAAATTGTTCGAATTATATCCATCGGCAATTAGTAAAGCATTGCCGCTGGATATGTTCTTGCAGCATATCGGTATATAGAACTATGTTTTCTTTACATCTGAGGTGTAGGGTATGTTCAGCAACTTTGTAGAAAATATTATGGCAAATATTTTTGTGAAACATATTAACCCTCTAACTCCCTCTCATAACGGTATTTTCTGACTCTATTCTAACAAATCCCAAAAAACACCCCGAAAGAGGAGGAGGGTGGGGATGAAATGTTCTACAAAAATGTTGCCAATAAAATTTTACTATATACCTCAGAGCACACCTAAGCCCAAAAATTAACACGAACACCAAAAAAGAGTCAAGTTCTATGTTTTGCTTATGAAAAAAGGACGGACGGACAAATCTTCATGTCGTTAGGCGCGGTATAGGGTTTGATTTTAGAAACATGGTGTCTTTGGGAAATGTTCTTAGAATTTCTTGTAGATTATGTTTTTGCTATACGATTTTTGACAAAAAAAATCGACCCGCCCTAATATACACACAGAAAACAAATTTGCTAATTTCCAACTGAAATTCAGTTGGTGCAACAAAAAATCGGTGGATGCATTTGAATTAAGGTTAAAATAACTAAATATCGGTAGTTACAACAAAATTTTGTTATTACAACTGTCTTTTAATTGAAACAACTATAAAATTTGTTAGCCACATCAAAATGTAGTAGCAGCAACCGAATTTTGAGTTAATACAACTGAAAAATTCAGTTGGAAATTTATTTTTCTCTGTGTAGAATGAGCTTTCATTTAAAAGAAAAAAAAACGTCCGCGTTTAATGCCGTTATTTTTTTACTTAAGATTTTATGAAAAAAAATATGGTGGCTTCAATAACACTTCATCACAAAAAAACAAAAAAGTTTCGGACCCAGAAACTAGACCCGCTTATCCTTATGTATTTTGACCTTCTAAAATCGATTCTGCTATCAGAATTGAATTCTATAGTTTGTGTTTCCTGTGATTTACTAGGAATGTCCGCAAAGTAAACCCACCTAATTTCCTTGTGAACTTGACAAAGTTAAAAATTTTTATGGAAAAACCTCTTATTTTCTTCGTAATAAATCAGACTTTAACATTACATACCGAAATAAAATTTTAAAAAATGTTAACTTATTGTTAGTCAAATTTACAAGGAAATCAGGTCGGTTCACTTTTGCGGACTTTCCTTGTAAATTACAGAAAAACCCAACCATAGAATTTAATTTTGATCGCGGAATTGAATTTAGAAGGTAAAAATACCTAAGTTTAAGTGGGTCTATACCATTTTTGGTCTAGTCCCAAAGGTCTAGACCCACTAAATATAAACAAGTAAGAGTTTAAAATTCGGCTGTGCCAAATCTTTGATACCCTCCAACAAGCAAAAAAAATAAAAATAACAGGGACGGTTTTTGTGGAGAGTGGGAAGGCGGGGGGGGGGGGGCGAGGTAAGCAGATGTCTCTGGGTGGTGTAATATAATATCTGACAAAAAACATGCATGATGTTAACTTTATTTATTATGAATAATGCAGCTGATATAATTTTTTTTTTTTCAATTTCCAAGGCTTAAGTTAACAAAGGTAAATTTAAACATTCAAGAATTTTTATGAAAAAATTAGGTATGAGAGTATATAATTATTGTTTTAACGTTTATAATAGCACTTTACATAAACTTTAATTTGCTATTTGTTTCAAAATATTGGGTTTTTTTATTTCACAGACACAGTAAAAATTGTGAATTTAGTTTTTTCCCGAAATAAAGCATAACCCCGCGCCGAATATGTTAATTTTTTTCAAAAATGGTGGTATTTTACTTATTAATGATAAGACGCCAATAAAAAAATTAAAAGTTCCAAATTACAACTTTCCTGACTTTTTTATGGAAAATTTAAAAAAATTTAAAATTTGGTGAAACACAAAAATCCGACTTTAAACAAATTTTATGCAAGTATTAACACATATTTATTTTTTATTGTTTTAAATTTTTATTATCGCATTAAAAATACTTTAATTTGCAACTGTATTCATTAAATTATCGCTTTTGGTTTAAAAGTTACAGCTTAAATTGTGAATCAAGTTCAATTTTCAAGAAACACTAAGGCTGCGTTTTTGACATATCGCTTTAACTTAGTTTAACCGGGAGTTTTATTAAACTTTATAAAAATAAAACCAAGTTTAACCAAGCATTCTGTTTTTCAGTTCAAGTTTAGCAAATGTCGATTAACGCGGCATTGCCATACCAAATGCCACATTTCCAATTAGAATAGTTGCCATCATCGCACATTTTTTCGAATAAAATACCACAACATGGCAATACTAACCAGTATTTTGAAAATCAGAGGTGTTTTTTGACATTTTTGTACCTTAGTTTAACTCTCCATCATTGGTGAGTTAAACTTAAAATAAACCACATCTTAAAAACAGAATTTGTGGTTTTAACTCAGTTTAAACCTAAAACCAATAAATTTTACAACTCAAAAACTCAGCCTAAAAAAATTCTGACAGGTTAAAAAAATAAAAAACACATGTTTTCTCTTTAAAAGGGTGCTTTCTAATGTATTATTCATCATTTTTCAATCAAAAAATATTATATGTTAAAATTACTGCTTCCCTGAATAAAGCGCCACTTTGACTCTCATTCAACCCAATGTGCAATGCACAGTGTTTTATTTTCGAAATTTGAAATAATTCGACAATTTAGTAAATACTGGACTGGTTTTAGTGATATTCATATCAGTTAAGCTATGTTTACAGCATTCCACTGTCAATGAGTATTAAGACTTGTCAAAAAATCGTATGTTATCTGATTTTGTTGACAGTACAATAAGACTTTTGATTTAAGAAATATTTCAAAAAATGGCTGTGCCTTATTAGATTTTCATACAAAGAGCTTTTTTTAACCAATGTATGTTAAATTTTGTTTATGATTTTTTGGCAGTTTTAAGGCTTTGGCAATATTTTACTTTCCTAAACACAGCTTTATGACTACCAAGGAAAAAAAAGTGAAGTTGTTAAAAAAAAAAAAAAATACTTTTAACTAACAGATTAAGTGGCAGCATCTGCATAGTTTTTTTAGTTTTTAACAAGTTCCTTAAAGAAACATCTAAAAATGTTGATTAATTTTCAGTAAAATTTTTGTGAGCTGACAAGGAAGTTCTTTCGCAGGGCACCCACAGATTGCCCTGAAACTTGCAAATAGGAAAGAGGAGATAAAAATAATCGTTACCTGTTTTTTTAGCTGCCCAATTCCACATTTAGCGGGTCAAAGGGGAGGAGTAAAAACGGGACTTTTTTAGTTTTTTGAGGATTTTTTCCATTTCTTCAAAAGAAACTATATGAACATTTAATACAGATCGAAAGGTTTTTTGAAGGCCTATCCACTGCCATGTCCAAATTCGCCTTCCTTAAGTTCGTTATTGTCAAAAATGTATAATCGTTGGGGTAGTTTATATGGAGATGAATATACGTACGACCCCCAAAATCATATATAATAATCTCTATTAAAATTCAGCTGACCAGCTTTTATGCGGATTTTCCCGAGAGCCCATATATTTTTATAAGGTGGCAACCCATTTTTAAATTTGAGATTGGGCAGCTAAAAAAAAAAAACAGGTAACTCTTATTTTTCTCCCCTCATTCCAATATTCAAGTTTCAGGACAATCGCTGGGTGCTCTGTGTAAGAACATCCTTGTGAGATACAGCATCCCAACAAACCAAAAAATAATACTCTATCATCAGTAATATAATTTTTTGCAAAAATTGAAAAGTCTCAGATTCTGAGATATTTTTTCTATAGAAAAAGTCTCAGATTCTGAGACATTTTTCCTATAGAAAAAGTCTCAGATTCTGAGACATTTTTCCTATAGAAAAAGTCTCAGATTCTGAGACATTTTTCCTATAGAAAAAGTCTCAGATTCTGAGATAATTTTTCTACAGAAAAAGTCTCAGATTCTGAGAATTTTTTCTAAAGAGAAATCTCAGATTCCGAAACATTTTTTCTATCGAAAAAGTTTCAGATTAAAAGATATTTTTTTGTAGCAAAAGTATAATATTCCGAAAAAATTTTCCTATGGAACTTGTCTGAAATTCTGAGATGTTTGTCCTTTAGAAAATGTCTCTGACTCTGGAAAAATGTTCCTCTCATAGTCTGAGACATTTTTGCCTTAGAAAAAATCTTAGACTCTGAGACAGTTTTTCTATAGAAAAAGTCTCAGATTTTATGAAATTTTTCCTGCAGAAGATTTCTGCAGGAAGAATTTTTCCTACATTTCTATAGCTTTTCGAATAGAAAAAGTCTCAGATTCTGAGACATTTTTTCTATAAAAAATATCAGATTCTGAGATATTTTTCGTTAAAAAAAAGGTGTTAGAGTCTGTGAAATTTTTCCTATAAGATCGTTTTCAGATAGAAAAAAAATCTCAGATTTTGAATAAACTATCCTAAAAAAAGTTTCAGATTCTGAGTTAGTTTTCCTATAGAAAAAGTCTCAGATTCTGGGATGTTTTTTCTATAGAAAAATCTTAGATTCTGTAATTTTTCCTAAAGAAAAAAGTCTCAGATTCTTAGACATTTTTTCGATAGAAAAAGTTTCAGACTTTGAGATATTATTCCCATAGACTACGTGACTGATGCTGAGACATTTTTCCTTTTAAAAAAATCTCAGGTTCTGAGACATTTGTCCGATCGAAAAAGTTTCAGACTTTGATATAATATCTTTTCCATAGAAAATGTGTAAAATTCTGAGACATTTTTACTATAGAAAAAGGCGCAGATTCTGATATATTTTTCCTATAGGAAAACTCTTAGAATCTATGACATTTTTTAATATACAAAATGTATCAGATTTTGAGACATTTTTTATATAAAAAATAGTCTCAGCTTCTTTTGTCATTCAGGAAAAATTCTCAGATTCTAAGACATTTATTTTCAGAAAGAGTATAATTCTGTAGTTTAATATCTTGCATTAAAAAAAAAAACTCTTCTTTACAGAAAAAATGTCTCAGAATCTGAGACTTTTCGATAGAAAAAATGTCAAATAATCTAAAGTGTTTCCGTAGAACAAATGTTTCAGAGTCTGAGCCTTTTTCTATTTAAAAAAAAATGTCTAGGAATCTGAGAAATTTTCTATAGAAAAAATATCTCAGAGTCTGAGACTTTTCTATTAAAAAAAGGTTGTAGAATCTAAGAGCTTTTCTGAAAATCTATTGAAAAAAGGTCTCAGAATCTGAGACATTTATCATATAGAAAAAGTCATATGCTCTGAGACAGGTTTTTATATAGAAAAATTTTAGATTTTAAGAAATTTTTCATATAGAAAAATTCTAAGATTTTAAGACATTTTTCCTATAAAAAATCCCAGATTCTGAGACATTTTTCCTATAGAAAAGGTCTCAGATTCTGAAACCCCAATGAAAGAGTCTCATATTTTGAGACCTTTTTCCCATTAAAAAGGTCTCATATTCTAAAAAATCTCAGATTATGAGATTTTTGAGAAATTTTTTGAATGTCAAAGCTGCTTAGAGTCTCAGAAAAATCTCAGATTCTGAGACATTTTTCGGTTGGAAAAAGTTTCAGATTGTGACATATTTTTGACACATTCTATATTTCTGAAACATTGTTCGTAAAGAAAAAGTCTAAGATTCTGAGAAACATTTCATATAGAAACAGTCGTCTGCCTTTTTCCCATAACTTCGTATAGAAAACAATTGTAAAAATTAGGAACTAAAAAAATAATTTTAATAAAATATACATTATTAAATGGTTTGGAATCAGTTCTCTATAAGAATTGTGATGAAATTTTATATTTCTTTGCAATATGAAATGTTTGACTTTTTAAAAAATCATGTTTTGTATTAAGCTTTTGTTAACTTTTTTTGAAATCTTTGATTTTAAATCTTAAAATCTCTCTCACACCTCTTTATTTTTTGTTAAA
The DNA here is from genome assembly GCA_963921195.1 of Pegoplata infirma. NCBI lineage: Eukaryota > Metazoa > Arthropoda > Insecta > Diptera > Anthomyiidae > Pegoplata > Pegoplata infirma. Next base: position 93,663,668 of record OY992538.1, on the reverse strand, counting down.
TCATAAAATTTTTCTTAAAACTCTCAAGTTTCTTAATTTTTGTTTAACAAGAAAGTTGTATATTTTTTATGTTTATCACAAAAGCTTTAAGCCAACAAAAGTTGCTTAACAACAAAGAACAGAAATGATGAAAAAAAAAATAACTTTTTCCACACTTTTAACCAAAACTACAACAAACTCATTTTTTTTTTTGACCAAGTTTTTACCTGACGATACGATACACTACGTGTGTGTAGTACCAAAAATACACTTACAAAATTGTAAAAAGTTTGTTATACAACTAACAACAACAAAACAATAGATTTGGGCCATACTTGTGTATTGTTTACAAGTATATGACACAAATATCTTAACAATAAGGTCACGTTGAGCACAAAAAAAAATAAAATTTGGTAGAGGGGAAAAACAAAATATAGAAATAAATGAAAATAAAAGTAATGATAAAACATGTTTTGTTGGTCATGTACCAAAAACAAGCCACTACATTAAACTTTATACGCTTGAACAAATACAAGGAGAGGAGAGATTAGAAAGTAATATTGGGGGCATTTTCTATACAGAAAAATTTTCTCAGAATCTAAGATTTTTCTATATAGAAAAATTTTCTCAGACCCTGAGACATTTTCTATATAGAAAAATTATCTTAAAGTCTAAGACATTTTCGATATAGAAAAATTATCTCAGAATCTGAGATTTTTCCATATAGAAAAATTGTTTCAGAATCTATATCTGTAATCTGAGACTTTTTCTATATAGAAAAATTGTCTCAGAATCTGAGCCTTTTTTCTATATAGAAAAATTGTCTCAGAATCTGAGACTTTTTTCTATATAGAAAAATTGTCTCAGAATCTGAGACTTTTTTCTATATAGAAAAATTGTCTCAGAATCTGAGACTTTTTCTATATAGAAAAATTGTCTCAGAATCTGAGACTTTTTCTATATAGAAAAATTGTCTCAGAATCTGAGACTTTTTCTATATAGAAAAATTGTCTCAGAATCTGAGACTTTTTCTATATAGAAAAATTGTCTCAGAATCTGAGACTTTTTCTATATAGAAAAATTGTCTCAGAATCTGAGACTTTTTCTATATAGAAAAATTGTCTCAGAATCTGAGACTTTTTCTATATAGAAAAATTGTCTCAGAATCTGAGACTTTTTCTATATAGAAAAATTGTCTCAGAATCTGAGACTTTTTCTATATAGAAAAATTGTCTCAGAATCTGAGACTTTTTCTATATAGAAAAATTGTCTCAGAATCTGAGACTTTTTCTATATAGAAAAATTGTCTCAGAATCTGAGACTTTTTCTATATAGAAAAATTGTCTCAGAATCTGAGACTTTTTCTATATAGAAAAATTGTCTCAGAATCTGAGACTTTTTCTATATAGAAAAATTGTCTCAGAATCTGAGACTTTTTCTATATAGAAAAATTGTCTCAGAATCTGAGACTTTTTCTATATAGAAAAATTGTCTCAGAATCTGAGACTTTTTCTATATAGAAAAGTTGTTTCAGAATCTGAGACTTTTTCTATATAGAAAAATTGTCTCAGAATCTGAGACTTTTTCTATATAGAAAAATTGTCTCAGAATCTGAGACTTTTTCTATATAGAAAAATTGTCTCAGAATCTGAGACTTTTTCTATATAGAAAAATTTTCTCAGAATCTGACACTTTTTCTATATAGAAAAATTTTCTCAGAATCTGACACTTTTTCTATATAGAAAAATTGTCTCAGAATCTGAGACTTTTTCTATATAGAAAAATTGTCTATATAGAAAAATTGTCTCAGAATCTGAGACTTTTTCTATATAGAAAAATTGTCTCAGAATCTGAGAATTTTTCTATATAGAGAAATTGTCTCAGACTCTGAGACATTTTCTATATAGAAAAATTATCTTAGAATCTAAGACTTTTTCTATATTGAAAAATTGTCTCAGAATCTGAGACTTTTTCCAAATAGAAAAATTGTTTCAGAATCTAATACTTTTTCTATAAAGAAAAATTATCTCAGAATCTGAGACTATTTCTAAAAAAAATGTTTTAGAATCTGAGACCTTTTTCTATAAAGAAAAGATTTCTAAGAATCTGAAATTTTTTCTATGTACAAAAATTTTCTACGACCCATAGTGCAAAGTTTTGAATGAGCAGTTTGTTTTACTGCCGCACTGGTTACATATGCCCAACATCTGTAGAATTTTACTGCTGTAGACAAAATTCACAATTTTCAAAAGTCCTTCATACAATGCGTATAATAAAAGAAGATCAGAGGGGAATAATAATTGTCATATATTTAATGATTTATAATACAGTTGGTAGTAAATGAAAAGAAAATGAAGTGAAATGAAAATGTAGTAATAATATTGCGATAAAAACTACATCTTTACTTTTATCAAAACTAAAGTAGAAATTCAAATACATGGCGAAACCTTGACATATCTGTGTGCGAAGTGTGAACAAAAAAAAAATGAAAGTTTATCGATTTGTTCCAGAAATACTTTTAAAAAGACATATACCAATTACATTTTATTACCAAACGAACAAACTAAAATAAAAAGAAAAAAAAACAGAAACGTTTCAAACACCCTCAAAAATGTTAACTTTTTATTTTAAATTTGATTTTACTCTTAACTATTGTGAAGGTCACGAACGTGTGAGGGTGGCCAGATTTTAAAGAGACTGGGGAAAATAAGATTTCAAAGTTTTAATATATTTCTTTCAAAAAGAAGCGTAAGTTAAATTGTTAAGGTGAAATAGAAGGAATATTGTGAATAATAGTGTTAGGAATGTTTTCATTTTGTTTGTTCTTTAAATTTTTTTATAGACCACAGTATTTTGGGTTACTCACTTTATTAAGCAGTAGGATGGAGCAAATTTAGCTTTTTTCGAAATCGTAGTCGGAAAAGTTGCCTTCTACACGGTGAGCCTCAGCGATGTATTGGTTGAAATTAAGTGTCGACGAAGTGTAAACGTAGTTCGATTTCTACAAGATTAAATGTCACAAAACTGTTAACAGCGATATAGTAGCTGCTCGCATTCGCGAGATAACGTGAAATTAGTGTTTTTGTATTGTCTATAATTTTGACATTTAAGTTTTTTTAATATTTTCAAAAACTGAGTATAAATTGTATTTATTTAAAGGTTACAAAACAGTAAGCTTCAAAATCCTATCTTCTTTAGTTCGCGAGAAATCGCGAAAATATTTTTTTGCTGTTTGGCTTGTCGTTTTGTATCTTTTGATACGTTTCTTTAAAATTTCGTAAAAACATGGTATGCAGTTTTACTTGTGCTTGATAAAAGGTCGCACAACTGTTGACATCGAAATTGTATGTGTTAAATTTCACGAGATATCGCGTAATTATGTATTTTTTTTTTATTATTTATTTATATTTTAAAATCGATTCTTTAGAAATGATAAAAAAGTGGTATGCAGTTTGATTTGAACATGTTGGAAAAAATTAAAACTGCCCACAAAAAAAATATAGCTGCTCACTTTCGCGAGAAATAGCGAAAAACAGCTTTTTGGGTTTTTTCTTAATTTGATTAATAAAATAAGTTTCTTTAAAATGGTTGAAAAACACGAAATGCAGTTTGACTTGATATTGATCAAAGGTCATAAGGCTGTTAACATTTAAATAAAAAAAACTCGCTAAACTACTATTTATTCATTACTTTGTGTTATTTTTGGTATGTAAAAACATTTACTTCAATTAACGACAAAAATGTGGTATGCAGTTGGAATTCGAGGTTATTAAAGGTGACAAAACTGCAAGCATAAAAATTATAAATGATCAATTTCCCGAGTAATTATAAAATTACTGTTCAAGCTTTTATATTAATTAATTAATTTAATCAACAATAAATACAGAACATTAATTAATTAATTTATTTTTCTTTTGATGTCTAAAATAAAGGAAAACAAATCAAAAACGACAAATAGATGGTATGCAGTTTAAATTTTATGTGGTTGAAGGTGGTAAAACTGCTCAAATCAATATCTTGGCTGCTAATTTACGCGAAAAATAAAGTTTTTTCCAATTTTTTTTTTTGTAATTTTGCGATTTCTCGCGAAATTTAGAAGGTATGATTTCGATGTTAACTGTTTTGTGACCTGCAAGTAAATACAATTAAAACTGTATACTCAGTTTTTGAAGATATTTAAAAAACTTCATTGTCAAAATTTTAGAAAATACAAAAACACTAATTTCGCGATATCTCGCGAATGCGAGCAGCTACGATTTCGCTGTTAACAGTTTTGTGACATTTAATCAAGTACAAATCGAACTGCATATAAACTTTTCGTCGACACTAAAGTTCGACCTAAACATCGACCTAAACACATAAAAATATTGAACCTGTAGGCAGGGCCGGCTTAACCATTTCGGAGCCCCTAGGCAATGCATATCTCGGGGCTCCTTCAGCATTTTCATACTTTCTTTAACATATTTTTTTTACCAAAATATATTTTTTTTTAAATTTACGCGGTTTTTTTTACCCTCCGACCACAGTATGGGGGTAAACGCCTTCGGACAGTATAAAGTATATGGGGCATTCCAGGTAAAATCACTCACTTTTAAAACCGACCCCTTTTGATTTATTTTATTTTTGGATATGTTTTAGTATTTATTAAATGCAACTTGGACATCAATTTTCAGTCTTTTATTCCAAGATGGTGTTGAGTAATCAATTTTTCAAAATGGCGATTTTTCAAAAAAATTAAAAAATTTAAATTTTTAATTAATTTTGACTATTAAAAAATAAAGATATTTTAAAAAAAGTTGGACAACCTTTTGTTGGTATTTAAATGTAGTTAAAGAAAAAAAAATATGAAAAAATTTTTCAAAGTAATTATCACTTATTTTTTGACGTTTAAAAATTAAAATCGACTTTTTGAAAAAGTCCGAAACTTTCGATTTTTTTGTAAAAAACTATAAAAATTATACTCTTATGGTGATTTCTTTTCTAAAAAGAAAATGTTTGCCTTTTTAGGGTATACATTTTTAATTTATACCATTGCATTTTATTTGACTGGAATAGAACACAACATCCAGAAATACTCTGCCCTGTATATTTTAACAGCTGTTTTGAAAAAAAACAACACAGAAAAAGTCAGCTGCTGTATAAGGCAATTTCAACCCCGTGATTTTTTACGGGGTAAAAAGTGCAACTTTTTTGCACTTTATAGGGCAGACATTTTTAGAAAAGAACAAGGGTTGGTTGACATTTTTTAAAAAGAACACAAAACCATAATTTTTGGGTCGAAATGCAAAAAAAGGCACATTTTTTGCCAGAAAAGAAAACACCATAAATTACGCAACTTTTAAGCCACAATTCGAGATGTGATCATATATCTTTCTATTTTTTTTTTTTAATTTTTAAAATTGCACCGTTTATTTTTTGGCTTCAATTTATTTTATATGGTGCTCCAAAAAAAATAAATTGGTAGGTACTGACCCTTACTTACCCAAGATATATTCACTTGGAGGTAAAAATATGTCTCACAAAAATTTAGGACGATCGGACATGCGTAAGGCGTTTAGCATGGTCCTTTAAGTTTAAAAAACGGATTGCAAGGAAAAATATTTTTTTTTTTCTGTTTTCTCATTTTTTTGGTATTTTAAGTTAAGTCTTAATTCAAGTAATTGCAGAATTATGATATGGAGTAAAATGCCTTTCTAATAAGGTACTAAAAACTAAAATCGGATGAAAATCAGCCAAGTTATTACAACTTCCCCAGGCATCTAGCATCTTTTAAAATTTTTAAGTAAATTTTTAATTGCGTCAATTAAAAAATTACTCAATTTTTGTTTTTAAATTTAAACAAGTGATTACTCAAATTTATTTCCTCTATATTTTTTTCTGTGCGGTGTTTTTATAGAAAAAAAACAAGGAATGTTTTAGAATTAGGCTAGTAGGCTAGTTGGTAGCGTGCTAGCCATCAGTCTGGGGGTCGGGGGTTCGGTTCCCACCAGAGCCTTGGCCTGTTTCGCTACAAGGAGATAATGGTCATTGTCACCCGTCTCGGTTAGGTTAATTTAGTATATGATTTGTAATAATATGTTAAACATTCAATAAATAAATAATGTTTTAGAATCTGAAAATTTTTTTATTAAAAAAATCACGATCGGTAAATTTAAATAAAAATGTCTCATCCAGGAATCGGAGAATCTTTCTAAAGAACAAATTTCACAAAATTTTAGATTTTTTATTTAAAAGTTGGATTTTTTTATTCGAAACATAGCAAATTAAAAAAAAAGAAAACCTTTCTTAGAATTTTCTATGGTTATTTTTTTAGAATAATCCAGTTTTTCTATTGCAAAATCTTTTAGAAACTAACCACCAGTTTCCGTAATACGAACGCCATTCGTCTGCGACGAATTTGCATGTATTTTGTTTTTGTTACAATAACAAAATACACACAAATTCGTCACGAACGAATGGCGTTCGTATTACAGAAACTGGGGGTAAGAATTTTTATATAAAAATGTTTTAGAAATTTAAAATCAGACAATTTTCTGAACATTTTTCAGAAAATGTCTAAAATCAGAAAAAAATTTCCAAAAAATTTTAGATTCCGAAATATTTCCGGAAAGAAAAAGTTCTTATTTCTTGAGAAATTTTTTCGATAAAAAAATTCATAAATTCTGAGAATTTTTTTAATTGCTTAAGTAGGTATGATGTACACTAGAGTGGCTCGTTTTTGGGCTTTTCTCTCTGATCAAATTCTAGTACCCGCCCAAAGTGTCGGTCCCCTAAGGGTAACTCACATGCAAAATATCACTCCGATCGGAGTTTATCTTCTGTCTCCACTTTGAGCCTCAAAATTGGGGTTTTCGCCAAAAAGGACTTTAAAAAAAAAAAAAAAAAAATTAAGTTTTTTTATTAAAATAATTAAAAAATTATTTTTGTATAATATTTGATCGTAAATACTTAAATGTGAAATTTAAAGATTTTACGGTATCATTTTTTTTTTTGGGGGCGTTCTCAAAACACTTTTTTTCAAAATTTCAAAATTTTATAAAAAAAAAAATTTTAAATATACCATTTTTTCTTTCTGAATTCATTAAGAACACATTGGAGAAGAAAAATGTGAAATATGGCGGATATCCGTCGAGCCACTTTTCGGGAATCGCTTGGGGAATTTAGCGGATTTCAAGGAAATGTTGGTTTTATCAATAATTTGCATTAATAAAATCTTATAAATTTCATTTTGTGCAAATTAACAGTTTTTTGGTGTCATGGCATTCTATTAGATAACTTTAAGTCTGTCATGGAATTTTACAAATCTAGGACGTCTTAAACCCACATTGGCTGGGGGTCAAAAATGACCCCCGCGGAAAATTTGAAGTTTAGAACTTTAATTTTGTGCTATAAACAAGTATAAAACGGCTTTTATGTTTTTGACCCCAACTATTATTTCGTATTAATATATTATCTTTAAAAAAAATTGTTAACCCTTCTCGGTAGGGGGTCAAAAATGACCCATTCAATAAAAAGTATATATTTTTTCATATAAAATTAATTTGTGGCAATCTATAAGATAACTTTAAATCAGCTTCTAAATCTCACATATTTAAGATATCTTTAACCCACATTGGCCAGGGGTCAAAAATGACCCCGGAAAAAACTTTTAGGCATAGTGCTTGAATTTTTTGATATCAACAAAATATATATTTTTTATTGAATGGGTCATTTTTGACCCCATACCAAGAAGGGTTAACGATTTTTTTAAAGATAATATAATAATACAAAATAATAGTTGAGGTAAAAAACACAAAAGCCGTTTTATACTTGTTTATAGCACAAAATTTAAGCTCTAAACTTCAAATTTTCTGCGGGGGTAATTTTTGACCACCAGCCAATGGTTAAAGACGTCCTAGATCGGTAAGATTTCATAACAGACTTAAAGTTATATAATAGAATGCCATGACACCAAAAAACCGTTAATTTGCACAAGAATTAAATTTATAAGATTTTATTAATCCAAATTATTGATAAAACCAACATTTCCTTGAAATCCGCTAACTTTCCCCCGCGATTCCTGAAAAGTGGCTCGACGGATATCCGCCACATTTCACATTTTTCTTCTCCAAGGTGTTCTTAATGAATTCAGAAAGAAAAAATGGTATATTAAAAAAATTTTTTTAAAAAAATTTTCAAATTTTGAAAAAAGGTGTTTTGAGAACGCCCCCAAAATCATGCCATTTTTTTGGTATCAAGTTTGAACGGGTTAATGATACCGTAAAATCTTTAAATTTCAATTTTAAGTATATACGATCAAATATTATACAAAAATAATTTTTTAATTATTTTAATAAAAAAAACTTAATTTTTTTTTTTTTTTTTTTAAAAAGTCCTTTTTGGCGAAAACCCCAATTTTGAGGCTCAAAGTGGAGACAGAAGATAAACACCGATCGGAGTGATATTTTGCATGTGAGTTACCCTTAGGGGACCGACACTTTTGGCGGATATTAGAATTTGATTAGAGAGAAAAGCCCAAAAACGAGCCATCTAATGTACATTCTTTGTCGACTTTTTTTGTAAGAGCTGTGTGAGCGAAACAAATAAATAATTTTCGGTTATCCGCTTTTTAATAATAGAATAGATTTTTTATATTTTTTTTGCATTTAGAAAAATTTATTTAAATAAACAACTATTTACCCAAGTAAAAATATTATGCTAATTTTACTAAATAGATCTAATTTGATCCGTAAAATGGTTGTATCAAATAATATGTATTACTTTAGATCAAAAAATAAAAAAATTGATACAATTTGATCCTGAATTTGGTAAAATCTAATTAGATCAAATTGATCTTATTAAATCAATTTTTATATAGCATATTAACTCATATAAGATTGTATCAAATTATATATGATTAGACCAGAAAATTTTTACTCGGGTACATACAAATATATTTTGTATGTTTTTATTTAAAAAATTTTAATTATTAACTTTTGCATAAGAGAAATTTCACTGCTACGCAGTCACTTTAACTTTTTAATGTTACAGTGACTGTACGATTCATATTATATTCAAATTTAAAATAACTATTCAAAAAAGCGAGTGGCTATAATTAAGCAGGTAACATTTTAACTCGCAATTTTTAATTAGGGAATGTATGAAGTTTCAGATAACTTATTGTAAGATTTTTCGTCTCAACAAAAATACGGGTTATAATGGCAAATTTAAAATCTTTTAATTTAAAATTTTTGCTTTACTATTGAGATAACTTAGGTGTTTATATCCAGTTGAAGAATTATTCAGTTCGGAAGTTTAGGAACCACTGGATATTTGGAAGATGAACTGAATTCCTCTGTTTAAAAGACATTAGCGGAAGCTAAACCAAAATAGAAATTAAAACTGAATTCGATTCTAATAAAAACTTTTTTAAAATGAAGTTTTTCCACCGGAATAAAATTTTTACTTATAACAGAAAATAACCGAAACCGATCGGTTATTCAATTTTTAATAACCGTAACCGCGGTTACTAAATTTATCGGTTATTCAGAAACTCTACAGTGGACGGTTTGTATGGAAAACGCGCGCATTGAAGTTTTTTGATTATATCTTCTAAACGGTTAGGAGTTGTAAAACAAAATTGGGCATTCTAAAAACTAGGGACCTTAAGCAATTAAGGCTATGATCACGTTTGTTGTCCTCCTTGCACCCTACATATAAATTGAATGCAAAATTAGTTAATTTATTTATATGAACAAATGCTAAAAACGGTTAAGATAATTGACATTTTTGATATATTATTACTGAATGTCGTTCGGATAGAGTAAATATACATCATTAAACATTATTAGTTAAAATACATATAAAAAATTGAGTTAAATTATGACCAAATGTATCGACTTTTTTAGTTAACAAATCTGACAATATAAATATATAAGTGGAATTACTTGTATCAAACCTATTTAAAATTGCACAAAAAATATAAATTTAATATTTGCAAACATTACCTTTCACCCTACACTAAAATATCCGGCACGTATGACTTTTTTATCAATTTTATTTTATTGATTTATAATAAATAAATAGTAGTAATAAACCAAAAATGAATAATAACAGGATTAAAACATTAAAAAAACAATTTAACATAGACACGATAATGTAATATTGTAATAAAAAATAATAAAATAAAGTTGCAATAGTATCTTTGGATAAGGAACCTTTTTACGAAGTTCGATGTTTCTTCACGTAAAATGGAAATTTTTGGATCTGATTCTACCATAAATTTTTGAAAAATATCTTTTAGATTCTTTATTCTTGAATTTATTCTGCTAAAATTACTTTTGTAAATCTTAAAATATTTATGCGACCTTTCTAACGATTCTTCTGATAACTGGCCTAATATTTAAATTGTATAAGTTAGTTAATGAATTGCTTATATAGTTCAAAATATTTTTATTACCAACTGGTAACACCGAATTTTGAATAATCTCACTTCCGTGTATCAGGACCTTATGTACAGTAGGACTCATTGTCCACCATCCATACATTATATTATAAGTTTTGCTGTGTCGAATTACTTAACTCAATAAAAATTTGTCAATTTTTAACTTTTTTTTATTTTTAACACTTAAATGTGTTTATTACTTCCATTTGGTAAATAGCTATTTTACTTTTTATTGGTAATGGTTTTTACTCCTTTTTAGTAAAACGAGAGTAACTTAATGCCAAATTTTGCTGGGTATTTAGTTAGTTTCTCAAGCCTATGCAGAATTACCAATTTTTATACCCTCCACTTAGTGATAGAGGGTATATATAAGTTTGTCATTCCGTTTGTAACTCATCGAAATATCGGTCTGGGACCCCATAAAGTATATATATTCATGATGCCCGATCGATTTTAAGACATTCTAGCGATGTCCGTCTGTCCGTCTGTCCGTCTGTCCGTCTGTCCGTCTGTCTGTCTGTCTGTCTGTGGAAAATGCTCTCGCGGACAAAAAATTGCACAGAGATGACTGAAACTTAACTTATATATTGGAAGTACTCCCGAGAAGTTTGGTATTGCATTTGAGCGATATCGGTTCAGCGGTTCAAAAGTTATGAACGAAAATGTAAGCACACCTCAAAAATTTCAGTTATTCAACATAACCTAAAAATACAAAATGCTTTAATTCGGCTTTTGGTTGACATATGTGAACATAATTGACCACCAAATGGTATTTAAACAAGTACGAACATATTTTTTGACAAAAAAAGAAAAAAATCGCGGATTTTTTTTTTACCAAAATTTTTTTCGCGGAATTTTTTTTTTTTTTTCAAAAGTAATTTCCTTTTAAATAAAGTTGTTTGCAATAATCTTTTTGAAATTGTGGAGGGTATCACTACATTCGGCAAGGCCGAATTTAACTTTTTTACTTGTTTTTTTTTGTAAATATCTAAATATGTTGAAGCTGATATTTAATAATTTCGAAAAAAAAAAAATTTAAAAAAATAAATATATATAAGTTTTTTTTTTTTCTTTTTATGGATCCTACTTTGGAGCCTAATCCTGAATTTAACTGCAAGTTACTGCAGACGAAATAAAGTTCCTCGTTTAGATAAATACCTCTAGTTTCACTCCATATTGAATTTGTCTGTATCCACAAGGTTCCACAAAAGTTGCAGTCTATAATTAAGAGTCTTTTTTACACATTTCTTAAAAAGTGACAACATTTGGCAGTCAATTAACGAATAACGCGGTTTAAAATTTTTTTTTATAAGGGAAGTTTTAATTAGTTACATATATTGTCAAAGCTGTGTTAAAATTTCAGGATGGTAGCTTACTTAGAAATAGTTTTACTCAATCATTTAAAAAAGGTTTCCAAAAAATTTTCATTTTTTAAAAAAAACTGAAAATGTTTGGACTTTGGAGAGACGCCGTGGTCAAAGTAAATGACATATAAATGTTTTAAGAATGGTTTTCTATCCACTAGGATGTCTTTTATCAAACCTATGTTCAACCGATCAAATCGCTGACAATTTTGATTTTGTTACGATGCGCGTCCATCTTCCACTGTGTTCCTGTGTATTTTTTTGTACAATGCGTTGCAGTGTATTAATTTTTAAAAATTTTCAAATCGAAAAGGGGGGGGGGCACGTGCCGCCTGTGCCCACCCCCTGTATACGTCCATGATCGCGATTAACGGCAATTTTCTTAATCGCAATCGCGATTATGAAATATCTCGATTATTTGCAAACTCTAGGTTATAGCTAATGTAATTTCAAGCTTTAGTTCGGACGCTGGACCCCGCATGTTCGATAAGGGCACCACCAGGGGTCCCTAAAGTAGAACATGTTTAGCATACAAAAACTTTAAATGCTTTAAAATCACCAACTTTAAATACGTGTACAAAATTTTGATGTTATGCAAAATGTAAATTTTTATTTGCTTTTGGTTTATCCCATTCTAATTCGGAAAGTTCGATTTTATATCACTGTGTTATTATAGCCTGGTCTCCTTAATTGTGGAAACTTTTGCAAGTTAGTGCAATACATTTAGCAATTTTATTCAATGACATTAGATTTTCTTGTTCCCACCTTTGAACGTGCTTAACAGTAAAACATATATGTATATATGTACATTAGGCTGTGCCGATACATTATTTTTTTTTTTTAAAGCGTCAAAGCCCTAGTGGTAAAATATATATTTTTTTAATTTACTATTTATTTTTTGCAAAATTAAAACTTTTCTTTTTACATTATTTACATTATTTGCCGAGAATTGGTAGTAAAAATTACAAGACTTTCGGTACACTTTTTCTACACTTCTTTTTGAGTGTAAAAATAAAAAAAAATACTAATAGCATTATTAATTATTTTTTTACAACAAATCGCCAAAAAAAAATTAAAAATAAATGGAAGGCACCATGGCACAGTGCCACATTTGGCCAATCTAGCACGACAAAAATCAAAAAAAAAGTTCCCCGATTTTCATGATATGGTTGTATGTATTATAGAACATTCCTAACAGCACGGAAATAATCATATAAGATCGATAATTCTGTTCGTTCCTAACAGGTGGGTGCATAAAGTTGCATCTTGTAAAATCCTGTAACTAGTGCACATTATTTCGCATAAATTAAGTCGAGTTTAAACTGTTGTAACTTTTGAACAAAAAGAGATATTTATCCACTCTTTTTTGGTAATTTTAAAGGATATTTAAATGCTTTAAGTCATATCTTTTCTATTTTCTAAAACAAATTTTTCTATTTTTTATTAAATTTTTAACAAAATACTAATTTTTGAAAAGAAAATTATATATTTATTTTTTTTGATGGAATAGAACTTTTGTGTTTGGTCCGTATTGGTCGCCGGACTTTTTCAGATATATTGACCAATATCCATAGTACTTATTTCAACGGCTAACTTTTGCGACCGTCTGCGACGCCGACTACAGTGGAGCGATATGTAAACCTTGTTTTTACATATTTTTTAAACATATTTTAAAAAAGTGGGCGTGGCAGTTGTCTGACCGCCCCCTTTTTTTTGTGATATTATTTCTACAGTCATGGAGAGTATATATACCAAATTTAAAGAAATTATAACCAAAATTACAAATTTTAAAATAAGTGGGCGTGGCCCTTAACCGGCCTCCCACATTTTTAATAATGTTATTTTCGAAGTCAAAACGAACATCTATACCGAATTTCAAGTCAATATAATTAAAATTGGATTTTTGTCGTCTTAGATTGGTCAAATGTGGCACTGTGCATGGGTGCGGTAGGAGCTGATTCAAAAAAACAAGTTAAAAAAAAAATATAAAAAGTGTATGGGGACCAACTAATGGATTGAAAATAGAGGGTAGATATGTTTTTATTAAAATGTTGGGGTTAAAAAAATTTGGGGTTGGTCTTATATTTCAACATTTGGTCACATTTTTCCTCTCTAGAGTGACGCCGGGTAAGTTGTGGGATTATTTGCGGACTTTTAGCCCTTCATTTCCAACTTTGACACCGATGAACGATTGCTATACCCTGTTTTACGAACCTTACTAAACAAGGGGTTCTAGCATATCCAAGTCATGTTACTTAAGATCTCATAACACACTATCTAAAATCTAATGTCCAGTACCTGAATGCAACTATCTTGCGTTAAATTTTATTATTTTTTCATACACTGATAGAAAAACGCTGCATATAATTAATGAATGGAATTCATTAACGTTGTTTCATTACATCAATGAAATATTTCATATGCTGTATTAAATTTCATACACTCAAAAAAATACTTTAGTAGATTTACTAATTTTTTTTTGCTAATGCTAGTTAGCTAACTTTTAGCAAATTTTTAGTTGAGATTAGCATGTTAGCAAAAAATTCTTGTAAACTTCATTTAGCACATTAGCAATTTTAAACAAACGTTGAACTAATTTCTTTTGCTAAGATTTGAAATTGAGTTGACAACATTTTTACAAGATTTTTTGCTAACATTAGCAAAAATAATGGTAAATTTTTTTTTATTTTCAGAAAACTTAAAATGGCTCTATCTCGGAAACTAAGCCAGATAGAGCAAAATGGAGGGCATTTTTGGTTCTTAGAATCTCCATACTTTCGCGGGTCCTCTTCACATGTGTGGACCCTAATGGGCCCTAGCTTTGGATCCAAAAAAGTTAGCATTCCCGAAAATTTTAAAATGCTCATATCTCGGTAAATATTGCCGACACAACAAAAAGTCCAAAAGCATTTTTGTAGCCCTCAATACGTAGAACAAGACCGCAAAATAGTCAAAAGCTCTCCGAGTAATATTTTTGAAGTTATCGAGTTTTTTAATTCTCAAGACCCCAGTGGTCCCCTATAATCACGTATCTCAAAAACTAAGCAAGGTAGAGCGAAACGGACACAAATTTTGGATCAAAAACTATGACGATTTTTAAGGAACCCAACTAGGTCTGGGCCCATCGGGGTCTGGACCTATCGGGTCCGAACCCAATGGGGTTCTCAAATGTGTCAAAAAAAATTTTTTTTTTGTTAACTAATTATTGGCAAAACATTTTTGCTAACTTTAGCAAAAAAATTGTGGGTTCAAAATCAGCAAATTTTCTTGTAGGTTTACAAGCTTTTTTGCTAACATTGCAGTTTTTTTTTTTTTTTGAGTGTACATATTGTGCAAAAAAATTTTTTTTGAGAAAGATTATTCTAACTCAAGGTCATATTTCTTTTACTAATCATTACGATGATATTGTCAAAGTAACAATTTTCAAGAAACTTTTTATAAAGTTGTTTGTTTTAAATTGATTGGTTTGGTCATTTTGCAAGACTTACTCGACACGTGTTTCGGAATTCGTCAAATTCCATTGTCAAGAGTATTTAGCAAATTGACAATCGTTTGTGGCAAAACATAAAGTCTTATATTCGTATATAAATAGTCATAATGAGAAATGTACTAAATACACAACATAATACAGCTCTAAATTTCAAACGAAAAGTCATAACCAAACCATCACTATTTAATTCAAACATACCTTCATATATATGTTTGAATTAAATAGTGATGGTTTGGTTGTGACTTTTCGTTTGAAATTTAGAGCTGTATTATGTTGTGTATTTAGTACATTTCTCATTATCACTATTTACATACGAATATAAGACTTTATGTTTTGCTACAAACGATTGCCAATTTGCTTAATACTCTTGACAATGGAATTTGACGAATTCCGAAACATGTGTCGAGTAAGTTTTGCAAAATGACCAAACCAATCAATTTAAAACAAACAACTTTATAAAAAGTTTCTTGAAAATTGTTACTTTGACAATATCATCGTAATGATTAGTAGAGCGACTCAACTTGAATGGAAGAGAAAAAAGTGATTTAGTTACCCCTCTGAAAATAAAGCTTAATATGTTTTATAATGATTCCCAAAATATTTTGGTTCTAGCGTTGACCATCCGTGAGCTGGACCATTTTTAAAAAAGGTCCTTTTTTCAGTTTTTCGAATTTTTTTGTACTTTGCTTCAAGATGACATAAATAAAATTTGGTATCATCGAAAAGATTTTTTGAAGCAGCATCCAATGGTATATAAAACTTGACCACTTGCGACCTACTAATTGAGATATTTAACTAAATACATATTTTCGTTTCGCGTTTTCATACAAATTCTACGTATTTGGAAATAATTTTCTGCTTTTCAAATTGAATCTGTTTTAAAAAAATGTTAATTTATTTTTTTTTTGTAATTATTCACATAAAACGCGAAAATCGCGATATATTTGTCTTTTTTCAAATATAAGCAATATGGGTATCAAAATTTTTCATTTTTCATTTATAATAACCTGGTGATAAGTAAAAGATCTGTTTTCAAATCGAGGATGCTGTGAGATAAATTTAAGTTCTTAAATATTAATTTTTTAACAATGTTCTGCTTTTCAAATTGAATCTGTTTTAAAATAATGTCAATTTATTATTTTTTTTTTATTATTCACATAAAGCGCGAAAATCGCGATTTATTTTATGTTTTTTAATATAGGCAATATGGGTATCAAATTTTTTCATTTTTCAATTATAATAATCTGGTGTTCTGTTAGTTACTATTTTTCTCATTTTATATATGTATTCAACTAAAAAAATAAAATTTGAATTCATAAATATACCTCACAGCATCCTAGATTTGATCTTTTGCTTATCACCAGATTATTATAATTGAAAAATGAGAAAAGTTGATACCCATATTGCCTATATTAAAAAAAGAGAAAATATATCGCGATTTTCGCGTTTTATGTGAATAATAAAAAATAAATAAACATTATTTTTAAACATATTCAATTTGAAAGCAGAACATTGTTAAAAAAATAATATTTAAAAACTTAAATTTATCTCACAGCATCCTAGATTTGAAAACAGATCTTTTACTTATCACCAGGTTATTATAATTGAAAAATGAAAAATTTTGATACCCATATTGCCTATATTTGAAAAATATAAAATATATCGCGATTTTCGCGTTTAATGTGAATAATTACAAAAAAAAATTAATAAACATTATTTTAAAACAGATTCAATTTGAAAAGCAGAACATTATTTCCAAATACGTAGAATTTGTATGAAAACCCGAAACGAAAATTTGTATTTAGCTAAATATCGCAATTTTTAGGTCGCAAGTGGTCAAGTTTTATATACCATTGGATGCTGCGTCAAAAACTCTTTTCGATGACACCAAATTTTATTTATGTCGTCTTGGAGCAAAGTACAAAAAAATTCGAAAAACTGAAAAAAGGACCTTTCTTAAAAATGGTCCAGCTCACGGATGGTCAACGCTAAAACCAAAATATTTTGGGAATCATCATAAAACATATCAAGCTTTATTTTCAGAGGGGTAACTAAATCACTTTTTTTTTTGAGTCGCTCTAATGATTAGTAAAAGAAATATGACCTTGAGCTAGAATAATCTTTCTCAAAAATAGAATTTTAAAGGTCGAATAATAAATAATTTTTATTAATTTAAAAATTAAATCAGAATTTATTGTGCAAAATTTTCATTAATTTTGATTTAGATTTCGTAGTTTCATTAAAAATTTCATTAAATTTTGTTTATAAATTAGCTGTCTTCTGACACCTGTCGCGTCGCGTCTGTTTAGTCTGTTAGTTTACGCGCGCAAAAAGTAACTGATCAGAGCGACATGAAATAATTTGTGATTTTTTTTAGAATTTTTATACGAAATTTTAAATGAAATGTTGATTAGTTATAAGTAGGGCAAGTACTTTCATGCATCTAAAAATCGAAAATATGCGCCTATAATATGCTTCTAAAAATCAAAAATATGCACTTAAAATTCAATTAATATGAACTTAAAATTTAAAAATATGTATTAAAAATTAATTGCTTTTACTAAAAAAATTAGTTTTGTTAACAAAAAAAAAAAAAATACGTGTATATCCTCATCAATATTAAACAAATATTTTTTTGAGTAGACACAGCTTTTAATTATAAAATATTTTTTTATTGACACATTTTGTTACAAAAAATTTTAATTGATCAAATTTTCTTTAGAAGTTTTTTTCTATGAGTCAAAAAATATTTCTGGAACAAAATTTATAAGTAAACAAGTATACTTTCTATAGAAAGAAGAAAATCGACTGCACGTAAATAAAATGTTTAAATATTTTTACTAAAAATATTTAATTTTAAGTCAAATACTTCTTTGGTAATTTTTGTAAAAAAAAATATTTTTTGGGTTATTGAGTTACAAAAATACGTTGTAAAATATTTTTGTGGCTACCAATATCTATTAAAACGTGGAAAGCGTTTTGTCAAACACGTGAATTCAGGATAAAACCAATCTTAAAAAGTTTCTAAATTTAAAACTTTTTTAAGAATCTAAAAATTTTATTTTCAGAAACAAATTTTTATAGACATTGATTCTGAGACAATTTTCTATAAGAAAATAATATTTTTTTTTACAAAAAAGTTCATCGGTTTTGATTTATGCTACGGTGTTTAAATTTTTTTTTTTTAAAAAATTTTGATGAAAATTAAAAAAAGTGCAATTTATATGAAAATATGCAAAAATATGCAACTACAAATCGATGGAATATTATTGCAAATTTTTTGATTCGGATAGATATTTAATATCCCGAGTAAAAAAAATGATATGACGCAATATAAAATTTTATATGAGTTCGTGTCTATTTTGATATAATTTTATACGAAAAATGGTTTCATAAGACTTGATCGAATATTATCTAATAATATCAGTTTATATAACTTTATATCGACTTTGATACGAGTTTTGGTCTAATCCAATGATATAAAATTATATCCAATTATATTAAAATTTATACAATTTTATAAATCGGATGTTTTTTTAGTTTTTAATAAAAAGTTGAAAAACTAAAATTTCAACTTTTAAAAATTTTCAAAAAACTTTGAAAAATTTCAAAACATGCCCAGTCAGAAATTGCCAACCGTACCAAAAATTTTGTGTTGGCACAATATCGGGCTAGCCAAAAACACAACATTGTATAATGTAAAACAGTTTTACTAAAAATATTGTGTTGTCACAACTTTGCGTTTACATAAAACACTACACTATGGATTACACTGTGCTACAGTGAAAAAATACTACTGATGTGACATAGTATAGGTTGTTGGTCTTGTCGAGTAGATTCCAAAAATGACCATTAAAGTTGCCAGACACCCTCAAATTTTAGAGTTATTGTCAAAAAACGTTTTTTTGGGACTTTTCTCACTAAACCTTTTGTAATTCAGAAAATTTTCAACCGATTTTAAATTTTTTAACTGTTTTTGATAGAAGAAGGATGGGGCTTTCCATGTGTGTGAATTGGTCTATACATATAAGAAAGATATTTATTGATTTTTTCTATAAAATCTAACTTTTTGGTAATTTTTTGAAAATTTTTCGAGTTTATCTATCTTTTTCTGCTATAGTTCGTTTAACAACCTTAATATTTATAAACGTATTTTTAAAGAAAATTTGATTCTGAATACGATAAGCTTTATCCTGAAGAAATCGGATAACAATTGACAGAGTTGTGATAATTTTTCTAAAAAAGAAAATTTAGATTTTGCAGGAAATCGCCGTTCAGATATCCCAGGCAAAAAAAATAATTTTATCATGAGAGGTCATGTACAATATTTTTAAAGGTTTTGGCGCTCTGAATCAGAATCTGGCCCTTAAATTGTTCTATCTCGTCAGGTTTTTGAGATATTTAACATAAACTGATATATCAAAAACTTAATAAGATAGCGCAATTTGAAGGTCAAATTCGAATTCAGGAGGGCAAAAACCTTTAAAATAATGATACGCGACCGCTTAGTATGTTCGTTTATTTTTTTATTTTTTTTGCCTGGGTTATCCGAATGGCAATTTCAAGCAAAATCTTAATTTTCTTTTTTAGAAAAATTATCACAACTCTGTCAATTGTTATCCGATTTTTTCGAAATAAAGCTCATCGTATTCACAATTAAATTTTCTTTAAGAACACGTTTATTACTATAAATGTTGTTAAACGAACTATAACAGAAAAAAATCGATAAACTCAAAAATTTAAAAAAAAAATAACAAAAAATTAGATATTGTTGAAAAAATCCATACATATCTTTCTTATATGTATGGACCAATTCACACACATGAAAAGCCCTATCCTTCTTCTATCCAAAACAGTTGAAAAATTGAAAATCGGTTAAAAAATGTTTAAGTTACACGTGGTTTAGTGAGAAAAGTCCCAAAAAATCGTTTTTTGACAATAACTTTAAAATTTGAGGGTGTCTGGCAAGTTTGATGGGCATTTTTGTGATCATTTCGACTAGACCTACAACCTTAACTACCTCATTTTAAAAGTATATTTGATTTTGTGTTTTTTGTAGCACAGTGTTATAATTGAAAAGTTTTAAAATTTTTTTTTTTTTAAGTTTTGATTTACATATACCTCAACTCTTTAATCTAAGTGAACACTTAAGTAGTTGCTTTTTTAACCAATTTGCACAAAATGGTAACTAAATAGCACTACAACGAGATTTTCAATACACCCCTAAGCAAAAGTCAAATCCAATGTCGTAAATTTGTAAAATCAATGTTAACCCAACGTCAAAACAAAAGTCGAGCGATCGTTGGCCACTGTTATCATTTCAACATCGAAATGACGTCGTAGACTTAGAAACGGGTATGATATGCCAACGTTGGTACCATCGCCGCCAACTTCATTCCAACGTTGGCCCGTTTGTATTTTTCTGACTGGGTGGAGTCATGTTAAATTTTATATAAAACACTTAGAAGTATTCTCATAAAAAATTTGTCCTTGGAAAAACTTAGAAAAATTTTTAAAAATGGAGTCATATAAAATTTTATATAAAACACTTAGAAAATATTTGCGAAAAAAAAATTTCCTTGAAAAAAACTTAGAAAAAATTTAAAGGATGGAGTCATATAAAATTTTATATAAAACACTTAGAAAATATTCGTGATAAAAAAGTTGTGCTTGGAAAAAACTTGGAAAAATATAAAATATGGAGTATTGAAAAAAACTTTGAAAAATTAAAAAATAATGGAGGCATATAAAATTTTATATAAAACACTTAAGACATTTGGAATGATACATGGGACCAGATGTTACAACATATAGTTATGTATGGCGATATCTTAAAAAAATCGCACATAAAAATTTATTATAAAAATTTATCTCGCAATACATAGTGTCACACATGATCATATCTATATATATAAAGTAGTTACGTGACTGACTGATGACTGATGACTGACTGACATACTAATCACGCATCATCCCACAGCCCACACCACTGATGCTAGAGTCTTGAAATTTGGATTGTAGTTTCACCTCCCGGAATACATATCTACTAAGGCTGGGTTTTTGGAAATGTTGATTTTAAGGGGTAAAAACGAAGGGTTGAAAAAGGGGAAAAAGCGACTACTTTGGTACTTTTTTTTTTCTGAAAAAAAAATCCAATTATTTTGAAATTTGAAATGTAGGATCCTCTAACGAAAAAACATTCCCAAAAAAAGGACTTTCTGGAAATTCAGATTCCTAAAGGTAAAAAGGGGTAATCTATATAAGTATATAAAGTAGTTACGTCACTGACTGATGACTGATGACTGACTGACATACTAATCACGCATTATCCCACAGCCCAAACCACTGATGCTAGAGTCTTGAAATTTGGATTGTAGTTTCACCTCCCGGAATACATATCCACTAAGGCTGGGTTTTTGTAAATGTTGATTTTAAGGGGTAAAACCGAAGGGTTGAAAAAGGGGAAAAAGCGACTACTTTGGTACTTTTTTTTTTCTGAAAAAAAAATCCAATTATTTTGAAATTTGAAATGTAGGATCCTCTAACGAAAAAACATTCCCAAAAAAAGGACTTTCTGGAAATTCAGATTCCTAAAGGTAAAAAGGGGTAATCTATATAAGTATATAAAGTAGTTACGTCACTGACTGATGACTGATGACTGACTGACATACTAATCACGCATTATCCCACAGCCCAAACCACTGATGCTAGAGTCTTGAAATTTGGATTGTAGTTTCACCTCCCGGAATACATATCCACTAAGGCTGGGTTTTTGTAAATGTTGATTTTAAGGGGTAAAACCGAAGGGTTGAAAAAGGGGAAAAAGCGACTACTTTAGTACTTTTTTTTCTGAAAAAAAAATCCAATTATTTTGAAATTTGAAATGTAGGATCCTCTAACGGATAAACATTCCCAAAAAAAGGACTTTCTGGAAATTCAGATTCCTAAGGGTAAAAAGGGGTAAAAAATGGTACTTTGGTACTTTTTATATTTTTTGAAATTAAGGTCCTACAAAAATATTAAAATTTGCAATGGTGGTTCCAACAACTGAAAAATTCTGAAAACGTACTTTTTGAAATTCCGATTCTGAGGGGGGTATATTTTTTTTTCTAAAAAAAAGTCCTATTGATTCGAAAATTGGAATGCAGGATCCTCTAACGGAAAAACAATCCCAAAAAAAGTACTTTCTGGAAATTCGGATTCCTAATGGTAAAAAGGGGAAAAAATTGTACTTTGGTACTTTTTATATTTTTTGAAATGAAAGTCCTACAAAAAATTTTTTTTTGCAATGTTGTTTCCAACAACGAAAAAAATTCTGAAAATGTACTATTTCGAAATACCGATTCTAAGGGGGTAAAAAGCGAGCACTTTGGTACTTTTTATTGTTTCTGGGAAAAAATCCTATTAATTTGAAAATTGGAATGTAGGATCCTCTAACGGAAAAACATTCCCCCAAAAAAGTACTTTCTAGAAATTCGGACTCCTAAGGGTAAAAAGGGGTAAAAAATGGTAGTTTGGTACTTTTTATATTTTTTTAAAATTAAGGTCCACAGAAATATTAAAATTTTTCAATGGTGAAAGAAATTCTCAAAAAGTACTTTTTCGAAATACACTCAAAGAATTATGTAGGTAAATTCCACTGAATATTCACTTAAAACAAATGAAATTTTTTTTAAAAAACATTCCACTGTTTTTTCATTTAAAATAAAAATACATTACAGCCAATTTTAAATGTTAATTTAATGACTAACCAAAACATTAAAAAACAAGTGAATATTCAGTTATTTTGTATTGAAAAACAGTAAAACTATAGAAGAAATTTTTTACTGCCGAAATTAAATGTAACAGAAAATTCGTTTTTAATACAGTAAATTATTTTTTTTAAACTACAGAAACAGTAAAAAAATTAAATCCTTTATAAAATAAGTGATTTTTCTTTTAAAATGACTTTACTGATTACTTTTTAAAATAACCTACAAACAGTTAATGACATAATTTCTTAGTGTACCGATTCTAAGGGGGTAAAAAGCGAGCACTTTGGTACTTTATATTTTTTCTGAAAAATAATCCTATTAATTTGAATATTGGAATGTAGGATCCTCTAACGGAAAAACATTCCCAAAAAAAGTACTTTCTGGAAATTCGGACTCCTAAGGGTAAAAAAAATAATTTTGGTACTCTCGAAATTTTTTGAAATTAAGGTCCTAGAAAAAAATATTACAATGTTAGTTCCAACAAAGGGAAAATTTCTGAAAAAGTACTTTTTCGAAATTTCGATTCTAAGGGGCGTAAATAGTGTATTTTGGTACTTATTATAATTCCTGAAATAATGCTATTGGAAACTTTAAATTTGGAATGCAGGGTCATTTAGCGAAAAAAGATTTCTACAGAAGGCAAAGAATTTTTTGTTTTTAAGCGCATGTAAGCGCTTATTTGGAACGGAATGAAAGCCAAATAGGACTAATCAGAATGGAACAGGGAATCAAATGGAATAAAACAGGGAACGAAATGGGGACTTAAAATTTAGAATGTAGGTGCGCCTCCCGAAATATAGATTCGTTTAAGGCTGAGTTTTTGGAAATGTTGATTCTAGGGAATAGGATTCTAGGGAATAGGGTATTTTGGTACTTTGTATATTTCCACAAACCACTGAAGCAAGAGACTTGAAATTTGGAATATATATATTTATGGGGGTGAAACGGGTAAAAAAGGTATTTTGGTACTTTTTATATATACTTAAGTAATGGTTTTATTAGCTTGAAATTTGGAATGTAGCATCCCATGCTTAAATAAAGGTCATAAAGACTTAAAAAAGGAATATAGGCTTCAATAACAGAAAAAAACTATGAAAAATTTACTTTTTGGAAATTCCGATTCCTATCTAAGGGGATAAAAACTTTTTTATTTTTTGAAATAATTATGATGGAAATTTGGAATGTAAGATTGTCTAGCGAAATAAAATATTCCCAAAAGAATAACTTTTGGAAATTCTTATTCCTAAGGAAATTAATTAAAAAAGGGAATTATATATTCTTAAATAATGGGCCTATTAACTTGAAATTTGGAATGTAGAATCCTCTAACGGGAAAAAATCCCCCAAAAAATTACTTTTGGGTACTGTTTATATTTTCTTAAATAGAGGTCATAAAACTTAAAATTAGGAATGTAGAAAAACGAGCACTTTGGTACTTTTCATATTATCTGAAATAATGGTACTGTAAACTTGAAATTTGGAATGTAGAATCGTCTAGCGAAAAAAAAACATTCCAAAAGAATTTTTTTTTTTTTTTAATTCTGATTCCTTAGGTGTTAATGGGGTACTTTTTATATTTTCTGAAACAAAATAAGGAGTAAAATGATTATTTTTAATGATATTATCCCTAGAAACTCTTTTGTTCTTTAACGGATACTATTCGAAAAGGAATGAACACCACATTGAACGAAATTGAATGGAGCAGGGAACCAAATGGAATAGAACATGGAACGAAATAGAATGAAATTGGAAACGAATTCAAATAAAAATGTTTTAAATTTTTTTTTTAATTTTTTTTACTAAAATTTTTTTGTACTAAAATTTGTTTATCAATTTATTTTTCAGTATTTTTTTTTTGTTTCATTCATACAAATTTGTTCATATTTTTACAAAATTTTTTCATTAAATTTTTGACTCAAAGTGTTATTTACTAAATTTTTTTTTGCTCAAATTAATAAATCAATATTTTTTTTATAACATAAGACCGTCTTAAAGTTTACGTAATATTTATTATATCAACTGATGTATTTGGTATTTATTGTAAGTGTTGTGATCATCATAAGAACAGCTTTCTTAAAGGATTAAGACATATATACATAAAGATTCCATATCGAAAAGTTTATAAAAATGGGTCATTTATTACCATTATGAAATTTTTCTGTATTTACGGGCAACAAAATACCCTGAGCACGCTTGTATGAAATAATATGACTATATAAAAGTATATAAGATCATATTAAATTATTTTTACTCGGGATATGTCATGTTTAGAGCGCCGAGTAAAAACATGCATTTTCATGAAAGTACTTGCCCTAGTTATAAGTATTTATTAAACTCCCGTTGTTTTATATTATTTCGTGGTTTTATTTATGTATTAAAACTTTTAATTTAAAAGTAAATGTTATAGTAGTGTTTATAAACCGGTTAACCGGTTAACCGAAAAACCGTTTTTTTTCCAAAATTTTCGGTTTTTTTGCAAACCGGTTAACCGGAATTGAAGATTTTCGTTGCACCGAAAACCGGTTTTTTTCTTTCGGTTAACCGGTTTTTTAAATACATTCAAAACGGAATATTTTCGCATATATTAAGGGTTTACACTTATTTTTTTTATGATATTTTCAAAATCTCGTTGAAAACACATTAAAAATCCGCGAGAAAGAACATCTAAAATATTTTTTGTCTTCAAGAAACAATTTTTTAAATAGGAATTTTATTCCGAAACTTATATAAATTTCAAATACTCACCGTTGTAAGCGTTTTTTTGAACATTTCATGAAAAACTTAGTAATGACTGTTAACCAGATACTAATATTCCTGTTAATGGCGAAAATGTCAATAAAAGAAAATAAAAATTAAATTCGGAACTGCAATTTACTTAAAACGAATAGATGAATTTTTCTAAATAAAACCAATACAAATTAAAGTTCTAGTGAATATGGTCAATTAAAGTACATTATTTAAATACCGCTTTTTTGTAGCGTAACAGTTGCAAACCTTGCTGAAAGAAACAAATATGTTAACTTAAGCTATATTCGCTTTATTATTTAATAAAAATAAGCTAATTTTAAGTATTTTTTTGGTTTTATCAGTTAAAGAAAAAAAACCTGTTAACCGGTTTTTTTATTCCGGTTTAACCGAGAAAACCGGTTAACCGAAAAAGCTAATTTTCGGTTAACCGCGAAACCGGTTTTCCAAAATGTCGGTTTTTTATAAACACTAGTTATAGTAAAATTTTGTGTAAGATAACTGAGTGAAATCTATAGATAAAATAAAAAAATATGTGAAACTGTTTTTTAACTTGGCTATTTTGTGATTTTTTCATACTTTTTGATTAAATTTGAAATAAAAAGTAAATTATTAATTTTATATGTACTAAATTCGCGCTGTTTTATATTACTTCATGGTTTAAACAATAGCGGTTCTCACCCTTGATAGAAAACAAAAAAAGAATCAGAGAAATCAAGAAAACTAGAAAATGTTTGACAGATACAACAACAAAATACATGTATTTCTGTCAAACATTTTCTTATTTTCTTTATTTCTCCGATTCTTTTTTTGTTTTCTATCAAGGGTGAGAACCGCTAATGTATTACAATTTAAGGTTGGAGTGAAATTTTGTGCGAGAAAACTAAGTAAAAACCATTTTTTTATTATTTTTAATTCTATAAAAAGATCTTTAAAATTTCATACATATATTTCATTTCAAAAACAAAAGTAGCATTTATTCAATGACAGTATTTCATTTTAAAAATAAAAAGTAGGAGTTATTCAATGAAAGTATTTCATAAGAATTAAATACTTTTTTCATTAAAGTAATGAAAAATTTTCATAAAATACAATTTATATTTTGTATGAACAATTTTCATTAATTTGAAGAAACTTGTTCTTGCAATTACATTTTATGATACGTATTTCATTTAATCAATGAAACCCTACATAGATTCCTTTTTAACGTCATTTTTCATAACATTAATGTAGATTTTCATTATTGTCATGTACAAATTTCTATCAGTGTAGGAATGCCTCATATGTATGTGTTTCATAAAGTACACTTTAATTACATTACACTTGTATTAAACACTATATTAAAATAATAATCTTATATTAAGTAATTTTAAAGAGCTTCATTTCCTTTAATTAATTTTATACAACCATATTTTTTTTTATTTATAACATCCCTTAAAATATGCTTTGAAATGTGATGTTAAGTTATGCCTAAAAATAGGCAACATTTTATGTGTAGTGTGTATTTAATAAACAGTATGAATATTTTACATGCATACATAATGAGGTCATTAACCACAAAATTTAAAATGGTATGAGTTGAAATACGAGTATAAAACGATTTTTTTGTTTATTTTAGGGGACAAGGAAATGTTTAAATTTAAATAAAATTTAAATTAAGTGTAATGTAATTAAAATTTCAAAGAAATTAGAGATGAGTTTTAATTTAAATAAAACACTAAGAAGTGGGAAAATTTAATGGTGTTAAATATAATTTAATTTTAAATTTTGAGGAAAAGATAACATTTACTAATCAAATTCTAGGAAAATATGAGAAATGGCAAGATTTTAAATTAGAAATATTTCAAATATTTAAACTTTCAGCTGGTTTAACAATTTTAATAACCAATTCAATGCCATTGCAGTGTAAATACTAGGCCATACTAAACAATGGCTTCTGTTTTCATACCATTAATATATAGTTAAAAGTTTACTTAACAGAAGAAAAAACAAACAAAAAAAAAATATAGCTTACATTTAGTTGCATTCATCTGCAGGCTAAAGTGTAGCATACTTTTGAGCGTTTCATTAAAATTACTTTGCTATAAACCAACAGAAAAACAAAAAAATAACAACCATATTTTTTTTAAAACAATATTCATAAAACATAATTTATGCTTTTAAATTTTTTATGCCTCTTTCTCATAAAACAATACAAATTTTTCATACCTTTTTAGTTTTTGTTGTTAGCGAAGTCAAGTACACGTTTTATTTAGAGTGCAGGCAAGGCAGCACTGATGGTGGTAGTGTGTAGAAAACATTGATGGTAATATGAAATTTATATGAAACACTTAAAAGTATGCTATAAAATAAACAAAATCGTTATTTTTTCTGCTTGAATTTTTTCGTAACAATTTTTACGAGAATTTGTTCAGCTGGTATGCAAAAAAAAATTGTAGTTAAATGAGGCTGGATAATATTTACATTCATTAAAATCAGCCATGAAGTACAAACAAAAAAAAAACTCTAATGTTAACAAAAAAAAAACTTCTAAATTTTTTTTGAAAATATGCTGATTTTTCTCCCAAAATTTTTAAGGTAACTAAAAAATTTTGAATTTTATTTTTTCATGTTACACTCAAAAAAATACGTCAGTAAAAAAGTTTGTAAAATTGTTTGTATCCCAACTTTACAACTTTTTTACTAAATTGTACTAAAAAAATATTTTTTTGTAATTCGTTTTAGTAAACTCGCGCTACAAACTATTAATTTTTTAATGATTTTTTAATAATTTTTTCAGTTGATTTTTTAAAAATTTCGTATTAACTTTTCGGTTTTCTTTTCTAGAAAAGTAATGCACTAATGAAATACAAAAAGAAAATGTTATTAAAATATTTGGAAATTAAAAAGAGCATTTAAAAAAAATATATAGTTAGTTATTTTTTTATTTTAATGGTAAAACTGCGCTTTGATGAGTATGAATATGTTTATTATTTTCAATATTGAATTACACTTATTTGTCTGTTTCATTGTAACTACTTTGTTTTCTTTCAAATAAAAACATATATAAAAAAGGGAACAAAATGCAGTAAAGAGAAGATATGCAAAATTCAAAAAAACACCGACCTTTTTCTATTCTTTTATCTTTCTTCTCCACTTGCGGTCCTTTTTTTGTTTTACGCTATCTGCGATTTTTATACCCTCCACTCTAGTGATAGAGGGTATATATAAGTTTGTCATTCCGTTTGTAACACCTCGAAATATTGGTCTAGGACCCCATAAAGTATATATATTTATGATCCTCGATCGATTTTAAGTCGATCTAGCGATGTCCGTCCGTCCGTCCGTCTGTCTGTCTGTCTGTCCGTAGAAAACACGCTAACTTTTGAAAGACTTTACAGAGGCTACTGAAGTTTGGCATATATGTTTGTCATTTACCTGGTCAGGTTGGTATTGCAATCCAGCCAAATCGGTCCAGTGGTTCAAAAGTTATGAGCAAAAGAGTAAAGGCAAGGGTGTTTCGCGAATTTACGATATAAAAAACACGATAACTTTCGAAAGACAATAATGAGACTACTGAAGCTTGGCATGTATCTTTACCGTTCCCCGGGTCTGTTTGGTATTAAACTTCAGCTCAATCAGCCCAGTCGTTCAAAAGTTATAAGCATAACCCTGAATTTCAGATTAGTTTCATCTAAAATGCCACGTGTTTTTACAAGTTTTAAAAGCATTGGTGGTAACTAAACAATGCTTTTTCAAACTTGTTTAATTTTAAAGCAATGCTTTTTAAACTTGTTTAGTTTTAAAAGCATTGGTAACTTAAAAATTACACTCGAAAAAAATTTTACACTTAAAAAAAATTTTACACTCAAAAAAAATTTTACACTCAAAAAAAATTTACACAAAAAAAATTTGGTTTTCCCTAGTAAAAATCATTTCGTATATAGCCATGTATAAATTTATACAAATATATCTTTTTATACATACCCGAGTAAAAAAGTTCCTATATAGTTGTATATAATTTTATAAACATCATATATGATTAAATAGAATTATATAGAATTTGATGCGAAAAATGAGTCGATAAAACTATATAAAATTTGATCAATGTTTCATATATTTTGATAAATTTTTTATGTAATTTTATGCGAAATTTGGACCCCTATTTTTATATAATAATAGCAAAATTATATAATTAGATATAATTATATAAAAATATATAAAATTGTATAAAACTGTATAAAACTATATAAAGTTACATAAAATTATATCAAGTTTTATATAAATCATAAAATTTTGTTTTAATTATATATAATTATATATAATTTTATGTAACTTTATATAGTTTTATACAGTTTTATACAATTTTATATTTTTTTATATAATTATATCTAATTATATAAATTTGCTGTTGTTATATAAAAATAGGGGTCCAAATTTCGCATAAAATTATATAAAAAATTTATCAAAATATATGAAACATTGATCAAATTTTATATAGTTTTATCGACTCATTTTTCGCATCAAATTCTATATAATTCTATTTAATTATATATAATGTTTATAAAATTATATAAAACTATATAGGAACTTTTTTACTCGGGTACTGAGACCTTATTATATTTAATTATATAAAAAATTTCTCAGATGAGACCAAATTTCGTATCAAATTATATAAAATTTGATATAACTCCCGATAAAATTTTATAAAATTTGATACGAA
The DNA here is from genome assembly GCA_963921195.1 of Pegoplata infirma. Classification (NCBI taxonomy): domain Eukaryota; kingdom Metazoa; phylum Arthropoda; class Insecta; order Diptera; family Anthomyiidae; genus Pegoplata; species Pegoplata infirma. The sequence goes on along the minus strand of OY992538.1, from coordinate 93,633,212 downwards.
TTTTGGTCTTATCTGAGAAATTTTTTATATAATTTTATATAATTAGATCATTTTATGTAAAATTAGATATATTTGTATCAATTTATACATGGATATATACAAAACCATTTTTACTAGGGTTTATTTTTTTACAAAAATGAGAATATTTTGTGTACATACGTACGTGCATTCACTCAGAAATATTTTAACAGTAAAAAAATATTACACTCGAAAAAAATTTTACACTCAAAAAAAAAAATTTGTATTTTTTTTTTTTTTTTTATGACAAAAAAAGAGTTTTTTACTCAAAATAAAGTATTTCTAAACAAAATTGTTAATTTTTTCACGTTAAAAAATGTACTACCCTTTAAAAAAATGCATTGTGGAGGGTATTCATAAATTCGGCAAAGTCGAATTTAACTTTTCTACTTGTTTTTTCTTGTGTACAGTGTACACAAAGGGTTGATTTCTTAATACTCAGAATAGTATTGGTAATTTTGTGTACTTTTCTTCATGCCTTTCTTTCTATTATTCAGTTGGAAAATAGCATTTGAATTAACAACGTCGCGGAGCGGAAGAAATAAAAAAATGTACAAACAACAAAATATTACAACACAAAATACAGGTAACCAAATGTTAAAGTATTTTTTGTTTAAAATTAACTCTTTTTTTAGGACAATAAATAAAACAAAATAGAAAATGATGAAAGCAGGTAGCAACTGTATATTTATGTGTTCCATTTAAATAATATCAATATAATGTATTTTTTATTCTAGAACACCAATTTATTCAACACAATTTTCAAAGCATTTATTTTATGTGGTAAGTAATATATATTTTGTATTAAAAAAAATGTATTTAATATTTTCTCTTACATATTTCAGATCAAAAACAAAATCTGACTTGCATTGTTGGCGACAACAAGCGCAATACGCAGTTAACATATAGAAAAAAAATACCAAAAATTTAAAATACACAATTTACAATTTTTTTACAAAAAAATTTAGTAATACTAATTTTTTTAGTGTTTTTTAAGATTACTAATTTTTGAAAACCAAAGTTTGTAATGGTAACTGAAAAAGTTATCGGGCACAAATTGAAAACTTTATTAGTAATGGTAACAGACTTTTTTGTAAGGAATACTAACAAATTTTTATGAGTGTAGAAAATTTTTTTTCTCCCTTTAAGGGAGAAATTTCACAAATATTTTGGAATGTTTTTGTTTTTACCCTTAACTCTTGCGATAGAGAATATATATGGTGGTTTTCATCTCAAATTACACAACTTTTGAAACCGATATCTTCCTAAAACCGGGGTATAATTTGTAAAAGGGTTAATCCTATTGGAAAGTAGTTAAGTCACAATCTTTCTGAGTTAGATAGGGTCGAAATTTGCACTCAAAATAATTACTCTGTTAATAACTCTGAAAAAAGTCTGCAATCTCAATTCGACAGATATTTGACAAAGTTATCTGTCGAAATACACATTTTAAGAATATACCTTGTATTTTCTTGTAACCGAAAAACAAAATTTTATCTGTAACACTGTGCTACAGTGAAAAAATGCTTCTGCTGTGACATGGTACAGGTTGTTGATTTTGTCGATTAGATCAAATTTTAGAGTTATTGTAAAAAAACGTTTTTTTTTTTTACTTTGCCCACTAAACCTTGTGTAATTTAGAAAATTTTCAACCAATTTTAAATTTTTTAACTGTTTTGGATAGAAGAAGGATAGGGCTTTCCATGTTTGTGAATTGGTCTACACATATAAGAAATATATCTATTGATTTTTTCTATAACATCTATTTTTTTTGTTATTTTTTGAAAATTTTTCGAGTTTATCGATTTTTTTCTGCTATAGTTCGTTTAACAACCTTTATATTTATAAACGTATTTTTGAAGAAAATTAAATTGTGAATACGATGAGCTTTATCCTAAAAAAATCGGAGAACAATTAGCATAGTTGTGATAATTTTTCTAAAAACTAAAAATAAGATTTTGCAGAAAATCGCCGTCTAGATAACCCAGACAAAAAAAAATTAATTTATCATAAGAGGTCACGTCCAATATTTATAAAGGTTTTTGGCGCGCTGAATCCGAATCTGAGGTATTTAACATAAATTGATATATCAAAAACTTAATAAGACCATCAAGGTCAAATTCGAATTCAGGGGGCCAAAAACCGTTAAAATAATGATACGCGACCTCTCATATTGAGAGGTCTTTATTTTTTTTTTGCCTGGGATGTCCGAACGGCAATTTCATGCAAAATCTTTTTTTTTTTTTTAGAAAAATTATCACAACTCTGTCAATTGTTATCCGATTTTTTCGGCATAAAGCTCATCGTATTCACAATTAAATTTTCTTTTAGAATACGTTTATAAATATAAAAGTGTAGCGCCGCTATTTTATTGTAAATTTATTATTTTGAATTTATTTTTGTTTTATGTAATTCTTGTTTTAATTTTGTTAAAACTTTGTAATTATTGTTTGTGTTTTGTTAATGAAATAATTTTAATTTCAAACTCAATTAAATTAACGATTATTATTTAAAAAGTAACGTTTAATATTTTAATTTACGTAAAATAATAACCGGTTACTTTTGTTTAATATAAATGCAACCTTGTTTAAAGTAATGACATTGACAGTTTAAAAATCTCTTTCGTTTATTATTATCCTTTATTCTGTTTTATGTCATGTTCGTTTAATTATAATGAGAGGTTTGTTGTAAGACGATCATTGTAATAAAAATCATTCTGCATGTAGCCTTTAGTCAATAAAGAACTCAAGCGCATACAAATTAAACAGCGTTTCATTTAAATAAAATAAATAAAATATTAAAAAAAAAACCTTTAAGACACTTGCTGACTTTAAGTCTCTTGTGGATACTGGTTTAACTGAGGACAGAAGCTGACCCAGTGTCTCTTTTGGACCAGTAATAATATTAATAAATTATTAACTTTTCCCCCCGCTACATTGGCGCCCAACGTAAATTAAAAGTTTTTAAATTTTTTTAAATAAATAAAAAATTAAAAAAAAATTTGACAAAAATTAAAATAATTTGTCACTCATCAATATAAATTGCGTTAAGCAAATCATAATTACAATTGTTGTTGGAGATAAACCGGTTGCTGTAACGTTGTTGTTTTTGCATTTTAATCCACTCATCGTTGCTAATTAATTTGTTGTTCTCCTACATATTACGTTGTTGTTGTTGTTGCTACGCTAAAGTCACTGTTGGTGTTGTTGCTAACTTTTTTCAACAAGAATATTGGAATTCTAATTTTTACATCACCGTGTGTGTTGTTGCTAATATTTTTGTTTTTAACAAATTTTTACATCACCGTGTGTGTTGCTAATTTTTATTCAACAAGAATTTTTATATTCTCCTTTGACATTCCTTCGTGCATACGATCGTATAAAATACTGTGACGTCACATCTACGCTCATTTTTTGGTGTTTTAGTATCACTATACTTATATTGCTATTTTTATGCCCTTTAGTGTTTGCTAAAAAAAAAGTCTCTCTAAAAGGGTTGCCATTAAATAGTTTTTTACCAATTTATAGTGCAAAATGCCAAGAACTACGATGAATTCTCTTAGCGCAGGTAGTTCAGTCCCAGAACAAACTACGAATAATGTTCCTCATACCCCATTACATCTACAAATTCTACAGCATCTTCACAAAATATTATGCAAAATCAAAATAGGGCTAATTTAGCTCCAAATAATAATCAGCCCCAAAATATTAATCAAGCTCAAGGAAATCCGAGAATGAATCCTCCCATGATAGGCCTTACAGAACGCCAGTTTTCTGAGCTGCTAGGTAGCCTTAATGTTAGACAGGAAAAGTCAACATTTAGCTCTTGTAACGCTACACTCAAAATAATCACTCTGTTAAATTACATAGATACTCTGCTGAGCCAGCAGAAAATACCATAGATTTCCAACCAGCAAGATTTTTTGTTATTTTACGAAGAAAACTCTGTAAAATGATTTCGATAAAAAAAAAACTGTAAATTTATAGAATTATCTGTAAAATATTGATAAAACCGAAAAGAATTTTACCAAAAAAACTCTGTAAATTTACAAGGTTTCAGTTAAATGCATTTTATGAGTTCAAAATTTTACAAAAAAAACTCTGTAAATTTACAAAGTTTTAGTTAAATCCATTTTATGAGTAAAACTTTTCTGCATCAAAAACGTTAATTAAAATTAAAATTTTGTTAAATTTTCCCGCTTTAATGCTTCCAAATTGTAAATTTACTTTTTTATTTATGTGAATATTGCGAGTTTTTAACAAGTATCTCCAATTTTACACGTCATCTCGCAAAATTTACCAGTTTTTATTGTAATTTAAGACACTTTTTTAAATAGGGTCATATCGGTCATATTTAAAAGTTTTTTTAATGTGATTTTTATTTTTACAGAGCAATAAGTAAAATTACAAATGAAATTTAGTATTTTGGTTACGAGAAAAAAACAAAGTATTTTTCTAAAATCCGTATTTTAACAAAAAAACTGTTTATTATCGGCAAAATAGAGATTACAAAGTAAAAAGTAAAATTACAGATAAAATTTTGTTTTTCGGTACCAAGAAAATACAAAGTATTTTCTTAAAATCTGTATTTCGACAGATAACTTTGTCAAATATCTGTCGAATTGAGATTACAGTCATTTTACAGAGTATTTAACAGAGTAATTATTTTGAGTGTAGATTTAACGGTGGTCGTAACGCGACAAAAGTGGAAGATTTTATTGCCACAATTCTCGTATATAAAGACGCAGAAAATGTTTCCGATTCCTTTGCTCTTACTAGTCTTCCCCTTCTTCTTGAAGGATATGCATCGTCTTGGTGGCAGGGTGTAAAACACGAAGCTAAGACTTTTGATGAAGCCATAATACTGTTGAGAAATGCATTTTCGCCTCCAAAACCTGACTGGAGAATTTTTTCTGAAATTTTTCAAGATAAACAAAAACCCCTTGAAACCACTGATAGTTTTGTTTGTAGAAAACGAAGGCTTTTCGCCGAATTAAAGGATAGATTACCTGAAAAAACAATTATAAATATGATATTTGGTCAGATAAATGTTCAAATACGAGAAAAGATCAAAAAAGAAAATATTGAATCTTTCCAGGATTTATTGAACCGGGCTCGTGAAATCGAACTGACCATGAATGAAAACAAAGATCCAATTAAAAAACCAGTAGAATCTAAAGAAAAATCTGCTGTTCGTTGTACATTCTGTAGAAAAAAGAATCATTCCGCAGAAGTTTGCTACAAAAGAATAGAATCAGAAAGAAAAGGTAAAAAAGAAGAAACTAAATTGAACTGCTACGGTTGCGGTGCTGCAGGATACTATAGGTCCAATTGTCCAACCTGTAATAATAAAAATAGCATGGAAAGTCCTAGACAAATTGACTTTAATAGCATTCAAACCACTGTTGTAGGTAGAAATGTCCCTACTATAAGTATTAATGTTAACGGACTTAATGGAGAAGCCTATATGGACACGGCTGCTAGAACCAGCGTTGCAGGTTACTATTTGTTTCAAAAACTAAAAGAAAAAGGTGTCGTTTTCGAAAAAGTATTTGCTGAAATTACCTTAGCAGATGGTGTTGCTCGTAAAGATATGGTTTTTTCAACAATTGCAAATATTACAATAGGAAATCGGTTTAAAAGAATCAGATTCATATGCTTGCCTAAAGCAAGAGACAACAGAACTCTGCTAGGTATAGACTTTTTAGAGCAGGTTGGAATTGTCATGGATTTGGCACAGAGAACTTGGCACTTTAAGGATGAGCCTCAAAAAATATTTGAATTTAAAAACAAGCCATCAAAAGTAGCACAAAATGTATCCATAAGTCAAAGAGATATCGAAGAACAACCTACAACATCAAAACCAAAAGCCTTAGATGATTTTTTGTCATGGTTTATAGAAAATAATAGAACTCCCAATAGAAGTTCACCTTTAAAAATGGAATATTCACCTGATGGTATCAACAAAATATTTTACAATTGTCTACCAGAAACGTATCAAACTCCAGAAGCATCCGATTTATTTCCTCCACTGAAAAAGGTAAAACAAAATGATGAAGTCACACATAATCAGGAACTTGAGTTGTGTCGTATCGATTTAAACTCCAAATTTAAACAAAAAAGAAAGAGAAAATCTGCAAAAACTTATTTTTGAACAAAATGATATTTTTGAAAACATTACTAAACCTATAAATGGTGTTGAACATATCATAAACACTGGTAATCATGAGCCTATCGCTACAGTTCCATATCGTATTTCACCAGCAATGAAAGTAAAACTTCGGAAGGAGCTTGATGATATGCTTGAGAAAAAGATTATTGAGGAGACCGAATCTCCTTGGGCATTCCCAGTAGTACTTATTCCGAAAAAGGATGGTAACATAAGATTGTGTGTAGATTACAGACGCCTTAATTCAATAACAGTGACGGATACTTACCCACTGCCAAGAATGGATGATATACTTGACGCTGCCAAAACTACGCCTTTCATGACCACCTTAGATTTTAAATCAGGATATTGGCAAATTGAAATCGCTAAAAAAGATAAACTCAAAACAGCATTTACCACACCTTATGGCATTTTTGTTTTCAACCGCATGCCTTTTGGTCTTAAAAATGCGCCAGCTACTTTTCAGCGCGTTATAGATAAGTTTCGATTGAGTTTACCAAATGTCCTTATATTGGCATACTTAGACGACATTATAATTTGTTCAAAGGACTTCGAGTCACATTTAAGTGATTTAAAAATCACATTTGAGAAGTTGAAAAAACTTGGGTTTCATTTGAATCGAGAAAAATGTTTCTTTTGCAAACCGGAGGTAAAATATTTGGGTCACATTTTGACTACAAGTGGACTTAAAATCGACCCCGAAAAAACAGAAGCTATTTTAAAAAGACCAGAACCCAAAAACTTAAAACAACTTATTTCTTTTCTTCAAACATGTTCTTGGTTTCGACGCTTTATTCCAAATTTTGCTGAGGTTTCAAAGCCACTTTCTAATCTTACAAAAAAGAAATCTATTTGGAAATGGTCTTCAGAAGAGCAAAAATCGTTTGATAAACTAAAACAACTTTTAACCTCACCTCCTATTTTACAACAGGTAAAGGAAAATGAAAAGTTTTATATAAGAACCGATGCTAGTAAATATGCCTTGGGAGCAGTGCTAATGCAGGGGGAGAAGCAAGACGAAAAACCAATAGAATATGCAAGTCGTCTATTGCTTCCTGCCGAACGTAATTATTCCACAACTGAAAGAGAGGCATTAGCTGTAGTATGGGCAGTACAAAAATTCAGAGGTTATATTGAGGGAGCAGAAATCATGGTATTAACAGATCATCAACCGTTAAGATGGCTTTTTACTCTAAAATCTCCTACTGGTAGATTAGCTCGATGGTCGTTATTATTACAAAGCTACAACTTGAATTTTTCATATACTCCTGGCAAGCAAAACGTAATTGCTGACACTCTGTCTAGACCACCCTGTACTAATGATGAATGCATCGAAACGTGTGAATGTTATCACATTGAAATTGATTTCCCTAGAAAAGGATCTGAAGATTATCGTGATTCACAACTTGGAAATGAACAACTAAAGAAAATCATAACTTCATTTGAAAATAATGATGAAAACGTAATTCGTTATACTAATCGCGGATATATAATGGTAGAGGGTATTCTATATAGATATTGTTCGGAACAAGACTCGGAAAATGGTCAATTAGTAGTTCCTGAATCCCTTCGTCAAGAAATTCTCTACAAATATCACAATGATCCAATATCTGGTCACTACGGTATCGACAAAACTACAAGCCGTATCACGCCTTTATTTTATTGGTCTGGCATTAGAGCAGATATTGAGAAATACGTAAAATCATGCGATGAGTGTAAAAAGTACAAGCCAACAAATATGAAACCTGCGGGCTTGTTACAAACGTTGAGTAGTAACAAACGGTTTGAAATAATCGCCGTTGATTTATTTGGACCTTTACCAAAAACCAATGATGGCTACCAATGGGTTTTAATAGTAGAAGACTTATGTAGTCGCTGGGTTGAATTATTTGCGTTAAGAGAAGCTTCAGCTGAAAATTGTGCACTTACCCTACTGAATGAAGTTATTTTGAGATACGGTATTCCAAGAAGAATACACACCGACAATGGGACTCAATTTATATCGTCCTTAATGCAGAAATTAACATTTTGTTTGGGTATTCAACAATCATTTACGCCGATTTATCACCCAGAGGCAAACCCTGTTGAAAGGAAAAATCGAGACTTAAAGACTCAATTATCCATTTGCGTAAAAACTGAACATACAAAATGGAATTTGGTATTACCGTCTATAAGATTCGCCATGAATACAGCTAAGTGCGATAGCACTGGGTACACAGCTGCCTACCTATCGTTTGGAAGAGAGTTAAGAACGCCGACAGAGGTGCAATATGATTTTAAAGCGATTGTAAAATCCGAAAACTTCATACCTCAAATTACTCCTCATTTGCTCCGTTTGGCAAACATTTTAGAAAAAGCAAATGAATGTCAAGAGCGAATGCAAGATAAAAACAAAAATCTTGTAGATCGTAATCGTAAACCACAAAAGAACATTAATGTTGGTGATAAAGTTTTGGTTGCAACTCATATACTAAGTAAAGCAAGCCAAGGATTGACATCTAAATTTACACCACGTCGAGATGGGCCATATATAGTGATAGCTAAGAAAGGATCATCGTGTTTCGTCATAGCAACAGTTGAAAATCCAGATACACCTATAGCAACACATCACGTATCAGCACTTACTCCATATGAAGGTACTTCTGCAAAGCCTATATATCCGATTCGTCAAAGAGGTCGTCCAAAAGCTTCCGATAAGTCGAGCAGCACAAGTCAAAGCACCACCACCAACAACAAAAATAACAACAACAACAGCAGCAGCAACAAAAACGTATCAGAGCAACGCAACGTGCAAAACAACATTTCAACAAGAGGCAATGATACGAATACAATGCAACAAAACAACTCTACAACTACAAAAAGAAGATCAGTACGTCTACAAAATCAGCAATCCCAGTCTGATAAATGATGATGAAGCTTTGAGTCCTGTTGCAATATCGGGACGAGTACATGCAACAGAGGGGGAGGTTGTAGCGCCGCTATTTTATTGTAAATTTATTATTTTGAATTTATTTTTGTTTTATGTAATTCTTGTTTTAATTTTGTTAAAACTTTGTAATTATTGTTTGTGTTTTGTTAATGAAATAATTTTAATTTCAAACTCAATTAAATTAACGATTATTATTTAAAAAGTAACGTTTAATATTTTAATTTACGTAAAATAATAACCGGTTACTTTTGTTTAATATAAATGCAACCTTGTTTAAAGTAATGACATTGACAGTTTAAAAATCTCTTTCGTTTATTATTATCCTTTATTCTGTTTTATGTCATGTTCGTTTAATTATAATGAGAGGTTTGTTGTAAGACGATCATTGTAATAAAAATCATTCTGCATGTAGCCTTTAGTCAATAAAGAACTCAAGCGCATACAAATTAAACAGCGTTTCATTTAAATAAAATAAATTAAATATTAAAAAAAAACCTTTAAGACACTTGCTGACTTTAAGTCTCTTGTGGATACTGGTTTAACTGAGGACAGAAGCTGACCCAGTGTCTCTTTTGGACCAGTAATAATATTAATAAATTATTAACTTTTCCCCCCGCTACAAAAGTTGTTGAACAAACTATAGCAGAAAAAAATCGATAAGCTCAAACAATGTTTAAAAAATATCAAAAAAATTAGATATTGTTGAAAAAATCATTACATATCTTTCTTATATATATTGACCAATTCACACACATAAAAAGACCCATCCTTCTTCTATCCAAAACAGTTAAAAAATTTAAAATCGGTAGAAAAATTTTTAAGTTACACGTGGTTTAGTGACAAAAGTCGCAAAAAAAGTTTTTTTATAGTAACTTTAAAATTTGAGGGTCTCTGGCAAGTTTGATGGGAATTTTTGTAATCTTTTCGATGAGATCTACAACCTTAACTACCTCATTTCAAAAGTTTATTCGATTTTGCGTTTTTTTGTAGCACAGTGTAATTTTACTTTTTACTTTGTAATCTCTATTTTACCGATAATAAACAGAGTTTTTATACCCTCCACTTAGTGATAGAGGGTATATATAAGTTTGTCATTCCGTTTGTAACTCATCGAAATATCGATCTGGGACACCATAAAGTATATCATGAAATCTTTTTTAAATTTCAACTCAGTGAAACTGAAATAAATGTTTAAAAAATCCGTCAGTTTTTGGAATTTAGAAAAACTGTAAATGCAGTTGTGTAAACAAGACCTTGAACCATCACTGAGCAATGTTTAAGGATTACCCCACTTTATCCGTAAAAGTTACAGAGGGTTAAAGTTGAAAAATCGATAAAAATGGCTTGAAATAATCCATAGTTTTTAGCTTCTTTCGCTTTTTTTTAAGTTCTCCTTATATTTCAATCTTTTCCGGCATAACACAAAGTCAGTACATATAACAGATTATTTTAATGTTGGCTTGATAGATGCTTCATCGCTTGGTAAGAAGTTATAAGACGGTTAAGTTTTGAAACCAAAAATTAAGAGTTTTTAAATTTTCGAGGTTTTTTGATCAGGGATTTCGGCCCCCTCTATAAAATGAAAAAAGTTGAACTAGAGTTGGTAGCTGTTGTAATTCTTAATATTTTGGAATTAATTCCGTTAATGTGCCACGAATAGTTAAGGAGTTTCAGCAGATCAAAGTTCGAAAGAAAAAACGTAATTTTTTTAAAATACCAGTTTTTCGCGAGGCACATTCGCGGTTTCATTCGAAATTTGGTGGACTCTTGCGTAAAACGAGTTTTTTAGGAGTTTACATAAAAAAATCACTGGCGGGTTTATAAAAAATAAATTGCAAAAATTTTATGGCATTTTTGAAAATTGTGCGAAATTTGCAAATCTGTTTCCAATTTTTTTTAGTAGCAATTAATGCATCATGTTCATTTTAATACACCAAAAGACGTGCCTTAACGAGTAGAACTGATTTGCTTTTTGACTTTTTACTTTAAGCCATTCTGAGCGGAAAGCGCGATGATTTTATCTTAACCTGTTTTGATCTGGCACATCCAAGGCTTTACACGAAATCGGATGAAATTTTTTTTAAATGAAAGCCCACTTGATGTGTCATCATAAAATCAGAGGCGGGTTAAAAAATTTTGATGATTATAGATTTTTTGGACCATATTAAATTTTCTTGTTATAAAAAAGCATCACCGATTTTTTTAAACACTGGTACAATGATACGATTTTCCGTGATTTTTTTTTCAGTAATACCAACGCGCATTGCCTAAATATGTTATAAAAAATTGTGAAACTTTTCTTTTATCGCGAATTAATCGCGATTTTAGGTACTTAGATATTTTTTTTTTAAATCGTTTGGTCATTAAAGGGTTAAATTTATATCATATATTTTAGAAGAAATGATATATCCTGACATGTTTTAATAACGCATGCAACAAATGAATAGTTCATGCGAATAAGGACGAATAGACCACTTTTTCGCAAACACGTTTTTTGGATAAATGCATTTTATTAGCAGAGCCCTACAATCCTATGCAGAAATTTTTGGGAAATTTTGATTTTTAAGGCTAAAAAAATGACTTTAAAAGTGCAATAATTCGTATATTTTTATATTTTTGTTTAAATTGGGAGTGAACTAACGCACTATTTTGATTAAATACAACACAAAAACATACAAAACTTTTACTTTCGGTAACAATGTGTTAAAAGAACATTACGAGGAACAAACCACACTTATTATATTGGCAAAAAAAATTACCGTTCTTAAGTTATAAGACTTTAAAGTGTGGAAAGCAAAAAGGGCGAATATCCATCCTTAACAAAATATTATATAAAAATTATTTAGCTGCGAGTTTAAAATTGATATTAGCTAAAATTTGAAATTGTACACAAAAAAACAATCTTAGCACATACAAACAAATTAACCAGATTTGTGCATCCAATGTCAGGAATAAAAAACAAAAATTTTTTCACGTCCTTTTATGTTACATCGTAATATGCAGTCAAGGGTTAATATTATAATTTCTAAAAATGTATTTAGTGTCATAAAGAATTACTACTGCATCAAAAGGCAGGAATATTAAAAAAAAAAAAAAAAAAATTTTGCATGTCCTTGCAATCCTTAAATAGTGTATCCTGGAAGTCCTTAAAGTGTTACAAACAAATACCAACCATAGTTCGTCAAGTTTTGCAAGTCTCGTGAAAATGTAGTCAAAATCTGCTGCAAAATAACACATTTTTATTCAAATTTCAATACATTTTTTTGGATATTCGCCCTTTTTCCATTTAAGCAAAAAATTTAAGTACAATTTTTGGCAAGTTCGCTTTCGAATACCTTACTAAAATTTTGTATATAGGTAGATGTAACTTAAACCTTTAAGCTAATACCAAAAAGTTGACAAAAATATTATTTTTTAACCGTTTCCTGCGTTTTTATTGTCCCCTGTAAAATTCTACAAATGGTCTATTCGTCTTTATTCGCATGAACTATTCAAATGTGTAGAAAAAAAATATTTAAAATATTTTTAAGATTTTTTAAAACCGCTAAATCTTAAAACCGCCATAACTTTTGACCCCCTTGCGCGATTTAATTGACGCGAACGAATTTCTTATTCTTAAATAGCTTCTAATATTTATCCCAACTTTCATCGATGTGCCATCAAAACAAAAATCACATATTTTTTACCTCAAAATTTAAGTCTTAGCCGGAACTCCTCATATATATTCATGATGCCCGATAGATTTTAAGACATTGTAGCGATGTTCGTCTGTCTGTCTGTGGAAAATGCTGTCACGGGCAAAATATTGCACAGAGATGACTGAAACTTAACATATATATTGGAAGTTCTCCCGAGAAGTTTGATATTGCATTTAAGCGATATCGGTTCAGCGGTTTAAAAGTTATGAACGAAAATGTAAGCACACCCCAAAAATTTCAGTACATTCAACATAACCTAAAAATACAAAATGCTTTAATTCGGCTTCTGGTTGACATATGTGAACATAATTGAACACCAAATGGTATTTAAACAAGTACGAACATATTTTTTGACAAAATATAAAAAATAGCGTATTTTTTTACCAAATTTTTTTTTCGCTGAAATTTTTTAATTTCCTTTTAAATAAAGTTTTTTGCAATAATCTTTTTGAAATTGTGGAGAGCATCACTACATTCGGCAAGGCCGAATTTAACTTTTTTACTTGTTTATGTTAAAATACAGATTTTATAAAAATACTTGTGGTTTTTTCTCGTAACCAAAATACTAAATTTCAACGGTAATTTTACTAATTGCTCTGTAATACAGTTTTCAAATAAAAAACTCTTCAAAAAACTTCCAAATATTTCAACCGCTCTTTTAAAAGCGTCCTGAATTACAATAAAACCTGGTAAATTTAACGAGGATGTCGTGTAAAATTGGAGGTACTCGTAAAAAAACTCGTAATTTTCACAAAAATAAAACAAAAAAAAAATTACAATTTGGAAGCACTAAAGCGGGCAAATTTACTCGATGGCATTTTCCAATTGTCAACACTATTTTCACATTAAGGAAAGAGAAATTGATCGGAAATCAAATAGTAAATAAAATAGTCAAATTCCGGTAACTTTTATCAATATTTTACTTAATATTTATTCTGTAAATTTACAGGTATTTTTTTATCAAAATCATTTTACAGACTTTTCTTTGTAAAATAACAAAAAATCTTGCTGGTTGGAAATCTATGGTATTTTCTGTTGGCTCAGCAGAGTATCTCTGTAATTTAACAGAGTGATAATTTTAAATGTAATATTTTGCCCAAACAGGTGTTTTTTTCGCCTCCATAAAGGTGGACCTCCAATGTATGATAAAATTGAAAACTCATCTGTTTCGAAATCGGTGGCCAATTTTGTGTGAGGTTAAGATTTTGACAAAAATATGAGCTCGATCAATTGAAAATTGCCGTGCCGCACATATATAAAACTTTGAAATGTGCTAAAAACTAATATCCAAAAATTTTAAAAATCGATTGAAAGGTTTCGAAATAGCGCTATTCGGAATTTTGAGATTTGTTTTTAAAAGTCTTAATCATAGGAAAAAAAAATTTTTTTCCAAATTTTAACGATATCTCGAAAACTGCTCGACCGATAAAAATTTTTTGATATTCGTGTTCAGCGCATCAAAATTAATAAATATGAGGTATAGCAAAACTTACACTCAAAATAATCACTCTGTTAAATTACAGAGATACTCTGCTGAGCCAGCAGAAAATACCATAGATTTCCAACCAGCAAGATTTTTTTGTTATTTTACAAAGAAAACTCTGTAAAATGATTTCGATAAAAAAAAACTGTAAAATTTATAGAATTATCTGTAAAATATTGATAAAACCGAGAAGAATTTTACCAAAAAAACTCTGTAAATTTACAAAGTTTCAGTTAAATGGCTTTTATGAGTTCAAAATTTTACAAAAAAACTCTGTAAATTTACAAAGTTTTAGTTAAATCCATTTTATGAGTAAAACTTCTCTGCATCAAAAACATTAATTAAAATTAAAAAAATTAAAAGTAAAATTTTGTTAAATTTGCCCGCTTAAATGCTTCCAAATTGTAAATTTACTTTTTTTATTTTTGTGAATATTACGAGTTTTTAACAAGTAACTCCAAATTTTACACGTCGTAATTTTAGACACTTTTTAAAGAGGGGTTTATCGGTCATATTTGGAAGTTTTTTGAAGTGATTTTTATTTTTACAGAGCAATAAGTAAAATTACAAATGAAATTTAGTATTTTGGTTGCGAGAAAAAAACAAAATATTTTTTCTAAAATACGTATTTTAACAAAAAAAACTGTTTATTATCTGTAAAATAGAGATTACAAAGAAAAAAGTAAAATTACAGATAAAATTTTATTTTTGGTCACAAGAAAATACAAAGTATTTTCTTAAAATCTGTATTTCGACAGATAACTTGGTCAAATATCTGTCGAATTGAGATTACAGTCATTTTACAGAGTATTTAACAGTGTAATTATTTTGAGTGTATATTTTTATACCCTCCAACTACAGTATGGGGGTATACTCACTTTGTCATTCCGTGTGTAACGCATTGAAATATCGGTCGGGGACCCCATTGTTAAAAATCTTTTAAATAAAACTCCGATTTTACGCTTCGATCACCGGTCTGTCGGCTTTAACAATTCATTTATTACTAAACTATTTTTTCCAAATTCGTTATAATGTATCAACTTAAACTATTTTGTAATGATCCGTTATTTTAGAATATACATCAATATTAAGCAAAACGAGATTATTCCAGAAAAAGAATATAATTAAAAAAAGGAATAGAAAAAGAGTAAATTTATAAAACAGTTAGGAATTTAATAGGGTAATTCAATATTTAAGAATAATTTTTTACATCCTCCGCCCCGGCAGCTGATATCTCTAAGGGATACAGGAGCTGAATAGGTCTTTTTAAGACTTGCTGGTTCTGAAGGCGAACATTACACGCTCGGACACGGCCATCCCTGCCTTGGTACGTCTGTTGAACTACAGCTAGCCGCCACAACAATCTTGGCTTATTATCTTCATGGAGTAGAACAACGTCCCCAACTTTAACGCTCTTGGAGAATTCGGTCTTATTGTGGTGAATAGATCGTAGCTGGCCCAGGTACTCAGATCGCCATCGCTTTAAATAATTTTTAATTAAAGACTGTCGCAACGTCCATGACTGCGCTATCGCTGAATTATCGCTTTTGATATCTGTGGGAGATAAGATACATTTACAATTAGTTAAAAAATGAGATGGAGTCAAAGGCTCTAAATCGTTATGATCGCTAGTGACATATGTAATTGGTCTGGCATTCACAACGCTTTCAACTTCAGATAATAAGGTTGCCAGATCATCAGTAGATAATTTTGCTTTTCCAATAGCCGCTTTTAAACAATTTTTAACGCTTCTAACAAGACGTTCCCAAAATCCACCCCACCAAGCCGCTCGTTCTGGGATGAATTTCCAGTTTATGTTTTGATGGGCTGCCATATTTTGTACGTCGCAAGATTTTAAAAGCTCTTCCAATTTTCTAAGTTCTAAGTCAACTCTTTTAAATGTTTTAGCATTGTCAGAGATGATTGTTGATGGTGTTCCGCGTCTGGCAACAAACTTTCGGAGAGCATTTATACAACTTTTTGTACTCATGTCCCTAACTAGTTCTAAGTGAACCGCTCGTATGGCTGCGCATGTAAATAGCATAATGTATACTTTTCTTTCACCGTCTCCATTTTCTGATGTTACATACAGTGGTCCAGCAAAGTCGACCCCAGTTGTTTCAAAAGGTCGACTGGTAGCTACTCTTTCCGCTGGAAGTACTGTCCATGGCTCCATAGCACTTTTTCCATGAAATCGCAAACACACCACACAACGCTGTAAAATTTTCTTGATTAGTTGCCGTGCCTGCAAAATCCAAAACGTACTTCTGACGTGTGCTAAAACTGCTGAAATACCACCGTGATAAGTTTTACGATGAGCTTCTAATATTATTAGTTGACTTAAATACGAATTTTTTGGCAAAATAATTGGATTACGTGTATCACTGCAAAATTCACCTTCTGGTAGTCTGCAATTCGCTTTTAATATACCATCCATAATACTTGGATTTAAGGATGATAATTTTGAATCAGCTGGTATTTTTTTCTGGTTAAGCAAAGCTTTTATTTCTTTGCTATAATAGCGCTTTTGTTCAATGTTAATCCAATAATTTTGCGCTTTTAGTAGTTCGCTGGCTTTAATTTCATTATTTTCGCTTATTGATTTTGTTTGATTCGCTGTTTTTAATCGCTGTATAAACCTGAAAACGTACGCTGTAGTACGTAATAGCCTTGATAATTTACTAAACCTCTCGATTTCAATTACGTTATTAACTTCTTCGAATTCAGTTGTCTCGGTTGTGGTGACTAATGAATGAGTTGGGTTTTCAATAACAATTTTTTCAGGCCAATTTTCTTTGCTTTCTGCTAACCATGAGGGTCCAAATTTCCATTGATTTGATTTCATTAACTCATTTGCCTTAATGCCTCTTGTTAATAAATCTGCAGGGTTACTTTTACCATCACAATGTCTCCAATCATAAATATTCGTCAAATTATTAATCTCAGTCACTCTTGCTTTTACATATGGTTTGCATTGTTTACCTTGACCATTTATCCAACTCAATGTGATTGAAGAGTCTGTCCATAAAGTGGTAGAGTGAACTTGAAAATCTAAAGCTTTTATTAGAAATTGCTTTAGTCTTGCGGCTATCAATGCTGCTGTTAACTCTAATTTTGGTAAAGTAATCTCTTTATTTTCTTGTTTCATGGGACTTACTCTGTTTTTTGAACATATTAAATGTGTTGATATTCCAATACAGTCTGTGATTTGTCGAAGATACGCGACTGCACCAAAAGCTTTTGGACTGGCATCTGCAAAAATATGAAGCTCCTTTTTTGACTCTATGGAGTGAGAGAGACCTCGTGGTATCTTAAATTCGCATAAATCGCTCAACTCATCTTGCCAGTTTTGAAAGCTATTTAGTAATTCGCCGCTTAACATTTGGTCCCACTCAATATTTTCTTTCCATATAGCCTGTAGTATTATTTTAATTCTCACCGTAAATGGCCCTAAGAATCCCATTGGATCGTATAATTTTGCCATTGATTTCATAACATTTCTCTTTGTAGCTCTTAACGATTGTAAATAAAGTAAATTGTTAGCAACATCAACACTGATGACGTCACTTACTGTGCACCAGTTCATACCTAAAACTTTTTCCTCTTTAATATTTGTACTCTCATCAAATATTTGTACTACATCTGTATTATTTGTGTTCCATTTTCGTAGATTAAAATTTGCAGCTTTCATTATTTCATTTGCTGCTTGGAAAATAAGCTTCGCCTCGTTGTAACTATTTACACTCAATATTAAATCGTCTACGTAAAATGACTGTTGTAGTTTGTTGCATATCGATCCAAATTTTTGTTTATATTTTTCAAGATGATTTTGTATAGTTGCTGATAGTAAAAATGGACTGGATGTAGCACCAAATGTTACTCTAGTCATACGAAATTCTACTACTTCAGGCAGCTGTTTATTTTGTTGCGGGGTTGTTTCATACCATAGGAAACGATGAGAGTCACGATCTTCTTCTGCCATTAATATTTGAAGGAAAGCTTTTTCAATGTCTGCTACCAAGGCGATTTTATTTGAACGAAATCTTAAAAGGGTGGTTAATAGATCGGCGACCAAATTGTCTACTGGACTAAGATGATCATTAAGTGATGTATATCCCATTTCGCTGGACGAAGCATCGTATACTATACGAAGTTTAGAGGTGGCTTTATCGTCGCGGTAAACTGGTTTATGCGGCATATAATAAATTGGTTGATTACTTTTACTTTGAACTACCTTTTCTGCTATGCCACTACGAACTAAACTACGAATTTCGTTATCATATTCCAAAAGATTTTCATTGTTTTTTAATAATTTATTTGTCAAATTTTTTAACCGTTTTAACGCGACGGATTTGTTGTCGTTTAAATATTCATCAATATTTTTCCACGGTAAATTAACAACATATCGACCATTTAGAAATTTTATTTCACGCACTGTTTTTTCATATAATTTATCATCGAGAGCTGTATTTTGTTTTATACCAATTGACTCTAAATTCCAAAATTTTGTTATGTCAAATGTTTCATTATTTTCGCTTTCGGTGACATTTAACACATATTGCATTTCACTGTTGTTCGCGGTTTTACCCTGAATTGTCCACCCAAAAAATGTTTTTACTGCCATTAAATTATCACCAATTTTTTCACTTTCTTTTAAGTAAAATTTCCAATAATAGTCTTGTCCGATTAACAAATTTATACCGCTCACTGATTTTTTATTAACAATTATATTGTCCGCTAGTTCTATTTTTATGTGATCTGACAAATTATTTAACGCTTGTGGACACGGGAGATTATCAAAACAAATTGTCGGTACTACTATTGCTTTTATTGTTATGACATTTTTTTCATATTGGCTTCTCAACGCTATTTTCACTATTTCGTATTCATTAATATCATTTTCTTTATTCCCGAAAGCCACGATATTTATTTTTTCTACACTGCTTGCTCTTAATTTTAATGTTCTTTTTAAGCTTTCTGTTATATACGTTCGCTGACTACCATTATCCATTATAATTCTTGAAAACACCTGATTGTTATCATGTTCGCTGCTTATTATTGCCTTCGCTGTTTGTAAAAAAATTCCAT
Organism: Pegoplata infirma; assembly: GCA_963921195.1. NCBI lineage: Eukaryota > Metazoa > Arthropoda > Insecta > Diptera > Anthomyiidae > Pegoplata > Pegoplata infirma. The sequence continues at coordinate 93,613,828 of OY992538.1, read as the reverse complement.
CATTTTTGCCACTAACATTAAGAGATGTGGCGACTGCGCTGCTAGCTTCACGGGAGCTTTCTATCGACGTTGATGCTTGCGTTGTTGGGGATTTATTTTCGCTCTTTTGTGGTGTATCACTTCGCTTTGCCTCTCTTTTATTACGTTCACACATTGATGTTACATGTCGTCCACTACACTCACCACATTTTATGTATGTTGTTTTACAAAACTTGGAGTTATGGTTTTTGTTTGTACATCTAAAACATCTTCCCTCTTTTCTCAAAATGGATTTTTTGTTTTCAATACTAACATTGCTTTTGCAAATTGCCGTAGAGTGATTATTTCTTTTACAAAAAATACAATATTGAATTGAGTTATTACCAACTTGAAGTGTTGCTGCAGTATATGTTTTAGATTTTAATTCTCTTTTTTCTGTGAATCTTTTCTCATTTTCTGACAATTGAGCCATTTCCAAAGCTTCCAATTCGCCTTTAATAAAATTTAGCAATAAATTCAACTGTTCTCCTTCTTGCCCACTACCTCTCAAATTTTCTACTGCAGTGTCAACGCTGGAATTTAATATTGAACTTGTATTATTTTTTGCCACACATTTATGGAATTCTATACGCATTGTTGCTGGAATACTTTTCAATAAAATAGATTTTACCATTATATCGTACTGTGATGATGAAATTTGGAATGAAGACAAGGTTCTCATAGTGGAAATTACTTCATTGTAAAGATTTCGTAAACCACGAACATCACTAGCAGACTGTACTGGTTTTAATCCCATCAATTTTTGTACGAATTTTTCAACAATTTTGTCTGTATGACCGTATTCTTCCAGTAAAAGCTCAATTGCTTCTTTGTAACATTTTTCTGTGGGCGTAAATCCGGCTATAGTTGCTTGAGCTCTTCCCAATAATGACTCACTCAGAAAATTAAATTTTGCAGCTATTGTTAACTGTTTGTTTTCGTGAACAGCATGTTTATAGAGTTCCCAAAATGGCAACCAGTTTTCAAAATTTCCGTCAAACTTTTTTAGTTGAAACGATTTTAGCTTCACACCGCTGCAATTATTGTCTTCTTTGACCGTTGTCACATTACGTGCTTCATCACAGCTTTTAGTTGTATCGTTGGTTTGTTTAAAATGCAAACGTAAAATATGCTCTAATTCTGCTATGACAGAAATAGCCTTGTCGTCATATTCAATGACCGCTTCACATTCTTTGGCCAAATCTTCTACCTTAATAAGAGGTTTCATAGCCTCATCCGCTTTGGTTAAATTCGATCGAGCATTTTTAATTCTTTCGAGATATACCACGAGTTTAGACTCTACGTTAATCGGTTGGCTTACTTCATGAAAACCGATGGTTTCATACGTTTTTAAATAATCCAATATGGTGTTACATAATTTTGTAACTTGTGTACGACACGAAGCACGATATGCTGATTCCATATTTTTTTTTAATTTTTTTCACTGTTCTCAATAGTAATAATTTTTATTTGTATACACTGTTACTTATTGTAACATAATTAATTGCTGACACTCCCGGGTTTCGGCACCATGTTAAAAATCTTTTAAATAAAACTCCGATTTTACGCTTCGATCACCGGTCTGTCGGCTTTAACAATTCATTTATTACTAAACTATTTTTTCCAAATTCGTTATAATGTATCAACTTAAACTATTTTGTAATGATCCGTTATTTTAGAATATACATCAATATTAAGCAAAACGAGATTATTCCAGAAAAAGAATATAATTAAAAAAAGGAATAGAAAAAGAGTAAATTTATAAAACAGTTAGGAATTTAATAGGGTAATTCAATATTTAAGAATAATTTTTTACACCCATAAAGTATATATATTATTGATCAGTGATCGATTCTAAGACATTTTAGCGATGTCCGTCCGTCCGTCCGTCCGTCCGTCTGTAGTTAACACGATGCAGTCCAAAATAAAAGAGCTAGGAACCTCAAGTTTGGCACAAATATGTCTTATGTTCCTAGGCAGGTTAAGTTCGGAAATTGGCCAAATCGGACCAGGGGGAAAAAAGTTCCCCCTTGAAGAACTAAACCAACCTCTAAAAAAATACACGTTTTTACATGTTTTTTTGTAATTTTGTTAAATAAATGAAACATTTGGTATATTTATCGCGATGGGAAGGTGCTCTCAACGTGCCCCACTGACCCTATCAACTCCCCCCAAAAAAAAAAAAAAAAAGAACGCCCCTGTCAATTTTTTTTTACATTTTGGAGGGTATAAAAGATTCGGCACAGCCGAATTTAACACTCTCACTTGTTTTTTTTTTCATTTTGCCCCAATTTTGTTCTCACAAACAAACTTTAATGTGCGTGCTGCTGCACGGCAATTTTTTATTTTTTATTATTTATTTAAGTAAGTCTATGGAATTTAAATCCTTACAGACCATCAAGATCACAATAATAATTACAATAATAAAATAAATAATTTTTTAACCGATTGAACTCATATTTTTGTCAAATTTGTTCTTATCCTAAACTTAAAAAAAACTGGGTTTCGTTTTTAGAAAATAGAAAATAAAGCAAGTAAAAAAAAAACTGGGTTCCGTTTTTAGAAAATAGAAAATAAAACAAGTAAAACGTTAACTTCGACCTTGCCGAATGTATTAATGCCCTCCACAATGTAAAAAAGTTAATTTGCAAAAAAAAATGCCTGTGAATTTTGTACTCTTGCCCAAAACATTAAATCATGATAATGTTTTGCGGAAGATTTGAAATACATTTCGTAAGTGAGTGCAAAAATAAGTCCAAAAAAGTGTTTTTACATTTTGGAGAGTATAAAAGATTCGGCACCAAAGAATATAACACTGTCACTTGTTTTATGTACATTTGATAAACAAATGGAAAATTTTTCTGCGAAAAGCTTAGACTTGGTGAAAAAGTAGTTTTGGTAAAAAAAAATATTTTTTTTCACGAAAAACAAAATTATGTTAAAAAAATTTAATGAACCCAAAATTTTAGGTAAAAAAAATTTTGATGAAAAAAAGTTGTTGATGAATTTTTTTGATGAAAAGAAAAATTTTTTGATGTAAAAAAAATGATGAAAAAAAATATGAAAAAAAATTTTTTTTGGTGAGAAAAAAGTTGATAATAAAAAATTTGATAAAGAAATTTGATCAAAAAAAAAATTGATGAAAAAAATATGATAAAAAAAAATTTTATGAAAAAAAATTTTTTTTTTTTTTTTTTTTTAACAAATTTTCTTTTTTATTGAATCTTTCCCTTAAGGAATTTACAATAAGTGAACAAATCTTAAATCTATTTTCCTAATGGTTAACTGCCAGCGCAGTCAAGCCAATTTTTGTGAGCAGGAGTGTATAAATATGTTAGCTTCGAGCAATGTCCAGGGTGTCTAATCTTCTTAGACGTTGATGCCCTGGATATGTAAGTAAATTTTGAGCTAAGCGGTTAGGATGAGCGGTTAGTTTAGATACGTATTTGATACTTTGCGTTTTAATTTCGTCACGGACTACTGGGATATTGAGATCTTTGTGGATATTAGAGTTACGTATGAACCATGGGGCACCAGTGATAAATCTTAATAATTTTGATTGTCTTCTTTGTAGTTTGTCTATGTTCGAGGCTGAGGCTGTTCCCCAGAGTTGAATACCGTATGTCCAAATGGGTTTTATTATGACTTTATATATAAGCACTTTAAAGTCCAAACGAAGAGTAGAGTATTTGTTAAGAAGCCAGTTTAACTGAGCAAGTTTTAGATTAATTTGAATTATTTTAGAATCTATGTGATGTGCCCAAGTAAGACGTCGATCTAGGTGCATTCCGAGATACTTAACATGATTTTGATGTGGTACTACAGTGTTATTAATGGTAGGATTGGGGCAATTTTCCCTTTTGAGAGTAAAGGTTACGTGAACACATTTTGAAGCATTCACTTTTATTTTCCATTCGTCGAGCCATTTTTCTACATTGTAAATGTGAGACTGCAATTGGAAATTTGCCATTTTGGGATTTTGGTGGACGCTCATAAACGCCGTGTCATCAGCAAATGTGAAAGTGTGAGTAAGTGGATGAGTTGGCATATCTGCGGTGTATAGAATATAAAGTAATGGACCCAGTATACTACCTTGGGGAACTCCAGCACAAATTGTCCTACTTGATGATTGACAATTTTTAGATTTTACTATGAACGATCTTTGTGAAAGATAACCTTTTAGTAGTTTGTGGGTATTGGATGGCAACAGAGTTATTATTTTATATATAAGACCGTCATGCCATACTCTGTCGAATGCTTGAGAAATATCTATAAATAGAGCTGAGCAGTATTGTTTGGCTTCAAATGTCATCCTAATGAGAGTAACAATGCGGTGGACTTGTTCTATCGTGCTATGTTTTTTTCTAAAGCCAAATTGATGCATGGGAATTAATTTATGTACCTCTATGTGGGATGATAATACGTTGTAAAGGAGTTTTTCAAAGAGTTTTGATAGCACCGATAATAAACTAATTGGCCTATATGATGTTGCAAGACTTGCGTTTTTTCCAGGCTTGGGAACCATTATTATTTCCGAAATTTTCCAAGAAGCAGGGAATACACCAGTACGTAATATAGCGTTGAAGATGAACAAAACAATTTTAAGCGCACCATCTGGTAACTCACAAACCATTTTTGGAGTAATCCTGTCCAAGCCTGGAGACTTTTTCACATCGAGGCTTTTTACGTTTTCTTTTAGAGTAGAGAATCGAATTTTTATAGGTGAGGAAATTGTATCGTTTATATGTGGAAGATTTATTGATGAGATTGTATCATTGGGAGTAAAAACTTTTTCTAAATGATCAGCAAAAGTTTCAACCTTCTCAGTGCTGCTTTTAGCCCATGTTCCATTTTCGTTGCGTATGGGTGCTTCATAATTTGTGGGATGTTTTAGCTTTTTTGAAGCCTTCCACAAATTATAGTCTGAATTTTTTGTTGGTTCTAAATTTTGTAAGTAGAATTTAAGGGAAGACTCCTTATTTTCTTTCAGAACACGATTTAAATTTCTTTGACATTGTTTCAGTTTACTTTTAAGAGCAGGGGATCTTGTTTGTTGCCACTGTCTACGAATATTTCTTTTTTCTATTACGAGATCATCTACTCTTTTTGAGCTGGAAAAATTGCGTTTCTTATTGTTTTGGGACTTTGGAGTAGCCACTGTTACTGCCGAGGAGAGTGTTTTTGAAAACTGATTTACTGAAAATTTTGATGAAAAAAAAAAAATGATAAAAAAAATAATGAAAAAAAATTGATGAAAAAAAAAATTTGATAAAAAAACATGATGAAAAAAAATTTTATGAAAAAAAAAAATTGATGAAAAAAAAATTATGGAAAACAAAAAATTGATGCAAAAAAAATTGATGAAAAAAAAATTGATGAAAAAAATAATTTGATGAAAAAAAAGATTATGAAAAAAAATTTGATAAAAAAATTTATAAAAAAATGATGAAAAAAAAAAAATTTATGAAAAAAAAAATTGACGAAAAAAAAAAAAAAATATAAAAAAAAAAAATTTGATGGAAAAAAAAATTTGATGGAAAAAAAAAATTGATGGAAAAAAAATTAATGAAAAAAAAAATTGATGAAAAAACCTTTTTTTTTTGTTGAAAAAAAAATTATGTTACTTTTTATTCGCCAGCTGGTGTAAAACGGGTTTATTCACCACGAGGTGAATTATTTCCCATTTTCCAAGTTACAAACCCAAGTTATTAAAATTTTTCATTTTAAGAAAATGAAAATAGTAATTCTTGTTTTCTTTTTCGTCAATTGTTAGCTTATATTGTCAAACTGAGGTGGCGTCCTGCAACTTTTTTAAAATTAGACACCAGCCTAAAAACATTATCATGTTAAAAAAAAAAAAAAATCCACGAAAAAAAATTTTTGGTGAAAAAACAAATTCGGCGAAATTTTTTTTTTTTTTTGTAAAAAAAATGTGTTGGTACTTCTTTAAATACCATTCGGTGATCAATTTTGTTCTCTTGTGTCAACCAGCAGCCGAATTAAAGCATTTTGTATTTTAAGGTTATGTTCACTGATAGAAATTTGTACATGACAATAATGAAAATCTACATTAATGTTATGAAAAATGACGTTAAAAAGGAACCTATGTAGGGTTTCATTGAATTAATGAAATAGGTATCATAAAATGTAATTGCAAGAACAAGTTTCATCAAATTAATGAAAATTGTTCATACAAAATATAAATTGTATTTTATGAAAATATGTCATTACTTTAATGAAAAAAATATTTAATTCTTATGAAATACTTTCATTGAATAAATTCTTCTTTTATTTTTGAAATGAAATACTTTCAGTGAACAAATGCTACTTTTATTTTTAAAATAAAATATATGTATGAAATTGTAAAGATCTTTTTATAGAATTAAGAATAATAAAAAATTAATTTCATTTAGTTTTCACGTACAAGACTTTACTCCAACCTTAAATTGTAATACATTATTAAACCCACGAAGTAATTTAAAACAACACGAATTTAGTAAATATAAAATTAATAATTTACTTTTTATTTCAAATTGCATAAAAAAGTCTGAAAAAATCACAAAATAACCAAGTTAAAAAACACTTTCACATATTTTTTATTTTCACACAAGTAAAACCACAAAATAATATAAAACAACGCGAGTTTAATAAATACTTATAATTAATCAATAACATTTCAAATTAAATTTGGTATAAAAATTGTAAAAAAATCTCAAATTATTTCGTGCCGCTCTGATCAACTAACAGACTAAACAGACGCGACATGACAGGTGTCAAAAAACAGCAAGTTTTATAAACAAAATTTAATGAAATTTTTTAATGAAACTATGAAATCTAATGAATCGAAATTAATGAAAAACTTGCACAATATGTATGAAATTTCATTCAGCATATGAAATATTTCATTGTTGTAATGAAACATCATTAATGAATTCCATTCATTAGTGATATGAAGCGTTTTTCTATCAGTGTTGAATGTACCAACATTTTCGAGGTGTCCTTACATTTTCTTTCATAACTTTTGAACCGCTGAACTGATTTCGCTCAAATGCAGTACGAAACTGCCTAGGGCAACAACAAGTAAATATCGTGGAACTATATTCAATTTGAGATATCTGCTCGGTTGACGAAAATGAGTTTTTGATGGCAAAATGTTCGCTGGCATAAGTGTCATCTTTGGTATTAATTTCAGAACAAAAAAATTATTTTAAGACTATTTTATTGCAAAAATAGCATGAGCTATGTGAAACCATGTTTTTTTATAAATAGAAATTTGAGCTATCTACAGCATAGTTTACTAAAGTAATCTTTTAAATTGAAATTTTTTTGATATTAATACTTTTTAGACGGTTTTTCCATCCATAAAAATAATGGCATAGTTTTTTTTTGAAAATTTCAACTCCTTTCCCCTTTAAAAAAAGCGGTTTTTGACCCTTATTTTGATGCGGAGCAACAACGGTTAAACTTTTTGCATATTCGATGATTTAAAAAAAAAGTTAAGTTTTTTTGCTCTCCTGAAAAGTTGTGTTTTTTAGATAGCTCAAATATATGTAGTTTAATGATATGCTTTGTCTTACAATTGGTGGAGGGTATAAAAAAAATCCTTTTTTTGCTTATAATATTAGTTTAAATTGGACATTACTGAAAAAGTGTTTTTATGATCAAATTTTTTTTGTCAGTAAACACTTTTTTTGTTTCTTTTTTTTACAAAAAAAATATTTATTTTGTTTCTTTTTTTACAAAAAAAAAATATTTATTTTTGTAAACAATTTTTTTAGAAACCCTAAAATTTTTTTTTTGCCATAATAACACTTTTTCAGTAATGCCCGAGCATAAACTAATATTTAAGCAAAAGAAGAAGTTAAAAACATTTTTTTTCACTTTTTTTTGGAACTTTCCGATTTTCAATTCAAAAAAGGAAGCCACAGCCATTGTCTTACAGGTCCAATATTTTTGTGTATTACTTAATATCGACCCTAAAAGGTAACTTTCCCAAAGTTTTCGAAATTTTGAAAAAAGCTAAATTTACTTCACCTTAATTTGTATGAGGAGGAGGAGGCACGAATTTGTAGACTCTGTTCCGCATACGAATAAGTCGGTAAAAGCAGAAATTTTCTTTGTACTTTATGGAATCGTTGACCCATATTTTGAAATTTTTTATTTTAGTTTTAGAATTTTGTTATTTGTGAATAAAATATTCTAAAAGGAGTAAAAAAAAGTTTCATCCTTATTCATTTGTGCAGTTTTAAAATATTTACAAAACATTTCCTGTCTAAAGTGTTCTCGCGTTTTACACAACTAAAAATCATTGTCGTTAAAAAAAAAATAATTTTCCATATCAACTGGGTTCTCTTTTTAAGCCCTAACAACACTGGATATGAACTTTTGTTACTTCTGTAAACAAATACAAAAAACAAAATAATATTTGATGAAGTGTCTGTTAAACTACAGGACTTTTATATGAGATTATGTTTTACTTAAAGCGTACACTATATAAATACAACAGTTACAGTCACAATTATGTATACAATAGAGAGGGTTTTCGAGATATATGCATATAAATGTAAAAAAACACTTTTATTCGATTTTCACATACTTCTGTGCATATATTTTTCAAATAGCTTCTTTTTAAGAAAAATTTTTTTGTAACCCGGGTGAAAATGACCATGTATGTTTATACATGTTCATACATGCTCATACATGATTGCATGTATGATAGTATATTAACAATATATGGAAATGTATGTCATATATGGGAGCATATATGAACATTAGAGGTGTCCTTAAAAACGAAAATCACCTTTTTATACCTGGTAGGGCCCTATATTGTTCTTTAGTATCTAAAAATGAGTGAGCCAAAATTTGGGGGCAATCGGCTAAAAATAACTCGTGCCGAAAATGGATTGAAGTTTTGGGACATTCTTATAAGAACGAAAAACTCGTTTTTCTAGTTTTTGGAAAAACATTGGTATTTGATATTTTTTGTTAAATTTTTTGTGAAATAATATGAAAATGGAACTAAATTACCTTTTCAAAACGACTAATAAAATTAAAATCGGATGAAAAATAAGCATTTTACGCATACATGCCCCAGACCATTGTATGGTTTTTAGAGCCAGAATTTTAAAATTTTCAAAATTTTTAGGCAAAAAAATAGTAAAAATTTAATTTTACTTTATGATCAAATTGAAAACATCTTTAAAATTAAAAATAGCAGATATGGTAGTCAAGTTTTTTTTTTGTTTGGCGCGGGTAGTGATAAAATTTCCGCGGATTCCAAATAAAATGCGTTTTTCTACAATAATGAAGCAAGTTTTTGAAAATGTGTGCTCTATTGTGCGGATTGAAGTGAAAAACGTAAATTCTGTAACTTTTTAGAAATCGGATATATGCAGATATTTTGTATTATAGAAATGTATAACGTCTCAAATTTGTCATTTCACCTCGACGAAAAGGGGTTAAAGATGCCCGAATTCTCAAAAAATTTACAGAATTTATGTATTTCACTTCGTATAATACAATACAGAAAATTGTTTCCCATATTTGCTAAATTATTTTAAAAAAACTCATTTTCTTTGGAATCCGCGGAAATTAAATCACTACCCACGCCAAATGAAAAAAAAGTTAGACTACCATATCTGTTAGTTTTTATCTATAACATGTATTTAATATAATTAAAAAAAAAATTTAATTTTTTTTAATTTTTTGCCTAAAAATTTTGAAAATTTTCAAAATTTGGCTTTAAAAACCATGCAATGGTCTGGGGCATGTATGCCTAAAATGCTTATTTTTCATCCGATTTGAATTTCTATAGCTTTTTGGAAAGGTAATTTATTACTATTTTCATATTACTTAACAAAAAAATTAACAAAAAATAGCATATACCAATATTTTTAAAAAAACTAGAAAAAACGTGTTTTTTCATCAGATAAGAGTGTCCCAAAACTTCAATCCATTTTCGGCACGAGTTATTTTTATCCGATTGTCTCCAAATTTTGGCTCACTCATTTTTAGATACAAGACTACAATTTAGGACCCTACCACGTATTAAAAAGTGATTTTGAAAAATTACCTTAGTCGTTAGGACACCTTTAATGAACATACACAAGTAATGTAATATTCCATATATGTAAATATGCAACAACCCGGGTGAAAATGACCATGTATGTTTATACATGTTCATTAGAGTGTCCCTTATTTTGGAAATGTTCGAAATGTTGAGACGGTACCCGCTCATTTTTTTCCTTTTGACTTAAAAATAACTCAGGAAAAATTTTACGCCCCTAGGACCACGCCTTCCCTACGCGACGGGGCCTTAAAGAGCGAGGCCTTAAAAATCATTTTTCCATACAAACCAAAAAAATTTTTTTTTGATTTTTAATTTTTTTGTTATTATTTATTATATTACTTGGTTTGCTTATTCACGACAAAAAATTTGATTTTGGTGGGATAAGTCTTTCAGCGCTAAAAAATTTTTAGCAAAAAAAAATTTTGAGCCGCCGGGGTCCTACAGTAAAAAATTTTTAAAAAATATTTTTTTTTAGTTTTGACCAGCAACGGTTTTAGCTGCTATGTTGCTTTAAATGATATATATTCCAAAAAAAAAATTATTCATATCTGTGACATCTTTATCTTTTTCGAAAAAAAAATTTTGAGCCGTAGGGATCCTACGGTAAAAAATTTTTAAAAAATATTTTTTTTTAGTTTTGAAAAGTAACGGTTTTAGTTGTTATGTTGTTTTTAATAATATATATTCCAAAAAAAATATTTTTCATATTTGTGACATCTTTATCGTGTATCGAAATAAATCAACAATGCATTTTTTACCCTTTTTTAGAACACGATAAAGATGTCACAGATACAAAAAATATTTTTTTATGAATATATATCATTTAAAGCAACATAGCAGCTAAACCCGTTGCTGGTCAAAACTAAAAAAAAATATTTTTTAAAAATTTTTTACTGTAGGACCCCGGCGGCTCAAAATTTTTTTTTGCGAAAAATTTTTTAGCGCTGAAAGACTTATCCCACCAATATCAAATTTTTTGTCGTGAATAAGCAAACCAAGTAATATAATAAATAATAACAAAAAAATTAAAAATCAAAAAAAAATTTTTTTGGTTTGTATGGAAAAATGATTTTTAAGGCCCCGCTCTTTAAGGCCCCGTCGCGTAGGGAAGGCGTGGTCCTAGGGGCGTAAAATTTTTCCTGAGTTATTTTTAAGTCAAAAGGAAAAAAATGAGCGGGTACCGTCTCAAGATTTCCAACATTTCCAAAATAAGGGACACTCTAATGTTCATATATGCTCATACATGATTCCATGTATAGTAGTATATGAACAATATATGGAAATGTATGTCATATATGGGAGCATATATGAACATACACAAGTAATGTAATATTCCATATATGTAAATGTATGCAACTATGTGTGGATAGGTATATGTCATACACCTTCATATATGCTATGCATCTGCATAGCATACATGTCCGACCAAACGTTCGAGTTCGGTTACGGAGTTTGGCAAAAAGTGATGCTCGGCCATTGTTTGGGTTTCTTCCAAATTTTGATTAAACTTTTGAATGCATTTTTAGCGTCTTCCCAATTAAACCACATTATCAGTGCAACTATCCTACACTTTGAATCGGGCTATTGTTTAAAAGACATATTAACTATTTTTTGAAAAACTCAACACGAGCTATATTTTTCCACTTCTTTTAAGCATACAAAAGTACAGAATATTTATTTTTTATCTATAAAATTGCGCAACTATAAAAATAAAAACTTTTTTTTTAAATATATTGAATTCGTTTTTATGATTTTTTCTTAATTGATCTTAAAAACAATTTTTTTTAAAGGTTGGGCAGAAATTTGCGAATTTGGACGAAGTTCATGTTCATGTATGGGTTCAGTCTGAAAAAGTCTTTCGGTAGGACACTAATGATCATTAGGGTGGCCCAAAATTCCTTTTGCTTCGCTACAGGTCAACGTACCTTAAAAACTTAAAGATGGTATCGTAACTAATATTTTGAGCCAAATTACAGCACCCTACGACGATTAGAAGGGGATGCTAACTGATCACATGTGTTTGCAACCTCCGAAGAAATCTAAAAAATAAAAATTTTCCAATCCTAAAAATTACTACATGGAATGGTATCGCTACAAGAGCAAATAAGTCACATATGACCATTTTGTCCTAAGGTTGCCTACAAAGGACAATAAGGACATTTTAGTTTCGATTAGGAAAAAAACAAAAAAAAATTTTTTGATATTATACTCAAATTAAAGATATTTGTATTACCTTTCAAATGAACTTTATCACAACTTAATGGTCCGCATAGTTTTTGAGTTACAGCGGTTTTAGTGAAATGCAGGGTTCCGCTTTTTTTAATATGTATTTTTTTTTTGTTTAAGGACAAACTTAGGACAAAATGGCCACATGTGAATTATGAGGTCTTGTTACGCTAGCATTCCATATGGCTATTTTTAAGATTCCAATAAAAAATTTTTTAAGATTTCTTTGGGGTTGCAAACACTTATGATAATTTAGCATCCCCTTCCAATCGTTGTAGGGTGCTGAAATTTGGCGCAAATTGTTCGTTACGATGCCATCTATCTTATTTTGAGGTACGTTCAGTTGTGAGTTACACTTGGTATTTTTCTATATGTTGATGGGCCACACTAATGATCATACATCATCAAGAATGATTATAATTTTTGCATTCTATAGGCGAACATGAACGGCACTTACGTAAACAACCAAATTTAGAAGAAAATGCGAACACTCTGACGGTATTACTGTTAGAGCTGCGAAGGATTTCATTCCTTAATTAGATTTGGTATTCTTAATTAAACTTTAATGATTGCATTCCCCAATCACAATTTATCATATGATTTTATAATTGATTTTAAAATATAGAATGCATTCGATTTCTTTTTCATTCGACTTTGAAAAATTGAATGCTTAAGTTTTTATAAATTCGATTTTTAAAAGTCTCATGAATAATAAATGAATGAAATAAAGAATGCATTCAATTTTTAAAATTCTCATAAACAAGAATTCGATTTAGTGGTAAAAATCGAATGCATTCCAAGGAATATTTATATTTAAAGATAATAGCATTCAGTGACTAATAAAATCGAATGGATTTTATTTGTGAATTCATTCGAAAAGTGATTAATTCTTCAAAGCTTTGATTACCTTAAAGTATCATAAAGTCCAAAGTATATTTTTAAAATATTCGTTAGTTTTTATTAAAAAATCAGTGTCATAAATTAGTACAAATTATTTACATTTGAAAAAATTTCAATTAATAGACGTTTTATGGAAAAAAATAAAAAAATAAAAAATTACATACAAATTCATGTATGACAATGTATGATCATTAATGTACATTAGAGTGTCCCTTATTTTGGAAATGTTGTAAATGTTGAGACGGTACCCACTAATTTTTTTCCTTTTGACTTAAAAATAACTGAGAAAAAATTTTACGCCCCTACGACCACGCCTACCCTACGCGACGGGGCCTTAAAGAGCGGGGCCAAAAAAATTATTTTCCCATACAAACCAAAAAATTTTTTTTTTATTTTTAATTTTTTTGTTAATAATTATTATATTACTTGGTTAGCTTATTCACGACAAAAAATTTGATTTTGGTGGGATTAGGCTTTCAGCTCTAAAAAAATTTTTCAAAAAAAAAAATTTTGAGACGCAGGGGTCCTACGTTAAAAAATTTTTAAAAAATATTTTTTTTTAGTTTTGACAAGCAACGGTTTTAGCTGCTATGTTGCTTTAAATGATGTATATTCATAAAAAAATATTTTTTGTATCTGTGACATCTTTATCGTGTTCTAAAAAAGGGTAAAAAATGCATTGTTATTTTTTTCGATACACGATAAAGATGTCACATATATGAATAATATTTTTTTTTGAATATATATCATTAAAAACAACGTAACAACTAAAACCGTTGCTTATCAAAACTAAAAAAAATATTTTTTAAAAAATTTTTACCGTAGGATCCCTGCGGCTCAAAAATTTTTTTTTTCGAAAAAGATAAAGATGTCACTGATATGAATAATATTTTTTTTTGAATATACATATATCATTAAAAGCAACATAACAACTAAAACCGTTGCTTGTCAAAACTAAAAAAAAATATTTTTTAAAAATTTTTTACCCTAGGACCCCAACGGCTCTAAATTTTTAGAGCTGAAAGCCTTATCCCACCAAAATCAAATTTTTTGTCGTGAATAAGCAAACCAAGTAATATAATAATTAATAACAAAAAAATTAAAAATCAAAAAAAAAATTTTTTGGTTTGTATGGAAAAATGATTTTTAAGGCCCCGCTCTTTAAGGCCCCGTCGCGTAGGGAAGGCGTGGTCCTAGGGGCGTAAAATTTTTCCTGAGTTATTTTTAAGTCAAATGGAAAAAAATGAGCGGGTACCGTCCCAACATTTCCAACATTTCCAAAATAAGGGACACTCTAATGTACATGTACCCTCAAATTACGGATATGCACTTGTATGGACATCCATATATGCATCATATATAAACATACATGGTCATTTTCACCCGGGAACTTATCATAAATTTTTTTGGTAACTAATTGACATATTAATCGGGCACCCCATAAAGTGGGTGACAAAACAAAACATTTTTTTTTTGCTCAAAAATTTTTTCTTTCCAGGGAACTTTAAGTGGAAGTTGAATCCTTGGTTAAGGTTTTTTTAGTGTTCTACTCTTGTTTATTATGATTTTTTCTATAGAAACACTTTTAAATTTTAAAAATTTTGACCTATAATAAAAAAAACTTAAATGTTTGTGGAAATTTTTCTGAGTCATTTGCTTAAAGAGAAAATTTATGATTCTGAGACGTTATTATACTTTGATACAGCAAAGGTTTTAAAATTTATACAAAAATATTTTGAGTAGGCCTATTCTAGCTCGAGGTCATTATTTCCTTTACCTATTAAAGCTTTGATATTCTCATAGAATAATTTTCAAAAAATTATTCTATGAGAATATCAAAGTCTAAATAATTAAAGAAAATAATGACCTCGAGCTAGAATAAACCTACTAAAAATATAATATTTTAAAGGTCGAACGTAACGATTTATATTTTTGAAAAAAAAAAAATTAGTCAGAATTTATACAAAAATTAAATTAAATTTTGATTTCATATAGAAAATTCTCAGATATTTATGCAATTCTCACACCAAAAATTTCTATATTTAGAAAAAATGTTCGTAAAGAAAAAATCTAAGATTTAGTGAGTTTTTCCCATTGAAAACTTCTTAGAAAAAGTTGTCCCTAGAAAAAGTCTAAGGTAGTTAAGCATTCTCTGCGAAATATTTTCATAAGAGAGTCTAAGAAACTTTTTTCTAAAAAAATATTTTAGTTTTTGAGTCATTTTACCTATAGAAAAAGTTTTAGAGTCTGAGTCTCCGAAATTTTTCCTACAAAAAAGTCTTATATTATGAGACATTTTTCAGAAAAAAAAAATTTCGGAATCTAAGACCTTTTTTTCGATTCTGTGATATTTTTTTCTAAAATTCTTAGAATATTTTTTCTAAAATTCTCAGAGTCTAAGGCAATTTTTATAGAAAAAGACTTGGATCCTGTACTAAATATTTTTCCTTTTGTAAAAGTCATAGATTTTAGAATATCTTTTTAATATTAAAACTCAAAAATTCTGAGTTATTTTCCTATCGAAAAAATAGGAAATTTTTTCTTGGATTCTAGGAATTTTTTATATAGAAAAGGTCTCATCTTTTCCTATTACAAAGTCTTAGATTCTGAGACATCTTTCTAATAAAAATAATTTAAGATTCTGAGACATTTTCCCTAAGGAAAAATACTTAGATTCCTAGACATTTTTCCTATAAAAGTCCCAGATTCTGTATAATTTTTCCTATTCAAAAAGTCTTAGATTCTATTGCGTTTTTTGCAAAAAAATAATTCTCAAAATTTCTTATTTTTCCTATAGAAAAAAATTATTTTAATTTCACTTTTTTTCTATAAAAAAAATTTAAGATTTAAAAATAATTTTTCTAAAGAAAACTTTTGGAGTTTCGCGAAAATTATAGAAAAACTTGTCACTCATGATTTCATTTCCTCTTTTCTTTTTACCCAGAAGAATTTTCAAATTTACAATACAGAAAATTCTCAGATTTTTCCTATAAAAAAACTCAGATTTTTTCCAAAGGTTTTTCCTATAAAAAAACTCTCAGATTTTTTCCAAAGAACAACTGTTAGATTTTCCATATAAAAATTGTCAAAATTATGAGATTTTTCCTATAAAAAAGTTCTAAGAAAAATTCTCAACTTTTTTCTATAAATTCCCAAATTATTCATTTAGAAAAATTAAAAAAAATTTCGTCTAGAAAAATTCCCAAATATTTCGTTTATAAAAATTCTTGTATTTTTTATAAAGAAAAGTTTTAATTTTTTGAGACTTTTATCACATAGAAAAATTCTAACATTCCGAAACATTTAAGGATTCTTAGACATTTTTCATAGAAGAATTTCTTTAAAGAAAATTTCTCCTATAGAAAAATTCCCAGATTTTTCCTATAGAAAACTTTTAAGGATTTTCCTATAGAAAAATTGTTTCTCTAAAAAAATTCTCTAATTTTTTCATATTGAAAAATTTTAACATTCCGCGACATTTTTGTTCTAAAAAAAATTTAAGATACTTTAAGATTTTTCATAGAAATTTTTTCAGATTCTTGGACATTTTTCATAGAATTTTTTTCTCAGATTATTTCCTTTTCACTTCCCTTTTTCCGTCTACTTTTCTTTTCTTTTCTTTTCTTTTCTTTTCTTTTCTTTTCTTTTCTTTTCTTTTCTTTTCTTTTCTTTTCTTTTCTTTTCTTTTCTTTTCTTTTCTTTTCTTTTCTTTTCTTTTCTTTTCTTTTCTTTTCTTTTCTTTTCTTTTCTTTTCTTTTCTTTTCTTTTCTTTTCTTTTCTTTTCTTTTCTTTTCTTTTCTTTTCTTTTCTTTTCTTTTCTTTTCTTTTCTTTTCTTTTCTTTTCTTTTCTTTTCTTTTCTTTTCTTCTCTTTTTTTCTTTTTTGCCCTTTTCCTTTTTTCTTTCGAATTCGGTTTGGGGGGAAATTTCCTTCCCCCCCCCCCGTGGATCCGCGCCTGGTGAAGACGGACCTTACCTTAGTATTTCTCGAAAAATGTATTTCACTGAACATCGATTTTCGCTAATTTCAATAGGCATTTGACCAAAAGAGGTAGCTGTTTCAAATTTAAGCGCAAACCGATTAATAATTGCGACCTGTATTGTGATCTCAACGTCGAACAGCCGAATTAAATAAATTAAATAACACTCCCTTGTTATTTTACACAATATTATTCAACTAGTCGAATAGCCTGTCCCTGCCAGGCGGAACACCAAATCACTTTTACCAATAATTCTTATTTTTTAACATACTTTATAAAAAATTATGTTTGTGCTTAAAAAATTTAATATTGCTAGATTGAGTTACATCAATATATTTCCCAAACTGGAAAAAATTTAATGAGTATAAATGGTTTTACTGATAAAATTTTAAAACTAAATTTAGCACGCCCTTTTGGTCTCTCCGTCCTTAAACCGGATATCAAAAATCAATCGTGTGGATCTGTCCCATGGTGAACAAAATTCACTATGGATTTTTTTGTTTCTCCGCCCTTTAACTGGATTTCCAGGTCAGTGTTGATCTTTGCCATAGTCCGTACCAAATGCATCCCAATTTTCATCTTTCAAGGTCATAAGGTGTCTTCAAAATTAGGTAAGATGTAAAAACATAATTTTTCCACGCTCATTTCTTCTCCTAATTCTCCGTCCACATTCTAAATTTTTTAAATCTGACTACTTTAGGATAAGCTCCATCGTTAGTACTATACTCGTATCCACGCCCCTTTTCTCTCTTAATTCTCCGTCTACAGTCCAAAAATTTTAAGTCTGACTACTTTAGGATATGGTCCAGTGTCAGGACAATATGCTGCCCGATTTTCGGCTGCGTAGGTCATTAGGGCTTTAAAGTTAGTTAAATTAAAAAAAAATAAAACAAAATATTTCCTTGCCCCTTTTTCCTCTCAACACCCGTCTACATTGCAAAAATGTTAAATCGGACTACTTTAGAATATGCTATATTCTAAAGTAGTCTACATGTTAGTGATTTTCAGCTTCCTAATTCATTGGGGCGGAGCTTAAAAATACTCTAAAATGTTTAAAAAAAAATTATTTTGCTAAGTCCCCTTTTTCTCGTAATTCGCCGCTTACAGGCAAAAAATCCGGTTTCGCAAGAATCTTTCCCTGGTGTTTTACTATATAGTACATGCCAATTTTAAACTTTTAAGTCAATGAAATTCAAAAGGCGCTGGATACACAAAAAATATGAGAAACCAAAAAAAAATAAATTATATATACAGAAAATAAATGTAAATAAATTTACCACGCCTCTTTGCCTTTCATATTCTCCACCCATACACTGGATATCAAAAATCCAGGTTCGTGTTGATCTTCCCCATGAAACCTACTATATACATTCCAATTTTCATCTTCCTAAGTCATTCGGGGTCTTCAAATTAGTTTAAATATTAAAAAACCCAATTTTTCCACGCTCTTTTATCTTTTAATTCTCCGTCCACAGTCGAGAAATTTTAAATCCGATTACTTCAGGATATACTACATCGTTAGGACTATACGCTCTCCATTTTCCGCTTCCTTTGGGGGCTTCAAAATAAGTTAAAATGTTAAAAATCTCAATTTTGTCGCTCCATATTTTCCTTTCAATTCTAAGCCCACAGTCCAAAAATTAAAAATTCTACTACTTCAGGATATGCTTCATCGATAAGACTATATGCTAGGAAATTTTCAGCTTCCTAAGTCATTAGAAGACTTTAAAGGAATCAAAAATGTCAATTTTCATCTTCATAGGTCATTGGGGGTCTTCAAATTAGTTAAAATATTAAAAAACACAATTTTACCACGGCCCATTTTTCTCTTAATTCTCCTTCCACAGTCTAAAAAATAATAATCCGATTACTTCAGGGTATGCTTCATTGTTAGAACTAAATGCTATGTAATTTTCCGCTTCCTAAGTCATTTGGGGGCTTCAAAAGAACTAAAAATATTAAAAAAAAATCCCAATTTTGCCACGCCAATTTTCCCCTCAATTCTCCGCCCACGTTGCGAAAATTTTAAATTCGACTACTTGAGGATATGCGCCATCGTAAGGACTATATTCTAGGAAATTTTCAGCTTCCTAAGTCATTAGGGGGCTTTAAATTAAGCAAAAATGTAAAAAAATTAATTTTGCCACGCCCACTTTTCCTCTTATTTCTCCGCCCACAGGCAAAAAATCCAAAATCCGGCTACGTAAGGATCTTCCCCAGGTGTTTTACTATATGCATGCCAATTTTCAGCTTTGTAGCTCATCAGTGGGCTTCAAATAGCTCTGGATAGGCAAAAAAAGAGGAACACACAAATAGGGAAATTATATATATATATATATATATATAGATTAGACTGATTTTTTGTTTGTATGAAAAATATTTTTTTTTGGAATTTCAAAAAAGTGTAGGCGGAATATAGTAAAACTAGGTCAAAAATTACGATTCTGAAATTTTTGGCCAAATCGGACCACGGGATCACGAGGCGCATCGCGGTCAAAGTTTCAGAACCCTAGAGCAAAATCGAAAAAAGTCTTACATACTTAAGACTTTTTATATCACTTTTCTGACTAATTTCCCTGTGCTGAGTTCAAAAAAGTTAAAGTTTTTGAAATCGAATAATAAGTTTTTGAGATATCACGATTTGAATTTTGTTGAAAAATTGTGTTTCTTGATCACTTTATGTGCGACATCTATATTTGTACATGGTCAACCAATTGCAATTATCATAGACAACAACCATACAGCAAATACAACTCTAAAAACGATTTTTTTCTTAGTATTTGCTACTGCCATCTCTTATCACGAATGAATAATGTCAATTATTTAAATTTAACGGATTTTAATAATCAAAGTCAAGGAGTACCAGATGTTTAAAATAAATCATGTAAAGTGAGAGTCTACTATCGCCGATTTTCATAACCTTATTTCTCTGTTTTACACTCACAAAAAAAAAAACTGTAATGTTAGCAAAAAAAATCTTGTAAGCCTACAAGAAAATTTGCTGATTTTGAACCCACAATTTTTTGGAAAAGTTATCAAAAATGTTTTGCCAAAAATTAGTTAACTAAATTTTTTTTTTATTTCAACTTAGTTCATACACTCAAAATAATACATTAGTAGATTTACTATTTTTTTTTTGCTAATGCTGGTTAGCTAACTTTTAGCAAATTTTTAGTTGAGATTAGCATGTTAGCAAAAATATCTTGTAAGCTTCATTTAGCGCATTAGCAATTTTAAACAAAATTTGAACTAATTTTTTTTTTCTAGATTTAAAATTGAGTTGACCAAATTTTTACAAGCATTTTTGCTAATATTAGCTAAATGAATGGTAAATTTGTTTTTATTTTCAGAAAACTTAAAATGGCGCTATCTCGGAAACTAAGACAGATAGAGCAAAATGGAGGGCATTTTTGGTTCTCGTGCTCTCCATAGTATC
Source organism: Pegoplata infirma (assembly GCA_963921195.1). NCBI lineage: Eukaryota > Metazoa > Arthropoda > Insecta > Diptera > Anthomyiidae > Pegoplata > Pegoplata infirma. The sequence goes on along the minus strand of OY992538.1, from coordinate 93,593,201 downwards.
GCCGGTCCTCTTCACATGTGTGGACCCTAATGGGCCCTAACTTTTTTAAAATGCTCATATCTCCGTAAATATTGCCGACACAACAAAAAGTCCAAAATCATTTTTGTAGCTCTCAACACGTAGAACAAGACCGCAAAAAAAAGCTCTCCGAGTAATATTTTTGAAGTTATCGAGTTTTTTAATTCTCAAGACCCCAGTGGTCCCCTATAATCACGTATCTCAAAAACTAAGCAAGGTAGAGCGAAACGGACAAAAAATTTTGGATCAAAAACCATGACGATTTTTAAGGAACCCAACTAGGTATAGGCCCATCGGGGTCTGGACCTATCGGGTCAGAACCCAACGGGGCCCTCAGATGTGTATGAACTAAGTAAAAAAAAAATTAGTTAACTAATTATTGGCAAAACATTTTTGCTTACTTTAGCAAAAAAATTGTGGGTTCAAAATCTGCAAATTTTCTTGTAGGTTTACAAGCTTTTTTTGCTAACATTACAGTTTTTTTTTAGTGTACACATTTGAGGACCCCATTGGGTTCGGACCCGTTAGGTCCAGACCCCGATGGGCCTAGACCTAGTTGGGTTCCTTGAAAATCGTCATAGTTTTTGATCCAAAATTTGTGTCCGTTTCGCTCTACCTTGCTTAGTTTTTGAGATACGTGATTTTAGGCGATTTGATAATTACAAAAAACGATAACTTCAAAAATATTACTCGAAGAGCTTTTGATTATATTACGGTCTTGTTCTACGTGTTGAGAGTTACAAAAATGCTTTTGGACTTTTTGTTGTGTCGGCAATATTTACCGAGATATGAGCATTTTAAAATTTTCGGGAATACTAACTTTTTTGGATCCAAAGTTAGGACCCATTAGGGTCCACACATGTGAAGAGGACCGGCGATACTATGGAGAGCCCGAGAACCCAAAATGCCCTTCATTTTGTTTCCGAGATAGGGCCATTTAAAGTTTTCTGAAAATAAAAAAAAAATACCATTTATTTTTCCTAATGTTAGCAAAAAAGCTTGTAAAAATTTTTTGGGTTGACAATTTTAAATTTAGCAAAAAAAATTAGTTCAAATTTAGTTTAAAATTGCTAATGCGCTAAATGAAGTTTACAAGATATTTTTGCTAACATGCTAATCTCAACTAAAAATTTGCTTAAAGTTAGCTAACCAGCATTAGCAAAAAAATTAGTAAATATACTAATGTATTATTTTGAGTGTATTTGTAAAAAAATACGATATATCAAACCTATTGTATGTTGTTGGTTTCGACGAGTAGATCTCAAAAATGTTCATTTACCTTTCCAAATACCCCCTAATAATCAAAAAAGGCATCGTTTTGAAATTAAACAAGTCAATATACAATGGGTTCTATTCCTTTCTAAATAATTATGGAATCTGATAATTTTTAAACTCTGTCAAAAATATGTAAAACAACCTTCACTTTGAATAAGCCAACTTTTAGCAGATTTGGATATTTTAACTTAATTAACTGTCATTTAATTTTTTAGAAAATAATAGAAATTTTCTTTTAATTTCACTGATTCTTTTTCAGAAGTTCAGATTGTTTATCCGAAATTAGCAGATTTTTCTGCTAAAATCAGCAGATTTTCAATCTGAAATCCGCAGAAAATTCTGATGTCTTTAAAGATTTGTCCGCTGATTCGATTAAGAGATTGTTTTAAAATCTAAGAATTCGTTTAAAAAGGTAAATATTTCAGAAATATCTCAAAACTATTTTTTTTAGGTAATTTTAGTAATTTTGAATAACAAATCGGCAAAAAATAAAAGAATTTGGAAATTTCTTTGGGTAATTTTGGGGATTTCCGTTCTTAAATTTGGGAATATGAATAAAAATGAATCCGGCAACACTCCATTAATTCACTAAAACCATGTCTGCACTAACTGAAGTGTGGTTGTTGTCTAGAATAACTGTGTAGTGTAATAATATGGCGATGAGATGTCGCTGATCTCGAAAACAACAACAACAAAATTAAAATCGTGATATCTCAAAAACTAATTATTAGATTTCAAAAACTTTAACTTTTTTGAACTCAGCACAGGGAAATTAGTCAGAAAAGTGATATAAAAAGTCTTAAGTATGTAATTTTTTTTTTCGATTTGCTCTAGGGTTCTGAAACTTTGACCGCGATGCGCCTCGTGATCCCGTGGTCCGATTTGGCCAAAAATTTCAGAATCGTATTTTTTGACCTAGTTTTACTATATTCCGCCTACACTTTTTTGAAATTCCAAAAAAAAAATAAAAAAATCAGTCTAATATAGATAGATATATAGATTTTATTTTTAAAAAAATTACAATCACTAACAAGGGAAGTATCTCAACCCTTATGAACCGATTTGCATGAAACGTAAAATATATGTAAAAGAGACAATTCTAAGGTTGGGGAGTCTCGGCTTATCGGCCATATCGGGGATTTAGGGGTTCAAAACATGGGTCAAAAAATGGCGAAAAAATCGTTTTTTTGATTTTTCAGCCATTTCTTTCTAAGAAACTATATGATGTTTACATATGAGAAGAAAGGTTTTTTTAATGCCTATCCAACGGTGGCATAACCTTGTAAAAGTTTGGCTTCGTTAAATACTTTTTTCATGAAAATGTGAAAATTTTGGGGGGTATTTATATGAAGACATAGAGCTACGATGTCCACATGAATACGAAATAATCTTTTTTAAATTTAAGTCGACACGTATTTTTGCTCTAGAGGATATTCCTGTTAGTTCGTGAGTTATCGAAATTTTCCCGGAGGTCCCTATGGTTTCATAAGGGGACATCGAAATTTTGAAACACTGATATGGCCGAAAAGCCGAGACACCCCAACCTTAAAATCGTCTCATTTATATATATTTTAAGTTTCAGGCAAATCGGTTCATAAGGGTTGAGATACTTCCCTTGTAAGTCTAAATAAACAAAATTCTGTGAAAAAAAATGACAGTGTAGGCTTAATTTCAAAAGTCACTTTAAGCACAAAGTAAATGTACAAAACAATGTTATTATAAAAGTACAAAACAATGCAACCATTTAACTTTTGTTTAAACTTCACCTGACAGTGTAAATACTTTTGTATTGTGTGTAAATTATGGGCGGCTGAGAATTTTGAACGTACATACTTCAACTAACAAAAAATCAAAAAATTTTATATAAAAAAAAGAAAAGTGCAAAAAGATAATGCGAAAAAAATGTTCAGCATTAAAAAATTGCTCTGCGTAAAAAAAGTATTTCCTGATCCCTTTGGTCCACGTTCAGGTCTCTTACTAAAAATATAATATAGATATATTTTTTTTTGTTTTTGAGTAAAAATAAAAAATATAAATGCATTTAGATATTTTTTTTTTCCAAAATCTGAAAATTTTTTTCAAATTTTCAAATTTACACAATTTTAAAATGCATATATGAAGGTTTCTATTTCAAACGTACCACGAAAAAAAAAATGTTGTTGGATCAAAGTCAAACTATGAGAGCTTATTGCCCTATATGAAAGTAACAAATCGTGGAACAAAAATTTTCGTTTTTCGGAAAAATGGGCGAGATAGGCGTGGTCAAACATGGTAAAATTGAGCAATTTTTGCATGATGTCGCTTTATATTTAATTGTTTCTACAGTAACTCAACGATTCTGAAATTTTCGAAACACATTTATTTTATAGTGTTTTGTATGGGCTATCGATTGGCATTATTAGTTTTTGGAAAAAATTCAGAACTATGTCTGAATTTTTCAAATGAAAAATAAAAATCGATGTAGCAAAAAAGACGCCATTTTTAATTTTTTTTAAAAAAATTTTAAATTAAAGTTCATTTCATTCTCTACATCATATCAAATTTTCAGAGAGCAGTTATTTTTGGTTTTCGAGAAAATTGGCTTTAAAGTTTAAATGTCCCCAGCAGAAATAAATCGAGATTTTGGCGACACAGCATCTGTTTATAGCATACCGTAGCGCATCCAAAGAGCGCTCTTAGGGATGCAGTAAAAGGAAGGGGAAAAAATTTTAATTTTTTTTTAAGATTTTTTATATAAAACTTATAATGTGTAATTATTTTTTGATAAAATTTCACACTTGCTTTCCTTTTTAATATTTTTAACACTTTTTGAATAAAAAAACATGAGTTTTAGACAAAGACACATGATTTGACTGCATCATTATTGCGCATTAATCAGCGCTGCAAAGAGCGCTTCAATCATAGCATCTTTGACCGCTGTTCCCAAAAAAAATCCCATAAAAAATGTGAAAATGAAAATGTCCGATATTTTTTTGATGTTCACTTCCGATTTTTTTTTTTTCATTTTGTTTCACATAAATAAAGTTTTGTAAAGTAAAACGAATGAATTTTTTTGTTATATTTTTTTAAATTTTAGTTATTTGATTTCAACTTTGAATTTACAGCATCTTTATTCTGCTTAAATCAGCTCTACAAAGATACATGAATTCACTGCATCTTTAATCTGCTTAAATCAGCGCTAAAAAGATACATGAATTTACAGCATCTTTATTCTGCTTAAATCAGCGCTCTAAAGACACGTGATTTCAGTGCATCTAAAGAGCGCTGTTTCTGTGTATCCAACTAGCGCTCTAAAGTGGGACATCGCCTTAGGGAATCATGCATGAATTCAGCGCAATTGGATGCGCTCCTTTACTCAAGTTCCCCTTCCAAAAGCTGCTGAACGTTCAGCAAAATTTCTGCTGGGTCTTATTTTATTTTCTATATCACTCATACGCCACGATACATTTATTTTTGCACTTACCAAAAACTTGTTTAATTCTGTTTAGATAACAGATTTAGAGCTGATTTGTCTTATTTATAGGAATTCTACTGTTTTTTTGTTGACCAGAGACATACAATGCCATCGCTTACTCGTCTTCTGTGTAATAAGAATGACATTTTTTTTGAACTTTAAAATCTTTGAAATGATGAAGAAGGTTTGTAAAATTTTTGAAGTGCAGACTTTAAAATATTTTTTGGAACTTGTCTACTTCTGATCTATTTTAAATTTTTAGTTGTAAGGCAATGTGTTTAATATCAGAGTATTCTTAAAAATTAACAACGACTGTGAATATTGTTGCCTGGATTTATTCCAGTAAATGGCTAAGTGGCGTACCAGAATTTCAACAATCATAAGGCAAAGATCACTTCTGAAATATTGTAATTTTATTCACACAGAAAACAGATTCAGTTGTTGCAACTGAATTGTTTGCCAACTGAATTTTTGCGGTTGCACCAACTATCACAATATTCAGTTGCCTCTACTGCCAATTCAGTTGTCTCTACCGGTAAATATCTATCATAAGAACCGAATATTTTTATGTTAAAATTGACATTGGTTAGAGTGATCGAATTTTAAAAAGCGTTATATAGTTGTACCAATCAATATTTTTTTAAACTGTTTCTTTTGAAATAAAAATTTTTAATATTTTTTCAAGCAATTTTACTAATTTATTTGATTGTAAAAATTTTAGAATTTAAAAAGTGAAATAAATACATACAATAGAAAAATAAATTAAAACTGGAAATAAATAAAAAATAAAATAGAAAAAATTTAACATCTAAGAATTTTTCTAAAAAAAATATGTCTCAGAATCTGAAAGACTTTCTAGAGCAAAAATAAATCTAAGTCAAAATATATTTCTTAAGAAAACATGTCAATGAAAAAAACAAAAAAATATCTCAGACTTCTAGAATTTTTTCATGGAAACATATATCAAAATCCTAGGATTTTTTAATAGAAAAATAGGAAAAGTCTCAAATTCTGAAATTCTGAAATTTTTCCTACAGAAAAATATCTCTGATTTAGAGAAAAAGTTTCAGGTTCTGAAAAATTTTTCCTACAGAAAAAGTCTCAGATTTTTAGTAATTTTTCCTATAGAAAATGTCTGCGATTCTGAGAATAGTTTTGGATGAAACTTTCTTAATTTCAATATTCTGGCACTTACAAACCTTAAATTTGTTACAACTCTCTGGACACTTTGGACTCTAAGGATTTCTTGGAAACTGCATCAAAGTTTTTTATAGTTGGCTCAAAAAACGATTTTATTGTCGACTTCTGGGTAAAATATCATCTTTAGCATCTGCATTAAAGTTGCGTGTGCAAATACCTAAAATAAGATTTATTAATTTAAATTGATTGTATTTCGGCAGTTGTATCAACTTACCGTCAACATTTGTAAAATTTTTTACGAAATTTTACATGAATTTTATTTAAAAATTTAAAAAACGTCTGAACACATTAACATTTTAGTTTTAAATGATTACTATTTTCATTTTTTTTGACGCAAAACGTTTTGTAATTGAAATGAAATCCTAACGACCAATTATTAGTTAAGAATACCAATACAAATTTATAATTTAGTAAAATTTTTCAAAAATAAAAAATTATTCAAAATTTGGTTAAGTTAACCAACATTTTCAGTTGTGGATACTATTACCTAATGTTTTTGAAATTTATTAATTTAAACAAATGATAATTGGTCGAGAGGGAAAATAAAGACTAAAAGAAACGGTTGTACTTACTAAATATTTTTCAAAAACTTTATTAGTTTTTAGTTTGGGTATATTAACCAAATTATTAGTTGTTGATACATCCATTCGGTCACGATTGAAAATTAATTATTACTACTGTTATTTATTTGGTATGGTGATAAAAAATTAACAATCACAACTAAAAATGTATAAGATTTATCAAAATTCCGTTTTCATAATGGAATTCCAACTAAACATTTTTCTGTGTGTTGATATTGAATGCAACCTTGATACGAAGAATCTTGAAAAACAGTCGAATTCTTATTATAAATATGACAAATCAATAGAATCCGGCCGAAACCAGTTTTTCGAGGCCAAATCGAAACCGAAACCGAACCAAAACCGAAACTAAAAAAAATTAATGCCTGGCTGAATACAATTTTTATTTATTTCTTTTTTAAAATAAATATACAGCACTTAATGTTTTTAAACCATCGGAATTGTTTTATTTATTAAAAAATATATATATATTTAAAAACTTACAAAAAAATCATATTTAAATAAACTTAAAAAAAATTGTTCATTAAATCTGTAGATTAAGAAAAAAAAATTATTTGAACTGTAACAGTAACACGTCAATTGGAAATCCTTGTTACATTTTTAAAATGAACTGAATCAAGTGTAATGATACTCGAAATTGAAAAATTCACCAACTTTTTTATATATTTTTTAAAATACTAAAATTTTGCCGAATACCGAATAGAGGCCGAAACCCCATTATTCGGCCGAAGTCGAGACCGAAACCGAATATTCGGTTGGACTCTACAAATCAGCTCTAAATCAATTATCTAAATAGAATTAAACAAGTTTTTGGTAAGTGCAAAAATAAATGTATCGTGGCGTATGAGTGATATGGAAAATAAAATAAGACATTCAAACTTTAAAGCCAATTTTCTCGAAAACCAAAAATAACTGCTCTCTGAAAATTTGATATGAGGTAGAGAATGAAAAGAACTTTAATTTAAAATTTTTTTAAAAAAAATTAAAAATGGCGTGTTTTATGCTACATCGATTTTTATTTTTCATTTGAAAAATTCAGACATAGTTCTGAATTTTTTCCAAAAACTAATAATGCCAATCGATAGCCCATACAAAACACTATAAATTAGATGTGTTTCGAAAATTTCAGAATCGTTGAGTTACTGTAGAAAAAATTAAATATAAAGCGACATCATGCAAAAATTGCTCAATTTTACCATGTTTGACCACGCCTATTTCGCCCATTTTTCCGAAAAACGAAAACTTTTGTTCCACGATTTGTTACTTTCATATAGGGCAATAAGCTCTCAAAGTTTGACTTTGATCCAACAACATTTTTTTTTCGTGGTACGTTTGAAATAGAAACCTTCATATGTATCTCTGCAAATACTGGAGATATGAAAAAAAAAGTCCAAAGGCATTTTGTAGACCTAAACTCGTAGTAGACCCAAAAGTCCTTCAAGTTATAGTTTTATACGATCGAGACAAAAAGTTGTGGGTAGATCGGCAATTATGTCTAGAGTATCCTTGTTCTCTATGGAGTCATTTTAAGCAACCACAAAAAAGTGTTGATAAACACCTGGACTGGTATACCCGGGTACACCGGTATTTAAACCGGTCTACCCGAGTAGTTGAAAGCTCTAATTTTTACACATTTTACAATGTTCTTGTTTTTATATTCAGCCAACGCATTACTAATATTGTGGGTATGTTGATTTTTTTTTTATATTTAAAAAAATTTATGGAAATTTCCTTATTTTATTTTTACAACATAATATGAAAATAAAGTATCAAATTTTATACTTTATTAAAATTTTATATATTTTTAATATCATTGAATCCAACACACAAATTTATTTGTATACATTGCGTTTGAAGATGTCATAAGAAATTTAATAGTAATTGCATTTTATACATATGGGGGTTTTCGTGTCAACTGACACAACTTTTGAAACCGATGTCTTCCGATGAAATTTGCACCAAGGTTAGTCCTATTGGATAGTAGTTCAGACACAATTTTTCAACGAGATCGGTCAAGAACTCTCTGAGTTAGAGGGGGTCGAAATTTGACATTTTGGCCAAAGAGGTGTTGATTCTCATCCATGTAACTTTTTACCTATTGTTTTTAACAAAATGTGTCCCAAAAAGTTTAGATAGCTATTTCTTCAGTCTTTCGAAAAAAAAAATTTTAAAAAAAATAATAAATACAAAACATAAAAATAAAAAATACAAAACATTTTTAAAAAATTTGATCCTACCATTCTAACTTACCCTTGGTGCAAATTTCATCCCGATCGGAAGACATCGGTTTCAAAAGTTGTGTCAGTTGACACGAAAACCCCCATATATAAAAACAGGAAGCAGTAGAAAATTGTAATGAAATATAAAAATATTATGAAATTGATATTGATGTAATTTGCAGAATATTTTATGGCAAAAGCTAAGAAAAAATATATAACAATGTATATTTATGTAAAGATATTTGATATTTTGAAGACGCTATGCATAAATAAAATATTTATAGTAACCTTTTCTAATGACAAATATATAAGGCATTACACAAAAATGTCCAGCACACAAAAAATACATTTTCTATAGAAAAAATGTCCCATAATCGGAAACTTTTTCTATAGGGAAAATGTCTCAGAATCTGGCACTTTTCTGTAGGGAAAATTCTCAGAATCTGAGATTTTTTTCTATAGCAAAAATAAAGGAAAAATATCTCAGAATAAATCTGCGATTTATTCTATAGGAAAAATGTCTCAGAGGAAAAATGTCTCAGAATCTGAGACTTTTTCTACACTAAAAAAAAAAAAAAAATGGTAAAACGCCTGGTAAAATGCCTTGTAATCCCGTTCTATCAATATTTAAAAATTTTCCTTGTTTTTTAACAAAAAATCTTGTACTTTGCTCAAACGAGAACTACAGTTTTATTGGTAATTTACAAATTTATTTTTGTAATTGTATTCTACCATTTTAAAAGGTTATTTTACAAAAAAAACTGTAATTTAACAACAAAGTGTTTATTACGAGGATTCTAGTTGATTTACAAAACAAACTGTTATTTTACAAAAATTACGTTATACGAGGATTTATGCTGTTTAACAAAAAAAATTTTTCCAAGTCCCGGACAAAACTTTTTTTTTATTAAAAAATATTTAAAAAAAGGTTGAAAAAATTTTGAAAAATTTATTGAGAGGATTCCACTTAATTTACAAAAAACACAGTAATTTTACAAAACTGATGTTATTACGAAGATTTATGTTGTTTAACAATTTTTGTTTTTTTTTGTAAATTTACCATTTTAGTTTGTAAATTTACCATTTTGGTTCGTAAATTTACCATTTTGGTTTGTAAATTTACCATTTTGGTTTGAAAATTTACCATTTTGGTTTGTAAATTTACCATTTTTATACCCTCCACTTAGTGATAGAGGGTATATATAAGTTTGTCATTCTGTTTGTAACTCATCGAAATATCGATCTGTGACCCCATAAAGTATATATATTCATGATGCCCGATCGATTTTAAGACATTCTAGCGATGTCCGTCTGTCTGTCTGTCTGTGGAAAATGCTGTCGCGGACAAAATATTGCACAGAGATGACTGAAACTTAACATATTTATTGGAAATTCTCCCGAAAAGTTTGGTATTACATTTGAGCGATATTGGGTCAGCGGTTCAAAAGTTATGAACGAAAATGTAAGCACACCTCAAAAATTTCAGTACTTTCAACATAACCTAAAAATACAAAATGCTTTAATTCGGCTTCTGGTTGGCATATGTGAACATAATTGAACACCAAATGGTATTTAAACAAGTACAAACATATTTTTTGACAAAAAAAGAAAAAAATCGCGGATTTTTTTTTACCAAAATTTTTTTCGCGGAAATTTTTTTTTAAATTTTTTTTTTTTTTTTGCAAAAGTAATTTCCTTTTAAATAAAGTTCATTGCAATAATATTTTTGAAATTGTGGAGGGTATCATTACATTCGGCAAGGCCGAATTTAACTTTTTTACTTGTTTTTTTTTTATTTTTCCAATTTTATTTTACCAATTTTTGGCGCATTCAAAATTACGAGGAAATCCTCGTAATTTTACGAGAATTTTACCTACCTCCTATTTTACCTCGTAAAATCACGAGATTTTTTGGTAACTTTACAAGTTTTTTTTTTAGTGTATAACAAAAATGTCTCTGAATAAATCTGAGGAAAAGTGTCTTAAAATCTGAGAATTTTTCTAAAAGAAAATGTCTCAGAATCTGAAATTTTCCCCATTGAAAAAGTCTCTGATTCTAAGAAATTTTTCTATAGAAAAATGTCTCAGAATCTAACAAGGGAAGTATCTCAACCCTTATGAACCGATTTGCCTGAAACTTGAAATATATATAAAAAGAGACGATTTTAAGGTTGGGGTGTCTCGGCTTGTCGGCCATATCAGTGTTTCAAAATTTTGATATCCCCTTATGAAACAATGTGGACCTCCGGGAAAATTTCGATAACTCCCGAACCAATAGGAATATTCTCTACACTCAACAAAAAAAAAAACTGTAATGATAGCAAAAAAAGCTTGTAAACTTACTAGAAAATTTTCTGATTTTGAACCCACGATTTTTTTGGTAAAGTTAGCAAAAATGTTTTGCTAAAAATTAGTTAACTGAAATTAGCAGGAAAAACTGTAGCTTTTACCACAAAATCTAGTAAAATTTTAGTAGAATGGATTTGAAAACCGATTAGCTGAAATTTACCACTTTTTTTGCTAAAATTTTAGTAGAATGAAATTTCAATTATGTATTTTGAAAAAAAAAAATATATACTTTTTATTTGAAATAAGGGTGGGTTGTACATGCTTCAACATGTTTTTATTTTATAAAATGTGCACATTGGTTTAGAGTTTCTTGCAAATGATGAACGGGCCATGTATTATTATATGTTTCTGAAATTAGAAAAACAAAAAATTCTTTATTACACTCAAAAAAAAAAAACTGTAATGTTAGCAAAAAAAGCTTGTAAACCTACAAGAAAATTTGCTGATTTTGAACCCACAATTTTTTTGCTAAAGTTAGCAAAAATGTTTTGCCAATAATTAGTTAACAAAAAAAAATTTTTTTTGACACATTTGAGTACCCCATTGGGTTCGGACCCGATAGGTCCAGACCCCGATGGGGTCTGGTTGGGTTCCTTAAAAATCGTCATAGTTTTTGATCCAAAATTTGTGTCCGTTTCGCTCTACCTTGCTTAGTTTTTGAGATACGTGATTATAGGGGACCACTGGGGTCTTGAGAATTAAAAAACTCAATAACTTCAAAAATATTACTCGGAGTGCTTTTGACTATTTTGAGGTCTTGTTCTACGTATTGAGGGCTACAAAAATGTTTTTGGACTTTTTGTTGTGTCGGCAATATTTACCGAGATATGAGCATTTTAAAATTTTCGGGAATGCTAACTTTTTTGGAACCAAAGTTAGGGCCCATTAGGGTCCACACATGTGAAGAGCACCCGCGAAAGTATGGAGATTCTAAGAAAGTTAGTTTCCGAGATAGAGCCATTTTAAGTTTTCTGAAAATAAAAAAAAATTACCATTATTTTTGCTAATGTTAGCAAAAAATCTTGTAAAAATGTTGTCAACTCAATTTCAAATCTTAGCAAAAGAAATTAGTTCAACGTTTGTTTAAAATTGCTAATGTGCTAAATGAAGTTTACAAGAATTTTTTGCTAACATGCTAATCTCAACTAAAAATTTGCTAAAAGTTAGCTAACTAGCATTAGCAAAAAAAAATTAGTAAATCTACTAACGTATTTTTTTGAGTGTATAAATGATAAAATATTAAGCAAAAATCTGATTGTATTTACCTTAATTTTTGATTATTGTTTATGATGGCATGATTTTCTTCATTTATTTCCATTACATAGCAATACTAAAACAAACAAAAAATAACAAAAAAAATTATCAATGCTAGAGTTGTTTAAGGAAAAAAATACCGTCATAAAAACTTAGAGTCCCCGCACAACAATGTCGGAGCGGTTGACGGTTTCGGTCACGAGAGAGTATAGGCGCAAAACAAAGGCGGCAGCGGGAAATTCAGTCAAGCATTGATATTTACGTTTTTTTTCACTTTTTTACTATTTTTAATTTAAGTTTACTGTTTTTTTTTTATTATCAATTTGATTTTCTTATATTAATTCGTTTTTTTTTATGTTATTTTTAGAATTTTAATTATTTTTTTTTAGAGATCACATTTTTTTGTTTACTTTATCGAAAATAATCGAAATATTTATAAAATTCTGGCAACATTTTCATATCAAAAATTAAAAGAGAGAGAGAAACCGACATAAAAATAAAATTAATTTTATTCAAGCGGTTTTCGGCCGAGCGTTTTTTCTTGCCAAAATTGTATGAAAAAAACGTCACCGACATTGTTCTGGGGGGACTCTTATTTGAATGTTGTAACCGCCAAACTAAAAATTGTCTGAAATTTAAAACGCAGTAAAAAATATAAATAACAAGTAGAAAAGTTAAATTCGACTTGGCCGAATCTATGAATACCCTCCGCAATGCCCATTTTAAGTGATAGTAAATTTTCTAACGTGAAAAAATAACAGTTATGATTAGAAATATTTTATTTTGTGTAAAAAATTTTTTTTTATTAATTTAAAAAAAAAAAAATATAACACTATTTTTTTTTTTGAGTCTAAAATTTTTTTTGAGCGTAAAATTTTTTTGAGTGTAAATTTTTTTTCGAGTGTATTTTTTTTTGTTTTGGTATAAAAATATTTCTGAGTGACAAAAATACGTTTTAAAATATTTTTGTGACTTACCAATGGTTTTAAAACAGGTTTAACAGGTTTTCACCACGTGAATTTAAGGTGAAGCTAATCTGATATTCACGGTTTTCCAAATAACTTTTGAACCACTGGACCGATTTCGGTGAAATTCAATACGAACTAGGCTGGAGGAACGAAAAACATATATGCCAAGCTTCAGCATCCTCAAAATTGATTTTCAAAAGTTATAGTGCTTTTTAGCTCATAAATTCACCAAAACCCCTTGCCGAAATTCAGTCTTTTGCTCGTAACTTTTGAACCACTGGACCGATTTTGCTGGATTACAATACCAACATGACCAGGTAAGTGCCCAACATATATGCCAAACTTCAGGAGCCTCCGTAAAGTCTTTCAAAAGTTAGCGTGTTTCAACAGACAGACAGACGGACGGACGGACGGACATCGCTAGATCGTCTTAAAATCGATCGAGGATCATGAATATATATACTTTATGGGTCCTAGACCAATATTTCGAGGTGTTACAAACGGAATGACGAACTTATATATACCCTCTATCCCTAGAGTGGAGGGTATAATAAAATAAACTAATAATATGAAGATGTTACCTGCTATGTATATTGAGGATTCAACGATCATCACAAAAAACACAAGTAGGACAAGTCATCATAAATGTTCGTTGGGTTTTCACGACAAATTTCTTTCACATATAAAGATTTTTAATAGATAATTTGGGTTTTTTTTTTTGTTTGCATCGTTATTTTTTTGTTTGTATTGTGCGGCAAATTGTCTAACCCAACAAAAAAAGGAAACAATTATCAGTGCTAGAGTTGTTTGAGGAAGAAAAATACCCTCATAAAAACTTATTTGAATGTTGACACCGCCAAAAAAAAATTGTCTAAAATGTAAAACACAGTAAAAAAATATAAATAATGAAAAAAACAAATAATGTGAAGAAGTTACCTCCCAGGCAGAAAAATACGAACGGGAGAGCGCTGGCAAAGTGCCTTTTATGGTCGCTTGTGTGCTGAAAGCATCACAGTTTAGTACTCTCCCAGCGTCCAAAATGATAACCACGGTAAACGGTATACCGTTGCTATTTTAAAGCGCTTTGAAAGCGCTTTAAAAACAGAAAATATGGTACTATTGTAGCACTTTTAGAACAAAAAATGTGACGTATATAAATTGTATACATAAGTCCATAAGACACAACTTTTTTTGGTGTTTATTTGAATAAAGAAATTTATTAAATTAGGATAAAAAATTTATTGTATCATTTATTAGGATAAAAAAATTTTGAACAAACTTTCAACAATTTTCTTAGTCCCGGAAAATTTTTTTTGCAGTTTTCTTTGCGTTTTGGAATAAAAAATTTATTAAAAATGCTTTTAGGAAAAAAATTGGAAAGTCCCAAAAAAATTGGTGTATTGAACCGAAACGGGTATGTATCCGGAGTTTAAGACATTTCCTCATGAAGGAAACAGATGTTTTTACATAAAAGGTGTCAAGTTTGTAATATGTAGGTCATTGTGTATGAGTGGCATATCATGAGAACTATCAAGGGCCAGCCACTTATCCTGCAGGGAAATAAAAAAATTCCAATTGTTATGAAAATTAATAAACTTTAATAAAAAATTTATACTTTGAACGGATTTAAATAGAAGAACATTGGCAAAGCGCTTGGAAAGCACTTTTTCGAATTCATACTACATTCTACACAAAAAATAAAGTACTTTGCCGAGACTTTTTCTTTGGAACGGTTGGCAGTTTCTGCCTGGGCTGCTATGTATATTGAGGATTACACGACATCATAAAAAAACACAAGTAGGACAAGTCATCATAAATGTATGTTGGGTTTTAACGCCAAATTTCTTTTACATATAAAGATTTTTAATAGATAATTTGGGTTTTTTGTTTTGTTTGCATCGTTATTTTTTTGTTCGTATTGTGTCTTTTTTAAGGCATGCACAAGGAAATAAGTAGGTACATCAAATGCAAAGCCAAACACATTCGTAAAAAAAACACACAATAGAAAAAACAACCCCGAATTATCTACATATTTGTTTTTTGCGATCAATACTTATGGAGAAACAATTATTAAATAAACACACAATTACTTCAAATATATTGTTTACATTTAATATAAAATTAAAAATATTATATTTATTTATAAAATGCCGTAATCGCGACCGCCACGATCAACGCTTTTGTTTGTACTGAATTGTTCTAAAAAATTCCACGCACAAGAAAAAAAAACAAAGGTGAGAAAAATAAGAGAAATAAAAAAAAATTACAAATCACTTTTGCTAATATTAGCAAAAAATCTTGTAAAAATGTTGTCAACTCAATTTCAAATTTAGCAAAAGAAATTAGTTCAAAGCTTGTTTAAAATTGCTAATGTGCTAAATGAAGTTTACAAGAGTTTTTTGCTGACATGCTAATCTCAACTAAAAATTTGCTAAAAGTTAGCTAACTAGCATTAGCAAAAAAAAAATTAGTAAATCTACTAACGTATTTTTTTGAGTGTAGAGAAAAAATACGTGTCGACTTAAATTTAATAGAGATTATTTCGTATTCATATGGACATCGTAGGTCTATGTATTCATATAAACACCCCCCAAAATTTACACATTTTCATGAAAAAAGTATTTAACGAAGCCAAACTTTTACAAGGTTATGCCACCATTCGATAGGCATTAAAAAACCTTTCTTCTCATATGTAAACATCATATAGTTTTTAGAAAGAAACGGCTTAAATATCCAAAAAAAAAATTTTTTCGGCATTTTTTGACCCATGTTTTGAACCCCTAAATCCCCGATATGGCCGATAAGCCAAGACACCCCAACCTTAGAAATGTCTCTTTTATATATATTTTACGTTTCATGCAAATCGGTTCATAAAGGTTGAGATACTTCCCTTGTAAGAATTTTTCTATACAAAAAATGTCTCAGAATATGAGAATTTTTCGATACGAAAAATGTGTCAGAATCTGAGAATTTTATTGCACGAAAATTTTGCCAAATTTGAGAATTTTTCTGTTCGCAAAATGTCTCAGAATTTAAGAATTTTTCTATAAAAAACAATTCTCACAATCTAAGAATTTTTCCATACGACAAATGTTTCAGAATCTTGAGAATTTTTTTATGCGCAAAATATTAATACGCAGAATTTTCATTTCGAAAATGTCTCAGAAACTGAGAATTTTCTATACAAAACATGTCTCAGATTTTTTCTGTACGAAAAATGTCTCAAAATCTGAAATTTTATTAAACGAAAAATGTCTCGAAACTAAGAATTTTATTAAACAATAATGTCTCAGAGTCAGAGAATTTTTCTATAGGAAAAATATCTGAGAATCTGAGTGTTTTTCTATAGGAAAAATGTCTCAGAATCTGAAATTTTTTCTAAAGAAAAAGTTTTGGATTCTACAGGAAAATGTCTCAGATACTTAGAATTTCTTATACGAAAAACGTCTTAGAATCTAAGAAATTTTCTGTATAAAAAAATGAGAAAATTTCTATACGAAAAATGTCTCAGAATCTGAGAATTTTATTATAAAAATTTTTCTATTTGCAAAATGTCTTAGAATATTAAAAATTTTTCTATACGAAAAATTTCTCTGAATCAAAAAATTTTTCTATACAAAAAATGTCTTAGAATCAAATAATTTTTCTATACGAAAAATGTCTCCGAATCTTAGAATTTTCTATACCAAAAAAAAAGTTTTTTTTTTATTTTCCTGTACAAAAAATGTCTCAGAATTTTTCAATATTAAAAATGTCTCAGAATCTGAAAACTTTTCTAAACGAAAAATGTCTTAGAAACTAAGAAATTTTCTATACAAATAATCTGGGAACTTTTCTATACGAAAAATATCGCAGTATCTGAGAACTTTTCTTTACGAACAATTTTTCTGAATCCGAGAACTTTTCTATACAAAAAATGTCTCAGAATCAGAGAACTTTTCTTTATTAAAAATGCCTTAGAATCTGACAATGTTTCAATGATTAAAATTCTGAGAATTTATCCATAAGAAAAATGTTTGAGAATCAGAAAATCTTTAAAACGAAAATTGTCATAAAATGTGAAAAGTTTTCTATTAAAAAAAATAATTAAGCATCTAAAAAGTTTTTTCTACGAAAACTATGTAAAAAATGCCGCAGAGTTTTGTACTCTTGCCCAAAAAATTAAATCATGATAATTTTTTATTTAATAAAAACTTTTTACGAATAACCCTCACATATTTGCAAAAAAAAATATGTAAGGGTTAAAAAAATATTCAGAAAAAAAGAACTCCAAGAAATTTATCAAATTTATCAATATTTACAAAAAATTTGGAAAACTACACTCAAAAAAATAATTCTGGTAAATTACAGAAAAACTCTGCTAATTTAACTGAGTTCACAGTAATTTTCCAGCTAGCAACATTACTTGGTAATTTTACTAAAAAACTCTGTAAAATGATTTTTACAAAAAAAAAACTGTTAATTTACAGACTTTATAGTAAAATATTGGTTAAATATTAGCGTCCTTTGACAGAAAAAAACTCTGTTTTTTTACTATAAAACAAAAAAACTGTTAATTTACAGAGTCTCTAGTAAAATATTGGTTAAATTAAGCACCATTTAGCAAAGAAAAACTCACAATCAGTTAATTTACATATGTTTGTAAAATGTATTTGATGCAACCAAAATTTTATAGAAAAAACTCTGTAGTTAAATGCAGTTCATTTTGGAATTTTCTTTTTTTAGTTTTCTGTGAAATTAATGTTTATAATACAGACAAAACTTAGTTTTTGGTTACAAAAAACCCGAGTAAAAATGAATACATATAATTTTACATTATTTGATATATGTATATATAGCCATATGAAACAATATGTTTTCATATCAAACAAAGTATATAATTATATCTCGCATTGAGTTTTTCCAAATTTTTTAAACGGAGTCATATACAATTACATCTAATGATAACCAAATAAATATATAAATATATGTGGGAGACATAATCATATGTGACACATATAACTTAATCTGATTGCATATATACTTATGTGAGACTTAATATCAAATAACGTATACGAGCATATTTAATAAAAATCCAATATCATTATATATATAATTATATATGACTTACAAGAAACCATTTAAAATTATATATGACTTACAAGGAACCATTTAAAACTATATATGGTTCCATCTAAAAAAACGATTAAAAAAAATTTCAAATATAATTATATATGGTCGCACATATAACTCTATATACAGTTATATAAAACTATACATGGCATCGAACATTTATTTTTTTAATATTATCGTAGATATAATTATATATGGCTCATGCGATACCGCCCGAGTAAAAAAAAAGTTATATGACGCAATATTTAATTATATATGAACAGATATGCTTTTATGTTTTTAAATCCATATTTTATGTTTTTAAATCCATATTAATTTTGATCCGAAAATTGGCGGATCGAATATTATACGATTATATCAAATTCTATTATTTTTGATAAAATAATATCAAATTTTATTAAGTTTGATCCCAAAAATGGGTCTATCTAATTGTATTAAATCATATCTTATCTGATAAAATTAGATAATTTTTATATAATTAGATAAAATCTGGTAAAATTTTTGGAATTTTAAACGTGAAATTAGAAATTATTTTATCAGATTGGATATATTATCAATTAGAAGAGTTTTTATTGCATTCTTCGGAGTTTTTTCGGGACTTAACAAATTATTAAAAATTTGTAATTTTTTTTTCTAAGATCATTTATAAGGGATTTAAAAATTCTAAAAAATGTTTGTGTCTTAGAAAATTAAAAAAACAGTTTTTGGAACTTAACAATTTTTCAAAAAAATTAAATTCCTCCAAAAAACATTTTCAATGATTTTTTTACTCCAAAAAAAAATTGCCAAAAAATTTTGTGTCCGGGACTTTGGAAAATTTTCATAGTTTTTTTTTTAAGGCTTGAAATTTTTTTAATTTTTTTTTTTTAATTGTCCGGGACTTAGAAAATTTTGAAAAATTTTTTCGGGATATAATTATAAATAAAATCATATATCTTTATATCTCCCATATCTAAAAATTCCGGACCTTAGATGTCATATCTAATTTCATATAGATCGGTATATAAATAGATATGAATATGTATGTTATCATATTAAAAAATAAGGAAAAATACAATGCTATATATAAACTTATATGTCCATATCAAAGTTCATGCATAACCATATATAAATATAAATAATTATATATTAGCATATATGGTTATATCAAATCTTTTTTACTCGGGCGTTTATAATTTTGTAAGGTACCATATAAATAAAATTGTTGTTGAAACTCTATATATAATTTTAAATGGTCGCACATGTGACACCATATAAAATGTTATACAATTCTATAGGGTAAAAAAATATTTTCCCGAGTAAAAAAGATCTGATATAATCATATATGCTATTTTATAGTTATTTATATTTACTTATATATGGTTATGCATGAACTTTGATATGGACATACAAGTTTATATATAGCATTGTATTTTTCCTTGTTTTTTAATATGATAGCATACATATTCATATCTATTTATATACTGATCTATATGAAATTTGATAAGGTCGGGAATTTTTTGATATGGCAGATAAAAAGATATATGATTTTATTTATAATTATATCCCGAAAAAAATTTTCAAAATTTTCTAAGTCCCGGACAATTAAAAAAAAAAATTCAAGTTCTAAAAAATTTTATGAAAATTTTCCAAAGTCCCGGACACAAAATTTTTTTGGAGTAAAAAAATCATTGAAAAGTTTTTATGATAAATTTAATTTTTTTTAAAAGTTTTTGAGTTCCGAAAATTTAAATTTTCTAAGACACAAACATTTTTTGGAAAATTAAAATCCCTTATTTTTAATACATAATTTGCTAAGTCCCGAAAAAATTCCGAAGAATGCAAAAAAAACTCTTCTAATTGATAATGTATCCAATCTGATAAAATAATTTCTAATTTCACGTTTAAAATTCCAAAAAATTTTACCAGATTTCATCCAATTATATAAAAATTTATCTAATTTTAACAGATAAGATATGATTTAATACAATTAGATAGACCCATTTTTGGGATCAAACTTAATCAAATTTGATATTATTTTATCAAAAATAATAGAATTTGATATAATCGTATAATATTCGATCCGCCAATTTTCGGATCAAAATTAATATGGATTTACATAAAAGCATATCTGTTCATATATAATTAAAAAAAAACAATTTTTTTTTTAATTTTTTTAAAAAGAAAATATGTTTTTAAAGCTTCTTGTTTTTTCTAAACTTAAAAATATTGAATAATTAAGTTTTTATGATAATTTTTAAAAATAAATATTATTTATTTATAGTTATATAATTTTATATATTACATCATATAAGGTAATATATGATTCCTGATTACCCTGGGTTCGATCCCCGGCTCAGTCAAGAAAAAAAATTTATTTTTTTAATTTTTTTTTTAACGAAAATATGTTTTAGAAGCTTTAATTTTTTTCAAAACTTAAAAATAATGATTAATTATATTTTTTTGATAATATTTAGAAATAAATATTATTTATATATAGTTATATAAATTTTAATATTGCATCATATATGATAATATATAATTCTTGGGGACCCTGAGTTCGATTCCCGACTAAGTCAAGAAAAAACTATTTTTTTAAAATTTTTTTTTTAATCGAAATGTTTTTTTAATGCATTTTAGTTTTTCAAATTTAAAAAAAAATAAAATCCTTGAATTTTAACAAAAATATTTCAAAAATTATTATGTATCTATATAATTATATATTATTTCATCCGAAGAAAAAAATATTTTAAAACTTTAATGTTTAACCATCAATATCTCTGGTTTTAAGAGAGCTAAAGTGCTCAGATCAAGCTCAAATCAAAGCTTTAATTGTTGCCGATAGTAAAAAGTGTATTTGGCTCGAACTTATGTTAGCAAGATTTTCAGATAAAATTATTTTTGTCTGAAAAAACTTCTGAAAAAAACTTAAAACTCATTATTTGGCCCTTGGTGAGTAAAAAAGTTTATACATGTTTTATACCATTTTAAAGGTATTTTTATTAAATTTCCAACGGCAGAAAGAAATTCTGGATTCGGTGAAAATTTGAAGCTCATAAGCCAAAAACCGTTTTGACTTTGAAGGTTTATAACTTCGAAGGCAAAGAGCATTGGAACAGGAAAATCATGTTGTTGAACTCAGTATTAGCTCTGAAATTAACTAAAAAAAAAAAAAAAAACACAAATTTTTGCAAAAATTTTCTAACAAGGGAAGTATCTCAACCCTTATGAACCAATTTGCATGAAACGTAAAATATATATAAAAGAGACAATTCTAAGGTTGGGGTGTCTCGGCTTATCGGCCATATCGCGGATTTAGGGGTTCAAAACATGGGTCAAAAAATGGCGAAAAAATCGTTTTTTGGATTTTTCAGCCATTTCTTTCGAAGAAACTATATGATGTTTACATATGAGACGAAAGGTTTTTTTAATGCCTATCCAACGGTGGCATAATCTTGTAAAAGTTTGGCTTCGTTAAAAACTTTTTTCATGAAAATGTGTTAATTTTGGGGGGTATTTATATGAAGCCATTGACCTACGATGTCCATATGAATATGAAATAATCTTTATTAAATTTAAGTCGACACGTATTTTTTCTCTAGAGGATATTCCTATTAGTTCGGGAGTTATCGAAATTTTCCCAGAGGTCCACATTGTTTCATAAGGGGACAACGAAATTTTGAATCACTGATATGGCCGATAAGCCGAGACACCCCAACCTTAAAATCGTCTCCTTTATGTATATTTTAAGTTTCAGGCAAATCGGTTCATAAGGGTTGAGATACTTCCCTTGTAAGTCTTTTTTAAAATTTTGTTCAAATTCAAATCGAATATAATTTGATGCAATCATATACACGATAAGATAAACTGGATTTAATTATATATAAGTTAAACTTGATATAATTATATATGATAAAATATTTTCAAAAATTTTCTAAGTTTTTTTAAAACATAGTCTTTTAAAGTTGTCATTTATTAACAACGTCCGCTGGGTCAGAGGGTAGAGATTGCGATTACAAAACAGTTGGTAGCTGTTCGATTCCCCCGCCGCTCGAAGTTTTTTTTTTTTTTTTTTTTTTTAATAAATTTTAATTATATATATTTATATCTTAATATTGAAAAAAATTGTTTGGATAAAACTTTATCAGTTCTAAAAATAGATTTTATTGTTCGGATTAAATTATATATAGTTCTAAAAATAGATTTTATTTTCGGATGAAATTTTATCTAAAGTTTTTTGTAATAATTTTTTTTTTTTTTGTATAAAATTTTATCTTTTTTAATCCAGCTAAAAAAATCTTTTTTTTTTGTCTTGATCTAATAAGATCCAACCATTTTTCGGATGAAATTGTATCCCAACGATTAAAACTGATCTAATTAGATAAACCCACTTTTCGGAAGAAATTGTATCCGTCCGGTTAAAACTGATCTAATCTTAGCGATCCATTTTTCGGATCAGTGCTGATCTTTCAAATCTCGGATCTATCAACAGATCTGGAATAATTTAAGAACATATATTGCTCCATACAAAAATTTTTACTCGGGAATACAAAGTATTTTGCTAAAATCTGTATTTTTGCAGAAATATCTGTTAGTTACACAGTGCAACACCCAAAATCGGAATGGGATGAAACCAAATGAAAGTTGACATATTCCATAACAAACCCCTCAAGGTTTTTTTCTACTCCAGAGCTAGATTTTATTTTACACGCATTTGAAGTTAGTGCACTTTTATTATAATTATAATAATAAATGCTTGAAAACTGTATTAGTGGCGAATGATTAATATTGTAATTGCCTTTAAATAACAATCATACGCAACGGTGTACAGTGGATTATTTTAATAATTTGGCTATTCAGTAAATAGGTACTGGACCGATTGCAGCAAAATTCATACCAGTCATAGCTGAAGTAATTTTGAGCTTAAGTTTGGAAACTGGACCCTACATGTCCAATAAGGGCACCACCAGGGGCCTTTAAAGTAGGACATGTTTAGTGCACAAAAACTTTAAATGCTTTAAAATCAGCAATTTTAAATGCGTATAAAATAAAATCTAGCTCTGACCTAAAAAAAAGGCTTGATGGTTTGGTTATGGAAAACGTCAGCTTTCATTTGCTTTTGGTTTCATCCCATTCCGATTCCGAAAGTTCGATTTTTTATCACTGTGTTATCTGTAAAATAAAGATAACAAGGTTAAAAGTAATATAACAGATAAAACTTTGTTTCTTTGTCACAAAAAATTCAAAGTATTTTCTTTAAATCTGTATTTTGACAGAAAACTCTGTCAAACATCTGTTGAATTGAGATTACAATCATTTTACAATGTATTTTACAGAGTTACTATTTTGAGTATAAGAACAAATCAAGAAAATACAAAAAATAAGTCAGATATATTCAGAAAAAATCACAAAATTCAGAAAGAAAAACAACTAGAAAATTTAGAAAAATCTGAATATATAATTTTTTTTTTTATTTATAATTAAATAAAAAAGTATAAAGAATTAATGCAAACAAATTTTGCCCTAACAAAAAGAAATGTACAAGCTAAAAAAAACTAAATAAAAAAAATAATAATAAGTCGACAGATCACGGATTCGATCAGCGAACCTTCTGTTTTCCAGTCTGGCTCACTTCAGCAAAGCCACCGTAGCTTACTTGAATAATGATTTAAATTTTGATATATTTCTCTTGCTTGTAGATACAATACAATGTTTTGATGAAATTTTCACCACAAATAGTACTAACCGAGGCGTGAAATATAGGCCATAAGAGAGAGCGATCGGAAAAAGGGACGTCTTTTCATTTTATGGAACGTTGCTATGCCTTTTCCGTAATAACGCATAAACGGCTGAACCGATTTTAATTTTTACCACAGGTAGTACTGCCCGAGGTGAAAACTATGAGCCCAAATAGTGGGCGATCAAACAAAATGGGCGTAAAATGCCAAGCCCCTTTTTATGGAACTTTGTTCTGCCTTTTCCGTATTAACGCATTAACGGCTGAACCGATTTTAATTCAATTTTTACCACAGGTAGTACTGAACGAGACGGAAACTATTAACCCCCAATAGTGGGCGATCAAAAAAAGGGGGTGTAAAACGCCACGCCCCTTTGTATAAAATTGAACGTTTTTTTCTGTCTTTTCGCAATCAGGCTTAAACGGCTGAACCGATTTTCATTAAATTTTCACCAAACATAGTATTAACTGAGGCGAAAACTATGAGACACCATAGGTGGCGATCGAAAAATGGGACGTCAAATGCCGCGCTCCTTTGTATTACATTTAAATTTTTTTCTGCCCGTTTTGTAATCACGCATGAAGGGCTGAACCGATTTCAATGAAATTTTTACCACAGATAGTGCTGATCGAGGCAGAAACTATGAGCCACAATAGAGCGCTTTTAGACAAAGGAGCGGAAAATAACACGCCATTTGTATTTTAATTAACGCTATTTCTGATTTTTCCGCAATCACGCTTAAACTGCTGAACCCATTGTTAGCACAGATAGTATTAACCGAGGTGAAAACTATGAGATCGCGTTTGGACAAAGGGGCCTATATTGGCACGCTCCTTTGTCCTACAATTAAATTTTTAACATGATAATGTTTTTAGGCTGGGGTCTAATTTTAAAAAAGTTGCAGGACGCCACCTCAGTTTGACTATATAAGCTAACGATTCAACAAAAAAGAAAATGAGAATTACATTTTTCAGTTTATTACAACCTTAAATTTCGACAATAATTTAATATTAATAAATAAAATAAAAAAAATGGTTCTTGTAGCGACACCTAGCGCCGTTACTCTATTAACGCAGTATTGCCATACCAAATATCGCATTTCCAATTAGATTAGTTACCATCATCGCAAATTTTTTCCAATAAAATATTACCACATGGCAACATTAACCAGTATATTTGAAAAAAAGCTACAGTGGCCTTGCTGAAGTGAGCCAGACTGGAAAACAGAAGGTGGGTGATCGAATCCGTGATTTGTCAATTTTTTTTTTTTTAACATGGTAATGTTTTTAGGCTGGGGTATAACTTTTGACTATATAAGGGTGTCGTACTTAGATGACTTAGCATTAACCAGACCTTCGAAAATTAAATTCAACGCATTATTATAAAAAATTTATGAAATGAATTAATTTGTGTCCAAATCGGTTCTTTGAATTTAATCTTTATTAAAAAAAAAAAAAAAAAAACAATTAATTTGTGAATAAGTAAATTATAATTACTAAATTAATTATTTAAAAATTATTATAAATTAAACCCTACACCACTGATGATGCTGATGATTGTAACTACCCGAAATATTGGTTCTAGACCAACCTTCAAGTATGACGATCAACTCAGAATCACTTTATTAGTGGTTTAGTCCATCTGTCCATGTAAACGTTGTTATCACGATACAGGTCGCAATTATCAATATATTTGGCAGACATTTTTAATTGAGACTTCTTTTGGATCAACTATGAAATAGGTGGAAAAATCGGTTTTGAAGTTTGACTATATAAGTGTGTCGTACTTAGATGGCTTAGCAGTAACCAGACCATCGAAAATTGATTTCACCATTCAACGCATTATTATAAAAATTTTAATAAATGAATTAGGGCCTAATTTTGTAAAACGCAACGCGCCTTTTCATCTCGCGTTGGACAATTTTCTATTTTGTAAAACGCGAGCACTGAACAGCTGTTTTTTTTTCGCGTTGACTTACGTGATTGTACAAACAAATTGCATGGAAAATGGAATTTTGTAAAACGCAAGAGAGTGTTTTTCATCACTTGAAGAGTCAAAATGATCACTTGAAATTTTGGGGCGTTGATGAAACAAATATGCTTTTATATAGCAAAAAATAAATAAATAATGTTGGAATATGTAAACATACAATAAAAAAGTAATAAATGTGTAAAAAAAACTTCTCCGGCAGTCTCGCGTCTCGCGTCTCGTTGTGATTTTTATTGCTTTTTTCAACTAATTTAGGTTACTTTTTTTTGTTCTCTTTTTTCTCAAATATTCTCTTTGCAGGTGTTACCTTATCACATATATGTGTTTCCCCACGATAATGGTTGTGTATCCCCTACAAAATGGGTGGGAAATTTTATTAATTTTAGAATGTCTGGCAACACTGATTCAAATATAATTGACATTTCAAGTGATGACGTAAAAATTGAACGCAATAACGTAGTGATTTACAAAATTGCACTTTTTGAACCTCGCGTTCACGTTAACGTTGGTGATGCGTTCAACGCGAGAGATTTACAAAATTAGGCCCTTAATTTGTGTCCAAATCGGTTCTTTGAATTTAATCTTTATTTAAAAAATAAAAAACAATTAATTTTGTGAATAATTAAATTATAATAATTAAATTAATTATTTAAAAATTATTATAAATTAAACCCTACATAACTGATGATTGTAACTACCAGAAATATTGGTTCTATTGGTCCAACCTTCAAGTATGACGATCAACTCAGAATCACTTTATTACTGGTTTAGTCCATCTGTTCACACTGAAAGAATTATTGTTCATTATATCTTTGAACAAATTTCATAAAACCAAATTCATAGAATCTATGAAACAATTCATTGGCTGAATGAATATTCATTAGTATTCTAAAATATTTCATAGAATTTTACTCATAGATTTCATTAAATTCATAGAAAAAATTCATAGAATTAATGAATGTCATTCATAGAAGAAAATGCCCTCAATATGCCTTTTAATTTTTTTAATAATTAAAATAATGTTACAATAATTAAAATAGTTGAATAAATTTATTAAAAAAATAAAAAAAAATAAAAAAACATTAAAAAAAATATCATTGCTGCCCTGACCGGGGCTCGAACACAAGACCTACCGGCTGAAGTGGTAATTGTCGACGCCTTAGCTATCAGCGCCACCAAAGAAGAAAAATCTCGCCAACTAACGCTTGGTTTTATAACGCTTCATTTTTGTAAATAAACAAAATATTTGTTTTCTACAAACACACACACAGCTTTTGGCAGAGCATTGTGACAGAGCATAGACACAAACTATCGGCGCTAGGTGTCACTCGATTAACGCAGTATTGCCATACCAAATATCGCATTCCAATTAGATTAGTTACCATCATCGCAAATTTTTTTCAATAAAATATTACCACATGGCAACATTAACCAGTATATTTGAAAATCGAAAAGAGAAACATAACAAAATGTAAATCATTATTTAAATAAGCTACGGTGGCCTAGCTGAAGTGAGTCAGACTGGAAAACAGAAGGTCCGGTGATCGAATCCCTGATCTTTCAACTTTTTTTTTTATTTAGTTTTTGTAGCTTGTACATTTCTTTTTGTTAGGGCAAAATTTGTTTGCATTAATTCCTTATACACTTTATTTAATTATAAAGTTTTTCAGTTTTTTCTATATATTTTTAGTTGTTTTTCTTTTTGAATTTTGTAATTTTTTCTGAATATATCTGCATTTTTCTGACTTATTTTTTCCATTTTCTTGATTTGTTCTTAGTTGTCCAAATTTTTTGTGAATTTTGAATAAATTTGAGAAATTTCTTGGAGTTTTTTTTCTGAATATTTTTTTAACCCTTACATATTTTTTTGCAAATATGTGAGGGTTATTCGTAAAAAGTTTTTATTAAATAAAACATTATCATGATTTAATATTTTGGGCAAGAGTACAAAACTCTGCGGCATTTTTTTCTGCGTGTTCCGTAATCATGCTTAAACAACTAAACCGATTTTAATAAAACTTTCGCCACAGACAACTGTCTGCTCCGCTATCAGGTGAATTGGCTGAACCGATTTTCATAAAATTATCACCAAAGAAAGTAGTAACCGAGGCGGGAACTATAGTCTTTATCAACGGACGACCACCACGTATTTTTTAGCAAAAACTAATTAAAATATTTTGTTAAAAAAAAATTAAATTTTTTACAGCCCAACAAAATTTTTCGTTTACCAAAAATGATTTTTCAGTAATTTTCTAACATTAAGTAATATCACTGCGTGACAAAACTAACCACTATTTTAGAAAACAAGAGGTACGACCATCATTTCAATATATTTCGGACATGCTGAATCGAATGGCGTACTCCGTTTTTCGATGTATGGTACAGTTTTCTTGTAAAATGTCATTAAAGATTGGCTGATTTTCAGCTGCTTTTTTAACAAAAAAAATTCCAAAGCTAATGATTTTTAAATTTTATGGCATGGAAAACAAAGATATAACTTGTAGCAATATTTCTAATATAAATTTGGTTTAAAGCTTTTCATCTTAACCCCTTTAATTCGCGAATTTATTCATTTTTTTAAGTTTTCGCGAAATTAACCGCTAAATTGGTCTCTGATAAAAAACTTGCATTTTGTGGATCATAAAGGCGTCCATGACACTACGAATAGTGAACAAAAAACATCTATGTTATATGGACCATCATGAAGAAAATCGCGAAAAACCGTTTTTTTGTATATGGCAGCATCACTTTAGGAGATGAATTGAGGCTTCATCTTTTAGTATATAATGTGGGAACCTTAAACAATGAACTAACCCAAAATTTGTCCAAAAAAGTTTTCATTTGCAAAAGTTATCTTAACAAAAACTGTTATTTCAGTGTTTGCGATACAATAATTATAGTTTTTGTTAAGATAACTTTTGCAAATGAAAACTTTTTTGGACAAATTTTGGGTTAGTTCATTGTTTAAGGTTCCCACATTATATACTAAAAGATAAAGCCTCAAATCATCTCCTAAAGTGATGCTGCCATATAAAAAAAAACGGTTTTTCGCGATTTTCTTCATGATGGTCCATATAACATAGATGTTTTTTGTCGACTATTCGTAGTGTCATGGACGCCTTTATGATCCACAAAATGCAAGTTTTTTATCAGAGACCAATTTAGCGGTTAATTTCGCGAAAACTTAAAAAAATGAAGAAATCCGCGAATTAAAGGGGTTAAGATGAAAAGCTTTAAACCAAATTTATATTAGAAATATTGCTACAAGTTATATCTTTGTATTCCATGCCATAAAATTTAAAAATCATAAGCTTTGGAATTTTTTTTGTTAAAAAAGCAGCTGAAAATCAGCCAATCTTTAATGACATTTTACAAGAAAACTGTACCATACATCGAAAAACGGAGTACGCCATTCGATTCAGCATGTCCGAAATATATAGAAATGATGGTCGTAACTCTTGTTTATTTTTTAGTGTTCCGCAGTGTATTTTGAATAAAAATAAAATATTTTTTTTACTTTGTTCGAAGCTTTCCTATTTTAAAGTCAACACAGGAACCCAAAAAAAGTTCCACACAAGTCGAATATTTTGTTGTTACCCTACGCTAAGCGAAATCGAAAAAAAAATCGCTCTATCTTTACAAATAGGTTCATGAAGAGTCATGAAGTGGTAGATAAACTGACAATGAGTAATAGAAAACTCATTCATTAAATAATATTTTTCAACCCGGGCAGCGCCGGGCGCTAAACAGCTAGTAAAAAATAAATTATAGTAAAATTATATTTATACCCAATTAGAAATGTCGTTAAGACATCTCAAAGATTTCCTTATGACAATGTCAGTGTACCTGCTGACTGAAAAATCTCTGACCATACAAAAAACCTCATGACACCTCCTGACTTTTTCAAGTATTTTGTCAAAATTCCTCGCCGACAAGTATGCAGGTAGTCAAAAGTGCTGACTACATTATGACATGTACATAGTACGTCTGAGATCGGCCAAAAATTTAAAATTTATTAATCACGTTTTTAATTTACATTACTTACTATTTTTATCTGTCTATTTCTTAAATTTAATTTTTTAAAACTTACTATTTTGATCTGCCTCACTTGGTCCGCGAACTCAGAACCTTCTGTTCACTGGTCTAGCACCTTACCCCTTTTGCCAAACTTTGATAATAAATGTATTTATTTAAAAACAAATTTAAATTAATTTATTATTTGAATTGTCCTGTTATATATATTTCGTCACCTGAATTGAAAAATGCTACAATATGAATTTTTCTTCCTCAAATATAATTTTTTTTAAATATTAATTGGAATTTGGTTTCATCCTATTTAACAAGATTTTGTTAGAGTTATTTAGGCGTATCTTAGTTGTTTTTAATATTATTTATACAAAGCAAAAAAAAATGTTTACAAAAAAATATTGCAGGAGCCCTTTACAATTAAGGTGACGATATATTCAATTTATTTTGATTTTGACAAATTTGAAAATATTATGATTTCAAAATATATATTATTAAAAACAATTTTAGGTTGTGTTTGGCCTAGTTGTCTAGCAGGTTCGACAGCTTACGTGTTGTAGATTTTTGGCCTCGGTCCAATCCCCGGTCGCGGATTTTTTTTTTATTTTTTTTTATTGTTTTAAGACCAATTCAATTTTATTTTTTTAATTACAAAGAAAATTAAAAAAGTTTTAAAAGATTAAACAAAATTACATCGATTTTACATCGAAAAAAAAAATTGTGATTGGTCGGATTTGCTATATAATTGTCAGCATTAAAGACATGATTTTTTTAAATTGATAAGACAACTTATATGACAAGTCAGTACATTTATAGAACTTGGGGAGCTCCGACAAAAATTATGACATGTCCTTAAGTTGTCTTTAGTAAAATGTATTCACTTGCTGACTTCTACCTGATGAATCATTACTGACATTGTCTTAAAGACAAAATTTCTAATTGGGTATTATTATAGAAAAATTAAATGTCTAACAAATATCTTCAATAATTAGAAGAAAAAATTTAAAAATCTTAAAATTCGAAAGAATATCAAAATTTTAAAAAGTAGATGAATAGTAAAAGAGTACTCCCGAATCAAGCACAATATTTTTTTGGAGAGTATAACAAATTTTGCACAGCCGAATTTAACAGTATCACTTGTCTAGTCTCAACTCCTCTTTTGAAAAAGTTTAACACATTATACATTAATCATTTTATTACTTTGAAAGATGGGTCAAAATCGACCAATGAGAGTGACACACTTTTATGTTAAACCGGTATGAAGTGTAACAAAATGAAGAATACAAATTAATATTATTTTACAAGTGTTTGACAGGCAGTCATTTGTAGTAATACAATATAATTTAATTTTGACACAAACTAACTGTAATTTGCTCACAACAAATGAATGTCAGCTAGTCAGGCAGCCAGGCAGGCAGTTTGGTTTATAGACAAGTCAACAAGTAACAAAATGAGCCATATTCACTTTCCACTTTGGCATTAAGTTAATGTAGCTCTATATGTAATTTTACTTTATATTTAAACGTTAGAGTAGTATGACAGAACAAACATTTTTATCGAATTTCATAACGTGAGAATAATAATTGTGTATATAAAAAAACATTTCTGAAAAAAAAAAAAATTTGTAAAAATTCTAGACCTAAAAAAACAACTTGTCAAGTTACTAGAAAAATTCTCGTAATCCCAGTTTTCATTGCTTTTTAACAAATAATTTTCGATCGAAATTTAATTTTTTTTGTAATTTTATAGTTTTTCTTATTATTTTACAAATTTCCAAGGATTTTTACAAAACAAATCTAGTAAATTTAGGAAAATTCCTTGTAAGTTTTATTTCGCCAAAAAAGTTGTTACTTTACAATTCTATTGCTAAAAAGTTTCTAGGAATTCTCGTAAAATAGGAGGTATCAAAAAATCTAGTTAAGCAAAAAACCGCCTTTTAAGAGGAGTTATACCTTTAGAAATCGTTATTTTTTTATTTGATATTTTGATTGTATGTACTTTTTTTATTAGAAATAAAAAAGGTACAGCTTGTTAAACAAAATCAAAATGTAAAATTAACTGTTAAAAGGCTAAATCAGCAAACATTTAAATGCTCTTTTCTCATAACCATTATTTGAAATCGGCTGCCACGATACAGCGAAAAAGGGTGGAACGATTTTGGGTTTGTTTTTTTTTGCAGTTTGTAGAGAATTAAAAACTCTATTCCCTGACGTAGACCTTTTTCAACTTTTTTATTTTATACATTTTAAATAACCAAAGAAAATCGATTTTTTTATGTTTTCTCCTATTTTTTTAGTTTAACGTCTTTTTTGAGAGCCGTCTTTAACGGCTACGTCAGGGACTAGATTTTTTAATCCCCTACAAAATAAAATTAACAGAACTAAAATCGGTTCACCCGTTTTTGCTGTATCATCGCAGCCGATTTGGTCTTTTTAAAAAATACCCCATAATGAAATGATAAACATGACAACCCTGGTAGTGCAAAAGTCCACATATAAATTTTTTTAAATACTACAATGATATGTATCTCTTTAATACAAAAAAGAAAATTTCAATCACATTTTTATATATTTGGTTATAGCTGTTCAAATATTGTTATTTCATAAGAGTTCTAAAGGAATAACCCCCCTTAAGTCTTATCGCGTCAAAAAAATTTAAAGTTTACAATTTTATTGGTAAAAAGCTTGTAAAAATGCAAAATATTGGTAAAACGCTTTTAACATAACAAGGAATTCTTGTCAAAAAAAAAAATACAAACTTTTCTTGTAAATTTACAAGTGTTTTTTTTTGTGTGCAGCAGCTTTTGAAAACTAAAAATAAAATTTTAATATTAATATACTTAAGAGACAATCTGCCTTTTGCTGTCAAAAATACAAATGTGAATTTTTTAGTTTTAAATTTTTCAACTACATGTATTTTAGACCACCCCAATTTGCATAAAAGTCATATACGTTACACTCAGGCGCGGATCCAGGGGGGGAGAATGGGATTTCTCCCCCCCAAAATGATTTCAAAAAAAAAAAAAAAGAAAAAAAGAAAAGAAAAGGAAAGAAAAGGAAAAAAAGAAAGGAAAGGAAAGGAAAGGGGAAGGAAAGAGGGAAGAGAAAGGAACAAACATAGAAAAAAAAATATACAGGATGTAAAAAAAATCTTCGGAGAGGTATAGGTGTGCTGATAATTTGCAGAACACATTGCCTCTATCTTAAGGATTTTTTTACATCCTTAGGATAAATTGTTTTAAAATTAAAATAAAACGTGGACATTTTCTAACAGACTATTTTTTATCATTTTTATGCTTAAAATTTTATCTCTATTATTTTTTTATAGAAAAATGCTTCAGATCTCCAGACTTTATCTAAAGAAGAAAACATTTTGAAACTGTTTGACTCTGAATGTATGATTTTTTTAATATAAAAATTATCTCATATTTTAGGAAAAATGCCTTTCGAATTTTATTTAAAAAATAATCTCTCAGAAACTGAGAATTTATCTTTAGAAAAAACGTTTCAGAATCTAACTAGAAAAATTTCTTAGACTCGGTTAACATTTCTACAGGAAAAACATTTTAAAATGTAAGTTTTTCTATGGGGAAATATATTTCCTAGGATTAGAATATTTTTATCGAACATTTTTTAAGAATATGTGTATTTCTCTATTTCAAAAATCTTTTAGAATCTGCGAATTTTTCTATAAAAAAAAAAGTTTTTCAAAATCTATGGTTTTATTATAACAAAATATTTTTAGAACTTTTCTATAAAAAACTATATCAGAACCTAATATTTTTTTAGTACGAAAAATCTATCAGAATCTGAAATTTTTTCTGCTGAAATATTCTGAGAATTTTTCTACAGGAAATGTGTCTCTGAATATTTATATTTGTCTTTTGAAATAGTGTTTAATAATAATAAAAATAAGATTTCAGAACCTTAGAAATTTCCTAGAAAACATTAGATGACACTAAAACCGTAAAAAAATTTATTGAAAAATGTTATAATATTTAAGATATTATTTTTATAAAATTTTTTCTCAAATGTTTAAGAAACTGATAGTATGTACCCGTATCTGATAATTTTCTTTCACGAAATATGTTTCAGTATCTGAGAATTCTTGTATATGAAAAAGTTCTTAGAATCTGAGAATAACTTTTAAATATGAGAATTATTTTAGAATATTAGAATTTGGAAATCGTTTTTATAAAAAGAATGTCTCAGATTCTCAGATTATTTCTTTAGAAAAAAGTTTAAAAATTTGAGACATTTTCTATAAGAAAATATTGAATCTGAGAGTTTTTCTACGAAAATACGATCTGAGAATTAAATAACTTTTTTACTTCTTTCGAAAGAAAAATCTTTCAGAAATGGGTTATGTTTTTATATGAAAAATATTTTAGAATCTAAGAGTTTTTCTGTAGTAAAAACGTTTTAACATCTGAGAAATTTTGTGAAGGAAACATGTATAAAGATGTAATACTTCATTTATTTATTTTTTTTTTCGGAATTTTGGACTTTTAGTATATTTTTTTGGTATTTTATATAAAAGTTTACGGGTTTATTCACAGTTGTGATTGGCTAAAACTGGCATAAGCCAATTTTTATGACTGAAAAGTCATAATATCAATATATTCGTATACAAACCTATAACAAAATTCAAATGGTTTTAATTCTCAAGACCAGTTCTTAAAATTTGCAAATAAAATTTAAAATTTTTGAATTTTTTTGTTGGTTTGTATACACCCAAAAAATTTCCCAGTTATTGACGACTAAAATTTCAACTGAAGCCCAGTTAAAATACACCTAACTGAGGCCCAGTTATTCAATTAGGTTGATAGTAACTAATATTTTTTAAAAATTCAAAATTAATTATTACTTCAGTTAAAATTAACATTTTTCCAGTTACTTTGAAAAATATATTTTTATTAGTTAATAATAACGAACTAGAAATGCGATTGGTTGAATGAAACTTCATAAATTAAATCTGTATCTAAATTTTTGCAATAAACATTTATAAAATCATTGTTTTCTTAAATTTTATTAGCACATTTAGAGCACATAATTTCTTTAATCTGCTTATAATTTTCCAGCAATAGCATCTCCTATTAAATTTGTTTTTATTTTCCTTCCTCGTGTTGGACAGATTTCCGCTTCTTTCACCTATAAAAAAAAATGGTTTTTATTTAATCTTAATACTTAGATAACTTTCAAATTGAAATAAAATCATTCTTACCATGGACCAAACCATTTTAATATTTGATAAATTTTTGATGTTTATTTTAGAATATATTTTAGTTTATTTTTTTTAATGTTTGACAATTTTAAAAATATTTGAAATACAATGTAACTTAAATACTGTTGTCATTAACCGAAATATTAGTTACTGATGGCTAAGTTAGTTATTTCAAAGAAATTAAAAATTAACTGGGAAACTTTGTAACTGGCCAACTGGGGAATTTTTTCGGTGTAGAAAAATATTGATGTTATGACTGTTCAAAAATTGGCTTTATGACAGTCATAGTCAGTCACAATTGTGAATATGCCCATTTATTTGGCTATAAACGGTCTTATTTATGAAATAAATCGGTCCGTCAGGATTCCCTTGTGAAATTTTTTTTTGGGTAAAAAAAAGCTTGATCTTTTATTCTTATTATCTTATTTTGCTGCATACATTTGAAAAAAAAAAATATTTTTTTGGTTTTTAATTTCTTACTCATTATTAAAAAGATTAACAAATATTCACACAACACCCCCCCCCCCTCCCCCCGGGTCCAAAAATGCTTGATTGTTTTCCGATTGCAAAAATTTCTTTTTGGTAAAAATATACATTAACACAGTGTGTATAAAATGTTATTAAAAAAATAAAAATTTTAATATTTGCTTTAATGCAATAATATTTGCTTTAATGCAAAAAAAAAAAAATATCATAAAAAAATCTTAAAAATAGCTAAAAATACTAAAAACAAGTAAAAAACCTAAATTCGGCACCGAATGCAGTGATACCTTCCACAATTTCAAAAAGAGTATTGCAAAAAACTTTATTTAAAAGGAAATTACTTTTGAAAAAAAATTTTTTTTTTGAAAAAAAATTTCCGCGAAAAAAAATTTTGGTAAAAAAAAAAATTCGATATTTTTTTCTTTTTTTGTCAAAAAATATGTTCGTACTTGAGTGTTTTTATCGGCGCATGCCATATTCTGTTTGTTATTAAGGGTTTGTGATTGAAGAAGAAAACA
Organism: Pegoplata infirma; assembly: GCA_963921195.1. NCBI lineage: Eukaryota > Metazoa > Arthropoda > Insecta > Diptera > Anthomyiidae > Pegoplata > Pegoplata infirma. Next base: position 93,556,816 of record OY992538.1, on the reverse strand, counting down.
TTGTATTTCTAAAGATTATTTTTAATGTGGATTTATTTCCAGACCACCTCTACGTCATCAGTGGAGAAAATTATATTAGATTTAAATTGTTTGATTTTTTGTAAGACTGTTTTTTCTATATGTTTTTTCATCAACAGACTTAACTCTGATTGGAATAGAACCCACGTTCTTCAAATTTTCCATCAGTTTGCAAAGCAAGCACTCTACCATCTGATCTATCGCCCTGCTTGACAAACTAACAGCAGAAGTTCGTACTTGTTTAAATACCATTTGGTGTTCAATTATGTTCACATATGCCAACCAGAAGCCGAATTAAAGCATTTTGTATTTTTAGGTTATGTTGAATTAGAGTTTGCAAATAATCGAGATATTTCATAATCGCGATTACGATTAAAAAAATTGCCGTTAATCGCGATTACGATTAATCGAATTTTTTTAAATAATTTGAGTTGCAATAGCTTTAAAAAAATTTAAAAAAAAAATTTCATTTTAGAAAGTACGAAAATACAAAAATTATTATTATTTTAAGAAATAAAATTAAAAACTTTCAAACTTTCCTAGTAAAAGTAATTCTAGATTTTGAAACCACATCAAAAAGATTTTTGGAGAAAAATACTAGATTTTCTTACATCTTTATTGCGCTTAAATAAACTCTACAAAGAGTGCTTCAATAAGCACTGAAAAGACACATGATTTTACTGCGTCTTAATAGCTCTTTATCTGTGCTACTAAAGAGTACTCTAAACTGTGACTGGTTTGGATTCGCTCTTTGGGCCGTGATTCCTTGCCAAAAGCTGCTTCCAGTTCATCAAAATTTCTGTGAGGTCGTGTCGGAATACCTGTCGATGGCCAGTAATTCCGAGAAAAATTAATTTAAAAAAATTACAAGGCATCATTAGTCGGCAACCAGTGGTCAAAGTATGAAAAAATTGCGTTTTTATACCCTCCACTCTGGTGATAGAGGGTATATATAAGTTTGTCATTCCGTATGTAACACATTGAAATATTGGTTTAGGACCCCATAAAGTATATATATTTATGATCCTTGATCGATTTTAAGTCGATCTAGCGATGTCCGTCTGTCTGTCTGTCTGTCTGTCTGTCCGTCCGTCTGTCTGTCTGTCTGTTGAAATCACGTTTTTGGCAATACTCCGAAACCGATTTAAACGCTTGGGGTACCAAAAGTTGCGGAATTTATCCAGGCAAAAACTCATGTATTTTTTTTTAAATCGGTTAAGTATTTAAAAAGTTATGAGTGAATTACTAAAAAAACTCTTAGTGGTTTTCAACATAACCCTAAATTAACTCATATTTTGTGTGATACATAAGAAAGAAAACGGAAATGAAAAAAAAAAAATGAGAAAAAGGAAAAAAATCTTAACAAAAAAGGTTTAAAATATGTAAAACAATATCTATTTAATTTAAAAAAGTTCTTTAAGAAAAAAGTTCTTTAAGAAATAATAAAAAAAATATCTTAATAAGTTCTCATTGATAGATGTTTTTGTGCATATCATGAGTGTGTGTGTCCGTTTTTTTGCTTCGTCATATTAACGGGGTTGCCAGACATTTTTTTGGCTTTGTCGCAAAATCGGATGTAAAATATCGCCAAAATTCAATTTTGTTCAGATTTCTTAACAAAAAAATATTTTCATTTAAAAAAAATTAATTTTGTTAAATAATAAAAGACAGAAATAAACATTATGGCAAAAATCGCCCAAATCCGGAAAATCTATGTATATAAAAGAGTAATGTGAGTGACTGACTGACTGGCATACTCATTCATCATCGCCCAGCCATAACCGCTGAAGCTAGAGACTTGAAATTTGGACTGTAGGTTCACCTCCCGCAATACAGATCCACTATGGCTGGAGTTTTGCCAATGTTGATTCTAAGGGGGTAAAAAGGGTAAAAAACTGTACGTTTGGTACTTTTTAAATCTCGTGATATAACGATCATAGAGACTTGAAATTTGGACTGTATGTTCACCTCCCGGAATACATATCCATTAAGGCTGGATTTTTGCCAGTGTTGATTCTAAGGGGGTAAAAAACTGTACTTTTGGTGCTTTTTACATCTCCTGAAATAATGGTCATAGAAACTTGAAATTTGCACAGTATGTTCACATCCTGTAATATAGATCCAGTACGGCTGGATTATTGCCAATGTTGATTCTAAGGGGTAAAAAGGGTAAAAATCTGTACTTTTGGTACCTTTCATATTTCCTTAAAAAAATGTCACATAGACTTGAAATTTGGACTGTATGTGCACCTCCCGGAATATAGATCCCATAAGGCTGGGTTTTTGCCAATGATGATTCTAATAGGGTAAAAAGGGAAAAATGTGTACTTTTGTTACATTTTATATTTCCTTAAATAATGGTACTAGAAAATTGAAATTTGCAATGTCGGTTCACCTTCCGGAAAAATGATTCACTAAGGCTCGGGTTTTGCCAATGTTGATTCAACAGGGGTAAAATGGGTAAAAAAGTACTGTTGGTACTTTTTTTTATTTACTGAAATAATGGTTATTTAATCTTGAAATTTAGAATGTAGGATCCTTTAGTGAAATAAAACATTCTGGAACAAGTACTTTCTGAAAATTCTGTACCGTTTTCAAAAAGTACCTTTCATAAAAAGTACCTTTTATAAAAAGTACCTTTTATAAAAAGTACCTTTTATAAAAAGTACCTTTTATAAAAAGTACCTTTTATAAAAAGTACCTTTTATAAAAAGTACCTTTTATAAAAAGTACCTTTTATAAAAAGTACCTTTTATAAAAAGTACCTTTTATAAAAAGTACCTTTTATAAAAGTACCTTTTATAAAAAGTACCTTTTATAAAAAGTACCTTTTATAAAAGTACCTTTTATAAAAAGTACCTTTTATAAAAAGTTCCTTTTATAAAAAGTACCTTTTATAAAAAGTGCCTTTTATACAAAGTACCTTTTATAAAAAGTACCTTTAATAAAAAGAATGTTTTATAGAAAGTACCTTTTATTTAAAGTACCTTTTTTAAAAAGTACCTTTTATAAAAAGTACCTTTTATAAAAAGTACCTTTTATAAAAAGTACCTTTTATAAAAAGTACCTTTTATAAAAAGTACCTTTTATAAAAAGTACCTTTTATAAAAAGTACCTTTTATAAAAAGTATCTTTTATAAAAAGTACCTTTTATAAAAAGTACCTTTTATAAAAAGTACCTTTTATAAAAAGTACTTTTTTTAAAAAGTACCTTTTATAAAAAGTACCTTTTATAAAAAGTACCTTTTATAAAAAGTACCTTTTATAAAAAGTACCTTTTATAAAAAGTACCTTTTATAAAAAATACCTTTTATAAAAAGTACCTTTTATAAAAAGTACCTTTTATAAAAAGTACCTTTTATAAAAAGTACCTTTTAAAAAAAGTACCTTTTATAAAAAGTACCTTTTATAAAAAGTACCTTTTATAAAAAGTACCTTTTATAAAAAGTACCTTTTATAAAAAGTACCTTTTATAAAAAGTACCTTTTATAAAAAGTACCTTTTATAAAAAGTACCTTTTATAAAAGTACCTTTTATAAAAAGTACCTTTTATAAAAAGTACCTTTTATAAAAAGAACCTTTTATAAAAAGTAACTTTTATAAAAAGTACCTTTTATAAAAAGTACCTTTTATAAAAAGTACCTTTTATAAAAAGTACCTTTTATAAAAAGTACCTTTTATAAAAAGTACCTTTTATAAAAAGTACCTTTTATAAAAAGTACCTTTTATAAAAAGTACCTTATATAAAAAGTATCTTTTATAAAAAGTACCTTTTATAAAAAGTACCTTTTATAAAAGGTACTTTTTATAAAAAAGTACCTTTAATAAAATTACTTTTTATAAAAAGTACCATTTATAAAAGTACCTTTTATAATAAGTACCTCTTATAAAAAGTACCCTTTATAAAAAGTACCTTTTATAAAAAGTACTTTTTATAAAAAGTACCTTTTATAAAAAGTTTTTTTATAAAAAGTTTTTTTATAAAAAGTACCTTTTAAAAAAAGTACCTTTTATAAAAAGTAGCTTTTTATAAAAAGTAGCTTTTTATAAAAAGTAGCTTTTTATAAAAAGTACCTTTTATAAAAAGTACCTTTTATAAAAAGTACCTTTTATAAAAAGTACCTTTTATAAAAAGTACCTTTTATAGAAAGTACCTTTTATAAAAAGTACCTTTTATAAAAAGTACCTTTTATAAAAAGTACCTTTTATAAAAAGTACCTTTTATAAAAAGTACCTTTTATAAAAAGTACCTTTTATAAAAAGTGCCTTTTATAAAAAGTACCTTTTATAAAAAGTACCTTTTATAAAAAGTACCTTTTACAAAAAGTACCTTTCATCAAAAGTGCCTTTTATAAAATGTACCTTTTATTAAAAGTACCGAAAGTACACTTTTTGGTACTTTTTTATTTCCTGAGGTATAAATAAAACAAACTTTTTTGTTTTTTAAATCATTACATTGGTGGAGGGTATTTAAAGATTCGGCACAGCCGAATATAGCTTTCTTACTTGTTTTTTTTTTAATTTCATGTCTTTTGAGTATATTTTAAAAACAAACATCGTTAAAACTTACTCATATCAGAATTTAAATTTTCCTTTAAATTTGAATGATTTTTTCGAGAAAAGGAAAGAAAATCGCAAACAAGTTAAATGAATCCTGGGCCTACCCCTAAAAATTATCCGTTACAATAATCGGTACCAGAACGCATCATATCATCCCACAATCGATTCTAAGAACCATTCCAGAATCAATGATTTTTGTTTGAAATTGTTCCGAAAGTAATCGTTTTTTAGAGTAATTTAGTTTTTTTGAAAAATAATTTTAAATATTCAAATTTTAGTTATAACAAGTAAAAAAGTCAAATTCGGCCTTGCCGAATGTAGTGATACCCTCCACAATTTCAAAAAGATTATTGTAAAAAACTTTATTTAAAAGGAAATAACTTTAAAAAAAAATTAAAAAAAAAAAAAAAATTCCGCGAAAAAAAATTTTGGTAAAAAAAAAATCCGCGATTTTTTTCTTTTTTTGTCAAAAAATATGTTCGTACTTGTTTAAATACCATTTGGTGTTCAATTATGTTAACATATGTCAACCAGAAGCCGAATTAAAGCATTTTGTATTTTTAGGTTATGTTGAATGTTCTGAAATTTTTGAGGTGTGCTTACACTTTCGTTCATAACTTTTGAACCGCTGAACCGATATCCCTCAAATGCAATACCAAACTTCTCGGGAGAACTTCCAATAAATATGTTAAGTTTCAGTAATCTCTGTGCAATACTTTGTCCGTGAGAGCATTTTCCACAGACAGACAGACAGACAGACGGACAGACGGACAGACGGACAAACGGACAGACGGACAGACGGACAGACGGACATCGCTAGAATGTCTTAAAATCGATCGGTCATCATGAATATATATACTTTATGGGGTCCCAGAGCGATATTTCGTTACAAACAGAATGACAAACTTATATATACCCTCTATCACTAAGTGGAGGGTATAAAAATAGTGTATTTCATAGAAAATTATTAATCGTAATCGCATGTTTTTTTTGTAGATTACGATTACGATGAATTGGTGCGATTAATCGCGATTACGATTACGATTTTAATCGTTTTGCAAACTCTATGTTGAATGTACTGAAATTTTTGAGGTGTGCTTACACTCAAAATATTTTGTAGGCAAAAACAAATGAAAAACACATTTAAAACCAGTGAATAAACAATTTAAAACCATCCCAGTAATTATTCATTTGTTTTAACAAACATCAACATTTATTTTTTACTGTTGACAACATTTTCTAAAATAAAGAACATTAAACATTAACAAATTACGTTTTTTCACTCTTTTTTACCAACAAATTCGAAAAAATAACCTACGAAAACATTAAAAATTAATGATAGTTCTGGTATTTTTACCAACAAATTTAAAAAAAAACAAGTAGAAAAGTTAAATTCGACTTGGCCGAATCTATGAATACCAGACATGTGCACGGATGGTGTTAAAATGCGTTTAGAGACATTCTAAAAAATTTAGAATGTGGACAATATTCTATTCTTAGCGTTCAAAACGAATGAGTTTTTCATTCTATGCTCACAGTGCATGAGAAAGCTACACACACTAGTGTTACGACATTCGTAACACGAATGAACCAACGAGGGAGTACATAGAGAGCCAATGATTTGAAAATACTGTACTCTGAAGCGTGTACTTAGAATGATTTTTATAAAAAAAAAAAAATATATTGTTTGGCTATTTGGGGGAATTCTTTTATAAAAAAAATATATGTATGTATGTATGCAAGTGCGAATTAAAATAAACATTTTGTTATGTAGAATAAATGAAGAGGTAAATAAAAAATAATTACGGGGAAAATTAATATATTAATAAGAGTGGATAAAAAAAAATTAATACATGAAAATAAATATTATGGTGGATTAAAAAAATATTTTTCTATTTCGAAAAATAATGTAAAATGTGGTAAAAATTGTTTTGTTTTATGGCGGAAAATGTAAGGGCCTATAATGATGAAGTATATAGTGTGTGACCGAATACAATTTTTTTTTTGCCTACGCCGAATGTATCAAAAGTTTGTCTATTTTTTTTTTGTATGTGCATTAGGGTGGAGCAAATTATACTTTTTTTGCTTAAAATATTAGTTTAATTTGGAGATTACTGAAATTTGTTTTTATTGTAAACATTTTTTTTTCTGTAAAAAAATTTAAAAAAAAATGTTATTTTTTATTTTATATTTATATTTTCAGCAAAAAACTAATTAAAAATATTTTTTTTGCAAAACAAGAAAAAAATAAAAAAAAATTTCCAGACAAAAAAAATTTTTACAGACAAAAAAAAGGAGCACACAGACAACAAATAATTTGGAAATACTGTACTCTGAAGCGTGTGAATAGAATAAATTTTTTAATAAAAAAAGAGCATTAAAAAAATATCGTTTTGCTGTTGGAAAGAATTCTTATATAAAGGAAAATATTGGGGCGAACTAAAAAAACATTATAAATGTAATGGTTAATAAAAAAAATCATTATGGGGAAAATTAAAAAAACACCGTTTTGTTATTAGCGAAAATAAAATATATTTGTACATATGTACATAAGAGTAGATAAAAAAGGTTTACCATTGTACACTCGTTAATCTTACCCACACACAATCAAAATACTTGCATATTGTACATAATTTTGCGTCGTCTGTAGGTACATTAAGACACGAAAATAAATATTAGAGTAGATTGAAAAAATCTTTTTATATTTCGAAAAAAAAAGAAAAATATGTAACGTCAACAAAATTATTTTGCTTTATGGTACAAATTGTAAGGGCATATAATAATTAAATATACAGTGTATGACCAAAAACACCTTCTTTGGCCAACGCCAATTATTCGGTTACAAAAACAAAATTATTGTTATTGCAAGTTCACAAAACTTTTAATTACTTTCTTGATGCACAAATTTTTTGGTCTCAAATATTTTTACGAGGCAAAATATAGAAAAAAAAATATATTGAGAAAAATAAGACTCAATAAACAATGCAAAATACAAAATACATAAATAAAAAATAACTGTCATACTCATTTTTTTTAAAGACAGAAAACAAGTGAACAATTTCAATAAGAGGGAGAGAAAAAATGCCAGCTAGAGTTTGCAACGAAAAATATTTGTTTTCTTATTGTAGTTATGATCTTTTTAGTTGATGGTAGTTTTTTATATTTCGTGAGGCAACGACATGCGCCAAAAATCACAACAGAGGCTTTGGCTTCGAACGAATGGTTTTGGCATTTGTTCTATTATTTGAAAACGCAGAAGAAAATAATTTTATTGTAATAGAAAGAAAATTATTTGATGAAAATTATTTGATATTAGTAGATATATAATATTGTTTTAATACATAAATTAAACAAATGTTAAGATTTTTTTTTAATTTTTATGAAATATTTTTTTATTAATAGAAATTATTGCACCCGAGTAAAAAAGTTTTGATATAATAATATATAATTTGATACAATCATATTAAATTATATATGACTTTTTATATGTTCAGATCTAATTTTATTTAAGATTTGATGCGGCTCCATTTTCGTATCTGAGGTTATACATAAATATATCTGACTTTATATAATTATATAAATCTACATTTATTTATATAAAATAAGATCAACTGGATTTATTTGGATGTGACCAAAATTCGGATCCAATTGTATAATTTTTTATATTTGTGTATCTAAAATAATACAATTAGATAATTATTTGATACAACTTGATACAGCCAATTTTGAGATCAAATTAGATCTAAAAATTTTTTTTTTACTCGGGCAATTCTTTTTTAATTTTTTTTCAAATATGTGACTTTTTTCCTATTAAACGTGTATTATTAAACTTAAACAATTTTTATACAAGCTTAAAAATGTATTTAAAATATATAAAACAAAAAATTCTGACTGCCCGAGTAAAAATTTTAATATTGCGTCACATAAAATTATATAACGTTTGATCTGTCCTCGAATACAATTAGATATAATTTTATCCCAAAAATGGTGGATAGAATTGCATTAAATTAGATTTATTAATATCTTATTTTATTCATTTGTATATAGTATAATACAATTTTGTCCGAAATTTGTCTCTATCCAATGGCATCAAATTATATGTGATTGGATACAATAAGATCCAATTATATCTAATTGTATAACATTTTATCGGGTTATAGTGAATCTTTTTTTGGTTGAAATAACATACATATCACAGGCCAACGATACATACCCCAAATAAAGTTTGTGTACGCTTCGAACCAGAAGATGTAGTTTATCAAACTGTAAAAATACTTGTAAAATTTTTAAACTGTAAAAAAAAAAACTTAGAAAAATTTCAAACTGTAAAAATATAAAAAAATTGGACTTTATTTCACCCATTTTTTAAATAAATAAGGTTAATCCTAATCTTAATCCGGTTTATTTTTATTGATCCAGCCTTGCATAACCCATTTTGGACCAAGATTCAATTTTCTTTTTTGGAAAAAGGTACTTTTTTAGGATAATTAGCACCCGCTGATCTCAAAAATCTTGTCAAAAAAAATTGTTCAATGTGCCGTTTTCTCAGAAAAGCCTGCATTTCAACTTTTTATGCAATTTTAATATTTGGATTTATTTGCTATTTTATTAATTTATTTCATTATTTTCAAAACAAATCATTTCAAAATAATTCAAATTAGTGGAATTTGATCATTAATTAAATCTAAAAAAAATTTAAATTAGTCAAAAAAGTTAAAAGCCGAAAATTAAAAAATGCTAAATTATCGTTTTTGCTTGAAACAATTTCTGTGCTGATTTGCATTGCACTTCATGGACATAGAAATTGCGGTGGTCAAGCGGGGATATTTTTTTTTAATTGCAGAAAGATGAGACTTAACATTCCTAATCATATTTAAGGTCTGAACAGAACAAGCCCGGCACGACTTTTTCCATACGATTTGACAGTTAAAAACCGTGACCGGCACGACAAAAAATTAAAACTTATTTTATTTTATCTCCGGGTTCTCTCAATCTCCCTCCCTCTCACACTCCAGGGTTGCCGCATTTTCTCAACAATTTTTTATTTTTTCATTCACAATGGTGTAACAAACGTACAGTAGTGCCAACTTAATCACATTGACGATTTTTTTCTGTAAAATTACTCTAATTTTATAAAAAGTTAGCACCACTGAACAAACAAATGACATTTTTTGCCGTCGCCGTCCCCCGTCATTGTTTTGGGCCTATATTCTCCGGCAACGGCAACCGTCCCCCGTGCCGTGCTTGTTCTGTTTCTACCTTTACCCGAAATTCCACCTCATTCATACAAAAATATTTTTTGGAAAAAGATGTTCGAAAAATCGAACAGAGGATCGAAATGGGATAATTAATTATATAGCATAACGATTTTGTTTTTTTTTTTATTCTTAAATTTTTCCATTTTTTTATCCAACCTTATAATAAGTTTTTGTTAGTTAAGCCATATGTTTGTGTTTTCCAATTTAAAAAACGCCATATTACATAAAATAAAAGAAATAATCTATCTTGATATGTCTTCTCATATAGATGGTTATTTTAATTTATCCTAATATTATTCACATAGTGAAGTCAGTTTTCCTTAAATTTATTTTTTTTGGTTCAGCCTAATATATTTTGTCTTTTAAAATTAAGCATTTTTGTTCCGTCCCCCTTAATGTTTTAACTTTCATAATACGCTAACGCATGTAGAAAATCATTTCTTTTTTTCAATCCACTATAATATCTTTCATATAAAACCTTTTTTTGTACATACATACTACTTATTTTTTTCTACAAAACATACATACATACATATTTTCTCTTACATACAAAACGCTTTTTTTTTGCTACCCCCATCAGTCAATCAAGCCGACCCAAAATTTTCGGCGGCGGCGGCTCGACCAATTTTGCTCAGCGGCGGCTCAGTGTCGGCTGAACTTTTTTGTTCTATTTTTGTTGTAAAATCTGTTTTTTGAAAGGCGGCGGCGCGAAAAAAGGTTAAAAATTGGCCAGCGGCGCCGCGCAGCCGATTTTGAGCCGGTCGGCTTGATTCACTGACCCCCATATTTGTAATTTTTTTTCTACATTTTTTTTTATAAAACATTCTAAATGATCAGTGTATATAAAAAAAATTCTAACACACGGTGTAATTTTTAGATCTCTACTACGTTTGATATTCTAAAAACGATGGTTTGTTTACATTCTAATCGTTCAAACACGACATGTTGCGCGTTCGTTTAAAAAAGCATAGCAAATTTTTTAATTTGCTGTTTAGCATCATAGTAAACATTCTCATTCCCAAACACTGTACTCTAAAAGTAGTGTACTCTGAAGCGAATGATTTGGTGTCAGCGAAGAAGGGAGTACATTTGAGCTCATGTCTGATGAATACCCTCCACAATGCCCTTTTTAGGTTATAGTAAATTTTCTAAGATGAAAAAATAACATTTTTGATTAGAAATATTTTATTTTGTGTAAAAAAACTTTTTTTTAAACTAATTTTTGAAAAAAAAAAAAAAAAATAATTTACTAAATTTTTTTTTTGAGTGTAAAATTTTTTTTGAGTGTAAAATTTTTTTCGAATGTATTTTTTTTTTTCTTTTAGTGTAAAAATATTTTTGAATGACAAAAATACGTTGTAAAATATTTTGGTGACTTACCAATGTTTTTTAAATATGTTTAACGGGTTTTCAGCACGTGAATTTAAGGCGAGGCGAATCTGAAATTTACGGTTTTGCTAATAACTTTTGAACCACTGGACCGATTTGGCGGAAATTGAATACGAACCAGCCCAGGGAAACGGCAAATATATATGCCAAGCTTCAGCATCCTTAGAATTAATTTTAGAAAGTTATCGTGTTTTTTATCTCGTAAATTCGTGAAAAACCCTTGCCTAAATTCACTCTTTTGCTCATAACTTTTGAACCACTGGACCGATTTCGCTGGATTGCAATACCAGCCTGACCAGGTAAATGCCCAACATATATGCCAAACTTCAGGAGCATCTGTAAAGTCTTTCAAAAGTTAGCGTGTTTTCAACAGACAGACAGACAGACGGACAGACGGACGGACGGACGGACGGACATCGCTAGATCGTCTTAGAATCGAATGAGGATCATGAATATATATACTTTATGGGGTCTTAGACCAATATTTCGAGGTGTTACAAACGGAATGACAAACTTATATATACCCTCTATCACTAGAGTGGAGGGTATAATAACCTACGAAAACAATAAAAATTAATGATTTCGTAGGTAATTTTTTACAATTTTTTATTGAAATATTTTTTAAAAAATTTTTAATAAAATTTTTGCGGAATCGATCCCGCAATCAACTACATTCTGGCCAGACACTCTACCCATCGTGCCAAAGTCACTTGATACAAACATGTTTTTATATTTCTATAAATAATTTTTTGATTTTTTTTCTACAAAAAAATAACTGTAGGTAAAAACTAATGACATTTCATTAAAAAATACCAACAATTTAAAAAAAAATACTTACACAAATCATTAAAAATCAAAAGAATAATCAGTAGTTTGACTTTAAAAATTAAATGTTAATGAAAGTCTTTATTTTTTAGTGTGTTATTTTTGAAACAAAGGACTGAAGTAGTCATTAATAAAAACTGAACATCAAACAAATGTTTTTTCTTTTTAAAACGACTAAACGGAAAACTTTTTAAATAAAGTACATACAGTTAATGACATAATTTTTTAAGTGTACATTTTCGTTCATAACTTTTGAACCGCTGAACCGATATCGCTCAAATGCAATACCAAACTTCTCGGGAGAACTTCCAATAAATATGATAAGTTTCAGTTATCTCTGTGCAATATTTTGCCCGTGACAGCATTTTCCACAGACAGACAGACGGACATCGCTAGAATTTCTTAAAATAGATCGGGCATCATGAATATATATACTTTATGGGGTCCCAGACCGATATTTCGATGAGTTACAAACGGAATGACAAACTTATATATACCCTCTATCACTAAGTGGAGGGTATAAAAATAGCAAAAAAACTAAAATTCATACAAAATATGACTTAAAAATATGCATTTTTAGCGAAATAATAGCAAAATATGCAAAAATATACATTTTAAGGAAAATATGCACTAGCTAATCGATGCCATTTTAAAGCAAATTCTTTGATTCGCAAAGATATCTTGTTTATGCTGTTCTATGACCAAAGGGAAAAAACATGCATTTGCATTAAATTCCTATCATTGGTTATAAGGGTTTAATTTGTAAAAATGCAGAAGAAAAATTGAATTTCTAAAAATCATAGACATTTCCGGTATTCCCAATACCGGTTTCAAACACTCCAGTTAGTGATATCATCAGCAGGATTTTAAATGTCGGTTTGTCTTGTTAATGGAAATTGTTTTTTATATATGAATATTTATAGTTTCTACATAATAAATTTTGACAGTTTCCAGCACTACAATTCTTTTTCTAGCAATCTCAACCTTACTTCTTTGGTATTTTTTTTCGGATTCAGTGCAAGATTTTACATGGGAGACCAATGCAAAATGTCGTGAATCGTAAAGTTTTTTTTTTTTTTTGATTTGCAAACTAGTGTTATAATTGTATACTTTATTTATGTGTCAGTAGAAAAAATAAAACTTTCTGTAAGGTAAAACTTAAAAAAAACAATAATAAATTAAATAAACACCTTGACTGTAACTTTAAAATTAATAAGAAAAGTAACAAAGTTGGCAAGACACTAGTGACTGACAGGCAGACAAAGTTTTTTAACACTGCTCCCTACAGTACTTTATACATTGCAAGCATACACACAGAAAACAAATTTGCTAATTTCCAACTGAAATTCAGTTGTTACAACAAAAAATCGGTGGATGCATTTGAATTAAGGTTGAATCAACTAAATATCGGTAGTTACAACAAAATTTTGTTATTGCAACTTTCTTTTAATTGAAGAAACTATAAAATTCGTTAGCCACATCAAAATGTAGTAGCAGCAACCGAATTTTTAGTAAATACAACTGAAAAATTCAGTTGGAAATTTATTTTTCTCTGTGTATGTATGGATTAAAAACAAGTTGTTTAATAGGGGGAAAAAAAAACATTGCTTTGATGAATCTGGATTTTTTGTAAACAATAACACTGTTTGACACCAAAAACCTCCCAGTCTTAATTTCAATCCAAATTTTTCTAACATATTCGCTGTTGTCTTGCAATACATCATATTTATTAATATTATTGAACACGAAAATCGAAAAAAATTTAAATCGGTCGAACGGTTTTCGAGATATCGCTGCTTGTAATTTTTAAAAAATGCAGGAGTTTTCCTATGAAGACAAAAACTTTTATTTAAATAATTTAAGCCAGTTATTTGGGTGAGTTAGGGGGTTAATATGTTTTACAAAAATATTTTCTTAAGGCCTCTACAGACGATTCAATATTATGTACAATCTGCATGTATTTTTTTCAGTTCAAAATTTTACACAGTATTTTTATGTATGCCAATCATGGGTAAACGTCAAAAATATTGTGCATAATATTGCGTTGTCTGTAGGTACCTTTAATATCTTAATATTTTCTTCAAAGTTGCTGAACCTACCCCACACCTCAGATGTAAAGAAAACATAGTTTTACAAATCGATATGCTGCAAGAATGGGCCAAAATGGGAAAACTTTTGCCCCCACCCAAAATAAAATTCCGATGTGATCTTTCAAAACACCGACGTGTATATTTTTTTCATCCTTCTATCAGAATTAATCGTCGGAATCCATAAATTTTTTAAAAAGTATAATATTGTTGTACAGTGTTATTTAGTATTTTTAAGGCGTTTATTGAGGAATCAAAGTAGTAAATAAGTAGACACAAAAAATACCTGATATATCCTGCTAGTCAAAACAAAGTCAAGTTAATTCACAACAATATATTTTTAAAGTAAATTTTTTTTTAAGGCAACAAGCAAAATAATAAAGTTAAGAAAAAACTAAATGCCCGGACATAGCCCCCACGGACTTTGCCCCCATAACAGAAATACGGATTATGACCGAACAGATCGCGGTCATAATCCCCGTATTTGTAATGTGGACTATGATCACTTTCAAAACGGTCATAATACCCATGGTGATAATATCCGTTTTTTTATAGAGAATATGACCAAATAGGTAATAATCCCCATAAAAAACTGAAAGCGTTAGCTCTCCTTGAAATGGGGACTTGTTACGCGGTCATTTTCCTCGTGATTTCTGGGAGTTATGTCCACTTTTTATTGATACTATGTCTTAATTTTTTTCGGTCATAATCCCATAACGGTGGTGGGGATTATGAATTCATTTCGTACTTAATCCACAAACCGGAAATGGGGATAAAATCTATGGGGGCTATGTCACGACACCAACAAATTATGCATATTACTTAGAAGTATCTCAACCCTTATGAACCGATTTGCATGAAACTTAGATATGGAAAATAAAATAAGACATTCAAACTTTAAAGCCAATTTTCTCGAAAACCAAAAATAACTGCTCTCTGAAAATTTGATGTAATGTAGAGAATGAAATGAACTTTAATTTAAATTTTTTTTAAAAAAAAATTAAAAATGGCGTGTTTTTTGCTACATCAATTTTTATTTTTCATTTGGAAAATTCAGACATAGTTCTGAATTTTTTCCAAAAACTAATAATGCCAATCGATAGCCCATACAAAACACTATAAATTAGATGTGTTTCAAAAAATTCAGAATCGTTGAGTTACTGTAGAAAAAATTAAATATAAAGCGACATCATGTAAAAATTGCTCAATTTTACCATGTTTGACCACGCCTATCTCGCCCATTTTTCCGAAAAACGAAAACTTTTGTTCCAAGATTTGTTACTTTCATATAGGGCAAAAAGCTCTCAAAGTTTGACTTTGATCCAACAACATTTTTTTTTTGTGGTACGTTTGAAATAGAAACCTTCATATATATCAAAAATAATACGGACGGGTCGTAATATTGTGGAATTGGGTGCAAAAATGATCGGGTAAAATTTTCAAGAGAATCGAAGAAGTATAACCCGTGCCACTTTGAGGTCAAAATTTCGGGTTTTAGGGGAAAAGGACCATGACTTCAAAAAAATTCAAAAAATATATATTTATAGAATTAATTAGATTATGATTTTAAGACGCTCTATCTACACTAAAATTATCAGATTTTAAATACCCATTCTATAGAAAATACCTGTGATTAGAAAAATTAAAGACTTTCATGCTTTTTAAAAGTTATAGAGGCAATTTCATAAATTCTGTGAATTTTTTTTTTTAGAAAGACACTTTTCCTCAGACATATGAGGCATTCCACACCAAATGTTCAGCAAAAAAAAAAGTGATGTCATGTCAATATGAAATCAATTGCAGAGTATTCGCGCTTAGGTCACTATTAAATAACACAAATAAAATTTCTGTTTTTTCAAAATGTGGGCTTTGTAGGCATGGTCAAAAATTGAAAATTTCAGCATTTTTTGCCTAAGTATCTTTATTTCAAAATTTATGCCAATAAAATGAAACACAGTGATGTCTTTAAAATAAAAGTTTTTTATAGATTTTTGTATGGGCTATCGATTAAAAAAATAAAAATTGGAAACTTTTCAGAAGAAGTTCTGAATTTTTTAAATTTAAACTTAAACTTTATTTATCAAAAAACATGCCGCAATTTTATTTCTTTTTTAAATGTTTAAAAATTGGTTAAGGTGTATATCTATCTGTTCTGAAATTTTCAGAGATGCTTTTTTCCCTGTTTTCGAGAAAAAAAATGTTGAACATTGCACTATGATTATAATTTACAATAACCCAGCAAAACTTTGGTAATGGGTGGTGATTATATAACACATTACCAGGTAATGTATATACCTTATTTGTAGCATTATTTTAGGATGTCTTACCAAACATTTGTTCCACAACGTATTATTTTCAAGTGAAAAATAATGCATTACTAATAATTTGCTACGTAATGCATGATTATTGGAAAAAATGTATTTCATATTTATTATTTCTAAACATTAAATCATGGATGACTTATAATTGGTTACATTATGTATTATTTGAAAGTTTGAAATAATGTATTATTTATAATTGGATGCATAATGCATTACAATAACATAAAAAATAATTATTTTTTAAAAAAATGCATAAGTTTAAACTAGAGATGGGCTCACGACAAGAAATTTTTAACGACACACACTCACGAGCATATTTTATCTACTTACACTCACTTACAATCACGTGAGTAAATTTAATACAAAATTACTTTTTCACTACTCGTAACACCTTATAATTTATCTTCTCGTAACATATAAAATATCATATATTTTACACCTTACTCGTATTCTTCGTTATAAATTTGTGGCTTATTTTATACCTTACTGGTATTCTTTGTGATAATGTGGATGCATTACTTTGAGTCTCATCGCCTGTTAAAATCATCAATGCTGCAATGTATAAAATAAGAGATCATATACCATATTTTATACCTTATTTGGTAATCTAAGTTTTGCTGGGAATGGGATATATTACGTATGCGAATGAGTAATATTAACTCTTAAAAACATTTAAAATAGAGATGTTTTCGTGGGTGAGTTTTTTTGACGATCACGCACGCTCACGAAGGAAAAGTTTTAATCACGCACGATTTTTAATTTTCCTCGCGTTCACGCACGCTCACGTGAGTAGAAAAAATGTTGTCACGGGCGCGATACTCACGTGAGCGTGACTAACCGTGAGCGAAATAAATTATCATGCGTGATTAAAATAATTTCCTTGGTGAGAGTGGAGATGGTAAAAAAAAACTTACCCACGATCACATCTCTATTTTAAATGTTTTTTATGAGTTAATATTACTCATTCGCATATGTAATATACCCCATTATTGTAAATTACACTGTGCTACATCAAAAATATGCAGGGGTTCTCATATGAAAATTCGGGTTGGTTGGAGTCCATAGAGTACTGATATACTCATAGTTTTTCTGGATCACTTCGTTAAGTACGTTTTTTATTGGCAAATGTGTTGAAAAACGGCAATTCTTAAATTACAAATTTAAAAAATTATTACTTTGTTAGTTTGCAACCGATTTTCGATTTTATGGATTTTTTTGAAAGGTATAAGTCTTACCTTTTAAACAAAACAAAAATATTAAAAATCTATCAAGAATTGGCTGAGCTACGATCGTTTAAGTTAAAAAAAATCCAATTTTTTGAAAAATTTGTCACATTCTTTATACTCTAAGTTGAAAGTGCATCATTAAACAATTTTTTTTTTATTTTTGTATAAAAGTATAGTAAAGTAGCTTTCCAAAACACCAAAAAACATAACAATCGGTTAAAAAATGAATGAGTTATGCTAAGTTTTGTAATAGGACATTTTTAATTTTTTTCAGAAATGCTTGTAATTCAGGTATTATTGATAAATCTTATTGCTAGTAGTAATTTTATGTGCCTATGCATATAAACAAGAAATGGTAACATAATTAGATTTGTGCGTGATTGACACATGATCACAAGTGAGCGTGATTGAAAATCAATTTTACTCACGTCGTTGTGAGTGAGTGTCAGTGGAATAAAAAAGTGTGAGTGAAATAAAAAAAATTTTCAGAACCCGTTCTGAAATTTTTCCATTTTTTATAAAAGTCAATTTATAAAAAATCCGGCCACATTTGTTTTTTTTTGTAAATTTTTTTTTAAAGATTAGATGTTTGTCTAAGAGATGGTCAAGTGAGTGAATTTTAACTTTCACTCAATCACGAGCATAATTTTTCTTCTAACACTCACTCACAATCACGCGTGTAAATTTAATACAACTCACACTCACGTACGCCGATGCAAGAGTCACTTACGCTAACGTTGACTCACACTCAAGATATTCTTATTTATACTAAAAATAATTTCAAAAATCTTTCAAAATTTTCAGCAAAATCTAAAATTTTACATTTGTTTTGATTTTTTCGGGACGAAATCTGAAGTTAAGCAAAATTTTACATTTTTATTGTTGCTTTTTTTTTGGAATGAAAGGAAATATGAAGAGAAAATAAATCACGCAAAAAATCAACTCACGCTCACTCTTTCACGCAATAATCTTTCTCACACTAACTCACAATCACGTGAGTAAAATTGAATTCAGTCACACTCACGCTCTTATCTGCTCATGTTCCCATCTCTAGTTTGTCTATCCACACAAAAAAATTGTAATGTGTTTTTTTCGTTATTTTCGAGAAATCGCATTTGAATTTCATGACAATTTGGTAATTTGCTTGGTTCAACGTAGCGTATGACTAATGCAAATATTTAATAGTCATTCGCTACGTTGAAACAAGAAAATACAAGCAAATTACAAAATTGTTATGAAAATTAATATTCAAATGCGATTTTCTCAAAAAAACATGTGTCTGAATTTATTTGTGTGGATAGACAAACATCTAAGCTTAAAAAAAAAGTGGCCGGATTTTTGATTAAATTACTTTTTTAAAAAATGCAAAAATTTCAGAACTAAATTTGAAAATTTTCAAAAAAAAAATTAATCGATGTTTGAGATTGTGGTGCATTCCGTTTTAATTTAATAAATATTTAAACAAGGTAACTCAACACAAATTTGACCATTTTTCCAATATTTGACCTCCTAAGTCAAGTTTTTGAAAAATTTTAAAACCAAAAACGCAATTTTCTTAGCTCCATATAGGGCTATTCATACAACCTGTTCAGAAATTTACGGTACACATGTTTTGTTTTTGCTGGATATTTGGTGTGGAATGCTTCATACGTTTATTTATAAATAGGTAAAATTTCCATCAAATGATCCTACAATTTTACCAATTTCGTTTCAAAAATGTTTGCAAACGTACTACTTTTTCTGTCATAAAAATGTTGCAGGTATAACTTTTCAAAAAAGATTTTTTACTTAAACGAGCCTATTTTCAATCTTTTCTCAATATTTTTGTTTTTAAGAAGTAACACTCATATTTTTCAAACAAAACCAAAAAATTATAAATGGGATTTAGAAGCAACTGACACGCCCATTTTTTTTATTCCACTCACTCACAACCACGTGAGTAAAATTGATTTTCAATCACGCTCACTTGTGATCATGTGTCAATCACGCACAAATCTAATTATGTTACCATTTCTTGTTTATATGCATAGGCACATAAAATTACTACTATCAATAAGATTTATGAATAATACCTGAATTACAAGCATTTCTGAAAAAAATTAAAAATGTCCTATCACAAAACTTAGCATAACTCATTCATTTTTTAACCGATTGTTATGTTTTTTGGTGTTTTGGAAAGATACTTTACTATACTTTTATACAAAAATAAAAAAAATTGTTTAATGATGCACTTTCAACTTAGAGTATAAAGAATATGACAAATTTTTCAAAAAATTTGATTTTTTTTAACTGAAACGATCGTATCTCAGCCAATTCTTGATAGATTTTTAATATTTTTGTTTTGTTTAAAAGGTAAGACTTATACCCTTCAAAAAAATCCATAAAATCGAAAATCGGTTGCAAACTAACAAAGTAATAATTTTTTAAAGTCGTAATTTAAGAATTGCCGTTTTTCAACACATTTGCCAATAAAAAACGTACTTAACGAAGTGATCCAGAAAAACTATGAGTATATCAGTACTCTATGGACTCCAACCAACCCGAATTTTCATATGAGAACCCCTGCATATTTTATTTTTGGTCATTTGTAGCACAGTGTTATTAGCATAGTGCAATGTTCAACGTTTTTTTTCTCGAAAACAAGGAAAAAAACATCTCTGAAAATTTCAGAACAGATTGATATACACCTTAACTAATTTTTAAACATTTAAAAAAGAAATAAAATTGTGGCATGTTTTTTGATAAATAAAGTTTAAGTTTAAATTTAAAAAATTCAGAACTTCTTCTGAAAATTTTCCAATTTTTATTTTTTTAATCGATAGCCCATACAAAAATCTTTAAAAAGCATTTATTTTAAAGACATCACTGTGTTTCATTTTATTGGCATAAATATTGAAATAAAGATACTTAGGCAAAAAATGCTGAAATTTTCAATTTTTGACCATGCCTCCAAGGCCCACTTTTTGAAAAATCTTAAATTTTATTTTTGTTATTTAATAGTGCCCTAAGGGCGAATACTTTGCAAATAATATCCTATTGAAACCACAATGGTTTTTCTGTAGTGGAACAGTTGGTGTGGAATGACTCATATTTCCTATCGAAAATCTGTGAATCTAATACATTTTTCCAACAACACAATCTTCGATTCTGAGACATTTTCCCTATAGAGAAGGTCTTAGCTCTAAGAAATTTTTCTACAGAAAAAGTCTTAGATTCTGAGATATTTTTTAAATATAAAAAATCACAGAGTCTAAGACATATCACAGATTCTGAGTCATTTTTTCTATAGAAAAAGTCTTAGAGCCTGAGAACTTTTCCTAAAACATGTTTTCTATATAAAAAAACTCACAAATTCTGAGATATTTTTCTTATCGAAAAAGTCTGAGATTATTTTCAAGTATTTTTTTCTTACAGAATATTTCTCAGCTTTTCCTTTTAAAAAAGTCTTAGATTCTGAGACATCTATCAAATAGAGAAAATTTCAGATTCTAAAGCAATTTTCTTAAAAAAGATCTTAGTTTCTGAGACATTTTTAAATAGAAAAATCTTAGTTTCCTAGAATATTTTTCTGTTGGAAAAATTACACTAAATCTGCGATCTTTTTAGATTCTATAGAAAAATTGTCAAATTTTCCTTGAAAAATTTTTTTTCTTTTTCCTATATTAAAGTGTTAAGTTTCCTAGACTTTTTTCTTAAAACAAATTCTTAGATTCAAAAACATTTTTCCTATAGAAAAATTTTGAAATTCTTCGACATTTGTACAAGAAAAAATTCTCAAATTATTTCCTTTCATTTTCGTTGTTCATTGTTCCTTTTTCCTTTTTACCCGTCATCTTCTCAGATGTTTTCGAAAGAAACATTATCAGATTTTTGAAAAAGAAAACTATGTGATTTTTCCTTTAGAAAAATTGTCAGAATTTCCTATAAAAAAATTTTCAAATTTTCCTTTTAAAAATTTTCAAATTTTTCCTATAGAAAATTCTAAGAAAAATTCACAAATTATTCCTGTTGGAAAATTCTCAAATTTTTATATAGAAAAATTCTAACATTTCAAGACAAAAATAGAAACCCAGTTGGAAAATGAGTCACTGAGAAAATTTCTCATAAACATGTTTTGTCTTCACAAATCATCATTCCGAATTTCAAAGAAATCGGACCAGTTCTTCTTGTAGCCCCCATACAAACCACCTTCCCGATTTTTGCATAAATGTCTCAAAAGTCATGAAAATAGAAAATGTTTAATTAAAATTTTGTTTGTGTATGTTAAACGCGTACTTAAATAACCTTATCAAACCTGATAATCATCGGACCAGTTTTGGACTCAGGCCCCTTGTGAAAATTTCGCCCGATATTCAGTTAAAGCGGTTTATTGTCAACAAATAGAAGCCTATTTCACTCAAATTTGATTTGTGAGTGTTTTTTACACTTATTAAAGATTTTACAACATATAGATCTAATCGGTCCATGAGATCCATTTTCCGGGAAACTCTGGTGTAGGGTATTATATGGTCGGTCTTGACCGACTATAACTTTCTTACTTGTTTTTTATCAATATTTTTTTTCATCAATATTTTTTTTTCGTCAATATTTTTTTTTATTTCATCAATATTTTTTTTTTTCATCAATATTTTTTTTTTGTTCATCAATATTTTTTTTTTTTCATCAATATTTTTTTTTCATCAATATTTTTTTTTTTTTATCAATATATTTTTTTTTCCTATATTAAAGTGTTAAGTTTCCTAGACTTTTTTCTTAAAACAAATTCTTAGATTCAAAAACATTTTTCCTATAGAAAAATTTTGAAATTCTTCGACATTTGTACAAGAAAAAATTCTCAAATTATTTCCTTTCATTTTCGTTGTTCATTGTTCCTTTTTCCTTTTTACCCGTCATCTTCTCAGATGTTTTCGAAAGAAACATTATCAGATTTTTGAAAAAGAAAACTATGTGATTTTTCCTTTAGAAAAATTGTCAGAATTTCCTATAAAAAAATTTTCAAATTTTCCTTTTAAAAATTTTCAAATTTTTCCTATAGAAAATTCTAAGAAAAATTCACAAATTATTCCTGTTGGAAAATTCTCAAATTTTTATATAGAAAAATTCTAACATTTCAAGACAAAAATAGAAACCCAGTTGGAAAATGAGTCACTGAGAAAATTTCTACTGTGATTCCTTGAGGAAATGTCTTCAGGTTCTGACAAATCATAGGGAATCCTTGATGACATGTCCAAACATTGTCAGCACTAAATGTTTGCTTTAAGAGTGTGGACAATTCCTCTGAGACGTCTAAAAGGAAATGTCTTCAGAATAGCAGTATATTAAATAAGAATTATAAGTCTGGGCAACTCTTCAATTTCCAAGAAAAAGATGACAATATTATCGATTTATTTAAAATAAAATCAAAATCTAACAAGTAGAATAAAAGTAATAAATAGACAAACAATTTTCAAAATAAGGTTTGGAACAAGTAGTTAGGTTAGGTTAGGTTATGAAGGATGACGCTGGCGGAAACCAGCATCCATAGAGGCCACGTGATGGCCCATTATGATTCCTTTAATTCTTTTCCCTCTTCTCTGTTTAGTCCTAAGTTGTTCGCCTTATGCGTCCCATTTTGATGCTTTAATAAACGCCAGTAGAGTCCAAGGATTTGTGCCCCGAAGTTCTGATAAATTCTGAAAAATATAAGAACCAAAAATTTTAAATCTTCTAAATGATAGTGCAGGGCATTCGCATAAGAAATGGTAGGTGTCTTCTACGGATTCCCTGCACCATCTGCATGTATCATCATTTCTTATTCTAATTGTTACCATGTGTTTACCCAATGTGTTATGACCAGTAATGAGGTTAACTGTAGCTCTAAGTTGCTTCCTGTTCATATCCAAAAGAATTTTGCTGTGTTTTAACAGGCTTTCATCTGTACACTTCGATCAGAGCTGGACCATTTATTCAACCAAATCGCCCTTGAGTCCAATCTTATTTTCTGACAGAAAATAGAGAGTGGAGGGAACACCTCAGATTCTGCTGTTTCCTGTGCGAGTTCCGCTCCCCGTCGCTCTGTGGCAGCCGCTGACTACCTTAGATCTGATATCATCACTTTTCAAAGCCATTAAAGCAGCTTGACTATCAATGAAGAAACCAATATCGCATCTGTATATTGGTAACATTGAAATATGCTCAGCTGCCTTGGCTATCGCATATACTTCGGCTTGAAAGATACTACAATCGTTGTCCAGACGGTAGGACTCATTTAGGTTAAGCTCCATGCAGTGAAAGCCACTACCGGTGCCTGTCGACATTTTGGAACCATCAGTAAACACGTTAATTTGTTGAAGTTTTACTCTACTATTAAGACAATCATCTAGTGAAGGAATTACAATTTTCAGTCTACCATCAGTAACGTTATGTGGGATATCATAATCCGTTCTTGTACTCCGTTCAAAACTACCGATAATCTTCGTGTGTCGAACCTGTCTGTTTTTCATAGATCCCGTTTGAATTAGTCTATTTAGGGCAATTTTTGCATTTTTCTTAATGAAAAGATCAAGCGGTGTCATATCCAGAAGCACTTCTAAAGCTTCGGTTGATGTTGTCTTCATTGCGCCTGTAATACTTAACAACGCAATTCTATTCACTCGTTTGATTGAGTCAGCATGAGTCCTATATTCAATGACCGGCCACCATACATGACCACCATAAGTTAGCACTGGTCGGACGACCGCAGTAAATAACCAATGGAAGAGCTTAGGTTTCAAACCCCATTTCTTCCCGACTAATCTTTGACAAGAGTATAGCGCAGCGTAAGCCTTCTTAATTCGTTCCTTTAAATTTACCAATATTATCGATTTATTTAAAATAAAATCAAAATCTAACAAGTAGAATAAAAGTAATAAATAGACAAACAATTTTCAAAATAAGGTTTGGAACAAGTAGTTAGGTGTGGGACTAATAAACTGGAGGTTCCGAATTCTAATCCAGTTGGGAATAAAAAAGTCGAAAAGTTTTTATAAATATGAGAAAGATAATTTATAAAGGAAAATGGATAAAAGTAAAAACTAAAGAAAATAAAAAATTATTTTGTATTTTCGCATGACCTACGTCAGACATTTCCAAAACGGACTTATTAAATCCCAAAATTTAGTTGGATTAATTTTGATTTATTTATAATTTTTTTCATTTTCCAAATTTTTTTATTATTTTTTCGGATTATAATTGCTAATTTATTGTTATGGAAAAAAATATTCCAAATTTGTTTTGGCATGTTAAAATAATTATTTCAGACTAAATAAAATAAATCCAAAAAAAAAAAATCCACTTATTGAAAAACACAGCCATAGTCAAACTGAGGTGGCGTCCTGCACCTTTTAACATGATAATGTTTTTAGGCTGGTGTCTAATTTTAAAAAAGTTGCAGGACGCCACCTCAGTTTGACTATATAAGCTAACGACTAACAAAAAAGAAAATTGGAATTACTGTTTTCGTTTTCTTAAAACCAAAAATTTTACTAACTTGGGTTTGTAACTTGGATAATAATTCACCTCGTGGTGAATAACAAAAATATTCACCAGCTGGTGAATAAAACGTAACATAATTATTTTCATCAATATTTTTTTTTTTTCATCAATATTCTTTTTATACCCTACACCACATTGTGGTACAGGGTATAATGAGTTTGTGCTGATGTTTGTAACTACCCGAAATATTGGTCCTAATATTGATCGGTAAGCATACCGATCGACTCAGAATCACTTTTTGAGTCGATTTAGCGATGTCCGTCCGTCCGTCCGTCTGTCCGTCCGTCCGTCCGTCCGTCCGTCTGTCTGTCTGTCCATGTAAACGGTGTAAACACGATACGCAATTTTTGATCAATTGACTTGAAATTTGAAACTTAAGTCTCTCTTGGCCCAAGGACGAAGCCTATTGAAATTGGAAAAAATCGGTCCATATTTAGACCTAGCCTCCATACAAAGGTCCTCTTTGAAATTTGGAAGGTAAACATGTTTTGTCTTCACAAATCATCATTCCGAATTTCAAAGAAATCGGACCAGTTCTTCTTGTAGCCCCCATACAAACCACCTTCCCGATTTTTGCATAAATGTCTCAAAAGTCATGAAAATAGAAAATGTTTAATTAAAATTTTGTTTGTGTATGTTAAACGCGTACTTAAATAACCTTATCAAACCTGATAATCATCGGACCAGTTTTGGACTCAGGCCCCTTGTGAAAATTTCGCCCGATATTCAGTTAAAGCGGTTTATTGTCAACAAATAGAAGCCTATTTCACTCAAATTTGATTTGTGAGTGTTTTTTACACTTATTAAAGATTTTACAACATATAGATCTAATCGGTCCATGAGATCCATTTTCCGGGAAACTCTGGTGTAGGGTATTATATGGTCGGTCTTGACCGACTATAACTTTCTTACTTGTTTTTTATCAATATTTTTTTTCATCAATATTTTTTTTTCGTCAATATTTTTTTTTATTTCATCAATATTTTTTTTTTTCATCAATATTTTTTTTTTGTTCATCAATATTTTTTTTTTTTCATCAATATTTTTTTTTCATCAATATTTTTTTTTTTTTATCAATATATTTTTTTTTTCATCAATATTTTTTTTTCATCTAAATTTTTTTTTTTTATCAATATTTTTTTTTCATCAATTTTTTTTTTTTCATCAATTTTTTTTTTTTTTTTATCAATATTTTTTTTTTTTCATCAATATTTTTTTTTCATCAATATTTTTTTTTCATCAATATTTTTTTTTTTCATCAATATTTTTTTTTTTTTCATCAATATTTTTTTTTTCATCATAATTTTTTTTTTATCAATATTTTTTTTTTTCATCAATATATTTTTTTCATCAAAAAAAAATTTTTTTTTCATCAATATTTTTTTTTTTTCGTCAATATTTTTTTTCATAAATTTTTTTTTCATTAAATATTTATTTTTATCAATAAAATTTTTTCATTAAAACCCTTTTCTTCATCAAACACTTTTAGTTATTGAAAAACATAGACAAACAGATAGATGGATATCACTAGAATGTCTTAGAAAACTTTACGGATCAATAATATATAAACATAATGTCGTCCTCGACCGATATTTCAATGCATTTTGCATATCACAAAATCCACCAGAAAACACATAAAAAATGCTATTTTCTGACCTTAGGTCTTTCGATTTTCTTTATATTAACGGTATGCATTCTCCATAAAGCTAATAAAACATATCCATTTTCAGTTTTTTTAATTTTAAAAAAATCGCGATTTTTTCGCGAATTTAATTTTCTTCAAAAATTTAAAAAATCAAAAAAGTATGTTAATTTGAAGAGCCATATCTGCTAAAGTATCTATCGGATTTCTACGATTCAAAAAGCATTTGATTCAAACGTTCGTCCTTTTTAATACCAATGCAATAAAAAAAAAGTTTTCCAAAAAAAGTGCATTTTTGATGCAAATGCAATTTTTTGATGCATTTTTCAAAACTTTCTCCCCCTTCAATTTTTTTGAAACCTGCATAATTTGAAAATATGGCATTTTTTACACAAAATTGAGTACCGTTTTTTTTGTGACGGCGTTTCAAAAAATGTTCGTGATTTTTTTAAAACTACTTGTTTGAATTTTTCCATACAAAAAATCAATTTAATATTTATTTTGCAATTTTATCAAAAAAGTATGTAACTTTAAAAAGCCATTTCTTCGAAAGTATCTATCGGATTTCTACGCCTCAAAAAGCATTCGATTCAACTGATTATCCGTTTTTATAACAATGCACTAACAAAAAATATTTTTTTAAAAAAATGCATTTTTGATGCAAATGCAATTTTTGGATGCATTTTTTAAAACTTTCTCCCCCTTCAATTTGTCTGAAACCTGCATAAATCGAAAATATAGAATTTTCTACATAAAATTGGATACATTTTTTTTTTGTGACGGCGTTTCACAAAATTTTAGTGATTTTTTTAAAAAATGCTTACGTAGTTTTTCCTTAGACTAAATTTTTTTTTTGTTATTTTATGAATTTTATGAAAAAATTGTATGGAAAAACCAATAAGGTATTTTTAAAAAAATTACAAAATTTTTACGAAACTCCGTCACAAAAAAAGCTGTACGCAATTTTGTGTAAAAAATGCTATATTTTCGATTTATGTAGGTTTAAAAAAAATTGAAGGGGGAGAAAGTTTTAAAAAATGCATCCAAAAAATGCATTTGCATCAAAAATGCACTTTTTTTAAAAATATTTTTTTTTATTACATTAATATAAAGTAAGACTATTGTAAGAATCGAATGCTTTTTGAATTGAAGAAATTCGATAGATACTTCCGAAGATAAGGCTATTCAAAGTAGCATACTTTTTTGATTTTTTCAATTTTTGAAGAAAATTAAATTCGCGAAAAAATCGCGATTTTTTTAAATATAAAAAACTGAAAATGGATATGTTTAATTGGCTCTATAGAGCACATGTGTACAAAAAATTAGATAAATTTGAAGACCCTCGGTCAGATTTTATAAAATCTTTGCTGGATTTCATGATATAATGACAAATTAATATAGCGTTATTTTTCCTAGAAAAATGTTGCTTTGGAAAGAACACCTACATGTACAGCAAAACATTATCATGATTCAATGGTTTGGGCACGAGTACAAACTTCGCAGACATTTTTTAAAATTAGACACGTTTCCATTTCGGTATGAAACGGAAACGTGACGTACCGAAACAGGAGCACAATGTAAAGGCGTAGATATGTTTTTGGAACCGTCAGAAATTTCTGCCTGGGCAGCTGTGGCATAAATCGTTATTCACTTAAAAATCATTAAATACACATAACGTGTACATTAATAACTTACCTTTTTATCATCACACTTCAACGTTCTCAATCCACATTAAAGTTGGAACTTTTTCATGAGTTTTTGTTTTCCTTCGCTGAAACAAAAATAATTTTTTTTTTTTTTTTTTAAGCGTGACCAAACACATTTATTTGGTTTCTTTTCATATTAAAATTGTATTAAATGTATTATTGACGTGTCAATATTAAAATATCAATAACATTGTCATACCATACAATTTTGTGTGTTGATTAATATAAAATAGATTATTTTATACAAGATATATACACTTAAAGTATTTTGTACACTCAAAATAAAAACTCTGTTCAATTAGCAATCTGCAGAATATACACTCATTTTTAGCCACTGCAGGACTTCCCTTTTTTAAAAGCAACAACAAACTGGAGAGTCGACAAAATTATCTTTTGTGTGTTATATCGTTGGCTTAGTCGGCAAACCTGTCCATTTCTAATTTTTGACTTTAGGAGGGACAAACCACTTTAAAACTTTTTTTTGGTTGACTTTTTCTAAGTTTATAAACGTAGTATTTTTCTTTAGATCACCATATTTAAATTTATATTTATTAATATTTTTTCAAATGATGTATTTTGAGTTACATTAAAATCTCAATGTTTATAAAAATGGACTTGACAGATTTGCCGACTAAGCCAACGATATGTTTGTTTCTCTTCTTTTGTATTACAAATTCTTAGAGTTCACATATTGAGTGACGCATTTAAGCGGGAGCTATTTATATTCGTCCATTTTAATTTTCAGATAGTGACATTTGATTTTCATTCTTGCGAGTCCAACATTTAAAAAAATACTTAAATAAAGATAACTAAATAAATATGTTATATAAGCAAAATAATCTGCTGAAAATTTGCAAATAACTTTGTGAAAAACATGCAAACATAATCAGTAAAAATTCTGAAAAAATTTCTGTTGTGTTCAGAAATTCAATGGTTGAGAATTTTGTTAAAGCAATCATTTCAGTTTGGTCTGCATACAGGCTGCAACTTAAGAGTTATAAGAAGATGATCAGAAATGCAAAATGTGATTCTTGGAAAAACTTCTGTGGAAACATAGAAGACGTTTCTAAGGCATCCAAGCTGCTGCAACGTTCTGGCTTCTTCTACTTGCACCCTGGGATACCTGAAAGATCCTAATGGCGTGTGGTCTTCTTCCAGTGGAGAGTCGCTGAATCTCCTTTTAAACACGCATTTTCCGGGCAAATCCATGACGCCGTTTCAAGCTTTGGAACGTTCTGACGCCCAAGCATCTGAAATTGCTTCAGAAAAAATAAATAAATATGCCAACATTAATTTGGGCGATAAAAAGCTTCAGGCCCAATATATCCCCGGGACCTGATAGTATAATCTCGGCTGAGACGCAGCAAGTGTCGGACTATATAGCCTCGTTGCTGTATAATCTATACACAGCATGCATCAACTGGTCGTGTATTCCTTTAAAATGGAGGAATACCAGAGTCGTCTTCATCCCGAAGGCTGGAAAAAGTTCCCACACAGCTCCGAAGGATTTCTGACCAATTAGTCTGTCTTCTTTTTTGTTAAAGACAATGGAACGACTGATAGACTCATATTTGCGTAGAGTGATTGACCCGATGTTGCTTTCGACAAAGCAACATGCATACAGCAAGGGTAGATCAACGGAAACAGCTCTTCATGAGCTCGTTGGTACCATCGAGAGATCGCTTTCGGTAAAGGAGTACACTATGGTGGCTTTTAATAATGTCATCCCAGAATCGATAATTTTGGCATTATCTGGTCTGGGAGTGAAGCGTGGGATCGTTTTAATGGTGGAAAATCTACTTGCCAATAGACGTATAACGTCTGAATTGGGAGCGTCCGTCATATCTCGATTTGTCAATAGGGGCACACCACAAGGAGGTTTTCTTTCGCCGCTTCTTTGGAACCTGGCACTGAATTGAATGCTGCCATCTCTAGAAGCACGTGGTTGTCATGTTGTCGCATATGCTGACGATGTCGCGATATCGGTAAAGGATAAGCATCTGCCAACATTGAGGGACATTCTTCAGGGTTCTCTGAAAAATCTGTCTAAATGGGCAAGAGACTGTGGTCTAGGAGTTAATCTAAGTAAAACAGCGCTTGTTTTGTTTAAAAGGAAAAATAAGATTCCTGATTCCTGTTTCTCAGGACGGCACTGAAATCACCTTCTTAGATGAAACCAAGTATCTTGGAGTATTTCTAGATAGGAAGTTGAAATTCAGGCGTAATATTGAGGAACGGGTGAGAAAAGCAACGATTGCTTTATATTCCTGTAAAAGGGCCATTGGAAAACGATGGGGTTTTAGCCCTCAAGTCGTTCATTGGATCTATACAGCAGTGGTGCGTCCAATTTTGCTGTATGGAATCATTGTCTGGTGGCCTGCTTTAGAAACAAAAGCGAACTGTGTCTTTATCACGAAGGTACAGATAATGGCGTCGATGTACATCACTGGTGCTCTTCGTACTACACCTACGGCTGCATTAGAAATCCTCCTTCACCTGATACCATTGGACATATTGGGTAGGCAGTATGCGGCTGCGTCGGCAATTCGACTTAATAGCTGCAATGAAGGAGCAGCGATTGTGGCCATAGCGCGATCTTGAAGAAGATAACAATACCACAAAATGTGGACTGTGCTCGCTCTTTGAGTCTCTTTGAGCGCCACTTTATTACTATGATACCATCCAGGGAGTCTTCGATGGGGGACATTCCGGGTAGTGGAGCCACCATAAATTTTTACACAGATGGATCGAGGCTGCACGAACAAGTGGGCTTTAGAGTATATTCGGAAGAGCTTGGATTGAGCGTGGCTCGAAGATTGTCAGATCATTGCAGCGTTTACCAGGCAGAGATGCTGGCAATAAATGAAGTGGCTGACTGGTGGAGCTGCAATGTCTTGTCTACAACCGCAGTCAACATCTATACTGACAGTCAAGCCGCGGTCAAGTCCCTGCATTCAATGTTTCTGAAAACAAGATCTGCCCTTAACTGCCGCACGTCTTTAAATGAGATGGCCAAACAGTTTAACGTACGACTCATATTGGTTCCAGAGCACAGAGACATTCCAGGGAATTGCAAAGCCGATGAGCTTACAAGACTAGGAACTACCTTACAGGTTCCAATAGAATTGGAATGTGTTGGTATGCCTCTAGAAACTTGCAAGCAAAACCTATGGCTATGTTCTGCGACGGAGACTAATCAAAAATGGGCAAACGGATGGACGTGTGAGACAACACGACTGATTTGGCCTTCTCTTAATCAGGGGCGCACAAGTGAGCTGATATCGCTTCCAAGAGGAGAGATTTCGACGGTGGTTTCTATAATTACCGGACACTCTCTTATAGGGAAGAATGCAGAGCGGTAAAATGTGCCGTCAAATGACTTTTGCCGAAGTTGCATGGATGCAGAGGAGTTGGAAACTATCGAACACTTTATTTGCCATTGCCCGGCACTTTCTGGTCAGAGACTTGCTTCACTGGGATCTAGGGAGCTGTACGATTTTTCTGATTTGTCGGATTTCAAAATTCAACATCTAAGGAGTTTCTTAAGAAGCTCAAACTGGTTTAACGACAGGGACTAATAGGGAAACCTATTATGGTCCCATGGTATCACAATGGACCTCAGAGTCTACGTGTGTTGACGTAAAACGTCAGCAGCCACTTACAACCTAATCTAACCTTATCCTTTCAGCACAAAAATTTGCTAAAAATGTGTTATTCTAAATTGAAGGTCATTTTACAGATTTCTTGACGGAGGTTCTCTTCTGAGTGTGGGCAAAATACAGGACAATTTTGTTCTTTATACAATTTTTTACAATTTTGAAATTTAATATTGCCTAGAAATCTAAACGAGGTTTTTAATTTGTTCGATTTAGGCTGGATTACTTAATGCTCCGTTATAAAATAACTCGCCGTTAAATTTAACTTTTTCATATAAATTTTGACATAAGTTTCAGATAAATCGGCAGTTAGTAGCTTACTTTTCATTGAGTAATCCGCCTCTAGTCTTTTCAGAGTGTTTGATATTTCCAAATACTTACATTTAAGGCAATATGAATTTCTTGTCACAGCACTGCAATTTTTAGTTGTCTCAACTGTACGAAATTTCTGAGTGTTGAAAATAATATTCCCATTATATGGTTTAAGGTCACCTTTTTTACTTAAATACAGAAACTTACTTAAGAAAGCAAATTAGTCCTGCTCATATTTTGATTACCTTATAATTTATTCAAATAGACGAAATTTACTTTATAACAAAAAAGTTTTTGTAATTCATTTTACCTATATCATCATTACTCTGAAAAGAAAACAATGTTTACAAAACAAATAGTTGGGGGGGTTTGTCTAAATTGCATATTTATGGCTAAATAAATAGTTTGAGAAAATAAAATATTCAAAAGTTTCTTTTTTGTTTTGAGGGGAGAAGAATTTTTTAGATTGACTATTAAAAGCAAACAAGGGAATATATTTCTTTAAAAAAGAAAAAACATGTTTATATGAGGGTGCAATGCCTCAGTGGAAGAAATGCATAGTTGTTTTGGAAATGATACAGGCACAGTAAGTACTGGACCGCTGGCTCTGAAATTTTAAATGGTTATAGCTACGTATTTTTGAGCTTAATTTGCAGCAAGCAACCCCAAAGAAGGCCATTTTTGGCATTCGAACGCTTTAAGTCTAACATCTAGTGCGGTGGTTATAAAAATATCAATTTGTATGGGAGCCCCGTGTGGAAGTAGATATATGGAGTAGGTGTGTTCAGAAGAAACATTAGGGAGTACAAATTAAAAGGGTTGGGTACATTGCACTCCTCTGATAGCGATTTGTAGTCAATTGTAGGACTTTTTGTGTTTTTTTACCCTTAACCTTTGCTCTGATGAGAAGCTATTTGCCCCGTAATTGACTTGGAGTCGGTCCTAAAGGAATCCGGAAGAGGTTGATATTCAGGTAAGCACTAGGGGTGTTCTTATTTTTTAATATCGGAATTTTGTGTTGCACTGGGCAGAACTTTGATCCTTAGTACTAGAAACTTAATAGTAAAAAATTTGGAGTTAATCCCATAACTTTAAGTGGACGCGGAAACGACCTGAAGTTTGAAAAACGGATTACAAGGGGAAAAATAACTTTTTACACTAAAAAAAAAAAAACTGTAAAGTTAGCAAAAAATTTTGTTAAATTTAACTAAAAAAGCACCTGATTTTGGGCCTACTAAATTTCTAGTTAATTTAACTAAAAATATTTAGCTAACTTTTCGTAGAATGAATGTAGCAAAAAAACCCTTAACTTTAACTAAAAATTTTGCTGAAAATTATGTAACATTTTTATGTACATATTTACAAAAAAATTAGTTGAATTCAGCAAAAATTTTTGTTAATTTTCGTAAACTAAAATTAACAAAATATTTTGTAAATTTTTTTTTTTACATATTTCGGTTGACATTTCTTTTTTATTTCACCGAACACTTTAAACACTAACACTTCACTTATTTTTATACCCTCCACTCTAGTGATAGAGGGTATATATAAGTTTGTCATTCCGTTTGTAACACCTCGAAATATTGGTCTAGGACCCCATAAAGTATATATATTCATGATCCTCGATCGATTTTAAGACGATCTAGCGATGTCCGTCCGTCCGTCCGTCTGTCCGTCTGTCTGTCTGTTGAAAACACGCTAACTTTTGAAAGACTTTACGGAGGCTCCTGAAGTTTAGCACATATGTTGGGCATTTACCTGGTCAGGTTGGTATTGCAATCCAGCGAAATCGGTCCAGTGGTTCAAAAGTTATGAGCAAAATACTGAATTTCGGCAAGGGTTTTTCGTGAATTTATGAGATAAAAAGCACTATAACTTTCGAAAATCAATTCTGAGGATGCTGAAGCTTGGCATATATATTTTTCGTTCCCCCAGCCTAGTTCATATTCAATTTCACCCAAATCAGTCCAGTGGTTCAAAAGTTATTAGCAAAACCGTGAATATCAGATTAGCTTCACCTTAAATTCACGTGGTGAAAACCCGTTAAACCTGTTTTACAACCATTGGTAAGTCACAAAAATATTTTAAAACGTATTTTTGTCACTCAAAAATATTTTCATACCAAAACAAAAAAAAAATACACTCGAAAAAAATACAAGTAAAAAAAAATTAGTAAATTTTTTTTTGAATGTAAAATTCGAAAAAAATTTTACACTCAAAAAAAAAATTAGTTTTTTTTTTATTTTAAATTACTAAATTACTACACAATAAATTTCTTAAATAGTAATCACTCTTTTCAATTCAAGTTACGAAAAATCAGCAAATTAATTAGTAAAAATTCGTTAACTCAGTTTTAAAGTCAACAAAAAAAATTAATTCAAAATTTGTTCAAAACTAGTATTTTCGTAAATTGAACTTAACTAAAAAAAGTAGTTAAAACGCTGATTTTAACTAAAAATTTGATAAAATGCCAGTTAACTAAACTTAATTAAAAAAAAAATTGTTAACTTTACATTTTTATTTTTTTTGAGTGTACTAATTTTCTGAATTTTTTCGATATTTAAAGTTAAGTTTGAATTTAAATGGTTACAGAATTATGATATGGAGTACATAACCTTTGTAATAAGGCAAACAAGTTATTACAACTGCCCCAGGCAACTACCGTGTGGAAGACCACTTGATCAAAGATTTCGAGTTCCATTTTTGAAATTGATTGAAATTATCTACTAAAGCAACATTTTTTATTCTTTATGTGCCAATGTACTAAGGTGATAAGTATTTTTCATATTGTGTTATGCTAACGGGTTTTAAATTAATGTTGAAAAGGTCTAAACTTTTCAACCATGTTTTCAAATATCCTATTTTAAATTTTTGCCAAGTAAAATTTAAAAAATCGATCATTGGACTATAGGATTTTGTTAAGCACATATAAGCGAATAAAAACTATACAAATTGTAGATATTCCTTTTTTCATTCGGCTAGTTTAGCGATTTAATTTCGTCGGATTTCGGAGTAATAGTGATTTTGGTAATTTTTTTAGCTTTTAGTTAATTTTTTTATTTTTTTTTTTAAACTTCGTATGTTTTCTACCGAATTATTGCAGCATAATACAGAATACTTCAATTCCTTTAATAAGGGCAAATTTGAAATATGAAAAATTGACCCAGTTAAAGGTCAAAGGTCAAATTTTAGAAGAATTTGAATTTTTAAAGATTAACAGATTTTTTGAGCGGATATTAATGAAACTCCTTGATGTTATTTTAATATGTCTAAAAACTAATGGTTTATTAATAAAATTCAGAACATTAACCCTTAACAGGTGCTAAAACAGTGTTCTCGACGCTCGCGAATCCGTTGGCTAAACTGTTTAGCTTTTCCTACCGCGGTGGGTTGTTTCCCTCTTGCTGGAAAGTTGCCAAAGTTCAGCTTATCCCTAAAAACCTAACATAACCCTGACAAATACCGCCCAATTGCAATTTTCTCTGCGCTCTCGAAGGTTATAGAGAGCATGTTTTATTTCCATCTCGTTAACTATCTAGAGTCTTATTCACTTCTATGTGATCGACAGTATGGCTTTCGCAGAAGTCGTTCTGCGGGAGACTTGTTAGCGTTCCTTACAGAACAAGTTCCTTGGTAACCGCATTACACGTGTTGTTTTAGATGGGATTTCATTCAACGACTTTCAGCTAAATTCAGGGGTACCACAAGGCTCCGTTCTTTCTCCCACCGTTTTCCTAATTTTTCTTAAAGTCCTTCTTAGTCAAACCTTCAATCCTATATACTGTTATGCAGATGACAGCAATAGTTGTCATTAATTTTCTTTTGGTCATAGTCCAAGACTTGTGAAGGTTCCGGTCATGAGACAGAATAACAGGCTTAATCATGACCCTTCTACAATCTCCGAGTGGGGTCTGGCGAAAAGGTCGACTCTATTAGTTCATTGGAGAATCGTCGGAACGTGGGTTGGGCGGCATTGTTCTACCGATATTACCATGGTTATTGCTCTGCTGAGATAAGTGAACTTATCCTCGAGACTCGGGTTTACGTTTGCAATACTCGTCAATCTAGTAGATCACATTCGTTTGTTGTCGATAGTCCAATGAATCGTACAACGCACAGTGTGTTTTTTGTGTAGTGTGAGTGTTCAAAAATCTGTAACTTTGGAACGGTTCAATATTTTGGCTCGCGGTTTTTTGCAATTGGTTCTTTAATAATATAGCTATAAACGTAAAATGGGATAGCACCCTTACAAAAAACGTAGATAAAAGCTAACAAAAAATCAGAAAAAAAAATTAGTAAAAGGTCTTTCGGATCTTTTCGTAATTATTCTTTTATACTTTCTTTTTAACAGAATAAAACAGAAATGGTGTCATAGAGTCAGCTGATATCATTAAAAAATCACCAAATCTGTGTTTTGCGGCATTCGGCTGCATTTTCAAGATGGACTTAATCTAAATTCTACATACTCCTTATTTTTGCTTCGTACGCATCTTCCGATAACTGACCAATAGAAAAGAAGTGATGTTTTAAAATTTGTTCATCTTGGCAAAGAACCTTATGTATTGTTGGAGATAAATTTCTCCAGAATCAATATAGGTCATAATATGCACTGTCTCAAACAATTGTCCGTACCCCACACAATCAAAAAATTTTTTGCTTATATTTCGAAAAATACTTAACCGATTCGCATGAAATATTTTTTTTTAAAAAGATCAACAATTGTTTATAATAATTGCACACTAATAATAAAATAAACGTGCTTCATTATTATTTTATACAAAAAAATATAAAAAAAGTCCAAAAAATCAACTCAAAAAATTGTCCGTACGGGGAGGAAAAAATAAATTTTATG
The DNA here is from genome assembly GCA_963921195.1 of Pegoplata infirma. Classification (NCBI taxonomy): domain Eukaryota; kingdom Metazoa; phylum Arthropoda; class Insecta; order Diptera; family Anthomyiidae; genus Pegoplata; species Pegoplata infirma. The sequence continues at coordinate 93,519,452 of OY992538.1, read as the reverse complement.
TTTATAAAATGATATTAATGGGCCAGTATAATATCCTTAACATCGAGTACGATATCCTTTGGCCGAAATTACTTCCCTGAATCGGTTATTTATAGGTAGACCCATCAATTGTCTGGTTTCAGGTTCAATATTCCACCAGTCCTCAAAGATTACATATTTTAGCAATAGTTGATGGATTATTGTATGCTGCCGATTTTGTTTTCTCCAAAAAAACCTATAAATGTTCTATGGGGCCTAAATATCGCCTCTCGGACATGTGTGGTACCACTTCTTCCACCTTATAATGCAGTCATTCTCACACAACCAAGGGAGTGTGCTTTGGGCAATTATCGTGTTAGTATCCAAAGTTGGTTCGAATGTCCCATTTAGTCGCACTTACCTTTTAATTTTCTTTTAAAATGTCTAAATAATTAAATTTCCTCATTTTGGGTACTAAAAATCCAAGATTTCCGACACCTCCAGGCACCATTGCACCCCACATCATCGCAGAGCCTCCACCGTGTTTCACTGTTGCTTTGAAATTCTTTGGCTGCAACATACAAATCTGCCATTCGACCCAAAAGTATTAAAATTACTTTTGTCGTAAATATAACAGTTTTTCAAAAGTAATTTTAATATTTTTGAGTCAGATGGTAGACCATTTTTGTGTCGGAGTGTTCCACTTCGCGTTGCAGCTAAAACATTTCAATGTAACAGTGAAACACGGTGGAGGCTCTGTGATGGTGTGGGGTGAAGTAGAGCCTGGAGGTGTCGTAAAGCTTGGATTTTTAGTGTCCAAAATGAGGAAATTTCATTATTTAGATATTTTAAAAGAAAATTAAAAGGTTAGTGCGACTAAATTCGACATTCGAACCAACTTTGGATACTAACACGACAATTGCCTAAAGCACACTCCCTTGGTTGTGAGAGAATGACTGCATTAAAAGGTAGAAGAAGTGGTTCCACACATGTCCGAGAGGCGATATTTAGGCCCCATAGAACATTTATAGGATTTTTGGAGAAAACAAAATCGGCAGCATACAATAACCCATCAACTATTGCTTAAATATGTTATCTTTGAGGAGTGGTGGAATATTGAACCTAAAACCAGACAATTGATGGGTCTACCTATAAATAACCGATTCAGAGAAGTAATTACGGCCAAAGGATATCGTACTCGATGTTAAGGATATCATACTGACCCATTAGTATCATTTTATAAACATAAAATTTATTTTTTCCTCCCCGTACGGACAATTTTTGGAGTTGATTTTTTGGACTTTTTTTATATTTTTTTGTATAAAATAGTAATGAAGCACGTTTGTTTTATTACACTGTGCAACAAGAAAAATGAGCCTCAATGGCTTCAACGCTAAATGAAAGTAGACCATCAAATGGACAAAAGCACCAAAGGATTTTGCAAAGTCAGTTCGGATTTCTTTTTTATAGCCCACTGAAGTTTTTATTTTTTTATCAAAGGCGTTTGGAAAACGTCAGAAATACTATAATAAAAACACATCTGAGCTTCAAAATATGATTTGATTTCTTCAGTAAAATTTTATGGCAGTTCTTTTCTTAGAACATTTTAATCCTCTAGCTGCCATTTTAAGGGGTCATTTTAGTCCTTTTTCGAAAACTAAACACAGAAGTCTAATAAAACGTCCATTTAGAGGGTTAAAATGTTCTACAAATATTTTCCTCATAAAATTTCACTAGGGGTTGTCAAATGTTCAAAGTTTGTGCGACATGCGCAAAGTGCTTAAAAAGGGTCAAGTATAAATAATCAATGTTTGTTATTTTTTTTTTACCAAAGCAGTGTTAAAAAATATCGACAAAAAACAGTGCAAATATACTTTTGAGCTAAAAATGATGTTCTGATGTGTTTTATAAAATTTTATGATGATTCTTTTCTTTGACCAAATTAACCCTCTAGCTCCCGTTTTAAAGGGTAATTTTTGTCCTTTTGTAACTGCCTATAAAAAAGGCAGTTAAAGGGTTAAAATGTTTTACAAATATTTTCTGCATCAAATTTTACTAGGGCACGTCTAAGACAGAAAATGTTAAAAAATTTTAGAGTATTCAAATTTTTTTTTTATATTTCTTTTGGGCCGAAATATAAAAAAAAAACAAGTAACAAAGTTAAATTTGACTTTGTCGAATGTATTAATACCCTCCACGATGTAAAAAAGTTTATTTGCACAAAAAAAAAAAAACAAACAATAATTAAAAAAAAAAAATCCGCTAAAAAATTTTTTTTGGTAAAAAAAAAATCGACGAAAATGTTTTTTTGTTGCAAAAAAATATGTTTGTACTTGTTTAAATACCATTTGGTGATCGATTCTGTTCACATAAGTCAACCAGGAGCAGAATTAAAGCATTTTGTGTTGTTAGGTTATGTTGAATGTACCACAATTTTCGAGGTGTTCATACATTTTCGTTCATAACTTTTAAACCGCTGAACCGATTTCGCTCAAATGCAATACCATACTGCTTAGGGCAACAACAAGTAAATATGCTAAGTCTTAGTTATATCTGTTGAATACTTTGGCCGTGATCACCATTTCAGATATCTTGGGAAAAGTCGCGTGATGCCGTTCTAGCGGAAATTTGTTGGTGGAGCAAAAATATATTTGAGGACGAAGAAGAATTAGGTGAGGAAAAGACCTAAGCTTTCTTTTGAGTCAAAAAAAGGGTCCGATTTGACAAAAAAGTCAAAAAAGTTTTGGATTAAAAAAAATATCAAAACTTTTTTTTTATTTTTTTATAATTTTTTCGCAAGATTGAAGAAATAGCTATCTAAACTATTTGGGACACATTTTGCTAAAAACAATTGGTTAGAAGTTACATGGATGAGAATAAACACCTCTTTGGCACAAAATATCAAATTTCAACCCCCTCTAACTCAGAGAGTCCTTGACCGATCTCGTTGAAAAATTGTGTCTGCACGACTATCCAATAGGATAGTAGATCGGGATCAAAAGTTGTGTCAGTTGACACGGAAACTTGTGTACCGTGTCCCGTGTACCGTGTACCGTGTACCGCTGAACCGAAATCGGTTCAGCGGTTCAAAAGTTATAAACGGAAATGTAAGAAATTTGTGGTACCTTCAACATAACCTAAAAACACAAAATGCTTTAATTCGGCTGCTGCTTGACACATGTGAACAGAATTGATCACCGAATAGTATTTAAACAATTACAAACATATTTAAAAAAACATTTTCGTCAAATTTGTTTTACCAAAAATTTTTTTCGCGATTTTTTTTTTTTTTAATTTTTTTTTTTTTTTTTTTGCAAATAAACTTTTTTACATCGTGGAGGGTATTAATACATTCGACAAAGTCGAATTTAACTTTGTTACTTGTTTTTTTTTATATTTCGGCCCAAAAAAAATATAGAAAAAAAAATTTGAATACTTTAAAATTTTTCAGCATTTTCTATATGTTCGTCCACTTTCTGTCTTTGACGTGCCTTAGTAAAAAATTTGATGCAGAAAATATTTGTAAAACATTTTAACCCTTTAACTGCCTTTTTTTATAAAATTTTTTGTATTTCTTTTAAAAAAGGAGAAAAATGGCCCTTTAAAACGGGAGCTAGAGGGTTAATTTGGTCAAAGAAAAGAATAATCACAAAATTTTATAAAACACATCAGAACATCATTTTTAGCTCAAAAGTTTATTTGCACTGTTTTTTGTCGATATTTTTTAACACTGCTTTGGTAAAAAAAAATAACGAACATTGATTATTTATACTTGACCCTTTTTGAGCACTTTGCGCATGTCGCACAAACTTTGAACATTTGACAACCCCTAGTAAAATTTTATGAGGAAAATATTTGTAGAACATTTTAACCCTCTAAATGGACGTTTTATTAGACTTCTGTGTTTAGTTTTTGAAAAAGGACTAAAATGACCCCTTAAAATGGCAGTTAGAGGGTTAAAATGTTTTAAGAAAAGAACCGCCATTAAATTTCACTGAAGACATCGGATCATATTTTGAAGCTCATATGTGTTTTTATTTTAGTATTTTTGACGTTTTCCAAACGCCTTTGAAAAAAATTTCAAAACTTCAGTGGGCTATAAAAAAGAATTCCGAACTGACTTTGCAAAACCCTTTGGTGATTTTGTCCACTTGATGGTCTACTTGCATATGGCGTTGAAGGCATTGAGGCTCAATGCGATGACCCAAAATTTGTTGCACAGTGTTATTAGTGTGCAATTATTATAAACAATTGTTGATCTTTTTAAAAAAAAATATTTCATGCGAATCGGTTAAGTATTTTTCGAAATATAAGCAAATATTTTTTTGATTGTGTGGGGTACGGACAATTGTTTGAGACAGTGTATGTTTAATTTTCTTGAAGCAAGTTCTTCAAAATTTTTTAAAACGATGATTTGGTGACAGTTTATGGCATTTAAAATTTTGTTGAACAATAACAAATGATACGAAATAATTTTTATAATTGATTGAATGGGATTAATATACTCGAAAATCGCCTCGAACTTTTAAATTCGTTAGTACTGCCAAATTATTGTTTTTAGCAATCAATCCTCATACCAGTTCTCTTTGTAAAGCATTACTAAAAGCTAAAATTTAATTTTAATAGATAATTTGATGCTGGAATATTTTAAAATTTTTTAACAATTCACTTATTATTTTTGTAATGTACAAAATCGATATTAAAACAATAATTTTACAGACCTAATGCATTCCAACACCTAAAGTCAGTTTAGTTTGCAGGAGTTTGCAGCTGGAATGCAAAAATTATTGCTTGGAATATATCAGAGCGTACCGACGGTCGCATCATAGTTAAAAGCTTAGGTAAAGTCGAAAAATATGATAAAAAAAGGGGTTTTAAAAACAATTAAAACAAGTAAGAAAATTATAGTCGGTCAAGACCGACCATAAAATACCCTACACCAGAGTTTCCCGGAAAATGGGTCCCAAGTTCAAACATGGACTGATTAGATTTATATTTTGTCAAATCTTTAATAAGTGTAAAAAGCACTCACTAATCAAATTTGAGTGGAATAGGCTTCTTTTTGTTGACAATAAATCACTTCAACTGAATATCGGGCGAAATTTCCACATGGGACCTACACTCAGAAAATTATGTAAGTTACTACATGTTAGTTGTTTGTATATTTTACAGTAGTTAGTTGTTTTCAACTACAAAGTCAGTTATTTTTGTATGAAAAATATCAAACAACTATTTCTGTTAGTTATTTAAAGTCGTTTTTTTGAATAACTAACAAAAAAGTACTGAAATGCAGTAACAGTTATTAAAAGTAGTTAATTTTATTTTATTATCTCTGAAAAATTTTCAAAGTTTTTTCCAAAAAAAAATTTATTTTTTTTTATTTTTGAGAACTTTAAAAAAAAGAAAAAAAACTTGGAAAAAATTTGATCTTCAATTTATTTTCTGAAAATTTTTTTGTTTATTTTATTTTTACTACATATTAGTTGTTTTGACTACAAATGTTAGTAATTTTTACTACATAAGTCAGTTGTTTTTTGTCAGTTAAAATAACTAACATTGTTAGTTGATTTAACTGAAAAAGTAGTTGACCCCAAAATAACTTACAAAGTAGTTATTTTAACTGACATTTTCAGTTGATTTTACTAACATAATTTTTTGAGTGTAAGTCCAAAAATGGTCCGATGATAATCAGATTTGATAAGGTTATTAAAGTACGCGTTTAACATACACAAACAGAATTTTAATTAAATATTTTCTATTTTCATGAAATTTGAGAGATTTATGTTAAAATCGGGAAGGTGGTTTGTATGGGGGCTACAATAAGAACTGGTTCGATTTCTTTAAAATTTGGAATGATGATTTGTGTTGATAAAACATGATTACCTGCCAAATTTCGAATAGATACCTGTTAAAATGCGTCTATTAGAGTCATTTGAGCCAAAACTAAAGAGGACCTTTGTATGGGGGCTAGGTCTAAATATGGACCGATTTTTTCCAATTTCAATAGGCTTCGTCCTTGGGCCAAAGGAGGCTTAAGTTTAAAATTTCAAGTCAATTGATTAAGAATTGCGACCTGTATCGTGTTTACACCGTTTACATGGACAGACGGACGGACGGACGGACGGACAGACGGACGGACATCGCTAAATCGACTCAAAAAGTGATTCTAAGCCGATCGGTATACTTAAAAGAGGGTCTAGGACCAATATTTCGGGTAGTTACAAACATCAGCACAAACTCATTATACACTGTACCACAGTGTGGTGTAGGGTATAAATAGGAATAAACCTGGGCTGAAATTTTCCATAAAAATTTAATATAAACTACCCACAAATATAGCTTTCAAAAAAAAAAAAAAATTTTCAAATATCTCAAACCGTTTGGTTTTTGCGCGTCTTAGAACTTTGAACTTTTTTAAAAAAAAAAGGAAAACGAAACTATGAAATTATTTCTCACTTTCGACAATTATATCTTTTTAACCACAATAGATAGAGGAAAACCAATACCAGATTTGGAAAATCCAGACATTTTTCTGTTAGAATAAATTTTTGAAATTCAAAAATTGAACAAGAAATTTTGAACTTTTTCCTATTTTTGATCACTCAACCAGTTTAAAAAACACACTGTGCAACGCATTACCGAGATAATTCGTTTCTCAGTCGAACTAGTTGTATGTGGAATTCATTGCCCGCAGAAGTCTTCCAAGTGAGCTACGATTTGGAAAAGTTAAAACTAACCCCCAGTTTCTGTATGACGAACATCAAATACCAACATTTTGTTTTTGTTACAATAAAAAAATACATGCAAATTTTTGACGTTTGTTCGTTATACTGAAACTGGGTCAATATCCACAAACATACCTCCCTCTTTCCTCCTCTTCATAAACTACACAGTGTTACAAAAATGAATGAAACAGAAAAACCTGGGATGCGATACTTTTTTTCTAGTAGGTGTTGTCGAGAGCAACAAAATTCTGCCCTTGAAATTTGCGAAACACCTCCAAAATTACGGGTAAAAAAACGGTTTTTCGAACTTTTTACACTTATAAGCCAGTAACTTTGTTGAATATGCACCGATTTTGAATTTCTCGACGGTTTTAGAAATAATAATCTAATATCTTTCAAAGTTGTAAACATGAAAATTTAAGTAATATTAAAACAACTGTGCGTATTTTTCAAGCAAACTCAATTTTTCCAAAAAAAATCATTTTTTTTTAAGTTTGAAGATATTTTATCATATTTTTTTATTTAGGAACCGTACCATTTATGCATGTATTAATAAAGTATATTTATTTAAGAGTAAATTACAACGTTGGTTTTTAAAATCGGTTAAAAATTGACGGAGTTATTAAACTTTTAATAAAAACAAAATTTTGGAATAAATGCCTGCACAATGTTTTTCTACCATCCAACCATAATATGCGGGGTATACTAACTTTTTCATTCTGTGTGAAACACATCGAAATATCGATGTAGGGTCCCATAAAGTATATATTTTTGACCAGTGATCGATCTACCACATTTTAGCTTTGTCCGACCGTCCGTTTGTCCATCTGTGGAAGACACAAAACTGTCTAAAATAAAAAAACTAGACTCCTGAAGTTTTGACACGAATATGTATTATGTTTATAGGACATTGAAGTTTGGAAATGGGCTAAACCGGACCAGGGGAAAAAGTTTCCCCTTGGAGAACTAATGCAACCCCAGAAATACACTATTTTATTTTAAAGTTATTTTTTGTCTATTTGCTCAACAAATAAAATATTTTTGCGTCATATGAAGTTCATTGACCTGCTATTGAACCAAGGGGATTAAACAATGCAATTTTTTTGGTCCGCTTTCCTTTTAGGTTAAACGAAAAATAAAAAAAAATATAAAATGTTATTATTTGAGTGTAAATATTATAATATATGAATTTGTAAACATTAATCGCTAGGGGAAGGTGTCCCTAGACAGCATCACCCACAACCCCCCCCCCCCCCCACCCACAAACCCGCAAAACGTCCTTGTAGTTTTTTATTTTCATTTATCGCAAGGGAAAGGTGTTCCAGGCAGGTCATACATCCGCGCCGCTGAGTTCCCCTTCTCAACAACAGTTTAGAACAAGAGCTTTCGCCAAACTGATTTGCTTTAGAGTCCAAATGTCATTTATACACACTCAAAAAAAAAAACTGTAAAGTTGGCAAAAAATTTAGTTAAATTTAACTAAAAAAACACCTGATTTTGAACCTACTAAATTTCTAGTTAATTTAACAAAAAATATTTAGTTAACTTTTTGTAGAATGAATGTAGCAAAAAACAGTAATTTTAACTAAAAATTCAGCTGAAAATTTCGTAACATTTTTTATTAGGTGAATTCAGCTAACCTTTTTTTTTAAATAAAAAAAAAAAATATTTTTCACAGCGTTAAGTTCAGCTTAAGTAGGACTAATGAGATTTGCATAGGAGGCTACACAAGAAATGTTTAAAATTTTCGACTTGACAAAAATGTTACAAAAAATCAGCAAATTAATTAGTAAAAATTCGTAAACTCAGTTTTAAAGACAACACAAAAAATTAATTCCAAATTTGTACAAAACTAGTATTTTCGTAAATCGAACTTAACTAAAAAAAGTAGTTAAAACGCTGATTTTAACTAAAAATTTGCTAAAAAGCCAGTAAACTCGAGTTAACAAAAAAAAGTTTGTTAACTTTACAGTTTTATTTTTTTGAGTGCAAGATTTACATTCCACTAAATTATCATGTCTTCTACAAGCGGACGTCCGCACATGGCGGACATCTCTTCAATGTCTTAGAATCGATCACTGATCAAAAAAATATATTCTTTATGGGACTCTAGACCGATATTTCGCCATCTGTATAATTTCTTAGAATCGATCACTGATCAAAAAATTATATTCGCTGTGAGACTAGACCGATATTTTGATGCATTTCGCACGGAATGACAAAGTGAATATACCCCGTACTAAGGTTAGAGGGTATAAAAACATTGTGCAGGCATTTATTCCAAAATTTAGTTTTTATTAAAAGTTTAATAACTCGGTCAATTTTTTACCGATTTTAATAACCAAAGTTGAGTTTTTCTCGCAAATAAATATACTTTTTTTAATAAATTCATAAATAATACGGTTCATTAACAAAAAAATGTGTAAAAATATTTCCAAAGTTGAAAAATAGTGACATTTTTTCAAAAAATTGAGTTTGCTGGAGAAATACGCACAGTTGTCTCAATATTACTTAAATATTATATTCAGATCTTCGGAAGGTCTCAGTTTCTTCTTTCTAAAACCGTCGATAAATTTAAAATCGGTTGGTATTAAACAAAGTTACTGGCTTATAATTGTAAAAAGTTTGGAAAACTGGTTTTTTACCAGTAACTCAAGATTTTGGAGGTGTTTCGCAAATTTCAAGTACAGGGTCTTGTTGTACTCGACAACACCTACTAGAAAAAAAGTATCGCATCCAAGGTTTTTTTTTCTGTCACACAGTGCTATTTTCTTAATACCAACACAATGCTCTGCATTAGTAGGGAGCATCCCCTGAGTGTTGGCTCATGTACTGAGTTTTGATCAAGTGTACTGATCAAAAAACGTTGTGCTGATTTGTACTGATTTTTAAAAATATGTACTGATTGGACTGATTTTTGAACATTTCAACATAAAATAAATTTTATTCGAAAATTCTGTACAAAAACATGAATTAACATAATAATATTATGATAATATTAGTCGTCAGAGTGGTTTTTTATAACTTAAGTCTGAAAATGAGATAATTTATAATGAATATATTCTAAGGAGATTAGAGTTATTGAATCAAGAGGTTCCTGAACGCAAAAATTAATCTGAGCATGAGGTTATTTTGATCTTACTAAATTTATATGAAAATGCGCTTAGAATCTTTGAGGTTTTTTATAACGAAAAGTTCAATGGGTCGAAGGATTTTTTTATATTTTTAGAAAGATGATGTAAATTGCATGAATCCAAATGATTCTGAGATCTTAGATGAGGTAATGCCATCAGAGCTTATTCGAAAAAGCGCTCAGAAAATCAGGGCCTTAAAAAAAGCACGTGCTTAATAGCTGTGAAGTTTTCTTACAGGATAGTTGTCAAAACTTACGGAAAAAGTCTTCAAAATCTGAGGGATTTTCTTATTCTCAAAACCTGTGGAATTTTGTTATATTTTCTGCACTGAAACGATAAAAACATTAAAATGCAGTCGTTTAAAGTCAACTAAATTCTCTGTAAAATAACTACAGTTGTTTTTTAACAGTTCTTTTTTTGCAGTTGTTTTTTTGCAATTGTTTTTAACAGTTGTTTTTACTCAAAATACTTGGGGTCGAGTTAGTTTAACCATAATTTTTGAGGGTGAAAAACATCAGTGTTTTCTCATATAAAAAATTTTTAGAGAGTTATTTCTAGAAAAAAAAAAATATAAAAACTTGGGCGTACTGATTTAAGCTCAGAAAAAAATGGTCACCCTACACATATGCCACATCTCTCTTATTCGAAAGTTCATTTTTAGGTTCACCTCAAAGTGGCAAAGTCTTGATTCAATTTTTTTCACATTTTATATTAAAATTTCTTTAACAATACGAATTTCATTGAAAGATATCCAATTTGTAAATATTTTTTTATTTATGTTTTCAAAATTATGATTTTTTTCGCCGAAACATGTACACAAATCTAACAAAATTTATCATTGACCCATAAATCACATTTCTAATAATATTTTTTTATACGCTTTTTTAAGGTCCATCATAAACATCAAACAAACTCTTGTTGTGTACCGAAATCTACATTTATATTCCATATTTTTCACATAAATAGAGCCAACCGAAAAAAAAAACAAATTTCTTTAAATCTTTTGATACGAATATAAAAAAAAAAGATAGACAAATCTCATTTTATGGTTTATTTGTTAACTCCATTTTTTTGTTTTTTTTTTTTTGTGAACTGACACAGCGAAAAGTTCATTTGTTATTTGCAAGATGAACAAGATGAACAGCTGCCGGAAAGAATAAAGAGTTTTTGTTAAGTTTTTTGATTTAAACGAGAAAACAAGTGAAATGTGCAGTCCAACAACATAAATGTTGGGGAGAAAAAAAAATAAATGAAATCAAAGCTATAAAATTCCATAAAAAAGCACAACTGCGCAACAAATTGTAAAAGAATTTTGCATAAAAATGTATGCTATTGTTGTTACTCGTATTTTGTTTGTATATATGAGGTGTTTCACAGCAAGAAAAAACTTCATTAAAAAAATATTGTAATGTCTCCGAGTCTGAAACTTTTTCTATAGAAAAACTGTCTCAGAATCTGAGACTTTTTCTATAGAAAAACTGTCTCAGAATCTGAGACTTTTTCTATACAAAATTTGTCTCAGAATCTGAGACTTTTTCTATAGAAAAACTGTCTCAGAATCTGAGACTTTTTCTATAGAAAAACTGTCTCAGAATCTGAGACTTTTTTTTATAGAAAAACTGTCTCAGAATCTGAGACTTTTTCTATAGAAAAACTGTCTCAGAATCTGAGACTTTTTTTTATAGAAAAACTGTCTCAGAATCTGAGACTTTTTCTATAGAAAAACTGTCTCAGAATCTGAGACTTTTTCTATAGAAAGACTGTCTCAGAATCTGAGACTTTTTCTATAGAAAAACTGTCTCAGAATCTGAGACTTTTTTTATAGAAAAACTGTCTCAGAATCTGAGACTTTTTCTATAGAAAAACTGTCTCAGAATCTGAGACTTTTTCTATAGAAAAACTGTCTCAGAATCTGAGACTTTTTCTATAGAAAAACTGTCTCAGAATCTGAGACTTTTTTTATAGAAAAACTGTCTCAGAATCTGAGACTTTTTCTATAGAAAAACTGTCTCAGAATCTGAGACTTTTTTTTATAGAAAAACTGTCTCAGAATCTGAGACTTTTTCTATAGAAAAACTGTCTCAGAATCTGAGACTTTTTCTATAGAAAAACTGTCTCAGAATCTGAGACTTTTTCTATAGAAAAACTGTCTCAGAATCTGAGACTTTTTCTATAGAAAAACTGTCTCAGAATCTGAGACTTTTTCTATAGAAAAACTGTCTCAGAATCTGAGACTTTTTCTATAGAAAAACTGTCTCAGAATCTGAGACTTTTTCTATAGAAAAACTGTCTCAGAATCTGAGACTTTTTCTATAGAAAAACTGTCTCAGAATCTGAGACTTTTTCTATAGAAAAACTGTCTCAGAATCTGAGACTTTTTCTATAGAAAAACTGTCTCAGAATCTGAGACTTTTTCTATAGAAAAACTGTCTCAGAATCTGAGACTTTTTCTATAGAAAAACTGTCTCAGAATCTGAGACTTTTTCTATAGAAAAACTGTCTCAGAATCTGAGACTTTTTCTATAGAAAAACTGTCTCAGAATCTGAGACTTTTTCTATAGAAAAACTGTCTCAGAATCTGAGACTTTTTCTATAGAAAAACTGTCTCAGAATCTGAGACTTTTTCTATAGAAAAACTGTCTCAGAATCTGAGACTTTTTCTATAGAAAAACTGTCTCAGAATCTGAGACTTTTTCTATAGAAAAACTGTCTCAGAATCTGAGACTTTTTCTATAGAAAAACTGTCTCAGAATCTGAGACTTTTTCTATAGAAAAACTGTCTCAGAATCTGAGACTTTTTCTATAGAAAAACTGTCTCAGAATCTGAGACTTTTTCTATAGAAAAACTGTCTCAGAATCTGAGACTTTTTCTATAGAAAAACTGTCTCAGAATCTGAGACTTTTTCTATAGAAAAACTGTCTCAGAATCTGAGACTTTTTCTATAGAAAAACTGTCTCAGAATCTGAGACTTTTTCTATAGAAAAACTGTCTCAGAATCTGAGACTTTTTCTATAGAAAAACTGTCTCAGAATCTGAGACTTTTTCTATAGAAAAACTGTCTCAGAATCTGAGACCTTTTCTATAGAAAAACTGTCTCAGAATCTGAGACTTTTTCTATAGAAAAACTGTCTCAGAATCTGAGACTTTTTCTATAGAAAAACTGTCTCAGAATCTGAGACTTTTTCTATAGAAAAACTGTCTCAGAATCTGAGACTTTTTCTATAGAAAAACTGTCTCAGAATCTGAGACTTTTTCTATAGAAAAACTGTCTCAGAATCTGAGACTTTTTCTATAGAAAAACTGTCTCAGAATCTGAGACTTTTTCTATAGAAAAACTGTCTCAGAATCTGAGACTTTTTCTATAGAAAAACTGTCTCAGAATCTGAGACTTTTTCTATAGAAAAACTGTCTCAGAATCTGAGACTTTTTCTATAGAAAAACTGTCTCAGAATCTGAGACTTTTTCTATAGAAAAACTGTCTCAGAATCTGAGACTTTTTCTATAGAAAAACTGTCTCAGAATCTGAGACTTTTTCTATAGAAAAACTGTCTCAGAATCTGAGGCTTTTTCTATAGAAAAACTGTCTCAGAATCTGAGACTTTTTCTATAGAAAAACTGTCTCAGAATCTGAGACATTTTCTATAGAAAAACTGTCTCAGAATCTGAGACTTTTTCTATAGAAAAACTGTCTCAGAATCTGAGACTTTTTCTATAGAAAAACTGTCTCAGAATCTGAGACTTTTTCTATAGAAAAACTGTCTCAGAATCTGAGACTTTTTCTATAGAAAAACTGTCTCAGAATCTGAGACTTTTTCTATAGAAAAACTGTCTCAGAATCTGAGACTTTTTCTATAGAAAAACTGTCTCAGAATCTGAGACTTTTTCTATAGAAAAACTGTCTCAGAATCTGAGACTTTTTCTATAGAAAAACTGTCTCAGAATCTGAGACTTTTTCTATAGAAAAACTGTCTCAGAATCTGAGACTTTTTCTATAGAAAAACTGTCTCAGAATCTGAGACTTTTTCTATAGAAAAACTGTCTCAGAATCTGAGACTTTTTCTATAGAAAAACTGTCTCAGAATCTGAGGCTTTTTCTATAGAAAAACTGTCTCAGAATCTGAGGCTTTTTCTATAGAAAAACTGTCTCAGAATCTGAGACATTTTCTATAGAAAAACTGTCTCAGAATCTGAGACTTTTTCTATAGAAAAACTGTCTCAGAATCTGAGACTTTTTCTATAGAAAAACTGTCTCAGAATCTGAGACTTTTTCTATAGAAAAACTGTCTCAGAATCTGAGACTTTTTCTATAGAAAAACTGTCTCAGAATCTGAGACTTTTTCTATAGAAAAACTGTCTCAGAATCTGAGACTTTTTCTATAGAAAAACTGTCTCAGAATCTGAGACTTTTTCTATAGAAAAACTGTCTCAGAATCTGAGACTTTTTCTATAGAAAAACTGTCTCAGAATCTGAGACTTTTTCTATAGAAAAACTGTCTCAGAATCTGAGACTTTTTCTATAGAAAAACTGTCTCAGAATCTGAGACTTTTTCTATAGAAAAACTGTCTCAGAATCTGAGACTTTTTCTATAGAAAAACTGTCTCAGAATCTGAGACTTTTTCTATAGAAAAACTGTCTCAGAATCTGAGACTTTTTCTATAGAAAAACTGTCTCAGAATCTGAGACTTTTTCTATAGAAAAACTGTCTCAGAATCTGAGACTTTTTCTATAGAAAAACTGTCTCAGAATCTGAGACTTTTTCTATAGAAAAACTGTTTCAGAATCTGAGACTTTTTCTATAGAAAAACTGTCTCAGAATCTGAGACTTTTTCTATAGAAAAACTGTCTCAGAATCTGAGACTTTTTCTATAGAAAAACTGTCTCAGAATCTGAGACTTTTTCTATAGAAAAACTGTCTCAGAATCTGAGACTTTTTCTATAGAAAAACTGTCTCAGAATCTGAGACTTTTTCTATAGAAAAACTGTCTCAGAATCTGAGACTTTTTCTATAGAAAAACTGTCTCAGAATCTGAGACTTTTTCTATAGAAAAACTGTCTCAGAATCTGAGACTTTTTCTATAGAAAAACTGTCTCAGAATCTGAGACTTTTTCTATAGAAAAACTGTCTCAGAATCTGAGACTTTTTCTATAGAAAAACTGTCTCAGAATCTGAGACTTTTTCTATAGAAAAACTGTCTCAGAATCTGAGACTTTTTCTATAGAAAAACTGTCTCAGAATCTGAGACTTTTTCTATAGAAAAACTGTCTCAGAATCTGAGACTTTTTCTATAGAAAAACTGTCTCAGAATCTGAGACTTTTTCTATAGAAAAACTGTCTCAGAATCTGAGACTTTTTCTATAGAAAAACTGTCTCAGAATCTGAGACTTTTTCTATAGAAAAACTGTCTCAGAATCTGAGACTTTTTCTATAGAAAAACTGTCTCAGAATCTGAGACTTTTTCTATAGAAAAACTGTCTCAGAATCTGAGACTTTTTCTATAGAAAAACTGTCTCAGAATCTGAGACTTTTTCTATAGAAAAACTGTCTCAGAATCTGAGACTTTTTCTATAGAAAAACTGTCTCAGAATCTGAGACTTTTTCTATAGAAAAACTGTCTCAGAATCTGAGACTTTTTCTATAGAAAAACTGTCTCAGAATCTGAGACTTTTTCTATAGAAAAACTGTCTCAGAATCTGAGACTTTTTCTATAGAAAAACTGTCTCAGAATCTGAGACTTTTTCTATAGAAAAACTGTCTCAGAATCTGAGACTTTTTCTATAGAAAAACTGTCTTAGAATCTGAGACTTTTTCTATAGAAAAACTGTCTCAGAATCTGAGACTTTTTCTATAGAAAAACTGTCTCAGAATCTGAGACAAAATAGTCTCAGATTATGCGTTTTTCTAAAAATGTAGTAGTATTATTTTTAATTTTGTTTTAATTTATACAATAAAAATATTAATTGGTGTCCAATTTTTATACCCTCCACTCTAGTGATAGAGGGTATATATAAGTTTGTCATTCCGTTTGTAACACCTCGAAATATTGGTCTAGGACCCCATAAAGTATATATATTTATGATCCTCGATCGATTTTAAGCCGATCTAGCGATGTCCGTCCGTCCGTCCGTCCGTCTGTCTGTCTGTCCGTCCGTAGAAAACACGCTAACTTTTGAAAGACTTTACAGAGGCTACTGAAGTTTGGCATATATGTTTGTCATTTACCTGGTCAGGTTGGTATTGCAATTCAGCCAAATTGGTCTAGTGGTTCAAAAGGTATGGGCAAAAGAGTAAATTTCGGCAAGGGTGTTTCGCGAATTTACGAGGAAAAAAACACGATAACTTTCGAAAAACAATAATGATACTACTGAAGCTTGGCATATATCTTTGCCGTTCCCTGGGTCTGTTTGGTATTGAATTTCAGCTCAATCGGTCCATTGGTTCAAAAGTTATAAGCAAAACCCTGAATTTCAGATTAGGTTTATCTAAAATGTCACGTGTTTTAACAAGTTTTAAAAGCATTGGTGGTAACTAGACAATGCTTTTCAAACTTGTTTAATTTTAAAGCAATGCTTTTTAAACTTGTTTAGTTTTAAAAGCATTGGTAACTTAAAAATTACACTCGAAAAAAATTTTACACTCAAAAAAAATTTTTACACTCAAAAAAAATTTTACACTCAAAAAAAAATTTACACAAAAAAATTTAGTTTTTTTTTTACAAAAATGACAATATTTTGTTTACATACGTACGTGCATTTACTCAGAAATATTTTTACAGTAAAAAAACATTACACTCGAAAAAAATTTTACACTCAAAAAAAAATTAGTAATTTTTTTTTTTTTTTGAATGACAAAAAAGGAGTTTTTTACTCAAAATAAAACATTTCTAATCAAAACTGTTAATTTTTTCACGTTAACAAATGTACTACCCTTTAAAGAAATGCATTGTGGAGGGTATTCATAGATTCGGGAAAGTCGAAATTAACTTTTCTTCTTGTTTTTTAATTAAATTTTTAATTTATATAATTAAAGTTTAAATTATTTTTTTTTTTTTTTAATTTTAATTTGATTTTTTTATTTTTAGTGTTACATTTTTAATTAACTAAATATCAACTTATTTTTAATTAACGACATACAAATATTTTTAATTTATATGCGCATTTTAGTGATTGGTCCGGACTTAATTAATTTTTTTGATTAAATCTAGGAATTTTTAAATTGATTTTTTTTTTTATTCACGGTACAACCACTAATATTAGTAAAATGTAAATTATTTAATTTTTTCAAAATGAAAAATAATTTCTAAACAAAAACTTTTGTAAAAACTTAACATTCTCATAAATGTGAATAACAGAATTGCTACTTAATGATGCTGATATATTAAAGTTTATATTGTAGAGTATTACTTTGTCCATTTCAGTCCTGTGTAAGTCCTGTATACATACACAATTTCAGTTGATGTGGATGAATGCATTTTGTACATCAATATCAAACGCAATGCAACAGTATAAATTGTATACAATTTTATGCTTTATAAAGTTTCTGTTGTCTAGTTAGTTTTTTTTTTTTTTGCTTTTCTTTTTAAAGTATTATGGAGTTTTTGTGTGTGTGTGTAAACCCTTGGATTGGTTGAAAATTATGGATTCTGTTGTAAAGTTGCTTGCCATTAAATTGATGCTGAATGCTGAAGTCTAGTTTATTACGGAACACTTTTTCGTTTTAGCTTGCAAAGTATAATGATAAGAATCGTAGTTGGAATTTCGTTTGATAAAGTCATATTAAAAAAAAGAAATGCTGTTGGTACTTTTTAACTCACAGCTATATTTAATAATTCTTTGTGTACCCTACACTATCGTTTTTTAAAAGGGTAGTTAAAGTACGTGTTAATCTTTGTAACAGTCCTGCATAAACTGGACTGTAAGTAAAATTTATATTTGAAGACATTCTTCAAAAAGAAAAACTCTCAGATTCGAATGCATTTTTCTAATAGAAAAATCCACAGATTTTTCGTATACAATTTTATCAGATTCGGATACATTCTTTGAATAAAAATATTTTTTAGATACTGAGAAATTTTTCGTCTAAGAAAATATCTATACAAAAAATATCTTAAAAATGCTTCAGAATTTATGAATTTTTATATTGAATAAATGTCTAAGAATCTAAGAATTTTTCAACAGAATTGCTGAAACATTTTTTTTAAAGAAAAATTTTCAGATTCTAGAAACTGATAGAAAACTATATTAATTACCTTCCTGTACCTCCGTTAGTATAGAAAAATTCTCAGATTCCTAAAAAAAAATTCTCAGATTCTGAGACATTTTTTAGTTAGAAAATTTCTCAAATTCTGAGACATTTTTCTTACTGAAAATTTCTCAAATTCTGAGACGATTTTCTTCTAGAAAAATTCTAAGATTTTAAGACAATATTCGTATAGATAGTTCCATAGAAAATTGCGTTTTTGTTTTTTTTTTATTTTTCTAAACCTGGTCTCAGAAAGTGTGGCTAAATATTGATAAAATGGTCAAACTTGTGTCGAGTTGCCGTGTTTAAATATTTATCAAATTAAAACGAAATGCACCATACCCTCAAAAATTTACATATATTTTACGTTTCATGCAAATCGGTTCATATGGGTTGAGATACTTCCCTTGTCAGATTCTGATACATTTTAAATTCTCAGATTCTGATACATTTTTGTACAGAAAAATTTTCAGACTCTGAGACATCTTTCATACAAAGAAATTATCAGATTCCGATTTTTCGGAATTCTGATAATTTTCCTACAGAAAAATTATCGGTTTAAAAACATTTTTCGTATAGAAAAATTTTTAGATAATGATACATTTTACGTCAAAAAAAAAATTCTTTCTTCGTATAGAAAAATTCAAATATTCTAAGACATTTTTAGTGTAGAAAAATTTTCAGATTCTGAGACATTTTTCGAATAAAATAATTCTCATAGAAATTTTTTGTATAAAATAATTTTCAGATTCTGAGACATTTTTTGTATAGATAAATTCTAAGTTTCTGAGGCATTTTTCATATAGAAAAATTCGCAGGTTCTGCGACATTTTTCCTATAGACAAATGATCAGATTCTCAAAAGTTTTTGGTATAGAAAAATGTTCAGATTCTAAAAAAAAAACATTTTTTTACAGAAAAATTCTCATTGAGATATTTTTCGTATAGAAACATTCCCAGATTCTGATACATTTTTTTATAGAAAAATGTCTCAAAATCGGAGAATTTTCTAAACCAAAATTTTCTCAGAATCTAAGAATTTTTATATGGGAAAAATTTCTCAAATTCTAAGAAATTTTTTGTAAAGAAAAATTCTCAGATTCTTAGACATTTTTCGTAGAGGAAAATTCTCAAATTCTGGGATATCTATCGTATTGAAAAATTCTCAGGATCTGAAACATTTTTCGTATTGAAAAATTCTCAGATTCTGAGACAATTTTTGTGTAGAAAAGTTCTTAGATTCTGAGACAATTTTCGTATAAAAAAAAATTGAGATTTTGAGGAATTTTTCTTATAGGAAAACTGTCAGATTCTGAGAAATTTTTTTATTGCAAAATTCACAGATTAAGAGACATTTTTCGTATAGAAACATTTTCAGTTACTGAGACATTTTTCGTATGAAAAATCTCAGATTCTGAAACACTTTTTTATATAGAAAAATTCTCTGATTCGGAGACATTTTTTATATGGAAAAGGTTTAGATTCTGAGACATTTTTCGTATAAATTTTTCTTATAAAATGATTTTCAGATTGTGAAATATTTTTTGTATAGAAAAATTCTTAGATTCTGAGACATTTTTCGTATAGAGAAATTCTCAAATTCTTAGACGTTTTTCGTATACCAAGGTTTACAGGCTCTGACACATTTTTCGTTTTTAAAAAATAAGGGTATACAAAGTTGTTTAAGACCATCAGCATTTTTCGTTCTAGTTTTTAAATCATATTGCATTTTGGCTATAAATAATTTATAGTAAAATTCACAAAGTAAAATTTCCTTTTTAGTTTATTTAAACTAAAAGCATTGGGTTTTATTTAATTATATTCTATATATTTTAATCAAAAGAAGAAAAAATGTAAAAGGAGAAACATTAATAAAGTTGTTTCAAATGTTTATGCCAGATAAGGGAAGTATCTCAACCCTTATGAACCGATTTTCATTAAACTTAAAATATATGGGGCATTCCATGTCAAAACGGACACTTAGACCAATTTGTGTACAGTTTTTAGTACCTTTCGAAAACTCCTTCGTGTTAAATTTTTAGATTTTTTTGATGACCCGGTCAAAAGATATCGAATTTTTAAAAATTGGTAGTTTGTGCCTTTACTCCAACTTGTTTTACTCATAACTTCTTCAATAGTGGTCCAAATTTCAAATTTATTTTTTCAAAAAGTTTGGTTTTTTGCGTACTTTTTAAAAAAAAAATCCCAAAAAATTCTTAAAAGCGCTCTAGTCTGCGTTTTTTTAAGTTTTAAAATTTAAATCTCATTTTTGAAATTGTTTGTACTCTTTGATTTTTTTGAAATTTTTTTGTGTAAAACTTCTATCGATTCTACAAATTTTTTGCTCAGGAGGATCGTGGGATAACGATTATTACTATTTTTAACATGATAATGTTTTTAGGCTGGGGTCTAATTTTAAAAAAGTTGCAGGACGCCACCTCAGTTTGACTATATAAGCTAACAATTAAACAAAAAAGAAAATACGAATTATAGTTTTCATTTTATTACAACTTCGACAATAATTTAAAATTAATAAATAAAATAAATACATAGTTCTGGTAGTGACACCTAGCGGCGTTAGGTGTCACTCGATTAACGCAGTATTGCCATACCAAATATCGCATTTCCAATTAGATTTGTTACCATCGTCGCAAATTTTTTCTAATAAAATATTACCACATGGCAATACTAACCAGTATATTTGAAAATCGAGTATGTATCTACTAGCAAGAGAAATATATCAAAATTTAAATCATTATTTAAATAAGCTACGGTGGCCTTGTTGAAGTGAGGCAGACTGGAAAACAGAAGGTTCGCTGATCGAATCCGTGATCAGTCAACTTATATTTTTTTTTATTTAGTTTTTTTTAGCTTGTACATTTCTTTTTGTTAGGAAAAATTTGTTTGCATTAATTCTTTATACTTTTTTTATTTAATTATAAATAAAAAAAAATTATATATTCAGATTTTTCTAAATATTCTAGTTGTCTTTCTTTCTAAATTTTGTGATTTTTTCTGAATATATCTGCATTTTTCTGACTTATTTCTTGTATTTTCTTGATTTGTTCTTACACTCAAAATAATAACTCTGTAAAATGATTGTAATCTCAATTCAACAGATCTTTGACAGAGTTTTCTGTAATCTCAATTCAACAGATCTTTGTCAGAGTTTTCTGTCAAAATACTGATTTAGAGAAAATACTTTGAATTTTTTGTGACAAAAAACTAAGTTTTATTTGTTATATTACTTTTAACCTTGTAATCTTTATTTTACAGATAATTAACAAATATTTCTGCAAAAATACAGATTTTAGCAAAATACTTTGTATTTTTTGTAACCAAAAACTAAGTTTTGTCTGTATTTTAAACATTAATTTCCCAGAAAACTTAAAAAAGAAAATTCCAAAATAAACTGCATTTTACTACAGAGTTTTTTCTATAAAATTTTGGTTGCATCAAATACATTTTACAAATATATGTAAATTAACAGAGTTTTTCTTTGCTAAATGGTGCTTTATTTAACAAATTTTTAATAGAGGCTCTGTAAATTAACAGTTTTTTTGTCCAAAACAATTTACAGAGTTTTATAGTAAAAAAACCGAGTTTTTTTTCTGTCAAAAGACGCTAATATTTATCCAATATTTTACTATAAAGTCTGTAAATTTAAAGCTTTTTTTTGGAAAAATCATTTTACAGAGTTTTTTAGTAAAATTACCAAGTAATGTTGTAGCTGGAAAAGTACAGGGAACTCTGTTAAATTAGCAGAGTTTTTCTGTAATTTACCAGGGTTATTATTTTGAGTGTAGTTTTCCAAATATTGATAAATTTGAGAAATTTCTTGAAGTTCTTTTTTTCTGAATATTTTTTCAACCCTTACATATTGTTTTGCAAATATGTGAGGATTGTTCGTAAAAAGTTTTTATTAAATAAAACATTATCATGATTTAATTTTTTGGGCAAGAGTACAAAACTCTGCGGCATTTTTTAAATATATATGGACTTTTGTCATTAACTTTTTACGCTTGTGATATTTTACTAATTTCGCAATAACATTTTTATTTGTAAACTAGGTGGTACCTGTGAATGTAGATATGTTAAGGGAGCCATAATGAGTAATTCTGCAAAGGCACAGCGCAAATAGTCTCATTATCTCATGGTAAGGAACGTGCAAAGTTGAAAAATGTAAAAAAATCGCTTGATACTCTCATGAAATTTTTCGTTCAAAGTTCCATATTGTTGGGTGCGTTAAAGCTATTGCTCCAAATTTAATACCGTTTAATCAGTAGACTTGGGCAATTATTTGGTGTAGGTTCAGTGGATGTGCCGTCAATAAGAAAAAAGTTACATGGACCTAAATCTTTGATACCAATTTTTTTCAATTTTCAATTTTTCGAGGTTTTTTGATTGTAGCTTTTGGTGCAAACTGTAATTTTAAAATTCAAATACACATGGTAAAAGCCCTTGTAAATATGCACAATCTGAGACTGATTCGAGTGATGTGCTCGCAATGGTTACGAAGCTGCAGCTCTCCAAAGATGTGATGAAAAAACGTGAATTTTTTAAAAAGTCTGTTTTTTGCGAGGCACACTCCCAGTTTTATTCCGAATGGTTCCGAATGCTTTGTGAACTTTATAATTTACCATTTCCCACTTGATTTACAAACGCACCCAAAAAATATTCAATTGCAAAAATTTTATGAGCTTTTTAAATTTTTTGCAAAATTTCGATATTTTAGTTTTGCATTATTTGACAGCCAAATGTGCATGGCTGAAAGTTGAACATGTAGAAACAATGGTATATGCAAATATAATAAATCATGGAAAGCAACATTGATCAAAAGTTAATATTGGCGAATTCCGCGGCGTTTTTCTGTTTTTCGTTTTTTGTAAGGCACATCCAGGCCGCTTATCGAAATTGGTCAGTGAAAAGCGCGTTTGGTAGTATTTTTAATGCTTTATCTTCAATCCATTCGCACCCAAAAACAATTGACGTTTTAGTGGTTTTTGGTGGTTTTAAATTTTTGATACTTTTAAATTTAATGATTGTATTAAATCTTACATTACTTAAAATAAAGTAGAAAATAAATGTATTTTGATAGATTTTGACGTGTCTTATTCAAATAATATTTCAAAATTAGTCCATTGATTTTTGCAGTCGCGATAATCGCGAAAAATCGCTAAAATTTTTTATAACCTTAATAAAATTAGTAATAACGTTTAAATATTTCGTAATAACCTTAATATTGTCATTATTAATCATACTTTGAATAGTTTCAATATTCAGTGAAGGACAACACTGTAAAATCAGACATTTAATATTAAAAAATGCCGCAGAGTTTTGTACTCTTGCCCAAAATATTAAATCATGATAATGTTTTATTTAATAAAAAGTTGTTACGAATAAACATCACATATTTCCAAAAACGATATTTTCTCAGAAAAAAATAACTCCAAGTAATTTCTTAAATACACTTGCAGGATTAATTCAATATTCAGAAAAAAAATTAAAAACTAAGAAACAATCCAGACAAAACCAAAAATTAGTCATAAAAATGCAGATAAATTCAGAAAAATCACAAAATTTAAAACAAAAACTACTGGAAAATTTAGAGAAACCTGAATATATAACATTTTAACTGATTTATAAGATTCTAATTATTTTTTTTATTATTTTGATAAGCTTTTATTTATTCCTTTTTTTTATACAAATCAAATAGTCTTTTAATTTTAAATTATACTTAACAATGACCAATACTTAAAACAATACCTTTTTCTAACTTTTTTTATAATTTAATAAAAAAAAGTATAAAGGTTTAAAAAAAATTTGGTCTTAACAAAAAAAAAAATAAACAAGCTAAAAAAAACGAAATTTAAAAAAATATGTTGACTGATCACGGAGACGATCCCCGGACCCACTGTTTCCGAGTCTGACACACTTCAGCTAGGCTACCGCATAATATTTAAATGCCAACATAAACAGTGTTATGTTCTTGCTTGTGGTTATCCGACAATATTATAGACACATACTACAAAATAGAGATGGGCGCGTGAGTGATTTTGACTTACTCACGCACACGAAATAAAAGTATTGCTCACTTACAAAATAGTTTTTTCTGCTTACGTTTACACGCGCTCACGTGAGTAGCTAAAATTTTTGTCACGCTCACGAAATAATCACGCTTACAAAGACTCACGAAAATAAAATAAACTAAATTTTATTTGACTTTATGTCAAATTCTTGTACAAAAGGTATTTAATTTCCTAAAATTAATCATAAAAGCTTATTTTAATCACAATTTTGTATTAGTTACCCTTTAAATTCAATATGATGACGATTTTCTTACTACACCATTTACAGATGTAATTTGAAAAAGATCAATTGTAATTCGAAGATTCTATTTGTAATTCGAAGATTCCGTTTGTAATTCGAAGATTTCATTTGTAATTCGAAGATTCCATTTGTAATTAGAATACTCCAATTGTAATTCGAATATTCCATTTGTTATTCGAAGACTCCAATTGTAATTCGTAAATGATCAATTGTAATTCGTAAAAGATCAATTTTAATTCGTAAAAGATCAATTGTAATTCGTAAAAGATCAATTGTAATTCGTAAAAGATCAATTGTAATTCGAAAAAGATCAATTGTAATTCGTAAAAGATCAATTGTAATTCGAAAAAGATCAATTGTAATTCGAAGATTCCAATTGTAATTCGTAAAAGATCAATTGTAATTCGAAAAAGATCAATTGTAATTCGAAGATTCCAATTGTAATTCGTAAAAGATCAATTGTAATTCGAAAAGATCAATTGTAATTCGTAAAATATCATTTCTAATTCGAAAAAGATCAATTGTAATTCGTAAAAGATCAATTGTAATTCTTAAAAGATCAATTGTAATTCGAAGATTCCAATTGTAATTCGAAAAACATCAACTGAATTTCCATGGATAATTTACGAATTACAATTGGAATCTTCGAATAACAATTGATCTTTTACGAATTACAATTGATCTTTTACGAATTACAATTGATCTTTTTCGAATTACAATTGATCTTTTACGAATTACAATTGATCTTTTTTGAATTACAATTGATCTTTTACGAATTACAATTGATCTTTTTCGAATTACAATTGATCTTTTACGAATTACAATTGATCTTTTTCGAATTACAATTGATCTTTTACGAATTACAATTGGAATCTTCGAATTACAATTGATCTTTTTTTAATTACAATTGATCTTTTACGAATTACAATTGGAATCTTCGAATTACAATTGATCTTTTACGAATTACAATTGATCTTTTACGAATTACAATTGGAATCTTCGAATTACAATTGATCTTTTTTTAATTACAATTGATCTTTTACGAATTACAATTGGAATCTTCGAATTACAATTGATCTTTTACGAATTACAATTGATCTTTTACGAATTACAATTGATCTTTTTCGAATTATAATTGATCTTTTACGAATTACAATTGATCTTTTACGAATTACAATTGATCTTTTACGAATTACAATTGATCTTTTACGAATTACAATTGGAATCTTCGAATTACAAATGGAATCTTCGAGTTACAATTGGAGTATTCGAATTACAAATGGAATCTTCGAATTACAAATGGAATCTTCGAATTACAAACGGAATCTTCGAATTACAAATATAATCTTCGAATAACAATTGATCTTTTTCGAATTTCATCTGTAAATGGTGTAGTTTTCTGTTTTAGACAGCACACAACAATCACGCAAACTGACGAAGCCAAAATTACTCACGCAATCTCACGCACGAAATTTTTTTTTTAATCAAGCGTAAATTTCACTCATGATCACGCGTAATCACGTGTCACGTTCGCATCTCTACTACAAAAAACGTAGTATGTAGTTCTGCATGTAGATATTCTATTTTCAAATATACTGGTTAGTTTTGCGATGATGGTAACTAATCTAATTGGAAATGCGATATTTGGTATGGCAATACTGCGTTAATCGAGTAGCGGCGCCTAAAAGTATGTGTTTTTTTATTTTATTTATTAATTTTAAATAATTATCGAAGTTTAAGGTTGTAATAAAATGAAAACTGTAATTCTCATTTTCTTTTTTGTGTAATCGTTAGCTTATATAGTCAAACTGAGGTGGCGTCCTGCAACTTTTTTAAAATTAGACCCCAGCCTAAAAACATTATCATGTTAAAAAAAAATAAATTCAAAATTATTAAATTTTTTTTTCAAAAATGTTCCCTTTAAACCACTGCTGTTTCTTACCTACTTATTAGAGATAGAATAATGGTTTTAACTAAGAATTTGTTGAGATTTTGTTAGTGCATTTGGTAATATTTTTCTAAAAAAAATAAAACCGCTGGAAACATTTTTATTTCCAAAATATTGGAAAATGTGCCGAAAAAAAATTGGTAAAATGCAAATATCTCATTAATTAGCAAAGATTTTATGCATGTTTTAATATGTATTTTAGCTCTGGGTAAGCATAATACAAAATGGTACGTTTGGTTAACTTCGGATAAAAAATGTAATTTTGACAATTTTTTTAAAAATTTTAACTTTAAACCGCCATAGTTTTGGGTGCGATCGCTTAAAATCATGCACGCGGACGGATTTGAATTACTTATTTATAATGTTATTTACCTACAAAGTCTCATCAACGTGCCACGAAAAAAAAATCGCAATTTTTTTTTTCTTAAATATTAAAAGTTAATGACAATTGCTCATATGAAGAACATATATGAAGAAACAAAACGTTTTATAAAAATACATAAAGATGAAATAGTCATAACGAAGTCAGATAAGGGTAACAAAACTGTAGTAATTTATAAAAAAGACTACATGAAAGAAATGGACAAACTACTGGAAGATAAAACCACATATAAGTCAATAAGAACAGATCCAACTCAACAGCTACAAAGGAAAAACAACAAAATGATTATGGATTTATTTAAACAAAACTATATAACAAAAATCGAAAAATCGTATTTGACGTCTAACTCAGCCACTGCCCCAAGACTGTATGGCCTCCCAAAAATCCACAAACCAAATGTACCCTTACGCCCAATTTCATCCTCCGTTGAAGTCCCTTGCTACAACCTGTCCAAATACATAGGAAACATCTTAAAAAACATTATATTGGATAAATATAATATTAAAAACTCGTTGGAATTAAAAACCAAACTGGATGAAATAACACTAGCTGACGACGAAATTTTAATATCTCTGGACGTGGTATCGTTGTTTACCAACATACCTATTCATTTAGCTATAAATAATATCATGAACCATTGGAACATTTTACAAAAACATACAAAAATACCCAGGTCCCAATTTTTAAATTTACTTAAATTCTGTCTAAACGACAACAACTATTTCATCTATGGGGAAACATATTACAATCAGACGTATGGCATGCCTATGGGCAATCCGTTGTCACCAACGATAGCTGACATTGTCCTGGACACTTTACTTGAGGAAGCTACGAAAGAATTAAAAGAGAAGAATATTAACATAAAACTTATCACTAAATACGTTGATGACCTTTTCGCCATTATTAGGAAAAATGATGAGGAACATATCTTAAATACATTTAACAAATACCATAAAAAAATAAAATTTACAATTGAAAAAGAACAACACAATGCCATTCCCTATTTAGATATGAAAATCTATAGGGAGAATAATAAAATCATAACGGATTGGTTTACTAAATCTGTTGCATCAGGACGTATAATTAATTATCACTCCACGCAGCCAATGAAACAGAAAACAAACACTGCGATAAATTTGATTAAAAAAGTAAATCAATTGAGCGATACCAAATTTAAGGACAAAAATTTAAAAATAATTAAAAATATTTTAACGACAAACAATTATCGGGCCAACATCATAAATAATTTAATAAACAAGGCAACAAATGCAGAAACTAGGGAACAAACAATAAATAATACATCTGGCATCACCAAAAGATTTTACAGTCTCTCATATATACCCAAACTCACAGAGAGTAAACAAATGCAGGAGATAATAGATGACGAAACAATTTCATTGGCTCACAAACCTAACAAAACGATTAACTCACTGTTTACACAAACAAAAACCAAAATTGAAAAATATGATCGTAGCAATGTAGTGTATGAAATTAAATGTAATGGTAATAATGACGAGACGTGCGGCAAAGTGTACGTAGGAACAACAAAAATGCCGCAGAGTTTTGTACTCTTGCCCAAAAAATTAAATCATGATAATGTTCTATTTAATAAAAACTTTTTACGAATAACCCTCACATATTTGCAAAAAAATATGTAAGATTAAAAAAATAATCGGAAAAAATAACTCCAAGAAATTTCTCAAATTTATCAATATTTACAAAAAATTTGGAAAACTACAGAAAAACTATGCTAATTTAACAGAGTTCACCGTACTTTTCCAGCTAGCAACATTACTTGGTAATTTTACTAAAAAACTCTGTAAATGATTTTTATAAAAAAAACTGTTAATTTACAGAAAATATTGGTTAAATATTAGCGTCTTTTGACAAAAAAAACTCTGTTGTTTTACTATAAAACTCTGTAAAATGTTTTGGACAAAAAAACTGTTAATTTACAGAGTCTGTATTGGTTAAATAAAATATTGGTTAAATAAAGCACCATTTAGCAAAGAAAAACTCTGTTAATTTACATATATTTGTAAAATGTATTTGATGCAACCAAAATTTTATAGAAAAAACTTTGTAGTTAAATGCAGTTTATTTTGGAATTTTCTTTTTTAAGTTTTCTGTGAAATTAATGTTTAAAATACCGACGAAACTTAGTTTTTGGTTACAAAAAATACAAAGTATTTTGCTAAAATCTATATTTTTGCAGAAATATTTGTTAATTATCTGTAAAATAAAGATTACGAGGTTAAAGCTAATATAACAGATAAAACTTAGTTTTTTGTCACAAAAAATTCAAAGTATTTTCTTTAAATCTGTATGTTGACAGAAAACTCTGTCAAATATCTGTTGAATTGAGATTACAGTCATTTTATGTATTTTTAATGTATTTTACAGAGTTATTATTTTGAGTGTAAGAACAAATCAAGAAAATACAAAAAAAATGAGTCAGAAAAATGCAGATATATTCAAAAAAAATCACAAAATTCAGAAAGAAAAACAACTAGAAAATTTAGAAAAATCTGAATATATAATTTTTTTTTTTTTTATTTATAATTAAATAAAAAAGTATAAAGAACTAATGCAAACAAATTTTTCCTTAACAAAAAGAAATGTACAAGCTAAAAAAAACTAAATAAAAAAAAAAAAAAATAATAAGTTGACAGACCACGGATTCGATCAGCGAACCTTCTGTTTTCCAGTCTGGCTCACTTCCGCAAGGCCACCGTAGCTTATTTAAACAATGAGTTAAATTTTCATATGTTTCTCTTGCTTGTAGATACATATTCGATTTTCAAATATACTGGTTAGTATTGCCATGTGGTAATATTTTATTGGAAAAAATTTGCGATGATGGTAACAAATCTAATTGGAAATGCGATATTTGGTATGGCAATACTACGTTAATCGAGTGACACCTAGCGCCGCTAGGTGTCACTACCAAAACTATGTGTTTTTTTTTATTTTATTTATTAATTTTAAATTATTGTCGAAGTTTACGGTTGTAATAAAATGAAAACTGTAATTCTCATTTTCTTTTTTGTTTAATCGTTAGCTTATATAGTCAAACTGAGGTGGCGTCCTGCAACTTTTTTAAAATTAGACCCCAGCCTAAAAACATTATCATGTTAAAAGAAATTTAGCCACTAGGATAAACGAACATAAAGCAGATATAGAAAAATTAAAATACACAACAGCTTTAGCCCTACACTGCATTGACAACAAACACACACCAAATTTAGACAATGTTAGCATACTAGATGTGGAGCGGAGGGTAAACAGAAGATTTACACTGGAAAGCTTACGAATACAGGAGAGACAAAATTCAGCTGTAAATAAAAAAGAGGATAAAGACCGAACGAATGCGAATTATACGATTGCAATATTATAATTAGTCCATTTTCAACTGTGATACTAGCATTAAGAAAAGTTTAACCTGGGATATTTTTTATTTTTTTTTAGTAATTATACATTTATATTTTTGTTTAATTTTTGTGTTTAATTGTACTGTGTGTATTGTTTCAAACCAAATTTAAATTAAAAATTAAAATGTGAAAACAAATTTAAGATTTTATGTAAGTTAAATTGTTCTTTATATGTTATTGTATACTGTTTGATGTGTATGTACTAAATATTATTGTTTTTTATAATTTGTGGTTGCCAGATTCAATAAAAATATTCCCTGAAGAGGTAGGAAAACACCCTACGAAACGTCGGAGAAAAAAAATATGAAATAAATCTTTTATTTGCATATAGGATAGAACTTGACCTTGAAAGCCTGATTGGAATTCCAAAAACATTAATATTTTTGAAAACAATTTATTGTAATTTTCTAATCTTAAAATCATTTCTACTGCTCCAATGGTGCGTCATAGAGGGGTCATTGATAACACTGACCCCCATTAATTTTTACGTCTTAGCATTTCTTTGGAACAAACTAATACCGTATCTCCAATTTCTTAGGGGGCTCCCACACAAAACGACATTTTTTAAAATTTGCTCCAACCGCTCTAACTGCCCTAATAGTGCCCTTAGAGCAACAAAATGTATGACCGACCCACAATATTTTTTAGTCCAAACATTTTCTCTGAACACACCTACCGTCTATCTTTAACTGTTAAGGCGGCCCCCATACAATTTTTTTTATTTTTGTAAATTTGTTGATTAAATAAGCTTCTACCGGTCCTATGATGCGTCCGAGAGGGGTCATGAGTGAGACCCACCCCCATTTATTTTTACCCTACAACATTTTTTTAAAACATACCTACGACCTATCTCCACTCCCTAAGTAGGTTTCCATTCAAAATTACATTTTTATAAAATTTGCTGCAACTGTTATTTGTATGGGAGCCTACTTAGGGAGTGGAGATAAGGCGTTGAATTGTTTTAAAAAAATGTTGTAGGGTAAAACTAAATGGGGGTCGGTATCACTAATGACCCCTCTCGGACGCACCATTGCACAGTCCCACATTTGGCCAATCTAGCACGACAAAAATCAAAGAATAAAGTTCCCCGATTTTTATGATTTTTTTGTATGTATTATAAAACATTCCTAATAACTCGGAAATACTCATATAAGAACTATAATTCTATTCGTTATTAAGATGTGGGTGCATAAAGTTGCATCTTGTAAAATCCTGAAAGTAGTGTTCATTATTTCGCATTAATTAAATCGATTTTAAACTGTTGTAACTTTTTAACAAAAAAAGATATTTATACACTCTTTTTTGGTAATTTTAAAAGATATTTAAAGGCTTTAAGTCTTATCTTTTCTTCTTTTTTTAAACAATTTTTTCTATTTTTTATTAATTTTTTAACATAATAAAAATTTTTGAAAAGAAAATTATATATTTATTTTTTTGTGATGGAATAGAACTTTTGTGTTTGGTCACTATTGGTCGCCGGACTTTTTTAGACATAATGACCAATATCCATAGTACTTATTTCAACGGCTAACTTTTGCGACCGTCTGCGACGCCGACTACAGTGGGGCGATATGTAAACCTTGTTTTGACATATTTTTTAAACATATTTTTAAAAAGTGGGCGTGGCAGTTGTCTGACCGCCCCCTTTTTTTGTGATATTATTTCTACAGTCCTTCAGAGTATATATACCAAGTTTAAAGAAATTATAACCAAAATTAAACATTTTTTAAAAAGTGGGCGTGGCCGTTAACTGGCCTCCCATATTTTTCATAATGTTGTTTTTGAATTCAAAACGAACATTTATACCTAATTTCCAGTCAATATAAATAAAATTTGATTTTTGTCGTCCTAGAAAATGTTTGGACTAAAAAAATATTGTGGGTCGGTCATACTATTTTTTGCTCTAAGGGCACTATTAGGGTTAGAACGGTTGGAGCAAATTTTAAAAAATGTCGTTTTGTGTGGGAGCCCCCTTAAAAATTGGAGATATGGTATTAGTTTGTTCCAAAGAAATGTTAAGACGTAAAAATTAATGGGGGTCGGTCTTATCAATGACACCTCTATGACGCACCATTGGAGCAGTAGAAATGTTTTAAAGATTGGAAAATTACAACAATTTTTTTTTAAAAAATTTCGTTATCCCACGATCCTCCTGGACGAAAAATTGGTAGACTCGATAGAAGTTTTACACAAAAAAATTTCAAAAAAAATCTAAGAGTGCAAACAATTTCAAAAATTAAATTAAAATTTTAAAACTTAAAAATCGTATACTAGAGCGCTTATAAGAATTTTTTGGGATTTTTTTTTTAAAAGTACGTAAAAAAACAAAAATTTTGAAAAAAAAAAATTGAAATTTAAACCATTATTGAAGAAGTTATGAGTAAAAGAAGTTTGAGTATAGGAATAAACTACCAATTTGTAAAAATTCGATATCTTTTGAACGTGTGTCAAAAAATCTGAAAATTTACTACGAAGGAGTTTTCGAAGGGTACTAAAAACTGTAAACAAATTGGGAAAATCTAAAAAAAAAATTGTTCAAAGTGTCCGATTTGATATGGAGTGTCCCATATATAAAATTGCTCATATTCACCTATTTAAGGGTTCTAAAAATGGGTAAAAAATATTAAAAAAATGGTAGTTTGGATTTTTCAGCCATATTTTTTCAAGAGACTATATAATGTTTACTTATGAGAAAAAAGGTGTTTTAATGCCTACACTCAAAAAAATACGTTAGTAGATTTACTAATTTTTTTTTTGCTAACGCTAGTTAGCTTACTTTTAGCAAATTTTTAGTTGAGATTATCATGTTAGCAAAAATTTTTGTAAACTTCATTTAGCACATTAGCAATTTTAAACAAACTTTGAACTAATTTCTTTTGCTAAATTTGAAATTGAGTTGACTACCTTTTTACAAGATTTTTTGCTAATATTAGCAAAATAAATGGTAAATTTTTTTTTATTTTCAGAAAACTTAAAATGGCGCTATCTCGGAAACTAAGCCAGATAGAGCAAAATGGAGGCCATTTTTAGTTGTCGGGCTCTCCATAGTATCGCCGGTCCTCTTCACATGTGTGGACCCTAATTGGCCCTTTGGATCCAAAAAAGTTAGCATTCCCGAAAATTTTAAAATGCTCATATCTCGGTAAATATTGCCGACACAACAAAAAGTCCGAAAGCGTTTTTATAGCTCTCAACACGTAAAACAAGACCGCAAAGTAGTCAAAAGCTCTCCGAATAATAGTTTTGAAGTTATAAAGTTTTTTAATTCTCAAGACCCCAGTGGTCCCCTTTAATCACGTATCTCAAAAACTAAGCAAGGTAGAGCGAAACGGACACAAATTTTGGATCAAAAACTATGACGATTTTTAAGGAACCCAACTAGGTCTAGGCCCATCGGGGTCTGGACCTATCGGGTCCGAACCCAATGGGGTCCTCAGATGTGTATAAACTAAGTTCAAAAAAAAAAATATTTAGTTAACTAATTTTTGGCAAAACATTTTTGCTAACTTTAGCAAAAAAATTGTGGGTTCAAAATCAGCAAATTTTCTTGTAGGTTTACAAGCTTTTTTTGCTAACATTACAGTTTTTTTTTTTGAGTGTATCAAACGGTGGCATAACATTGAAAAAAATTTGGGTTCTTAAAAAAAAAAAATCATGAAAATGTGTAAATTTTGGGGTGTATTTATGTGAAGACATATGAATCTTTATTACATTTAAGTTGACAAGTGTTTTTGCTCTAGATGATATTCCTGTTAGTTAAGGAGTTATCGAAATTTTGCCGAAGGTATATATTGTTTCATTAGGAGACAACGAAATTTTTAAACACTGATATGGACTAAAAGTGGAGACACCCCAACCTTAAAATCATCTCTTTTATATATTTTAAGTTTCAGGCAAATCGGTTCATAAGGGTTGAGATACTTCCCTTGTTAGTGTTTTTTTATTTTAAATATTCTCACTTAAAAACATGTTTTTAAGATTTACCTTCCCTACTTTTCTTGTGGTTTCTTCAAAAATAAATCTTCAAAGATTTTCAAATATAACGAAACATTTTAATCATAAATAGCCTTTGTTTAATATTATGAATATTAAAATCTATAAAGCCAAAACAATTGTTAACCCTGTTAAAAAAATAAGGTTGCTATAGAAATTTGCTAAAATTACTTTAAAAATTTTTAATTTAAACATTTAATTTAAATGAAAATTAAACCACAACATATATGAGTACTTGCTTGTGTGATTGTTGATATATATTTTTTTTAAAATTATTTCCAAACCATACGTAAATGTACATAAATATTTCCGAAAAACCAACATTTACTCACCAGTATTTATGTTAAACGTTTTCAACTTAAACACGTTGCAATACTCTACTCTATTTATTTAAACTAAGCTGAAATGAAATTCAATGTTGTCAATGTCTTGATATAAAAAAAGTTTTTATTTATTTTAATAGTTTATAAAATAAAAACAAATCTTTGCGCACGAAACTTGACTATTTTTTTATGTACACCACTTAACTCCAAAATTTTATTGTTTTTTGGAGTATATCAGACTTGAAATGTAAAAAGAGAAATACATAAAAAAAAAAATCTTTCTGAAATTTACAACCGAATTTACTTTATTTTTCAAAATGTCGGTAAAATTGAAGCAAAATTTTCAATATATCGACTAATTGCTTCTAAGACTATAACACTGCACAACACAAAAAAAAATTACAAGGTCAGACCAAAAAAATTTGATAGAAGAGACAAAAAAAAAATATACGTGTATCGGCGCACAGTGGGGTGGATGATATCTAAAATGGCGATTAATACATAGAAGACTTAATTTTAAAATATTATAATTTTTTATTGATGAGTAATCTTAAACACATAAAAACACAGCATTTTCGAAAAAAAAACATTGGAAAAAAATTTTTTTTAACCTGTTAGGCACTTTATTGTTTTTCGGATATAATATCTTATTTCACAATTTTTGCTGTAACTTTGGAACAAAAAGCTTTACATTTATAAATAAAATGGCACATTATAGCGAACTTAATGTGCTATTAAAAACTTAAAAAAGTAAATATATCGTATGTGTTTTTATTAGTATAATTTTAATTTAAAATTCGATTTTTGTTTTTCACTAAATCTCATTAATGTACAAATTTATCTCAAAAAGTCCCGAAACAGCAGATTAAAATTTTTTTATTAATGGATAATCATAATTTAATAAAACGCAGCATTTCAGAAGAAAAATTGGAAAAAATATTTTTACCTGTTAAACTTTTTTTTCTGTTTTTCGGAAAAAGCCTAATTCACAATTTTCGCTGTAACTTTGACATCAAAAGAATAAGTAAATAAATATAAAATAAATAAAATATGTATTCAAATTCTGATTAATTTTTATTAAAAAATAAAAATTGTTTTATTCGACCTTTAAAATATTATGTTTTGAGTGGGTTTATTCTAGCTCGAGGTCATTATTTCCTTTACTAATTAAAACTATGATATTCTCATAGAATAATTTTCAAGAAATTAATTTTTCCGTTTTTAAATTTATTTATGTTGGTAATTTTTTTCAAGACTTAATCGACACGTGTTTCGGGATTTGTCAGATCCCATTGTCAAGATTATTTAGCAAAAAAAAAAAAAATATGAGAATATCATAGTTTTAGTTGGTAAATGAAATAATGACCTCGAGATAGAATAAATCTACTTAAAATAAAATATGTATTCTTATTAGTATTAATTCAATTTTAATCAAGTTTTTATTTTTCACTTAATTCAGTTAATGTGAACATTTATCTCAAAAATTTACAGACGAAAATTTTTAAAGGATCAGAACAGAATAATTTAAGGTCTAGTTGATGAGGTTATGTATGGTGTATCTTCATCAAAATCACTCACGCACTCATCTCTCACAAAACAAAAAACAACAAAATACCAAAAATATGGAAATTGAGAGTATTTTAACACAACAAGTAAGAGTGATGTGCCGAATCTTCTATACCATCCAAAACGTTACAAAACTACAAAAAAATTTGGGGGGCATTTTTGATAGGGGCTCGGAGGGGGACGTAGGGGGCACTTTCACCCTTGCGATTAATCATTGCAAATTAATTTTTATTGGTTTTTGCACTTAAGTAATACAATTGCATTATTATTACATATTTTTTTATAACCATGCCCCAAAAAGGGGGCGGGCGTGCGTGTGCGTGATTTAAAATAACTCACGCACCCATCTCTTATAAACAGTACACTCATGAGCTACAGTTACAACTACCATACGGAATATAAGGACAAAATATTATGAAAACAACTTGATTTTTAGTTTTTTTTTTTTTCAAATAGATTTTTAGCAACTGGAGTTCTTTCACAAAAAAATTGATAAGTCAACAACCGCAAAAAACCGCAAACGGACATTCAGGGATTTATTAGATGAAATCATATATTTAAAGACCATATAGGCGGATTTTCACTCTTTTACAGACAAAGTTGTTGAAACTCAATATTTATATCAAAAATACCCTATTTTTAGAGCAATTTTATTATTTTTTTTTTAATATTTCCAAAACATTTATCTAAACCAAAAAATTTTTTTTATATGCTCAAATACCTAAAGTAGACTGATCCATTATGAAGCTTTCAATTTTAGAAGTCTTTATACAAAATATAATTACTTGAAATATCAAAATTTTCACTTTAAATCAATGCGCGCAAAAATAATAAAAATAATTGAACTTTAAACACACACTGCAAATAAAGTATACAACTTAAAACTTTGTTTTTTGCCATTATTGATGTTGAATTTTATTTACTTTAATCTGGTACCAAACACGGTTGTGAAAGTTAATGTTCATCTATTGAATTAATCGCCACTTTGGATGCATTTCACCCCTCTGTGCGGCGTTTTGAAGTTTACTTCTGGGTTTCAATTAAGGGGGAGGTAAAGTTTCCCCCAATTGCTAAGGTTGCCTCAATAACGCTTACGTTTAAAGTACACTCAAAAAAATAAAACTGTAAAGTTAGCAAAAAATTTAGTTAAATTTAACTAAAAAAACACCTGATTTTGAACCTACTAAATTTCTAGTTAATTTAACAAAAAATATTTAGTTAACTTTTCGTAGAATGAATGTAGCAAAAAAAAAACGTAATTTTAACTAAAAATTCAGCTGAAAATTTCGTAACATTTTTTATTAGTTGAATTCAGCTAAACTTTTTGTAAAAAATTTTAAGTTTGGTAAATATTGGTTTTAAACACTAACACTTCACTTATTTTTTCTTTTTTTTCACAGCATTAAGTTCAGCTTAAGTAGGACTTATGAGATTTGCATAGGAGGCTACACAAGAAATGTTTAAAATTTTTCACTTGACAAAAATGTTACAAAAAATCAGCAAATTAATTAGTAAAAATTCGTAAACTCAGTTTTAAAGTCAACAAAAAAAATTAATTCAAAATTTGTACAAATCTAGTATTTTCGTAAATTGAACTTAACTAGAAAAAGTAGTTAAAACGCTGATTTTAACTAAAAATTTGCTAAAAAGCCAGTAAACTGGAGTTAACAAAAAAAATGTTGTTAACTTTACAGTTTTATTTTTTTGAGTGGGGGTATGGGGTGTTCAGCTAATTTATGTAAAATGCTACGGAGAACATATAGAATATGTTAACCCTCTAACACCTCAATTTAGGGGTCTTTTTTGTCCTTCTTTTCAAAAAAAAAAAAACAAAAAACACCATTAAAACAGGGATTTAACGGGTTTAAATGTTCCGAAAAAATATTCGCCGTGAAATTTTACTATAAGTCCCTGAATACACTAAAACTGAAAACTCAACCAGAAAGTCAGAAATAAGACACAACAAAAGACATCTTAGGGTTAATTTCGCATTTATTAAGAAAATCAAGTAAAGCTTACGTTTAAAGTATATGGTGAGTTCAAAAAATTTATGTAAAATGTTACGGAGAACATTTTTGTAGAATATATTAACCCTCAAATTTGACCGAAATGAGTTTCCGATGGCAAATAGCTCCCCTATGCAATACCCATCTCTGATAAAAATTTCAGAGCAAAAAAATAATTTGTTGTCGTTTTACATAAATTTTTGTTATTCTGCTATCTCAAAGTAGTATATATTTTTTGGTGAAAATAAATGCAAACTCCTATTGTAAATTTCCAAAAATTTTAAAAATTTTTTAAAAAAAATTAGACCACATATCTTATTGCAATTTCCACACCAAATGTCCAGCGAAAAAAACACGTGTACCATAAACTTCTGAATAGCTTGTATGGATATCCCTATATGAAACTTAGAAAATTGCGTTTTCGGTTTTTCAATTTTTCAAAAACTGGGCTTAGGAGACGTGGTCAAATATTGGAAAAATGGTCAAATTTGTGGCGAGTTGCCTTGATTAAATATTTATCACATTAAAACGGAATGCACCACAATCTTAAAAATTTACATTCTTATATAGTTACGTATGGGCTATCGAATAATTTTTTTTCCTTGAAAAATTTTCAGAACCCTTTCTGAAATTTTTCATTTTGTAAAAAAAGTCAATTTATCAAAAATCCGGCCACTTTTTTTTCTTTTTTATACCCTCCAACTACAGTATGGGGGTATACTCACTTTGTCATTCCGTGTGTAACGCATCGAAATATCGGTCGGGGACCCCATAAAGTATATATATTATTGATCAGTGATCGATTCTAAGACATTTTAGCGATGTCCGTCCGTCCGTCCGTCCGTCCGTCTGTCCGTCCGTCCGTCCGTCCGTCTGTAGTTAACACGATGCAGTCCAAAATAAAAGAGCTAGGAACCTCAAGTTTGGCACAAATATGTATTATGTTCCTAGGCAGGTTAAGTTCGGAAATTGGCCAAATCGGACCAGGGGGAAAAAAGTTCCCCCTTGAAGAACTAAACCAACCTCTAAAAAAATACACGTTTTTGCATGTTTTTATACCCTCCAACTACAGTATGGGGGTATACTCACTTTGTCATTCCGTGTGTAACGCATCGAAATATCGGTCGTGGGCCCCATAAAGTATATATATTATTGATCAGTGATCGATTCTAAGACATTTTAGCGATGTCCGTCCGTCCGTCCGTCCGTCCGTCTGTCCGTCCGTCCGTCCGTCCGTCTGTAGTTAACACGATGCAGTCCAAAATAAAAGAGCTAGGAACCTCAAGTTTTGCACAAATATGTCTTATGTTCCTAGGCAGGTTAAGTTCGGAAATTGGCCAAATCGGACCAGGGGGAAAAAAGTTCCCCCTTGAAGAACTAAACCAACCTCTAAAAAAATACACGTTTTTACAGGTTTTTTTGTATTTTTGTTAAATAAATGAAACATTTGGTATATTTATCGCGATGGGAAGGTGCTCTCAACGTGCCCCACTGACCCTATCAACTTCGCCCCCCCCCCAAAAAAAAAAGAAACGCCCCTGTCAATTTTTTTTTTTACATTTTGGAGGGTATAAAAGATTCGGCACAGCCGAATTTAACACTCTCACTTGTTTTAAGTTTAGATGTTTGTCTATTAGGGGTATAACCAAAATAAGAACCTATCATAACGGTATGGGCAATGTTATACTGATAACAAAAAACGGTATCCGGGGTCATTTTGGTACAAAAACCTTCGGCACCGATTGCAATTTCTAAAGCACCTCAAATTTTAATTTTTGTATGTTTTATTGTGGGAATCCGTCCCATTCAACGTTATTTTGATTTTCGTCGTTTTACAACAAAAATAAAACTAGAAAAATTAGCAGTATGATTTTTAACATTTGAAACATGGGTTGAATAAATATTTGAAAAAAAATATTAGCAAAAACTTCATCGCGATCGGTGCCGAACCTTTTTTAACATTCGCGAAAAAAAGAGGACGCAATTCTTATTGATTTTCTATGTACTTTCTCACTATGATAGGCCCTTTTTGATATTTTCAAAAATATGCAAATGGTTATATCCCTATTGTCCATCCACACAAAAAAATCAGAAATGTGTTTTTCGTTTTTTTCGAGAAAATCGCATTTGAATTTTAAATTTCATAACAATTTTGTAATTTGCTTGTATTTTCTTGTTTTAAAGTTGCGAATGAGTAATATTAATTGCATGAATATTACTCATTCGACACGTTAAAACAAGAAAATACAAGCAAATTACAAAATTGTTATGAAATTTAAAATTCAAATGCGATTTTCTCGAAAAAAAAACGAAAAATACATTTCTGATTTTTTTTGTGTGGATGGACAAACATCTAAACTTAAAAAAAAAAATATTTAAAAAAAAGAAAAAAAAGTGGCCGGATTTTTGATAAATTGACTTTTTTAACAAATGGAAAATTTGAGAACGGGTTCTGAAAATTTTCTAAAGAAAAAAATTTTATTCGATAGCCCATACAGAACTTAATAAGAATGTAAATTTTTAAGATTGTGGTGCATTCCGTTTTAATGTGATAAATATTTAATCAAGGCAACTCGCCTCAAATTTGACCATTTTTCCAATATTTGACCATGCCTTCTAAGCGGCACCATGAAAAATGAAAAATGGCCCCAAAACGAAAATGAAAAATGGCCCCAAATTTTTATATGGAGTACAACAACACGAAAATTTGGGGTAATTTTTCCTAGTTTTTTGGGGTAATTTTTCCTTTTAATTTTGGGGCCATTTTTCATTTTTATATGACCCCAAAATTAATAGGGCCATTTTTCATTTTTTGATTTGGGGTTATTTTGCAGAATGAATAATGGCCCCAAATTTAATAAAAATAGTAAAAAAATATATAAAAAATAAAAAAATAGTATTTAAATTAAGACTTTTAACAATTTGCATGCATTTATTAATATGTGTACAAAATCTGTGTGAAACATTTTTTTTTGCTTTAAAGTTTTTCTGCGTAGCCGGCCTTAGGTCGGACTTAAGGATAACAAACATTAAACTCACCCTCTCCGCAAAATAAAGTTATTTTGGGCAGCAGTACTTTATGTTTTAATATTTTAATACAACAAAACAAAAATCTGAAGTGATAAAACAAAAAGTAGGAAGGAACTTGGATAGATTATTTGAAATGGTAATTTCATTTTGGTATAGGTTTTAAGTGGTTGCTTACGCTTTACGTAAGCACACATGGGCTCTATGAAATAAGGCCCCAATGAAATAAGGCCCCAAATCAAAAATGAAATAAGGCCCCACAAATTTTTACTAAAAAAAATTGGGGTGTTATTTCATTATTTGGGGCTTTATTTCATTATTTGTTTTGGGGCTTTATTTCATTATGAAATAAGTCCCCAAGTTTTAGGAATGAAATAAGGCCCCAAATAATATTTTGGGGTGTTATTTCATTTTCTCTGAAATCTGCGGAAGCCAACGACGCAATGAAAAAGACTGCTAATGAAATAATTTTCACAGAAATAAGTCCAAAATTAAATTAAATTACTACAGAAGCTACAAAAAATGAACTTAAAAAGATTAGTGCAATTGCTAACGCGCCTACTGAATCTGCGATAAGTATTTTATAAATTTCGCTGTAAGATCGGATGAGAAACATCTTGCGAATATGAATTTAAATCTCTATATTAATTTAAAATTTTTCTCTCAGAACTTAATCAATAATAAATTTTGTCTTTAATATATTTACAAACCTCGAAAAGGAATTAAAACTGGTTATATCCTTGGGCATTTCTAGGATTCTATTTAATTACTGATGAAATAATATGATGCATGTTTTAAAAATATTTAAATGCATGTGGTGATGAAGGAAGCGCCGCAGGCGAAAAATTTTTACAACAGATTTTAACAAAAAATTAAAAAAAAATCGCGCGATTTTTTTTTAATTTTTTTGTTAAAATCTGTTGTAAAAATTTTTCGCCTGCGGCGCTTCCTTCATCACCACATGCATTTAAATATTTTTAAAACAAGCATCATATTATAATGTTATGAAAGATAATCTCATAACAGATTATTTATTTATTTATTGCTTTAAAAGATATATTAATGAAAGATATATAAACGACGACGGTAGGTTGTACAAAATCTAAGAAAATTTCGCCAAGTCCATTGTGCTAACACACAGAAAAAAATATGGAGGAAACAAATTTGAGTAATCACTTGTTTAAATTTAAAAACAAAAATTGAGTAATTTTTTAATTGACACAATTAAAAATTTACTCAAAAATTTTAAAAACAATTTAAGTAAATAATTTAATAAAAATTTAATAGTTTTTTTATTTTTTTTTAACTCTCATAGTTTTTAGAATTCTCGTTTAGTTTATTGTTTTTTGTGTATGTATATGAAAGTTTGTAATCGTCTTTATAAAATTTTCCTATGTTTTTGAGACATAAATATGTTTGGTAAAGTTTGAAAAAAACAAGTTTTTTTTTTTTTTGTAAAAAAATTTAAAACTTTTTTAAACTTTAAGCGTCCAACCTAAATCAAACGGACGTAAAAATTTCAAATTTGACGTGTTTGTTTTTGTTTTTTTACGTCTTGCGCGACGCAATTTGATTCTGGTTCGACCCTAAAAAAAATAAATAAATAAATTTTGAAAATTGACACAATTAAAAATTTACTCAAATTTTTTTTCGAACATTTAATAAATTTTTATTAAAAATTTACTCAATACTATTAAATCGTTTACTGGTGCAAAATTGAGTAATTTTTTACTCAATAGTATTAAAAATTTACTCAAATATTTTTTTATTTTTTTCTGTGCACCTTAAACAATCCAATGTGCCACGCCCTGGTCAATAAAAGCAGTTATTTAGACGTATTCGGAATTTTTTGTTCACTCGCAACGTGCATTTCGGTTTGTAGTAGATTTAATATATTTTGGATTTAAATCGAGTCCTTTGTATGTATGTGTAAAATTTTTAATTTACCAAAAATTTTGGAGTAATTTTTTAATGAAATAGTAGATAAGCTTATCGAACGGACTTAATATTTATTTTTGTTTTTAAATTGGGGCCTCATTTCATTTTCAAAATGGGGCTTAATTTCATTATGAAATAAGGCCCCAAAAATGGGGCGTTATTTCATTTTATCTTTGGGGTTTTGTTTCATTTCATTGGGGGCTTATTTCATTTATTTTTTGGGGTGTTGTTTCATAATGAAATAAAGCCCCAAAAAATGGGACGTTATTTCATTTCTTGTTTGGGGTCTTATTTCATTGGGGCCTTATTTCATAGAGCCGCACACATGTACTCTGAGGTCCGTTGGTCTTTCGGTATTATAAAAACCTACTTAAATTTTATTTCCGAGTTACTTAAGTGAATTATTTTATTTTTTTTTTTAAGTTAAAAAGCATACAGGTGTGAAGAATGATGACTTATCGTTTCTAGGGTTCTGTATAATGGGATATTTCTTTTAAAAAACTTTGAAAGCATATTGATGTGAAGAAAGCGCCGCAGTCGAAAAATTTTTACAGGCGAAATTTTTTTAATTTTTTGTTAAAATCTCTTGTAAAAATTTTTCGCCTGCGGCGCTTTCTTCACATCAATATGCTTTCAAAGTTTTTTAAAAGAAATATGTATTATTGCTACTGCCATTATACAGAATCCTAGAAACGATAAGTCATCAAAGAATATATTTGATTCCAACTTCTTCGAGTGGGTTAATAAAATAGAATATATTTTTTACCTTTGTTAAATTCACTTAATTATATGGAAGTACTTACACGGGTGCTTTTAAGATATGAATAATCATGAGAACTATAATGGGTGCCAAAATCAAATCATACCGAAAATCCAATGATGTAAACCCACCATAAGCAGCAGCCAGAAAGCGTTAATAATATCTTTCATGTCGTTAATACAACTCAAAAGTTTTAAATAACAAAAAATAATTTCATTGGGAGTTATTTTAAATTTATAATTATTAATTACAATTTATAATTATTGACTGAAATTAAATGAAATTGACTGAATAAAAATTTTATTTACAATGGTTTGGGAAAAATACATATTTTTTGGGGTCATTTTTCATATTGCAATTTGGGGCCTTTTT
The DNA here is from genome assembly GCA_963921195.1 of Pegoplata infirma. Lineage (NCBI taxonomy): Eukaryota > Metazoa > Arthropoda > Insecta > Diptera > Anthomyiidae > Pegoplata > Pegoplata infirma. The sequence goes on along the minus strand of OY992538.1, from coordinate 93,475,319 downwards.
TCATTTTCAGAAAAATGGTTCTAATTTTTTGGGGCATTTTTTCACACAGAATTGGGGCCATATTTCATATTTCAAAGTGGGGTGAAATTTCATTTTCAAAAAGACCCCAAAACTGGGGCCATTTTTCATTTTTGGCGTTGGGGCCATTTTGCATTGGGGCCATTTTTCAGGGTGCCCTTCTAAGCCCAGTTTTTGAAAATTAGAAAAACCAAAAACGAAATTTTCTTAGTTCCATATAGGGCTATCCAAACAACCTATTCAGAAATTTACGGGACATATGTTTTTCTGTAGCGGGACATTTGGTGTGGAATGCCTCATATGTAACTTTCAAACTATTTATCAGATTGAAACATTTTGGGTGTTGCGAATAAAGCCAATGATATAAGCTTTCAAAATAGCTAGTTTGGAGTGACACTATTACAATACAGCGTGAGTTACAGAGTGCCAAAGTTGACCACCCCGATATTAAAAGGCTTTTGGAGCTAGTAACTTTTAAAAATATGCAAAGATTTTTATTTTTTTTTTAGTTTTTGCAATTACCGTACTAAGGAAAACAAAATCCAAAAAATAAAAAAATTGAAAAAAAATTTTAAAAAAATATATTTTTATTTTCCGATAAAATATGCCAACTCTAAAAAAATATTTGTTTTTCAGCATAGTAATAAATGCCATCTCTGAAAAATACGCAAACAAGTGAAAAATATGAAATTTTTGGCATAGGTAAAAATTTTTTAGAATATTTTAACCATCTTATGGAAGGTACATTGTTTATTTTTACAACAAAATGCGAAATAATTAGTTTTTTTGCTCTCCTGAACAGTAAGATTTTTCGAGTTGGCATTTATTGAATATAGTTCGACGATATACTTAAAAAAATAAACAAAATGTGAACTACAAGCAAGCATGAAAAAAAAAAAATAAATCAACAAAACAATTTCAAGTTATGAAAAATTTACTAAACTTGTGGAAAAAACTTCCCCAAATTAAAGAAGATATATATCGCTCATTTACTTGTATAGTGTCATAACTCAAAATATATCGTTTTTGGGTAAACGAAACAGAATTATTTGTTATATCCTGCTATATATTGTGTCAAAAATTCGTATTAATATCTTCTTAACTCACCGTTTGAGAAGAGAACACGCCATTATAACATTTTCTATGTACGGGCCTTTTGCAATGTTAAACAAGTTTCAATTGTAAACTCTAAACAGGTTTTCTGTAAAATCAAACATTTTGCGTTATGACACTATACAAGTAAATGAGCGATATGATGAACTAATTGGTAGGAAATTACGTCCTAAAACTGATTTTTTTTTTTCAATTATTTAGGGAAATTTTATTTGGCGGTAAGAATTTCTTCCATGTATTAGGGAATTCCGTTTAAGGAGGATTATGGCTTATTTAACAGTCCATGAACTAAAATTTTTTCCTAGAAGTTGGGAAAATTTCCCAAATTTTAGTTAAATTTAACTAAATTGTGGAAAAATTTATAAACTATTTTGAAGAAAATTTTTCCAAAGTTTAAGTTAATTCTTTTTTTTTTTGGGTGCAGTAAAACCACTTTTCGAAGAGTTTAAAATTTGAAAAATTAACAATATCTCGAAAACTGTTCTACTTTTGAACGAATGAACATCTTTTTCGGATTCAGCGCAAGATTTCACATAGAAATTAAATGCAAAATGTAGTGGTTCGCAAGTTTATTTTTTTTTAATTGTAAACTAGTCTCCACTAGTTATTCAATAACACAGTGATACAAAATCGAACTTTCGGAATCGGAATGGGATGAAACCAAAAGCAAATGAAAACTGACGTTTTTCATAACAAAACCCTCAAGGTCTTTCAACATGATAATGTTTTTAGGCTGGTGTGTAATTTTAAAAAAGTTGCAGGACGCCACCTCAGTTTGACTATATAAGCTAACAATTATCGAAAAAGAAAACAGGAATTACTATTTTAATTTTCTTAAAACCAAAAATTTTATTTACTTGGGTTTGTAACTTGGATAATAATTCACCTCGTGGTGAATAAAACCGTTTTTCACCAGCTGGTGAATAAAAAGTAACATAAGTATTTTTCAACAAAAAAAAAATTTTTTTTTTCATCAAAATTTTTTTTTTTTCATCAATTTTTTTTCCATCAAATTTTTTTTTTCCATCAAAAATTTTTTTTTCATCAAACTTTTTTTTTCATCATTTGTTTTTTTTTTTTTTTGTTTTATCAGTTTTTTTTATCAATTTTTTTTTGTCAAATTTTTTTTTCATCAATTTTTTTTTCATCAAATATTTTTTTCATTAATTTTTTTTTTTCATCAAATTTTTGTTTTCATCAATTTTTTTTTTTTTTTCATAAATTTTTTTGTTTTTTCATCAAATTTTTTTTTTTTATAAATTTTTTCATTAATTTTTTTTTCATCAAAATTTTTTTTCATAATTTTTTTTTATTATATTTTTTTTTTTAATTTTTTTTATCAAATTTTTTTTATCAAATTTTTTTTATCAAATTTTTTATAATCAATATTTTTCTCACCAAAAATTTTTTTTTTTCATATTTTTTATCATCAATTTTTTTTTACATCAAAAAAATATTTTTTTTCATATATTTTTCTCATCAATTTTTCTTTTTATCAAAAAAATTCATCAAAAACTTTTTTTCATCAAATTTTTTTTTTCACCAAAAATTGTGGGTTCATAAATTTTTTTAACATAATTTTGTTTTTCGTGAAATTTTTTTTTTTTTTTTTTCCAAAACTACTTTTTTACCAAGTCTAAGCTTTTCGCATAAAAATTTTCCATTTGTTTATCAAATGTACATAAAACAAGTGAGAGTGGTATATTCTTTGGTGCCGAATCTTTTATACTCTCCAAAATTTTAAAACACTTTTTTGCACTTATTTTTGCGCTTACTTACGAAATGTAGAGCTCTTTTATTTTTTTAATGGGGGCCTCGACTGATATTTCAGTTCGTTTTGCATGGAATAGCAAAGTAATATAACATTTTTTTTTCTAAAAAACTTTGTTTTGGCAAGTACACCCAAATATTCCGCAAAACATTATCATGATTTAATGTTTTGGGCAAGAGTACAAAATTCGCAGGCCTTTTTTTAGGTCAGAGCTAGATTTTTTTTACACATATTTAAAGTTAGTGATTTTAAAGCATTTAAAGTTTTTGTGTACTAAACATGTCCTACTTTAAGGGCCTCTGGTGGTGCCCTTATTATACATGTAGAGTCCAGTATCCAAAAGCTCAAAATTACTTTAGCTATAACTGGTATGAATTTTTGTGCAATCGGTACAGTACCTATTTTCTGAATAGCCAAATTATTAAAATAAACCACTGTACACCGTTGCGTATGATTGTTATTTAAAGGCAATTACACTATTAATCATACGCCACTAATACAGTTTTCAAGAATTTATCATTATTATTATAATAAAAGTTCACTAAATTCAAATGCGTCTTAAAAAAAAATCTAGCTCTGAACTAGAAAAAAGCCATGAGGGGTTTGTTACGGAAAATGTCAACTTTCATTTGCATTTGGTTTCATCCCATTCCGATTTTGGGTGTTGCACTGTGTAATCATACGCCACATATGACAACCAAAATTACTAAAAAATTTGTAAATCATACGCCACGTATAACAATTATATAATTAAACTTGTTTACAAATTATAAAAAAAAACAAGTAAAAAAGTTAAATTCGGCCTTGCCGAATGTAGTGATACCCTCCACAATTTCAAAAAGATTATTGCAAAAAACTTTATTTAAAAGGAAATTACTTTTTAAAAAAAAAAAAAAAATTTTTTTAAAAATTTCCGCGAAAAAAGTTTTTGGTAAAAAAAAAAATCAGCGATTATTTTCTTTTTTTTGTAAAAAATATGTTCGTACTTGTTTAAATACCATTTGGTGTTCAATTATGTTCACATATGTCAACCAGAAGACGAATTAAAGCATTTTGTATTTTTAGGTTATGTTGAATGTACTGAAATTTTTGAGGTGTGCTTACATTTTCGTTCATAACTTTTGAACCGCTAAACCGATATCGCTCAAATGCAATACCAAACTTCTCGGGAGAACTTCCAATAAATATGTTAAGTTTCAGTCATCTCTGTGCAATATTTTGTCCCCTACAGCATTTTCCACAGACAGACAGACAGACAGACAGACAGACGGACAGACGGACAGACGGACAGACGGACAGACGGACAGACGGACAGACGGACAGACGGACAGACGGACAGACGGACAGACGGACAGACGGACAGACGGACAGACGGACAGACGGACAGACGGACAGACGGACAGACGGACAGACGGACAGACGGACAGACGGACAGACGGACAGACGGACAGACGGACAGACGGACAGACGGACAGACGGACAGACGGACAGACGGACAGACGGACAGACGGACAGACGGACAGACGGACAGACGGACAGACGGACAGACGGACAGACGGACAGACGGACAGACGGACAGACGGACAGATGGACAGACGGACAGACGGACAGACGGACAGACGGACAGACGGACATCGCTAGAATGTCTTAAAATCGATCAGGCATCATGAATATATATACTTTATGGGGTCCCAGACCGATATTTCGATGAGTTACAAACGGAATGACAAACTTATATATACCCTCTATCACTAAGTGGAGGGTATAAAAATTGGGATTTACTACACTAAGAAAATTCTGTCATTAACTGTTTGTAGGTTATTTTAAAAAGTAATTAGTAAAGTTATTTTAAAAGAAAAATCATTAATTTTATTAAGTACTTCTTTTTTTCTACTGTTTCTGTAGTAGAGTTTCTATTCGGGAAAAAATTCCCGGAAATTCCCTGGAAAAATTTTTCTTAAAATCCCGGGATTTTTTCTTCGGGAAATTTCGGGAATTCGTAGATAAGTTTTTTAAGAAAAATATATTTAATTTACACATTTTTAAAACAATTTTAAATAATTTATTAAAAATAACATTAAAACTTAAAAAAAAAAATAAAAATTTTAAAGAAAAACTAGCAACGATATCCTTCAGCTTGCGTATTATTTAGGCCTTATAATTATTTTAAGTTCTTACAAACAAATTTGTTGTAAAATTTAAAAATCGGATAATTTTCCAAATTGTGAAAATTTGTTTATGGAGTGGAAATACGTCTATGCAAATACTACGAGTGTGATAAGGTCAAATATTTTTACAAAAATTAGATTTTATGAACCTTCTACGTATATTTTTGAGGTTAATAAAACTATTTTTCAAAAGAAGACATATAAAATGGGTTTAAATTGGAAAATACGATCATAATATGTACACTCAAAATATTTTGTAGGCAAAAACAAATGAAAAACACACTTAAAACCAGTGAATAAACAATTGAAACCATCCCAGTAATTATTCATTTGTTTTAACAAACATCAACATTTATTTTTTACTGTTGACAAAATTTTCTAAAATAAATAACATTAAACAATAAAAAAATACGTCTTTTTCACTCTTTTTTACCAACAAATTCGAAAAAAAAATAACCTACGAAAACATTAAAAATTAATGATAGTTATGTTATTATTACCAACAAATTACAAAAAAATATCCTACGAAAACATTAAAAATTGATGATTTCGTAGGTTATTTTATACAATTTTCTATTGAAATATTTTTTTAAAAATTTTTAATAAAATTTTGGGGAATCGATCCCGCAATCAACTACATTCTGGCCAGACACTCTACCCATCGTGCCAAAGCCACTTGATTGATACAAATATGTTTTTATATTTCTATAAATAATTTTTTGAATTTTTTTTCTACAAACAAATAACCTACTTGTGTAGGTAAAAACTAATTATATATCATTAAAAACTACCAACAATTTAAAAAAAAATTACTTTTACAAATCATTAAAAATTTAATTTAATCAGTAGTTTTTACTTACAGAACAATATAACAATATTTATAAATTAAATGTTAATGAAATAAAGGACAAAAGTAGTCATTAATAAAACTGAACATCAAACAAATGTTTTTTCTTTTAAAAATGACTAAACGTTAAAATTTTTAAATAAACTACAAACAGTTAATGACATAATTTTTTGAGTGTATATTTAATTTACACATTTTTAAAACAAATTTAAATAATTTATTAAAAATAACATTAAAACTTAAAAAAAAAAATAAAATTTTTAAAGAAAAACTAGCAACGATATCCTTCAGCTTAGGTATTATTTAGGCCTTATAATAATTTTAAGTTCTTACCCACCAAAAACTACTGCTTCGCCGTAAGCAGGTTTGTAAGGGAATGTTGAGTTGACATTCCCTTACAAACCTGAGCGCTTATTTCAGCGCAACAAAAATGTAATGAAATCATACCTTCTTAGAAGCTTACTAGGTGCATTTTTGTAAGCATATTGGATGCTCAGAAATCATTGCTCCAATAAAGCACAAAAATATTGTATTACCATCACTAAAGTCTGCATGCCTGAAAAGTTTGTCTGAAGGAAGTGCTCCTCGTAAGCACACAAATAATACTACAGTTTTAATGTCTGAATAGTGTTTAGTCGAAACTTTTGTTTTCACTTTTGCACATTCGTACACGTCCGTTCACAAAAAAACAGAACATCAACTGAATTAAAAATATATTTTTTTATTGCGTCATCCAAATTTTCGTTTTGCCGTTTGATGCTCGTAAGTCGTCGTATAATTTATAGTTCTTTCAGTCTGCCTTACAGTAGTGCATACTAGATGCACTACTGTAAGCGAATGTATTTAAAAATGTCTGTTTATATTCGTAATTTATCGAAAAATTTATATTTCTATCTCTGTCTTACAGTAGTGCAGTCTGGTGTGCGCTTGGGTCCGAGTAAGGGCTCTCGCCAATGGATTTGGGTGGTTGCCGAGCCTTTCATTAATGGTTGGGTCCTAGTAAGGGCTCTCGCCAATGGATTTGGGTGGTTGCCGAGCTTTTCATTAATGGTTGCCGAGCTTTTCATTCATGGTTAGTCATTAAATTAACATTTAAAATTGACTGTAATATGTTTTTATTTTAAATAAAAAAACAGTGGAATGGTTTTTAAATAAAATTTCATTTGTTTCAAGTGAATATTCACTGGAATGTACCTACATAAATTTTTGAGTGTGATTTAAAATACCCAAGGCTGTTTTCAAAATCAAAAGCTGAAATCCCCGATATATATTTATTACGTCATCCGCTATGTGAATAAGATTATGAATATTCATTGCTTGCGAGCTGGAGCCATTATAATGAGGCATAAGTGCCACAAATAGTTTTAAAATCTGTTTTACATATAACGATTTTATTGTAGCTAATTTGCTTGAGCTTAAAATTCTGCAAGATGTTTATAAAATTAAAAAAATGCTGATACTGACCATTTTGCAATACGTTTTTCAAAACGTACAGTAATGTTCTCTTGGAATATGCATAAAATTGAATTTTTTAAAACTTATTTCTGGATAATAAATTTGCTTATTCCAAGATATGCATTTCATTTAGAATGACATTCTTAACGGGATCAAAATTCACAATATCCAATAGTGGGCTGTATTCTTTTGATAAATTATGTATTGGGTTTAGTTTGTCTCTTAACGACTGCATAGTACGTTCTTCGCAGGTAGTTTCCTTAAAAACTCTAGTGCTGTTAATAGTTTTACCTTTAACGGTGCAACACAAATAAAACACTGTAATTTTGTATTTGTACTGTGGAAATACAGATATTTTTGTTTTTTAAGAACTGGATAAACGCTAGTTTTTTGGTTTTTACAGTGATTTTACTATGCTGTCTGAACGTCTGGGCCAACCGAATATCAGAGTTATCATTTGGGTAACCGGGTCGGAACTGAAATGCCAAAAAAACTCGTCAATACTTGTACTACCGTTAACGTTACTGGGCCAGTACTGGCCCGCATTTAATTACCCTTAATTTAAAACTAAAATAAATGAAATCCACCAATTTGGTCCGGAGATGTTTTTATTCAAGTAAAACCACTTTTTTAAAAAGTTTAACAACTAATCTACTTTTAAACGTTTGCAATTCATTTTCGGATTCAGCGGAAGATTTTAAATGGAAAATGTATTAAAAATTTAGGAAATCGAATTCAAAATTTAGTGTAATTTGTCTTAAATGACAAGCAAATGTGCTGCATATAAATATATAAATCATACGCCACGTAATCATAACAATAATATTACACTGTGCTACACCAAAAAAATGCAGGGGTTCTCATATAAAAATTCGGGTTGGTTGGAGTCCATAGAGTACTGATATACTCATAGTTTTTCTGGATCACTTCGTTAAGTACGTTTTTTATTGGCAAATGTGTTGGAAAACGGAAATTCTTGAATTACAATTTTAAAAAATTTTTACTTTGTTAGTTTGCAACCGATTTTTGATTTTATGGATTTGTTTTAAAGGTATAGGTCTTACCTTTCAAACAAAATAAAAATATTAAAAATCGATTAAGAATTGGCTGAGCTACGATCGCTTAAGTAAAAGAAAACCGAATTTTTTGAAAAATTTGTCATATTCTTTACACTCTAAGTTGAAAGTGAATCATTAAACAATTTTTTTGAATTTTTTGTAAAAAAGTATAGTAAAGTGGCTTTCCAAAACACCAAAAAACATAACAATCGGTTAAAAAATTAATGAGTTATGCTAAGTTTTGTGATAGGACATTTTTAATTTTTTCAGAAACGCTTGTAATTCAAGCATTATTCATAAATCTTGTTACTAGTAGTAAATTTATGCGCATATGCATATAAACTAGAGACGTAATTAGATTTGTGCGTGATTCACACATGATCAGAAGTGAGCGTGATTGAAAATTAATTTTACTCACGTGGTTGTTAGTGAGTGTCAGTGTGAGTGGAATAAAAAAATGGGCGTGTCAGTTACTTCCAAATCCTATTTATAATTTTTTGGATTTGTTTAAAAAATATCAGTGTTACTTCTTAAACAAAAAAATACTGAGAATAGGTTAAAAACAGGCTAAGGTGCGCTTGTTTAAGTAAAAAACCTTTTTTGAAGAGTTATACCTGCAACATTTTTATGACAGAAAAAGCTGTGCGCTTGCAAACATGTTTTTTTAAAACGAAATTGCTAAAATTGTGGGATCATTTAATGGAAATTTTACCTGTTTATAAATATACATGTGAGGCATTCCACACCAAATGTTCAGTGAGAAAAAAATTGTGTACCAAAATTTTTCAATGGGTCCCGGGTAAAAAAGTTTTTTATATAACTAGGGTGAGATTTCCATGCAAATGCATGTTTTTTTTCGAAAGCCTAAAAACGATATCGACCAATTATCTTTCCGAATCAAGAGATTTGCATTAAATGGCATCGATTTGTTTTCGCATATTTTGCATATTTTGGTGAAAATACATATTTTTGCATATTTTGATTTTAAATGCATATATTGTGCATATTTCGAACTTTTAAGTGCATATTATTGCATATTTTGGCATAAATTAGCAAAAACACAAATTGAAATTAATTTTTTTCAAAAACTATTTTAAATTTTTAAAATTTATTTTGAAAATCAGAAAAATTACTATTTTTTCTTCTTAATTTTTTTTTTTATAGATTTTCTTAATTTTTAAAAAAATCTTGCTAGACAAACATCTAATCTTTAAAAAAAAAATTTTGAGATTTTGGTGCATTTCGTTTTTATTTGATATATATTTGAACAAGGCAACTTGACACAAACTTGACCATTTTTCCAATATTTGACCACGCCTCCTAAGCCCAGTTTTTGAAAAATTGAACAACCAAAAACGTAATTTTCTTAGCTCCATATATGAGGCATTCCACACCAAATGTTCAGCAAAAAAAAAAGTTGTGTCGTGTCAATATGAAATCATTTTCAAAGTATTCGCTCTTAGGGTACTATTAAATAACAAAAATAAAATTTAAGTTTTTTCAAAAAGTGGGCTTTGTAGGCGTGGTCAAAAATTGAAAATATCTAACTTTTTTGCCTGAGCATCTTTACTTCAATATTTATGCAAATTAAGTGAAACACAGTAAAGTCTTAAAGACAAAAGCTGTTTATAGATTTTTGAATGGGCTATCAATTAAATGGGCTATCAATAAAAGCTGAATGGGCTTTCAATAAAAGCTAAGAAAATTAAAATTGGAACATTTTCAGAAGAAGTTCTGAATTTTTTAAATTTAAACTTAAACTTTATTTTTCAAAAAACATGCCGCAATTTTATTTGTTTTTTATTTTTTTAAAAAAAGTTAAAGGAATTTTCTATCTGATCTGAAATTTTTAGAGATGTGTTTTGCCTTGTTTTCGAAAAATCAAAATTCAAAAATTGCAACACGCTTATTTTATACATTAATGGTATTTAAAACATGTGCGTATGAGTAATATCAATACTTAAAAAATATTTTAAGAGGCGATGGTAGCGTGAGTGAGTTTTTAATAACGAAAAAATTTAGTCACTCACGATATTTTATTTTGCTAACGCTCATTCACGCACACGTGAGTAGAAAAGAATAAGTTACGGTCACGATGTTCACGTGAGCGTGAGTAAAATAAAATATCGTGCTTGAATATTTTTTTTTTTCATTAGCGTGCGTGATCGTGAATAAATACTCAGGCAAAAAAGTTTGATATTTTTAATATTTGACCACGCCTACAAGGCCCACTTTTTGAAAAAAACTTAAATTTTATTTTTGTTATTTATTAGTACCCTAAGAGCGAATACTTTGCAAATGATATCCCATTGAAACCACTATAGTTTTTCTGTAGTGGAACAGTTGGTGTGGAATGCCTCACATGGCTATCCATACAACCCATTTAACAATTTACGGTTTTTTTTTTCGCTGAACATTTGGTGTGGAATGCCTCATACGTATTTTTATAAACAGGTAAAATTTCCATCAAATGATCCCACAATTTTACCAATTTCGTTTCAAAAATGTCAAATGTTTTTTGTCATAAAAATGTTGCAGGTATAACTCTTCAAAAAAGGTTTTTTACTTAAACAAGCGCACCTTAGCCAGTTTTCAACCGATTCACAATATTTTTTTGTTTAAGAAGTAACACTGATATTTTTTAAACAAACCCAAAAAATTATAAATAGGATTTGGAAGTAACTGACACGCCCATTTATTATTCCACTCACACTGACACTCACTAACAACCACGTGAGTAAAATTAATTTTCAATCACGCTCACTTCTGATCATGTGTGAATCACGCACAAATCTAATTACGTTCCCATCTCTAGTTTATATGCATATGCGCATAAAATTACTACTAGTAACAAGATTTATGAATAATGCTTGAATTACAAGCGTTTCTGAAAAAATTTAAAAATGTCCTATCACAAAACTTAGCATAACTCATTCATTTTTAAACCGATTGTTATGTTTTTTGGTGTTTTGGAAAGCTACTTTACTATCCTTTTTTACAAAAAATTCAAAAAAATTGTTTAATGATGCACTTTCAACTTAGAGAGAAAAGAATATGACAAATTTTTCAAAAAATACGTTTTTTTTTTACTTAAGCGATCGTAGCTCAGCCAATTCTTGATAGATTTTTAATATTTTTGTTTTGTTTGAAAGGTAAGACCTATACCTTTAAAACAAATCCATAAAATCGAAAATCGGTTGCAAACTAACAAAGTAATAATTTTTTAAAATTGTAATTTAAGAATTTCCGTTTTTCAACACATTTGCCAATAAAAAACGTACTTAACGAAGTGATCCAGAAAAACTATGAGTATATCAGTACTCTATGGACTCCAACCAACCCGAATTATCATATGAGAACCCCTGCATAAATTATTTTTTGTCTTTTGTAGCACAGTGTTATTATTCATATTAATTATACGTAACGTGTTACATTTCAAATTGTATGAATTACTTATAACTAATACGCCTCATAGTATAATCAATGCCATCAGTGCTGCCAGGTTTCTATTTTTTTTCTCACTAAAAAAAAGTTTTAAAAAAACCCTAAAAAAGTGGATTTTTAACAAAAAAAAAAATAGTTATTTGACATATGTAGGAACTTGATCCTAAAACACCTGTTATTGTTTTTATGTATTTTATAATTTTTGGAAATTATGTACTTTATGTTAAGCCTGCCTGTTTTGGCTGAACCTATTTTGTCAAATATTGGCAAAACTGAAGGCTAACCTGGATCTGATCCTGTTTTTTTAGTATTTTCCGAAATAGAGATTTAATAAAAAAAAATACGTTTCTTTGCATTAGCAACGCGGACCATGTCCAGTTAGTTTCGTCGTATATTAACGTAACAATTTATCTATATTAAGAAACTTTTCTTTGAGTCCAGTTTTAATATGCATTTTCTTTTATGTTGTAGGATAAACCTTTAAACATGTGATTTCGTATTTTTTTCTCAAGTTATCAACATTGTTTTAGTTTTATGTACCCAAACTCAAAATCATACTCATACATAGAAAAAATGTAGTTAAAACTTTAAAGTTCGTTCACTTTTTAAAGTGACTTTTATATTTTTGTTGTTTATGTTATTTATGCTTGTTATATTATATTCACTCCCGGGGGTATTGTATGGAGTATTGTTAGTTTTATGGAGTGTGGAGTTATTTAGTTTGTGATGTTTATGGAATTTTTTGAGAAAAAAAAAACTGAAAAATATTTTAAAAATTTCTATTTTGCAGGGAAAAAAAATATTTGTTTAACATAAATATCGCATAGAATGCAAGTTAAATAAAGTGAAAGAGATTTGAAAAAAGGGAATTATTAGAAAGTAATGCATTGTTTGAAAATTAAAACAATGAAAGTTTTTAAATTTTATTTGTAAAAAAAAAACATGCCACTTTTGTGTTTCTTTTAAGTGTTAACAAATTTTTTTTGGTGCATTTCTATCCGTTCTGAAATTTTTACAGATTTATTTTTTCTGCGAGAAAAAAATTCTAAAACATTGCTCTATGCTCATTTTACACAATACCCATAGCAAACGCGAATTTAGAGGGTGGATTGAAAGGAAATCCCCCTCCAAAAGGAAAAGAGAAAAAATGAAAGGAAAGGAAGGGGAAAAAGAGAAAAGGAGAGGGGGAAAATAAAAGAAAATATTTAGAGAATTTTTTCTATGAAAAATGTCTAACAAGGGAAGTCTCCCTGGTGTCACCCTCCGATCTTCATGAAATTTGGATATGTTGTTAAGATCGAAAATTAATTAGACACGTATTTTTTTAGCGGCCCAAACTCATTGTTAGGGGGGGGGGGGGGTCGATTTGTATGGGGGGGAAATTGACCTTTTTCAGTTTTTTACGATTTACTCCTATTTAAACAAAATTAATATAGGCATGTGTGGTATCAGATTAAAGGTATTAAAAATACGTATCTTGTGGTGCTAACAACGGACCAAAGATGTTAATATTTTTCGACTTATTAACAAAAATGTTCTAAAATTTTGGTATTTTGCTCAATATGACGAGAAGTTTTTCATGTTTGGACACGTTCTTAGCACACGTAGATAGGTTTTCCAATGACGTTTTATTTTGTATGTAACATGACTAGGTTTCTTTGCATATTATATAGGAGATAAACGAAAAAAACTGAAAAATGGCCTTGTCTTCCCCCCTCCTTTTTACCCCCTAAATATGAATTTGGGCCGCTAAAAAAAAATACGTGTCCCTTTATTTTTTCTGATCTACAAAATAAAACCAATTCCATAAAGAACCGCGGGTGACACTAGGGAAACTTCCCTTGTAAGTCTGACCGCTCCGTTATAAAATAACACTTCGTTAAATCTAAAATTTTCATCCAAATTTTGTCATAATGCGCCGTTAAATTTACAATTTTTCTAAATGCAAAAATTTTAGAATTTTCTATAAGAAAAATTTTAGAAGTTTTGATAGGAAAAATTAAAAAAAATTTTCTATAAGAAAAATTTGAGAATATTTCTTAAGAGATATTATAAAATTTTTCTTTAGCAAAAATTGAGAATTCCTCTATAGCAGCAGTTACCAACCTTTTTGGCTCGCGTACCACTAATTTTAAATTTTATCAGCCGCGTACCCCTTAACGAGTTTTTTGTTTTTCATTAAACACTTCTCATATAAGTATGGTTAGAACCATAACTTTTACTTTTATATCAAACTTAAAGTTTATATGAAAACTTTCCAAATCTGCCTTCCAAATTTTTCTATCACGTAATTTTTAAGATATTCGCATTGGAATATTGAAAAACGGTAATTTGGCACTTTTTGGGTCTCCCCTGTAACGTATTTTTAAGTTGCTCACACAAAATAGGACTACATTTAGTATAAACGAGACCTCGTGATTCCAAATCTTGCATCCAAATTTTTCAAACGCGTACTGTTTTTGAACTATTGGCGTTTGAAAAACTCAAAATCAACTGTTACGCACTTATATTCTTTATAAATCATTCTAAAATATTTAAACGAGAATTTCTCGAAAATGGAACATGCTAGAAAAATTTGGATTGCAGAAGGTCCATTTTATATAAAATCAAGTCCTATTTTGTTGCAGCAACTTAAGAATACGTAAAATTTCGAAAAATTTTTAAAAAACTATTTTTTTCCAAAAACTTCGATGCGGTTTTAGGCTTATAGAGGACTAAAAGTGCCGTCCTAAAATTTGTTTGTTCTTTTTTTTCGTTATCAGCTTAAAAGGCGCACCGAATTCAATTTCATTTTTCTCAAAGTTCATCGTGAGATATTAAAAAATTATTGCTATAAAATTAAAATTCCTTAAAATCCGTGAAACTCAATTATTATTTGCACTTAAGTAATACAATATTATCATTTTTTAAGTAAATTTTTAATAACCACGCCCACAAAAAGGGGCGAAACAAAACGACTTTTTTGTATACCCAGCATTATCTTGAACTTTTTTCGACAACAAACTGTTTTATTTGCATACCAAAAATAAAAAAAAAAGTCTTGTAAAAAATGGAGTTTTTCAGAGGTTGGTTAGTTCTTCAAGGGGAAACTCTTTTCCGCTGGTCCGATTTTGTCCTTTTAAGAACTTAAACTGCCTATGACCTTGAGACATATTCGAGCCAAGCTTCAGAAGTCTAGAAATTCTAGAAATATCTTAGAATCGATCACAGATTAATTATATATACTTTCTGGGGTCTTAGACCGATATTTCGACTCGTTACACACGGAATATCAAAGGGAGTATACCCCCATGCTGTGGTTGGTAAAATTTTTTTTGGTGCAGCACATTGATATTATTTAATGTTATTACTAAACAAAAAAAAATTTGAAAAAAATTACTAAAATTTCGCGTACCCCCGTGGACAGTTTCGCGTACCCCCTAGTGGTACGCGTACCATAGGTTGGTAACCGCTGCTCTATAGGAATAATTTGTGAATTTTGCTTTAGAAAACCCTTAGCATTTTTCTATACCCAAGATCCGAGAATTTTTCTATAGGAAACATGTTTCCATAAAAAAGGCTCGGATTTATAGTATCCAAAAAACCGCCGATTTTCAAAAAACCGGTTTCCGATTTATTCGAATAATCTAAAATTTACAAAACCGGTTTCGGTTCCGAATTTTATAAAAAAAACCGGTCAACCGGTTTATCCGGTTTTTTTGATAATTTTAAATTTTTATTTAAAAAAACGAAATTTGTTAATAAAAAAAATGTTTGGTTTTATATTCTAAAATAATGTTTTAGAAATCGATTTCTGTTGAAAACTCATGTTCGATTTTTGTTTTGCAAAATATCACACAAAATTTTTGGACCAAAATCGCTGCCAATTTTTTTCTATAAATTCTGTGGCAAAAAGGAAGAAGTGCATAAGTCGAGGTATGTTAATCTTGTTAAGTTATTTTTATTTGATAACTCTTTACATATTAGCCCCTATTATGATTGTATAAATAATCTACAGCATATTTTCTATTGAAAATGTCGATTAATAGTTATTTGTATTAAAATACTTATGTTAAAAGTGCTTTTGAAAAAAATTATTAAAAAAACACTTATGCAGTTCTTCCTTTTTGCCACAGAATTACAAAGTGACACCAATGTTTGAATAAAAATCGAAACCGGCCGGGTTTTTAAAAATGAGAAAACCGGTTCACCGGTTTTCGGTTTCGGTTTTGGATACTCTACTCGGATTATTAAAACTTAACTTAAGAAATTATTCTAAAATTTTTCTTGACGAAAAATTTTGGATTTATTCTATAGGAAAAATTTGGGTATTTCTCTTAAAATATTTTATATGAAAAATCTATCAATTTTTCTTCAGTAAAAATCTGAGAAAAATTCTACAGAAAAATTCTACAGAAAAATTTTTCTACAACAAAAATCTGAAAATTTTTCTTTAAAAAAATCTAAGAATTTTTCTATAAAAAAAATCTGAGAATTTTTCTATAGAAAAAATCTGAGAATTTTTTTATAAAAAAAAATCTGAGAATTTTTCTATAAAAAATCTGAGAATTTTTCTTTTGAAAAAATCTGAGAATTTTTCTATTGAAAAAATCTGAGAATTTTTCTATTGAAAAAATCTGAGAATTTTTCTATTGAAAAAATCTAATTCTTTTGCTGTCAGAAAAATGCTTTAGAACCAGATTTTTTGTATAAAACTTACAACATAAAATTATTTATTAATAAAATTTCACACTTGCTTTCTTTTTTAAAATTGATAACACTTTTTGAATGAAAAAGATTGAGTTTTGGACAAATACACATGATTTGACTGCATTATTATTGCGCATTAATCGGCGCTGCAAAAAGTGCTTCAATCAGAACACCTTAAACACATTTTGAATGATAATAATAAGCAGGCCAGATTTCAAAATATTTTTAGTATTTAAAAAAAATTTTGAGTACCTACACCATTTCCACTTTAATTTCAGAAAAAAAACATATTATATTACAAAAAATGTCCAATTATATTTTAAAAACTCCAATTTTATTTAAAAGATGTCCAATTAAATTTTGAAAATTTCCAATTGTATTTCAGAAATTTTCATAAATTCCAATTTAAGATTTTCCAATTGTTTTTCAGAAATAGTTAAATGTGTTTCATCTTTATTCTGTTTAAATCAACTCTAAAAAGGTACATGAATTCACTGCATCTTTATAGCGCTTTTTTCAGCGCTCTGAATAGACGTGATTTCAGAGCATCTTAAGAGCGCTTTTTCAGTGTATCCAACTAGCGCTCTAAAGTGTGACATCGCCTTAGAGAATCATGCATAAATTCAGCAGGTTTGGATGCGGTCCTTAACTCAAGTTTCATTTTCAAATGCTGCTGCCAGTTCAGCAAAATTTCTGCTGGTGATCGTTAACAAAAACTCATTCACGATACTATCTCTATTTTAAATATTACTTTAAGTTGCATAAATAATGAAGGCTGAATTTTTTTTTTATTTTGGAAACGCGTATAAATTATTTATTTTTCTGTATATAATTTTTAAACGTCAAATTTGCCTAGGATAATTTATACTCGTTAACAAAAAATTTTACATGAAATTAAGATACTCCGACAAAAAAAAAAATGCTAAAATTTTTAATATTTGACAATGCCCACTTTTTGACAAAACCTAAATTTTAGTTTTGTTATTTACTAGTGCCCTAAGAGCAAACACTCTGCAATTGATTTTATAATGACACTACATAACGTTTTGTTGCCGAACAATTGGTGTGGAATGCCTCATATGTTACAAAAACTATCATAAAACTTTAACATAGTTAATTGAAAAAGTCACTCACTCAAGCTTTCGTACAATATTAAAACTCATTATTTATATTAATTTATAAGATGAAAAACAATTAAGTATACGCTACCATGTCATAATACGAACATTAGCAAAAAAATAAACAGCCATTTAATTAAATCTGAAACTATAAAATGAAAAGACAAAAGCACCTAAGCCCTGACTTGCATAGAAAAAAAAACTATTCCTGGTTATGAACTATTTAGTATACTTTTTTTAACGTTTTTAAAAATTCAAGTTGCATTTAATACGTACTAAAATATATCCAAAAATGAAATAAATAGAAAGGGGTCGGGTGCGAAAGTGTGCGATTTGGCACGGAATGTCCTATTTATATCCGTTCATCTGTCTGTGGAAATCAAGATGCAAAAACCAAAATTGTTCAAAAAATTGTTTTTCCATTTTAGAGAACATAAAGAAGAATTTAAGAAAAATTTAGCACTCTAATTTGTTGTTTGTACATCTGTTAAACAAATGGAACATTTTTATATCAGAAGCTTAGACTTAATTGAAAAAATAAAAAAAAAAAAAAAAAAAGTTTTTCTTAAGATTATTATAACTGGATAATATGAAACTAGTAAGAAACAAACCAGGATGTCTAAATTTTTAGAAAAATTAAAATTTTTCTTTCACACTTTTCTCAATTCAAAACCATATATAACAAATCAAAAAATTATAATACATAATTATAATTAGAGCCCGAGCTCGACTGTCTTTACAGAAAACAATAATTTGAAAATAACGACTATAAGTCGCCCTAAGTGGCAATCAGTATCTTTGGAAAAATGGCAACACCTAACATTTGTGTCTAAAATATAGACCATGTCTGGCAATGTTTGCAAAAATAAGTACTTAGATCAGAATTGATGAAGGAGAGGAAGAAGAATAATGATTACTAAAAATAAGTTTGTTTACATATAATTACAATAACAAACTCTTCTGTTAGAAAAAAAACAGCAACAACGACACTCGAATTGAAAAAATCAGATTTAGTTGATACTTGCTTAACAGCCTACTTGGCGTATCGGTCTAGAGTGATTGTACGTTACAAGCAGTTAATAGCAAAGTATTACAGATGATGATGAGTTCAATCCTTGTCGGCTGCGATCTGTTAATAATTTTCACATATAGAGTTTTATTGACTATTAACTAAATAAACTTGACATTAAAAAAGTTTTTCTGAAGATTATTATAACTGGATAATATGAAACTAGTAAGAAACAAACCAGGATGTCTAAATTTTTAGAAAAATTAAAATTTTTCTTTCACACTTTTCTCAATTCAAAACCATATATAACAAATCAAAAAATTATAATACATAATTATAATTAGAGCCCGAGCTCGACTGTCTTTACAGAAAACAATAATTTGAAAAAAAAAAAATGTTGATGAAAAATAAAGTTTTTTGATAAACCAAAAATTTTGATGCAAAAAATATTCTAATGAAAAAAAAAAAGTTTGTTAAAAAAAAGTTTTTGATGAAGAAAATCAATTTTTGGTGAACAAAAAATTTATAAAAAAAAAAATTGATGAAAAAAAATTGAAAAAAAAAATTGATAAAAAAAATTGATAAAAAAATAATAATTTTTTGATGCAAAAATATAAAAAAACAAAAGATAAAAAAAATTTTTGAAAAAAAAATGTTGGCAAAACTAAAATGGCAATTGATATGTTCCAAGAAAAGAACCGCCACACAGTGGGGAAAAATGGATTTTTTTGTCCGATCTTGCCTACAGGTCGCAATTCTTAACCGATTTTAGTTTTTCTTTTTTTGAAATTTAGCAAATAAAATTCCTCATCGGTCTGTCATGTAGGATTTCTAAAAATAAAATTGTTTTATTTAAATATTTTTTTAAAGTTCAGAAAATATTAATTTTTTAGAATTTTTGCTCTAAAAAATGTAATAGACAGGGGACGAATAAGCTGTATGGACAAAATTAAAGCTATTTGAACCCCTAATAAATGACATTAATAGTATTTGTTAATTTATTATTTTTTTGATTTTTATAAACATATGAAAACTTAAAAATGTTCACTTTTAAGTACCTACATATATCATTTTAAATAATGCACCAATTTCAATAAAATTTTCTTTAGATTAAAGCTTATCATTTTCTTAACCATTATTGGTAAATAAAATATTTTTGAAAAATTGTTTAACTCTTTTTTCGAATTCACAATGTAACAACTGTTTTTTTTTTAACATGATAATGTTTTTAGGCTGGGGTCTAATTTTAAAAAAGTTGCAGGACGCCACCTCAGTTTGAATATATAAGCTAACGATTAAACAAAAAAGAAAATAAGAATTATAGTTTTCATTTTATTAAACCGTAAACTTTGAAAATAATTTAAAATTAATAAATAAAATAAAAAACACATAGTTCTGGTAGTGACACCTAGCGGTGCTAGGTGTCACTCGATTAACGCAGTATTGCCATACCAAATATCGCATTTCCAATTAGATTTGCTACCATCATCGCAAATTTTTTCCAATAAAATATTACCACATGGCAATACTAACCAGTATATTTGAAAATCGAATATGTATCTATAAGCAAGAGAAACAAAATTTAATTCAATACTTGAGTAGGCTACGGTGGCCTAGCTGAGGTGAGCCAGACTGGAAAACGGAAGGTCCGGAAGGTCGAATCCCGTGATTTGTCAACTTTTTTTTTTTTTATTTAGTTTTTTTAACATGATAATGTTTTTAGGCTGGTGTCTAATTTTAAAAAAGTTGCAGGACGCCACCTCAGTTTGACTATATAAGCTAACGACTAACAAAAAAGAAAATTGGAATTACTGTTTTCGTTTTCTTAAAACCAAAAATTTTACTAACTTGGGTTTGTAACTTGGATAATAATTCACCTCGTGGTGAATAACAAAAATATTCACCAGCTGGTGAATAAAACGTAACATAATTATTTTCATCAATATTTTTTTTTTCATCAATATTTTTTTTTTTTCATCAATATTTTTTTTTCATCAATATTTTTTTTCATCAATATTTTTTTGTTTCATCAATATTTTTTTTTTCATCAAAATTTTATTTTTTTTTCATCAATATTTTTTTTTTTTCATCAATATTTTTTTTTCATCAATATTTTTTTTTTTCATCAATATTTTTTTTTTTCGTCAAAATTTTTTTTTTTTTATCAATATTTTTTTTTTTTTCATCAATATTTTTTTTTTTCATCAATATTTTTTTTTCATCAATATTTTTTTTTTTGTCATCAATATTTTTTTTTTGTCATCAATATTTTTTTCATCAATATTTTATTTTTTTTTTTCATCAAAAAATTTTTTTTTTCATCAATATTTTTTTTTTTCATCAATATTTTTTTTTTCATCAATATTTTTTTTTTTGCATCAATATTTTTTTTTTGTTCATCAATATTTTTTTTTTCATCAATATTTTTTTTTTTTCATCAATATTTTTTTTTTCATCAATATATTTTTTTCATCAAAAAAAATTTTTTTTTTCATCATTATTTTTTTTTTTTCATCAATATTTTGTTTCATAAATTTTTTTTCATTAAATATTTATTTTTATCAATAAAATTTTTTCATTAAAATCCTTTTCTTCATCAAACACTTTTAGTTATCGAAAAACATAGACAAACAGATAGATGGATATCACTAGAATGTCTTAGAAAGCTTTACGGATCAATAATATATAAACATAATGGCGTCCTCGACCGATATTTCAATGCATTTTGCATATAATGACAAATTAATATAGCGTTATTTTTCCTGGAAAAATTTTGCTTTGGAAAGAACACCTACTTGTACAGCAAAACATTATCATGATTCAATGGTTTGGGCACGAGTACAAACTTCGCAGACTTTTTTTTTTTAAACAGACTAAAAAATAATTTTAAAATTCCAAAAATTATAAGGTAAAATTTGAGCAAAAAATTAAATACTTTTTTAAAAAATTTTGTGTACCACTAATGATTAAGCAAAGCATAAGTTTTAATCTAAAAAATATTTCATTGAAATTGGTACATTATTTTTAAAGATATAGGCTTTTAAAAGTGAAAATTCTTGAATTTTTGTCTGGCTATAAAAATCAAAATAAAAATATATTTTTAAATACTAAGCACGTCGTTGATAAGGGGTTCCAGTACCTTTAATTTTGTCTATAAATCTTATTCGTCCCACGCCTAATAAATTTTTATTGCAAAAATACTGAAAAAGTTTAAGTTTTCTGATCTTTAGGAAAATAAAAAAAGTAATTTGAAATTTTTTTCAAAAATCCACCATGACAGATCGATGCGGAATTTTATTAGCTAAAATACAAAAAAGAAAATCCAAAATCGGTTAACAATTGCGACCTGTAGGCAAAATTGGACAAAAACAGTCCATTTTTCCCCACTGTGCGCCACTCAGTTTTAGTGCAGACATCCATCCATATTTTAATGGTTGAATGTCTGTACTAAAATTGATGATATTTTTTTTTTTTTTTTTGTATAGTGTTGATGATGCAGGACGCCACCTTAGTTTGACTATATTAGCTACCGACTAACAAAAAAGAAAATAAGAATTACTGTTTCCATTTTCTTAAAACAGAAAAGGTTAGCAGTACAATTTGTAACTTGGATAATAATTCACCTGCTGGTGAATAACACTGTTTTTCCCCCAGCTGGTAAATAAAATGTAACATTAGGATTTCGCATAACCACATATACGTTTATATTAACCGTTTAACCCCAAAAGCATCCACGTTTAACAAAATGTACTGGGTTCACTGTTGTTGTGTGTGTAGCGTATAATGGTTATGCGAAAACACGGCTATAATTATTTTTCAACTAAATTTTTTTCCCGTCAATTTTTTTCATCAATTTTTTTCGCCATTTTTTTTTCATATATTTTTTTTTATAAATTTTTTTTTTACCAAATTTTTGTTTATCAAATTTTTTGGTACATCAAATTGTTTTTTTTTTTCATCATCTTTTTTCATATATTTTTTTTTATCAATTTTTTTTTTTTCATCAACATTTTTTTTGTCATCATTTTTTTTTGCATCAATTTTTTTTCATAGTTGTTTTTCATAAAACTTTTTTTATCAAATTTTTTGTTATATAAATTTATTTTTTTTTCATCAATTTTTTCTTTCATCAAATTGTTATTTTTTCATAATTTTTTGTTATAAATTTATTTTTTAATGAAAAAAATAAAAAAAATAAATTGTTTTTTCTTCATTTTTTTTATAAACTTTTTTATACTTATACTTTTTCACCAAATCTTAACTTTTGACATCAAAATGCTCCATTTGTTTAACAAATGTACAAAAAACAAGTGAGAGTGTTAAATCTTCAGTGCCGAATCTTTTATACTCTCCAAAATGTAAAAACACTTTTTTGCACTTATGCAATTGCAATTCTGGCGTTGGCTTTGAATTTTGTGTAAAGAGAGGGCGTTTGATTTAAACAAAGGCTTTGGCTGTGAATTTTGTTTTGGCGTTTGTTTGTATACACACACACAAAAAAAAATTTTTCCTGAAAATTATTTTTTTTGGTGAAACATAAAACTCCTTTGGTTTTTTATAGATATTTTTTTGATACTTGTTTTTTTTAACATAATAGTGTTTTTAGGTTGGTGTCTAATTTTAATAAAGTTGCAGGACGCCACCTCAGTTTGACTATTAAAGCTAACAATTAACGAAAAATAAAACAAGAATTACTATTTTCATTTTCTTAAAACCAAAAATTTTAATAACTTGGGTTTGTAACTTGGATAATAATTCACATCGTGGTCAATAAAACCGTTTTTCACCAGCTGGTGAATAAAAAGTGACATAATTATTTTTCAACAAAAAAAAATTTTTTTCATCAAATTTTTTTTCATCAAATTTTTTTTTCATAATTTTTTTTTTCATAATTTTTTTTTTTTCATAATTTTTTTTTTATAATTTTTTTTTCATCAAATTTTTTTCAGTAATTTTTTTCATCAATTTTTTTCTCATAAATTTTTTTTACATCAAAAAATTTTTCTTTTCACCAAAAAAATTTCATCAAAAAGTTTTTTTCATGGGTTCGAGCCCCGATCAGGGCAGCAATGAAAAAAAATTTTTTAATGTTTTTTTTATTTTTTTTTATTTTTTTAATAAATTTATTCAACTGTTTTAATTATTGTAACATTATTTTAATTATTTAAAAAATTAAATGGCATATTGATGGCATTTTCTTCTATGAATGGCATTCATTAATTCTATGAATTTTTTCTATAAATTAAATAAAATCTATGAATAAAATTCTATGAAATATTTCAGAATACTAATGAATATTCATTCAGCCAATGAATTGTTTCATAGATTCTATGAATTTGGTTTTATGAAATTTGTTCATAGATATAATGAACAATAATACTTTCAGTGCAAGAATACAAAATTCGCAGACATTTTTTATCGGACTTCTTTTAATTGGCATTGCAACCATTAAGACTCATTTTTCTTGTTGCACAGTGTCATCATTAAACCCCCGTTTCTTGAAAATTCTGCTACAATGTTTGGTTTTCTCCATTAAAAATTGTTAAAGAAAATCAATTTAAAACTTTTACACTATTGACATTCAATACGTGTGTTATTTAAAGTTTTGTTGATGTTTAAACCACAAAGTTTTGAGTGCATATATGTGTGTGTGTTGTGGAAATTATAGGGATTAACAAAATACGAGCACTTTCTCCTGCAGAAAAGTTTAAAGTAAATGTTGCAGCAAAAAACAAATCCTGGAAAGAAGATAAAGTTTTATATTTCACAAAATAATCAAGATCGTAAATAATAATAATGAAAAACACGCAAAAAGTTTAAAAAGAAATCCATTTAATTTACAGGTAAACATTTTTAAACTGATATTAACCAAAATAACCACGATTTTTCATCCAAGGTAAGATTTTTTGTAAATGTTTAACATAATTTGCATTTGTATACATGGCGTCCATCATTGAACCACCATCTTTGCCAGCCGTAGCAACATTATCTAAATTAAGTTCTGAATTTGTCGAAGCATCCAATAATGCTAAAGCTAAAGGTTTTAAAATTGTGGTGTAAGCTAAAAAAAAAGTAAAAATTATAAAAGTTAATATTAAATTTTAAATTAAAATTTTTGCAATTTACCTATAAAACTATATTCAAATATTTGTGCATGTAAATCCCTTAGGGAAGGTATTGGTTTTTCATATTTCAATAGTTTTAGATTTTCCACCAAATTCTCATGATAGTATTTAATGAAATAATCAAAATATTTCAACTTGATTTCCAATTGTGGTGAACACAGTAGTAAATATTGTAAATCCAGTGATGGCAGGGTATAACGACCAACTTGAAAGTCAACAAATCGGGTATCTACAATGTTTCCATCCACATCATGCTTAAACATAATATTGTTAGACCAACAATCACCATGACTTAATACATAAAATCCATCAACGGGTAAATTTTCAGATTTCATCATTTCACTAACATAGATTTTTTGATAATTTTCCTGAAAAATAAAAGTTTTAATTTTTAATTATTTGTAGATTTACAGATCATTGTAGATAAAATTATAAAAAAAATCAAAGTCTCAGGTACTAAATTAATGGGAAATATATAATTTTTCATAAAGAAAAGTCTCAGATTCTTTGATAATTTTAATCTTAAAAAATCTTAGACTATAAGCTTTTTCCTACTAGAAAAAATTTCAAATTTAGAGCATTTTCAGATTCTTAAGGAAAAGTTTCCCCCCTGGGATTTATATTTTGTTTTCCCAAGGATTCAAAATATAAATTTCAATAGGGAAGCATTGCTGAAGTGCTATGGGACGCCTCCACAGGTTGCGGATAGTGGAATGTCCCTGTCATGTAGTATGCGGGGCAGCTGCGAATTAAATAAGCAGTGGCGGACAATTCAGCGGATTAGAGAATAGGGTCTCAGAAGGACACGCGTGGCACCGTGTAACCTTTAAATTTCTGAGTGCCGTTGACTCTCTAGTCGACATGGCGAAAAATTGGCGCCATTACCAAACCAATGCCACTTACACTAAACAAGTCTGGCTGGAGACTTTAAACTGGCAGCCCCAGTACCAGCCTACGACGCTTTGGGCCAATCCCTCACTCGTCGAAAACCCAACCTGATTAATGAAACCACAACAAATGAAATTAACGAAACACAACCCACGATGACGACTATTGGCTTAAAACAACGGACACGATTTGGATCATGGAATGTCAGAACTCTATTAGACCTTTCAAAACTCGAACAAGTTGAAAGAGAATTTACTAAATACAATTTGCTTTTTCTCGGACTAAGTGAAATAAGATGGAGTGACTGCGGCGAGCACCAAACATCAAACGGTTCCACTCTGATTTACTCCGGCAGACCTAGCAATCAGCCAAGAGCTAGCGGTGTTGGCTTCCTGTTGTCGAAAAAAGCTAAAGAAGCTATGATTGAATGGCAACCCCATGGTGATCGCATAATAGTCGCCAAGTTTAGAACAAAGGCAAGGAATCCTACTTGTGTGCAATGCTATGCACCTACCGATGAAGCAGACGAAGAAGTAAAACAGCTATTTTATAACAATCTTACAAAGGTATTATGCCATGTAAACCATGGGGACATCAAAATACTCATGGGTGACTTCAATGCTCAACTCGGTGATAAAAACACCGGCTGGGAATCCATAATGGGTAAGCATGGAATTGGGAGATTGACAGATAATGGTGAACGGTTTCTGGAAACATGCAGCAATTTCAACATGGTAGTTGGTGGCACCATCTTTCCCCATAAAAAGATTCACAAGGTTACCTGGATTCATCCGAATCATACAACCCAAAATCAGATCGATCACATTGCTATTAGCAAAATGTGGCGGCACTCGTTGCTTGATGTCCGCAATAAGAGGGGTGCAGATATAGCAAGTGATCACCACCTTATTATCGGTGAACTTCAACTTAAACTTAAATCTGTATATTACAACAACAGGATGAAACGAAGGAAATTTGACTTAAGCAAGCTTAAGAATGATGCTGTTAAGCAGCAATTTTGCAATGAAATTGAAAATTTAACGCAACATATTTACAACGAACCAAATATTGAGTCATATTGGAATAATGTAAAAAACGTTTTTACAAAAACGGCAGAAAGGTGTATTGGTTACAAAGGTAAACACAACAATCCGTGGTTATCAGATAGAACATGGGAAATCATCGAAGAAAGAAAACGTAAAAAAAATGAGCTGAACAACGCAGATACCCAAATTACTAAGCAAAACTTGCAATTGCACTACAACACACTTAACAAAAAGGTTAAACGCAGTGCCAGAACGGATAAGAGAAAGTGGATGGACAATCTTGCGCATGAAGCGCAAGCCGCTAGCGAGACTAATCGCTCCCGTGACTTATATAAAATAACCAAACTCTTGTCAGGAAATAATCGTGCCAATAACAAACCTGTAAAAGACATCAATGGGAATGTCAAATACTCGAAACAGGATCAAGTTCTAGTGTGGGAGAACTACTACAAAAACCTACTAACCGTAACTGCCGATAACAGCCAACCCATCTGCAACTGCATCACCCACCCCTTGCCTCTTTCTATTCACGTGGACGTTCCGGACATAGATGAAATTAATAATGCCATTTGTGCGCTCAAAAATAATAAGGCGAGCGGCTCGGATGACCTTCCCTCTGAACTGTTTAAAATTAACAGCCCAATGACCGCATCAATCATCCAACCAATCATTAAATTATTCTGGGATACAGAAAATCTACCTGATAATATTAAAGAAGGCCTCATCATTAAACTTGCAAAAAAAGGGAACCTAATGGAGTGCTCTAACTGGAGGGGAATAACACTACTCAATACAATAAACAAAATCATTGCTAAAATTTTACACCATCGCATCTTCGATGCCCTAGATATAAACTTGCGCCCAGAGCAAGCAGGTTTCCGTCCAAACAGGTCTTGCGTAGACCACATCAATAGTTTACGTATAATAGTAGAGCAATCTGTGGAACTGAGAGCCCCTCTATATCTAATCTTTATTGATTTTAAACGTGCCTTTGACTCTATACATCAATCTGCTATTTGGCAGGCCTTGGCTTGTAAGGGAGTTCCATCTAAGATAATCCGGCTAATTAAAGCACTTTACAACAATGCTCGCTGTCTAGTTCTTCATGAAGGTCTCAAAAGCAACCTCATTGATATCAACGTTGGTGTCAGACAAGGTTGTATTCTATCACCCTTACTCTTCAATATTGTACTCGACCTAGTCATGGCACAATCTATTCCCACTACCAGCGGCATCAATCTTGATTTCACTGCCAAACTAAATGATCTCGACTATGCCGATGATATTTGCTTAATCTCGCATAACTTTAGTGAAATGCAACAAAAACTTGACTTAGTAAGCGCCAATGCAGAAAAAGTAGGTCTTCAATTAAACACCAACAAAACCAAATCGCTGAGGCTTAATACCGAAAATACCCGTCAATTCTCTCTCCTTGACCAACGCTTAGATGATGTTAATGAATACCTCTACTTGGGATCGCTAATCGATAAATCCGGAGGAAGCTCGGCCGACATTCAATACCGCATTAACAAAGCGAGACAAACCTTTGGAACTCTTACCAAAGTCTGGAAAACATCCAACATTTCAGTGCAAACAAAAATCAAAATTTTTAATTGTAATAGTGCGTTTACATTGGATTTCTAATCTAGTAAATTGCAATTTTAATCTACTTTGTAATCTGTACCGTTTACATTGGCATTTTTTGCATTTGAGAAGATTAAGATTGGCATTTATAATAACAAGTTGGTAATAAATGTGTGTGACTGCGTCAAAAGACAGCGACGGTAATTCGTCGTCGTATGATTAACAAGGACAGTGACGGCGTTTACAAATAACAATGTCAGCGGCATAAACATACCTGGCGGCGCCATCAAAACGGCAGGCTTTGTGTCGGTGTTTTTCAGTGTTGGAAAATGAAAATAATAGAAATACAGAGTTGTATTTAACTTTACAAGATTGCGTTTGCCGATTAGAGCCTAAACTACTAGATTGAAAAATATAAATTTGTATGGGCAATCTAATAGATTGAAACTGGATTGGAGCCACAATCTACTTTAAGCTAGCTTAGAGGACCAGTGTAAATGCACTATAACGTAAAGTCAGCTCTATTGTATGGATGCGAAACATGGAATCTCTCAATACTTGATGCCAAACGAATTCAAGCTTTTGTCAATAGATGCCTTCGGCGCATTATTAAAGTTTTTTGGCCGAACACTATCTCCAATGATGAGCTCTGGATAAGAACTAGCCAACCATTAATAATTGAAACCATCAAAACACGTAAATATCGATGGCTTGGTCATACTCTTCGCAAACCAATGACCAACATTACAAGAAAGGCGCTGGAATTCAACCCTCAAGGCAGCAGAAGAAGAGGTCGACCAAATAACACCTGGAGACGTAACACAGAAAAGGAAATCCGTGATGCTGGGTATTCCTGGAGCCAGATCAAACGCCTGGCCGAAGATAAGGTTGAATGGAAGAAATTTGTTGTGGCCCTATGTTCCTCTTAGGAATTCTCAAGGATTATATATAAGGAAAAGTCTTAGATACTGAGAAATTTTTCTTACAGGAAAAGTCTTACAATTAGATTCTGAGACATTTGTCCTCTAGAAAAAGTCTCAGATTCTGAGACATTATTCGTTAGAAAAAGTTTCAGATTCTGAGACATTTTTCCTATAGAAAAATACTGTTCCTTTAGAAAAAGTCTCAGATTCTGAGTAATTTTTTCTATAAAAAAGTATCAGATTCTGACGATTTTGGTCCGAAAATGCTGATAAGCATCTGTAGATCTTAATCGCAGATCAGCAGTTTTGGACCAAAATCGCGTTTTTATACTTTTTTAATATTTTTTAGATAACACACTTAAAATTTTCCAACTTTTGTTTTCTAAAAAATATTAAAAAATATAAAAACACGATTTTGGTAAGAAAATGCTGATCAGCAAATGTGGACCAAAATCGCAGATCAGCATTTTTGTACTAAAATCGCGTTTTTATATTTTTTTTAATATCTTTTAGATAATATACTTAACATTTTCAAACTTTTGAGAACAATTTGAATAAAAATTTAATTTTATGTTAAAAAAATCAGCATCTGTGGACCCAAATTTGGTCGAAATACGTAAGTTTTTCCAACTTTAACCGCTGGTTGTGGACTGAAGATGACCATGCGAAATTTTTTCATAAATTTTCCCACAATCAGTTCTAACACGGCAGGTATAATGACATTAAGTTTGAAAAACTAAATTTGACGGGTCGCCCTCTTGCACAAGTTTCATCCCGATCGAAAGAAATCGGTTTTAAAAGTTGTGTCGCTTGAGATAAAATCCCCATTCATTTCATGCCACATCGAAATTTTAATATTTTCCCTAATTTTTCAATGTATTAAGACTGACCACTAATTTTTACAGCCAAACATTTTTTTAAAATATACTTACCCTCTATCTTCACTCCCTAAGAGGGCTCCCATACAAGTTATATTTTGGAGCAAATTTTAAGAAAATTAAAGTTTGTATGGAAGCACACTCAGGGAGTGGTGATAGGGGGTAGGTATGGTTTGAAAAAATTGTTTGGGGGTAAAACTTAATGTGGGTCGATCACAATATAAGCCATTCCAGGTGTTAAACGTTGATACACCTTTTGTGAGTTTTTAATAATTGAACTTTATTTATTTTATTATTCTATAATCTACCCTAACTTAAACTATCTTACTCACTAATACAATTATACTTTAAGAGAGCGTAACGTGTACATTAGAGTGTCCCTTATTTTGGAAATGTTGGAAATCTTGAGACGGTACCCGCTCATTTTTTTCCTTTTGACTTAAAAATAACTCAGGAAAAATTTTACGCCCCTAGGACTACGCCTTCCCTACGCGACGGGGCCTTAAAGAGCGGGGCCTAAAAAATCATTTTTCCATACAAACCAAAAATTTTTTTTTTTGATTTTTAATTTTTTTGTTATTATTTATTTTATTACTTGGTTTGCTTATTCACGACAAAAAATTTGATTTTGGTGGGATAAGTCTTTCAGCGCTAAAAAATTTTTCGCAAAAAAAAAATTTGAGCCGCCGGGGTCCTGCAGTAAAAAATTTTTAAAAAATATTTTTTTTTAGTTTTGACCAGCAACGGTTTTAGTTGTTATGTTGCTTTTAATGATATATATTCCAAAAAAAAAAATTATTCATACCTGTGACATCTTTATCTTTTTCGAAAAAAAAATTTTTAGCCGTAGGGATCCTACGGTAAAAAATTTTTAAAAAATATTTTTTTTTAGTTTTGAAAAGCAACGGTTTTAGTTGTTATGTTGTTTTTAATGATATATATTCCAAAAAAAATATTATTCATATTTGTGACATCTTTATCGTGTATCGAAAAAAATCAACAATGCATTTTGTACCCTTTTTTAGAACACGATAAAGATGTCACAGATACAAAAAATATTTTTTTATGAATATATATCATTTAAAGCAACATAGCAGCTAAAACCGTTGCTGGTCAAAACTAAAAAAAAATATTTTTTAAAAATTTTTTACTGTAGGACCCCGGCGGCTCAAAATTTTTTTTTGCGAAAATTTTTTTAGCGCTGAAAGACTTATCCAACCAAAATCAAATTTTTTGTCGTAAATAAGCTAAGCAAGTAATATAATAATTAACAACAAAAAAATTAAAAATCAAAAAAAAATTTTTTGGTTTGTATGGAAAAATGATTTTTTAGGCCCCGTTTTTTAAGGCCCCGTCGCGTAGGGAAGGCGTGGTCCTAGGGGCGTAAAATTTTTCCTGAGTTATTTTTAAGTCAAAAGGAAAAAAATGAGCGGGTACCGTCTCAAGATTTCTAACATTTCCAAAATAAGGGACACTCTAGTGTACATGTATTCTACGTACCGTGTGAATACTCGTAGTCAGCAGTTTACCTGACTAGGCCATGCAGTAATTGTGTGGACAATTACTGTGGGAAATTTTATGTAGACGTATAAAAGTCTAAAGACGTATCAAATGTCGTCTGGGCAGAATTCACATAAAAACGTTGGTACGTGGAGTATGTAAATAATAACCGAACATTATACACGCTACACAGGACGCACCATTGGACCGGTAGAAGCTGATTAAATAAAAAAGTTTTAAAAATAAACAAGTAAAAAAGTTAAATTCGGCCTTGCCGAATGTAGTAATACCCCCCACAATTTCAAAAAGATTATTGCAAAAAACTTTATTTAAAAGGAAATTACTTTTGAAAAAAAATTTTTTTTTTGAAAAAAAATTTCCGCGAAAAAAAAAAATTTAAAAAAAAAAATCCGCGATTTTTTTATTTTTTTGTCAAAAAATATGTTCGTACTTGTTTAAATACCATTTTGTGTTCAATTATGTTCACATATGTCAACCAGAAGCCGAATTAAAGCATTTTGTATTTTTAGGTTATGTTGAATGTACTGAAATTTTTGAGGTATGCTTATATTTTCGTTCATAACTTTTGAAGCGCTGAACCAATATCGCTCAAATGCAATACCAAACTTCTCGGGAGAACTTCCAATAAATATGTTAAGTTTCAGTCATCTCTGTGCAATATTTTGTCCGCGACAGCATTTTCCACAGACAGACAGACAGACGGACAGACGGACAGACGGACAGACGGACAGACGGACAGACGGACAGACGGACAGACGGACAGACGGACAGACGGACAGACGGACAGACGGACAGACGGACAGACGGACAGACGGACAGACGGACAGACGGACAGACGGACAGACGGACAGACGGACAGACGGACAGACGGACAGACGGACAGACGGACAGACGGACAGACGGACAGACGGACAGACGGACAGACGGACAGACGGACAGACGGACAGACGGACAGACGGACAGACGGACAGACGGACAGACGGACAGACGGACAGACGGACAGACGGACAGACGGACAGACGGACAGACGGACATCGCTAGAATGTCTTAAAATCGATCGGGCATCATGAATATATATACACTAAAAATATTTTGTAAGTAAATTCAACTGAAAAAACGTTTAAAACAATCGTTTTTCCTTTTAAAAAACGGACTACTTATATTTCATTTGAAACAACAGACTTTTTCAGTTATTTTTAAACGTTAATAAATGACTAGACATTCCGTTAAAACAAACGATATTTCAGTTATTTTAACTGTTTACAATTTTTCATTTTGTGGAGTAAAAATTAAATTTTTTGAATAACAAACTACAAAAACCGTTCTTCTGTAAAATTATACGGTATAATCAGTCACAAATAATTTAACTGATAAAAATATTTTTCCGTAACTTTTGTAGTTTATTGTTTTAACAACTGTATAATTCATTCAATATTTTATTTTCTTTGAAAAACAAACGATAAAACGTTTAAAACAACTTTAACTAAAAACTTTTTGAATAACCGAACAAAAGTTACTGTAAAACTTTTCTGGGTGTACTTTATGGGATCCCAGATCGATATTTCGATGAGTTACAAACGGAATGACAAACTTATATATACCCTCTATCACTAAGTGGAGGGTATAAAAAAGTGTACGAAGAGTCCCAATTGGGGACCCTCTAAAGGGTTGCAACAATTTTTTTTCAAAAATCGAAAAAAGAAAATAGTAATAATCATAATCCCACGATCTTACTGCGCAAAAAAATTGTAGAACCTATAATTATAATCCCACGATGTTAGGTTAGGTTGTAGGTTAGGTTGTAAGTGGCTGCTGACGTTTTACGTCAACACGTAAAACGATGTAAAAGGACAAACATTTTGTAGAATCGATAAAAGTTTTCCCAAAAAAATGTAAACAAAAATAAAATTTTACAAACATTTTTAAAAATGGGATTTCAATTTGAAAACTTAAAAATCTCATATAAGAGCATTTAAAGAATTTTTTTTGGATTTTTTTAAGTACGTAAAAAACAAACATTAAAAAAAATAAAATTGAATTTGGATAATTTTGGAAGAAGTTACGAGTAAAATAAGTTAGAGTAAAGGAACACGTTCTGATCAATTTTTATTAAAAATAAAATTGTTTTATTCGACCTTTAAAATATATTTTTTGAGTAGGTTTATTCTAGCTCGAGGTCATTATTTCCTTTACTAATTAAACTGTGATATTTTCATAGAATAATTTTCAAGAAAATTATTTTTCTGTTTTAAATTTCTTTATGTTGGTCATTTTTTGCAAGCCTTAATCGACACGTGTTTTGGGATTAGTCAGATCCCTTTGTCAAGATTATTTAGCAAAAATAAAAACCATATACTACAAGTAGCAAAGGGTTTTTAATGACAATCGTTAATGATCAAACTAAAATATTAATACATATTCAACTCTACTCTCATTGGGAATTAGAACACGAAAATTGTACCATCGTAGTAAGATCACGATCATCAACTAACCAACAAACCAAATATTAAAACAGAACATACATACACCAAAAAAAAGTGGGTATTCAATACTAAAAATTTAACTAAATTTTAGTCCAAAAGGACCTAGTGCAGGAATTGGTAACCAATACTAAGATATTTTACTAATATTATTCAAAAACAGTAAAAATTACTAATTTTAGTACCTTGAAGTTACTAAAATTAGTAACTAATTAGTAGATTTTGGTACAAAATCACTTACTAAACCTTTTACTGTAAAATTATTTTGAGTGTACTGATTACCCTCGGTAATTCTGTATGCATTTTGTTTTTGTGGCAAATATTTCTATTCACGTTATAATACCATATTAGGGGTATTAACCATGGCGTGCTAAACATTTTATTCAAATTCTGATTCATTTTTATTAAAAAAGAAAATTCCTGCAAAAAATCACCAACATAAATAAATTTAAAACAGAAAAATAATTTTCTTGGAAACTTTAAAAACGTAGCGCCCGGCGATCACAGTTTTGAATTTTTGAAAATTAAAAAAAGTCGTGGAGTCCTTCGATCAAAATTTTGGGTTTTTGGAAAATTTCCACCAATATTTTAGATTTTTAAAATATTAAAAAAAATATCTTGCAATACAGTATTTTTTATTAATTTTTTCTGAATACGAATATATAAAAAAAAAATTTCTAAATAAAAAGGCGTTGTTGAGACTTCGCCATTTGAAATTTTTCAAAAAATTTCTTAAAATGGCGGTTTTTTGATGTTAAAATATTAAAATGCCTTCGAATTTTGTACTCTTGCCCAAAACATTAAATCATGATAATGTTTTGCGGAAAATTTGGGTGTACTTGCCTAAGCAAGTTTTTTTTTAGAAAAAACAATGTTATATTACTTTGCTATTCCATGCAAAACGAATTGAAATATCAGTCGAGGACCCCATTAAGTTTATATATTATTGACCCATTTCTAAGACACTTTAATAATAATAATAATAAATTTGGTTTTTATTTTGCATTTTAAAAATATTAATACAATTCACCTTAAAAATTACATATTTTAAGAATATTTTAAATACAAAATAAAAAATATAAGAGGGGGTTTTAAATGACAATGACTTAATAGTCGTCTGTCATATATATAACTAAATTTGTTTCCGTTTTTCTTTTTTTTTTTTTTTTTTTTTTTTTTTTAACTACCTTAAAAAGATTCATTTATTACATTTTTTCTATATTTTAAAGCACTGGTAACATAATTGTAAATATTATTCCATGCATCATTAGATTCTCCATTTAAAATATCTACTAATTCATTAACATCCATGGTACTTTTACCTAAATATCTGAACCTGAACTCTCTTAAAATTGGGCATTTCGCCATAAAATGAAGCAAGTTTTCATCTGTTCTTAAATTACACATAGTGCATGTTTTCTCTCCTTGTCTGTAACTGTTCGCATTCAGGGGCAACATGTCGCATCTTGTTTTAAAAATAATCGAAATTTTGTTACGGTTCCACATCTCTCTTATATACAATTCACCAATATCATGCTTTAAAAATTTGTAGAAACGTGTTTCACTAGATAGTGCTTTTTCTTTTTTATCGTTGTAGCTTTTGCGTTTTAATTCTTCTAACATTAAAGTACCATTTCTAATCCACTCCTGTGTAGATACGTTTTCATTGTTGAACGTTATTCTGAAACATTCACCCAATTGGTTAAGATGTTTCGCCCAAAAAATATTTTTATTAAGGATCATTTTTGAGAGTTTATGTGGGAGTCTTGTTTCGCTATACTTGAATAATGTATTGAAGATATAATTCAGATGTAAATTAAGGGTATAAAAGTGGTTGTCTTCCGCGTTTGTTTCTAATGATATTGCATAATTTGGTATACAGTCTGGCAACTTCAGAATTCTTTTTATAAAATATCTTTGTAATTTATTAACATTATCGAATAATCCAAATCCCCAAATTTGTGCGCCATAGGACTGAATTGATCTGCATACTGCTTGAAAGAGACGCCATTTTGATGCCAATGATATTGTTGGTTTATTAAGAAAACTTTTCCAAGTTGCATTTATACTATTTTTTGCCAGTGTATTCCGTTTATCAAGATGCTTTACAAATGACATTTGAGGTGTAAGGATGACTCCTAGATAGCAGTACTCATTAACGATTTTTATTTGATTTCCGTTGTATATCCACTTATCTTGATTTGATAAACGTCCGTTTCGCCTAAACACTACCATTTCAGATTTTGATAAGTTAACCTCCATGTTCCACATGCTGCAATATTCTTCTAATTTATTTACCATATATTGCATAGAATTCCTGTCATCAGCTAGTATAACTATATCATCCGCATAAAGTAGTAGTCGTACGTTAATTTCTTCCACCATAAGACCATGCTGTAAATAATCATGTAGATCGTTTAGATATAATGTAAATAGCAGC
The DNA here is from genome assembly GCA_963921195.1 of Pegoplata infirma. Classification (NCBI taxonomy): domain Eukaryota; kingdom Metazoa; phylum Arthropoda; class Insecta; order Diptera; family Anthomyiidae; genus Pegoplata; species Pegoplata infirma. Next base: position 93,438,744 of record OY992538.1, on the reverse strand, counting down.
GGTGATAATAGACAACCTTGTCTTACTCCAGAATGTGTGCTAAATTGTTGTGATATTTCATTCCCAGTCCACACAGCTGACTTTGTGTTATTGTAAATGTTTCCGATTAAATTAATCATTTTTGTGGACAAACCCAGCATGTGAAGTTTGTACATCAACAGCTGTCTAGGGATTTTATCAAATGCCGCTTTGAAATCAACAAAGAAGGCATATACTTTCTTTTTTTGCTCAAATTTTAGGTTTACAATTGACGTTAAATTATAAATATTGTCCACAGTTGAGTACCCAGGTCTAAATCCTGCTTGAAATTCATTTAGAACTTCGTATTTTTCCACCCATTTTTGGATTCTCGAATTCATAATTCCCATTAAAACTTTGGCCACACAGTTCATAAACGAAATTCCCCGATAGTTATTTGGGGAATCCGCGTTACCTTTTTTAAAAATGGGAAATATAATTGTGTTTATGAATGAGTCATCTATTCTTCCAGTTTCAAATACTATGTTGTACATTTTCGATAATTCTGCATGAAATTCTGGTGTTGCATTTTTCAGAAATTCATAAGGAACTCTATCTATTCCAGGGGCTTTATTTGTTTTTGTTTTATTTAGCATTTTTAATATTTCACAAACATCTATTTCTTTATCTAAATCAACATCAACGTTTAACATTGCTGCGTAATATATATTGTTTGACACCTGTGGAGGGTTTAAAAGCGTATCAAAGTAGTTTTTAAACTCTTCTGCCGATATTTGTATACCAATTTGGAAAGTCTGCCCTCTTATCTGTTTAGCAATATGCCACCAATCTTTCGCATCGTATGAATTATTAATTTTTTGCTCCATCTCTAAATAATGTTCTCTCTTTCTTTTTTCACATATAGCTTTGTAGTAATAATTTGCTTGAATATAATTATTTCTATCAAGAGTGCTGTTAGATTTTCTAAATTTATTTAACATTTCAAAAGATTTCTTTCTAGCTATATTGCATTCACTATTAAACCAGTTGGTTTTAAAATTTGTATATTTCTTGGAGTATCTTTGCGTTTTCGTAGAACTTTTAACTACATTTACCAGGTCGTTTATACTTTTTATATTTCCTTGACTTAATTGCCAATTAAGATTTTGGTTTAGTTTTTGATTATACTTCGTTTTTTCCGAGTCTTTCCATATAAGTTTTGGTAATAAGTTTAAGGTGCGCTCTATAAGCTCTTTATCAAAATTAATCTTGATTTTTAAGGGCATATGATCCGAAAAACCATATGCTTCAACTTCAAAATGTTCAATAAACTCTAATGCTTCAAATGAGGTTGCGCAAATATCATTTACAGACTTGCCTACTGTGCTAACAAACGTTAGATTGCCATCTTCATCACCTATCGTTCTTCCATTGAGAACCACCAAACCATAGTCATCACAGAATTCCATAAAGTTATTACCCTTCCTATTTGCAATATTATCTTTAGATTTTCTAATATCTAAACCAGCTTTAAATTTATTTTTGTAAATTTCTTCAATATTTTGTTGTACATTACCAATTCTTATATTCATATCGCCAACTATCATTATATTTGTTTCTACATTTTCTTTAAAAAACTCTTTTATCTCATTAAACTCCGTATACCAATCATCTCCACGCACATATACTGGTACAATTGTTAACGTATTGTTTTTTGATTGAATTTTTATGAAGTCAATTCCATTTAAGGTTTGAAAAACATGTTTAATGCCCACTTCTTTCAAATTCTTTTTAACCCCGTATACACAACCACCACTTGCTCTCCCATAGTTGCTTGATCGCGTTCCCGGCTTCCAGTAAATATCAAAATTTTTAAAATATTTTTCCCATTGATCTGTTTTACCTTCTACAACATGTGTTTCAAATAAAGCAAAAATTTCGCATTGACTTATATATTCGAAAAACCCAGGACACAGACATTTATTGTTTAGACCATGAATATTATATGCAATTATACTTAATATTAACTTTTCGAAATTTGTTTTATTTTTTATATTTGATATATTTGGTTTTTGAAAAATTTTGTTTAATATATTACTAGTGCTTTTACAATTTGTTTCTAGTTTTTTGAGTTTATTTTACTTAAGAGCTCATTATAATTTAAATTTATATTAAAATCGTTACCATACAATTCTTTGAATACATTTATACCATCTTGGCCGCCACACATTAGTTTCTTTTCCGGGTTCCATTTAAACCATTTTCCGTCCACCTTCATCCTATCATCACGTATTACAATATAATGTTTTTCACTGAAAACCTGTATCTCTCTTCGTAACTGCAGCAATACCACTTTATTTTGCTGTTTTTCTACATTTAGATCACGTTCAATATATATTTTGGTACCTTTAAGATTTTTGGTTGTCTGAAGTACCATTTCAAGATTTTCTTCTGAGAAAAATTCTACCAGTACTGTCATTTTGCCTTCTTTTTCAAATAATTTCTTTGACGATTTAATGCCACTTGTATCTACTAGCTTTAGTGTTTCTGTGCAAACCTTTTTGACTTCTTCAGAAGCAGATAGTTGAGAGGTTAACCCCTTAAATATTAAGTTTTTTCCCTTAATTTGGGCTTCTAATGCAGCTATTCTTTTTCTATCCATATTTCTTTCAAATTTTAATAACTCCATTTCATGCATTAAGAACTCATTTTGGGCTTTGAGTTCACGAACTTCTTCAGTTACCTTTGAAAGATTTTCTAGAACTTCTCCATTGCTTTCTTTAATAATCTTTTTCAGATCTTCCACTGTAAGATCGAAAATTTTTTGTTTATCATCACTCATTTTATGTTGTTTTGGTTTATTTTGTGTTTCTCCCACTGGAGATAATTGGTTAGCTTTCCTTTTTTCCAGATTGGTAAATGTTGCTTTTTATGTTTATATTTTTTAATTATAGCCAAAAAAGGTGTGGAACAGACCTATTATTTGATCAATCAGCTGACTTTTAATAATATAAACAGTCCGTTCAGTAGCTAGATCTTAAAATCCCTTACGAAGCAAACACAAAGAGGATTGTATGATAATATAATTTTGTTGTTGTTTTTATTTTGTAGCTTTTGATTTTTGTACTGTGGAGTTTCAAATGTTTCATTTGATCCAATGTTTTGTTGTTGTTTTGTTTTTTACACCAAATATTTGCCAATATAATTTTTTGTTCTTTTTTTTGTTTAAATTTATTTTTTTTCACAGTTTCTTTACAAATATCTAATACTTTGATGCTGCGTTTTATTTTTTAAAGAACGTTTTAGTGTCATTTGTTGTTTTGATTTATATATTAATAAAATAACTCCCGCACAAAAAATTAAGTTTCCAATCAGTAACAGAGTTGCCAGAAAAAATCACTTTAGCTATATACATCCGTCCATCTGTCTGTGGAAAGCAATAAGCAGTCCAAACCAAAAAAGCCTAACATTTGGTAAATGAGTGCAAAAATAAGTGCAAAAAAGTGTTTTACACTTTGGAGAGTATAAAAGATTCGGCACCGAAGAATTTAACACTCTCACTTGTTTTATGTACATTTGATAAACAAATGGAACATTTTTATGTGAAATGTTTAAACTTGTTAAAAAGTGGCTTTGGTAAAAAAGGGGAAAAATGATTTTTGGTAAAAAAAAATGTTTGATGAAGAAAAAAAATTTTTGATTAAAAAAAATTTGAAAAAAAAAATTGAAAAAAAAAATTGATGAAAAAAAAATTTTTTGATGAGAAAAAAAATTGATAAAAAAATTTTTGATGTAATAAAAAATTTATGTAAGAAAAAATTGATGAAAAAAAAAAATTATGTAAAAAAAATTATGAAAAAAAATTTAATCAAAAAAAAAAAAATTCATTAAAAAAAAAAATTGATTAAAAAAAATTTTGATGAAAAAAAAAATTATGTAAAAAAATAAAATTGATGAAGAAAAATAAATCAAAAAAAAAATTTTAATAAAAAAAAAATGTATAAAAAAAGAAAAAAAAAATATGAAAAAAAAGTTTTTTGTTGAAAAATAATTATGTTACTTTTTATTCACCAGCTGGTGAAAAACGGTTTTATTCACCACGAGGTGAATTATTATCCAAGTTAGTAAAATTTTTGGTTTTAAGAAAATGAAAATAGTAATTCTCATTTTCTTTTTCGTTAATTGTTTGGTTATATCGTCAAACTGAGGTGGCGTCCTGCAACTTTTTTAAAATTAGACACCAGCCTAAAAACATTATCATGTTAAAAAAAAAAAATCTCAACATAACTGAATTTTTATTTAGTTCGGTTTGAGTCCATATTAATTATTTCTGAGAAATAATAATTGTTGTACAATGAGAAAATCTGAAAAAAATCAAGTGACAACACAGGCTAAGTGGAGATGTCGACAGCTTTCGGAAAATCTCAACATTTTGTTTCAGTGACTAACAAGGGAAGTATCTCAACCCTTATACGTAACGTAAAATATATATAAAACGTAAAATATATATAAAAGAGACAATTCTAAGGTTGGGGTGTCTCGGTTTATCGGCCATATCGGGGATTTAGGGGTTGCTAAGAAACTATATGATATTTACATATGAGAAGAAAGGTTTTTTTAATGCCTATCTAACGGTGACATAACCTTGCAACAGTTTGTCTTCGTTAAATACTCTTTTCATAAAAAAGTGTAAATTTTGGGAAGTATTTATATGAAGACATAGTCCTACGATGTCCATATCAATACGAAATAATCCTTATTAAATTTAAGCCGACAAGTATTTTTGTTCTAGTTCGGGATAAATCGAAATTTTTCCCAAAGTCCACATTGTTTCATAAGAGGACAACGAAATTTTGAAACACTGATATGGCCGAAAAGGAGAGACACTCCAGCCTCAAAATCGTCTCTTTTATATATATTTTAAGTTTCAGGCAAATCGGTTTATACGGGTTGATTTACTTCCCTTGTAAGTTCATAAAGCTTTAACTAATATTGCACTCAAAAAATTATGTTAGTAAAATTAACTGAAAATGTCAGTTAAAATAACTACTTTGTAAGTTGTTTTGGGGTCAACTACTTTTCAGTTAAATCAACTAACAATGTTAGTTATTTTAACTGACAAAAACAACTGACTTATGTAGTAAAAACAACTTACATTACAAATGTCAAAACAACTAACATGTAGTAAAAATATTCAATATATTTTTTTTTTTTTAAATTGAAGACCAAATTTTTTCCAAGTTTTTTTGTTTTTTTTTTGTGAAAAATAAAACAACAAAAATTTATTTTTATTTTTTTGGGAAAAATTTTGAAAAATTTTCGGAGATAAAAAAAATAAAATTAATTACTTTAAATAACTGTTATTACATTACAGTACTTTTTTGTTAGTTGTTCAAAAAGCGACTTAAAATAACTAACAGAAAAAGTTGTTTGATATTTTTCATACAAAAACAACTGACTTTGTAGTTAAAAACAACTAACTACTGTAAAATATATAAACAGCTAACATGTAGTAACTTACATAATTTTCTGAGTGTGCCTTTAAAGAAAATTTGAGCTAAATCAGAACATTCTAACCCATGACACCCTTCGATCGATGTTTAGAGTTTTTGGTAAACATTTTCGCAAACCTAAATTTTTATCAAAGGGCGACAAGGGTTAAAATATTATTAATTTTAAATAAAAGTTTGTCCCAAGACAAACTTTTATTTAAAAAAATTTTGAGATTATTTTTTAAAAATATTCCTTGAACGTTGGAAAACCGCCATTTTAAAAATTGTTTCAAAAAATTCAATTGACGATATCTTAAAAACTGCTTGACCGATTTCAGATTTTTTTTTTTTTGATATTCGTAGTCAGCATGCCAAAATAAAAAAATAATTTATTGCAAGATATTTTTTAAAATTTTTAAAAAATCTAAAATATTAATGCAAATTTTTCAAAAATCCAAAACTTTGATCAAAGGGCGTCACGAGTTAAAATTATCGGATTTAAGTAAAATTATGTTTATATGAATGACTGTTTCCAAGCTCAATGAAAGGGTCAAGGGAAAGAAATTTTGAGAGTTTTTAAAAAAAATTTCTTGAACGTAGGAAAAAACCATGGCGATTTTTGCAAATTTTAAATGGTGATATTTCGGAAACCATTCAACTGATTTAAATGTTTATTTTTGATATACGTGTTAAGCGCATCAAAATTTTCAAATATGATGTTTCACAAGACAATATTTTTTTTTTTTTTAATTTTTCGAAAAGTCCAAAACTTTAATCGCTGAGTTCCATGGGTTACTTTAACCCGGTTGGCCTCAAATTTGTAACTTTTAGGTCTAATAGAATACAAATTTGCCTGGACACTTGAGAAACTTAAAAGTTGAAAAAAATTTCAATTTAATCCCCATATATATGGGTTATTCCAGGCCAAATCACTCACTTTTAGACCTGACCCCTTTCGATTTATTTTATTTTTAGATATATTTTAGTACTTATTAAATGCAACTTGGACACCAATTTTCAGCCTTTTATTCCTAGATGGTGTTGAGTAATCAATTTTTCAAAATGGCGATTTTCTCCAAAAAAATAAAAAATTTAAACCTTTAAATTATTTTGACCATTAAAAAATATAGATATCTTTAAAAAAGTTGGACAACGTTTTTTTGGTATTTAAATGTAGTTTTAGAAAACAAATGTGAAAAAATTATTGGAAGTAATTATCACTTATTTTTGAAGTTTAAAAATTAAAATCTACTTTTTGAAAAAAGTCCGAAACTTTCGATTTTTTTGTAAAAAAACGCTAAAAATTCTACTCTTAATTACCCAACTTTTAAGCCGTAATTCGAGATGTGATCTCAATTCGTTCTTTTTTTTTTTTAATTTTTAAAATTTCACCTTTTATTTTTTGGCTCTGATTTATTTTATATGGTGCTCCAAAAAAAATAAATTGGTAGATACTGACCCTAACTTACCCTAGATATATTCACTTGGAGGTAAAAATATGTCTCACAAAAATTAAGGACGATCGGACATGGGTAAGGCGTTCAGCATGATCCTTGAAGTTTAAAAAACCGATTACAAGGAAAAATATTAATTTTTTCTGTTTTCGCAATTTTTTTGGTATTTTAAGTTAAGTTTAAATACAAATGGTTACAGAATTATGATGTGGAGTAAAATGCCTTTCTAATGAGGTACCAAAAACTAAAATCGGTTGAAAATCAGCCAAGTTATTACAACTTTCCCAGGCATCTAGCGAGTGTCATACCACCTGATTAAAGAATACGAGTCCCTTTTTTTAAATTTATTGAAATTATCTATTGTAATAAAATTTTTTCGTTATTTATGTTCAGTGTAATATTTTTTTGGTTTTTCCAAATTTTGAAACAAAAAAAAAATTAAAATAGATATTTCAAAAGGGTGTTGAAAATGCAGGGATTTTTAGCATTAATTTAAAACATGTTAGCAAAACACAATATCAAAAATACTTGTCATCTAATTACTTTTGAACTTGAAGAATAAAAAAATGTTATTATTAGTAGAAAATTTCAATAAATTTCAAAAATCTGATTGTATTGCTTAATCAAGTGGTCTGCCACACATTAGATGCCTGTGGAAGTTGTAATAACTTGGCTGATTTTCAACCGATTTTGGTATTTGGTACCTTATTAGTGAGACATTTTACTCCGTATTATAATTCTGTAACCACTTGAATTTAAACTTAACTTAAAATACCAAAAAAGTTGAGAAAACCGAAAAAAAATCATATTTTTCCTTGTAATCCGTTTTCTAAATTTCAATGCACATGCGGAACGCCTTACCCATGTTCGATCGTTCTTAATTTTTGTGAGACATATTTTTACCTCGAAATGAATATATCTAGGGTAAGTTTGCGTCAGTATCTACCAATTTATTTTTTTTGGAGTCAAAACATTAATGGTGTAATTTTCCAAATTTAAAAAAAAAAATAGAACGAATTATGATCACATCTCGAATTATAGCTTAAAAGTTGCGTAATTTAGAGTAGAACTTTTAAACTTTTTTTTTAAAAATTGAAGGTTTCGGACTTTTTCAAAAAGTCGATTTTAATTTTTAAACGTTAAAAAATAAGTGGCAATTACTTCGAATAATTTTTAAATATTTTTTTTCCAAAACTACATTTTAATACCAACAAAACGTTGTCCAACTTTTTTTAAGATATCTATATTTTTTACTGGTCAAAATTAATTGATAATTTCAGTTTTTAAATTTTTTTGAAAAAATCGCTATTTTGAAAAATTGATTACTCAACACCATCTTGGAATAAAAGGCTGAAAATTGGTGTGCAAGTTGCATTTAATAAGTACTAAAACATATTCAAAAATAAAATAAATTGAAAGGGGTCGGGTCTAAAAGTGAGTGATTTGGCCTGGAATGCCCCATATGTATTTACTTACAATATCCTCTTTTAAATCTTCGGCCTTATACAACGCCAACGACTCAATTAATTTTTGTTCTTGTGGCTTTTGTGACGCTTGCATGGCACCCAACATTCTTTCATTCATCATTGGTTTCATATAAATGTCAGGTAATGTGCCCTTATCGGCAATTAAAACTGCAGAAGCAGCATGAAATTGAGCTAATTTCTTTAGAGCACATTTTGTATGTTCCATATCTAGACCCTCTACACGATTAACATTTTGATAACCGCCGTCACGAATATCTTCCATTAAAATAATATCAACACCAACATTTTCGGAGAATTTAAAAGCATTTGGTCCAAATTTTAATGAAACACCATTATTCTGATATAAATTCTCAAAGACTGGTATCATATCATAGTAGGCAGTAATTTCACGTTCAAAAAATCCCATAGCATTTACAACAGCCAATGCTTGTTTAGCCTGTGGAGGTGCTTTAAGCATAAATTTACGAGTTTTGGTCGTAGCATCTAGAAAGGAAATTATATTAAAATATTTTTACTCAAACAACTTTTTTAATTAAGTTTCACCTTTCAATTGAATTTCAATGATCACAGACCACAATATGGATAAATAATTTTCACCACCCTCAAATGCTGGTTTTGCTGTAAAATTTATGACTTTTTCATAATTTTCTTCAGATTTCTTTAAGATATCTTCAAATAATTCTTCTTTTAACCACTCTAAAGTTGCCATTTTTCCCACTTAATGTTGTCACTATTCTTAAAACACAAGTTTACCGGTTAACGGCAAGTTTTAAACTAAAGTGACAAGTGTCTTTTTATTTTTGTTTAATAATATTAAAATAATTGTTCATGCTTCAGTAGCTGTATGTGGTTTAATCTTATCGTTGGACGAGCATCTTATCGTTAAAAATGCCTTGCTTGATATGATTTTACCAAAAATTGGTTATGAGGTTGCAAAATTTTAGTTTGTTTACAAAAATCGATTTTGCTTATCTATATATATAATTTCCCTATTTGTGTGTTCCTCTTTTTTTGTCTCTCCAGAGCTTTTTGAAGCCCACTGATGAGCTACAAAGCTGAAAATTGGCATGCTTATAGTAAAACACCTGGGGCAGATCCTAACGTAGCCGGATTTTCGATTTTTTGTCTGTGGGCGGAGAAATAAGCGGGAAAGTGGGCGTGGCAAAATGAAATTTTTTGACGTTTTTGCTTAATTTATAGCCCCCAAATTACTTAGGAATCTGAAAATTTCCTAGAATATAGTCCTAACGATGCCGCATATCCCCAAGTAGTCGGATTTTAAATTTTCGCAATGTGGGCGGAGAATTGAGGGGAAAAGTGGAGTGGCAAAATTTAGATTTTTTTAACATTTTTACTTCTTTTGAAGCCCATAAATGACTTAGGAAGCTGAAAATTTCCTAGAATATAGTCCTAACGATGGCGCATATCCCCAAGTAGTCGGATTCAAAATTTTCGTAATGTAGGCGGAGAATTGAGGGAAAAGTGGCGTGGCAAAATTGGGATTTTTTAAAATTTTTACTTCTTTTGAAACCCCAAATGACTTAGGAAGCGGAAAATTGCATAGCATTTAGTTCTAACAATGAAGCATATCCTGAAGTAATTGGATTTAATATTTTTAAACTGTGGAAGAAGAATTAAGAGAAAAATGGGGCGTGGCAAAATTGTGTTTTTTAATATTTAATTTGAAGATCCCAAATGATATATGAAGATGAAAATTGGCATTTTTGCTTATTTTAAAGTCCTCTAATGACTTAGGAAGCTGAAAATTTTCTAGCGTAAAGTCCTATCGATGAAGCATATCCTGAAGTAGTCAAATTTTAAATTCTTGGACTGTGGGCGGAGAATTGAAAGGAAAATGGGGAGTGACAAAATTGAGACTTTTAACATTTTAACTTCTTTTGAAGCCCCAAAGGAAGCGGAAAATGCACAGAATTGGCATGTATATAGAAGGTTTCATGTGGAAGATCAACACGAGCCTGGATTTTTGATATCCAGTGTATGGGTGGAGAATAAGAAAGGCAAAGGGCGTGGTAAATTTATTTCCATCTATTTTCTGAATATATATTTTATTTTTTTGTGTTTCTCTTATTTTTTGTGAATCCATCGCCTTTTGAATCTCATTGATGGACTTAAAAGCTTAAAATTGGCATGTATATAATAAAACACCAGGGACAGATTCTTACGAAGTCGGATTTTTTGCCTGTGGGCGGCGAATTACGAGAAAAAAGGGACTTCGCCAAAAATTTTTTTTTTTACATTTAAGAGTATTTTTAAGCTCAGCTCCAATAAATACGGAAGCTGAAAATCCCTAACATGTAGTCCTTACTATGAAGTATATTCTAAAGTAGTCCGATTTAACATTTTTGGAATGTAGATGGAGAGTTGAGAGGAAAAAGGGGCAAGGCAATATTGTGTTTTATTTTTTTTTATTTGACTAACTTTAAAGCCCTAATGACCTACGCAGCCGAAAATTGCAAGCATATTGTCCTGACACTGGAGCATATCCTTAAGTAGTCAGACTTAAAATTTTTGGACTGTGGACGGAGAATTGAGAGGGAAAAGGGGCGTGGATACGAGTATAGTACTAACGATGGAGCTTATCATAAAGTAGTCAGATTTAAAAAATTTGGAATACACAGAAAAAACAGTTTAATTGTGCCAGCCGAATTAAGAGCCAACTGCATGGTTTAATTACAACAACTGAAATTTTCGGTTGCGATTACCGAAATTTATTTGGACCAACAGAACTTAAATTTTCAAAACAAATTTTGGTTATGGCAACCGAAAATTTAGGTTGTTGTTATTAAACTATGCAGTTGGCTCTAAATTCGGCTGGCACAACTAAACTGTTCTCTCTGTGTAGGGACGGAGAATTAAGAGAAGAAATGGGCGTGAAAAAATTATGTTTTTACATCTAACCTAATTTTGAAGACACCTTATGACCTTGAAAGATGAAAATTAAAATACATATGGTACGGACAATGGCAAAGATCAACTCTGACCTGGATATCCAGTGAAAGGGCGGAAATACAAAAATCCGTTGTGAATTTTGTTCAGTTTGTATATATAATCTGTAACGTAGCCGAATTTTCGGCCTTTAATTTAGGGGGAGTGGCGGAAGACGGCGAAATTTAGTTTTTAAATATTTAAACTATTTCTGAAACCCCTAATGACTAAGGAAGCTGAAAATGGTAAAGCATAAAGTATTGACAATGTATCATATCCTTATGAAGTCAGATTTAATATTTAAACTGTGTACGAAGAATTAAAAGGAAAAACTTAAGTGGAAAAATTTTTGTGTTTTTTTAACATTTTAACTAATTTTAAAACACTTCATGATAAAAAGAAAGATTAAAATTGCCATGTATATAGGAGTGACCATGGGACAGATCCACACGATGGATTTTTGATATCCGGTTTATGGACGGAGAGACGAAATGGGCGTTCTAAATTTAGTTCTAAAATTTTATCAATAAAACCTTTTATACTCATTAATTTTTTTCCAGTTTGGGAAATATATTGATGTAACTCAATCTAGCAATATTAAATTTTTAAGCACAAACATATTTTTTTTTAAAGTTTGGTAAAATATTAGAACTATTGAGAAAAGTGATTTGGTGTTCCGCCTGGCAGGGACAGGCTATTCCACTAGTTGGGAAAATAAAGCTTTTAAAGGGAATTATAAAGAGACTTGATAACAATTGTATGCATTTTTTTACAAGGAGGCTGGGAAAGAGGAAATTAAGAGTTTTTTTTTTCAAAATAATGAACTAAAAAAGTTTTTCCTCAAACTAAAATTTTTCTAGTTATAATTTTTATAAACTTTTTTCTACGTTAAAAAAAAATTACAATGAACTTAAATTTATTTACCTAACGGACATTTTTCAAGACTTGAAAAGTACTACTAAAGGTTGCAACTCTGATAAAATCGACTACAGTGTAAGATATTACAACTGTGTTAAAAAAGTTAAAAATAGGTTTATTAAGTTCGTGCTAACGATAACATATGGGTAATGAAATTTAATATGATTCACGTCTGCTTTTCTCCCTAAATGTACGTTTAAATATCTAATTTTAATCTGACACAGCTACAGTGACAATCGAAGAGTGCTGACGAAGGAAGGTCGCCTTCTTCCGAAAGCTGCCGACATCTCCATTTAGCCTGTGTTGTCAATTAATTTTTTGAGATTTTCTCATAGTACCACAAAAATTATTATTTCTCAGAAATAATTAATATGGGCTCAAACCGAAATAAAAAAAACTTCAAATACACTCAAAAAAAAATCCTTGTAAAATGACAAGAAAAGTTTGTTACTTTTTTTTGCAACCTTATATTTGACAAGAATTCCTTGTTTTTTTACAAGCTTTTTAACAATAATTCTGTAATTTTACAAGATTTTTTCGAATAAAATTGTAAATTTACATTTTTGACGTGATAAAACTTACAAGGAGATTTCGTGACTACAAGAGTTTTTGTTACCTCTTACTTGATGAGAATTCCTAGTAAAAATAACGAGCTTTTTTGTAATTTTAGAAGATTTTTACCAATACAATTGTAAATTTACAACTTTTTTGGGGAAATAAAACTTACAAGGAATTCTCGTGAATTTACTATTTTTTTTTTGTTAAAAACCTTGGAAATTTGTAAAATTACAAGAAAAACTGTAAAACTACAAAACAAAAATGTAAATTTCAATCTAGAATTAAAAGTTAAAAAACAAGGAAAACTGTCAAATATTGATAAAATGGGATTACGAGACTTTTTCTAGTAATTTAACAAGGTTTTTTTTAGTGTATAAAAAAAATATAAAGCCCAACAATATATAGAAACAAAATTACATTTTTTTATACCCTCCACTCAAGTGATAGAGGGCAAATATAAGTTTGTCATTCCTATAAAGTATACATATTCGATTTCGACACGCTAGAACCGCTTATTTTGTGAGGTTCGTAAAAAAAATGCATGAGCCAAAAAATGGGGCAGGTCGGATAGGATCTAGGGGTCGCTCATCGGGGTCAAAGTTGGGCATAAAGGGGAAAAAATCCACATAAAGCCCTATAGCTTGCCAGATTTTCCCCCAAGAGGGGTCAAATGTGAGACCGACCCCCACTATTTTTCCAGCCCAAACACTTTTCCCAAACATACTTAAGCCCTATCTCTACTCCTTAAGGGGGCTCCCATACAAAGCTTAAATTTTTAAAAATATTTGCTCCTACCTCTTTAGCTGTCCCAGAAGTGACCCTAGAGGGATCAAATATATGACCGATCCCCAATATTTTTTCAACCCCAAAATTTTCTTAGAACATACCGACACTCTATCTTCAACCCTTAGGGTGGTCCCCATACATTTTTTTATTTTTTTTATTACATCAGCTCCTACCCGTCCAATGGTGCCTCCTAGAGGGGTCTTTATCAAGACCGACCCCTATTTATTTTTTGCCTCCAACATTTCTTCTGAATATACCACTTTCCTATCTCTAATTCCTAAGGGGTCTCCCACACAAAATGACATTTTTAAAAAATTTGCTCCTACTGGAACCCAACGTTTGAGTATTTAGAATTTACAAAAGTACAAGAACTACCAACACTTTTATTTATAAATTCAGCTCTCACCGCTCCCATAGTGCCTCTTAGGGACAGTATATGCAGACTGACCCCCTATATATGCCATGCAAACATCATATTAATGAACTTCAATTAAAAGAAGTGTTTGAAACCAAATTCGGCAAAATGTCTGGACAAGGAGTGCCAATGTTTGAGCGTTTTAAGGAGTAATGGGAAAATATAAATGACAAACCATACAGTCCTAGCATAGAAGATTAGAAAGTGGCAAGAAACATACCAGCTCTAGTCCAAACTGCATCAAGTTGTTTTGTTGGGCTCAAATAAAGGAAAAGCAACCCAGAGACGACTTCAAGGAGTTTCTTGAAATTGTTTTATTATACCTTGGTGAAAATATTCCTAATAATAATTTTAGCCCACCAGGACCCATCAGCCATGCTCGATTAATGGCAAAAGGCATATATTGTCTAAATAGGTTTGACCAAAAACAAATTACGTGAAATTTTGGTTAAGCGTCACTAAAGCAATAGAACCTCCAAATAATGATTTGAATTTTTTGAAAGCGATTCTGTGACATCTTCTGTGACATCTTTAGTATCTCAGTGGTAAAGCTGTTGCACTATTTGATACGAATATCTCTTGTGAAATGAAATGAAAAATGGCAAATGCAAGGAGGAAGAGTTATCTGACGGAAAGATGGACGAATCGTCCGACAAAGGCAGCGAAGAAAAATAAGACGATGATATCGGGGAAGATTATGACTCGGGGGATAGCAGCGAAAGTGGCAACAAAGATCGTGATCATCCAGTACACGTTGTTGGATTCAAAGGTGTGAAAATAATTAACATGGAATCGAAACAAGTAAATCCAGAACTCATAATATAAAGAATGATTTAAGCCACTACGTCACAGCTGAGACACCAACATTTTATGCACGCTTCGGATTAACAACAAATTTCATTGGTTCCAGTCCAAACATTTGGGAAAATTGTGAGGACTACCAGCAAGCGCTTAAAATATTACTTCAATTACATGTTTTCATCGACGCGGCCGAAATAGGCGTAAAATTAATAGAGGACTATAACAACGTGTTGTGTAATATATATATTGATTCCTATGGTTCCAAGTTGGAACAAAGGGCCGTAACGAAATTCTTCCATTGGGATCTGTCCTGTGCGATTAGTCTGATCTCAGACCAAGTTCTTCTTGTTTCGCTAATTTCGGATTCTAGTTGCCTTCTCCAGGTGTTAGCTGGTCTACCTCTTCTTCTGCTGCCATGAGGGTTCCAGTCAATTGCCATCTTTGATATATCATCATGGGGTCTTCTCAAAATATGACCAACCCAGCTCCATTTCCTCTTTGCAATTTCTATGCGAATTGGTATTTCACCTGTTCTTTGCCAGAGGTCTCTGTTGGAAACTACGTTCGGCCAAAATATTCGCAAAATTTTTCGCAAGCAACGATTAACAAATACTTGCAGGGATTGAATGTCGCTTGCAGTAGAGTTCCAGGACTCACATCCATATAGCAGGACAGAGCGAACATTAGAGGAGAAAAGGCGAAGCTTAGTTTTTATATGTATTTGTGATGACTTCCATACCCTTTGTAATGCACCAAAAGACTGTTTTGCTTTCCTTATGCGATATGCAATATCATCACGTGAGCCGCCTGTTGTTGATATGATACTTCCTAAGTAGCAAAACGATTGGACGTCCTCGAGTTCTATGTTGTTTACTCGGAACTTGGAGAGATTAGTGGAATTGATACGTAGAACCTTAGTTTTGTCGAAGTTAATGTGAAGACCGACACCAGATGCTAGCTGATGTATCTGATCCAATTTGGCTGACATGTCGGTAAAGTTATGTGCGAGCAGGCAAATATCATCAGCGTAGTCAAGGTCTTCCAATCGACCATTCATACCCCACGTAATGCCTCTTCTTATTCGGGTTGCTTGCTGCATAATTGAATCCAATACAATATTGAATAACAGCGGAGATAGGATACATCCCTGTCGTACCCCAGTGCTTATACCAATCGGATTGCTTAACGTGCGTTCATGCAGTACTCGACTTGTTGAGTTGCCATACAAAGCTTTGATTAAGTCGATTAGCACAGGTGGAACTCCCTTGCATCGAAGTGCGTGCCAAATTGCCTGATGGTGGATCGTATCGAATGCTTTGGCGAAGTCGATAAATATCAAGTATAATGGAGATCTCCATTCCACCGACTGTTCCACTATGATCCTTAGACTATTTATATGATCGGTGCATGATCGGTGTGGTCTGAAACCAGCTTGCTCATTTCGAAGATCTGCTGAAATTGATGATGCCAGTCTAGCATGGATTATATTCGCTAACACCTTATTAATCATGGTTAAAAGAGTTATACCCCGCCAATTTTTACACTCTGTTAAGTCTCCTTTCTTGGGTAGTTTTATTATCACTCCTTCACTTAGTTCAGCAGGAAGAGAGTGTGATGTCCAAAAGTCTCTGATAATAGGGTAGATTATTTTAGCGCTAAGAGTCGGATCAGCCTTAAGCAGTTCAGGGTTAATGTTGTCTACGCCTGGTGCCTTGCCATTCTTCAGTGCACGTATTACAGTGACGATCTCAGTTTCGTCTGGGCAAATTGTATTTATGTCGGATCTGATTTGATGAGAAGTACAGTGACATTGCCAGACTGTTGTGGGTTGCGGAATTGACAGTATGCCGGCATAATAGTCGGACCATATTGCCAGTTGCCGCTCCACGGACGAGGCAGTTCCTCCCAACGGATCTTTAAGGGGATATGTGGTTGAACGGTAGTTCCCTGATATTTGCTTTGCAATTTTGTACAAATCTCTACTTCGATGTGTATCGGCAGCTGACTGTGCTTCTATGGCCATATTTTCCACCCAAACCCGCTTGTCTCGTCGCGCACTTCGTTTTACCTGGCGATCTAGACTGGTATACTGTGCCTGTAGGATAAATTTAGAAGCTCTTGTTCGGGCAACGTTAATGGAGCCTTTAAGTTGTCTTCTATCTTCAATAAGTTGCCAGGTAGCGTCTGAGATCCATACTTTACGCTTAGGTTGAGGATGACCAAGATGTTGCTTCGCACTGTCTGTGAAAATGCTTTTTATAGCATTCCATTGGCCTCTATTGCTGGGATATCTTCATAGCGAGTCGTTAGGGAGCCTACGTAACTTTCGAGAGTATTTGAGGATTTTAATTTGGATACATCGTATCGTCTTGGCAAAGACTGTGTTGTTTGTCGTCGGATTGCACATATCCTTAATCGTATCTCTCCTACAAGTAAATGGTGGTCTGACGCTCCATCTGCCCCACGCCTATTGCGCACATCTAGTAATGAACCCCGCCACTTCTTGCTTATCGCAATGTGGTCAATTTGGGTTTCTGTTCTGTGGTCGGGAGAAACCCAAGTTACTTTATGCACGTCCCTGTGAGGGAAAATAGTGCCACCGATTGTAAGACCACTGCTTGCACATATTCCGGTAAATAATTCGCCGTTCTCGTTCATTTGCCCCAGTCCATGAGTTCCCATAACGGACTCAATATTCGTGTTAACTGGGCCCACTTGAGCGTTGAAATCACCGGTAAGAAGTAAAATATCACCACTACGTGTGTCTTTTATTACCTTTTGCAGGAGGCTGTAGAAGTCTTCTTTGTCATTGGGGTCTGAGATTTCAGTGGGGGCGTAGCATTGAATGCATGTGATGTTACGAGCACGGGTGTGCAGACCGATGGATATAATCCTATCAGAATGTGGTTTCCATGCCATTAGGGCGCTCTTGGCCTCTCTAGAAAGAAGGAATCCTACGCCGCTCGATCGAGGGAGTCCACTTGGCTTGCCAGAATATAAAAAGGTTATGTCACCGTCGGTGTTGTGTAATGGAGAGGAAAAAATATTACCCTAACAAAGTGGAAATACAGCATAGGTATGTTGGGACAAAAAGTAGGGGGCAAAAATTATTGGGGGTCAGTCTGCATTTCCTGTTTCTAAGAGGCACCATGGGAGCGGTAAGAGCTGATTTTATAAATAACAATTATAAAAAATAAAAAATGTGTGGAAACCCATTAAGGCTTAGAAATAAGGGGTAGGTTTGTCTGGGGAAAATGTTGGGGCTAAAAAAATAGTGGGGGTCAGTAAATGTTCTGATTTTATAAAAAAATGTGTGGGGACCCCCTTAAGGCTTAAAAATAGAGGGTAGGTTTGTTTGGGGAAAATGTTGGGGCTGAAAAAATATTGGGGGTCGGTCATACATTTAAATTCTCTAGGGTCATCCCTGCGCCAGTTAGAGCGGTGGGAGCAAATTTTATAAAAATGTCATTTTGTGTGGGAGACCCCTTAGGAATTGGAGATACGGAGTTAGTATTTTCAGATGAAATGTTGGGGGCTAAAAATTAATGGGAGTCCGTTTTTCTAATGACCCCTCTAGGAAGCACCGTTGGACCGGTAGGAGCTGTTTTAATAATACTAATTAAGAAAAAATAAAAAAAATGTATGGGATCCACCCTAAGGGTTGAAGATAGAGGGTAGGTATGTTCAAAGAAAATGTTGGGGATGAAAAAATATTGGGCGTCGGTCATACATTTGATTCCTCTAGGGTCACTTCTAGGACAGCTAGAGAGGTAGGAGCAAATATTTTTTAACATTCAACCTATGTATTGGAACCCCCTTAAGGAGAGGAGATAGGGCTTAGGTATATTTGGCAAAAGTGTTTGATGGGAAAAAATAATGGGGGCCGGTCTCACATTTGACCCCTCTAGGGGCAAAACCAGGGGAGTTGTGGGGCTTTTTGTGGATTTTTTTCCATTTACGCCCAACTTTGACCTCGATGAGCGACCCCTAGATCCTATCCGACCTCCCCCATTTTTTGGCTCATACACTTTTTTTACGAACCTCACAAAATGAGGGGTTCTAGTGTTTCCAAATACTGCTGCTTAAAATCTCACACAACACTATCCCACCCTTAATATTCATGGTCCTCGTTCGATTTTAAGACGATCCAGCGATGTCCGTCCGTCCGCCTGTCTGTCTAAAAGACTTTACGGAGGCTCCTGAAATTTGGCATATATGTTGGGCATTACCTGGCCAGGTTGGTATTGCAATCCAGCGAAATCAGTCCGATGCACTATGGTTCCAAATGCATATTTTTTGGCAGAAATTAAAAAAAAAAATTTAACAAATTTCCAAAATCTTATACAGTTTCTCAATGGCAACACTTCAAGCCATTAAGAAAGTATAATGAAAAAAATTTGATGGCAATACTGTCAGTCTGTCAGGGTTTCAAAGTTGATAGTTTTAAGGCGTATTATTAAATCGGGATCAAAACCATATTAAAATTATACTAACAGCAAATGGGAAAAAATGAAATTATAAAAAAGGCTTAAAAGGAAAATTAAAGCCCAAGAAAAGTAGTTCTTATTAAAAACTCCAATTTTTAATTCCATGGATCTTTGGCGTTATTCTTGGGGGTTGCGGTTGAAGCCAAAATAGCCTATAACTTTCGTGGACAAAAAGTTGTGTTTGGGCACAAACTTGCATGAGTCTTTAAATGTGAAAGTGTTTTCTAGATGGTCTATTTAATACTAAAATTAACGTCTAGCCAGCATTTTTCGGCAAACTCTCACAATTGCCATTTTAGTTTAGCACAGATTTCGGCAAAATATTCGGTTTTTTGCGTGACACATCTTTTAATTTTTTTTAACTATAATTTTTTGGCCTTCGGCCGAGCTAACTGACTACTAGAAATATATTATTGTTGATAATTTAAAAAAAAAAAAAAAAATTTTCAAAAAAAATTTCCGAAAACATTTTTTTTTAATTTTTTCTTTTTTTGAAAATCATTCTTTGATTGCGTTAAGAGATAAAAAACCATTCCAGATTCAAAAAATGTCTGCGAAGTTTGTACTCGTGCCCAAACCATTGAATCATGATAATGTTTTGCTGTACAAGTAGGTGTTCTTTCCAAAGCAAAATTTTTCTAGGAAAAATAACGCTATATTAATTTGTCATTATATGCAAAATGCATTGAAATATCGGTCGAGGACGCCATTATGTTTATATATTATTGATCCGTAAAGATTTCTAAGACATTCTAGTGATATCCATATATCTGTTTGTCTATGTTTTTCGATAACTAAAAGTGTTTGATGAAGAAAAGGGTTTTAATGAAAAAATTTTATTGATAAAAATAAATATTTAATGAAAAAAAAATTTATGAAAAAAAAAATATTGATGAAAAAAAAAAAAATATTGATGAAAAAAAAAATTTTTTGATGAAAAAAATATATTGATGAAAAAAAAAAATTGATGAAAAAAAAAATATTGATGAAAAAAAAATATTGATGAAAAAAAAATATTGATGAAAAAAAAAATATTGATGAAAAAAAAAAAATATTGATGAAAAAAAAATTTTTTTGATGAAAAAAAAGATATTGATGAAAAAAAAAAATATTGATGAAAAAAAATATTGATGAAAAAAAAAAACATAGTGATGAAAAAAAAACATATTGATGAAAAAAAAAATATTGATGAAAAAAAAAAAAATATTGATGAAAAAAAAATTATTGATGAAAAAAAAAAAATATTGATGAAAAAAAAAAATTTGATGAAAAAAAAAATATTGATGAAAAAAAAAATATTGATGAAAAAAAAAAAAATATTGATGAAAAAAAAAAATATTGATGAAAAAAAAAATATTGATGAAAAAAAAATATTGATGAAAAAAATAAAAATATTGATGAAAAAAAACTATTGATGAAAAAAAAAATATTGATGAAAAAAAACTATTGATGAAAAAAAAAAAAAATATTGGTGAAAAAAAAAAAATATTGATGAAAAAAAAAATTTTTGATGAAAAAAAAATATTGATGAAAAAAAAAATATTGATGAAAAAAAAATATTGATGAAAAAAAAAAAAAATATTGATGAAAAAAAAAAAATATTGATGAAAATAATTATGTTACGTTTTATTCACCAGCTGGTGAATATTTTTGTTATTCACCACGAGGTGAATTATTATCCAAGTTACAAACCCAAGTTAGTAAAATTTTTGGTTTTAAGAAAACGAAAACAGTAATTCCAATTTTCTTTTTTGTTAGTCGTTAGCTTATATAGTCAAACTGAGGTGGCGTCCTGCAACTTTTTTAAAATTAGACACCAGCCTAAAAACATTATCATGTTAACTAGCAACTTTGCTTCATTTTTGGAATTTATGCCAAAAAAATTGATTTGGAACCATAGTGTGGTGGTTCAAAAGTAATGAGCAAAAGACTGAATTTCGGCAAGGGATAAAAAACACTCTAACTTTCGAAAGACAATTCTAAGGATGCTAAAGCTTGGCATATATATTTGCAGTTCCTCTCGCGTAGTTCGTATTGAATTTAGCCAAATCGGAATTTCAGATTAGTTTCATCTTAAATTCATATATTGAAAACCCGTTAAACATGTTTTAAAAACATTGGTAAGTCACTAAAATATTTTGAAACGAATTTTTGTCACTCAAAAATATTTTTATACTAAATAAAATACACTCGAAAAAAAATTTTACACTAAAAAAAAATTACACTCAAAAAAAATTTAGTAAATTATTATGTTTTTTTTTTTTCAAAAGTTACTAAAAAAAAGTTGTTTTACACAAAATAAAATATTTCTAATCAAAAATTTTATTTTTTTCATGTTGGAAAATTCACTATTACTTAAAAAGGGCATTGTGGAGGGTATTCATAGATTCTGCCAAGTCGAATTTAACTTTTCTACTTGTTTTTCATTAATTAAAAAAAAAAAAAAAATGTTTTATCAAATTTTTATTTTTTTTATTAAAAATATTTTTTTTGTCAAATTTTTTTTTTCTCAATAAAATTTTGTTTTTCTCAATTTTAACATTATAATGTTTTTAGGCTGGTGTCTAATTTTAAAAATGATGCAGGACGCCACCTCTGTTCAAATATATAAGCTAACGACTAACAAAAAAGCAAATAAGAATTAATGTTTTCATTTTCCAAAAACCAAAAATGGTTTGAAACTTTGATTTGTAACCTTGATAATTACTCACTTGCTGGTAGGGTATTCAATCAATTAATCGGTAAACCGATTAATTTTGGTCGATTAACTGTTCGAATGGGATCTGGGACTTTCAGCAGAGGTGCACGTAGTGTGGAAAGTTTCTGATCGTCATTCACTTGGGAGTGTCCAGAAATGATTCCTCTGTTTGACTGTCCAAGCAGCTCACTACTTCCGGTCCTAGACCAAGTATTTCCCGGGCAATGGCTTTCCAGCATCCGCTAAAAGCTAGCTAGAGTGAGAAGGCGACCAGTCATGTAGCCTGAATGGTCATGGTAGATCCTGACGTCTCAGGCCAGTAGGTAAATAAAAGTTTGCTGAAGCATGACTGCACCGTGGGATTGGACACGAAGATAGCAGCCCTATCACCAATCTAAGAAAGGAGGGCTAGCAACCCACCTTTCCGAAATCTATCTTGCTAACGAATCGCCAAACACACAGCCTCTAAATGAAAAACCGAAACCTTTGATGACGACCTTTGCATATCGAACAAGGACTATGATTGGATACTGGAACGTAAGAACCCTAAGAGATAGCGATAACATCAGCGCTAGTATGAACTCCAAATATCTGCAGGTGGAGCGTGAAATGAGTAGGTATGGTCTTGCTATTTTAGGATTGAGTGAGGTTCGATGGACAGGCTCAGGAGAATTTTCGTCCCCTACTTCCCAAACAACAATGTTATACTCTGGAAAAGAGATTGGTTGTAACCACGAATCTGGTGTCGGATTGATGCTTACAAAAAATGCTCGGAAAAGTCTTATTAACTGGAAACCTGTGTCTGACCGAATAATACTCGCTGGTTTTGCATCTAAAATCAGAAATATAACAATTATTCAGTGCTATGCCCCAACTGAAATTGCCAAAGATGACGTAAAAAATTCCTTTTATGGACAGTTGAATGCAACTTATGATTCTGCGCCACGTGGTGATATTATTATTGTAATGGGTGATATGAATGCTAAAGTTGGTTCCAATAATGAATCATTAGAGCATATCATGGGTAAACATGGGCTCGGCATCCGAAACGATAACGGTGAACGTTTTATTGATTTTTGCAATGCCAGAAAACTTGTCATTGGTGGCACACTATTCGAGCATAAAACGTATCATAAATTAACCTGGTTGTCTCCTGATATACATAACACAGCAAATCAAATTGATCACTGTGCTATAAGCCACCGTTATAGAAAATGTCTCCTAGATGTACGCAGCAAAAGAGGAGCAGACATAGGCCAATCTCGAGATCATTACCTAGTGGTAGCAAAAATTCGGCTCTGTACAGCAGCAATCCAGAAAAGGGTTAACAATATACGGCCCAAAAAATATGATATTGAACGCCTTAATAACACTGATGTCAAAGTAAACTTTACAACGCAGCTACGCGAAGCATTAAGCAGACCCGAAGTCGAATCACTTACTACAGTAACTTCAAAATGGGACCACATTAAAGCCACAATAAAATCCTGTGCTGACCGTGCGATCGGGCCAGCACCCAAGGGTAAACAAGAATGGATGACCGATGAAACATGGAATATTATTTCAGAACGACGAAAACTTAAAGAAGAAGTAGCATCAGCGGATAACCACGAACTAAAGGCTAACCTGGAAATGAATTATCGTGGCCTTCATAAAACAGTACAACGAGCGGTGCGAAGGGATAAAAGAAAGCATATTGACCGCATGGCGGAAGAAGCCGAGAAGGCAGCACAAGCTGGTGACACACGTACAGTTTTTGAAGTCACAAAACAACTAGCAGACCGTAAGTTGCGTATAGAACACCCTGTGAGAGATTTGCAAGGGAATCTTCTCAACACCGACCAGGAACAACTTCAACGATGGAAGGAACATTTTTCCACCGTATTAAACTGTGTTATAGATGAAACTCTTGAGCCACCTATTTTAATTAATCCACAAGCTAGTACAAATTCGAGAATAAGAATAGCACCGCCTAGTATAACAGAAACTATTGCTGCTATAAAACAACTTCCAAATGGAAAAGCAGCTGGAACTGATGGTATTCCTGCAGAAATTTATAAATGTGATCCAGAGCTTTCAGCACAAATTTTACACCCTCTGATCACTGAAACCTGGGAAACTGAATCCTTTCCGGAGGAATGAAAAGATGGTATAATTGTGAAAATCGCGAAAAAAGGCGACCTTAAAAATTGTTCAAACTGGCGGGGTATATGTGTTTTGCCAACTGTAGCTAAAATAGTTGCAAAAATAATATTAAATCGCATTAAGGATCATTTGGAACAGACCATCAGCTCATGCCAAGCCGGATTTCGCAGTGGCTCTTCGTGCGCCGACCATTTTAACTCATTACGCATCATCATAGAACAAAGCGTTGAGTTCAATTCCAAACTTCATCTTCTGTTTATAGATTTTGAAAAAGCGTTCGATTCAATTAATCGAGAATGTATATGGTCAGCTCTGCGAAGAAGAAATATACCTCAAAAAATTATATCTCTAATAAAGGAAAGCTATAACCGTGCAAAATGCTTTGTTCTCCATAAGGGAAAACTTTCCGACCCTTTTATGGTAGAAAGTGGAGTTCGCCAGGGTTGCATACTATCACCTCTTTTGTTTCTTGTCGTCATGGAAGATGTTCTCAACGCTATTGAGAATAAAAGGCAAGGAATACAATGGAAAATCAATAACCAATATCTTAACTACCTGGCCTATGCTGACGATATCTGTTTGCTTTCTCACAAGCTTAATGACCTAAGACAAACAACTATAGATCTGTAGGAAAAATTACAATACACAGGACTCAAAATATACGCTGGCAAAACAAAAACACTAAGTGTTGGTACAACAACAGTTCCAATGACCATCAACAACCAAACTTTTGATGCAAGTGCACATTTCTGTTATCTCGGATGCGAGATCTCTTCTAATGGTGGAACAGACATTGATGTTGATGCTAGAATTAACAAGGCTAGGTCGTCTTTTGGCATACTAGCCCCAATCTGGCAAAGTAATAAAATAAGTCAAACCACTAAGCTCAGAATTTTCGAGTCAAATGTCAAGTCTGTCCTATTATATGGGTGCACGACCTGGAAGGTTACCAACAGCATCACAAGACGTCTACAAACATTTGTCAATCGTTGCTTAAGAAGGATATTTCGCATCTTCTGGCCTCGAACAATATCGAATGAAGAGCTGTTATTAAAAGCAGGACAAATGGAAGTAGCAACTGAAATTCGCAAGCGAAAGTGGCAGTGGATTGGACACACCCTTCGTCGGAATGATGAGAATGTATCCAAGCAAGCTCTTAGATGGAACCCATTTCATCAAGATGGTAGAGAAAGCGGTAGGCCGCGTACAACATGGAGACGTTCAACAGAATCCGAAATGAATCAACTAGGTGTATCTTGGAACGAATTAAGGTCTATTTCTCAAAACCGAGTCAGATGGAGATCTGCAATTGTTGGCGCCCTATGCACCAGTGGGAGTTAGAGGAATATATATAACTGTTCGAATAATTTAAAATTGCCAATTTTCAAATAACAAATAAACCGATTAATTTGGGTCGATAAACCGATTAATTGAAATTTTATTTTTTTTCGTACTTTTGGTTATTTTTTGCTGTTTAAGGTTCTGCAAATTACGGTTCTGCTTAAAGAAGTTTAGGTATAAAAAAAATTAATCAAACTCTCTTTTATCAATGTGTAAAATTGTCGTCAAGATAATATTTTATCGAGGCCCTAAAAATTAATTTCGAATTAAAAAAAATTAACCCTAGCCAATTTGTTATACATTTCAAGCACAATAGATTTTTCTAATAGTTTTTCATGCGCGTAATCTTAATCTGGCCTTAGAACTGATCTATCTCAGTCCAACTATAAATTGGTAAATTTACACAAATTCAAATAATTTACTACTATAAATTGTGTAAATTTTCAATAATTTTAAGTAGAATTACGCAATTTGTGTAAATTTACCCAATTTATAGTAAAAAACTGAAATCATTTTAATTAGAGTGTGAATAAACTCAGATTTTCGCAATGTTCGGGACCCTATAAAACCGCGAAATATTTTTAGATGTGAAAATAGTTTAGCACATCTGAAAAAAAAAACACTTGTAGAACCCTTCAGATATCTTTTTTAATCACGGAGATATTGACCGATGAAATTATTGTAATTTTAACAATCCAAAAATAAAAGAAAACAAATTTGGAAACCAAACAATTTTTTTAGGGCAATTTTTCTTTTTTTTTTTAAAAATAGCTTTATTTTTTTTTGCAATTTTTCACATTGAATTGAGGCCCAAATTTGACATTTAATTATGAGGTTATATTTTTCACGTTGGTGTCATTTTGGATTGAGTCATTTTTCAGTATGCCATACAAAAACTCTTTACTTGGGCTGAGATTGTTGGGGGTATTTGAAGCTTTGTCATAGCGGATATAGATTTCTTACTTGCTTAATAAGATTTTTAAAAGTACATACAATTCGTGGTTTTATATTCCATTTAAATTTTGAATTAATATTATTCGGTTAATCGAATAATTCAAATTTAACCGATTATTAACCGATTAAATCTCAACCCCGATTAATTATTTGCTCGATTAACCGATTAAACAAGAACATCGATTAATTGAATACCCTACCTGCTGGTGAATAAAATCGTTTTTCACCAGATGGGGAATAAAACATAACATAATTATTATTTTTTTCATCAAAAACAATTTTTTCGTCAACTTTATTTTTATAATTTCCTTATTTTATTAATTTTTTTATACCCTCCAACTACAGTATGGGGGGTATACTCAATTTGTCATTCCGCTTGTAACGCATCGAAATATCGGTCGGGGACCCCATAAAGTATATATATTATTGATCTATAATCCATTCTAAGACTTTTCTAGAATGTCCGTATGTCCGTCCGTCCGTCCGTCCGTCTGTATAAGACACGATGCAGTCCAAAATAAAAGAGATAGACTCGTCAAGTTTGGCAGGAATATGTGTTTTGGTCCTAGGCAGTCTAAGTTCGTAAACGGGCAAAATCGGACCATAGGGAAAAAAGTTCCCCCTTGAAGAACTTAACTAACCCGTGAAAAACGTATATTTTCACAGGTTTTTTTGTATTTTTGTTGAGCAAATGAAACAATTTGATGTCAGAAAAATTTCAAGGTCCTGCACTTGGACCTAGGAAATAAAAAAAAATCCTTTTTTTTGGCCGCCCCCTTTTGTGGGCGTGGTTATTAAAAATGTTTTTAAAAATGTTTAAAAATTGTATTACCTAAGCTCCAAAAACATAATAAATGAATTTTTAAACATTTACCGCATGGGCTTATGTGTCCCCCAACGACCCCTTCTGACCCCCTCCCCCCAAAAAAAACGCCCCAGCAATTTTTTTTTATTTTTTTTTATAAGTTGGAGGGTATTAAAGATTCGGCACAGCCGAATTTAACACTCTCACTTGTTTTCATTAAAAATTTTTTTACAATTATTATTAATTTGTTTTTTTTATAATTTTTTTTTAGTAATTGCGTTTATATATTGTTAGACTGTATATTTTATAACTGAATTTTTATTTAATTCGGTTTGATTCCAGATTAATTATTTCTGAAAAATAATAATTGTTGTACAATGAGAAAATCTGAAAAAAATCAAGTACAACACAGGCTAAGTGGAGATGTCGACAGCTTTCGGAAGATGCCACCCTTCCATCATCAGCACTCCTTCGATTGCCACACAAAAGTTTCATTTACAGGGCTAATTTTAATCTGACACACATTAAGTGTGTGACAATCGAAGAAGTGCTGATGATGGAAGGGTGGCATCTTCCGAAAGCTGTCGACATCTCCACTTAGCCTGTAGTGTCACTTGATTTTTCTTTTTCATCAATTTTTTTCTTTATGAAAAACTTTTTTTATTAAGAATTTTTTTTTTTCACCAAATTTTTTTTCATCAAAACTTTTATTTCATCAAAATTTAGTTTTTCATCAAAAAATTGTTCTTTTCATTTTTTTCTTATTTTTTTACCAAAACTACTATTTCACCAAGTCTAAAATTCTGATATAAAAATGTTCCATTTGTTTAACAAATGTACAAAAAACAAGTAAAAAAGTTAAATTCGACCTTGCCGAATGTATTGATACCCTCCACAATGTAAAAAGAAATTTTTGAAAAAAAAATTTAATTTTTTTTGAAAAAAAAAAAATGATATCTCTTTTAGTTTAGACTACATTTTGCAGACAGATGGACGGATGTATATAGCTAGAAATGAATCAATAATATATAAACTTATTGGGGTCCTCAACCGATATTTTAACTGGTTTTTCATGGAATGACAAATTAATATAACATTATTTTTCTAAAAAACTTTGCTGTGGCAAGTACACCCAAATCTTCAGCAAAACATTATCATAATTTAATGTTTAGGCAAGAGTACAAAATTCGCTGGCATTTTTTTTTTTACCAAAATTGCTTTTTCACCAAATGTTCTATTTGTTTAACAAAGTTACAAAAAACAAGTGAGAGTGTTTAACTCGTCTATGTAAATTTTTGTAAATTTTTTTTTAGTGTACATTTTTTTGAACGTTATTTTTTTGCTTATAACTTTTGAACCACTAAACCGATTTTTCTGAAATTCGATATTAATTAAACCAGAGGAACACAAAATATATATGCCAAGCTTCAGGAGTCTCAGAGTTGTCTTTCGAAAGTTTTTTTTCAGTATTTTTTAAGTATTCAATTTGATGACCTAAATCATTTTGCAATTTCATTGACCCATACATTAAATTTGTAATGAAACCGTCAACACAAAAATTATATAGGTCTCGATATTGTTGTGTTTAAAATTGCTTTGCATGTTTAGCCAAAAATAATGTCATTCCAATTGAAATGTGTGCATAACTTAAACATTTCATTTTCACTTTGCGTGATTTAAATTTTTTTTTTTAATTTATATAGCATTTGCATTACAATTGAAAACAAGGAAAGAAAAATATTTTCCAAGGAATTATGATTACATCAATATGTCTGTATGCCTGTTAAAAAAAAACACAGCTCAACAAGAAACTGTATTTGGCTAAAGGCAAAAATTTGTTTTTCTTTTATCACCCACTGAAGTTTTGTCGAAGGTGAGTGGAATGGCTGTAGGCAAAATCGCCCAAAGAAAAATGGCCCATAAAAGAAAACGAAAATTCGCCCAAAAATCTTTCATACAAATTTGGGTCATATTTCATATGAAAAGTTACCAAACATTTTTGGGCAAATTTTCATAGTTTTAGGGCAAAATTTCGAAATTTAAAATTGGGTGATTTTTCATTACGAAAAATTACCCAAAAATTATACAGTGCCAGTAAAAAGTATTCGTCGCTCAATGTTTTTTTTAAAGTCTTAAATATCAATATTCCTTTTGCATAAACTGCAATTTTTTTTTCCACAAATATTCTTTGGCTCTCAATATAAAAAAGTATGTTGTTTTTGGTGATTTGAATTTACATCTTATTTGCTAAAAAAGCGAAAGATAAATAAAGCTCAAATATTTTTTCCAAAAAATATTCGTCGTTTTACTGTTTTGTGAAATTCTCCACTAGTAAAACAGCGATTTGATTCAAAAAACTTACAGCGTCTACACTCAAAAAAAAAAGTTTGTAAAATTACAAGTAAAAGGTCTTGTAATTCTATTTTACTAATATTTTTGTCTTTTTACAAAAATTGTTGTATATTTAATAAAACGAAAACTACAGTTTGCTTTGTAATTTTACTATTATATGTTGGTAAATTTATTTTACAAATTTTTTAGGTAAATTTACAAAAAAGTGAATTATTTTACAAATTAAAAAATATTACAAGGTGTTTAGTTTTTTTACACAAGAAAACTGTTATTGTACAACAAAATTTTACTTGATGTTATTTAGTCTTTCTACCAAAAAATGTGTTATTACAAACATTTTTTTTTTAAGATCGTTTACAAGGTTTTCAGTTTGAAATGTATGTATTGAAAAGTACAAAATTCCAATGTAATTTTACAAAACTTATTTTATTACTAGAATTAGTGTTGTTTTACAAAAAAAATAATTATTCAACAATAGGACAGGCAAAAATTTTCTAAGTTCAGATTTTTTTGCGTTTTGGAGTAAAAAATTTAGTTAAAAATAATTTTTTATACATAAAAAATTTCATAATAAAAAAAGTTTGGAAATTTTTTAAGTTCCGGACACAAAAATTTTTCAACTAATTGTAAGCTTTAGCAAAAAAATTGAATTTTTACACCATTTTTTTTGGTAATTTCCTTTAGTAAAATACCACAATTTTTATGTGCTTTTACTATATTATTGTTCTAGTTTTTTCTTTGTATTTTTACCATTTTTTGGTAATTTTACCATATTTTTTTTGGTAATTTTTTTTTAAATTTGGCAACTAAAATGTCAATAAAAAGCTGCCAATTATGAAAAATTAAGTTTTTCTTATTTTAACAGGTACTTAAACATCCAATCTACAATATCCAAAAATTTTTTTGCCAATTTTTTAAAAATATTTGTGAAAATAATTAAAAATTAAAAAAAAAATGTTATTTTTTGACTAATTTTTCCTGAAAATATAAGAAATTTCTTGTGTAGCCTCCTTCGCAATTCTCATATGTTCTACTTAAGAAAAACGAAATGTCGAAAAAAATAAAAAAGTGCAGTGTTATACATAAAAAAGTTTGTTAAAAGTGTTCAAGTGAAAAAAAAAATCATTTCAGGTTGTTGAAGTGCTACTCCAGCTGCCGAAGATGGAAAAATAAGATGCACCAATGGAAAAAAACCTTTAAATTTACAAAACAAATATGTTAATAAACCATTTTTTTTGTATATTTACAAAAGAAATATAAAAATTTAAAAAACAAAATCGTATACTTACGAAAAAAGTTGTAATTTTACAAAAATGAAGTAGAAAATACAAAAACAATATTGTAAATTTACAAATTTTTTGGTTAAACTACTGTTTTTACGGCAAAAAAAATTAGAAAAAATGGTATATATGTATACAATAAAAATTGTAAATTTACCACTTTTTATTGTAAATATACAAGTTTTTTGCCATAAAAAACAGTAGTTTAACCAAATAATTTGTAAATTTACAATTTTGGTTTTTGATTTTCTGCTTTATTTTGTAAATTTACAACTTTTTTTGTAAGTTTACATTTTTTTTTTTGTAAATTTTAATTTTTTTTTTTGCAAATTTACAATTTTTATTGTAAATATACGTGTTTTTCAATATTTTTTTGCGGTAAAAACAGTAGTTTAACCAAATAATTTGTTAATCTACAATTTATTTTTTTCATTTTCTATTTTTTCTTTGTAAAATAACAACCTTTTTCTGTAAGTTTACAATTTTGTTTTGTAAATTTACCAAATTTTTTGTAAATTTACAAAAAAAATGTTCACCTCGAAGTTAATATTTTACAAAAAAAATTGTAAATTTACATTTTCTTTTGTTAAATCAATTTACAAATTATCCCCGTAACATTACGGGGATTCTTGCTAGTACATATTTTACAAAACCTGCCCCGTAAAATCACGGGGATTTTATGTCATTTTACAAACTTTTTTTTTTGAGTGTAAGGATTTTGGTAAGTTAAGAATTGTTTCTGAAAACCCGATCGGAATCGCGAAAATTGGAAGGATAGGGCGGAATAAAAAAAAAAAGTACCAAAGAAGAAGGAGAAATCATTATCAATAGAGTCAAAAAAGAAAATGCTTTAAAAAATATAGCCGAAGCGGTTATTAGACTCATTACCACTACCAACAACGTTTTTTATAGGTACACGAGAACCGGGCGGTATGTAAATAATAAAAAATCGGATCTTCAACTTGTTGACTGATCAAAAAAAGAGCAATAGCCGTCAAAAATATCACAAAGGGTCCATGAAAAACTGCGTCTGTATAGCTGCGCAAGTATTTTACGACTATGGTAAACAAGCTTCGGTTAAAACTATTCGCAATATACTGCATAAAGCCACGTACTTCCCGTAGAAAACTTTTTATATCAAGAAAAAACATGCCGAAGCGTTTGAAACACGCCAAAACTTACCTTAATCATGACCCTAAGCACTGGAACCGAATAATTTTTACCAATGACAGTAAATTTAACCTATTCAAGTCTGATGGAAAGTTTAAAGTGTGGCGAAAGTCGTAAACGGAAATGCAAGAAAATACCCTAACATGCTCTGTTAAACATGCTAAAGTTCCAAACTAGTTAGGGGGTGTATAAAGACGAACGGGGTGTGGCAAAAAAAAAATTGTTGAATGTATTACTTATCTACTAAAAGGTATACATTTACATCATCAATGCTTACCTCCAAGATAGTTCAAAACCGGAGCGCTTACCAAGCAATTATATATGCTGTAGGCCAAATCGCCCAAATGCAAAATCGCCCAAAAACGAAATGAAAAATGGCCCAAAATAAAAAAAATATTTTTTCTAACACATTTTTCCAAAGCACAAACTACACAGAAAAGCTTTCTTTTGCGGAGAGGGTGGGTCTAAGGCATGGAGTTTGTATTCCCTAAGCCCGGCCGAAGGCCGCGTACGCAGAAGCACTTTAAGACAAAGACAAAAACTTTTAAGATAAGACCAAAGGTTACTTGTTTATTATTTATTTTTATAGATCGTTGTTTTGAGAATACAGCCCGTAAAATGCATAAGTATCAAATTAACTTTAATCAAAGCGCCGCAGGCGAAAAATCGCGCGATTTTTTGTTAAAATTTGTTGGTAAAATTTTTCGCCTGCGGAGCTTTCATCGGAGTTGCATGCTGTTTTTAAATTCATTACTTTTGATTTTCTAATGCGCTGCGATAGATTAATATATAGCGTGGTAATCTGCATGTAAGAGCAGGGGCTTTGGGTTCGATTCCCACTAGAGCCTTTGCATGTTAGCAACAACGAAACGGTTTTGCTTCAGCTTATTCTTGGTAAGTTAAATATATAATTTACAAAAAAAAGAACACGATATCCATTTTCTGTTTCTAAAAATAATAATATACTGATTTATTGTGGCATACATATTTCAGTTTTGACATTTTAAGATTTTGACAAAAAATAAAACCAAAATAAAATTGGGCAATTTTTCATATATAATTTTTGGGTTATTTTTCGTAATGAAAAATCACCCAATTTTTAATTTCGAAATTTTGCCCAAAAACTATGAAAATTTGCCCAAAAATGTTGGGTAACTTTTCATATGAAATATGACCCAAATTTGTATGAAAAATTTTTGGCCGAATTTTCGCTTTCTTTTTTGGGCCATTTTTCTTTGGGCGATTTTGCCTACAGCCAATTATATATTTACTAAAGATGACAACCCAAAGCATGTGGCTTTTTATACGGAGTTATAGTTATTATCAGGGAAACCAAAAATATGCAGTATCATGTTTTTTCCTGTGCATTTTATTGATAAATGGGTAAGGTATTTATCCGTTTCAGAAGTTTTTAAGAAATCTGGCATCGATTTGTTAGAGCATATTTTTGCATATTTTAGCCTTAAGAGCATATTTTTGCATATTTTAGGTTTAATAGCATATTTGAGCATAAGAGCATATTTTTAGAGCATATTTTCAATTTTTAGAGCATTTTTCCACTTTTAAGAGTATCTTTTTTCATTTTTAGAGCATTTTTTACATTTTTAGAGCATTTTTTTTTTTAATTTTTAGACCATTATTTTCCAATTGTTTTTATGACACCATTTATTTTTAAATTTTTTATCCAACAAGGATGTTTTTTTAACAATTACGGAATTGTGACGATTGATTCCCCTTTGTCCTGTTCTTGCTTCATATCGGTATATGAAACTATGTTTTTGTTTAGATTCAGCAACTTGGCAAAAAAAGGTACATAATTTTTATTGTTTTTAGAGCATATTTTTCGTTTTTAAGGGCATTTTTTAAGGGCATAAAACGTGTTTTTTAGAGCATATTTTTGGTTTCCCTGGTTATTATAAAATGTTCCGAAGTCCAGATATTAACCAAATCGAGGATATATGGGAGGATCTCGACCAAGTCATGGAAAAAAACTCATTTCGATAAGAAAAATTTAAGAAATGCAATAAAAGAAAAATTTGGTAAAATTATACCGGAAATAATGCTCAATTACTTCAATTCCATGCCTAGATATTTGACGGCTGTAATAAAGAGTAGTGTTGGTCCAAAAAACGTTTCAAAGTCCAAATCGCAGAGTGCTAATTGCAGTTCCTGAAAACAGACGAATACTTTTTTGTTTTTATTTTATGTAATTTTACTTTTTAATAATTATGTTGCCTTCATTTTATGTATTCTTTTTTTATTTTTGTTGGGATTTGGATAGAAGACGTAATAAACATTATGTATGTAAAAAAATAAAAAAAAAAATTGCAGTTTCATGGCAAAAATATAGCATTTATAAAAAAAATAAATCGACGAATACTTTTTACTAGCACTGTATATGAAAAATTGCCCAATTTTATTTTGGTTTTATTTTTTGTCAAAATCTTAAAATGTCAAAACTGAAATATGTCACAATAAATCAGTATATTATTATTTTTAGAAACAGTAAACGCATATCGTGTTTTTTTTTTAATTATATATTTAACTAACCAAGAATAAGCTAAAGCAAAACCGTTCCGTTGTTGCTAATATACAAAGGCTCTGGTGGGAATCGAACCCAAAACCCCTGCTCTTCCATGCAGATTACCACGCTATGTATTAATCTATCGCAGCGCAGTAGAAAATCAAAAGTAATGAATTTAAAAACAGCATGCAACTGCAATCGCGCGATTTTTTGTTAAAATTTGTTGGTAAACTTTCCAACTTTTTTTATTTCGTTAAAATTTAAGTTGCACTCTTAAAACTTTTACATCAATTGCATATGCATTTTACGGGCTGTATTCTCAAAACAACGATCTATAAAAATAAATAATAACCACCTAACCCATGGTCTTATCTTAAAAGTTTTTGTATTTGTCTTAAAGTTCTTCTGCGTAGCCGGCCTTCGGACGGGCTTAGGGATTACAAACTCCATGCCTTAGACCCACCCTCTCCGCAAAAGAATACTTTCTGTGTAGTAGAAAAATGTGTTAGAGAAGCTCCTTTTTTATTTTGGGCCATTTTTCATTTCTTTTTTGGGCTTTTTTTCGTTAATTTTGGGCGAAGTTTCGTATTTTGCTTTTTGGGTCATTTTTCAAATTTTTTGGGCAATTTTGCATTTGGGCGATTTTTCATAAAATTTTTTGGGCAATTTTGCCTACAGCCGAGTGGAATAAGTTAAATAAATGATTTAAATTCACTTCCGACCTTCGTAATATGCTTAAAACTCTGCAGTAAAGTTTTATTGTGCTTCTTGTCTTACAAGGGAAGTATCTCAACCCTTATGAACCGATTTGCCTGAAACTTAAAATATGTGTTAAAGAAGCGATTTTAAGGTTGGGGTGTCTCGGCTTATCGGCCATATCGGTGTTTAAAAATTTCGTTGTCCCCTTATGAAACCATGTGGACCTTCGGGAAAATTTTGATAACTTCCGAACTAATATCGTATAGGGCAGAAATACGTGTCGACTTAAATTTAATAAAGATTATTTCTTATTCATATGGATATCGTAGGTCAATGTCTTCACATAAATACCCCCAAAATTTACACATTTTCCTAAAAAATATATTTAAAGAAGCCGAGCTTCTACAAAATTATGCCACCGTCGGATAGGCATTAACATTTTTTTTTCTCATATGTAAACATCATATAGTTTCTTAAGAAGAAATGGCTGAAAAATCCAAAAAAACGATTTTTAGCCATTTTTTGACCCATGTTTGGAACCCATAAATCTCCGATATGGCCGATAAGCTGAGACACCCCAACCTTAGAATTGTCTCTTTAATATATATTTTAAGTTTCAAGCAAATCGGTTCATAAGGGTTGAGATACTTCCCTGGTAAGTATAAAATTTAAATTTTTGGCAGTATGGTAAATCGAAAATCCTAAATATCAAGAACTTAATGAGATGGATCAATTCTAATGTCAGATTCGGATTAAGCGAATAAAAAGCTATCAGAAAAATTTATAGTCAGAGCCATTTTTTTTACCGAAATATTTTTTTTTTAGGACCTCCATAAAATATTTGTTTGAGGACGATTTTACACATTGATAGAAAGTTGGGTAATTTTTTTGAGGCCTAAATGTTTTTTAGCAGGACCGAGATTTGAGTTAAAACTGAAGTGTTAATACACAAAAATAAGTAAAAGTACTAAAATAAATAAACTTCGGTTATTCGGTTAATCGATTTAAATTATCCGCTTTATTTATTGTATAAAATTGACAATTTTAAATTATTCGAACAGTTAATCGACCAAAATTAATCGGGTAACCGATTAACGGTTAATCGATTGAATACCCTAGTAAGAACTAATTTGAAGTAAAATTTTTCCCATTTTTTAGTTTAAATTGTCATAATATTAAAAAATGTTTCCTTCCTTATTTTTAAGAAAGATATGAACCTAAAAGAAGAAAACATGGCAATGGAGCTAAATCTAGGCTGACCATTCGTACTGATTTGATCAGTACATGTACTGATTTTTGACCACGTGTACTGATCAAAAAACGTTGTACTAATTTGTACTGATTTTTTGAAATATGTACTGATTGTACTGATTTTTAAACATTTCAACATAAAAAATAATTTTATTTGAAAATTCTATACAAAAACTTGAATATCCATAAACAGCGAGTTATGGGAAGTTTTCTTAAAGGAAAAGTTATTAAATCTTAAGGTAAAAAGTCCTTAGAATTGCGGGATTTTCTTGTTCTTAAATCCTGTAGTTTTTTGAAAAAACTTTTTTCTTATATTTTCTGAACTGAAACGATCAAAACATTCAAATGAAGTGGTTTGAATTCAACTAAATTGTATGCAAAATAACGGCAACAGCTTTGGCAGTTGTTGTTTTTAGTTGTTTTTACAGAAATACTAATTGACTCCAAAATTGTTAGTTTAACCGAAAATTGTTGAGTGTTGAAATAATCATCAGTGTTATCCCATAGAAAAGAGTTTTCAGAGAGTTATTTCCAGAAAGAGAAACCTTGGGCGTACTTATTTGAGTTCAGAAAAATATGATCACCATAGCTAAATCATTATAAATTTTCCTTGAATTTAGTAAATTTTCCCATTTTTTCGTTATTTTTTTTTAGTGTGGGAAACAGTTGGTTTCTGTTCAAAAATTAAAGTTCAGAGCTGAATACAAACCTTTTGTGGAGGTGTCTAAATAGAAGTAGTCAGAATCTTTTTGCTGGGACAATGCAATTAAATAATATTTCTGAGAATTACAAATACGAAATTAAAATTCAAACTAGTGCCCCCATTTCCCGGTTCAAGGTATTCCTGGGAATACCGGTATTCCTGGTTCTGGAACCAGTTTCCCGGTTCTAGATATAATCCCGGGAATATCGGTATTCCCGGTTCTGATCCTGGTACCAGTTCTCAAAAAACAAAAAAAAAATACTATACCATAAAATATTTAAATTACACCATTTACTCAGTATCTCAGAAATATTTAGTTGTGTTTGTAAAATTATTTGAAAATCATGTAACTATTTTCTTCTTAAATTCATAAAAAAATTTAAATGGTGTTTTTCCCATGTTTTGTATTTTTTTTTTTTTTTATAAAAGCGAAGAAAAAATTTAATTATACAAAATTTTACAAAATATGAATACCGGTAGTCCCGGGAATACCGTCAGCACCGGAACTGGGAATACCGGTTTTCCCGGGAATAGTTCAAAAACCGAGAAACCGGTGCCATTTCCCGGTAATACCGAGAACCGGGAATACCGATATTCCCGGTAATACGGTACTGACCGCAGGCACTTATTCAAACCTAACAGATATTTTCTGAAACTTGTAAAGTCCAACTAAAGGCTGGCAGCTATGAGAAAACATAAATCTGTCGGAAGTTAAAACAATTAAGATCGGCAAAACCAAAAAATCTAAATAGGTAATGTGCAAATGATTTGTTTTCATTCTTAATTTAGTTCAAAGTTCTTTTAAATAGCTGATTTTTATGTGACACACTTTAAGTGTGACTAACCGAAGAGTGCTGACTTAGCCTGTGTTGCCAATTATTTTTTTTTTTCAAGATTTCTCATTGTTAAATTTAAGAGAGAATATTAAAATTTTTAGTCAATAACTAAAAACAGAAATCTTAGATGTAAAAAGATATTGTGCGCCTCACATAATTTAAATTAGAACCGCTGATAATGAGTGTAGAAAATTTTGCAATCACAATTTTTGGATCCATAAAAATTTATATCATTCACTAATTGTAAGTCCTTTTAATTTATTACATTCTGCAAACTAAACAACAAATTTATATTTTTTCACATACATATAAAGTCAATTAAAAAGAACTTGATGTCATTCATAAAAAACAAATCATAATGCAAACTGAAAACATAACAAAAGTCCTTAATGTCAGTTTGACCTGACTC
This sequence comes from Pegoplata infirma, assembly GCA_963921195.1. Classification (NCBI taxonomy): domain Eukaryota; kingdom Metazoa; phylum Arthropoda; class Insecta; order Diptera; family Anthomyiidae; genus Pegoplata; species Pegoplata infirma. The sequence goes on along the minus strand of OY992538.1, from coordinate 93,400,275 downwards.
ATTACAAATGATTATTATGGGAAATGTTCATGCTGTATAAACAGAGACGACAGGCTAAGACGACATAATGCGACAGACGATACAACATGCACAATAAATTTCAAAACTCCAAAAGTCTCCAGTGACACAGCAATGTTATCATGGCACCAGTGGCGTATACAGGGGGGGGGCCCAGGGGCCCGGGCCCCCCCGAAATGATTTCACAAATTTCAGGATTTAGTATCAAATAATAAGTACAACATTAAAAAACTTCTTAAAAAAAATCGAAAAACATTAAGAAATTTTTTTGAGAAAATTTTTTTGAAACTAAACATTTTTCTGTGAAAAAAAAAATCTCAAACTCTGAAAATTTTTACTTAAGGTACCTACAGACGACGCAATATTATGCACAATATTTTTGACGTTTACCCACAAAAGGCATACATAAAAATACTGTATAAAATATTGTACTGAAAAAAATACATGCAGATTGTGCATAATATTGAATCGTCTGTAGAGGCCTTTAGAATTTGAAACTTTTCAACTTAAGATTCGAAAGAAAAAATATCTTAGAACCTGGAGTTTTATGTACACAAAAAATGAACCTAATTGTAAGTAAAATGAAGTCAAATCTTACAATGCGACTTTGTCTTTTCGAACAATGTCTCAAAACGAGACTATTTCTTAAAAAAATGTCTCAGAATCTTACACTTTTCTAAAAAAAAATGTCTCAGAATCTAAAACTTTCTATAAGAAAAATGTCTGAGAATCTAAGACTTTTTCTATAGGAATATGGTCTTAAAATATTGGCTCTTTTCTCAGAATCTAAGACTTTTTCTATAGGAAAAATGTCTCAGAATCCGAGACTTTTTCTATAAAAAATTCTCAGAATCTGAGGCTTTTCTATATGAAAAATGTTTCAGAATCTGAGAACTTTCTATAGGAATAATGTCTCTGAATCTGAAAAATGTCTCAAAATCTTAGATTTTTTCTATAAAAAAATTCTTAGAATCTGAGGCTTTTCTTTATGAAAAATGTTTTAGAATCTGAGAACTTTCTAAAGGAATAATTTCTCTGAATTTTTTTAAAATCTAGGAAAATATCTCAGAATCTTATACCTTTTTTACGAAAAATGTCTCAGAATCAACGAATTTTTCTTAAGGAAAATTATCTCAAAACCTAAGATTTTGTGTATAGGAAAAATATCTCAGAGACACAAGCTGAGACTTTTTGTATAGAAAAATGGTCAAAATCTGAGACTTTTTCTATTGTAAAAATATCTTTTTCTATACGAATAATGTCTCAGAATCTCAGTATTTTTGTATGGGAAAAATATTTCAGAATCTGTGACTTTTTCTTTAGGAAAAATGTCTCAGAATCTGAGGCTTTTTCTATATGAAAAATTTTTCAGAATCTGACAATTTCCTATAGGCAAAATGTTCAGTATCTGAGACTTGTTCTATAGGAAAATGTCTAAGAATTTGGACTTTTTTTATAGGAAAAGTGTTTATGCATCTGAGACTTTTTCGATAGAAAAAATGTCTCAGAATCTAAGAAATTTTATGTAGAAAAAATGTCTGAGAATCTGAGACATTTCCTATAGGAAAAATGTCTCAGAATTTGGAACTTTTTCTATAGGAAAATTGTCTAAGAATTTGTGACTTTTTCTATAGGAAAAATGTATAAGAATTTTAGACTTTTTCTATAGGAAAATGTTCTCAGAATCCGAGAAGTTTTCTTTCGGAAAAAGGTTTTAGAATCCAAGGTTTTTTTTACACTGTTTTCTTTTTAAAAAGGTCTCAGAATCTAAATTATTTTTCTTATAGAAAAAGCGAAGATTTTCTCAGAGTCTAAAATTTTTTTTTGTAGAATGTTTCTGAATCTGGGAAAATGTTCTCGACTAGAAATATCTCAGATTCTGGGAAAAAGTATTTTATGAATATGTTTATAGAATCATTTTCTAACATGACTTTTCCCCGAGAAACGTTTTCCATTGGAAATATGATATAGAGACTTTGACTTTTTCTATAACAAAAACTGTCTTAACTAGAAAATGTCATAGAATCTTAGACTTTTCTTTGAAAAAAAAAAATCAGATTCTGATAATATTCTTTGTAAAAATGTATCAGCATCTGATACAATTCACACTTTAAAAAAGGCGTAATCTCAAAATTTTTTTTTTCCCCCAACAGTTTTAAACTTACACAAAAATGAAGAATCTGATTGTGTTACATTCAGTTAAAGAAAACGATCGAGAAAAATTCTTAAACATGTGCTGTTATGTAAATTTTTTGTAAAAAAAAAATTTAAAAAAATGTTGGGCCCCCACCGAAATAAAATCCTGGATACGCCCCTGCATGGCACAATAAAATATGTATGATTACAGGGAAGGACTGCTAAAATTTTAAATTTTAAGAAACCTATGTAAAATTCATAAAAAAGATAATTTTTTTCAAAAGAAAAACTTTATTAAATCGACGACGTTTGTTTATTAAATAGACGATGTTTGTCAACCTTGTTATTAATATAAATAACCAAGCTCGAGGTCCATTTTGTACAAAAATATTGTTTTTAATAGACTCTCCCTGATTATATTATTCAAGGAATAACGAAATATTGAAGGAATTAAAAAAAATTGTATTTTTATACAAAAAGGACCTCGAGCTTGATTAATTATTAGTTATTTATAGAAAATAAATATGTTCAAAACAATGTAAATGTATGAATAATAAAAATAAATATACAAAGCTAATAATAAATTTTATATAAATCAAGTGAGAGTGTTAAATTCGGCTGTGCCGAATCTTTAATACCCTCCAAAATGTAAAAGAAATTTAAAAAAAAAAATGTCAGTGGAGTTTTTTTTGGGGGGGAAGGGAGGTGATGGGGTCAGTGGGGGATGTTGAGACGTTGAGAGCACCTTCCCATGGCGATAAATATACCCCAGCAAAACTTAGATTACCAAATAAGGTATAAAATAAGGTATAGGATCTCTTATTTTATACATTGCAGCATTGATGATTTTAACAGGCGATGAGACTCAAAGTAATGCATCCACATTATCACAAAGAATACCAGTAAGGTATAAAATAAGTCATAAATTTATAACGAAGAATACGAGTAAGGTGTAAAATATATGATATTTTGTAGGTTACGAGAAATGAAATAATATAGCATACCAGAAAATAATATATAAGGTGTTACGGGTAGCGAAAAAGTAATTTTGTATTAAATTTACTCACGTGATTGTAAGTGAGTGTAAGTAGATAAAATATACTCGTGAGTGTGTGTCGTTAGAAATTTCCTGTCGTGAGCCCATCTCTAGTTTAAACTTGTGCATTTTTTTATAAAATAATTTTTTTTATGTTATTGTAATGCATTATGCATCCAATTATAAATAATGCATTATTTCAAACTTTCAAATAATACATAATGTAACCAAATATAAGTCATCCATGATTTAATGTTTAGAAATAATAAATATGAAATAAATTTTTTTCCAATAATCATGCATTACGTAGCAAATTATTAGTAACGCATTATTTTTCACTTGAAAATAATACGTTGTGGAACAAATGTTTGGTAAGACATCCTAAAATAATGCTACAAATAAGGTTTATACATTACCTGGTAATGTGTTATATAATCACTACCCATTACCAAAGTTTTGCTGGGACCAAATGTTTCATTTATTAAACAAAAATACAAAAAAACATGTAAAAACGTTTTTTTTCAGAGGTTGGTTCAGTTATTCAAGGGGGAATTTTTTTACCCCTTGTCCGATTTTGTCCATTTCCGAACTTAACCTGCCTAGGACCATAAGACATATTCGAGCCAAATTTCAGGAGGATAGCTCTTTTATTTTGGACTGCATCGTGCCATCTACAGACAGACGGACGGACATTCACATAATGTCTTAGAATCGATCATGGATCAATAATATATATACTTTATGGGGTCCTTGACCGATATTTGACGCGTTACAAACGGAATGACAAAGTGAGTATACTCCCATCAGAGTTGGGCACGAATCATTACCATTGAGTTTTCGTTATCATTAATCTGTTCAATGTTAATGATTTTTTATTTTCATTTCAAATTCTTTACACAATGTTAATGAAACTCATTTTTTCAATTTCATTTGTTTACACATTGTCAATAGAGGTATTCAGAGTCTTGTTGCCACCCCTGGCAAAAAATACATGTATTTTGAAAAGTAATTTTGAAAAGTGCTCTTTTACCACCAGTGCCAGGGCTGGCAAACAAGACTCTAATACCTCTAATGAAATCGAATTTTTGATTTCATTGTCATTGTTAATGAAATGCCCCATATACATTTTTTATTAACAAATGAAAATTAAAATTTTTATGACAACTTTAAAAATAAAAATAAAATACATATAATTTTTTTTATTTCTTTGAGAAAATCGGTTGTTTTGCTACGTAAGCGACAGGAATTGTCTTTAAAAAGCGCTTTGTTCTTCAAGAAAGGACCCTTATACCCAAGATCCGATTTTGCCCATTCACGCAATTAACCAGCCAATGATCATAACGTCGGTGCTCCAACCGGAACTGGAATGTGTATTTTAACATTTTTTGAAGAGTCTTTAATAACAGCCAAATTTGTTACTTTTGCGCTGTTTTTTTTTTTAATTTAAATTAATATAAACAAAAAATTTGCAATATTATTTAAATATTTATGAAAGAAATATTGTTTTTAAGCACCGCGAAAGGTCAAAATAATAAAGTAAAACACATACCAGTTCTGGTTGGCGCACCGACGATAGGATTTATTTGTGGCAAGTTTCAGGCGTCTAGCCTTTTTAGTTTGGAATGCATCGTGCTTTCTCAGACGGACGGACCTCGATAGTATGTCTCAGATTCTGATTTTTTATAGATAAAGTCTTAGATTCTGAGACCTTTTTTACAGAAAAAGTCAATGGTTCTGAGGAATTTTTTCTATAGAAAAAAATCTCAGTTCTGAGGAATTTTTTCTATAGAAAAAAGTCTCAGGTTCTGAGGAATTTTTTCTATAGAAAAAAGTCTCAGGTTCTGAGGAATTTTTTCTATAGAAAAAAGTCTCAGGTTCTGAGATATTTTTTATGTAGAAAAAATCTCAGGTTCTGAGACATTTTTTCTATAGACAAAGTCTCAGATTCTGTGACATTTTTTCTTTAGGAAAAGTCCCAGATTCTGAGACATTTTTTATAGAAAAAGTCTAAGATTATGAGACATTTTTTTAATAGAAAAAGTTATAGACTCTAAAACATTTTTTCTATAGAAAAAGTCTCAGATTCTGAGACAATTTTTCTATAGAAAAATTCTCAGATTCTGAGACATTTTTTCTATAGAAAAATTTTCAGATTCTGAGACATTTTTTCTATAGAAAAAGTCTCAGATTCTGAGACATTTTTTTTATAGAAAAAGTCTCAGATTCTGAGACATTTTTTCTATAGAAAAAGTCTCAGATTCTGTGACATTTTTTCTATAGAAAAAGTCTCAGATACTGAGACATTTTTTCTATAGATAAAGTCTCAGATTCTGAGACATTTTTTCTATAGAAAAAGTCTCAGATTCTGAGACATTTTTTTTTAAAGAAAAACTCTCAGATTCTGAGAAATTTTTTCTATAGAAAAACTCTTATTTTCTACGACATTTTTTCTATAGAAAAAGAAAAGACATTTTTTTCTATAGAAAAAGTCTCAGATTCTGAAACCTTTTTCCTATAGAAATAGTATCAGATTCTGGTACATTTTTTTTATAGAAAAAGTTTTAGATTTTGAGACATATTTGCTTCGGAAAAAGTTTCAGAGTCTGAGACATTTTTTCTATAGATTCTGAGAAATTTTTTCTTAAGAAAAGTTTTAGATTCTAATACATTTTATCTATTAGGAAAGTATTAGATTCTGAGTCATTTTTTCCACCTATGTATATAACAATTTCAAATTTGTAATTATCACTTTATCATTTTCTTTAAAAAAATATTTCCAATTCAATGAAATTTTTGTTTTTCATTATATTGATTAATTTTTAATGATTTTATTTTTCATTATCATTATGTAAAAAATTGCTAATGAAAATTTCATTTCATTTTCATTGTGAAATATTAATGATAATGATTTTTTACTTTCATTAACATTGACCATATTCAATGACAATGAAACACTCAATGATAATTGAAAAACAATGCATTAGTCCCATCTCTGACCCCCATACTGTGGTTGGAGGGTATAAAAATCATTTCGTACCAATTTAAAGAGAAACAAGTAAGATAAATAACACTAGTTTGCAAATTGAAAAAAAAAAAAACAAGTAAAAAAGTTAAATTCGGCCTTGCCGAATGTAGTGATACCCTACACAATTTCAAAAAGATTATTGCAAAAAACTTTATTTAAAAGGAAATTACTTTTGAAAAAAAAAAAATTAAAAAAAAAAATTTCCGCAAAAAAAAATGTTGGTTCTTTTTTTGTCAAAAAATATGTTCGTACTTGTTTAAATACCATTTGGTGTTCCATTATGTTCACATATGTCAACCAGAAGCCGAATTAAAGCATTTTGTATTTTTAGGTTATGTTGAATGTACTGAAATTTTTGAGGTGTGCTTACATTTTCGTTCATAACTTTTGAACGGCTGAACCGATATCGCTCAAATGCAATACCAAACTTCTCGGGAGAACCTCCAATAAATATGTTAAGTTTCAGTCATCCCTATGCAATATTTTGTCCGCGACAGCATTTTCCACAGACAGACAGACAGACAGACGGACATCGCTAGAATGTCTTAAAATCGATCAGGCATCATGAATATATATACTTTATGGGGTCCCAGACCGATATTTCGATGACTTACAAACGGAATGACAAACTTATATATACCCTCTATCACTAAGTGGAGGGTATAAAAATTGCGATCCACACAATCTAAAAGTCCACTCCAAAGTTTTTTAAGTAGAACAGTTTTCGAGATATTGCTAACTTTTCAAATGAGTTGAAATTTTGAGGAAGTATTCTTATCATATATGTATGCGATCATAATTGGTAAAAAATAATGCCATGTTTTTTTGAAAATATTCTCATAATTTGACATTAAAGTTCAAAGGAGGGCGGGTTTTCATACATTTGTATGAAAACTCGCTGATATTTTTCGAGTAGTAGTTTAGCAAAGCCACTACGATAATCCTATTAATTTGATATTTATTACGTATATTCTTTGGAACCATAGCATTCCAAAAATGTAAAAATTTTGAAAATAGCTATGATAGTTTTTGTTTTACAGGAGAACAAATGTGTGTTTTACTACTCGAGCTACTCGAGTAATTGACGAGCTACTCGAGCTGCTCGAGTAGCTCGAGAACTCGACTACTCGAGAGCTCTGTTTTATACAGACGAATGGACTGACATTCAATAACACAGTGAAACAGCCAATTTGAGAGTACTTGTGTGTAGTTGTAAAGCCCTTGACAGGGTTTTGGTCTCTAACGTCTCAATTTTTTTTTATAGCCCACTAAATATTTTATTTTTTTCAAAATCATTCCTTCCAAATCAATCTACTTCTCTTAGAATACCTTCCTTGTTAGTTGCTATATATTGTTAAATTTGTTTAACCACAGAAAAGAAAACAAGTAGCAACAGCAGCACTATTGCAACTTTTGCAATTGTGGGAGAAAAGCAAAGCATATCAAAAAATAAGACTACAAAGCAATGCAAAAATAAAACTACATTCATGTGTCGCTGACAGGTCATGACATTTTCCAAACAATATAACTTTGCTATGCAATGGCAGCAAACAATGTCATGGTCGCTGTAATAATATTACAGTAATTTTAACAAAACAAAAAAAAAAACGAACTGAAAATGCAAACAATTTTAATAATTTTCAATAAATATTTTATAAAGGTCTAAAGGTTATGGTGATGTTTGCCGGCAGACGAACTATTGTATGAAATTCTTCTCTAAAGATTTTTCGTGCTTAATTTTTAATGTGACTTGTCATGTAATAATCTCATGATAAGAATCAAAAAGTAAAGGTTAAAAAAAATAAAATATATGTAGTGAAATTCTAAGGAAAATGATTGCACTTTACAATTTGATATAAATTACATTTCCAGGAAATTTCATTATTTACTTCAATAAGAGAACTTTTTTTTAACAAATATTTTCTTGCTGCAATTGAGTTATTTTATGTAATGCAATTGATTTTCATACACTTCACTTATTGTTTGTGATAAAAGGTATATACAAGTTTCTCATCCATTTGTTACACCCCGAAATATAAGGCCGGACCCCCATGATTTGCGATTCAGTTTATTTAAGTCCACCAGACATTGTCCGTCCTTCCAACGCACACTGGGCCGAGATGGTAGGTTTTTTGGCCAAAAGTCTCTACGATCGTAAATGTTAATCGATTTTTTTGAAATTCAGAATATAAGCCTATATTAGGGTAATAAATAAGTGACTTGAAACTTTTTGGAATCGGACCTACATGGAAACTGTTTCAGGGTGGACACTTCATTTTTAATAAAATTTACAGATGTTATAGATGAAACGAATGAAGAGACACTTGTCTTTTGTTTATGTATTTGAATTGGAGATGTTCTCTGGTCCCGTGATTTGCGAGACCATGACCATGGTCACGTGATTTGCGTGACTCAAAAAAACAACGTGATTCACGCGTGAGCCTGAGTGATTTTCATTTAAATCACGTGATTATAGAGTGATTTCCATTTTAATCACGTGACTATATTAGGGTAATAAATAAGTGCCTTGAAACTTTTTGGAATCGGACCTACAAGGAAACTATTTCAGGGTGGACACTTAATTTTTAATAAAATTTACAGATGTTATAAATGAAACAAATTAAGAGACACTTGTCTTTTGTTTATGTATTTCAATTGGAGATGTTCTCTGGTCCCGTGATTTGCGTGACTCAAAAAAACAACGTGATTTACGCCTGAGCGTGAGTGATTTTCATTTAAATCACGTGATTTAAAATTGAATTGAAAAAAGAGTTTAAAAATAACGTGATTCACGCGTGAGCGTGAGTGATTTTCATTTAACTCACGTTAATATACCGTTTTCCAAAATTGAATTGAAAAAAAAGTTTACAAAAAATTGGAAAAAATTAAGGTTTTGTTTTGAAAACCCCCTTTTTATACTCATCGTTATCAAAAGTTCCACGCCCTTTTAAAAAACTGTCTAGGCCAGAATTATCCTTTCTATCCACACTTTCCAAAAAAGTTGCCCGCTTGTGACCGTTTTCAAAAATGGAATTTAAATAAAATTTATAAAAAAATAGAAAAAATTATTTCTTTTTTGAAAACCCCCTTTTAAAAATTCATCGCTATAGAAAGTTCCACGGCCTTTCAAAAAACTGTCTGGGCCAGAATTATCCTTTGTATCAGCACTTTCCAAAAAAGTTACCCGCTTGTGCCCGTTTTCAAAAATTGAATTGAAATAAGAGCTTAAAAAAAATTGGATTTTTTTTTTGAAACTCATCGTCATAAAAAGTTCCACGCCCTTTCAAAAAACTGTCTGGGCCAGAATTATCCTTTTTATAAGCACTTTCCAAAAAAGTTGCCCGCTTGTGCCCGTTTTCAAAAATTTAATTCTAATAAGAGCTGATAAAAAATTGGAAAAAATTAGTTTTTTTTAAAACTCCCTTTTTAAACTCATCAAAAGTTCCACGCTCTTTCAAAAAACTGCCTGGGCAAGAATTATTATTTTTATCCCCACTTTCCAAAAAACTTTCCTTCTTGTGCCCGTTTTCAAAAATTGAATTGAAATAAGAGTTTATAAAAAATTGGAAAAATTTTGTTTTTTTTGAAAACCCTTTTTTAAAACTTATCGTCATCAAAAGTTCCACGCCCTTTCAAAAAACTGTCTGGGCCAGAATTAGCCTTTTTAACCCCACTTTACAAAGAACTTACCCGCTTTTGCCCGTTTACACAAATGTGCCAAAAATTAAAAAAAAAAAAATAAAAAAAAAAGTGTGTGAAAACCCCTTTTTTAAAACTCATTGTGATTAAAAGTTCCACGCCCTTTCAAAAGACTGTCTGGGAAAAAATTATCCTTTTTATTCACACTTTCCAAAAAATTTGCCCACTTGTGCCCGTTTACGCAAATGGAATTGAAATATTAAAAATTTAAAGAAAAAAAAATATTTTTTTATCAAAACCCCCTTTTTAAACTCATCGTTATCAAAAGTTCCACGCCCTTTCAAAAAACTGTCTGGGCCAGAATATTATATACACTTTCCATAATAGTTGCCCGCTTGTGCCCGTTTTAAAAAATGGAATTAAAATAAAATTTATAAAAAATTGATTTTTTTTTTTTGTAAACCCCGTTTTTAAAACCATCGTTATCAAAAGTTTCACGCCAGTTCAAAAAACTGTCTGGGCTAAAATCATCCTTTTTATCCCTACTTTCCAAAAAAGTTGCCTGCTTGTGTCCGTTTACGCAAATGGAATTGAAATATTAGAATTTTGAAAAAAAAAAAATATTTTTTTATCAAAACCTCGTTATCAAACTTATCGTTATCAAAAGTTCCACGCCCTTTCAAAAAACTGTCTGGGCCAGAATTATCTTTCCTATTAAATAAAATTTAAAATAAAATTTATAAAAATATTTGAAAAAATAATTTTTTTGAAAACCCCCTTTTAAAAACTCATCGTTATAGAAAGTTTCACGCCCTTTCAAAAAACTGTCTGGCCCAGAATTATCCTTTTTATCCCTACTTTACAAAAAACTTGCCCTTTTACACAAATGGAATTGAAATACCAAAAATTAAAAAAAAAACATTTTGTGAAAACCCTATTTTTCGTGTCAAATAAATTAATCCAAAAAAAAAACAAGGTCCCACCTTAATAATGTACAATTTTTTTAGCTTTTTTGATTACGGTATATGGAGATTTAAACATACATATTTTATCTTTGATGGATCATTCCAAGAGAATGGGTGTACCGATTTTTACAAAAAATTACAGACAAGGTGCAGCAAGTCATACTTAATACAATAGTGCATTCACTTTTTTTAATTTAATAATTTTGTTTTTTTTAGTTTTGGCCAAAAAAACTACCATCTCGGCCCAGTGTGCAACGGTCTATTTAAAGCACGCTAAATTTAATAACACCTTTCTGCGGCTGCTGAATCTTGGCATATATAATTGTTATTTTTCTGGTCAAGTTGGTATTGAACCCAACCGAAATCGGTCTAGTGGTTCCGATGTTATGAGCAACACTGTGAATTTTTGATAAGTTTCGCCTTCACTTTACGCGTTAAAAATGTCTGCGAAGTTTGTACTCTTGCCCAAACCATTGAATCATGATAATGATTTTCTAGAAAAATTTTCTAGAAAAAATAACTCTATAATAATTTGTCATTCCACGCAAAACGAATCGAAATATCGTTCGAGGACCCCATTATATTTATATATTATTTCCGCAAAGGTTTCTAAGTCATTTTAGTAATATCCATCAATATGTTTGTCTGTGTTTGTAGATAATAAAAGCTTTTTATGAAAAAAAGTTTGATAAAAAATATTTGATTAATAAAAAAATTGTCTAAAGTGCACTTTACGGGGCACGAATATTTTGGCAAAATAAAATTATACCACAATTAAAATTTAAGGGTCTGGGCCCCGGTAGAACCCCTGTAGCAAACAAAAAAACGCCCCACCCACCAACATGTATGTTTGGGTATTCAAATGAAAGGCAATTTGCTAACGATTTCAAATATGGATTTTTTGTATGTATTTTAACAATATTGTACCCACTAAATCCATTTTAGTATCTTTCTGTTCAATAATTTAGCCATTTAGTAATTAACCGTGTAAAAGGCTTAATGCACAAAAAAAAACTTTATTTAGCGAGCCGCTAAATTAATTTATGGAGTTGTTAATCCCTGAGCCCGGCCAAATGCCGGCTGGACGTCCTTTTCAATAACTTAGAAAAATTAATTTTTTTTTTTTTTTTAAATCCCTTGTTGACGGTTTTATGGAGCTAGAAAGGCCCTGGGACCTAACCTCCTTTATTTTTTTTTTCTTTCTTTAATTTAAGTACCCTACAAACCTGAAGGTGGGTGGGCGGTTTTTTGGCTCCATGGGGTCCGGGGCCCAGCCCTTTAAAGTTCAATTTATTGTTTCCCCCCACAAAATGTTTGTGCCCCTTAAAAAGCACTTTTGCAAAAAAGTTTATGAAAAAAAAATATTGATGAAAAAAAAAATTCCCGGTGAAAAATGTTCATATATGCACATTAGACTGGCATTTTTTTGTCATCTTGCGATTTTCCCAAGTGTCCGGGCAAATTTTTATTGTCCTAGGGTAAAACTTATGTGGTACAAATTTGAGGTCAATCGGATTAAATTAACCCGTGGCGCCCGGCGGTCAAAGTTTTGGATTTTTGAAAAATTTTTAAAAATAAAATTAAAAAAAAAATTATCTTTCGACACATCATATTTGTTAATTTCGATGCGCTGAGCACGAATATCAAAAAAAAAAATTAAAATCGCTCGATCGGTTTTCGAGATATCGCCATTTCAAATTTGTAAAAAATGGCGGTTTTTTTCCTACGTTCAAGAAATTTTTTAAAAAAAGTCTCAAAATTTCATTCCGCCTGCCCTTTTATAGAGTTTGAGACAATATTTCATTTAAAACTAATTTGAGCCAAATCGGATCATTTTAAGGCGCCCATCGATCAAAGTTTTGGCTTTTTAGACACTTTTTACCAAAAACCCTAAACTTTGATCGAAGGGTGCCACGGGTTAAAATTATCGGATTTGGCTCCAATTAAGCTTTAATGAAAGATTGCATAAAGCTCTGTAAAAGGGTTAAAATAAAAAAAATTTTAGAGTTTTTTTAAAAAAAATTCTTAAACGTAGGAAAAAACCCCCATTTTGCAATTTTTTGACAAATTTTAAATGGCGATATCTCGAAAACCGTTCGACCGATTTTATAAATTTTTTGATATTCGTATTAAGCATGCTAAACCGCCATTTTTTACATATTTAAAATGGCGATATCTCGAAAACCGATCGAGCGATTTTATTTTTTTTTTTAATATTTGTGCTCAGCGCATTGAAGTTAACAAATATAATGTGTCGAAAGATAATTTTTTTTTTAAATTTTATTATTAAAAATTTTTCAAAAATCCAAAACTTTGACCGCCGGGCGCCAAGGGTTAATTTAATCCGATTGACCTCAAATTTGTACCACAAAAGTTTTAGACCTAGGATAATAAAAATTTGCCCGGACTTTAAAAATCGGAGAAGAAAAAAATTTACTTACATGTTTCATATGTGATCACATATGAAAAATATGTGAACATATATGCTCCATATAAATACATATATGAAACAATATTTCTTGATTTTTTTTTTCATATATGCTGATGTATGAAAACCAGTGTTGGCTACCGTTACCCTTTCAATACCGTTACCGCTTAAAAACCCTTTAATATTGACTACCGTTACCGTTACCAATACCGATATAAAAATTTTTAAATACCGTTACCGATAAAAAAAACCGTTACCTTTATTCGGTTTTTTACTGGTATTATAACTGTTTTGTTTCGGTTGCATTAATATTACTTATTTTAATTTTTTTGTGGATTAAAAACATATTAAAATATTTTTAATATACTTAAAATAAAAAAAAAAAAACTTTTGTTGATTGCCAATCCAACCAATGATTACATTCGCAATTTTCAAAATTCGAATATAGGTCTTGGACCTCATAAAGATTTTATGTTATTAATCAGTGATCGATTGTATGCGATGTTCGTCTTTCCGTCTGTAGAAGATACGATACGATCCAAAATAAACGTGTTACTCTTCTGGTACGAATACGTCTTATGGTCATAGGCTGGTTAAGTTCCGGAATGGGAAAATCGGAACAGATGAAAAAAATTACCACTTGAAAAACTTACAAAACCCCAGAAAACATATTATATTTATTTTTTTTTGTCTATTTGTTTCGAAAATGAAAAATTTTTATGCCGTGTGAAGTTCATTGACCAAGATTAGAAAATGCGATTTTTTTCGGTCTGAACCTTTTGGGGGCTTGGCTGTAGCAAATTAAATTAAATATTGATAAAATTGTATTATTTATGCGTAAATAAAATTAATTTCCCCACATCTATGGCGAGAGGAAAGGTGTCCCTCCGATACCGCCCACCCTCCTCGTTAAAAAACATCCCCTGTAACATCCTTGCCAGTTTTTTTTATCCCTGCCCATTTTTTTTAACAACAGGACAAACAATTTTGATCACATCCTGAACTATTTATTTGAAATCAGCAGATTTCTCTATTAAAATCAGCAGATTTGTCTGCTGTCTTGACGGTTTTTTTTTAGCAGATTCTACCTGGATTATCCAGACAGAAATTTAGTAAACCGCGTCTGCTATAATCAGCAGATTTCTCAAATGGCTCAAAATGCAGATTTCTCATATGGCGTAAATTGCAGATTTTTTTGCTTATTGGACAAAAGTGTCTCTACGAACATGAGTTCGTATTTGTCGAATTACATTATTGCGTGGATGTTTTATTTTAATTCTGAATTAATTCATACACGCAAAAAAAAACAGGTGTAATATTACACAAAAATCTGGCATAATCTACCTAAGTTTATACGTAAATATACAACTTAACAAGTTATAAGACTATTTAGTAAATATACTTAGGTAAAAAATTGTCTTATAAAAAATTTGACATTTATAAAAGAAAACTTTGTAAAAATGATCAAGGAAATTTATCAATTTAATCAAGTCAAAGTTACCACTTATTCAAATATATTATTCAATTTAACAAATTAATTCCGACACAATAAACCAAATAACTTATATCAATTAATACATTTACCTTTATATTTTTAACATTCTTTACTACATGAATGAAACAAATCACCAATAAGGTTTTTATTTATTATTTATTATGGTTAAATTATACATTCAATTAAAAAAAATCTGCAAACATTAGAAAATAAAATTTAAACCTATTACTATATAAATTATTTTATCGATTTTTAATTTTCTACACAAAATTTTTTATCGATTTTTAATTTTCTACACAAAATTTTTTATCGATTATAAAATTTTCTACAGAAAATAATAAATTTTGTATAGAAAATTTTTAATCGATGATAAATTTTCTATAGAAAATTTTTTATTCACTATAAATTTTTTATCGATTACACATTTTCCATTTTCTACAAAAAAATTGTTATCTATTATAAATTTTTTAGCGAACATTTTTTATCGATTTTAAATTTTCTATAGAAACTTTTTTATCGATTACAAATTTTATATCGAGAATTTTTTATCGATTATAAATATTATATAAAATGTTTTTTTCGATTACAAATTTTCTATAGAAAATTTTTATCGATTATAATTTCATTATAAATTTTCTATAAAATTTTTTTTTATCGATTATAAATTATATTATAAATTTCGTTTATAAAGTTTTTATCGATTTTAAATTTTCTACAGCAAATTTTTTATAGAAAATTTATAATCAATACAAAATTTTCTATAGAACATTTAAAATCGATAAAAGTTTTCTA
Organism: Pegoplata infirma; assembly: GCA_963921195.1. Taxonomy (NCBI): domain Eukaryota; kingdom Metazoa; phylum Arthropoda; class Insecta; order Diptera; family Anthomyiidae; genus Pegoplata; species Pegoplata infirma. The sequence continues at coordinate 93,384,741 of OY992538.1, read as the reverse complement.
TACGAAATTTAAAATTTTATTTATAATCGATAAAAAATTTTTTATAGAAAATGTATAATAAAATTTATAATCGAAAAAAAAATTCTATAGAAAATACTAATCGATAAAAAATGTTCTATATAATATTTATAACTAGGGCAAGTACTTTCATGAAAATGCATGTTTTTACTCGGCACTTGAATCATACAACAAACTAAATATCTATCCAAATCAAGAAATTTGCAATAAAATAACATCGATTTGTAGTTGCATATTTTTGCATATTTTGGTATAAATGCATATTTTTGCATATTTTCGTATAAATTGCACTTTTTTAAAATTTATCACCATTTTTTCAAAACTCATAGTTAAACCTAAGCAAAATTCATTTTCTATTAACTATTTTTTGAAGAAAAATTATTTTTTCTTATAGAATGCATTCATTGCATAAATTGGTTTTAGATAATAACGTTTTTAAATTCTGAGAATTGTTTCCCATGTTAAGATTTAAAATTTTTCCAATTTTGACACATTTTACAAATTAATAAAAAAAATTTCCCTGAAATACCCATTTAAGCTGTTCACAACAGAATTTTTTATGTAAAATAATTTTTCAGAAAACTACTTGCGTTTAAAAACGATTGCTCTTGGAACTGGTGGTATATACATAAATGAGTCTGGCATTCCATTTTAATAAATTAAAAAAAAAAAAAAAAAATCACTCAAAATTTTTGGTACAAAAATGATTAAAAAAAGATTTTAATTCGAAAAAAAAAAAATCTATAAAAATTTTTATATTTTTTTGCGCCCCAGGAATATTGAATCATCTAATCTGGAATATTAAGTAAAATCGGTTGCAGGGTAATATGATGCATTCTAGATCAGAATATTTCGAACGGAAAGTTTTTTTTTAGACATATCACAAAATGTGTTACAAAAACCTTTTTAAAAATTGTATAGGGCATCAAATATCCGAAAAAACCCTTATTTTACGTCAACAAACCATTTTTTTTGTTAAAGCAATAATTTTTAAATGCATATTTTTAAAAATTTTAGTGCATATTTTGGATTTTTAGATGCATTTTATAGGCACATATTTTCGATTTTTAGATGCATGAAAGTACTTGCCCTATTTATAACCGATAAAAAGTTTTCTATATAAAATTTATAATCGATAAAAAAAAATCTATAAAAAACTTCTAATCGATAAAATATTTTCTATACAAAATTTATAATATAATTTTTAGCCGAAAAAAAATTTTCCGTAGAAAATTTAAAATCGATAAAAAATTATCTATATAAAATTTATAATCAATAAAAAATTTTTTATTTAAAATTTATAATCGATAAAAATTTTTCAATAGAAAATTTGTAATCGCTTTTATAGAAAATTTATAATCGATCACAAATTTTTTATAGAAAATTTATAATCGATAACAAATTTTCTATAGAAAATACATAATCGATAAAAATTTCTTTAGAATATTTATGATCGATAACAAATTATCTATCGAAAATTTATAATCTATAAAAAATTATCTTTTAAAAATTTACCAACGATAAAAATTTTCGATACAAAATTTATAATCGGTAAAAAGTTTTTTGGAAAAATTTTAAATCCATAAAAATTTTCTATAAAAAATTTATAACAAAATTTATAATCGATAAAAATTGTTTTTAAAGAAAATTCATAATAAAATTCAAAATTTTGTTAACGATTTTCTCCAGAAAATTTATAATAGATAAAAATATATGTATATAGGAAATTTTTTATCGATTATAAAATTTTTTATCGATTATAAATTTTCTTTAGATAATTTTTTATCAATTACAAATTTTGTACCGAAAATTTTTTATCAATTACAAATTTTCTATAAATTTTTGTAAATTTTCTATAAAATTTTTTTATCGGTTGTAAATTTAAAAAAAAAAAAATGTTAATCGATTATAAATTTTCTTAAAAAAATTTTTTGTCGTTTATAAATTTTCTAAAGAAAATTTTTTATTGATCATAAATTTTTCTATAGAAAATTTGTAATCCATAAGAAATTTTCTATACAAAATTTATAATCGATAAAAAAATTTTCTATAAAAAATTTATAATCGATAAAAATATATATCGTTGAAATTCAATTTGAGCTATCTGCTGGTTAATAACATAGATAGCTAAAATTGAAATTAGCTCAACGATATAGAAAAATTTTTATAGATTATAAATTTTCTATAGAAAATTTTTTATCGATTATAAACTTTCTTCTGAAAATTTTTTATTGATTATAAATTTTCTTCAAAAATTTTTTATCGATTATAAATTTTCTTCAGAAAATTTTTTATCGATTATAAATTTTCTTTAGATAATTTTTTATCAATTATAAGTTTTCTATAGAAAACTTTTAATCGATTATACATTTTCTATAAATTTTCTAAAAAAATTTTTTTATCGGTTATAAATTTTCTATAAAAATTTTTTTTATCGATTATAAATTTTCTATAAACAATTTTTGATCATAAATTTTTCTATAGAAATTTTTAATCGATAACAAATTTTCTATAAAAAATTAATCGAAAAAAAAAAGTTTGTAAATCAATTTAAAATTTTCTATAGAAATTTTATAATCGATAAAAAAATTTTTATAGAAAATATATAACCGATAAAAAAATTTTTTTAGAAAATTTACAAAAATTTATTGAAAATGTATAATCGATTAAAAGTTTTCTATAGAAAACTTATAATTGATAAAAAATTATCTAAAGAAAATTTATAATCGATAAAAAATTTTCTGAAGAAAATTTATAATCGATAAAAATTTTCTTTAGAAAATTCATAATCAATAAAAAACTTTTCTGGAAAAAATTTAAATTCGGTTAAAGAAATTAACTATCGAAAATTTATAATCGATAAAAAAATTTTATAAGAAAATTCGGTTAAAGAAATTTGCTATCAAATATTTATAATCGATACAATTTTTTTTTTAAATTTATGATCGATAAAAAATTTTTGATAGAAAATTTTTAATCGATAATTAATTATCTGTCGATCACTATTTATCTATACCAAATTTATAATCGATTAAAAATTATCTATAGAAAATTTATAATCGATAAAAAATTATATATAAAAAATTTATAATCGATAAAAAATTATCTATAGAAAATTTATAATCGAAAAAAAATTATCTATAGAAAATTTATAATCAATAAAAAATTATCTATAGAAAATTTCTAATCGATAAAAAATTATATATAGAAAATTTATAATCGATAAAAAATTATCTATAGAAAATTTACAATCGAAAAAAAAATTATCTATAGAAAATTTATAATCAATAAAAAATTATCTATAAAAAATTTCTAATCGATAAAAAATTTTCTATTGAAAACTTATAATCGATAAAAAAAAGTGTATAGAAAAATCGATAAAAAATTTATATAGAAAATAAAAAATTTTCTATTAAAAATTTATAATCGATAAAAAAGTTTCTAAAGAAAATTTATAATCGATAAAAAAAAATTATAGCAAATTTATAATCGATAAAAAATTTGTTATACATAATTTATTTTTTGATAAATAATTATCTATAGAAAATTTATAATCGATAAAAAATATCTAAAATCGATAAAAAATTATCCATAGAAAATTTATAATCGATAAAATTTTTTTATAGAAAATATATAATCGATAAAAAATTTTCTATTGAAAATAAATGATCGATAAAAAATTTTCGATTGAAAATTTATAATCGATTAAAAGTTTTCTATAGAAAATTTATAATTGATAAAAATAAATTCCATAGAAATTAATAACCGATTAAAAATTTTCTATAGAAAATTTTCTATAGAAAATTTATAATCGATAAAAAATGTTCTATAGAAAACTTATAATCGATAACATATTATGTATAGAAAATCGATAAAAAATTATCTATATAAAATTTATAATCGACAAAAAATTTTTATAGAAAAATATTTTCTATAGAAAATTTATAATCGGTTAAAGAAATTTTCTATAGAAAATTTATGATCGATTATAAATTTTTGATAGAATAGTTAAAATCGATAAACAATTTTCGATAGAAAATTTATAATCGTTAAACCAATTTTATCATGCTATATTATAAATTTTCTATAGAAAATTTTTTATCGGTTATAAATTTTCTATAGAAACGTTTTTATTGATTATAAAATTTCTACAGAAAACTTTTTGTCGATTATAAATTTTTTATCGATCATAAATTTTCTATAGAAAATTTATAATCGATCAATTTTATTATATTACAAATTTTGTTTAGAAAATTTTTTATCGATTATAAATTCACTAAAGATAATTTTGATCGATTATAAATTTTCTATAGAACATTTTTTATCGATTATAAATTTTCTATAGAAAATTTTTTATCGATTATAAATTTTCCATAGAATTTTTTTTTTTTATAGAAAATTTTTTATCGATTATAAATTTTCTATAGAAAATTTTTTATCGATTATAAATTTTATAAGGAAAAATTTTTATCGATTATAAATTTTCTACAGAATTTTATTTCGATTTTAAATTTTCTTTATTGATTATAAATTTTCTACGGAAAATTGTTTTTGTAATAAAATTTGTAATAAAAAGAAAATTTTTTAAAGATTATAAATTTTCTATAGATCATTTTTTTATCGATTATAAATTTTCTATATAAAATTTTTTACCGATTATAAATTTTCTTACCAATTGGCAATTATATTTTTATTGTTCTCACCTATTCAAAACGACCCTGTTACAACTGTTCTAATACAATATTGTGGTTCTTCTTTTCGACATTCCTTCATGGCCGATTCAAGAATACGATCACATATTTCATGTTGACATCTAATCCCTTACATAAAGCAGCCAAAGCTTGCAGCATCTTTTCAAGAAATGTGCGTCCCTGTACGCCACTGATTAAGTTATTAAACGAATGCGATCACTTTTGTTTACGGTCGATTTCAAACTTTTAGCTATTCATATTTTCCAATTAAGGGGGTCATTTATTTGCCTAAATGAATGCTAATCTTTTATCGTTAAAAAACAATTTGTTAAAATTCTCGCAAAAAAATATCGGCAAAATTGCAGTTTATGGGGCACACTGAAATCGAAAAAACTAAAAACGCCATCCGCTTTAGAATTAAAAAAGAAAAAAAAAAAACAAAATTATTGATGACTGGCGCCGGGAACTTGTTTGGGGCCCTCTTTAATAGGGACATCCAGGAAAGGGACATCTTAAATTTTTTTTTTTGCGTAGCCGGCCTTCGGATGTCCTTTTTAGTTTTTTTAATTTCCGTGTGTCCCATATAATGCAATTCAGCCAAAATATCTTACCAGAGATGTAAATTAGCGCATGCAATTTTAGTTCCCAACTTTACACTGCTCCTAATGAGATTCAGGACATCTAGTGTCATTTCCTCTAAAGCGGTATAGTCCACGAAACTAGCACACTAAAAAAATAGGTTAGAATTTTTGGAACTCATAAAGATTACTAAACTTGCTTACGATAGGTATTATAAAATAAGAAGAATAGTAAAATATATACTTACTCATTTTACTTTTTTATACCCTCCACTCTAGTGATAGAGGGTATATATAAGTTTGTCATTCCGTTTGTAACACCTCGAAATATTGGTCTAGGACCCCATAAATTATATATATTTATGATCCTCGATCGATTTTAAGTCGATCTAGCGATGTCCGTCCGTCCGTCCGTCTGTCTGTCTGTCTGTCTGTCCGTCCGTAGAAAACACGCTAACTTTTGAAAGACTTTACAGAGGCTACTGAAGTTTGGCATATATGTTTGTCATTTACCTGGTCAGGTTGGTATTGCAATCCAGCCAAATCGGTCCAGTGGTTCAAAAGTTATGAGCAAAAGAGTAAATTTCGGCAAGGGTGTTTCGCGAATTTACGAGATAAAACCCACGATAACTTTCGAAAGACAATAATGAGACTATTGAAGCTTGGCATGTATCTTTGCCGTTCCCCGGGTCTGTTTGGTATTAAATTTCAGCTGAATCGGTCCAGTGGTTCAAAAGTTATAAGCAAAACCCTGAATTTCAGATTAGTTTCATCTAAAATGCCACGTGTTTTAACAAGTTTTAAAAGCATTGGTGGTAACTAAACTTGTTTAGTTTTAAAAGCATTGGTAACTTAAAAATTACACTCAAAAAAATTTTACACTCAAAAAAATTTTACACTCAAAAAAAATTTTACACTCAAAAAAAATTTACACAAAAGAAAAATTTAGTTTTTTTTACACAAATGACAATATTTTGTGTACATACGTACGTGCATTCACTCAGAAATATTTTTACAGTAAAAAAAACATTACACTCGAAAAAAATTTTACACTCAAAAAAAAAAATTTGTAATTTTTCTTAAAAAAAAAAAAAAAAATGACAAAAAAGAGTTTTTTACTCAAAATCAAATATTTCTAATCAAAATTGTTAATTTTTTCACGTTAAAAAATGTACTGCCCTTTAAAAAAATGCATTGTGGAGGGTATTCATAGATTCGGCAAAGTCGAATTTAACTTTTCTACTTGTTTTATAATAAGTTTTATTTTACGAAACATATTTTACAAAACATATTTTACAAAACAAAAAAATTGCAGCAATAATTATAATAAAAAAACAAAACAAAAAAAAAAATGGATTCAAACAGCTGATTGCCGTAAACACATTAGGCCGATTTTACACGTGTATTTGGTAACTTTTACAGCTTTTGAAATATAAGGCAACCAATCGAACATTTTTTAGTATGTTGAGGTAACACTTAGTATATTATCACACTAAACTTAAGATATTTTCCAAATATCTTAGGTAAAATTATAAAGTTTACACATGGAAAAAACAATAATGTCAAATATTTCAAAATTAAAGAGGAATTTTAAAATAAAAGGGGCTACAAAGTGAACTTTGTTATAATACTAAATAAATGCCAACGGTAATTTTTATTTAAACTTTGGAAATTTAAATATGACTTGTATTTTTTTTTGAAACCATATAAAAAAAATGTTACCTAAGCTACAGTAGTAAATCTTACACCAGTTTTTTTTTTGCGTGTAGTATTTAATATTAGTACATATATAATTATGTATAGAAAAGGTACAGAATTTAACAGTTTTTTAAATTTAATTTTTTTGGATTTTTAACAAATTTGTGAATTGTTAACATTTTATTTATAATACCGGTACGTACCGGTATTGATGTTTCGGTAACGGTTCACCGTTACCGGAATAATCGAAAATACCGTTACCTTTACCGTTACCGATTTAAAAAATATATAACACCAATACCGTTACCGATACCGTTATTCGTTTCGGTTGCCAACCCTGATGAAAACACATATGCACTCATCTGCACATACATATGTCTGGGACTTATAAAATTTTCAAAAAAAAAAATTCGAAAGGCATTTGAACTGAAATTTTTAACTAAAATTTTTTACTCTAAAACGCAAAAAAAAACCTTGAAAATTTTCAAAATAAAATTTCACATTTTGGACATATGAGGCATTCCACACCAAATGTCCCGCCACAGAAAAACATGTGGCCCGTAAATTTCTGAATTAGTTGTTTGAATAGCCCTATATGGAACTAAGAAAATTGAGTTTTTGGTTTTTCTAATTTTCAAAAACTGGGCTTAGAAGGCGTGGTCAAATATTGGAAAAATGGTCAAATTTGTGGCGAGTTGCCTTGATTAAATATTTATCACATTAAAACGGAATGCAACACAATCTCAAAAATTGACATTCTTATATAGTTTTGTATGGGCTATTGATTAATTTTTTTTTTAATTTTCAGAACCCGTTCTGAAATTTCCATTTCTTAAAAATGTCAATTTATAAAAAACATGCCACGTTTTTTTTTTCTTTTTTAAATTTTTTTTTTAAAGTTTAGATGTTTGTCCATCGAAACAAAAAAATTCAGAAACACGTTCTTCGTGTTTTTCGACAAAATCGCATTTGAACTTTAAGTTTCATAACAATTTTGTAATTTGCTTGTAGTTTCTAGATTTAAAGTTGCGAATGAGTAATATTAATTGCATAAATATTACTCATTCGCAACGTTAAATCAAGAAAATACAAGCAAATTACAAAATTGTTATGAAATTTAAAGTTCAAATGCGATTTTCTCGAAAAAAAGAAAGAACGTGTTTCTGAATTTCTTTGTGTGGATGGACAAACATCTTAACTCAAAAAAAAAAAATTAAAAAAAAAAAGTGGCCGGAGTTTTAATAAATTGACTTTTTTAAAAAATGGAAAATTTCAGAACGGGCTATGAAAATTTTCCAAAAAAAAAAAAATTTAATCGATAGGCCATACAAAACTATATAAGAATGTAAATTTTTTAGATTGTGGTGCATTCCGTTTTAATGTGATAAATATTTAATCAAGGCAACTCGCCACAAATTTGACCATTTTTCCAATATTTGACCACGCCTCCTAAGCCCAGTTTTTGAAAAATTGAAAAACCAAAAACGCAATTTTCTAAGTTCCATATAGGGCTATCCATGCAACCTATTCAGAAGTTTACAGTACACATGTTTTTTTCGCTGGACATTTGGTGTGGAATGCCTCAAATATGGAAATTTCTGTAATATAATTTGTATTTTCTGAAATAAAAGTGGAAATGGTGTAGTCACCTTTGAACTTTTTTTGACATAAAAACCTTAAATTTTTTTAACAATACACTCAAAAAAAACCTTGTAAAGTTACCAAAAAATTTCGTGATTTTACGTGGCTATTCTCGTAAAATAGGAGGTAGGTAAAATTCTCGTAAAATTTTGAATGCGCCAAAAATTGGTAAAATAACAATTTTTATTGGTAAAAATATTGTTTTAAAACCGGAAAAATAAAAAAACAAAAAATGGTAAATATGTTTAAAAAAATGGTAAATTTGCAAACTAAAATGTTAAATTTACAAAAAAAAAATTGTTTTTGTTAAACAACATAAACTGTAAATTAACTATAATCCTCGTAATAAATTTTTCAAAATTTTGTCAACTCCTTTTTAAACATTTTTCAATAAAAAAAATTACAAAAAAAAAATTGTTTTTTTGTTAAACAACATAATTCCTCGTATAACATAATTTTTGTAAAATAACAGTTTTTTTTTGCAATTCAACTAGAATCCTCATAATAAAAACTTTGTTGTAAAGTTTTTTTTTTTGTAAAATAACCTTTCAAAATGGTAGAATTCAATTACGAAAATAAACTTGTAAAATTACCAAAAAAAACTGTAGTTCTCGTTTGAGCAAAGTACAAGATTTTTTGTTAACAAACAAGGAAAATTGTTAAATATTGGTAGAACGGGACTACAAGGCATTTCACCAGGCGTTTTACCAGTTTATTTTTTTGAGTGTACTACAAAATAAACTAAAAAAATACGTTTTCAGAAGTTGGTTTACATCATTTTCTATTGTATTTCAGAAATATTGAACTTATTTTCAGAAAAGTCAATTGTATTTCAGATTTTCCAATTGTATTTCAAAAATGGTCAATTGTATTTCAGATTTTCCATTTGCTCTAATTCAGCTCTAAAATGATACATGAATTCACTGCATCTTTATAGCACTTAATCAACGCTCTAAAGACACGTGATTTAAGTGTATCTTAAGAGCGCTTTTTCGGTGTATCCAGCTAGCGCTCTAAAGTGTAACATCGCCTTAGAGAATCATACACGAATTCAGCAGGTTTGGATGCGCTCCTTGACTCAAGTTTTCTTTCTAAAAGCTGCTGCCAGTTCAGCCAAATTTTTGCTGGGTATGCTGTGTTTTTCAATAATTGGATTTATTTTCGGATTAATCTTATCTAGTTTAATATACACATTTTAATATGCCAAAACAAATTTGGAAACGGGAATTTTTATTTTTGTGGATTTTTCACATTTCTTCAAAATAAGCTATATAAAATTTTTATACAGATCAAAAGGTTTTTTCAGGCCTATCCAATGGTGTAGCGGTCGTGCCCAAATTCGGCTTTGGGGTAGTTTATATGGAGAGGTAAATACGTACGACCGCCAAGATCACATATAATGATCTCAATTAATTAAAGCTCACCCGTATTTTTAAGTTTGGTGAAGTTCGGGTTTTATTCGGCTTTTCCCGAAATACCACAATGTTTTTTAAGGTGTAGTGTTTCTAAACCGGGTAACAAAAAAAAAACGGTTTTTTCCAAAAAATTTTTTTTTTTTTGAAAACCGGTTAACTGGAATAGAAAATTTACTGTGCACCAAAAACCGTTTTTTTAAAATACACGGTTTTTTTAAATACATTCAAAACGGAATAATTTCGCAAAAATTAAGGGTTTACACTCATTTGTTTATGATGTTTGCAAATTTGCGTTGAAAACACCTTGAAAATCCGTGAAAAAGAAGGTCTAAAATATTTTTTGCATTCAAAAAACAATTTTCCAAATAGGAATTTTATTCCGTTACTGATAAATATTTGAAATATTTTGTTATAAAAATGAAGTAAATTATAAATGTCGCCAATGCCGGAAAATAACTGATGTTTATTTAAGTTTTATCTATAATAATAGCAACGATAAAATTTTATAAAAACATATCACTTACATACTGCACTTTATATCCTTTACATCACTGTAGTTCCTTATCAATGATAAATATTGACATTAGAAATACATACATTTATCATTGTAAAAATAAATATTGCTCACACAGAAAAAAATATGGAGGAAACAAATTTGAATAATCACTTGTTTAAATTTAAAAACAAAACTTGAGTAATTTTTTAATTGACGCATTTAAAAATTTACTTAAAAATTTTAAAAACAATTTAAGTAAATAATTTAATAAAAATTTAATAGTTTTTTATTTTTTTTTTTTTAACTCTCATAGTTTTTAGAATTCTCGATTAGTTTATAGTTTTTTGTGTATGTATATGAAAGTTTGTAATCGTCTTTATAAAATTTTCCTATGTTTTTGATACATAAATATGTTTGGTAATGTTTGAAAAAACTAGTGTTTTGTTTTTTTTTTTTGCAAAAAAACTTTAAAAATTTGTTAAACCTTAAAAACAAATAAATAGATAAATTTTGAGTAAATTTTTAATTGTGTAAATTAAAAATTTACTCAAATTTTTTTTCAAAAATTTTTTAAATTTTTTTTCAAAAATTTACTCAATACTATTAAATCGTTTACTGGTGCAAAATTGAGTAATTTTTTACTCAATAGTATTAAAAATTTACTCAAATATTTTTTTTTATTTTTTTCTGTGCAACTTAATGAGAATACATACAGATATATGTTACAGTAGCAAAAATTACTAACGTTTACATAACGCATTTGGGCCATTCCCTGTCAAACCGCACAGAAAACTGTCATTTTCGGATTTGTCATCTCAGATTTTAATAAAATTCGGCATATATATTGTAAATGGGTAGTGTTCATGAAATCACCCAAACCTTTCGGTTTTCGAAATATGACGTCTTGAAAATTGGCAAAAACGTCAAATTTCAAAAAAGTGACCATACAAAGTCGATCATAACTTTTAAAGTATACAACATAAAATTTTCATACTGCTACCATTTTAAAGGTGAGAATGTTACCTTTAAAATGGCGTCCCTAACTTTTTTTGTATTAAAAGGTCAAAGGTCATTTTTTAACTTGGCTGATTTTCAAGCGATTTTAGTTTTTGGTACCTTATTAGAGAGGCATTTCACTCTGTATTATAATTCTGTAACCACTTGAATTTAAACTTAACTTAAAATACCAAAAAAATTGAGAAAACAGAAAAAAAAAATCATATTATTCCTTGTAATCCGTTTTCTAAAATTCAAGGCCCATGCGGAACGCCTTACCCATGTCCGATCGTTCTTAGTTTTTGTGAGGCGTATTTTTACCTCAAAATGAATATATCTAGGGTAAGTTAGGGTCCGTATCTACCAATTTAATTTTTTTGGAGCACCATACAAAATAAATCAGAGTCAAAAAATAAAAGGTGCAATTTTCAAAATTTAAAAAAAAAATAGAACAAATTGCGATCACATCTCGAATTATGGCTTAAAGGTTGCGTTATATAGAGTAGAACTTTTAGATATTAAAAAAAAAAATCAAAGGTATCGGACTTTTTCAAAAAGTTGATTTTAATTTTTAAACGTTAAAAAATAAGTGATAATTACTTCGAAAAATTTTTTTAATATTTTATTCTAAAACTACATTTAAATACCAACAAAACGCTGTCCAACTTTTTTTAAGATATCTATTTTTTTAACTGGTCAAAATTAATTGAAAATTTTAATTTTTTCATTTTTTTTTTAAAAATTGCCATTTTGAAAAATTGATTACTCAACCCCATCTTGGAATAAAAGGCTGAAAATTGTTGTCCTAGTTGCATTTAATAAGTACATAACATAAGTAAAACATATCCAAAAATAAAATAAATCGAAAGGGGTCGGGTCTAAAAGTGAGTGATTTGGCCTGGAATGCCCCAGATACATTTTTAGTAAATCATCAGTAAAAAGATATCAAATGGAAATACGAACCATTTGTGGATCAGTATATTTATTAATCTACACTGAAAAAAAAATATATAATGCTTAATCATATTGATGAAGCGGTTTCATTACTGGCTGACATCAATTTTGATGACAAATTTCATCATATTGATGAACATGTTCTTCAATATGGTGAAACATGTCAAAAAAATTCAAGAAACAGGTGATGACATATTTTATTATGCAGGGGCGGATCCAGCGTTTGAGTTTGGGAGGGGGAAGTTTTTTTTTTTTAACTCAAGTTTCATTTTTTTGAACCACTTTGTAGATCAGGTTACATAAGTATATGTTTCATAACTGTTGTTTTCATTAATGACGATAAAAAAATATTTAACAAAAATTGTAATTTAAATGAATTTTGTTGTACTCTTATTTATACATAAATTTTATTGCTGTTCACTATAACTGAACATTTCAATTCCACATAAATTAAAAAAACAAATTTAACACTTAAACCTAAAATAACAATATATTAACATATAAAGTCTTATGTTGTAATTTATGTAAATTTTATGTTTCATTTTACACATCCTTCTTTTCTAGCAAATTATCATTATGTGCCCTTTGAGCGACCTTTAATAAACCCTCAAATGTTGAATTGCCCGTTTGTTTAACCATGCCATAAAAAACATTAACTTTAGAATCAGTTAATAATTCATAAGGTGAGCCAAATTCAACAGCACGACCAGCATCCATAACTAAAACCTTGTCGGAATCCATGACTGTATGTAAACGATGAGCAATCGTTAAAACTGTACAATTTTTAAATTTATGACGTATGGTGGTTTGAATAAGAGCATCTGTCTGGGGATCAACGTTAGCGGTGGCTTCATCCATTACCAAAATGCGATTTTCACGCAAAATAGCTCTGGCCAAACAAACTAATTGACGTTGTCCAACACTGAAATTAGTGCCACCCTCAGAGATTTTACTTTGTAAGGCGCAGGGCATATCAGCTACCACTTCTTTTAATTTAACCTGAAATAGAAAAAAATGGGAAGATTTAATCAAACTAGTAACTTTTAAAACTAAATATCAAAAAAATTTTACCTCCTCTAAAGCTTCCCATAATTTAGCATCTGAATATTCATCAAATGGATCTAAATTGTAACGCATGGTACCAGAAAATAATACCGGTTCTTGGGGTATAATTGAAATTTTACTTCTCAAATCATGTAAACCCAAATCATTAGTATCTCTTTTATCTATAATCACTGAACCATCATTGTAGGATAACCGGAATAAAGCATTAATCAGCGAAGATTTACCAGCACCTGTTCTTCCCACAATACCAACTTTTTCACACGGTTTTATTACGAAATTTAAAGATTTCAAAACATATTCTGACTTAGGATCTGGAGCATAGCGTAAACTTAAATCATCAAAAGTAATTTGACCATCTTCGGGCCATGTTGTAGGTGGCTTTTTATCTGGCTGTGATTCCAATTCACCTTCTGGTTCTATATCCTCATACTCGACCACACGCTCTACTGCTGTCATTGTATTTTCTAATTCTGCAGATTGACGCATACCCCACTGTACCATACCAGTCATACCCATTGCTTGGGTAATAGCCAAACCAACAGAACCACCATTTTCAGTTGGAAATAGGAAGAAACTTAAAGTGATGACAGCAATGTAAAGCACACAGCAACAATCTAACCAGTAACCAAATGCACGACTAGTGGACAAGAACATATAGAAACCAGAACTGTGTAAATCTTGATAGTTATCAAATTCCTCGATAAGAATAGGTTGTGCTTCAAAAGCTCTAATGGTGGAGAGACCATTAAGGGAGGCACCCAAATGAGAATAGATTGGTGAACGATCTGAAATTATGAAAATTAATTTATTTATAATATTTATGTTAGTACAATCCTAAGAACTCTTTCGTGTACAAAGTCCTCAAATCCTGAATCATTTTTCAAAAAAAAAAATTCTTAGATTCTTAAAATTTATCAGTTTCGAAAAGATTTTGACGGGTGGTCCAAAACATTTTTAACCTAAAAGTGCGAATACCGAAGTTTTTATTTTTGAATATGTATTTGGGAAAAATAAAAAAATCACTCTTACAAATTCAAATTAAAAATTCAAAAATATGGACTTAATAGATTTTGACCTCCTGATTCTAAATCTGCTTTCAGAATTTTTGTAGCATACACCGTTTTCGAGATATTCGTGTTTCCAGATTCCAAAAACCTCTATTTTAGTACTTGCTGTTGTTCTACTCTAACGATTTCTAAAGTCGGTAACAACAAACTTTATAGTAAATTGACCTCCTGAATCCGAATCAACATCAATACTTTTCTAGCAGTATCCATTTTCAAGATATTCGCATTTAAATATTTAAATACTACAAAAAACCGCGAATTTCGTTGTTTTTATGACGGAACTGCCACGTTGTTGTAAGTAATAGATACAAAATGGGACATGATTTTACAAAAATTGGACCTCGTTATTCCAAATCCGCAGTCAAAATTTCTCTATAGCTTTTCGTTTTCGAGATATTCAAGATTGATATTTAAAAACTGCGATTTATAAGTGACTGTTATATATTATTGCGTTAATGCTAAAAACTAAGGCAGCATTTTATACAATATTTTTTTTTTTTTTCCTTTATTTATTCCACTTGGGAACATAGGGCTTCTACAAGTAAATTCCAACTTATTCTATCATTACAAACATCTTTTATTTCATTAAACGATTTGTTCTGCATATTGAGTTCTTGTATGACTGTTCTACGCCAGGTGTTCTTTGGGCGGCCAGAGCGTCTGCTACCTTGAGGATTCCATTCCAATGCCGTTCTTGTGATACTGCCAACTGGTCGTCGCAATGTGTGGCCTATCCACTTCCACTTTCGTCTTGCAATTTGGCGAATAATGGGAACTTCGTTTGTCAACCGCCAGAGATCGATGTTGGTGATTACGTTTGGCCAAAAGATACGGCATATTATGCGCAAACATTTGTTTACAAAAACTTGCAGTCTTCTCGCTATAGTACTCGTCATGAGCCATGTCTCGCTTCCATATAGCAGTGTGGATTTCACACAGGCATTGAATATACGAATTTTTGTATTCTTTGAGATTTGGGGGGATCGCCATGTTTTATTTAGCCGACCAAAAGCTGATCTTGCTTTGTTTAACCTGAGTGGAACGTCTTCTTCCACTCCTCCATCTACCGACATCATGCATCCTAGATAACAAAAGGATTTCACATATTTTATACGTTGGTTTTGTACTACAATATGGTTGTCAGTTGCGTTATTTATACGCATTGCATGTGTTTTGGCAATATTAACTTCCAGCCCAACTCTATTTGCTAACGCGACCAAATCATTTACTTTGCTCTGCATATCATTAAACTTATGCGATATAAGACAAATATCGTCGGCAAAGTCCAAGTCTTCTAGGTGGTTTTGGAAATCCCAGACAATGCCTCTTTTTTTCCTGCATAATTGTGACATAACCTCATCCAAAACAACGGCGAACAGTAATGGTGAAAGGAGGCAACCTTGTTTAACTCCAGCGTTTGTCATAAAGGGTTCGCTGATCATACCATTGTGACGAACTTGCAGTGTGGTATTGTTGTACATAGCTTTAATCAAATTTATTAATTTTGTTGGTACACCTTTTGCTTTAAGTGCATCCCATATAGCACTACGTTTTATCGAGTCAAATGCTTTCCTAAAGTCTATAAATACCAAATAAAGCGGTGTGCGCCACTCGACCGATTGTTCTATTATTACACGGAGGGTATTGGTTTGATCTACACAGTTGCGATGTGGTCGGAAGCCTGCTTGTTCATCGCGTAATGATTTTTCGATTATTTGTAATCGGGTATTTATTATAGTAGCAATTACCTTGTATACAGTGTTGAGCAGAGTAATACCTCGCCAATTATCACACTCAGTCAAGTCATTTTTCTTTGGAAGCTTTACTATTTGACCTTTTGTCCACGTGTTAGGCAACTGTTCGTTTACCCAAGCATCACGTATATAGGGATGAATTATTTCCGCGGCTACTGCTGGGTTAGCTTGGAGTAGCTCTGAGGGTATCCCATCTTCGCCTGGCGCTTTGTTTCTTTTAAGTTTTTCTACAGCGCATGTAATCTCTTCAATACTAGGCGGGTCTATAGATATTGTGTTGTTGGTTGCTGTAAACGATTCGGTGGAGCTTTCTACGTTATCGTCGACAATGTTGCTGATTTTTTCAAAATGTTGTCTCCATCTTTGTGTTTGTTCTTCGACGTTCGTTAGCAGCTGACCGTTTGTATCTTTTATCGCATAGCTTCGATTTATATTTTGGTTTGAAAGGCGACCTATTATTTGATGTAGCTCCCTCATATTGTTCGCGCCTGCTGCTGCTTCCGCTTCACTGGCTGTTGTTTCAAAATATTTTCTTTTATCATTTCGGGCTGATTTTTTTACGGCTTTCGCTACGGTCGAGTATTGTGGTTTCAAGTTTGGGTTATCGATCTTCCGTTGTTTCAGGTTGTTTCTTTCCTGGATTAGAGTCCAAGTGTTGTCTGATAGCCATTTTTTTCTTTCTGTTTCTTGCTTGTATCCTATTTTTTCTTCTGCAATGGTCCTGAGTGAGTTGCACGTCTCATCCCATGTTGTGTTAATTGCTGGTATACATTCTCTTAAAACCTCTCCAATTTCGTTACTTTTCTCCTTGTCCCGAAGCTTTCCGACATCAAAACGTTTACGTATTTGTTGTGCATTTCTTTTGTAAAATTTCTTAAGTTTAATTTTTATTGTCGCCACCACTAGCTCGTGATCGCTGTCTATATCAGCACCTCTTTTGGTGCGCACGTCTATTAATGATCCTCTCCATTTACGGCGAATGCAAATATGGTCAATTTGGTTTTGAGTATTACCGTTTGGGGAAGTCCACGTGTATTTATGAATGTTTTTGTGGGGGAAGTTGAACCACCAATAACCAATTGGAAGGCCTGGCAGAATTCTATGAACCGTTCACCATTTTTGTTTCTCGTTCCCATGCCATGTGTTCCCATGATTTCGGACAGGCCATGGTTGTCGTTCCCAATTTTTGCATTAAAATCTCCAGTAAGAATAAGTATGTCGCGGATTGGAATATTGTTTACCGTTGTAGTTAGTTGGTTGTAAAATTCGTCCTTAACTAAATCGTCGGCATCCTCCGTGGGTGCATAGCACTGAATAATGGTGATGAACTTTCCAACCTTACTGAAGAAACGAGATGTTATAATTCGATCCGATATAGGATTCCATGAGTGTAAGGTTGATTTTAAATCTTTGGATATTATAAATCCAACTCCACTTTCGCATCTGTTCTCCTTTCCGCTATGCAATACTACATTTCCATTTGCAGATACCATTTGGCCACTTCCGCGCCACCGCATTTCACTAATTCCCAGAACAGCAACATTGTATTTTATCATTTCAGCCTCTATTTGAGCGAGTCTTGATGTTTCGCTTAGCGTTCTAACGTTCCATTGTCCAATTCGTATCCGTTTTCGTGTGCCAAAGGTTGTTATCGATGTAGGGGTTAAGTTTTCTATTTTTCTTGTACTAGTTTCGTTAATCATTTGTAGTTCAGATAAGCGGATGATTGGTCCACTGTATCCTATGATGGTACTGGGGCTGCCAGTTCATAGTCGCCATCCCGACTGTAATACACAGCTGAGTTTCAGTGACTATGTGTATTCCTCTTGTCACCTATTTACCTGAGACGCGTCAGTGTTAGCAAGCCAATCAGGTTACTCAGCTATGCGCCTTCTCACTCTAGCTGCCGACAAACGGGTGTCTGTGCGACATTTCCAGGGAATACTTGGTTTAAGACCGGAAGTAGTGAGCTGCTTGGGAATTTCATCAGAGGAATCGCTTCTTGCTTTTATACAATATGGACCTGTAGAATCCAAATGTGTCATCAAAAATGCTGTAACTTGTGTACTTTTCATGATATTCTCGTTTACAAATGTGCACAATTTCATACAACACAAAATACATACATATATGTACGTAAATTTTTTTTTTTTTTACTATAAATTTTTTGACAAGAAAATTTTTAAAAACTTTATATGAACGCATTTTTTCCTAGGAATATTTTAGTCATAAGTGTTTTTTTGACATCTCTCATAGTTTTCTAGAAAATTCGAATAATGTATTTTTTTCCAATTCAACAGCGATTTTTGCAAAACGTGCTCTATCGAAGATTTTGGGTTTTGATGCTAAATTATTCTTAGACATCGCAAATACATATTAAAAAAAATTATGGTATTCGTTCTCGGACCACCACTGTTTTTTCTATATAAAAATTTTGAGAGACTTTTTTAAAAGTAAAATTTAAAATTTTATAGCATTTGTCGATACAAGCAAAGAAGAAATATTATTGTGGAAACCATAATTTCAGAGTGAATATATATATACTGGTGAAATTAGTACGAATAGTCTAGAAGCCAGGCGCAGATCCAGCTCTTGAGTTTTAATTTTTTGTACTCAAAAACTTTTTTGTAGGGTACCTCAGGTCGGATTTGAATCATTAGTTAAGGTTTTTTAGTGCTTTTTTCTTGTTTATTATGATTTTTTCTTTAGAAACATTCCAAATTTACCTTTAAAAAAGGTTTTACAATTTAAGAAAATGTTTGATATTTAAAAATGATTTCAAAATTTTTCAGAGTCATTTGCTTAAAAAGAAATTTTATTAAAAAGTTTAAAGAATTTATAAAATTCGTGCTTTTAAAAATTTTTTACATTCTGATACACATAGAAAATGCTCAGAAAAATATTTACGTTCTGATACAATTTTTCGATTAGATTTAGCTCCTTTTTTCCACAGAAAACCTCTACACCCAGCAAAGTTTACGGATATTAAAAAGCTTTTAGTTTTATCGTTTGTTTTTCAAGGAAACTAAAATATTAATGATTTATACAGTCGTTTAAAAAAATAAACTACAAAATTTACGGAAAAATATTTTTATCAGTTAAATTATTTGTGACTAATTATACCGTATAATTTTACAGAAGTACGGTTTTTGCAGTTTGTTATTAAAAAAAATATTTTTCTACCGAAACGTTCTTTCTTCACCAAAATTTTCAGGTTTTGAAAAACTAAAACCAGAAAGTACCTGAGATAAGAAAACTTAAAGAGTTGAATGCCTTTAAAAATTTTTTTACTTAGATTCTGGGACATTTTTCTCAAAATCTCAGATTCTGAAGTTTTTTTCTATAGAAAAAGTTTCATATTCTAAGTCATTTTTATTTTACAAAAAGTCTTAGATTCAAGAACATTTTTTCTATAATAACTCACAAATTCTGATATATTTTTGTATCGAAAAAGTCTGAGATTTTTTTATCTTAGCCAAAGATTTCAGTTTCTGAGACATATTTCAAATATAAATAATTTCACACATTTGTCCTAAAGAAAATGTTTTTGATTCTGAGATATTTTTAAATAAGAAATCCCGAAACATTTTTCCTATAAAAAAAGTCACAGATTCTGCTATAGAAAAAGTCTAAAATTTTCCTTAAGAAAATTTTCTTGATTTTCCTAAAAAATTTAAAGATTCCGAGACTTTTTTCCTACACTCAAAATAATAACTCTGTTAAATTACAGAAAAACTCTGCTAATTTAACAGAGTACACCATATTTTTCCAGCTAACAACATTTTTTGGTAATTTTACTAAAAAACTCTGTAAAATGATTTTGACAGAAAAAAACTGTTAATTTACAGAGTTTATAGTTAAATATTTGTTAAATATGAAAGCTTTTTACAGAGAAAACTCTGTAATTTTACAATAAAACTCTGTAAAATGATTTGGACAAAAACAAACTGTTCATTTACAGAGTTTCTAGTAAAATATTGGTTAAATAAACCACCATTTAGCAAAGAAAACTATGTAAATTTACATATATTTTTGTAAAATGCATTTGATGCAAAAAAAATTACAGAAACAACTCTGTTAATTTACAGAGTTTAGTTAAATGCATGTTATTTTGTAAAATTTGTATAAGATTTCTGAAAAAAAATTTTTTTTTTTGCTACTTTTTCAACTTTTTCTCAAAAAAAAAAAAAATATACAGATAAAATTTTGATGTTTGGTAACAAAAACTACTCAAAACAGAAAACTTATTTGGTAATAAATGTTTAGATCTGTATATTAGCAGAAAACTTTGTTAATTATCTGTAAAATTAAGATTACAAAGTAAAAAGTAATATAACAGAGGAAACTTTGTTTTTTTGTCACAACAAAATACAAAGTATTTTCTTTAAATCTGTATTTTGACAGAAAACTCTGTCAAATATCTGTTGAATTGAGATTACAGTCATTTTACAGAGTATTTTACAGAGTTATTATTTTGAGTGTATAAAAAAAAAAATCTAAGATTCAAAAAAATTTTCATATAATTTCATTTTCTTTTTCTCTTTACTTTTTACACATCTTCTCAGATTTTTTCGAACGAAGAATTATCACATTTTCTCTATAGAAAATTCGCATATTTTTTCTAAAGAAAAATTCTCAGACTTTTTCTACACTCAAAATAATTCTGCAGTAAAAGGTTTAGTAAGTAATTTTGTACCCAAATCTACTAAAAAGTTACTAATTTTGGTGTCTTTTAAGTACTTAAATTAGTCCTTTTTACTGGTTTTGAATAATATTAGTAAACAATTTTAGTATTGGTTAACAATTCCTGCACTAGATCCTTTTGGACTACAATTTTGTTAAATTTTTTGTATTGAATAGCCTCGTTTTTTTTTTGTTGTATACAAAAATTCTCTAATATTTTCCTTTAAAAAAATTGTTAGATTTTTCTTATTATACACTCAAAATAGTGCATTAGTAGATTTACTACTTTTTTTTTGCTAATTATGGTTAGCAAACTTTTAGCAAATTTTTAGTTGAGATTAGCATGTTAGCAAAAATATCTTGTAAACTTCATTTAGCGCATTAGCAATTTTAAACAAAATTTTAACTAATTTTTTTTGCTAAATTTAAAAATTTTTACAAGCTTTTTTGCTAATAATAGCGAAAATAAATGGTAAATTTTTTTTTTATTTTCAGAAAATTTAAAATGGCGCTATCTCGGAAACTAAGCCAGATAGAGCAAAATGGAGGCCATTTTTGGTTCTCGGGATCCCCATAGCATCGCCGGCCCTCTTACATGTGTGGACCCTAATGGGTCCTAACTTTGGATCCAAAAAAGTTAGCATTCCCGAAAATGTTAAAATACTCATATCTCAATAAATATTGCCGACACAACGAAAAGTCCAAAAGCATTTTTGTAGCTCTCAGCACGTAGAACAAGACCGCAAAATAATCAAAAGCTATCCGAGTAATATTTTTGAAGTTATCGAGTTTTGTAATTCTCAAAACCCCGATGGTCCCCTTAAATCACGTATTTCAAAAACTAAGCAATGTACAGCGAAACGGATATAAATTGTGGATCAAAAACTATGACGATTTTTAAGGAACCCAACTAGGTCTAGGCCCATCAGGGTCTGGACCTATCGGGTCCGAACCCAATGAGGTCCTAAAATGTGTATGAACTAATTGTAAGTTGAAATAAAAAAAATTTCAGTTAACTAATTTTTGCCAAAACATTTTTGCTTACTTTACCAAAAAAATTGTGGGTTCAAAATCAGCAAATTTTCTTGTAGGTTTACAAGCTTTTTTTGCTAACATTACAGTTTTTTTTTAGTGTATTTTCCTTTGCTAGAAGCACACGGTTGTCATGTTGTCGCATAAGTATGCTGACGATATAGCGATAGCGGTAAAGGAAAAGCTCCTGCCAACATTAATAAACATTCTTCAGGGCTCTCTGAAAGTTCTGAGACTGTGGTCTGGGAGTTAATTCAAATAAAACCGAGCTAGTATTGTTTGCAAGGAAAACTAAGACTCCTGATTTTGATCCTATTTCTCTGAAATTGTCTTCAGCAACGACTGCTTTATTGGAAAACGATTGCCATTGGAAAACGATAGGGCTTTAGCCTTAAAGTTGTTCAATCCTGTTGTATGGAATCATTGTCTAGAGGCATGATTTAGAGACAGAGGTCAACTGTGCCTCTATCACGAGAGTACAGAGAATGGCTGCATTAGAAATATCTTTTACCTAACATCATTGGACATATTGGGTAGGCAGTATGCGGTTACTTCGGCAATTCGACTAAATAGCACAATGCAATGGAAGAACCGCAATCCAAATGTGGACTGTGCTGCATCTATGTGGACTGTGCTGCATCTATAAGCCTTTTTGAGCGCCACAACACAAAAAAATGGGCTTTGGGGTCTATTCGGATGAGGTTGGGTTGATCCTGGCTCGAAGGTAGCCAGATCATCGACAGTCAAGCCGATGTCAAGTCTCTTTATTTTGTTGTTTTTTTTTTTTTAATTTTATTCTACTAAGTCATATGGGGAATGACTTAGTAGAATGACTTAGTACAAAATAAAATATCGTGCGTGACTAAATTTTTTCTTTCATGAGCGTGCGTAATCGTTATTAAAAACTCACTCACGCTACCATCGCCTCTTAAAATATTTTTTACGTATTGATATTACTCATACGCACACGTTTTATACACCATTATTGTATAAAATTAGCGTGTTGCAATCTTTGACATTTGATTTTTCGAAAACAAAGCAAAGCACATCTCTGAAAATTTCAGAACAGATAGAAAAGTCCTTTAATTTTTTTTTTAAAAAATTAAAAAAAAAAAATAAAATTACGGCGTGTTTTTTGATAAATAAAGTTTAAATTTAAAAAAAATCAGAACTTCTTCTGAAAATTTTCCAATTTTTATTTTTTTAATTGATAGCCCATACAAAAATCTATAAAAAAACTTTTGTCTTTAAGACTTTACTGTGTTTCATTTAATTTGCATAAATATTGAAGTAATGATGCTCAGGCAAAAAAGTTAGTGTTGAGACTTTAGTTATGGCAACCAAGCTGATATATTTTTCGTTAAGTGTATTTTTCCAGTAGTAGTTTGTACTACACTTTTCAAGTAATGTGTACTTAATTCTGTACCTATTTTCACTATTATCAACTACTAAGTAGTAGTTACTTCTTAACTACTACAGTAGAATCTCGCAAATTAGAACCACTTTGTTCCTCGGGTAGTTCTAATTTCTGAAAAGTTCTAATTTCTGGACATTTTTTTTTTCAAAGAAAATTATAAATTAATAATAATAAAAACAGTTACGACTGCTTTATTTTAACACAAAACCATTTTTTTGTTAATATTAAATTACTATAACACATTAAATTTGTAGAAAACACTTTTAAGGGCTTTGAAATGAGAAATAATAGGCGTTACATCGATTATATCATCGTCACTGCTATTTGATCCGTCATTAAACTCATCTTCATTCCATTTTTCGATTTCTCTTACACTTATGGAATTGTGAAAATAAAAACAAAAAAAAATTCCAGAAATAAGAACCACTGGTTCTAATTTTAGAGCGGTTACTACATACAATTCGGGTTTTCCCCTATTTAGTTTAAAAAAAAACTATAAAAAAAATATTTTGTAGTGTAAATAAAAACAAAAAAAAAAAAAAAACTTCCGGAAATTAGAACCACATGTTCTAATTTTAGAGCGTTCAATACATTAAAATTGCCGGTTCTAATTTCTGGACAGATCTAATTTTTGAGATTCTACTGTACTTATAGTTTATTGAATTGAATTATTAAAATCAACTATGATATTATGAATTTGGCGGTATTCAGCCATCTTTATTAATTTTAGACTTAGTAAAGTTGTTAGTATAATGTATACATAACACATGAAATGAATTGTCAACCTTTTTAATACATACTGAATAAACACCAATTATCTTTAAACCTCCTAAGAGTAAAGACTTTAACTTCAAAAAGTTTTCACGTTTTTAGAACAAGATTTTTTATTAAACATCTAACTTAAACTATATAAAAGCTTATAGTTTCTTCAGTTAGATATTTCCAATTTTTGACCACGCCTACAAGGCCCACTTTTTGAAAAAACTTAAATTTTATTATACCCTACACCACACTGTGGTACAGGGTATAATGAGTTTGTGCTGATGTTTGTAACTACCCGAAATGTTGGTCCTAGACCCACTTTTAAGTATACCGATCGACTTAGAATCACTTTTTGAGTCGATTTAGCGATGTCCGTCCGTCCGTCCGTCCGTCCGTCTGTCTGTCCATGTAAACGGTGTAAACACGATACAGGTCGCAATTCTCGATCAATTGACTTGAAATTTAAAACTTAAGCCTCTTTTGGCCCAAGGACGAAGCCTATTGAAATTGGAAAAAATCGGTCCATATTTAGACCTAGCCCCCATACAAAGGTCCTCTTTAGTTTTGGCTCAAATGACTCTAATAGTCGCATTTTAATAGGTATCTTTTAAAAATTTGGCAGGAATTAATGTTTTATACACACAAATCACCATTCCGAATTTTAAAGAAATCGAACCAGTTCTTCTAGTAGCCCCCATACAAACCACCTTCCCGATTTTCACATAAATCTCTCAATTTTCATGAAAATAGAAAATATTTAATTAAAATTCTGTTTGTGTATGTTAAACGCGTACTTTAATAAGCTTATCAAATCTAATTATCATCGGACCATTTTGGACTTAGGTCCCATGTGGAAATTTCGCCCGATATTCAGTTGAAGCGATTTATTGTCAACAAAAAGAAGCCTATTCCACTCAAATTTGATTAGTGATTGCTTTTTACACTTATTAAAGATTTGACGAAATATAGATCTAATCAGTCCATGTTTGAACTTGGGACCCATGGTCCGGGAAACTCTGGTGTAGGGTATTATATGGTCGGTCTTGACCGACTATAATTTTCTTACTTGTTTTTGTTATTTAATAGTATCTTAAGAGCGAATACTTTGCAAATGATTTCATATTCACACGACACAACTTTTTTTTTGCTGAACATTTGGTGTGGAATGCCTCATATATTTGTTATTTCCCTGGTCAGGTTTCTATTGAATTTCGAGAAAATCAATCCAGTGTTTCGGAAGTTATGCTCAAAACCGTGAATTTCGAATTGGTTTCATCTAGAATTCCCTCTTTCAAAAAAACTTTAAATTCTCTTTAAAAAATATTGGTATGCCACAATAATATTTCACAAAATAATTTTATCGCTCGAAAAAAAAATACACTAAAAAAAAAAGTTTAGACGCAAAAAAAAGTACAGTCAAAAAAATTTTACACTCAAAAATTTTTGGCCATCCAACTTGTCTATGATGACAAAGAAAATGTGTGCATTGCAAAAAGATGTTTAAAACTTTCCCAGAGTTGCCACAATTTTCTTTAGAATTGTCACTAACAAACAAGCAGAAAAGTAAAAAACGACATGGCCGAATTCATGCATACCCTCCATTAGCCCCTTTTAAGTGATAATAATTTTTCTAACGTGAAAACAAAATTTTGACTCGACATTTTTTATTTGGATTATAAAACTCTTTTTATAATTTTTTAAAAACAAAATTTTGAGTGCAGAAATATTTTTTTTTTTTAGTGTAATATATTTTTTTTTTTTTGAGTGTAAAATTTGTTTAAGTGTATTTTTTTTCCGATTGTCAACGTTTTTTGGCGCGATAAAATTACTTTGTAAATTATATTTGTGGCATACCAATATTTTAAAAGATCATTTGGGGTTTTTTTCAACGAGGGAATTCAAGGTGAAACCAATCCGAAATTCACGGTTTTGATCATAACTTCTGAAACCCTGGATCGATTTCCTCAAAATTCAATACCAACCTGGCCAGGTAAATAACAAATATGTATGTCAAAGTTTAGAAGCATTCAAATTGTCTTTCAAAAGTTAGAGTATTTTGAACCCTATATCACTAAATAGATGGTATAAAAACATACAAATAAACATCCAAATTTGAGAAATTTCTTCATAACTTTAAAACCCGTGTACCGATTTTCCTCATGTTTTGCACATTTTATCTGACACTATTTACAAGTATTTCAGCAAAATTTAAGCTATCACTATCACGCGGGTGAAATCCTCACTTCCCCAAGTGATTGAAACTCGAATATATACAAAATATTAATTTGCTTATAAAACGCGAAAACGAATTGATCTAGAAAAACTGGGAAACACGGGTATCTTTATTTTAGCTCTACTTTCAGAATTTTTTGGTCCCAATCTTGGGTTCAACCAAAAGTTGAATTTTGCCGTACAGTGTAATCTATATATATAAAGTAGTTCCGTGACTGACTGATGACTGACTGACATACTAATCACGCATCATCCCACAGCCCAAACCACTGAAGCTAGAGTCTTGAAATTTGGATTGTAGTTTCACCTTCCGGAATACATATCCGCTAAGGGTGGGTTTTTGAAAATGTTGACTTTAAGGGGTAAAAACGAAGGGTTGAAAAAGGGGAAAAAGCGAGTACTTTGGTACTTTTTATTTTTTCTGAAAAAAAAAATTCAATTAATTTGAAATTTGAAATGTAGAATCCTATAACGGAAAAACATTCCCAAAAAAAGGACTTTCTGAAAATTCGGATTCCTTAGGGTAAAAAGAAGTAAAAAATGGTACTTTGTTACTTTTTATATTTTTTGAAATTAAGTACCTACAAAAATATTAAAAAATGCAATGGTGGTTCCAACAACGGAAAAAATTCAGAAAACGTACTTTTTCGAAGTTCCGATTCTAAGGGGGATAAAAAAGCGAATACTTAGGTACTTTTTATTTTTTCTGAAAAAAAATTCTATTAATTCGAAAATTAGAATGTAGGATCCTCTAACGGAAAAACAGTCCCAAAAAAAGAACTTTCTGGAAATTCGGATTCCTAAGGGTAAAAGGGGTAAAAAATTGTACTTTGGTCCTTTTTTTGTTTTTTGAAATTTATGTCTTACAAAAAAATTAAAATTTGCAATGTTGTTTCCAGCAACGAAAAAAAATCTGAAAAAGTACTTCTTCGAAATACCGATTCTAAGGGGGGTAAAAACGTGCACTTTGGTACTTTTTATTTTTTCTAAAAAAACTCCTATTAATTTGAAAATTGGAATGTAGGATCCTCTAATATAAAAACATTCCCAAAAAGTACTTTCTGGAAATACGGACTTCTAAGGGTAAAAAGTTGTAAAAAAATTTACTTTGGTACTTTCTAAATTTTTTGAAATTAAGATCTTACAAAAAAATATTAAAATGTTAGTTCCAACAACGGGAAAAATTCTGAAAAAGTACTTTTTCGAAATTCCGATTCTATGGGTGGGTAAAAAAGTGTATTTTGGTACTTATTATAATTCCTGAAATAATGGTCCTGGAAACTTTAACTTTGGAATGCATGGTCATTTAGCGAAAAAAGATTTCTAAAAAAGGCAAGGAATTTTTGGTTTTTTAACGCATGTAAGCGCATATTCGGAACGGAATGAAAGCCACATAGGACTAATCGGAATGGAACAGGGAATCAAATGGAATAAAACAGGGAACGAAATGGGGACTTGAAATTTGGAATGTAGGTGCGCCTCCCGAAATATAGATCCTTTAAGGCTGTGTTTTTGGAAATGTTGATTCCAGGGAATAGGGGTAAAAAAGGTATTTTGGTACTTTTTATATATCCACAAACCACTGAAGCTAGAGACTTGAAATTTGGAATATAGATGCACCTCCCGGAAAATAGGTCCCCTAAGGCTTGGGTTTTGGAAGTGTTTATTCTAAGGGGGAAAAATGTGCAAAAACAGGCACGTTAGTACTTTTTATAGTTTCACAAACCAATGAAGCTAGAGATTTGAAATTTGAAATGTAGCTGCATCTCCCGGAATATAAATCCACTAAGGCTGGTTTTTTTGAAATGATGATTCTATGGGGGTATAACGGGTAAAAAAGGTATTTTGGTACTTTTTATATATACTTAAATAATGGTTTTATTAGCTTAAAATTTGGAATGTAGCATCCCATGCTTAAATAAAGGTCATAAAAAGTTAAAATTAGGAATGTATGATCCAACAACTGAAAAAACCTATGAAAAATTTACTTTTTGGAAATTTTGATCCCGATCTAAGGGGATAAAACGAGTACTATGGTACCTTTTATATTTTCTGAAATAATTATGATAAAAAATTTGGAGTGTAAGATTGCCTAGCGAAATAATATATTCGCAAAAGAATAACTTTTGGAAATTCTAATTCCTAAGGAAATTAATTTAAAAAGGGAAACCTAGAAACTCTTTTGTTCGTTAACGGATACTATTCGAAAAGAAATGAACACCACATTAAACGAAATTGAATGGAGCAGGTAACCAAATGGAATAGAACAGGGAACAAAATGGAATGAAACTGGGAACGAATTCAAATGAAAATGTTTTCAATTTTTTTTTTTTAATTTTTTTTTACTTAAATTTTGTTTGGACTAAAATTTGTTTATCAATTAATTTTTTAGTAATTTTTTGTTTCATTCATACATGTTTGTTCATATTTTTACAAAATTTTTTCATTAAATTTTTGACTCAATGTTTTGTTTACTCAATTTTTTTTTTTCTCATATTAATAAATCAATTTTTTTTTTAATAACATAAGACCATCTTAAAGTTGACGTTGTTTTTATTATATCAATTAATGTATTTGGTATTTTATTGTAAGTGTTGTGATCATCATGAGCACAGTTTTTGTAAAGGATTTAGACATATCGTCACCTTAGAATTGGTTTGCTCTGAAGGCTGGTAAAACACCTATCCTATGGACCAAACCAATTCTTAGGTGACGATATATAAAGATTACATAGCGAAAAGTTCCAAAAATGGGTCATTTATTATCATTATGAAATTTTTCTGTATTTACGGGCAACGAAATCCCCTGCTCACGCTAGTAAGGTATATTATTGTTAACTTTTTCATTAACGAATTTTGTCGGCCACTGTATGTTCGTTCTTTATTATTGTAGCAATTTTTAAATGTTTTGGTTGTCTAAGTACTACGAGTTTCGATTATACAGGGTGATTCAGTCACGACCCGCCGAATTTTACCAGCGTATTCCTTGGCTCATTTCATGAAAATATATCCATTACGACCATCCCCCGAAAATGCAAGTGTGCGAAATGGCAGCGGTTTGAAAATTTTCGGATTGGTGGTTGGAGGGTAGTAGGGTAAAATTGACAACTTCTGAACCTGGGGTCCGATTTTTTTGTTTTTGGACTTGTTGGAAAGTTAATTAGGAGACCTTTCAGAATCCATAACAAAAAAATTAAAATAAAGTGAAATCGTCGAGATAAAGAGCTTTTAAAAATAAAATTTGAAAAAAAAGACATACAAATTTGCACATAACCTCAATTTATTCAGCCAGATGGCAGGTAACATATATTTTTTTCTCTCTTTAAAGATAGCCCTACGTCTTACCTTTCCAAAATGCCCTAAATGAAGCCCAGAGGTCTTTCTGCTCTAAAGTTATGACCATTTGACTGAAATGCAAACAATTTTTTTGGAGTTTGGAGGCGAAATAACAGCACACATTCATTTGTTTTTGTAAATTAACAAGTTTAAGATTTTATTTTATTAAAATTTTTGGAAGTCAAATGGTCATAACTTTGGAACGGTAAGACCTCTAGGCTTCTTTTAGGGCATTTTGGAAAGGTAAGATGTAGGGCTATCTTTTAAGAGAATAAAAAACATAAGTTACCTGCCATCTGGCTGCGCAAATTGAGGTTATGTGCAAATTCGTATGTCTTCTTTTTCAAAATTTATTTTTAAAAGTTCTGTATCTCGACGATTTCACATTATTTTAATTTTTTGTTATTGATTCTGAAAGGTCTCCTAATAATCTTTCTAACAAGCCCAAAAACAAAAAAATCGGACAACAGATTCAGAAGTTATCAATTTTACCCTACTATCCTCCAACCACCAATCCGAAAATTTTCAAACCGCTGCCATTTCGCACATTTGCATTTTCGGGGGATGGTCGTAATGGATATATTTTCATGAAATGAGCCAAGGAATACGCTGGTAAAATTCAGCGGGTCGTGACTGAATCACCCTGTATATTTCCTTATATTCCTATCACTTACTTATAGCTTCCAAACGTTTAACATCTCGTGACGTATTCAAATAGAATGTTCTCAGGAAATAGAAGATAATGCACAACAGTGCAGTAGCCAGCAAATACCAAGGATTTACCAAACACAACACCACAATAATACCGAATAATGCCAAAAAGATTTGTATAACATCAATCATAACTTGTGGCAAAATTTCATCCACCTGACCCATATCTTTTGAGAAACGATTTAAAATACGACCCGAAGGATTGGTATTGAAAAAATACATGGAAGCTCGGGTGACACCCAAAAACATGGCATTGTGTAATTTTCTTGATGACTTCATGGCCAAATTGAAAAAGAGTATACTACGACTTAAGGAGAAAATAACTACGGCTACAGTAAGAGCAGAGAATATATAAATATCCACAGGATCTGTTTGTAAATCAGCACGGGTATTTTCAATGTTGCCTTTTTCATTTTTATTAACCCTGAAAGAAAAATATGAGAAATTATGTCCTCAAAAATATTTAAAAAAAGTACATACCAATACGATAGAAAATAATCACCACTGGATGCTAAAACTTGAGCAGCTATACAAATGAGTACCATAAAAGCCAATATCAGAAAACCACCACTACTGCCAAAATATTTTTTATATAATTTTAAACCAATTTTTCCTTCTTCTTTAGATTCCATCACTTGCTTGGGTTCAGCTTCTAGCTCTACAGATTCCCCGGCAGAGCTCATAGATGAAACACTTATTTGTCTTTCCCTTTGTTTACTAATTTGTCTACTGAATCTATCTGAAGTGCTAAGTCTTTTCTTATTCTCAGCATTCTCTTCCCTTTCCTCCTCAGCATGCATAAGTAGTTTAGCAAAATCTAAACCACTTTGACGCATTGATTCAAATGTACCCGTCGCTGTTACTTTACCCTTATCCATGATAACAATTACATCAGCTTGTTCCAAAAATTGCAATTGATGTGTTACCAACACTACAATGTGTTCACGTAAATATTCTTTCATACATTGATCGAATAAATGACGACCCACATGTGTATCAACAGCACTGAGAGGATCATCTAGCAGATATATATCTGCTTCTCTGTAGATAGCGCGAGCCAAATTTATACGTGCTTTTTGACCACCCGATAATGAGGCACCACGTTCACCAACTATAGTACGATCACCATACGGGAAAAGATGAAAATCACGTTCCAGAGCACATTTTTTTATTGTCAAATTATAGCGTTTCTTATCCATTGGTAAACCGAAAAGTATATTTTGTCTTACTGAACCGGTAAAGAGCCATGGTTCCTGAGAGGCATACGAAACTACACCATTAACTGTTACAGATCCTGAACTAGCGGGAAGTTCACCCAAAATGGCTTGGATTAAACTAAAAGAGAGTAATGTAATAAGATGAATATATTTAAAAATTTGAGATTATTTCTGAAAAAAAAAAAAACGGTTTTAGGATCTGAAAGTTTTTCAAATAGAATAATTTTAAGGAAAGAGGGTAATTGACAGATTCAATATCGCACAGACTGCTCCAGTGAGGCTACACTCAAAGAAAAGACAGGTGAAAAATAGAAAAACTAACTAAATTTTGAAAATTAAGGGTAACGATTTAGCGTCAAAGATTTTTTATACCCTCCACTCTAGTGATAGAGGGTATATGAGGCATTCCACACCAAATGTCCAGCGAAAAAAAAACATGTGTACCGTAAACTTCTGAATAGGTGATATGGATAGCCTTATATGGAACTTAGAAAATTGCGTTTTTGGTTTTCCAATTTTTCAAAAACTGGGCTTAGGATGCGTGGTCAAATATTGGAAAAATGGTCAAATTTGTGGCGAATTGCCTTGATTAAATATTTATCACATTAAAACGGAATGCACCACAATGTCAAAAATTTACGTTCTTATATAGTTTTGTATGGGCTATCGATTAATTTTTTTTTTTTTGAAAATTTTCAGAACCCGTTCTGAAATTTTCCATTTTTTAAAAAAGTCAATTTATCAAAAATCCGGCCACTTTTTTTTCTTTTTTATTTATTTTTTTAAAAGTTTAGATGTTTGTCCATCCACACAAAAAAAATCAGAAACACGTTCATCATTTTTTTCGAGAAAATCGCATTTGAACTTTAAATTTCAAAACAATTTAGTAATTTCAAAACAATTTAGTAAATGAAAAAAAAATTTACTTCTTCT
This sequence comes from Pegoplata infirma, assembly GCA_963921195.1. Classification (NCBI taxonomy): domain Eukaryota; kingdom Metazoa; phylum Arthropoda; class Insecta; order Diptera; family Anthomyiidae; genus Pegoplata; species Pegoplata infirma. Next base: position 93,352,046 of record OY992538.1, on the reverse strand, counting down.
TTGGTTTTTCAAATTTTCGAAAACTGGGCTTAGGAGGCGTGGTCAAATATTGGGAAAATGGTCAAATTTGTGGCGAGTTGCCTTGATTAAATATTTATCACATTAAAACGGAATGCACCACAATCTTAAAAATTTACATTCTTATATAGTTTTGAATGGGCTATCGATTAAAAATTTTTTTTTTTGCAGAGTTTTCAGAACCCGTTCTGAAATTTTCCATTTTTTAAAAAAGTCAATTGATAAAAAATCCGGCCACTTTTTTTTTTCTTTTTTTCATTTTTTTTTTTTTAAGTTTAGATGTTTGTCCTTTCAGACAAAAAAAATCAGAAAAACATTTTTCGTTTTTTTCGAGAAAATTGCATTTGAATTTTAAATTTCATAACAATTTTGTAATTTGCTTGTATTTTCTTGTATTAAAGTTGCGAATGAGTAATATTCATGCAATTAATAATACTCATTCGCATTGTTAGTACAATCCCAGCAAAAACATGGTAATGAGTTGTGAAAAGTTATCATTACCAAGTACATTATTTATAATGAGTACCCATTACCATTAACATTATTTTAAGCCCAAAAGTAACTACTTCTCAGTAATATGTTATAAAAGCACCTCTAAGTAATAATATCTTCTTGCACTTGCAGTTTTTAACCTTTACATTTCAATTAACTTAAAAAGTACTTAAAAACTTAATAAAAATTACGCAATTTTTAAGTTTCAGTAAAAACAAGTTTAATTTTAAAAGTTTTAATTAACTAATTATTTTACTTCTTATTGGTAATGGGGTTTTACTCCTTATTTGTAATCCGAGGCAGTAACTACTTATTTATCTCCATACTCTTCACTAGTTATTTTTGTCTCACGCCCTTGTTAAAATAATTAGTGTTTCATTCAATAAGTAAGTAGTGATAAACATTTGTTTCGGATTACAAAACCCATTACTAGTAATGTCAGTTTTTGCTGGGATGTAGCAAATTTCAAAATTGTAGCAAATTACAAAATTGTTATGAAATTTAAAATTCAAATGCGATTTTCTCGAAAAAAACGAAAAATGTTTTTCTGATTTTTTTTTATGTGGATGGACAAACATCTAAACTTAAAAAAAAAATAAAAAAAAAGAAAAAAAGTGGCCGGATTTTTGATAAATTGACTTTTTAAAAAATGGAAAATTTCACAACGGGTTCTGAAAATTTTCCAAAAAAAAAAAAATTTAACCGATTTTGAGTTGATACAACTGAAAAATTCAGTTGGAAATTTATTTTTCTCTGTGTATGAACCTGAGACATTTTCTATAGCAAAAATGTCTACAAATCAGATAATTTTTCTATGGAAAATGTCTATGATTCTCAGAATTTTTTTATAGGAAAATATCTATAAATCTAAGACTTTTTCTTAAAGAAAAATGTTTAAGAATCTGAGACTTTTTATAGGCAAAATTTAAAGCTTTTACTATAAAAAAATTTCTAAAAATCTAAGACTTTTTCTGTATGTAGAATCTGCATAATTTTTCTTATAGAAAAAGTGAAGATTCAGTATCTAAGACTTTTTGCGTAGAATGTTTCAGAATTTGAGAAAATGTTCTAGACATTTTCGATAGAAGAAATACCTCAGATTCTGGGAAAATGTCTTACAATCGGAGTCTTTTCTATTAGAAAAGTATTTTATAATTATGTTCATATAATCATTTTCTAAAGTAACTTTTTCCCGAAAAACGTTTTCTATTTGAAATATGATTTAGAGTCTAAGACTTTTTCTATATTAAAAATGTCGAATAAACTGTCTTAAGGAAACTGTCGTAAAATCCAAGACTGAAATTTTCAGATTCTGATAATTTTGTTTATAAAAATGTTTCAGAATCTGATACAATTTACACTTTAAAGATAGGATCTCTCAAAAAAATTTTATTTATAAAATATTGTATGACTTCGTTTGCCAATAGCACTGTACAACAATTTCAAACTTTTTCCAAAACAGCGGGGTTCCGACGATTGATTCTGGTAGAGGAGACCAAAAAAAAAATTACGTGTGTCTTCGTTTTGCAAGATCACATCGAAATTGTATTTTAGAAACGGTTAAAGTTTCCCAGCTTTGGCCTGTTCTTGCAACATATCGGTATATAAAAATATATTTTCTTTAAATCTGTGGTGTATGGTACGTTTAGCAACTTTGTTGAAAATATTATGGCAAATATTTTGTGGAACATATTAACCCTTTAACTCCATCTCATAACAGTATTTCGTGGCTCTATTCTAACAAATCGAAAAAAAACATGAAAGAGGCGGAGAGCGGGTATGAAATTTTCTACAAAAAAGATGGTCATAAAAGTTTACTATACATTTTAAAACACAAAAAAACTCAACACAAACACTAAACAGGCATTGGAGTGCTCTGACAAATATTTTAAAATTTTATGGGAAACATTTTTGTAGAACATTTTATCCCCACCATCAAACTTTTTTAGGTTGGATTTTACCATTTGTTAGAATAGAGCCCTAAAATACCGTTATGAGAAAGAAATCCACCCCTTTTTTGCGGTGGATTTTTCGATTTGTTAGAAAAGAGCCAGAAAATACCGTTATGAGAGAGAGTTAGAGAGTTAATACGTTCCACAAAAATATTTGCCATAATATTTTCTACAAAGTTGCTGTACATACAATACACCTCAGATGTAAAGAAACCATTGTTCTATATACCGATATGTTGCAAGAACAGGCCAAAGCTGGGAATCTTTAACCGTCTTTAAAATAAAATTCCGATGTGATCATCAGAATCAGAATCGTTGGAACACCGTAATTTTGGAAAAATTGTGAAATTTTTGTACAGTATAATTGTTTTAGAAACTTGAAATTTAGAATGTAGGATCATCTAGCGAATATTACATTCTTTCAAATGTACTTTTTAGAAAATTACAACCTTAAGAGGGTAATTTGGTACTTAAATAATGATCGTAGAAACTTTAAATGCGGTAAATTTTTATCAAAATTAAACGTTCTGATAAAATACTTTTAAAAAATTCCGATTCATTGTAGTAAGAAGGTATTGGAGTAAGAAGATTATAGAATTATCCGGCGGAAAAAACAACTAAAAAACAAGTAATAAAATCATAGTCGATCAAGACCGACCATATAATACCCTACACCAGAGTTTCCCCGAATATGGGTCCCATGTTCAACCATGGACTGATTAGATCTATATTTTGTCAAATCTTTAATAAGTGTAAATTGAACTCACAAATCAAATTTGAGTGGAATAGGTTTCTTTTTGTTGGCAATAGACCGCTTCAACTGAATATCGGGCGAAATTTTTACATAGGACCTAAGTCCAAAAATGGTCCGATGATAATCAGATTTAATAAGGTTATTAAAGTACGCGTTTAACATACACAAACAGAATTTTAATTAAATATTTTCTATTTTCATGAAAATTGAGAGCCAAAGGAGGCTTAAGTTTAAAATTTCTAATCAATTGATTAAAAATTGCTACCTGTATCGTGTTTACACCGTTTACATGGACAGACAGACTGACGCACGGACATCGCTAAATCGACTCAAAAAGTGATTCTTAGTCGATCGGTATACTTAAAAGTGGGTGTAGGACCAATATTTCGGGTAGTTACAAACATCAGCACAAACTCATTATACCCTGTACCACAGTGTGGTGTAGGGTATAAAATGTATTTTTGTGCTCCGGTCATAGAAACTTGAAATGTGGGATGCCTAAATAAAAACATTCTGAAAATGTACTTTTTGCAAAGTTCCGATTTAAATATTGTAAAAAAGGATAATATTTGCACTAAGAAAATTATGTCATTAACTGTTTGTAGGTTATTTTAAAAATTAATCAGTAAAGTTATTTTAAAAGAAAAATCATTTATTTTATTATGGATTTCTTGTTTTCTACTGTTTCTGTAGTTTAAAAAAAATAATTTACTGTCTTTAAACTGAATTTTCTGTTACATTCAATTTCGGCAGTAAAAAATTCCTTTTATAGTTTTACTGTTTTTTAATACAAAATAAGTGAATATTCACTAGTTTTTTGACGTTTTGGATAGTCATTAAATTAACATTAAAAATTGACTGTAATATGTTTTTATTTTAAATGAAAAAATAGTTGAATGGTTTTTAAATAAAATTTCATTTGTTTTAAGTGAATATTCACTGGAATTTACCTACTAAATTTTTTGAGTGTGTAATTTAGTACTTTTTCTATTTCCTGAAATAAAGGTTCTATTACTTGGAAATTTAAAAAATTACATTCTTTCAAATGTTCTTTTTAGTAAATTTTGACTCTAAGAGGGTAAAAAAGTGTGCTTTGATGCTTATTCGATTTAGAACCATCCATCCATCGGAACATTCTAAAAAAATGGAAATTTCTATTTATTTTACTCAAAATTTTGTTCTAAAAAATTACCACATAATCTGAGTATTTTTTTTATGGGAAAAACTCCGGTTTATTTTACCCTCTCTTCTGTAAGAATTTCACGGGGAACGATATAATAAAGTATAAAGGGGAACGAAATGGAATGAAACAGAGAATCACATCGTATAATTTTTTTAACCCAAAATTTTGTCCTAAAAAATTTCGTGCAAAAAATCTTCCACACAACGTAAGTATTTTTTTATATGAAAAACTCATGTTTACCCTATTCTTTTGTAACGATATCACCTACCTTGATTTTCCAGAACCCACCGGACCAATAACAGCCACCAAAGTCTTTGGTTTAATATTCAAACTAACATCATCTAAATTATTTTCATTTGATTTTGGATTCCATTTAGCATTGAGATTATTTATCACAATACCGGATTCTGATTTGGGCTGTGGTATTGTAACAGCATTGCCATTCTCACTTAAAATAGCTGAGGGTCCAACTATGCGATCTGAAGTCTTCTCAGCCAATTTTGTTTCTTCCAATAACATAAACTTTTGTAATCTACGAAATGATACTAAAGTTTCGGCATATTGAGCAATAGCCATGGGAAAGAATATTGTCATAGTTGTTCTTAAAATATTATAGTAGGCCGTTATGACAAAAGCTTTTTCCGCATTTAGTAAGTTGCCGAGTAAAACATAACCCAACAAACTGGCAAATACAGAGATGCGAGTTAAGAACATAATAAATGAAGACATAATACCACGTATATAGTTAACGTAACGTATAGCATTCATTTCTTTACGTCTGGCATATTCAACTAGTTTACCAAAAGGTATTTCCCAGGCATACATTTTAATAACTTGAACGCCGGTAATAATTTCATTCATCATACGGACACGTTTATCGGTACATAAGGCAGTGCGTAAACGTAAGACAGAAGTTTTTTTACCCAAATAACCTTGTAGGGGTATAAAACATAACATGACCGCAACACCAAAGAATGATGAGACACCAATCTGTGAGGGATCAAAAAAAAAATTGAATTTAGTTGAAATCTTAGTCGTTCAAAAATGTTTCAAATATAAATTACCTCTCTATACATCAAATAAGTAATCAAAATAATTTCCATTGGTCCAATCCATAAGTAGTGCAAATGTATCATTGCTGTATCCAGACGACCCACATCATTTGACATTAAATTAACAATTTGCCCGGATGTTGTTTCACCCAAGGCTGTTTTACTTAAACGCAGGGATTTACGATAAATTAAACTGCATATGGCAATACGCATTTTCATGCCCACATGTAGATTTCCCAACATATTTGAATGCATAAAGAGGACATTAAATGCGCTCGTTAATATAACTCCCAAAGCGTACAAGTACGCTTCGGTTTGATCCTGAGATGAAGTATCACCATTTGCATAGTATGCTACCAGTTTACCAAGAAATAATGGTTGGGTACATCTGGAAGTAAAGATAAGATATAGATAATGTAAGCACCCGACTAAAAAAAAATTAATAAGGTGCCATATATCATTTGATCCAACAAATGGAGGATCCAAAAATATATGATTATACCTTATTGGATCAAATTTGATATAATTAGATATAATAAGATCCCAAAAATGGAACGGTAAATATTATCTAATTTGATATTATAAAAATTAGATCTAATAAGATATAATTATATATAATTATATCATATGTGATCTAATATGATCTCCAATATCAAATTGGATGAAATTAACGGTTCCATTTTTGGTATCAAATTATATCAAATTATATGATATTTGATCTAACAAGATATAATCATAAATGTTTAGATCCTTCATTTTTGGGATCAAATGATAGATCAATTTATATATAATTATATTAAAAATTGTATTATTATATCAAATCTTTTTTACTCGGGCAGTTTTTATTTGATTGATAGTTTATGATAAGTTATTTATTTATAATGTTTTGTTGTTTTTTCTGTTAATACAGATCGAGAGATTGAGGCCAATCAGCTTAATCAGCGGTCAAAATTTAGGATTTTTGAAACATTAAGAAAAAAAAAATCACATTTGTTTATTTTAATGCGCTGAGCACGAGTATCAAAAAAGTTTTAAAATCGGTCGAACGGTTTTCGAGATACCGCTATTTGAAATTTGCAAAAAATGGCGGTTTTTTCCTACGTTCAAGAAATTTTTTTAAATAAATCTCAAAATTTCATCCCACAAACCACTTTATAGAGATTGAGACAATCTTTCATCTATACTAATCTATACTCTATACTAATATTATAAAGAGGTAATGTTTGTATGTTATTTTGTTTGTTTGTTTGTAGAAAGTAATCTCTGGAACTACTGATCCGATTTCAAAAAAGTTTTCAGCAATATTTAGGGTGTTCCTCCCGGACGGACATAGGCTAGGTTTCATCGACCACGCCCACTTCTACGCCCACTTTTTGACAAAAAACGTAAAATTTAAAAATCTTCAAAACTACTAAACCGATTTCAAATTTTTTTTTACCAATACATACTTGGAATGGTCCTTCATGATTGACATATGCTGGGTTTCATCGACCACGCCCACTTCTACGCCCACTTTTGGCAAAAATCTAAAAATTTAAATATCTTTGAAACTATTCATCCGATTTAAAAAATGTTTTTACCAATATTTAGAGTGCTCCTCCAGAGTGGACATAGTGTAGGATTTTTCGACCACGCCCACTTCAACGCCCACTTTTGGCAAACAACTTAAGATTTAAATATCTATGAGGCTACTCATCCGATTTCAAACATTTTTTCGCCAATATTTAGAGTGTTCCTCCAGGGTGGACATAGGCTAGGAATCATCGACCACGCCCACTTCTTCGCTTACTTTTTGGCCAAAAAACCTAAAATTTAAAAATCTCCTAAATTACTCACACGATTTTCAAAATTTTTCCACCAATGCTTAGTATGGTTCTGTAGTTTGGAAATAAGCTGAGTTTCATTGACCACGCCCATTTATACGCCCACTTTTGGCACGAAAAACGTAAAATTTAAATATTATGAATCTACTCATCCGATTTCAAAAATTTTATCACCAATATACATTTTGAATGGTCCTTCAGGGTGGACATGGGCTAGCTTTCATCAACCACACCCTTTCTACGCTCAGTTTTGGTTAAAAAAACGAAAAATTTCAAAATCTCCTAAACTACTAATTCGGTTTAAATAATTTTTTTCACCAATATTAAGAATGGTCCTAGGGTTCATCGACGTAAAACTTTAAAATAGACGAAACCTTCTATGATGTTTCAAAAATGATTTTACTAATATTTTTAAATCTCCTTCAGGATGAATTAGGGTAGGTTTCATTGACCGCACCCATTTTAAAGATCACTTTGGGTCAAAAGACTTCAAATTTAAAAACCTTTAAGACTACTCATCCGATTTCAAAACATTCTGAAAACGCCCTTTTTGAAAATTCAGATTTTAATGGAGCAAATAATTGAAAAGAAGTGAACTTTGTAACCTTTCCTATCTCCTGAAATATTGGTCATAGAAACTTGAAATGTGGGATCCTCCTGCCCAAAAAATCATTATTTCTTCAACGCATGTTATGGAACGCAATGAATTGGAATTCAATGAATTGAAGCGAATAGAACAGGGAGCGAAATGGAATATAACGGGAAACGAAATGGAATTATACGGGGACTGAAAGGATATCAATAATAACGATATAATGTTCGAAAATGTTTAAGAAATTGTTTTACCGGAACGAACATGATTCCGGGCTAAACGGGGCTGTTTGAATTTTATTGTTTGTTTTAAATAGTTTTTAATTAAGACTTCAACGATAAAAATTTAATAAGATAAAGATTCTGCAGGGGACAATTTTAGAAATGGGGACTCTAATCTTGAAGCTTCTTTAATTCCGTATTTATTATTACCGGTGACAAAGTTCCGGGCGGGCCTGCTAGTTTAAAATAAATTTGAGACAAATCCAATCATTTTAACCCATGGCGCCCTTCGATCAAAATTTTGGACTTTTGGAAAATTTCCACTAAAATATTGGATTTTTAAAAATAAACAAATTAAAAAAAAAAGCATCTTGCAATGCATTATTTTTAGTAATTTTGGCTTGTTGAATACGAATATCAAAAAATTTTCTAAAATCGGTCGAACGGTTTTCGAGATATCGCCATTTAAAATTTGTCAAAAAATTGCAAAAATGGCGGTTTTTTCCTAAGTTCAAGAATTAAAAAAAAAAAAAAAATTAAAAAATTCCTCCCCTTGACCCGTTTATAAATCTTAGAATAATCTTTTATTCAAGTCTTATTTGAGCCAAATCCGATAATTTTAAACCGTGACGCCCTTTAATCAAAGTTTAGAGTTTTTGTTGAAATGATCTTTATAAAGCCGAAATTTGAGCGATGGGCGCCACGGGTTAAAATGATCGGGTTTGGCTCAAATTAAGTTTAAATGAAAGATTGTCTCAAGGTCTATTAAATGATCAAGGCAAAGGAATTTTGAGACTTTTTTTAAAAAATTTCTTAAACATTGGAAAAAACTTCCATTTTTTACAAATTTCAAATGGCGATATCTCCAAAACCGTTCGACCGATTTTAGAATTTGTTTGATATTCGTGGTCAGCGTATCAAAATTAACAAATTTGATGTATCAAGAGATACATAATATACGGGTTAATTTAATCCGATTGGCCCCAAATTCGTACGCTCCTTCGTTGATAAATAGCACTAAAACGTCAACGAAGTAAAATAAAAAAAAATGGCTATAAACACAGCTTCAAAAATAACTCGCCAGATCAGCATTGCCTGAGTGTTGCTTCTTTAAAAAAAAAAAAAAAAAAACACTTGGAAAAATCGAAAGTTGAAGAGAAATGCCAGCCTACCCCAGCACACAACTTGATGTAATTAAAAAGTTGAGAGGCAAAATTTCTGCCTGGAAGAAAATTGTAGTCATATGTATAAGTGTGTTTTTCGTAATTTTACATATTGGAAGATATAAAAGATTTTTTTACAATTTACTCTTTTACCTACGACTTACCTTAATCCAAGTTCCAGCATAAACAAAAATACACCCAACAATATGTAATAAAGTCCAAATACACTGAATACTGCTTTAACTAGACTTGGCTCTTTTTCGGTTCCCTTAACCTTTTCACGTTGTTCTTCCCAAGCTACTGCAAGCTTATTACCTACAAAATCTGTAAGTGGGAGAATAAAGATAATAGTATTTACAAATTCTCTTGAAACATGTCTGCCTATATCACAGAAATGATGGGGCCGATACAGTATGTAAACACATATCAAAGAATATGTGATTTTGTTTGGCGGCCCTTTGAAAAACAAAATATTCAGTACTTTCAATAAGCTCTACTACAGATAAGGTTTGTTATACATTAGGGTTATAACTTTTTTAATTTTTTGAAAATATCAAATATTAAGAAATGATACATTACTTTTTCGCGATCCTTAAAAAGATTCACTCACCAAACACGATGAAGTTTTGAATTTAAGTTTTTCTTTAAGGCATACAAAAATAACATTTGATGGCGAGAAAAAATCGCGATATTATGACACAATTTCGCGTACTTCTTAAATGATCTCAATTTTAGTATTCTGTTTGTTGAGCACTTGAAAAATGTATTCGCACCAAATGAATCAAGTGTTATAGTAGAGTTGCCACTAATTTTACCCCAGCGCGTAGCAGCACCCATTCGGTTTGAGATGCGAGAGGTCGAAAAGGCAGTTTGTGAATTAAACCCCAAAAAGGCATTTGGTATTGATAAGATCAGTAATAAAATGCTTCTGGAGTTACCCCGAATAGCATTAAGAATAATTCTTTTCATTTTTAATGCTATATTACGCCTTCAACATCATCCCCCAGAATGGAAAATTTCTCTCGTTAAAATGATACCCAAGCCAGGCAAAGATCACACAAAAGTGGAATCGTATAGGCCTATCAGTCTGTTATCCAATTTATCAAAACTTTTTGAAAAACTGTTAGTGAACAGATTAACAACTCATGTCGCTGAGAACAACACTATCCCCGATCACCAGTTTGGATTCAGGAAAAAACATGGCACAATTGAGCAAGTTCATAGACTGGTAGGTGAAATTAGAAGAGCCTATGAAGAAAAAAAATATTGTTCCGCACTTTTTATTGATGTCTCACAGGCGTTCGATAAGGTTTGGCATGAAGGTTTACTCTATAAGATAAAAAATATGTTACCACCAAATACACATAAGTTACTCGAAAATTACATAACAGATCGTAAGTTCACAGTAAAGGAAAACGATTTTGTCAGTACCCCTCAAATCATACAAGCTGGAGTTCCACAAGGTAGTATTTTGGGACCGCTTTTGTATATTTTGTACACCTCTGATATGCCAACTAATCGAAATACGCATACCTCAACATTTGCTGATGATACAGCGATTTTAAGCTCCCATAACAATCCACTTGAAGCAACTTGTATTTTGCAAAGTCACATTCTTGAATTAGAAGACTGGTTAAATAAGTGGAAAATTAAAGTTAATGAGCAGAAATGCATCCACATAACGTTCACGTTAAGACGAGAAACTTGCCCCCAAATTCGGATTAATAATCACATTGTACCTCAACATACAACGGTTAAGTACCTAGGAATTCATCTGGATCGTCGTCTTACGTGGAAAAACCATATAGATGCAAAATTAACCCAGATAAAATTGAAAACTATTGCAGTTAATTGGTTAATTGGGAGAAACTCGAAACTTATGTTAGACTGTAAACTATTGATCTACAGTTCGATTATAAAACCTATATGGTGCTATGGTATTCAGTTATGGGGCACTGCCTCTGCGTCTAATGTGGAAAAAATACAGAGAAAACAGAACAATATTTTGCGAATGATTACTGATGCCCCCTGGTATGTTAGAAACTTAAACATACACAGAGATCTCAATGTTTCCCTTGTTAAAGATGAAATTGTGCGACATACCCAAAACTACTTACGAAAACTGGAGTCACATCCAAACAATTTAGCACGCAATCTTTTGAATAATCGTGGTCACCAACGCCTTAGAAGGAGGGCCACTGCTGACTTGGCACACTAAAGTGAAGGATGATGCTTTTGAAAACATTGGATAATTTATGAGCAAATGAAATTTTGTCTGGCACTGGCTGGACTTAATATTAAGTTATTTTAGTCTTAAGATTTGAATACTTATTGTTAGTTCACATAATTTAAGTGAAGATTCAATAAAATAAATGAATGAAAAAAAAAAAAAAAAAAATTTTAGTATTAAGTGATAGGCGCTATGTAAGAGTTATGATTTTCAACAACTAAAGATTATAATCGCAGTAATCTTGGCGATATTTGGCGGATCTTTGAGCATAAATTAAATGGTGGTACCTAATGAGAGCAAGCCATGAATTAATATTTATTTAATTAAGATTTTACAGTGTTATGTATTTTTTTTTTTTTAATAAAAAAAATTTTGAAACTGTTTTAGAAAAGTTCACTTTATGCACCAGAATGATCCAAAACAGCGATTTTTATATCAGCGTGTTGTGTTACAGTATGTTTGTCAAAAAAGTTATAACCCTATTATAAAAAGATAAGGTTTTTCTTCTCATATGCATATTTTAAGATAACACAAACATATTGTGAGTATTGAATTGTATTTAAAGAAAAACGTGGTTATGAATATTATATTGTTAATTTCACAACAATTAAAATTAATGTTAGTTTTCATAAAAAAATATGTATTTAATTGATAAGAAAGCGACTACCTCACATTGCTTTAAATATATTAACTTTCAATATTTTTTTTAGATTAAAAAATGACTTTTGATTTTTGGGAAATCCAGCACTCAAATATTTTATACTATTTACTTTATTTTAAACAGTCTGAATGTGACGTCATTTGAAACCGGGCTGATTCATTATAGTCACAAAAAAATCTTCTTACACAGAAAAAAACGAATTGTTATATTGAGCCTCATATTTGTGAATACAATTAATTTTTTCAGTGAAAGTGCTTCTATACAGAAATTTGTAATACCAACAAACGTTTGTAAATTTTGATTGTTGGAAAAGAATTTTTTTTAACAAAGAAATTCAACAAACACAAACACAATTTGTTAATCTGACAAATGATTTTTTTTTTTTCAACAAAGAAATTTAACAAACACTATTTATTGACATGATAAAAGATTTTTGAAATAAAATTACTTGACTGAGTTTGTTAAAACAAAATCGAAGTTTTGTATTATGTACTAATAGGCGGCCGTTTCTAATAAATGTTTAGTTGATATCATGTTTAGTTCCCCAGCAAAAATAATTCTAGATTTTGGCGTCACAGCATCTTTTTATAGCATACCGATGCGCATCCAAAGAGCGCTCTTGAGGATGCAGTAAAAGTTAATTTTAAAATTTTTAAAATTTTTTGTTAAGATTTTTTATATAAAACTCAAAATATAAAATTATATTTTGATAAAAATTTCGTACGTGCTTTTCTTTTAAATATATTTAACACTTTTTAAATAAAAAACCTTGAGTTTTGGACAAAGACACATGATTTTACTGCATCATTATTGCGCATTAATCAGCGCTGCACAGAGTTATTCAATCATAACACCTCACATTTTGAATGAAAAAAAATTGAGTACACCATTTCCACTTTAGTTTCAGAAAATACAAATTACAAAAAATGTCCAATCATATTTTAGAATCTCTAATATAATTGAAATTTTTTGAAATGTAATTAATTTTTTTTTGTTATAAATGGTAATATCTGAAATATAAATGGAAGTTTCTGAAATATAATTTGATCTCTTTGGCGATATTTTCTCCAAATGCTTGCAGGGAGTCAACTGATTTTCAGAATTAGTCAATTGTATTTTAGATTTTCCAATTGTATTCAGAAATAGTCAATTGTATTTCAGATTTTGTAATTTGTATTTCAGAAATAGTCAAATGTTCTTCATCTTTATTCTGCTTAAATCAGCTCTAAAAAGATGCATGAATTCACTGCATCTTTATAACGATTTTTTCAGCACTCTAAACAGATGTGAATTCAGAGCATCTTCAGAGCACTTTTTCGGTGTATCCAACTAATACTCTAAAGTGTGACATCGCCTTAGAGAATCATGCAAGAATTCAGCAGGTTTGGATGCGCTCCTTGACTCGAGTTTCCTTTCCAAAATCTGCTGCCAGTTCAGCAAAATTTCTGTTGGGTCATCTACAATTTATGTTTGCTGAATTAAGTTTGACGATTTTATTTTCTGTGTAGTTTTTATACTCTCCATTTATACTCATTTAACACTTTATATTAATATTGCGAATCGGGGAAATGAACCCACATTTAGAAATGTAGTTAGATCAGAGGTCTTAGATCTCACTCTCACTAGTTCTAATATGGGGTTTGCCATCTCTAACTGGCATGTGTCCGACGAACCTTCTATGTCCGATCACCAACATTTGGTTTTTGACGTAGTGGGTGCGGTGGGCACTGAACAGAGATATCGCAATCCTAGGAAAACTAACTGGGATAACTTCCGTTTGCATTTAGAAGCAAATGCGAATCAATCAGGGGAGCTTATAAAAAGCTCGGTAAGCATTGATCAAGAGGCATATGATTTACAGTCAAATATTAAACTTGCTTTCGATAGGAGTTGTCCTTTAAGGGCCAGGAAGGTGAAGAGAGATGTTCCATGGTGGAACGATGGTCTTGAGGAACTCAGACAGGAAGCTAGGAGATTATTCAATAGGGCAAAACAAACAGGCGACTGGGTGACCTACAAAACTGCACTTACTGAATACAATAGGGAAATCCGTAAGTCCAAGAGGGCTACGTGGCACAACTTCTGTGAGAAAATTGACGATCTCCCAGAAGCTGTGCGGCTTCAGAAAGCTCTTTCGCAGGACCACACTAATGGTCTTTGCACTCTGAAAAGACCGGATGGTTCCTACACTACATTATCCAATGAAACCTGTAAGCTTCTATTGGAAACACACTTTCCTGGGTGCACGGCCGGAGATGATTCTATGCCTGTTTTAAGAAATCCCTCTTTAATAGGCCGAGACATCCGTCTAACGGCCAACATCTTTAGGAAAGAACGGGTTCATTGGGCGATAGAAAATTTTTCCTCTTTCAAATCACCTGGACCGGACGGTATCTATCCATGTCTGCTTCAGAAAGGGGGTAATTTAATTATCCCACAACTGATCAGCTTATTTAGATCAAGCCTTCTATTTGGCTATGTCCCACGTCCATGGAGGGAGGTAAATGTGGTTTTTATACCTAAGATAGGAAAGAAATCTGAACATCTGGCTAAGTCTTTTAGACCAATTAGCCTTAGCTCATTCTTAAAACGATGGAGAAACTGTTGGACTACTTTATCAGGGAAACCTGTTTGATGCACAAACCAATACATAAGTATCAGTTTGCGTACCAACAAGGCAAATCTACTGAAACTGCGGTCCATCATGTTGTCACATCAATAGGCACTGGATGCGAAACAAATCGCCCTCTGTGCCTTCATTGATATACAGGGAGCCTTTGACAATACATCTTATGATGCTATTAAGAGGGCTATGCTAAGAAAGGATGTTCCTTTACTTATCATAAATTGGATCCTGGAGATGCTCATCTCCAGAGTCATCACGCTCAATCTCGGTAACACATCTATGACGGTCAATGCAACTAGAGGCTGCCCTCAAGGGGGTGCTTTGTCGCCACTGTTGTGGACATTGGTCATAGATGATTTACTCGATGAGCTTAATAATTCTGGTTTTAGGACCTACGGTTATGCGGATGATCTTGTGATTTCGGTCAGTGGGTGGCATACGCCAACTATCTCTGATCGGATGCAACAAGCACTCAACATGACCTTAAAATGGTGTCAGGAAAGGGGATTGACTATTAATCCATCTAAAACAACACTGATACCCTTTACTAGAAGAAGGATTGTTGACTTGTCCATGCCTAAAATAGATGGCGTCACGATAGGTTTTTCGGATGAAGTGAAATATTTTGGGATAACACTTGACAAGTCTCTGACATGGACTCCTCATCTGAACAAGACAACCAAAAAAGCTACCAGGGCAATTTACGCCTGCCAAAGGCTATTTGGAAGGACATGGGGGCTTAAGCCTCACATGATATATTGGTCATTTCTTACGATCGTAAGACCAATGATCACCTATGCAGCTCTGGTTTGGTGGCCAAAAGTGGAACAGAGCACGGCCAGATCTATACTGGACAAGGTATATCGTCTGGCCTGCATCGGCATAACAGGGGCGGGAAAATCCTGTCCAACTTATGCTATGGGGGCTATGCTAAACATCCCACCTCTACATATATCTGTAAAGGAGGATGCTAGCAGAAGTGTCACCAGACTACCGGAATTTGGGAACATAATGGGCGGGGACCTACAGGGCCACATGAAGATAGCGGGACGATTCATAGGGGACCCATACGCTAAGATCTCTGACAAAATGCTACCCAAACAAGTCTTTATAAGACATTTTAGAATTGATATTCCTGAAAGGAGCATATGGTCTACTAACTCTTGGAATCCAGAACCAGGATCTCAAGTGTGGTTTACTGATGGCTCAAAACAGACCAATGGGGATACTGGTGCGGGGATTTTCGGTCCGAATTTCCAACGCGCACTACCTTTGGGGAAATCCCCATCGATATTTCAGGCAGAACTTTATGCCATATATATATGTGTGTCCGAATGTTTACGTAGGTGCACAAAAAGGACAAACATATATATACTATCTGACAGTCAAGCAGCATTGAAGGCTTTATCAACCTACGATGTATCTTCGAAACTTGTCATGGATTGTATTCTTTCCCTAAACGAACTGGGCCGTAACAATGAACTTACTCTCAGTTGGGTCCCGGGTCATGAGGGGCACTTGGGCAACGAACGGGCAGACTGTTTGGCAAATCGTGGTGCAAGTCGCCCTTTTATCGGTCCGGAACCCTTCTGTGGTTTGCCCATTGGGCATATCAGGGAAAGTTTACGATCATGGAGAGAATCTGAATTTGCCAATCACTGGAACCATTGTTCTGGACAGCGTCAGGCAAAAAGATTTATCTCTCCATCCCCTGGGGTATCTAAACGACTACTAAATCTCGACAAAAAGGATCAAGGATTCTAACTGGTTACCTCACTGGACATTGTAATCTTCGCTATCAACTTAGGAAGAAAAATTTATCGGACACTGAAATATGTAGATTCTGTGAAATTGACGCCGAAACGGCAGAACACATCCTTTGTGAGTGCCCAAGACTCAACATCAGACGAATTCGACATCTAGGGCGACATTCATTAACTCCAAGTGACATATGGGAATCCATGCCAAATAGGATACTTGGCTTTATCAAAAGCCTTAACTTATAGGGCAACTGCTAGGCTGCACAAAAGATCATATTGGTCGCAGTGCATAGGGCCTTTTCTAATCTAATCTAACACTTTTATACTCTTTAATTAAACAAACGAAATTTGACAATGTTAGCGAAATATTTTGTTTTGTGGTTTTGATAACGCAATGGGAAGTTTATTACTCTTACAGGTTCAATTGTTTTGAAAATATATATTCTACGAGTAATTTATAAAGGAATAATAACAGAACTGGTACGAAATTTATTTGCTCACTTATTAATTTCTTACCTGACTTATGTTCCTTTAAAGCTCGATAGAGATCAGTTTCATCTAACACTTTCTTTCGACCTTTGAAAAATGTTGGCATTGTAAAACTAAAAATAAATAAATAAAATTGATAATTAATACAAATAAGTATTAACACTCTCAGGCATAAGGCCCCATTTGACGGCCTTGTGGATTTGGTAGTAACTTTTTAACGATATCACATACAAAGAAGAGAGCGGTTGATTTTGAAAGCTACCATTGCACTGATTTATATTGTGCTCTTCATCATTTCATAGTTTATTATTTAATTTTCTAAATCACTTTGTCGCATTTTTAGTAGGTAATGAAGAGCACATTAATGAAAATCACGTCAGATATTTTAGTCTTTCAAAATTGCGAAATGACAAAATTGCAATTTTATATGCTTGTTACTTTGTGAATAGAAAAATATATTACTATTGAAATAAATTGCGAATATTTGCTTGCAACGATGCATCATGTAAAGGGTAATAGAAAAAAAAAATTTTTGATTAAATTTTTTTTTAAGTTGCAATATTGCATTGTTGCAAGGGACAAAAATTTCTGAAGTAAATAAACTGAATAAAAATCTGTGCAATCCCGAGTAAAAAAGATCTGATATAATCATGTATGCTAATATATAATTATTTATATTTATTAGGGCGGGTCGATTTGTAGGGAGTGAAAAAATTCACCTATTTCCCTATGATTTCCGTATTCTATGGGTTATTTCATGAAAATTTGCCAAAGGAACCATACCTCTATCGTTAAAATCGAGTCCCCTACTTTTTGTTGGTAGATTTTTTCACAAATTGACGTTCGTATGAAATATTACCTACACGTTCACATCCATAGCTCAAAAACTATCGATTGGGTTTAATCGCCAGTAGGCGCGTTGGAAAGGTGAGCTCATTTTGATCAATTTACAAAAAAAAATCTCCAACATTGGTCCAACGGTTCAAAAGTTACGGTCATTTTTGTCCAAATTTTGGAGCATTTTTCCATTTTTTTCATGATTTTGTCCATGAATATTACTTTCATGGCCATTTTTGGGGCTCAATCCATTATTTAATTCAATTTACAATTCAAAACGAAGAGTTTAAGCCCAAATTTATCGAATTCGGTTGATTAATTCATGCGATATTGCTAAAACAAAATAACACATAAAACCAACTTTTTGATTTTTTTTCCCTTATTATTTTTTTTTCTACAAAAATTCAAATTAAGAGATAATAAAGTATCTATGAACCTATTATGCTTTCAAGTCTCGGTGTTTTCGTACGGCTCTCTAATGTCGTCGCCATAGCGCCTTCTACATTCTTTCCTGCAACTCGTTTAGCAGTGGCAGCCAGCAATTGGATGTGTCTTTCCGTTCCTTGAATGTGTAAAGGAATTTGTGGATCATCGAACGGTGGCACTTCGTAATTTAAATATCGAACCACCGTTTACGCAAAGTTATTCGTATGAACATTTGGAGGGATATTTAAATTACGAAGTGCCACCGTTCGATGATCCACAAATTCCTTTACACATTCAAGGAACGGAAAGACATGTCCAATTGCTGGCTGCCACTGCTAAACGAGTTGCAGGAAAGAATGTAGAAGGCGCTATGGCGACGTCATTAGAGAGTCGTACGAAAACACCGAGACTTGAAAGCAAACAAGACTTTCAGAAAAAATAATGTTATTTTTTCACATTTTGTCTTTTACTACACTCAAATTGAATATTTTTTTTTTTAATAATAGGTTGATAGATACTTTATTATCTCTTAATTTGAATTTTTGTAGAAAAAAAAAATAAAAAGGGAAAAAAAATCAAAAAGTTGGTTTTATGTGTTATTTTGTTTTAGCAATATCGCATGAATTAATCAATCGAATTCGATAAATTTGGGCTTAAACTCTTCGTTTTGAATTGTAAATTGAATTAAATAATGGATTGAGCCCCAAAAATGGCCATGAAAGTAATATTCATGGACAAAATCATGAAAAAAATGGAAAAATGCTCCAAAATTTGGACAAAAATGCCCGTAACTTTTGAACCGTTGGACCAATGTTGGAGATTTTTTTTTGTAAATTGATCAAAATGAGCTCACCTTTCCAACGCGTCTACTGGCGATTAAACCCGATCGATAGTTTTTGAGCTACGGATGTGAACGTGTAGGTAATATTTCATACGAACGTCAATTTGAAAAAAAATCTACCAACAAAATGTAGGGGACTCGATTTTAACGATAGAGGTATGGTTCCTTTGGCAAATTTTCATGGAATAACCCATAGAATACGGAAATCATAGGGAAATTGTTGAAAAATAAATCGACCCGCCCTAATATTTATATATGCTTATTCATGAACTTTGATAAGGACATATAAGTTTATATATAGCATTGTATTTTTTCCTCATTTTTTAATATGATAACATACATATTCATATCTATTGATATACCGATCTATATGAAATTAGATATGACATATAAGGTCGGGTATTTTTAGATATGGCAGATAAAAAGATATATGATATTATTTATAATTATATCCCGAAAAAAAAAATAAAAATTTTCTAATTGTTAGTCCCGGACAATAAAAAAAAAAATTTAAAAATTTTCAAGTCCTAAAAAATTTTATAAAAACTTTCCAAAGTCCCAGACCACTGTTGCCAAATTGGAGGTTTCCCCGCTAAATCTAGCGCGTTTTGTTTGGATTTAGCCGGGAAAAATTGGTTTTAGCGGGAACGGTGCTTTAGCGGGAAAATCTAGCTCTTTTTGGTTGGATTTAGTGGGAAAAATTTAGAGATTTTTTTCCAATTTTTCTTTTTTTTTCAATCAAAAACGCCAAGTTTGTCGTATTTTAGCGCTTTTTTTGTAACTTAGCGGGAGACTTTTATATTTTCCCGCTAAATTTTTTTCGGCAGTTTCTTGCACGTTTTTAGTGAAAAGACAATTTTCGTAGAAAAAATAATTTGAAGTTTTTTTTAAATTTTCTTTTTTGTCAATTAAAAATGCCAAGTTTTTCGGTTTTTAGCGCTTTTTTTTCGTAATTTAGCGGGAGAATTTTAAATTTTCCCCGCCAAATTTATTTTTGGCGGTTTCTAGCGCTTTTTTAGTGAAATTTAGAGGTTTTTGGTTAAAAATAGTTGGCAACAGTGTCCCGGACACAAAATTTTTTTGGCAATTTATTTTGGAGTAAAAAATCATTGAAAATGTTTTTAGGAGAAATTTTATTTTTTTTGAAAAATTTTTAAGTTCCGGAAAAATGTTTTTAAATGTTCTAAGACACAAACATTTTTTGGAATTTTTAAATCCCTTTTGACAAAATTGAAAAATTTTTAATAATTTGCTAAGTCCCGAAAAAATTCCAAAGAATGCAATAAAAACTCTTCTAATTGATAATGTATCCAATCTGATAAAATAATTTCTAATTTCACGTTTAAAATTCCAAAAAAAATTTACCAAGTTTCATCTTATTATAGCCCTGGGTGAATGCCACTGGCGAAATTCAAGGGCTTTCGACGCAGGAGTACGATTTAATTTTCTCGCAAACAAAAGGTATAAAACGTGCTGCTATAATGGCTAAAAAAACTTTAAACTTTTTTCTTCTACAAAAATAAAGTACTGCTCAAAAATATAGCGCACTTTAAATTATTTTTTACAACTTATTGTTTCTATTCAAAATATCAAAAAAATTACAAGTTTTTTTGTGTCAATTAAACATTTTTATTCAAATTTATTTAATTGAAGTCACAATTCAGTTTTAAATAACATAATGAAAATATCAGAGGTGGTTTAATAATAAAAAGTCTTAAATATACTGTTCATAATTATAGCGCACTAAAAAAAATTAATTCATTAAATGAAAAGTTGATCAAAATTTAAACACAGCCTGATGAAATACTTGTTCCTTTAGCTTTCAAAATACATTTAATCCTATTTGAAATAGATTTGACCGATTTGGAGCAGTCTTTTATGGTTGATTTAGACCAGATATCTTTCGCAGCGCTGATTAATTCACTTTTATAGTTATTTGGTAGATTTAAGGGGCACGATCGGTAGTAGACCAAAGGTTTTCAATTGGGTTAATGTCTGGTGACTGTTTTAATATCTTTTGGCCAATATAATTGGGGAAAATTGTTGTTTCTGAACCAGTCCATTAAGAATTTCGCGTTATGACAGGGGGCATTATCACTTTAAATGCAGGCCTGGATCGATTTAGACCCAAATATTTGACCAAAATATGAAGAAAATACTTTAGAAATTGAATCGATATATCTTCTAGCAGTTGAAAGTCCTTCTTTAAAGAGTAATTAGCCGGTACCATGGGCTGTAAAACATTTGCATACGCTAACAGAACCACCACCACGTTGTGCGCTTGGCTGGAACCAATATGGTTGATCCTTATCCTGCATTGTACATCGAACAAATGATGGATTTTAACCATTTATTACTTCATTATAAAAATTTATTCATGACGAATAACTGATTAGTTGATCTTTTTTAATTTTTTCAATGTACAATGCAAGATAAGGATCAATCATAATGGTTCCAGCCAAGCACACAACGTGGTGGTGGTTCTGTTAGCGTATGCAAATGTTTTATAGCCCATGGTACCGCCTTATTACTCTTTTGAGAAGGACTTTTAAATGCTAGCAGCTATATCAATTCAATTTCCGAAGAATTTCCATCATATTTTGATCAAATATTTGGGTCTGAATCGACCCAGGCCTGCATTCAAAGTGACAATGCCCCCTGTTTTAAGACGAAATTCTCGATGGACTGGTTCGGAAACAACAATTTTCCCCAATTATATTGGACAAAAGATATTAAAATAGTCACCAGACATTAACCCAATTGAAAACATTGGGTCTCCTACCGATCGTGCCCCTTAAATCTACCAAATAACTACAAAAGTGAATTGATCAGCGCTATGAAGGATATCTAATCGAAAGCAACCGTAAATGACTGCTCCAAATCGGTCTAATCGATTTCAAATAGGATTAAATATATTTTTAAAAGTTAAAGGAACAAGTTTGTCATCAGGCTGTGTTTAAATTTTGATTAACTTTTCATTTAATGACTTAATTTTTTTTAGTGCGCTATAATTATGAACAGTCTATTTAAGACTTTTTTTTATAAAACCACCTCTGATATTTTTATTTTGTTATTTAAAACTGAATTGTGACTTTAATTAAATAAAGTTGAATAAAAATGTTTAACTGACACAAAAAAACTTTTCATTTTTTTGATATTTTGAATAGAAACAATAAGTTGCAAAAAATAATTTAAAGTGCGCTATAATTTTGAGCAGTACTTTATAGTACAAATGATCTAGCAATCGCAATATACAAGATGGGGAATAGGACACTACATCTGATATCGTCGTACATGGCACATAACAGGGAAGCACCGCCTCCCGATCTTCAAACATTTATTAGAGAGAAAACGGGTGAGTACTTAGTGATAGGTTGTGATGCTAATGCACACAATACTGTATGGGGCTCAACTGATATAAATGATAGGGGGGAAGATCTTTTACTCTATATCAACTCGAGAAACTTGAACATAGCGAATAGTGGTTCTGAACCAACATATATAGGGCCTAATAGTCGAAACGTTTTAGATTTAACACTTTTCTCAAATAAAAGTGGTCTGGAAGTACTTAAATGGGAAATTCTCAATAGGGCCTCCTTCTCCGACCATAAGTACATTAGCTTCAGAATATTAACTAGGGAAGCAAGTATAAATAAACCTTTCAGAAATCCCGAAAGGGCTAACTGGGAAATGTTTCGGGAGAATGCGATTACGGATTTAGGAAAACTGAAACGTAATCGACTAACTAATCAACTTGATATCGATAGGAAAAATGACAACCTTACTTCAATCCTAATCAAGTTATTTGAGAAGGCCTGTCCAGTAAGGTATCGACAGAAAAGGATTCAACCACCATGGTGGTCAAAGGAGCTTTCGCAACACAGAAAAAACATCCAGACACTTTTTAAAAACGCAAGGAAAGACAACAATGATGATAACTGGGCAGTTTACAGGAGAGAACTTAAAAGTTTTAAAAAGCTAATTAGGAAATCGAAAAAGAGCAGCTGGAATGAACTCTGTAGTAAAATCGAACACACTACAGATGCTGCCAGACTGAGAAAAATTTTAACGAAGAAATCCATCCCCCCACTTTTGCTAAAAAGAGGTGATGGAACATGGACCGAAAGTGCAGAGGAAACTGTTGACGTACTCTTAAGGACGCACTTTCCAGGTTGCAGGGAAACATCGATTTCAGAAAATCAACATATAGGACCGTTAACTTGTCCTTTAAACTTGTTCTCGAGAGAACGTCTGGCATGGGCTATAGGTTCCTTCAAACCCTACAAATCGCCTGGACCGGATGGAATCTTACCAGCAATGTTGCAACATACTGCAAATGAGATCATCCCTCACTTAATGGACATTTTTATTGCTTGTCTTCAACTAACGTACGTTCCGCAATCATGGAGAAAATCTAAGGCGGTTTTCATACCAAAAAGTGGAAAATTGAATCACGTAATGGCAAAAGACTACAGACCGATTAGTTTATCATCTTTTATTTTGAAAACTCTGGAAAGGATTCTAGACCTTTTCATAAGGGAAAATCTAGGTTTTCACTTCCTCTCTGATTCGCAACACGCCTATCAACAGGGAAAATCTATAGAAACTGCGCTTCACTCTGTAGTTAACACTATAGAAAAATCTTTGCATGATAAAGAATTAACACTGGCCGCTTTTCTGGACATTGAAGGTGCCTTCAACAATGTCAGTATGGAGGCAATAATTAACGCAATGGAGACGGCATTGATCAACCCATGTATCACAAAATGGATTGGTCGACTGCTATTATGTCGTGAGGTGACAGCAGAATGGGGACCAGCAAAGGTTACAAGATACGCGTCAAAAGGAACGCCACAGGTTGGTGTATTGTCACCACTACTCTGGCTTTTAGTAGTGGACCCCATTTTAAAGAAGTTGAAATCGCAAGGAACAACAGTGGTAGCTTATGCAGACGACGTTGTCATTATGTCGTGTGGAAAGTTTTTGGGCACAGTATCGGAACTTTTAGAAGTATCACTGAGGCAAATGTGGAAATGGGCTAATAATAATGGCCTAAACGTTAACCCGGAAAAAACGGAAATGGTACTTTTTACGAACAGGTACAAAATAGAGACGTTTAAGGTCGAGATAAATGGAGTTAGAATTCCGTTATGAAACCAAGCGAAATTTTTAGGAATCATTTTAGACAGTAAACTGTCATGGAAACAAAACACCGAGGAAAGGGTCAAGAAGGCATACAACGCCTTTTACGCATGCAAGAAAATGTTTGGCGCAACTTGGGGACTGGAACCAAGGATCACTTACTGGATTTATACTTCTGTAGTAAGACCAATCTTACTGTATGGAGTTATGGTCTGGTATAACGCACTGGAGCGTAATGCGACGCACTTAAAATTTCAGAGAATTCAACGTCTCATGGGTTTATGCATCACAGGCGCTCTGAGAACAACATCAGCTGAATCTATTGACACGCTACTGCACCTGATACCAATTGACATCTTTGCTAAGGGGGAGGCTTATAAGTCCTGCCTTCGTCTCAAAGAGTCAAATTTATTCAGGCAACGCAATTTTGGACACGGTAACATGGACAATTTAAATGATATTGCCACCGATTACAGAGTGCCCAAACTTATTTTCGACCGGAAATACGACGTAGAATTTCCGACTCGAGAATTTTGGTCAAACTGGCAAAACCCCCCAATGAACGCTATTAACATATTCACAGACGGCTCCAAACAATCCATGGGAGTCGGTGCAGGTTTTTCAACGAGTTTGCGAGATTTAGAGAAGACTTTCATCCTTCCATTGGACTCTAGCATTTTCCAGGCCGAAATAGTTGCCATAAGCAGGGCGGCTTTACAGTTCGGTGATGAGACAAACAGAGAATTTAACATTTACGTTGACAGCCAAGCTGCTCTAAAAGCTCTCAAAAGCTTTTACATCAAGTCGAAAGTAGTTTTCGAATGCTTCGAGAACTTACAAAGTTTAGGGAGTATGAACAAGGTGAAACTAATATGGGTACCAGGTCACATAGGTATTCAAGGAAACGAGAGAGCGGACGAGCTCGCGAAACAAGGTGCTGATGGTATTGGTATTTCTGTGCATATTGATCCACCAATCCAGCACTTTAGATCGCTACGCGACATTCAAAACACTGCAATGGCTAATAGAAAGTGGAGAGAGCTAACGACGAGTGCGATCAGTAAAAGATTGTGGGCATGCTACAATCTAAGAAAAACTGAATACTTACTCTCACTCACTAGATGGAACTGCCGTGTACTTACTGGAGTGATCACCGGGCACTGCCTAATAGGTTATCATAGAAAGAAGATGGGACTTATTTCTGATGCAAGCTGTAGAAGGTGCGATGAACCTAACACTGAAGAAACGGTCGAACATATTCTTTGCCAATGTCCTGCTTTGGCCAGAACCCGACTGCACATTTTAGGCAGACATGACTTCGAGAGCTTGGAAACCGTTTCGAATGTCGACCTAAGGCAAATAGTACAATTCGCGATGAGGACAAACGCGTTCTATCAGCGTCGCTGAGGAATTATTGTGGTTTCGCTATGGACCATCCGGTCTATGTGAGGAGTCTTTGACTCCGCCACCTCTAACCTAACCTAACCTATCTTATTATATAAAAATTTATCTAATTTTAACAGATAAGATATGATTTAATACAATTAGATAGACCCATTTTTGGGATCAAACTTAATCAAATTTGATATTATTTTATCAAAAATAATAGAATTTGATATAATCGTATAATATTCGATCCGCCAATATTCGGATCAAAATTAATATGGATTTACATAAAAGCATATCTGTTCACATATAATTAAATATTGCGTCATATAACTTTTTTTACTCGGGATGATAAAAAAAATATTCATATCTATTTATATACCGATCTATATGAAATTAGATATGACATATAAGGTCGGGAATTTTTAGATTAGGCAGATAAAAAGGTATATGATTTTATTTATAATTATATCCCGATAAAAATGCACAAAATTTTCAAGTCCTAAAAAATTTTATGAAAATTTTCCAAAGTCCCGGACACAAAATTTTTTTTGAGTAAAAAAATCATTGAAAAAGTTTTTAGGAGAAATTTTATGTTTTTGAAAAAAAAAAATTAGTCAAGAAAATATTTTATCGAAGTCCTAAAAAGATATTTCGCACGGTGAGCCTCAGCGATGTTTAGGTTGAACTTTAGTGTCGACGAAAAGTGTAAACGCAGTTCGATTTCTACTTGATTAAATGTCACAAAACTGTTAACAGCGAAATCGTAGCTGCTCGCTTTCGCGAGATATCGCGAAATTAGTGTTTTCCTATTTTCTAAAATTTTGACAATGAAGTTTTTAAATATCTTCAAAAACTGAGTATGCAGATTTAATTGTATTTATTTACAGGTCACAAAACAGTTAACATCGAAATCACATCTTCTCAATTTCGCGAGAAATCGCAAAAAAAAAATAAAAAATTGGAAAAAAATTATTTTTCGCGTAAATTAGCAGTCAAGATATTGATTTGAGCAGTTTTGCCACCTTTAACCACATAAAATTTAAACTGCATACAACATATTTGTCATTTATTGATTTGTTTCCTTTATTTTAGACACTAAAGAAAAAATAAATTAATTAATATAAAAACTTGAACAGTAATTTTGCAATTTCTCGGGAAATTGATCATCTATAATTTTTATGCTTGCAGTTGACTTTAATAACCTCGAGTTCAAACTGCATACCACATTTTTGTCGTTAATTGAAGTAAATGTTTTTACAGACCAAAAATAACACAAAATAATGAATAAAAAGTAGTTTAGCGAGTTTTTTAGCGATATCTCGAAGAATTCAGTAGCTAGAATTTAAATGTTAACAGCCACACTGATAGAAATTTGTACATGACAATAATGAAAATCTACATTAATGTTATGAAAAATGACGATAAAAAGGGGCCTATGTAGGGTTTCATTGAATTAATGAAATAGGTATCATAAAATTTAATTGCAAGAACAAGTTTCATTAAATTAATGAAAATTGTTCATACAAAATATATATTGTATTTTATGAAAATTTTTCATTACTTTAATGAAACAAGTATTTAATTCTTATGAAATATTTTCCTACTTTTAATTTTTGAAATGAAATACTTTCATTGAATAAATGCCACTTTTATTTTGAAAATGAAATATATGTAAGAAAATGTAAAGATCTTTTTATAGAATTAAAATTTATAAAAAAATGGTTTTCACTTAGTTTTCTCGCAAAAAATTTTACACCAAACTTAAGTTATAATACATAATTAAAACCACGAACCAATATAAAACAGCACGAATTTAGTAAATATAAAATTAATAATTTACTTTTTATTTCAAATTTTATAAAAAAAAAGCTGAAAAATCACACAATAACCAAGTTAAAAAAACACTTTTACATTTTTTTTATTTTATCTATAGATTTCACTCAGTTTTCTCACACAAAATTTTACTATAACATTTCCTTTTAATACACAAGTAAAACCACGAATTAATATAAAACAACGTGAGTTTAATTAATACTAAAAATTTATCAGCAACATTTCATTTTAAGTTTCGTATAAAAATTCTAAAAAAAAAATCACGCTCTGATCAGCTGTTTTTTGCTCGCGTAAACCAGTGGGTATCAGGTTGGTTGGCTACCATTTAATTTCCCTTCTCAAAAAGTTGGTTCTCTTAGTGTTGCCTATGCTATTGCATGTAAAATCTCTCTTAAACATTAAGAGAACCAATTTATATAGTGTGACATATTGTTTTGGGGCCTATCAAAATCTCTGATATTATTATTTACTCTATGGCGTAAACTAACAGACTAAACAGACGCGACACACAGGTGTCAAAAAAACAGCAAATTTTGTAAACAAAACTTAATGACATTTTTTAATGAAACTACGAAATCTAATGAATCAAAATTAATGAAAATATTGCACAATATGTATGAAATTTCATTCAGCATATGAAATATTTCAATGTTGTAATGAAACAACATTAATGATTTCCATTCATTAGTGATATGAAGCGTTTTTCTATCGGAAGTTTCTATTAAAGAAACTTCTTTTATTAATCAAAACAAGAAATACCCCCAAAAAGCTGTTTCCCGCTATTTCTCGCGAAAGTGAGCAGCTATAATTTTTTTGTGTGCAGTTTTAATTTCTTCCAACATGCTCAAATCAAACTGCTTACCACTTTTTTTTATTATTTCTAAAGAACTGGTTTTAAAATATAAATAAATAATAAAAAAAATTATATAATTACGCGATATCTCGCGAAATTTAACACCTACAATTTCGATGTCAACAGCTGTGTGATCTTTGATCAAGCACAAGTAAAACTGCATTCCATGTTTTTACGAAATTTTAAAGAAACCTATCTTAAGGTAAAAAACGAAAACAAAAACAGCAAAAAATTAATTTCCCGATTTCTCGCGAATTTTGGATTTTGGTGTTTACTGTTCTGTGACCTTTAAGTAAGTACAATTAGAACTGTATACTCAGTTTTTGAAAATATTTAAAAAACTTCAATGTCAAAATTTTAAAAATACAAAAACAGTGTTTTAGCTTTATCTTGCGAATGCGAGCAGCTACGATTTCGCTGTTAAAAGTTTTGTGACATTGAATCTGGTAGAAATCGAACTGCACTTACACTTTTCGTCGACACTAAATTTTAACCTAAACATCGCTGAGGTTCACCGTGTTCGGTTTTCATGCGCCTAATCCGAATCTGACCTTAGAACTGATCCATCTCATCTTGAGATATTTAGATTTTCGATTGACAATACTGCATAAACTCAGATTTTTTCAATGTTCGGGACCATATAAAACCGCGAATTATATTATAATATATAACACCGTCCCACAGCCAATATTAAACATAAACCGGATGATATATGTCTGAAAGTAGATATTAAATGAAGTAAAACTGCATTTACAGTTTTTCATTTCGTGATCCTGTTTCCCAAAATTTTAAACGATTTTCAAAAATTTTATAAAATATTTTTTTTAATATTTGTACTTGTTCTAGGATACCACTGGTGATGGCAAATGAAAGAGGAGGATTTCCAATAATATTTTATAATATTAATCTGTTAACCGAATAATTAAATTTATTTCACCTTTATTTGTCTTAGATATTGACTTGAATCTTTTTTTTTTTTTTTTTTTTTTTTTTGAATATGTCAGCTAGATTCCGCGTGGACTTTTGTAATATACGTGGGTAAGGAACGAATTTTCTCTCCGTTTACGCTCATATTAATACTTATCGCCCGGATATTTTTGCTCTATGCGAGACTCAAGTTTTTACGGACGTCGATCCTAACGAATTTCATATTCCTGGATACCACCTAGTATCATATTTCGTTTCTCATAGGGGGCTTGCAATATATATACGGGATGATGTTGTATATCAACACCGGCATCAACTGGATTCAAGGGATCCAGAATTTTGTTCACTTTGGCTAAAGGTTAGGGTGCGCACCCACATTATTCACCTGGTAATTGTTTACCGAAGCCCCAATGCTGGAAGGGTTTTATCCTACAATAGTTTCGATTCCTTATCAGATGCTATTTCTAGCGTTTTAAAGGGTTTTCCCGATAGTGAAATCGTCGTTATTGGCGATTTTAACGTCCATAATGAATCGTGGCTTACGGACTCGAGTCTGACGACTCCTGAGGGTCTTGATAGGGACGTCGATGCCGCGGCCGAGATGGTCGTGAATATTATATTATATGGTATGAGAACATTTATTCCATCGAAATTTATGTCATCTAAACCAAATGGTAAATGTTGGTTTAATGGTAATTGTAGGGAAGCTGTTAGAAACAAAGAAGAGGCTTTTAGGGAATGGCGGTTGAACAAGAATGCAAAAGTTCTGAGGAATGAAAGGGTTCTGTATGAGCAACGTCTACGGGCCAAAGTTCTTGCTGCTCCAAAAGGAGGCAAGAGCTTTTGGTCATTTGTTAAGCGAGTTAAAAATAACACTGGTTCAACTATCCCTACTCTTTTAAATGATGACCAGATCCTTACTGACCCGGTGGATAAGGCGAATCTTTTGGCGGAAGTTTTTGCTGGCAATTCTATATTACGCTCTTCCACTGCGTAAACTTTTCAGCATATCATACCTAGCGGGTATTTTTCCTTCATGCTGGAAAGTAGCCAATGTCCAACCAATCCCGAAAAAAGGTGATGTCTCGAACCCCGACAATTATCGCCCGATAGCCATTTGCTCTGCGCTCTCTAAGGTTATGGAGAGTATGGTGAACTTTCATCTTGTCAATTATTTGGAATTCAATGGTCTGCTAAATGATAGACAGTATGGTTTTAGTAGGGGTCGTTCAACTGGAGACCTAATGGCGTTTCTTTCGGAACGGTGGAGTAAATCCATTCATCGTCTTGGCGAAAGTAAGGTTGTTGCTCTGGATATTTCTAAGGCTTTCGATCGTGTTTGGCACCGTGCACTCATCTCGAAAGTACGAGCATTTGGCGTTGGTGATACTTTCGCTCGTTTTATCACGAGCTTTCTCGGTAATCGTACCATTCGTGTTGTCGTAGATGGGTTTTACTCAAGGGACTTTTTACTAAACGCAGGAGTACCCCAGGGCTCCGTTCTTTCTCCCTCCCTTTTTCTAATGTTTATTAACGATCTACTCGGGCTTACTATTAACCCAATTTATTCTTTTGCGGATGATAGCAACATTTGCCACTCTTACTCCTTCGACCATAGACCAAGCCAATCAGAGGTTGGTATCATGAGGGAACATATGGATAGCACTCTTAACCTTGACCTATTGAAAATCTCTACGTGGGGTCTCGAGAATAGGGTAGACTTTAACGAACGTAAGACCCAGTGCGCTGTCCTGACCCACAAGCGTCTTCAGGGTTCAGGACCTAATTTGTCCTTTGGTGGCGTGAACATTGGGGAATGTGAAGCTCTTGATGTTCTGGGTATGAAAATACAGTGTGACGTCCGTTGGAACAAACACATATTTGAAATATCGAAAGAAGCATTCAAGTGCTTGGGCTTTTTGAAACGCTGCAGAACCTACTTCACTCCATCTGATCTCCTAACAGTTTATACTACCTACATTCGTCCTAAAATGGAATACAATTCCCATGTATGGGCAGGTGCTTCAATATCATCATTGGAGTTACTTGACCGCGTACAGAGGAGGGCGTTGATGCTAATAGGGTCTGATATTATATCCGATTCCATTAATTCCTTAGAGCATCGTCGTAATGTTGGTTGTGTGTCCTTGTTCTATCGTTATTTTCACGGAAATTGTTCCTCTGAGATAAGTAATCTCATCCCGGATATACGTGCGTTTGGTCGCAATACGCGCCTCTCCAGCAGATCTCATCCGTTTGTTGTTGATTGGGCAACGGGCCGTACGACACACTATAGAGAGAATTCCTTCTTTGGCCGAACTATTCGTATGTGGAACAGACTTCCCGCCCACGTTTTTCCTGATAGTTACAACATTAAAAAATTCAAGTCAAACATCCACAAACACTACTCCCTTTTTCCTCCTTCCCATACCTATATTTCCTGACCTTAACACAATGCAATGCATTTATAGGGGGCATCCCCTGAGTGTTGGTCTTAAAAAAAAAAAAATAAAAATTGAATACCCTAGTTTCTACAGAATAAATTTTAACAGTTTCCAATACTACAATTTCTAGAAATCTCAACCTCGCTTCATTCTTTCTTTCAACTCTTTTGTCTCTTACATTATTTCGCAAGGGTAACCAATATGATCTGGAATTGCAGACGCATATGGAGGAATTTGCAGTTTCTGTTTCAGATTGAGCTCGGAAAGTTTTTTTACAGATTTTTGCATAGAGTTTTTCTTTTGAAAGAGTTTTTGTTTAGAATGTACAAGATTTTTCTTAACCGGAATAGTTGGCGTGCAATGTCTCATATCTTTAATAAAAAACATAATAAAAAAATTTAAATTATAAAGAATTTTTACCATTGATTAACAAAAAAAAAGTAGCAAGTCATTAAATTAATTCTTAATAAGTACTTTGAGATAATAAGTACAATTAAAAAAAAAAAACGATTTTTCCCCCTCTGTTATAAAACCATTTCATTTAAACCATTAAAAACTTTTAAACTTGAAAAGCTTACCAAAACATTAACGATGATAAAGGATTTGAAGTTTCACGCGGATTTTCCGGTAATTCATCAGCTTTAAAAGACTGCATTTTAACCGATTTTAGCAGCTAGTACAACTTTTTTATAGAAAAACGTATAACTATAAAGATTTTCCAAAAATACAACACTTTTAGATAATATTTATATTATATTGAATATGTATTACTCAATTTTTTTTTTTATATTTTTTTTTTATGTATCAGATGTTCTCTGCACAACAAATTTTAGCTTACTAAATTAATTAATTCGTAAAAAATAACAAACCACCTCTGTTCATAAAAAAATTATTAATGTTGGAGAACAAAAAAAAAAAAAAAAGTGTACCCCAGATAAGAAAAATTAAAAAGTCTCGTTTTTTTTGATAATACAATTTTTGCTCATTGATTAAAAAAGTGGACAAGATAATGTCGTCAAAGAATCGATTATACTGAAGCTTTTTATTTGCCAAAACGAAACAAATTTTGTTAAAAACTGTTCGGTATAAATAGAAGACTACACTGATAGAAATTTGTACATGACAATAATGAAAATCTACATTAATGTTATGCAAAACGACGTTAAAAAGGAACCTATGTAGGGTAGAGCACCCATATATGCATAATTGTTTTTTTTATCGCTCCCCGCTCATTTTCGGTTGAGTTGGGAGTAAAAAATAATATCTGTCCAGAAATTGGACTTCTAGGTTGCAAACAGACCAAGCGGTTTGAACTTTTGACCTCAAAAATGGGCTAAAAAACCTTTATAGATTAATTTGGCTGTAACTCTTAAAATAAAAGTTTTTCGCAAATTACTTTCATAACAATTTTTTTGTAGATTCAAAATGCAAAGATTTTTTTCTCATACAGTTTTGATCTAAATATGTCCGATAGCGGTGTTTTTAGCGATTAAAGTCGAAATTTGGGTGAGAACTTTTTTTAAAAATTTGTCATAAATTTTTAAATTGGGGAAAATTTGAGCTCTTTGCATAATTTAATAGAGTATTGAATGTAGTTTTCCAAAAAATTTTTTTGCAAAAATATATCGACCCTTCCATGAAAAATTGCCAAAATCCTACTCTGAACCACAATTTTTTTGACCTCCAACCACGTTATGGGGGTATATTCACTTTGTAAGTGCGTGTTTTACGCAACGAAAGATAAGTCTAGGATTCCACATATTATATATGGGGTATTCCATGCCAAATCGGACACTTGGAAAATTTTTAATTTAATATTTTTTCAATTTTGTAGTACCCTTCAAAAACCAATTCCAAGTAAATTTTGATATCTTTTTTGATAATCCGTTCAAAAAATATGGAATTATAAAAAAAAACACGATTTTTTCTGTTTGTTACTTATCACCTCTTTAAAAATGGTCCAAATTCGAAATAATTTGTTAAAATTTTATCTTTTTTTCTTCAAAGTGTTTTAATAAAGATTGGAAGACAACAAAAAAAAAACTCAAAAACCGCTGAATATATTAATTACCTTTTTATTTTTAATTCTTTTCTATATATTACCATAATCCCACGATCTACTTAAGCTTATAATTTTAAGAAAATGTTAAGTTTACCACAAAAAATTAAAAAAAAAATCAAATAAAAAATTTTAAGAAAAGATTGAAAAAAAAGCAAAGAGTGCAATCATTTAAAAATCGCATATTAGAACACTAAGAAATTTTTAATAAAAAAAAAAAAATGTTGACCATTTTTGAATTTGTTTTGATAGAAATACGGAAAACGATAGTTGTTTTTTTTTTGAAAATTCGATATCTTTGGAACGCGTAATTTAAAAATTTTGAAAACTAACTTGGATGGGGGTTTTAATGGGTTTTAAAAAAAAATTTAAAAATAATTAAAAAATCTAAAATAAAAATTTTCAAAGTGTCCAATTTGGCACTGAATACCCCATATATATTTAGGGAAATCCTAGACAGATGGTTCGGTGCGAAACTCACGGAATTACAAAGTGAGTATTCGCCTATATTGAGGTTGAATGGTAAAAAAATTAGATTCAGAGAAGAACTTTGGGATTTTTTCATGGAAGGGTCGATATATTTTTGCAAAAAAAAAAAATTTGGAAAAGTACATTCAATACCCTAGTGAATTGTGCAAAGAGCTCAAATTTTCCCCAATTTAAAAATTTACGAGAATTTTTTAAAAAAATGTTCTGAACCAAATTTTGACTTGAACCGCTTAAAACACCGCGATCGGACATATTTAGGTCAAAACAGTATGAGAGAAAAATCTTTGCATTTTGATTCTACATAAAAATTGTAATGAAAGTTAATTGCGAAAAACGTTTATTTTAAGAGTTATAGCCAAATTAGTCTATAAAGGTTTTTAAGCCCATTTTTGAGGTCAAAAGTTCAAACCGCTTGGTCTGTTTGCAACCTAGAAGTCTAATTTCTGGATAGATATTATTTTTTACTCCCAACTCAACCGAAAATGAGCGGGGAGCGATAAAAAATACACTTTTGCACATGCCATACATTTTGTGGGTGCTCTAATGTAGGGTTTCATTGAATTAATGAAATAGGTATCATAAAATGTAATTGCAAGAACAAGTTTCATTAAATTAATGAAAATTGTTCATACAAAATATAAATTGTATTTTATGAAAATTTGTCAATACTTTAATGAAAAAAGTATTTAATTCTTATGAAAAACTTTCATTCAATAAATCCTACTTTTTATTTTTGAAATGAAATACTTTCATTGAACAAATGCTACTTTTATTTTTAAAATTAAATATATGTATGAAATTGTAAAGATATTTTTATAGAATTAAGAATAATAAAAAATTAATTTAACTTAGTTTTCTCGTACAATACTTTACTCCAACCTTAAATTGTACACCTAGAAAAGTTTTACAGTAACTTTTTTACGGTTATTCAAAAAGTTTTTAGTTAAAGTTATTTTAAACGTTTTATCGTTTGTTGTTCAATGAATATAAAATATTGAACGATTTATGCAGTTGTTAAAATAATAAACTACAAAAGTTACGGAAAAATATTTTTATCAGTTAAATTATTTGTGACTGATTATTCCGTATAATTTTACAGAAGTACGGTTTTTGTAGTTTGTTATTCAAAAAATTTAATTTTTACTTCACAAAATAAAAAATTGTAAACAGTTAAAATAACTGAAATATCGTTTGTTTTTACGGAATTTCTAGTCATTTATTAACGTTTAAAAATAACTGATAAAGTATGTTGTTTCAACTGAAATATAAGTAGTCCGTTTTTTAAAAGGAAAAACGATTGTTTTAAACGTTTTTTCAGTTGAATTTACTTACAAAATATTTTAAGTGTAATACATTATTAAAACCGCGAAGTAATTTAAAACAGCGTGAATTTAGTAAATATAAAATTAGTAATTTACTTTTTATTTCAAATTGCATAAAAAAGTCTGAAAAAATCACAAAATAACCAAGTTAAAAAAACACTTTCACATATTTTTAATTTTCACTCAGTTTTTTCACACAAAATTTTAATAAAGGGTGTCCAAAATTGAGGTATCATTTTAATTTTGCTGCCATTTTTTTCTACGTGTAGTTTTTATTCTGAATTTTAGTCTTCAGATTCTAAATACATTCCGGTTAGTTAATATGAAACGATACACGAAGGAACAACGTGTTTTTATTAATAAAATTTTTTCAAAAATAGAAAGAAGAAAATGAGAATTTTTTAACAAAATAATTTTTACCGACGAAGCTCATTTCCAGCTCAATGACTACTGCAACTAGCATAATTGTCACATTTGGGGTGAAGAGAATCTAAGAGTTATCTTAGAGCAACCATTTCATCCCCAAAAAGTTACGGATTGGTGTAGTTTGTGGTCCGGAGGAATCATCAGATCATATTTTTTGAAAACGAAAATGGAAATGTGATTACGGTCAATGGAAAACGCTACAGGGAGATGATCCGAAGGTTTTTGTGGCGGAAAATTGATGACTTAGATGTAGAGAATATGTGGTTTCAACAGAATAATGTCACTTGTCACACTGCAAGAGAAACAATGGATCATTTGACAGACAAGCTCGAAAATCACATTATTTCTCGCAGAGGAGGAGTAAATTGGCCAACAAGATCGTGTGATTTGACACACTTAGATTTTTTTTTTGTGGGATTTTTTGAAATCGAAAGAGTGCAGCAACAATCCCACAACAGTTCAATTTCTTTAAACCAACATTATCAAACAGATATCAACCATTGACAATAGTTTATTGAAAAACGTGTTTGATAATTTTGGTAAAATATTGGGAGCCTGCCGAGCCAGTAAGGGGGGTCACTTGACCCCCATATTTTTTTATTTTTAACCGGAACCTATTTGTAGTAAACTGAAATAAAAATCTTTTTAATATCTGAAAAAAAACTAATTTTTTCATTTAAATTAAAATGATACCTCAATTTTGGACACCCTTTATAACATTTACTTTTAACACATAATACGAAACCACGAAATAATATAAAACAACGCGAGTTTAATAAATACTTATAGTTAATCAATAACATTTCAATTTAAATTTGGTACTAAAATTCTAAAAAAAAATCACAAATTATTTCGTGCCGCTCTGATCAGCTGTTTTTTGCGCGAGAAAACTAACAGACTAAACAGACGCGACATGACAGGTGTCAAAAAACAGCAAATTTTATAAACAAAACTTACTGAAATTTTTTAATGAAGCTATGAAATCTAATGAATCGATATTAATGAAAATCTTGAACAATATGTATGAAATATCATCCAGCATATGAAATATTTCATTGTTGTAATGAAACAACATTAATGAATTCCATTCATTAGTGATATGAAGTGTATCAGTGTAGGTAGAAGGGTGGCACGAATAATACCTTTTTTGAATTTAGTCGATCGCCGCACAGAGGGTAGAAATGTACTAAAACTGAGGTTTAATTCAAAAGCTGAACTAGGTCTTACACAATCATGTTTAGTAACTGGTGAAAGGTAATTAAATCCTACATTACTACACTCAAAAAATTATGCTATTAACTGTTTGTAGTTTATTTAAAAAGTTTTATGTTTTTTTTAAATGACTATTTCTGTTCTTTGTTTCAAAAATAACAACATTAAAAATAAAGACTTTCATTAGCATTAAATTTTTTAAGTCATTTATTTTTGTAATATTTTTGTTCTATTTTTGTTCTGTAAGTAAAAATAAATGATTCTTAGTTAATTTTTAATGATTTGTGTAGGTTATTTTTTTTTTAATTGTTGGTATTTTTTTAAAGAAAAGTCATTAGTTTTTACCTACTTGTGTTGGTTATTTTTTTGTAGACAAAAAATTCAAAAAATTATTTATAGAAATATACCCAGCAAAAACATGGTAATGAGTTGTGAAAAGTAATCATTACCAAGTACATTATTTATAATGAGTACCCATTACCATTAACATTATTTTAAGCCCAAAAGTAACTACTTTTCAGTAATATGTTATAAAACAACTTCTAAGTAATAATATCTCCTTGCACTTGCAGTTTTTAACCTTTACAATTCAATTAACTTAAAAAATACTTAAAAACTTAATAAAAAATGCGCCATTTTTAAGTTTTAGTAAAAACAAGTTAAATTTTATATGTTTTAATTAACTAATTATTTTACTTCTTATTGGTAATGAGTTTTTACTCCTTATTAGTAATCCGAGTCAGTAACTACTTATTTATCTCCATACTCTTCACTAGTTATTTTTGTCTCACGCCCTTGTTAAAATAATTAGTGTTTCATTCAATAAGTAACTACTGATTAACATCTGTTTCGGATTACAAAACCCATTACTAGTAATCCCAATTTTTGCTGGGTAAAAACATGTTTGTATCCAGTGACTTTGGCATGATGGATAGAGTGTCTGGCTACAATATAGTTGATTGCGGGATCAATTTCCCAAAAATTTTTTTAAAATTTTTTTAAAATAAAATACAATAGAAAAATTGTAAAAATAACCTACTAAATCATTAATTTTTAATGTTTTCGTAAGTAATTTTTTGAATTTATTGGTAAAAAATAACACAGCAATCATTGGCCCGTACCAAAGAAAAACTAAAAGTCTATTTTAACAAAAGTTTTATTTTAAATTTCAAATTTTCATACATTTTTTGAGAGTCGATTTTAAAAACAAAAAAAAATTGTATGCACTAAGAAAATTATGTCATTAACTGTTTGTAGGTTATTTAAAAAAGTAATCAGTAAAGTTATTTTAAAAGAAAAATCATTAATTTTATTAAGGACTTCTTATTTTCTACTGTTTCTGTAGTTTAAAAAAAATAATTTACTGTATTAAAAACGAATTTTCTGTTACACTCAAAAAAATAAAACTGTAAAGTTAACAAACTTTTTTTTGTTAACTCGAGTTTACTGGCTTTTTAGCAAATTTTTAGTTAAAATCAGCGTTTTAACTACTTTTTTTAGTTAAGTTCGATTTACGAAAATACTAGTTTTGTACAAATTTGGAATTAGTTTTTTTTGTTGACTTTAAAACTGAGTTTACGAATTTTTACTAATTAATTTGCTGATTTTTTGTAACATTTTTGTCAAGTCGAAAATTTTAAACATTTCTTGTGTAGCCTCCTATGCAAATCTCATTAGTCCTACTTAAGCTGAACTTAACGCTGTGAAAAATATATTTTTTTTTTTTTATTTAAAAAAAAAGGTTAGCTGAATTCACCTAATAAAAAATGTTACGAAATTTTCAGCTGAATTTTTAGTTCAAATTACTGTTTTTTTGCTACATTCATTCTACAAAAAGTTAACTAAATATTTTTTGTTAAATTAACTAGAAATTTAGTAGGTTCAAAATCAGGTGTTTTTTTAGTTAAATTTAACTAAATTTTTTGCCAACTTTACAGTTTTTTTTTTTGAGTGTACATTTAATTTCGGCAGTAAAAAATTTCTTCTATAGTTTTACTGTTTTTCAATACAAAATAACTGAATATTCACTTGTTTTTTAATGTTTTGGTTAGTTATTAAATTAACATTTAAAATTGACTGTAATATGTTTTTATTTTAAATGAAAAAACAGTGGAATGGTTTTTAAATAAAATTTCATTTGTTTTAAGTGAATATTCACTGGAATTTACTTACATAATTTTTTGAGTGTGGAAATAAAATTAAAAGTCGATTTTAATTTTATTTTTTTCTATGGTATGGCTGATTAATTTTTAATATTTTGGTAGGTTATTTTTTTCGAATTTGTTGGTAAAAAAAATGAAAGTGATGTTATTTTTTAATGTTCAATGTTATTTAGTTTAAAAAATTTTATTAACAGTTAAAAATAAACGTTGATGTTTGTTAAAACATATGAATAATTACTGGGATGTTTTTCAAATGTTTTATCACTTGCTTTAAATATGTTTTTCATTTGTTTTTGCCTACAAAATATTTTTGGTGTATTTGCCAAAAACTTAAGTTTTGTTGATATATTTCGAGTGCTTATAATTTTTGTAAAGCATTCTAAAAGTCAAACTATTCACTCAAAATATTTTGTAGGTAAAAGCAAATGAAAAATACATTTAAAACAAGTGACAAACCACTTGAAACCATCCCAGTAATTATTCATTTGTTTTAACAAACATTTTTTTTTTTTTTTTTTTTTTAATTTCTTTATTAATGCAATCTATCAATTTTTGATATTAAACATTAGATTTGAGTTAAATATATAAATATATTATTTTTTTTTTTCTTCTAAATGGTTATGATCCAGTGATCATACCATGATGTTAAAAAGGTTTTACTATGGCTATTTAAAGAATTGTATGTCTTCATTTCGAATGGAAATAGTTTCATCTTATTAAGTCTTGAGGAGCTCTGCGCTTTATTGCCAGTTTACAGAAGGCGAACGATACACACGAACGAAAATTTTGCATGTGTTTTGTTATTGTAACAACAACAAAATACATGTAAAATTTTCGTTCGTGTGTATCGTTCGCCTTCTGTAAACTGGCACTTAATCTTAAGAATGTTGTGGTATTTCTCATGAGGTTGGATGCAAATGGGTTTGGATGTTGTTCAATTCTATTTTTGTATGATGCCAGATGAGTTTTAATTTCGTCTTTTATGAAAGGTATTTTGAGATCTTTGTGGAGTTGATTATTTGTTACATACCAAGGTGCGTCAACAATTCTTCGAATTGTTTTTGATTGAAAACGTTGAAGAATTTCAATGTTTGAGGTGCAGGCGGTGCCCCACAACTGGATGCCATAGGTCCAAATAGGTCTGAGAATACATTTATATATTGTTAGCTTGTTTTCAATGGAGAGTCCGGAATCAATTAGAAACCCGAATTTTCTTAGTTGGATATCTAAAGCTTTACGTTTAGTTTGAATGTGTTTTTCCACGTTAACTTTTTATCTAGGTGAATTCCAAGATATTTCGCTTCTTCCTTTTGAGGAATTTCAGTGTCATTTAATTTGATAGGAGGGCATGTCTGACGATTAAGTGTAAATGTAACTTGGACAGATTTCGACTCGTTTGCTTTTATACGCCAAATTTTAAGCCAAACATCAACATTTTTTTATTGTTAATAAAATTTTCTAAAATAAATAACATTGAACAGTAAAAAATAACGTAACTTTCATTTTTTATTACCAACAAATTAAAAAAAAAAGCATACGAAAACATTAAAAAAGATGATTGTTGTGTTATTTTTACCAACAAATTCGAAAAAATTACATACGAAAACATTAAAAATTAAGACTGGTTCCATTTAAAATAGCATAGGCAATCAGCCGATGGTGGTTCAATTTATCCAAAAATTAACATATCCATTCTTCTGATTTTTATTAAATTTCGGTTTTTGTTATTTAGTCGAAATTGTGAATGGTTCGCGTTTTATCGCTGTTCAAAGTTGGTATTTTGCCACAATTTTATGAGAAATACATAATGTTTAAATGATCGTATCTTTGGAACGCATCATCCGATTATCACGAAATAAAGCGCAAAATAATGGTTATGTCCTGTACTTAAAATAGAATTTTGAAAAAGGATAGGATGCTTTGCAAAAAGGATATTGAAATTAAAAAAATGTCCTTAATTTGCAAATATCTCAAAATGCGTATCTTTAATTTTTCTATATTTTTTTGCACACATAGCCCAAAATATACTTAACAACATATGCAAATCCCAAATTGGGGTGATGAGCGGTTTTATTATAAACGTGGTTTCCTGAAACGACTTATTGATTTTTGTTAATAACTTTTGTTTACAAATGAAAAACAATTTCTGCGCAGTAACCGCGAATATTTTTTTACAGGTATTTTGGACCGCTAAACTCAAAAATTTCATTAAAAGAACAATCCGCTAATACGTTTTTGTTTAATGAATTTTTTAGCGTTTTTTGGAGGTATTTTGACTATTGTTCTTATATCTTAAGTTCTGTTTATCTGATCTTCTCGCACTAAAAACCAAATTAAAGACAATCAAATTTCCAACAAATCCTACATTCATCATTTTCCCAACAGTTCATAGCTTTACACGCAAATAAATTTTTTAGCGTTATTTGGAGGTATTTTGACTATTTTTCTTATATCTTGAGTTCCGTTCATCTGATCTTTTTGCAATAAGAACCAAATTAAAGACAATCAAATTTCCAACAAATCCTACATTCATAATTTTTCCATCAGTTCAAATCTTTCCGCTCAATATTCAAACATATGACTAAAATAAGTTTTTTGATTAACAAATCATTTAAAACAGGTCAAGAAATAGAAATCTTTGCAATTAATTACGTTTTTTTTTTATT
This sequence comes from Pegoplata infirma, assembly GCA_963921195.1. NCBI lineage: Eukaryota > Metazoa > Arthropoda > Insecta > Diptera > Anthomyiidae > Pegoplata > Pegoplata infirma. The sequence continues at coordinate 93,310,002 of OY992538.1, read as the reverse complement.
TATCTGCAAAGCCTGAACATTTAGAAATATAATAAAGTTGATTTGATGAAAATCTAAAGGTTTACTCCGAATTTATCACAAATTATATGAATATACATAATAAAATAAAAAAAAAAAATGTAATATTTTTTGATTTCTGTTTTTTAAAATTTTTTAAAAATGAGCTTTGTTAATAAAAAAATAGTTTTTCCTTGTTTGCCTATTGCGCGTAAAGTTAAAAACTGATATAAAAATAATGAATGAAGGATTTGTTGGAAATTTGATTGTCTTTAATTTGGTTCTTATTGCGAAAAGATTAGATGAACGGAACTCAAGATATAAGAAAAATAGTCAAAATACCTCCAAATAACGCTAAAAAAAATTATTTGCGTGAAAAGCTATGAACTGATGGAAAAATGATGAATGTAGGATTTGTTGGAAACTTTTTTGTCTTTAATTTGTTTTTTATTGCGAGAAGATCAGATAAACAGAACTTAAGATATAAGAAAAATAGTCAAAATACCTCCAAAAAACGCTAAAAAATTCATTAAACAAAAACATATTCGCGAAATGATCTTTTAATGAAATTTTTGAGTTTAGCAGTCCAAAATATATATAAAAAAATATTTGCGGTTACTGCGCAGAAATTGTTTTTAATTTGTAAACAAGAGTTATTAACAAAAATCAATTAGTCGTTTCAGGAAACCACGTTTATAATAAAACCGCTCATCACCCCAATTTGGGATTTGCATATGTTGTTAAGTATATTTTGGGCTATATGTGCAAAAAAATATAGGAAAATTAAAGATACGCATTTTGAAATATTTGCAAACTAAGGACATTTTTTTAATTTTAATATCCTTTTTGCAAAGCATCCTATCCTTTTTCAAAATTTTATTTTGAGAACAGGACATAACCATTATTTTGCGCTTTATTTCGTGACAATCGGATGATGCGTTCCAAAGATACGATCATTTAAACATTATGTATTTCTCTTAAAATTGTGGCAAACTACCAACTTTGAATAGCGATAAAACGCGAACCATTAACAATTTTGACTAAATAACAAAAACCGAAATTCAACAAAAATCAGAAGAATATATTTACCAACTTTTAAGACAATTGAAATAGGTAAGGCCGAAAAAGTGTTTTTTTGTAGTCAAAAATTTTGGAATTCTATTTAAAAAAATTTTTATTAAAATTTTTGGGGAATCGATCCCGCAATCAATTACTTTCTGGTCTAACACTCTACCCATCGTGTAGAAGTCACTTGATACAAATATGTTTTCATATTTCTGTAAATAATTTTTTGATTTTTTTTCTACAAAAAAAATAACCAACACAAGTAGGTAAAAACTAATGACTTCTCTTTTTAAAATGCCAACAATTAAAAAAAAAAATAACGTACACAAACGAAAAGAACCGCCTTCAAGAAAAACTGGGAGACACGTGTATTTTATTTTCGTCCCTGCTTTCAGAACATATCGGTCTGATCCATGTGTTCAAAAGTGTATCGGACGGTGTAATGAGCTACCTGCTCAGGTTGATTAATTTTAAATAAAATAGGTTGAGCTATCTGATGTAAGTCAGCGAATATTACCAATTTTTACAAACAATGCATATAAGGGCGTCCCGTTAAATTTAAATTTTCGAATTTCATGCCTTAATACCTGACAAACGATGGCCTTTTAGAGCTTATTGTGGGAAAATTTATGAAATTTTTTTGCAAGGACATCTTCAGTCGGCAACCAGCGGCAAAAATGGAAAAAAATACGTATTTCGACCAAAATTCATGTCCGAATTTTTTTACCAAATACGACTCAAAAATTCGGAAATTTGGCGCACTTTACTGGGCAAATGTTTAAAAAATTCCAAAAGCTCGATTTTGATCCACAGAAGCTGACTTTTAATCATAAAAATTATTTTTATCCAAATTGGTCTCAAAAGTTGCAAAATGTTAAGTGTGTTATCTTAAAAATATTCAAAAAATACAAAATCTCGATTTTGGTCCGAAAATTCTGATCAGAATCTTTGGACCAAAATCGCAGATCCGCATTTTTGGACCAAAATCGCGTTTTTATATATTTTTAATATTTTTTAGATAACACACTTAACTTTTTCGACCTTTTGTTATCTAAAAAATATAAAAAAAAAATATAAAAACACGATTTTGGTCCGAAAATGCTGTGGACCAAAATCGCATTTTTTAATTTTTTTAACATTTTTTTTGATAACACGCTAAACATTTTCCAACTTTTGAGATTAATTTGGATAAAAAAGTAATTTTTATGTTTAAAAATCAGCATCTGTGGACCAATATCGCGGATTTGGATTTTTTTAAATATTTTTCCCATAAAGTACGCAAAATTTCCAAATTTTTAAGCCGGATTTGGTCAAAAAATTCGGATATGAATATTGGTCGAAATAAGTAATTTTTTCCAATTTTGACCGCTTGTTGCCGACTGAAGATGACCTTGTGAAATTTGTTCCTAAATTTTCCCACAATCAACTCTAACGTGGCCATCGTTTGGCAGGTATTATTTCATTATGAAATAAAGCCCCAAAAAAATGGGGCGTTATTTAATATTTGGTTTGGGGTCTTATTTCATTGGGGACTTATTTCGTACTGATTCAATTCCGTTCGGATTTGGAAAAAGTGGCAAAGTGAATATTTTTGTTCGGAATAAAACCATTTTCATGCAATTCAATTCCGTTTTGAATTTTAAAAGTGATTTCATTCCGAAAAAAAATATTCGTTTTGCGTTTTACAATTAAACCACTTATTTCAAATCCGAATTGAATTGAGTCTGTGACATGCCTCTAATTTGAAGACATTTTTCCTAAAAAAAAGGTCTCAGACTCTGAGACATTGGTCCTATTGAAAGAGTCTCAGATTCTGAGACATTTTTCCTATAGTAAGAGTCTCAGATTCTGTTAAATTTTTCCTATAGAAAGAGTCTCAGAGACAGATTCTGAGAGAGTTTTTCCGTAAAAAAAGTCTCAGATTCTGAAACACTTTTCCTATAGAAAAAGTTTCAGACTCTGACCCTCATAAAGGCCGATACGTGTCAAATGAATTTTTGTTCTAAAAAATATACCAAAATTTCAAAAGGATTGAATACGAATATTTTGAAAACTTATAGTGCTATAAATATTCGGGTGACTTTTTTGGAATTATATATAAAATCAAGTATTAAGTATTTTGTGGAAGCAACTTAAAAATACGTTACAGGAAAATGATAAATAAGCTTTTTCTTAATATTAAAAAGTTAATATCTTTAAAACAGTACGTGATCGAAAAATTCCAAAGTCAGAACTTAAATCAGAAGATCAAAATCTATCTTATTTAAGTATGTGATGGCAAAGAAAGTGTTCTCCGCCTTCATCTTAATTCAGTTTTGATATTACAATATGATATAATCAATTTCTTGTTATTCAACCCAGTCTAATAAACAATAACACTATCTTTATGTGATAAAGTGATTTCGCACTTTTTGATTTTTGACTATACCCAGCAAAACTTTGGTAATGGGTAGTGATTATATAACACATTACCAGGTAATACATACACTCCGCATCATAACTATAGCCGCATTGCATTTTTCGGTTTATTTAATGTTCAAGAAGTATTTTTATAAAACCTATTATGGTATATTACAGTGTTATAATAGTTCTCTTGTTTTTGTAAATTTGAGCCATCAGCTGTTTGAATTGAGAAAACGGCGACCTATAACTGTATTTGTCAGTGTTTCATAACTATAGCCGCATTTCAATAAAATCAGTTGAAATGAGTTCAAGTCAAAGTTTCGTGGCCAAATTAATTTTTTTTTTGGTAAAATTCGTTCCTCTACTAATTTTTAAACAAAATGCCACGTGGTAAATTTTTAAATGAAGTCGAACAAGTGAGAGTGTTACATTCGGCTGTGCCGAATCTTTTATACCCTCCGAAATGTAAAAAAAAATCCAAGGGCGTTTTTTTTTTGGGGGGGGGGTTCGTGAGAGACGTAAGGGTGCACCTTCCCCTTGCGATTTTTAACTTCTTCTGTGATAAGAATGTTGCATTTGCTTACCAAAAGTACAAAAAACTCTGCAAAAAATGCGTTTTTTTCTTGGGTTGGTTTAGTTCTCCAAGGGGGAACTTTTTCCCCCTTGGTCCGATTTTGCCCATTTCCGAACTTAACCTGCCTAGGAATATAAGACATATTCGTGCCAAACTTCGGAAGTCTAGCTCTTTTATTTTGGACTGTATCGTGTCCTCTACAGCCGGATAGCCGGAAAGACGGACAGACGGACGGACGGACATCGCTAGAATGTCTTAGAATCGATCACTGATCAATAAAATATATACTTTATGGGGTCCTAGACCGATATTTCGATGCGTTACACACGGAATGACAAAGTGAGTATACCCCCATACTGTGGTTGGAGGGTATAAAAAGTCAAAATTTTTGCCTTTTTAGAATGTGGTTTAAGTTATCGCGAAATTGGACGAAAAATTAAGCGATCTGACAAAGTTATCCGAAATTTTGTAAAAAATAAAAGTGGATACGGGATGAACAAAACAGGGGGTCCAAAAAAAAGCTATCTGAGAGAGATCAACGCCGTATTATTAACGCTGCTAGCAAATCTATGAAAACTCTTTCGCAGATTGGTAATGAATGCGGGTTGAATGTGTCCAATTCTACAATAAGTAGAGTCTTGAAGGAGTCTGGAACGATAACAAGACTTTTATTTTTTACAAAATTTCGGATAACTTTGTCAGATCGCTTAATTTTTCGTCCAATTTCGCGATAACTTAAACCACTTTCTAAAAAGGCTCAAATTTTGCCTTTTTCGACTTCATTTAAAAATTTACCATGTGGCATTTTATTTAAAAATTAATTGAGGAACGAATTTTACCAAAAAAAAAATAAATTTGGCCACGAAACTTTGACTTGAACTCATTTCAACTGATTTTATTGAAATGCGGCTATAGTTATGAAACACTGAGAAATACAGTTATAGGTCGCCGTTTTCTCAATTCAAACAGCTGATGGCTCAAATTTACAAAAACAAGAGAACTGTTATAACACTGTAATATACCATTATAGGTTTCATAAAAATACTTCTTGAACATTAAATAAACCGAAAAATGAAATGCGGCTATAGTTATGATGCGGAGTGTATAACTTATTTGTAGCATTATTTTATGATGTCTTACCAAACATTTGTTCCACAAAGTATTATTTTCAAGTGAAAAATAATGCATTACTAATAATTTGCTGCGTAATGCATGATTATTGGAAAAAATGTATTTCATATTTATTATTTCTAAACATTAAATCATGGATGACTTACATTTGGTTACATTATGTATTATTTGAAAGTTTGAAATAATAAATTATTTATAATTGGATGCATAATGCATTACAATAATATAAACAATAATTATTTTATAAAAAAATGCATAAGTTAAAACTAGAGATGTGCTCACGACAGGAAATTTCTAACGACACACACTCACGAGCATATTTTATCTACTTACACTCACTTACAATCACGTGAGTAAATTTAATACAAAATTACTTTTTCACTACTCGTAACACCTTATATATTATCTTCTGGTATGCTATATTATTTCATTTCTCGTAACCTATAAAATATCATATATTTTACACCTTACTCGTATTCTTCGTTATAAATTTATGACTTATTTTATACCTTACTGGTATTCTTTGTGATAATCTGGATGCATTACTTTGAGTCTCATCGCCTGTTAAAATCATCAATGCTGCAATGTATAAAATAAGAGATCCTATACATTATTTTATACCTTATTTGGTAATCTAAGTTTTGCTGGGTAGCAACCAAAATAAATATTTATTATGAACTAAAAAATATTTAATAGGTAATAAATACTTTATAAATACACAGAAAAAAATAAAAAAAAATATTTGAGTAAATTTTTAATACTATTGAGTAAAAAATTACTCAATTTTGCACCAGTAAACGATTTAATAGTACTGAGTAAATTTTTAATAAAAATTTATTAAATGTTTGAAAAAAAAATTTGAGTAAATTTTTAATTGCCACAATTAAAAACTTACTCAAAATTTATCTATTTATTTTTTTTAAAGTTTAAAAAAGTTTTAAATTTTTTTAACAAAAAAAAACAAAGAACTTGTTTTTTCAAACTTTTCCAAACATATTTATGTCTGAAAAACATAGGAAAATTTTATAAAGACGATTACAAACTTTCATATACATACACAAAAAACTATAAACTAAACGAGAATTCAAAAAACTGACAGCTTAAAAAAAATTAAAAAAACTATTAAATTTTTATAAAATTATTTACTAAAATTGTTTTTAAATTTTTAAGTAAATTTTTAATTGCGTCACTTAAAAAATTACTCAAATTTTTGTTTTTAAATTTAAGCAAGTGATTACTCAAATTTGTTTCCTCCATAGTTTTTTCTGTGTACATTTCTCACACGTGCTTAATATTTTTTTTTAATTAAAAATAAACAAAGTTAATCTTATATTCAAGATGGTACACTTCATATCCACTTTGGGTTCACTTATAAATATAAACACAATGATTTCAAATAAAATTGTGATACTTTAAATATTTAAAATGATAAGTTTGACACTTGGTGAATGCAGAGTAATTAAATATGAATTCTTCTACCAGTTTCCCGGCAAGCATTTCGAAACGAAGAAGATACGCTAGCGTATCGCCTGGAAGATAAATTGTATTGCGGGGGATATCTTCTTCGTATTGCAGAAGAATCACCCGTGAGTACAAATCGTGTCCCGAAAGCGATACGTCCAGGAGATACGAAGGCAATTCTTCTGGAGGATAAATACGCAATATTGCCAGATAATCATTTGGAAGATTAATTGAAGATATCACTCAAATTTTACCTAGAAGATAAAAAGATGTTGCCATTTTTTCTCATAGGAGATAAAAGTATGTTTATTATTTAAATTAAAGAAGATATTTTACAAACGATAGTGATGAACGATAATTTATTCACTGTTTCCATGATCTTGAAAGTGATTATCTTCTTCAAAAATGGCAGATTGAGTTGTTAAAAATTTGCAGGACCTAATGTAGTTAAAAAAAATTATTAAATTTTGCAGATTAATGTTTTTTGTTGTTTGCGGATTCATTACTTACCTCTTAACACCAATTTTTATGATTTTTTGTTGATTTATTCCGAAAAAACAATGAAAATCGAAATAAAAAATATTTTTGACAATAAATAAAATGTATTGATTTCGTATTTTTTACATCCCTATGATAAGAGGAAGATATCGTTTATGTATCGCGCAGGAGAAAAATCGCCTAGGAGATAAATTTTTGATAATTTGGCGATTTTGTCTACGTTATAGATGACAAAAAAATATTTATTTTTTTAAAAATTGCTAAAATATCCTCGAATTTATAAAAGGAAGATTTTTAAAAATACTACTTTGATGAATTTTTATTACGATAAAAAGAAGATATTTCCGCAATTTCTTCTAGGGGATATTTCTTCCAAATGCTTGCAGGGTTAACTTTACTGCCGGAATACTATTTTATTCCGGCAGTTCAGAATACAAAATTATTTGAATTTGAAATTTAAGGGTTTATTCCACAGAAACCATTTACACATGGGATATCGTTAGGTATTGTATACTAAAGATCATTTCCTGTTACAATCTTTTATTTAAACCTAATTTGGGCCATGTTGTAGATATATTTAAATATCGTAGTTCCTCAAAAGTAAAAACAGGATTTATATTTGGAATTCAATCAATATATTTAATTCAATTAAATGTATAAAAATATTAAAGATATTACAAAGATGTGTGCTTCTTATATGACAGCCAAAAGACAAGAGAGTTTAGAAAAACGGAAATGCAATTATTACAAATACAAAATTATTAAAAATGACATTAGATGTTTTATAGATAATGTCAAAATATTTGTTAACTACGTTACCATATTTATATATTAATTAGAAAACGTTAAATTCAACACTCCCTCTCGTTTTCTTCAATTAATATTAATTTTCAAAACCAAAATATTTAATTAAATTATTAAATTTTTCTTTTGTAAGAGATTTTGTTAAAACATCAGCGAGTTGTTTAGATGTCTCCAGATATTGTACGTCTATGGCACCTTCTCGTTGAATATCACATGTATAAAAATATTGAATATCAATATGCTTTGTTCGCTTTGAAGATTCTGGCGTCTTCACTAGAGTAATTGCTCTTTGATTATCACACATAATTGGTGTAAAAGATGTTTGTTTTATGTTGATATCAGCTGCCAACTTTCTTAACAGCTGTACTGCTTTTGTTGCTGCACACAAAGCTATAAATTCAGCTTCCGTAGTAGATGTTGCTGTTACGCTTTGTTTTCTGGAACTCCAGGCAACTGGACCTCCATTCATAAAACAAATCCAACCAGTGGTACTACGCCTTGTATTTACATCGCCAGCCCAATCAGAATCACAATACATCATAAGCTGTTTTGAATCAGAGCCAATTTTAAAAGAAATACCACGATTTTCAGTACCTTTTAAATACTTAAAAACTCGTTTGACACCTTGCCAATGGATATTAGACGGATTTTCTACAAATCTACTTAAGACTCCAACAATATATGCAATGTCAGGGCGTGTACATACCATTAAATACATCAATGAACCGATTGCTTCGCGATACGGGAAATTTGGCTGTGTTGTTACCTTTTCTTGTACAAATTGTATACCAGGCTCAGCAGGTGTAGCTACAGAAGAACAATTAATATGATTAAAACGTTGTAAAATTTTCTGTGTATAAATATTTTGAAAAATTTTTAATATATTTTTCTGACGATCGATTTTTATTTGAAGTCCCACGAAAAATTCAGCTTCTTTGTACGTTATTTCAAACTCGTCATGTAAAGCTTGTAACAATTGATGCATTATATCGCTGTTGTTTCCACAAATTAAACCGTCATCAACGTATAAAGTGAGATATATTGTTGTTGTATCAGTCGTGTAAATGAAAACACACAAATCGGCACTCGACTGTTTGAAACCAAAATTTGTAAGAAAACCAACTATTCTTTTATTCCACTGATGAGAAGCTTGTTTCAAACCATACAAACCCTTTTGTAAATGACAAACATTGTCGTCTTTTTCAAAACCATACGGTTGCTCCATAAAAATGTTTTCTTCAATAAAACCATGTAAAAACGCAGTCTTTACATCAAATTGTATAATCTGCATGTTTTGTGCTGCAGCTATAGCTAAAATAGTTCTTACCGACTCGTATCGTGCAACAGGAGAATAAATTTCATTATAATCGATGCCTTTTTTTTGAAAACAACCACGGACTACTAATCTGGCCTTGTATTTATCAATATCTCCATTTGCTTTGTACTTACGTTTAAAAACCCATTGATTTGACAATACGTGCATATTTGTTGTTCTTGGTACTAAAATCCATGTTTTGTTTTTAATAAGAGAGTCAATTTCATCATGAATCGCTGCTAACCAATTCTTAGAATTTGAATCTTTCAGCGCTTCTTCTAATGATGTTGGTTCCAATTCCGCTACACACAGTTCAGCATCAATTTCATCGTAATTTTCCTTTTTATTTTTAACACCACTTCTTGTATTGTATGGACTGCGAGCAATTGCTTGTTTTGTATTTTTATTAATTTGTTCACTTTTGTCTTCATTAGAATCAGCTGTTTTTTCTTCTTGTTCATTTATTGTTTTGTTTTGAATTTCCACTATTTCATGAACTTTTTCTTCTTTTTCATTAAATTGCACATCTCTTCTTATAAATATTCTCTTACCAACTGGATCATATATACGATATGCTTTGCTGTCATCATTGTAGCCAATCATTATTCCTTTAGTTGAATTTTTCTCCCACTTTGTACGTTGTTCTTTTGGAATGTGCACATAAGCGTCGCAGCCAAAAACTTTAAGGTGACCAACTGAAGGTTTTTTGTTAAACCATAGTTCATAAGGTGTACGTCCATTTAAAACATCTGATGCTGTACGATTTTTGATGTATACCGCTGTATTTGTGGCTTCCGCCCAAAGAAAATATTGTAGCTCACGTTTGTGCAGCATAGCTTTAGCACTTTCTACTATTGTACGATTTTGCCTCTCTATAAAACCATTTTGTTCCGGAGCTCTTGGCGTAGTTACTTCATGTTTGACATTATGTTTTAATAAAAATGTTCTTACTTCTTCGTTGCAAAATTCCAGACCACCATCAGTTCTGAGCCTTTTAATTGTATGACCATCCGATTGAACTTCTGCAAAAAATTCCATTAAACTTTTTAAAACATCTGATTTATTTTTAAGAAAATAAACAAAACAATATCTAGAATAATCATCTTTCAACAATAAAAAATAATTTGCCTTTCCAATAGATGACACACTCATCTTACCACAAAGATCTGCATGAAATGTTTCACCTGGTTTGTTGGCTCGTTTTGCACCTGTTTTTGGAAAACTATGACGATGCTGTTTACCGTACGCACATCCTTCACAAAATGGGGTTTCTGCTGGTATATTTTTAATTTTTAAATCTTCAACCACATTTTTGTTGTTCATTTCTATTAACGTTTTAAAATTTACATGACCCAGACGCTCGTGCCAAAGCATTATACTTTCTGTGGTCGCTGTATTTAGTTCTGCACTTGCTATTGGAAATAAATTCATTTTGTACAACCTATTATCGCGAATACCATCAACAATAATTTCACCACCTTTCATAAAGCAAACACGTTCTGCACCCTCCTCAAACACCACCTTCATACCCTTTTCTGTTGATTTTGAAACTGACAAAAAATTTCTATCCAAATCTGGAACAAGCAAAACTTCTTTAATTGTATGTATGCAACCACCTTTACCACTGCCATTCACCACCTGCACCTCAATATCACCAACACCAACAACGTTTAATTTGCGACCATCACCAACTCTTACTTGACACGTACCATGTTGAAATTCAGAAAAGTTTGTATATAGCTCCCTCTGGAAACACATATGGTCTGTTGCACCTGAATCTGCATAAAAAATATTTTTAAATTTATTTTGTGTGTTGTTAGAATGTAGAACAAATAAATGTGATTTTCTGTTGTTTGACATTTCTTCATTTGGTTTTGTTTTTGAATCTCTTGTTACTACTAAAGAGTTACGTTCATTTGGTGTTTTGTTTTGCTGATCTCTTTGTCTCTTAAAACATTCTCTTGCCCAATGACCTTGTTTATGACAATAATTGCATTTGCCATTTCTCTTATTTGTATTAAAATTTTTGTTTTTATTTTTACTTACAGAATATGCAGTTTTGTGTGTGTTGGGTTCCGCAACTTCATTTGTACGCAGATTTAGTAAAGATTCTTCATTTACAAGGTGGTCAGTTAATCTTTCAATGTTTTGTTCTTTACGGGGGACGGCATACCATGAAGTTCTTACATTGTCAAACTTTGGTGGCAAACTGCTTAAAATTTTTGCCATTATCATTGGTTCTGTTTGTTCTAAATTCATATCTTTCAACCGTTGTGCCAATGAAGTAACATTTGCTATAAAATTTACCATGCTGTCATCCTCATCCATTTTACAGTTTATGAATTTTTCTAATAAAACTTGTAGCGATTGCTCACTCTTTTCTGCATGTACTGTTTTTAGTTTTGACCACATCTGTTCTGCTGTCTCACAACTTGTTAAATATTTTAACTGATCTAATTCAATACCTCTCATTATAAAAGCTTGCGCCTCAGCATCCTTTTCATCCCATGCTTGGCTATTAGTTAATGGCCTCGGTATTGTTCCAAAAATATATGGCTTCAATTTGTTTTCCGTCATATAGATTTCCATTTGACGCTTCCACAACTGATAGTTCTGCCCGTTAAAACGATGTAATTGATACGATTTAGTTTCAGACATTTTGTTTTCTGAATGGTTGATTAAGTTTTCTAAATCAATGTCTGTTGCAGAATCTTCTTTAGGTTTCAATGCGTTGTCGATCAAGCCCAAATTAGTTGTATCAGTTTCAGACTCCTTTTCAGTCTTTAAACGAGTTTGTTCATCCATATAAACTTCAATGTTTTACCAATGAGGGACTGGGCCCATAACCTGTTGTAGATATATTTAAATATCGTAGTTCCTCAAAAGTAAAAACAGGATTTATATTTGGAATTCAATCAATATATTTAATTCAATTAAATGTATAAAAATATTAAAGATATTACAAAGATGTGTGCTTCTTATATGACAGCCAAAAGACAAGAGAGTTTAGAAAAACGGAAATGCAATTATTACAAATACAAAATTATTAAAAATGACATTAGATGTTTTATAGATAATGTCAAAATATTTGTTAAATACGTTACCATATTTATATATTAATTAGAAAACGTTAAATTCAACAGGCCAATTCCCATCATTTGAACCTGTGGCGCTTTTCGATCAAAGTTTTTCTTTTTTACAAAATTTTCACCAAAATCTCTAAACTTTGATCGAAAGGCACCATGGGTTAAAATGGTCTGATTTTGACTCAAAATAAGTTTAAATGAAAGTTCATCTCCAACTCTATAAAATAGTGAACGGAAACAAAATTTTGAGATTTGTAGGAATAAACAGCCATTTTTGGAAATTTTTGAAAAATTTCAAATGACGATAACTCGAAAACCGCTCGACCGATTACAGATGTTTTTTGATATTCGTATTCATGATGCCAAAATTAATAAAAATATTGGATCGCGAGATAATTTTTTTTTTAACTTGTATTTTTAAAAATCCGAAATTTTGGTGGAAATTGTCCAAAAATGCAAAACTTTGATCGAAGGGCGCCACAGAATAAACTTATCGGTTTTGGCTTAAATTGAGTTTAAATAAAATTTTAAGTCAAGCTCTAAGAAAAGTTCAAGGGTAAGAAATTGTGATTTTTTTTTTAATTTCTAGAACGTAGGAAAAAATCGTAATTTTTTGCAAATTTCAAATAGCGATATCTCAAAAACCGTTCGACCGATTTAATTTTTTTTGATATTCGTGTTCAGCGCATCAAAATAATAAGTATGATGTGTCGCAAGACATAGTTTTTTTTATTTTTTTTTTTTAATTTTCAAAAATCCAAAAATTGCCATGGGTTAATTTAATTTGATTGATCTCAAATTCGTACCAAATAAGTATTTGGCCTAGGAGGATAAAAATTTGCCCTGACGTATAAAAGCGGAAGAAAAACTTTTTTGCCATACAAAAAAACAAAAAAAAATTTAATTCGTCTGCTGATTGCCGTATGTGAACAGAATTGGATACCGAATAGTAGTAAACAAGTTCAAACATATTTTTTTACAACCCAAGTAAATATGTGAAGGATCAGTACTGATCCGAAAAATGGATCGCTAAGATTAGATCAGTTTGAATCGGCCGGATACAATTAGATCCGAAAAATGGGTCTATCTAATTATATAAACCCATTTTTCGGATGACATTGTATTCACCCGATTAAAACTGATCTAATCTTAGCGATCCATTTTTCGGATCAGTACTGATCTTTCAAATCTCGGATCAGTATTGATCTTACTCGGATTAGTATTGATCTTTCAAATCTCGGATGTGATGTGATATATAAGATTATATCAAAACATTTTTAATCTTGAATACAAATTTTGTTAGCGGAATTTTTTTGTTCACCAACATTTTTTACTGTGCTACACCGAAAAAAATGTAGGGGTTCTTACATATATAAAAAATCGAGTTGTTTGGAGTCCATAGAGTAGGAAAATATTCACAGTTTTCTTCGGTCACATCGCTTAGTACTTTTTTATATTAGCCAATGAAAACCTGAAATTCTTCAATTAAAATTCAAAAAAATCATTACTTTGATGTTTTATAACGGATTTTTTATGAGTGTAAAAAACACGCGTTTTCAACAAATTATTAAAATATTTTTTTTAACCTTTATGTCAACGGCAACATACCAGGGTATGTTTTGCGTTTTTAAAACGCTGTAATACTAAACTGGATAATCGGATCGACTTCAAATTTCGTGATATCCTAGCCGAAACTATTTTACGCAATAGTCCCAAGTTTGGTTAGGATTGAATCATCCGTTTTGAAGATAAAGCCCATTTACAAAGTTGCACCCTTACGTCAACAGCATACATACCTGGGTATTAAGGGTGGGATAGTGTTGTGTGAGATTTTAAGCAGCAATATTTGGAAGCGCTAGAACCGCTCATTTTGTGAGGTTGGTAAAAAAAGTGTATGAGCCAAAAAATGGGGGAGGTCGGATAGGATCTAGGGGTCGCTCATCGGGGTCAAAGTTGGGCGTAGAGGGGAAAAAATCCACAAAAAGCCCCAAAACTCCCCTGGTTTTGCTCCTAGAGGGGTCAAATGTGAGACCGGCCACCATTATTTTTTCTCCCTGAACACTTTTGCCAAACATACCTAAGCCCTATCTCCAATCCCTAAGGGGGGTCCCATACAAAGGTTCAATTTTAAAAAAATCTTGCTCCTACCGCTCTAGCTGTCCTAGAAGTCACCCTAGAGGAATCGAATGTATGACCGACCCCCAATATTTTTTCAACCCCAACATTTTCTTAGAACAGACCTACCCCCTATCTTCAATCCTTAGGGTGGTCCCCATACATTTTTTTTTATTTTTTCTTAAATTGTCATATTAAATCAGCTCCTACCGGTCCAATGGTGCCTCCTAGAGGGGTCATTATCAAGACCAACCCCCATTAATTTTTAGCCCCCAACACTTCTTCTGAACATACCAATTCAATATCTCCAATTCCTAGGGGGTCTCCCACACAAAATGACATTTTTGTAAAACTTGCTCTCACCGCTCTAACTATCGCAGGGGTGACCCTAGAGAAGTTAAATGTGTGACAGACCCCAATATTTTTTCAGCCCCAACATTTTCCCCAAACAAACCTACCCTCTATTTTAAAGCCTTAAGGGTGTCCCCACACATTTTTTTTATTTTTTAATTTTTTTTTATAAAATTTGCGCCTACCGCTCCCATTCTGCCTTTTAGGAACGGTAAATGCAGACTGACCCCCATTAATTTTTGCCCCCTACATTTTTTCTGAACATACCTACGCCGTATTTCCACTTTGTAGGGGTGCTCCCCTGGGGAAAACTTAATTAGTAATGCATGTAAAGAAGTCAAATGTATGACCTGCCCATATATTTTTTTAGCCAAAACATTTTCTTCAAACATACCTACCCTCTATCTTCAAGGTGTTATCCCACAATTTTTTTATTTATTTTATCGAGAAATCCGAGGTCTTTAATTTGTAATTTAATAGTAACTTTTGTTAAGCGTAAAAAAATATTTTTTTTAACTTGAAAATAATAAAAAATGATAAATAATATAACTATAAATCAAATTAATTTATTTTTATCGTGTGATGGATATTGTTTCCGATTTTCGGCCACGACCTGAAGCAAAACTATTTTTTTCTCCCCGTTACGGCACAACACGTTGTTATAGTCTTCTATTAATTTTACGCCTCTTTCGGCAGCGTCGTTGACAACATGTAATTTACGTAATATTTGCAGCGCTCGCTGGTAGTCCTGACGGTTTTCCCAAGTATTTGGATCGGAAGCAATGAAATTTGTTGTTATTCCGAAGCGTGCAAAAAATTTTGGAGTCCCAGGTGTGACGTAGTGGCTTAAATCAGTTTTCATGAGTTTTTGATTCACTTGTTTCGATGCCATGTTAATTCTTTTCACACCTTCGAATTCAACAACATGTACTGGAGGATTACAATCCCTGTTGCCACTGTCACCGCTATCCTCTGAGGCATCTTCTTCCCCGATATCATCGTCTTGTTCTTGCTCGCTGTCTTCGTTAGACGATTCGTCCATCTCATCGTCAGATAACTCTTCCCCCAATTCCTCTTTCTCTTCTTCAAATATACGAATTGCATTCGACATTTTTCGTTTTATTTCACAAGAGATATTCGGATCAAATAGTGCGAGAGCAACAGCTTCGCCACTGAGATTCCAGAGATGTCCACCGAATCTCTTGACCAATCGTTGCGACAGAATCTTATCAATTGAAGCATAATTGGCAAATCATTATTTGGAGCTTCTATTGCTTTGGTAGCGCTAAACCAAGCTTTTACGTAAATTGTTATGATGAAAACGGTCACATCAAGAAGTGCATTTAATTCTTTTTTGGCCAAACCGATATATTTTCGGAACAAAAACATTTTTAGGCAATATATGCCTTTTGCCATCCATCGAGCATGACTGATGGGTCCTGGTGGGCTAAAATGCTTATTAGGAATATTTTCGCCAAGGTATAATAAAACAATTTCAAGAAACTCCTTGTAGTCGTCTCTGGGTTGCTTTTCTTTTATTTGAGCCCGACAAAACAACTTGATGTCAGTACGGTTCGTCTTTTATATTTTCCCACCGCTCTTTAAAACGCGCAAACATTAGCACTCCTGGTCCAGACGTTTTGCCGAATTTGGTTTCAAACACTTAGTTTTCCCCAGGGGAGCACCCCTACAAAGTGGAAATATGGCATAGGTATGTTCAGAAAAAATGTAGGGGGAAAAATTAATGGTGGTTAGTCTGCATTTCCCGTCCCTAAAAGGCACAGTGGAAGCGGTATGCGCAAATTTTATAAAAAAAAAATAAAAAAAAAAAAAATTGTGTGGGGACACCCTTAAGGCTTAAAAATAGAGGGTAGGTTTGTTTGGGAAAAATGTTGGGACTGAAAAAATATTGGGGGTCGGTCACATATTTAACTTCTCTAGGGTCACCCCTGCGATAGTTAGAGCGGTGGGAGCAAGATTTACAAAAATGTCGTTTTGTGTGGGAGACCCCTTAGGAATTGGAGATATGGAATTGGTATGTTCAGAAGAAGTGTTGGGGGATAAAAATTAATGGGGGTTGGTCTTGATAATGACCCCTCTAGGAGGCACCATTGGACCGGTAGGAGCTGATTTAATATGAAAATTTAAGAAAAAATAAAAAAAATTGTATGGGGACCACCCTAAGGATTGAAGATAGGGGGTAGGTATGTTCTAAGAAAATGTTGGGGTTGAAAAAGAATTGGGGGTCGGTCATACATTTGATTCCTCTAGGGTGACTTCTAGGACAGCTAGAGCGATATAAGCAAGATTTTTTAAAAATTGAACCTTTGTATGGGACCCCCCTTAGGGATTGGAGATAGGGCTTAGGTATGTTTGGCAAAAGTGTTCAGGGGGAAAAAATAATGGGGGCCGGTCTCACATTTGACCCCTCTAGGAGCAAAACCAGGGGAGTTTTGGGGCTTTTTGTGGATTTTTTCCCCTCTACGCCCAACTTTGACCCCGATGAGCGACCCCTAGATCCTATCCGATCTGCCCCATTTTTTGGCCCATGCTTTTTTTTTACGAACCTCACAAAATAAGCGGTTCTAGCGTGTCGAAATCGAAAACTCGTGCACTATCCCACCCCTACTGGGTATGTATAGTATAACGCATGCAAATATAATGATATAATTGAAAATTATAGTTTATTTTGAGTCAATTTTTGTATTTTTTTTATTATCATTATAATAGATCGGCACATGAGCAGATTAGAGCGTAATTCACGTGACTCACGCGTGATTACGCGTGAGTATGACTGAATTCAATTTTACTCACGTAATTGTGAGTGAGTGTGAGTGGAAAAAAAATTGAGTGAGTGTGCATGAGTAAGATTTTTGCGTAAGTGAGTGTGCGTGAGTAAGAATTCCGCGTGAGTGAGTGTGCGTGAGTCAATTTGTTTGCGTGAGTTTGCGTGATTTATTTTCTCTTCATATTTCCTTTTGTACGAAAAAAAGCAACAAAAAACTTTGAAATTTGGCTAAAATAAAGATTTCGTCCCAAAAAAAGGTAAAAAAATAAAATTTCACTGAACTTTAAATTTTGCTTAAAATTTTTGAAGTTTTAGTTATTAAATTATTTTTGGTATAAATAAGGGTTTCGTGAGTGTGAGTGAAGATTGTGTGAGTGCGCGTGAGTGTGAGTTGTATTAAATTTACTCATGTAATTGTGATTGAGTGTGAGTAGAAAAAATAGTCGTGAGTGTGCGTGATTCAAAAATTCCTGTCGTGAGTGTGAATCAAAAATCACTCACGCGCACATCTTTTATTATTATTATATAATTATTTGTAATTAAAATTATTAAAATTAAAGTACATCTATCGCATTGCGGCAAGTCTTTCGAATGTAAAGCGCACACTGGTTTGTTGCATAATGTGCATGCTTTTCGAGTACGGCGTCGTTTCGAGCAGATGTAGCAATTCCCCTTTACTTTTAGGCGGCCCGTATTATCACGTTCCTACGCTTCATGTACGTCAGCATCGATAACTCGGATGGGCCTACCTGTCATGGCTTCAATGGCGTTGCAAGTTGAAAAACTGTGGATATTTTGGTGTTATTCGTCCTTCTCTCCATTTCTGGCTTGCATAGTTGCTCGCTTAGCTGATGGAGAAACATCCTACTTCGGCTTCTTCAGGTGAGTGTTGTGATCAACGTATATTACGTATGCAGCAAACGAAGCAACGTCCACAATATTATAAAACAAAGTCAATGCCATCTATTTGTGCGCCGATTGGAACTAAATTTGGACAAGCACTTGTCGATGTTATCAAGGTCACCCTTGGGTTTGTTGTAGTACAATATACGCAATGGCTTCTTCTTAGGACCGGCTGTTTCTGTTGTATAATGAGTAGTGGACAACATTACAACTTCTTTGTTTTTCTTGGTCATGTACGAGCACATCGTAACTTGAATATTGAACCCAAACATTGATGATTCAGCCTCACGTCATTCTGGGTTGGCAAATGCTGCTGGCACGAATTTAATCCTTTTGTTTCAAGTACCCAATAAAGATAAATTGTTGTGTATCATCAAAGATTTTGCCAAGTTGTAGCTAGTGAAAAAGTTGTCACATACAATATTTCTTTCAATTCCACCAAAATATATTTATTTCATAATCAATCACGTGATTGTGAGTGAGCGTGAGTTGAAAAAAATCTACGTGAGTGATTCGAATTTTTGCGTGAGTGATTAGTGAGTGATATATTTTTTTGCGTGATTTGATTTATTTTCATAAGGACTTATTAATTTTTTTTTTCATTTCTTGAAAAAAAATATTTTTTGGATATTGTTTTTTTTTTTAAGAAAATTGTGGCGTGAGTAAAGTTTGCGTGACTCTCGCGTGAGCGTGATTGAATCTGGTGTGAGTCACACGTGAGTGTGAGTGATTTTCATTTCAATCACGTGATTGAGAGTGAGCGTGGGTTTTAAAAAAATCTACGTGAGTGATTCGATTATTGTTTGCGTGAACGTGAGTGAGTGTGAGATAAAATCCACTCACGCGCCCATCTCTAATCTAAAATGCTTTAATCTTAATTAGATATTAGCATTTTTATGCTAACGGCACG
Organism: Pegoplata infirma; assembly: GCA_963921195.1. NCBI lineage: Eukaryota > Metazoa > Arthropoda > Insecta > Diptera > Anthomyiidae > Pegoplata > Pegoplata infirma. The sequence goes on along the minus strand of OY992538.1, from coordinate 93,290,601 downwards.
CCATTTCCCATACAAAACGTATGTTGCTGTTGACGTGCGTAAAGCAGTTCTGCTGTTGACATAAAGGTTAATAAGGGATTAAGTTGAAAAAGTGCAGAAGAAAAATTTAATTTCAAAAAATTTTATTTCTAAAAATTATAGACATTTCTAATATTTCCATGCCGGTTTCAAACACTCCAATTAGTGTTATCATCAGAAGAATTTTAAATGTCGGTTTGCCCTGTTAATGAAAATTGTTTTTAACATTATAATGTTCTTAGGCTGGTGTCTAATTTTAAAAAAGTTGCAGGACGCCAACTCAGTTTGACTTGAAAAGCTAACGATTAACAAAAAAGAAAATAAGAATTACTGTTTTCATTTTCTTAAAACCAAAAATTTGAGTAACTTGGGTTTGTAACTTGGATAATAACTCACCTCGTGGTGAAAAAATATTTACCTCGTGGTGAAAAAATATTCACCAGCTGGTGAATAAAAAGTAACATAATTATTTTTTAAAATTTTTTTTATCAACATGTTTTTTTTCATCAATATTTTTTATTTTCATCAATATTTTTTTTTTATCATAATTTTTTTTCATCAATTTTTTTCATTAATATTTTAATTATCAATATTTTTTTTCATCCATTTTTTTCATCAATATTTTTTGTTTATCGTCAATATTTTTTTTCATCAGTATTTTTTTTTTCATCAATATTTTTTTTTTTTTTTCATTAATATTTATTTTTCCATCAATATTTTTTTTTTTTCATTAATATTTTTTATTCATCAATATTTTTTTTTATCAATATTTTTTTTCATCAATATTTTTTTCATCAATATTTTTTTTATCAATATTTTTTTTTATCAATATTTTTTTTTATCAATATTTTTTTTAACAATATTTCTTTTTTTATTAAATTTTTTTTCATAATTTTTATTTTTTTTTTCATCAATATTTTTTTTATCGACAACAGTCAAACAGATAGATGGATAATATTTATCTATCTGTTTGACTGTTGTAGTGATATCCATTGGATATTACTATTCATCAATATTTTTTCATTAATATTTTTTTTTTTCATCAATATTTTTTTTTTTTCATTAATATTTTTTTATTCATCAATATTTTTTTTATCAACATTTTTTTCATCAATATTTTTTTTATCAATATTTTTTTTATTAAAACTTTTTTTCATAATTTTTTTTTTTCATCAATATTTTTATTCATAATTTTTTTTTTCATAATTCTTTATTTCATCAAATATTTTTTTCATCAACATTTTTTTATCGACAACAGTCAAACAGATAGATGGATAATATCCATCTATCCATTTTATACTCATTGGATATCAACATATTCATCAATATTTTTTTTCATCAATTTTTTTTTTCATAAATATTTTTTTTTTCATCAATAATTGTTTTTTTTTTTTTAAATATAGATTTTTTTTCCATCAGTATCTTTTTTTCATAAATTTTTTTGTCATCAAATATTTTTTTCATCAATAATCTCAAAAATCATCAAAAACTTTTTTTTATCGATAAACACAGACAATCAGATAGATGGCCATCACTAGAATGTCTTAGAAACCTTGACGGATCAATAATATATAAACATATTGGTGTCCTCGACCAATATTTCAATGCGTTTTGCATGGAATGACAAATTAACATAGCGTTATTTTTTCTAGAATAATTTTGCTTTGAAAAGAGCACCTATTTATACAACAAAACATTATTATGATTCATTAAAAGAGCAAGACTTCGGAAATTTGGCACGAATATGTGTTATCTTCCTTAAGACAGGTTAAGTTCGTAAATAAGCTCAATGGGACCAGGGGAAAAAAGTTTCCCCGTTTTTACACATGATTTTTTTTTTGGTTTTGTTTAACAAATGCAACATTTTTATACTACAAGAAGTTGAAAATCCTATATTTGGATCCAGGGGATTAGAAAATGTCGGTTTTTTTGGTTCGGCTCCTTTTGTGGGCGTAGATTATAAGAAAAAATATTTAATCATGCCATTACGGCCAAAATATTGTAAGTTCTAAAATTTATAATTTTATTTTTCTCATAAAAAACAGATTTTGTACGAGATTTTCTGAATATTTCCAAAATTTCATATCTGTAATTTTTCTTTTGGAACACTTGCAATATTTTGGCGGCAATGGCTCGTTATGACTGTTAAGTTATAAAATATTTTTAACTAAAAAGAAAACAATATAAAGTAAATGCTGTTAACAATTACGTTTTTATTAGTCTAATTTAATTATGGATTCAAGTCTGATTATAGGAAAGATATAAACAGTATAATGACATATGAACAAATAGCAAGGTTGGTTATCAATACCTTTGCAATGATATTACCGTTTAAAAACCATTTCAAACAAAAAATCATTGCTAATGCCGAAATTCTAGCTTGATGCAAATTCCATTTTAATTATTTCGGAGAAATAACATTATTTTTCTAATAACCCAGCAAAACTTTGATAATGGGTGGTGATTATGTAACACATTACCAGGTAATGTATATCCCTTATTTGTAGCATTATTTTATTATTTATGTCTTGCCAAACATTTGTTCAACAACATATAATTTCAAGGTGAAAAATGATGTTTTACTAATAACATAATTATGCATAATTATTGCAAAAATTTTATTTCATATTTATTATTTCTGGGTGACTTATATTTAGTTACATTATGTATTATTTAAAAATTTTAAATAATGCATAATGTTATTTTAAATGTAATTTTTTTACAAGCTTTATACCAATAATTTTGTAATTTTACCAGATTTTTAACAATAAATCTGTAAATTTACAATTTTTTTGATGCGATAAAACTTACAAGGAGGTTTCTTGATTTTACTAGAGTTTTTTGCTGCGTCCTATATAACGAGAATCCCTAGTAAAAATTACGAGCTTTTCGTAATTTTACAAGCTTTTTAACAAAAAATTTTAAATTTAGAACTTTTTGGCGCAATAAAACTTATAAGAAATTCTCGTGAGTTTAATTGATTTTTTTTTGTAAAAAAAACTTGGAAATATGTAAAATTACAAAAAAAAAATTGTAAAATAACAAAAAAAAATGAAATTTCTATTAAAAGTTGTTTGTTAAAAAACAAGGAAAACTGTTAAATATTGGTAAAATTGGATAACGAGACTTTTTCTAGTAATTTGACAAAGTTTTTTTGTTTCCCGTAAAATTCGTCACAAGTCCAAACACAGACCGTTAGGTCTACAAATGGACCGACGTTTTCCACTTTCAAAAGAAGAAGTTTCTTTTTACAGGTCAATTGACCAAAAATTGTGTATTGCTGTATCGTGCTCATATTGACATATTGTCGATCGCAAAAAATTTATTTCCATTAATTTAATTTACGATTTTTTGCCATCAAATAAAAAAAATCGTTTATTTTAAGAAACAATTTTGTGCATTTTGTATATTGTACGCAAGAAGTACATTTTTTTTTGGGTGTAAAATTTTTTTCGAGTGTAAATTTTTTTTGTAAAAATATTTCTGAGTGACAAAAATGCTCTGTAAAGTAATTTTGTGGCTTATCATTGTTTTTAAAGCTTGTTTTCTTTAAAATCGGGTTTTTCTAGATGTTAATTTTAGGTGAAGCCAATCTGAAATTTAGGGTTTTGCTTATAACTTTTAGACCATTTGACCGATTTGGCTGAGATTTAAAACAAATCGGGCCAGAGGAACAGCAAATATATATGTCACACTTTAGCACCCTCAAAACTGTCGTTCGAAAGTTACCGTGTGTTTTATCTCGTAAATCCAAGACACTTTACCAAGACGTGAATCCAAATAAAAATCAAATCCAAAAAATCATTTAAATCGGTCCAGTCGTTTGGCTGTAAATAATTTTGGCCAAAAAAGGGGTAAAATTTTCTATAGTGCACTGGACCGATTTCGCTGGATTACAATACCAACCAGGTAAATGCCCAACATTCCAAACTTCAGGAGCCTGCGAAAAGTCTTTCAAAAGTTAGCGTGTTTTCAACAGACAGACGTATAAACGGACGGATATCGCTAGATCGTCTTAAAATCGATCGAGAGCATGAATATATATACACTTTATGGGGTCCTAGACCAATATTTCGAGGTGTTACAAACGGAATGACAAACTTATATACACCCTCTATCACTAGAGTGGAGGGTATAAAAATTACATCAGCCTCAAAAAGGCGGTAGGTATGTTTTAAAATTTTTAAAAAAAAACAATAAATTCCTTTATAGCTCTGCGTAATAAATTTAAAGTGTTTAAAAGAAATGTCAAGATAACATTTGTATAAATGTTAGCATAACATATTACTAAAACAACATTCTTGAATGAAAATATTATAACACTTATGTATGTGTTTTAGCAGTTTTCTTATCAAATCTTGTATGAAATTGGTATTTTTAAACGATAATGGAAGTTAGTTTGCTAGTTTTTTTGTTTACCTGTTATTTTAATAAATACATAGCAAACAGAGTTCAAATGCTGTTATCATTAAATCACTCGTAATGAGTAAGTAAATGGGTATTTACACTATAGAACTCTAGCAATATTTGAACAACTGTAAATATTTGAACAGCTTTAACAAAATAATTAAAGGCGTGATTGAATTTTTTATTTCTTAAAAGAGAAATAAAAAAATTCATGAAAGAGACATTATTGTAGTAATTAAAAATAAATGAATTTTTCACAACCAGGGTTGCTGCAATTACACAGTTCAACACATAGTATGCAAACTGCTTCTCGTGTGGAATATAACGAAGTACTTATCGAAAATCTTTTGCTAGTTTAGCTGCTGTTCGAATTTTGTAGACTCATGTATATTTTTGTTGTTCAATTTTGTTTTCCTGTCTTCGACACAATTGTACCTGTAGACTAATTGTAAGAGAAAGAAGTGTTAAACAAATTAACCCACAAAAAATTTATAGAATGCCTTAAAATTGCATAAATTTTCATATTTAAGTGTTAATTTTTTTATGAAACTTGTTGGCGTCAACTTTCAAATACGTTACAGTGGAACTACAGAAAGTTTTAAATGAACGGTTTTTTTCTGTTGCTAAATTTTTCCTAGACATCCAAAATACATATTAAAAAATGCCGCAGATTTTTGTACTCTTGCCCAAAAAATTAAATCATGATAATGTTTTATTTAATAAAAACTTTTTACGAATAACCCTCACATATTTGCAAAAAAATATGTAAGGGTTAAAAAAATATTCAGAAAAAAAGAACTCCAAGAAATTTCTCAAATTTATCAATATTTACAAAATATTTGGAAAACTACACTCAAAATAATAACTCTGGTAAATTACAAAAAAAAAAAACTGTTAATTTACAGACTTTATAGTAAAATATTGGTTAAATATTAGCGTCTTTTGACAGAAAAAACTCTGTTTTTTTACTATAAAACTCTGTAAAATGTTTTGGAAAAAAACTGTTAATTTACAGAGTCTCTAGTAAAACATTGGTTAAATAAAGCACCATTTAGCAAAGAAAAACTCTGTTAATTTACATATATTTGTAAAATGTATTTGATGTAACCGAAATTTTATAGAAAAAACTCTGTAGTTAAATGCAGTTTATTTTGGAATTTTCTTTTTTAAGTTTTCTGTGAAATTAATGTTTAAAATACAGACAAAACTTAGTTTTTGGTTACAAAAAATACAAAGTATTTTGCTAAAATCTGTATTTTTGCAGAAATATCTGTTAATTATCTGTAAAATAAAGATTACAAGGTAAAAAGTAATATAACAGATAAAACTTTGTTTTTTGTCACAAAAAATTCAAAGAATTTTCTTTAAATCTGTATTTTGGCAGAAAACTCTGTCAAACATCTGTTGAATTGAGATTACAGTCATTTTACAATGTATTTTACAGAGTTATTATTTTGAGTGTAAGAACAAATCAAGAAAATACAAAAAATAAGTCAGAAAAATGCAGATATATTCAGGAGAAATCACAAAATTCAGAAAGAAATACAACTAGAAAATTTAGAAAAATCTGAATATATAAATTTTTTTTATTTATAATTAAATAAAAAAGTATAAAGAATTAATGCAAACAAATTTTTCCATAACAAAAAGAAATCTACAAGCTAAAAAAAACTAAATAAAAACAAGTAAGAAAGTTATAGTCGGTCAAGACCGACCATATAATACCCTACACCACAGTTTCCCGGAAAATGGATCTCATGGACCGATTAGATCTATATGTTGTAAAATCTTTAATAAGTGTAAAAAACACTCACAAATCAAATTTGAGTGAAATAGGCTTCTATTTGTTGACAATAAACCGCTTTAACTGAATATCGGGCGAAATTTTCACAAGGGGCCTGAGTCCAAAACTGGTCCGATGATTATCAGGTTTGATAAGGTTATTTAAGTACGCGTTTAACATACGCAAACAAAATTTTAATTAAACATTTTCTATTTTCATGACTTTTGAGACATTTATGCGAAAATCGGGAAGGTGGTTTGTATGGGGGCTACAAGAAGAACTGGTCCGATTTCTTTGAAATTCAGAATGAGGATTTGTGAAGACAAAACATGTTTACCTTCCAAATTTCAAAACGATACCTTCTATAATACGGTTATTAGAGTCATTTGAGCCAAAACTAAAGAGGACCTTTGTATGGAGGCTAGGTCTAAATATGGACCGATTTTTTCCAATTTCAATAGGCTTCGTCCTTGGGCCAAGAGAGACTTAAGTTTCAAATTTCAAGTCAATTGATCAAAAATTGCGACCTGTATCGTGTTTACACCGTTTACATGGACAGACAGACAGACAGACAGACAGACAGACAGACAGACAGACAGACAGACAGACAGACAGACAGACAGACAGACAGACAGACAGACAGACAGACAGACAGACAGACAGACAGACAGACAGACAGACAGACAGACAGACAGACAGACAGACAGACAGACAGACAGACAGACAGACAGACAGACAGACAGACAGACAGACAGACAGACAGACAGACAGACAGACAGACAGACAGACAGACAGACAGACAGACAGACAGACAGACAGACAGACAGACAGACAGACAGACAGACAGACAGACAGACAGACAGACAGACAGACAGACAGACAG